>JBBGZY010000160.1:1175000-3722500 GCA_037952925.1 Lithobates clamitans
AAGTTAAATAGAGTGAGTAGGCAGGCGAGTCAGTTAGCTGCACTTACAGTGTATTGTGTGTATATATATATATATATATATATATATACTGTATTAAGTTTAGCTAGATCCGTTTCTGTTATTCTCTTCTTACTACTGACAGGCAGGCAGGTGTTTTTACAGTATTTACAGCTACCTGAAGAAAATTGCTGGTCTTCTGATCGTATTAGTCCTATTAGCTACAGTATTTACAGTTGCACAGTGTGCACCTAAAGCTACCTGGAGACAATTGCTGTTGTTCTGCTCCTATTAATACCACAGGCAGGCAGCTACCTGTACAGTACTTACAGTTAGTGCACTGTGTCCTCTGCACAGTGTGCACCTAAAGCTACCTAAATAAAATTAGTGGTGTTCTTCTGATCCTATTAATACCACAGGCAGGCAGCTACAGTATTTACAGTTAGTGTAGTGCGTCCTCTGCACAGTGTGCACCTAAAGCTACCTGGAGACAATTGCTGTTGTTCTGCTCCTATTAATACCACAGGCAGGCAGCTACCTGTACAGTACTTACAGTTAGTGAACTGTGTCCTCTGCACAGTGTGCACCTAAAGCTACCTAAATAAAATTAGTGGTGTTCTTCTGATCCTATTAATACCACAGGCAGGCAGCTACAGTATTTACAGTTAGTGTAGTGCGTCCTCTGCACAGTGTGCACCTAAAGCTAACTGGAGACAATTGCTGTTGTTCTGCTCCTATTAATACCACAGGCAGGCAGCTACAGTACTTACAGTTAGTGCACTGTGTCCTCTGAACAGTGTGCACCTAAAGCTACCTAAAGAAAATTAGTGGTGTTCTTCTGATCCTATTAATACCACAGGCAGACAGCTACAGTATTTACAGTTGGTGTACTGCGTCCTCTGCACAGTGTGCACCTAAAGCTACCTGAAGACAATTGCTGGTCTTCTCATACTAATAATACTACAGGCAGGCAGTTCATTCTGCTAGCTGCAGTATCAGTATATATATACATCCCAGCTTTGTGCAGCTACATCTCACTGCAGGCCATTAGTATATCTGGAAGGCCAACAAGGAGAGGCAGACAGTCACAAGCCAATAAAAGAGGGCAAGCAGGCTCTGTGTCTAGAGGCAACAGTGCTGGTCGTGGAGACGGAGCATCCTCATCAGCACGTGGCCGTGGGACACGCTTGTCCTTTTTTCCGGCAGCTGGCCGTGTTGAGCCGCAACATGCAGAAGACTTAGTAGAGTGGATGACCAAGCCGTCCTCATCCACCTCATCCTCTCTTACCCAGGCTCAGGGTACTTTGTCTGGCAAAGCAGCTGCCAACGCGGCCTCTTCCCTTGGATCAATGGCATCAGTGACTCTTTCCCTAGCCCCACCATGTCCTCCTGAGGAGTCCCCCGAACTGTTTGACCACAGTGTTGGGTACATGCTCCAGGAGGATGCCCAGCGTTTTGAAGGCTCCGATGATGGAACCCAGCTAGAGGAAGGCAGTAACGTGAGCCCAGAGAGAGGGGGTGCCCAAGAAGGACAGCAATCTGGCAGTCATGTGCCCCCAGCTGCAGCATACTGCCAGCTTTGCTCCAGTGATGAGGAGGGAGGGGATGATGAGGTCACTGACTCCACGTGGGTGCCTGATAGAAGAGAGGAGGAGGAGGAGGCACATCACCAACAAGGCAAGATGCCCTCCAGGGGCCAGCTTAAGGGCAGCACACCGACTGCAAAAGCTCCGCATGTGCAGGGCGCTGCTGTCTCTGCGCGTTATTCCAAAATTTCTTTGGTGTGGGCCTTTTTTGAGACAAGTGCATCAGATCCCACCGCTGCTATTTTCAAAATATGTCTCAAGCATATCTTTCATGGCCAAAACATCTCCCGCTTGGGCACCACATGCTTGACCAGACATATGTTGACCTGCCATGCAGTTCGTTGGCAAGCGTACCTAAAAGACCCACACCAAAGAACAAAGAGGGCCTCTCCTTGCTCCTCATCAGCTGGGATCTCTAACCTCACTATACCTTCAGTCCTCTCTGAGACCTGCACTGAGAGGAATGAAGGTGTAGAATTAGGTGTGTCACAGCCAAGCACTTGGGGGTAATCTGCTATCGGTACACCGACGTCAGATTGTACCAGGCAAATTTCCCTGCCCCAGCTGCTGCACCGCCGAAAGAAGTTTGCTCCCAGCCATCCACATGCCCAGTGGCTGAATGCTAGTCTGGCTAAATTGCTAGCACTTCGACTGCTGCCTTTTCAGTTTGTAGACTCTGCCCCCTTCTGTGAGTTTGTGGAATGTGCGGTTCCTCAGTGGCAGGTTCCCAAACGCCACTTTTTCTCACAGAAGGCGATTCCAGCTCTCTACTGGCATGTGGAAGGCAATGTCTTGACCTCGCTGGACAGGGTGGTCAGCGGTAAGGTGCATATTACCGCTGACCCATGGTCCAGCAGGCATGGACAGGGATGTTACCTATCTTTCACCGCGCACTGGGTGACTCTTCTGGCAGCTGAAAAGGATGCAGGACAAGGTGCAGTAGTGTTGGAGGTTGTTCTGCCACCACGCCTCCAAAATACTACTAGTGGTGATTCTGACACACCTCTCTCCTCCACCCCCTCCTCTTCTTCTTCCTCCATGGCCTCTTCCTGTGATTTGACTTCGGAACCAGCGGTGCTCCATAGGCGTTTAAGGGGCTACGCAAGCACCCAGGCCAAAAGATGTCATGCAGTGCTTGAGCTCGTGTGCTTAGGGGACAGGAGCCACACTGGGGCAGAGATTCTGTCAGCTCTGCAGGGGCAGGTTCAGAGGTGGTTGATGCCACGTCAGCTTAAGGCAGGTATGGTGGTTTGCGACAATGGCACCAACCTCCTCTCCGCCCTCCGACAGGACTGACCCATGTGCCCTGTTTGGCTCACGTCCTTAACTTGGTGGTGCAGCGGTTCTTGGGCAGGTACCCGGGCTTACAGGATGTCCTGAGGCAGGCCAGGAAAGTCTGTGTGCATTTCCGCGGGTCATATAATGCCAGTGCTCGGCTGGCTGACCTCCAAAAGGAATTTAACCTGCCCAAGAACTGCCTAATCTGTGACATGCCCACCAGGTGGAACTCCACGTTGGCCATGCTGCAGCAGCTGCACACGCAGCAGAGGGCCATCAATGAGTACCTGTGCGACGACTATTGCACCAGGACAGGGTCAGGGGAGCTTGTTTTTTCCCCACGCCAGTGGGCCATGATCAGGGATGCATGCACTGTCCTGTCACCATTTAAGGAGGCCACGACGATGGTGAGTAGTGACAGTGCATGCATCAGTGACACTGTCCCCCTTTTCCACCTGTTGGAGCACACGCTGCGTGGAATAATGGACAGGGCACTTGAGGCAGAACAGAGGCAGGAAGAGGAGGACTTCCTTAGCTCTCAAGGCCCCCTTTATCCAGACAGTGTTCCTGCGTGCCCGCCAATCACACAGGAAGAGGACGGAGGAGGAGGAGGAAGACGAGGATTGAGTCAGCATGGAGGTGGAGCCTGGCACTCAGCATCAGCAGCAGCCTTTAAGGGATCATTTACAGTCCCAAGAAACCCATGGACTTGTACGTGGCTGGGAGGAGGTGGCTGCGGATCATGTCATCCTTAGTGACCCAGAGGACTCTGGACCGAATGCCTCAGCAAACCTATGCTGCATGGCCTCCCTGATCCTGCAAAGCCTGCGGAAGGATCCTCGTATTCGTGGTATCAAGGAGAGGGATCAATACTGGCTGGCAACCCTCCTTGATCCACATTACAAGGGTAAGTTTGCAGACCTTATCTTGCCATCGCAGAGGGAGCAGAGGATGAAACATCTTCGGGATGCCTTGCAGAAAGGTCTGTGCAACACGTTCCCACAGACTGGGAGGTTACAACCTCCTGTTCCTGGACAACGTGTTGCTGAGGCTTCGGTCAGTCAAAGAAGGAGCGGTGAAGAAGGTGGCCGTCTGACCGATGCGTTCAGACAATTTTTCAGTCCTCAGCCCCAAGGTATGATCGGTTCCAGCAACCATCGCCAGCGTCTGTTTACATGGTGCAGGAATACCTAGGGGCAAGATCTGACTTGGACACCTTTCCCACCGAAAATCCTTTGGGTTACTGGGTCTTGAGGATGGATCACTGGCCAGAGCTTGAACAGTATGCAATTGAGCTACTGGCCTGTCCTGCATCCAGCGTTCTTTCGGAACGCACATTCAGTGCTGCTGGAGGTTTTGTAACCGATCACAGGGTGTGCCTGTCCACTGACTCGGTCGATCGACTGACCTTCATAAAAATGAATCTTGGATCACCACCAGCTACCAAGCACCTAATGCTGATGTAACTGAATAATTTTTTTTGAAAAGTCAGATCCCTTCAAGACTGCCTATGCTGATGCTGAGTGACTATCCTGTTATGCTGAGTGACTATCCTCTTCCTCCTCAATGATCATGCTGATAGCTTGTAAGAATATTCTTAGTTCTGGGCTCCGCCACCAGTGCCCAAGGCCCAATTTTTCAGCCCCTGTTTAACAGGGGCGTGCATTTACAATTTTTGATGCAATATTTTGCAAGGTGGGTTCGTTGCTGCACTCAACTAGAGTTTTTGTGAGGGGTTGCAGTGTTGTGGCACGAGCACCAGTGCCTAAGGCCCAATTTTTCAGCCCCTGTTTAACAGGGGCGTGTATTTACAATTTTTAATGCAATATTTTGCAAGGTGGGTTCGTTGCTGCACTCAACTAGAGTTTTTGTGAGGGGTTGCAGTGTTGTGGCACCAGCACCAGTGCCTAAGGCCCAATTTTTCAGCCCCTGTTTAACAGGGGCGTGTAATTACAATTTTTAATGCAATACTTTGCAGCAGGGCTTGTTCCTGTGCTCCAACTAGAGTATCTGTGAGGGGTTGCAGTGTTGAGGCACCAGCACCAGTGCCTAATGCCCAATTTTTCAGCCCCTGCTTAAAAGGGGTGTGTAATTACAATTTTTGATGCAATACTTTGCAGCAGGGCTCGTTCCTGCGCTCCAACTAGAGTATCTGTGAGGGGTTGCAGTGTTGTGGCACCAGCACCAGTGCCTCTTCCTCCTCAATGATCATGCTGATAGCTTGTAAAAATATTTTTGGTTCTGGGCGCTGCCACCAGTGGCTAAGGCCCAATTTTTCAGCCCCTGTTAACAGGGACGTGTAATTACAATTTTTGATGCAATATTTTACAGGAGGGCTCATTAATAGAGTATCTGTGAGGACTTACAGTGTTGTGACACCAGCACCACCACCACCAAAGGCCCATTTTTTCTGCCCTGTTCAACAGGTGCATGTAATTACAATTCTTGATCTAATATTTCACAGCAGGGCCCGTTCCAGCTCCCACCAAGAGTAACTGTGAGGACTTACAGTGTTGTGGCACCAGCACCACCACCACCTCCAAAGGCCCAATTTTTCTGACCCTGTTCAACAGGGGCATGTAATTACAATTCTTTATCTAATATTTCACAGCAGGGCCCGTTTTTGCGCCCACCAAAAGTAACTGTGAGGACTTACAGTATTGTGGCAACACCAACACCTAAGGCCGCAATTTGTGCAGAGTATATAGGGCAGGCCCCTACTTTAAAACATCCAACTTACAAACGACTCCTACTTGCAAGCGGAAGGAGACAACAGGAAGTGAGAGTTAATATGGGAAAACGTGTCTCCTCTCCACTGATGCTTTATCACCAATCCTTGTTTCACTAAAAACACCAAATTGTCAAAAAACATTTGTCATTGGGACAGAAAGTGAGGTAAAATCTTCTGAAGAGGTGCACAGACAGCAAAACAAATGTTACATGGGTGATAACCCTTCCCTATGTTTTCCAAAAAACTTAACAATAGATTTTTTGGCTGGAGCTACACTTTAAAAATGTACCAGTTCAAAATTACAAACAGATTCTATTAACAACAAACCTACAGTCCCTGTCTTGTTTGCACCACCTGTATACTGCTGTTCAGAGGGCCTGGGGCCCCACGCCTTTCCTTTTTTTAATTTGGGTGTGGGGTTCCCCTTAATATCCATACAAGACCCAAAGGGCCTGGTAATGGACTGGGGGGGGGTACCCATGCCGTTTGTCTCACTGATTTTCATCCATATAACCGGGACCGGACATTACATTAAAGCCGTAAGCAGTTTTAAATGACTTTTATTACTTTAAAAATGTCATTTTGTGCAAGGACTGTTCTAAGCACAGGAAACACACGCCACTTTACAGGCATACTATAGACACCCACCAGGTACGATATTTAAATGAATATTTCACTTTTTTTTCACTTTAAGCATCATTAAAATCATTGCTCCCGAAAAAACGGCCGTTTTTAAAACTTTTTTTTGCATTGATACATGTCCCCTGGGGCAGGACCCGGGTCCCCAAACCCTTTTTAAGACAATACCATGCAAATTAGCCTTTAAAATTAGCCCTTTTGATTTTGAACGTTCGAGTACCATAGACCTCAATGGGGTTCTAACGTTCGTGCAAATTTTTGGTCCGTTTAGGGGGTGTTCGGCTCATCCCTAGTCATGTATAGGGATAAAGGGAATCTCCATGGTGTTGTATTTAAATAAAAGTATTTTATTGTAAAAGCAGTAACTCACATGTCAAAAACTAAGCATTCAAAACCGTTAAAACAAGCAAGGACTTCCGGTCCCATCCGCGATAGGATAATTACGTCACCCGGCTCCTCCCGATGCATTACGTCACAATCACGTGACTTTTTCACGGTTTGACGCTGTTGAATGCTTCATGTGACCTCATCACTTTTAATCTCTTTCCGCTGGGTCACTTTATCTTACCCTTTTTTGCACATTTTGCACATCTGAAGAGACTATTTATTTAACAACACTTTTTTGCACTGGACTGTTTTTCATAAAATATTGATTCGTCATTGCACCTTTGATGTTTGATTTTCACAGTCGCATAACCTTTCACTAAAGTTTTGCACAATTTTATATTTATACTGTTAAGATATTTTTATTGCATTCTTATTGATTATTTATTGCAATATTCCACAGATTATTCATTATTTAGAGTGTATTTATATAGGTCTGGCAAGGAGAGGTCTCAAAGGTGGCTACAGGGGAAGTTAAAACATCATCAAGTTGGAATCTGACGTGCATCATGTAATCTTCCCACCCACCCTACCATTTTGGAATCTTATCTATAATATGAAACAGAAAGTATTTTACATGAAATTTTGGAGATTGTTGTCATGGCAGCTTAGTCAGGGCCTTTAAATTTCATTCAAGTGTACTCTATTACATACCTTATGGAATTAAAGACATCTCAAAACCAATTGGCAGAGAAACAAAGATCAAAATAGAACAATTAACGGGTAGGAAGATGTCTTTAACACCACAGATGTGCCTTTTATTCACTCCCATACCAGATATACGTAGCGCCTGCTCCAGACTGATCCATACCATATTTAGTTCTATCCACTGGACACCTAAGCATTCAACTGGCGCTCTACCGCCATTCCCTTGGGTCTTAATTAGAATGGAAAATATCAAAATATCAGAACGCATACACTACACACTTTTTGATACCATGCATATCTATAGAAGAAAATGGATACCCTGGAAAATATCTTTACCGTAAAGGCCCGTACACACGATAGGACTTTCCGATGGGAAATGTTGGATGTGAGGTTGTTGGCGGTAAGTGCGACCGTGTGTATGCGCCATCGGACAATTATTATTGGACTTTCCCCAACAAATGTTGGCTAGCATGTTTTCAAATTTTCCGCGGACAAATGTGTGTTGTCCGACTTTCCAATCGTGTGTACACAAGTCCATCGGACAAAAGTCCAAAGTACAAACACGCATGCTCGGAAGCAGAAGCGGCCGGTCTTGTAAACTAGCCTTTGTAATGGAGAATTAACATTAGTGATGTGGCAAATTATGAAATCTCCAAATGCAGTGCACAATTCTCTTCTTCTTTAATGGGATAATAATGAAGCTGCTTTGCTGGTGATACTGATGGCGTTATGGCAAACAAATTTTCAAAGGATTTTTTTTTCTAGTGATATCAAGAATAATAATATTATGTTTTTTTTTATGTGTGCAAGTTACCACAACACCATTATCCCGTAGTTTATAAGATCAAAGATACAACAATGTTGGTGTCCTTTGTCAATTTTACATTGAATTTTTAAAATGTAACTGCCTACTCCCAAACTGTCATTTGAAGTAAAAGACATAGCCAAGTATTATTCTACACAATTTTTTTATTGTGCTTTAAAAAAAAAAGTTAGACATGCTATCTGCCAATAGAACCTAACCAAAAAGTGCATTCTATGCATCCAAAAATATAGAAAATATACCAAATCAAATCATTATTCAACCAAAAAAATAATGTCAAAGCAATAACTCCAAGGCCAATAATAAATAACATGTTATCTCCTCTGATTCCGCAACATGTCTGGTTGACGAGCGGCCGTTTGGAAACAAACTGAAAAGCACGAAATGAAAAGCGCAAACTGAAAAGCGCTAAATGAAAAACACGAAAAGAAAAGCGCGAATCAACACTCACCAAACTTCTACTAACACGAAATTAGCAGAAGGAGTCCAAAGGGCGGCGCTAAAGAGCTGAAAAACTATGCAGTATGTCTAGTACTTCACTACATTCGTAATTGTTGGGCAACATTTGTGTGACCGTGTGTATGCAAGACAAATTTGAGCCAACGCGCTTCAGACAAAATTCCATGGTTTTGTTGCCAGAAAGACCGATCGTGTGTACGAGGCATAAGGATGTCTTTTCCATAATCTTTTTGCATGTTCTACCCATCTTACCATCTCAGTTGTACTTACCCCTTCCTATATCCACGATGTCTTGATAAGATCTTATAACAAGTGTTTTGCTGATAGAAAGCTTCTTTATGATAGAGTAAAATGACAAATAATATATTTATATATATATTATTTTTGCACTATTGAACCTCTTACATCTTTACTATTTGACTTCACCCATATGTGTACTGGAATTTTGCAATACTCCCTGTTATATACCTTAACATGAGTATTTTGTATTATGACCTTTTCTATAATAAAAATCGTTTATAAATTTCATTCAAGTAACAGTTTGTTTTTATTAAAGAAAATTGTGGGATGAAAAGGAAGTGATTTCAAGAAGTGGTAACTTTGGTCCCACAGGCCATCCTAGTCATGTCTACCTGCATAAGTGGCAATTCTCAAGGCTGGTTTCAGGTGGTGATTAGGGATGAGCCAAACACCCCCCCCCCCCCGGTTCGGTTCGTATCCAGAACATGCAAACAGGCAAAAAATTTGTTCGAACACGTGAACACCCTTAAAGTCTATGGGACACGAACATGAATAATCAAAAGTGCTCATTTTAAAGGCTTATATGCAAATTATTGTCATAAAAAGTGTTTGGGGACCCGGGTCCTGCCCCAGGGGACATGTAACAGTGCAAAAAAAAGTTTTAAAAATGGCCGTTTTTTCGGGAGCAGTGATTTTAATAAAGCTTAAAGTGAAACAATAAAAGTGAAATATTCCTTTAAATTTTGTACCTGGGGGGTGTCTATAGTATGCCTGTAAAGTGGTGCTTTTTTCCCGTGTTTACAACAGTCCAAGAGCAAAATGACATTTCTAAAGGAAAAAAAAAATTCATGAAGTAATAGCGGTATCGGCTATAGTGAATTGGCTATGGGAGAAATCAAAAGTGCTAATTTTAAGGGTTAATATGCAAGTTATTGTCATAAAAAGTGTTTGGGGACCTGGGTCCTGCCCCAGGGGACATGTATCAATGCAAAAAAAGTTTTAAAAACGTTTGTTTTTTCGGGAGCAGTGATTTTAATAATGATTAAATGGAAACAATAAAAGTGTAACATTCCTTTAAATTTCGTACCTGGGGGGTGTCTATAGTATGCCTGCAAAGTGACGCATGTTTCCTGTGTTTAGAACAGTCTGACAGCAAAATGACATTTGTAAAGGAAAAAAAGTCATTTAAAACTACTCCCGGCTATAATGAATTGTCGGTCCGACAATACACATAAAAGTTCATTGATAAAAACGGCATGGGATTTCCCCACAGGGGAACCCCCGAACCAAAATTAAAAAAAGAAATGAAGTGGGGTCCCCCCCAAAATCCATACCAGACCCTTATCTGAGCACACAACCTGGCAGGACGCAGGAAAAGAGGGGGGACGAGAGAGCGCCCCCCTCCTGAACCATACCAGGCCACATGCCTTCAACATTGGGAGGGTGCTTTGGGGTAGCCCCCCAAAGCACCTTGTCCCCATGTTGATGGGGAGAAGGGCCTCATCCCCACAACCCTTGCCCGGTGGTTGTGGGGGTCTGCGGGCGGGAGGCTTATCGGAATCTGGAAGCCCCCTTTAACAAGGGGACCCCCAGATCCTGGCCCCCCGTGTGAATTGGTAATGGGGTACGGGGATACGTTTTTTTGACAAGTCCTTTATTAATTTATTCTTCTTTACGCTTCTTCTTCCATTTTCGTTCTTCTGGTCTTCCTTCGGTGTTCTTCTTCCTCCATCTTCTTCTTTTCCATCTTCTTCTCCATTTTCTTCTTCTCCATCTTTTTCTTCCTCCGCTCTTCTCATCCCGCATCTTCCTCCTGCTTCTTCTCCGCTCCATCCGCACGATCCGCCTCAGTGGGAGTCTTCAGCCATGTGACGCTTCGGTTCTTCTGACACTGCTTATATAATAGAGGGCGGGGCCACCCGGTGACGCACAGGGACTTTATGGGGAATTCCCTGTGGCTTTCCCCATGCGTCACACGGCAGAAGACCACTGAGGTAGATCGTGCGGACGGAGCAGAGAAGAAGCCAGAGGAAGATGCGGGACGAGAAGAGCGGAGGAAGAAGAAGATGAAGAAGAAGAAGATGAAGAAGAAGAAGATGGAGAGGGCATAAAGCGCGTCGATTCTTCAGGGTGATCTGTGACAAATCTTGGAATAGCATGATCGTTGCGCCATTAAAGATGATTTGATCATTCCTTCTTGCTTTGCGCATAATGTCTTCTTTGAGAGTGAAACTTTGCAGGCAACATATTATATCCCGTGGCGGGATTAATTCAGACCCCCTAGGTCTGAGGGCTCTATGAGCACGAACAAAGTCAATCTCTGTGTCCTCTTGTCTTTCTAGGCTATTAAAGACCCTCAGAAAGGGCTGGGACAATCTGCTCATTTTCCACAGACTCAAGGATACCTCTCACCCTAATGTTGCATCTTCTTCCTCTATTGTCAAGGTCTTCTGTATGTCTGTTCATATCTATGAAGTGCTGCATCTGTGCTGTTGTAGTCATCTGTAGCTTGTGAATCGCCTTGTCCCTGTGTCTGCCCGCATTTTCTACTGCCGCCATCTTTTCATTAATCACCAGCATGCTTGTCTCCAGGTCAGTGATAGCTGCCGAGAAGGTAGCTTTTATGTCTGCAGCGAACACTGACATGTCTGCAAATGTTAAGGGGTGGTCCGGTCTGGATATACCCCTGCCTGTGTCTTCAGTGGCTGAAAGGGAGTCCTCGCTGCCTTCTTCATGAGGAGTTGGCGCCATCTTGGGCCTCGTTGTTCCGCTGCGGGCCGCCGGCTTATTTTTAAAGATGTCAGCTATAGTGTTAGTAGCTGAGGCGACCAAATTGTGGCACGGGCGTGAGTGGGGAGTTGAGTGGAGCTTTCTGCCCGGCATCTGAAGGCTACAAGTCGAGTGAAGAGCTATGAAGCGCCATGTGTGTCGAGGAGCTCCTTCAGTGTGCTGCCATCCCCACTGCGCGCCAGGCCACGCCCCCCCAGTGGGTTTTTTTACCTGGAGTTCAGCTTTAACAGTTTCATTTTTATCACTTTAAAAAAGCTTCAGGAAGCTGGTGATAATATTACAAGACAAATATATCAAGCCTTAATCAAAGACATGCATGTTTCACTTTTCAAGGGAAAACACCAAACAGGCATTTTTTTTTACAAACATTCAGATGTTTAAACTGATAAGAGGCTTGGAGAAGTTTAGCTATGAGGAAAGGTTAGCTGAACTGAATTTATTCTCTCTTGAGAAGAGGCGATTAAAAAGGGATATGATCAACAGGTATAAATATTTAAGTGGTCCATATAGTGAACTTGGTGTTGAGTTAATCACTTTTAGGTCATTACAGAGGACTAGTGATGAGCCACAGTTCGAGTCGAATGTAAGTTCGATCGGAACATCGGCGTTAACACGTTTGCCGAATGCTGAACATTATGGGGCGCCCGCGGAATGAAGGGCGAGACTGTCAATGCACTGCGAGATCGCAGTCCATTGACAGGTGCTGATTGGCCAAATCATGCACCTGACTTGCATGCTTTAGCCAATCACAGCGCACTCTGCTGTGAGAGCTATGATTGACCAAAGACAGGGTGCCTTTGGCCAATCATGGCTCAGGGGGCTGAGTTCACGCCCCACACTATTTAAGGCTGCTTACACGGCAGCCGTACATAGTTTTAAGAATGAGAGCAACAAAATTAGATTTGTAAAGGAAAACATGTCATTTAAAACTGCCCCCTCCATTACCAGGCCCTTTGGGTCTGGTATGAATATTAAGGGGAACCCCGCACCAAAATTAAAAAAAATGGCATAGGGCTACCCCCAAAATCCATACCAAGCCCTTCAGGTCTGGTATGGGTTTTAAGAGAAACCCCGAGCCAAATTTTTTTTTAAAATGACGTTGGGGTCCCCCTAAAATTCATACCAGACCCTTATTCGAGCATGCAACCTGGCAGGCTGCAGGAAAAGGGGGGGCGAGAGAGCGCCTCCCCCCATCTCCTGAACCATACCAGGCCACATGCCCTCAACATGGGGAGGATGCTTTGGGGTCCCCCAAAACACCTTGTCCCCATGTTGATTGGGACAAGGGCCTTTTCCCCACAACCCTTGCCTGGTGGTTGTGGGGGTCTAAAATAAAAATAAAAAAGTGTAGCGCTATATACATTGAACAAGAGGTTTTACGTGCCTAGAGACAGTAAATAAAACCTAATCAACCCTTTGTGGTGGAGTGGTACCCCACCAGTGTATTGGTCCAGGATTCTCAACCAGACAGGTTGAGGGGCTCCAGGGTATTTGCTTGGTTGAGAGGAAACTGGCTTTTCAGTTTCCTCATTATTTAGTAAAATCTGTTTCGGGATCTGGAGCCCGGGGATTTCGTAGCGATCCGGGTGGGATGAAATCCCCAGTCCTGGGTCCGGGTTTTGTGATCCACCAGCATACTGACTGGTCAGGTATGTGCTGGGCTATTTGTAGGCACCTGACCATGGTTCTGGGCTCCACCCCGAGAGACAGGAGGTCTCCAGGAGTCCAGACAAGCAAGGGAGAAGTGTGCATGTCTGCACAGGTCTGTCAGAGCAGACAGAGGGTCCAAGCCTGTGGGCTGGAAAAAGAAGCTGGAAAAGAGTGCTGAGGTACTGGGTGTACAGGAACTCTGTTATAGAGCCAAGAGGGCTGAAGCATAAGTCTGAGCAGCAGTGCTGCTGAAGAGAGCCAGGTGGCTTGGTATTTTTGATTGAACTTACATTGTTGCTGTGGAAAGCTGAAACCCCTGTGTGGGCAACACTTCTGTTATTGGACATTTTCTTTCTTTAATAAAAGTGGGCCTACAAGCCCTTAAAACTACGTATCTGGCGTGGACTCGGCTCACTGGTAAGCTCTACCTTTAAGCTAAATCAACCCCCGATGTTACAAGTGGTGTTCGAATGCGGGCAACAGACGGTGAAATCCGGGTCCTTGCTCCACAGTGAGTACAAGTCAGTAACTATTGGCTGTGTGTGGAAGTGCAGCCAGGCAAAAGGCATTGTGTGTTGCAGGTGGTGTACCTGTGAATAAAAAGCCAAATTTTTTTTTCTGCTATGAACTGTGTTTGCATGAGACGGCACAATCTGTGTGTGTACTGTGCAGGTGAGGAAAGCTTGCATGAAGTGAAAAGCAACTTGCCTTAAAGAGACAGTGCTCCTGTTGTTGCTCTGTGCAGTGGAGTGACTGCGAATATGGAAAGTCCACCAGTGTTTGAATCGGCTGTGGACTGGTGCAAGCGGCACCTGGCAGCGCTGGACCAAGCTACAGAGGAAAGAAAGCCAACCCTCAGTGTAAGGGGAGAGCGGCTGGATGTCCATAACTGGAAGAGGGGTGTTGTTGCCCCTGGCAATGCTGCTGCAGTTAAAACAGTAGCTATTGTGAAAAATGTCAATGTGTCAGGATCCAGCAGAGAGAAGCCCATGCTAATTACAAAGAGAAAGGCTGATCAAAGGCTGAGACCAAGAGTGGTTGCCCATAGCAACAGAGAGGAAGCCAGTCGGGCTGTCTGTGTACCATGGGGTATGTCTAAACAGGATCGTGGCAAGTGGCTTCAGGAGAAGCCGATACATCATGTTGGAGAGAGCCAGCAAAGTTCTGCTGGGAGAGCGCGATCTCCCATGGCGACGAGAGTGAAAGTGGTGCCGGACAGGAGGAGCTGCAGAGGAGATTTGGCTCAGCGTCCCCGCAAAGAGGTTTGTGCGTTCCAGCCAGCTGGGAATCACCAGGAGAGAAGCGCTCTGGGAAAAAGTCATCTAGTACCATGCCTGGAATGTGGCCAGCTGGGGCATGGCATGTTTTCTTGTCCTAGGTTCTGGAATTCAGCTGGAGATAATATTGCTGAGAAAAAGTCTTTTTCTGCGGGCCCAGATTCCTGTGAAAATATGTTTGCAGTCACCCCTAGCAACAAGGAGTTTCCTGTTGTGTCGGCAGGTGGTGCTAAACAGTGGGAGATGCCTGCTGTAGTTTCATCCCGTGGCCACCAGGGGGAGTGGGCCAGTAAAAGTGCAGCAGAGGATTGGTTCATAAGACAACGTACTCAAATGAAGATGGTGACCCCAACTACTGCGGTGGGTAAGACTGACTTTAATGAAGTGATGGCTGGAACTGCTGATTTCATGTATAAAAGGACTGGTTACGAGACTGTCCATGATGTGAGAGTGACCCCAGTTAGTGGGGCCACTGAATGTGTTCTTGAGGGTGACTTGTCCCTGTGCAGTGGGGAGGCAGGGGTTAAAGTCAAACCTGCACCGGTGTGTGCATCTCAAGAGGAAAATAGTGTTGTGTCTAATGTCTGCCAGTCTCAAGTTGGCGGTGGGCTAGGACAGCCTGTAAGAGGTACAAATGCTGTCAATGTTGATGATTATGGAAAATGTATTGCTGTTGGGAAACCCCCAGGTTCTTGCAGAGCAAAAGCTGTAGTCACAAATGGGCCGTTGCCTGTAGCAACAGGTGGTAAGACAGCACAGTTGTCCCCAGAAATCTCCAGGGAACTTCATGTATTGGAGTCGGAGGTTGCCCTGGACAACTGCGATGTCACTCTGGTGGGACAGTGTGGAACTGTACTGTGTAATGGTAATGTGTCATTACAAGCTGCTAGTACTAAAAATGTGCAGGTAAATGGTGGGTTAACAAAACCTGTGAAAAATGCAAAGGTGTGTGAGGTTTATGAAGCACCAGCCGAGCAAGGTGGTGAATATGGGGTATTGCAACCTGCTGTGTTAAAACCTGTGTTACCACAATCTGACATGATTTGTAATTTGGGTAATGAATCTGCAGCTAAGCCAGTCTGTTCTTATGAGTCTCCTTGGGCGGATGGACCAGTGCTGAAGAGTACCGCTGAAGGGAGTGCACATACAATAGATTGGGATAGTTGGGGTAAAAATCTTATCTCCCTGATAGATGAGGTTTTTATGCACAAAACTGAGGTTGTCATGGAGTGTCAAAGTGACGTTGTCACTGGTAATGTTCTGGAGCAGTTCACTGATGCTGAGCCTGAGAAGTTGGGTATGAGTCCAGCATCTGGCAGCGCTCTGGGTGAGCACCAGGCTGTGGTTACCTCCAGCTGGGAGGATGTTGGTTTGACAATTGCAACTTCTCAAGTCTCAGCCAATGAGTCTCTCTGCATTCCCAATGTAATGAAAGTCCCCAGAATGGACTTGGGTCTGGGATTAAGGGTCTGGTCTGTAACCAAAGCATTAAAGGAGCTGCTTAAACTTTGGGATGTACAGCCAATCTATATTGGGGTGTCTCCTCCACAGTCAGACGGCCTGGTACTGCGGAGTACCACTAGGTGGAGCACTAAATGGCAGGCTGTACAGAACAAAGGAGAACAAGACAGGAATGGTTTATTCTTGAATTTATTACTCTTGTTAAAAGTTGCTTCTGGGTATGCTGCTGGGTTAATTCCTGAAAAAATGGTGTTTGAGAGAGACTTTGGAGAAATGGAAAATAAGCCTAAAATGTCTGTGGTTTCACCTCCTAACAGCCAGATGGGAAGCATTTCTGCTGCTATAGTCCAGGGTGGTGCTTGTCAGTTGTCGGTGAAGGGCGCGTATACTGCACCAGTGGACAAACCACGTGAGATGGAAGGGCCAAGTGTGGACCTGAAAGCAGCAGAGATCCTGACCAGGGCTCAAATGAAGGTGGTTAAAGAGACTGGGGTCCCCAGTCCAATGTTTGGTTTAGATGACAAACCTAATAAGGTCCCCGAGACAGGGGAATGGATAAGGAGTATGGTAAAAGTCATATGTGGATCAGACAAAAGCTTGTCTGTTCAGGTGGATAAAAATACAGATGGTATTAAACGTCAAGTGGTAGGACAGCTGCCTGCAGAGTGGGTGAACCCAGGGGAGGTGACATCATGTGAGGTTCCCGTTGGTGATGGCGGCTCTCCGGTATGTGTGCCCTCTGCAGACTCTGCCCTAGCAAATGCTGAAAAAAAAGGCATTGGTGACATGTGCAACATTGAGAGGTGTAATGTTGGTTTGAAAATGTCCGTCAATGATGAACCAAGTAATGTGTTAATGGTACATTATAATGTGGTGTCCAAAGGTACAGGTAAACCTGGTAAACAATTAGTGACTGCTGAGTCAGGTACCAGAAATAAGAGGGGGGGTCCCGTTATAAACACAATAGAAATAGGCCCCCTACAGTCTCAGAACAGTAATGCTGAGAGAGGTTTTGGGAAACCAGGAAACTTGAAGCGTGGAGGCAGAAGGGTTGGTAGAAAGACCAGGGGTACCCTGTTAAAATTTCAGGAGAGGAAGTGCTTATGGAAATGCACTCGGAAGAAAAGTTGGGAAGGTCGCATCAAAGCTCATAGCAGAGTGACAGTGAGGCTTAGAGGGAAGCATTGGGTAGAGTTCCCCTTTAGGAGAAGTGAGGTCGGACAGGATTGGACTCCTGTAAGTGGTAGCTGGCACAGAGGTGCCAAAAGAAACTTGTGTGTTCCGCCCTCTGGGTCGAAACAAGAGGGGGGGATATGTGGTGGAGTGGTACCCCACCAGTGTATTGGTCCAGGATTCTCAACCAGACAGGTTGAGGGGCTCCAGGGTATTTGCTTGGTTGAGAGGAAACTGGCTTTTCAGTTTCCTCATTATTTAGTAAAATCTGTTTCGGGATCTGGAGCCCGGGGATTTCGTAGCGATCCGGGTGGGATGAAATCCCCAGTCCTGGGTCCGGGTTTTGTGATCCACCAGCATACTGACTGGTCAGGTATGTGCTGGGCTATTTGTAGGCACCTGACCATGGTTCTGGGCTCCACCCCGAGAG
Source organism: Lithobates clamitans (assembly GCA_037952925.1). Taxonomy (NCBI): domain Eukaryota; kingdom Metazoa; phylum Chordata; class Amphibia; order Anura; family Ranidae; genus Lithobates; species Lithobates clamitans. Next base: position 1,192,567 of record JBBGZY010000160.1, read on the forward strand.
ACAGGAGGTCTCCAGGAGTCCAGACAAGCAAGGGAGAAGTGTGCATGTCTGCACAGGTCTGTCAGAGCAGACAGAGGGTCCAAGCCTGTGGGCTGGAAAAAGAAGCTGGAAAAGAGTGCTGAGGTACTGGGTGTACAGGAACTCTGTTATAGAGCCAAGAGGGCTGAAGCATAAGTCTGAGCAGCAGTGCTGCTGAAGAGAGCCAGGTGGCTTGGTATTTTTGATTGAACTTACATTGTTGCTGTGGAAAGCTGAAACCCCTGTGTGGGCAACACTTCTGTTATTGGACATTTTCTTTCTTTAATAAAAGTGGGCCTACAAGCCCTTAAAACTACGTATCTGGCGTGGACTCGGCTCACTGGTAAGCTCTACCTTTAAGCTAAATCAACCCCCGATGTTACACCTTATAAACAAAGGTATAAAGTGTGTAATAAAGTGACACTATATGATTCAAAACAACAATTGAAATACAATATAAATATTAGTGACCAAATTATAAAATGAAATAAATACAATAAATCTGGAAAACTGTGAAAGTATGGCAGGTCAGCCACTCAAATTCATATAAAAAAGTCCAAAATATGAATAAATAATAAATTGTGGAAAAGAAAACCACCACCGAAAGTCTATGTGGGTTGTGCGTTTGAAAATGGTGGAAAATTACTTCCAAATTCACACGTAGATGAAATTTGTCACATCCAACAAGTTGGTGAATAACGAAGGAACCACAGGTGAACAAAGGGTCTAGATGGGTGGCAATACCATCACTGAAACATCAGGAGGAACTTAATGACTTGAAAAGACCTACGTCTTACAAGTCAAAAAGGCTTGTTGACCAACCGGTCTGGACAAGGTAACTCGTCAACAATCTTCAACTTGCGATAGGAAGAGGGGTATCAGCAAAGCTTTCCACATCCACCAACGATCCAATAGGGCCAAGCGGAAGTTTCATATGCCATGCGAGAAGTAAAACTCACGTAGCATGATAACGTTTAAAACATTGATTTAGTAAATAAAAAAATATAAAATATACACTCACATATTTCGGAGATCAAAACAGCTCAAAATAGTCAAATAGCGGTAATCGTGAGGCATCCACCCGACATGTTTCAGCTACACAGCCAGATGACGGCTGTGTAGCTGAAACATGTCGGGTGGATCCCTCACAAATCGGTGTTTGTGTGTTCTGACAAATTTTTTGCCTGCTCGATATGTTCTGGTACGAACCGAACCGGGGGGTGTTCGGCCCATCCCTACCAAGGAGTATCAGATTGCCTCCGGGGGCTAAGGAAGGATTTATTTTCCCCAGTGAAGCAAATTGGATCATGCTTTACTGGGTTATTTTTTGCCTTCCTCTGGATCAAATGTGGGTATAGAATTGTGTATAAGGAGGTTTGTTATTTGTTTTGTTTTTTTCGTATTTGTTGACATGGATGGACTTGTGTCTTTTTTCAACCTAATTATGTAACTATATTTATAAAAAGCTCTCGAAATCTTTTTATTAATAGAAATCTTTGGTCACAGCATACACTTAAATGTTTTAACATCAGCATTGTAATCACAATAATAACAATAGTTATTACTGACAATCCAATATAAGCTTACTTAAAAAGCGTCCTTTCATGTTGTGAGTTCTGCCTGTCTGCTGGCCATCTCTTTCCATAACCTCCTGGATTCCCTGCATGTTTTGCAGCTTCACTTCTGCTGTTTACTTTAAATTCCTAAGGACTACATATCCCATGGTACTTTGCTGCTGCAAGCTGTGATTCCTGTGCTGATTCTGCCCTCTAAATTCCCCTCAGCACCTCTTTAATTCAGAAGGCAGGTGTTCCTTCAGATTAGGCAACCTGTCAAATTTTGTAATGAAAGTGACGTTCCGTCATGGCCATCTTGGTACACTCAGCAGTCGCTCACAGTAGGGATACAGTGAGAAAGCAGCAAGAGGACATCTTTTAACACCCACTGGAGTCTGGCATTTCACACTTATTTTTACCAGTAAACTGAGCTTATATCATGGAATACAGCATTTTGAAATCCGTCTGACTCTTTTTAAAAGCAACGGCAAGCCTGCTGATCTCACAGGTTTGCTAATCTGACAGAACACTGATGCTTTTAAAATTCAACATTAAAAGAGTCAGACAAATTGCAAAATCCTGTATTTCACTATATAAGCTGAGCTTACTGGTAAAAAAAAGGGTGAAATTCCAGACTCTGGTGGGTGTAAAAATATGTCCGCTTGCCGCCTTCTCACTGTATCCTTACTGTGGATGACTGCGGGGTGTACCAAGATGGCTGTAACAGAACGCCACTTCCGTTACAAAATTTGATGGGTCGCCTAATCTGACAGAACACCGGCTCTGTGAATTCTGCTACACAGAAGAGCCTACTCACAGGACATAATGAATCACAGAATTCAAGGAAGTAAATGTGTGAGGATCTTCACAAAGTAGGTTTACAAACTTCAAGATTGTTTAGACTAATAGCAGTAGGTTAGAAATAATTGAACTACAATGTGGAAATTAATATATGATTTTACATTTTGACCGTAGACATGCTTTAATAAATTACTATACAGCCGAAGTGAAATTAGTTTAGTACATTGTTTACTACAGAACTAACTAATAGTATGGAATGTTTATTTACCAGGATGAATTTAAGAAATACACAAAGAAGAAAGTGACATGGATACATGAATCTGATGCGTCCCATACTATATCGCAGTCTGACGATACATCACAAGATAACTCCAAACTGCATAAATTATTGTGGAAGCCCGAGCAGAAGGTGAGCAACTAAACACCACTTTTAGGCCTCATGCATACTGGTTTCTTGTAAATGCTGTTTATCCTGACAGGAGAAAATCAGTGTTTCAAATCAGTTTAGGTAAGTTTAGCAGAGTTTAACAGAATTTGCAGTTTGACAGTTTATATATTTCATTGGCCAGAATTTTTATTTATTGTGCCCATTGAAATAAATAAATGCCAAAGTGCTAAATGTGCCCAGAGTTTATGCATGTTTATGCTCATTTGTGAGCTTTTCTGCGCGTTTAACAGCGTATACTCTTTTTTTAAGTTACATTTTACTCTTATATACGCAATTTTGGTGTAATTAGGTGGTGTGAGTCCTTTGTAGGCAATTTGTTATCATGTGATCTTTTAACAAATATATGTGTTTATGCTGTTTTAAATTATGTTAAAATAAAAGAAACTAGGTTTTAAAGAAATATGATGCGTATGGGTGTCCCAATAAAGTCAATTTTCAACAATGTACATGTCGAATCTTTTCTCTCTATGTAGAATAATCTCGGACTAATAGAGCTAAGGTTAGGCACATTCGACCATAGGTTCGATGGACACAGATCACTATTTTCAGCATCATGTCGAATCTCCTATCTATATCGAACTGTTGTCGCAACGAAAATGAAAATAAACATTTGTTTATGTCGGATATTTCGGTTTTCGGATTCTGCACGTTCGTTATCATTTGTTAAAACGATAATGAAAATACCCGAAATTCAGACGAAAATGCATTCGGGCAAAAACAAATGCACATGTCTAATCAGCAATTCTTTTGATCCATATTCAAAGTATCTGGTGAGATACCTGTGCAGCCGTGGGATCATGGTTGAGTGGTATCTGCTTTTATAATTTGATGCTATAATGCTGATTGTAGTATCTTCAAGCTCCTGAAGAAGCGCTAATGCGCGCAACATGTAGACCAACCTACAATATGCCTAAAACCATAAATTGCATCTAAGTATTTGGAACACTCTATACTCTTTTTTAAGTTACATCTTACTCTTATATACGCAATTGTGGTGTAATTAGGTGGTGTTTTAAAGAAATATGAAGCGTAGTGGTGTGCCTATAAAGTCAATTTTCAACAATGTACACTAACTTTCCAAATAGCTAGGACGTTGGCCCACATCTGTCTGTGTATCTACAGTGCCACCCTGTGGTGATACAATTTATTTGATTTGAATTGAAGGAGGACTACAAGTTCCAGCATATCCAGGACAATATGAAGTGCTTGTGATTCCTATAATATAGGAGTCCACACCAGTCGATGAGTCAGTGGGGACACTGAAGGGGAGCACAATTTGCACTTTATTTAAAGGGACAGCACTTGGCACTTTTAAAATTGCACGATTGATCATCACATTCTGCATTTATGAAGATACAAGGATATGGACTCATTTAATAATGTTTATTTATGTAGAGTGGGGCCAAAAAGTATTTAGTCAGCCACCAATTGTACAAGTTCTCCCACTTAAAAAGATGAGAGAGGCCTGTAATTGTCATCATAGGTATACCTCACAAGGTTGTCACACACTGTTGCTGGTATGTTGGCCCATTCCTCCATGCAGATCTCCTCTAGAGAAGTGATGTTTTGGGGCTGTCGCTGGGCAACACAGACTTTCAACTCCCTCCAAATGTTTTCTATGGGGTTGAGATCTGGAGACTGGCTAAGCCACTCCAGGACCTTGAAATGCTTCTTATGAAGCCACTCCTTCATTGCCTGGGCGGTGTGTTTGGGATCATTGTCATGCTGAAAGACCCAGCCACATTTCATCTTCAGTGCCCTTGCTGATGGGAGGAGGTTTGCACTCAAAATCCCATGATACATGGCCCCACTCATTCTTTCATGTACATGGATCAGTCGTCCTGTTCCCTTTGCAGAGAAACAGCCCCAAAGCATGATGTTGCCACCCCAATGCTTCACAGTAGGTATGGTGTTCTTTGGTTGCAACTCAGCATTCTCTCTCCTCCAAACACGACGAGTTGTGTTTTTACCAAACAGTTCTACTTTGGTTTCATCTGACCATATGACATTCTCCCAATCCTCTTCTGGATCATCCAAATGCTCTCTAGCAAACCTCAAATGGGCCCGGACATGTACTGGCTTAAGCAGGGGGACACGTCTGGCACTGCAGGATCTGAGTCCCTGGCGGCGTAGTGTGTTACTGATGGTAGCCTTTGTTACGTTGGTCCCAGCTCTCTGCAGGCCATTCACTAGATCCCCCCGTGTGGTTCTGGGATTTTTGCTCACCGTTCTTGTGATCATTTTGACCCCATGGGGTGAGATCTTGCGTGGAGCCCCAGATCGAGGGAGATTATCAGTGGTCTTGTATGTCTTTCATTTTCTAATTATTGCTCCCACTGTTGATTTCTTCACACCAAGCTGCTTGCCTATTGCAGATTCAGTCTTCCCAGCCTGGTGCAGGTCTACAATTTGGTTTCTGGTGTCCTTCTGCTCTTTAAGTGGGGTTCCACCCAAAAAAACAAACATATCTAAAAAATTCTAAAAAAAAAACAAAAAAACATTTGGATATTTTTTTTTTTTTTACTTACCTCTAAATGCCTGTTGCTAGGTGGTCCCTCGTAGTCTGCCCCTTCCTCTGCCTGGGCTGGTGACATCACTTCCCCCTGGCACAGGAAGGGCTCGGCTCTTCTCCCTCCCTCCTGTCAATCATCTGGGACCCATTACAGGTCCCAGGTGATTGAGCAGCCAATCACGGCGCGCGGCGCCGCTCGCGCATGCGCAGTGGGTGCCAGGCTGTGAAGCCACAGCCCGGCGCCCACAGTTGAAATGCCGGCGCACCGGAGGGGGGGGGGACGAGCGGGGCTTCGATCCCCCGCATCGCTGGACCCAGGGACAGGTAAGTGTCCAATTAAAAGTCAGCAGCTGCAGTATTTGTAGCTGCTGACTTTTAATTTTTTTTTTTTTTTTATGGCCCCCCTGGGTGCAACTCCTCTTTAGTCTTCACCATAGTGTAGTTTGGAGTGTGACTGTTTGAGGTTGTGGACAGGTGTCTTTTATACTGATAACAAGTTCAAACAGGTGCCATTATTACAGGTAATGAGTGGAGGACAGAGGAACCTCTTAAAGAAGAAGATACAGGTCTGTGAGAGGCAGAAATCTTGCTTGTTTATAGGTGACCAAATACTTATTTTCCATCATAATTTGCAAATAAATTCTTTCAAAAATCAGACAATGCGATTGTCTGTGTTTGTTTCCACATTTTGTCTCTCATAGTTGAGGTATACCTATGATGACAATTACAGGCCTCTCTCATCTTTTTAAGTGGGAGAACTTGCACAATTGGTGGCTGACTAAATACTTTTTTGCCCCACTGTATTTATCCATTCTTTATTTCACATAATTTCACACAATCTGTTTTGTCAATTGTTAATTGCAAAATTGGTTTAATTGCTTATTGCAAATGTATTTACCAAGAGTATGCAAGTGGGGATTTGTTTTTTGTTTTTTTTGTGTGCATGAGGCCTTTGATGAATTCTAGCAGTCCTGCTTTATATTCCTGTGGTAATGGATTTAATTCCCACCTGGTATGCTGTCTATGTGAATCTCTCACAGAGAGGTTAAAGGCTAAGTTCTCCTTTTCCAGAAAATAGCCTATGTATTCAAGGAGTCAGAGTAGATATTAAAAAATGTGCAGCTTTGTAAAATAATCATTAATTTTACTGTTTTACCTGTAGGTCATTAGTTAGCAAGCCCCATGTTCTGCCTTGTTGCTAGGACATCAAAACCTTTATGTTTTTCACTCCTGCGATGCTGAGACTAAGCATCCAATTGTTTTCACATCCAGGCAACAAGTCAGGACATGGGGGTTGCTAATTAATGAGTTTTTCTAGCCAGGCTGCTTAAGGGGACACACATGCCCTACAAGTAAAACAATAAAGTTTATGATCATTTTACAAAGCTGCACAGATTTTTAATATCTACTATAGTCCCTAAACTGCATAGGCTGCTTTCTAGAAAAGTTGAACTTAGCCTTTAAGGCAAAGTTAAAAATAAATAATCACTGTTATTCTTTTTTCAAAATACATAATTTTATTATTTAGTGTGTAACTGGAAGAAGAGTTCCTTTTTAGCATCACTATTTAGTCACAAATTAGGTTAAGTTTTTATCAGTTATAATGTACTTGATGAAAGCCAGCAAGACATAACATACAGCGTACCAAACTAAATCAGGGTTCATTACACTGTGATATAATTCTAAGCATGCATAGGACCTTGGCCCTTGTTTCTAGGAACCTTGAGATGTGTGCCAGTTGTATCTGATGGCCTTGGCCTTGATTTGTTTCTATGTTACTAGTAATTCAAGTTAGGGGTTTTCTTTTCCCTATTACTTCCTATAAACCATACTAGTTAATCATTAGATTTTATTTATGTTTTAAAAAAAAAATAATAATTTTTGCGTATCTACTGATTTTACAGCTGTTGTCCGTTTAAAGCAAAACATATAGGTTTTTAAGCTGCACAGTGTGCTTAAAATATTTGGTAGACCTTTTGTTGGTGGACAATCATCTATTGCCAGTGCACTGGACCTGGTGGCTCTTTTAAAAAAGAACAATACAGTGGAACCTTGGATTACGAGCATAATTCCTTCCAGAAGAATGCTTGTAATCCAAAGCACTCCACTCGTATATCAAAACGAGTTTCCCCATAGAAGTCAAAGGAAACTCAGAAAATTTGTCCACAGTGACTTCTATGGTATGCAGTACCGCATGTGGCCAGAGGTGGGGAGCACCGGAGATACTTGGAAACACTCTTAAACTGCTCGGAGACGCTCAGATGCTCAGATGCATTCGGAAACACTCGGACAATGCTCGCAAACCGAGTCAGGATTTAAAAAAAATAATAGCTCGTTACTCGCAATCCGTGGTATTACTGTATGTTTTTTTAAATCAACATTTATATGCACTATAAAGTCTTCATCTTTGCTAGGATATGAGAAGGTTTTTGACTCTATCCCAATTTAATCAACTAAAGGTTTTAGCTAGTGATGCACAGTAGCACATTGTAAAGTTACTTGCAGGAGTTGTACACAATAACTAATTATGAATCCCTTTTAGTTAATTGAACGTGGAAATGCAAGTAAGATATTTTAGTGTTTTTTTTTGTGTTGTATATACCCCCACTGGGGAAAATCCTATTTTCTTCCTTTCTTTGTGACTTTAATACAATAATTGAGAGGAAATACAAATATTGTTATTTTTCACCAAAGGAAGGCAAGCAGAAATCTCTCAATGGGGGCATTTGTTCTGGTGATAGCTGTCAAATGTGGAATTTCTCCTAGCTTTGTTGAGATCCCTCTTTATTTTTATGACTCTTGGACAGGAAACAGGGGGAAAGCTTTCTATAAAAACTCTTCCCTACTGTATCCAAAGATGGAGAAAAGTTTGGTTTGGTTTCCTTTTTTTAAAAAACTGTGACATTTTCAAAATGGAAACATTGCATTGCTATATTGGTAATATTGTTGTTTAATTTTAGGCATTGTTAAAATGAATGCTCCCCCGCTGGATGGAATTTAAAAAAAATGAATGCGTGTTCATAAATGGTCGTGTCTTGTCCACGTGCCATTTGTTTGACAAACCCTTGCCTATTAGCCTAGAAAATGGCCACTATTGTTGTTTTGACATTCAGCAGAATCAGCAACTATTGACTTCAATGGAGTTTGGCACTCAAACTTTAGTAATGTTCACCAAACCGTTTTTAAATTAAACCCAGGTAATTGTCATGTTGTTGATGACCTCTGGAAGTTAATACCCTTTAGAGAGACTAATGGGCTCACTGAAGTATGGTTGCCTGACATTTACTGAATCCACTTTAAAGTGTGTATACATAGACTTTGTGTCAGTTGTACAATAGTTGCAGTCACACTCCAATGCAGATCAGCTACCTATTTATTGTAGCTAATTAATAAGTGGTTACATAAAGTATATATAAAACGTAAGCATGTTTAAATCAGGGGTGTTTGAACTACTGTTTGATCTACAAAGAATCATGCAACTTAGGAAACAAGGCTAAAGTAATTTATGGATTGTATGATTCTCTGTAGACTGAGCTCAGTGTTCAAAATGATTGTTCAATTGTTCATCAAGTCACAAGTTTTTCTCTCTAATGCATATAAAACGATATGGGGCATGAATTTATATGTTTAAGTATTCATATCACTGTTGTACTATATTTACAAGTTACTTATATTTTCCTTAGTCTTTTAATAACTTTGAATAACTTTGCAGGTGCGTTGCATCAAGGTACAAAAAACCCGCTATGTTTGGAATACACTAGAATCCAGGTTTCAGAAAGCTGGGTAAGATTATATTCGTTGTGTTGTTTTTGTCAACATCATTTTTGAATCAAGTAAAAATGTGTTTTCTCAATTGGTTTAGAATCCTGGAAGAAAACCTATCATGTTCTGATATTCATAAAAAATATGGAATGGGTTTAAGTAGCGAGGAACAAAATGCCAGGTATGTTTATTTGTGCAACATGAAGCATTTAGACGAAGCATGTGTTTTTATGTGTACTAGACTGCAGTTAAAGTTCAGTTACGGGATGCATTTGAAGTGTATCTCTAGGCAAAACATTTTTTTTCTTTTTTTGTTTTAGATAGAGTGTGGCAGGCTTAGAAGCTCTGTCAAGTTTTTTTTGCTATGTCCCAAAGTTTTTGTATATATGACCATTGTCATTGGGAAAGGACATGAAAAGGAATCCAAAATTGTATAGTAGTTCACAGAAAAGAGGTAAGGGGAAATCTTCTAATGGGGATGCCTGTTCCAGAGACAACTGTCTAAGCAGAGAATTGTCCTCCCTTTAGGAGATTTCCTTTAACTTCCTGCTATGTCTCTGGGAAGGGAAATGAGGGGGAAATTTTCCAAGTGTGCACAGACAGCTAAATAAATTGCCTGGCCTTCCCTACTCTATCCAAAAAATGACTATAGAAACACTTTAACATGATCACTCTGATTCCGCTCCCTTATTGTTCTTCTGGCCAATTTAAATCACAGGAGGGGGTATTTACTAAAGCTAGAGAGTGCACAATTTGGTGCAACTGTGCATAGAAACCAATCAGCTTCAAGACTTCATTGCCAAAGCCTAATTGAACAAGCTGAAGTTAGAAGCTGATTGGCTACCATGAACAGCTGCACCAGATTCTAAATGCATACCTCTTAGTAAATCTCCCCCATGGTCTCTAACTACAAGTAAATGATCCCTAAGTACATTCACATTGACTCACAATTTTATGAGTATAACATTTCATTATGAAAATTTTGATTGCATAGTGTTAAAATTCTGCACCAGTTCTTGTGGCAACCTTACAGAAAATGTCCTTAGCAGCTAACATTTTAGAATTATTTCCAGAAAAATGTTGGTACTGTGTGAGTGTTTTCAATCAAATTGTTGAATGACAATCTCATCATCTATGTAGTAAAGGGATTTTTAATAACATATCACAGGCTTTAAAAACTTGGACCTGTCTTTGGTAAGGATGAGCCGAACACCCTGTGGTTCGGTTCGCACCAGAACCTGCGAACGGACCGAAAATTTGCATGAACGTTAGAACCCCATTAACGTCTATGGGACTCGAACGTTTGAAATCAAAAGTGCTAATTTTAAAGGCTAATTTGCATGGTATTGTCCTAAAAAGGGTTTGGCGACCCAGGTCATGCCCCAGGTGACATGTATCAATGCAAAAAAATCTTTTAAAAACGGCCGTTTTTTCGGGAGCAGTGATTTTAATGATGCTTAAAGTAAAAAAAAAAGTGAAATATTCCTTTAAATATCATACCTGGGGGTGTCTATAGTATGCCTGTAAAGTGGCGCGTGTTTCCCGTTCTTAGAACAGTCCCTGCACAAAATGACATTTTTAAAGGAAAAAAAGTAATTTAAAAACTGCTTGCGGCTTTAATGTAATGTTGGGTCCCGGCTATATGGATGAAAATCAGTGAGACAAACGGCATGGGTACCCTCCAGTCCGTTACCAGGCCCTTTGCGTCCTGTATGGATATTAAGGGGAACCCCGCACCCAAATTAAAAAAAGGAAAGGCGTGGGCCCCCCAGGCCCTATATACTCTGAACAGCAGTATACAGGCGGTGCAAACAAGACAGGGACTGTAGGTTTGTTGTTAAGTAGAATCTGTTTGAAATTTTGAACTGGTACATTTTTAAAGTGTAGCTCCAGCCAAAAAAATCAGTTTTTAAGCTTTTTGGAAAACATAGGGAAGGGCTATCACCCTTGTGACATTTGTTTTGCTGTCTGTGCTCCTCTTCAGAAGATTTCACCTCACTTTTTGACCCAATGACAAATGTTTTTTTGAAAATTTGGGGTTTTTATTGAAACAAGGATTGGTGATAAAGCATCAGTGGAAAGGAGAAAAGTTTTTCCCATATTAACTCTTACAGGAGAGAACTTCCCTTCCTATGGGGTAGATTTCATCTCACTTCCTGTTGTCTCCTTCCGTTTGCAAGTAGGAGTCGTTTGTAAGTTGGATGTTTGAAAGTAGGGGCCTGCCCTATATACTCAGCAGAAATTTGGGCCTTAGGTGTTGTTGTGGTCTCAACACTGTAAGCCCTCACAAGGCCCTGCTGTGAAATATTAGATCAAGAATTGTAATTACATGCCCCTGTTGAACAGGGCCAGAAAAATTGGGCCTTTGGTGATGGTGGTGGTGGTGCTGGTGCCACAACACTGTAGGTCCTCACAGTTACTCTTGGTGGGCGCTGGAACAGGACCTGCTGTGAAATATTGGATCAAGAATTCTAATTACATGCCCCTGTTGAACAGGGGCTGAAAAATTTGGCCTTTGGTGGTGGTGGTGCTGGTGGCACAACACTGTAAGTCCTCACAGTTAATCTTGGTGGGTGCAGAAACGGGCCCTGCTGTGAAATGTTAGATCAAGAATTGTAATTACATGCCCCTGTTGAACAGGGGCTCAAAAATTGGGCCTTAGGCACTGGTGCTGGTGCCACAACACTGCAACCCCTCACAGATACTCTAGTTGGAAGGCAGGAACGAGCACTGCTGCAAAGTATTGCATCAAAAATTGTAATTACACGCCCCTGTTAAACAGGGGCTGAAAAATTGGGCCTAAGGCACTGGCGGCGGCGCCCAGAACCAAAAATGTTCTTACAAGCTATCAGCATGATCATTGAGGAGGAAGAGGATAATTACTCAGGATAGTCACTCAGCATCAGCACAGACAGTCTTTGAAGGGATCTGAGATTTTAAAAAAAATTATTCGGTTACATCAGCATCAGGTGCTTGATAGCTGGTGGTGATCTAAGACTGATTCATTTTTATGAAGGTCAGTCGATCGACCGAGTCAGTGGACAGACGCACCCTGTGATCGGTTACAAAGCCTCCAGCAGCACTGAATGTGCGTTCCGAAAGAACGCTGGGTGCAGGACAGGCCAGTAGCTCAATTGCATACTGTGCAAGCTCTGGCCAGTGATCCATCCTCAAGACCTAGTAACCCAGAGGATTTTCGGTGGGAAAGGTGTCCAAGTCAGATGTTGCCCCTAGGTATTCCTGCACCATGTAAAACAGAGGCTGGCGATGGTTGCTGGAACCGATCATACCTTGGGGCTGCGGACACCATGTAAAACAGACGCTGGCGATGGTTGCTGGAACCGATCATACCTTGGGGCTGCGGACTAAAAAATTGTCTGAACGCATCGTTCAGACGGCCACCTTCTCCACCGCTCCTTCTTTGACTGAACGAAGCCTCAGCAACACGTTGTCCAGAAACAGGAGTTTGTAACCTCCTAGTCTCTGGGAACGCATTGCACAGACCTTTCTGCAAGGCCTCCCGAAGATGTTTCATCCTCTGCTCCCTCTGCAACGGCAAGATAAGGTCCACAACCTTACCCTTGTAACGTGGATCAAGGAGGGTTGCCAGTCAGTATTGGTCCTTCTCCTTGATACCACGAATACGCGGATCCTTATGCAGGCTTTGCAGGATCAGGGAGGCCATGCAGCGTAGGTTTGCTGAGGCATTCGGTCCGGAGTCCTCTGGGTCATTGAGGACGACATGGTCCGCAGCTACCTCCTCCAGCCACGTACAAGTCCATGTGTTTCTTGGGACTGATCCCTTAAAGACTGCTGCTAATGTTGAGTGCAAGGCTCCACCTCCATACTGACACAATCCTCCTCCTGGTCCTCTTCCTGTGTGATCGGCGGGCATGCAGGAACACTGTCTGGATAAAGGGGGCCTTGAGAGCTGAGGAAGTCCTCCTCTTCCTGCCCCTGTTCTGCCTGAAATGCCCTGTCCATTATTCCACGCAGCGTGTGCTCCAACAGGTGGACAAGGGGGACAGTGTCACTGATGCATGTACTGTCACTGCTCACCATCCTCGTGGCCTCCTCAAATGGTGACAGGACAGTGCATGCATCCCTGATCCTGGCCCACTAGCGTGGGGAAAAAAAACAAGCTCCCCTGACCCTGTCCTGGTGCCATAGTCACACAGGTACTCATTGATGGCCCTCTGCTGCGTGTGCAGCCGCTGCAGCATGTTCAACGTTGAGTTCCACCTGGTGGGCATGGTACAGATTAGGCGGTTCTTGGGCAGGTTAAATTCCTTTTTGGAGGTCTGCCAGCCGAGCACTGGCATTTTATGACTGGCGGAAATGCACACAGACTTTCCTGGCCTGCCTCAGGACATCCTGTAAGCCTGGGTACCTGCCCAAGAACCTCTGCACCACCAAGTTAAGGACGTGAGCCAAACAGAGCACATGGGTCATTTGTCCCTGTTGGAGGGCAGAGAGGAGGTTGGTGCCATTGTCGCAAACCACCATTCCTGCCTTAAGTTGGCATGGCGTCAACCACCTCTGAACCTGCCCCTGCAGAGCTGACAGGACCTCTGCCCCAGTGTGGCTCCTGCCCTCCAAGCACACCAGCTCAAGCACCTCATGGCATCTTTTGGCCTGCGTACTTGCGTAGCCCCTTGAACGCCTACGGAGCACCGCTGGTTCCGAGGACAAAGCACAGGAAGAGGCCATGGAGAAAGAAGAAGAGAAGGGGGTGGAGGAGAGAGGTGTGTCACAATCATTAGTAGTGACATTTTGGAGGCATGGTGGCGGAACAACCTCCAACACTACTCCAAACTTAGGTAACGTCCCTGTCCATGCCTGCTAATATGCACCTTACCGCTGACTGATCTGTCCAGCGAGGCATGGACATTGCCTTCCACATGCCGGTAGAGAGCCGGAATCGCCTTACGTGAGAAAAAGTGGCGTTTGGGTACCTGCCACTGAGGAAGCGCACATTCCACAAACTCACGGAAGGGGGCAGAGTCTACCAACTGAAAAGGCAGCAGTTGAAGTGCTAGCAATTTTGCCAAGCTAGCATTCAACCGCTGGGCATGTGGATGGCTGGGAGCGAACTTCTTTCGGCAGTGCAGCAGCTGGAGCAAGGAAATTTGCCTGGTACAATCTGACGTCGGTGTACCAAAAGCAGATTGCCCACAAGTACTTGGCTGTGACACACCTAATTCTACACCTTCATTCCTCTCAGTGCAGGTCTCAGAGAGGACTGAAGGTATAGTGAGGTTGGAGATCTCAGCTGATGAGGAGCAAGGAGAGGTCCTATTTGTTCTTTGGTGTGGGTCTTTTAGATACGCTTGCCAATGAACTGCATGGCAGGTCAACATATGTCTGGTCAAGCATGTGGTGCCCAAGCAGGAGATGTTTTGGCCACACGAGATACGCTTGAGACATATGCTGCAAATTGCAGCGGTGCGATCTGATGCACTCGTCTCAAAAAAGGCCCACACCAAAGAACTTTTGGAATAACGCGCAGAGACAGCAGCGTCCTGCACATGCGGAGCTTTGGGGTGTGATGCAGTCAGTGTGCTACCCTTAGGCTGGCCCCTGGAGGGCATTATGCCTCGCTGGTGATGTGTCTCCTCCTCCTCTCTCCTATCAGGCACCCACGTTGAGTCAGTGACCTCATCATCCCCTCCCTCCTCATCACTGGAGCAAACCTGGCAGTATGCTGCAGCAGGGGGAGGATGACTGCCAGATTGCTGTCCTTCTTGGGCACCCCCTCTGTCTGTGCTCACGTTACTGCCTTCATCTAGCTCAGTATCATCATCACAGCCTTCTAAACGCTGGGCATCCTCCTGGAGCATGTACCCAACACTGTGGTCAAACAGTTCGAGGGACTCCTCAGGAGGACATGGTGGGGCTAGGGAAGGAGTCACTGTTGCCATTGAGCCGAGGGAAGAGGCCGCGTTGGCAGCTGCTTTGTCAGACAAAGTACCCTGAGCATGGGTGAGAGAGGATGAGGAGGATGAGGACGGCCTGGTCATCCACTCGACCAAGTCTTCCGCATGTTGTGGCTCAACACGGCCAGCTGCCGAAAAAAAGGCCAAGCGTGTCCCACGGCCACGTGCTGATGAGGATGCACCATCTCCACGACCAGCACTGTTGCCTCTAGACTTAGCTGCCTGCGGTAGTGATAGGATCAGGAAAACACCACCAACCTTCTACAGGTAGCTTTAGCTGAACACTGTGCAGAGGTCGCACTACACTAACTTGTAGTTTTAGCTGAACACTGTGAGGAGGACGCACTACACTAACTTGTAGCTTTAGCTGAACACTGTGCAGAGGTCGCACTACACTAACTTGTAGTTTTAGCTGAACACTGTGAGGAGGACGCACTACACTAACTTGTAGCTTTAGCTGAACACTGTGAGGAGGACGCACTACCCAACTTGTAGCTTTAGCTGAACACTGTGCACTACACTAACTTGTATTTTTAGCTGAACACTGTGCAGAGGTCACACTAAACTAACTTGTAGCTTTAACTGAACACTGTGAGGAGGACGCACTACACTAACTGTAAATAGTCTAGCTGCCTGACTGTGGTACTAATAGGATCAAAAGAACACCATCAATTTTCTTCAGGTAGCTGAAAATACTGTAACAAGACAAGCCTGCCTGTCAGTAGCAAGATAACAGGAATGGATCTAGCTAAACTGAATACAGTGTATGTATAAATATATACAACACCTGGGATGCATATATATACACAATACACTGTAAGTGCAGCTAACTCACTGACTGTCCTGCCTAATCTATCTAACTTAAATCAAATGACACTGTCTCTCTATCTCTCTCAACGCCGGAACACACACTACACAGGGCCGCCGTGCAGCCGGCCTTATATATTGTGGGGCGTGTACTAAATCCCCTGAGCCATAATTGGCCAAAGCCTCCTTGGCTTTGGCCAATTACGGCTCTCTGTTCAGACGGTGCTGTGATTGGCCAAGCATGCGGGTCATAGTGCATGCTTGGCCAATCATCAGCCAGCAATGCACTGCGATGCCGCAGTGAATTATGGGCCGTGATGCGCCACACGAATTTGGCGCGAACGCCCCATATCGTTCGCAATTCGGCGAATGGGCGAACAGACGATGTTCGAGTCGAACATGAGTTCGACTCGAACATGAAGCTCATCCCTACTTTTTGGAAATCAGCGAGAGTTGGCAAGTTTGTGTGTATGTATGGATAGTATGCTGTGTACAGAAGCTCTTTCATCATTCCTGCCTGGAACATCATTGATAAATCATTTACCACAGAAACAAACAACATATTTCCTTTAGATCATATTCACTATAATGCTTAGTACTTCATTTTTATTCAGTAAAATATGTGGCAGGGGTCTCCAATTTTTCTAAGCAAAGGGCCAGTTTACAGTCCTGCAGACTTTGGGGGGGGCAGACTGTAGCCAATAGAAGTAGAAAATGCCGCAGCCAGCATTAATGAAAGTGAATAATTCCTCAGACTTGGTGAACAGTAGGAGTAAAATATAACAAAGCAACAAAGCACATGTGGTTAGTAGGAGAAGGGATAATGCCCAATCATTGGTATTAATGGGAAGAATAGTGCCCAATCATTGGTGTCAATGGGAGAACAAATGCCCAGTCATTTGTGTCAGTGGAAGAAATAGTGACCAATTGTTCATCTCAGTGAGAAGAATAGTGCCCCATTGTTGGTTTCAGTGGAAGGAATAGTCCCTTATCCTTGTTGCCAATGGATGCCCCAGCGTCATTGGGAGTAAACAATTTCTCAGGCTTGGTGGTCAGTAGAAGTGAAAAACTTACAAGCACATGTGGTTTGTAGGAGAAGAAATAATGCCCTATCATTGGTATTGATGGGAAGAATAGTGCCCAATCATTGGTGTCAGTGGAAGAAATAGTGTCCCATTGTTGGTGTCAGTGGGAGGAATAGTGCCCCATTGTTGGTTCCAGTGGAAAAAACAGTGTCCCATCATTGGTGTCAGTGGGAGGAATGGTGCGTTAACCTAGTTGACAGTGGGGAGAATAGTGCCTCTTATCGGTTGGACGAACAGTGACCCAAGGTTCAGTAAAGGCAAGCAAAGGGCCACATCTGGCCCATAGGCTGCAGTTTGGAGACCACTGGTTTAAAGAATAATTAGCTAACCTAATCACATGCCATTATACCTTAAAATACATGAAGGCATAATAGCTTGTTGTTTAAGTGTATTTAAGGACAACACTCATTTTGCCTTTTGGGCAGAGTAGGGAAGGGTTAAAACTGACGGTTATTTGTCAGCCAATTGTGTCTAGTTAGGGGGAACTCCCCTAATTTCCTGTCCTGTAGACTCAACAGATAGCAAGAGGATATTTAGCAATATGAGGAAATCCCCTTTTAGACAGTTGTCACCTAAACAAGTGTCCCTTTTCTGACATTTTTATCTCTATTTCTGTATTGGTGGCAACTTAAAATTTAGGATTAGTCCTTACTTTCATTCTCAGTGACATCAAGGCAATTAGAGAGAGCTATTCTCCTTACTGGAGATACAGACAGTGATACAAATATGATAGGGGTTTTAACCCCTTACCAGTTCATCCAAATCTAAGAAAAAGTTTTGCCTCTAGTTATTCTTTAACCACTTCCTGCCTGGCCTATAGTGAAATGACGGCTGGGCAGGACTTTCATCATTCCAGGTGGACATCATATGACGTCCTCCCAGGATACACCTTAAATGGAACCGTGTGGCTGCTCTGCGGGTGTGATCTGTCACTGGTGGTGTCCATCGGTACCATGTGATCTCTGTGACCAATCACAACAGATCATATGACAGTTGTAAACAATAAATGGCTTCCTTTCATGCCATCCATTTTGTACAATTGTGTAGCTATCTGTAATTAGTCAAATAGATCCCATGGACAGGGCCAATCAGAGCCCATCTGTACCATGTGAATAGCTGTGGCCAATCACAGCTATTTACAACAATACTCACTGAATGAAATTCATTGGTATAAGCAATCATAATGTGTGAAAAAAACTTCATGATTACTTGCCCAGAGTAGTACAATGTTACTATGATAACTCTGTATTACTCTGGCCACAGTGTTCCTGATCACCACCACCCCAGTTATTTAATTTTCAAATTCTTTTTATTGCTTTTACAAAAGAAAAAACATACATAACATACTTAAAAACAACACATCAGGACATACCAATAAATTTAGCATATAAATATATCATATAAATATTTGTTACTCCTAGACATTATACACCATATAACATTATAGACACCCCCCCAAGAAACATATGATTCAGAGACTCCACCCCCCCCCCCACACCCAAGAATAAAAAAAGATAAAGACCAGATTTATTGTGTAAGAAGGGGGGGGGGGGGACCGGAGGAGCCCTGCCTAAGGGACACTCCCTGATCTTACCTATCAAAAGTACCATCTCCCCTCCCAATCACCAACTAACATATCAATGCAAGTAACACACACTCCTTAAATAAAACAAACATTTCCCCCCACTCTCTAAATTTATTAATTTTATATTCATAAATCTGTTGAAAGATGTATATTGAAAGATGTGTCCCAAAACAAATATCTCCTTTGTTCCACCCAAACCTGTGTTCCCCTACTCTATTCCCCCACCTCCCCTGCCCTCCCCCTTCCCCCCACTTAGGGATGCAAATATTTACTAGCAATACCGATTATTGTGTAGGAAGGGGGGCATGGGAGGCCCTTCATATGAGATGCTCCCCAGTTCCCCCTATCAAAGGTGCCCAACCCCCAAAAGTTATCCAAAAAACCCCCAAAATCTCTATTCTTATCAATTTTACATTTATATCTATTAAAAAGTGTCTATTGTAGAATGTGTCTCAAGACACCTGAATACAGTGCCTCCTCAACTCCACCCATACCTGTGATCCCCCACCACCTCCTTCCAAAGAAAAGGGGGAGGGGGCGGAGGGAGAGAGAGAGAGACACGGAGACACGAGAGGTCAGAGGTAAGCAGAGGGTAACCCAATACCAAAGAGTGCCCAACCTCTCTACCTTCAATCATCTCTCACTACCCCCCTCACAGGGTTTTCCCTGTATCCCCCCTCATCTCCCAAGGACCAGTCTCAATACCCATATAGCTCATAAAACTTGGGGACCATTTAAACTCAAGTCAACTACTCCAAGTTTTATGGAATCTATCTCCAGTATCATTCTGTATAGATATTCATTCTTCCATTAGCCTAGTTCTATCCACTTCCCTAAACCAATCATTTATTGTATTGGAATTATTGCTTTTGCTGAGTTTAGCAAAAATGGTGTGATGGCCACTTTATATTTTTTCCTTGAGTCACCTGTGGCTTGGAACAAACATTGCCAATGGTCCTGCTTAATAGTCCACATTGCTAATCTTCTTGATTAGACTCAACAACTCCTTCCAATAAGTCTGAATCAAGGGGCAGAACCACAAAATATGTGCATGTGTTCCCTCACCCCCACATTCCCTCCAGCACAGAGAAGATATATCAGGGTTAATCTTGTTTTGTTGGAACATAATACCACTTTGCTAACATTTTATAATTCATTTATTTTATCCTAGTGTCTGTTAAAGTTGAATGGACATAGTCCATCACTTTATTTTTCAATGCTTCTGGTAAAAGTTGATTTAGTTCATGCCTAGGAGGCCTGACGACCCATGGTCTGATGGTAAAATCAACCTTTTATATATATTAGAGATCCCATGTCTGTTTATCCCCCCCCCAGTCCACAAGTTTTTCCCAAGGGCTAAGCTCATGAAGAGAACGAAGGGGTTTTGGCAGAGCTACCACAAAGGGCTGGAGTTGTCTATATCTCCAAACATCCCAAGGCAGAAGGCCGTACCTATTACGTAATTCGGAAAGAGAGCAAAGGGCGTTCCCATTTAGGACGTCCTTCAATCTCAAACAATCCGACATGGTCCATTTTAGATACATCTTGTTCTCTTTTCCTGGTGGGAAGTAGTTTGTACCTGAAAGAAGCATTAAGGGACTATTGTACTACAGAGAGTAATTTTCATGTAAATTATCCCACAATCTTAATGTCTCTATCGTAACCGGGGGCAAACCCTTAGAAAGACCTCTGTATTGCCCTGTCAGACAGATCATCTGGCCCAAGGTCACTTCGCTTAAGTTTTCCTCCAGTTGCACCCATTTTTTCTGGTAAGCATCATGAACCCAATCTATTATTCTCCGCAGTACTGCGGCTTCATGGGATTTCCCAAAATCTGGAAGGGACAGACTGAATTAGGTCTAACCAATGTCTTGTGGGAAATACGAGGGCTTTTGTGTTTCAAAATAAATCTTAAAAATAGGCTTTCAGAATATTAATCGGGATTGTTTGAAAAATATACAAGGCTTTTATTAGTAAGGTCATAATTTTAATCACACTTATTCTGCCGAACCAGGACATCCTATCAACAGGATATCCATTCAGATCTTGTTTAGGTTTATTAAGTAGGGGCAAATAATTGTCCCGATATAGCTCTGTTGCTGACACTGACAAGCTTATACCTAAATATTTTAAACCTCTACTCTTCCATATAAAGGGGTGCAGAGATCTAAGATCCCTACACTAAACCTTAGGAACAGAGATGTTGAATATTTTGGTTTTCTCTATATTCACCTTTAAATTTAAAATTTCTCCATACCTTTCCAATTCTGCTAAAATATTTGGGAGCGTCCTTAAGGGAATAGATACATAGAACATAATGTCGTCTGCAAATACCGGCACCTTATGTTCCTGTCCAGGTATCTCCAGGCCCTTACTTTCTTGATTTGCCCGTATGGTTGCTAACAGAGGTTCTAATGATAGCACAAAAAGTAGGGGGGGAAAGTAGGTAGCCCCGGGCGTGTACCATTATTTAATGTGAAGGGTTCTGAACACATCCCATTCACCAGGACTTGGGCCGTAGAGCTGGTGTATAGAGTTTATATACACTTATGCATACGTGGTCCAAGACCAATGAATAGTAGTGTTGAAAGCATATACTCACAGTCCAGTCTGTCAAAAGCCTTTTCGGCATCAATTGGTAGAAAAAGTACAGACTTTTTTCCTTTTCTAGCCCAATGCATTAAGAGATTGGTTCTTATTACATTATCCCTCGCTTCCCTACCAGGGACAAACCCCACTTGATCTTTCTCTATCCAGTTAGGCATAAAGGGTTTCAGCCTCTCAGCCAAAATTCTAGCATAGATTTTAATGTCCTCATTAATTAATGATATCGGTCTAAAGCTGGAACATAGTGATGGATCTTTCCCCTCTTTTACCAGAAGTGATATAAAGGCCCCTAATGCCGCCTTACATATTTCCTTACCTCCCCGGATAGAATTAATATGTCTGAAAGTAAGGAGTTAAACTACACATACATTTTTTAAAGTAAAAAGATGTAAATCCATCTGGGCCTGGACTTTTACCTGCCCCCATATTCTTGATTGCCTGTTGAATTTCTTCTTTAGATATCTCCCTGTCCAACTCAACAGCGCCCTCTTCTGATATAATTGGAAGTTTTGCCTTCTGTAGATATTGCTCCATTTTATTTCCTCTAAGTTGAATATCCTCAATATTCTGAACACCACTCACTCTATACAAAAGTTGGTAGTACTCCTAAAAAACTTTAGTCACATCCCTCATAGAATGTTTCATCTCCCCTTTCTTATCTTTAATTTTTGCTATATAATTTACCTTACTTTTAGGTTTAATTAATCCTGCCAACATTTTCCAAGGTCTATTTCCCATTTCATAGTTCCTTTTAGTTGTTTTATTAAATACCCGTTTGGTCTCCTGCTGCAAAAGGTCCCTAAATGCCTCCCGTTTTTCTGTTAGTTTAACCATCACTTGGTCAACATTTTTTCCCTTATGTAGCTGTTCCAGGCTCTGGATTTCCTGTAATAGGGAATTATTTCGAGCTTGACAAATTTTCTTTCTTTGGCCCTTTCTGCTAATAGCCTTCTTCTCATGTAAACTTTATGGGTTTTCCAGAGGACAGATGGGCAATATTTTCTGTGTTAGTTCCCTTAAAAATGAAAGTCAGATATTTCTCTAGCTCCTCCACTGCATTATAAACATATAGGAAAGACTCCTCCAAACTCCAAGACATCTGCCTATCTGGTAGCTCCTTCAACTCCAGGACTGCTGCAACTGGGACATGATCAGAGAGAGTTATCAACTTTATTTCTGCTTTTACTAAACCTTCCAGAAGCTGATCTATAAAAAAAAAAAAAAAAAAAAAAAAATTCCTGAATATGAGGAATGTGCTGGGGAATAGTAAGTAAAATCTTTTTCCTTAGGATGTAAAATTCTCCATGTGTCAAATAACTGTTGTTGATGCAACTTCTTTTTTTTTAATTGTCCTAAGATGATTACCTTCCGATCGTAGGGTGAGTGGTTGGGTGTCTAAAGTCGAGTCCGAAACTAGATTAAAATCCTACTCTACTACCAATTTCTCCTCTCTAAAACCTCACAGTTTTAATAGCTCTATTCATAAAGAGGGAGGGGCTGGCATTTGGACAGTAAATATTGGCAAGTGTATAGTCCATATTGCCTAAGAAACCCTTAATAGATAAATATCGACCATCAGGATCTGACATAAGAGTTTTCAATCTAAATGGCGTATTCCTGTGGAGTCCGATTGCGATCCCCTTAGATCTTTTATTAGGGGAATAACCATGGAACCAAGTTGGATAGACTTTTTAATCCAAACTAATTTTAGATTACCATTTTAGATGGGTTTCTTGTAAGAATATTATATAAGCAAAGAGCCCTTTTAGTTTGCAAGATATCTGATATCTCTTGCTGGGGCAGTTTAAGCCTCTAACATTATAGGACATTATTTTCAAGGGGGCCATGTTTCAAAATAATATCTTATTTATAATGACATAGGAGTAGACTTCTACCTAGACTCTAGGAGTATGCCCTTTTTAACATGCAACAAGACCACAAAACACCAAACATATACCCTCCAATTTCCCCCCCAGAAATCTTATGCATAATGACATCGGAGTAGACTTCTACCTAGACTCTAGGAGTATGCCCTATTTAACATGCAACAAAAACACCAAACATATACCCCCTTATCCCCCCCCACCCCCACGGCTCCAAAATAAACATTTAACAACAATGTTGGGTCCAGCCCAGCTGCTGTTTTTACAGACGCACTGCCGGACAGGACTTCCCTTGGGGGTTTTTATATGCCAACGTGGACCCCCGGTCCTCACCCCCCCAAAAAATTGAGGTGGTTCTGGAGGGCCAGGTGAGCATAGCCCCTCCACAGTGTCCCCCCCTTCCCCCGAGCATTCCCAGTTCTAACCCAACTCCCTTTCCATCTCCTCTAACAAAAAACTTTCTACAGCCTTATCTCTAAATACATAAAATCTACATAAAATTCTTTTCCCAGTTCTCCAGCTGAACATTTTGCAGACCTAGTTTGCTATGGAACTCCTTCAAGTCTTCCAGGAACCGCAGTGTTGCTGAGATGCCCTAGTTGTCAGCAGGCAGGCAGGCTGGAGAGCCCCACCTATAGACGATGTCCTTTGCCTGTAACTGTCTAGTTAAGGGTTTTAATGCCCTCCTACGGGCTACTGTCTCAAATGACAAATCCGTATAGATATGTAACTTAGTTCCATTAAAGTCAATAAATGCAGATCTTCTCATGGCTTGTGAGACCAGTTCCCTTACTTCATAGTGTTGAAATCTTGCTATTACGTCCCTTGGAACGTCCATCAAACGTTTGTTTAATCTTTTAATCTTTTCAATATTTTATTGAACGCTTCCTGAACTGTGGATTCTAAGTTGCTGTTTTTAATAGATTCAGGGAGACCCCGAATCCTTAAGTTATTGCGTTTGCTCCGATTTTCTTGATCTTCAAGTCTATATCGAATGTTTCTTATCTCTACCCATTCCATCTCTACTCTTTCTCGCAGTTCCAAAATGGCATTCTTATGTTCGTTTATGTGTTCTTCCATTTCTTCTATCCTTTGTAAGACATTCTTTATGTCCGTTCTTGTTGCACTCAGCTCTCCTTTAATCATGGATTCCAGATGGAACATCATGTCTGCCATATCTTGCTTCGTGGGCAGTATTTGCAGATTTTCCAAATCTTTTTCCATTATCTGTTGTTGTTGTCGTCGCTGTTGCTGAATTCTTAATGAGCTCCCATCACGTTTATTGATCTTAGATTGTGGAGACTGTTTACTTAACCTTTGAGTCTCTTCTAATGGCAGTTTATCCCCCGCTTCTCCTTCTTCTTCTCCCATACGGGTTCTCTTCTATGTTTGCTCTACTGGTAGGGATGTTATCTCATTTTCATTCCCAGCTGCTTGATCCCCTTATCTTGAATCAGATATGATTTTATAGAATTATGATTGCCACTTACTGTCTGGTTTGTTTTGGCACCCTTCCTCCCCATTCCTCACTCAGGCCAAGATGGCCGCAGCAGTGCATTTGCACTAATAGCCTAAATATTCTGCTCAAGCAATAAAAGTGCAGTGCACCAACTGGGAATCTGGTAGTATCTGGTGGAAAAATAAACATCACATCAGAATCAATAAGTGTGGCTGGGACAGATCTAAGTTTTTATTTTCTTCTATTTTGATACTGTTTTTATATAAATATTTTTAATCCATATGGTTCACTTCACAGTATAAATTGTCATGCAAAACAGCTTAGTACAGACTTAATTGACCACCCAATCAGGTTAAACAATTTATATGTGGTCTAGGCTTTTATACTATCAGGAACAAAGTTTTAGTCTTAAAAGAATTAAAATAATCTGTTTCGGTGTCATGAAATAATCAAATGAGAAAGCCAAGCAAAAAAGTCAAATAAGTCTAGTGGTATGCAGGAGCGATTAATATTTAAGATTACAATAGTCAAAGAGATTACAATAGTCAAAGATCTTGCAGTTAAAGAATCCTTTCCAGGCTCATCAGTCAGTCTCTCTATAGAGCTGCCACCAACCTAATCTCCATATACCTCCGGAAACAGGGATCAGGGTAATAACTCCACATACCACTGAGGCTATGTACTTCCTCTTCACTTCCTCTGTTCCTCTGTTGGGGGGCCTATGGCTCCCCCTTCAGACTATTTCAAGTGTCTCGGGTGTCCGCGGGTGTCCTTGGACCACAGCGGGGCTCAGTGGGGCTCACCAGCTAAGTTTTATTTCTTCTTGGCTCCTGTCACTCAAGCCTGGATCTCGGGCCGCACTGAGCACACCCGAGCCAAGCTTCTCACAGGAGTGTTTTTGATTATGCAGTACTGCACTGGTGACAGTATGTGCAAAAAAAGAAAATTGAAAAATCATTTTTTTTTAACATTGCCTCTTACTAAATACCTTGGACTGTCTACTTTTAAAAAAGGGGTAATTTGGGGGATACTTGTACTTGTATGTTTTTGGGCCTCAAGTACAGTACATCAGGATTGATTTATTGATTTTAAGATACTGTATTTGCCATAGTTTGTATAACTTTCCTACAGACTAAATAATACACATACATTTGGGGTATTTTCACCAAAAAAAGTAGCAGAATACATTTTGGTCTAAATTCATGAAGAAAGATTATTTATTTGTAAAATTTTATAACAGAAATTAAGAAAAGCATGTTTTTTGTTTATTTAGCAAAACAAAAAAAAACAGTGGTGATTACATACCACCAAAAGAAAGCTCTATTTGTATGAAAAAAAATTATATATATTTCAAATGGGTACAGTGTTGTATGTCGCTGCAATTGTCATTCTAACTGCGACAGCGCTGAAAGCTGAAAATTGGACTGGACAGGAAAGGGGTGAAAGTGTCACGCAATGGGAAATCCAGCTATAAAAGAAAAAAGACTAAAAATTTGGTAAAAAAATCAATTTTTCTTTGTTTCTGTTATAAAATTTAGCAAATTAGTAATTTTTCTTAGTAAATTTTGCCCAAAATTTATACTGCTACATATCTTTGGTAAAAATAAGTACAACTTGGTGTTTTATTATTTGGTCTTTGTGAATGTTAGAGAGTCCAAGCTATGGTGCCAATATCTGAAAATTGATCACACCTGAAGTACTGACGGCCTATCTAATTTCTTGAGACCCTAACATGCCAGAAAAGTGCAAATACCCCCCAAATGACCTCTTTTTGAAAAGAAGACATTCCAAGGTATTTGAAAAGATGCATGGTGAGTTTTTTTTAAATTGTCATTTTTTCCCACAATTCTTTGCAAAATCAAGATTTTTTTTTCTTTTTTTTCACAAAATTGTCATATTAGAAGGTTATTTCTCACACACAGCATATGCATACAACAAATTACACCCCAAAACACATTCTGCTATTACTCCAGAGTATGACGATACCACATGTGTGAGACTTTTACACAGCGTGGCCACATACAGAGGCCCAACAGGCAGGGAGCACCTCCAGGCGTTCTGGAGCACCCAGGCCAATTCTTATATATATTTCTTTTTTTAGCAAAGTCCCTAGAGAATACAGAGGCGGTTGTTGTAACTTTTTATCTCGCATGGTATTTGAGCAGCAATTTTTTGAACGCATTTTTTTTGGGAAAAAAAACTGTTTTGTGCTTTAAAAAAAAAAAACAGTAAAGTTAGCCCAATGTTTTTGCATAATGTGAAAGATGAAATTACGCAGAGTAAATAGATACCTAACATGTCACCCTTCAAAATTGCACACGCTCGTGGAATGGTGCCAAACTTCACTACTTAAAAGTCTCCATAGGTGACGCTTAAAAATTTTTTACTGGTTACATGTTTTGAGTTACAGAGGAGGTCTAGGGCCAAAATTAATGCTCTCGCTCCAATGTTCGCAGTGATACCTCACATGTGTGGTTTGAACACCGTTCTCATATGTGGGCGGGACTTACGTATGTGTTTGCTTCTGCATGCGAGCACACGGACAGGGGCGCTTTAGAAAATTTTTTTTTTTTTTATTGTTCATTTTACTTTATTTATTTTAGTTTGACACTTCCCCCCCCCCCCCCAAACATTTTTGATCACTTTTATTTCTATTACAAGGAATGTAAACATCCTTGTAATAGGAATATGGCATGACAGGTCCTCTTTATAGTGAGATATGGGGGTCAATAAGACCCCACATCTCGCCTCTAGGCTGGGAAGCCTGAAATTAAAAAAAAAAGAAACGATCCTGGCTTTGATCGTAGTAGTGAGTCGGTAGAAGCACCGAAGGGTGGTGGGAAGGGGGGGTGTCCCCTCTCGCCTCCCATAAGAACTATCAAGCAGTGGAACAGCTGCTATGATCATTCTTATGGTGTAGGAAATCGCCGGCTGAAAAAGCTGATATCTGAATGATACCTGTAGCTGCAGGCATCATTCAGATATCGCCGCTCAAAGTCAAGGACTTCATATGACGGCGGGCGGGAACTGGTTAAAAATTGCGGAGTATTGCAGAGTATTGCGGGGTATTGCAGAATATTGCGGGGTATTGCTGGGTATATTGCAGAGTATTGCTGAGTATATTGCAGAGTATTGCTGGGTATATTGCAGGGTATATTGCAGAGTATTGCTAGGTATATTGCAGGGTATAATGCAGAGTATTGCAGGGTATAATGCAGAGTATTGCCGGGTATATTGCAGAGTATTGCTGAGTATAATGCAGAGTATTGCAGGATATAATGCAGAGTATTGCCAGGTATAATGCAGAGTATTGCCGGGTATAATGCAGAGTATTGCCGGGTATAATGCAGAGTATTGCTGGGTATAATGCAGAGTATTGCTGGGAATAATGCAGAGTATTGCAGGGTATAATGCAGAGTATTGC
Source organism: Lithobates clamitans (assembly GCA_037952925.1). NCBI lineage: Eukaryota > Metazoa > Chordata > Amphibia > Anura > Ranidae > Lithobates > Lithobates clamitans. Next base: position 1,220,450 of record JBBGZY010000160.1, read on the forward strand.
AGGGTATAATGCAGAGTATTGCAGGGTCTAATGCAGAGTATTGCTGGGTCTAATTCAGAGTATTGCTGGGTCTAATTCAGAGTATTGCTGGGTCTAATTCAGAGTATTGCAGGGTATAATGCAGAGTATTGCAGGGTATAATGCAGAGTATTGCAGGGTATAATGCAGAGTATTGCTGGGTATAATGCAGAGTATTGCTGGGTATAATGCAGAGTATTGCTGGGTATAATGCAGAGTATTGCTGGGTATAATGCAGAGTATTTCCGGGTATAATGCAGAGTATTGCTGGATATAATGCAGAGTATTGCTGGGTATATTGCAGGGTATATTGCAGAGTATTGCTAGGTATATTGCAGGGTATAATGCAGAGTATTGCAGGGTATATTGCAGAGTATTGCCGGGTATATTGCAGAGTATTGCTGGGTATATTGCAGAGTATTGTTGGGTATAATGCAGAGTATTGCAGGATATAATGCAGAGTATTGCCGGGTATAATGCAGAGTATTGCCGGGTATAATGCAGAGTATTGCCGGGTATAATGCAGAGTATTGCAGGGTATAATGCAGAGTATTGCTGGGTCTAATGCAGAGTATTGCAGGGTATAATTCAGAGTATTGCAGGGTATAATTCAGAGTATTGCAGGGTATAATGCAGAGTATTGCTGGGTATAATGCAGAGTATTGCTGGGTATAATGCAGAGTATTGCTGGGTATAATGCAGAGTATTGCTGGGTATAATGCAGAGTATTGCTGGGTATAATGCAGAGTATTGCTGGGTATAATGCAGAGTATTGCAGGGTATAATGCAGAGTATTGCAGGGTATAATGCAGAGTATTGCAGGGTATAATGCAGAGTATTGCTGGGTATAATGCAGAGTATTGCTGGGTATAATGCAGAGTATTGCAGGGTATAATGCAGAGTATTGCAGGGTATAATGCAGAGTATTGCAGGGTATAATGCAGAGTATTGCAGGGTATAATGCAGAGTATTGCAGGGTATAATGCAGAGTATTGCAGGGTATAATGCAGAGTATTGCAGGGTATAATGCAGAGTATTGCTGGGTATAATGCAGAGTATTGCTGGGTATAATGCAGAGTATTGCAGGGATGGCTGAGCATGGAGGGATAGATGGATGGATGTGACTGTAATTGTCACTGAGCACTGCTGTGGGCACTACACATGCAGCCCACAGCGGTGCTGCCATCCGATTACTCCCCCTCTCCCCTCGCACTGTACCGATTGGTACAGAGAGGGGAGGGAGGAACCGGCGTCATGACATGACGCCGGTTTGTTGACATGTGATCGCTCCGCCATTTGACGGAGCGATCACATGGTAAACGGCCGTGATCAGCGGCCGTTTACCTTGATCCGGTCACGGAAGTTCTCGGGTGCTCGCCCCAGGGGGCGCGCGAGAGCAGGATTCTGGGATGATGTCCATGGACGTCCACCCAGAACTAGCCGACCGCGCTGCAGCCGTCTTTCGGCTATGGCCCGGTCGGCAAGTGGTTAATGATGTATTGGGTTTGATACACAAACAATATAATTGGATTGAACCTTTCTTGCATTAACTATCAACAAACAATTGAGTCTGGTTAAGGTGGATCACTCAAGTAAACTCCTATCTTGTAGCAATAAAGTCTGGGATTAATAAATCAGGTGTTATAATTATTTAAAGGGGTTGTAAAGGCAGAAGGTTTTTTTATCTTCATTCTATGCATTAAGATAAAATCCTTCTGTGTGCAGCAGCCCCCCTCAGCCCCCCTAATACTTACTTGAGGTCCCTCTCTGTCCAGCAATGTCTTTGAGTGTCTCAACCGTCCGAGATTCTCCCTCCTGATTGGCTGAGACACAGCAGCATGTCGTTGCTGTCAATCAAAGTCAGCTAGCCAATCAGGGGAGAGAGGGGGCGGGGCCCGGTCGGGTATCCGTGTCTGCATGGACACAGTAAGCTGTGAATTGGCTCGGGTGCCCCCATAGCAAGCTGCTTGCTGTGGGGGCACTGAACAGGAGGGAGGGGCCAGAATCACAGAAGTGGGAACCAAGAAAAGGGGGATCCGAGCTGCACTGTGCAAATCCACTGCAACAGAGCAGGTACGTATAACATGTTTGTTATTTTTATGGGGAAAGAAAAGCTTAGACTTTACAATCACTTTAACTTCTTGCTGGGTCACTGACAAACATCAGACAAAGCTATGTAGCTTATTAACCAGTCTGCCGGTTTTACATCCTGCATTTAATGCTTTTCCATGATGAACATACAGTTGCAATAAAAAGTATGTGAACCCTTTTGGAATGATATGGATTTCTGCACAAATTGGTCATAAAATGTGATCTGATCTTCCTCTAAGTCACAACAATAGACAATCACAGTCTACTTAAACTAATAACACACAAAGAATTAAATGTTACCATGTTTTTATTGAACACACCATGTAAACATTCACAGTGCAGGTGGAAAAAGTATGTGAACCTCTAAACTAATGAGATCTCCAAGAGCTAATTGGAGTGAGGTGTCAGCCAACTGGAGTCCAATCAATGGGATGAGATTGGAGGTGTTAGTTACAGCTGCCCTGCCCTATAAAAAACACACACCAGTTCTGGGTTTGCTTTTCACAAGAAGCATTGCCTGATGTGAATGATGCCTCGCACAAAAGAGCTCTCAGAAGACCTACGATTAAGAATTGTTGACTTGCATAAAGCTGGAAAGGGTTATAAAAGTATCTCCAAAAGCCTTGTTGTTCATCAGTCCACGATAAGACAAATTGTCTATAAATGGAGAAAGTTCAGCACTGCTGCTACTTTCCCTAGGAGTGGGTGTCTTGTAAAGATGACTGCAAGAGCACAGCGCAGACTGCTCAATGAGGTGAAGAAGAATCATAGAGTGTCAGCTAAAGACTTACAAAAGTCTCTGGCATATGCTAACATCCCTGTTAGCGAATCTATGATACGTAAAACACTAAACAAGAATGGATTTCATGGGAGGATACCACAGAGGAAGCCACTGCTGTCAAAAAAAAACATTGCTGCACGTTTACAGTTTGCACAAGAGCACCTGGATGTTCCACAGCAGTACTGGCAAAATATTCTGTGGACAGATGAAACCAAAGTTGAGTTGTTTGGAAGAAACACACAACACTATGTGTGGAGAAAAAAAGGCACAGCACACCAACATCAAAACCTCATCCCAACTGTGAAGTATGGTGGTGGGGGCATCATGGTTTGGGGCTGCTTTGCTGCGTCGGGGCCTGGACAATTTGCTATTATCGAAGGAAAAATGAATTACCGAATTTATCAAGACATTTTGCAGGAGAACTTAAGGCCATCTGTTCCACCAGCTGAAGCTCAACAGAAGATAGGTGTTGCAACAGGACAATGACCCAAAGCATAGAAGTAAATCAACAACAGAATGGCTTAAACAGAAGAAAATACGCCTTCTGGAGTGGCCCAGTCAGAGTCCTGACCTCAACCCGATTGAGATGCTGTGGCATGACCTCAAGAAAGCGATTCACACCAGACATCCCAAGAATATTGCTGAACTGAAACAGTTCTGTAAAGAGGAATGGTCAAGAATTAATCCTGACCATTGTGCACGTCTGATCTGCAACTACAGGAAACGTTTGGTTGAAGTTATTGCTGCCAAAGGAGGTTCAACCAGTTATTAAATCCAAGGGTTCACATACTTTTTCCAACTGCACTGTGAATGTTTACATGGTGTGTTCAATAAAAACATGATAACATTTAATTCTTTGTGTGTTATTAGTTTAAGCAAATAAAAACAGAATCTGTTGCGCTTAATAAAACATATAGTAGAAGCTGCTGACACAAAAATTGCTGGATACAATTGAAGAGATATCAATAGGAATGGTGCAGCGCTAAAAAATATTAATGTAAAAATGTCCCAATAAGAACCAAAATAAATGTGGTCAAACAAAAGTCCTCTCCGTCAGGAAGAAATAATACTCTAATCAGCGAGATCCATATTGAAAGGAGACACAGAAGAGAGATGAAAACACCGTCACCAACACCCAAACAAACTGACCCTTACCATCAGTGTATGGGTTTTACACGTGTGTAGAAAAAAGGCAGTCTTCATAGAATACACCAAAGATCTTCTAATGGAGTAGCACCAACATATTCCCCTCTGAACTAAGTATTATTTCTTCCTGACGGAGAGGACTTTTGTTTGACCACATATATTTTCATTTTTACATTAATATTTTTTAGCGCTGCACCATTCCTATCGATATTAGTTTAAGCAGACTGTGATTGTCTATTGTTGTGACTTAGATGAAGATCAGATCACATTTTATGACCAATTTGTGCAGAAATCCATATCATTCCAAAAGGGTTCACATACTTTTTATTGCAACTGTACATACTAATCAATGATACTGTCTACCGGGATGTGTAATTGCAAGATCATGACAGAAACAAGACATATGCTGAGATACAAAACAGCATAACTTAAAGTTTTACTGATAGAATTGTTTTATGCAAATTTTTTGTGTATTGCATTTGTTGCTTTCTTTTTCACTGCTTTCCTATTTAAACTTGTAGGCAACAGTTCTGTGGACCAAACACAATAGAAGTAGAAATTGTTCCAATATGGAAGCTGTTATTTAAGGAGGTAATATCACTAATCTATTCTGTTTTTGTTTTGTATGGATGTTTCATGAGTGTCAGCAGTAGACACTCTAAATAGCAAGCACTTAATCTGCAACTCTTTTACCATGTCACATTCCTTATTGTTATTAATTGGTTGGAAATAGATAAAATGCATGTAGTTTATTTAATAATTTATAGAGCATTAAGCATTTTTTTGTTATCATGTTCAAATGTATTTGGATATTAATAAAGGGTATTTTCAGAAATCTGCATAATAGACCTATCATTAATTTCATGTTCAAATAAAGTATATAAAGTATATAATCAATGTGATTTTATATGACTATCAGTTAGGGACCTCAGATTGTAAGCACCTTGAGGGTAAATGGTCAACGTAATGTACCTCTAATAAAGAAAAATAAATCAATAAATGCTATACATTTATTTTAACAGATTTTGAACCCATTTTACTTTTTTGAAGTTTATTCACTAAGTACGTGGCTGGCAAATGGATATATAGAATATTCTTTGGCCATATTAATTATGACCATCTTGTCTGTTCTTGCAACAATCTACTTGCTAAGGATGGTAAGCATAATTCTGTTACTTTAATATTTCCATATTTTTTGCTTTAATCTAAATACACAGATGGTAACTAAGTTATTTGGTTTTCTTTACCTTTATAGCAATCAGTTAAATTGCATCATATGGTGGAATCACATAACAATGTTTTGGTGTCTGTTCTTCAGAGAAATAAGACTCCCAAAGGGCAAAAGACAGGTAAGTCACTAATAGGGCAAAAATAACACACGTCATACTTACTTGCTCTGTGAAATGGTTTTGCACAGATCAGCCCAGATCCTCCTCTTCTCGCGCCCCCCGCCGGCGCTCCTGGCTCCCCCCTCTCTGAGTGCCCCCGCTTGCTTTGGGGCACTCGTGCATGCTTGCTCCCAAGCCTGCTGCTCTATCTAAGCCAATTAAAAGTGAGGGGGGCAAGAGATCTGGCTCAGGGAATATTAAGGGAGCGCTGGGGGGGGGGGGGGTTGGCTTTAGCTAATCTGGTTTTTAAAGGCTTGAATGCAGCAATTTCCTTCAATATAAGATAGTATACAGTATACTCACCTTTTCAAATAACCATTTTTTTTCTATCTTTCCTCTGTTTCAGCTCTGCATCCTCAAAAAGTCTCTTTGGCATTTGAGACATTTGGGAGTGCTGGAGGCCTGTATACCACCAGGTGCTGGTTCCTTTTTCTGACCCCCTATATCACTTTAGGGCTCAGCTTCAGCTTTTTATTATTATCCTAAAAATCGCTGGCAGACCAAAATATGGCTTCAGTTATTTAATGAGAGGAAAGAAGTGTAAAAGACTAATATCTTACAATGCCCGCATGCTGTATTACCTGGAGGCCCACAGTTGTTTCTTACATTCTAACACAGTTGTTTTGAATATTAATGTTCCCTAGAAAAGAAAATTGTATGCATAACTAACGTATTCAGGTTTAGTGCATGCCGGGTCAGCATGCACCAGTTTACTTGACTATTTACTCCATTATTAATTTGCTTATCTGTCATTTTGAGAAGCCTGATGTAACCAAGTGTTTTATTTTCTCTTGTCTTCATCGTCAATTTATTTTGACTCCTTTTCTATTTTAAGGCAACCTCTTAAGGTGTATCTCTAGGCTAAATTGTGAATAGATTGGGGAATAGTTTGACCCCTTGTCAAGATTTGATTACTAACCATGTCCCCATTGGGGAGATTCTTCTTATCTATTTATTCTGGTAACCATTGTTACTAACAAAGAAAGTGAGAGGGAATTCAAAATTTATGAGTGTTTTCCAGATCAGGAGGTGCGAAGAGATCTTAAAATGGGGATACCTGTTTCAGGGACAACTGTCTAAGATGGTAATTCCCCTCACTTTGGGAGATTTCTTCTAACTTCCTGTTGCATCTCTGGGACAGGATGTGAAGGCTTATTTCCCACATGGTACACAGATAATAAAAAGATAACTGACAGATGGTTTACCCTTTTTGACAACATTTTAACATTTAACATTGTAATATTAATTGGATAATTTAATATTGAGTGAGTCGTGTCCAAAGAAAGAGGGTGGAGGTTGCTTGCAACATAGTTTCAATATGCTCACTTTGAAAATCATAGACTACATTTCTCTTCTTCATGTTTATATAGGGATATAACCTCTTCCTACTCTATTCAAAACTGAAAAACATTTTGGCTATAGATACACTTTAACCATCTGCTGACCATTCACAGTAAATATACTGTGAGTAGGGATGAGCTTCGTGTTCGAGTCGAACCCATGTTCGACTCGAACATCGGCTGTTCGACCGTCCGTCGAATTGCGAACGATATGGGCCGTTCGCGCCAAATTCGTGTGGCGCGTCACGGCCCATAATTCACTGCGGCATCGCAGTGCATTGCTGGCTGATGATTGGCCAAGCATGCACTATGACCCGCATGCTTGGCCAATCACAGCGCCGCCTGAACAGAGAGCCGTAATTGGCCAAAGCCAAGGAGGCTTTGGCCAATTATGGCTCAGGGGATTTAGTACACGCCCCACACTATATAAGGCCGCCTGCACGGCGGCCCTGTGTAGTGTGTGTTCCGGCGTTGAAAGAGATAGACAGAGAGACAGTGTTTGATTTGAGTTAGATAGATTAGGCAGAACAGTCAGTCAGTTAGCTGCACTTACAGTGTATTGTGTATATATATGCATCCCAGGTGTTGCATATATATATATACACTGTATTCAGTTTAGCTAGATCCGTTCCTGTTATCTTCTATCTAGACTATTTACATTCAGTGCAGTGTGTCCTGCTCACAGTGTTCAGCTAGATCCGTTCCTGCTATTTACATTCAGTACAGTGCTTCCTGCTCACAGTGTTCAGCTAGATCCGTTCCTGCTATTTACATTCAGTGCAGTGCGTGCTGCTCACAGTGTTCAGCTAGATCCGTTCCTGCTATTTACATTCAGTGCAGTGCGTGCTGCTCACAGTGTTCAGCTAGATCCGTTCCTGCTATTTACATTCAGTGCAGTGCGTCCTGCTCACAGTGTTCAGCTAGATCCGTTCCTGCTATTTACATTCAGTGCAGTGCGTCCTGCTCACAGTGTTCAGCTAGATCCGTTCCTGCTATTTACATTCAGTGCAGTGCGTGCTGCTCACAGTGTTCAGCTAGATCCGTTCCTGCTATTTACATTCAGTGCAGTGCGTCCTGCTCACAGTGTTCAGCTAGATCCGTTCCTGTTATCTTCCTACTGACAGGCAGGCTTGTCTGGTTACAGTATATAAAGCTACCTGAAGAAAATTACAGGTGTTCTTTTTGATCCTATTAGTACCACGGTCAGGCAGCTAGACTATTTACATTTAGTACAGTGTGTCCTGCTCACAGTGTTCAGCTAGATCCGTTCCTGTTATTTACATTCAGTGCAGTGTGTCCTGCTCACAGTGTTCAGCTAGATCCGTTCCTGCTATTTACATTCAGTACAGTGCGTGCTGCTCACAGTGTTCAGCTAGATCCGTTCCTGCTATATACATTTAGTGCAGTACGTCCTGCTCACAGTGTTCAGCTAGATCCGTTCCTGTTATCTTCCTACTGACAGGCAGGCTTGTCTGGTTACAGTATATAAAGCTACCTGAAGAAAATTACAGGTGTTCTTTTTGATCCTATTAGTACCACGGTCAGGCAGCTAGACTATTTACATTTAGTACAGTGTGTCCTGCTCACAGTGTTCAGCTAGATCCGTTCCTGTTATTTACATTCAGTGCAGTGCGTCCTGCTCACAGTGTTCAGCTAGATCCGTTCCTGCTATTTACATTCAGTGCAGTGCGTCCTGCTCACAGTGTTCAGCTAGATCCGTTCCTGCTATTTACATTCAGTGCAGTGCGTGCTGCTCACAGTGTTCAGCTAGATCCGTTCCTGCTATTTACATTCAGTGCAGTGCGTCCTGCTCACAGTGTTCAGCTAGATCCGTTCCTGTTATCTTCCTACTGACAGGCAGGCTTGTCTGGTTACAGTATATAAAGCTACCTGAAGAAAATTACAGGTGTTCTTTTTGATCCTATTAGTACCACGGTCAGGCAGCTAGACTATTTACATTTAGTACAGTGTGTCCTGCTCACAGTGTTCAGCTAGATCCGTTCCTGCTATTTACATTCAGTGCAGTGCGTCCTGCTCACAGTGTTCAGCTAGATCCGTTCCTGTTATCTTCCTACTGACAGGCAGGCTTGTCTGGTTACAGTATATAAAGCTACCTGAAGAAAATTACAGGTGTTCTTTTTGATCCTATTAGTACCACGGTCAGGCAGCTAGACTATTTACATTTAGTACAGTGTGTCCTGCTCACAGTGTTCAGCTAGATCCGTTCCTGTTATTTACATTCAGTGCAGTGCGTCCTGCTCACAGTGTTCAGCTAGATCCGTTCCTGCTATTTACATTCAGTGCAGTGCGTCCTGCTCACAGTGTTCAGCTAGATCCGTTCCTGCTATTTACATTCAGTGCAGTGCGTGCTGCTCACAGTGTTCAGCTAGATCCGTTCCTGCTATTTACATTCAGTGCAGTGCGTCCTGCTCACAGTGTTCAGCTAGATCCGTTCCTGTTATCTTTCTACTGACAGGCAGGCTTGTCTGGTTACAGTATATAAAGCTACCTAAAGAAAATTACAGGTGTTCTTTTTGATCCTATTAGTACCACGGTCAGGCAGCTAGACTATTTACATTTAGTACAGTGTGTCCTGCTCACAGTGTTCAGCTAGATCCGTTCCTGTTATTTACATTCAGTGCAGTGTGTCCTGCTCACAGTGTTCAGCTAGATCCGTTCCTGCTATTTACATTCAGTACAGTGCGTCCTGCTCACAGTGTTCAGCTAGATCCGTTCCTGCTATTTACATTCAGTGCAGTGCGTGCTGCTCACAGTGTTCAGCTAGATCCGTTCCTGCTATATACATTTAGTGCAGTACGTCCTGCTCACAGTGTTCAGCTAGATCCGTTCCTGTTATCTTCCTACTGACAGGCAGGCTTGTCTGGTTACAGTATATAAAGCTACCTGAAGAAAATTACAGGTGTTCTATCCCAGCTTAGTGCAGCTACAGGCCATTAGTATGTCTGGAAGGCCAAGAAGGAGAGGCAGACAGTCACAAGCCAATAAGAGAGGGCAAGCAGGCTCTGTGTCTAGTGCTGGTCGTGGAGACGGTGCATCCTCATCAGCACGTGGCCATGGGACACGCTTGGCCTTTTTTTCGGCAGCTGGCCGTGTTGAGCCGCAACATGCGGAAGACTTGGTCGAGTGGATGACCAAGCCGTCCTCATCCTCCTCATCCTCTCTCACCCATGCCCAGGGTGCTTTGTCTGGCAAAGCAGCGGCCTCTTCCCTCAGCTCAATGTCATCAGTGACTCCTTCCCTAGCCCCACCATGTCCTCCTGAGGATTCCCTCGAACTGTTTGACCACAGTGTTGGGTACATGCTCCAGGAGGATGCCCAGCGTTTGGAAGGCTCTGATGATGATACTGAGCTCAATGAAGGCAGTAACATGAGCACGGACAGAGGGGGTGCCCAAGAAGGACAGCAATCTGGCAGTCATGCTCCCCCTGCTGCAGCATACTGCCAGGTTTGCTCCAGTGATGAGGAGGGAGGGGATGATGAGGTCACTGACTCAACGTGGGTGCCTGATAGGAGAGAGGAGGAGGAGGAGGAGGAGGAGGAGGAGGAGGAGGTGGCACATCACCAACTAGGCAGGATGCCCTCCAGGGGCCAGCCTAAGGGCAGCACATTGACTGCATCACACCCCAAAGCTCCACATGTGCAGGGCGCTGCAGTCTCTGCGCGTTATTCAAAAAGTTCTTTGGTGTGGGCCTTTTTTGAGACGAGTGCATCAGATCGCACCGCTGCTATTTGCAATATATGTCTCAAGCGTATCTCGCGTGGCCAAAACATCTCCCGCTTGGGTACCACATGCTTGACCAGACATATGTTGACCTGCCATGCAGTTCGTTGGCAAGCGTATCTAAAAGACCCACACCAAAGAACAAAGACGATCTCTCCTTGCTCCTCATCAGCTGAGATTTCCAACCCCACTAGACCTTCAGTCCTCTCTGCGACCTGCAGTGAGAGGAATGAAGGTGTAGAATTAGGTGTGTCACAGCCAAGTACTTATGGGCAATCTGCTTTTGGTACACCGACGTCAGATTGTACCAGGCAAATTTCCCTGCCCCAGCTGCTGCACCGCCGAAAGAAGTTTGCTCCCAGCCATCCACATGCCCAGCGGTTGAATGCTAGCTTGGCAAAATTGCTAGCACTTCAACTGCTGCCTTTTCAGTTGGTAGACTCTGCCCCCTTCCGTGAGTTTGTGGAATGTGCGGTTCCTCAGTGGCAGGTACCCAAACGCCACTTTTTCTCACGGAAGGCGATTCCGGCTCTCTACCGGCATGTGGAAGGCAATGTCCATGCCTCGCTGGACAGGGCGGTCAGCGGTAAGGTGCATATTACCGCTGACTCATGGTCCAGCAGGCATGGACAGGGACGTTACTTAAGTTTCACGGCGCATTGGGTGACTCTGCTGGCAGCTGGGAAGGATGCAGGACAAGGTGCAGTAGTGTTGGAGGTTGTTCCGCCACCACGCCTCCAAAATGCTGATTGTGACACACCTCTCTCCTCCACCCCCTCCTCTTCTTCTTCCTCCATGGCCTCTTCCTCGGAACCAGCGGTGCTCCGTAGGCGTTCAAGGGGCTACGCAAGTACGCAGGCCAAAAGATGCCATGCGGTGCTTGAGCTGGTGTGCTTGGGGGACAGGAGCCACACTGGGGCAGAGGTTCTGTCAGCTCTGCAGGGGCAGGTTCAGAGGTGGTTGACGCCACGCCAACTTAAGGCAGGAATGGTGGTTTGCGACAATGGCACCAACCTCCTCTCTGCCCTCCGACAGGGACAACTGACCCATGTGCCCTGTTTGGCTCACGTCCTTAACTTGGTGGTGCAGCGGTTCTTGGGCAGGTACCCGGGCTTACAGGATGTCCTGAGGCAGGCCAGGAAAGTCTGTGTGCATTTCCGCCGGTCATATAATGCCAGTGCTCGGCTGACGGACCTCCAAAAGGAGTTTAACCTGCCCAAGAACCGCCTAATCTGTGACATGCCCACCAGGTGGAACTCGACGTTGGCCATGCTGCAGCGGCTGCACACGCAGCAGAGGGCCATCAATGAGTACCTGTGCGACTATGGCACCAGGACAGGGTCAGGGGACCTTGGTTTTTTTTCCCCACGCCAGTGGGCCATGATCAGGGATGCATGCACTGTCCTGTCACCATTCGAGGAGGCCACGAGGATGGTGAGCACTGACAGTGCATGCATCAGTGACACTGTCCCCCTTGTCCACCTGTTGGAGCACACGCTGCGTGGGATAATGGACAGGGCACTTGAGGCAGAACAGAGGCAGGAAGAGGAGGACTTCCTTAGCTCTCAAGGCCCCCTTTATCCAGACAGTGTTCCTGCGTGCCCGCCGATCACACAGGAAGAGGACGAGGAGGAGGAGGAGGAGGAGGAGGAAGATTGTGTCAGTATGGAGGTGGAGCCTGGCACTCAGCATCAGCAGTCTTTAAGGGATCAGTCCCAAGGAACACATGGACTTGTACGTGGCTGGGAGGAGGTGGCTGCGGACGTTGTTGTCCTTAGTGACCCAGAGGACTCCGGACCGAATGCCTCAGCAAACCTACGCTGCATGGCCTCCCTGATCCTGCAAAGCCTGCGTAAGGATCCTCGTATTCGTGGTATCAAGGAGAAGGACCAATACTGGCTGGCAACCCTCCTTGATCCACGTTACAAGGGTAAGGTTGCGGACCTTATCTTGCCATCGCAGAGGGAGCAGAGGATGAAACATCTTCGGGAGGCCTTGCAGAAAGGTCTGTGCAACGCGTTCCCAGAGACTGGGAGGTTACAAACTCCTGTTTCTGGACAACGTGTTGCTGAGGCTTCGGTCAGTCAAAGAAGGAGCGGTGGAGAAGGTGGCCGTCTGACCGATGCGTTCAGACAATTTTTTGGTCCGCAGCCCCAAGGTATGATCGGTTCCAGCAACCATCGCCAGCGTCTGTTTTACATGGTGCAGGAATACCTAGGGGCAAGATCAGACTTGGACACCTTTCCCACCGAAAATCCTCTGGGTTACTGGGTCTTGAGGATGGATCACTGGCCAGAGCTTGCACAGTATGCAATTGAGCTACTGGCCTGTCCTGCATCCAGCGTTCTTTCGGAACGCACATTCAGTGCTGCTGGAGGCGTGGTAACCGATCACAGGGTGCGTCTGTCCACCGACTCGGTCGATCGGCTGACCTTCATAAAAATGAATCAGTCTTGGATCACCACCAGCTACCAAGCACCTGATGCAGATGTAACCGAATAATTTTTTTTGAAATCTCAGATCCCTTCAAAGACTGCCTATGCTGATGCTGAGTGACTATCCCTGAGTAATTATCCTCTTCCTCCTCAATCATCACGCTGATAGCTTGTAAGAACATTTTTGGTTCTGGGCGCCACCACCAGTGCCTAAGGCACAATTTTTCAGCCCCTGTTTAACAGGGGCGTGTAATTACAATTTTTGATGTAATACTTTGCAGCAGGGCTCGTTCCTGCATTCCAACTAGAGTGTCTGTGAGGGGTTGCAGTGTTGTGGCACCAGCACCAGTGCCTAAGACCCAATTTTTCTGCCCCTGTCTAACAGGGGCGTGTAATTACAATTTTTGATGCAATACTTTGCAGCAGGGCTTGTTCCTGCATTCCAACTAGAGTGTCTGTGAGGGGTTGCAGTGTTGTGGCACCAGCACCAGTGCCTAAGACCCAATTTTTCTGCCCCTGTCTAACAGGGGCGTGTAATTACAATTTTTGATGCAATACTTTGCAGCAGGGCTTGTTCCTGCGTTTCAACTAGAGTGTCTGTGAGGGGTTGCAGTGTTGTGGCACCAGCACCAGTGCCTAAGACCCAATTTTTCAGCCCCTGTCTAACAGGGGCGTGTAATTACAATTTTTGATGCAATACTTTGCAGCAGGGCTTGTTCCTGCGTTTCAACTAGAGTGTCTGTGAGGGGTTGCAGTGTTGTGGCACCAGCACCAGTGCCTAAGGCCTAATTTTTCAGCTCCTGTTCAACAGGGGCATGTAATTACAATTCTTGATCTAATATTTCACAGCAGGGCCCTGTGAGGGCTTACAGTGTTTTGGCCACAGCAACACCTAAGGCCCAAATTTCTGCTGAGTATATAGGGCAGGACCCTACTTTCAAACATCTAACTTACAAACGACTCCTACTTGCAAACGGAAGGAGACAACAGGAAGTGAGATGAAATCTACCCCTAAGGAAGGGAAATTCTCTCCTGTAAGAGTTAATATGGGAAAACAATTTTTCCTTTCCACTGATGCTTTCCAATCCTTGTTCCACAAAAAAACCCAAATTTTCAAAAAACATTTTTCATTGGGACAAAAAAGTGAGGTGAAATCTTCTGAAGAGGAGGAAAGACGCAAAACAAATGTCACAGGGGTGATAACCCTTCCCTATGTTTTCCAAAAAGCTTAGAAAAGATTTTTTGGCTGGAGCTAAACACATTAAAAATGTTCAAAATTACAAACAGATTCTACTTAACAACAAACCTACAGTCCCTGTCTTGTTTGCACCGCCTGTATACTGCTGTTCAGAGTATATAGGGACCTTTCCTTATTTTAATTTGGGTGCGGGGTTCCCCTTAATATCCATACAAGACCCAAAGGGCCTGGTAATGGACTGGGGGGTACCCATGCCGTTTGTCTCACTGATTTTCATCCATATTGCCATGACCCGACATGACATTAAACCCGCAAGCAGTTTTAAATGAGATTTTTTCCTTTAAAAATGACATTTGGTGCAGGGACTGTTCTAAACATGGGAAACACGCGTCACTTTACAGGCATACTATAGACACCCCCCAGGTACGATATTTAAAGGAATATTTCACTTTTTTTTTTTTACTTTAAGCATCATTAAAATCACTGCTCCCGAAAAAACGGCCGTTTTTAAAAGTTTTTTTTGCATTGATACATGTCCCCTGGGGTAGGACCCGGGTCCCCAAACCCTTTTTAGGACAATACCATGCAAATTAGCCTTTAAAATGAGCACTTTTGATTTCGAACGTTCGAGTCCCATAGACGTCAATGGGGTTCTAACGTTCGTGCGAACTTGCGGTCCGTTCGCGGGTTCTGGTGCGAACCGAACCGGGGGGTGTTCGGCTCATCCCTAACTGTGAGTAGGCAGCAAGTGCAGGCACAATCACAAGACTGTACATCGGCTCCTTATTCTGGGTTCACCGGCACGCATGCAAACTTGTGCTGTGTCCAGTTTGGCAGCTGATTTCAGGTAATGATTTTGGCAGTTGATCAGCTGTATTCAGTCACACACAGAGTTCTGTGTGTACAAACACACAAAACTCCGTGTGCATAGGAAACGCGATCTGGCTGTTTCTTCTCCCTGAAAAGCAGGGAGAAAAAAACAACCAGATAGTAAAGTAAAAGCAGCACACATATCATGTTGTTAGGCACACAGTTAACCCTTGATATTAACCCTTTCCCAGCCAATGTCATCAGTACAGTGTCAGTGTACAGTATTATCACTGATCACTATATTATGCCCTGTACACACAATAGGATTTTCCGACAACAAAATCCATGGGATTTTTTCCGACGGATGTTGGCTCAAACTTGTCTTGCATACACACGGTCACACAAAGTTGGTCGGAAATTCCGAACGTCAAAAAGGCGGTGACGTACAACACGTACGACGAGCCGAGAAAAATTAAGTTCAATAGCCAGTGCTGCTCTTCTGCTTGATTCCGAGCATGCATGGCACTTTGTGCGTCGGAATTGGATACACACGATCTGAATTTCCGACAACAGATTTTGTTAATGGAAAATTTGAGAACCAAATCTTAAATTTTGTGTGACAGAAATTCCTATGGAAAATGTGTGATGGAGCCTACACACGGTCGGAATTTCCGACAATAAGGTCCTATCACACATTTTCCATCGGAAAATCCTATCGTGTGTACAGGGCATAAGTGTCACTAGTGAAGTTTGTGACATTAGTAACATTCCCAGATTTGATTAACCACCACCCTATTACAGTCCCATTATAAGTCTCTGATCACTGCCATTACAGTATAAAGTCTATAGCTGCGTAAATTCCAGTATATATACCATAGTTTGTAGACCCTATAACTTTTACACAAACCAATTAATATACACTTATTGGGATTTGTAGCAGAATTTGTAGACATGTAGCAGAATACATTTTGGTCTCAATTTATGAAGAAGTTTGATATTTTGATTTTTTAATGGATATGTTTTATAACAGAAAGTAGAAAATATTGGGTTTTTTTTCCCAAATTGTTGGTCTTTTTCAGTTTAGGTAATAATAAAAAAAACCAACACAGCAGTGATTAAATACCACCAAAAGAAAGCTCTATTTGTGTAAAAAATTATTAAAAAGTTTGTTTGCATAGAGTGTTGCATGACCACACAATTACCAGTTAAAATAATGCAGTGCTGAATAGCACAAAACGGTCATGAAAGGGGTAAAAACTTCTGGAGGTCGAGTGGTTAAGAAGCCACATGTTCTGTTATTAAGTTCCATGCAAAATGTATATGCTAGTCACTTTAGGATTGTATAATAAATTCTACTACAACTCTTTGATTCCACATCTTATTATTTTTAAGACTTGAATTAAATGTTGGTATAAAAACCAAAAGTGAGGTAGGGTTGGGACTTTAAATGAGGCCTGTGGGTGTGTATAATAATATAAGTATATCGCATGAAAGGAACCTGAGTGTCACAGACCCCTAGGGGCAGTTCATGGTAGTGATATTGAGAGAGCGTAATTAAGCAGTATAATAAAACATTTATGATGTAAAAATACAATCATAAACATTCAACATAAGTTGATATATTCATAATACATTTAATAATAATTTAATAATAAAAAAAAATTCTTAATCACTAGGACATGATTTGTGACAAACAGTGAAATCCATGACAACAAATAGATACAATTAATGTATACGGAATTAACTAACTAATTCACAAACAAAGAATATGATTAATTGGGATTGTTGGAGCAAGCATAACTTGGCATCACTGGATGAACACTTTACGTGTTTCATCATAAGAAAAAAGCAACCAACTCTCCTAGGAAAAGAAAAGGGGGCCGTGCCACATCCAATAAAACATAGACAGCAGAAAAATGGGGTTCCCCTGAGTGGATTTTCCCGTCACATGCACATAGATTGTATATAGTAGTAGAGTATAGACTCATATAAAGATTAAAAAAGTATTTTTATTTAATGAGGAAAATCACTTTCTAAAAACATTGTGGGGGTTATGAATAACAGAACAAATTACATAATGAACATGATTCGTAAAAATACAACAACAATGGTATACAGACAAAAATCTCTTTTCAAGCCCGACGCGTTTCGGGGTGCAACTATATCAGTCCTTCTTCAGGGGCAAAATTGAAAAGAGGGGTTCATCTAAATTAACAGGAAAACATATACATAATAAGTCAGTTGATTATTATATAGAATTGTCAATAGAAACCTGTTTAGGGGTAAAATGATCAATTGATCACCTACCTGGGCCTGTTATCATTGGTTGCTCTGAGGAAGAATTTTTTTATATAAAAACCACAAGAAAAAGCGAGGCATTCAGAGGGATGGTAGCCACGTATATAAGTGTAGATACAGGTGCTATTCCTTCAGTATAGTGAATTCAATTAGATGTTGATAGATCATAGATCTCCATATGGAGACATAAGGTTTCACCTATCCCTGTCCCTCCCGGGCACGTGCAGGCCAGAGCGATATACTGGGGCTAGAAAGGCAACCCTGTAAACAAGAATTAGATGGGTGTCAGATGTATAGGCGCATTAAATTATAAAAGTATTGGAACAAAAAAGGGGCAGGCTGGTGTGAAAGACTGTCATATGCATATTAGAATTTGTATCATCTAGTATAGTTTGCCTATGTTGTACAATAAAATTGTACTTATTATTATAGTACAGTGTGTATAGGGAAATATACATAATATAGTATACATCGGCAAAATTTGTGTAACATAGTGTCATTTGCCTGTATTATATAATAAATTTATAGTTTAGCACAAAGTATTTGTAGTACAATATGAATGGGGGAAAGAGCAAAATATGAACACTGTATACAGATAGTGTAAAACTAGCATAAATTATATGTCATTTCATAGTGCAATAGTATTAACTAATTTATACACACTGCTTCATAGGTATAGATCTAATGCTGGGGTTGAGTGTATAAGAGACCTAAATTGTAAAACATGTGAATTCCGTATACATTAATTGTATCTATTTATTGTCATGGATTTCACTGTTTGTCACAAATCATGTCATAGTGATTAAGAACATTTTTTTATTATTAAATGTATTATGATTACATCAACTTATGTTGAATTTTTATGATTGTATTTTTACATCATAAATGATTTACTATACTGCTTAATTACGTTCTCTCAATCTGAACTGCCCCTAGGGGTCTGTAACAGGTTCCTTTCATGCGATATACTTATATTATTATACACACCCACAGGCCTCATTTAAAGTCCCAACCCTATCCCCCTTTTGGTTTTTATACATACATATGTAGGGATGGAGGCTTGTTGGTGTATAGTCCCAGGTTGAGACAGGTCACACCCCCTGTTGAATTAAATGTTCATACCATGTTAGTATGCCATGGAATATAGGAATGTCATTGAAAATATATGCATGTCATTAGAAATTTCAGGGTATTTCTTTCTTCTTTTCCTCAAAAAAAAAATATCCTGACAAAACCTACTGCCTTTCTTCTCAAATTAGCATTTGCATATCAGCGGCTGTGTCCATGTAGCCATTGCATCCCAATTAACATGAATGGGACTGCCTGAATGCAGATGAATGGAATACCTGTGCATCTTGTGCAGGCAGACATGATCCCGGCACGCATGTGCACTGTGTACGTCTGTGTGAATGAGGCCCTATAGGGCAATACACTGTTTAGCACATTTGCACTGCTATATAATTTATTAGAGGCGAAAGCAGATTATCAGGGACTTAAAACTGTAGCAAACAATGCTCAAAAGAAAACAGTTTGGATAATGCAACTTTTTATTTTATAGGGTGTAAAGAAGTACAGTCTAAACATCTGGTTCCTGGAGATGTAATTGTTTTATCAGAGAAGAAGTTTTTTATGCCCTGTGATGCCATGCTAATATCAGGGGGTTGTGTGGTAAATGAAGGCATGTTGACAGGTACAACAAATGTGTCAAGTGTGGTATGGAAATTTAAATCTGTTATAGTTATACATTCGTGGCCATAATGTTGCAGGATTTAAAGTGGTTGCAAACCTAAATACAGTAACACCTTGGATCACAAGCATAATTCGTTCCAGAAGAATGCTTGTAATCCAAAGCACTTGTATATCAAAGCGAGTTTCCCCATAAGAAATAATGGAAACGTAGAAAATCTGTTTCACAGCCACTGCTTGTCTGTGCAGTACCGCACGTGGCAAGAGGTGCGGGGGGCACCAGAGACACTCAGAAACACTCAGAGACGCTCAGAGATCACTCAGAGACGTTCGGAGACTCACACCTCTGGCCAAATACTGCACACCCCAGCGGCTTGAATCATCTTGCGACACAATGCTCGCAAAGCGATTCGGAAGTAAAAAAAAAATAGCTCATATTTTGTGAAACGCTCGTAAATCGCATTCCTCACAATCTGAGTTTCCACTGTACTCAAAACAACACAATTTTCCACAATGTAGTAGATAATACTGTTATAACCTAAATAGCTTTTTGTGTACTTGTGAAAATGTACTCTCTATTAGACATGTGCATTCGTTTTCGTCCGAATGCATTTTCGTCCAAATTTCAGGTATTTTCGTTATCATTTTAACAAACGATAACGAAAGAGCAGAATCCGAAAAACAAAAGATCCGACATAAACAAATGCTTTACTTTCGTTTTCGTTGCTACAACAGTTCGATATAGATAGGAGATTCAACATGATGCTGACAATAACATTCTGTGTCCATCAAACCTGTGGTCGAATGTGCCTAACCTTAACTCTATTAGTCCAAGATTATTCTACATAGAGAGAAAAGATTCGACGTAGGGGAGAAAAGATTCGACGTAGGGGAAAAAAGATAAATAAAAATAATGATGATGATGAATGTTATTGGCTGATTGTAACCAAAGAGGAGGAGCAATAAAATAGCTAGAACTAAGTACACACGTACTTTGGTTTATGGTGTCTGTTGAAACTTCTAAGAAGATTCGACGGAGCAGCTAAACTATACGGCGTCGTACAGTTTAGCTGCTCCGTCGAATCTTCTTTGAACATTTGACAGACACCATAAGCCTCCAATGACAGATTCAACCTTAATTTGGATTTTCGGACGAATGCAATTTTTAACGAAAAACGAAATACATAAAAACTTTTTTCTGGAGTAACTAAATAAATTTATTTTTCGGACGAAAACGAAATTCCGAAACGAAATATTTCAGTGTGCACATGTCTACTCTCTATTTCGTTGTAGCCCTTGTAAATTTGCTGATCCGTTGTGTGGCATAGTTTGGAGAGACATGACAGCACACGATCCCCCTCTCACCTATACACTCTCACTCTCTGTCTCCCTCTCTTTCTATCTCTCTCCCTCTCTCTCTCTCTGGGCTCCGTTCATGAAGCGATATGGAGCACCTTAAAAAAAACGCGGTAAAATACCACGCGAGTTATTTTATGAAGTTGGTGGTAGCCAGCGTATTTACTTACAGTAGTTAATACTGCATTGTTAAGGAATGGTCGGCCACTGGCATCCTTAACAACCGATCAGTCATCAGCTGTCAGTGGGGTTCCCGCTAACAGTTGAATGTAAATAAAGAGTTGTCGGCAATGAAAAATTAAGGATAAAAATGGCATGCCCCCCTGACCAATCCATACTATACCCTCTGATATGGATTTTGAGAGGAATCTCCATGCCTAAATTTAGGAAAAAACGCCGCGAGCCCCCCCCCCCAATATCCATACCAAACCCTTATCTGAACATGCAGCCGACAGGTCAGGAAAGAGGGGTGGACCAGTGAGCGCCCCCCCTGCTGAACCACACCAGGTCCCATGCCCTCAACATGGGTGGATGCTTTGGGTCAGGGAGGCTCTGCCCCCCCAAAGCACCTTGACCCCATGTTGATATGGACAAAGGCCAGGGTTATGGGGGCAGGCTGGCCGGGGGCTTATCGAAATTTCGAAGTCCTCTATGACAAGATCCTGGCCCCCCATGTAAATAAGTATTGGGTACATAGTACAAGTAAAATTGTAGTGTAAAAAAGACAGTAGGCAGTTTCTAACAAGTCCTGTGTTAAAAATACAACAATAAAAAAAAATGTCTCCCGGTGTAAATCCATCGTCAATTATGACGTCTGCCACCACCGCCGACCTGGAAAAAAAAGCTCTGCTCCCGACGCGGACTCCCGCCATCTGACAGCTCCGTCACCTCCTGCCGCTAAATAAACTAAGTGGCGATGCTACCTGGTGATGTTAGCGGGTGGCCCCGCCCCCTTGTGATGTCTCAGAGCCAGCATGCACCTGGTCAGCAACGTCACAGGGGGATGGATCTTGGGGGGGACCCATGTTATTTTAAATTTTGGCATGGGGGTTCCCCTCAAACTCCATACCAGACCCCAAGGGCCTGGTATGTATTGAGGGGACCCCACGCTGTTCTTTTTTCTTAATTTGTCATTGCCGGCATTTCTTTTTTCTACATTCAGCTCAGTGATTGGAACCCTGCTCACAGCTGAATGACTCATCATTTCTTCTATATGACCCAGTTAAAAACCATTGATGCCCAAGGAATGTATGATCATTGCTGCCAATGAATCAGTAGCTATTGAAAATATTAATATGGATAAATGGCACACTTGTAAAGTGCCAGATGGCAGTTTAAATTAAGGAAACCAAAGCTATTCATACAAATTCTTTTATAATGACCATGATAGGAAATTTACGTTTAATACATTTGGGGCCAAAATTAAATTTTTCCATTACTGCCCACAAAATGAAACTATTTGATGCTATTTGAACCTTATACCGCGTACACACAGCAGGACTTCCCGACAGAAAAAGTCAGATGGGAGCCTTCGGTCGGACATTCCGACCGTGTGTATGCCCCATCGGACTTTTTCTGTCGGCATTTCCGATGGACTCAGATATAGAACATGTTCTAAATCCCTCCGTCAGAAATGCCCACGAAGTTTAGCTTGTTGGCAAGTCTGGCCGTGTGTACGCAGCATTAGTTCCAGTATTATCCAGAGGCATAGGTATATTCTAAAATGCACTACATTTTAACAACTGTAGATTTGTTAGGCATAAAGCCTGTTTGTTTGGGATTCATTTTTTATGTATTTTTGCAACCAAGTAATTTGCTTATATTTTAGCTATTAATTTGACATCTGAGCAAGGATATTGTGTGGTATGAGTCTGGATGCATTGCATCATTACCTGACTTCAATATAGCCTCCAAAATCACCTCATACATAGAGGCTGGTAATAAATTGAACTCAAAAGATACATTAATAGTGTCTAATAGTAATGGAAAGAATTTCTTCATAAGTCTTATATACCTCTTCTGAGAGACCATCTGCCTAAGGGCCTTATTTTTAGGAAACTCTCCTTCCAGCTCTTCCAATGTAATCTTCGGGGAAGAAACCATGAAGTCCCCCACCCCCCCCGGCCAGGCCCTTTCCCCCCATCCTGGGGCCCTTCCCTCCGAGCCCGGTAACTTCCCGGTACTGATAACTGACTCTGTCCATTCAAAAAAATAAGGGGCCTGGAAAATATTTGCCAGCCCCTTCCCTGCTCTTCATTCTGACACATCCCCAGAAGCAGCTGGCGGGAGAGGTGAAGCAGGCAGTGCGGCAGGGGGATAAGTGAAGCAGAAATAAATGGAAGCTGAATAGGAGGGGTGGGGGGTGATATATAGAGGGGCCAATCCCCTTAATTTTCCTCCTGCAGCCGCTGAATGCCTGTGAGAGAGATAGGAAGATAAGAAGGCTTTTAGCGGCTGCAGAAGGAAAACAGAGGGGGTTGGTTCCTCTCTATGCTATCCCCTCTGCCCCTCCTGTTCAAGTGTTCAAGTGTACAGGGGACTTGCAAGGACCCTCTGGAGCATGGGACCAAGCTGCAATTGCGACCCCTGTAGTTGCGCTCCTGCTTTTACGGGCATATACGCTACAGCAACTAGCTCAAAAATTGGTAAATGTTTCTATTATATCACAAGTAGAAGAGACCACTATTCCCATTTAATGTACTGGTTTCTCTATGTATCTAGGCAGCTGCTGAGCCTGTGTTGCAATTGCTAATAAATGCCCTACTTTATCTTCCTACTTTACCTTCCTCTTCAAAGTAATGTTGTCTAAAAAAATTAATTGAAATATCATATCAGTGTTTTCACTTGATCTTGTACCTCTTCCCAATTCTTTAATGAGATAGCAGAGGAATTATTAATATATTCCTATCGCAGATACCACTCCCCATATATATGAGTGAGGGGTACATAGTACTGCTACTCAGTCACAAAAAAAGTTAAGCAAATTAACACACTGACCAGTTTTTGTTGAAAAAAATGCCATCATCCATCATTAATTCCATCATCATGTAATGAACATTCCTATAAATCACGATGAACGATACTTGCCAATCCACTAAAAGAAAAAAAGCTACCAACACATCTACTCCCATCTCTTATTTATTAAGAGGGCTACTAGATTCTGAAGAGCCCTCTGCATACAGGCCCCCACAACCACCAGGCCAAGGATGTGGGGAAATGGCCCTTTTCCTCATCAGATAACCTGATCCATCTAGACCACATATGTCAAACACAAAGCCCGTGAGCTGAAACCCGCCCACCAGGCCATTTCATGTGACCCTTACACCCAGGGCTTCTTTTCAGCTGGAACGTGGTGCCTGCCCTCCGCTCTCTTCTCACCACTGTCACTTATAAACCCAGAAGACTTCTGTGTCTACAAGGACAACTTTCCTCTTAATGGCTCTCACAGATCCCTGTCTGCCCTGCACTCATCAGACATCCCAACCTGCAAAAACCCATTTCAGGGAGGTTTCAAACTCATTTCAGTGAGGTGACGCTTCGCGCAGAGCATTGCGCTTGGAGCCCACCCAGGTGTGTTAGAAAAGCAAATGAATATTTGCTTTTCTAACACTGAACCGCCTCTCAGCCAATCAGAAAGCGCGGGTCTGATACCCATCACCTGATTTGCTGAAAGGTCAGGTGCTCCTATTGGACATCTAGCAGGAGGAAAAGCATGGAGGACACAGGAGCCGCTCCCTGACCTGCTGCCCGTCCCACAGCTCACAGCCCTCATCCGCTGCTTGACCCACCACCAAGATGGGGTAAGTGCCAGTCAGACAGCGAGCAGGCGGGGGGGTGCTGGTTACATGCCGCCGAGGTCACAGTTGCTGCATTTTATGGGTATAGTGCAGCTGAAATTCATGGGCATGGTGAGGCTGCATTTGACTGGGGGGGTAATATGCAGGAAGACAGTGAGATCACCAACACTCACTGCAGCACACCAGTGTGAGCCCACATCATAGTACACAGGACCAGGTACTGCACAGGCTGCTAAATGAAACCTCCTTATATGCAGAGAGGGGGGGAGGAATTTGGGAGCAAGCCGGAAGGGAGAGAGGGGGGAGAGGCCAGTCACAGCTCACTTACTTGGAAGGAAGGACTCAGCACGAAGCTCAGTCATCAGCATCCAGAGCGTCCAAACAGAACACCGTCTGCTCTCATTTTAAATGTTTCCGCCCACACGTCCTATTCACAGACGCAGCACACGGGCTGCTCAGAGTGTGGGTGGGCACAGTGAGAGAGAGGGCTGTAGGAGGCAGAGCCGATCTACCCTCTTCCATTCGGCTTTGCTCTGAAGGGACACAGACTGTCAGCTCAGAAGCAGGGAACAGAGCTGTGACAGGACAGATTTCCACTCACAGCACTAACGTTCCTGCACCCTGGCCCAGCCTGCCCCTGACTCAGCCACAGACAGAGCGGCCGTACTCCATTTGGTTGCTCGGGCTGCTCTGTCTGTCTGTGGCTGAGTGACAGGTGCAGCTGGGAGATCGCCCTGCATTTGCGGCTGTTCGGGAGCCCGCAACCAAATGCAGGAGGCTCCCACAGCTCACGGGAGACTTGAGATGTCTGACTCATGGTGAGGACAAAGGAGATGCAGCTACAGTGTGGGATCATGTGGTATGCTGCACTATAATCCCAATCTGTGCCCGGGTGTACAGATGCTGGCTAATTATCTCCCTGCTAGTGAGAAAGAGAGGCAGAGTCATCTAGACTGTCAGGAGGTACTAGGTACTAGAGCCAGGCTGGGTAGGTGAGATGCAAGGAAGCTTTTGTGTGGGGGGGGGGTAGAGAGATGAGGGCTGTGGCGGGAGATGTGTGCAGAATTGGTCGATGGAGGAGAGTGGTGCAGAGTTCAGAGCCAAGAAGGGGTGGAAGTGAAATGTAGACACCCTGTGAAAGCAAGCTAAACCCTTCACATTGTGCATAGCACATCCCTAAACCCTGCACTTTGTATGTAGCACACTCCTAAACCCTGCACTCTGTGCAAAGTGTGCCCCTGAACTCTGCATTATGTAGCCCAGATAGCAATCAATTGTGCTGCAAGTTTGAAAATGACTTGCTAAGCTATTGCTAGACTTGCCAGACTTCACAAGTTTGTTGCACAATTGCATCAAGTCCACATTGCATGACTCCAGATCAACTTTCTTTGCAAACATTCTGCAAGTCAGCTGCAAGTTCTGGTTCAGGTATGTTGTGCAATAGTCATTCCACCACGGGGGTCACTGTGTCTGAATTGTCATGCTATAGACTTGCAGAGCTCTTGCTGTACACTCACCACTGCAACTTTGCTCTTGCTAGAGATTTGCCATGAAAATTTGCTACAAATGAGAAAAGTGTCAACTAGAACTTATGCTTCAAGTGCTCTGCAAGCGTACAACTCGGCAGTAAAAATGTGCAGCAAGCTAGCAGACTTACAATTCAACACTGCCACAAATGTGTGGCAAGTTATCCTTGCTATCTGGGTATATAGTAAACTCTGCACATAATGCACTCCTGGTATTTATTGTCCCTTTAAGATCCTCCCATTGTTAGTGCAATTTGGCCACACTCACCGTGTCACGTGGTTCGGGGGAGGCAGGAGGGGCATGGTTGATTTCCTAAACCTATTCTCTAAGAAAAAAGGCCTGTATAAATGTACATAGTCAAATAAATACAGCAATAATGCTGATGTGGCCCACGTTGAAATTAAGTTTGACACCCCTGATCTAGGCAATGTAGCTGTGTTTTCTCCCACATTCAAAGACCATCTTACACACATCTGCCCCACTGGAAGTACTCACAATCAACTGTATCACTTCCCAAATGTCAGAAGACAGAAACCATCATGTTCAAGGTATGGTGGACCAATTTACCAAGTTTGGTACTGACCTGTGACCAGACTGCCAAGACTCCTGCCCAGATACTCGGGAAGCACTTCTGCCTTTTTTTATAAATGTTCACTGAAGAGACATTCAGACCAAGAAAGCAACTTATTCCAAAAATTGTGCCATTTTTGTAAGAATACATGTCTTACAACAGTACATTCCAGGTGGACCAGTCTACGATACCTAGAGAAAGGGAACCCAAGAGAAATTGAGGTGGCTACAATAAACACTCCTCAAACTTATCAAGACCAAAAAGAGGCCCATTAAAGGGATTTCGAGGAACATGTCCAGGTTCATGGGCCAACATAGATTCAATGGTGGCTGCCTCCTGCTCTTCCACTGTTATCCCTAAGATTCCACGAGGAAGCTCACGTCATCCAGCTCAGGTCCATGCTCCTGCTGTGCTAGTAGCAAGGCCCCTGTTTTGCTACCAGAAATGTTCCTATGCTTGATATTGGGCTGTACAGGTAGCAGTAGTGGTCCTATGCAGGATACTGGGCTGTGCTGCTAATTGTAGTACTTTTGGGCAAGATGCTAAAGTGTATTTGTACCAGTATTGCTTCTGTGCAGGCTTTGCTGTGTTGGTGACAGTAGTGCTTCTGTGTAGTGCTAGATCCTGCACAAGATGCTCAAATCACTATGGGAGCCAGGGGCTAAACAGCATAAGATAATCAGATCCCTTGGCCAGCCAGGATCTTCACAGTGCAGTGTACTCAAAGCCCCACAGTAGTTGAGTAGTTGGGAGACACACAAAGCAAGATAATAAGAGCCATTCAAAACACACTCAACTTCAATAAACATATTTAATGTATAATTTCAAATATAATAACATATAGCTATAGTACGTATTTCACCTTGAAAGGCTCTTTGAATAACTTTATTTGCCCCTACGGATCTACTATGGCAATGCTCTAATATATTTGATGATACCTTAGCGTCTCTTACTTTCTGTGGAAAGCTCAGCCACTGCTTTCAGAAGTTGAGACTATCCTGGGACAACTATAACATGTGGTAGAAGGTACTGTAGTAGTTACAAATGTGAACCATTTCTTGACCTACCTTTTGTACAAGTCTTTCTTTAGATATATCTTGATCCTAATTAATATTTTCCAATTCTGTGTTTCAAAGGAGAAAGTGTTCCTATAACAAAAGTCCCACTACCAAATGTGGACAATGAAATTCCATGGAAAACATACATTGGTGAAAATTGTCGTGGACATATATTGTATTGTGGAACCGAGGTTGTTAAGACAAAGCCACCTGCAGATGGGCTGGTAAAAGCTGTCGTCCTACAAACAGGTGATGATATTATAGAAAAATAGAAAATAAAAAAAAATAACTAAACTGTATACTTTTGTTAAATTAGATTGACAATATTCACTCATTAGTTCATTATGACTGCAATAAATTATTGGCAGAAAAAAGAACTCATATACTGTATGTTTTGTCTTTTCTGAATTATTAATTTATCCCCACTCTACAAATCAAGAATTCAAGCTTTCTCATTCAAAGTTTACAATATCAGTATTAAACTTCCAGAGATTTGACTTTAGCACTGGGTGCCTGTCATGTGAAAAATGAAACACCCCATGGAAATTGTTACCCTTTTTAACATATTTGAACAGGGAAACATTAGATCTTTATCTGAACAGTGCCTACAGATATAGATGATATGAATAAATAAACACACAGAAAAATGTGCCTTTTCAAAAATGTATTTATTGAAAAATGTCATTATATGTAATGGTGTACTGTGTAAAAGGTAAGTACACCTTTTCTATCAAAAGCTGGTATTGCCCCATTTTGCAGAAATATATATTAATATATGCATTTTGTATAACTGCCCACCATTGTCTGTCATTCACAGTCAAATTTTTAAAACTGAATGAACTTGACAGCTTTCAGCTTAATGCGGCTGCATCCTTACCAACCACTGATGTCACCCAGCCCATTTATTTACATGGCCAGGAATGCCCAGCCATGTAATAAAATGGGCAGTGAATGGAGACTTCCATGATTGCCTAAATATGGCAATGGCGGTATATGGGCAATGATGCCACCTCTATCCTCGCCCCTTCCTTTATATAGCTGATGACAGCTCGAGGAGCTCTCATTCGGCTAGTGTTTCCATCAAAGATCAGCTGTGTGCTGATGGGTCATCAGGTTATTTTTTTTGCATGAGTTGGTGACAGTGAGCTTTGTGATGATGGATTTACAATGAGGAACATTTTTTTGGAAATTTAAATTTTTTTATTAAAGGACTTGTCAAATGTTAGGGTGTCTTTATTTCTAATACGCCGAACAAAGACTAAAAAATAGGGGTACAACTGCACTCCTGAATTATAAAAAACATAACAAAATATTTTACTAATACAAAAATATATCAGAATATCAGAATATCAGAACACTTTATGACCCTCCACCAATAAAAAAAACAACACATCTGTTGTTTTTTTTACTTGTGGAGTCATGAGCTGTTCTGATATTTTTTTTGTAGTAATAAAATATTTTGTTAAAGTTTTCATAGTTCAGGAGTGCAGTTTTGACCCAATGTTTCCAGTCCTTTTCAGATTATTGGTTCAATGGGGTATTTGGGGTATGCACCACACCTTGATTATATTCTATTTGAATGGTGTAGAACTGGATTCATTATAGAGAAATGTGATATGGCAGTGTTGAGTTGTTATATTTATTTTATGTGTTTATTTCTAGATCACATTTTTTTGTGAATGAGAAGGGGGCATATTTGGGCCCCCCTTATTTAAGGGGTATACCAGATTCCCTACAGACCAGATTCCCTGCAGACCCCTACAATCGATGGGCAATGGTTGTGGGGAAGAGGCCCTTTTCTTCGTTAACATGAGTACAAGATGCTTTGCCGAAGGGGTCCCCCCTGATAAGGTTCCACCCCATGATGAGGACATGTGGCCTTGTATGGTCCATGGTGGGCTGGGGCACTGTATGCTTGGATTAAGAGTCTGGTATAGATTTTTAGAGGGATGTCACACTTTTTTTTTTTTCCATGGATTCACTCCTAAATTCCATACCAGACCCAAAGAGTCAAGTATTGATTTCACGGGGTACCTAATGCTTTTTTTTGGGGGAGGGGGGGTTCTATGCAAAAAAATAGGCCCCCAGGCAATCTATACCAGACCCTTCATTCTTGCTGTAGGATATTCTAAAGCAAAGATGACATTTACAAAAAAAAAAACACTGTTTAAATTGCTAGCAATGAAAATTGCACTTCTATTTAAAAGAAAAAAAAATCACACAGACCCCTTCAAAGTTCCCCCACAATATATAATATTGTATAAAAGACCCTTAGGGGTCTGCTATGTATTTTGGGGGGACCTTCGGGGTCTGTGTGTCTTTTTGCCTTTTGACTTTTTGTGTGCCTTTTTGCTTTTTGCTATATTAATTTTAAAGAAATGGGACATGGCAGTGGTGAGATGATATATTTATGAAATGTGGTTATTTTTAGGTTACATGATTTCAGAATGAGAAGGGGAGCATAGCTGGGGGCCACCTTATTAAATGGGGATTCCAGATTCTGATAAGCTCCCTGCCCGCAGACCCCTACAATCACAAAGGTTGTGGGGAAGAGGATCTTATCCTCACGAACATGAGGGCAAGGTGTTTGGCCAGGGGGCACCCCACTAGCAAGGTACCCACCCATGTTGAGGGCATTTGGCCTTGCTGAACTTTTGGGGAACCTCATGCTTTGCATTCTTAATTTTTAAAGTGGTTCCCTCTTATAATCCATTCCAGAAAGGGTCTGGTGTAACATTTTGGGGGTCCTCACAATGTTTTTTTTAGGTGGGGTTCCCCTAAAATTCATACCAAACCTTAAGGGACTAGTATGAATTATGTGGGCTCCATGCCATTTTTTTTTGTTTGGGGGTTCCCCTCATAATTCATACCATTCCCTTCAGGCCTGATATTAAATTTACAAGAGACCCCACCAAAAAAACAAAAGTAAAAAAAAATACAGCATGAGGTCCCACCCAAATTTTAGACCTTTTAGATCTGGGAATAATTTTAACGGGGAATGTCTCACAAAAATCATAAAAAAAGCATGAGGTCCCCCAAAATTCCAAACCAGATCCTTATTCAAGTATGCAGCCTGGAAGGCCAGACAAGAGGGGGATAAGTGTCCCCCCCTCCAGGTGGGGACCCCTTAGCAAAGCATGTTGTCCCTATGTTGATAATAACTAGGGCAGGAGGTTTACTGGAATCTGAAAGCCTCTTTTAACAAGGGTGAAGCCCTATGTGAATGAGTGAGGGATACATACCCCTACTCTTTAAAGAAAAGGTAAAGTGTAAATAAAAACACATTTTTTGACAAGTTCTTTATTAAGAAAAAAATCATGATATACTGTAGATCCATGTCTTTTATGTGATAACCAGACACTATGGTGCCACTCTCTGAATAACAGCTCCTGTCCTGGAGCTGTTATCAGCAATATAAGGGAAGGAGCCTGGATAAGGGGTGATTCCTTACCCAAATATGGCCATGGCTGCTGGAATCAAGAAAATTATGCCAATTTGACTGATATTCATACTTAGTTATCATCTCCTAATTTACCAGGTTTAAATTAAATCATAGATTCACATTTGTATGACTTTCATCTGAATTTCAATATATGTTGACTCCTAGGATTCAACACAGCAAAGGGAGACCTTGTGAGATCAATTATGTATCCCAAACCTGTGAATTTCAAATTGCACAGAGAGGTTTTGAAAGTTCTTGTTGGGCTCATCGGACTTTCCATCATTGGAGTCATATACTCAGTTGCAATTTATGCACATAGTGGGGTAAGTAGAATACTTTTTTGCAGCTGCTATCAGACTATCAGACCCACAATCCCTGCTGTGCCAGAGAGCACCTTAGAGCCAAGTAAATATTCAAGTATGCTGCGCATCTTCACACAGCTGACTGCATCAAACACT
Source organism: Lithobates clamitans (assembly GCA_037952925.1). Classification (NCBI taxonomy): domain Eukaryota; kingdom Metazoa; phylum Chordata; class Amphibia; order Anura; family Ranidae; genus Lithobates; species Lithobates clamitans. Next base: position 1,251,592 of record JBBGZY010000160.1, read on the forward strand.
ATTGACCTTGGTCATCGTCATCCAATTATTGATATTAACAAGTAAATGGCGCAATGCTCAGATACCTCAATATGACAATATATAGTCCATAATAGTCCAGAGGCAAAGTGTCAAGGGAAAAATAGGTGAGTCTGTCAGGGCTGCCACCAGGGAGACCAGAAGCAAGTTCCAGTAGAACTAGGAAGAAACAAGGCGAGGGGCGCCTCGGAGTATATATCATAAACAATTTATAGGCAGTGTTTACGGCCGTTTCCCATCATTGCTGACACCGGACGGCGATACACTGCTCTAATCCTCCCTGGAATCTACACCCTGCAAAGCGGACTTTCTGTGATCCAACCTCACCCTCTCTGGGTTCCGATGTGCTGCACCTTGTCAGCTATAAGAGGACTTGCTGTGACTTGTAGTTCCACCTTATTCTCCCTGGGATTTGATGTGCTGCATCTTTCAAGTTAGAAGTGGACTCACTGTGACCTGTAGTCCCACCTCCTCAGCCCAGAGATGCACCCAAACTCAACTTTACTTCTTTCCATGTGAGTGGATATTGTTTTTATAATAAATTGTTTATGATATATACTCAGAGGCGCCCCTCTCCTTGTTTCATCCAATTATTGATACTATTGTTCAATGTGTTACACAAATATAGGTTATGTGAATCATTAGTACTTGGCATTAAATCCAAAATCCAAAATAGAATTTCTTTATTGTACAGCACGGGACACAGAGCAGGCTATAAACATAACTATCTAGGTTATGAGCCACTTATAGTGCCTGTAAGGTGATGGTCACTAATGTGGTACATGTACTGTTGGAGCATACTTGGAGGTACGGAACTGTTCTGCTGAGAATCATGGACTTCAATCAGATCCATTTGAAAAGCTGTCAGCCAAAATGGATGGTACCCAAGCCTTGCTAATAAGGAGACAAATCCTCAAGGTTTACCTGTAACACAGCCTTATGGCGCTGGATCCCACAAAATGGAGCCCTGTACAGTGTTTGTTCTCACTAAGATGCTTTCCAGCAGGGTGCTATACAGGTCCAGGGGAGTGGACCCAAGATGTAAGGGAGACCAAGTAATTGAAGGTTTTGTTTGACATAGCCCGCCATGATGTGTGATAGTTGGACTCCTGTTATGATTAAGAGCCCTGCGGCAGGAATGGTAAGTTTGCATTTGCAGTTTTTCTTAAAAAAACCAAGATCTGACTGTCTGGTCATTCTCCCAGCGGCCAATGGGGGCAGTGTGCTGTTTGGTCTGGCCGGGTCGTGCTCTGTGTATGTCTCAGGAGTATTGGGATGCAGTTTTCTAAACCAGCCACTAGAGGGCGCAGGGTCGCTCAGTATAGCCTACTCTTGTGCAGTGTTGGCAGGAAGTAGAAGGGCGGCCATTTTTGCTTATGTTTGAAGTCACATGTGGGCTGAAGTCACGCATGAGGCTCCTAGAGACACAGAGCAGTCTATGGCTGGATAATGAAGTATGAGTACTACCTATGGGGGAGCTGCATGATCATACAGGACACAATTATATACTGCATTAATGCATAATAAAGGCATACTTGTAAACTTGCTGCCTATACTTGCTTGTAAAAATGTTTGTAAATACACCCCTGCACGAGTATCAGTGCACTTAAAGAGTTGTGTCTCCAGAGTAGTGTGCATTTGATCTGCATGATCTTACATTTAGGCTGCACTGAAGCGGCAAAGAGGCTGCATTCAGGATGCGTAGGATTAGGGTTGCCACTTTTTCTTCAAGTCAAACCTGAACACTTTAGCAGCACGCAGCAATTTTGTTTTGTAGTATAAACTATACATATATTTTGCTAATAAATAACATTTCTAATCATATGAAGTTAATAACAAGAGTCACCCTTTATATCAGAGTGCAGAGTTCCCCTTTTACATCTGAACTCACAGAGTTCCGTTTCACTGTAAGGGGGGCTCTGCAGACTCTGATGTAAGGAAGAACACTGGAGACTCTAACATAAGGGATGCTCTGGAAACCCTGATCTAAGGGGGAACACTGAGAACTCTGATGTACGGAGATGACTCTGATTGAAGGGGGAACAGCTGTGTCCTCTGGTGTAAAGAAGAACTCTAATGTAAGGGGTGCTCTGAGAAACCTAATTTACTTTGGTGTACTCACTCAGAGGCAGGAGATAGAAAGGGGAGACTTCAGTCACAGACAGAGGTGGATGGTGAGCTCACTCACCCATTGGCAGTCAGCACCTCTCATCCAGATGTATCCGAGGCTACTGGACTTCAAATTTCCAGGCCACACTTTCCTTTTCTAATTAGGGTGGGCAGATACAGAGCGGTAGGGCTGAGAGGAAGAGGTGCAGATCAAGCCCTCTCTCCTCTCCTGTCTGTGTGTGTGTGTGTGTGTGTGTGTGTGTGTGTGAGTGGGGGGGGGGGTGTTAGTGCTGGCTTTGGGCAGCATGAAAGAGAGTGTAACACACACTCTTAGCTTAGACAGCTGCAGCCAGCAGCCCTGCTGGGAAGCCATAGTCCAGTCTGAATAATGTGTCCGGGTTTCAGGCAGTCTGAAACCCGGACGCATGATTCTAAACCCGAACTGTCCGAGTGAATCCCGGACAGGTGGCAACCCTATGTAGGATACATATATGCTTGTCTAGTCCTGCAAAACTAGTATGGGGCCAAGTGCAGTTGGGCAGGTGCAGCATAATATGTAATTATGGCATGCATACCTGTATAATTGTAGAACTTACATGTGTATTTGCATTGAACTGCATACTTACATGCCTAATTGCATTGAACTGCATACTTACATGCATATTTGCATTGACCTGCATACTTACAACTTAGATGCTTACTTGCATTTAAGTGCATACTTACATGTGTATTTGCATTGAACTGCATACTTACATGCATACTTGCATTGCACTGCATACTTTACATGCTTATTTGCATTAAACTGCATACTTACTTGCCTACTTGCATTAAATTGCATACTCACATGCGTATTTGCATTGAACTGCTTAATTACATGCCTACTTGCATTGAGCTGCATACTTACATGCATATTTGCATTGAACTGCATACTTACATGCCTACATGCATTTAACTGCATACGTACATGTTTACTTAAATTGAACTGCATAGTTATATGCATATTTGCAATCAACTGCATGCTTACTTGTATTGAACTGCATACTTTACATACGTATTTGCATTGAACTATATACTTACATGCCTAACTGCATTGAGCTGCATACTTACATGCTTACTTGCATTAAACTGCATACTTAGATGCTTACTTGCATTGAACTGCATACTTACATGTATACTTGCATTGCACTGCATACTTACATGTATATTTGCATTGCACTGCATACTTACATGCGTATTTGCATTAAACTACATACTCACATGCCTACTTGCGTTGAACTGCATACATACTTATGTATTTGCATTGAACTGAATATTTACATGCCTACTTGCATTTAACTGCATAGTTACATGTGTATTTGCAATAACCTGCCTGCTTACTTGCATTGAACTGCATACTTACATGCGTATTTGCATTGAACTGCATACTTACATGCGTACTTGAATTGAACTGCATACTTTACATGCTTATTTGCATTGAACTGCATACTTACATGCCTAATTGCATTAAACTGCATACTTACATGCATATTTGCAGGATCGGGTATAGAAAAAAAGGGGGGTACCCGGCATTGAGAATGCGGGTGAAAAGGGGTTACTTTAGAAACAAAATTGATCAGAGTATTTCATTTTATCAAAAATATCAATTTATTGTAATATCAAATAAATTATTCAAACATATTGATGTATTTCATAAAAGCAAACACATTATGGCTATTGAGGAGTAACCATATCCAGGTAAAAATTCAATAGACAGGACAAGATTCAAAAACACAGTACAAAACAACAAGTTGTTGTAAGTAATTTTAGTGATGATTGGCTGCCGATTAACATAAATATGGGGGAACAGAGTAAGTGAGAAAACAGGTAAGGAAAGACCGGTAGATAGTGAATAATAGAACCAGCATTTGAGGAGTGACCATACATGTGTATTATGGCTGTAGGATGTCAAAGTGGGGACCATGTAAACAAGCTTGGATTCTCAGGCAGTCAATAAAGTGCATATGTTGTAGATTTGGTCAGGTCCTCGCACAAGGTGGATTGACGATAGTAATAGTAATTTGATATTCCTTATTGCCAAGTTATTTGTTTTTTGATTGTCCCTCCTCTGTGTGTGTGCCATACTGTCCTAGCCTCCTATTCTTTCCCCCTTCCTCTCTTGTACATAGTACCATTCCCCATTGCATGATATATCCCATACACATTATGTACCACAAATGCAATACCTCTGCTACTGATACACGAGGAATTGCTTTATTGTTAGTCAACTAATTCCTCCCTGGCTACTCATGAGGTGCATTGTTTCAATGCCGGGTAACCCCCCTTTTTTTCTAACAACACCACCACATTAGACGTAAGATCAGTGATTGGTCATTTAATCAATTGACCTTCTATCCATGTATGGCTTGGCCAAGTGCCCCCATCTTCCCCATTCCTCCCTCTTTCTCCACATATTTGCAGGATCGGGCCTGCTTAGTACTTGGATGGGAGGCTTACTGGGAGTACCAAGTGCTGTAAGCTTTTCATCCCAGAGTGAAGGAAGCATCTGAGGTTGCTGTATTTTGAAAGTATCCCAAGCCGGAGGATGTTACGGTAGTCTCTGAGGTGGTTCGCTCCATCTTTAGGTTGACTCCGGCAGAAACCTGGTAGGTTAAGTATGCCTCTTTTGGACCTTCTGGGTCCGCAACAGAGTAATCAGCCTTTTGCCTTGCAGTTGCTCTTGGAGCAGAAGTTATGTGCTCATTATTATAAACACTCAACTGGTAGCGGCCCCAAAACCAAACGGGGAAATGAGGTCTATCTTAGATTTCAAGGCACTAGACAAATTTCTAAACATTCTTATGTTTCAGATGGGATCAGTCTATTCAGTGATAGCCTTTCTGCAAGAGGTAGATTTCCGGTGTCCGTAGTCATCAATGATGCATATCTTCATGTGCCCGTTTTTTCCAGGCTCATCAAAGATTTCTGCGATTTGCAGTAGAAAGTCATCATTTTTGTTTTGTGACACTGCCCTTTGGGCTAGCCACAGCTCCTGAGGGTTCACAAAGCTCCTAGCCCCATTGCTGGACTTGCTGAAGACAGATGGGGTGGCAATATCAGTATATTCAGCTGGCCTAAGTGAACAGCTGTTTCATTACAGGACTTGGAAATCTTATATGCCTGGTGTGAAGCCAGAAAGTGGCACCCGCGGAATTATATGAGTGGGAGATTTTTCCTTTCTGCAATTAGGATGGGAAATTAAATTGGCCTTAAGTACCATTTAAGGGCAGATTTTGTCTCTATCCATTTTTTTCCAGAGACCGTTGTTTGATTCGTACTTCATGCAGGGCGTAACGCAGACAGTTCCGCCTGTCAGGCCACCCTTGTGCCCTTGAGACTTAAACTTGGTCTTGACTGTACTTGCAGAAGCCAACTTTTTGAACCAATTTGAGAAACTCCATTAGTCTTTTGACTCAAAAGGTGATTTCTTTGATTACTATCGCTTCAGCAAGAAGAGTGTCAGAGCTGGCAGCTCTTTTGTGTAAGGAGCCGTTCTTGGTCTTGCCTCATGATCAGGTGATGTTGTGTCTTCATCCATCTTTCTTGCCTAGAGTGGTTCTACCTCTCGCTTGAATCAGGACAGTGTCTTGTCTCTCTTTTTGCCTTGTCCCTAGTTGGCAGGGGAAAGATCTCTGCATACTCCGGATGTAGTTCGGGCGGTCAGGATTTACTTGAGTTGTCGGTACAGGTCAGGAATCCTGGTTTGTGCTGCCAGAAGGGCCCAGGAAGGGCAGACGGCATCCAGGTCAACTATTGTATTTCTCATTGGATTTGCCAGTTATTCAGTCAAGCCTATGGTTTGAAAGGGCAAGGTCCCACTCTTTCTGGTGAGAACGCTCTCTACATCTTGGGCTATCTGCCATCAGGCATCAGTGGCTCTGGTTTGCAAGGCCGCTACATAGTCTTTGGTTCAAACATTCACAAGGTTTTACCAGGTGGATGCCAGAGCCGTGGAGGATACTGCCTTTGGCCTCAGCGTATTACAAACGGCAGAGCAGGTCCTTCCTTGGTGGTGGTTTCTGTGATGGTTTCTCTCTCCCCCATGGTTATCGCTCTGGGACGTCAACAATAGTTATGTTTATAGCCTGCTTTGTGTCCCCTGATGTACAATGAAGAAAACTGGATTTTTCCTACATACTTACCTGTAAAATCCATTTCTTGGAGTACATTTTGGGACACAGAGCTCCCTCTCTTCTTTCAGAGAATTCATTGCTTGCTACAAAACTGAGGTACTTTCTGTATAGGAGGGGTTATAAAGGGAAGGACTTTCTGTGTGATTGATGTGCCAGCGTCCATTCACCTATAGGTGGTGCATAACCCAGATAGCTATATTTATAATCTGCTCTGTGTTCCGTTATGTATTTCAAGAAATGGATTTTACAGGTAAATATCCAAATATATTACAGGTTACAAATCCTTCGATGTGGAGGCTGCATTCGTTTTCTTTTTTTAGGCATTTTTCCCTGTTTTCATCTGGTGATCTGACCAATAACACATTTCCTGTATTAGAGTGCCCCCACTTTGAATGAATGAGCACAGGGGCACAGCAGACAGCAGCATTTCCAGTTTGGGGTTAAGGGGAGTGTTACATGTAGTAGCAGATTTAAGTACACTAACAAATTGAAGCCAAATGCTAGATAATTTGTTATAATCAGTTAAACAAACAGTTTTTTTTTTTCCTTTTAGGACAAAGGTTTTACATAAATACATAAAACTGCTTATTGTAAGCACCCCTGTTAGTGTTAAATGGTTTGTCTTATCCCTGTAAACTGGGGGTCAGCAACCTGTAGATTATGGACAGATGACTGGTAGATCTCGGTCTGGGCTTTCTGATCCACCATTCCAGAGCATCAAACAGAGTGCAAAGTAGAGGGACTACCTGTAAAGTTGGAGCTGTAGTAGGGATCAAGAGCCGCATAAGCCGATGCCTCCTACATAGTGCTGGCTCCTGTCCCATGCGGAGTGATACCAACTGCACTCTACCTCTTATCCCAGCTAGCAATCTCCAGAGAGGTGCCAGCAGCAGGAAAGAAGAGATTGTCAGGTCACCTTGAGGCTAGGTGACAGATGCACTCTGTAGGAGTCAGAAGTGCACCGCTAGGTAGTGGACCCTAGGACTGACTGCTGCAGATTGAACCCTGGGAGGTTCAGGAAGCAGGTCTACTGGATCACTGACAGAGATCCCACTGGGAGCTAGAGCATAGATTCCCCAGGGCGCAGAGTCTAACAGCCAGCAGGTGTTCACCTGAGCCTCTAGTGGAGAGGATGGACTGCGCTGCAGTCTGGCTCCAGGTCGCGACCCCCAGGGTCTCACAGCTCACGCTCACAGTAGACTATAGGAGAAGAGGAAGGAGGCAGCAGGCTGGAACAACAGGGAAAGTAAGGGACAAGCCAAGGTCGGGGCCACAAGCAGACAAGGACAACAGAGTTCACGCCAAGGTACAGGATCACAGGCCAACAGGGATGGTCGGGGACACGCCAAAGGTCAGGGTCACGAGCAGACAGGAATAGTTAAGAACAGGCCAAAATCGATAACTGGAATCAGACGTAGGAAACACAGCAAGTACACATGAAAGCTAACACACAATGGTTGATCAGCACTGCTGGCTTGCAGTGCACAGGTTAATATAGGCTTCCCTGATAGGAGCTGGGGTGGAGCCATGCTAGAGGAGAGTTTACAAAAGCAGTCAGGTGAGGGTCAGCTGGTCTCTAGAGATGAACACATGGAGACAGGTAAGCTGACAGACAAACTCTATTGCATAACCATGACAGTACCCCCCCTCTTATGAGGCCTCCCCCTCCCCCGCCTGTGCCCAGGCTTAAAGGGAAACTCCAGATGGAACCTCCTCAATAGACGAGGAGCAAAGACCTCAGATGCAATGATCCAAGACCTCTCCTCAGGATCAAACCCTTTCCAATGTAAGAGGTACTGAAGAGTGCCTTTATGAAGCTGGGAATCCAAAACTTGACTAACCTCGTACTTTAGATTATCCTCAGAGACTGGAACCGAGGTAGGGAGAGGACGGAAGGACTTATTGAGGACTAAAGGCTTTTTAGAAATGGGTAAGGGCACGAGAAGACCATCAGAAGTCTGAGCAAGGTCTCCTAGATCCTTAAAGATGAGCATCCAACACAGGACCATCAGACTGGGTAGAGGTCAGTGGATCCCTGAGGTCAGGTTGGTTAGAAGGTGACGTGTCACAAGAGTTAAGCTGGATAGCTGAAACACAAACAGAATGCAGAGAGCCCTGAACAAAAGATTAAAAACCCCACCTGGCCGAATGAGGCAGTCTATCCAAAGGATGGATTGAGCCTCTTAAACAGGTTTGAACGGACGTAGTAGCAGTAGGGGGAGGCCAGGTTACAGAAGGTCCTGAACAAGAAGCAGGAAGCTCACTGGGCATAGGCTGGGCTGGCGCAGAGGCCGACTAAACAGTATCACCAGGTGCAGCAACCACCAGAATTGCATTGCAGGGCGTAGCGACTGTGGAACTGATGGACGAGTCAGCCTGGGTGTGGGTCCAAGGGGGTCCAGGGACAGGCAAAGGGAAATGGCCATGCAAACTGGAGTGACTGATCGGCTCAGGTTCACAGGTGGGCTCCTCATCCAGAGTACCACACGACCCAGAGAGTGCCTCAGCCCAACTATTGCAGGAGAAATTCCAGAAATCGCTATATGCAGCGGGAAGAGCAGAAGATACTGGGATGGTGGCAACAAGAAGTTTCTCTTTTGGGGTAACCTTGAGTAGGCAAGAGGAGGAACAGGAGGTACCCCAAGTCAAGATCTGTCCAGCAGTCCAGTCAACATGTGGAGAATGGAGCCGTAACCAAGGAAGACCTAATTTGATAGGAGATGAAGCCTTAGGTAAGACAAGGAAGGATATCCACTCCTGGTGGAGTGTCCCTACCGACATCTTAACAGGGAGGGTCTGGAAGCGGATAGGGCCCCCTGGGAGAACAGTGCCATCAATCGCCAAGACCACCAATGGCGTTGTAAGGGGCAAAAGGGTAAGTCTCATGGAAGACGCAGTTCCCCAGTCCATGAAATTGCCAGCGGCTCCAGAATACAGATATACCGAGACCGAACGAGGGGAAGCGCCAACATGAAGGAACACAGAAAGGAGAAGACGAGAAGGTGAAGGTGATATTTCAGGGTCCAATACTCCACCTTCCAGATGTATTAGCCCTGAGCGTTTTTCCGGACGAAGAGAAGAAGTATCACGAAAATGACCTTTGACGCCACAGTAGAGGCACAGGCCCAGAGTTATGCACCTAGTGCGTTCATCGGGAGATAACTTGGTCCGGCCCAGATGCATAAGTTCCTCAGCAGGCAGGAGGTGCTCCTCGGAATGAAGAGAAGGGACATGGAGCTCAGGCTGCATAAAGAACGGGGAGTGCTGGCGTCTTTTTTCCAGGGCCCTCTCCTGAGAGCGAATATCGATCTGGTTACACAAGGTGATGACACCATCCAGATCAGCAGGGAGAGATCTTCCAGCTAATTCATCCTTCACTCTATCAGAGAGGCCATGTAAAAAAGTTGCAACTAGGGCCTCATTATTCCAACTCAGCTCAGCAGTCAAAGTACGAAAATGAAGAGCGTACTGTCCCACAGAAGCAGACTCTTGATGGAGACGTAAAAGGGTGCTGGCCTCTGAGGAGACACGACCTGGTTTCTCGAAGATATTCCGAAAAAGTTTTAAGAAATCAGACAGGCTAGAAACCACTGGATCATTTAGTTGCCACAGAGGGGCAGCCCAGGCTAATGCCTCGCCAGACAGGAGGGATATAATATAGGCTACCTTTGCCGATCGGACAGGAAGTTTTGGGGCAGAAGCTCAAAATGAATTGTGCACTGGCTAAGGAACCCCCTGCAGGCCTTGGAGTCCCCAGAGAAAGGGGCCGGAGCTGGCAGATGTAATGAATGTGTGGCTGCGACTGGTGCGATAGGTGCAGCAGCAGATAGCGGTTGAGGTTGTTGAACTGGGGGTTCTAATGAGGCCTGAACCTGTTCAAAACAGGATGCCAAATCCTGAAGGAATCACATCACCTGGGTCTGATGCGATTCCTGGGTTTCAAGTCTGCGAACTAAGCCCTGCAACGGATCATCTGCGGGTAGCGGCACATCAGCCGGGTCCGCGGCTGATCAAACTGTCAGGTCACCTTGAGGCTAGGTGACTGATGCACTCTGTAGGAGTCAGAAGTGCACCGCTAGGTAGTGGAACCTAGGACTGACTGCTGCGGATTGAACCCTGGGAGGTTCAGGAAGCAGGTCTACTGGATCACTGACACAGATCCCACTGGGAGCTAGAGCATAGATTCCCCAGGGCGCGGAGTCTAAGAGCCAGCAGGTGTTCACCAGAGCCTCTAGTGGTGAGAATGGACTGCGCTGCAGTCTGGCTCCAGGGTCTCACAGCTCATGCTCGCGGTAGACTACAGGAGAAGAGGAAGGAGGCAGCAGGCTGGAACAACAGGGAAAGTAAGGGACAAGCCAAGGTCGGGGCCACAAGCAGACAAGGACAACAGAGTTCACGCCAAGGTACAGGGTCACAGGCAAACAGGGATAGTCGGGGACACGCCAAAGGTCAGCGTCACGAGCAGACAGGAGTAGTTAAGAACAGGCCAAAATCGGTAACTGGAATCAGACGTAGGAAACACAGCAAGTACACACAAAAGCTAACACACAATGGTTGATCAGCACTGCTGGCTTGCAGTGCACAGGTTAATATAGGGTTCCCTGATAGGAGCTGGGGTGGAGCCATGCTAGAGGAGAGTTTACAAAAGCAGTCAAGTGAGGGTCAGCTGGTCTCTAGAGATGAACACATGGAGACAGGTAAGCTGACAGACAAACTCTATTGCATAACCATGACACTGCTAGGGTGTGGTTTACTAAGAACTGGGTTTGTGCAGAGCTCCTGAATGCAGGAGTTTTGGTGCGCTTTCAGAAAGTGCACCAGACCTGTAGAATATCATACAATAAATTACCAAAAGTATTGGAGTGCCTGTCTTTACATGCACGGTATTCCTGAGTCTGGCTCAGGGTGGATTTTCAGCACCAAAAGCGGTAACCCCGAGCCACACTGAGGATCGCATCGCAGGATCCAGGTACAGCTTACTTACCTTGTCCCCAGGATCCTGCGATGTCTCCCCGCAGTGTGAGCGAGCCGTCCTCTGCTTGATCTATCACAGTGCCGAGCTCCGTTCCCTGCGAGCGTGGTGATGCACGGGGACAGAAAACGGCGCAAAATTCAAAAAGTAAAACACAAAATACATATATAGTACACTGTAATCTTACAGATTACATTACTGTATCAATTTATTTCAACTCCCTTTTGTCCCTAATAGTTTCTCCAGTGCCCTGCATGCAGTTTTATATTATAAAAACTGTTCTTTTTGCCTGGAAACTGGAGATTGTCCATAGCAACCAAAACTGTCCCTTTACATCAAAAGCAGGTTTAGACCAGCTAGAAAACAGTGATAATAAATTAGAATCACTTGCAGAATTGAGTGATAGTGATTTGTGAGGAGATCCGTCATCAAACACTGAAAGTAATGACAGCAAAAATTCTGCAACTGAGCAAATTTCAGTGTTTTTGATTTGATTACATTATTGAATAAATGTTATTATTATTATACTATTATTTCTTCTAATTATTTATAGTTATTGATTATATTATATTATAATTTATGATTTAGTGTTTCAAACTTTATCATACCTGGGACGTCTACTAGACTCTTGTTTGGACAGATTCAACAGATTTAAGTGTGTTATTCCTAAGAATTACAGGCCTACAATATAAAACGCCAAATTTCCATGCAAAATAATGGTACCGCTTTCAGCACCAAACATCTGAAATAATCCCAGTCTTAGTCCGTAGGGTTAAATATTGAGTTGGCCCACCCTTTGCAGCTATAACAGCTTCAAATCTTGTAGGAAGGCTGCCCACAGGGTTTAGGAGTGTGTCTATGTGAATGCTTGATCATTGTTCCAGTAGCGCATTTGTAAGGTCAGGTACTGATGTGGACGAGAAGGCCTGGCTTGCAGCCTCCACTTTAATTCATCCCAAAGGTGTTCTATCCAGTTGAGGTCAGTACGCCAGTCTAGTTTCTCTACCCCAAACTCTCTTATCCATGTCTTTACGGAGCTTGCTTTGTTTACTGGTCCAAATCATATAGTAAAGGGGGATTATGATTACTCTTAAGCCTCGTACACACAATCAAATTTTCCAACGGGAATTGTGTGATGACAGGCTGTTGGCGGAAAATCCGACCGTTTGTATGCTCCTTCGGACAATTATTGTCGGATTTTCCGCTGACAAATGTTGGATAGCAGGCTTTAAAATTTTCCACGGACAATGGTCTGATAAATGATTTTCAGAGCATGTCCACACAAGTCCGTCGGACAAAAGTCCAAAGTACAAACACGCATGCTCGGAAGCAAGGACGAGCCAGAAGCGGTTGGTCTTGTAAACTAGCGTTCATAATAGAGAATTAACATTCGTGACGTGGCAAATTATGAAATTTCGAAATGCAGCGCACAATTCTTTTCTTCTTTAATGGGATAATAATGAAGCTGCTTTGCTGGTGATACTGATGGAGTTATTGCAAACAAATTTTCAAAGGCTTTTTTTTTCTAGTGATATCAAGAATAATATTATGCTTGTTTTTTGTTTTTTTGTGCAAGTTACCACAACACCATTATCCCGTAGTTTTTAAGATACAACTATGTTGGTGTCTCTTGTCAAGTTTACATTGTATTTTTTTAAACGTAACTGCCTACTCCGAAACTGTCATTTGAAGTAAAACACATAGCCAAGTATTATTTTCCACAATTTTTTATTGTGCATTAAAAAAGAAAATAAATAAAACTAGACTTGTTATCTGCCAATAGAGCTTAACCAAAAAGTGCATTTTCAATACCGGGGGGCGTGGCCTAGACATGGCGGAGTAAGGCAGCTTCCTTCTTGGGCTCCCGTCCTCGCACCCCCAAACTCGGCACTTAAACCACCCTAATCGGTATGAAAGCAGCCAGAAAGTACAAGACGAGAGCAGTGACTAAAGGGACACCAGCCACCCAGAACGCCGGAAAAATAAGCCATTATTTCAGGCAGAAACTGTCTCCAGGAGCCAGAGCCGCGGCGCCGCGCGGACCCCCACGTGGGACCACACAGAAGGCCTCAGCCGGGGACTCAAGTTATCTAATAGCGGACACTGCCGATCCGCCCGACCTGGCATCCGATACACTGGAAATACCCCCAACGGAAGAGATGGCACCCCCACAACCTCCCGAACCAGTACCTTTGGACCAGGACATCCGCATACTACTGCAAGCACTCCCGACTAAATCAGATATCGAGGCGATGATCCTGCGCCTTGAGGAGACCCATCGCAGGGATATTCAGGAGGTGAGGGGAGAAGTCTCCAGCCTGTCAGATAGAGTCGTTTCCGGAGAGACAGCGGTATCCTCACTCGAAAATAGAGTGGCAGCCTTGGAACAATCAAGGGACCAACACAGAGACACAGCCATATCCCTGCAGCTGCACATGGAGGATATCGAAGACCGAAATCGCAGGAATAACCTGCGACTCAGAGGAATCCCGGAATCCATCGGCTCAGACCGCCTGGCAGAGACGGTTATAACAATATTCCACACCGTCCTAGATGACATGGACACAGAAATTGAACTCGACAGAGTTCACAGAACCTTGGGACCGCAGCCGACGGACCTGAATAACCCACGTGATGTTGTATGCAGACTCCACCGTTTCATACAGAAGGAAACCATCATCCGCTGCGCCTGGGAACATGGTGATGTCAATCACAATGGATCGCAAGTCAGAATCCTCCCGGATCTCTCGAGAGCTACCCTGAAACGACGGGCTATGCTGAGACCACTACTCGATCTTGCAAAACAAAAAGGACTCACCTATCGCTGGGGCTATCCGCTCTCAGTGACATTCCGCAAGGAATCTTCCACATACACGTTGCAAACCAAAGCAGACCTCCCGGCACTTTTCAACTTCTTAGAGACAGAACCAATACCAATCGCGGACTGGCTACAACTCCTTCCACGCCCGACAGGCAGATCAGGCCTCTCAACTGCTCGAAGACCACTACCACCCCGCCAACGGGGAAGGAGAAGACGCCGCTCCGCATCCGGAGGAGAGCCGGGTGAGTAGAACAGGATTCTTGCTCCCACAAACACCCCCGCTGTGTATGCTCTCTCCCGCCTCCCACGGGTCTCCCATGAACACTGACTGAGCTTAACCTCCAACGGGGACCCCCACCTTATCAATCTCACCATCTCAGGACGGGGATAACTACAGAATACACTGAAGGGGTTCCTACCCTATAGCTTTACTCCTTTCCCTGCTTACAAATATAGGGGTATAACCGAGACAACAATATGACCCTGAGAAGCATACTAGTCTTGGAACCTGTGACACTATACTCCTAACCAAGACATCTCACGGCACTCCCTTCAAGACCTTGCTGCATACGTGAAGAGACAGTACATGCCACACACAGCTAAAGCAACCATAACACCACCAACTAGGAAACTGGCGATAACCAAATGAAGGGAAAACTCATAAGAGTCACAGGGAACCATAGAACTCCCCCTACTGTGGAAAGGGGAAAGACCCCCGAGAATGGGATTAACTCAGTAATGAGAAGAGACACAACCCCGAGTGGAGGAAGAGAGCCTTGGTTACAGGGGAGAAGGGAGGGGGGGAGGGGATGGGAGTGGGAGTCTTCCATCTAACAAGATATCGATAACAATTGTGATTTTGCTTTTATTTTCATTTTCATCTATGTTTTAGTTTTTGTCCTTGTTCTGATAAGATACGAATACACCTGTTTGATATGGTAGGTAACTCATCTTTATATGGGTATTAACACAGATCCGTAACCTACCAATCTACCAATCTACCTGTGTTCCCCAGGGACTTCATCCCGGGGAACACAGACCAAATCCTAACATCTCTCAACCGTTAGAATAAGGATGTAATCTGCTTTGAATGTATTTTTTGTATTACAGTTCCAAGTTTAATAGTGGTTAATTTACTGCTGCTCAATAGCTTTCTCTAAACCGCCACTTGTTCTAGGTAAACACCGCCTATTACCAGACTGAAATGTTATACCGATTTAACACTTAAGATATCACTTACACATATGCCGGGGGGGGGGGGGGACACCGGGAAACCCAACGCTCGGCTGTGTCTATCCAATCCCCCACTTAGGACAGCGCTGCACACTCAGGTCATTCCTGAGCAGCGTACTGGCAAGTTTCTCCCTTGCCTCATAGCACACTCTCTTCTTTCCTAGGGACTGCTAGTTCCAAACAATACCCTCTCTATTTTTCCTTTCCCTCTCTGCCCTTTAAACTTCTGTCTGACCACTACTGACCTTCAACACCTACCCTAAAACCCAACCCCCCCTCTATTCGCGAGCATGGACGCCCTAACCATAATCTCCTTGAACGCAAAGGGCTTAAATACACCAGAAAAAAGACGCATATTGTTGCAGGACATGAGACGTCTGCAAGCAGATGTAGTCCTACTACAGGAAACACACTTCAGAGACAACACCATACCTATTCTCAGAAACAAATACTACCCGACGGTTTATCACTCTACCAACACACAGGCCAAATCCAGGGGGGTCTCGATCTTAATATCAGCAAAAATACCATGGAAATGGCTAGGCACTAAAACAGACCCAGAAGGACGATACTTGTACTTAAAAGGCCTAATAGGGGACAGGAAGGTGACCTTTGCAAATTTATACGCTCCCAATGACCATCAGGACACATTCATTGCGAAACAGCTAGACCACCTTTTACATTTTACCGAAGGACAACTAATTGTTGGAGGAGACTTAAACACCCCCTTAATCCCGACTGAAGACACATCCTCGGGTACATCGTCGACCTCAAGAACCTCACGAAAACGCATAAACACAGCGTTACACTCGGCACAACTGATCGACATATGGCGCCTCCTTCATCCAGGAGAGAGGGATTACACGTTCTTTTCACGACCACATCAGACGTACTCCCGCATCGACTATTTTTTAATCCCACATAGAAACTTACAGGCAGTTGAAAGCACCAAAATAGAGTCGATCACATGGTCAGATCATGCCCCGATAGCGTTACGCTATTCCCTTGATGGCATACGTACGTCACAACGCCCGCCATGGCGATTAAATGAGAGCCTTCTGCAAGACCCAGAAGTCTATGCAGATGTGGTAAAGGAAATTGGACACTACTTTAACGCTAACGTCACCCTTGAATGCGATGTTGGCCTAGTGTGGGAAGCACATAAAGCCGTGATCCGGGGTGTACTTATTAAACATGGCGCCAGACTGAAACGCCAAAGAGAGGAACAATTAATAACTCTACTACGAAAAATGCAAACACTAGAAACGACACATAAACTGAACCCGACAAGGGACATAGGGGCCGAGCTTGACATCACCCGTAAGCAGGTCACTGACCTACTATACTTCAAAGCCAAAGCGGCCTTACAGATTTGTAGGAAAAAAGTTTGAGTCGGGCAACAAATGTGGAAGGATGCTTGCTCGGTCCCTACAGCAACAAAAACAGGCATCTTACATACCTCAGATCATAACTCCTTCGGGACGGGTAACATCTCTCCCTAAGCAAATAACCGAAGAGTTTAGAACATACTATAACTCTTTGTATAATTTACAAGACACACCGACCACAATAGATAGCACACCCGAATACATAGCCACGTCACTCATGCCAACACTGACGACTGAGACTAGAGAAATTTTAGAGGAACCCATCACCTTAATCGAGCTACAACTAGCTCTTAAATCAGCCAAACAGGGGAAGGCACCGGGACCAGACGGCTTAACCGTTACCTACTATAAGACGTTCTTATCATCCCTAGGACAACATATGCTTAAATTATTTAATGACCTGGGCGCAGGCTCTAGACTACACCCCACTACTCTACAGGCACAAATCTCGGTGATACCGAAAGAGGGTAAAGACCCTAAACAATGCGGCAGTTATCGCCCTATATCCCTACTAAATACAGATCTAAAACTTTTCACCAAGATCATAGCCCTAAGAATACAACAATACCTACCACACCTTATACACCTAGATCAGGTTGGTTTCGTGCCATCTAGAGAGGCCAGAGATAACACCATTAAGGTACTGAACTTACTCCACATAGCAAATAGAGACAAAACGCCATGTATCTTCCTTAGCACGGACGCTGAAAAAGCGTTTGATCGCGTGAAATGGCGGTTCCTGTTTGAAACACTCAAACATATTGGAGTGGGAGAAAAGCTGCTTAACTGGATAACAGCTGCATATACAAACCCGTCAGCCAGAGTCAGGGCTAATGGTGTTGTCTCGGACCCATTCCAAATACTAAACGGAACTAGGCAGGGGTGCCCACTATCGCCTTTACTATTCGCACTGTCGCTGGAACCGTTCCTCTGCCATGTGAGACTAAACAAAGATATTTCAGGAATTGCACTTCAGGGCACCCAACACAAAGTATCTGCATATGCAGATGACTTGATGTTTTCTATTTCCAACCCATCCATATCCCTCCCAAATCTAATGAAAGAATTTGAGATATACGGACAGCTATCTAATCTGAAAATAAATTTTCACAAATCTGAGGCGATGGGAATAGGTATACCAATGCCAAAGCTCACACACTTTATGAACAGCTTCAAATTCAAATGGACGAATACAGCATTGAAATACTTAGGTACCTATATTCCCCCAAAACTCTCCCAACTCTTCAAACTTAACTTCCTGCCATTACTAAAAACCATACAAAACTTACTTCACAATTGGAAGAATGGTCTACACTCGTGGTTTGGCCGATGCAATATATTAAAAATGATGATTTTACCTAAATTTTTGTACCTCCTACAGGCCATACCAATCCAAATACCAACAACCTACTTTAAACAAGTACACACCCTATTCACAACCTTCTTATGGGCTGGGAAAAAACCACGCCTCCCTAGACAGACACTATCCCTCCCGAAACAACATGGAGGCCTGGCCATGCCGGAGATTAAGACATATTACCAAGCGACACACTTAAGCAGACTTATCGATTGGTGTAGACATACAGAAACCAAATTATGGCCACAATTAGAACAAGCACAATCTGAGATACCTCTTCAAAGGGCCCCATGGTGTAAAACGACACTCCCCTCACAAATACGAAGCCATCCCCTGATTGGCAATACCTTAAAAGTATGCACGCGGCTCCTAACACAATTTGGTTTGTCTACTAGGAACTCACCACTGAGGCCCATAATAGGTAATACCCAATTTGAACCAGGAATAAGAGACCATGTATTCCTCAGGCTAAAAGACACCGGGAAGTATCAAGCTTCCGATTTCAGTACTGAGGGTAGATGGGCGACTCTCATCGAACTCTCGGACCCAAACGGACTATACCGCCTCGACTTTCTAAGAGCTCACCAACTATCACACTTCCTCAACAGTATGACCCCACCTATAATAAAGGACCCACCCCTCACTAAATTTGAAGAAATATGTACGGAAAAAGGAACACTGACACATACATTATCCCTGACTTACAACATGCTCATAACACCATCGGAAGACCAACACCCCAGTTTTGTTAAATGGGAACAAGACTTAAACCGCCACTTTAACGCACAAGAGCGACTCCACATCCTCCACTTCATACACAAATCATCCATATGTACTAAATACCAGGAAACTAACTACAAGATCTTCACACGATGGTACAGAACACCAGCAGAGTTACACAAATTCTACCCCGGTACATCTGAATTATGTTGGAGGTGTCAACAAGAGACGGGCACGTTATTGCATATTTTCTGGTCCTGCCCCAAGATACGAAGCTTTTGGGAGGCAGTACGTAAAATAGTACAAAAATTCACTGACCGCACTGTACCCGACGATCCAGCATATTTCCTGCTACATGGCACTGACACCCCCTTGCGAATATACAAAAAGTCAATTGTAAGACACCTACTAGACGCTGCCAAGGCATGTATTCCACTTCATTGGAAATCTCCTCACCCACCCTCCATTGCTGAATGGCTTAGGAAGATAGACGAAATTAATAAATTGGAAGATCTAATCCTTACGAACCAAAACAAAAACGAAGCATATTCCAGGACATGGCAGCTTTGGAATATGTTTCACTACCCAGAGGAGGGACAGGCCCTTGGCAGAGAAGATCCGAATTTGTGACCGGGAATAGAATAGAATCATTTACAGGACCCTCTGACATTAAACTATCAACTAATGGATGTGGGACTGCCCCAGGTAGGCAGCACTGGGGAGTCCATGCTCGCGAGTATTTCCCCCCTCCCACACCCCCCCTACCCCTTGTATTTCCACTTTTCTTTCCTTCTCTTGAACCCTAGCCTGTAACATAAAAACAGGCTATTTTTTCTTATTTCTTCTACAAGAAAACGAGAAAATAGAGGGGGGCAGGGCATATATAGGAACTCATTACAGACCCCGCATAAATATTCTCAATGGATAATCATATTTCCCTATAAGTAATGGGTTGAGAAACACGGATACCGCTAGCGCCACACCCTGCTTCTGGAAACACTGCCCATTATGTATCTGTGAAAAGACACCAATCTTGCATAGCAGGTTAATTCAAGAAATCCACAATATATATAAAGCAACATGTACCTATGTTATGTATATAATCGTTTAAAACGTATTGTTGATCTTCGTGTTGTCAATTAATACTGTGTTGGTTCCTGTAAACCTGTCTCCTTTGATAAATAAAAAATTCAAAAAAAAAAAAAAAGAAAATATAACAAAGCAAATCATTATTATTCAACCAAAAAATAAAATAAAAGCCTCATGCATGTGTCCTGCTTCTTAATATAGGGGGTCAACAATGCCAAGAGTTGCTGAAAGCAGAGGTTCGTCATCCGGAGATAATTCCGAAAATCATCTGGATTATTCTCCTGGAGTTCCCACAGCAAAGGCATATGACATAATTGGTCATGATTAATAAAGCAACCAATTTTTGGTCCAAGAACTCCTCCTTCTCCTGTTGCTGGACTGGACTTGGATCAAAGCAAAAACCCCAAGGCCAATAATAAATAACACATTATCTCTTCTCATTCTGCAACTTGTCTGGTTGATGAACGGCCATTCAGAAACTAAGTGAAAAGCACGAAATAAAAAACGTGAACTGAAAAGCGGTAAATGAAAAGCGCGAAATGAAAAATGCGAATCAACACTTACCAAACTTCTACTAACACGAAATTAGCTAAAGGAGCCCAAAGGGTGGCGCTAAAGAGCTGAAAAACCACGCATTACGTCACTACGTTCGTGTTTGTTGGCCGACAATTCCTTGCCATTTGTATGCAAGACAAAATCCAGGCACACGCCTTTGGACAAAAGTCTGAGGTTTTGTCTGCGGAAAATCCAATCGTGTGTAGGCTTTAAGGTGTCAGCATACCAAGACATTTTGGACAATTTCATGTTCCCAACTTTGTGGGAACAGTTTGGGGATGGCTCCTTTCTGTACCAACATGATTGTGTGTCAGTACACAAACAAGGTCTATAAGGACATGGATGAGCAAGTTTGGGGTAGAGGAACTTGACTGGCCTGCACAGAGTCCTAACCTCAACCTGATAGAACACCTTTGGGATGAATTAGAGCGGAGACTGAACGCCAGGCCTTCTCATCCAGATCAGTGTCTGACCTCACAAGTGCACTTCTGGAAGAATGGTCAAACATTCCCATAAACACACTCCTAAACCTTGTGGACAGCCTTCCCAGAAGAGTTGAAGCTATTATAGCTGCACAGGGTGGGCGAACTCAATATTGAACCTTACGGACTAAGACTGGGATGTCATTAAAGTACATGTGCATGTAAAGGCAGGCGTCCCAATAGTTTTGGTAATATAGTGTATAAGTCTATGGCAAAGCGCAGCTAACCCAGGAAAATTGCAGATGCCCCGCACCCGAGGTGCTGGTAAACCTCAGCACTTCAGTGTGAAAGCAGCCTTATAGGGGGCTCAGAACAGTAATGCCCCGTACACACGGTCGGATTTTCCGATGGAAAATGTCTGATCGGAGCGTGTTGTCGGAAATTCCGACCGTGTGTGGGCTCCATCGGACATTTTCCATCGGATTTTCCGACACACAAAGTTGGAGAGCAGGAGATAAAATTTTCCGACAACAAAATCCGTTGTCGGAAATTCTGATCGTGTGTACACAAATCCGACGGACAAAGTGCCACGCATGCTCAGAATAAATAAAGAGATGAAAGCTATTGGCCACTGCCCCGTTTATAGTCCCGACGTATGTGTTTTACGTCACCGCGTTCAGAACGATCGGATTTTCCGACAACTTTGTGTGACCGTGTGTATGCAAGACAAGTTTGAGCCAACATCCGTCGGAAAAAATCCTAGGATTTTGTTGTCGGAATGTCCGAACAAAGTCCGACCGTGTGTACGCCCTATAAGGGTTTATTTACATTTGCAGTTTTGGGAGTGGTAAAACCTTTCCCCGTGTTTAGCCTTAGGTGCCTGTTATGAGTCAGCCAGTTGTGTTTGGTTAAAAAAAATTATCATATAGGCATTACGTGACTTCTCCAGATCCTGTGGCCATCTGGAATGCCCTCCGACTTTCCCTCTAGCTATTCCGCAGGCAAACATGCAGAACCAAACATTAAAGAGGAACTGCAGTCTGCTTACATCATTTGTAATAAAAACATCTTTGCCATTCTGAATCTTCCCTCCAACCACTTTACATATTATTTTATATGTACTCTGATTCTGTACTTGCCAAATATGCTGCAGAAATCTCCCTCCACTGAGTCTGGCTGCAGCCATTTTAACTGTGGGCAGCTGAAGCTGCTTCCTGTTCACTTCCTGGATTTACACAGACACACCTCCAGCTCTGCAGCCCCACAGCTCTCATTGGCCCTCTTATGACTCACCCCCTTTCCATTTCTGGCAAACTAAAAAGAGTGAGAGAGAGAGCCGTGCATGATATCATAAGCCTATGCTTTTTACCAGACAAGAAACAGGAAGTGGGCTGTATAAGGTATTTACTGGCAGAAAAAAAATATTTTAGTATCCAAAATTAAAACAAGGGCAGAAGATTTAAAAGATAGAAAGTTAAAAAAATGACTGAAGGTCCGCTTTAATATTTATGGAAATATTTTGAAGAAAAATCTTCTGCCCCAGATTGTTTCCAGGTGACCAAGTACTACCTGATGTCTTGCTTTTTGATTGGAAAACTTTTTTAAGTAGCCATATTTTCATTCAAATAAAAATAAAAATACATTTTGTACAATATTTCTTTCATGTATGACCTAATGAAACAATTTTTGTCAAATACCTGTATGAAAAATAATTGCATCAAATGCCCAGACTGATCCCTCTACACTACATTCTCGCTAACACAGTATAAGGTGCTACAGTTTCATCTTTTTTGATACCTTATAGAGTTTTAGGGCAAAATAATTAAAGACATACATATGCATTCATTTTTTTTATGCAGTAATGTTTTTGTCTTCAATAATATGAAATAAGTGACTCTTACAGCATGCAGCTGTGTACAATGTGAGGACAATGGAACTAAACAATGGCAGTAAAATATACAGAAATATGTAAAAGCAGTTGAAACGAGAGACCATACCAAATGAGGGTGTTGTAGAACTCTTCTTGTGGGTAGCGTCCTGTTCTGAGATAGAAGTGATGTAGATCAAGCTTATGTGCCTTTTAGAAAAGATGGGTTTTGAGAGTATGCTAGAAAACTTGAAGGGTTAGTGAGAATGTGATGGCAAATGGAAGAAGTTCTGGAGAAAAGGTGGAGTGAAAAGTAAGCCCTGGGACATTCTTTTCGGCAAGAAACACTAATGGCAATTGTTTGTATGATCCCAAAACCCCTTTCTGATGATACTTCCTGTGTGAATTATCGGCCTATCTCTCTGTTAAACCTCAATATTAAATTATTAGCAAAAATAATAGCAAAACGCCTCAATAGCATTATAGGAAAATTAATACATTAATACATAGAGATCAAGTAGGCTTCATGCCAAATAGGCAGGCGATAATATACGCAGGGCAGTGTTATTGGCACATATTGCTAAAAAACGGAAAATCCCTTTATGTTTTCTATCTCTCGATATTAAGAGGGCATTTGACACAGTATTCTGGCAATATATGCAATATTCATTACAAAAATGGGGTTTTGGACCCCACTTTTTAACATGGATCAAAGCATTATATAATAAACCCAAAGCCTATATAAAATATGCTGGATACAAATCTGAAGCCTTTAATATCGAAAGAGGTACCCGACAGGGTTGCCCATTATCTCTCTTATTATTTGCCCTTATACTCGAACCCATGGCCCAATACATCAGAACAAACCAAACTATAACTGGCATTGAAGTAGGAGGTATTACACACAAATTATGTATATTTGCAGACGATATATTACTTTTTCTATCATCACCACAGGTCTCTGGTCCTAACTTAATACCAGCTCTTGATGGATTTGCAGCCCTATCCGGCCTTATGATTAATCCTAAGAAATGCCTAGTGCTTATTATTTCACTCACAAACATGGAATTGATCCCGGCTAGGGCTGCACTCCCATTCACATGGGCAGAAAAATCAATCCCATATCTTGGAATTCATTTAACAGCATCTCATTCTGACTTATTCTCAACCAATTATCCTCCTGTATTAAGACAGATCACAAATCTAATAAAACAATGGTCGCAACTTCCTTTATCCTGGATAGGGAAAATTAATGCAATCAAAATGACTATTCTACCCAAATTGCTTTATCTATTCAGAGTCCTCCCTATTCCAATTCCTTCCTATTTTTTGAGAATAGTACAAAAAAAAAAAAGCAACTTCGTTTATACGGGGCTCCTCTAAACCATGTATACCTATACACACACTACATCTTCCCAAAAATAAAGGAGGCCTGGGATACCCTAATTTTACTAACTACTACAGAGCAGCACATTTGGCCAGTCTGTCCAAATACCATGCAAAACAGGAAATCCCATTATGGGTATTTATAGAGGCTTCAGAAAATGACCCTCTATTAATATCAAATTTATTATGGCTTGATCCTAAAGACCGCTTTAAAATTCATAATCCCATAACTAAACACTTCTTATCTCTCTGGGATAAACTAAAAACCAAATATCAGTTACAATCTCCACACAATCCTCTCCTTTCTTTTATCAGAAATCCGGCCTTTTATCCGGCATGGATCTACCCAAATTCTTTTAAAGCTTGGACAACATCAGGCATTCAGACACTAAATGACTTCATAGCATCTAAATCATTCCTTTCATTCCCATCGCTTAGAGAAAAATATGATCTACCAAACTCTGAGATATTTAGATATCTCCAAATCAAAAATTTCTATACACCATTCCTAAAGGGGGATACACCATTATCCCAATTATCCATTTTTGAATCAATCTGTACAAAAGATCCATTTGCTAAAGGTACAATTTCATCACTTTATAATCAATTATATATAGTAGCAAAGCTTAATAGACCCTCTTACGTTCAGAGGTGGGAGGAGGACCTGGGACGAACTTTAGAAGACACGGACTGGTCTAACATATGGCTCACATCTAAGTCATCTTCACCCAACATCTTAGCACTGGAGACAAATTATAAAGTCCTAACTCGCTGGTACCTTGTACCCGCTAGAGTGGCAAAATATTCACCTAATACCTCAGCTCTTTGTTTTCGAGGATGCCCAGAAATAGGCACATATTTACACATATGGTGGACGTGCCCAGTAATCCAAACCTTCTGGAAGGAAGTTTTCGTGATTGCATCTAAAATATTTAAAAAAATAATACAACCAGATCCATATTTAACTTTACTTAATCTAAAACCGGAATGGTTAACACTCTCTCAATTCAAACTTATGATCCAACTAATAACGGCTGCAAAACAAACAGTGGCCAAGGCATGGAAATCTCCTACATTGGTACTAGCAGAAACAATTCACAGAATGCATAATACAATGTCCCATGCTAAGATGGTAGCCATCGATCAAAATCAAATTCCAAAATTTGAAAAACTTTGGCACCCTTGGATAAAACAACAGTTCCTGTCAAATTTCAATGACTCTGTCCTGTTGCCATGGTAACAGATTAAATGACTTACAGAGACACCCATTTTAAGGCTTCAAAGAGAACTAAAAAGAATAATAAACTGACGAGCGGGACAACCTTGTGGACCATACCTCTACCTTTCAACCCTTTTTCTTCTTTCTCTTTCCTTTTCTTCACCTTACGATTAAAGCTCATTATCAGAATTTATTTGACCTATATACACTCTACTTGTAAACAATATGTATAGTAGGTATAAATCATTTAAATACCTACAAAAGTAACTAAGGAAATGATATATATCTTTAATTTAGGTTTACGTGAACCCAATGTTTAATATTTGAAATTTCATGATATTTACCTATATAAACCCTACTGTAAAACAATGAGCTTACTTTATAGATCCTTGTAAACTTACTTTATGTATCTTTATAACATTGTATACTCAATAAACTTCTTTTGACAAGGAAAAGTAAGCCCTGGATACATGAGTAAGAAATGGTAAGAGTAAAGAACAAAGATGTTTGTAAATAGAGTAAAATTTCTGATTGGGTGCATATCTGAACACTGAAAAGTTGAAAAGGGAACCTAAAATTGATTTATATTTTTGTTTTTTTCTCTTATGTAGACATAAAACTTTCATATTATCACTCTTTGTTTTGTAGGCAACAGCTCGAGAATTAGTGATGATGGCACTTATCATGGCAACTGTGGCTATACCTGTTTCTCTGCCCCCATCCTTGACAATCTGCACTCTCTACTCTCAGGCACGATTAAAAAAGCAAGGCATTTTTTGCATCAGTCCTCAGAGGATTATTTTGTGTGGACAGCTAAATGTTGTTTGCTTTGACAAAGTATGTATTCTTACATTTTAGGACATTGGGCTAAATTCTCATTAGTATAATACATTTAACAAATAAATAATATATTTTGTATAATCTGAGTTTTCCTGCATCATGGGTAGGCACTGATGGTTGGGTGTGATCTGGAAGGATTACACAAGTTAAGAGACATTGATAAAATAACAAAAAACAAACAAACTATAGTTTTAAACCAATTCTATGGATTGTTTTAGTAATGCATAGTATACTGTATATCAGTTGAAAGCCCTGTGTGTGTGTGTGTGTATATGTGTGTGTATATACCGTATATATAGATATATATATATATCTATATCTAAATATATTTATATAGATACCGTATATAGATATATACACACACACACACACACACTTTCCGTGTGTGAATTTTTTATTACAATGGTTGTCAGAAATATTGTTTTATATTTACTTTACCCCAGCCATACAACATGTTTTTATGGACACAGATGAATAAACAACACATTATAAAGCAAGCTTTTAGCTCTCATGAACATGTACCAATTGGAATATTAAAAACAAAAACTCATATTGGGGGGCTGATTTACTAAAGAAATCATTTTAAACTGCCATGTGTTAGCAAAAACCTACATAGAAGTGCACTTTTACTAGGAAATAATGTTTTAGATGTTCTTCTACTTTGAGTTCCAAATGAACCATTGCATATAACGCAGGTTTAGCCACAGTAAACCTTTATTTTTTAAACAAACCTTAACCATAAAGTAAGCTGTAAACTTGAGTGTACAAATGTACCACAGAATACCATCAAAAAAGAAAAGAAAATTGTCCATAAAATGATATATAAGGTTTGATTGACTAAAGCCTCGTACACACGATCGGATTTTTCACCAGGAATTGTGTAATGACAGACTGTTGGCCTAAAATCTGACCGTTTGTACGCTCCATCGGACAATTGTTGTCGGATTTTCCGCGGACAAATGTTGGATGGCAGGCTTATAAATTTTCTGCGGACAACGGTCTGTTGTCAGATTTTCCGATTGTGTGTACACAAGTCCGTCAGACAAAAGTCCAAAGTACAAACATGCATGCTCGGAAGCAAGGACAAGCTGGAAGCGGTCGGTCATGTACACTAGTGTTCATAATGGAGAATTAACATTTGTGATGCGGCAAATTATGAAATCTCGAAATGTAGCGCACAATTCTCTTCTTCTTTAATGGGATAATAATGAAGCTGCTTTGCTGGTGATACTGATGGAGTTATTGCAAACTAATTTTCAACAGCTTTTTTTTTTCTAGCGATATCAAGAATAATATTATTATGCTTGTTATTTATTTATTTTTTTTTTTTTTGTGCAAGTTACCACAACACCATTATCCCGTAGTTTTTAAGATCAAAGGTACAACTATGTTGGTGTCTCTTGTTAATTTTACATTGTATTTTTTTTTAAATGTAATTGCCTACTCCCAAACTGTCATTTGAAGTAAAACACATAGTCAATTATTATTCTCCACAATTTTTTTTATTGTGCATTAAAAAAAGAAAACAAATACAATTAGACATGCTATCTGCCAATAGAACCAAAAAGTGCATTCTATGCATCCAAAAATATAGAAAATATAACAAATCAAATCATTATTCAACCAAAAAATAAAATAAAAGCCTCATGCATGTGTCCTGCTTCTTAATATAGGGGGTCACCAATGCCAAGAGTTGGTGAAAGCAGGGGTCCGTTATCCGGAGATAATTCCAAAAAGCATCTGGATTATTTTCCTGGAGCTCCCGCAGCAAAGGCATATGACATAATTGGTCACGATTAATAAAGCAACCAATGTTTGGTCCAAGAAATCCTCCTCCTCCTGTTCCTGGACTTGGGTCAAAGCAATAACTCCAAGGTCAATAATAAATAACACGTTATCTCCTCCGATTCCGTAACATGGCTGGTTGATGAACGGCCGTTCAGAAACAAACTGAAAAGCCCAAAATGAAAAGCGCAAAATGAAAAGTGCGAATCAACACTCACCAAACTTCTACTAACAGGAAATTAGCAGAAGGAGACCAAATGTTGGTGCATGACAATTGAACTTCCTCTTTGTAGTTTCGTAGTATGTCTAATACGTCACTACATTTGTATTTGTTGGCCGACAATTCCTTGCCGTTTGTATTCGAGACAAGTTCCTGGCCAACACCCTTCGGACAAAGGTCTGACATTTTGTCTGCGGGAAAATCCGATCCTGTGTACAAGGCTTAAGGGTGTAGGGACTATTAACTTAGCAAAGCATCAGTTCACCTAGCTTAGTGTTTAGCCACTCCTAAATATCTCTTTCACAATGTACAGCCAGATCCCTCTACAACTTCCTGATTAAGCTTCCCTACCAATTGGACAGAAATGGTGATTCATATTCATTGTCCAATGAGATTTCTGGAGGTGCAAGAGGGGACACAGGAACCTGCATAGTAGATAAGTAAAATGAGACCGTAAGCGGCGCTGCCCTCTGAATATTAATGAGTATCAGGCAAAAATATCACAAGATCTGCACTGAATACAGGTGACTCCGATACGTAAAAACACCACCAATATCAAAACATACTATAGGCAATATAGCATCACAAACCATCAGTGCTTAAAAATTGCTAGATAAAATGTGTTCCCCCAACGGGGCATAAGTGTCATCCAAAGTGAAATATATAATACCTGAGTGAGAAATTTGAGTGAAGAGAATTGTGCGTTGGACAGTATAAATACAAATTAGTGTATAAAAGGAAACAAATTAGAAAATATTTTGAAAATTATGTTAAAAAAGCTTATTTCCTAAAATTCATAAATATTGGGACAAGATGGCGCCAAAGGGAACCTAGTTCCTATAGTGGGTATATGTGCTTAATGATATCAATGTGGTGTCTGTGTGTCCCCTTCCATATTTGTATGCAGAAATAATTAAGTAAAGTAGTGTTTGACTACAGTATTCAAAAGTATTGGGACAATAATAAATAAATAAATATTAAACGGATAAGTGTACTAAATGTAGTCTGTGTGGTGACTGTGTGTCCCCTTATGTGTTTAAATACAACAGATATAAAATATAGTGATGTTAGGCCCCAATATTCAAAAGTATTGGGACAGTATGGCGCTATGGGACGTGAGATGTGAAATATCCTTTTGTGCAAAACGTGAATTATCCTCCTATGTAATAACCAAAGTAATGATCACCCACTCCCAATATTAAATTACATTTCATATAAAGGTATTTACAATTAATTCAAATTACTCATGTTTGAAACAGGTAGTATGGTTAAAAAAGTTCATATATACAATCCATGCAGAACAAATGTTATTAACCAGGTGGGGAAAACAGAGCTCAGCTGAAATGCTGTTTATTTCATCCAAGAGGGTGCAACGTAGTGACTTCTGTGCGTTTTTTTTCATAAGGTGACTTGAAGTGACTTGAAGTGCTCACCCCCCTATGCTACCCCACTCACCAGAAATAATCACCCCTGCAGGGGTACCAAGCGACAAAGTGGGTGCCTCAGGGTGGATGATGTTCACTTCTAAAGTGCTTCCATTCCTCTGCTGCGTGCGATCCTTATGGCTGTTCCTGGTAAGTTGTATACTCTGACATGACCGTACTACTCCAGCAGTGTATCACCTTAAGTTGTTAAACACCATTTCCCTGGTTGTATTTAAACACATAAGGGGACACACAGTCACCACACAGACTACATTTAGTACACTTATCCGTTTAATATTTTATTTATTTATTATTGTCCCAATACTTTTGAATACTGTAGTCAAACACTACTTTACTTAATTATTTCTGCATACAAATATGGAAGGGGACACACAGACACCACATTGATATCATTAAGCACATATACCCACTATAGGAACTAGGTTCCCTTTGGTGCCATCTTGTCCCAATATTTATGAATTTTAGGAAATAAGCTTTTTTAACATAATTTTCAAAATATTTTCTAATTTGTTTCCTTTTATACACTAATTTGTATTTATACTGTCCAACGCACAATTCTCTTCACTCAAATTTCTCACTCAGGTATTATATATTTCACTTTGGATGACACTTATGCCCCGTTGGGGGAACACATTTTATCTAGCAATTTTTAAGCACTGATGGTTTGTGATGCTATATTGCCTATAGTATGTTTTGATATTGGTGGTGTTTTTACGTATCGGAGTCACCTGTATTCAGTGCAGATCTTGTGATATTTTTGCCTGATACTCATTAATATTCAGAGGGCAGCGCCGCTTATGGTCTCATTTTACTTATCTACTATGCAATTAGACTCTTAGGGGTACTAATTAGAGATAGGCAGCAGCTCTTACTCTGTCCTAAGCGCGGAGTTACTCTCTTATATATTTTTACAGGAACCTGCATGCTAAACCAAGTACATTCTTTTTTGGCATTGTCAGCCCAATGCTGTTGGCTTATCTCTTCACCCACTCAACAGTTAACATCCAAATTATCTTCATGACTCTTAATCCCCCTCTAACACCTAACACGTAAATTATTGCCTTACGTTTTCAACAAGCCCCAACACTTAACCCCTTAATTACCACCCTAACTTCCTAAACACTTAATTACATAGATTACGTCTTTCACTATAACCTACAAACTTATTGACAGTGAAATTGATCTGTGCACAGCATCCAATCATTGCAAAGCCTGGTTTGAAATCTCACTGCTATAATGGTTCCAAAACACAGTAGGTCTGTGTGGCATTTCCAAGTTATTTGTTAGGAGTGTCACAATAAGTTCTCCTTCTCTCGTAATTGAAAAAGATAGACAGAACATGGGACTGTCTCAGCTCTGTACAATATCACAGTAGGTAACCTTGACGTCCGAGTAAATATGTGGGTGAGCTGCTTTTTATTGCTGACCCTAATGGGCTCACTAAATAAACAATCCATTAAGCAACACACTTTAACCACTTGCCTACTGGGCACTAAACCCCCCCTCATGACCAGACCAATTTTCAGCTTTCGGTGCTCTCACACTTTGAATGACAATTACTCAGTCGTGTACAGTAATACTGTACTCAAATGAATTTTTTGTCCTTTTTTTCACACAAATAGAGCTTTCTTTTGGTGGTATTTGAACACTTCTGGGTTTTTTATTTTTTGCGATATAAATAAAAAAAGACCAAAAATTTTGAAAAAAACCCCCACATTTTTCTTAGTTTCTGTGATAAAATTTTTGCAAACTATTAATTTTTCTTCATAAATTTTGGCCACAATTTATACTGCTACATATCTTTAGTAAAAAAAATAACCCAAATTAGTAGATATTATTTGGTCTTTGTGAAAGTTATAGAGTCTACAAGCTGTGGTGCAAATCATAAAAAATTGATCCCACCTGATGTACTGGTGGCCTTCATCTCATTTCTTGTGACCCTAACAAGCCAGGAACGTACAAATACCCCCAAATGACCCTTTTTTGAAAGTAGACATTCTAAAGTATTTAGTAAGATGCATGGTGAGGTTTTTGATGTTGTCATTTTTTCCCACAATTTTTTGCAAAATTAAGATGTTTATTTCTCCACAAAATTGTTATTGTAATATGTTATTTCTCTCACATGGCATGTGTATACCACAAATAACACCCCAAAATGCATTCTGCTACTCCTCCTGAGTATTACGATACCATATGTGTGGGACTTTTTCACAGCCTAGCCACATAGGGAGGCCCAACATGCAGGGAGCACCATCAGGTGTTCTAGGAGCATAAATTACACATCTAACTTGTTGACTACCTATTACACTTTTGAAGGCCCTGGAGCACCAGGACAATGACACGTGACACTGATGTGGCACTGATGACAGATGGCACTAATACGTAGCACTGATGACGCATGACACTGATGTGGCACTGACAGATGGCACTAATATGTGGCACTGATGACAGATGGCACTAATAGCACTAATATGTGGCACTGATGACAGATGGCACTAATACGTGGTACTGATGACACGTGACACTGATGTGGCACTGATGACAGATGGCACTAATACGTGGCACTGATGACACGTGACAATGATGTGACACTGATGACAGATGGCTTTGATATGTGGCACTGATGACTCGTAACACTGATAAAAGATGGCACGTGACACTTACAGGTGGCACTGATGACAGATGGCACTGATATGTGGCACTGATGATACGTGACACTGATAACAGATGGCACGTGACACTGACAGGTGGCACTGGGGACAGGTGGCACTGGGGACAGGTGGCACTGGGGGCAGGTGGCACTGATAGGTGGCACTGGGGACAGGTGGCACTGGGGACAGATGGCACTGGGGACAGTTGGCACTGATAGGTGACACTGGGGACAAATGGCACTGACAGGTGGCACTGGGGACAGATGGCACTGACAGGTGGCACTGGGGACAGATGGCACTGATAGGTACTGTGGGCATGTGTGTTTGTGTGTGTGGGCACTGTGTTTGCGTTCACACACTCACGCTGCAGCCGGAGGTCGCTCTCCCTCCTCACACACGGTCTTTGTGTGAGAATGGAGAGCTGGCGATGAGAGATGATCTCATATGTTTAGATATGAGATCCTCTTTCATTGGACACTCAGATTGAGTGCTAAATGGCCACTGTGATTGGCCATTTAGCATGATCTGTGATTGGCTGTGTCCAAGGGACACGGCCAACACAGATTTCCGCCCGATGCGTGCATGCGGCGGCGTGCAGAGAGGATGTAAGCAGGAGGTCCAGGGACGCCCTCCCGGCAATTGAGCGCCGTGCTGTAGCCAGGGCTGGGCTGGGACAAAAATTTGGCCCTGGACTTCACCCAGACTGGCCCACTTTATTTTTGCAAACATGCACCAAAACAGTATATAAAACTATACGCAAATGCGCAATATGGATACTTATTGAGTTCGGGATGGATCTGAGGGAAGCGGTGCGACCTTTGTATGGGGCATCAGAGCGGCCGGGGGGGAAATTGCCACCTTGCCCCCTGGTAGGGTGACCACATTTCCAGACTGACATTCAGGGACAATTTTGCCAAGGACCAGGGGGGATGTAGTCTCAGGGTTGACAGGGAATTCAGCGGTGGGGGTGATTTGTCGAGTGAATTGCTGGTGCTAGCACTGAAAACATCCCAACACCATGCTTAATATGGTGTCAGGATGATCAAATCACATTATTTCTATTACTACATTGTAATATATAATGAAATAGTTCAACTCACCAGAATGCAGAATCAGTGGGAACCCTGAGCTTGTCACCTGCCACCAGATGCAGTGTGTCACCATTGCCTGCGACCAGATGCAGAATGTCATCTGCCGCCGCCACCTGCCACCAGATGCAGCGTCTCACCATTGCCTGCGACCAGATGCAGTGTATCATTTGCCACCGTCGCTTGCCACCAGATGCAGCGAGTCACTTGCCACCATCACGGAGAGGGGCGGAGAGAGAGAGGGGC
This sequence comes from Lithobates clamitans, assembly GCA_037952925.1. Lineage (NCBI taxonomy): Eukaryota > Metazoa > Chordata > Amphibia > Anura > Ranidae > Lithobates > Lithobates clamitans. The sequence goes on from JBBGZY010000160.1 coordinate 1,285,192, forward strand.
AGAGAGAGAGAAGGGGGCAGAGAGAGAGAAGGGGGCAGAGAGAGAGAAGGGCAGAAAGAGAAGGGGGCAGAGAGAGAAGCGGGCAGAGAGAGAGAGGGGGCAGAGAGAGAGAGGGGGCAGAGAGAGAAGGGGGCAGAGAGAGCGAGGGAGGCAGAGAGAGCGAGGGAGGCAGAGAGAGCGAGGGAGGCAGAGAGAGCGAGGGAGGCAGACGGAAGGGGGCAGAGAGAGAAGGGGGCAAAGAGGGAAGGGGGCAGAGAGAGAAAGGGGCAGAGAGAAAAGGAGGCAAAGAGAGAAGGGGCAGAGCGAGAAGGGGGCAAAGAGAGAAGGGGAAAAGAGAGAAGGGGGCAAAGAGTGAAGGGGCAGAGAGAGAAAAGTGGGCAAAGAGAGAAGGGGGCAGAGAGAGAAGGGGTCAGAGAGAGAAAGGGAGGCAGAGAGAAGGGGGCAGAGAGAGAAGAGGGCAAAGAGAGAGGGATGCAGAGAGAAGGGAGCAGAGAGAGAAGGGGGCAGAGAGAGAAGGGGCAGAGCGAGAGGGGCAGAGAGAGGGGGCAGAGAGAGAGAAGGGGGCAGAGAGAGAGAGGGGCAGAGAGAGATAGAAGGGGGCAGAGAGGCAGAGAGAGAGACAGAGAGAGAAGGGGGCAGAGAAGCAGAGAGAGAAGGGGCGAAGAGGGGCAGAGAGAGAGAGAGAGAGAAGGGGGCAGAGAAGCAGAGAGGGGAGGGGGTAGAGAGAGAGGGAGAGAGAGAGAGAGAGAGAGAGAGAGAGAGAGAGAAGGGTGCAGAGAGGGGCAGAGAGAGAGAGAGAGAGAGAAGGGGCAGAGAAGCAGAGAGGGGATGGGGCAGAGAGAGAGAGAGAGAGAGAAAGGGGCAGAGAGAGAAGGGGCAGAGAGGATGAGAGAGAGAGAGAGAGAGAGAGGAGGGAGAGAGGGGTCCGGGTCTGGTCAGTGCTCAGCTAACTCACTTGAATGGTGGGGGGCTTTAATGTGGCTGTTGGCTGCTTGTTTAATCTTCCCGCTCCCTCTTGCTCTTCATAGATGCAACGCATGGGCAGGGAGAGAGGGGCGGGAGAATCAGTGTTTGTCACAAGCTGGCTAAGGAGCAGTGTGCGAATCCTCTCCTCTAGTGCAGCTGCACCGAGCCGGCTGTCGTCCACTGCCCACACGCTGACATCAGGGATGATCCGGAGCATGGAGCGGCAGCGGCCGTCGGAGGACTTCCCCGCCCACCAGCGTGACCTTACAGTAACCTATTGCAGCGGCAAAGGAAGTGCTCTGTGCTACAGGTGGTGGGCGAACGGCAGTGAAGCACTAAAGCACCCAGCCAGCTCCCACCATCCCGACCAAGTCCACCCCTAAATTGCCGCCTCGGTCCCATGGTAGGGCAGGCCCGGCAGTACAGCAGTACTCAAAATAATGGCTGCACGGGCCACGCATCCATTATTTTGACAGGCTGTCTGTCACTGAAACAGGCCCACTGAGCCATCGGCCCACCGGGAAACTCCCGGTAGTGCCGATGGCCAGTACAGGCCTGGCTGTAGCCACTGTAGCTGTCTTTCGGCTATAGCACAGGCACGAGGTGGTTAATCTCTAGAATATTAGCAAGCAGCACAGTAGCCTAGTGGTTAGCACTCATGTCTTGCAGTCATAGAATCCTCAGTTCAAATCCCAAGCAGAACATTACCAGCATGGAGTTTACATGTTTTCCCTAGGCGTGAATTTCCTCTAGGTACTCTTGTTTCCTCCCATACATTAAAGACATGCTGGTAATTGGTTTACATCTAAATTGGACCTAGTATGCTGTACCTTAGAGTGTGAGCTTCTTGAGGGCAAGGACTGATGTGTATACGTAAATACTTAACACTATAAAAAGTATTTTACCAGTAAGTAATATCGACATGCATTTTATTCCTCATTAGACTAGGCCCCCATTCATGCTTGAGCGGTTTTCTGCTAGTTTCTCTATGCTTTACAATGCCTGACTATTGCCTTATGCTCAAAAAAAACAAAAAAAACATGAGTTTTTTTTAGCGCATTCAGGTGCTTTTTATCCCCTAGATTTTAATGGGAATGCCTTTAAATGCACAAAACAAATGTTTTCGCATGCATTTTTCACGCATGAAGAGTTCCTTTCTTCCTATAAAACTGCTCTCTCCCCTTGCCCAGCCCAGGAAAAAAAAAAACCTCCTGCAGTTTGATAAACATGTAAAAACACCTACAAAATGCTTTAAAATAACCAGGAACATGCTTTGCTCAGGTGTGAATGCATGTCGTGTGGATGTGTTCACTTCTGAGTATCATATGAAAGGAGAAACAAAAAAAACAGCATTATTGCTTGCTTGTGTGCGTATAATTAAAGTAAACACCGCTTCACACCTTGCAGAGTGAACAGACTCTATTTCTTTAGTAAATCAACCTCTATGTTAGTAATTCTGTATGTGTGGTGTATTTAGTACTCAGAAAGTTCTTAGCATGCTTAAAGAGGTATATGGAAATGAAAAATCTGTACATGTTGTGACCATTGATGGTAATTTGTAATAATATGTATCCTATAATGACATTTCTAGGTGTTTTTCTTGATTAAGCGCATATATCTAAAATATGACATGTTAACTCACCAGCTTATTTTAACTCAGACAGGTACCTTAACTGAAGATGGCTTAGACTTATGGGGTATCATTCGTTCAGATAAAGGCTGGTAGGTTTTTTAACAGATCCTATAGTAGTTGTTATGCTGGTATTTATGATGATGACAATGATTATCGATGATGATAATGATGATGATTATTATTATTAGTAGTAGTGATAGTAATATTAGGATGTTTAATAAATACTAACACTGTATGCTCAGGATTAGAGGTCGACCGATATGGGTTTTTCTCTGGCCGATGCCGATGCCGATATTTAGAAATCGCGGTGGCCGATGGCCGATATGTGATGCCGATTTTTTTGGGCCGATATATTTGGCCGATTTTTTTTTTCCTTTCTTTTTTCCCTTCATCTCATAAAATCTAACAGTCAGACCCCTTTCACACTGGGGCGTTTTTCAGGCGCTTTTGGGCTAAAAATAGCGCCTGTAAAGTGCCTGTAAAACGGCTCCCCTGCAGTCTCAGTGTGATATCCCGAGTGCTTTCACACTGAGGCGATGCGCTGGCAGGATGTAAAAAAAAGTCCTGCAAACGGCATCTTTGGAGCGGTGTATACCGCTGCTCCACCACTCCTGCCCATTGAAATGAATGCGCACTGCTGCCGAAGCGCCTGCAAAGCGTTTTGGCAGCGGCGCTTCAGGGGCGCATTTAACCCCTTCCTCGGCCGCTAGCTGGGTTATAAGCGCCCCGCTAGCAGCCGAATAGCGCCTCTAAAATGATGGTAAAGCGTTTTACCGTCAACGCTCCAGTGTGAAAGCAGCCTTAAGTTAGGCCTCTTTCACACGAGGGATCCGTATGTCCGTTTTTCATCCTTCCGTTTTCGGATGAAAAACGGACATACATGTATCCCTATGGAGCGTCGGATGTCAGCGGTGACATGTCCGCTGACATCCGACCCGCTCCGATCCGAAAAGTGTAACGGAGGAAAAACCTACTTTTCCCTCCGTTTTCGGATCGGATCGGATGATGACGGACACTACGGACCGTCATCATCCGATCCCCCCATAGGGGAGAGCGGCGCTCTGACAGGTCCGTCGCTGCACAGCGTGCAGCGATGGACCTGTCATCTTCCTGCTCAGCGGGGATCGGCGGAGCTATCCCCGCTGAGCAAGCGGATGTTCACGGGGCGGATCATGACTGATCTGCCCCGTGTGAAAGAGCCCTAATACAGAAATTTTTTTTCATTTAAACATTAAACAAAAAAAACCTTCAATCAGTTCACTTGTATGTATAATTTAGAAAAAAAAAAAAAAAACTATCTTAAATAATACACAAAAACAGGTAATCAAAACTTTTGGACGAAAAAAAATGGGCTAACTTTACTGCTTAGGTTTTTTTTTTTTAATTCATTACTGTATTTTTTTTTTTTTTAATTGCGTTTGAAAGACCGCTGCGCAAATACCGTGTGACATAAAATATTGCAACAATCATCATTTTATTCCCTAGGGTCTCTGCTAAAAAAATATATATAATGTTTGGGGGTTCTAAGTGATTTTCTAGCAGAAAATACAGGATTTTTACTTGTAAGCAACAAGTGTCAGAAAAGATTTAGTCTTTAAATGGTTAAACTGAGAACTTCTCCACGGAGTTCAGTCTATTGATAAAAAGAACCTGAAAGATACAAATGTATCTTCTTATCAGACTTGGCAGGCTGCCCAGAGGAGGAGAGAAGAAAACTTCACAGATAACTTAGGGAAACTTGCATTAACTTCTATTACAGAAGTCATCTGCAAGTCACGGCTGAAGTTATAATCGGCCTTTTTTATCAGCACAATCGGCCGATGCCGATTAAGTAAAAAACGCCAAATATCGGCCGATATATCGGCCGGCCGATATATCGGTCGACCTCTACTCAGGATGCCATGTTGAAGCATAAAAAATGATTGAACCATTGAGGTAAGCGTAATTCAACCATTGCCAGTCAGCACACACGGAGATATTTTTCTTTTAAAGTGATTTTAAATGATCACCTTGTAAAATAATCCCATTCAGTTTAAAATAGAAATGAAAAGCAAAACATTTGTATATAGATAAAAAAAAACATTATAAATACCTTTTTTTCCACCTTTTTTAAAAGTGGTCACACTCCCTATGTTTCCAACTGCACAAGAGCTGTGGGGAGGATGAACAACAGCACACTGAACTTACCAGTGAAAGGCTGTGTGTGTGTGTGTGTGTGGGGGGGGGCGCTGTCATTGTATGATCATTGGAGGGGGAGCAGGCTGAATTCCCAGCACAGCTACAGAACTGACCATACTGTGTTACATAGTTACATAGTTGGTTACATAGTTGGTGAGGTTGAGAAAAGACACAAGTCCATCAAGTCCAACCTGTGTGTGTTTTTTTTATGTCAGTATTACATTGAATATCCCTGTATGTTATGGTCGCTCAGATGATCTAATCGTTTTTTGAAATTATCTATGCTCCCTGCTGAAACCATTGCCTGTGGAAGAGAATTCCACATCCTTACCGCTCTTACCGTAAAGAACCCTCTATGCAGTTTAGGGTAAACCGCTCCTCTTCTAATTTTAGTGAATGGCCATGTGTCCCTTTCGCTGAAGTTTTATCCCTATTGTGGGGTCACCAGTGCAGTATTTGTACATTGAAATTATATCCCCTCTCAAGCGTCTCATCTCCAGAGAAAATAAGTTCAGTGCTTGCAGTCTTTCCCTGTGGTCAGTTTTTAACAGGAAAGCAGAGGGACTGACAGGAACACCAGGGATTTCATGCAAAGGAAACAATACAAAGAGAACAGGATACTCTTTTATACATAGAGATGGGCCGAACAATCCCCTGTTTGGTTCACAGCAGAACTCCCAGACAGAGATAAAGTTCAGCCCCGAACATCAACTCTATTGAAGTCTATGGGAGCTGAACATGAAAAATCAAAAGTTCCCATTTTGAAGGCTTATATGTAAGTAATTGGCCATAAAAATGGTATGTAGGCCCAGGTACTGCCCTGGGGGGCATGTATCAATGCAAACATATTTTTAAAAACAATTGTTTTTAAAGGAGCAGTGATTTTTTATGCTGTTTAAAGTAAAACAATAAAAATGAAAAATTCCTTTAAAAATAGTGCCTTAGTGTATAGAACCTGCTGCAGCAAAACTGACATCTCACTATGGATTTTAAGGGGAACCCCACGCCATAAAAAAAAACGACATGTGCCCCCCCAAAATTCATACCAGACCCTTATCCGACCATGCAGCCTGGCAGGCCTGGAAAGAGGGGGGGACGGGCTCTGCTCCACCACCCCAAAGTACCTTGTCACAATGTTGACTTGGACCCCTACTCATTCACCAAAAAAATGTAAAAAAAGGTAAAGAAAAACACTAGACAAGTTTTTGACAAGTCCTTCATTTTCAAATAAATAAATAAACAATGTCCCCAGATGTAGATCCATCATCAATCACGATGCCTGCCACACCACCAGACCCAAAAAAAAAAGCTCCACCTGCGAGGATGGCTGACCGCCGAATGCCTCCTCTGCCGTTTGATCGTTCTTAAATAGGTAAGGGGAGCGGGCACCTGGTGATGTCACCTAGTGGTCCCGCTCTCTTATGACGTCACTGACCGATGCATGCTGGGTCGGTGATGTCACAAGGGGGCAGGGCCACCAGGTGGCATCACCAGGTGGCCCCGCCCCTCACCTATTTAAGAACTATCACTCGGTGGAGGAGACATTTGCTGGTCAGCCATCAATGAGTGCCAATCTTTTTTGTTTTTTCGGGTTCGGCGGTGCAGCGGGCATTGTGATTGATGATGGATCTACATTGGAAGACATTGGTTTTATTTTGTTTTTTAATTTTTTTAAATAGGACTAGTCAAAAACGTGTCTAGTGTCTTTATTTGTTTTTGACAGTTTTTTTTGGTGAATGAGTAGAGATACAATGTACCCCATACTCATTCGCATGGGGGGTGGGATCTGGGGGCCCCCTTGTTAAAGGGGGCTTTCCAGATTCCGATAAGCCCCCTGCCTGCAGACCCCCATAACCACCGCCCAGGGTTGTCAGGAAGAGAGCCTTGTCTCCATCAACATGGGGGCGAGGTGCTTTGAGGTGGGGGGCAGCCCCGCTCCTTAACAACACATTGACAGTGCGTTTGGCAGGCGAACAGCCCACTGAATGCACAGAAAATGCGGATGTTCTGAGAACGAGCAAAAGTTTAGCCCAAACCGTTTGCCCAACACTATTTATGGAAGTACATGGTACAGCAGCACAAATCAGGAATATGAAATGTTGGGTTTACATACTCTTTAACTGTGGAATACCAGTAAATATAGTTTTGAATATTTATGTGTTTGTGAGCTAATAAATACATAGTCGTCTTTTAGTTTTCAGGAGGTCTTTCCTGTTACATCTGGTTGCAAATTACCCTGGAATACTATGACTGGAGCAATGGCCAGTTGCCATTCATTGATTCTAATGGATGGGGAAGTGCATGGTGATCCACTTGACATCAAGATGTTTGAAGGAACAGGCTGGGTAATATCTAGCTGTTTTGAATTTAGAGACTTTTAGAGAATTTAGACTTACAGAGTGATTCTTCCTTATATCAACATTCCTTTATATAAGATATTTACGCTTTTTTTTTATTTGCAAACTATTTTTATTTGTAAATAAGGAATGCAATACAAATCATGAGATTAAGCTGTAAGAGTACATACATCAAAAAGAAGATGCGCCAGTTGTAATATATATATATATATCAAGATGGGAGGAGTCAATTCCAGTGCATGACCTGAGATTTTAGAGGCATTTTTACTAATTATGTGCTCCTCAGGGAGCAGCTTGTCACAGGACCAAAATGTGTGATATAAAGTACCACGGGTAGGACAACCGCTAAAGCATAGATCTGAAACAATATGGAAAATAACATGGAATCTAATGGGGTGCAGTACCATCTGGTTAAAGAGTTGATGACTGTCTCCCAAATTGTGAGAGATTTAGTGCAAGAGCGCATATTGCTTATCATATCTTTCCAGTCTTGTGGGGTGCATTGTAGGTCACAATTTGCTTCCCATTTTTTTAAATACGAAAGGGAGTCAGGAATAGAGCAATTAGCTAGGGCTCCATATAAATCGTAGATCAAACCCTTCCCCCTAGGAGAGACACTGTAGATAGGTTCATTAAAGGGTTTGGGTGAGGTGGGACTAGGGCATGACAAGTGGAAAATATATTTATTCTAATATTATGTAAGGAGCTCCCAGGGACCACTGTGTCATGACTCACCCTATTCTAATATACTTTATTCATCCATTTCAATAAATCACCAATGTTTTCTCTAGTTATACCATTTAAACCTATATTATAGTTACTTAAGTTTTAACTAAATCTATAGGTTGTCATTTACTGCTTAGTTCTGAAAGAGTTTTAATTTTATATCTAATTAATATTTATATATATTTACTTATATCTAATTAATCATATAAAGCAATTTGCTTTATATGATATTGTAGGTAAACTTTCATATACTGTACTTATATAAAATAGAAAATAACTGACTCCATAATAAAATCTGGTGTTTTGCCTCTTCCTTTAGGAACTTAATGAATATAAAGAAGACAATAAATCAAAGCTTAATGCAATGGTTACTCCAGGACGTGGAGCACAGTGTGTAAGATATATACAGTTGTTCAGTAATATTAAAGTGTCACTTCTGCCTGCTGCTTTGTTCTTCTGCTATCAGCATGAATCACTTGTGACAAGTTTTCTAGACACTAATGCCCCGTACACACGATGGGAAATGCTGCCAGCAAAACTCCGATGAGAGCTTTTGGTTGGAAATTGCGACCGTGTGTATGCTCCATCGGACTTTTGCTGGTGGACTTCCCGCCAGCAAAAGATTGAGAGCAGGGAGGGAAAGAAAGCGGCGCCTTTTAAGCGTAGTATATTAAAAATTTAATGGATTCAATGTAAAAAAATAGCGAATACACTCACAAACAAATGAGAGAGACAGGCATGTATAATGGGTGTCATCCGCACTTATCCAGAGGATGCAGGGCTGGGACCGGTGTGTACTGAGAAGCCATCCTCGGTAGCGAACGCAGTGGTGGAGTCCAATGACTTCAGTATCCAGGGGAAGGGATCCGTGAACACCGAAACGTCCTGCTGCGATGTCGTCACTTCCGGATTAAAGTTCAGCGGAAGGGTGCGCACGTTCGAAGCATGTATGCTTCTTCCTCAGGCTGGATACTGTATCCATTGGATACTAAAGGCATTGGACTCCACCACTGCGTTTGCTACCGAGGATGGCTTCTCAGTACACACCGGTCCCAGCCCTGCATCCTCTGGATAAGTGAGGATGACACCCATTATACATGCCTGTCTCTCTCATCTGTTTGTGAGTGTATTCGCTATTTTTTTACATTGAATCGATTAAATTTTTAATATACTACACTTAGAAGGCGCCCCTTTCTTTCCCTCACTTCATTTCAGATCAACTTCTATCTGCAAGCAGGCAGCCTTCCTTCCTACTAGTTTTTATTGCTTTTATGGACATTGCCAAATGGACTTTATTTAAATAATTTATGTGCTGCTTTATCAACTGCATCCTTACCCAGAGTGCACTCAATTCACCTCACTTTGTTTGCAAAAGATTGAGAGCAGGTTCTCTATTTTTCGTTCGGAAAAAGTTCCTATCCAAAAATGTGTCTGTATGCAATTCCGACGCGCAAAAAAACATGCATGCTCGGAAACAATTTGACGCATGCTCAGAAGCATTGAACTTCATTTTCTCGGCTCATCGTAGTGTTGTACGTCACCGCGTTCTTGACGGTCGAAAGTTCAGAGAACTTTTGTGTGACCGTGTGTATGCAAGGCAAGCTTGAGCGAAATTACGTCTCAAAAACCATCCAAGATTTTTCCGATGGAAATTCTGCTCATGTGTACAGGGCATAAGAGAAAGAAAAGGTGACAAGGTAGAGAGCTCCAGCTGATTCACAGCCCCAGCTCTGTTCCTGTGTGCTGTGTGGAGGGGGGTGTGTCCCTTCCATCCACTCAGCTCTGAGAGCTCTCTTCACTGAGCTCTGCAAAGTGTAATTTCCGCTCTCTGCCCCATTTTTTTCTGACAGCTCAGACAAGCTTTATACATTCTGCACATTGAACTGATATTGAGAAGAGAAGACTGCAGATAAACAGGTATACCTTATGAGGGAGCATTTGTTTTATCACTGTATATCACCTGAGGCCAGTCACTTCTCTGGGTACATGTAAGTGTGTTCAACCACTTTATCCACTTCAGCTCTGGAAGGTTTTACCCCCTTCATGACCAAGCCATTTTTTGCTATTTAGCACTGTGCTACTTTAACTGCAATCTCTCAGTCATGCAACACCCAAACAAAATTGCTATCATTTTTTTTCATACAACTAGAGCTTTCTTTTGATGGTATTTGATTACCACTGGGGTTTTATTTTTTGCGATGTAAACAAAAAAAGCCTGAACATTTTTTTTTTACTTTCTGTTATAAAACATATCCATTCCAATAAAAAAAATAAAAAAAATATAAGTAATAGCTTCTAAAAACTATGGTATGTATACTGGAACGTTTACTTATTTATACATACAACTAATGGTGGTGATCAGTGGCTTATAATGGAACTGCAATAGTGCGGCAGACAATCTGACACTAACAGATTCTGGGGCGGAACTAACTAACTGCCACTGACATCAGTGATAACACTATACACTGTCACTGTAAAATGACACTGCCTGGGAAAGGGTTAACATCTAACGCGATCAAAGGTTTAAATGTGTGCTTAACAAGTGTTAATGTGTGTAATGTGTGCTGTTTTTACTAACAGATCTCTTTGTTATCCCTGCTTTGCAGGGATAAGAAACAGATAAATTGTCCCCCCTGTACAGGGCCCTGTGTTGTCAACACAAGGCTCTGGGCTGTTATTGGATGCAGCTGATCAGCTGCTCCGACCATGAATCATTGGCTGGGACTTGCTGACAGATTCCTGCTGTGTACCATGTCAGTGGGAGGGTGGTGGAGGGGGCAAGCATGCACGTGCCCCAAGCCTGGAAGCAGGCAGTGATGTAGCTGTTTGTTGCTTTGCATGCACGGGTCGTCTACAGTACATTGCAGGCGAACGGTTCACAAGTGGTTAAAGTATATTCAGCGATATATTTGAATAAGAAATATTTCTAATATTAACAACATATAAAGCTGTATTTATTACCTCATCAGTTAAATGAATTCATTTTATCTATAGTGAGAAATTGGATAGTATTTTCTAAGTATAGTTAGTCCAGAAGAATGTATCTGGTTGCTTCATTTTATTCCAGTTCACATCACAAAGTTTAAGATCGAGGTGGTGCAAATGGAAGGAAGGGCGGTAGGCCAATGTTGTTAAGAAAAGTCTAAAGTCTAAAGTCTAAAACAATACCAGTTTCTTGCATGTGTCTTCATATACGGAAACTAAAAATAAATTCTCACAAGATACGATTGTGCTGCAAATAAAAACTAAGGAATTTAAAGCCCTTTTAGGCTCGGTTCACACAGGGGCAACACGATTTCAGCGCGACTTTGTACGGCGACTTCAACGTGGCTTCAACGCGACTTCAGCGCGACTTTAGCAAATTACAACGCAACTTCAAGTCGCCTCCAGGACAGACGACTTTGGCTGTGGCCAATCACAGGACAATCTGCTCTCTGGGAGGGAGGGGTTTGCCTGGGCAAACAAAATTTTTTGCCTGCAAAGTCGCTTGACTGTAGAGAGAGATCCGACTTGGAGGCGACTTCCATTGATTTCTATGGTACAGGTCGCCTACCAAGTCGGATCCAAGTAGTACAGGGAGTACGCTCTGAAGTCGGAGCGACTTCAGTAGTGTCTATTAAGACGCTCCCATTCACTGTCATGTGAATCTCTTTCTGGGGCGACTTGGGGCGACTTGGGGCGACTTGAGGGGCAACAAGTCGGATCCCAAGTCGTCCCAGTGTGAACCGAGCATTAAGGACCATAAACTTTATCAGATTAATAAATTATTAGTTTAATATACTAGATGGTGGAAGGCCATTGTGAAGTAATTGGTACTGGATTGGTTGTCTATTCATTTCCTGTTCAGTGTTAGTGTTTATATCTAGAAACTAGCAACTTGTTGTCAGAAAACTTAATAAAACTAAAGCTGCTTCTGAAAACTCTTCCTAAAGAAATCTCCCCCCCATCCAAGTTTCAGGTCCTGTCCATCTGCTCCCTACCTCATTGGCAGATGTCTGTGCTTACTTATATTATTGGTGCCACTGCTTAAGGCAAATTGGCAGAGTTTAGGAACTAACAGTATCCAAATAAGTTGTTTATGAGCTTCATACAAAACTAAAGCTGACCTTGCATGGATCAAAATTTGGTCAGTTCAGCAGGCAGCATCCAAATTTTAAACCATGTATGAGCACCCTAAGATGTACACAAGTCGATCCATAAATTGATTTGTGTACAACCAGCCAGTCAATTTATTCCCGAACGGTTAATGCTGCCGGCTATAGCTGGCAACACTAATCATTTTGTTCTGCTGGCAGAACACAATAGCGCTGCAGTGTTGATGGGGGAATCAAGCAATTTTCATGCCTTCCACCCATGGTGGAAGGAATGAACATTGTATACTCTATGCCCTGCATAACTATAAGGTTCATACAGACTTTCTGCTGAAATTAAGATCATTTTGATGGCTCGAAGATAGATTCTTTTTATCATCAAATTCTAGTTTCACAGTTACATACAAACATATAAAAAGACTGAATATTAAATATTTTTACAGCACTTTCAAGTTTATTTTCTCCTACGCGTGTAAATTATGTTTTTTATGAAGTTAGGCATTTCTGCTCTAATAGTGAATGCATAATTATTCTTGCTTGGGTGCCATGGTGCTCAGCTATTTTGCATGTAATTCTCTGAAATCTTATAAAACATACTTTTGTAATGCTCTCTATTGTCTTTCTAAAAGGTTTTAGTGAAAGGACTCCTCATCTTACACCAGTTTCCCTTCTCTTCCAATCTCCAAAGAATGTCTGTTATTACAAAAAACGTAGGAGAACATAAATTCTCAGTCTTTCTGAAAGGTGCACCAGAGGTGATGGTGAAATTTTGCAAGCAGGATACAGGTACTAAAATAATTTTGCTTCTATAAACATATAATTATATAAAAGTTGAGTTAATTTACTGTTAAGCCGCGTACACACGAGCGGACTTTCCGGCATACTTGGTCTGGCGTACTGGATTTCGTCGGACAATTCGATCGTGTGTGGGCTCCAGCGGACTTTGTTTTCTCAAAAGTTTGACCGACTTAGATTTGAAACATGTTTCAAATCTGTCCGACGGACTCGAATCCGGTCGAAAATTCCGCTCGTCTGTATGCTAGTCCGACGGACAAAAACCGACTCTAGGACAGCTATTGGCTACTGGCTATGAACTTCCTTGTTTTAGTCCGGTCGTACATCATCACATACGAATCCGTCGGACTTTGGTTGATTGTGTGTAGGCAAGTCCGTTCATTCGGAAAGTCCGTCGTAAAGTCCGTCGAAAATTACGCCGGACAAAGTCTGCCGTAAAGTCAACTCGTGTGTACGCGGCATTAGAGACACCTGCCTGAAGTTGGATTAAAGCCTGGTTGAACTCTTTTTAAATCTTTTTTTTTTTAACTCAGAGATGCAGTTAGGCTAGATTAAACATAAAGAGCATTACAAAAATTGTTAGTTGTGCAGCTTTTAAAAAAGGTTTTTGGACTGCCAGCATGCTGGATATCCAAACTGCTGCTCTCACATTGAACATGGATTATGAAACAAAACAAAAAAAAAAGAACATGACAGTCCATATCTTAAGTGATCTGACACCCACCTGCACAGTGCTCCAATCAACAAACACTCGCTAATAGCATCCGGGAAACCATCATGTCACAGGAGGGCGGACATGGGGGTGCATGAATGAAAGGCAGGTGATGGGGTCTATATTGGTAATAAATGGCGTGAGTGATCTCCCATGGCCAATGATTTCAAATGGGTAATTATTTCCTCACCGGCTCTGATACACCATTTTAAAATGAGCCATCTGATGAGTAATACAGTGGAGAGAATAGAAAGGGGCATATGCAAATATGGTGATAGTATGATGCTGCTGGTAACAGGTATTCCAGTAAATGCTAGTACATCAGCAGGATTAGATCCTCATGTAATCCAGCCCACACCATATGACTCTGGATAAATGTCCCCTCCTGATACATGTCCCACAGGTAGAAGAAATAACTACCCATTTGAAATCATTGGCCATGTGAGATCACTCATGCCATTTATTACCAATATAGACCCAATCACCTGCCTTTCATTCGTGCACCCCTATGTCCACCCTCCTGTGACGTGATGGTTCCCCGGAGGCTATTATCCAGTGGTTTACCTTGTCCCAAATGCTGTAGATTATGTATATATATGTGATACCTATATTTACCTAGCTCCTGAAGAAGCGTGCTAAAACGCAAAACTAGTCGAGCAAATCTTCTGAATACCTGAAAAACAATATTAACATAATTTTTTGAACTGGCTTTATTAACCCATGTTTTATTACCATAGAGTTGTACCCATTCAGGTTATTACATATATTATTCCATCAGGGTATTGGTATCCTTTAAGTTTCTTCTTGGCACCCCAACCTAGCCTATAGAATCCGCTGGGATTTTGGGTGGTTGTGTGGTCATTGAGATACATTTTTAATCACTTTTCAATGATTTATATATGTTGTTTTTTAATCTGTCTACGTCCTTTTTTCATAAATAAAAACTTTGTAAACCCTTTTTAAATACCCCTTTAAAGTCCATTCTTTACAATTCCTAATGGTTCCGACTAAGGCAGAACTAAGGTCCTGTCTTTATTGCTGTTTAAAGTGGATGTAAACCATCCATATACCAAGTGAAGTAAACAGCCTCAGATGATACAAAGGGATGAAACAAATCTCCCTACATAAGTTTTACATGCATATCTGCTGTCTTCACCTTGATATACTGTTTAGAAAGTGTATCTCAGAGAGCTTGTCAAAAGTTATCATGTTGATAACAGAGGAACGGAGAAGGACAAAGCTACGGGACTTAGTGCTTTGAAGAGAGATAAGAAAACACTGCAGGTGCTTTAAAATAGTATTCATACCCCTTGAAATTTTCCACATTTTGTCATGTTACAACCAAAAATGTAAATGTATTTTATTGGGATTTTATGTGATAGACCAACACAAAGTGGCACATAATTGTGAAGTGGAAGGAAAATGATAAATGGTTTTCAATTTTTTTTACAAATAAATATGTGAAAAGTGTGGCGTGCATTTGTATTCAGCCCCACTGAGTCAATACTTTGTAGCACATCCTTTCGCTGCAATTACAGCTGCAACTCTTTTTGACAATGTCTTTACCAGCTTTGCACATCTAGAGAGTGACATTTTTCCCCGTTCTTCTTGGCAAAATAGCTCAAGCCCTGTCAAATTGGATGGAGAGCGTCCATGAATAGCAATTTTCAAGTCTTGCCACAGATTCTCAATTGGATTTATGTCTGGACTTTGACTTAGCCATTTCAACACATGAATGTGCTTTGATCTAAACCAGGCCGGGACTGGCCATAGGGCAGACTGGGCATTTGTCCGGTGGGCCAGGGGCCGTGGGGCTGCATGTCCATCCTTGCTGCACACCTCCCTTCTCCAGCTGTGACTCCTGGCCACACACGCTGGATCCATACTCTCCCTGGCTTGGAGAGTATGGATTCAGCGGGGACAGAGCGGGGCTCTGTCCCTGCTCCGTGTGCTGTCCAGCCAGCTCCTGTCCTGTGGGAGGCAGAAGATGTGCCCTGCACTCCAGGGCCAGATCTGTGGAGGTTCTGGAGAGCCCCCCAGATTTCAGTTGTGGCCCCCCCACCATGGACATTGTGTCCGCTGAACTTCTCCCCAATCCCTGCACTCGAGGCGGGGAAAGGAGAAGTGTCAGCAGCAGAGAGGAGAGAGCTGGGAGGAGCTCCGCCTCTTCCCACGTTCAGCACCCCCTCACTACTTCTCTAATCCACTAAGTAGGGATGAGCTTCGAGTTCGAGTCGAACATGAGTTCGACTCGAACATCGGCTGTTTGATCGTTCGACGAAGATTGAACATTATGGGCCGTTCGCGCCAAATTCGATCGGTGCGTCACAGCCCATAATGAATTGCGTAATCGCAGTGGTTTGCTGGCTGATGATTGGCCAAGCATGCACTATGACCAGTGCTTTGGCCAATCAGAGCGCCGTAAGAAAACAGGGTACCTTTTGCCAATTATGGGTCAGGGTATTAAGTAAATGCCCCACACTATATAAGGCCGCGTGTAGTGTGTTCTGGCGTTCAGAGAGAGAGAGTGTCATTTAATTTCATTTAGATAGATTGAGCAGACAGTTGATTCAGTTAGCTCGAGTATATTTAGTAGATATATACATTCCAGGCTTTTTGTACATATATATACTGTATCTAGTTTAGCTAGATCTCGCTGCAGACCGTTAGCTAGATCTCGCTGCAGACAGTTCCTGTTGTTCTCTTCCTAATATACTACAGGCAGGCAAGTTCATTCAGCCCAAGAAGGACAACAAACTGGCAGTCATGTTCCCCCAGCTGCAGCATACTGCCAGGTTTGCTCCAGTGATGAGGAGGGAGGGGATGATGAGGTCACTGACTCTACGTGGGTGCCTGATAGGAGAGAGGAAGAGGAGGAGGCACATCTCCAATGAGGCAAGATGCCCTCCAGGGGCCAGCTTAAGGGCAGCCAACCGACTGCATCACACCGCAGAGCTCCGCATGTGCAGGGCGCTGCTGACTCCGCACGTTATTCAAAAAGTTCTTTGGTGTGGGCCTTTTTTGAAACATGTGCAGCAGATCGCACCATTGCTATTTGTAACATATGTCTGAAGCATATCAAGTTTGGCCAAAACAGCAGCTTCTTGGGCACCACATGCTCGACCGGACATATGTCAAACTCCCATGCAGTCCATTGGCAAGCGCACCTTAAAGACCCACACCAAAGAACAAGGCAGACCTCTCCTTGCTCCTCATCAGCTGGGATATCCAACCCCACTATATCTTCAGTTCTCTCAGAAACCTGCACTGAGAGGAATGAAGGTGTAGAATTAGGTGTGCCAAGTACTTGCGGGCAATCTGCTATCGCTACACCAACGTCCGATTGTAGCAGGCAAATTTCCCTACCCCAGTTGCTAAAAGAAAGAAATTCGGTCCCAGCCATCCACATGCCCAATGGCTGAATGCTAGCTTGGCTAAATTGCTAGCACTCCAACTGCTGCCTTTTCAGCTGGTAGACTCTGCCCCTTTCAAGAATTTGTGGAATGTGCGGTACCTCAGTGGCAGGTTCCCAAACGCCACTTTTTTCACAGAAGGCGATTTCGGCTCTCTACCGGCATGTGGGAGGCAATGTCTTGGCCTCGCTGGACAGGGCGGTCAGCGGTAATATGCATATTACCACTGACTCATGGTCCAGCAGGCGTGGACAGGGACGTTACCTATCTATCACGGCACACTGGGTGACCCTGCTGGCAGGGTGCAGTATTGTTGCAGGACAGGGTGCAGTATTGTTGGAGCTTGTTCCGCCACCATGCCTCCAAAATGCTACTAGTGGTGATTCTGACACACCTCTCTCCTCCACCCCCTCCTCTTCTTTTTCCTCCATGGCCTCTTCCTCTATAGATTTGTCCTCTGAACCAGCGGTGCTCCGTAGGCATTCAAGGGGCTACGCAAGCACTCAGGCAAAAAGATGCCATGCGGTGCTTGAGCTTGTGTTCTTAGGGGACAAGAGCCACTTTGGGGCAGAGATTCTGTCAGCTCTGAAGGGGCAGGCTCAGAGGCAGTTGACACCACGCCAGCTTCAGGCAGGAATGGTGATTTGCGACAATGGCACCAACCTCCTCTCCGTCCTCCGACAGGGACACTTCACCCATGTTCCCTGTTTGGCTCACGTCCTTAATTTGGTGGTGCAGCGGTTCTTGTGCAGGTACCCGGGCTTACAGGATGTCCTGAGGAAGGCCTGGAAAGTCTTTGTGCATTTCCACCAGTCATATAATGCCAGTGCTGGGCTGGCTGACCTCCAAAAGGAATACAACCTGCCCAAGAACCGCCTTATCTGTGACATGCCCACCAGATGGAACTCAATATTGGCCATGCTGCAGCGGCTGCACACGCAGCAGAGGGCCATCAATGAATACCTGTGTGACCAGGACAGGGTCAGGGGAGCTTGTTTTTTTTTTGCCATGCCAGGGGGCCATGATCAAGGATGCATGCACTGTCCTGTCACCATTTGAGGAGGTCATGCGGATGGTGAGCAGTGACAGTGCTTGCATCTGTGATACTGTCCCTCTTGTCTACCTGTTGGAGCACACGCTGCATGGAATAATGGACAGGGCACTTGAAGCAGAACAGAGGGAGGAAGAGGAGGACTTCCTTACCTCTCAAGGCCCCCTTTATCCAGACAGTGTTCCTGCAGGCCCGCCGATCACACAGGAAGAGGAGGAGGAGGATTGTGTCAGCATGGAGGTGGAGCCTAGCACTCAGCATCAGCAGCAGTCTTCAAGGGATCGTTTACAGTCCCCAGAAACCCATGAACTTGTACGTGGCTGGGAGGAGGTGGCTGCGGATCAGGTCGTCCTTAGTGACCCAGAGAAATCTGGACCGAATGCCTCAGCAAACCTATGCTGCATGGCCTCCCTGATCCTGCAAAGCCTGCAAAAGGAGCAGAGGATGAAACATCTTCGGGAGGCCTTGCAGAAAGGTTTGTGCAACGCGTTTCCAGAGCCTGGGAGGTTCCAAATTCCTAGTCCTGGACAACGTGTTGCTGAGGCTTCGGTGAGTCACAGAAGGAGCAGTGGAGAAGGTGGCCGTCTGACCGATGCGTTCAGAAAATTTTTTAGTCCGCAGCCCAAAGTCTGATCAGTTCCAGCAACCATCGCCAGCGTCTGATTTACATGGTGCAGGAATACCTAGGGGCAAGATCAGACTTGGAGACCTTTCCAACCGAAAATCCTCTGGGTTACTGGGTCTTGAGGATGGATCACTGGCCAGAGCTTGCACAGTATGCAATTGAGCTACTGGCCTGTCCTGCATCCAGCGTTCTTTCGGAACGCACATTCAGTGCTGCTGGAGGCTTTGTAACTGATCACAGAGTGCGCCTGTCCACCGACTCGGTTGATCGGCTCACCTTCATAAAAGTGAATCCGTCTTGGATCACCAGCTACCAACCACCTGATGCTGATGTAACCGACTAATTTTTTTATGAATGTGAGATCCCTTGAAGACTGCCTATGCTGATGCTGAGTGACTATCCTGTTATGCTGAGTGACTATCCTATTCCTCCTCAATGTTCATGTTGATAGCTTGTAAGAACATTTTTGGTTCTGGGCACTACCACCAGTGGCTAAGGCTTAATTTTTCTGCCCCTGTTTAACAGGGGCGTGTAATTACAATTTTTGCTGTAATATTTTGCAGCAGGGCTTATTCCTGCGCTCAACTAGAGTATCTGTGAGGGGTTGCAGTGTTGTGGCACCACCACCAGTGCCTAAGGCCCAATTTTTCTGCCTCTGTTCAACAGGGGCATGTAATTACAATTTTTGCTGTAATATTTTGCAGCAGGGCTTGTTCCTGCGCTAAACTAGAGTATCTGTGAGGGGTTGCAGTGTTGTGGCACCAGCACCAGTGCCTAAAGCCCAATTTTTCTGCCCCTGTTCAACAGGGGTGTGTAATTACAGTTTTTGCTGTAATATTTTGCAGCAGGGCTTATTTCTGCGCTCAACTAGAGTATCTGTGAGGGGTTGCAGTGTTGTGGCACCAGCACCAGTGCCTAAAGCCCAATTTTTCTGCCCCTGTTCAACAGGGGCGTGTAATTACAATTTTTGCTGTAATATTTTGCAGCAGGGCTTGTTCCTGCGCTAAACTAGAGTATCTGTGAGGGGTTGCAGTGTTGTGGCACCAGCACCAGTGCCTAAAGCCCAATTTTTTTGCCCCTGTTCAACAGGGGCGTGTAATTACAATTTTTAGATAATTTAGTAAATTTCGCGCAATATACCAGTAGTGACAGTGTCTAAATAATATTAACAAAAATGAACAAACATTATGGTAACATAAATACACGTGAGTGTATCTTAATGCATGAAAAACCTGGTAAAAAGTGCTAAATATTCAATAAATTAATAAAGTGAATGAAGTGCAGCCATATAATAAACTGGTAGAAAATTAATCTTATGTGGAATAAAATGGCTTTAAACCATATAATTGCAACCGTGACTAAATAACCATAAAGGATACTGATAAAAACTGATCCCAAAAAAACTTTGAATAAAATTAATCGCAAAGTGGTTGATAAAAATATCACAAGTGCACTAGGAACTCAGTGTAAAAAATATTTCATCTAAACTCTCAGTGTGAAAAATAAATAAATTTCATCTAACTGCGCCTTTAAAACTCAGGATAGCAGCATTGCAAGTTAGAATTAGGTATTACATAGAGTCTAAGATAGATGGCGCTGTTGGGTGAATGAAGTCCTTCTAGTCTGATCTGTGTGTATTTTAATGCTGATGGAATAATTCCTGCAGTGATGTCCTCTAATGTAGTCTCTCTAGCCTCTCACCTTAAGATAGTACAAATCGGATAGTGGAAATAAAATCCGTATGGTATAGGAGCGCTGCTTGGACACTTCTCCTTCTGTGTCAGATGACTCTCTGGGTCCTCTCCTGTATTACCTCGACTCCCTCCGCTCTGATTCAACTCAGACAGGATAGAAATAGGGGAGGGGGGGAGAGAAGACAGGCTCCACTCGTGTATTAACGTTTTAAAAAACCAGGGGGATGTTTATTAAATATGCTCTTTTTCCCCAGATGAAGACACGTGACGTGTCGTAACGCGTAGGGATTGGCTGGAGCGGCACACAGCTGTCAATTCAAGTGAGAGGGCGCTGAGAACGCCAGACTTCTCATCTGCTTAGTATTTTGCCTGAATTTTTCATTTTAAATGTAAGAGCATATTTAATAAACATCCCCCTGGTTTTTTAAAACGTTAATACACGAGTGGAGCCTGTCTTCTCTCCCCCCCTCCCCTATTTCTATCCTGTCTGAGTTGAATCAGAGCGGAGGGAGTCGAGGTAATACAGGAGAGGACCCAGAGAGTCATCTGACACAGAAGGAGAAGTGTCCAAGCAGCGCTCCTATACCATACGGATTTTATTTCCACTATCCGATTTGTACTATCTTAAGGTGAGAGGCTAGAGAGACTACATTAGAGGACATCACTGCAGGAATTATTCCATCAGCATTAAAATACACACAGATCAGACTAGAAGGACTTCATTCACCCAACAGCGCCATCTATCTTAGACTCTATGTAATACCTAATTCTAACTTGCAATGCTGCTATCCTGAGTTTTAAAGGCGCAGTTAGATGAAATTTATTTATTTTTCACACTGAGAGTTTAGATGAAATATTTTTTACACTGAGTTCCTAGTGCACTTGTGATATTTTTATCAACCACTTTGCGATTAATTTTATTCAAAGTTTTTTTGGGATCAGTTTTTATCAGTATCCTTTATGGTTATTTAGTCACGGTTGCAATTATATGGTTTAAAGCCATTTTATTCCACATAAGATTAATTTTCTACCAGTTTATTATATGGCTGCACTTCATTCACTTTATTAATTTATTGAATATTTAGCACTTTTTACCAGGTTTTTCATGCATTAAGATACACTCACGTGTATTTATGTTACCATAATGTTTGTTCATTTTTGTTAATATTATTTAGACACTGTCACTACTGGTATATTGCGCGAAATTTACTAAATTATCTATCTATTAAGCTGTCGTGTGAGCACCACTAATTTTGCTGCAATATTCACATCTTATTTTACACCACCCACATTTTGAATTTATTACATCTACCAGCGCGAAGGAAATCTTTTATAATTTAATTACAATTTTTGCTGTAATATTTTGCAGCAGGGCTTGTTCCTGCACTCAACTAGAGTAACTGTGAGGGCTTACAGTGTTGTGGCAGCACCACCACACAACCACCAAAGGCCCAATTTTTCTGACCCTGTTCAACAGGGGCATGTAATTACAATTTTTGATACAATATTTCACAGCAGGGCCACAGCAGAGCAGTTTCAGCACCCACCAATAGAAACTGTGAGGGCTTACAGTGTTCTGGTACCACCAACACCTAAGGCCCAAATTTCTGCAGAGTATATAGGGCAGGCCCCTACTTTCAAACATCTGACTTACAAACGACTCCTACTCTTACAAACAGAGGGAGACAACAAAAAGTGAGAGGAAATCTACCCCTAGGAAGGGAAATTCTCTCCTGTAAGAGTTAATATGGGAAAAAGGTGTCTCCTCCACTGATGCTTTATCACCAATCCTTGTTTCCCTAAAAAACCCACATTTTCAAAATCCAATTGTCATTGGGACAGGAAGTGAGGTGAAATCTTCTGAATAGGGGCACAGACAGCAAAACAAATGTTACAGGGGTAATAACCCTTCCCTATGTTTTCCAAAAAGCTTAAAAATAGTTTTTTTTTTGGCTGAAACTACACTTACAAAATGTACCTGTTCCAAATTACAAACAGATTCAACTTAAGAACAAACCTACAGTCCCTGTCTTGTTTGCACCGACTGTATACTAGTGTTCAGAGTATATAGGGCGTGGGGGCCCCACGACTTTTCTTTTTTTAATTTGGGTGCGGGGTTCCCCTTAATATCCATACAAGACCCAAAGGGCCTGGTAATGGGCTGGGGGTTACCCATGCTGTTTTTCTCAGAAATTTTCATCCATATTGCCGGAACACGACATTACATTACAGCCGCAAGCAGTTTTAAAGGACTTTTATTCCTTTAGAAATGTCATTTTGTGCAGGGACTGTTCTAAACACGGGAAACATGCGCCACTTTACAGGCATACTATAGACACCCCCCAGGTTAGATATTTAAAGGAATATTTCACTTTTATTTCTTCACTTTAAGCATCATTAAAATCACTGCTCCCGAAAAAACAGCCGTTTTTAAAACTTTTTTTGCATTGATACATGTCCCCTGGGGCAGGACCCGGGTACCCAAACCCTTTTTAGGACAATAACTTGCATATTAGCCTTTAACATTTGCACTTTTGATTTCTCACGTTCGAGTCCCATACACTTTAACGGTGTTCGAAAGTTCGCACAAACTTTCGGTCTGTTCGCATGTTCTGGATGCTATCCGAACCGGGGGGGTGTTTGGCTCATCCCTACCTCTAAGATTGGAAGGGGAGGGGGGCTTGTGGAGAAGGGTAATGGGGGGCTGTTTATGCTGGAAAGTGTAATGGGGGAAGGAGGGGAATTTGTGGTAGATGAAGGAATTAAGGGGGGCTTGTGCTAGAAGTAGGAATGGGGGGATTTGTACTAGGAGGAATGGAGGGGGGATTTGTGCTAGATGGAGGAATGAAGGGGGGGGGGACTTGTGCTAGAAGGAGGAATGGAGGGGTGGATTTGTACTAGAAGGAGGAATGAAGGGGGGTGTATTTGTGCTAGAAGGAGGAATGAAGGGGGGGTTGATTTGTGCTAGAAGGAGGAATTGCGGGGATTTGTTCTAGAGGAAGGAATGAAGGGAGAGGTTTGTGCTAGACAGAGGAATGGAGGGGGAATCTGTGCTAGAAGGAGAAATAAGGGGGGATTTGTGCTAGAAGGAGGAATGCGGGGGGTGGATTGGTGCTAGAAGGAGGAATGCAGGGGGAGGTGGATTTGTGCTAGAAGGAGGAATGAAGAGGGGGATTTGTGCTAGAAGGAGGAGTGAAGGGTGTGGATTTGTGCTACAAGGAGGAATGGAGGGGGGATTTGTGCTAGACGTAAAAGGAGGAATGGAGGGGGGGTTTTGTGCTAAAAGGAGGAATGAAGGGGGAGATTTGTGCTAGAAGGAGGAATGGAAGGGGGGTATTTGTGCTAGAAGGATAAATGGGGGGGGGGTGCTAGAAGGAGGAATGAAGGGGGAGATTTGTGCTAGAAGGAGGAATGGAGGGGGGATTTGTGCTATAAGGAGAAATGAAGGGGAGATGTGTGCTAGAAGGAGGATGGGGGGATTTGTGCTAGAAGGAGAAATGAAGGGGTGATTTGTGCTAGAAGGAGGAATGCAGGGGGTGGATTTGTGCTAGAAGGAGGAATGAAGGGTGTGGATTTCTGCTAGAAGGAGGAATGGAAGGGGTGATTTGTGCTAGAAGTAGGAATAAAGGGGGAGATTTTTGCTAGAAGGAGGAATGGAAGGGAGGGATTTGTGTTAGAAGGAGAAATGGGGGGGGGGGTCTGTGCTAGAAGGAGGAATGAAAGGGGAATTTGTGCTATAAGGAGGAATGAAGAGAAGGATTTTTGCTAGAAGGAGGAATGAAGGGGGTGGATTTGTGCTAGAAGGAGGAATGGAGGGGGATTTGTGCTAGAAGTAGAAGGAGGAATGGATGGGGGAATTTGTGCTAAAAGGATGAATGAAGGGGGAGATTTGTGCTAGAAGGAGGAATGGAAGGGGGTATTTGTGCTAGAAGGAGAAATGGGGGATCTGTGCTAGAAGGAGGAATGAAGGGGGAGATTTGTGCTAGAAAGAGGAATAGAGGGGGGGATTAGTGCTAGAAGGAGGGATGAAGGGGAGATTTGTGCTAGAAGGAGGATGGGGGGGGGATTTGTACTAGAAGGAAAAATGGAGGCAAGATTTGTGGTAGAAGGAGAAATGGAGGGGAGATTTGTGCTGGAAGGAGGAATGAAGGGGAGATTTGTGCTAGAAGGAGGAATGCGGGGGGGGGATTTGTGCTAGAAGGAGAAATGGAGGGATCTGTGCTAGAAGAAGGAATAAAGGGGGAGATTTGTGCTAGAAGGAGGAATGGGGGGGATTTGTGCTAGAAGGAGGAATGGGGGTATTTGTGCTAGAAGGAGGAATGAAGGGGAGATTTGTGCTAGAAGGAGAAATGGAGGGGGATTTGTGCTAGAAGGAGAAATGGAGGGGGGATTTGTGCTAGAAGGAGAAATGGGGGGATCTGTGCTAGAAAGAATGAAGGGGGAGATTAGTGCTAGAAGGAGGAATGGAGGGGGGGGATTTGTGCTGGAAGGAGGAATGAAAGGGAGATTTGTGCTAGGAGAAATGGAAGGGGGAATTGTGCTAGATGGAGGAATGAAGGGGAGATTTGTGCTAGAAGGAGGAATGCAGGGGGAGGAAATCCTGCGCTAGAAGGAGGAATGGGGGGATTTTGTGAATATCCCATCACCAACAGCCCCACCAACATCTGACCCCCCCCCCCCCCCCAGGCTGCTCAGTCAAAAATTCCCAGGCTAGGGATGAGCCAAACACCCCCCGGTTCGGTTCACACCAGAACCTGTGAACGGATCGAAAATTCGCGCAAACTTTAGAACCCCATTGAAGTCTATGGGACTCGAACGTTCGAAATCAAAAGTGCTAATTTTAAAGGCTAATTTGCATGGTATAAAAAGGAAAAAAATTTAAAACTGCTTGCGGCTTTAATGTAATGTCGGGTCCTGGCAATATGGATCAAAATCAGTGAGCCAAGAGGCATGGGTACCCCCCCGGACTATTACCAGGCCCTTTGGGTCTTATATAGATATTAAGGGGAACCCCACACCCAAATTAAAAAAAGAAAAGGCGTGGGGCCCCCAGGACCTATATACTCTGAACACCAGTATACAGGGGGTGCAAACAAGACAATGACTGTAGGCTTTTTGAAAATTTGGGGGTTTTAGTGAAACAAGGATTGTTGATAAAGCATCAGTGGAGAGGAGACACGTTTTTCCCATATTAACTCTTACAGGAGAGAATTTCCCTTCATAGGGGTAGATTTCATCTCACTTCCTGTTGTCTCCTTCCGTTTGCAAGTAGGAGTCGTCTGTAAGTTGGATGTTTGAAAGTAGGGGGCCTGCTCTATATACTCTGCAGAAATTGGGGCCTTAGGTGTTGGTGTTGCCACAATATAGTAAGCCCTCACAGTTACTCTTGGTGGGTGCAGGAACGGGCCCTGCTATGAAATATTAGATGAAGGATTGTAATTACATGCCCCTGTTGAACAGGGTCAGAAAATTTGGGCCTTTGGTGGTGTTGGGGGTGGTGCTGGTGCCGCAACACTGAAGGTCCTCACAGTTACTCTTGGTGGGCGCATAAACGGGCCCTGCTGTGAAATATTAGATCAAGAATTGTAATTACATGCACCTGTTGAACAGGGGCAGAAAAATTGGGCCTTTGGTGGTGGTGGTGGTGTTGCCACAACACTGTAAGTCCTTACAGTTACTCTTGGTGGGTGCTGGAACAAGCCCTGCTGTGAAATATTAGATCAAGAATTGTAATTACATGTCCCTGTTGAACAGGGGCAGAAAAATTGGGCCTTAGGCACTGGTGCCACAACACTGCAACCCCTCACAGATACTCTAGTTGAAGCACAAGAATGAGCCCTCCTGCTAAATATTGCATCAAAAATTGTAATTACACTCCCCTGTTAAAGAGGGGCTGAAAAATTGGGCCTTAGGCACTGGTGCTGGTGCCACAACACTGCAACCCCTCACAGATACTCTAGTTGGAGTGCAAGAAAGAGCCCTGCTGCAAAGTATTGCATCAAAAATTGTAATATTACGCCCCTGTTAAATAGGGGCTGAAAAATTGGGCCTTAGCCACTGGTGGCCGCGCCCAGAACCAAAAATATTCTTACAAGCTCTCGGCATGATCATAGTCACTCTGCATAACAGGATAGTCACTCAGCATCAGCATAGGCAGTCTTGAAGGGATCTGACATTTCAAAAAAAATTATTTGATTACATCAGCATCAGGTGCTTGGTAGCTGGTGGTGATCCAAGACTGATTCATTTTTTTAAAGGGCAGTCGATCGACGGAGTCGGTGGACAGGCGCACCCTGTGATCGGCTACAGAGCCTCCATCAGCACTGAATGTGCGTTCCGAAAGAACGCTGGATGCAGGACAGGCCAGTAGCTCAATTGCATACTGTGCAAGCTCTGGCCAGTGATCCACCCTCAAGACCCAGTAACCCAGAGGATTTTCGGTGGGAAAGGTGTCCAAGTCAGATCTTGCCCCTAGGTATTCCTGCACCATGTAAAACAGACACTGGCGATGGTTGCTGGAACTGATCATACCTTGGGGCTGAGGACTGAAAAATTGTCTGAACGCATCGGTCAGACGGCCAACTTCTCCACCGCTCCTTCTTTGACTGACCGAAGCCTCAGGCAACATGTTGTCCAGGAACAGGAGTTTGTAACCTCCCAG
Organism: Lithobates clamitans; assembly: GCA_037952925.1. Taxonomy (NCBI): domain Eukaryota; kingdom Metazoa; phylum Chordata; class Amphibia; order Anura; family Ranidae; genus Lithobates; species Lithobates clamitans. Next base: position 1,312,094 of record JBBGZY010000160.1, read on the forward strand.
TCTCTGGGAACGCAGAACAGACCTTTTCTGCAAGGCCTCCCGAAGATGTTTCATCCTCTGCTCCCTCTGCGATGGCAAGATAAGGTCTGCAACCTTACCCTTGTAACATGGATCAAGGAGGTTGCCAGCCAGTATTGATCCCTCTCCTTGATACCACAAATACGTGGATCCTTCCGCAGGCTTTGCAGGGATCAGGGAGGCCATGCAGCGTAGGTTTGCTGAGGCATTCGGTCCGGAGTCCTCTGGGTCACAAAGGACGACATGATCCGCACCCACCTCCTCCAGCCACGTACAAGTCCATGGGTTTCTCTGGACTGTAAATGATCCCTTAAAGACTGCTGCTGATGCTGAGTGCCAGGCTCCACCTCCATGCTGACACAATCCTCCTCCTCTTCCTGTGTGATCGGCAGGCACGCAGGAACATTGTCTGTATAAAGGGGGCCTTGAGAGCTAAGGAAGTCCTCCTCTTCCTGCCTCTGTTCTGCCTCAAGTGCCATTAACCATTATTCCACGCAGTGTGTGCTCCAACAGGTGGACAAGGGGGGCAGTGTCACTGATGCATGCACTGTCACTGCTAACCATCCTCGTGGCCTCAAATGGTGACAGGAGAGTGCATGCATCCTTAGTCATGTCCCACTGGCATTGAGAAAAAAACAAGCTCCCCTGACGCTGTCCTGGTGCCATAGTTGCACAGGTACTCATTGATGGCCCTCTGCTGCATGTGCAGCCGCTGCAGCATGGCCAACGATCCACCTGGTGGGCATGTCACAGATTAGGCAGTTCTTGGGCAGGTTAAATTCCTTTTGGAGGTCAGCCAGCCGAGCACTGGCATTTTATGACCTGCGGAAATGCACACAGACTTTCCTGGCATGCTCAGGACATCCTGTAAGCCCGGGTACCTGCCCAAGAACACTTGCACCACCAAGTTAAGGACGTGAGCAAAACAGGGCACGGGGTCAGTTGTCCCTGTTGGAGGGTGGAGAGTAGGGATGAGCTTTGTGTTCGAGTCGAACCTATGTTCGAATCGAACATTGTCTGTTCGCCCGTTCGCCGAATTGCGAACGATATGGGCCGTTCGGGCCAAATTCGTGTGGCACGTCATGGCCCATAATTCACTGCGGCATCGCAGTGCATTGCTGGCTGATGATTGGCCAAGCATGCACTATGACCTGCATGCTTGGCCAATCACAGCGCCCTCTGAACAGAGAGCCATAATTGGCCAAAGCCAAGGAGGCTTTGGCCAATTATGGCTCAGGGGATTTAGTACACGCCCCACACTATATGAGGCCGCCTGCACGGCGGCCCTGTGTAGTGTGTTCTCCGGCGTTGAAAGAGATAGACAGTGTCATTTGATTTAAGTTAGATAGATTAGGGAGGACAGTCAGTGAGTTAGCTGCACTTACAGTGTATTATGTATATATATGCATCCCAGGTGTTGTGTGTGTATATATATATATATATATACACTGTATTCAGTTTAGCTAGATCCAATCCTGTTATCTTCCTACTAACAGGCAGGCTTGTCTTGTTACAGTATTTACAGCTACCTGAAGGAAATTGCTGGTGTTCTTTTGATCCTATTAGTACCACAGTCAGGCAGCTAGACTATTTACAGTTAGTTTAGTGTGACCTCTGCACAGTGTTCAGCTAAAACTACAAGTTAGTGTAGTGCGTCCTCCTCACAGTGTTCAGCTAAAGCTACAAGTTAGTTTAGTGTGACCTCTGCACAGTGTTCAGCTAAAGCTACAAGTTAGGGTAGTGCGTCCTCCTCACAGTGTTCAGCTAAAGCTACAAGTTAGTGTAGTGCGTCCTCTAAACAGTGTTCAGCTAAAACTACAAGTTAGTGTAGTGCGACCTCTGCACAGTGTTCAGCTAAAGTTACAACTTAGTGTAGTGCGTCCTCCTCACAGTGTTCAGCTAAAACTACAAGTTAGTGTAGTGCAACCTCTGCACAGTGTTTAGCTAAAGCTACAAGTTAGTGTAGTGCGTCCTCTGAACAGTGTTCAGCTAAAGCTACAAGTTAGTGTAGTGCGTTCTCCTCAGTGTTCAGCTAAAACTACAAGTTAGTGTAGTGCGACCTCTGCACAATGTTCAGCTAAAGCTACCTGCAGAAGGTTGGTGGTGTTTTCCTGATCCTACCACTACCGCAGGCAGCTAAATAAGCTACAAGTTAGTTTTTTCCGAGCTCTGCACAGTGTTCACCTAAAGCTACCTGTAGAAGGTTGGTGGTGTTTTCCTGATCCTATCACTACTGCAGGCAGCTAAATAAGCTGCAAGTTAGTTTTTTGCGAGCTCTGCACAGTGTTCACTTAAAGCTACCTGTAGAAAGTTGGTGGTGTTTTCATACTACAGACAGGCAGTTGATTTTGCTAGCTGCAGTATCAGTATATATATATATATATATATATATATATATATATATATATATATCCCATCTTAGTGCTGGTACAGGCCATTAGTATGTCTGGAAGGCCAACAAGGAGAGGCAGACAGTCACAAGCCAATAAAAGAGGGCAAGCAGGCTCTGTGTCTAAAGGCAAGAGTGCTGATTGTGGAGACAGTGCATCCTCATCAGCACGTGGCCGTAGGACACGCTTGGCCTTTTTTTCGGCAGCTGGACATGTTGAGCCACAACATGCGGAAGACTTGGTCGAGTGGATGACCAAGCCGTCCTCATCCTCCTCATCCTCTCCCACCCATGCTCAGGGTACTTTGTCTGGCAAAGCAGCTGCCAACGCTGCCTCTTCCCTCAGCTCCATGGCATCAGTGACTCCTTCCCTAGCCCCACCATGTCCTCCTGAGGAGTCCCTCCAACTGTTTGACCACAGTGTTGGGTACATGCTCCAGGAGGATGCCCAGCGTTTAGAAGGCTCTGATGATGATACTGAGCTAGATGAAGGCAGTAACGTGAGCATGGACAGAGGGGGTGCCCAAGAAGGACAGCAATCTGGCAGTCATGCTCCCCCTGCTGCAGCATACTGCCAGGTGTGCTCCAGTGATGAGGAGGGAGGGGATGATGAGGTCACTGACTCAATGTGGGTGCCTGATAGGAGAGAGGAGGAGGAGGAGGCACATCACCAATGAGGCAGGATGCCCTCCAGGGGCCAGCCTAAGGGCAGCACAGTAACTGCATCACATCCCAAAGCTCTGCATGTGCAGGGAGCTGCTGTCTCTGTGCGTTATTCCAAAAGTTCTTTGGTGTGGGCCTTTTTTGAGATGAGTGCATCAGATCGCACCGCTGCTATTTGCAACATACCCTATTTCCCCGAAAATAAGACCTAGCGTGATTGTCGGTGGTGGCTGTAATATAAGCCCTACCCCCCAAATAAGCCCTACCCTGTTTCCCTGAAAATAAGCCCTACCCTGAAAATAAGACCTACAAGGACTTTAACTAGGGTTTATTTGGGGGGTAGGGCTTATATTGCAGCCATCACCGACAATCACGCTAGGTCTTATTTTCAGGGAAACAGGGTATGTCTCAAGCATATCTCACGTGACCAAAACATCTCCTGCTTGGGCACCACATGCTTGACCAGACATATGTTGACCTGCCATGCAGTTCTTTGGCAAGCGTATCTAAAAGACCCACACCAAAGAACAAAGATGACCTCTCCTTGCTGCTCATCAGCTGAGATCTCCAAACCCACTATACCTTCAGTTCTCTCTGAGACCTGCACTGAGAGGAATGAAGGTGTAGAATTAGGTGTGTCACAGCCAAGTACTTGTGGCCAATCTGCTTTCAGTACACCGACGTCAGATTGTACCAGGCAAATTTCCCTGCCCCAGCTGCTGCACCGCCGAAAGAAGTTTGCTCCCAGGCATCCACATGCCCAGCGGGTGAATGCTAGCTTGGCAAAATTGCTAGCACTTCAACTGCTACTTTTTCAGTTGGTAAACTCTGCCCCCTTCCAAGAGTTTGTGGAATGTGCGGTTCCTCAGTGGCAGGTACCCAAACGCCACTTTTTCTCAAGGAAGGCGATTCCAGCTCTCTACCGGCATGTGGAAGGCAATGTCCATGCCTCGCTGGACAGGGCGGTCAGCGGTAAGGTGCATATTACCGCTGACTCATGGTCCAGCAGGCATGGACAGGGACGTTACCTAAGTTTCACCGTGCATTGGGTGACTCTGCTGGCAGCTGGGAAGGATGCAGGACAAGGTGCAGTAGTGTTGGAGGTTGATCCGCCACCACGCCTCCAAAATGCCACTACTAATGATTGTGACACACCTCTATCCTCCACTCACTCCTCTTCTTCTTCTTCCATGGCCTCTTTCTGTGCTTGGTCCTCGGAACCAGTGGTGCTCTGTAGCCGTTCAAGGGCTATGCAAGTATGCCAGCCAAAAAATGCCATGCAGTGCTTGAGCTGGTGTGCTTGAGGGACAGGAGCCACACTGGGACAGAGATTCTGTTAGCTCTGCAGGGGCAGGTTCAGAGGTGGTTGACGCCACGCCAACTTAAGGCAGGAATGGTGGTTTGTGACAATGGCACCAACCTCCTCTCTGCCCTCCGACAGGGACAAATGACCCATGTGCCCTGTTTGGCTCACGTCCTTAACTTGGTGGTGCAGCGGTTCTTGGGCAGGTACCTGGGCTTACAGGATGTCCTGAGGCAGGCCAGGAAAGTCTGTGTGCATTTCCGCTGGTCATATAATGCCAGTGCTCGGCTGGCAGACCTCCAAAAGGAGTTTAACCTGCCCAAGAACCGCCTAATCTGTGACATGCCCACCAGGTGGAACTCAACGTTTGCCATGCTGCAGTGGCTGCACACGCAGCAGAGGGCCATCAATGAGTACCTGTGCGACTATGGCACCAGGACAGGGTCAGGGGAGCTTGGTTTTTTTCCCCACGCCAGTGGGCCATGATCAGGGATGCATGCACTGTCCTGTCACCATTTGAGGAGGCCACGAGGATGGTGAGCAGTGACAGTGCATGCATCAGTGACACTGTCCCCCTTGTCCACCTGTTGGAGCACACGCTGCCTGGAATAATGCGTGGACAGGGCACTTGAGTCAGAACAGAGGCAGGAAGAGGAGGACTTCCTTAGCTATCAAGGCCCCCTTTATCCAGACAGTGTTCCTGCGTGCCCGCTGATCACACAGGAAGAGGACGAGGAGGAGGAGGAGAAGGATTGCGTCAGTATGGAGGTGGAGCCTGGCACTCAGCATCAGCAGCAGTCTTTAAGGGATCAGTCCCAAGAAACACATGGACTTGTACGTGACTGGGAGGAGGTGGCTGCGGACCATGTCGTCTTCAGTGACCCAGAGGACTCCGGACCGAATGCCTCAGCAACCCTACGCTGCATGGCCTCCCTGATCTTGTTAAAGCCTGCGTAAGGATCCTCGTATTCGTGGTATCACTGAGAAGGACCAATGCTGGCTGGCAACCCTCCTTGATCCACGTTACAAGGGTAAGTTTGCGGACCTTATCTTGCCGTCGCAGAGGGAGCAGAGGATGAAACATCTTCGGGAGGCCTTGCAGAAAGGTCTGTGCAACGCGTTCCCATAGACTGGGAGGTTACAAACTCCTGTTTCTGGACAACGTGTTGCTGAGGCTTCGGTCAGTCAAAGAAGGAGCAGTGGAGAAGGTGGCCGTCTGACCAATGCGTTCAGACAATTTTACCGCAGCCCCAAGGTATGATCGGTTCCAGCAACCATCGCCAGCATCTGTTTTACATGGTGCAGGAATACCTAGGGGCAAGATCTGACTTGGACACCTTTCCCACCGAAAATCCTCTGGGTTACTGGGTCTTGAGGATGGATCACTGGCCAGAGCTTGCACAGTATGCAATTGAGCTACTGGCCTGTCCTGCATCCAGCATTCTTTTGGAACGCACATTCAGTGCTGCTGGAGGCTTTGTAACCGTTCACAGGGTGCGTCTGTCCACCGACTCGGTCGATCGACTGACCTTCATAAAAATGAATCAGTCTTGGATCACCACCAGCTACCAAGCACCTGATGCTAATGTAACTGAATAATTTTTTTTTAAATCTGAGATCCCTTCAAAGACTGCCTATGCTAATGCTGAGTGACTTTCCTGAGTAATTATCCTCTTCCTCCTTAATGATCACGCTGATAGCTTGTAAGAACATTTTTGGTTCTGTTCGCCGCCACCAGTGCCTAAGGCCCAATTTTTCAGCCCCTGTTTAACAGGGGCGTGTAATTACAATTTTTGATGCAATACTTTGCAGCAGGGCTCGTTCCTGCGTTCCAACTAGAGTATCTGTGAGGGGTTGCAGTGTTGTGGCTCCAGCACCAGTGCCTAAGGCCCAATTTTTCAGCCCCTGTTTAACAGGGGCGTGTAATTACATTTTTTGATGCAATACTTTGCAGCAGGGCCCGTTCCTGCGTTCCAACTAGAGTATCTGTGAGGAGTTGCAGTGTTGTGGCACCAGCACCAGTGCCTAAGGCCCAATTTTTCAGCCCCTGTTCAACGGGGGCATGTAATTACAATTCTTGATCTAATATTTCACAGCAGGGCCTGTTTCTGCGCCCACCAAGAGCGAGTGAGGACTTACAGTGTTGTGGCACCAGCACCACCACCAAAGGCCCAATTTTAATTTTTAAGTACATTTAATTACAATTCTTGATCTAATATTTCACAACAGGGCCCTGTGAGGGCTTACAGTGTTGTGGCCACAACAACACCTAAGGCTCGAATTTCTGCAGAGTATATAGGGCAGGCCCCTACTTTCAAACATCCAACTTACAAATGACTCCTGCTTGCAAACGGAAGGAGACAACAGGAAGTGAGGTGAAATCTACCCCTAGGAAGGGAAATTCTCTCCTGTAAGAGTTAATATGGGAAAAACATTTCTCCTTTCCACTGATGCTTTATCACAATCCTTGTTTCACAAAAAACCCCAAATTTTCAAAAAACATTTGTCATTGGGACAAAAAGTGAGGTGAAATCTTCTGAAGTGGAGCACAGACAGCAAAACAAATGTCACAGGGGTGAATAACCCTTCCCTGTGTTTTCCAAAAAGCTTAAAATAGATTTTTTGGCTGGAGCTAAACACGTTAAAAATGTACCAGTTCAAAATTACAAACAGATTCTACTTAACAACAAACCTACAGTCCCTGTCTTGTTTGCACCACCTGTATACTGCTGTTCAGAATCCAGAGCCTGTATACTGCTGTTTCCTTTTTAATTTGGGTGCGGGGTTCCACTTAATATCCATACAAGACCCAAAGGGCCTGGTAATGGACTGGGGGGTACCCATGCCGTTTGTCTCACTGATTTTTATTCATATTGCCAGGACTCGACATTACATTAAAGCCGCAAGCAGTTTTAAATGATTTTTTTTCCTTTAAAAATGACATTTTGTGCAGGGACTGTTCTAAGCACGGGAAACACGCGCCACTTTACAGGCATACTGTAGACACCCCCCAGGTACGATATTTAAAGGAATATTTCACTTTTTTTTACTTTAAGCATCATTAAAATCACTGCTCCCGAAAAAACGTGCGTTTTTAAAAGGTTTTTTGCATTGATACATGTCCCCTGGGGCAGGACCCGGGTCCTTAAACCCTTTTTAGGACAATACCATGCAAATTAGCCTTTAAAATTAGCACTTTTGATTTCGAACGTTCGAGTCCCATAGACGTCATTGGGGTTCTAGCGTTCGTGCAAATTTTCGGTCCGTTCCCAGGTTCTGGTGGGAACCGAACCGGGGGGTGTTCGGCTCATCCCTAGTGGAGAGGGGGTTGGTGCCATTGTCGCAAACCACCATTCCTGCCTTAAGCTGGCATGGCATCAACCACCTCTGAGCCTGCCCCTGCCGAGCTAACAGAATCTCTGCCCCAAGCACACCAGCTCAAGCACCGCATGGCATCTTTTGGCCTGCATACTTGTGTAGACCCTTGAACGCCTACGGAGCACCGCTGGTTCTGAGGACAAAGCACAGGAAGAGGCCATGGAGGAAGAAGAAGAGGAGGGGATGGAGGAGAGAGGTGTCAGAATCACCAGTAGTAGCATTTTAAAGGCGTGGTGGCGGAATAACCTCCAACACTACTGCACCTTGTCCTGCATCCTTCCCAGCTTTCAGCAGAGTCACCCAATGCTCCGTGAAAGATAGGTAACGTCCCTGTCCATGCCTGCTGGACCATGAGTCAGCGGTAATATGCACCTTACCGCTGACCGCCCTGTCCAGCGAGGCAAAGACATTGCCTTCCACATGTCGGTAGAGAGCTGGAATCGCCTTCCGTGAGAAAAAGTGGCATTTGGGAACCTGCCACTGAGGAACCACACATTCCACAAGGGGGCAGAGTCTAGCAACTGAAAAGGCAGCAGTTGAAGTGCAAGAAATTTAGCCAAGCTAGCATTCAACCGCTGGGCATGTGGATGGCTGGGAGCGAACTACTTTTGGTGGTGCAGCAGCTGGGGCAGGGAAATTTGCCTGGTACAATCTGACGTCGGTGTACCAATAGCAGATTGCCCGCAAGTACTTGGCTGTGACACACCTAATTCTACACCTTCATTCCTCTCAGTGCAGGTCTCAGAGAGGACTGAAGGTATAGTGGGGTTGGAGATCCCAGCTGATGAGGAGCAAGGAGAGGTCCTCTTTGTTCTTTGATGTGGGTCTTTTAGGTACGCTTGCCAACGAACTGCATGGCAGGTCAACATATGTCTGGACATGCATGTCGTGCCCAAGTGGGTGATGGTTTGGCCACGCGAGATATGCTTGAGACATGTGTTGCAAATAGCAGCGGTGGGATCTGATGCACTCGTCTCAAAAAAGGCCCACACCAAAGAACTTTTGGAATAACGCGCAGAGACACCAGCGCCCTGCACATGCAGAGCTCTGTGGTGTGATGCAGTCAGTGTGCTGCCCTTAAGCTGGCCCCTGGAGGGCATCCTGCCTCGTTGGTGATGTGCCTCCTCCTCCTCCTCTATCCTATCAGGCACCCACGTGGAGTCAGTGACCTCATCATCCCCTCCCTCCTCATCACTGAAGCAAACCTGGTAGTATGCTGCAGCTGGGGGAACATGACTGCCGGATTGCTGTCCTTCTTGGGTACCCTCTCTGTCTGGGTTCACGTTACTGCCTTCCTCTAGCTGAGCACCATCATCGGAGCCTTCACAACGCTGGGCATCCTCCTGGAGCATGTACCCAACACTGTGGTCTAACAGTTCTGGGGACTCCTCAGGTGGACATGGTGGGGCTAGGGAAGGAGTGACTGATGCCATTGAGTCGAGAGAAGAGGCCGCGTTGGCAGCTGCTTTGCCAGACAAAGTACCCTGAGCCTGGGTGAGAGAGGATGAGGAGGATGAGGACGGCATGGTCATCCACTCTACCAAGTCTTATGCATGTTGCAGCTCAACATGGCCAGCTGTTGAAAAAAAGGACAAGTGTGTCCCACGGCCACATACTGATGGGTTCTTCAGGTAGCTATAGGTGCAACTGTGCAGGGTACACAGTACACTAACTGTAAATACTTCAAGCTGCCTGCCTGTGGTATTAATAAGATCAGAAGAATAACACCAGCACTTGTCTTCAGGTAGCTATAGGTGCACACTGTGCAGGGTACTGTCACGTACCTGACGGTAGAGCCTGATATGCAGGGAATGGCCTCTCTTGCTCCTCTGATTCTGGCCCCCTGATAGAGTAGACAGAAGGAGCAGAAGTGCAGAGTCACACAAGTGCCAAACAGTTCGTCTTCACTGTAATGTAGAACAGCGGCAGGTGGCACGGTGCTGGAGCAGGGTTCTCCAATGAGCGGAAGATGCAGGTCAGGCAAGCCGGGTCAAACACTGGCGGGAACGCCAGAAGCAGAAACGGAGGCAGGAGCGTAGTCTGGATGCAGGCAGGGTCGGCAACGGGCTGGCAGCGTGGTAGTAGAAGGAGCAGGCAGATGCGAAGTCAGAACAAGCCGGGTCAGATGCAGGCAACAGGTAGCAGAGTCAGAGGCAAGCTGGGTCGGTAAACAGGTGCAGGTATCACGGGTAAAACAGGCAGGAACACACGGGAACACTGTAGAATGGACAGCACTGGATGCAAGCACAGACCAAATTTAAATAGCCTCTTGGTAATGTGCACACAGGTGCACCGAAGGTGTTCTGGCAGAGGCTGAGGTCACAGGTCGACTTCTCCGTCGGCCATCTTGAGTACTGGCTGGTCTTCCCTGACATTGCCCCCCCCTAACGGGCAGCCTCCGGATGCCCAATCTGGCTACTTTGTCAGGATAGGTCCTCTTAAAGGTTTGGATCAGTTCTTGGGCATGAATGTTGGTTTCAGGTTCCCACGAGTTGTCTTCAGGACCGTAACCCCTCCACTTAATAAGGTATTGAACTTGACCTCTCCTTCTCCTGCAATCTAAAATCGCCTCTATTTCAAATTCCTCTTCGCCATCTACCACCACAGGTTCGGGTGGCTCTGCATTCCGATCCGGAAAAGAGTTGGGGATGGCGGGCTTCAGTAAGGTTATATGAAACACAGGGTGGATCCTGAAGGTCTCTGGTAACTCCAGCTCATAGGCAACATCATTAATTCGTCTCTTTACAGGAAACGGTCCCACAAATCTGGGGCCTAATTTCCTTGAGAGACAGGTTAGTTTCAGATTTGTTGTGGCTAACCAGACTTGGTCCCCCGGATTCAGGATCAGGCCCCCTCTTCTCTTCTTATCGAAGATCTGTTTGTTATAAGCTTGAGTCTTGGCCATCGTCTCTTGTAGCAGCTTGTTGTTGGATCTAAAGAAATCCAATGTTTCAAGTACAGCAGGTACCGGGCATTCCGGAATGTTATTAAACAGAAAGGACGGGTGAAAACCGTAGTTTGCGAAGAAGGGAGATTGTTTTGTGGCTGAATGAGAAGAATTATTGTAGGCAAACTCGGCTAAGGGAAGTAAGGACACCCAATCGTCTTGTGAAAAGGAGGAGAAGCAGCGCTGATATTGTTCCAGTGTCTGGTTGGTCCTTTCTGTCTGACCATTAGTCTGCGGATGATAGGCTGAAGAGAATGAAAGTTCAATACCCAAGGATTCACACAAGGATCTCCAGAATCTGGAGGTGAACTGGACCCCTCTGTCTGAGACGATGTTAGTCTTATAACCTCTCTGATGAAGATCTGTGCCGTCTCTTTTGCAGAAGGGGTGCCCTTCATAGGAATGAAGTGGGCCATCTTGGACAATCGATCAATGATTACAAAGATAGTACTGTATCCCTCGGATGGGGGCAGTTCCACAATGAAGTCAATTAAAATCATTCTCCATGGTCTGTTAGGGACAGGTAATGGCTTCAACAGACCCCAGGCCCTGGATTTTCTGTTCTTATTACGGATGCAGGTGGTGCACGATTCCACATATCTCCTACAGTCTCTTGCCACCCCCGGCCACCAGAAGGTTTGCTGCACCAATTCAGCAGTCTTGCTGACCCCAAAGTGTCCAGCCAGCACGTGGTCGTGGCACATGCTCAATGTGGCAGTTCGTACATCCTTCGGCACGAAGACCTTATCCTCATATCAGAGTAGCCCTTCCTGTGTCCGTAAAGTGATCCCAGATGGTGTAGAACTCCTTACAGAGGCTTGTTTATTCTGCGTCATTAAGTCCCCTTGTAGGAGAAGGAAATTTCCTGAGGACAGGATCGTATCCGGGGGAGAGATGTCTTGGGATTTGCTAAACATGCGTGATAGCGCATCCGGCTTTATGTTCTTGGATCCAGATTTGTATGTCAGATGGAAGGTAAATCTCGAAAAGAAAAGTGCCCACCTGGCCTGGCGAGGTCTCAATCTCTTTGCTGTTCTTAGATATTCGAGATTCTTGTGATCTGTGTAGATTAAGATTGGATGTGCTGCTCCCTCGATCAGGTATCTCCATTCTTCTAATGCTGCCTTAATTGCTAAAAGTTTGCGATCCCCAACGTCGTAATTCTTCTCCGCGCTAGACAGTTTACGCGAGAAGAACATGACTGGGTGCAACAGGGCCTTGGGGCCCTGTCTTTGGGACAAGATAGCTCCCACCGCAATTTTCGAGGCGTTAACTTCTAAGACATACGGTAAGGCCGAGTCTGGGTGCTTCAAGACGGGTTCGGATGTGAAAAACCTCTTCAGCGTTTCAAAGGCCGACTGAGCCTCTGGAGAGCAGCGGAATCGGGACCCCTGTTTGGTAAGCTGTGTAATGGGGCAATGATTGCTGAGAACCCCCGAATGAATTTTCGATAAAAGTTTGCAAAGCCTATGAAACGGTGAATACCTTTTTTGTCACATGGAGTAGGCCAGTCCAGGATAGCCGTTACCTTCTGGGGATCCATCCGGATACCTTCGGTGGAAATGATCAGCCCCAGAAATTGGATACTCTGACGTTCAAACTCGCACTTCTTGGGTTTGGCATATAATCCGTGTTGTCGAAGGCGGGTTAATACACTTCTTACGTGTCTGCGGTGGTGTTCTAGGGAGGAAGAAAAAATTTGCATATCATCAAGGTATACAATGACAAATAAGTCCAGGAAGTCTCTGAGAACATCATTAATGAAATGCTGGAAGGTAGCCGGAGAGTTGCAGAGCCCGAAGGGCATCACGAGATACTCGTAATGCCCAAATCATGTGCGGAAAGCAGTCTTCCACTCGTTTCCCTCCCGAATGCGCCCCAAATTATAGGCGCCCTGAAGATCCAATTTGGTAAATATGGTAGCGGAACCAAGTCTTTGAAAAAGTTCAGGAACTAATGGAAGTGGGTAATGGTTCTTCATCGTGACCTTGTTAAGTTCACGGTAGTCCACACAAGGCCTTAACGACTGATCCTTCTTCTGGGGGAAGAAAATCCCTGCCCCAGCTGGAGACGTGGAAGGGCGGATGAAGCCTTTCCTGAGATTGTCATTGATATAGTCCTTCAGTGCCACCAGCTCGCTTTCAGACAAAGGGAAAATCCTCCCAAAGGGAACTTCGGCTCCGGGGAGCAGCTCTATAGGGCAGTCATAGGGCCGATGAGGTGGGAGGATCTCTGCCCCCTTCTTACTAAACACGTCTAGGAAGCTGTGGTAGGCTGTAGGCACAAGCTGACTGGTTTCAGAGTCCGTATCTAGACACAGCAGAGCGGGAACATCACAGGAGGTCTGTAGGCAGTGCTGGGTACAGTAAGAGGAGACGAAGTTAATGCTTCCTTTAGACCAGTCGATATGGAGATCGTGGGCCTTCAACCAAGGTACACCGAGGATAACTGGGAACAGAGGGTAAGCGATGACGTCTAGTCGTAGCAGTTCTCGGTGGTCCTGGAACATGATGGTCAGCAGAGGAATGGTTTCGTGAGTGACTGCTCCGGACTTAATGGTGGAACCATCGGCCAAGTGAACCGAGAGTTTCTGTGCTTTAGGCTGCAGGGGGATATGATGTTCGGCAGCAAAGGACAAGTCCACAAAGCAGCTGCAGGCTCCGGAATCAATTATGGCGGTAGTCTGAAGAGTCCTTCCTGGCAGCTGTAGAGAAATGGGAATAGTAAAGTGAGCGGAGTTGTTAAGCGAGCTTGGGGTTAGCGAGGCAGAAGTAGTGAAGAGAGACTTACGAGGTTTCACTGGGCAGGACCTCACATAATGTCCGGATCCCCCGCAGTATAGGCATAAGTTCTGTTGGCAGTGGCGTTGTCGTTCTTCAACAGTAAGAGAGGGCCGCAGCAGGCCGAGTTGCATAGGTCCGGGGCGTCAGAAGCTGGAGTGGCTGAAGCAGGTGGAGCGGGATAGGACGAGCTGGGTACCCGAGGTAACATCCACACTGGACGGGATGGAGTGAACGCTCTCTCTAGTCTTCGTTCTCTCAGCCGGCGATCATTCTGGATGGATAGATCAATCAGTGTTTCTAAGGTAGGGGGTACCCCTACCCGCGCTAACTCATCTTTGAGTGGTTCGGAGAGGCCCATACGAAATTGGTATCGTAGGGCAGCGTCATTCCAGTTCGTGTCAAATGCCCATCGTCGAAATTCAGAGACATAGTCTTCCACCGCCCTACGACGTTGTTGAAGTGCATGAAGGGCCGCTTCGGCTGAAGCTGTCTGCTGAGGATCTTCATACAGCTGGGCCATGGCACTGAAGAAAGAGGTTAAGTTGGATAAGCATTCGGCCTAATGTCCCATACTTCAAGCTGCCTGCCTGTGGTATTAATAGGATCAGAAGAAGTACAACAGCACTGGTCTTCGGGTAGCTATAGGTGCAACTGTGCAGAGTACACTAACTGTAAATACTTCAATCTGCCTGCCTGTGGTATTAATAGGATCAGAAGAAGCACAACAGCACTAGTCTTCGAGTAGCTATAGGTGCAACTGTGCAGGGTACACAGTACACTAACTGTAAATACTTCAAGCTGCCTGTCTGTGGTATTAATAGGATCAGAAGAAGAACACCAGCACTGTCTTCAGGTAGCTATAGGCGCAACTGTGCAGGGTACACAGTACACTAACTGTAATTACTCCAAGCTGCCTGCCTGTGGTATTAATAGGATCCGAAGAAGAACAACAGCACTTGTCTTCAGGTAGCTATAGGTGCAACTGTGCAGGGGTACACAGTACACTAACTATAAATACTTCAAGCTGCCTGCCTGTGGTATTAATAGGATCAGAAGAAGAACACCAGCACTTGTCTTCAGGTAGCTATAGGTGCACACTGTGCAGGGTACACAGTACACTAACTGTAAATACTTCAAGCTGCCTGCCTGTGGTATTAATAGGATCAGAAGAAGTACAACAGCACTGGTCTTCGGGTAGCTATAGGTGCAACTGTGCAGGGTATACAGTACACTAACTGTAAATACTTCAAGCTGCCTGCCTGTGGTATTAATAGGAACAGGAGAAGAACACCAGCACTTGTCTTCAGGTAGCTATAGGTGCAACTGTGCAGGGGTACACAGTACACTAACTGTAAATACTCCAAGCTGCCTGCCTGTGGTAATAATAGGATCAGAAGAAGAACACCAGCACTTGTCTTCAGGTAGCTATAGGTGCAACTATGCAGGGTACACAGTACACTAACTGTAAATACTTCAAGCTGCCCGCCTGTGGTATTAATAGGATCAGAAGAAGAACACCAGCACTTGTCTTCAGGTAGCTATAGGTGCAACTGTACAGGGGTACATAGTACACTAACTGTAAATACTTCAAGCTGCCTGCCTGTGGTATTAATAGGATCAGAAGAAGAACACCAGCACTTGTCTTCAGGTAGCTATAGGTGCAACTGTACAGGGGTACATAGTACACTAACTGTAAATACTTCAAGCTGCCTGCCTGTGGTATTAATAGGATCAGAAGAAAAACACCGGCACTTGTCTTCAGGTAGGCCTTAGGGGGGAGCTTATCAAATGTGGGGCGTGTACCAAACCCCCAGAGCCATAATTGGCCAAAGCCACGCTGGCTTTGGCCAATTACGGCTCTCTGTGCAGACGGCGCTGTGATTGGCCAAGCATGCGGGTCATAGTGCATTCTTGAAATCATACAATACAGCGCTTGCAAATAAATAGTATCAAACAAAAACTTTTTGTGAAACCAAAAAAGAAAAGAAATGGAACTTTGTTGCAGCAGCAGGGTGAAAGTACTGTACTTTGAAGATGTATAAACCAAGTGGACTGCGCTAGCAACTAATTGTGTAAAGATGTATAAACAAAAAAAACCCAAACCACCAAAGGGTGTTGGTGAAGTGACAAGTGAGTAAAAATATGGATGTGTCAGAGAACTGGACCTGCAGCTCGTGCACCCGAGTCAGCACTCAGTGTGCATGCACTACGCCGCAGCACCAGAGCTCCAAGACCCTCCACACAAACAAAATCAATTGGTGTAGAAGTGACAGGATCATGGGACGATGCACTATTAAAACAGATGCATCTATCAAAATCTCAGAAATTAACATACAATAATATAAACAAAAATAAATATATATGCAAATAAAACTTGACAATTGTGCAGAAAGTAGAATAGCTTGGAGCGAACCACTCAGCACATTCCAGATAGCACAGAGAGACCATAAAATGTCATCTATAGTATAGATGCTCCTTCATGAGGCAGACATTCACATGATGAACGGGCTTCACACTTTTTAATCTTGGGCCAATGGTGTGGTGATGTAAAAAGGATTGCTCATAAGGCCATGGAAGCACACGTTCCACCGAAGGAGAGAAGAGAAGTATATGGCATAAAATCTTTTAAAACCAGAGGTCACCTGCGCATAAATGCGCTACTCACGGGACCAATAAGGAAAGCAGGCATTCAGATATATCGGTCGGTTCGCCGCTCATGGCGTGCGCTCCACCGCCAGGAAGTGATGTCACTGGTACAGGTCGAAAAAAACGTGAACAGGATGTTGCGTCGACGCGTTTCGCCCCTCCCCCAGGGCGTTATCAAAGACTTAACATCCTGCCGGCGTGTGAACCTTTTATGTTATGTTCAATGAGTGACAGCCATTTACGGCCAATGGGTGAGAAGTTACCCATTCCTTCCTCTATCATCATATCCTGTTTGCAAAAAATAAAACTTTACTCAATGGTCGGAGACAAACAACTCCAATAAGCAGATAGATGTTTACAGCATCTTCATAAGGAGAAACATCTTAGCCCTCCCTGCCTTCCATAGAACAAAGTATATGCAAACCAAAGAATACTAACATCAGGATATTTAAATAGACAGGAAATAAATTCATACAATATATTAGATATCTAAACTCCTAATAATAAAACCAATAGTTTAATACATAACATTTTTAAAAATCTATAAAAATGACAAATTGATATATGAAAAAATTATATTGTGCAAAAAAATGGAAATATAAATAAAAATAAAAATAAGAATAAAAATAAAAATGAAAATAAAAATAGAAAGAAAATAAAATAGAAAGAAAATAAAATAAAATTCTTATCGAACTGGTAGTATAAATATATATTTTGTTTTCCATTATACCTCAATATATATTTTTTATATATGTGTCTGTGCATTTTGGTACCGTTTTTTACCATCATGCATCTCTGATTATGTTTTTTCCCATGTCCTAATCGTGAATATCAATCTGGGAGATTAGTAAACCATCGAGTGGAATTTTTTACATTTTATTTTTATTTTCATTTTCATTTTCATTTATATTTTTATTTTTATTTTTATTTTAATTTTATTTTTATTTTTATTTTTATTTTTATTTTTATTATTTATTTTTATTTTTATTTTTATTTTTATTTTTATTTTTATTTTATTTTTTTTATTTTTATTTTTATTTATATTTATTTTTATTTTTATTTTTATTTTTATTTTTATTTTTATTTTTATTTTTTTTTATTTTTATTTTTATTTTTATTTTTATTTTTAATTTTATTTTTATTTTTATTTTTATTTTTATTTTCATTTTTATTTTTATATATATTTTTATTTTCTTCTTATTATATTATATTATATTATTTTATTTTCTTTCTATTTTTATTTTCATTTTTATTTTTATTCTTATTTTTATTTTTATTTATATTTCCATTTTTTTGCACAATATAATTTTTTCATATATCAATTTGTCATTTTTATAGATTTTTAAAAATGTTATGTATTAAACTATTGGTTTTATTATTAGGAGTTTAGATATCTAATATATTGTATGAATTTATTTCCTGTCTATTTAAATATCCTGATGTTAGTATTCTTTGGTTTGCATATACTTTGTTCTATGGAAGGCAGGGAGGGCTAAGATGTTTCTCCTTATGAAGATGCTGTAAACATCTATCTGCTTATTGGAGTTGTTTGTCTCCGACCATTGAGTAAAGTTTTATTTTTTGCAAACAGGATATGATGATAGAGGAAGGAATGGGTAACTTCTCACCCATTGGCCGTAAATGGCTGTCACTCATTGAACATAACATAAAAGGTTCACACGCCGGCAGGATGTTAAGTCTTTGATAACGCCCTGGGGGAGGGGCGAAACGCGTCGACGCAACATCCTGTTCACGTTTTTTTCGACCTGTACCAGTGACATCACTTCCTGGCGGTGGAGCGCACGCCATGAGCGGCGAACCGACCGATATATCTGAATGCCTGCTTTCCTTATTGGTCCCGTGAGTAGCGCATTTATGCGCAGGTGACCTCTGGTTTTAAAAGATTTTATGCCATATACTTCTCTTCTCTCCTTCGGTGGAACGTGTGCTTCCATGGCCTTATGAGCAATCCTTTTTACATCACCACACCATTGGCCCAAGATTAAAAAGTGTGAAGCCCGTTCATCATGTGAATGTCTGCCTCATGAAGGAGCATCTATACTATAGATGACATTTTATGGTCTCTCTGTGCTATCTGGAATGTGCTGAGTGGTTCGCTCCAAGCTATTCTACTTTCTGCACAATTGTCAAGTTTTATTTGCATATATATTTATTTTTGTTTATATTATTGTATGTTAATTTCTGGGATTTTGATAGATGCATCTGTTTTAATAGTGCATCGTCCCATGATCCTGTCACTTCTACACCAATTGATTTTGTTTGTGTGGAGGGTCTTGGAGCTCTGGTGCTGCGGCGTAGTGCATGCACACTGAGTGCTGACTCGGGTGCACGAGCTGCAGGTCCAGTTCTCTGACACATCCATATTTTTACTCACTTGTCACTTCACCAACACCCTTTGGTGGTTTGGGTTTTTTTTGTTTATACATCTTTACACAATTAGTTGCTAGCGCAGTCCACTTGGTTTATACATAGTGCATTCTTGGCCATTCATCAGCCAGCAATGCACTGCAATGCTGCAGTGAATTATGGGCCCTGACACGCCACTCGAATTTGGCACGAACGGCCTATAACACACGATATTCGAGTCAAACATGGGTTCGACTCAAACTCGAAGCTCATCCTTTTCCCCAGGCCTATTTTTTTGTCCCAGTCCGGCCTGATCAAAACCATCCCATTGTAGCTCTGGCTGTATGTTTAGGGTCGTTGTCCTGCTGGAAGGTGAACCTCCACCCCAGTCGCAAGTCTTTTGCAGACTCTAACAGGTTTTCATCTAACACAAACAAATTTCCTTGAGCGCTATAAAATGTCAGCCGTATTTGTAGGTATACAAATCCTGGAAAATGTAAAATGAGCTAGAACCCAGTGCAGCTGCCAACCACTGGAAAAAATGGAACAAAAACACAAAAGCAAAAAAGCAACGCTCTATGGGTGGAGCATAAAAACTTGCATACCTTTGGCCAAGTAAAAAGTATATTTATTTGTTGCACTTCTGGGGGATAAACAACTGTCAATGATGAAAACTTGCAGAGGTTGCAGAAGCAATCATAAAAAGCAAGTAGTCATTGTTGATATTAATGTGGAAGAATAGAAACGGTACCACCGTGACAGCCGGGTGCAGAGGGATTGACATCAATCGATCAGCTTCTACCTTAGACCAGTGGTCAGACTCAGCCGGTGTCCAAGATGAACAGCAATAGCGGAGGATCCTTATGGACAGCTGTCAGCTCTATAGTTTATCTCGGGTGTACACCCCGCTAGGCTACAGGCCACCGCTGAGGGATGGGACCAGGAGTGCTGAACGAGCTGGTTGGAGCCAGCCGGAATGACGTGTGCGTTGCACCAGAAGTGAAGGTAAACAGGATGTCGGTCTGTCGTGGTGAACCGCAACCCCTAGGTTGCCGTGACTACCATGGCTTACATGTTTTGCACGCATGCGCTTTTTCAAAGCCCCTTGGTGACGTAAACGGGTGACCCCGCCTTCCTCTGACGTCATGAGTTGTCACAAGGTGTCAGTGGGGGGGCAGGGCCAGCCGTTCATGTCACCGGGTGGCTTTGCCCTCAGATATATAAGAGCTGTCACCAAGAAGAAGCGTCACTCGGCGGAAGCCTCCCATGGAGGCGGGGCTGTTGCGTTTTTTTTTCTTTTTGTTGGTTTGTCGGGCGGCGTGATAGAAGATGAATGGACATTGCGGGACATTTTTATTTTTTTATCTTTTAATAAAGGACTTGTCCCAAAGTGTCTCCTGTCTTTTTTACTATTTTTGACACTTTCTTTTGTGAAATGGTAGGGCTACAATGTACCTGTTACCAATTCACATAGGGGGGAGGCCGGGATCTGGGGGTTCGCTTGTTAAAGGGGGCTTCCAGATTCCGATAAGCCCCCCACCCGCATACCCCCAGAACCACCGGGCAAGGGTTGTGGGCATGAGGCCCGTGTCCCCATCAACATGGGGACAAGGTGTTTTGGGGGGCTACTCCAAAGCACCCTCCCCATGTTGAGGGCATGTGGCCTGGTACAGTTCAGGGGGGTGCTCTCTGGTCCCCCCTTTTCCTGTGGCCTGCCAGGTTGCATCCTCGGATAAGGGTCTGGTATGAATTTTGGGGGGACCCCTACGCAGTTTTTAAAAAAAAATTGGCGCTGGGTTCCCCTTAAAGTCCATACCAGTGATTTTGAGGGGACTCCCAACGCAATGTTTTTTTTTTGGTTCGGGGTTCCACTTAATATTCATACCAGATCCAAAGGGCCCTGTAATGGACTGAGGGGGGGGGGGGCCATGCCATTTTTTTTCAATGAGTTTTATCTATATTGCTGAGACCCGACAATTCATTACAGCCGCAATCAATGTTAAATGACTTTTTTCCTTTAGAAATGTAATTTTACTGTGGTACTGTTCTAAACACGGGAAAACGGTGCCACTTTACAGGCATATTATAGACAACCCCCAGGCACGATATTTAAAGGAATTTTTCATTTTAACTTACATATAAGCCTTTAAAATGAGCACTTTTGCTTTTTCATGTTGGTGTCACATAGACTTTAACGGTGTTCCTTTGTTGGTCTGAATTTTTTGCCTGTTCGGATGTTCTGGTGCGAACCGAACTGGGGGGTGTTCAGCTCATTCTTAGTTGTAAGCTCCTTGATAGTAGGGACTGATGTGAATGTACAATGTATATGTAAAGGGCTGCGTAAATTGAGGGTGCTATATAAGTACCTAAAATAAATAAAGCGGCTGGCTAGTAGGTAGTTATATAGGTTATGACCCAGTATTTGGGAACATTCCAATTCTGCCCATAGTGCAGTAGACATGGAAGGCAACCACAATTTCAATTGAGTTAGAATTACTGCCTTATGGTAATCATTAATTAATACATGACCAACCCCGCAAGCTTTCCTTGATAGGATTAATTTGCTAAAAGCGCATCTCACTTTCCTCCCTTTCGATAGTAGCACCTTAGTAGAGATTGTGCTTTTTGGAAGAAGGCGTTAGGTACAGGAATTGGTAGAGTTCTGAAAAGGTTCAAAAGGTGGGGAAGCAGTAGCATTTTGAAAGATGCTAATCTTCCCAACCAGATCAGCTCCACCTTTGCTAGGTTCTGTAATTTAGATTTTAGTGTGGTTAGGAAGGGGAAGTAGTTGGCTGCTGCTATATCATTCACTTTGGGAGTGAGGGTTATACCCAGGTATTTAATTCCTTCTTGCCTCCACACGTATGGAAAGGAGGACATTCATTTTCTTTTGATAGAGGTAGACAGACCCAGATTTAAAATGTGTGATTTAGATTCATTGACCTTATAGTATGATACTCGGTTAAATCGACCCAACGCATCGTGAACCAAAGCCAGGGAATTTTCTACAACTGTTAACATTAGTATAATATCGCTAGTGAATAGGCTGATAGAATGCATTCAATTCCTGATATAGAAACCAGAAATATTGGGGTGAGAGAGAATATAGATTGCCAATGGTTCCATCAGCAAGGTAAAAATTAGTGAAGAAGGGGGCATCCTTGTCTTGTACCATTTGTTATAAAAAAGGGATTTGATAGAGCCCCTGAAGTAAATACTTGTGCTGATGGAGAAGTGTATAATGCCATTATGCCTATGCGGAGCTCAGGTTTAAATGGCCCACTAAGTGTCAGTATCTGTGGTGATCATGACCGCATGCTTTCACGTATGTTTGTGTGCAATGTTGCACGTCCAGTTAGACTTCTATGCCGTAAACGTGTTTGCTTATTCACATGCATATTATCCTGATAGCTAGTGCGATGTTCCTTACACATTCCTTTCTCTACTCTTACTGTCAAGTGGTATTCCTTGTTGCCATCACCTCTGCAAGACAAATATTTGATGGTCTTATCCTGCAAGGTACCCTTTCTGTTTTTTCATAGGGACATCCTGTTAAGGTTTGGGACTTCCTTCTTATTTAACATAGTTTCTGCCTTTCACCTAAATAAAGACATTGCTCTTACTTCTCCCTGTCCGGCTTCAGTTCGCCCAAAGGAAATTTCCCTCTACTGTCTGGATGTGATTTGGGCTGTGAAAGACTAGCTCTTAGCTATTGTTTCTTTCAAGAAGACCAATTCTCTTTTTGTCATCCTGGATGAACTTGGAAATGTGCTCCAGCTTCCTATTCCACCACTTCTACTTGGATCAGGCAGATCATTATTCAAGCTTATAGTCTTAAGGATTAGGTTCCAGCTCACTCTCAACTGTCTACTAGATCCATGGATGCTTTTTGGGTTTTTTAGCATTAGGAAACTGTATTTTTTTAGATGTGCAAGGCCCCCAGCTGTTTTTCTGTTTGCACATTCTCTAAGTTCTACCAAGTGGATGTTGAGAACTTGGCTGTTGCAAGGTGTAGGGTCCTTCAGGCAGTTCTCTAAGTTGCAGACACTCCACAGTTCTCTACTGTTTTGTTTGGACCTGTTGGTGTTCATTTGCTGTGTTGTACTTCTTTTGGATGTCTCAAACATGAAAGACTTCCTGTGTCCATCAATTGACTTCAAAAAATGGTTTTACGGTACATACAAAAATCATATTTTTACTGCATAAAAAAATAAGATAACATATTTTAGTTGTTCACTGGGACAATACAAATTTATGGCACAACATAATAATATGTGCCAAATCCTCAGCTTTCTTTTCTAATAGAAAAAATGGAGATGTTTAGCCAGAATGTTTTTTAGGTAAACACTAAATAAAGTAATTTTGCATTTCTGTTATATATTCAAACAGTGCCAATCAATTTCTCATATGTACTCAACCATTATACAATGCAAGGTTTCCGTGTCCTTGGGATGGCATATAAAAACTTAGATATGAATGAAGATGTTAAAGTAGAGATGTTAAATAGGTAAGTACTGCTTATGTTAATACATATTAGGGTGCTTTGTTGTGTTGCTAGAAATGTTGATTGCCACCTTTTGACCATAGTTGTACTTGGTAGATGGAAAAACTTCATAGCAGTAAACTAATTACTAGACTCTGTGCCTCTTGCATGATGTTAGAGGTAATGATATGCAAACCTATCTGGATGGATTGAAATAACACTGGTACATCCTTTTTGATATTTTTGAAAATTAGCTAACAGAAAAATGTGGTTCTAAAAAAAACAAAAACAAATTAAAATAATAAAAGTCCATCATAGCTGGCCTCCTCAGATTCATGAACTTGGAACATAAGGCATACCCATAAAGCAAGAGAGTGAGCAAAAATGCATCTATATCGATGTTATAGTGTACTGTCATTATCATTCGCCGAGTTGTTTATGAGGAAAAGCTAAAAAAGCAGTATGTACCCCTCTCTCACTATAGCAGCCTGGTAGGGAAGAACAACTTGTCTTCCTCCTGTAGTAAGTTGGCTACATTCTTGGGGTGTTTATAGTGTTTATCATAATTAACAAATCATAGTATGGAAATATTCCAGATCTTGAATCCCTATAGAAGCAGATATGTCACTTTTTAAATATTATTGAATGGATTGGACAAGTGATGGAAAAGACAGGGCAAAAAACTATAATATACTTTTATGTTTTCTATTTGAAAACTTGGGCATTTACTTTATTTTGATTTTGAGAGGGTGGGGGGATACAAACATTTCCTCTTGCAAAAGCAACTAATTCTCATGGACATACAGGGTGGTAATAATAAAGCAAGGAGATTGAATATGCTGACTATAGGAATATTACCCTACATTGTCTGCCAGGCTGCTATGTCTGGAAGAAAGGGAGGGGGCATGTTGGGTTTTGTAGGCTATTTCATTTTAATAATAATGTATTAAAAGAACAGAATAAGCAAACTGCCAATGTAAATTTTCCTTGTATCAGCTACACACCTCAATTGACCTGCATTACACCCTCATGTGCCAATTACAGAAGCTCAGGCTTCCAAATTGTATGTTATCAACCAATCAAAAATGGTGGCACAGACAATCTCATATTTAAAGTGACTCTTTTTTTGAATGGTTCTTTTTTTTTTAATGACAAACATGTCATACTTACCTGCTCTGTGCAATGGTTTTGCACAGAACAGCCCAGATCCTCTTTTTCTTCTTCCTCCTTCCCCTTGACCAATGCCCCCAATAGCTAGCCACTTGCTTGACAGCAATGGTCCATGTGGCATCCTGCCCCCGCTCTCTCCTCATTGGCTTACTGGCTGTGATTGACAGCAGTGGGAGCCAATGAAAAGAGAGAGACCCAGGAGAGCCAAGGCTCCCTTGCACATCACTGGATCAAGATGGGGCTCAGGTGAGTATAAAGGGGGGCTGTGGGGGGAGTAGCATAGAGAAGGATTTTTACCTTTATGCATATAATGTATGAAGGTAAAAAAAACCTTCAGCCTTTGCAACCACTTTAAAAATAAAGCATTAGGGGAATGAACATATTCAGGAGAATCTGAAAACTGCAGTTCACAGAATCAGATTTTCATATCTCCAAGACTGACAAAATTTCCAGATCTGCTTCTGAACTGACCATCCACTAAGTTATTGATGTTTGGCTAATGTAAATGTAGATTTTTTTTCCACAGTAATACATATACTATGATATGGGGTATTTAGTAATGTTAGATGATTGGCTCTATTAATCTATGTGGAAACACAGAGTTTTAGAAAATAATTTCTGTCTGTTCTTACCAATATACATTAACATATTTCCAGGGAATGGGTGGAACATGATCTTTTTTTTCTTGGATTCTTGATAATGGAGAACAGGCTTAAGCCAGAAACAAAACCAGTTCTCCACGAACTAAAATCTGCTAACATAAGAACAATCATGGTGACAGGTAGGACTACATCTGAGTAATGAAATAGTATGTACTTTTGTGTAGATATGTCTGTATAACATGGTTTATTATCCATTTGGCACAATGGCTCACAGTTGTCTGCTAGACAAAGTCAACTGTAAGGATTTTTTTTCAGACTGTATATTTAAGGTGATTCCTCTACCTGGCAAATCACAGTGCTGGTGCATGGTGATTGGCTGCTCATGCACCCAGAGCTGTCAAATTGAATAAGGACAGGGCCAAATCACAACCTGAAACCAATACAAGGCTTCATCTCTTTGTTTTCAATGGCCAAACAGAGCAGTAAGGGAACGAAGCATGTAAAATGCATATGCAGCTTGTGGAAATGGCACTAATGCCATGTACACACGGGCGGACTTTTCGGCATCAGCGGTCCGACGGTCTTTCCAACGGACTTTCGTCAGACTTTTGACGGAATTCCGACGGACTTTCGAATGAACGGACTTGGCTACATACAATCACATCAAAGTCTGACGGATTCGTATGTGATGACGTACGACCGGACTAAAATAAGGAAGTTCATAGCCAGTAGCCAATAGCTGCCCTAGCGTCGGTTTTCGTCCGTTGGACTAGCAAACAGACGAGCAGATTTTAAAGATTTGAATCATGTTCCAAATCTAAAGTCCGTCTGATTTTCGACCGAAAAAGTCCGCTGCAGGTCCAATGAAGCCCACACACGGTCGGATTGTCCGACGGATTCGTCCCATCGGACCAGTTTGGTCGAAAAGTCCACCCGTGTGTACACGGCATAAGTGTCACTATATCTGTTTTCATCACAGTAATTCTACATATCTCTTTTACTGTCTGTTTTGCTTTTTTCAGCTTTTTAGAGAACACTATAATGTTGAACAATGCAATTAAAAAGAAATATTACTTTGTGTTTGTTTTTGTTTTTTGCAACATTTAATTTCAGTCATTTTTTAAAATTAATAATATTATTACCATTATCATAATCACAACATTTTTGTATGTTACCAGGTGATAACCTTCAGACAGCATGCACAGTTGGACTAAACTCTGGCATGGTACCAGATGCTTCCAGTTTACGCCTCTTGGAAGCTTGTGAGCCTAAAGATGGTTCTTCAGCATCATTCACTTGTCAGCCAGTAGAAAAAAGCACAGACAAACTGCATATTCAGAATGTAAGTGACATACAGATGTTAAGTAAAAAGAATTATTTTGGTTTTGGTTTGGTTTTTGTTTAAAACAAACAAGTCTAGAAGCACTGGCAGTCCCACAATAAAGGTGTTGCGAGACAATTTGAGCATGTGCAATCTTCACTTATGAAATTAGGACAGAACCTACTATGAGCCCTTTTCACCTCCTCATAATGATCAACTCGACCCCTAGTGTTAAATACTGTAGATTCAAACAACTTTATTAACAAAGTTTTCTCCAGTTTGTTCTCCAGCTATGCCAACTATCAAACAGATCGGGTGCATCCATTTTAAATAGTATAGATTTAAAAAATGTTATTACCAAAGTTTCCTCCAGTATGTACTCCAACGATGCCAGCTATTGGACAGAACAAGTGCATTCATTTTAATTCTTGCACCTGAGGTTGTTTGAATAGAACTGGAAACATTTTCTTATCACCAGTCTTTAAGATCTTTTAGTGGAAAATCTGGCATAGAGGCATGCAGCTACCCAAAAGTTTAGTTTTATGTGATTGTTAGTAGTTGAAATAGTATAATAGCGTTCTATTTTTCTTTGGAACTGCAGTGAAAAGATATCAACACTATTCTCACATTTTACCACCTGACTTGGCAATTATATAGTCAAGTGATGGGGTCACACTCCCCCCAATTTGGTGCTAGATAATGTAGGATCATTAAATAATTGGGGATCTAAGATACAAGAGAGTGGCATCTTATCTATGACCTTGCTTGGTAAGGAAGTAAAGATGAACTACTTCAGGGAATTATTACAAGAGACATAAGGGGATGCTAATTGATGTAGGCTGCCAAAAATATTATCTTAATTCATGGAATTGTCCTTAAATGCATACGTTTGTGGTTTTTTTTTTTTAAGAAATCAGCACAAGGGATGGCACTTACATCTAGTGAGATGCCAGCTGTGCTTGTAATCTTCACGTGCTGTGGAGGTTAATACAGCTGCTGGACCTATCATAGGCACTTGTTAAGAGTGCTGGCAATTTCACCCTTTCCTTTCCTCCTCCATTCATAAAAGCTGTACTATAGCCTCCATCAATAAAAAGTGTTCTACAAGTCGAGAATGGACAGGCAAATCAAAGGTCTGCCTCCTCTATTAATAGAAGACTTTTTTTATGGAAGCTATAGCATAGCTTCTATGAATGAAGGAGGTGGTGCAGAAAGTGCAGGCATAGTCGGTACTCTTGAGGAATGCCTATGGCAGGTCCAGCGGTTGTGTTAACCTATGCAATATCAGAAAGCTACTGCTGCTGGGGTGAAAGGGGGGAGGCCAAAGTTGCAGAGAACATAATATTTTAGCTGGGACAGCAGACACCAGCACAAGGACCACTTCTCATTAATTAAGTATTGTAAGTATTGTCCATTGTGCTGATTTTTTAAATTTAATTAAACTTAGGCTTTAAGTATCTTTGCATACTAACATACAAAAATATATTTTTAAGCCCTTCTAAAAGTTAGCCCTATGTATCACAAAATTAGAAGACACCTCTCACCTTATTTAAGAAAAATGTTTATTCTTATTAACCTACTTTCTAACCCAAAAGCAAACATTTCCTATATTGCAACTTACCAATTTGTAGATGTGGTGACTGCGTTAGTTTTATTTTATAGGCTTTCTTTCTTTTATTTTAATTATATAAATATAGTGCAGTGCTAACAAATGATAATCTTCATCTTCAAAAAAAAGGCTGAAACCAATAATCAAAAAATAGTGAAAAACAAACAATTATAAATGTATTAAATGAATATAGCATAAACAAAGTGAAAATAAGTCCATATGTGGGATTTCACAGACAACAAAGTGTCAAAGAAATTGATCTCCACAGTGATCCTTAGTGAAAGGCACTAAGTGTAAAAGACTGAAGAACTGGACCCAAATCACAGCAGTATGGATAGCGTGCTCCCCAAACCAGAACAGAGCATACAGAAAGGCTTACCAAGCCAAGGTGACCACTAAGTGATAGGTGGTCAATAAGCACATGGGGATTTAAGGTCTCCCTCCAACCTGGCTGTATCCAGATGATCCCAGTATTGCTCAAATATGAATAGATAAAAAAAGGGTTCTCAGTACATTAGTAAAAAAGTTTTAATAAAGCGCCGCTAAAATGACGGTTAAGTGCCGCTAAAAATAGCGGCGCTCTACTGCCGACGCCCACCCGTTCCAGTGTGAAAGTAGCCATACAGCCACCACATCTAAGAATTAGTAAGCTGCAACATATTACATTTTTGGTTTTGGGTGCAAAGCCACTTTAAGTATTAATTCCTAAATAAGATAAGCCATAGCACCATATCAGGATTCAATCGGCTAAAGTTACACCCAGACAAGGTGGTGACTGATTGGTTGCTATAGATTACTGCCTTAAATAATAACAACTTTTCATTGACACTTGATTTATTTTTAAGGCTCTTTGCATTATGGAAATACATGCACAGGAGAATATGTTTGCTGTCTAAACTAATTAATCAAATTCTTTAGTTTTTACTAATTGTTCTCCAACTATATCATAAATATGGGAAACATGGCATATTAGAGGGAATTGTGGTTTGGATTTGAGAGATTGCAGAAACTTTACAAATATAACAAAAATATTTTCTCGTTTTAGAATTCAGTAAAGCACCTTGTAACCACTACCACTGATAGCATTTGGGGATTTCATGCTAGTGCCGGGAAATATCATTATGCTATGAATGGAAAAACGTATGATATTATGAAGCAACATTTCCCTAGTTTGGTACCAGATGTAAGTATTTAAGGATAAACAAACCTTATGAGCCAATCAATGAGTGGTATTCAAGCCAATGTGGATGTTGAGTGGATGTTATTGGTCCAGTTTTAAAAGCATCTTATGGGGACAGAAGTAGCTATAGACAAACACAAATGATGTTTGGAAATAATCCAGCCATGGTAGGAGTGTTCTTGTCTTACATTCAGTAGTCAGGCAGACGGTAGTCTTTTTGAAATAAAAATGTGTCTTAATGATGTTTGTCATGCCAACCCAACTGTCCACTAATCTTACAAAAGTCTAAAGCCTGGTTCAACAGAAGCCGGACGATCTTCGGCACGTGTGTATAGGAGCCTACCTGACAAAAGCCTGGCAAATGTCCGGCTTCTGTCGAATGGGTTTGCTGGAAAGACAGCAGCCAATTGGTATTCAATCAGCGAATGCCTACAAGAGCTGATCAGTGTGTTCTGGCAGGTTGGGGAGGGGCAGTCCCCCTGTCATAACACAATAGCACAGCATTGAGATCGCTGTACTAACATCACATAGTTAGAACAGCAAGCTCCTCTGGGTTGGACAAAAAAAACTGTCAGCGTGTACAAGGCTTTAGTTATCAGATGATGGAAACCTTATGTTTATCAGAACCTTTAATGTTGTCCTGTATGATTTCAAGAAAGGTTTAAGGTGCTTATTTAGCATATTGCTGTCTGAACTACTTAACTATCCCAACACTCATACACAGGCATCAAAAGAGGTTGTTCTACACATCTTTCTGATGGTCATCAAGCACCCTATGATATGCATGATGGAGAGAATATGTTGATCCAAACAACTCAATACACATTTGTCAAACACTGTGTCAAAGGAACTCTAAAGCCAGCTTTAAACAGTCCACATCCCAGCCGGTTCAGCAGGGACCAGCTAAGATTCGAACCATGTATGGGCAGACTGATTGTACCCAAGCCGATTCATCGATCAACTTGGATACAACCAGCATGTTGGATTTTTAGGATGTGATTGTTGCCAGAGGCTATAGCCGCTAGCAACTATCACTTTGTTCTCCTGCCAGGGACGGCTCTCCATGTCCCGCGTCGGGTGAACACAATAGCTCCATGGGAAGGATTCCCCATATCAACACCGACTGTGTTGATGGGGGTATTAAGCAGATTTCTGTGGTTGCAGGAAAGAAAATCGCATCATCTATGGCTGGCTTAAGAGTTGTGCTTTGCTCCATAATCCTTGCAGTTTGCTTTAATTGATTGATATTCTTCTAACTTCATTGGTGAGTGCGTATGTTTTTATGGTCTGTCATCACTGATAGTCTGTGCAGTGTCTCCTACACTGAAGGACAGTGCAGAAGTGACCTTTCATTTTGATGGTCATTATAATGCCCTTTACAATGGTGGTCATTGTAGTATCTCCCTATGTTGATGGTCAGTCAAGTGCTCCCTTACGTTGATAGCCAATGTAGTGCCCTTTATGTTGATGGTTAGTAAAGAAGTGCCTCCTTTCACTGGTGGTCAGGGGAGCAGTGTCCCTTACATTGGTGGTTGCTGTAGTACCTCCTTATGTTGCTGGCCCAGGGAGCAGTTCCCCCATTTACTGTAAACTGGTGGTCGTAGCAGAGAACTTTTACCAGTTTTTTTTAGAATGTCTGTGTCCAGTTAACTCCATTGTATTTCACTGAGACTTGAGCATTTCCACTTGGGACATTTTAAGCAAAATGTTTTGGAGTCAATTGAATGTGACAATTTGTTTCTTATCCCTAGGTTAGTGTTACTCCCCTTTATATTGGTGGTCAGTGAAATTCCCTGTTACAATGGTGATCAAAGAATTGCCCCCTTATGATTATAGGCGCTATATAAATCCTGTAAATTATAATAATAATATAAAAATAATCGGTGGATAAGTGTCACCTTACATTAATAATCAGTAGTGAAGTCTCCCCTTTAGTAGTTAAAGTAGTGCACCTCAAATACTGCTACAAAAACTACAGCCTGTTCAGCGAGCACCCAAACTTGGGGGGTTCTCAGCTGGATGTTCGCCCGTCGAGCAACCCACAATGCACTGCGCACTGCACTGTGCATTCTAAGCCCTGATTGGGCAAAGCTTTGAATAGCTGGTTGTTAACCCCTTCCCGACTGGCGCACTCCGATGTTCACCGGCAGAATGGCACGGCTGGGAAAATGAACTTACAGGTATGTCCATTTGAATTTCCCGCCATGCCATTGAGTGTGCGCCGCCGGCGGCGCACGCCGGCCGGGAGTTCCATTAGTCGGGTCACGGGTCCCGCGGACTCGATCGCCGTGGGGATACCCGCGATCGCCTCACGAAGAGGACGAACGGGGAGATGCTGATGTAAACAGCATCTCCCCGTTCTGCCTAGTGACACATGTCACTGATCACAGCTCCCTGTAATCGGGAGCGGTGAACAGTGTAGTGACACTGCTAGCCCATCCCCCCTACAGTTAGTAATCACTCCCCTAGGACACACTTAACCCCGCCCCCTAGTGGTTAATCCCTTCACTGCCAGTGTTATTTACACAGGAATCAGTGCATTTTTATAGCTCTGATTGCTGTATAAATGACAATGGTCCCAAAAATGTGTCAAAAATGTCCGACATGTCCGCCATAATGTCGCAGTCACAATAAAAATTGCTGATCGCTGCCATTACTAGTAAAAAAAAAATTATTAATAAAAATGCAGTAAAACTATCCCCTATTTTGTAAACGCTATAACTTTTGCGTAAACCAATCAATAAACGCTTATTGCGGTTTTTTTTACCAAAAATATGTAGAAGAATACGATCTGCCTAAACTGAGGAAAAAAATGTTTTTTTATATATTTTTGGGGGATATTTATTATAGCAAAATGTAAAAAATAATGCTTTTTTTCAAAATTATTGCTCTTATTTTGTTTATAGCGCAAAAAATAAAAATCGCAGAGGCGATCAAATACCACCAAAGGAAAGCTCTATTTGTGGGAAAAAAAGGACGTAAATTTTGTTTGGGAGACACGTCGCACGACAGCGCAATTGTCAGTTAAAGCGACGCAGTGCCGAATCGCAAAAAACACTCTGGTCAGGAAGGGGGTAAAATCTTCCGGGGCTGTAGCGGTTAAGGAGCGGGCCGGGAAGCTGGCCACTGGGTCCTTAACAATGGATGAGTCATTATTATTATTATACAGGATTTATATAGCGCCAACAGTTTGCGCAGCGCTTTACAACATGAGGGCAGACAGTACACTTATGCCCCGTACACACGGTCGGATTTTCCGACGGAAAATGTGTGATAGGACCTTGTTGTCGGAAATTCCAACCATGTGTAGGCTCCATCACACATTTTCCATCGGATTTTCCGACACACAAAGTTTGAGAGCAGGCTATAAAATTTTCCGACAACAAAATCCGTTGTCGGAAATTCCGATCGTGTGTACACAAATCCGATGGACAAAGTGCCACGCATGCTCAGAATAAATAAAGAGATGAAAGCTATTGGCTACTGCCCCGTTTATAGTCCCGACGTACGTGTTTTACGTCACCGCTTTTAGAACGATCGGATTTTCCGACAACTTTGTGTGACCGTGTGTATGCAAGACAAGTTTGAGCCAACATCCATCAGAAAAAATCCAAGGATTTTGTTGTCGGAATGTCCGAACAAAGTCCGACCGTGTGTACGGGGCATTACAATACAAATCAATACAGGAGGGATCAGAGGGCCCTGCACGTTAGAGCTTACAATCTAGAAGGGAGGGTCAAGTGGAAACAAAAAGTAATAACTGTGGGGGATGAGCTGATGGAAAAAAATGAAAATACAGTTGTTAGGTGTGGGTAGGTTAGGCTTCTCTTAAGAAAAGGGTTTTCAGGGATCGTCTAAAAGCTAATAAAGTAGGAGATAAGCGGACAGATTGGGGTAGGGCATTCCATAGGATTGGAGAGGCTTTGGAAAAGTCCTGGAGGCAAGGATGGGAGGAGGTGACGAGGGAGCTAGAGAGCAGGAGGTCTTGAGAGGATTGAAGAGAACGAGTAGGTTGGTATTTAGAGACTAAGCTAGTGATGTAGCTGGGGGCGAAATTGTGGATGGCTTTGTACGTAGTTGTTAGAATTTTGAATTTAATTCTTTGGCTGAGTGGAAGCCAGTGGAGGGATTGACAGAGAGGAGAGGCAGACACAGAGCGATTGGTAAGATGGATGAGTCTGGCAGCGGCATTCATGATGGATTGAAGAGGTGATAGACTATGTGGAGGTAAGCCAATGAGAAGGGAGTTGCAGTAGTCGAAGCGAGAGATGACCAGCGAGTGAATTAAGAGCTTTGTTGTGTCATTGGTTAGAAAGGGGCGTATTTTGGAGATGTTGCGGAGGTTGAGGCGGCAGCATGTGGACAGTGATTGGATGTGTTGCTTGAAGGAGAGTTCAGAGTCCAGGACTACACCTAGAACCTTGGCATGTGGGGATGGGCTTATAGTTGTGCCATTGATTTTGACAGAGAGATCAGGGGAAGGGGCATATGGGGGAGGAAAAATCATAAGTTCTGTTTTGGATAGATTGAGTTTGAGGAAGTGGTGTGACATCCAGACTGATATATCTGATAGTAAATTAGTGATACGTGAGGGGACAGAGGGAGTGAGCTGAGGGGTAGAGAGATAAATTTGGGTGTCGTCAGCGTAGAGGTGGTATTGTATCAGTTGACTCAGGAAGTCGGTGTAGATTGAAAATAGGAGAGGTCCAAGAACAGAACTCTGGGGGACCCCAACAGAGAAAGGAAGAGGAGAGGAGGAAGTAGAGTTGTAAGAAACGCTAAAGGTGCGGTTGGATAAGTAGGAAGAGAACCAGTGAAGTGTACAGTCATGGAGACCAAAGGCGTGTCGTTTTTTGAGGAGGAGGGGGTGGTCAACCATATCAAAGGCAGCAGAGAGGTCCAGGAGTAGGAGTACAGAATAGTGTCGATTGGTTTTGGCCGTTAGTAGATCGTTTGTTAGTTTTAGGAGAGCAGTTTCTGTGGAGTATTGAGGACGAAATCCAGACTGAAGGGGATCAAGAAGGTTATTATCAGCGAGGTGGATGCTCAGTCGGTTGTAGACCAGACGTTTGAGGAGTTTGAATGAGAAGGAGAGCAAGGAGATGAGGCGTAGATTGTTAAGATTGAATGGGTCCAGTGAGGGCTTTTTAAGCATGGGTCTGACAAGTGCATGTTTTAGAGAGTTGGGGAAGATGCCAGAAGAGAGGGAGAGATTGAAGATGTGGGTTAGAAAGTGTAGCATAGGGCCAGAGGGTGAACGTAGCATTTGTAAGGAAACAGGATCCAGAGGGCAGGTGGTAAGGTGGACATTAGCAAGTAGTTTAGCAACTTTGTCTGTAGTGGTGGGGTTGAAAGAGGGAAGTAATGATTGTGCCTGTGGGCATGAAGTGTAAATCGTGGAGGGTATCGGAACAGTAGAGATCTCCACGTGAATTGTATCAATCTTCTGTTTGAAGTGATTGGCGATCTCCTGGGCAGTGAGTAAGTTGGCGGGTGGAGGCGGTGGAGGACGAAGTAGAGAGTTGAAGGTGGAGAAGAGTTGACGGGGACGGGATGATAAGTTGCTAATGAGAGTGGTAAAATAGGTCTGCTTGGCAGAGAGGAGGCTGGAATTGTATTTTTGGAGGGTAGATTTATATTGGTTGAAATCTCTCTGAGACTTGGTCTTATGCCACAGGCGCTCAAGAGCACAACTATGTTTTTTCAGACTTCTAGTATCATCTGTTTGCCAAGGTTGAAGGGGTCGGGGCTTGATTATGTGTGTAGTGAGGCGGGCCTGTGGGTGCAGTGAGGCTAGAAGTGAAGCATTGTAGACAGAAGTGGCTAGGTTGGTGCAGGATAGGGGTTAGATTTTGTTGTAGAGGTTGTCGATAGCAGAGTAGAGAAGAGAAGGGTTGAGATGTCGTAGGTTTCTGCGGGTAACTTTAAGGTGGTTGGAGGGAGAGGGGGTGAAGGAAAGGGAGAGAGTGAAACTAATAAGGTGGTGATCAGAGAGAGGCAATGGATAGTTAGAGAGGTTGCATGGAGTAGAGAGGTGAGAGAAAACTAGGTCAAGGATATTGCCTTCGGAGTGAGTAGGAGCATGTATCCACTGCTTCAGGTCAAAGGAGAAGGTTAGGCTGAGAAGTTTGGAAGGGGCAGGAGTGTTAGTATTAATAGGGATGTTGTCCCCGAGAATGATTGTGGGGATTTCAGAGGAAAGAAAGTAGGGTAGCCAGGCAGAGAAGTCATCAAGAAAGGTTGATACTGGTCCAGGGGGCCTGTAGATCACAGCTATCCTTAGAGAAATTGGAGTGAAAAGACGAATACAGTGTGCTTCGAAAGAGGAGAGTGACAGAGAGGAAGGTGGCTGAAGTACCTGAAAGGTGCTATGTGGGGCTAGAAGGATTCCAACACCTTCTCCATTACGTCCACTGGATCTGGGGGAGTGAGTCCAGAGAAGACCACCATGGGATAGGGCAGCAGAAGACGCAGTGTTGGATTAGTGGAGCCAAGTTTCGGTAATGGCGAGTAGGTTAAATTAGTTGGCGATAAAGAGGTCCTGGAGAGAGGTGAGTTTGTTGCAGACAGAGCAGGAGTTCCAAAGGGCACAAGAGAAAGGGAGTCTAGTCTTGGGAAGAATAGAAATGGGAACTAAATTGTGTAGATTGCGGCTGCCGCCAGAGGATGTAGGGTGATGGGTGCATGGGGTACAGTTAAATGATGGAGGCCCAGGGTTTGGGGATATATCTCCAGAGGTTAGGAGAAGCAAGAGGGTGAGGGAGGTAATATGGGAGTGGGATCTATATGAAGGGACATGGTCCAGGGTCTTGGAGATTTTTAGTGTGTGTAGATTTAGAATTAGCAGGAGTTGGTGGGTGCAGTAATAATGAGAGGACAGAAGTGAGGGTGATATATATATACTGTGGGGGGGGAGAAGAGGGGTGAAGGAGAGAGAGTTTTAGGATAGAGGACAGAGCTGTCAAAAGGAGTGGTAGAGAATGCATGTTACAAGTATAAAGAGCTAAAGGAGTAAACAAGGTCACCTGATGTCTGTGTGGTCTTTTTCAAAGTCTTTATCTTGTGTCCCTTCGCTTTGTGCATTCACTGAAGTGCAGAGTCAGAAGTGCTTTCCACTTATAGAAATCGCCACTTTGAGAAAGAGCCCAGTTGCAAGTGTGTGCCCCCTGCAAATACTTCCCCCAAGAGAAGCTTATATTTATACTGATAGGGGTGGGGTGTGGGTGGATTTCAATTATCACTCAGGAGGTAATAAAGCTTGGCTGGTTAACAGGGCAAAATTCCTAATTCAGAAACAGACTAGCAAGAGGGCACTAAAGTTAAACGGGCCATACATTTGGGTAAGACAAGGGAGATAATAAAGCATTGTAATGAGGACAGGTCTACAGACGGTTAAGTAAAAATAACATACCAGCATTATTAGAGACACATAAGAAAAGCAGATAGCAGCGTTTCAGTTTTTTGGGTGGAGATGGTTCAGTTAGCACATACCTGTAAGATGTGAGAAGAGATTCTCAGGTGAGACAGTCAGATATTCAGTTAATGATAAGTGCAGAGTCAGAAGTGCTTTCCACTTATAGAAATCGCCACTTTAAGAAAGAGCCCAGTTGCAAATGTGTGCCCCCTGCAAAATCATCAAAGTCATCAACTGTCAACAGGCCCTTTGGGTCTGGTATGATTTGATGGGGAAACCCCACGCCAAAAAGAAAAAGAAAAAACTGCATTAAGTCACCCCCAAAATCCATACCAGGCCCTTATGCTAATATGCAGCCTGGCAGGACAGGAAAGGGGGATGGCCCCCCTTCTGAACCATACCAGGGTACATGTCCTCACCACGAGGGGGTGCTGCCCCCCCACCCCAAAGCACCTTGTCCCCATGATGACAAGGGCCTCTTCCTGGCAACCATGGATGGTGGTTGTGGGAGTCTGCGGACAGGGGGCTTATCGGAATCTGGAATCCCCCCTATGTGAATGAGTATGGGGTACATTGTACCCCTACCTATTCAACAAAAAAGTGTCAAAAATAAATAAAGACAGGAGGCAGTTTTTGGAAATTCCTTAATTAAAAAAAAATTTAAAAAAAACAATGTCCCCCCAATGTAGATCCATTGTCAATCACGACGATGGATCGGGGGACATTGTTTTTTTTCATACAGGAATTGTCAAAAACTGCCTCCTGTCTTTATTTATTTTTGACACTTTTTTTTGGTTAATGGGTAGGGGTATAATGTACCCCATACTCATTCACATGGGCAGGGGGCTGGGATCTGAAGAGCTGAGTATGGATTGGGGGGAACTCCACGCCATTTTGTTTAACATTTTTGTATTGGCGTAACTGGTAGTTTTGTTGCAGGAGGTTCTATACATGGTACAGCCTTAAATATAGCAACCCCCTACTTGTGGTTGTAAATCTATAAGGTATTGAACATATAAGAAAAATTCCCCCTTATATTATGAATGATACTTCAGCTGACAAATATGTGCGACTAAATTTATGCTGCGGATATATAACAAACAATCAAGTGTCGCACAAAATAAAGTTGTCCTACAGCGTCTGGTAGTAAAGCCAGAGGCTATATTCCATAGTGTGCATTTATTAAACCATATACCATATGCTATAAAGTAATTTCTGTATGTAAATCTATAACCATATCAAACAATTGAATACATCATGGAGGTAGCATTACTCCATATATCAATACAATGCTATGCATATAGATTATACCACCCTAATCAAATACCATATGTGTAATCAAGTAAGGGCTAAAATTGCATGTATACAAAACGGAAACTATTAGCACAGAAATTCCAGCAGTTAGATCTCAGGCATAGTATAACAGTCCCATATGTTGGCACTGTGTTAAATTAATCAGATTCCCAATGGTGACTTTGGTGCTGCAACAATTGCCTGGTGACTCTCGTGCTCCCCCTTTTGGTTGCCTACTCACCAGCTCCCAGAACCCCAACAGGGGTATTACGCCTGTGGTGTAGTATGCTAGGTTACTTCACTTGTTGCTTCCTCTGGTAGATGCTTGTAATATGATCAGCTCTCCAAGCCCCACGCCGGGGTAATGCGACTGTGCTGTAAAATAGATCGCTTTGCTGCTATATTTTGTGCTGGATGTCTCCTGTGCTTCTCAATCCGTGAAGATGTTGCTTCCCCTCATATATTAAGAAAAAAGAGCTTCCATGGCGTAATAAAGTATGATACTTTATTTAAAAACATATGTGCCCACAAGCCAGGGATTTTAAACAGACAAAAATAAGTCCAAATAAACAAAAAATAATAAACAAAAATAAAGTAAAATTAAAAGTCTAGGCACTATTGTGTAAAGCTCTGTCCAGATGGAATAGGACAGCAATAGTTACCAGACAGTATACAAGTTTAAAACGTCCCTCCTAGAGAGCATAAAAAACGAGGTGGGGGGTGCGTGTTCCCCAGCCGCTGACCAGCGTACTCCTCTCTCGTATGCCCTGGAGCTGACTAGCAGAGCGTGATGCCGTTGTGCACGCTTCGTCACATGATCTAATTAAGAATCCTGCATGGTGGGAGCTAAATTCATAAACTATTAAGTGATAGTGTTTAACCGTAGGGTGTAAAGTGCTTGGTGCCTTATTACATACTGGGCCACCCATACTGTGTTCTCATGTAAATAACCCTAATTGGGTATGAGTAGTGTACCACTGTCGGTATGCTAATGTGAAAAATAAAACATTTTTTGAGTGCTAGGTTCGTGTGCAAATGATACCTCTATAGGCATCATAGATATACTTACAGGTATCATTTGCACACGAACCTAGCACTCAAAAAAATTTTTATTTTTCACATTAGCATACCCACAGTGGTACACTACTCATACCCATTTAGGGTTATTTACATGAGAACACAGTATGGGTGGCCCAGTATGTAATAAGGCACCTAGCACTTTACACCCTACAGTTAAACACTATCACTTAATAGTTTATGAATTTAGCTCCCACCATGCAGGATTCTTAATTAGATCCTGCATGGATATGAGAGAATTATTAAAAACATTTTCACTATTTGCATGGTGATAATTCACCAATGTATTAGTTTTAACCACTATCACATGGGTTATACTAGCATCTTGCACTATTATTATTTATTCCTTTATATAACTAATTTATCTGGAATTTTTTCATACAACACCCATATATGGGAGTTCACGGATATCATCATATCTCTCACTTTGTGAAAGGGTACATTTCCTGACCTAATACATCATCCCATGTGTACTATTTTGTAATATAGTTTCATTTATAATAGAACAGCTAAGGTGTGCCCAAACACATATTGGCAATAAGGTAACGGTTGGGGACATAATTGTACCTTTAGGTCCATATTTAAGCATGATGCACAACTCTGTATGATATATTGTATAGTCATCTTTTCTGCAGTAGTGGTATACTGAATTAACTCAAGTGCTGTCTTATCTTGAACCAGCAGGGGGAGTCTGGTTTACTACAATTGTTGTGAATGTATTTCTTCTGGCTTAATGGAGAGCGCTTTCATGATCCTTATATATAGTAACATGGACACACAAATCGAATATACAAATTTCATTATGTGACAAATGGGAGACCAATTTGCACTACACATACTTTAGGTCCAGCCCTATAATAGGTACATGTTATCCATAGCCCTGTAATCTGAGGGGCGGGCTGAGTATGAACGCTCTCTCCCTATAAAATCTAACAGATGGAGGAGTGTGATACCGTTGCTGAGGACGTCATGTGATGAAGCGCGCACAACGGCATCACGCTCTGCTAGTCAGCTCCAGGGCATACGAGAGAGGAGTGCGCTGGTCAGCGGCTGGGGAACACGCACCCCCCACCTCGTTTTTTATGCTCTCTAGGAGGGACGTTTTAAACTTGTATACTGTCTGGTAACTATTGCTGTCCTATTCCATCTGGACAGAGCTTTACACAATAGTGCCTAGACTTTTAATTTTACTTTATTTTTGTTTATTTTTTTTTGTTTATTTGGACTTATTTTTGTCTGTTTAAAATCCCTGGCTTGTGGGCACATATGTTTTTAAATAAAGTATCATACTTTATTACGCCATGGAAGCTCTTTTTTCTTAATATATGAGGGGAAGCAACATCTTCATGGATTGAGAAGCACAGGAGACATCCAGCACAAAATATAGCAGCAAAGCGATCTATTTTACAGCACAGTCGCATTACCCCGGCGTGGGGCTTGGAGAGCTGATCATATTACAAGCATCTACCAGAGGAAGCAACAAGTGAAGTAACCTAGCATACTACACCACAGGCGTAATACCCCTGTTGGGGTTCTGGGAGCTGGTGAGTAGGCAACCAAAAGGGGGAGCAGGAGAGTCACCAGACAATTGTTGCAGCACCAAAGTCACCATTGGGAATCTGATTAAGTTAACACAGTGCCAACATATGGGACTGTTATACTATGCCTGAGATCTAACTGCTGGAATTTCTGTGCTAATAATTTCCGTTTTGTATACATGCAATTTTAGCCCTTACTTGATTACACATATGGTATTTGATTAGGGTGGCATAATCTATATGCATAGCATTGTATTGATATATGGAGTAATGCTACCTCCATGATGTATTCAATTGTTTGATATGGTTATAGATTTACATACAGAAATGACCTTATAGCATATGGCATATGGTTTAATAAATGCACACTATGGAATATAGCCTCTGGCTTTACTACCAGACGCTGTAGGACAACTTTATTTTGTGCGACATTTGATTGTTTGTTATATATCCGCAGCATAAATTTAGTTGTACATATTTGTCAGCTGAAGTATCATTCATAATATAAGGAGGAATTTTTCTTATATGTTCAATACCTTATAGATTTACAACCACAAGTAGGGGGTTGCTATATTTAAGGCTATCCCAGTTTAAACCTACAGGTAGCGCCATTACACCCAAACTTTATATCCCAATACGTTTTGCAAAGCACCCCATTGGAGACTTTGTGTGAGGGAGGCAGCAACCTGTGGTTTCTGACCCTATAGACGTGTCCTAAGCGCAGTTTATTTCTGATTATCTATACATGGTACAGATGCGCCATTTTACAGGCAGACTAAGTGGACCCCCAGGGGCTTTTTTTAACCGCTTTCCAACCGGGCCATAGCCAAATGATGGCTACAGTGTGGTCGGATACATCTGGGAGGGCGTACTATGATGTCCTCCCAGAAGCGCACTCCCATGCCCCCAGTGGGGGGTGCACCCGGGATAGTCCATGCCCGCCGGGTTCACGAGACCCAGCACGTCACAGATCGCTGTAAAGGGCCAATGACAGCGGCCCTTTACCATGTGATCACTCCATCCAATGATGGAGCGATCAATGTAAACAAACCCGTGTCATGTCTAGTTCCCCCCACTACTCACACCGATCATGTGAGCAGAGGAGGGAGAAGCTGCAGCATGAGGCTGCTTCAGGTAGTTTTCTTAAAGTGCCAGTGCCCACGTGCCAGATCAGTGCCCCAATCCATGCCAAATCAGTGCCCCAATCCATGCCAGATCAGTGTCCAGCAGTGCCCCAATCCGTGCCATATCAGTGCCCAGCAGTGCCATATCAGTGCCCCAATCCATGCCATATCAGTGCCCAGTAGTGCCATATCAATGCCCAGCAGTGCCATATCAGTTCCCAGCAGTGCTATATCAGTGCCCCAATCCGTGCCTTATCAGTGCCCTGCAGTGCCCCATTCGTGCCATATCAGTGTCACATCTGTGCCCCATCAGTGGTCTACAGTGCCACGTAATGTGTAATTTATGTCCCTAGAATGCTTGACGGTGCTCCCTGCATGTTGGGCCTCTGTATGTGGCCATGCTATGAAAAAGTCCCGCACATGTGGTATTGCCATACTCAGAAGGAGTAGCAGAATATGTTTTGGGGTGTAATTTGTGGTACACATATGCCATGTGAGAGAAATAATCAGTTAATATGATAATTTTGTGAAAAAAATAAAATTAAAATTCTTCAT
Source organism: Lithobates clamitans (assembly GCA_037952925.1). NCBI lineage: Eukaryota > Metazoa > Chordata > Amphibia > Anura > Ranidae > Lithobates > Lithobates clamitans. The sequence continues at coordinate 1,353,954 of JBBGZY010000160.1, forward strand.
ATTGCAAAGAATTTTGGGAAAAATACAACATGAAAAAACTCACACACCTCTTACTAAATAACTTGGAATGTCTACTTTCCCAAAAGGGGTCATTTGGGGGGTATTTGTACTTTCCTGGGTTGTTAGTGTCCCAAGACATGAGATCGGCCTTCATTACATCAGGTGTGATCAATTTTCAATGATTGGCACCATAGCTTGTAGACTCTATAACTTTCACAAAGACAAAAAAATATGCACTAATTTGGGTTATTTTTACCAAACATATGTAGTAGCATAAATGTATTTAATAAAGAAAAATGCATTTTTTTAACAAAATTTTCGGTCTTTTTTTATTTATAGCGCAAAAACGAAAAACCCCAGTGGTGATAAAATACCACCAAAAGAAAGCTCTATTTGTGTGAAAAAAGTGCAAACATTTCACAAGGGTACAATTTTGCATGACACGCTGTAATTACATGAGTAATTGTCATTCAAAATGTGGCAGCTCTTAAAGATGAAAATTGGTCTGGTTAGGAAGGGGGTTTAAGTGCTCAGTGGACAAGTGGTTAAAGGAATTTTTCATTTTTATTGTTTCACTTGAAGTATCAATAAAATCACTGCTCCTGTAAAAATCTTTTTTTTTTTTTAAATTGCATTGCTACATGTCCCCCGGGGCAGTACCTGGGCCCCCATACCCTTTTTATAGCCAATAACTTGCATATAAGACTTCAAAATGGGGACTTTTGATTTTTCAAGTTCTGGTCCCATAGACTTCAACAGGGTTCAGCCACAAACTTTTGCGATATTGGAGAACTCTATTTGGAATGGGTGATAAGAAAAATAACACATCATTCATGTTTTTCTAGGGCAGCATGAATGCTAAATATGGCCTGAGCTGTATTAACATACCATATTTTACTTTGCATATTATTTTTATTATATGCTTTATATCTGCTAGCAGTATATAACATAGGGGTTGATTTACTAAAACTAGAGCATGCAAAATCGGGTGCAGCTCTGCATAGAAACCAAAATAAAAAAATAAACAAGACTTTACAATCACTTTAATTGAACAAACTGAAGTTCGAAGCTGATTGGCTACCATGCACAGCTGTGCCAGATTTTTCACTCTCCAGTTTTAGTAACTCTCCCCCATAGTATGCCAACAGAATATATTTATGCCCCTTTTACACCAGCATTTAGCTTAAAGTTTAAATGTTTTTTATCAATGAAATATAAGTAAAATGTATTTATAATGTTTTTTTCTAGATTCTACTAAATGCTACCATTTTTGGTAGAATGACACCTAAGCAAAAAACAAACATTATTGAAGATTTGCAAAAGATTAAGTGAGTTAATATTTCAATTATTAACAAAACATACACCTCTGTTGTATTCTTACAGAAGTTTTGAGATGTCCCAAAACATCCCAGTATAACAGTTGTAGAAAAGTATATTTGCTATATGTATTCACACAAAAAAAATAATACTAATAATGTCAGTGGTGATGTTACACTCTGATCTTTTGTGTCTCTTGCTTTTCATGTTTTTTGAATTTACTTGAGAGCAGACAGAGCTCTTTTGGTGTATAATGAGACAGTATTCACTAGAAGCAACATAGATAACAATAACATGAAGGCAATTAAGGTTAGGGTAAGTTCTAAATTTTGAGTTGTTACCAGAACAGGAAAAGAAGGGAAATCATACAGATTTCTCTCACCTTGAAAATAAATAATTTCACTGTTCTATCTACAGGGAAAGAAGTGAAATCCAAGTATTGAGACATGGATGGCAAAGAAAACAACTCAAAAAAACAACTGACAGCTTTTTTTAAAGCCGGCCGTGGATGGATCGAATCTCTGCTGGTTCAGCAGGGACCGGCTGAGATTCAATCTGTCTATGGGCAGGCTGGTTGTACAGATGTAGGAATGGGCTGTCTGTTCGGGTCAAATATGAGTTCGACTCGAACATTGGCTGTTCGCCCGTTCGCCGAATAGAGCACAATTTGGAATTGCAAATTCGAAAACCGCGGAACACCCTTTAAATTTCTATGGGAGAAATTAAAAGTGCTAATTTTAAAGGTTAATATGCAAGCTATTGTCAGAAAAAGTGTTTGGGGACCTGGGTCCTGCCCCAGGGGACATGTATCAATGCAAAAAAAAGTTTTAAAAACGGCCGTTTTTTCGGGAGCAGTGATTTTAATAATGCTTAAAGTGAAACAATAAAAGTGAAATATTCCTTTAAATTTCATACCTGGGGGTGTCAATGGTATGCCTGTAAAGTGGCACATGTTTCCCGAGTTTAGAACAGTACCACAGCAAAATGACATTTCTAAAGGAAAAAAAAGCATTTAAAAGTACTCGCGGCTATTAATGAATTGTCGGGTCTCTGCAATACACATAGTGCAGTCAGATTGTGTTGTCGGAAATTCCGATCGTGTGTAGGCTCCATCTGACTTTTTCCGTTGGAATTTCCGACACACAAAGTTTGAGAGCAGAATATAACATTTTCTGACAACAAAATCAGATCAGTTAAATTCCGATCGTGTGTACACAAATCCGACGCACAAAGTGCCACGCATGCTCAGAATAAATTAACTACTTACCGAACGGCTCCTGTACATATACGTCGGCACTTTGAAGATGGATATCTCGGTAACGGCAGCAGCTGCTGCCACAACCGAGGTATCCATCATTACAAGAGCCGGTTCTGTGTATGATAATTGTGGTCTCTGCGGCGGATTCGTCGCAAGATCACCGTTATCGGTGGCGGGAGAGGTGCCACCCCCCCTCCCGTGCCCTCCGCCGCTTACCGGAGCCTGGGTATGGAGACGAGTGAGGTTAAGATGGCCACCACCCGTCTCCATACCATTGGACAGCTGAAGCGACGTCATTACATCAGCTCCGCCCACTTTTCTTAAAGGCACATTTTTTTATGTCATTTTTTCAAGCGACTTTTTTTTTTTTTGCATGTTAGTCCAAATATGAGATCTGAGGACTTTTTGACCCCAGATCTCATATTTAAAAGGACCTGTCATGCTTTTTTCTATTACAAGGGATGTTTACATTACTTGTAATAGGAATAAAAGTGATCCAAATTTTTTTTTTTTTAAAACAGTGCAAAAATAAATATAATAAAGTAAAATGAATAACAAAATAAAAAAAAAAATTTTAAGCACCCTGTCCCGACGAGCTCGCACGCAGAAGCGAACGCATACGTGAGTAGCGCCCGCATATGAAAACGGTGGTCAAATCACACATGTGAGGTATTGCCGCGACCGGTAGAGTGAGAGCAATAATTCTAGCCCTAGACCTCCTCTGTAGCGCAAAACATGCAACCTGTAGAATTTTTTAAATGTCGCCTTTGGAGATTTTTAAGGGTAAAAGTTTGATGCCATTCCACGAGCAGGCGCAATTTTGAAGCATGACATGTTGGGTATGAATTTACTTGGCGTAACATTATATTTCACAATATTAAAATTAAAAGGCCGCTGCGCAAATACGTTGCAAAAAAAAGTATTTCAATGACCGCCATTTTATTCTCTAGGGTGTTAGAAAAAAAACAATATATAATGTTTGGGGGTTCTAAGTAATTTTCTAGCAAAAAAAACTGTTTTAAACATGTAAACACCTAAAATCCAAAACGAGGCTAGTCCTTAAGTGGTTAAGAGACGAAAGCTATTGGCTACTGCCCCGTTTATAGTCCCGACGTACGTGTTTTAAGTCACCGCGTTCAGAATGATCGGATTTTCCGACAACTTTATGCGACCATATGTATGCAAGACAAGTTTGGCCCAAAATCCGTCGTAAAAAATCCGATGGATTTTGTGGTTGGAATGTCCGATCAATGTCCAATCGTGTGTACAGGGCATAAAAGTCATTGAAAAAAATGGCCTGGGATTGAACCAAAATTTTTAAAAAATGCGTGGGGGTCCTCCTAAATTCCATACCAGGCCCTTCAGGTATGGTATGGATATTAAGGGGAACCCCGCGCCAAAATTTAAATAAAAAATGGCGTGGGGGTCCACCTCAAAATCCATACCAGACTCTTCAGGTCTGGTATGGATTTTAAGGGGAACCCCGCGCCAAGATTTTTAAAAAATGGCGTGGGGGTCCCCATAACAATCCATACCAGACCCTTATCTGAGCACGCAACCTGGCAGGCCACAGGAAAAGAGGGGGGACGAGAGAGCGTCCCCCCTCCTGAACTGTACCAGGCCACATGCCTTCAACATGGGGAGGATGTCCCCATGTTGATGGGGACAAAGGCCTCATCCCCACAACCCTTGCCCGGTGGTTGTGGGGGTCTGCGGGTGGGGGCTTATCGGAATCTGGAAGCCCCCTTTAACAAGGGGACCCCCAGATCCTGCCCCCCTCGTGTGAATTGGTAGTGGGGTACAAATGTACCCCTACCATTTTACAAAAAAGTGTCAAAAATGTTAAAAAAGACAATAGCCGGTTTTTGACAATTACTTTATTAATGTCTTCTTCTTTCCCCGCTTCTTCTTCCATCTTCTTCTGGTCTTCCTTCGGTTTTCTTCCTCCATCTTGTTCTTCCCCCGCTTCTTCCTCTGCTTCTCCCTCTGCTTCTTCCTGCGGTCCTCTGCTTTTTCCTCCAGTGTTCTCGTCCGGGATCTTCCTCCGCAGCTTCTTCTTCCCCGCTTTGTCCTCTGGACGATCCGCCTCAATTGGAGGTTCCCGCTGTGTGACGCTTCAGTTCTGGTGACAGTTCTTATATAACTGAGGTAAATGGGTGACCCCGCCCCCACTGACACCACGGGGAAAGCCATAGGGAATTCCCCTTTTGTCAAAGGGGTGGGGTCACTGGGTGGCTCCACCCTCAGTTATATAAGAACTGTCACCAGAACAGAAGTGCCACACAGTGGGAACCTCCCATTGAGGTGGATCGTCTGGAGGACAAAACGGGGAAGAAGAAGCCACGGAGGAAGATGCTGGATGAGAACACCGGAGGAACAAGCAGAGGACTGCAGGAAGAAGCAGAGGAAGAAGCGGGGGAAGAACAAGATGGAGGAAGAAAACCAAAGGAAGACCAGAAGAAGATAGAAGAAGAAGCCGGGAAAGAACATTAATAAAGGAATTGTCAAAAATTGGCTATTGTCTTTTTTAACATTTTTGACACTTTATTGTATAATGGTAGGGGTACATTTGTACCCCATTACCAATTCACACAGGGGGGGCGGGATCTGGGGGTCCCCCTTTTAAAGGGGGCTTCCAGATTCCGATAAGCCCCCTGCCTGCAGACCCCCACAACCACTGGGCAAGGGTTGTGGGGATAAGGCCCTTGTCTCCATCAACATGGGGACATCCTCCCCATGTTGAGGGCATGTGGCCTGGTACGGTTCAGGAGGGGGGGCGCTCTCTTGTCCCCGCCTCTTTTCCTGCGGCCTGCCAGGTTGAGTGCTCAGATAAGGGTCTGGTATGGATTTTGAGGGGGACCCCACACCATTTTTTAAAAAAATTTTAATATTCATATTCATATTCATACCAGACCCAAAGGGCCTGGTAATGCACTGTGAGGGAATCCCAGGCCTTTTTTTCAATGACTATTATGTGTATTGCAGAGACCTGACAATTAATTAATAGCCGCGAGTACTTTTAAATAACTTTTTTTTCCTTTAGAAATGTCATTTTTCTGTGGTACTGTTCTAAACACGGGAAACATGCACCACTTTACAGGCATACTATAGACACCCCCTAGGTACGAAATTTAAAGGAATATTTCACTTTTATTGTTTCACTTTAAGCATTATTAAAATCACTGCTCCTGAAAAAATGTCAGTTTTTACAACTTTTTTTGCATTGATACATGTCCCCTGGGACAGGACCCGGGTCCCCAAACACTTTTTATGACAATAACTTGCATATAAGCCTTTAAAATTAGCACTTTTGATTATTCACGTTCGTGTCTCATAGACTTTAAAGGTGTTCGCATGTTTGAACAAATTTTTTTCCTGTTCGCATGTTCTGCTGTGAACTGAACCGGGGGATGTTCGGCCCATCCCTATACAGAAGTTGATCCATCAGATTATGTGCATGCGATTACTGCCAACAGCTATAGCTGCTGGCAGTAATAATTGTGTTCTGCCGGCAGTAAAGGCTCCCTGCCGGCAGAATACAATAGCGCTGCGAGAGGGTTTCCCCATCAACAGTGACTGTGGTCATGGGGAATAGAGTGAGGGGGAAAAAAGGGGGGGGAAATTGGCTTTAGATGTATTGTACTTTACAGATGCCAGCATACATCATGTGTCAGAAAAATGCTATTTTGGACCTCTCTTTCTGAAAATGATATTTGCCTGGTTGTACTGGATGCCTTGTGGTTGGGGCATGATATGCCATGTGGTTGCAGAACAGTAAAGCAGAAGGCAGCAGTATTGCCTTCTGACACCTGCAAACTGGCACTTATCCATGGTGAATCACCATTCACCATGGATAGTGAAGAAGTGATAGTGATAGTGAAGTTACCTTCTTCTGTGTGGAAGTGGGTGCAGAGTAAGAATATTTTTAAACTTTTCTCCACAATTTTTGTCTACAGCTTTGGGCCAGTATGGAATAAGTGACCTTGCCCTTTGGTGCAAGATGTGTTTTATTACAACCATACATTCATATATTTTCCATTTCAGTGACTCTAGAAGTACTGAAAATAGAGGATTAATATGATGCAGATGTTTAACATGTCCATACAATGTTTAATTGCATCTAGTCTGAGGCCCGGACATACAAGAGAGTACATTAAAATGCATAGGATAAAGGTAAATAAAAATCAAATACATTAGGGGATCCGATACTGAACCCTATATCCTTTATAGACACATGTGTGCTCTACATTACATATTTAGTTATCAACAGCAGGGCATAAAATGTTTAAACAGAATAATTAACCAATATAAAGAAACAGTAAGATTTTCACTAGTCACTTTGTTGTTGGTTTCAGACTTTGTTGCATTAATTAATATTGTCTTTGCATGAAGCATTTGTGGGATAAGGGTTGAGTTATTTGTATGGTAGTTAACATATCTCTAATACATAGTTTATCTTGATTTCACATAATTACTATCCAATTGGCTGACATTACTATTGTTCAGACAATTGCGTACGTGTACATGGGAATAGATACCTACTGAATTGAGGGTTACTGTACGATTCCATAACAAAGAAAGGGGTATGCAAAATTAAAATTAGACAGCTTTAATATAGAATATAATCAAAAATAATAAATAAAAAATATATGGTACAGACAGATCCATAACTGAATGAAAAAATAAACAGCAATACACAGACAAGGAATATTGATAATGCATTAAGGAAATACTGGTTATGACACATAGTTGAACACACGATAACTGTTGGCTCTACGCGTTTCGCGACTTATTATCGCTTGTCAGGAGCAAACGTATATTGTGTCTCTGAGATGACAAAGGTAAAATTACAAATTGATCAAGGACATTCACATATTGTGGGGGCAGTGAACACAAGGTCAGAGTCCCGGGTGGTACTTACAGGGTGTCCATGTACTACTGGCTCGGGAGCCGGGCCACCTACGCCACCAAGTGCGGGCACCACTCCCCCCAGGGGCTGAGACGGGGACCCAAACGGCAAGCACCCCATACAGGGCATATCCTGCATATGCCCCATGCAGGGCATTTCCAGGATATGCAGGCATCTGGCTATGGATGAATATATAAACTGTTGGGTAGGTGAAGAACAAAGGCTGTGAAAAAATAAATAAATAAAATGTAGTGATGAGTATTGGTGTGAGTACAGTAAGAAAAAGGGTGAATGTGCGTATGTATAGAGTGATAATGAGGTGTAAAGTAGAGAGTACATGGAAACAGGTGTAGGAGTTGTGTGGGGGTGGGACAGGCTGAGTGACAATACATTGGGCAAATTCAAAGGGAATGTGAAAAAATAAACGCAGCCAGGAAACCAATCCAAAAGGGAAGGAATGAAGTGTAAGCGGATGAGGCGGGTACTTATGTGAGGGAAGGTTACCTGCGTAAGGATCTGATGGACCTATGAACAGTGTTGATCTGAAACCGTGTGGATCTGAAACATGAAGATTAGCCAGGTGCCTCAACGATCCATGGACAGTGCCAATATATATGGGCGCCGATGCCCAAATACCCCGCCTATGTCACAAACGCAAGCAGTGGGGGAAGGGGAGGCACCTACACCAATGCGGAAGAGCCACTAGGTGACTTGGCGCCAAAACATCAACCCCACCGCTTGTAGAGAGAAGCTGAAACGGCGTGCAGGGCCACACTGTGTGATGCCACACTAATGGCATAATGGGTGTGACATCGACACGCAGTGCCCGCCCATCCCCGCCAAGAAGGAGAGGGAAAGGGAATGCAGGCAGTGCGCATCGCAGCCCCCGTGTGGGATATACAATGTGAATGAGCCGGACAATTTGAGGGGCAACTAATAAAATTAACTCTTCAATTAGCTTAATTAACAAAATAAATTACACACATAAAGAAGATAAGGACCAGTAGTAAACAATAATGAATATAACAGAAGGCTTGGTGATAAAATTAAAATCCCAAAACAAACTTCCATCCTTATTTTGGTTGTAATTGAAAAAGATTAGTAGGACTTTAAATTAAGTAGTTTATTTAGGTAAAGGCTTGATAATAAAACTTCATCCAGCCTTTGTTCTTCACCTACCCAACAGTTTATATATTCATCCATAGTCAGATGCCTATCTATTCTGGATATGCCTTGTATGGGGTGCTTGCCGTTCGGGTCCCCCGTCTCAGCCCCTGGTGGGAGTGGTGCCCGCACTTGGTGGTATGGGTGGCCTGACTCCCGGGCCAGCAGAACATGGACACCCTGTAAGTACCCCCTGGGACTCTGACCTTGTGTTCACTGCCCCCACAATATGTAAATGTCCTTGATCAATGTGTAATTCTACCTTTGTCATTTCGGAGACACATACCTGTTTGCTCCTGACGAGCGATAATAAGTCGCGAAACACGTAGAGCCAACAGATATCATGTGTTCAACTAGATGTCATAACCAGTATTTCCTTAATGCATTACCAATATTCCTTGTCTGTGTATTGCTGTTTATTTTATTAATTCCATTATGGATCTGTCTGTACCATATATGTTTTATTTATTATTTTTTATTAATTTCTATATTAAAGCTGTCTAATATTAATTTTGCATACCCCTCTTCTTTGTTATGGAATCGTACAGTAACCCTCAATTCAGTAGGTATCTATTCACATGTACACGTACGCAATTGTCTGAACAATAGTAATGTCAGCCAATTGGATAGTACATATGTGAAATCAAGATAACCTATATATTAGAGATATGTTACCTACCATACAAATGACTCAACCCTTATCCCACACATGCTTCATGCAAAGTCCCGCCCGTTCTGCTCTCTTTTTATTATACAAATATAGGGATGGAGGTAATTGACTATGTCACTACCTCATTTAAAGTCCCACCTAATCTTTCTCTAAATTATTAATTAATATTGATGTTCTTACGTGTTAATAAAAATGTCAGTAGCAACATATGTAAAGAGCTGTTTCTTACTAGATATTTAGCTACTCATTTATTGCTTTGCAGTTATTATGTTGGTATGTGTGGAGATGGAGCAAATGATTGTGGGGTAAGTGATTTTTATGTTGAAATTTCCATAGATGGTATCACTTTGTAAGTCTCTTACATTCATAATACTTTTACATTTCAATATTTCAGTGTTAAAAATAATTTATATAATTTTACCAACAATTAAAGCGTTACTAAACCCATAACAGTAAAATCAGTCTGTATACTGTATGCAGTAAAGCATGCTTGCTGTACTCACTGTGGAACCTAAGGGGTTAATCCTCTGCATTGTGAAAAAAGGCTGTTTTACTCTGTCTTCTCTGATCCCACTTTCTTTCACTGTCCCCAATCAATCTCCTGATAAGACAGGGCCTTTGGAGTCACTCTACACATGCTCAGTTTGATGTGTAATGCTAGAGAGGTTTTTTGGGGGGAAGGTACATGTGATTAGCACAGGGCCAATCAGCACTGTCCAGACAGAGGGTCAGGGGTCGTGCAGCCTCAAAAAACAGTCACAGGAGAATGAAAACTCCTCCTACAAGCTTTAACCAGACACTGATGGAAGCCACAAGACGGCTATATACTGCTGATGAGAAAAGGTATTTTAGCAGTTAATATTTACTAAAATAATTGTATTTCCATGTTTTGTGTACTGTGGGAGACCATATATAGCGAATGCAGGGTCCTGGGTTTAGTAACACATTTGGTTTGTTTTCTTTAAACAAAGGGATTCATTAGCTTTAAGTCCTTTACTGCCACCAGTGCCTCCTCAATTATTATACAACAAAATGGTATTTCCGCCACAGATCCGAACACCAATCTTCAATATGACTTCATTTTGGTAACCAAATTCTGATTCCTTACAAATACCATTGCAAAGGGTCATTAAAATGGAGAGTATACAGTAGGTATTCCAAAATGATCTACTAACCTTTTGTATACCATTTGGATTGGGTTTGTTTCTCAGTGGTCACAGGGCTGTTTATTGACTACTGTACCTGGATTCAAAATCTTTCTACACCAGATCAGGACTGGACTGAGACAAAAATTTGGCCCTGGACTTCATCCAGAACGGCCCACTTTAATTTTGCAAACACGCACAAAACCAGTATATAAACTATATGCCATTTTGCAAAAAAAAACAAAAAAAAACATTACAAGTACAAACGGCTTTTTTTTAACTCTTTATGCAGAGAAAAAGATGCATTCCAACATTACAGACGCCTTTAGAATGACATGTGTAAGTTACACTCCATTCAATGGCAGGTGTCATAAATAACTCACTCACCTCTTTTATTATTTCACTTATTCTCCTCTGTATTTTTCTCCTTTTTCTCACATCACTGCATGAAGTGGGAGGGCTAACATCATGCAGGAACATTGCTCCAGCCTCATTGGCTGGAATTTCAGAAACTGGCATTTCTGCACAGCCATTGGCTTTCAGCAATGCAGCGGCGCTAAGGCTGAACCGGGTTGCGCACTAAGAAGTGAGGTGATGGGCAGTACGGATGACAGGTCTCCCCCATACCGGCCAACCGGGTCCCCAGAGAGCCCCCCCTTACACCAGGGTCTCCAGGGAGCCCCCCTTACATGAGGGTCCCCAGAGGGCCGCCCCACTTACATCAGGGTCCCCAGAGAGCTTACCCCTACATCATGGTCCACAGAGCACCCCTTATTACATCAGGGTCCTCAGAGAGCCCCCTTACATCAGGGTCCCCAGAGCCCCCCTCATTACATCAGGGTCCCCAGAGAGCCTCCCCTTACATCAGGGTCCCCAAAGAGCCCCTACCCTTTCATTAGGGTCCTCAGAGAGCCCCCCTTACATCAGGGTCCCCAGAGGGCCGCCCCCACTTACATCAGGGTCCCCAGAGAGCTTACCCCTACATCAGGGTTCCCCGTGAGCGCCCTTACATCAGGGTTCCCAGAGCCCCCCTCATTACATCAGGGTCCCCAGAGAGCCTCCCCTTACATCAGGGTCCCCAGAGCCCCCCTCATTATGTCAGGGTCCCCAGAGAGCCTCCCCTTATACCAGGGTCCCCAAAGAGCCTCCCCCTTACATCAGGGTCCCCAGAGAGCCTCCCCCTTGCAGCAGGGTATCCAGAGATTCCCCTTACATCAGGATCCCCAGAGAGCCCCTTCTTACATCAGGGTCCCTAGAGAGCCTCCCCCTTACATCAGGGTCCCTAGAGAGCCTCCCCCTTACATCAGGGTCCCCAGAGAGCCTCCCCCTTGAAGCAGGGAATCCAGAGAGCCCCCTTACATCAGGATCCCCAGAGAGCCCCTCCTTACATCAGGGTCCCTAGAGAGCCTCCCCCTTACATCAGGGTCCCTAGAGAGCCTCCCCCTTACATCAGGGTCCCTAGAGAGCCTCCCCCTTACATCAGGGTCCCTAGAGAGCCTCCCCCTTACATCAGGGTCCCCAGAGAGCCTCCTCCTTACTTCATAGTCCTCAGAGAGCCCCCCCTTGCATCAGGGTCCCCAGACAGCCTCCTCCTTACATCAGGCTCCCCAGAGAGCCCCCTTTACGTCAGAATCCCCAGAGGGCCTCCCCCTTGCATCAGGGGCCCCAGAGATCCCCTCCTTACATCAGGGTCCCCCCCTATTTTAATTGCTTCTTTTTGGTGAGTGTGCTACTTTATCTTTTAATAAACTGGTCAAACGGATTCACACTATGGTAGATGTATTTCTTATCTCCTTGGGTCTCCATTACTGAGCCAATCACTGCTGATGATTCCTGGGTGATCTCCCCTCCGTGCAGAGACAGATGGTGATGTCCCTAATGAGTGGATCTCTGGCATAAGGCTTTATTACAGCTTACCTCTGGTAATCATATACCTTTATAGGTGGTGGATTTTTTTCACAAATATGTTATTATAGTCTGCAGTCACTCTGGGTGGAAGAAAATTTAATAAGGACTGTTAATAACGGAAGTCACTTCATTTTCACGGACTGTGTGTGTTTTTTATTTTTCTTATTTCTATATATCAATTTTTCATCAATTCATTTGTATATCTTTTGCCTTAATTTGTTACCTTTATGTGGTTCATAACGCAACTATTTTTCATTTTTTCACATCATATTGCTATATGAGTTTAGCATTTCTGATCACTTTATATATTTATTCTCAATTATTTTAAGTATGGTTTGTGTTTAGCGCGGTTCTTTTATACACTTTCCCCAGAGAGCCCCCCTTACATCAGGGTCCCCAGAGAGCCTCCCCCTTACATCAGGGTCCCCAGAGAGCCTCCACCTTAAATTAGGGTCCCCAGAGAGTGCCTCCTTACATCAGGGTCCCCAGAGAGCCCCCCTTACATCAGAGTCCCCAGAGCGCCCCTCTTACATCAGAGTCCCCAGTGAGCCCCCCCTTACATCAGAGTCCCCAGAGAGCCTCAGTCTTTCATCAGGGTCCCCAGAGAGCCTCCCCCTTACAGCAGGGTCCCCAGAGAGCCTCCTCCTTACATCTGGGTCCCCAGAGAGCCTCTCCCCTAGGAAAGAGTCCCCACAGAGCCTCCCCCTTACATCAGGGTCCCCAGAAAGCCTCCCCCTTACATCAGGGTCCCCAGAGAGCCTCCCTCTTACATTAGAGTCCCCAGAGTGCCCCTGCCTTGCATCAGGGTCCTCAGAGAGCCCCCCACTTACATCAGGGTCCACAGAGAGCCTCCCCCTTACATTGTAGTTCCCAGAGAGCCCCCCTTACATCAGGGTCCCCAGAGAGCCTCCACCTTAAATTAGGGTCCCCAGAGAGTGCCTCCTTACATCAGGGTCCCCAGAGAGCCCCCCTTACATCAGAGTCCCCAGAGCGCCCCTCTTACATCAGAGTCCCCAGTGAGCCCCCCCTTACATCAGAGTCCCCAGAGAGCCTCAGTCTTTCATCAGGGTCCCCAGAGAGCCTCCCCCTTACAGCAGGGTCCCCAGAGAGCCTCCTCCTTACATCTGGGTCCCCAGAGAGCCTCTCCCCTAGGAAAGAGTCCCCAGAGAGCCTCCCCCTTACATCAGGGTCCCCAGAAAGCCTCCCCCTTACATCAGGGTCCCCAGAGAGCCTCCCTCTTACATTAGAGTCCCCAGAGTGCCCCTGCCTTGCATCAGGGTCCTCAGAGAGCCCCCCACTTACATCAGGGTCCACAGAGAGCCCCCCTTACATCAGGGTCCCCAGAGAGCCTCCCCCTTACATTGTAGTTCCCAGAGAGCCCCCCCTTACATCAGGGTCCCCAGAGAGCCTCCACCTTAAATTAGGGTCCCCAGAGAGTGCCTCCTTACATCAGGGTCCCCAGAGAGCCCCCCTTACATCAGAGTCCCCAGAGCGCCCCTCTTACATCAGAGTCCCCAGTGAGCCCCCCCTTACATCAGAGTCCCCAGAGAGCCTCAGTCTTTCATCAGGGTCCCCAGAGAGCCTCCCCCTTACAGCAGGGTCCCCAGAGAGCCTCCTCCTTACATCTGGGTCCCCAGAGAGCCTCTCCCCTAGGAAAGAGTCCCCAGAGAGCCTCCCCCTTACATCAGGGTCCCCAGAAAGCCTCCCCCTTACATCAGGGTCCCCAGAGAGCCTCCCTCTTACATTAGAGTCCCCAGAGTGCCCCTGCCTTGCATCAGGGTCCTCAGAGAGCCCCCCACTTACATCAGGGTCCACAGAGAGCCCCCCTTACATCAGGGTCCCCAGAGAGCCTCCCCCTTACATTGTAGTTCCCAGAGAGCCCCTCCTTACATCAGGGTCCCCAGAGAGCTCTCCTCTTACATCAAACTACCCAGAGAGCACCCCCCTTACATCAGGGTCCCCAGAGAGCACCTCTTTACCTCAGAGTCCCCAGAGAGACGCTCCTTACATTAGGGTCACCAGAGAGAGGGCAGTGAGAGATGATGTAATCTCTCTGCTGCCCGTGGCTGCACAGTGAGGGCGGAACAGCGGTAATGCAGGGCGGGCAGTGAGAGGTGATGCCATCTCCAGCTATCCCGTGCTGCCTACCCACACGGCTCCAGAGAGGCCACGGCCCAGGAGTGGGCCGCGGCCCTGTGGTTGGGGACCCCTGGGACTCGGGGCTATGGGCTCCAGATTTGGGGCTATAGCCCCAAAAGCCACCCCCTAGCGACGCCACTGGCTGTCACTGAAATCGGCCCACTGAGTCACTTCCCCACCGGGAAACTCCTGATAGTCCCGATGGCCAGTACATGCCTGCACCAGATGTGATACTATATAAATATACACTTGAAGCCTAGAAAGGGTAAGAATGTTTCATGTTTCATGGTGAGATTTGTGTGACAAATACTGATGCTATTTGCACAGGATCTACCATTACAGGAACAATATGTAAAAAATGTTGTTGCGCATGATTAGATTGCCACTTCACAGACTCTTATGATCCATATGGAAATATCTTCACACTATATGTGAACCCTTACCTTGTAATACAACCCATTCAGTTTAAAATAGAAATGATAAACAAAATATTTTATGTGTGCGCATATGTATATGTATATTTGTGTTTATATAAATAATAATAAATGCCTTTTTTTAAGTGATCACATAAACAGTTCTTAGCTGCATATGGGGCTTAGAGACAGAAAAGTGACCATGCTGAGATGAATGAGCTTTCATGCCTAGCATGGTCAATTTGAAATAGGAAAGCAGGATCACCAGGTATTTCACTCAAGGAAGCAATACAAAAGGAGAACGGGATACTTTTCCATACAAGTAAATGGTACAGCAGGCACATATCAGGAATATGAAATGTTGGGTTTACATATTCTTTAAGTCCAATATTCATCTTACCTTACATGGCTATTGGACGTTATCTTGATATATGACCTGTTTACTATTTTGTCATTTGGATGTATAACTGTAGCACACCCCACATAGTAGCCACAAGTGAACTGGGATCCCCCACCCTGCACAGCCAGGCACACCAAATTTCCATAAGCACACATGAGTCAGAAAACAGTCCAGTGCATTGTTTTATATTAAGGGGATAAAACTTGGATGGAGAGTAGAGGTTGTGACGGAACATCCCACACTCTGCTTGAGTGCTTGAGTGCTTCAGTATACCGCTTCCTAAGTCATGGAACACCAGTCCAATGGATCTGGCTATAGGTACCCCCAAGAACCAGTCTTGGAGTACATCAGGAATAGCCTTTTTATTTGAGATCTCACACAAATATATACAGCAGGATGACTAAAACATAACCTTATTAACATGAGCTAATTATCTAATCCTTTATCCACCCTAGGTGACTAAGACATGACCTTTTGGACAGACTTGTGGTCACCGAGCTTCACACAGTAGCAGAGTTAATTAACACAAACAACAATGGGTGAAAAGACTCTTAAGAGCCCACACTGGACTTATTTACAATAAACACATTATAGCAGACAACAAACAGGTGACTGAAGTTGATGACATTAGCATCTAACAGTATGAGTCCCAACAGTATGAATCAGTCACTATTTATAATATGGCATATACAGGGTTCCCAGAGTCTGTGTGTCTTGGGGGAACATGGACCTTAATCCAAAGTAACACCACATCCAGGGTCCCAGGCATACAGCTCACAAAGAGCACCATTCCCCCAAATGCCAGGGCCCATAATCAGTGGGTAAGAGGCTGGCATTCAGTCCCCTCCGAAAGCCTCTGTCCCGGGTGAGTCTGTCACATTTCTCCCCCATCAAAGGTTCCTGGGCTCAGTCTGCTGCTGGACAGTGGGGCCGATCGCCCCAGCTTCCTGAAGCTGTAGAGACACTGTAGGTGCTAGGCAGAGGCCAGCGGTGCTCTGCCCTGTTGCCAGCGATTCAGCTGGGAGTAGCAGCTTCACTACATCAGCTTGTCGCCGGAGAGAGGGACCGACTGCCCTTGCTCCCTGGAACTCCACAGTTGTTGCCAGTGCTGGGCAGAGGTTGGTAGCACTCTGCCCTGTTGCCAGCACTTCTGCTGGGGACTCCACATCCTCCGCTCTGGCTAACTATTGGGGCAGGAGGCTGGCTTCCTCCACTCCCAAACTGTGTAGCTGCCATTGGGGAGGTGAGCCGGCTGCTTCATTTTCCATTCCCTCATCTGGCTGCTGGGACGACATGTCTCTGGTACTGTCTCCCAGGTGCACGGATCTTTGCTGGGGAGGAAAGACTGCTTCCTCCCCCCTGGACCAACTGTTGGGGAGGGACGAAGAACACCTCCTCTCCCTTCTCCCCCTGTATCTTCTGCTGGGAAGTGATTGCCACCTTCTCACCCTGAGCCTCCGAAACAGGTGCCACAGGTGTGGGGCAGAGGTCTTGGACCCTCTGTCCGATGACCAGCACTTCAGCTGGGGAAGTTCCTTGTAACTCCACAGATACTGCTGTTGGTTCTGGACAGAGCACAGTGAAGTTTGGTCCTAATACCAGCTCTTCTGCTGGGGACTCATCAGGTTGTTCTTCCTCAGCAGAAAAGTCTATCAAATCCCCTGTCTCTGCAACTGGTGTCTGGGAATAGAGGTTCACCATCTACTGTCCGTGGAACCCAGATGATGCTATCGGTGCTGGGCAGAGGTTAGTAGAGCCCTGCCCTGTTGTCAGCACTTCAGCTTTGGGGATGGCAATCTCCAGATTTTCCACTGCCAATTCTTCAGCGAGGATTTCAGAGTTGTCAACTGGTATTTCCTGATAGTCCCAGGCAAAGGGAGCCCAGCCCTGGTGCTGAGCAGAGTCTAGAAGCCGTCTGTAGGCAATCTCCAGCTCTCATTCCTGAATGGCCAGAAACTCTATATCTTCCAGTGCCCAGTGCACTTCCGAGACGTTCAGTAGCCCTTCTCTGAAATCCACGATTTCGTCCAACCGCTACTCCAAATCACTCCCGAAGTTAGGGTCCCTTGTCAGCTTCACATACAACAGTCCCAGGCCGCCATAGCTTAAGCCTTCCGTTGGGCTGTCATCTGCTATCCAAGGGTATGCTTGAGATACATGCCACCGGAGGGGCTCTGTAGCTCTCATCCAGCCTTATCTCTGCCCAGACCAGCCTGCTTAATTCAGCTGTCTGCTCCGTGTGCGGTTTTTCTCCCAAAAACAGCACCCGCAATCCATACTGTGACCAGTACCTTTCCTGGATGGAGGGGAGAATTTTTCCCTGGTGTCGTTGCCCAGGGGCTAGCGCTTCCTTCCAGAGTTCGCAGCGAATAGAATCAAACCATCCCAGCAGGACCTGCTCTGATACTGGTCCTCTGTGCTGTATTTGCATCTCTCGCAACCTCCTTCTGAATTCCTCTTCCATGGCGGCTGGTATCTGTACCTCTCCTATCCTCTCCTGCTATCCTGACCTTGGATCCAGGTGTAGGTTTGCATGTCCCAGACAGCAGGAAGCGCCCCACTGCTTGCCACCAATTGTGACGGAACGCTCCACACTCTGCTTGAGTGCTTCCGTCAGTATAACGCTTCCTAAGTCCTGGAACACGAGTCCAATGGATCTGGCTATAGGAACCCCCAAGAACCAGACAACACCAGTCTTGGAGTACATCAGGAATAAGCTTTTATTTGAGATCTCACACAAATATATACAGCAGGATGACTAAAACCTAACCTAATTAACATGAGCTAATTATCTAATTCTTTATCCAGCCTAGGTGACTGAGACATGACCTTTTGGACAGACTTGTGGTCACCGAGCTTCACATAGTAGCAGAGTTAATTAACATAAACAACAATGGGTGAAAAGACTCTTAAGAGCCCACACTAGACTTATTTACAATAAACATATTATAGCAGACAACAAACAGGTGACTGAAGTTGATGACATTAGCATCTAACAGTATGAGTCCCAACAGTATGAATCAGTCACTATTCTAATATGGCAAATAAAGGGTTCCCAGAGTCTGTGTGTCTTGGGGGGACATGGACCTTAATCCAAAGTAACACCTCCTCCAGGGTCCCCAGGCATACAGCTCACAAAGAGCACTGTTCCCCCAAATGCCAGGGCCCATAATTGGTGGGCAAGAGGCTGGCATTCAGTCCCCTCCGAAAGCCTATGTCCCGGGTGAGTCTGTCCCAGGGGTATTATGGCATGCCCACTTGACTTTAAACAACTCCAGGGACAACTCCTATTATATACAGTCCAGCACTTCACTTGCTTGCAGAATTACCAGCAGTGTCACTCTGTAAAAGGCTGTAGCAATGGCTCTGCCATCCCTCCTGGCTGCAGCAGACCCTTTAACTAGCCCTCCTGGCTACTTCTACACAGTCCTCCTGACTGACGCTCCCCAGTCCTCCAGACTGACACTCACCAGCCCTCCAGACTGACAGTCAGGAGCTCTCCTAGACATGCTGACTCTTTCTCCTGCTGTGTGTTGTAGAGAGTCCCTCCAGCACCTGAGCCCCAGTCCCGAGGTCACTCCCCCTAGACTAAGGGGCACCCTCAAGGGCCACGGACAGCCTCCTCAGCACTCCATCTCCCACCCGACTACCCCTGCTGGCATGACCACTGAGTATTTAAGAGGTGCCCGTCTCTGCCAGCCCACTTTGCTGAGGATTGGCTAGGGCCCCCATCAATACGCCAAGCAGCTTCTCCCAGATTCCAACCTCTACTTCTGGAAGCTTATTAAAGGTTCCAGAGAGTAGTGGGAGTTACGAGAGATGCTGCTTGATGAGTCATGCAGCCTCCCTGAGTCACTCAGCCCTGACCCAGATTCAACCTAGGCCTGGCTCTTTTCCAGGCCAAATTTTCCTACACTTACAACTATGTACACACACCTAGTTAGAGGGTGCTACATAACAATGCCACATTTACAGCTAATTGAGAATCTACAAACTTTTCTATATGGCTATTGAAAGTTATCTTAATTCATAGAAGGTTTATTAAGGTGTTACATTTCCAGTTGTATGAGAATCTTAAAGGGTCCTTTTTGATATTATATGGATTGGAACATCATTTGAAAGACAACTCCTTAAGATATTGATATTATATGTTGTTTGACATGCGCCGCCCTTCCATGTGTTCCTTGCTGTTAAGGCCAGTTATATGTTGGACAGTTGCTGTTTGCTTGTTTTTATGATATGTAGCCTTCTTGAAATACTGTATATAAGCTGGGAATGAGTGATTGTTCAAAATGATCATTATATGTGTACCTTTAAAAGTGTCAGACACAGTTTCTTTTTTCTTTCCTGATGGAACAGATTATATTATATAGAATATTGTGAAGACGTAGCCCATTAATAAAGCTCCACTTATGCTGCATTCAGATGTGTGGACATGGACTACTATTTTAATGTAGAGAAGAATGAACAGGGGGTGATATATGTTTGGGTCACAGTATGAGAAATCTATTTAGATATTAATGTTGCATGGTATTGTGTATCCAAACTATAGATTTGTTTTATGCTTGTGAACTGTTTGAAAGTTTTAGCACTTCAGTTGTTCTTATCTTTTTTGAATATCTATACTCTATCACTATTACCACTGGCCTAATTAAGGGATACCTTAGAATGAAATGTTTTCTACAAAAGAAGTTAAGAATGTATCATATATAGATGTGTTTTGATATATGCAGACAACTAATGAACTAATGTGGCAGTCTAATATCCCAGACATTGTAAAATGAATGCACGTTACTTTGTTCCAAGTTGAGAAAAACGTTTTTCCTTCTTTTTTCCAGGCTTTAAAGATAGCTCATGCTGGAATCTCTTTGTCAAATCTGGAAGCATCTGTGGCTTCTCCTTTTACATCAAAAGTCCCAAATATTGAATGTGTACCAAAACTACTAAAGTAAGCTGCTTATCACTAACATATTTTTAATTTTCTACATGAAACTAATTCTACCATTAATTGATAATTGACCTCTGGGCAAACAGCTAGGTACAGTTTAAAGCAGGGATCTCAAACTGGTGGCCCTCCAGCTGTTGTAGAACTACAAGTCCCATCATGTTTCTGCCTTTGGGAGTCATGCTTGTAACTGTCAGCCTTGCAATGCCTTATGAGACTTGTAGTTTCGCAACAGCTGGAGGGCCGCCAGTTTGAGACCCCTGGTTTAAAGGGTATATGTGAACTGTTTTACCTGGCAAATAAATGTATTTCTGTCACAGCCCTGCTAGACATCTTGGGGTGCTGAGTTTTCTCTGCTGCAGTTAATTAACAATGGTAGGTCACATCCTTTCCACAGCCTGTGAATAGACAATGAAGCAGCAGCCACAGCTTGATGAGGTCATCACTCTGCTCTTTTCTCCTGTCAACATATTCCTCACTGTCATCACTGTCATATGCAAAAGCAAAACTAGCTACCTGACTAACTAGCTACTAACTACCTGACTAGCCCCAAGTACTAATCCCAGAGTGACCTCCCCCCCATCTGAGTGCTGTTGTACAGGAGATTACAAGAGTAGCAGAATACATTTAATTAATTTTATATACACACAATTGTATTCATTTATATTTTTTAATATCTTCTTAGAATTTAATACTGGATTGCAATGCTGGAATTTAATTCAGTGCAGGCATACAAAGCACATTACCCAGAATCAAGGGGACTGGCAATGCAAAACAGTGCTAAGAAATCAATTGGTATTGTCTCTGTAGTGAATACTGCCTAAAGGAGAGCAAAGTGCAGAAGCTCAGCAGTGCTCACAGACACACCATTTTTTGTAGTGAACACAATATTTATGAGATTGCCATTCCAAATGTTTAAATGTTTGCATGTTAATGGATTAACGGATAAACATGTGGAATGGGCAGTAAATGAAACACATACACTGTGCTGAGGACAGCTGGTAGAGTAAAAGAACACGATGCAAAAAATGACTACCTGCTACAACAGCAGTGAGTACTGTAGAAACTGCCTGATTTATCCATAATCTAAAACAGTAGGTATTGGCTATAATTAAAATAATGCCATGTGGTTGATTTAACTATTCCAAGTGTCAATAAGGCATTCATAACTTTGCATTTCTAATCTAGGCTTCAGTATTGGACAGATATGATTTTAGAAAATGTGAAATGTTAAAACTTGCTTCAGGGATGACAAAAAAAAATGTCAATTCCCATGAGAAAAAGTTGACCTCATGATAATTCTGAGGTTGCAATGAATTCATGTGTACTCAGTCTCACTGCTTGTTGAACTAATTACTCAGAACACAGTCTTGTGTTTCTCATATGACTTAGAACCTAATGTGATCTTTTCATTTAGCAATTTACCAATTTATACTAGAATAATGAATTACTATAATTAAAGCATAAAGCAATATAATGTCATCATTACTATGGTAAAAAGACGTAAGGTCATACAGTTTAACAGCCAATAATTGTATACATTTACCACCATTGGTAAACTACACAAAAGGATATTCAGAGTTCATACAGTTATGGTGCAAAAGTTAATAACCTAGTTTTATGAAAAAAAATGCATGATTGATGGATTGATGTTAAAAAAAAAAAAAAAAAGTCATTTAGGAGGGATGACTGCTTTTATTAGCCTCTCCTCTCCCTTCTTCAAGAACTTCTTATCCTATCTGTAGGGTAATCTCCTACTCCTTCCATGAAAACTCCTCTCGTTAGAGAGGCCTATCCCACCTCCACCTAATAAACTGTACTTTTTTTATCTCCATCAGCTCAACACACAAATATCTTTTGTATCACTTGCCCCACCCTTTTATATTGTAAGCTCTTATGGGTTGGGCCCTCTGGACCCTTTTATACTGAATTGTATTGTAACTGTACTGTACTCCATTATTTTGTAAAGAGCATCACAAACCGATGGCACTATATAAATCCTGTATAATAATAATAATAATAATAATAATACAGTGTCTTCAATCTGCTGTGGTGTGAAAAAAGGCAAAAGCCCAGTGTGCCTAAAATTGGGGATATTTAGCATGGGGAGACCATATGCTCTGATTAAGTTTTACTTAAAATGTTTCTACTTACCTTAACCTCCCTCCTTCACTGTACTAAAATCTGTTCCTAGATTACAAGCACTGCCATCAACCCAGACATAAAGACCCCCAAAATGTTATTTTTTAGAGGTGGTGATGTAAACAGAAGATAGTGAAACTTTTGATTTATTGTAACCTTGTGCAAAAGCAGCGTAAATATTAAAAGCATAAAAAATTTTTATATTGTTTCGAGCTATACTTTTGCCTCACAGAAAGAAAAAATGATCTGCTGTAAAATATACCCTGTTAACCTTTGTTTTTTTTTACCTCTAATACACAGGGAAGGAAGAAATACACTCGTCAGTTCAATATGTTTGTTTAAATACCTTATTTTATACACTTTGGTTGAGCTCGTCTGCATAATGCTTCTGTATTGGGTAAGACATGAAAATGTTCTGTAGCATGTGGAAATGTGAACAAATGTTTCTGAGGAATATGAACCAGTAATATAAAAATATAATTAAGTAATCATGAGCAAATTTTGAGTTCTCACATTATTTACCAACTTGTGACATTTCATTTTACATCAGATCATTTTGTACATAGTTTAGCTTCATAATTTGGCTTCCATTTAGAGACAAATGAAAGAGGTAAATACAACAGGGTACCATAATTTCCCAAAAAAGCATACCAGAGAGAGAGAGAGAGAGATAATAGGACAGTTCTACTCCCAACGTTATCCTCCTTGTCTTCTACTGTTTTTTAATTTTTTTTTCTTGGTTTACTAAATGCAGCTGTCTATTAAATGAGATAGAAGAGCACAGGGTGGTAATGGGAGAAATCACATTGTTCTGTGCAGTTATAGTCTCTGCCCTTTATGCCCTTTATGCATAAGGGCACACTAAAACGGGCCATAGATGGATCGAAATGTGTCCAGTTCAAAAGAGAGCAGCCGAATTTTGATCTGTGTGGCTGTCCCTGTTTTACAGAAGTTGATTGTTAAATTGACTTCTGTAGAACAGACTAGCTAGAAAACCTTTGTTGATCAGCAAATGTAGTCACTGATCAGTGTATTCTGACAGCAGACTCCCCATGGAGATGATTCTGTCAGAAACCATGAAATCAGGCCGAGACAGAAGTACAGTTAAATCACACTTGTTTAATAATAAAAGTAAATAGAACAAATGTAGTCACAACATAGCCAATAGTTCGGTAACTGGAACGGATAGTCAGCCAAGCCAGAAGGTCAGGAATCAGTGTAGTGAAACAGAAAGCAGGATCTGGAGCCAGAAGGGATGTCAACCAAGCAAGTCTTTAAACAGGAACACAGGAGATACTGTGTGATGTTGACAAAGGCAAATGCAGAGATCCTCTGGGCTGGATGGCTTAAGTAGGCAGGAACTATGAGCAGGATATCATCAACAGCTGAGTAACTGTGGAGCGATAGGAGCTGGCAATTAGCTGACAGCTGAGCGGCCAGCTCAGAGAAGGAAGCCTAGCCCTGACAGATTCCTCCATCCACCTCACTGTGGATGGTTAAACTTGTTCGTATTTTATGTTCAGTCTGCTGGCTGAATGGAAAAAAAAATGAACCACCTACAGCCAGTTTAAGAGGGAGTGGTAAAAAGCCTATGACCTCTGAGCTGTACAACTACGGAGATGAAACCAAGAGGTCTTTCACCAAGTCTGTACAGCAGCTGGGAAATCTATTGGGAAAGGCACCTAGTTTTGCAAAATGTTGCCTTCAAGAAAACAGATTAAAAAAAAGAAAGAAAGAACATGTAGTCCTGTTTTAAATATTTCCATCTTGGCTGTTAAAAATCATACTACCTTAAAACTATCTTTATGACATGTTTAGATTAGGGAAACTGACAAAATACATTTTTCACTTTCTTTTCTCAGAAAAAAACTTTACTAGGAAATTACCACTATCTGATGCAGGACATAGCAATTTCTGTCACTGTTATGTTAACAAGTAAGTTTTTGTTTTTAACTGAACTTAGTACTATGGAGTATTTTAGAACTGTTTTGTAATGTTTAAAGAACCGTTTTCACAGGACTATAAACTGATCAGCCATAACATTAAAGTGTTACTAAACCCAGGACCCTGCATTTATTATATCTGGTTTCCACAGTACACAGAACATGGAAATGCAATTATTTTAGTAAATATAAACTGCTAAATAACTTTTCTCGTCAGCAGTACAGTATATAGCAGTCTTGTGACTTCTATCCCTATGTGGTAAAGCTTGGAGGAGGAGTTTTCATTCTGCTCTCACTATCTTATAAAACTTCAGAACCCCTAAATCTTTGTCTGGACAGTGCTGATTGGCCCTGTGCTAATCACATGCACTCTCCTAAAAACTAAACGTATAATATTCGGAGAGAGGGGTTGGAGACACTGGAAGAAGGTGAAGATCAGAGAAGACTGGATCAAACAGCCTTTTCAAACAATGCAGAGGATTAACCGCATAGGTTCCCTTGGTTCCACAGTGATTATAACAAGCATGCTTTACTGCAGTTATACAGGCTGATTTTACTGTTGTGGGTTTAGTAACACTTTTAGATCACTAAAGTGAAGAACATTGATCATCTCGTCACAATGGCTTATGAAAGGCAGTGAGATATATTAGGCAGCAAGTAAATGTGTTGTCTATGAAGTTGATCTGTTGAAATCAGAACAAAATTGGCATTGTAGTTTGTTGTGTATGGGAATGCATAGCCCCAGGTCGATTTAGGTGTCCATGCTGACCCATGTCCACAGCCAAAAGCCCTTCGAATGGGCATGTGAGCACCAGAACTGGACCACAGAGAATTGAAAAAGAGTGGCCTGGTCTGGTGAATCGCATTTTCTTCTACATTATGTAGATGGCCAGATGCATGTGTGTTGCTTACCTTAGGAAGAGATGGCACCAGGATGCAGTATGTGAAGAAGGCAAGCCAACAAAAGCAGTGTGATGGTTTGGGCAATGTTCTGCCTAAGCATTGTTGCTGACCAATACACCTCTTCATAGAAACGGTATTTCCTGATGGCAGTAGCCTCTTTTAGCGGGATAATGAGCCCTGCCACACTGCAAATATGGTTCATGGGTGGTTTGAGGAACACAGCAATAAATTCAAGGTGTTGACTTTTTTAGATCTCAATCCATTGAACATCTATGGGATATGTTGGAAAACTAGTCCAATCCATGGAGGCCCCACCTCACAACTTACAGGACATAAAACATCTGCTACTGACAGCTTGGTATCAGATACCACAGTATAACTTCAGAAGTCTAGTGGCATCCCTGATGCACTGAGTTAGGGCTGTTTGGGTGGCCAAAGCAGGACCTACTTAATATTAGGGGGGTCATCATAATTTTATGGTTTATCAGTATATATACTGTATGTATCTTGGACTGTAGTTGGAGTGCCTTTTCATAAACAGGACATGCAACCAGACAGTTTAAGGAGATTTCCTTTACATTTTGGGACAGGTCTTTTGTGTATTCCTAGACCTTGGTTCCTTGGGGTAATCAAAATAAGCTAAATCTGATGTAATAGGGCCAGTTAAACTACTTTTTACTTGTGGGTGACCAGATTGTACCCTCAAGTAGGGATGAGCCGAACACCCCCCCGGTTTGGTTTGCACCAGAACCTGCGAACGGACCAAAAATTTGCACGAACGTTGGAACCCCATTGAAGTCTATGGGACTCGAACGTTTGAAATCAAAAGTGATAATTTTAAAGGCTGATTTGCATGGTATTGTCCTAAAAAGAGTTTGGGGACCCGGGTCCTGCCCCAGGGGACATGTATCAATGCAAAAAAAGTTTAAAAAACGGCTGTTTTTTCGGGAACAGTGATTTTAATGATGCTTAAAGTGAAAAAAAAAGTGAAATATTCCTTTAAATATCGTACCTGGGGGGGGGTGTCTATAGTATGCCTGTAAAGTAGCGTGTGTCTCCCGTGCTTAGAACAGTCCCTACACAAAATTACATTTTTAAAGTACTGCTTACGGCTTTAATGTAATGTCCGGTCCCGGTAATATGGATGAAAATCAGTGAGACAAACGGCATGGGTACCTCCCCCAAGTCCATTACCAGGCCCTTTGGGACTTGTATGGATATTGAGGGGAACCCCGCACTCAAATTAAAAAAAGGAAAGGCGTGGGGCCCCAGGCCCTCTGAACAGCAGTATACAGGCGGTGCAAACAAGACAGGGACTGTAGGTTTGTTGTTAAGTAGAATCTGTTCGTAATTTTGAACTGGTACATTATTAAAGTGTAGCTCCAGCCAAAACATCTATTTTTAAGCTTTTTGGAAAACATAGGGAAGGGCTATCAACCCTGTAACATTTGTTTTGCTGTCTGTGCACCTCTTCAGAAGATTTTACCTCAATTTCTGTCCCAATGACAAATGTTTTTTGTCAATTTGGGGTTTTTAGTGAAACAAGGATTGGTGATAAAGCATTAGCGGAGAGGAGACATGTTTTTCCCATATTGACTCTTACAGGAGAGAATTTCCCTTCCTAGGGGTAGATTTCATATCACTTCCTGTTGTCTCCTTCCGTTTGCAAGTAGGAGTCGTTTGTAAGTTGGATGTTTGAAAGTAGGGGCCTGCCCTATATACTCTGCAGAAATTGGGGCCTTAGGTGTTGGTTTTGCCACAACACTGTAAGCCCTCAGAGTTACTCTTGGTGGGCGCAGCTCCCCTGACCCTGTCCTGGTGCCATAGTCACACAGGTACTCATTGATGGCCCTCTGCTGCGTGTGCAGCCGCTGCAGCATGGCCAACATTGAGTTCCACCTGGTGGGCATGTCACAGATTAGGCGGTTCTTGGGCAGGTTAAATTCCTTTTGGAGGTCAGCCAGCTGAGCACTGGCATTATATGACCTGCGGAAATGCACACAGACTTTCCTGGCCTGCCTCAGGACATCCTGTAAGCCTGGGTACCTGCCCAAGAACTGCTGCACCACCAAGTTAAGGACGTGAGCCAAACAGGACACATGGGTCAGTTGCCCCTGTCGGAGGGCAGAGAGGAGGTTGGTGCCATTGTCGCAAACCACCATACCTGCCTTAAGCTGGCGTGGCGTCAACCACCTCTGAACCTACCCCTGCAGAGCTGACAGAATATCTGTCTCAGTGTGGATCCTGTCCCCCAAGCCCACCAGCTCAAGCACTGCATGGCTTCTTTTGTCCTGTGTACTTGCGTAGCCCCTTGAATGCCTACGGAGCACCGCTGGTTCCGAAGACAAATCAGCACAGGAAGAGGCAATGGAGGAAGAAGAAGAGGAGGGGGTGGAGGAGAGAGGTGTGGCAGAATCACCACTAGTAGTATTTTGGAGGCGTGGTGGCGGAACAACCTCCAACACTACTGCACCCTGTCCTGCATCCTTCCCAGCTGCCAGAAGAGTCACCCAATGCGCAGTGAAAGATAGGTAACGTCCCTGTCCATGCCTGCTGGACCATGAGTAAGCGGTAATATGCACCTTACCGCTGACCGCCCTGTCCAGCGAGGCCAATACATTGCCTTCCTTGAGAAAAAGTGGCGTTGGGGAACCTGCCACTGAGGAACCGCACATTCCACAAACTCACGGAAGGGGGCAGAGTCTACCAACTGAAAAGGCAGCAGTTTAGCCATTCAACCGCTGGGCATGTGAATGGCTGGGAGCAAACTACTTTCGGTGGTGCAGCAGCTGGAGCATGGAAATTTGCCTGGTACAATCTGACGTTGGTGTACTGATACCAGATTGCCCCCAAGTACTTGACTGTGACACACCTAATTCCACACCTTCATTCCTCTCAGTGCAGGTCTCAGAGAGGACTGAAGGTATAGTGGGGTTGGAGATCCCAGCTGATGAGGAGCAAGGAGAGGTCCTCTTTGTTCTTTGGTGTGGGTCTTTTAGATACGCTTGCCAACGAACTGCATGGCAGGTCAACATATGTCTGGTCAAGCATGTGGTGCCCAAGCGGGAGATGTTTTGGCCACGTGAGATACGCTTGAGACATATGTTGCAAATAGCAGTGGTGGGATCTGATGCACTCGTCTCAAAAAAGGCCCACACCAAAGAACTTTTGGAATAACGCGCAGAGACAGCAGCGTGATGCAGTAGGGGTGCTGCCCTTAAGCGGGCCCCTGGAGGGCATCCTGCCTCGTTGGTGATGTGCCTCCTCCTCCTCTCTCCTATCAGGCACCCACGTGGAGTCAGTGACCTCATCATCCCCTCCCTCCTCATCACTGGAGCAAAGCTGGCATTATGCTACAGCTGGGGGAACATGACTGCCAGATTGCTGTCTTTCTTGGGCACCCCCTCTCTCTGGGCTCACATCACTGGCTTTCTCTAGCTGGGTACCATCATCGGAGCCTTCAAAATGCTGGGCATCCTCCTGGAGCATGTACCCAACACTGTGGTCAAACAGTTTGGGGGACTCCTCAGGAGGACATGGTGGGGCTAGGGAAGGAGTGACTGATGCCATTGAACCAAGGGAAGAGGCTGCGTTGGCAGCTGCTTTGCCAGACAAAGTACCCTGAGCCTGGGTGAGAGAGGATGAGGAGGATGAGGATGGCTTGGTCATCCACTCTACCAAGTCTTCCGCATGTTGCGGCTCAACACGGCCAGCTGCCGAAAAAAAGGACAAGCGTGTCCCACGGCCACGTGCTGATGAGGATGCACCGTCTCCATGACCAGCACTGTTGCCTCTAGACACAGAGCCTGCTTGCCCTCTTTTATTGGCTTGTGACTGTCTGCCTCTCCTTGTTGGCCTTCCAGACATACTAATGGCCTGCAGTGAGATGTAGCTGCACAAAGCTGGGATGCATATATATACTGATACTGCAGCTAGCAGAATCAACTGCCTGCCTGTAGTATTAATAGTATGAGAACACCAGGTAGCTTTAGGTGCACACTGTGCAGAGGACGCAGTACACTAACTGTAAATACTGTAACTGCCTGCCTGTGCTATTAACCACTTAACAACCGGCCCATAGCCGAATGACAGCTATAGGGCGGTTTCTTAACTCTGGGAGGGCGTACAGTGACGTCCTCGCAGAATTCCGCTCTCGCGCACCCCCTGGGACGCGCACCCAAAAACATCTGTGACCGCAGGGTACAGAGGACCCGGCGCATCACGGATCATGGTAAACGGTCGCTGATCGCGGTAAACAAACCAGCGTCATAACATGATGCCGGTTCCTCTCTCCCCTCTGTGTACCGATTGGTACAGAGGGGGAGGGATCAGATGGCAGCAGCGCTGTGGGCTGGATGTGTAGTGCCCACAGCGCTGCTCTGTGACATGTGAAGTCACATCCATGGATCCATCCATCCATGCTCAGCAATACCCTGCACTACTCTGCAATACTCTGCATTTCTCTGTGCAATACTCTGCAATTCCCTGTGCAATACCATGTACAATACCCTGTGCAATACCATGTGCAATACTCTGCAATACCCCGCAATACCCTGCAATACCCTGCAATACCCTGCAGTACCCTGCAATACCCCGCAATACCCCGCAATACACCGCAATACCCTGCAATACCCTGCCATACCCCGCCATACCCAGCCATACCCCGCCATACCCAGCCATACCCAGCCATGCTCAGCCATGCTCTGCCATACTCTGCCTCTGTATGTGGCCAGGCTGAGGAAGTTTCACACATGTGGTATAGCCGTACTCAGGAGGAGTAGGAGAATCTATTTTGGGGTGTCATTTTTGGTATGTACAAGCTATGTGTTAGAAATATTGTATAAATGGACAACTTTGTGTGAAAAAAAATGCTTTTTAACCACTTCCCGCCCGCCGTCATACGACGTTCTTTATTTTGTGCGGGGATATCTGAATGATGCCTGCAGCTAGGTGAGATGTGGGGTCTTATTGACCCCATATCTCACTGTAAAGAGCACCTGTCATGCCATATTCCTATTACAAGGGATGTTTACATTCCTTGTAATAGGAATAAAAGTGATAAAAAAATACATTTTTGGGAAAAAAGTATCAAACTAAAATAAATAAAGTAAAATGAACAATAAAAAAAAAAAAATTTAAAGCGCCCCTGTCCCCGTGTGTTAGCATGAAGAAGCGAACGCATACGTAAGTCCCGCCCACATATGAAAACGGTGTTCAAGCCACACATGTGAGGTATCACTGCGATCGGTAGAGTGAAAGCAATAATTTTGGCCCTAGACCTCCTCTGTAACTCAAAACATGTAACCAGTAAAAAATTTAAAATTTTTTAAAGCGTCGTCTATGGGGATTTTTAAGTAGAGAATTTGGCGCTATTCCACGAGCGTGTGCAATTTTGAAGGGTGACAGGTTAGGTATCTATTTACTCTGCATAACATCTTTCATATTCTGCAAAAACATTGGGCTAACTTTACTGTTTTTTTTTCCAAAAAAAATGCGTTCGAAAAATTGCTGCGCAAATACCGTGCGAGATAAAAAGTTGCAATGACTGCCATTGTACGCTCTAGGGTCTTTGCTAAAAAACATATATAATGTTTTGGGGTTCTATGTAATTTTCTAGCAAATAAATGATGATTTTTACATGTAGGAGAGAAATGTCAGAATTGGCCTGGGTGCTCCAGAACGCCTGAAGGTGCTCCCTGCATGTTGGGTCTCTGTATGTGGCCACGCTGTGTAAAAGTCTCACACATGTGGTATTGCCGTACTCGGGAGTAACAGCAGAATGTGTTTTGGGGTGTAATTTGTGGTAAGCATATGCGGTGTGTGAGAAATAACCTGCTAATATGACAATTTTGTGAAAAAAAAAAGGAAAAAAAAATCTTGATATTGTGGGAAAAAATGACAACTTCAAAAAACTCATCATGCATCTTTCTAAAAACCTTGGAATGTCTTCTTTCCAAAAAAGGGTCATTCGGGGGGTATTTGTACTTTTCTGGCATGTTAGGGTCTCAAGAAATTCAGTCAGTAATTCAGGTGTGATCAATTTTCAGATATTGGCACCATAGCTTTTGGACTCTATAACTTTCACAAAGACCAAATAATATACACCAATTTGTACTTATTTTTACCAAAGATATGTAGCAGTATAAATTTTGGCCAAAATTTATGAAGAAAAATTACTAATTTGCTAAATTTTATAACTGAAACAAAGAAAAATTAATTTTTTTACTGAATTTTCAGTCTCTTTTCTTTTATAGCGCAAAAAATAAAAAAACCAGCGGTGATTAAATACCACCAAAAGAAAGCTCTATTTGTATGAAAAAAAGGACAAAAATTTCATATAGGTACACTGTTGCATGACTGAGTAATTGTCATTCAAAATGTGAGAGCACCGAAAGATGATAATTGGTCTG
Organism: Lithobates clamitans; assembly: GCA_037952925.1. Lineage (NCBI taxonomy): Eukaryota > Metazoa > Chordata > Amphibia > Anura > Ranidae > Lithobates > Lithobates clamitans. The sequence continues at coordinate 1,385,620 of JBBGZY010000160.1, forward strand.
GTTATTAAGGGGGTTTAAGTGCCCAGTGGTCAAGTGGTTAATAGGAGAAGAAAAACAGCAATTGTCTTCAGGTACACTAACTGTAAATACTGTAGCTGCCTGTCTGTGGTATTAATAGGATCAGAAGAACACCACCAATTTTATTCAGGTAGCTTTGGGTGCACACTGTGCAGAGGACGCAGTACACTAACTGTAAATACTGTAGCTGCCTGCCTGTGATATTAATATAGAATCAGAAGAACACCACCAAATGTATTCAGGTAGCTTTAGGTGCATACTGTGCAGAGGACACAGTACACTAACTGTAAATACTGTAGCTGCCTGTGGTATTAATAGCAGCAGAACAACAGCAATTGTCTCCAGGTAGCTTTAGGTGCACACTGTGCAGAGGATGCACTACACTAACTGTAAATACTGTAGCTGCCTGCCTGTGGTATTAATAGGATCAGAAGAACACCACCAATTTTATTCAAGTAGCTTTAGGTGCACACTGTGCAGGGGGCGCACTACACTAACTTGTAAATACTGCAGCTGCCTGCGGTACTGTACTAATAGGATCAGACGAACACCACTAATTTTGTTTAGGTAGCTTTAGGTGCACACTGTGCAGAGGACGCACTATACTAACTTGTAAATACTGCAGCTGCCTGCGGTACTATACTAATAGGATCAGAAGAACACCACTAATTTTGTTTAGGTAGCTTTAGGTGCACACTGTGCAGAGGACGCACTACACTAACTTGTAAATACTGCAGCTGCCTGCGGTACTGTACTAATAGGATCAGAAGAACATCACTAATTTTCTTCAGGTAGCTTTAGGTGCACACTGTGCAGAGGACGCACTACACTAACTTGTAAATACTGCAGCTGCCTGCTGTACTGTACTAATAGGATCAGAAAAACACCACTAATTTTCTTCAGGTAGCTTTAGGTGCACACTGTGCAGAGAACACACTACACTGACTGTAAATAATGCAGCTAATAGGACTAATAAGATCAGAAGAACACCAGCAATTTTCTTCAGGTAGCTGTAAATACTTTAAAAACACCTGCCTGCCTGTCAGTAGTAGGAAGAGAATAGCAGGAACGGATCTAACTAAACTGATTACAGTATATATATATATATACACAACACCTAGCATGTATATATATATACACAATACACTGTAAGTGCAGCTAACTGACTCGCCTGCCTACTCTATCTAACTTAAATCAAATGACACTGTCTCTCTGTCTATCTCTTTCAACACCGGAACACACTACACAGGGCCGCCGTGCAGGCGTCCTTATCTAGTGTGTGGCGTGTACTAAACTCCCGGAGCCATAATTGGCCAAAGCAACACCACCAATTTTATTCAGGTAGCTTTAGGTGCACACTGTGCAGAGGACACAGTACACTAACTGTAAATACTGTAGCTGCCTGCCTGTGGTATTAATAGGAGCAGAACAACAGCAATTGTCTCCAGGTAGCTTTAGGTACACTAACTGTAAATACTGTAGCTGCCTGCCTGTGGTATTAATAGGATCAGAAGAACACCACTAATTTTTTTCAGGTAGCTTTAGGTGCACACTGTGCAGAGAACACAGTACATTAACTGTAAATACTGTAGCTGCCTGCCTGTGGTATTAATAGGAGCAGAACAACAGCAATTGTCTCCAGGTAGCTTTAGGTGCACACTGTGCAGAGGATGCACTAGACTAACTGTAAATACTGTATCTGCTTGCCTGTGGTATTAATAGGATCAGAAGAACACCACTAATTTTCTTCAGGTAGCTTTAGGTGCACACTGTGCAGAGAACACAGTACATTAACTGTAAATACTGTAGCTGCCTGCCTGTGGTATTAATAGGAGCAGAACAACAGCAATTGTCTCCAGGTAGCTTTAGGTGCACACTGTGCAGAGGATGCACTAGACTAACTGTAAATACTGTATCTGCTTGCCTGTGGTATTAATAGGATCAGAAGAACACCACTAATTGTCTTCAGGTAGCTTTAGGTGCACACTGTGCAGAGGACACAGTACACTAACTGTAAATACTGTAGCTGCCTGCCTGTGGTATTAATAGGAACAGAACAACAGCAATTGTCTCCAAGTAGCTTTAGGTGCACACTGTGCAGAGGATGCACTACACTAACTGTAAATACTCTAGCTGCCTGCCTGTGGTATTAATAGGATCAGAAGAACACCACCAATTTTATTTAGGTAGCTTTAGGTGCACACTGTGCAGGGGACGCACTACACTAACTTGTAAATACTGCAGCTGCCTGCGGTACTGTACTAATAGGATCAGAAGAACACCACTAATTTTGTTTAGGTAGCTTTAGGTGCACACTGTGCAGAGAACACACTACACTGACAGCTAATAGGACTAATAGGATCAGAAGAACTCAAGCAATTTTCTTCAGGTAGCTATAAATACTGTAAAAACACCTGCCTGCCTGTCAGTAGTAGGAAGAGAATAACAGGAACGGATCTAGCTAAACTGAATATATATATATATATATATATATATATATATATACAACACCTAGGATGTATATATATACACAATACACTGTAAGTGCAGCTAACTGACTCGCCTGCCTACTCTATCTAACTTAAATCAAATGACACTGTCTCTCTGTCTATCTATCTCTCTCTCAACGCCGGAACACTCTACACAGGGCCGCCATGCAGGCGGCCTTATATAGTGTGGGGCGTGTACTAAACCCCCTGAGCCATAATTGGCCAAAGCCACCCTGGCTTTGGCCAATTATGGCTCTCTGTACAGACGGCGCTGTGATTGGCCAAGCATGCGGATCATAGTGCATGCTTGGCCAATCATCAGCCAGCATTGCTCTGCGATGCCGCAGTGAATTATGGGCCATGACATGCCACTCGAATATTGTTCGTAATTCGGTGAACGATGGAGCACACGATGTTTGAGTCAAAAATGTGTTAGTTTCGAACACGAAGCTCATCCCTACTCTCAAGGCAAAGTACACAAGAAAGTACCAGCAGCAAGGGGAGGGTCAGAATATCCTCTTCTTGAGCATGTTGTTAGGAGTATGTGCATGGATTTTGTGCAGATTGTCCAGCATGGGTTGTGGTTCTGCAAAGTTCCCCTCTGCCTGTGCAGTTAGTGCAAACAACCCATTTATTGAAATATGTATGCTCTAAAAGTTAAATGCACTGAGTTAAGTTTAGCTGGCATAACTATAATGTTGGGCTGATAAAAAGGTGGGTTACCTGTGGTAAGAGGCCACAGCAATGATTACCTTCACATGGTTGAAGTGTATGTAAAGACAAAAAAGGAGGGAGGTTAAGCCTTCATTCATTAATCTACATGTAATATCCCACCCTTATTGTGTTTAGCTGGTTAGTGGACATGGAGGAGGAGGGAGGGAGTGACCTGTCATTTACCACTGTGTATATGCCCACATGTGTGACTCTATAGTCACCGGGGCTGCTCAGATGTATTAGGGAGGAAATGCTCACCATAGAAACTCACTGAAAACTGAGCATGTGCAGAGTTGCTTAAACAGCTGCAGAATCCCTAGCTGAATTGGGGACATGGACAAAAGGTGGAGATAGAGATCAGCAGGATCAACCAGGTTTTTTGCAGTATACAGAAAACAAATCCCATAGTGACTGAGTGAGTATGAACAGCATGTAATACAGCATTTATTGATAGTTTTTTTATGATGTGGGTTCAGTGACACTTTAAGAAAATAGTTTGAGCTACCTTGCTGAAAGTAGACATGGAGTTAGGCTTTAACAAAATAGAACAATATTTGGCAAAAGAAATTGATTGAACACTTAGTGGTTCATGAAGAATTGTTTTAATGTAAAATTATCAGCAATTGGGTAGGGTTTTGTTGTGTCTTCCTCTAGATCAAAGCTGCAGCAGCAGTGGGAGGTTGGATGTGAATGTGAAGCCTGAAAATGGGAGGATTCAATAATGAAAAGCAAAAACTACTGAAGCACTAGTTACTATCAGGCTTTCTCATAGGAGTGAAACTTGTTTTGTTTCGGAGATTTGGCAATTTGGCAGCAAATAGCTTTTTGCCTTCAGCTAACACAGCAGGATAAAAAAATCGTATTTTCAAAAAGTGGCAGCTACTTTTTTTTAAATTAATTTGATAACATTTAGAAACTGCAGTCACATATCTCTGTGAAAAGCTTTGTGAATTTTAATTTATGTATCTTTTTTGGGGGGGTTATTGACATTTTGGCAATAACCCCAAAGCACCCTCCCAATGTGGACAATAACCCCTAAGCACCCTCCAACTGTGGAGGGCATGTGGCCTGGTACGGTTCAGGAGGGGGGGTGCTCTCTCATCCCCCCTCTTTTCCTGCGGCCTGCCAGGTTGCGTGCTCGGATAAGGGTCTGGTATGGATTTTTGGGGGGACCCCACTCCAATTTTTTTTTAAATTTTGGTGCGGGGTTCCCCTTAACCACTTGCCGACCGCCTAACGCAGATATAATTCAGCAGAATGGCACGGGCAGGCAAAATCACTTACCTGGTACATGACTGCTTGCCGCGGGCGGGGGGTCTGTTCGGATCCCCCCGGTGCCCGAGGCGGTCGGCTTCTGTCTGGGAGTGTTCAGAGATGAGGGGGAGGCCATCCATTCGTGCCCCCCCCTCGCGATCGCTCCCAGCCAATGAGAATCTTCCCCTGACTCTGTATAGTACACAGAGGCAGAGAAAATTATGTCATCTCTCCTCGGCTCGGTATTTTCCGTTCCGGCGCCGAGGAGAGAAGACATCTGAGTGAGTTACACCAACACACACACACAGTAGAACATGCCAGGCATACTTTACACCCCCCCATCACCCCCCGATTACCCCCCGATCACCCCCTAATCACCCCTCCCCCCCGTCACACTGACACCAAGCAGTTATTTTTTTTTCTGATTACTGCATTGGTGTCAGTTTGTGACAGTTAGTGTGGTAGGGCAGTTAGTGTTAGCCCCCTTTAGGTCTAGGATACCCACCTAACCCCCCCTAATAAAGTTTTAACCCCTTGATCACCCCCCGTCGCCAGTGTCACTAAGCGATCATTTTTCTGATCGCTGTATTAGTGTCACTGGTGACGCTAGTTAGGGAGGTAAATATTTAGGTTCGCCGTCAGCGTTTTATAGCAACAGGGACCCCCATATACTACCTAATAAAGGTTTTAGCCCCTTGATTGCCCCCTAGTTAACCCTTTCACTAGTGATCACCATATAATTGTTACGGGTGACGCTGGTTAGTTTATTTTTTATAGTGTCAGGGCACCCGCCGTTTATTACCTAATAAAGGTTTAGCCCCCTGATCGCCCGGCGGTAATATGTGTCGCCCCAGGCAGCGTCAGGTTAGCGCCGGTAGCGCTAACACCCACGCACGCACCATACACTTCCCTTAGTGGTATAGTATCTGAACGGATCAATATCTGATCCAATCAGATCTATACTAGCGTCCCCAGCAGCTTAGGGTTCCCAAAAACGCAGTGTTAGCGGGATCAGCCCAGATACCTGCTAGCACCTGCATTTTACCCCTCCGCCCGGCCCAGCCCAGCCCACCCAAGTGCAGTATCGATCGATCACTGACACTTACAAAACACTAAACACATAACTGCAGCGTTCGCAGAGTCAGGCCTGATCCCAGCGATCGCTAACAGTTTTTTTTGGTAGCGTTTTGGTGAACTGGCAAGCACCAGCCCCAAGCAGCGTCAGGTTAGTGCCAGTAGCGCTAACACCCACGCACGCACCGTACGTCTCCCTTAGTGGTATAGTATCTGAACGGATCAATATCTGATAGTGGCGAGTTCCATAAGTGCAGTTCAAGCTGGTGAGGTGGCAAGCACAAGTAGTGTCCCGCTGCCACCAAGAAGAAAACAAACACAGGCCTGTCGTGCCCATAATGCCCTTCCTGCTGCATTCGCCAATACTAATTGGGAACCCACCACTTCTGCAGCACCCGTACTTCCCCCATTCACAAACCCCAACCAAATGCAGTCGGCTGCATGAGAGGCATTTTTTTTATGTCCTCCCGAGTACCCCTACCCAACGAACCCCCCCAAAAAAGATGTCGTGTCTGCAGCAAGCGCGGATATAGGCGTGACACCCGCTATTATTGTCCCTCCTGTCCTGACAATCCTGGTCTTTGCATTGGTGAATGTTTTGAACGCTACCATGCACTAGTTATTAGCATAGGGTACAGCACTGCACAGACTAGGCACACTTTCACAGGGCCTCCCAAGATGCCATCGTATTTTGAGAGACCCAAACCTAGAACCAGTTACAGTTATAAAAGTTACAAAAAAAAGTGTAAAAAAAAAAATATATATATAGAATAAAAAAAACAAAAATAGTTGTCGTTTTATTGTTCTCTCTCGCTCTATTCTCTCTCTATTGTTCTGCTCTTTTTTACTGTATTCTAATCTGCAATGTTTTATTGTTGTTATGTTTTATCATGTTTACTTTTCAAGTATGTAATTTTTTATACTTTACTGTTTACTGTGTTTTATTGTTAACCATTTTTTTGTTTTCAGGTACGCAATTCACGAATTTGAGTGGTTATACCAGAATGATGCCTGCAGGTTTAGGTATCATCTTGGTATCATTCTTTTCAGCCAGTGGTCAGCTTTCATGTAAAAGCAATCCTAGCGGCTAATTAGCCTCTAGACTGCTTTTACAAGCAGTGGGAGGGAATGTCCTCCCCCCTCCCACCGTCTTCCATGTTTTTCTCTGGCTCTCCTGTCCCAACAGGAAACCTGAGAATGCAGCCGGTGATTCGGCCAGCTGACCATAGAGCTGATCAGAGACCAGAATGGCTCCAATCATCTCTATGGCCTAAGAAACCGGAAGCTACAAGCATTTCATGACTTAGATTTCGCTGGATGTAAACAGCACCATTGGGAAATTGGGATGCATTTTATCACACCGATCTTGGTGTGGTCAGATGCTTTGAGGGCAGAGGAGAGATCTAGGGTCTAATAGACACCATTTTTTAAAAAAAGAGTACCTGTCACTACCTATTGCTATTATAGGGTATATTTACATTCCCTGGCATAACAATAAAAATGATTAAAAAAAATAATGAAAGGAATAGTTTAAAAATAAGCAAAAAAAAAGCGAACGCAAGCGTTGGTCTGGCGTCAAATGTAAACAGCAATTGCACCATGCATGTGAGGTATCACCGCGAAGGCCAGATCGAGGGCAGTAATTTTAGCAGTAGACCTCCTCTGTAAATCTAAAGTGGTAACCTGCAAAGGCTTTTAAAGGCTTTTAAAAATGTATGTAGTTTGTCGCCACTGCACGTTTGTGCGCAATTTTAAAGCATGTCATGTTTGGTATCCATGTACTCGGCCTAAGATCATCTTTTTTATTTCATCAAACATTTGGGCAATATAGTGTGTTTTAGTGCATTAAAATAAAAAAAGTGTGTTTTTTCCCCAAAAAATGCGTTTGAAAAATTGCTGCACAAATACTGTGTGAAAAAAAAAATGAAACACCCACCATTTTAATCTGTAGGGCCTTTGCTTTAAAAAAAATATATAATGTTTGGGGGTTCAAAGTAATTTTCTTGCAAAAAAAAAATATTTTTTCATGTAAACAAATAGTGTCAGAAAGGGCTTTGTCTTCAAGTCGTTATAAGAGTGGGTTATGTGTGACATAAGCTTCTAAATGTTGTGCATAAAATGCCAGGACAGTTCACCCCCCCCCAAATGACCCCATTTTGGAAAGTAGACACCCCAAGCTATTTGCTGTGAGGTATAGTGAGTATTTTGCAGACCTCACTTTTTGTCACAAAGTTTTGAAAATTGAAAAAAGAAAAAAAAATGTTTTTCTTGTCTTTCTTCATTTTCAAAAACAAATGAGAGCTGCAAAATACTCACCATGCCTCTCAGCAAATAGCTTGGGGTGTCTGCTTTCCAAAATGGGGTCATTTGGGGGGTTTTGTGCCATCTGGGCATTCCATGGCCTCCGAAACTGTGATAGGCAGAGGAGTGAAATAAAAAATTTACGCCCTTAGAAATCCTGAATGCGGTGATTGGTTTTCGGGGCCCCTTACGCGGCTAGGATCCAGAAAAGTCCCACACATGTGGTATCCCCATACTCAGGAGCAGTAGCTAAATGTATTTTGGGGTGCAATTCCACATATGCCCATGGTCTGTGTGAGTAATCTATCATTTAGTGACAACTTTGTGCAAAAAAAAAAAATTGTCACTTTCCCGCAACTTGTGTCACAATATAAAATATTCCATGGACTCAACATGCCTCTCAAAAAATAGCTTGGGGTGTCTACTTTCCAAAATGGGATCATTTGGGGGGGTTTGTGCCATCTGGGCATTTTATGGCCTTCAAAACTGTGATAGGAAGTGAGGAGTGAAATCAAAAATTTACGTCCTTAGAAATCCTGAAGGCGGTGATTGGTTTTTGGGGCCCCATATTTAGGCTCCCAAAAAGTCCCACACTTGTGGTATCCCCGTACTCAGGAGAAGCAGCTGAATGAATTTTGGGGTGCAATTCCACATATGCCCATGGCCTGTGTGAGCAATATATCATTTAGTGACAACTTTTTGTAATTTTTTTTTTGTCATTATTTAATCACTTGGGACAAAAAAAGTTAATATTCAATGGGCTCAACATGCCTCTCAGAAATTTCCTTGGGGTGTCTACTTTCCAAAATGGGGTCATTTGGGAGGGTTTTGTACTGCCCTGCCATTTTAGCACCTCAAGAAATGACATAGGTAGTCATAAACTAAAAGCTGTGTAAATTCCAGAAAAGGTACCCTAGTTTTTAAACGCTATAGCGCAAACCAATAAATATACGCTTATTGACATTTTTTTTACCAAAGACATGTGGCCGAATACATTTTGGCCTAAATGTATGACTAAAATTGAATTTATTTAATTTTTTTATAACAAAAAGTAGAAAATATAATTTTTTTTCAAAATTTTCGGTCTTTTTCCGTTTATAGCGCAAAAAATAAAAACCGCAGAGCTCATCAAATACCATCAAAAGAAAGCTCTATTTGTGGGAAGAAAAGGACGCAAATTTTGTTTGTGTACAGCATTGCATAACCGGACAATTAGCAGTTAAAGCGACGCAGTGCCAAATTGTAAAAAGTGCTCTGGTCGGAAAGGGGGAAAATCCTTCCAGGGCTGAAGTGGTTAAAATCCATACCAGACCTGAAGGGTCTGGTATGGATTTTGAGGGGGACCCCCACACCATTTTTTTTTAAATTTTGGTTCGGGGTTCCCCTGTGGGGAAATCCCATGCCGTTTTTATCAATGAACTTTTATGTGTATTGTCGGGTCGACAATTGATTAATAGCTGCAAATAATTTTAAATGACATTTTGCTGTCAGACTGTTCTAAACACGGGAAACATGCGCCCCTTTACAGGCATACTATAGACACCCCCCAGGTATGAAATTTAAAGTAATATTACACTTTTATTGTTTGACTTTAAGCATTATTAAAATCACTGCTCCCGAAAAAACAGCCGTTTTTAAAACTTTTTTTTTGCATTGATCCATGTCCCCTGGGGCAGGATCCAGGTCCCCAAACACTTTTTATGACAATAACTTGCATATAAGCCTTTAAAATTAGCACTTTTGATTATTCATGTTCGAGTCCCATAGACTTTAACGGTGTTCACACGTGCGAACAAATTTTTTTGCCTGTTCGCATGTTCTGGTGCAAACCGAACAGGGGGGTGTTCGGCTCATCCCTAACAAACAGTCAGCCTGATAGACGCCTATCTGAACAGATAATTGCCCACTGGTTCTGACTTCTATGACCTGTGCAATAGGGCAGCATACATAGAGTTCAGCCTTATGAGCTCCTATCTGACATGTATGTCTAACAATTGTAAAACTTGCATTTATTCACCCTTTTACAAGCCTTATCTTAGCCATCTCTCCTAGATATGATTGTTTGCTAAAATCTACGTCAATGTAACTATCCATAAATCTGACACCTGTTCTACAATCAGACAAGCCTATTCATTCCCAGGATTCCGATATGTTCATTAAAGTGATTTTTAACTGGTTTTGTCCAATTAAAAGCACCTGTGTAGAGGCAGTATGGCACCCAGCTATGTTAAATCAAACCCCCCTAGTCCTGATAAGACTTCAAGGATGACATATTTACGACTTTGGGAGAATGAACTTTCAATAACCCCACCAAATGAGTTATGTCTTATTGTTTCTCACTATAAAATTCTATGTGCATGTATACATATATGGGTTTCACAAAAAACTGTATTATCTACATAATAAATAAACATATATATATATATATATATATATATATATATATATATATATATATATATATATAGATATAGATAGATAGATAGATAGATAGATAGATAGATAGATAGATAGATAGATAGATAGATAGATAGATAGATAGATAGATAGATAGATAGATAGATAGATAGATAGATAGCAGTTTTAATGAGGGCTCAAGCAAACCTTTGTTTGACCCTGTCAAACTTAATGTACTGTACACAGGGCAGGACTTAGGGTGGTGGGGGCCCCTGGGCTTGAGTCACTTTCGAGCCCTACCTTCTATACATTATCGTATTTATTGGCGTATAACACGCGCCGGCATATAACACACACCCCAAGTTTAGGAGGGAATTTTAAGGAAAAAAAATTTTGGGAGGGAAGTTTAAGGAAAAAACTTAAATTTAAATGTGCATCAATGCAGCCTTGTACAGCGTCCATCTGCAGCCTTGTCCATCCATTTGCAGCAGAGTCCTGTGTATCTCGGCGGCTCTCGGGTCCTCTCGGCGGCTCTCGGGTCCTCTTGGTGGCTCTTGGGTCCTCTCGCAGTCCGGAGCGGAGCCAAGAGCAGCCAAGTGTTTGGGTACAGCAGCACACAACTGCGCAATTGTCAGTTAAATCAACGCAGTGCCGTATCGCAAAAAAAATGATTGAAGTGCAATATTTCTATTATTACATTGTTATATAAAATAAAATAGTTCAACTCACCATAAGCAGAATCAGTCTGAGCCTGAGTGTGTCACTTGCCAACGCCACCTGCCTTCAGATGGGGATTGTCACTTGCCACACATTGCGGATTGTCACTTGCCACGTCACTTGTCAGCAGATGCAGGGTGTCACTTGTCAGCAGATGCAGGGTGTCACTTGTCAGCGGATGCAGGGTGTCACTTGTCAGCAGATGCAGGGTGTCACTTGCCACCAGGTCGAAGGGGGCCCCGTCAGGTAGGATGTACGGGGGCCCCATGCTTTCTAACATTCAGGGGCACATTCAGGGGGGGCGGCAAACTCCCGCCTGCTAGCAAGCCTGTTTCGCCGGCACCCCTGCTTATCTCACGGGGACCGATCGGGCTTGTGTACTCCCACTTCCTGGTAGCGGTGGAACGCACAATAGGGCAGACGTGATGTCATCAGTCAGAAATGATGCAAGACATGGGAGGCAACACGGCCATTATTTCCGGCTGATGACATCACGTCCACCCTATTGTGCATTCCACCACTACCAGGAAGTGGGAGTACACAAGCCCGATCTGTCCCCATGAAATAAGCAGCAGTGCCAACAAAACAGGCTGGCTAGCGGGCGGGAGTTTGCCGTGGATCCGGCCCTGCCCGTGGGGCCCCCTATTGGGCGGGGCCCATGGGCTTGAGCCGAGTCAAGCCCAATGATAAGTCCGGCCCTGACTGTACATAACTTTCCCATATTCCACATAATTATTTCTAAATAGCCTGTGTAAGATAAACTTATCTCTGTGATTTATATGCATTTCAAGGACTCGAGACAATTCTGTATAACTTGAATCTATTCTAATGAACTTTCACCCAGTAAAAAGATCAGCATGAAGCAGGGAGGTCACCTAAAGTTCAAGACTTTCTATATCTACGAAATAACATAAAATATATATTGGTTAATATGAAATTCTACTACTTCTAAGCAATCTCATGCAAGCATTCATTAAAAGATTATAAAATAAGAATCTAAATTCTCTAATAGTCATGCCTGTAATTGTCCGGGTCTTGCAATGTCTCATGGGACTTGTAGTTTGACCACAGCTGGAGGGCCAAGGTTGCCTACCCCTGCCCTACAGAATAAAGTCATAATACTTCTGTACTTCACTGTACTTCAGTATGCGTCTTCTTTTGTTCCTTATGCATTCTGTTTTACATTCTGTAGATTTGTCCATAAACTTGCGTAGCTTCAATTGGCCCCCAATTTAAAATTTGAAGTATTTTTAAATCTTTAATAAATGTTTTCTCAGGACAATGACACATTTAACTCTACAGCAAAATTGCTTCATCATTGCAATTATCATTAAGTCCTGAACAGTATATACTGTATATATTATATTATATAATGTATACGTTATGGAGTTAGATTATATAGGACTTCAGTGCTACTAGAAATCATAACCGCTGGTTTGCAAAGGCTTTAGCTATACTCTTTCATGTGAAATGTAATACAATGGGTACACTATGAAAAAAATCACATCAAATGCTTAATAATCACAAAAGTCACAATCACAAAACTTTCTAAATTCATTCACGGATATATATATATATATCATTTTCTAAAATATTTTGGTTTGTTTTACAGTGAGTTTAACTGGTCCTGCTTCAAAGCTAGCTCCATACAGACCTGCAATGAGTCTGATGTCTCCTTCCTTGCTCCTGTCAGTGACCTTGCATACCATATTTACCATCGTTATACAGACAAGTGCATTCTTCCTGGTACAACAGCAACCATGGTACAACGAGACTGACGTTTTCAGGTGTGATTACTTTCATTTTGTTTAGGTACAGTAGTTTGTATTGCTATACATATCTTTAACCACTTAAGGACCAGCCTCGTTTTGGATTTTAGGTGTTTACAAGTTTAAAACAGGTTTTTTTGCTAGAAAACTACTTAGAACCCCCAAACATTATATATTGTTTTTTTTTCTAACACCCTAGAGAATAAAATAGCGGTCATTGCACCGTATTTGCACCGTATTTGCGCAGCGGTCTTCTAAGCGCACTTTTTTTGGAAAAGATTCACTTTTTTGAAAAAAAAAATAAGACAACAGTAAAGTTAGCCCAATTTTTTTTATATTGTGAAATATAATGTTACGCCAAGTAAATTGATACCCATCATGTCACGCTTTAAAATTGCACCCGCTCGTGGAATGGCGTCAAACTTTTACCTTTAAAAATCTCCATAGGCGACGTTTAAAAAATTCTACAGATTGCATGTTTTGCGTTACAGAGGAGGTCTAGGGCTAGAATTATTGCTCTCACTCTACCGGTCATGGCGATACCTCACATGTGTGGTTTGACCACCGTTTTCATATGCGGGCGCTACTCACGTATGCGTTCGCTTCTGCTCGCGAGCTCGTCGGGACAGGGCGCTTTAAAAAATTTTTTTTTATTATTTATTTTACTTTATTTTATTTATTTTTTCACTGTTTTAAAAAAAAAAAATTTGGATCACTTTTATTCCTATTACAAGGAATGTAAACATCCCTTGTAAAAGAAAAAAGCATGACAGGTCCTCTTAAATATGAGATCTGAGGTCAAAAAGTCCTCAGATCTCATATTTAGACTAAAATGCAAAAAAAAAAAAAGTCGTTTAAAAAAAATGACACAAAAAAATTGTGCCTTTAAGAGAAGTGGGCGGAGCCATAGTAATGACGTCGCTCCGGCCGTCACATGGTATAGAGACGGGTGGGGGCCATCTTGGCCTCACTCGTCTTAGTACCTCAGCACTGACAGGTCCCGATCTCCTCCGCCGCTACCGACGGCTCCGGTAAGCGGCGGAGGGTGCGGGAGAGTGGCGGGAGGGGGGGTGGCACCTCTCCCGCCGCCGATAACGATGATCTCGCGGTGAACCCACCGCAGAGACCACCATTATCATGTACAGAACCGGCTGCCCTAAAGATGGATACCTCGGTTGTGACAGCAGCTGCTGCCGTTACCGGGATATCCATCTTTAAAAAAAGGACGTCAATATACAGTGGGCGGTCCGGAGGTGGTTAAAGTAAACATGTTAGTACTCTATAGGTGCTGAAAAGGCCCCAGAACCCTTTTTGCAAGTATATATCTTACATGGAAAAAGTTGACTGGTTTCTTGCCTTCATGCATTCTATTCAAAAAAGGTAAAAAAAACTTCATGGTGCAGCTCCCCCTCATCTCCCCTACCCCCAATACTTACCCAATTTCGATCCAGCGATGTGCACAAGATTCAAGGCTCTCTTGGCTCCCTCCCTCCTCTCTCCCTCCTCATTGGCTGAGGCACAGCAACAGGAGCCATTTTCTCCCACTGCTGTTAAGCACAGCCACTGAAGGAGGGAGCGGGGTGTGACTGAGTCATGCTCTGTGTGCCCCAGTAACACACAAAGGAGGTGGCTTGGAAGCGAGCATGCACAAGTGCCCACAGAGCAAGCAGCTTGCTAAGGGGCACTCAACAAGGGGGATGAACCAGAAGCACTTCCAGGGGAACCCAAGAGGAGGAGGATTGAGGCTGCTCTGTGCAAAACCATTACACAGAGCAGGTAAGTATGATGTGTTTATTATTTTAAAGAAAAAAGGGACCTTTAGAACCACTTTAAGCATTGTGTAGAATGGTTAAAATCTCCCCTAGGTTTTTTTTTCTATGTCTGTGTCCCATTCAAAAGATGTCCCTGAATTCCGATGACAGTAACCACCAAGACAAGGAGAGTGAATTTCCCAAGCAGGGATACAGACAGCAATAAAAACCTGACAAGGCTTTCAACCATTCAATAGTTCATTCAAAACAAACAAGTTTTGGTTTTAGGCACACTTTAAGATTTATATCTTGTGGATGTGTGAATAACTGTTAGAAACTTGTGGATATTATATATATTATTGCAATTTGTCTAAAATCATAGTATGGTTATGTTATATAACTTTGCACTTTTATGTAAACTTAGTGCTTTGTAGAGTTGTTGTTTTTGTTTTCAGTGGTAGCACTGCATGCCCCATTGTTTTCGTTTTTCCCAAATCTTAGTGACAACTTGGATAATACATAATAAATCATATATAGATTTTTTTTTTATTCTCTCTGTATTCAGTGCATGTGATCATCACAATCAAAGTTATGTCAACCATACAATGATAGTGCATCATAGTCAGTCTCAGAATTTCATGACTACCACATTGTGGCCTGTGTCTGGGATACACCTTATTATCGTTGAGTTTGTATTCTCCAAAGGAAAGCCTTTTAGAAAACCAATATACACTAACTGTAAGTGCCTACGATATCCTTCTTGTCACTTTATACAATATACTGTATATACAATGGATTGTAAATATATCAAAAGTCCAGATGTCCCTGTTTTAGGTTTCATTCCCATCTTAATATTTTCAAATGCTGTAAAAGGTAATTTTATGTAAACATTTTCAGATAAATTATTTTACATGCAGGTGTGACATATTCACTAATAGGGACACAAAATATATGCTAAATATTTTTCATACACTGCTTAATGGAGAAAATAGGTATTAATATAGTTTATGAATAAATATGTAAAGATTCCTGGAGATTAGAAGATAAGGAGAATTAAGGGTACCTAAAATGTAAGTGATTTGGTTGATTTAGGATATTTAATTGGGAGCAATGTGTTTGTAGTAGTTAGTGTGCAGACAAGGTAATTCAGTGCCCCTGGCACTCTACCATTCCAAAGACCCCACATGCCCCGTTGGGTTAAGAAGAGGACAGGGACAAAACCAGTGTGCACCAAAACGGTTGTGACATGCAAATGAAATAGTACCAATATTTGTGTTGCACTGTAGTAAACTGAAAAGTTTAAAACTGGTGCATAAATACAGGGCTAACTGTAGCAAAGGAAAACATGCCCCTGGGTTGGTGGTGTCACTGAAAAGAAAAAATGTCCCTGAATATGTGGTGTCACTTAAAAGAAAAAATGTCCCTGAATTAGTGGTGTCACTGGAAAAAAAAATGTCCCTGAATTAGTGGTGTCAATGGAAAGAAAAAGTGTCCCTGTGTGAGTGGTGTCACTGAATCATTAGGGATATTACAAAGCTCTCTTCCACCCTCTTTGTAAAGAGTTCTTCACCCACTCTTCTGCCAGTCCTTATGCAGGAGGAGTGGCTGAGAGGAGGCTGGGCAGTCAGGGAGCTTTTGGAGCTCCCAGCACCCCTCCCCTTCTATATACGGCTTCCGTGCCCTAGGGCACATGTCCCTCCTGCCCCCTTGCCCCGCCTCTGTTTGTAGTGTATAGAAGTATACAACCATTATCATTCTCTGTCAGCTTTTCCCAACAGAACAGATACTATACAGAAAAAAAGTTTTGTTCTATAATGTTTAATGCATTTCTTTATTAATCCAGCTCTAATGAGTATTCCTAACAACTATTACTAAGTGGATTTAGGTGATCCCCATGGTCTCCTTTGGAATCAATAATCTGCCAATTGAAAATGGCATACAGCAGGGGCGTTGCTAGGTCTCCAAAAGATCTGGGGCTAGAGCCCATAGCAGCGATCACCAACCTTTTTGTATGCCCGCGGGGGGGGGGGAGGGGGGGAGGTGGTAAGCAATTTTTCACGGGCGATGGCTGGTGTTGGAGCTTTAATCATCCTGGCACCATGATTGATATGGTGTCAGGGTGATTGAAGTGTATTGTTTCTATTGTTACGTTCTAATATATAATAAAGTGGTTCAACTCACCATACTGCAGAATCAGTTAGAGCCCTGGGCGTGTCACTTGCCACATCTCCTGCCACCAGATGCAGCGTGTCACTTGCCACTGTCACCAGATGCAGCATGTTACTTGCCACTAGATGTGGATTGTCACTTGCCATGTCGCCTGCCACCATTTGCAGATTGCCACGTTACCTGCCACCATTTGCAGATTGCCACGTCACCTGCCACCATTTGCAGATTGTCAATTGCCACGTCTCCTGGCACCATTTGCAGATTGTCACTTGCCACGCCACCGACCACCAGATGTGGGTTGTCATTTGCCAACTGATGTGGATTGTCACATGCCCCTGGCATACAGTATGCTTAAGTGTAATCAATGCTGACAAATGTCATATTGGCTGTATAAAAAATTTCATATCGGCTTGACTTGCCTATTGAAGAAAGTAAAATACAGAAGTTGGTGGATATCCTCTTATACAGTATAACCTGACCTCTATGTCACCCTACAAATAAAAGGCTTAATCTATTAACAGCTTTCTTCCTCTTCAAAAATGTTTTACATATGTGTCATTGCCAACAACAGGGACTGCAAAAAGTTATAGCAGCTGTCTGTTTCAACTGTATATAAAGTGATCATAGCAATTATTTAAGTGTCCACAATATTATCCCTTAGCAATCTACAGGGTTGTTTTCATATATTGAATAATAGTCGAAGGAAAAATAAAAACTTTATACTGCATATTTGTTTTTCCTAAAAGCAATGAAATGTGATTTTAGATTTGATTGGATTCCTTAATAATATACTAAGGAGACCCTTAGATGGCAGCATTGAGCAAATAACGATGCATTGTAAATGCTTTACGAGGTTTATAATATACCCTAAACTTTGTAAACCATGCATAAAGGACTGTATAGTTTTGACAATAAAACCCCAATAATAGGTCTACAGCTGCAATTAAATATTTCTTTTCTTGCAGATTTATTATGTATATTAATATTAGCTCAACTGGGAGCCTTTCTTTTTATGTTGTTTGCTGATATTGAAACACTGTACTACCGCATGGAGGTATGTATAAAATGAAAATCAATTAAATACCTATATTAAAAAAGCACATACGTTAAGATTGTGTTAAAATTAAATGATAACTTATGAACAGGCAGATAGAATACAGATGTACAAGTAGTACAGAAAAAGTCACCATTTCTAGAACAGAACATTTGTTCAGTTTACCAATCTATAATACTACATATTTTCCATAATGGTAATGATTTTCATTGGTGAATCCCATGATGAACTGGGCATAACAATCACATAGTTTTTGAATAAAGCTGTTGTGGCCTTAAAGTGGTTGTATATCCCGTTTGCACATTTTTACCTACAGGTAAGCCTATAATAAGGCTTACCTGTAGGTAAAATGAATATCTCCTAAACCTATATTCACCTTGCATGCAGCCACTGACTTCAACGGCGCATGCGCTCTGAAGGTCCCTTGGACACTGCTGAAAAATCAGAGCCCCTTGCTGGAAAGAGGACTCCCGCACGCACGCATGGGAGTGATGTCATCGCGAACCCAGATGAACCGCTGAGGCAACATGTCAGTTCCCTCAGCGATGACGGGCGGTGGTGCGGAAACTTCGTTCTAAGGTAAGTATTTCATAATGAGCTAGTATGCAATGCATTCTAGCTCATTATGCCTTTGCCTTACAAGTGTTTTTTTGTTTTTGTTTTTTTTTACTAGGGCATACAATCGCTTTAACATTGATGTGTAATAGAATGTGTCTTTGTAATGACACCCCGAGTATGAAAGGGGTTAAAGCCGTTTAGGACATGTCATTTCTGAACACAAAGGAAGCTACCGAACACTCCAACCAGCCGAACAAGAAACCCATACGAATAATTCTTCCCCCCCCAAGTACAAGACAAGGCTCTGTATGGAGGGTCAAACAGGAATCAGACTCTTTATTAGAACCAAAATTACAAGTCTTTATATACAGTTAAAGAGGAGGTTCCTACCTCCTGCTCATATTACTCTAACAATACACCTGTAACCAGAAACCTAATTAACATGAGACTTGCCGTCTTTTAGCTCAGAAGACACAATCAACATTATCATAAGTTTAACACAGGACACCTTCACACAATAGCAGGAGCTAATTACAATTAACAATACAAACAGTAATCTCCTCCCCTCCTCAGCCTAGTAGGCAACAAACCATAGTAGAAGTAGACTGTCCGGCTCCTACTCAGTTCTAGAGGCCAATGTGATCAGCTCTCTCAACTTCCGTCACAGTCTTAATATGCTTAACAATTCCAATTATACATCAGCGTACTATATATACTTGGGCTCATATATTAACTGTCATTCTTTATTCCTATGGGGAAGATTGCTAGTTCATACACTTTCTTCATTTATATCAAATAGTGGTGTAGCTTTTGTGTACCAATTACAACACATTGAAGTCAGGAAATAGAACTAACAACAGTACAGAAAGGCCTTATGCGATAAAGTGTTTATTATGTACAGCACTACACAGCCTTTAGAGTTAAAGTATGTATGCGCCTCTGGTTCTAAAAGTATTTAAAACTAAAGTGCACTATGCAGAAAAATTGACACTTGTAATGGTCCTCCCTCCATACCACAAGAGTTAAAAAAAACAATATTATCTAGGGGATGATCAATACAGCAAATAAGTTACTTATTAGTCAATTCCCTTGCTACCGACAGTCTCCTCCAATGTCTGATACCCAGGTTGTGGGCAGGCCTTCAGCACCTTCATGTCAATAAACTTAAAACTGCTAGTCTTGCGTTACAAGTGATTCTGTCAGATTGCTGTGACTGGTTGGGTAGAGAAGACAAG
This sequence comes from Lithobates clamitans, assembly GCA_037952925.1. Taxonomy (NCBI): domain Eukaryota; kingdom Metazoa; phylum Chordata; class Amphibia; order Anura; family Ranidae; genus Lithobates; species Lithobates clamitans. The sequence goes on from JBBGZY010000160.1 coordinate 1,405,120, forward strand.
CAGTTTCAGAGGACTAATCTTAAGAAGAAGAGGAAGTCTGTGTGACTTATATGATAAAAAACGGGACCCATGGTTTAATCATTTGAAACACTTCTTCAACCCGGAATACTTTATATCAAAGTTCATTGGGAATTATTAGTTGTTTATAGTATTCAAGGATATTACTGTTAACATGTTAGTCCACTTTAACAAAGTACATCTATCAACTAATGCATACTTTATGATGATTTTCCTTACTTGTAAACCTCATGTAATGTATTTCTCCTAGCAAATGAAAACACTTTTTGTACCATTTTTTTTGTTCCTAATAAAAATAGTTTGTAAACAAATAAAAAAGGACTGTAAACATCAAGATATTGGGGTTGGTTTACTAAAGGGAAATACACTTTGCACTACAACTGCACTTGGAAGTGCAGTCTCTGAAGATCCGCAGGGGACATGCAAGGAAAATAAAAAAACAGCATTTTTGCTTGTACATGATTGGATGATAAAATCAGCAGAGCTTCCCCTGATTTCAGACCTTTCCCCCAGATTTACAGCGACTGCACCTCCAAGTGCACTTGTAATGCACTTGGAGTGCAGGGTGGATTTGCCTTTAGTAAATCAACCCCATTATGTTCTTATATGTTCTGTTAGCTCCATTAATATATTTTCTAAAAATGAAATATTGGCATCTACATGTAAAAACTTTTATGGTTTATTGTGCTGTATTTAAAGTGGTTGAAAACCTGAGAAATGAAATATGAATAAAGCATATCCCTCTATAGTGTGTACTTGTCTCAATCCAGAGCACTGAGTGTCATTTCTGTCTGTTAATCTGTTCCTCTGCTATCAGCATGATTTGCTTCTGACAAGTTTTCCTGACACCAAGCAAAAGGTTACAAAGGAGGGAGCTCCAGCACAAAGCCTGTGATTGACAGCCTCAGCTCTGTTTCTGTGTGTTGTGTGAAGGGGTGTGTGTCCCTTCCCTCCAATCAGCTCTCAGAGATCTCCTCACTGAGCTCTGTAGTGTGTAATTTCACCTCTCTGCCCCCTGTTTTCTGACAGCCCAGACAAGCTGTGAAGAAGAGAGGACTGCAGATAAACAAATATAACTCATGTAGGAGGATTTATTTCATGTCTGATATCACCTGAGGCCAATCACTTGGCTGCAAGGGTTTACAACCACTTTAAAGTAATTGTTGCATATATACAGTACATGTTCAATTACCTTGGTAACATATTTTTTTATGTAATCTTTCAGCTTGTCTGTACACCATTTTATTGGAGAACTGAAATATTAAGCATGGTTATCGTGCTTTTCATTGCATCCTATGGTGTGGAGGTAGGTTGTTTTATGATTCCTGATTTAAAGTAAAAATTATTTTGGGTACATATTTTCAAATACATGCCAATGTTGTTTGTGATTTTAATGCTTATAGAACATACGGTACATGCATTTTCATAGTTTCAAAGCCTAATTGTAAAGTATTGTATGAATATTTAAAAATGTTGGTAAACATGCAACATTAAAGCTGACCTTCACCCAAACATAAAAGTTCTACTTAATGTTCTACTCCTAATCTTCCTCCTGCCCAGCATATAAAAAACATAAAATTTTTTTTTTGGCAAGTAGGTACTTTTTTTTTTTGTGGTGGCTCCCGTTTCCTTATTTATGCCTAGAAAAGAATGACATCACCTTGACTCTATCCTTCTCCCCACTCACACCCCTGCCCCATTGGATAATTTATCAGTCTCACAGCCTGATGCTTATTATATAAAGAAAAAAGGTACGGCACTATCACCAATTCAAACTTATACAAAACTTTACAAAGAAATGATTAGGTCATAATAAAGTCCAGAACCGCTCCTTAATGTGTGTAAAGAATCCACCACCATAAAATAAATCTTCTGTGTGCCAGTAGATATTGATCCCAATCATGCCACTCAAATCACCAGCCTCTGTGTACAAAATGCACACACACCAGCAGTCCAGTCACTCCTAACTTAATAAAGGTCGACTTGCGCTTTGAAATATAATCTCCAGATCGAGCGCACCATAAAACCCCAGATCTCCAAACGTCACCTAAATCTTCCATATTCCCTCCAGGGACCCCACAACAATAAGCCAGAGAAGTACTCTAGCTCTTTCATGCCTAAGCCTATTTCTGACATTTGGTGTTTACAAGTTAAAATTCGTATTTTTTGCTATAAAATTACTTAGAACCCCCAAACATTATATATATATATTTAGCAGAGAATCTAGAGAATAAAATGGCGATTGTTGCAATATTTTATGTCACACGGTATTTGTGCAGCAGGGTTTTAAATGCAACTTTTTGGGAAAAGGGACACTTTCATGAATTTAAAAAAAACGAAACAGTAAAGTTAGCCCAGTTTTTTTGTATAATGTGAAAGATGATGTTACACCGAGTAAATAGTTACCAAACATGTCACGCTTTATAATTGCACGCACTCATGGAATGGCAACAAACTATGGTACCTAAAAATCTCCATATGCGACACTTTACATTTTTTTTACGGTTACCAGGTTAGAGTTACAGAGGAGGTCTAGTGCTAGAATTATTGCTCTCGCTCTAACAATCCTGGCGATACCTCACATGTGTGATTTGAACACCGTTTACATATGCGGGTGCAACTTCTGTATGCGTTTTCTTTGCTGCGTGAGCTTGCAGGGACAGGGGCACTTTAAAAAAAAAAATTCTTTCCTATTTATTTTATTTATTTTTTATTATTAAATTGTGTTTAAAAAAAAAGATCACTTTTATTGCTGTCACAAGGAATGTAAACATCCCTTGTGACAGTAATAGGTGGTGACAGGTACTCTTTATGGAGGGATCGGGGGTCTAAAAGACCTCCAATCCCTTCTTTGCACTTCAAAGTATTCAGATCGCCAAAAATGGCAATTCTGAATACTGTATATTTTTTTTAATCCGGTGCCATTGGCAGCTGAGTAAATCAGAAGTGACATTGTGACATTGCTTCCATGTTTACATTCAGGAGACTGGAACAAAGCCATTTACGGCTTCGTTCCAGTCTGTGGCTAGACGCCGGAAGTGCCGGATCGCGGATCGGGCCTCCCGGTTGGACGGGAGGCCCGGTCAGAGCAGCAGGAGAGGGGGATGTCCACTCCCGCTCCTCCGGGATAACAATCAAGCGGCTTTATCCGCATCAGTTGTTATCACTGTAAAGCCGATGGCCTGCTCTAAAAAACGGTACCGGGTTGATGCCTGCAGCTGTGGGCATCATCCCGGTATAACCCCCGAAAGCCGAGGCCGCATATGTGCGTACGCTCGGCGCGAAGGGGGTAGTGTAGTATTTATTAATCCAAATGTATAAAGCATAACAAGGTATACCACTCATTTGTTTAGGTGCCCAGACTCGGCACCAATGTAAACCGCTTATGTGTATGAATCAGCACCGCCGCACTGCTTGGTTCCCGGCGTGTGTTGCAAACACTGAATGTTTGGGCCGGGACATTACACCACTTCTGGTTCCTGTGTGACATCATGTCCTGGGCCAAACTCCTCATATAGTGCTACGTGTGCTTATAAATTAGAATAAATTAAATGCATGATTAGTTAAATAATATGCTCAGTGCAGAAACCTTATTCCCTTAACAATGCCCATATCACAATGTTATAATAATAAAGTGCTTAAATAAAAATGTGACAGTTCTTCAATCTCTACATAAAAAAAACACTTGTGCTATACATCTAAATATAATCCACAAATAAGCTGCCAAGACCCTGAATCTCACATGCTTTCTTCCTCCTGTGCCTTTATAATACCTCTGCTCTGTGTAATAAACTCAGGAGATTTCCTCTGACCTCCTGTAAAGATATGCAGGCCAAAAAGACGGCAAAACACCCTCCTTGGTTCACCTCAGATAACTCCCATTTAAATGGAATGCAGAAATGAGAATCTCCACTGCATAAAACCATGTATTAAAAATTATAGTTAAAGCGGACCTTCAGTCACGTTTTCATCTTTCCATCTATTAAATCTTCTGCCCTTGTTGTTTTAACTTTGAATAGTAAAACATTTTTTCTGTCAGTAAATACCTTATATAGCCCACTTTCTGTTTCTTGTCTGGTAAAAAGCCTAGGCTTATGACATCATGCACAGCTCTCTCCCTCACTCTTGTGAGAGTTTGCCAGGAAGGGAGGGGGTGAGTCATAAGAGGGCCAATGAGAGCTGTAGGGCTGCAGAGCTGGAGGTGTGCCTCTGTGTGTCTGTGTAAATCCAGGAAGTGAGCAAGCAGAAGCTTTAGCTGCCCACAGTTAAAATGGATGCAGGCAGACTCAGTAGAGGGAGATTTCTGCAACATATTTGTTACAGAATCACAGCATATATAAAATAATATGCAAAGTGGTTGGAGGAAAACTTCAGAATGGCAAAGATGTTTTTTATTACAAATTATGTGAGCAGACTGCAGTTCCTCTATATACTATATAATCTTTATACTTACACACTGTAGTTCTCAGCCCAGCACTCAGATATAAATAGAATACTATCCTGTTGAGCCACACATCTCCAGCTCTTCCTTCTTAAATGTATATGTGCGTTCCACTTGTTCAGAATGATGTCTTGATGCTTTGCCCAATGCGTTTTGTCAGTACGGATGCCGTTGTGAACAGTGCAGGCAGCGTGGAACTCAAGCAGTTTAAATACATGCATTAAGCCCTCCCCACTAATTCCTTTACTCATCAATATTCCTTTATTGAAAATATATACTAACTGCTTTTGTTATGGTTTGTTTTCTGCTCCTGACTAATCATTTAGATCGATAGATAGTAAAGCGGGATTCCGGCCAGGATATTTTTTTTTTTTAAAGTCAGCAGCTACAAACACTGTAGCTGCTGACTTTGAATAAGTAGACTTACCTTTCCTGGGTGCCTGCGATGTCGGCCGCCTGAGGCCGACCCGTCTCTCGGCTCTCGGGTCCCGCTGTCTTGTCAAATACAGTCCCCTATCATATAGTGTCCTCCCTGTACTGCGCAGGCGCAGTACGGAGGACAAACGAGACGCCGAAAGTCTCCGAAGTTTAACAGCTGATCATCAGCTGTACACGGCGCCTGCGCTTTTATTCTCACCCTGTGTCCAGGATCATTCCCTACTATCCAAGTGGACATAGAGTGAGAATATATAGTTGCCGAGCGCAGCGAGGCCGTGTCCGAAGCGTGGCGAGCGAAGCGAGCCCGCGAGGGGCCCTCTTACACAGCCATCGCTAAGAACTGCCGAAGCGCCGTGTACAGCTGATGGTCAGCTGATCAACTTCGGACATTTTCGGCATCTCCTTCTGCTCCGTACTGCGCAAGCGCTGCGCCTGCGCAGTACGGAGCGGACACTATCCGATAGGAGGACACTATATGGCAGAACACCGGCACCCCCATCCTAAGTAAGGGAAACAGGCAGTGTAGCCTTGCGGCTTCACTGCCAGTTTCCTACTGCTCATGCACGAGCGGCGCGGCTCTGTGAATGGCCCCGTGGTTTTCTGGGAACACATACAGTTCCCAGAAGGCAACGGGGCCGCTCACCGAGGAGCAGGACACGCTGCGGAATAGGAAGAGGCAGATTAGGAAGACTGCCTAGCAACAAGGGTTTCAGGTAAATTAGAACACTTGCAGAATTGAGCGATAGTGAATCGTGGGGAAATTTATTTTATTATTATTATATTATTATTTTTTATAATTATTTATATTTATTTATTATATTATAACTTATGATTTTGTGTTTCAAACTTCATCATATCCGGGATATCTACTAGACTCTTGGTGGACAGATTTAAGTGTGTTATTGCTAAGAATTACAGGCCTACAATATAAAACGCCAAATTTCTATGCAAAATAATTGTACCGCTTTGAGACGCAAAAATCTGAAACAATCATACGGCCAGAGAGGTTAATACAGTTTTTCCAGAAATGTCTACATACACTATGTTTTGAATAGCCTCTCAGTGTTGTTGATGTGTTCTCCAATCCTGATAGCTAATTTTCTTGGTGTGCGACCAACACACTGAGTCCACAAGGGCATTCCAGTACATAGGTCATACAGGTACTATCAAAAGATATAGATTCTCTAATTAAATATATCTTTATGATTGTTCTAGATGAGAAATGTATTATTTTTCTCACATTATTTTTAGTCTTCCTACATGTGAGCCACTTTTTCCAGGCTTAGAAACCTCTCCCTTAAAAAAAAAAAAAAAAAAAGCGACTAATTTCCTCAGAGGGGCCAATTATATGCACAAATCTATTTTTATGTATTGGAGCCTGTCTATAAATTATTGTAATAGAAGTAAAGATGTGCAGTCCCCGTGCAGTCCCTATAGAGCAATAAAATATCTACATTGATTAGTAAATATTGTTGTAACAGTCTTATGACAGGTGAACTATAGGTGCCAGCAATCCTTCATAAAATATCCATGCTCCTTCACCACAGATACACTATATTGCCAAATGTATTGGGACACCCACCTTTACACATACATGAACTTTAATGGCATCCCAGTCTTCGTCTTTAGTGTTTAATATTGAGTTTGTCCTCCATTTGCAGCTATATAATAGCTTCAACTCTTCTGGGGAAGCTGTCCACAAGGTTTAGGAGTGTGTCTCTAGGAACGTTTGACCATTCTTACAGAAGCGCATTTGTAAGGTCAGGCACTGATTTTGGATGAGAAGGCCTGGCTAAAAGTCTCCGCTCTAATTCATCCCAAAGGTGTTCTATTGGGTGGAGGCCAGTCAAGTTCCTCCACCCCAAACTCACTCTTCCATGTCTTTATGGACCTTGCTTTGTGCACTGGTGCGCAGTCATGTTGGAACAGGAAGGGGCCATCCCCAAACTGTTCCCACAAAGTTGGGATCATGAAATTGTCCAAAATATCTTGGTATGCTGATGTCTTAAGAGTTCCCTTCACTGAAACTAGGGGGCAAAGCCCAACCCCCGAAAAACAACCCCACACCATAATCCCAGCTCCACCAAATGATTTGGAGGGGTGGCCCAATACTTTGGGCAATATAGTGTGGATGAGCGAGTTTGATGTGGAGGAACTTGACTGGCTTGCACAGAGTCCTGACTTCAACCTGATAGAACACCTTTGGGATGAATTAGAGCAGAGACTGTGAGCCAGTCCTTCATGTCTAACATCAGTGCCTGACCTCACAAATGTGTTTCTGGAAGAATGGTCAAACATTCCCATAGACACACTCCTAACTCTTGTGGACAGCCTTCCCAGAAGAGCTGAAGCTTTATAGCTGCAAAGGGTGTGCCAACCCTACAAACTAAGGCTGGGGTGCCATTAAAGTTCATGTGTGTGTAAAGGCAGGCATTCCAATACTTTTGGCAATATAGTATACATTTCTGCTTCCTTACCAGATAAGACCCCAAACATTAGGAGATTAACAGCGCCTGGATGTGGGATAAAACCCAACAGCAGCCTAGTTACAATACAGCAAGAACTGTCAGCTGCTCAACTGTTCAACTTTATGTATACATCTGTAGCTACAGATACTAAATGCCTTAAAGTGATTGCAAAGTCTTGTTTTTTTTTGTTAAAAATAACAAACATGTTATACTTACCTGCTCTGTGCAGGGTTTTGCACAGAGCAGCCCGGATCCTCCTCTTCTCAGATCCATCTTCAGTGATCCTGGCCCTTCCCGCCTGTTGAGTGCCCCCACAGCAAGCAACTTGCTATGGGGGCACCCGAGCCAAGTCACAGCTCCATGTGTTCATTCAGACACAAGATGGAGTTACATTGCGGGACACTTTTTTTTTAATAAAGGACTTGTCCCAATTGTGGCGCAGGATTCCTCTTAATATCCATACCAGACCTGGAGGGCCTGGTATGGATTTTGGGGGGACCCCCACACAAATTTTTTTTACATTTTGGTACGGGGTTCCCCTTAATATTCATACCAGACCCAAAGGGCTGGGTAATGGACTGGGGGGAACCAATGTCCTTTTTTTTCAATGATTTTTATCTATATTGCCGGGATCTGAAAATTCATTACAGCTGCCAGCAGTTATAAATTAATTTTTTTCCTTTAGAAATGTAATTTTGCTGTGGCACTGTTCTAAACACGGGAAAGATGTGCTACTTTACAGGCATACTAAGGCCACCCCCCAGGCACGATATTTAAAGGAATATTTAATTTTTATTGTTTCCCTTTAAGGATTATTAAAATCACTGCTCCTGAAAAAACTGCAGTTTTTAAAACTTTTTTTTGCATTGATACATGTCCCCTGGGACAGGACCCGGGTCCCCAATCACTTTTTATGGCAATAACATGCATATAAGACTTTAAAATAAGCACTTTTGATTTTTCATGTTCGTGTCCCATAGACTTTAATGGTGTTCGCACAAATTTTTTGCCTGTTCGCAAGTTCTGGTGCGAACTGAACCGGGGATGTTCGGCTCATCCCTAGTAAAGAACAATGCATGCTTACTTTTGAACATCAAAAGTAACATATTGTGACTTATTTGAAGATGAATTAGTGAACAAAAAGTCATACTCAACCTCTTGCTGATAACTCCCCCCCCAGCTTCTTAGGAGAATTGAAATGCCACGAGGCGGAGGTGGACATTCTAGTTATGTGACCACTGCGATTGATTGTCACGACAGTCACATGGTCAGAAGCTCCAGATTGCAAGTATGCATTGAGAGCTTCTCGTGACATCTAAGTATTCTGTTGGGAATACACGATGAGTGTGCTCTCAGCGCAGAAAACAATTCCCTGTAGACACATCAATGTGGCCTCTCAGTGTTAAAGCCAACCTGCCCAGTGGCTGCACATATCTATGGCTGGTGGGAACAAGTTAAAGAAAAATTTTAGGTTTACTATCATTTAAAATAGTTTGTTGGGGCTAAGCCGACCCAAATAAATGATTCCCATGCCCTGGCTTTGTTAGGTACATACAGTAAGTGGCACTGTGTTCCAGCAAAAGTTTGAGATACTTCCTTTTTGTTGTTGGGTGCGGATTGAGTTGGTCTTGTATTGGTTGGTCACGTAGCTTGAGTTGGAGTCTTGTATTTTTATCAATGAATACAGAGATTCCTATGATTGGCCGAGATGGAGAGGTGGATGGAAGATGTCACAATCTCCACCGTGGCAGATTAGAAATAAACCTTAAATTCTACTTTGAATGTATGTACCACCAATATACTTCTCATAAATTAACCACTTCTGGACCAAGCCTATTTTTGACAGTTGCTGTTTACAAGTTAAAATCATTTTTTTGCTAGAAAATTACTTAGAACAAATATTATATATATTTTTTCAGACACCCTAGAGAATAAAATGAAGATTGTTGCAATACTTTATGTCACACCGTATTTGCGTCTTACGAACGCAATATTTTTGGAAAAAATACACTTTTTTAAATTAAAAAATAAGACAACAGTAAAGTCAGCCAATTTTTTTTCTATATTGTGAAAGTCAATGTTACGGCGAGTAAATTGATACCCAACATGTCATTTTTCCAAATTGTGCCAGCTCGTGCAATGGCGACAAATTTTGGAACTTAAAAATCTCCATAGACAGCATTTAAAAATTTCTACAGGTTATCTGTTTAGAGTTACAGAGTAGGTCTAGTGCTAGAATTATTGCTCTCGGTCTAACGATCTAACAAACCACATGTGTGATTTGAACACCGTTTATATATGTGGTCGCGACTAACATATGCGTTCGCTTTTGCGCGCGAGCTTGGAGGGACGGGGTGCTTTAATTTTTTTTTTTACTTATGTATTTCAGTTTAAAAAATTTTTTACACTGTTTCCTAAAAAAATGTTTTTTGGATCACTTTTATTACTATTACAAGGAATGTAAACATCCCTTGTAATAGAAATAAGCAGGACAGGTCCTCTTTAATGTAATGTGAGATCTGGGGTCAAAACGACCGCGGATCTCACATCTACACTTATTAACAATTTATTTTAAAAAAATGGGCCATTTAAGGCCAGAGGGCAGAAGTGACGTTTGATGGGGCTCCGGTCCTTCAAGGGCATAGAGTCGAGTGGGGGCCATCTCGCCTTCACTCAACTTCCTGCCCATCCATCACAACGTTCGTATCGTTTCTACCGCTGACGACGGGTCTAGTAAGTGGCGAAGACGACCGGAGCGGGGGGGGGGGCACCTCTTCCGCCGCCCATAAAAGTGATGTTGCGCCGCTGAGACCACGTTTATGTGAAAGCGGACCGCCTGCTATTTAAAAAGATACCGGAGTTATGGCAGCTATCTGCTGCCATAAGAACGGTATTTAACGTCAATGTAATGACGTATATATACAGTGGAAGTGTTTTTCCCAAAAGGTGAGACATTCAGGTTCAATGATGTTATGTGTGTGTATGTATATATATATATATATATATATATATATATATATATATATATATATATATATATATATATATATATATATATATATGTGTGTGTGTGTGTATATATATATATACACATACATATATATCTATCTATATATATATATATATAGATAGATATATATCATGTGATAAGTGATGATATGTCACAAAAATGTTTAAATTACAAAAATGATACTATGATTATTTTGTAGTTTTCAAATAGACCATTAAGTGGTGCCAGAGAGAGATCACATGAGAGAACATGAACTAAGCTGTGTTATGTGAGGTAACCATTTTTCTTTTTCTTTTTAGACCTTTGTTTACAATAGAACACTCTGGCAACACATAAAGAGGATTTCAGGTTACAAGTCGAAGAGTCAATACAAACAACTGCAGAGCACATTGGAAAAGAACACAGACTTCTCTTTGCAAAAGGAAATATTCAGTTCAAGCCGACAATATTCAGTTATGACAAATGAGTGTGTTTAACCACTTGCCGCTCGCTCAAAGTAGATTTACTGCGAGCGGGCGGCACAGTCAGGCACCACAACATACCTGTATGTTGTGGTGTACTCCCTGGTTTAGTGGCGTGCATTCGCATGCCCCCTGTGGATCTGTGCTGTGTTTGAACACAGTGCAAGTTTGTCAGCAGGTTACAGCCAATTATTGCTGTACACCTGCTGATCGGCTGTGGCCAATCACAGCACAGAGTTCTGTGTTTACAAAACACAGTGTGATATAACTGTTTCTTTTCTCTGAAATAAACTCTGAGAATTCAGGAAGTAAAAGCAGCCAGATCTGTAAATAAAAGCAGCAGGTATTACACACATTGCACTTGTTAGGCATACAGTTAACCCATTTTTAACCCCTTTCCAGCCAGTGTCATTAGTACAGTGTACATTATTATCACTGATCATTGTATTAGTGTCACTAGCAACATCAGTGTCAGTTAGTGTCCTTCCCAGACAGTGTCAGTTAGCGCCAGATTGCCCATCACACTTTTAAAGTCACACTATAAGTCACTGGTTGCCGCCTTTACTAGTATAGTGTATGGATCAGTATCTTAAACACAATCAGACTATACCAGTGTCTCCAGAACCGCAGTTTGGTTTTTACCAAAGACATATAGCAGAATTCATTTTGTCTTAAATGTATTAAAAAATGTGATTTTATTGGATGTGTTTTATAACAGAAAGTAGAAAATATAGTTTTTTTTTCAAAATGTTCAGTATTTTTTTTTTATTCATATAAAAAAAAAAAAAAAACAGTGGAGATCAAATACCAACAAATTAAAGCTTTGTGTGAAAAAAAAAAGTAATTTGCATACAGTGTTGCTTGACCGAGCAAGTGCCAGTTAAAGTAGCACAGTGCTGAATAGCAAAGGAATGCCCAGGTCATGAAGGGGGTAAAACCTTCCAGAGGTGGTTAAGGTGATAATAAAGGTTTTTTTTTTTTTGTTTGTTTGTTTTAAAATAACAAACATATCATACTTAACTGCTCTGTGCATGGGTTTTGCACAGAGCGGACTAATCCTCTATTTCGGGGGTCCCCCGGCTGCGCTCCTGGATCCTTCTCTTCATCGGGTGCCCCCACAGAGAGCCACTTTCCATGGGGGTACCCGTGCGGGTGCGCTCCCAAGTCCTCTTGCTGCGTCCATTGACACAGACAGCGGGACTCGGCCCTGCCCCAGCTCCCGTGTCACTGGATTTGATTGACAGCAGCAGGAGGAGGTTCAGTGTTGTGTACAAGTCATGGATTAATAATATACAGGTGTTTTTTAATCATTACAATTGGTTTATATTAGCACATACAGCACTCGGTATAAATTAGTACACCTCTGACATATGACCATCTCAATGAACACAACATTTTGCCAAAACTGAGTTTTATAGAACATTTGTTTAGCTCATTACATGAAAGTAAAGTTAATAATATAACATAGATTACAAAATCTTCAGTTTTACTCAAGTTAGTTGATGCAAAAATGAATACACCCCACAACAAAAACTACTATATCTAGTATTTTATATGACTTCCATGATTTGTCAGGACAGCACCAAGTCTACTAGGCATGGAATGAACAAATTGGACACATTGATACATCTATCTTTTTCCAAACTTCAAGAACAACCTCTTTTAGAGCGTAGATGATGGATGGAGAGTGATACTCAACTTGTCTCTTCAGAATTCCCCATAGGTGTTTGATTGGATTCAGATCAGGAGACATACTCGGTCACTGAATCACTTTCACCCTGTTCTTCTTCAGAAGTGCAACATTGGCCTTAAATGTGTGTTTTGGATCACTGTCATGTTAGAAAAGTGCACGACGACCAAGGGCATGGAGTGATGGTAGCATCTTCTCTTTCAATATAGAGCAGTACATCTGTGAAATCATGATACCATCAATGAAATGCAGCTTCCTGACACCAGCAGCACTAATTCAGCCCCACAAAAGGACACTGCCACCACCATGTTTCACTGTAGGTACCATGCATTTTTCTTTGTAATCCGCACCTTTGTAACGCCATACAATTTTGAAGCCATCAGTTTCAAAAACATTTATCTTGGTCTCATCACTCCAGAGTACAAAGTCCCAGTAGTCTTCTTTTTCAGCATGGGCCCTGGCAAATTCTAGGCCTGCCTTTTTGTGCATGGGCTTTAGGAGAGGCTTTCTTTGTTTACAACACCCATGCATGTCATTCCTCTGCAGCGTATGTCGTATTGTGTCATGGGTAACAATCATCCCAGTTTGGCTTTCTACTTCTTTAGCTAACTGCAGTGAACTTGCAGGGTGATTTTCTTCAACCCTTCTCATCAGAAGACGCTGCTGATGACGTGTTAACTTCTGTGGATGGCCTGGATGTCTCTGTGAGATGGTTGCAGTTCCATCTTTGTTACATTTTTGTATCACTTTTGCTAAAAGTAAATCTTTGCTGATCTTCTTGTAGCCTTGAACAATGAGGATTTATTCCTGCGCTACCTCGGAAACAATGGTATATGTGGACAGCTGCAGACACCGAATGGGATCAAACAGGGCCCATAGGCAATGTAAGGCTAAAAGGAATGGGTGCTGCGCTAATCCAAAAAAATGAAAAAAGTCTGATGGCTTATAAAAATGTGAAACAAATAAATGAGGTATGCGGGTAACACGCTTGTATGCACAGTGTCCTGTGATGAATTCCAACAGTGAACAGTGTGTCAATGACTAACCTATATCAAATAGACCTTATGTGAAAGCTGTAACAGCACAGTGTGTGTAGGGAACCAGCCTCATACACACATAATAACGTTGTGTCACGTGCAAAGTGAAGCTCACTATATATTGCACGTTTGAGCTGTCACTGGCACATATGTTGGATGTGTTTTGGACTGTGTCTGGACTTTACACGACAATATTTGCGGTCACTTTTTATGTCATTTTCATTTTTTTATGAATATATGCCGCACATTCATTTGCACTGATGCGTTTGTTGCACAATTTTTGAAATATCTTATCTTGTTTATTTGTGGCTTATTGATACATGGTACACATTTATTTGCACAGATACGTTTTTTACACCTTTTCTCAATTATTTATTTTGCTTGTTTTGCACCTTTTACTTATTTATTGTGCTACACATGTTATCTAGGTATCATATATACATGTGATAGACTTATTTGTTTTTTGTCCTATTTCTTGTCACAATACGTATGTCCGCTGTACACATATTTATGATTATATTCTATTGTGGATTACACAGGGGCACATTAGCACTTTAAGCTTCACTTTGCACATGACAGGCTGGTTCCCTACACACACTGTGCTGTTACAGCTTTCACATAAGGTCTATTTGATATAGGTTAGTCATTGACACACTGTTCACTGTTGGAATTCATCACAGGACACTGTGCATACAAGCGTGTTACCCGCATACCTCATTTATTTCTTTCACATTTTTATAAGCCATCAGACTTTTTTCATTTTTTGGGATTAGCGCAGCACCCATTCCTTTTAGCCTTTCTTGTAGCCTTCACCTTTCTTGTTTAAAGAAATTTTTTTCTATCTCAGGCCTTGTGACATTTCTCTTCCATTGCTGACGGCATGAAATGGGAAGGGGTTTTCTTTGTTAAGTAACACTCCCTTTTATAATCAACTGTCTGCTGAACACCTGTTTAATGGTTAATTAGACTCACCTGTAGTCGAATTCTTGTTAATAAGGATTTTGTTGTCTAAAATTTAGCTTTACTCCTAAGACTTTCATCGGGGTGTATTCATTTTTGCCACATGGTCTTGAATGCATTTGTTAGGAAAAATACTTTTTTGTGTGTGCAAATTAACTAATCTTGGTTGCAATCAATGGCCTGCATTTCTGGGAGTATTTTGATTCTGAAAGGAAAGTAAAGGTTTTCTGACAAATCTGTTGGGTTGTACTCATTCATGCTGAGCCTTGTACATCTTCCAGGAAGAACCTAAAGTTCTGAGATCTCCTAGAAAATGCTAAAAATTTCAATTGATAATAATTGGATTTTTTTTTCAATTGATAATAATTGGAGTTAGCGTTTATTGGATTACTTATCTAAGTATAAAACCTGTCCTATATCTTATAGTGTATTGTGTATATATATGCATCCCAGGTGTTGTATATATATATATATATATATATATATATATATATATATATATATATATATATACACACTGTATTCAGTTTAGCTAGATCCATTCCTGTTATCTTCCTAATGACAGGCAGGCTTGTCTTATTACAATTTACAGCTACCTGAAGAAAATTGCTGGTGTTCTTTTGATCCTATTAGTACCACAGTCAGGCAGCTAGACTATTTACAGTTAGTGTAGTGCGTCCTCCTCACAATGTTCAGTTTAAGCTACAAGTTAGTTTAGTGTGACCTCTGCACAGTGTTCAGTTAAAACTACAAGTTAGTGTAGTGTGTCCTCCTCACAGTGTTCAGCTAAAGCTACAAGTTAGTGTAGTCTGTCCTCCTCACAGTGTTCAGCTAAAACTACAAGTTAGTGTAGTGCGACCTCTGAACAGTGTTCAGCTAAAACTACATGTTAGTGTAGTGCTACCTCTGCACAGTGTTCAGCTAAAGCTACAAGTTAGTGTAGTGCGTCCTCTAAACAGCGTTCAGCTAAAACTACAAGTTAGTGTAGTGCGTCCTCCTCACAGTGTTCAGCTAAAACTACAAGTTAGTGTAGTGCGAGCTCCGCACAGTGTTCAGCTAAAGCTACCTGTAGAAGGTTGGTGGTGTTTTCCTGATCCTATCACTACCGCAGGCAGCTAAATAAGCTACAAGTTCGTTTTTTGTGAGCTCTGCACAGAAAGTCTGTGTGCATTTCTGCCGGTCATATAATGCCAGTGCTCGGCTGGCAGATCTCCAAAAGGAGTTTAACCTGCCCAAGAACCGCCTAATCTGTGACATGCCCACCAGGTGAAACACAACGTTGGCCATGCTGCAGCGGCTGCACACGCAGCAGAGGGCCATCAATGAGTACCTGTGCGACTATGGCACCAGGACAGTGTCAGGGAAGCTTGTTTTTTTTCCCCACACCAGTGAGCCATGATCGGGGTAGCATGCACTGTCCTGTCACCATTTGAGGAGGCCACGAGGATGGTGAGCAGTGACAGTGCATGCATCAGTGACACTGTTCCCCTTGTCCACCTGTTGGAGCACACGCTGCGTGGAATAATGGACAGGGCACTTGAGGCAGAACAGAGGCAGGAAGAGGAGGACTTCCTTAGCTCTCAAGGCCCACTTTATCCAGACAATGTTCCTGCGTGCCCGCCGATCACACAGGAAGAGGAGGAGGAGGAGGAGGAGGATTGTGTCAGTATGGAGGTGGAGCCTGGCACTCAGCATCAGCAGCAGTCTTTAAGGGATCAGTCCCAAGAAACACATGGACTCGTACGTGGCTGTGGACCATGTCGTCCTTAGTGACCCAGAGGACTCCGGACCGAATGCCTCAGCAAACCTACGCTGCATGGCCTCCCTGATCCTGCAAAGCCTGCGTAAGGATCTCGTATTCGCGGTATCAAGGAGAAGGACCAATACTGGCTGGCAACCCTCCTTGATCCACCTTACAAGGGTAAGGTTGCGGACCTTATCTTGCCATCGCAGAGGGAGCAGAGGATGAAACATCTTCAGGAGGCCTTGCAGAAAGGTCTGTGCAACGCGTTCCCAGAGACTGGGAGGTTACAAACTCCTGTTTCTGGACAACGTGTTGCTGAGGCTTCGGTCAGTCAAAGAAGGAGCGGTGGAGAAGGTGGCCGTCTGACTGATGCGACAATTTTTTAGTCTGCAGCCCCAAGATATGATCGGTTCCAGCAACCATCGCCAGCGTCTGTTTTACATGGTGCAGAAATACCTAGGGGCAAGATCTGACTTGGACACCTTTCCCACCGAAAATCCTCTGGGTTACTGGGTCTTGAGGATAGATCACTGCCAGAGCTTGCACAGTATACAATTGAGCTACTGGCCTGTCCTGCATCCAGCGTTCTTTCGGAACGCACATTCAGTGCTGCTGGAGGCTTTGTAACCAATCACAGGGTGAGTATGTCCACCGACTCGGTCGATCGACTGACCTTCATAAAAATGAATCAGTCTTGGATAACCACTAGCTACCAAGCACCTGATGCTGATGTAACCGAATATTTTTTTTTTGAAATCTCAGATCCCTTCAAAGACTGCCTATGCTGATGCTGAGTGACTATCCTGAGTAATTATCCTCTTCCTCCTCAATGATCACGCTGATAGCTTGTAAGAAAATTTTTGGTTCTGGGCGCCGCCACCAGTGCCTAAGGACCAATTGTTCAGGTCCTGTTTAACAGGGGCGTGTAATTACAATTTTTGATGCAATACTTTGCAGTAGGGCTCGTTCCTGCGTTCCAACTAGAGTATCTGTGAGGAGTTGCAGTGTTGTGGCACCAGCACCAGTGCCTAAGGCCCAATTTTTCAGCCCCTGTTCAACAGGGGCATGTAATTACAATTCTCGATCTAATATTTCACAGCAGGGCCCGTTTCTGTGCCCACCAAGAGCGAGTGAGGACTTACAGTGTTGTGGCACCAGCTCCACCACCACCACCACCACCACCAAAGGGCCAATCTTTCTGCCCCTGTTCAACAGGGGCATGTAATTACAATTCTTGATCTAATATTTCACAGCAGGGCCCTGTGAGGGCTTACAGTGTTGTGGCCACAACACCTAAGGCCCAAATTTCTGCTGAGTATATAGGGTAGGCCTCTACTTTCAAACATCCAACTTACAAACGACTCCTACAGTACTTGCAAACGGAAGGAGACAACAGGAAGTGAGATGAGATCTACCCCTAGGAAGGGAAATTCTCTCCTGTAAGAGATAATATGGGAAAAACATTACTCCTTTCCACTGATGCTTTATCACCAATCCTTGTTTCACAAAAACCCCCAAATTTTCAAAAAACATTTGTCATTGGGACAAAAAGTGAGGTGAAATCTTCTGAAGAGGAGCACAGACAGCAAAACAAATGTTACAGGGGTGATAACCCTTTCCTATGTTTTCCAAAAAGCTTAAAATAGATTTTTTGGCTGGAGCTAAACACATTAAAAATGTACCAGTTCAAAATTACAAACAGATTCTACTTAACAACAAACCTACAGTCCTGTCTTGTTTGCACCGCCTGTATACTGCTGTACAGAGTACAGAGCCTGTATACTGCTGTTTCCTTTTTCCCTTAATATCCATACAAGACCCAAAGGGCCTGGTAATGGACTGGGGGGTACCCATGGCGTTTGTCTCACTGATTTTCATCCATATTGCCAGGACCCGACATTACATTAAAGCCGCAAGCAGTTTTAAATGACTTTTTTCCTTTAAAAATTACATTTTGTGCAGGGACTGTTCTTTTTTTTTTTTTGTTACTTCAGCGATTTCCTTGAGAGGTTTAAAATCACCATTTAACTAATTTTTTTCCCATCTCATTATCGTCACATCATAGTGGCATGACCTTTGCTTTTATTAAATTATGCAATTTTAAGAAATCTTTGTTTATTCTTTACAAAATTAACAAAACACTCCACCAAAAAACAAACCCATAGTATGCTACGTAGAATCCCAACCCAACCCCCCCCCCCATCCCCCCACCCCCCACCTGCAGTCGCGCTTCCAATAAAACATGTATTCATTTACAAGAACTTCTCGGCAAATCTCCCTGTTTTTTTAAAGAATATCCACTTCGCCCACTTATCTCTATCCTGGTCCGTTTCAATCTCAGGCCTAGTGTCTTCAAACTCCCCCGCCTCTAAGATATAGGTTTCATTAATCCTTATTAACCAATCTCGAATATTTGGGCCCTCAACCTCTTGCCATTTTTTTGGAATTAGATTTTTTGCAGAGTTTAGTAATACCGGAGTTAGCGATCTATTGTGTTTTCTAGTGTGGCCTTCTGTCCCATGGAACAAACACACCCAGGGGTCCTCCTTAATCTCAATACCCATTATCTCCTGTATGATCTTTAACACATCCTGCCAGAATTTTTTAATAATTAGGCACTCCCACCAGAGGTGAGCCATCGTACCTCTAATGGAGCACCCCCTCCAACAGTTTCCGGATATTTCTGTTTGAAGCTTATTTATTCTATCTGGTGTCATGTACCATCTGGCTAGGCATTTGAAATTTGCTTCTATCGTTCTCATGTCCACTGCTGATTTATGTGTTGCGTTGAGAATGGCCTCCCAAGTCACTCCGCTCGATGCAGATCCCAGTTCGGATTCCCATTTATTGAAATATAACGGTTTCGCTGCTTCCCCCTCATCCCGCAATATTTTGTATAGTTCTGTTGTTTTCCTTATTACTCTATTCTTCAGGAACAATTTCTCCAATGGCCTGAGGTTCTTCTTATCTCTAAGAGCCCTTTCACACTGGGGCGGTTTGCAGGCGCTATTGCGCTAATAATAGCGCCTGCAAACCGAACCGAAAGTGCCGCTGCTTGCATTCCAGTGTGAAAGCCCCGAAAGCTTTCACACTGGAGCGATGCGCTGGCAGGACGGTAAAAAAAGTCCTGCCAGCAGCATCTTCGGAGCGGTGAAGGAGCGGTGTGTATACCGCTCCTTTACCGCTCCTGCCCTCTGCAGAGGCGCTTTGCGGTGGTATTTAACCCTTTCTCGGCTGCTAGCGGGGGGTAAAACCGCCCCGCTAGCGGCCGCATACGGACGGTAAAACGCCGCTAATAATAGCAGGGTTTTACCGCCGACGCTGCCCCCCGCCCCAGTGTGAAAGTGCTCTAATAGGACCAGGGAGGCTTTTAATAAAGTACGCAAGCTGGTTATATCGCCACGTGTCTATTTTCATTAGGTCCTTGAGCAGGTCTAACTCCTGAAAAGTGACAATTTTACCATTTTTCATAATATCTATCAATTGTGTATCATTATTTTTTATCCAATTCCCTCCCACTTCCCTCATCCCTGGCTGAAAAAACTCATTATCTTTTAAATAAATAAATGGCGAGTTAAACTCCCATGCATTTTGTTTGTGTAGCTGATCCCATATCTTCAAAGTGTATCGTGTTATATTGTGTACCTTGGGGCCTAACTTCCTAAAGTGTGGGGGATTCCAAATTAATTGGTGTAATTTTGCATTACTCATATCTTTTTCTAATTTTACCCATCTTTTATCTATCAAATCCTTACCCCAATCTATCACCCATGATAATACTATCGCTCTGTGATATTTTTTAAAGTCTGGAAGAGCCAGACCACCCTGTGCTTTACCCCTGGTCAGGATTTTGAAAGCAATCCGTGGCTTCTTATTTTTCCATATCAATCTAGTGATAACATTATTCAATACCCTGAAAAAGGTCTGTGCTAGCGGGATTAGGAGTAGCTGCATTTTATACAGGATCTTCGGGGCCAGGGTCATTTTAACAGTATTTACTCGACCGATCCAAGAGATCGGAAGATGCATACTTTTTTTAGTTTCCTGCTGGATCTTATCAAGAAGTGCTATATAGTTTAAGAGATACATTTTCCTTAGGGAATTTGCTAATGTAACTCCCAGATAACTAATTTTTTTACTCCACGGAAAATGGAATATTTCCTTAAGTTTAATTACTTCTTGTCTATCAACGTTAATATTTAAAACTACTGACTTACTGAGGTTAACCTTATAATTTGATAGCTCTCCGTATCTCCTTAGGGTAGCAAGTAAGTTGGGGATCGAGATCCTCGGCTTGACAATGTAGAACAATACATCGTCGACGAAAGCTTGTGTTCGTGTCTCCCCACTACGCATCCGCCTATGTCCGGGTTCTTACGGATCGAGGCCAGTAAAGGTTCCAGGGTCAAGACAAACAGGAGGGGGGACAGAGGACATCCCTGCCTGGTCCCGTTTTCCATTCTGAACTCCGCCGACGGTGTCCCATTCACCCTAACAAATGCCGAGGGAGCTTTATACAGTGCATTAATCCAGTTCAGCATAGTACCACCCAGACCGACTGCTCTCAACGTCCTCAACATGAATCCCCAGTCTACTCTGTCGAATGCTTTCTCATCGTCAATCGACAGAAGTAGACCGGGGGTCCCATTCGCTTTCATCGCATCCATAACCAGGAGCGACCTAACGCTGTTGTCCCTCCCCTCTCTCCCTGGCACAAAACCCATCTGATCTGGATGGATCCAATACGACATTTTATCCTTTAATCTACTGGCTAGTACCTTGGCGTATAATTTAATATCTGCGTTCAGTAGTGCTATCGGCCTATAGCTCGAACACAGCGTGCTATCCTTCCCTTCCCTAGGTATTAGTGTTACTGACGCAGTCAGTGCCCCCTCGCAAAACTCTTCCTGACCCCCCAACCCATTCCAAATCTGACAAAGCTTGGGAATCAGAGACTCCTTGAATTTTTTATAAAAATAGGTTGTGAAGCCACCTGGCCCTGGACTCTTACCAGAGGAAGATGCTTTCAAGGCCCTCTCGATCTCTTCAATAGTGATCGGCCCATTCAGTTCTTTTGCGACACTGTCCGAGAGACTTGATAGACCTGCCTCCCTTATAAACTCATCCATTCTTTTTCTCTCTTTCCTTGGTACCTATCCCACCTTGCCTAACCTTATAAAGGGATGCATAATAACTTAATAACTTTGAAACTCTTCAGCTATGTCTCTGGAAGTATATTTCAGTACCCCCTTTTTGTTTCGGATCTTATCTATATAGTTTGCCCCTCCTTTCCTCTTCAAAACTGTTGCCAAGTGCTTCCCCGCCTTATTGCTCCATCTGAATTCTCTCTTTTAAATTTTTGTTTAAAATACGCTTAGATTCTATCTCCATTAGATCTTTTAGTTCTTCTCTTTTTATTATTAGTTGATGTAAGAGCGAATTATGACTACCTCGAGCGGCCTTATGTAATTGTTCAAGGTGATGGATTTCTTCTATGAGATCTGTTTTCCTTTTTGAGCTTGCTTTTTTCTCATTTGCCCCTATTGAGATCAGAATGCCCCTTATGTAAGCTTTTAGCGCCTCCCACAGGACTGATACAGAAATCTCACCAGTGCCGTTTATCGAGAAAAACCCATTGATTTCTTTCTGTATTTTGCTACTGATGTTCGGGTTATCGATGAGCTTTTCATCCAAATGCCATGAAAATGGGGACCTCCGGAATCCCGGGATCCCCACCCTTATCAAGACTGGGCATGGTCAGACAACGTGGTGACTTCGATTTTTGTCTCCTTAACATATTCTAACAATCTATGATCAACCATAAAATAATTGAGCCGTGAATAGGACCTGTGGACTGAAGAAAAAAAAGTGTAGTCCCTGTCCTTCGCATGCTGTACTCTCCATGCATCGATCATTTGGCAATTATGCAACTTGTGCCCTATTTTTTTTAGTAGCTTTCCACTTACTCCCTGTAATCTAGCTGCACTGTCCAATGTTGGATCTATGCAGAAATTGAGATCTCCTGCCAGAATCACCTTGCCTGCCCTAAAATCCATCAACTTGTTCAGGACCTGGGACAGGTATTCGATCGGGTTTTTATTAGGGCAATATATATTTGCCAGAGTAAAAATCCTTTCTCCAACCCTCACCTTCAAAAAGAGGTAGCGGCCCTCCAGATCTGCGCTCCTCTCCAAGAGCACAAACTTGGTCCTTTTTGAGAACCCAATTGCCACCCCTTTGGCCCTCTTTATCGGAGAATCACTATAGAACCAGTTAGGGAAGCAGTTGTAAAACAATCTAATGTGTGTGTCCTGTGAGAGGTGCGTCTCCTGAAGGAACGCCACATCTACATTGAGGTGCTCTAATTCTCTTAAAACCTTGTGTCTCTTGTAAGGGGAATTCAACCCTTTTACGTTATATGTCAAGGAAGTGAATTCTGTCATTCATTCTTTGGGAAGTACTTCATGGTAATGACGCATGTTGCTCTTTGGACCCCTATACGGAACCTCTGCAGGACCAGATCTCCCCCCAGACCCCCCCCATCCCAAGCCCTCCCCCCCCACCTGGCGAAACCTTGGCTGTATTTAGAGGGCTGGGGAAGTAGCTTCCAGACGGTGTGGCTAGGGTGGCGGCTCCACTAGACAGAACCGCAAAACTCGGGGGGCGGGGGTACGTCCGGGCGGCTCAGGGACGGCTCCTGGAGTTACTCACCCCAGGAACAGGTCCAGTAAGGCAGGGGGAGAGCGGGAAGGAGAGCGCACTCGGCCCGCAGGAAAATCCCCGGAAAGCCTGGGTTCCTCAGCTGCTCCGGCCACGCTATCTACAGCTCCGGCAAGGCAGTCGGCTCTCCGCTTTGCGTGCAGCTGTTTGTTTTTCCCATCACGAGCGGATCCGCCGCTCGCTTCCACAGCGTCGCCGTCAGGCCCCTCCCCCACCTCGTGTGCGTCACATCCCGCACGTAGCCAGCAGGGACTGTTCTAAGCACGGGAAACACATGCCAGCTTACAGGCATACTAAAGACACCCCCCAGGTACGATATTTAAAAGAATATTTCACTTTTTTTACTTTAAGCATCATTAAAATCACTGCTCCCCAAAAAACGGCCGTTTTTAAAAGTTTTTTTTGCATTGATACATGTCCCCTGGGGCAGGACAATACCATGCAAATTAGCCTTTAAAATGAGCACTTTTGATTTCGAACATTATAGTCCCATAGACGTCAATGGGGTTCTAACGTTCGTGCAAATTTTCGGTCCGTTTGCAGGTTCCGGTGTGAACCGAACTGGGGGGTTCGTGATATATCATTTCAATAGCAATCAAATCAAACCAGCTTAATCTGTATATAATGGTATGAGTATCAATACCTTGCACGCAGATTCATGGACATCAAACCCTAGTCAGCAAGTCTAAAGGGAGTGAAGTGAACATCACACAGTAAATCTTACCCACCATACCTCTGTGCAAGAATGACAGTCTTATAAAATAAAATACAAACACAAAAACACAAATTCTACAGAAAGTAGTGGAATATAACAAAATATAATAAATGAAACTAATAAACAAATAAACAAACATTGACACCGTCACATCCAAAAATAATTTCTTCCAAGAGTCATTCTACCACCTATTTAGCTGTACCCTTCCAAGGAGGAAGTTTGGACCCAACTGCTCCATCTACAATCAAATGATAATATTGTTTAGGAATTATGTGCAAAAAATTGTTCATATTGATAAGCACTGTTGACTCTCTTGATAACCTCTGTAATATTGGGGGCATTAGTCATTGTCCACTTTGAGGTTATTGTGAGGCGAGCTGCTATTAAAATGTGTGTTATTACCGTTCAAAATTGGAAAGGGGTCTTGTCTATATTTATGTAAGAAAAATATTGACTCGCGCTCAAAACCGAAACTAACATGTGTATGACTGAAAAAGAGAACTCAGCCTGTATTTAAATAATAAATATTATGAACACATATGATAAATGTGGCAAACTGAATATTAGGTTGGGAGATTGATCCCACTTCCCCTTAAAGGAAATATATTCAATAGCAAATCAAATTCGTACATAAAAACCGTGAAGGATTGCAGTATATAAAAAAGGTAATATCTTATGACCGGATTGGAACCTCTGAAAATGTAATGCTGTAAAGGCTGTGTAGCGGATGGATCCACAGGGAAAAGGCAACACTCAGCCCTCAATGGAGTGTGGACATCATATGGGGGAAACAGAAGAAGGCTCCCATAGTGTAAAATCAATTGGTATTTTATTAAAAAAATATAGTAAACACTCACATGTAAAAAGCAATTATCCTCTGATGAGAGGCAGTCTGTGACACCGGCCGGATGTTCACAGGCCGCCCGTCCTACTGGAGTACAACGATAGAGGAAGGTGACGCGATGACACCGCTCTGCCCTACGCTGCGTTTCGCAAAAGAATTGCGTCTTCCAGGGGCACGGGCGGTGCATCGCGTCACCTCCCTTAAATAATAACAATAAATGAAGACAGAGCCTCGCTCTGGGTTCCGTTGGAACCGGATATCCGCTTTCGTGTGGAGCGCAGAGGGTTAGATACAAGGGCCCTGCATCACAACTCCGATCACGTGATGCGGCGTCAGGTCATACGAAAGGGAAGCCCAGGGAGGAGTGAAAGCAAAAAAAGGATTCCAATGCGCCTGCGCGCTCTGAATCTTAAATTATGTTACATGGCAATAGGTTAGGTAAACGGCTGAATCGCCTTACTGCACATAGGCAGCAGAGACCAGACACAGAAGGGGGGGGCGAAGAAGGGTTTGGACAGGAAAACGCCAACATTCACACATGCACATTAGGTTCTCGTGCCAAGCCCCACCAAAAAAGAGAATGCGCAGCCCAGAGAGGGCCCACCATCCACCATACCAGCGTGCGTCCGCACTGAGGTGGACAAGCCACATCATACCACCCCATATTATAAAGCATTTGAGTGGTGACACACATACAAAAATTAAAAATGAGGCCTCTGGGGACATGACAAAAAGGGGGGGACCTCTAGTGGCCAACCTAAATATTGCATGCAGAATGCAATATTTAGGAATGTATTCCTGAATACATGTATGAATCATGTATAAATAAAGAATATACAAACAAATCTTTAATATAAAAAAGACAAATAATAATAATAAAAAAATATATTAAAATATTAAAAAAATATTTAAAAAAAAAGGGGAGCTGTGGAGTTAATCCGTGGGTCAAGTATGTTCTAAAATTATGTATACTTAGGATATGTGAAAAGGGGGGGGAGCATCCAACTGGGCCAAAACCCAGAAATTTTATCAAAGTCCTCGTCCACAGACTATGACAATAAAGCCAAAATTAATTGTGTTGGTGCGTGCTGCCAAAAAGATTTTTGTGGTAAAGAAATATAAAACCAAAGCGCAACAGGTGTTCCAATTATGTGAACCCAGAGCGATGGCTTTAACAACGGCTTCATAAATACAGTATATTTGTATCATATGGTCAAATATTTGCATAAGATTACATGATAAAAGGAGAAAATTGGAAAAAAAGGGGGGGTGTGGGGGGGTGGGGGGAACAAGAGAAAGGCCCATAATGAATTAGGCATTATTGATGAAGGCATTTACGTCGGTGTCGACGTTCATGCCGAATGGCACGTAACTTTTGACTTTGTATATCCAGGACATCTCTAACTTAGAGATCTCACTAATGAGTGAACTGCCTCGCTAATGGGGTTTATACTTGTCAATTCCTACAAAAAGTGTTTTAGAGGGGTCTCAACTGTGGACATGATCGTAATGCCTGGAGACAGGGTGTTTATCATAACCTCCTCTTATATTCCCTATGTGTTCATTCAAGAGAACACGTAGGGCCCTTTTGGTCCTCCCTATATATTGGAGCCCACAGGGACATTGTAGGAGATAGACCACCCCTTCAGAACTGCACATAATAAATGGTTCAATGTCATGTGAACGCCCTGTGCTGGTAGATGTAAATGTTGTGATACGTCTGGATCTATTGATGTTGAGAGAACACACTTGGCATTTTCCACACTTATAAAACCCAGTCAGATTTTGAAGAAAAGATCTAGTTTCTTGTGGAGGGTCTTGAACTGTAGGTGCTACCCTATTTCCCAAGGATGCTGCTCCCTTGAATATCGCTCTAGGGTTGGATGGTAGAATAGTCTTAAGAGCTGCATCACTACCAAGAACATGCCAGTGCTTACGTATCAGTTGCTTGATCGCACGGTGTTGCACTGAGAAAGTAGTGATGAATGGGACAGTGTCTGAGACCTCCATCCTAGGTCTAGAAACATCAGACAGTAGATCAGCCCTGTCCCTATCCCTTGCTGATTTAACCGCCTGAGAGAGGGAGAGCTGGTCGTATCCCTTCTCTAGGAATCTTTTGGTCAGAATAGATGCTTGATGGTCAAAGGTAGCTATATCTGAACAATTGCATCTGAGGCGCAAAAATTGTCCTAGAGGGATGGCCTTAATCCAGGGTTCATGGTGGCAACTGTCTACAGAAATGTAGGCATTTCTGTCTGTTGTCTTGAAATATGTGGATGTCACGAACTGTCCATCCACGATCTGGATATTCAAGTCCAGGAAGTGGATGGCATCCTGGCTGGCCTCAAAATTAAACTTGATGCCTCGATTATTGGCATTCAGGGTATTCATAAAGCCATAGAGTTCGGCCTCACATCCATCCCATAGGAGGAGGACGTCGTCAATATATCTAGCCCACAGGAGCACCTCAGGTCTCCTGGGGGCGTCGACGACGTCCTCCTCCCACTTGGCCATGAAAATATTGGCCAAGCTAGGGGCGTACTTGGCCCCCATAGCTACTCCGTGGTCCTGCCAATAAAATTGGTGTTCAAACCAGAAGTAGCTATGGCTGGCAGCATATCGCAAAAGTTCCATGATGAATTGAATTTGTATAGGGGGTAAGCCAGAATCTCGGTTCAGGAACAGTTCAACTGCCTCTAGACCCAGTTGGTGGGGGATGATGGTGTAGAGGGATGAAACATCCGCGGTCACCATCCAGAGACCCTCCCTAGGAGTGATATTAGAGAGTGTGTTAATCACCTGTTTGGTATCCTTAATGTACGATGGTATCCTTCCCACCAACGGTTGTAGGAAATAATCAATATATTTTCCCACCCGGGACGTGATTGAATCGATCCCACTTACTATGGGACGTCCCGGGGGGCAAATCAAATCCTTATGTATCTTCGGGAGGTAGTAAATGACTGGGGTTCGAGGGGCGATCGGAACCAAGAACCGTCGTTCTTTGTCATTCAAAATACCTCTCCGAAGACCCCTATCAACAATAGATTCCAGTTCCTTTTTGTATTTGTTCAAAGGGCCTCTATTTAACACTGTGTATGTATCAGTGTCATCTACAATACGGTGCATTTCTTTATAATAATCATGACGATCCAGCACCACAATCCCCCCACCCTTGTCTGCTGGCCTAATGACCAGGGATTTATTATTACAAAGGGATTCCAATCCAACCTGGAGGTCTCTATGCAGTTTCACCTTCCTAACCTTGATCTGCTCAAGGTCCCGTAAAACTACATCCCTAAAAACACGAATGGCTGGAGCAAGGGAACCCGGGGGATTAAAGAGGGAAGCGTTTGACAAATTCGTGTGCTGATATTGGTTAACCATGTTGTCTGCCCTATTGATGGGGTTAGACAACATGTACCGTTTAATGTTTAGTCTGCGCGTGAACTTATGCACATCCATGTACGTTTGAAACTTACTTAAATTCCTGGGTGGGGCAAACTTCAAACCCTTATCTAAAAGTCGCTTCTCGGCATCAGTAAGTGTTTGTTTGGACAGATTAAAAATTCCTGAACCTAGGTCCTTCTTCTTTTTGAGTGTCTGGACCCGCCTCCCCCCTCTGGTTCCTCTTTTCGTTCCCTGGGACGTTTGGATGGCCGGGCGTCCCTGGGAAAACCCCAATGTTGGTTACTGTTCCCTCCTGGGGGACCATAGGGATGGGGCGGACCTGGGTGATTATAGTCCCGTTGGGAATTCATAGGGTACTGAGTATCCTGATTCCTTTCAGGGTAAGTCTGTCTATATCCTTCAGTGTTAGTACCTCGATGTCCAGGAGTATCTAGGTCCGACAAAGGGTAAAACCTATTGTATGTAGGAACCGGATTTCCTGTACCCTCAGGTGGTGAATAATGTTGAATCGACCCCTCATTATAACCCTGAGGATTTCGTCTCCATGGTGGGTTCTCCCATGTTGGTGGGGGAGGGGTGTTATAAGGGCGTTGGTATTGATTGGGGCGTGGGGACTGGTGATAGTCCTGCCTAGGGAATCCAGATGGACCTCCCCTAGAACCATAATAAGGTCCAGGCCCAGAACCCCTAGATTTAGGGTTAGTATTTTTAGGAGGCACATCCCTTTTGGGTAAGGGGTGTTTTGTTCGAGAGGGAGCGCATTCAGTATTGCCCGGGATAGCTCCTTGGGGCTGGGTATCCATTCTCCCCTCCTCCTCATTCTGTTCAGCCAGTTTCTTTTGCCAGGTGAAAACAAAACCTGACTGATAATCTTGCTTATCTCTATTGTATTTCTTTTTCTTTTTAGCTTTCTTATCCTTATCCTCCTTCTCTAGGATTTTTAGCAGACCCCTAGATTGCTCTTTATAGTCCTCGCTGCTAACATGTGGGACTAACTGGTCCTTAATACCTTTAATTTCCCCGTCTAAGCGGACAAGTTTGTCAGTCTTTCTCTAAACCAAGAAGCGTAGTAAACTGATACCTGCATCATTGAAGTGTTTAAACCACCCCTCCAGGTCCGGATCCCCCTTCTGTGGGGGAACATCCCAGCGCAGACTCCTTGGGACCATGGCCTCCCTGATGTAAGTTTCAAGGAAGGCAATGTCCCACTGGGTATGCGTCTCAGAAGTGGTTAGATTTTTTAACCTCATGAAAAGGCCGCTAATCCCTGAGTCTGTGACCATGGGGGTGGAATCAAAGACACCAGATGTATCTACCACTCTCTTGGCCCGAAACTCAAAGACATCCATATTGGTTGGACCCAATGTGCCGTGCTGCAGTTAAACTTATGTGTAATACGTGAACAAGAAAAAATAAATAAATAACTACGCATCAAAAATAAATAATGTTAACCATCTATGCTGCAGAGTCCTATATGTGACACAAACACACAGAAATCAAGTGAGAAAAATATTGACTCGCGCTCAAAACAAAAACTAACATGTGCATGACTGAATAAGAGCACTCAGCCTGTATTTAAATAAATATTATGAAAACATATGATAAATGTGGCAAACTGAATATTAGGTTGGGAGATTGATCCCACTTCCCCTTAAAGGAAATATATTCAATAGCAAATCAAATTCGTACATAAAAACCGTGAAGGATTGCAGTATATAAAAAAGGGTAATATCTTAAAAGAAAATATAAAAAAAGAGGAAAGTCCATATACAAAAAACACCCTACAAGTGCTGTGGTAATGCAAAAAAAGTCCAATTTAAATGAAATCCCAGATGTGTGGGTCCACCACCATAAATGAAGTGCCTGGCCGCTTACCGGAACCCCATGACCCCCCGTTACAGAGGGTCTAAATGGGCATTGTAGTCATGCTGCTTGGACAGCTCGGGAACCAGAATGATGACCAGATTGGAACCTCTGAAACTGTAATGCTGTAAAGGCTGTGTAGCGGATGGATCCACAGGGAAAAGGCAACACTCAGCCCTCAATGGAGTGTGGACATCATATGGGGGAAACAGAAGAAGGCTCCCATAGTGTAAAATCAATTGGTATTTTATTAAAAAAATATAGTAAACACTCACATGTAAAAAGCAATTATCCTCTGATGAGAGGCAGTCTGTGACACCGGCCAGATGTTCACAGGCCGCCCGTCCTACTGGAGTACAACGATAGAGGAAGGTGACGCGATGACACCGCTCAGCCCTACTCTGCGTTTCGCAAAAGAATTGCGTCTTCCAGGGGCACGGGCGGTGCATCGCGTCACCTCCCTTAAATAATAACAATAAATGAAGAGAGAGCCTCGCTCTGGGTTCCGTTGGAACCGGATATCCGCTTTCGTGTGGAGCGCAGAGGGTTAGATACAAGGGCGCATGCGCGCCCTGCATCACAACTCCGATCACGTGATGCGGCGTCAGGTCGTACGAAAGGGAAGCCCAGGGCAAAGTGAAAGCAAAAAAAGGATTCCAATGCGCCTGCGCGCTCTGAATCTTAGATTATGTTATTGGCAATAGGTTAGGTAAACGGCTGAATCGCCTTACTGCACATAGGCAGCAGAGACCAGACACAGAAGGGGGGGGGGAGGGTTTGGACGGGAAAACGCCAACATTCACATATGCACATTAGGTTCTCGCGCCAAGCCCCACCAAAAAAGAGAATGCGCAGCCCAGAGAGGGCCCACCATCCACCATACCAGCGTGCGGCCGCACTGAGGTGGACAAGCCACATCATACCACCCCATATTATAAAGCATTTGAGTGGTGACACACATACAAAAATTAAAAATGAGGCCTCTGGGGACATGACAAAAAGGGGGGACCTCTAGTGGCCAACCTAAATATTGCATGCAGAATGCAATATTTAGGAATGTATTCCTGAATACATGTATGAATCATGTATAAATAAAGAATATACAAACAAATCTTTAATATAAAAAAGACAAATAATAATAATAAAAAAATATAAAAAAAAAAAAAAAAGGGGAGCTGTGGAGTTAATGCGTGGGTCAAGTATGTGCTAAAATTATGTATACTAAGGATATGTGAAAAGGGGGGGGGGAGCATCCAACTGGGCCAAAACCCAGAAATTTTATCAAAGTCCTCGTCCACAGACTATGACAATAATGCCTAATTCATTATGGGCCTTTCTCTTGTTCCCCCCCCCTTTTTTTCCAATTTTCTCCTTTTATCATGTAATCTAATGCAAATATTTGACCATGTGATACAAATATACTGTATTTATGAATCCGTTGTTAAAGCCAACACTCTGGGTTCACATAATTGGAACACCTGTTGCGCTTCGGTTTTATATTTCTTTACCACAAAAATCTTTTTGGTAGCACGAACCAACACAATTAATTTTGGCATTATTGTCATAGTCTGTGGACGAGGACTTTGATAAAATTTCTGGGTTTTGGCCCAGTTGGATGCCCCCCCCCCCTTTTCACATATCCTTAGTATACATAATTTTAGCACATACTTGACCCACAGATTAACTCCACAGCTCCCCTTTTTTTTTTTTTTTTTTTTATATTTTTATATATTTTTTTATTATTATTAGTCTTTTTTATATTAAAGATTTGTTTGTATATTCTTTATTTATACATGATTCATACATGTATTCAGGAATACATTCCTAAATATTGCATTCTACATGCAATATTTAGGTTGGCCACTAGAGGTCCCCCCTTTTTGTCATGTCCCCAGAGGCCTCATTTTTAATTTTTGTATGTGTGTCACCACTCAAATGCTTTATAATATGGGGTGGTATGATGTGGCTTGTCCACCTCAGTGCGGACGCACGCTGGTGTGGTGGATGGTGGGCCCTCTCTGGGCTGCGCATTCTCTTTTTTGGTGGGGCTTGGCGCGAGAACCTAATGTGCATATGTGAATGTTGGCGTTTTCCCGTCCAAACCCTTCTCCCCCCCCCCCTTCTGTGTCTGGTCTCTGCTGCCTATGTGCAGTAAGGTGATTCAGCCGTTTACCTAACCTATTGCCATGTAACATAATCTAAGATTCAGAGCGCACAGGCGCATTGGAATCCTTTTTTTGCTTTCACTCCGCCCTGGGCTTCCCTTTCGTAGGACCTGACGCCGTATCACGTGATCGGAGTTGTGATGCAGGGCGCGCATACGCCCTTGTATCTAACCCTCTGCGCTCCACACGAAAGCGGATATCCAGTTCCAACGGAACCCAGAGCGAGGCTCTCTCTTCATTTATTGTTATTATTTAAGGGAGGTGACGCGATGCACCGCCCGTGCCCCTGGAAGACGCAATTCTTTTGCGAAATGCAGCGTAGGGCTGAGTGGTGTCATCGCGTCTCCTTCCTCTATCGTTGTACTCCAGTAGGACGGGCGGCCTGTGAACATCCGGCCGGTGTCACAGACTGCCTCTCATCAGAGGATAATTGCTTTTTACATGTGAGTGTTTACTATATTTTTTTAATAAAATACCAATTGATTTTACACTATGGGAGCCTTCTTCTGTTTCCCCCATATGATGTCCACACTCCATTGAGGGCTGAGTGTTGCCTTTTCCCTGTGGATCCATCCGCTACACAGCCTTTACAGCATTACAGTTTCAGAGGTTCCAATCCGGTCATCATTCTGGTTCCCGAGCTGTCCGAGCAGCATGACTACAATGCCCATTTAGACTCTCTGTAACGGGGGGTCATGGGGTTCCGGTAAGCGGCCAGGCACTTCATTTATGGTGGTGGACCCACACATCTGGGATTTCATTTAAATTGGACTTTTTTTGCATTACCACAGCACTTGTAGGGTGTTTTTTGTATATGGACTTTCCTCTTTTTTTATATTTTCTTTTAAGATATTACCCTTTTTTATATACTGCAATCCTTCACGGTTTTTATGTACGAATTTGATTTGCTATTGAATATATTTCCTTTAAGGGGAAGTGGGATCAATCTCCCAACCTAATATTCAGTTTGCCACATTTATCATATGTTTTCATAATATTTATTTAAATACAGGCTGAGTGCTCTTATTCAGTCATGCACATGTTAGTTTTTGTTTTGAGCGCGAGTCAATATTTTTCTCACTTGATTTCTGTGTGTTTGTGTCACATATAGGACTCTGCAGCATAGATGGTTAACATTATTTATTTTTGATGCGCAGTTATTTATTTATTTTTTCTTGTTCATCTATATTTATGTAGCAATAACTCACGGTGGAGCTGCTGGTTTAAAGCGGGCTGTTATCGTCACCTTCTTTACCTCTATTTCACCAGAACCGGGTCTAGGGTCCCGTTGAGTTTAATACCAGACAATGTAGGCACCGGACACTTGAGTATCTTTTCCAATGCTTTAATAAACGTAACTTGAAGGAAGTAGCAGGAAAGAGGTAGAAGGAGAGTTGCAGGGAAGTTCAAATACCTTTCTTAGTGTAGTATTAGGAATTGAAAGCTTGTAGATGAATGCACTCTCTCTTTAGAGTTGAATCTTTGCCCGCCTGATTAGGTTTCTCTCACTAACCTAGCAGCCAGTACACAGCACGAACAAAAGTCTCTGCCACAGACTTGATTGGAACAAAATCCATACGATCCTCTGCCACAGGATGTAATAGTTTACGATGAACAGCAAACACAGCACTAGAACCTTTAAGCCAACCCGGCAGTACTATGCAGTAGGGTTACTTTAGGATGCGTCCTCCAACTGAGTTACCAGACCCCTCTCCAGACCAGCACTCTGTATGATCCTTCCATGATGGGTCCTCCCCTGGCATCTTCTCAGTTGTCCAGCTTCTCCCCTCTAGGATAGACAGCCGAGGAGCATTCCTCTGCCGCTGTGGTAGGCCCCAGACAGGCTTCTGGGCCCACCCACACGCCGCAGCGACGTGGGCCTCCCGAATGGAGGACCACGAGGTAGTACTCCTAGCACATACCTGTCGGCCAGGAGGACCAGCAGGTGGAACGAAAACGAACCCTAAAACATGGCGTCTGTCCCATAAATACCCTCTCCCAGAATGCAACTCGGAGGACCACCTCCACCGAGTCATCTCTGGGACAGAGGAGCACTCATACACTTCAGCGTGCTGCCTTTCCAACACCGACCCATGGTGACAATTACACCCACAGGCACAGTGCGAAACTACATGCAACTCAGCCAAGCTGGAACAGGGGCAAATCTGACTATGTATAAACAGATAACCCACTAAATTTGCCTATAAGCAGTAGATTGAATATCTACCAGCGTTACATTTAAATTTAAAAGTGCTAAACAGGGGGATGGGAAAATTAAGATATGAGTTACTTTGGAAATCAAGGAAAAAACAGCTCTCCAAAAGCTCTTTAGGCTTTTGCACTCCTATAATGTATGAAGTAAATTTCCCACCTTACTGCACTGATGCCCGCACATGGAGGAAGTATCTTTAAAGATTTTAGACATTCTAAAGGGGGTTAAATAGCTTCTATGCAGGGTTTTCAGATAGTTATAACAGTGATTTGTACAACGTGAAGATTTGAACACCAATGTCACAACTTGTGACCATCCCTCTAGGGAAAAGCTTTTGTCTAAGTCCCTTTCCCTGCTTCCATATGGAAGTATTTGGTAGTCCATTAACCATGTTTTTAAGTAAAAATAGAATCTAGATATCCCCCCTCTTTTGTATGGTCTAGTGGATAACATTTGCCAGATATCTTTATTAAGATATAGTTTCTTTAGGGGATATTTGCCAAGCAGGTGACTAATTTGCAGAAATTGAAATTTTCTAATGCCTGAGTCTGGAGGTGGAAGGTCTTTAATTACCGTTAACCCCTTTTGGGTCCAGGGCATCGTCTGGAAGGACTGGATAAGATATTTAAGCACCGGGAGGGGCACATCTACAGGGGCCTGAGTTGTTACATGAGGAAACCTTTGGATCATATAATCCCAGGCCACAATAGAAGCTTGGACAGAAGGTATCTCAGGGTAGAACAAGGGTAAGCCTGAGAGTTTTGCTTTTAATAACGATGGAAGGTCTCTATTATTAAGAAGGTGTTTTTCCAATGTGACCCACAAACGGTCTGGTTGTGTATCGAACCAAGCATACATTTGGTCTAAGATCACTGCATTGTGGTATTAGCGCAAGACTGAGAGGCCTGTTCCTCCCCTACTTCTATGTGTCATTAAAGAGGAAAATTATAGTTTAACCATTTTACCTTGCCATATAAAGCGTTTTAGCATTTGGTCAACCTTGTTAAAAAAAGCTATTGGGAAGTGGAATAGGTACTGTTCTAATGTAATACTAGTTTAGGAAGTGTTAACATTTTAAAAGCTGCAATGCGCCCCAACCATGACAACTTAAAATTTCCAATATGTATAAGATCTAGGTGGACTAGTTTGATAAGATTGGGAAAGTTAGCTCTAAAGGTGTTAGAAGTAGGGGCACTGAGTTGTATGGCTAAGTAAGATAGTTTATGTTTCACCCAAGTATATGGAAATTGTGCCTTCAGAGACTTCAATGCACTTTGAGGTGTCCCCAATGGTAATATGCATGATTTTGCCACATTCAATTTATACAAGGAGATTTTTTATCAAACGAGTCCAGCGTATTCTGTATTTCATGCAGGGAAGATGCCAGATCCGTGAGAGTCAGGACTGCATCATCTGCAAAGAGACCTATCTTGTGCTGACGAGATGCTGCTGAGATACCTTTAATATTTAGGATTCATTCTTATGGCTTCTGCTAAAGGTTCCATAACCAATGTGAAAATCAAGGGGGACAAAGGGCATCCTTGCCTAGTCCCATTGGTAATATGGAAGTTATCAGAAAGAGCATTGGAGGTGAATACATTGGCGTCGGGGTTGTGTACAGAGCCAAAATAGCTGAGAGCACAGAACCCTGAAAGTCACATTTATATAATACCACTTGCAGGTAACCCCAATGTACTCTATCAAATGTTTTTTCTGCATCGAGGGTGAGGTATACCTTAAGGGTCTTACGTATTTCAGTAAGCTTGATGAGGTTGAACATGCGACGTGTCCTCTGATTTCTGTCCTCTTACAAAGCCCACCTGATCGGGATTAATAAGGGAAGGTGTAAATTTAGCTATCCTATTGTCCAACAATTTAGCATAAATTTTTAAGTCTGTATTCAAAAGGGATATCGGATGAAAGTTTTGGGGGTTATCCGGCAGTGTAACAATAGTAGGTGCCGGCAGGGGCCAGCACAGAGGCAGGTGGAGACAAAGAGGTGCAGGCACTAGCAAAGAGTAGATGGGTGACAGTCAGGAGGGGTAGAGGGGGAAGTGCCAGGGAGGCCAATCCAGGACTGGAGCATCCCAATAAGTACGCTCCATTGAGTGACATTGGTGAAACCAGTCAGGGACCAGCACTGCTGGAGATGAGGGACTCCCCTAGCTGCCAGGGGAAGAACTCCTCCAGTGAGAGTGGGGGGGCAGCAAAGGTAAAGGAAAGACAGATTCTGGTGGTAGGGGACTCAATTCTTAGAAGGAGAGAGAGGGCAATCTGTAACCAAGACCTGAAGCACTGAACAGTATGTTGTCTACCGGGCGCTCGGGTTCGGCACATCACGGACCTTGTGGACAGATTACTGGGAGGGGCTGGGGAAGACCCAGCTGTCATGGTGCACGTTGGCACCAATGACAAAGTCAGAGGCAGATGGAGTGTCCTAAAGAACGATTTTAGGGACTTAGGAGCTAAATTGAGGAAAAGGACCTCCAAGGTAGTGTTCTCAGGAATACTACCGGTACATCGAGCCACACCAGAAAGGCAAGGTAGATTAGGGAAGTAAACAAGTGGCTGAAGAGCTGGTGTAGTAAGGAGGGGTTTGGGTTCCTGGAGGACTGGGCCGACTTCTCAGTCGGTAACCGGTACTATAGAAGGGACGGACTGCACCTAAATGAGGAGGGTGCAGATCTGCTGGGAATGAAGATGGCCAAAAAGTTAGAGGGGTTTTTAAACTAGGCGATGGGGGGGAGGGTCCAGAGACAGTGATAGCCAGCGCAGAAGATATTCCAGAGGGTAGTATTGGGGGCATTAGTGGTAGGTTAACAAAAGCACAAAAACACAAGGTGAGTATAGTAGCAAGTCCTAGTTGCAATCTTGAAACACCCAATACGAGGACAATATGCGACCGGTCTAAACTATGTGGCATGTTCACCAATGCCAGGAGCCTGGCGGACAAGATGGGTGAACTAGAGATACTGTTGTACAAGGAGGATTTAGATTTTGTGGGAATTTCAGAGACCTGGTTCAACAGCTCTCATGATTGGCTGGCAAACATTCAAGGGTATACCCTATACCGCAAGGATAGAGAGGGTAAAAAAGGGGGAGGGGTATGCCTATATATCAAGAATAATGTACAAGTGAATGTGAGAGATGACATCACTGAGGGGGCTAGGGAGGAGGTGGAATCTTTATGGGTAGAGCTCCAAAGGGATGAAGCTAAGGGGAAAATAATACTGGGAGTATGCTATAGGCCCCCTAACCTGAGGGTGGAAGTGGAGACGGATCTCCTATCACAAATTGGATTAGCAGCAAGGATGGGAAGTGTTATCATAATGGGGGATTTTAATTATCCAGACATAGACTGGGCAGAGGGAACCGCGCATTCATTTAAGGCTCGCCAGTTCCTTAGTGTCTTGCAGGACAATTTTATGGGTCAGATGGTAGACGCACCAACTAGAAATAAAACATTACTAGATCTACTGATTACCAACAATACAGACCTGATAACAGATGTGGAAATACGGGGCAATTTAGGTAACAGCGATCACAGGTCAATTAGTTTCAGTATAAATCACACAAATAGGAAACATGAAGGGAACACAAAGACACTGAATTTCAAAAGAGCCAACTTCCCTAAACTACAAACCTTGCTAAAAGGCATAAATTGGGATAAAATATTAGGAGCAAAGAATACGGAGGAGAGATGGGTTTGCTTTAAGAGCATATTAAATAAGGGCATTAGCCAATGTATCCCATTGGGTAATAAATTTAAAAGAGCGAGCAAACATCCTGGATGGCTTAACTCCAATGTAAAAATGCATATAAAAGCAAAGGAGAAGGCCTTCAAAAAATGCAAGGTTGAGGGATCATCCTCAGCATTCAGAATTTATAAAGAATGCAATAAGAAATGTAAGGGTGCAATTAGGATGGCTAAGATAGAACATGAAAGACACATAGCGGAGGAGAGCAAAAAAAATCCCAAGAAATTCTTTAAGTATGTAAACAGTAAAATAGGGAGGACAGACCATATTGGCCCCATAAAGAATGAGGAAGGACATCTGGTTACAAAGGATGGGGAGATGGCAAAGGTATTGAATTTATTCTTCTCCTCAGTCTTCACGAGTGAATCGGGGGCTTCAGTAACCAAAACTGCATGAGGATAAACTGCAGTGTTTATCCTCATGACACAACACAGGAAGCACCTACATGGTTATACTACACGGAATTAAAATTAGACTTGAGAAACTTAACATTAATAAATCACCGGTACCAGATGGCTTGCATCCGAGGGTACTTAGGGAACTCAGTCAGGTGATTGCCAGACCGTTGTTCCTAATTTTTACAGACAGTCTATTGACTGGAATGGTACCAGCTGATTGGAGAAAAGCCAATGTAGCACCAATATTTAAAAAGGGCCCAAAAAACATCCCTGGGAATTACAGACCAGTTAGCCTAACATCAATAGTATGTAAACTCTTGGAGGGGATGATAAGGGACTATATACAAGATTTTAGTAATAAGAATGATATCATTAGCAGTAATCAGCATGGATTTATGAAGAATCATTCTTGCCAAACCAATCTATTAACCTTCTATGAACAGGTGAGTTGCCATCTAGATAAAGGAAGGTCCGTAGACGTGGTGTATCTGGATTTTGCAAAAGCATTTGACACAGTTCCCCATAAACGTTTACTGTACAAAAAAAGGTGCGTTGGCATGGACCATAGGCTGAGTACATGGATTGAAAACTGGCTACAAGGGCGTGTTCAGAGGGTGGTGATAAATGGGGAGTACTCAGAATGGTCAGGGGTGGGTAGTGGGGTCCCCCAGGGTTCTGTGCTGGGACCAATCCTATTTAATTTGTTCATAAACGACCTGGAAGATGGGATAAACAGTTCAATCTCTGTATTTGCAGATGATACTAAGCTAAGCAGGGCAATAACTTCTCCGCAGGATGTGGAAATCGTGTAAAAAGACCTGAACAAATTAATGGGGTGGGCGACTACATGGCAAATGAGGTTCAATGTAGAAAAATGTAAAATAATGCATTTGGGTGGCAAAAATATGAATGCAATCTATACACTGGGGGGAGAACCTCTGGGGGAATCTAGGATGGAAAAGGTCCTAGTAGATGATAGGCTCAGCAATGGCATGCAATGCCAAGCTGCTGCTAATAAAGCAAACAGAATATTGGCATGCATTAAAAGCAGGATCAACTGCAGAGATAAAACGATAATTCTCCCGCTCTACAAGACTCTGGTCCGGCCGCACCTGGAGTATGCTGTCCAGTTCTGGGCACCAGTCCTCAGGAGGGACGTACTGGAAATGGAGCGAGTACAAAGAAGGGCAACAAAGCTAATAAAGGGTCTGGAGGATCTTAGTTATGAGGAAAGGTTGCGAGCACTGAACTTATTCTCTCTGGAGAAGAGACGCTTGAGAGGGGATATGATTTCAATTTACAAATACTGTACTGGTGACCCCACAATAGGGATAAAACTTTTTCGCAGAAGAGAGTTTAATAAGACTCGTGGCCACTCATTACAATTAGAAGAAAAGAGGTTTAACCTTAAACTATGTAGAGGGTTCTTTACTGTAAGAGCGGCAAGGATGTGGAATTCCCTTCCACAGGTGGTGGTCTCAGCGGGGAGCATTGATAACTTCAAGAAACTATTAGATAATCACCTGAATGACCGCAATATACAGGGATATGTAATGTAATACTGACACATAATCACACACATAAGTTGGACTTGATGGACTTGTGTCTTTTTTCAACCTCACCTACTATGTAACTATGTAACTATGTAGTAGCTTGTAACATTTCTGGTGGAAAGGAGGCAGAAGATGCAGTATAGTTAAACACTTTAGTTGGATGGGGTACTAAGGTGTCTTGGTACGTCTTATAATATTCTGCGGTAAAACCATCCGCTACTGGTGATTTATTGTTAGCTAATGTTTTAATAACGTTATGGATTTCTTCTTCTGTAATGGATGCATTGAGTTCTAACAGAGCTTCCTTTGTTAAGGAGGGCAGGGAAACTGAGGATAGAAACTTGTTAATAAGGGGTTTAGTGGGTTGGAAGGTTCGGTGTTCATCTTTAAGATTATACAGGTTCTGGGGGGCGTGGCCAGCAGCCGAGGTGAATGGCCGCAGTGTGAGAGAGCTCTGTCATCCACAGGCATACCGGAGCTCAGTCTTCTCTTTCGAGACATAGAAAGGCAGGTGGGATAGGGCTCCCAATTTTAAGAGACTATTTCGCTGCTAGTATACTGTATCAAACAAAATATTGGTTCC
Organism: Lithobates clamitans; assembly: GCA_037952925.1. Lineage (NCBI taxonomy): Eukaryota > Metazoa > Chordata > Amphibia > Anura > Ranidae > Lithobates > Lithobates clamitans. Next base: position 1,445,609 of record JBBGZY010000160.1, read on the forward strand.
AAAACCATTCTTCTAAACACTGGGCCACTATAGAACAAGCCTAGTTAAACCCTAATTCCTTGAGATCCACATTGCTAGCAAATTCATTTTCGAATACTCACCTCAAATCTAATTATCCCATTATACAACTAGTACTAGATACATGGAAAAAATTCTGTTCTGAAACAAGACACAATACAGACCTTACAGAAATACCTACCCCACTAAATTCGATTTGCACTCATATTAGAGATCTAAAAACAACACAATGGGAACATAAAGGAATTACCTTAATCTCGGACATGTTTGACCGAGGAAAAATCATTCCCTTTAATGCACTAGCCCCAAAGTATTCTCTTCCTACCTCTGACTATTACATGTACATAAGAATTACAACATTCTTGAAAACTCACCAGCTACAATCTATTAAAATTCCACATAAGGCATGGACATACTGGAATGACACATCTACTGTACCTCAAAGAAAGGAATTTCCTATTCTACACTCTAATACAACAAAAAGACTCATACATTAAATTGCCAGCACACCAAAAATGGGAATCAGAACTTTCTATGACTTTTTCAGAAAAGCAATGGTTAGACGCCATTAAATCTAATAACTGCTTCACAAGATCTACAGCACATTGGGAGACAGCCCAAAAACTTCTACTCAGATGGTACTATACCCCCTGTCTAACTGCAAAATTTTCTAAAAGCAGCTCCAATGAGTGTTGGCGAGGATGCGGAAAAGTAGGTACACTTCTTCACATGATGTGGGAGTGCCCCAAACTCTGGAGTTTTTGGAGAGCAATATTTAGATTAATAGAAAAAATTACAGATTTTATTAGGAAAGGTGAAACAGAATTAGCCATATTAAGTATAAACATAGACCAATACTCACCTACTCTTAGACCAATGGTGGTACAAATTCTGATGGCAGCCAGATTGACAATCACTAGCAAATGGAAATCTAACAGCTCACCGAATATTAGTGATGTCGTTAGAAAAGTAGATGAAGCTTATAAATATGAACAGATTATGGCAAATATCCATGGAAACACACCCCGTTTGTACAAACAATGGGATCCTTGGATTAGATTCAGACAAATTGCATAAAAAACTGTCTTTGTGTACTTTCTTTTTCCTTTTTTTTTTAATTTCTTTTGTGTTAGGGAGCCAGAGTCCCTACCCTCTTCATTAATAATGTTTTCTTTTCTTTTTGATATTCTTTTATTTTAAGATATATATGCTCCAATTCATTATATTGATTGACAATATATTTGTATGCTGATTATAATCAATCTACGTTTGTTTAAACATAAAATGCGGTTACAGCTTCAAGATCCTATGAGGATATGTTAACTGACCTTGTTTAATTGTTATGCCATTCCTGAAAATACTTTGTATGGTATAATGTTGTGAATTATTTTTTGAAAAACCTTTAATAAAAAAAATTTGAAAAAAAAAAAAAAAGATTATACAGGTTCTTATATTATTTTTGGAAGGCATTGGCTATATGATGAGGATGATACACCTTTGATTGAGTTCCAGAGTCAAATATAAAGGATAATTTAGTTTGAGCCAGCCGTTTCCTTAAATAGAATGCTAAAAATGTACTCGCTCTATTGCCTTGTGAATACAGAGATTTTATTTCCTCAAGGATTTCTGGTAATCAGTAAGAAGGAGATTTTTGAGAGAATTCCTGCATGCTAATAAATCATCCATAACAGAAGAGGATAATGTCTTTTGTGCTATGTTTCAAGTGATTTAATAGTACTCAAAAGAGTAGTCAGTGCTTGCATCTTTCACCTTTTTTCCCTAGATGTCATCTGCAGCAGGAGGCCTCTGCAGACCGCTTTATGAGCACACCAGACAGATACAATATTAACATCAGAAGTAGTGTTAATACTAAAAAATTCCTCCAATTGCTTCCCTTGCCTTTTTCTAAAAAAGTGACACATTATTGCGCCACGTATATGTGGGTTTAGTGGAATTATGTGGTTATTTACTAAAGGCAAATCCACTTTGCACTACAAGTGCAAACTACAAGTGCAAAGTGCACTTGAAATTGCACTGAAAGTGCACTTGGAAGTGCAGTCACTGTAAATCCAAGGGGGACATACAAGGAAAGTAAAAAACAGCATTTTAGCTTGCACATGACTGGATAATAAAATCAGCAGAGCTTCCCCTCATTTCAGATCTACCCCTCAGATTTACAGCGACTGCACTTCCAAGTGCACTTTGCACTTGCAGTCTGCACTTATAGTGCAAAGTGGATTTGCCTTAAATAACCCCCTATGTTTCTTGAGGACTATGGATATGAGCGCATGGTCCGACCATGTGATGGAATGAATCTTGGCTAGAGAAGTTTTAGTCAGGGTTGGAAGGTCAGAAAGAAATAGGTCAATGCGCGTGTACAGTTTATGCGGAGCAGAGTAGTAGGTGAAGTCCCATTCTGCCGGGTTCAAGCAATGGCAAATGTCAAACAACTCTACCGAATGAAGGAAGGATTGAAGGTTGGGATGGGGAAAGGAAGACTTAGCTTTAGAGTCCAGAGTATTGCCTAAAATTGCATTAAAGTCACCACACAGTAATAACAGGCCTCTGCGGATTTTCTGGTTAGTTTTCATCAGGGACCGTAGGAAGGAGACTGGTCTTTTGTTCGGAGCATAGTTATTAATGAGAGTTAAGGTAGTATTGTTTATGTCACATACCAAGACAACATACCCAGTGGCGTATCCAGGGTATGGCAGATATGGCCAGTGGCATATTCAGGGTATGGCAGATATGGCAATTGGCATGGGCGCCATATGAAGGGGGCGCTCCTGAGTGGCTGGGCAGCAAGGCACTTGCAGTAATCTCTTCTTAAAATGGCCCTGATATCGCCACTTTTACTCACTGTCAGCCTGGGGTGGGATCCTGGCCAGCAGAGAGTGCTTTAGGTCATTCACCATTGGCCCCTGGCTCACTGCCCAAACTGGTTGCTAGGCACGGCCCGCCTGGCGTCTAACAACCAGTGACGTCACGGAGGAGAGAGGCAGAGATCAGCATTCAGAGCACCACTGCTTGCTCCACCCACCTCCTCCCTGCATCTTCTCTGACATGCACAAGAATCATGTGAGGCACTGACTGCAGTGCACAAAGGGAAAGAGGAGTTTAGGAAGTGGTGTCCCCCTAGATTATTTGCAAAATAAGCTGCCGTGCAGGAGAGGGGAAGGAGCCGGGAGGTGCGCTGTGCTCTCCCTCCTCTCCATATTCACAGTCCTGACACTGCAGCTCTTCTCTCCCAGTGGCTCTGTGTGTGTATAGGAGCGCCCTGCAGCTTCCCCCTTCCTGTTCTGTCATTGAAGCAGCAGAAAGGAACCAGCAACCTCATATTATAGGAACGGCTGCCGCAGGACAAGAAAGAGTTAACAGCAGGAGCTGATCCACCTCTCCCCCCTCCCTTTTTTTCCTCTTGCCATAACCAGTATAAACACTGTAAATATTACAATAAAATACAATGCTGTGCTTCCTTCTTCACCTTAGTGTTTCAATTTAAATGCAATTGCATAATCTAAACCGGTTGTATACTGCTGGACTTTTTTTTTACCATGCAAGGTAAATGTATAATCTGCTAGTATGGATCACATACTAGCACATTATGTTAAACTTACCTTAAAACAAAGCATTGAGGGAAACAGCTTTCAGACCCATTGTATATAACTAGTATTGCAATATGTATACGAGTAGTATGCTCCGTGCCTTGAAGTATGGATTAGAGTACCTGACAATAAGGAGACATCGGTCCACGACTCGGGAAGAATGGTGTCACGAGCATAGTTGGATATGGAAGCTTGTCTTGGAAGACTTGATGGTGTCATTGAAGAACTAGAAACAGTTAAACATAAAAGGTAAAACCAACAAATAAAAAGGAACAAGTCAATTCTCTGAAAACGGTTAATACTGTTAAATCTTGTGGGGGGGAAACGCTCTTTGGAGCAACACTAAACGTAAACTGGGTGTGCACCCAGCAGTTGTAAACCAGAACTGCAGGTGACAAGGCATCAAGGGAAGTAGAAGTAACTTTCTGTCAGTCTGGGCTCAGCCCTTCCTTCTCAGAGCTGGCCGCTCAGCTGTCGGCTAATTGCCAGCTCCTATCTCTCCACAGTTACTCAGCTGTTGATGATATGCTGCTCGTCAGTCCTGTTTACTTAAGCTGTCCAGCCCAGAGGATCTCTGCCTTCGCCTTTGTCAACATCACAGAGACTATCTCCTGCGTTCCTGTTTAAAGACTTGCTTGGCTGACATCCCTTCTGGCACCAGATCCTGCTTGCTGTTTCACTACACTGATTCCTGACCTTCTGGCTTGGCTGACTATCCGTTATGGTTACCAAACTATTGGCTAGGTTTTGACTACATTTATTTACTTTTATTATTAAAGAAGTGTCATTCAACTGTACTTCTGTCTTGGTCTGATTTCATGGTTTCTGATAGTAGGCGAAGGCCATTAATTCAGAAGATGCAGTCAATCCACTTGTTGATAATATTTTTTCCAGATTGGATAAGCAAGATCACTGCATGGATCAGTTTGCCATGGCGTTACAAACGCTCCTGAGTCGCATAGCTCACCTGGAATCTCCCACTGTGGCTGTTCCGGTACAACCTGTGTTGTAGGCCATCCCTGCTGCTGCTCCAGTTTCTGTACAGGCACCCGCCTCGAGTATTACCTCTATAAGAGGTATGTCTGTTCTGCTCCATATCCCCAGCGATTTGGGGGTGATCCAGTCCAATGCAGAGGGTTTCTAAACCAGGTTGGGATATACTTTGAGATTCTGCCTCAGGCATTTTTCACGGACAGAAGCAAAGTAGGTTTCGTGATATCTTTGCTTTCTGAGAGAGCCTTGGCCTGGGCAAACCCTCTATGGGAGATGCAAAATCCTGTTGTCTTGAGTTACCCTGAGTTTGTGGCCTCCTTTAAAAGGGTATTTGATGTTCCCGCACGCTCCGCTTCTGCTGCCAATTCCCTCATGTGCATCAAACAGAGTATGAGAACTGTTGCCGACTATTCCATTGAATTCCGTACTCTGGCAGCAGAGGTTGCTTGGAACAATGAGGCCCTCGTGGCTGCTTTTTCTCATGGTCTCTCGGATTCCATCAAGGATGATATAGCAGCCCAAGATATACCTACTGAGCTGGAGAAGTTGATCACGTTTGCCATCCTCATTGACTCCAGACTCAGAGAAAGACTCTCTTTTAAGGAGCGCTTGCGGAAGCCTCCAGGACGTTTGCCTCCGAGCTTTGCAGTCCCACCGTGCCTCCCTCACCTCCCATGCCTCCTGGTACTGAATCGGTCAGTGAAGATGAACCCATGCACTTGGGCTTCACGTGTCTCTCTGCTGATGAGAGAACCTTTAGGAGGAGGGAGAGATTGTGCCTTTATTGTGGCCAGGCTGGTCACTTTTTTAAGTCTTGTCCTACACATCCAGGGAATGCCCGAACCTTGAGGTCCTGTCACGGACAGACCTTAGGTGGCATTGTTTCATCCCCAGTTATCCAAAAGGAAAAGCCCCTGTTTTGCTTACCCTTTCTTGGGCTGAGTCATCCGTCGAGATATAGAATCTAATCGACTCTGGGGCTGCAGGCCTGTTCATTGATGCTGCCTTTGTATCAAAGCACTTAATTCTGCTGTAGCTGCGTGACACTCCACTTGCCATTAAGGCTCTTGATGGGAGACCCCTACAGCCTGCCCATGTGACTCATGAGACGGTTCGGTTGTCCATGGCTGTAGTTGCTCTTCACCATGAGATAATCCAATTCCAAGTTATTTCCTCACCTAAGTTTCCGCTGGTTATTGGTTATCCTTGGTTACAGAGGCACAACCCCTCCTTTGATTGGCTCCGTGCTGAGGTTCTCTACTGGTCGCCACAATGCAGTAAGACATGCTTTCAGAAGGTCGCTAAGGTCCTATGCACCTCTTCACTCTCCTCCCTGCCGGAGGAGTACCGTGATCTTAGCGATGTCTTTGACAAAGATCAAGGCGGTAGTTTGCCTCCACATCGGCTGTATGATTGCGCAATTGACCTTCAACCTGGTGCCATACCCTCATGGCCGGGTTTACCCTTTGTAGGTCTTGGAGGATAAGGCCACTGATGAGTATGTTGCAGATGCACTTTCTCAAGGTTTCATCCGCAAATCCTTGTCTCCTGCTGGTGCTAGTTTCTTCTTTGTGAAGAAGAAGAGTGGTGAACTGAGACCTTGTATTGATTATAGGGGTCTCAATCATTTCACGATTAAGAATGCCTATCCGATTCCGTTGATTACGGAGTTATTTGACCGCTTCAAGGGAGCAATGGTTTTTATGAAGCTTGATTTGAGAGGGGCATACAATCTTGTTAGGAGTAAGGAGGGCGATGAGTGGAAAACTGCGTTTAATACCAGAACAGGCCATTATGAGTACCTCGTAATGCCTTTTGGCCTTTGTAATGCCCCGTCAGTTTCCCAGGAATTAACGATGTCCTCCGGGATTTGTTGCAGTTATGTGTGGTTGTTTATCTTGGTGATATCCTCATATTTTCCAAGTCCCTGGAAAGCCACCACACAGATGTCTGTCGTGTGCTTCAGAAACTAAGAGAGAACAATCTATATTGTAAATTGGAGAAGTGCGAGTTCCATCATGAAAAGGTTAAATTTATGGGTTATGTCATTTCCACTGCTGTTTTTTCGATGGACCCAGAGAAACTTTCAGCAGTCATACAGTGGCTCCAACCCGTGGGTTTACAGTGGGGCAAAAAAGTATTTAGTCAGCCACCAATTGTGCAAGTTCTCCTAAATGTGGAAACAAATCCAGACTGGCTAGGCCACTCCAGGACCTTTAAAAGCTTCTTACGAAGCCACTCCTTTGTTGCCCGGGTGGTGTGTTTGGGATCATTGTCATGCTGAAAGACCCAGCCACGTTTCATCTTCAATGCCCTTGCTGATGGGAGGAGGTTTGCACTCAAAATCTCACGATACATGGCCCCATTCATTCTTTCATGTACACGGATCTGTCGTCCTGTTCCCTTTGCAGAGAAACAGCCCCAAAGCATGATGTTGCCACCCCCATTTTTCACAGTAGGTATGGTGATCTTTAGTTGCAACTCAGCATTCTCTCTCCTCCAAACACGACGAGTTGTGTTTCTACCAAACAAACAGTTTTAGTTTGGTTTCATCTGACCATATGACATTCTCCCAATCCTCTTCTGGATCATCCAAATGCTCTCTAGCAAACCTCAGATGGGCCCGGACATGTACTGGCTTAAGCAGGGGGACACATCTGGCACTGCAGGATCTGAGTCCCTGGCGGCGTAGTGTGTCACTGATGGTAGCCTTTGTTACGTTGGTCCCAGTTCTCTGCAGGTCATTCACAAGGCCCCCCATGTGGTTCTGGGATTTTTGCTCACCGTTATTGTGATCACTTTGACCCCAGGGGGTGAGATCTTGCGTGGAGCCCCAGATCGAGGGAGATTATCAGTGGCCTTGTATGTCTTCCATTTTCTAATTATTGCTCTCACAGTTGATTTCTTCACACCATGCTGCTTGCCTATTGCAGATTCAGTCTTCCCAGCCTGGTGCAGGTCTACAATTTTGTTTCTGGTGTCCTTTGACAGCTCTTTGGTCTTCACCATAGTGGAGTTTGGAGTGTGACTGTTTGAGGTTTTGAACAGCTGTCTTTTATACTTATAACAAGTTCAAACAGATGCCATTATTATAGGTAATGAGTGGAGGACAGAGGGGCCTCTTAAAGAAGAAGATACAAGTCTGTGAGAGCCAGAAATCTTGTTTGTTTGTAGGTGACCAAATACTTATTTTCCACCATAATTTGCAAATAAATTCTTTCAAAAAGCAGACAATGTGATTGTCTGGATTTTTTTCCACATTTTGTCTCTCATAGTTGAGACAATTATATTCCTCTCTCATCTTTTTAAGTGGGAGAACTTGCACAATTGGTGGCTGACTAAATACTTTTTTGCCCCACTGTATATATATATATATATATATATATACACCGTATTCAGTTTAGCTAGATCCGTTCCTGTTATTCTCTTCCTACTCACAGGCAGGCAGGTGTTTTTACAGTATTAAAGTATTTACAGTTAGTGTACTGTGTCCTTTGCACAGTGTGCACCTAAAGCTACCTGAAGAAAATTGCTGGTGTTCTTCTGATCCTATTACAGGCAGGCAGCTACAATATTTACAGTTAGTGTACTGTGTCCTCTGCACAGAGTGCACCTAAAGCTACCTGAAGACAATTGCTGGTGTTCTTCTGATCCTATTAGTACCACAGGCAGGCAGCTACAGTATTTACAGTTAGTGTACTGTGTTCTCTGCACAGTGTGTACCTAAAGCTACCTGAAGAAAATTGCTGTTGTTCTTCTGATCCTATTAGTACCACAGGCAGGCAGCTACAATATTTACAGTTAGTGTACTGTGTCCTCTGCAGAGCGTGCACCTAAAGCAACCTGAAGACAATTGCTGTTGTTCTGATCCTATTAATACCACAGGCAGGCAGCTACAGTATTTACAGTTAGTGTACTGTGTCCTCTGCACAGTGTGCACCTAAAGCCACCTGAATAAAATTGGTGGTGTTCTTCTGATCCTATTAGTACCACAGGCAGGTAGCTGCAGTATTTACAGTAATGCCCTGTACACATGGTCGTATTTTCCGACGGAAAATGTGCGATCGGAGCTTGTTGTCGGAAATTCCGACTGTGTGTGGGCTCCATTGGACTTTTTCGATCGGATTTTCTGACACACAAAGTTTGAGAGCAGGCTATAAAATTTTCCGACAACAAAATCCGATCGCGTCAATTGCGACCATGTGTGGACAGTTCCGACGCACAAAGTGCCATGCATGCTCAGAAGAAATTCCGTGACGGAACTGCTCGGTCTGGTAAGATTAGCGTTCGGAATGGATATAGCACTTTCGTCACGCTGCAATGTTTTAAATTGTTTAACTCTCTTCTTCTTTATAATGCTAGAAGAACTAAGTTGTTTTGCTGCTCGTATTCACACAGAGTTTTCACAAACTTCTTTCTTTATTATTTTTCATAATTTCATCAATATAATATTTTATTTGTCACATCTACCTAAACAATATTTTTTTGTGATCTATTCAGATTAATTTTTGGTTTGTAGGATTTTTTTGAAGCCTGATCTTGTGTTTTATTTATCTTTTCTTTTTTTTTTTTTACTGCAGAATATTTTTTTTGTGTGTTATGTGTGTCAAGTTACCAAAACAAGATTATTATCTTATAATAATTATTTAATCTCAAGGAGATTGTTTGGTGTTGGTGTCTCTTGTTATTTTCACATTGTATTTTTGAAATGTACCTGCCTCCTCACTAGGGATGAGCCGAACACCTACCGGTTCGGTTCGCACCAGAACCTGCGAACGGACCGAAAATTTGCATGAACGTTAGAACCCCATTGATGTCTATGGGACTCGAACGTTCGAAATCAAAAGTGCTCATTTTAAAGGCTAATTTGCATGATATTGTCCTAAAAAGGGTTTGGGGACTCAGGTCCTGCCCCAGGGGACATGTATCAAGTTTTAAAAGCTGTCATTTTTTCGGGAGCAGTGATTTTAATGATTCTTAAAGTAAAAAAAAAAAAAAGTGAATTATTCCTTTAAATATCATACCTGGGGGGTGTCTATAGTATGCCTGTAAAGTGGCGCGTGTTTCCCGTGCTTAGAACAGTCCCTGCACAAAATGACATTTTTAAAGGAAAAAAAGGTCATTTAAAACTGCTTGCGGCTTTTATGTAATGCCGGGTCCTGGCAATATGGATGAAAATCAGTAACAGAAACGGCATGGGTACCCCCCAGTCCATTACCAGGCCCTTTCGGTCTTGTATGGATATTAAGGGGAACCCCGAACCCAAATTTAAAAAGGAAAGGTGTGGGGCCCCCAGGCCCTATATACTCTTAACAGCAGTATACAGGCGGTGCAAACAAGACAGGGACTGTAGGTTTGTTGTTAAGTAGAATCTGTTTGTAATTTTGAACTGGTACATTTTTAACGTGTTTAGCTCTAACCAAAAAATCTATTTTAAGCTTTTTGGAAAACATAGGGAAGGGTTTTTAGAACTAGATGTGTACCTCAAAATGGGATTTTAAGGGCAATGCAGAAATTGGCAGTGTTGAATTATAATTAAAAAGAAGTTTATTGATACAAAAACGAATAGGATATACATGAACATACACATTGATCTATAGTTATAAAAACATCAGATATATGGAAACATATGATGCATCCTACTGCTAGTTACAAGTACCACCCCCGATAGGTGTGATGGCGTCCTGATAGCAGATTTCCAACGCGTTTCAACTTATTGTAAGGATAAAGTCTTCCTCAGGGAGGGACTGCATCACATTATTTGCATTTAACTGTGAAAAAATCGCTTTCCCAGTGCTGGCAGGGGTCATTTGCATTTAACTGTGAAAAATCGCTTTCCCAGTGCTGGCAGGGGTCCTAACACATGGTTGTCAATGCTGCTCAAATATCCTCTACGGGATGGCCTGGTGTATTGTGAAGAAACCAGTATTTGGCAGTCGTGATAATTAAACAACTTAAATTGATTGTGTCAGGTGTATTGTTCCAAGTGGCAGGGAGCTCTGGTCCTGGAGTACCTCTCTGTAACAAAGCCAGTTGTGGAACATAGGGAAGGGTTATCACCCTGTGACATTTGTTTTGCTGTCTGTGCTCCTCTTCAGAAGATTTCACCTCACTTTTTGTCCCAATGACAAATGTTTTTTGAAAATTTGGGGTTTTTAGTGAAACAAGGATTGGTGATAAAGCATCAGTGTAAAGGAGAAAAGTTTTTCCCATATTAACTCTTACAGGAGAGAATTTCCCTTCCTAGGGGTAGATTTCATCTCACTTCCGGTTGTCTCCTTCCGTTTGCAGGTAGGAGTCGTTTGTAAGTTGGATGTTTGAAAGTAGGGGCCTGCCCTATATACTCAGCAGAAATGTGGGCCTTAGGTGTTGTTGTGGCCACAACACTGTAAGCCCTCACAGGGCCCTGCTGTGAAATATTAGATCAAGAATTGTAATTACATGCCCCTGTTGAACAGGGGCAGAAAAATTGGCCCTTTGGTGGTGGTGGTGGTAGTGCCACAACACTGTAAGTCCTCACAGTTACTCTTGGTGGGCGCAGAAACGGGCCCTGCTGTGGAATACTAGATCAAGAATTCTAATTACATGTCCCTGTTGAACAGGGGCTGAAAAATTTGGCCTTAGGCACTGGTGCTGGTGCCATAACACTGCAACCCCTTACAGATACTCTAGTTGGAGCGCAGGAACTAGCCCTGCTGCAAAGAATTGCATCAAAAATTGTAATTACAGGCCCCTGTTAAACAAGGGCTGAAAAATTGGGCCTTAGGCACTGATGCTGGTGCCACAACACTGCAACCCCTCACAGATACTCTAGTTGGAGTGCAGGAACTAGCCCTGCTGCAAAGAAAAAAAAAAAAATTGTAATTACACGCCCCTGTTAAACAGGGGCTGAAAAATTGGGCCTTGGGCACTGGTGGCGGCGCCCAGAACCAAAAATGTTCTTACAAGCTATCAGCATGATCATTGAGGAGGAAGAGGATAATTACTCAGCATAACAGGATAGTCACTCAGCATTAGCATAGGCAGTCTTTGAAGGGATCTGACATTTCAAAAAAAATTATTCGGTTACTTCAGCATCAGGTGCTTGGTAGCTGGTGGTGATCCAAGACTGATTCATTTTTATGAAGGTCAGTCGATCGACCGAGTCGGTGGACAGACGTACCCTGTGATCGGTTACAAAGCCTCCAGCAGCACTGAATGTGCGTTCCAAAAGAACGCTGGATGCAGGACAGGCCAGTAGCTCAATTGCATACTGTGCAAGCTCTGGCCAGTGATCCATCCTCAAGACCCAGTAACCCAGAGGATTTTCGGTGGGAAAGGTGTCCAAGTCAGATCTTGCCCCTAGGTATTCCTGCACCATGTAAAACGGACGCTGGCGATGGTTGCTGGAACCGATCATACCTTGGGGCTGCGGACTAAAAAATTGTCTGAACGCATCGGTCAGACGGCCACCTTCTCCACCGCTCCTTCTTTGACTGACCGAAGCCTCAGCAACACTTTGTCCAGAAACAGGAGTTTGTAACCTCCCAGTCTCTGGGAACGTGTTGCACAGACCTTTCTGTAAGGCCTCCCGAAGATGTTTTATCCTCTGCTCCCTCTGCGATGGCAAGATAAGGTCCACAACCTTACCCTTGTAACATGGATCAAGGAGGGTTGCCAGCCAGTATTGTTCCTTCTCCTTGATACCACGAATACGAGGATCCTTCCGCGGGCTTTGCTGGATCAGGGAGACCATGCAGTGAAGGTTTGCTGAGGCATTCTGTCCAGAGTCCTCTGGGTCACTAAGGACGACATGATCTGCAGCCACCTCCTCCCAGCCATGTACAAGTCCATGTGTTTCTTGGGCCTGTAAATGATCCCTTAAAGACTGCTGCTGATGCTGAGTGCCAGGCTCCAACTCCATACTGACACAATCCTCCTCCTCCTCTTCCTGTGTGATCGGCGGGCACGCAGGAACACTGTCTGGATAAAGGGGGCCTTGAGAGCTAAGGAAGTCCTCCTCTTCCTGCCTCTGTTCTGCCTCAAGTGTCCTGTATATTATTCCATGCAGCGTGTGCTCCAACAGGTGGACAAGGGGGATAGTGTCACTGATGCATGCACTGTCACTGCTCACCATCCTCGTGGCCTCCTCAAATGGTGACAGGACAGTGCATGCATCCCTGATCATGGCCCACTGGCATGGGGAAAAAAAACCAAGCTCCCCTGACCCCGTCCTGGTGCCATAGTCGCACAGGTACTCATTGATGGCCCTCTGCTGCGTGTGCAGCTGCTGCAGCATGGCCAACGTTGAGTTCCACCTGGTGGGCATGTCACAGATTAGGCGGTTCTTGGGCAGGTTAAATTCCTTTTGGCGGTCTGCCAGCCAAGCACTGGCATTATATGACCGGCGGAAATGCGCACAGACTTTCCTGGCCTGCCTCAGGACATCCTGTAAGCCCGGGTACCTGCCCAAGAACCGCTGCACCATCAAGTTAAGGACATGAGCCAAACAGGGCACATGAGTCATTTGTCCCTGTCGGAGGGTGGAGAAGAGGTTGGTGGCATTGTCGCAAACCCCCATTCCTGTCTTAAGTTGGCGTGGTGTCAACCACCTCTGAACCTGCCCCTGCAGAGCTGACAGAACCTCTGCCCCAGTGTGGCTCCTGTCCCCCAAGCACACCAGCTTGAGCACTGCATGGCATCTTTTGTCCTGTGTACTTGCGTAGCCCCTTGAATGCCTACAGAGCACCACTGGTTCCGAGGACAAAGCACAGTAAGAGGCCATGGAGGAAGAAGAAGAGGAGGGGGTGGAGGAGAGAGGTGTGTCAGAATCACTAGTAGTGGCATTTTGGAGGCGTGGTGGCGGAACAACCTCCAACACTACTGCACCTTGTCCTGCATCCTTCCCAGCTGCTAGAAGAGTCACCCAATGCGCCGTGAAACTTAGGTAACGTCCCTGTCCATGCCTGCTGGAACATGACTCAGCAGTAATATGCACCTTACCGCTGACTGCCCTATTCAGCGAGGCCAAGACATTGCCTTCCACATGCCGGTAGAGAGCCGGAATCGCCTTCCATGAGAAAAAGTGGCATTTGGGAACCTGCCACTGAGGAACCGCACATTCCACAAACTCAAGGAAGGGGGCAGAGTCTACCAACTGAAAAGGTAGCATTTGGAGTGCTAGCAATTTTGCCAAATTAGCATTCAACCGCTGGGCATGTCGATGGCTGGGAGCGAACTTCTTTTTGCGGTGCAGCAGCTGGGGCAGGGAAATTTGCCTGGTACAATCTGACGTCGGTGAACCGATAGCAGATTGCCCGCAAGTACTTGGCTGTGACACACCTAATTCTACACCTTCATTGCTCTCAGTGCAGGTCTCAGAGAGGACTAAAGGTATAGTGGGGTTGGAGATCCCAGCTGATGAGGACTAAGTAGAGGTCCTGTTTGTTTTTTGGTGTGGGTCTTTTAGTTACGCTTGCCAACGAACTGCATGACAGGTCAACATATGTCTGGTCAAGCATGTGGTGCCCAAGCGGGAAATGTTTTGGCCATGCGAGATATGCTTCAGACATATGTTGCAGATAGCAGCGGTGCCATCTGATGCACTTGTCTCAAAAAAAGCCCACACCAAAGAACTTTTGGAATAACGCGCAGAGATAGCAGCGCCCTGCACATGCAGAGCTCTGAGGTGTGATGCAGTCAGTATGCTGCCCTTAGGCTGGCCCCTGGAGGGCATCCTTCCTCATTGGTGATGTGCCTCCTCCTCCTCTCTCCTATCAGGCACCCATGTTGAGTCAGTGACCTCATCATCCCCTCCCTTCTCATCACTGGAGCAAACCTGGCAGGATGCTGCATCAGAGGGAACATGACTGCCAGATTGCTGTCCTTCTTGGGCACCCCCTCTGTCGGTGCTCACGTTACTGGCTTCATCTAGCTCAGTATCATCATCAGAGCCTTCTAAACGCTGGGAATTCTCCTGGAGCATATACCCAACACTGTGGTCAAACATTTCGAGGGACTCCTTTTAGGAGGACATGGTGGGGCTAGGAAGGAGTCACTGATGCCAAGGGAAGAGGCCGCTTTGGCAGCTGCTTTGCCAGACAAAGTACCCTGAGCATGGGGTGAGAGAGGATGAGGAGGATGAGGACAGCTTGGTCATCCACTCAACCAAGTCTTCTGCATGTTGTGGCTCAACACGGCCAGCTGCCGAAAAAAAGGCCAAGCGTGTCCCACGGCCATATGGTAATGAGGATGCACCATGTCCACGACCAGCACTGTTGCCTCTAGACAGAGAGCCTGCTTGCCCTCTTTTATTGGCTTGTGACTGTCTGCCTCTCCTTGTTGGCCTTCCAGACATACTAATGGCCTGCAGTGAGATGTAGCTGCACTAAGCTGGGATATAGATATAGATATAGATATAGATATAGATATAGATATATATATATATATATATATATATATATATATATATATATATATATACTGATACTGCAGCTAGCAAAATCAACTGCCTGCCTGTAGTATTATTAGTAAGAGAACACCACCAATCTTCTACAGTTAGCTTTAGCTGAACACTGTGCAGAGGTCGCATGACACTAACTTGTAGCTTTAGCTGAACACTGTGCAGAGGTCGCACTACACTAACTTTTAGCTTTAGCTGAACACTGTGCAGAGGTCGCACTACACTAACGTGTAAATAATGTAGCTGCCTGCGGTAGTGATAGCATCTGGAAAACAACACCAACCTTCTACAGGTAGCTTTAGCTGAACACTGTGCAGAGGTCGCACTACACTAACATGTAAATAATGTAGCTGCCTGCGGTAGTGATAGCATCTGGAAAACAACACCAACCTTCTACAGGTAGCTTTAGCTGAACACTGTGCAGAGGTCGCACTGCACTAACTTGTAGCTTTAGCTGAACACTGTGCAGAGTCGCACTACACTAACGTGTAAATAATGTAGCTGCCTGTGGTCGTGATAGGATCAGGAAAACACCACCAACCTTCTACAGGTAGCTTTAGCTGAACACTGTGCAGAGGTCGCACTACACTAATGTGTAAATAATGTAGCTGCCTGTGGTAGTGATAGGATCAGGAAAACACCACCAACCTTCTACAGGTAGCTTTAGCTGAACACTGTGCAGAGGTTGCACTACAGTAACTTGTAGCTTTGGCTGAACACTGTGCAGAGGCCACACTACACTAACTTGTAGCTTTAGCTGAACACTGTGCAGAGGTCACACTACACTAACTTGTAGCTTTAGCTGAACACTGTGCAGAGGTCGCACTACACTAACTTGTAGCTTTAGCTGAACACTGTGCAGAGGTCGCACTACACTAACGTTTAAATAATGTAGCTGCCTGCGGTAGTGATAGGATCAGAAAAACAACACCAACCTTCTACAGGTAGCTTTAGCTGAACACTGTGCAGAGGCCGCACTACACTAACTTGTAGCTTTAGCTGAACACTGTGCAGAGGTCACACTACGCTAACTTGTAGCTTTAGCTGAACACTGTGCAGAGGTCGCACTACACTAACTTGTAGCTTTAGCTGAACACTGTGCAGAGGTCACACTACACTAACTTGTAGCTTTAGCTGAACACTGTGCAGAGGTCGCACTACTCTAACTTGTAGTTTTAGCTGAACACTATGCAGAAGTCGCACTACACTAACTTGTAGCTTTAGCTGAACACTGTGCAGAGGTCACACTACACTAACGTGTAAATAATGTAGCTGCCTGCGGTAGTGATAGGATCAGGAAAACAACACCAACCATCTACAGGTAGCTTTAGCTGAACACTGTGCAGAGGTCGCACGACACTAACTTGTAGCTTTAGCTGAACACTGTGCAGAGGTCGCACGACACTAACTTGTAGCTTTAGCTGAACACTGTGCAGAGGTCGCACTACACTAACTTGTAGCTTTAGCTGAACACTGTGCAGAGGTCGCACTACACTAACGTGTAAATAATGTAGCTGCCTGCGGTAGTGATAGGATCAGGAAAACAACACCAACCTTCTACAGGTAGCTTTAGCTGAACACTGTGCAGAGGTCACACTACACTAACTTGTAGCTTTAGCTGAACACTGTGCAGAGTCGCACTACACTAACGTGTAAATAATGTAGCTGCCTGTGGTAGTGATAGGATCAGGAAAACACCACCAACCTTCTACAGGTAGCTTTAGCTGAACACTGTGCAGAGGTCGCACTACACTAACGCGTAAATAATGTAGCTGCCTGCGGTAGTGATAGGATCTGGAAAACAACACCAACCTTCTACAGGTAGCTTTAGCTGAACACTGTGCAGAGATCGCACTGCACTAACTTGTAGCTTTAGCTGAACACTATGCAGAGTCACACTACACTAACATGTAAATAATGTAGCTGCCTGCGGTCGTGATAGGATCAGGAAAACACCACCAACCTTCTACAGGTAGCTTTAGCTGAACACTGTGCAGAGGTCGCACTACACTAATGTGTAAATAATGTAGCTGCCTGCGGTAGTGATAGGATCAGGAAAACACCACCAACCTTCTACAGGTAGCTTTAGCTGAACACTGTGCAGAGGTCGCACTACACTAACGTGTAAATAATGTAGCTGCCTGTGGTAGTGATAGGATCAGGAAAACAACACCAACCTTCTACAGGTAGCTTTAGCTGAACACTGTGCAGAGGTTGCACTACTGTAACTTGTAGCTTTAGCTGAACACTGTGCAGAGGTCGCACTACATTAACTTGTAGCTTTAGCTGAACACTGTGCAGAGGTCGCACTACACTAACTTTTAACTTTAGCTGGAAACTGTGCAGAGGTCGCACTACACTAACTTGTAGCTTTAGCTGAACACTGTGCAGAGGTCTCACTACACTAATGTGTAAATAATGTAGCTGCCTGCGGTAGTGATAGGATCAGGAAAACAACACCAACCTTCTACAGGTAGCTTTAGCTGAACACTATGCAGAAGTCGCACTACACTAACTTGTAGCTTTAGCTGAACACTGTGCAGAGGTCGCACTACACTAACTTGTAGCTTTAGCTGAACACTGTGCAGAGGTCGCACTACACTAACGTGTAAATAATGTAGCTGCCTGCGGTAGTGATAGGGTCAGGAAAACAACACCAACCTTCTACAGGTAGCTTTAGCTGAACACTATGCAGAAGTCGCACTACACTAACTTGTAGCTTTAGCTGAACACTGTGCAGAGGTCGCACTACACTAATTTGTAGCTTTAGCTGAACACTATGCAGAAGTCGCACTACACTAACTTGTAGCTTTAGCTGAACACTGTGCAGAGGTCGCACTACACTAACTTGTAGCTTTAGCTGAACACTGTGCAGAGGTCACACTACACTAACTTGTAGCTTTAGCTGAACACTGTGCAGAGGTCACACTACACTAACTTGTAGCTTTAGCTGAACACTATGCAGAAGTCGCACTACACTAAGTTGTAGCTTTAGCTGAACACTGTGCAGTAGTCACACTACACTAACTTGTAGCTTTAGCTGAACACTGTGCAGAGGTCGCACTACACTAACTTGTAGCTTTAGATGAACACTGTGCAGAGGTCGCACTACACTAACTTGTAGCTTTAGCTGAACATTGTGCAGAGGTCGCACTACACTAAAAAATAATGTAGCTGCCTGCGGTAGTGATAGGATCAGAAAAACACCACCAATTTTCTACAGGTAGCTTTAGCTGAACACTGTGCAGAGGTCGCACTACACTAACTGTAAATACTGTTGCTACAGTAATAGGACCAGAAGAACACCAGCAATTTTATTCAAATACTGCAACAACACCTGCCTGCCTGTCAGTAGGAAGATAATAACAGGAATGGATCTAGCTAAACTGAATACAGTAATATATATATATATATATATATATATATATATATATATATATACACACACATACATACAACACCTGGGATGTATGTATATATATATATATATATATATATATATATATACACACAATACATTGTAAGTGCAGCTAACTGACTGACTGTCCTGCCTAATCTATCTAACTTAAATCAAAAAATATTGTCTCTCTGTCTCTGTCTCTCAATGCCGGAACACACTACACAGGGCCGACGTGCAGGCGGCCTTATATAGTGTGGGGCGTGTACTAAACCCCCTGAGCCATAATTGGCCAAAGCCACCCTGGGTGAGCTTCGTATTCGAATCGTATGCATGTTCGACTCGAACATTGCCTGTTCGGTCTTTCGCCGAATTCCGAACGATATGGGCCGTTCGCGCCAAATTCGAGTGGTGCGTCATGGCCCATAATTCACTGCGGCATCACAGTGCCTTGCTGGCTGATGATTGGCCAAGCATGCACTATGATCCGCATGCTTGGCCAATCACAGCGCCGTCCGTACAGAGAGCCGTAATTGGCCAAAGCCAGGGTGGCTTTGGACAATTATGGTTTAGGGGGTTTAGTACACGCCCCACACTATATAAGGCCGCCTGCATGGTGGCCCTGTGTAGTGTGTTCCGGCGTTGAGAGAGAGATATATAGAAAGAGAGACAGTGTCATTTGATTTAAGTTAGATAGAGTAGGCAGGCGAGTCAGTTAGCTGCACTTACAGTGTATTGTGTATATATATATATATATATATATATATATATATATATATATACACACATCCTAGGTGTTGTGTGTATATATATATATATATATATATACACACACTGTATTCAGTTTAGCTAGATCCGTTCCTGTTATTCTCATCCTAATACTGACAGGCAGGCAGGTGTTTTTACAGTATTTACAGCTACCTGAAGAAAATTGCTGGTGTTCTTCTGATCCTATTAGTCCTATTAGCTACAGTATTTACAGTTAGTGTAGTGCATCCTCTGCACAGTGTGCACCTAAAGCTACCTGAAGAAAATTTGTGTTCTTCTGATCCTATTAGTACAGTACCACAGGCAGCTGCAGTATTTACAAGTTAGTGTAGTGCATCCCATGCACGGTGTGCACCTAAAGCTACCTGAAGAAAATTAGTGATGTTTTTCTGATCCTATTAGTACAGTACCACAGGCAGCTGTAGTATTTACAAGTTAGTGTAGTGCGACCTCTGCACAGTGTGCACCTAAAGCTACCTGAAGAAAATTAGTGGTGTTCTTCTGATCCTATTAGTACAGTACCACAGGCAGCTGTAGTATTTACAAGTTAGTGTAGTGCATCCTCTGCACAGTGTGCACCTAAAGCTACCAGTAGAAAATTAGTAGTGTTCTTCTGATGCTATTAGTACAGTACCGCAGGCAGCTGCAGTATTTACAAGTTAGTGTAGTGCATCCCCTGCACACTGTGCACCTAAAGCTACCTGAAGAAAATTAGTGGTGTTCTTCTGATCCTTTTAATACCACAGGCAGGCAACTACAGTATTTACAGTTAGTGTAGTGCGTCCTCTGCACAGTGTGCACTTTAAGCTACCTGGAGACAATTGCTGTTGTTCAGCTCCTATTAATACCACAGGCAGGCAGCTACAGTATTTACAGTTAGTGCAATGTGTCCTCTGCACAGTGTGCACCTAAAGCTACCTGAATAAAATTGGTGGTGTTCTTCTGATCCTATTAATACCACAGGCAGGCAGCTACAGTATTTACAGTTAGTGTACTGCATCCTCTGCACAGTGTGCACCTAAAGCTACCTGAACACAATTGCTGTTGTTCTGCTCCTATTAATACCACAGGCAAACAGCTACAGTATTTACAGTTAGTGTACTGTGTCCTCTGCAAAGTGTCCACCCAAAACTACCTGAAGAAAATTGGTGGAGTTCTTCTGACCCTATTAATACCACAGACAGGCAGCTACAGTATTTACAGTTAGTGTAAAGTGTCCTCTGCACAGTGTTCACCTAAAGCTACCTGAATAAAATTGGTGGTGTTCTTCTGATCCTATTAATACCACAGGCAGGCAGCTACAGTATTTACAGTTAGTGTACTGCGTCCTCTGCACAGTGTGCACCTAAAGCTACCTGCACACAATTGCTGTTGTTCTGCTTCTATTAATACCACAGGCAGGCAGTTACAGTATTTACAGTTAGTGTAGCGCGTCCTCTGCACAGTGTGCACCTAAAGCTACCTGGAGACAATTTCTTTTGTTCTGCTCCTATTAATACCACAGGCAGGCAGCTACAGTATTTACAGTTAGTGTACTGTGTCAGTCTGCACAGTGCGCACCTAAAGCTACCTGAAGAAAATTGGTGGTGTTCTTCTGATCCTATTAATACCACAGGCAGGCAGGTACAGTATTTACAGTTAGTGTACTGTGTCCTCTGCACAGTGTGCACCTAAAGCTACCTGAACACAATTGCTGTTGTTCTGCTCCTATTAATACCACAGGCAGGCAGCTACAGTATTTACAGTTAGTGTACTGTGTCCTCTGCACAGTGTGCACCTAAAGCTACCTGAATACAATTGGTGGTGTTCTTCTGATCCTATTAATACCACAGGCAGATAGCTACAGTATTTACAGTTAGTGTACTGCGTCCTCTGCACAGTGTGCACCTAAAGCAACCAGAAGACAATTGCTGTTTTTCTGCTTCTATTAATACCACAGACAGACAGCTACAATTTTTACAGTTAGTGTACTGTTTCCTCTGCACAGTGTGCACCTAAAGCTACCTGAAGACAATTGGTGGTGTTCTTCTGCTCCTAATAATGCCACAGGCAGGCAGCTACAGTATTTACAGTTCGTTTAGTGCATCCTCTGCACAGTGTGCACCTAAAGCTACCTGAAGAAAATTAGTGGTGTTCTTCTGATCCTATTAGTACAGTACCACAGGCAGCTGTAGTATTTACAAGTTAGTGTAGTGCATCCTCTGCACCTAAAGCTACCAGTAGAAAATTAGTAGTGTTCTTCTGATCCTATTAGTACAGTACCGCAGGCAGCTGCAGTATTTACAAGTTAGTGTAGTGTGTCCTCTGCACAGTGTGCACCTAAAGCTACCTGAAGAAAATTAGTGGTGTTCTTCTGATCCTATTAGTACAGTACCACAGGCAGCTGTAGTATTTACAAGTTAGTGTAGTGCATCCTCTGCACAGTGTGCACCTAAAGCTACCAGTAGAAAATTAGTAGTGTTCTTCTGATCCTATTAGTACAGTACCGCAGGCAGCTGCAGTATTTACAAGTTAGTGTAGTGCGTCCTCTGCACAGAGTGCACCTAAAGCTACCTGAAGAAAACTAGTGGTGTTCTTCTGATCCTATTAGTACAGTACCGCAGGCAGCTGCAGTATTTACAATTTAGTTTAGTGCATCCCCTGCACACTGTGCACCTAAAGCTACCTGAAGAAAATTAGTGGTGTTCTTCAGATCCTTTTAATACCACAGGCAGGCAACTACAGTATTTACAGTTAGTATAGTTCGTCCTCTGCACAGTGTGCACCTAAAGCTACCTGGAGACAATTGCTTTTATTCTGCTCCTATTAATACCACAGGCAAACATCTACAGTATTTACAGTGTACAGTGTCCTCTGCACAGTGTACACCGAAAGCTACCTGAATAAAATTGGTGGTGTTATTCTGATCCTATTAATACCACAGGCAGGCAGCTACAGTATTTACAGTTAGTGTACTGCGTCCTCTGCACAGTGTGCACCTAAAGCTACCTGCACACAATTGCTGTTGTTCTGCTTCTATTAATACCGCAGGCAGGCAGTTACAGTATTTACAGTTAGTGTAGCGCGTCCTCTGCACAGTGTGCACCTAAATCTACCTGTAGACAATTGCTTTTGTTCTGCTCCTATTAATACCACAGGCAGGCAGCTACAGTATTTACAGTTAGTGTACTGTGTCAGTCTGCACAGTGTGCACCTAAAGCTACCTGAATACAATTGGTGGTGTTTTTCTGATCCTATTAATACCACAGGCAGATAGCTACAGTATTTACAGTAATTGTACTGCGTCCTCTGCACAGTGTGCACCTAAAGCAACCAGAAGGCAATTGCTGTTTTTCTGCTCCTATTAATACCACAGACAGGCAGCTACAGTATTTACAGTTAGTGTAGCGCATCCTCTGCACAGTGTGCACCTAAATCTACCTGTAGACAATTGCTTTTGTTCTGCTCCTATTAATACCACAGGCAGGCAGCTACAGTATTTACAGTTAGTGTACTGTGTCAGTCTGCACAGTGTGCACCTAAAGCTACCTGAATAAAATTGGTGGGGTTCTTCTGATCTTAATAATACCACAGGCAGGCAGCTACAGTATTTACAGTTAGTGTACTGCGTCCTCTGCACAGTGTGCACCTAAAGCAACCAGAAGACAATTGCTGTTTTTCTGCTCCTATTAATACCACAGACAGGCAGATACACATTTTACAGTTAGTGTACTGTGTCCTCTGCACAGTGTGCACCTAAAGCTACCTGAAGACAATTGGTGGTGTTCTTATGCTCCTAATAATACCACAGGCAGGCAGCTACAGTATTTACAGTTAGTGTACTGTGTGCTCTGCAAAGTGTGCACCTAAAGCTACCTGAAGACAATTGCTGGTGTTCTCATACTAATACTACAGGCAGGCAGTTGATTCTGCTAGCTGCAGTATTAGTATATACAGTATATATACATCCCAACTTTGTGCAGCTACATCTCATTGCAGGCCATTAGTTTGTCTGGAAGGCCAACAAGGAGAGGCAGACAGTCACAAGCCGAAAAAAAAAGAGGGCAAGCAGGTTCTGTGTCTAGAGGCAACAGTGCTGATCATGGAGATGGTGCATCCTCATCAGCACGTGGCCGTGGGACACGCTTGTCCTTTTTTTCGGCAGCTGGCCATGTTGAGCCGCAACATGTGGAAGACTTGGTAGAGTGGATGACCAAGCCGTCCTTATCCTCCTCATCCTCTCTCACCCAGGCTCAGGGTACTTTTTCTGGCAAAGCAGCTGCCAATGCTGCCTCTTCCCTTCGCTCAATGGCATCAGTCACTCCTTCCCTAGCCCCACCATGTCCTCTTGAGGAGTCCCCCGAACTGTTTGACCACAGTATTGGGTACATGCTCCAGGAGGATGCCCAGCGTTTTGAAGGCTCCGATTATGGTACCCAGCTAGAGGAAGGCAGTAACGTGAGCACAGATAGAGGGGGTGGCCAAGAAGGTCAGCAATCTGGCAGTCATGTTCCCCCAGCTGCAGCATACTGCCAGCTTTGCTCCAGTGATGAGGAGGGAGGGGATAATGAGGTCACCGACTCCACGTGGGTGCCTGATAGGAGAGAGGAGGAGGAGGAGGCACATCACCAACGAGGCAGGATGCCAGCTTAAGGGCAGCACACCAACTGCATCACACCGCAAAGCTCCGCATGTGCAGGGCACTGCTGTCTCTGCGCGTTATTCCAAAAGTTCTTTGGTGTGGGACTTTTTTGAGACGAGTGCATCAGATCCCACCGCTGCTATTTGCAACATATGTCTCAAGCGTATCTTGCATAGCCAAAGCATCACCCGCTTGGGCACCACATGCTTGACCAGACATATGTCGACCTGCCATGCAGTTCGTTGGCAAGCGTACCTAAAAGACCCACACCAAAGAACAAAGAGGACCTCTCCTTTCTCCTCATCAGCTGAGATCTCCAACCCCACTAGACCTTCAGTCCTCTCTGAGACCTGCACTGAGAGGAATGAAGGTGTAGAATTAGGTGTGTCACAGCCAAGTACTTGGGGGAAATCTGCTATCGGTACACCAACGTCAGATTTTACCAGGCAAATATCCCTGCCCCAGCTGTTGCACCGCCGAAAGAATTTCACTCCCAGCCATCGACATGCCCAGCGGTTGATTGCTAGCTTGGCTAAATTGCTAGCACTTCAACTGCTACCTTTTCAGTTGGTAGACTCTGCCCCCTTCTGTGAGTTTGTGGAATGTGCAGTTCCTCAGTGGCAGGTTCCCAAACACCACTTTTTCTCATGGAAGGCGATTCTGGCTCTCTACCGGCATGTGGAAGGCAATGTCTTGGCCTCACTGGAGAGGGTGGTCAGCGGTAAGGTGAATATTACCGCTGACTCATGGTCCAGCAGGCACGGACAGGGATGTTACCTATCTTTCACCGCGCACTGGGTGACTCTTCTGGCAACTGGGAAGGATGCAAGACAGGGTGCAGTAGTGCTGGAGGTTGTTCCGCCACCATGCCTCCAAAATTCTACTAGTGGTGATTCTGTCACACCTCTCTCCTCCACCCCCTCCTCTTCTTCTTCCTCCATGGCCTCTTCCTGTGCTGATTTGTCCTCGGAACCAGCGGTGCTCCGTAGGCATTCAAGGGGCTACGCAAGCACGCAGGCAAAAAAATGCCATGCGGTGCTTGAGCTGGTGTGCTTGGGGGACAGGAGCCACACTGGGGCAGAGATTCCATCAGCTCTGCAGGGGCACGTTCAGAGGTGGTTGACGCCACACCAGCTTAAGGCAGGTATGGTGGTTTGCGACAATGGCACCAACCTCCTCCCCGCCCTCCGACAGGGACAACTGACCCATGTGCCCTGTTTGGCTCGCGTTCTTGGTAGTGCAGCGGTTCTTGGGCAGGTACCCAGGCTTGCAGGATGTCCTGAGGCAGGCCAGGAAAGTCTGTGTGCATTTCTGCAGGTCTTATAATGCCAGTGCTCGGCTGGCTGATCTCCAAAAGGAATTTAACCTGCCCAAGAACCGCCTAATCTGTGACATGCCCACCAGGTGGAACTCAACGTTGGCCACGCAGCAGAGGGCCATCAATGAGTACCTATGCGACTATAGCGCCAGGACAGGGTCAGGGGACCATGTTTTTCCAGCAACAGTGGGCTATGATCAGGGATGCATGCACTGTCCTGTCACCATTTGAGGAGGCCACGAGGATGGTGAGCAGTGACAGTGCATGCATCAGTGACACTGTACCTTTTGTCCACTTGTTGGAGCACACGCTGAGTGGAATAATGGACAGGGCAATTGAGGCAGAACTCTGAACCGAATGCCTCAGCAAACCTTTGCTGCATGGCCTCCCTGATCCTGCAAAGCCCGCGGAAGGATCCTCGTATTCATGGTATCAAGTAGAGGGATCAATACTGGCCGGCAACCCTCCTTGATCCACGTTGATCCACGTTACAAGGGTAAGGTTGCGGACCTTATCTTGCAGTCGCAGAGGGAGCAGAGGATGAAACATCTTTGGGAGGCCTTGCAGATAGGTCTGTGCAACGCGTTCCCAGAGACTGGAAGGTTACAAACTCCTGTTCCTGGACTACGTGTTGCTGAGGCTTCGGTCAGTCCAAGAAGGAGCGGTGGAGAAGGTGGTCGTCTGACCGATGCGTTCAGACAATTTTTTAGTCCACAGCCCCAAGGTATGATCGGTTCCAGCAACCATCGCCAGCGTCTGTTTTACATGGCGCAAGATCTGACTTGGACACCTTTCCCACCGAAAATCCTCTGGGTTACTGGGTCTTGAGGATGGATCACTGGCCAGAGCTTGCACAGTATGCAATTGAGCTACTGGCCTGTCCTGCATCCAGCATTCTTTCAGAACGCACATTCAGTGCTGCTGGGGGCTTTCGAACCGATCACAGGGTGCGCCTGTCCACCGACTCGGTCGATTGACTGAACTTCATAAAAATGAATAGTCTTGGATCACCACCAGCTACCAAGCAACTGATGCTGATGTAACCAATAATTTTTTTTTAAATGTCAGATCCCTTCAAGACTATCCTGTTATGCTGAGTGACTATCCACTTCCTCCTCAATGATCATGCTCATAGCTTGTAAGAATATTTTTGGTTCTGGGCAGTGCCACCAGTGGCTAAGGCCCAATTTTTCAGCCCCTGTTTAAGAGGGGCGTGTAATTACAATTTTTTTTTTCTTTATTAAGTGTTTATTAAGTTTTTATCAATACAAATTATAATATCAAGAAATGTAATATAGACATTACAAATAATAGGAAAGTAGAAACATATGGGTATGCACGCATGTTTGTCATATGATGAGTACAATCTTGGAATTGCAAAGGTTGCTTATACGATATAATATATTCATTAATAAACAGTGTCATCAAATATCAAATGTTTTTGTATTTGGATGTCCAAATTAACCAATTGTTGTCAAATGATTTGCATTTAAGAGAGTTTACTGCCAACATTCTTTCAAATGATTAGTGTTTTTGTACTATCCTTATTACATCAAAAATATTTGCAATGGGTGCGTTTTTCCAGGATCGGAGTACCAATGATCTAGCTACCAGGATAATGTGTGTTAAAACCGGTTTCATTGTGTATGGAAAGTTGTCTATTCCTATATGCAATATTGCCAACGCTGGATTGGAATGGGTATGTATACCCGTGATTGAGGATATTAATTGAAATACTTGGTTCCAGAAACTGATTAGGCATGGGCATTCCCAGAACATATGCATGAGGTGACCTTTATGTCCGCAGTTGTGCCAGCAGAGAGGAGAAGTATTTGGGAACATTTTTGCTAGTCTACATGGGGTGTACTGCCATCTATTGGATATTTTGAGCGTCATTTTACAATGTCCTATACAGTGTGACGATTTGTGGACAATCTGAAGTGCAGATTTCCATTGATCATCTGTAAACGCGGTGCCTAGGTCCACTTCCCATTTCTTAAGTGCCTCTGTTTTCCTGAAGTTAAGTTTGTCCTGTGGAATGTTATAGTAAAGTGATATACCTTTACAGCTATTTTTATGATGGGTGAGGTGATTCCATACTTTGGAGGGCAATTGAATGGTGGGAACGGGGTATGTACAGAGAAAGTGTGTAATTCTAAGACAGGTGAAGAGGGTATGACTAGGTAAATCGAATTCTTTCATTATATTTTTGACTGATTTGGGTACATTGTTTATGGTTAGATCCTGGACAGTTGTGATCCCATGGCCCAGAAGGTGTTTCAGGGATAGTAATGAAATTTTAGCTGCTAGTATATTTAGAGGAAAGGTATAATTTATTATATGACTATCTTTGTGGTGTTGGTTGAGAAAGAATCTCCAAGCTTTGAGCGATATTTGTATAGTTGGGGGAAGTTTGTTCATTGCCCATGGAACCCAGGCATCTCCCATTAGTATTGCCACAAGATCTGTATCGGGGCTAGATATTGTTCAATTTCTACCCAGCGTGGTATATCCGATTTGGTGAACCAATAGCGGAGTTGATCTAGTCTAGTTGCCTACATGTAGTCATTAATGTCAACTAAACCCGCCCCTCCTGCATGTTTGTGTGGGATTAGTTTGTTCCGTGAGCATCTAGCCTTCTTAGCCCCCCCAGAGGAATTTCCATAGGAGGTCCGATAGGGATTTAAGGAGATAAGAGGGGATGTCTATAGGAAGTACTCTCAGGGTGTATAAAATTTGTGGTAAGATTGACATTTTAAATGCGACAAGTCTTCCTAGCCAGGAAAATTCCTGTTTTGCTATGTGTTTGGTTTGACTATCCAGTTTGGCCAGCAGGGGTTTGAAATTAGATTCCACCAACATTTTTATGGAGTCGATCAGAGTGATGCCTAGATAAGGTATCCCGCTTTTACTCCAGCTGTGTGGAAGGGAGTGTTGCAGTGAGCTACTATCTGTAGAGGGTATTCCAAGATTTAATATTAAGGATTTAGTGAAGTTTACCTTGTAGTACGAGATCTCCCCAAATTTTTGCAATATCTCATGTGCTATAGGTAGTGAGGTCTGTGGTTTTGTTAAAAGCAAAATGACATCGTCCGCAAATAGATTTATGACATGGGAGCTTTCTCCGAACCTGAAACCAGAGATTGAAGAATGCGTTCTAATGGCCTCCGCAAGAGGTTCAATCATCAAGTTGAAAATTGTTGGGGATAGTGGGCATCCCTGGCGAGTGCCATTAGTTATGTAGAAGGGGGTGGACAACATGCTGGACATATATACTTGAGCCGAAGGGCTGGAGTACAAGGCGAGAACTGCATTCAGAATGTGTCCACCAAGAGCAAACTTAAAGAGTGTCATTGACATATAAGTCCAATGGACTCTATCAAACGCCTTCTCTGCTTCTATAGAGAGCAGCAGAAAAGGCGTTTTGGCTTTTTCAACATAGTGTAATATATTAATAATTCTACGGGTGGCGTCTGAGGTCTGTCTCCCCCTCACAAAGCCCATCTGACCTCTTTTGATGAGGGATGGCATGAATTCAGCTAGGCTTTTGGCTAATAATTTGGCGTAGATTTTAATGTCAGTGTTTAACAGGGATATCGGACGGAAATTTGGAGGTGTATTGGGTTCTTTTCCAGGTTTTGGTAGTGTAACTATATATGCCTTCAACATTTCCAGGGGTAGTGTAGCTGTGGTTGCAGCTTTAGTAAATACCAGTTGCATATATGGTGCTAGTATGTTTTTGAATCATTTAAAGTATTCATTCGAGAACGCATCAGGTCCCGGTGATTTGCCATTTGGTAAGGTAGTAATAACCTGGATTTCGAGCGTAGTAAAGGGAGAATTTAGGGAGTGTAGTTGCTTTTCTGATAGAGAGGGTAAATTCAAGGTGTTCAGGAATTTTGTATGTTGGCCTTTGTGGGTTGAATAGTGGACGTGTCCTTATGTAAGTTATGAAGTGCACTGTAGTAGTTGGAGAACTGATTGGCGATGTCTTGTGGGTTGGTGATCTTATGTTTAAGGGTAGGGTGAATCAGATGTGCTATCCTTGTTTTAGAAGAAATAACTTTAATTCTGTTAGCTAGGTATTTACCCGCTCTATTTGCATTGGAGTATGAGTTTAAGTTTAGCCTCCTGAGATATGTGTCATATTTCTGTGACAGTAACTCTCTCAGTTTTTCTCTTAACTGCGAGAGTGACTGAGCATGGTTCGGGTTGGGGGAGGCTTTGTTGAGTGTCTCTATGTTGTGTATGTCAGTTAGAATCGCATTGAGTTTAGCGGTATGACGTTTTCTTTCTCGTGCACCTAATTGGATGAATATGCCTCTCCTGTATGCCTTGTGGGCGTTCCACATACTGCATGGGTCCTCTACTGAAAGTGCGTTATCCTGAAAGAAGTTTTGGAGGTGTTGTGAGATTTCTGTTGATATTAGGGGGTCTTGCATTAATCTAGTGTTGCTACGCCAGATGGGTGGTGAGGAGGAGACAGCCTGTTCGTTAATAGACAATGTGATAGCTGCGTGATCTGACCACCTAATGTCATGGATCTGAGAAAGTACTGCTTTTTGCAACAACCATTTGTCAATTAGAAATAAGTCAATACGTGAGTAGGAGCAGTGCCTGTAAGAGAAAAAGGTATAGTCCCATTCATTTGCATGGTGACATCTCCATACATCAAACAGATCAGTTTTTTGTAATACGTTACTCAAACAGTTGTGATGGTTCCCTTTATGAGTCGAGGAGTCCAATTGTGGATCTACAGTAAGATTAAAGTCTCCACAGACAATGAGATTACCATACATTTGAGATTGAACCTTTTTGAGCAATCTGTTTATGAAACGTGTCTGAGGAGAATTGGGAGCATATAATATTACCAGTGTGTAGGGTTTAGAGTTGATGTCTCCTTTGACTATGATATAACGGCCATTGTCATCCACAATGGTTTCCTTCAATTGAAAGGTCAGAGTATTTCCAGCTGCACCTTGCCTTTTTTCTGACCAGGCGTGCAGGCTAGGAATACATGGGGGAATTCTCTGTGTGTATATTTGGGTGTCTTTGAGATTTGGAAATGAGTCTCTTGTACACATAATATGTCCGCTTTGTGTTTTTTCGCCTCAACCCACATTGAAAATCTTTCTGTGGGGTGGTTTAGGCCCCTGGCATTAATAGATAGGCATTTAAAAACCATGGGTCGGGGCGTATGTAATGTGGGTTGTTGTTATACTTGTGTACTCACTGTGGCCATAGCCGTCCATCTTGTGGGCCGATCTTCCGTTTAGTGGAGCCAAGGTAAAAAGCATCTTCGCAGGCAGAGAGTTGTACGGTGTCTTCAAGATGACATGCAGTAGACATGTGCATAGAGAACAATAAAAAATAAACAGAAATAAAGAAGAAGATATAAGTAGAACTTTAAAAACAAGATCTTTAAACCGATCCATTTGCAGGCGTAACTGCTGCGTACTAAATGGAGGGATAATACAAGGGTTGTAACTGTGAACCCCTGTATCCGGAGAGATATGAGTGCTGATTAAGCACTATGTACACGAGTGCCATCTGTATTTTTCTTGGAGGATCTTTTCCTTGAGACCACCTGCCAGTCTTCCTTTAGTGGAGACAGTTGTGGATGAGGCGTGTTATAAACCGTTGGTTCG
The DNA here is from genome assembly GCA_037952925.1 of Lithobates clamitans. Lineage (NCBI taxonomy): Eukaryota > Metazoa > Chordata > Amphibia > Anura > Ranidae > Lithobates > Lithobates clamitans. Next base: position 1,476,418 of record JBBGZY010000160.1, read on the forward strand.
GGTAGAATTCCTCTTTGGCGTAGGGCCACAATGCCCTCCTCCAGAGTGGAAATCAGGGTGGAGACCCCATTGTGGGTGACATACAACTTTGCAGGGTATCTCCATTTGTGGAGTATCTTGTGGTTCCTTAAAGGCTTTGGTGATTGTTGCCAAATTGCGGCGTTGTTGCAGGGTGTGTCTGGATAAATCTGGGAGCAGCTGAAGAGCCGCGTATGGTGGGTGTTTGATTACATCTTTGCAGGAGGCCATTAGGAGCTGTTCTTTCACATGGTAGTAATGTACTCAGAGAAGTACGTCTCTGGGGGTATGATCTGGGAGGAAAGTAGGCTTGGGAATCCTGTGTATTTGGTCCACTATGAGGTCCTGTGGTGACAGGGCGGGTATCATAGTGGAGAATAGCGTTTGGGCATATTGTAGTAGCTGGGAGGCAGGTATGTCTTCAGGTATTCCCCTGATTTTGAGGTTGTTCCTCCTGGATCTATCTTCTAAATCTGCCACCTCTTAAGCCAAGCTATCTCCTCATTTTGGGTTGTATGAGCATCCACTAGTGTGTTGAAAGACGTAGAATAATCATCCATTTTATGCTCTATGTGGTTTATCCTGCTTCCTAAGGCCTGCACTTCTCTTTGGCACTTTCCCTCTTTAAAAAGGGGAGCGAACAGTGCTCCGCTGGCTAATCACAATCAAAGATGTGAGGAATGCAGCGCGGTGTGGCGTGCGTTCCACCGCCCGTTCCTCAACCCGGAAGTCAACTCTGCAAGACAAGACGTATGCGTATCACGTGGCCACGCCTTACACGTTTCATCATCAAGACGTCATCTGAGGTGCGGCCATCTTGGTACTCCATACGTCTTATATATTCGATGGAGGCGCCTGGAGGCCAATCATGGTGGAAATCCCGACCCCCAGCCTGGGCTGAAAACTAATAGACACACGGAATATGTCCCAAGCGCCATCTAGTGGGCCGGAAAGGATATTCAGCGCCTCCATCATAAAACATATGAACAAAAGAATATAAACAAAAAGAATATGAACAAAAATGAGGAAAGGAAGGGAAGTGGGGGAATAATTTAAAACATACTCAGTATCCTAAATACTGGTCTACTATATAAAAGTAACTAAATAATGTAAAAGGAATGTAATATAAACCATATGCATGTATATAAAAAATTATATTTCACATATATGTGAGATAATCCTCAGAGATGATGAAATGATGTAATCTCATAGAGAACAATCTCCCATATATGCACATATATGTCAAATATAATAGGGGAGTGGTATGTATAACTATCCCCAAGGGTAAATTCGGGACTTAATAAAACCTCATATAAAAAAAAAACATTAATAAAACCATCATGTGTACCCCTAATTTTATGCAAACTCAATCAATATATAAAAAATTTTTTCATATATATAAAATCAACATACACAAAAGGTAAATCTATAAAAATATATAAAACTGTTGTGGTGTAAGAAGAAGAGTATAAATTTTGAAAACAAGTGTATAGAAGCAATAACGAAAAAGGTGGTGACCATAATTCTAGTTTATGAAGGCGTGGGGCCTCTAAGGTACTTAAAACGGACCATACAATTAAAAATTGGATAAAAAACAGTTCAGATCTATTTCCACATTAAAGCGGAGCGCCGCCGAAAGAAAAAATTTTAAAAGTCAGCAGCTACAAATACTGCAGCTGCTGACTTTTAAAACATGGACACTTACCTGTCCAGGGCGCCCGCGATGTGGGCACCCGAGCCCGAAGCGTCTCTCCGTCCTCGGGTGCTGCCGCCTCCATCTTCGGTAAGGGAATCAGGAAATGAAGCCGTGCGGCTTCACTTCCCGGTTCCCTACTGCGCATGCGCGAGTCGCGCCGCGCAATACAAATGCTCCCTGCTGCCTCTGGGACCCGTGTGTGTTTCCCAGCAGGCAGCGGGAGGGAGCAGGAAGTGGCGTAAATAACCGCAGATTCTGCGGCTATTTATGCCGGAAGTGGGTACAGATACCTGTAATATACAGGTATCTGTACCCCCCTCCCCCCTGAAAGGTGCCAACTGTGTCACCAGAGGGGGGGAGGAATCTGATTAGTGGAAGTTCCACTTTTGGGTGGAACTCCACTTTAAGTCCCCTAGGGACCAAGCAGTCTAGACGATGTATCCATCTGGTTTCATTTTGGGAAATTAGTTTTTTCTTACTACCCCCTCTCCATTGATCCTTGATCGTGTCAATACCATAAAATATCAAACCAGATGGATCCCTGTGGTGGTATTTGTCAAAGTGTCTGGAAAGATTGTGTTTAGGGAACCCCTTTCTAATATTGTTAATGTGTTCCCTAATGCATACACGAAGGGGTCTTGTGGTCCTGCCCACATATTGCAGTCGGCACGGACACTCAATAATGTATGTCAAATGAGTAGTATCACATGTGACTAGCTCCCTGATATCAAACTCTTTCCCGTCCCTTGATTTAAAAGAAGTCCTCTTCTTGGGTTGCCTTTTGCTGACTCTGCAGGCCAAGCACTTCTGGCATCTGTAGAAACCCTTCATGCCGGCAAACAGTTTCACACTCTTAGGAGGATCGATAACATTATGAACGAAATGGTTTATGAGGGTTGGTGCTCTCCTATAAATAAACCGAGGTTTCTTTGTAAGAATTTTCCCTAGGGTCCTATCTGATTTTAAAATTGGCCAATACTTCCTTACTATATATTCAATAGACCTAAATTGGTTTGTAAAACCTGTTACAAAAGCTATATCCTCTGGAGAATTTCTTCTGTTGGACTGTTCTTTTCCCAGAAGGGAATCCCGATCTAGTTTTTGTATCTCATTCTTCAATCTGACTAGGGGATCGTGCTTGTAACCTTTGTCCACAAATTTCTTTATCAAGATATCAGCTTGATCTCGATAATCCTCAATGTTCTGACAATTCCTCCGTATTCTTAAAAGTTGCCCCTTGGGAATGTTCTCTTTCCATTTCGGATGGTGGTAACTAGAGGTGGGTATATACCCGTTGCGGTCCGTTACCTTGAAATAGGTTTTTGTAAACAATTCACCACCCTGTTTGAAAATCTGTAAATCCAAATAATCTATCATGTCACAATTGGATTTGCCAGTGAAAGAGATACCATGATCATTCTGGTTGAGTTCATCCAGGAAATCCTGAAACGACTCAGGACTTCTTTCCCACACAATGATTACATCATCGATGTACCGATGGTAAAACTTTATTTCAGGCCTATTCATACCATATATATAGCGTTCTTCCAACAGGTCCATAAATAAGTTCGCCACACTCGGGGCGTACTTGGCACCCATGGCCACACCTTTTTTCTGAACATAAAAATCTTTCTGATACCAAAAGTAATTACTTTCCATTGCCAGTTTGAGTCCTTCTAGTATAAATTAAGTTTGCTGGTGTCTGAGATCTGTCTGGTGTCTGAGATTGCAATCTTGAAACACCCAATACGAGGACAATATGCGACCAGTCTAAACTATGTGGCATGTTCACCAATGCCAGGAGCATGGCGGACAAGATGGGTGAACTAGAGATACGGTTGTACAAGGAGGATTTGGATTTTGTGGGAATTTCAGAGACCTGGTTCAACAGCTCTCATGATTGGCTGGCAAACATTCAAGGGTATACCCTATACCGCAAGGATAGAGAAGGTAAAAAAGGGGGAGGGGTATGCCTATATATCAAGAATAATGTACAAGTGAGTGTGAGAGATGACATCACTGAGGGGGCTAGGGAGGAGGTGGAATCTTTATGGGTAGAGCTCCAAAGGGATGAAGCTAAGGGGAAAATAATACTGGGAGTATGCTATAGGCCCCCAAACCTGAGGGAGGAAGTGGAGACGGATCTCCTATCACAAATTGGATTAGCAGCAAGGATGGGAAGTGTTATCATAATGGGGGATTTTAATTATCCAGACATAGACTGGGCGGAGGGAACCGCGCATTCATTTAAGGCTCGCCAGTTCCTTAGTGTTTTGCAGGACAATTTTATGGGTCAGATGGTAGACGCACCAACTAGAAATAAAACATTACTAGATCTACTGATTATCAATAATACAGACCTGATAACAGATGTGGTAATACGGGGCAATTTAGGTAACAGCGATCACAGGTCAATTAGTTTCAGTATAAATCACACAAATAGGAAACATGAAGGGAACACAAAGACACTGAATTTCAAAAGAGCCAACTTCCCTAAACTACAAACCTTGCTAAAAGGCATAAATTGGGATAAAATATTAGGAACAAAGAATACGGAGGAGAGATGGGTTTGCTTTAAGAGCATATTAAATAAGGGCATTAGCCAATGTATCCCATTGGGTAATAAATTTAAAAGAGCGAACAAACATCCTGGATGGCTTAACTCCGATGTAAAAATGTATATAAAAGCAAAGGAGAAGGCCTTCAAAAAATACAAGGTTGAGGGATCATCCTCAGCATTCAGAATTTATAAAGAATGCAATAAGAAATGTAAGGGTGCAATTAGGATGGCTAAGATAGAACATGAAAGACACATAGCGGAGGAGAGCAAAAGAAATCCCAAGAAATTCTTTAAGTATGTAAACAGTAAAAAAGGGAGGACAGACCATATTGGCCCCATAAAGAATGAGGAAGGACATCTGGTTACAAAGGATGGGGAGATGGCAAAGGTATTAAATTTATTCTTCTCCTCAGTCTTCACAAGTGAATCGGGGGGCTTCAGTAACCAAAACTGCAGTGTTTATCCTCATGACACATCACAGGAAGCACCTCCATGGTTAACAGAGGACGGAATTAAAATTAGACTTGAGAAACTTAACATTAATAAATCACCGGGACCAGATGGCTTGCATCCGAGGGTACTTAGGGAACTCAGTCAGGTGATTGCCATACCGTTGTTCCTAATATTTACAGACAGTCTTTTGACTGGAATGGTACCAGCTGATTGGAGAAAAGCCAATGTAGCACCAATATTTAAAAAGGGCCCAAAAAACATCCCTGGGAATTACAGACCAGTTAGCCTAACATCAATAGTATGTAAACTCTTGGAGGGGATGATAAGGGACTATATACAAGATTTTAGTAATAAGAATGATTTCATTAGCAGTAATCAGCATGGATTCATGAAGAATCGTTCTTGCCAAACCAATCTATTAACCTTCTATGAGGAGGTGAGTTGCCATCTAGATAAAGGAAGGCCCGTAGACGTGGTGTATCTGGATTTTGCAAAAGCATTTGACACAGTTCCCCATAAACGTTTACTATACAAAATAAGGTGCGTTGGCATGGACCATAGGGTGAGTACATGGATTGAAAACTGGCTACAAGGGCGTGTTCAGAGGGTGGTGATAAATGGGGAGTACTCAGAATGGTCAGGGGTGGGTAGTGGGGTTCCCCAGGGTTCTGTGCTGGGACCAATCCTATTTAATTTGTTCATAAACGACCTGGAGGATGGGATAAAGAGTTCAATCTCTGTATTTGCAGACGATACTAAGCTAAGCAGGGCAATAACTTCTCTGCAGGATGTGGAAATCTTGCAAAAAGACCTGAACAAATTAATGGGGTGGGCGACTACATGGCAAATGAGGTTCAATGTAGAAAAATGTAAAATAATGCATTTGGGTGGCAAAAATATGAATGCAATCTATACACTGGGGGGAGAACCTCTGGGGGAATCTAGGATGGAAAAGGACCTGGGGGTCCTAGTGGATGATAGGCTCAGCAATGGCATGCAATGCCAAGCTGCTGCTAATAAAGCAAACAGAATATTGGCATGCATTAAAAGGGGGATCAACTGCAGAGATAAAACGATAATTCTCCCGCTCTACAAGACTCTGGTCCGGCCGCACCTGGAGTATGCTCTCCAGTTCTGGGCACCAGTCCTCAGGAGGGACGTACTGGAAATGGAGCGAGTACAAAGAAGGGCAACAAAGCTAATAAAGGGTCTGGAGGATCTTAGTTATGAGGAAAGGTTGCAAGCACTGAACTTATTCTCTCTGGAGAAGAGACGCTTGAGAGGGGATATGATTTCAATTTACAAATACTGTACTGGTGACCCCACAATAGGGATAAAACTTTTTCGCAGAAGAGAGTTTAATAAGACTCGTGGCCACTCATTACAATTAGAAGAAAAGAGGTTTAACCTTAAACTACGTAGAGGGTTCTTTACTGTAAGAACGGTAAGGATGTGGAATTCCCTTCCACAGGCGGTGGTCTCAGCGGGGAGCATTGATAGCTTCAAGAAACTATTAGATAATCACCTGAATGACCGCAATATACAGGGATATGTAATGTAATACTGACACATTATCGCACACATAGGTTGGACATGATGGACTTGTGTCTTTTTTCAACCTCACCTACTATGTAACTATGTAACTATGTAAGATCTGATCTTTCATATAGGGCCTTCTCAACCCCCTTTAACCCATCCTTCTGGGTAATACTCGTATACAGGGAGTTGACGTCAATCGTTGCCAATAAGCAGTGTTCAATCCCAGTGATCGTCTTCAATTCATTAATAAGCTGGGTACTGTCCCTAAGATAGGATTTGCCCTTCACTACCAGTGGTTTCAAAAACTGGTCAATATATTCCCCTAATCTGGAGAATAGGGAGTCCACTCCACTAACAATTGGTCTGCCTGGTGGTTTGTTCAGCCGCTTATGTATTTTGGGCAAGTAATATATAACAGGAGTTCTTGTGGATTCTGGAATTAGTTATTTGGTTTCCTTCTTGTTCAAGATGCCTGCTTCTCTGCCTTTTTTCACTAATCTTCTCAAGCTCTTGACGTATTGTGGTTTGGGGTTACTTTTCAGTTTTTTATATGTGTTCTCAACCCTCAATAAGTTGTTCATCTCTTCCTCATATTCCTCCTTTTTTAATATCACTAACCCACCCCCCTTATCGGCGGGTCGTATCACCACTTCCTTTCTTTTACCGAGTGCTTTAATTGTTTTCCAGATATGTTTGCTTTTCGACTTCTTCCTCTCCATTTTGGCCAGGTCACTTTCCACCATCCGTCTAAAAGCACCAATACATTGGTCCCCTGGGACCTTGGGATTGAAAATAGAGTTATTCCTAAGCTTCGTGTGGACAAACCCATCAGATTCCATTGTTGGAATGACTTCTTTATTCAGAGCATAGTGTTTCCTAATCTTCAATTTTCTAATAAATTTCTGTAAGTCAATATACACTTCAAATTTATCGATACTCTTTTCTGGTGCGTATTTCAGTCCCAGGTACAATATCCTCAATTCATCTTCTGTAAAAACCACATCACTTAAATTAAAAATCCCTTGGCCTAATACTCCCTTCTTCTTTTTCTGCTTTTCTCCTCGTTTTCCTCTGGTCTGTTTCTTTCGTTGCCTCTGTGTGAATAATCCAGTTCCCTCTCTGTAATCCTGTTCCTTCCATTCACGGGGTTCATACGCGGATGTTGCAGGGACGGGTGTCCTGGATATCCATTCATCCTCTGTGTTCTGTTCATACCCATTGGTGGGCCTCTTCTTGATGGACTGTAAAAATCTCTCTGTGTCCCTCGCCATCCAGGTGGACGATATTGTACTCTGGTATTCCATCTCCCAGGGGGGTCTTCTGTCTCGGGGTCTTCCCTGCTGAAAATCCCTTTCCCCTGGGTAGTCTCTTCTATTCCTAGATTCCCATTGGGGTATGTGTTGTCTTCCTTCCCTCAAAGGGGAGAATCTATTGCGTGTGGGTACATTGTACCGTGGAGTCTGTGGAGATCTACCAGGATGTTGTGCATGGTACACATCCCTCCTATTATCCACATATCTCTGTAAATGGTTCGGAGTCCTGGGAATTTCTTCTCTCCTGGCTGGAGTCCCCTGTTCAAATCTAGTTTGTCACATAGTGCTAGGTTCTAGGGTATCTCCTTCATTCAGCTCATCATGGGAATTCTCTTCCATGGATATTTCACCCAGGTCTTCATTCACTTCTCCAAGGTCCATCTGCCATTTATAAACCTTTTTATTGGTGTAGTCCAAGACGTCCCTCTTGAACTTCTTTTGCTTTTTAGCCTGCATTTCTGCATCATATTTTTTAATTATTTCTTGCAATTCCCTCTCTTTGGTCTTGTATTCGTTTTGGCTACTATATGGTGATAATAGTGTTTTTATCTCATTAATGCTGACCTCAATCCCCCTCAATTTTAATTGTCTCCTTTTTATAATGTTACCCAAAAGCTCCTTCTCACACTTGGAGAAAAAAGAATACCATTCCTCCATTAGGATGACATCATTTAGACTATCATTGGGGTTCAAGTCCCACCTCAATCTTCTGGGTGTCATATTTTTCCCAATGTATGTCTCAAGGGTGGCGATATCCCACCAGACCCTGAGTTGTTTTTCAAGAACATGTCTGAGCTGTTTGAACAGGCTATTCATGTCTTGCGTGTTATTGACCTGTTCCTGGCTGAAAATTCCTGTGAGATCTATGTTACGATTCGACATATAGCCAAATATATCCATAGCAGCAGAACTTCACGTGTACACCTATAAGGTGACCGAAAGATATAAGAAACAAATAGTTCCGCGCTTAGGAAATAAAGGAACTGCAGCCCCCCCCAGCACAAAATAACACCTAGGTGATATTCTAAATAATATGGAGTACCAAATTGGGGCGATTGGCGCTGTTCTACTAAGTCCACTCTGATGTGCAAAAACATATATGAGTGTAAAAAGTAAAATATAAAATATTTGTTATATAGGAATGGTAAAAATTCAAACGTGTGGGAAAAACATTGTTTGTGTGTGTGTAAAAAAATTATATGTCCACAATATATAAAGTGCAATGTGTGTTATCACATAAATACTAAAATTAGAGCGATCCAGACTAAATCATCCCAAAACAAGGTGAATAAATGAATATAAAAAAACAGTGATAAAAATACCAAAAATACTTGAAAAAATCCTTAGTGGTAAAATCCTGTGCTGTGGAAATACCTGCGTCCAGTCCGGTGGCCGTTTCAATTCCCATGCCCACATCCACCACCTCTTGTGGGCCTGGGTCATTTCTGGCAACTGAGGAGTGCGCGTCTGTGTGGTGTTTGGGTGTGCGTTTGTTGGTGCCTGGTGTGGAGGAATTACCATTGTCCCGTCCCCTTTTAGCTTGTCTAATGCGTCTATTTTTGAAGGATCGAGAGGATGTCATAGATGACAGAGATGAGCTATCTGATACATCAGTGTGTACAACATTCTGTGTAGATTTAGATTTATGTGGACCTCCTTTGTTGTTAGGTTTATGAGTGTGGGAGGACCACTTATAAGCTCTTCCTTCATCAAAAGCTTGTTTATCCCGCATATATTTAAGCTCTTTTTTGGTAAGAATGGATTTGTTAAAAAGCTCGATGTGGGCCTTAAGTTTGTCATTGAGCTCTTGGAAGGTGGCATAAGCCTGTAAGGGTTTTATTCTAGAATAAATTTTGTCAATGTTGGAGTTGATATCAATTAATCTTTTTTGATATTCTTCAATTAAGAATTTCATCATTGTATTTGAACAAGATTTTAGATTATATCTCATTTTTCACTATTTTATTTTGTGATGGCAGAACTCTATAGTCAATCTTGGGATGACTTTACATCCAGACTACAACAGGACTTTACCCAAAATGAATCACGCACGTCTGAACTGAGTTTTCTTTTTCTAGGTCTTACCAAATGGTTGGAAAAAAAATCCCTCCTCCATTGGCACATCCAAAGTTTTGGAGAATACATGAGGGATGATCTGAACCCCTTGGGTTTACGGGTTCAGATTTTCCCTTCGTTTGAGAATGTAGACTCCTCATTCAAATTAGCATGGGAAAATAATCTAAAATCTTGTTCAAATACAATGATGAAACTCTTAATTGAAGAGTATCAAAAAAGATTAATTGATATCAACTCCAACATTGACAAAATTTATTCTAGAATAAAACCCTTGCAGGCTCATGCCACCTTACAAGAGCTCAATGACAAACTTAAGACCCACATCGAGCTTTTTAACAAATCCATTCTTACCAAAAAAAAGACACTCATAAACCTAACAACAAAGGAGGTCCACATAAATCTAAATCTACACAGAATGTTGTACACACTGATGTATCAGATAGCTCATCTCTGTCATCTATGACATCCTCTGGATCCTTCAAAAATAGACGCATGAGACAACCTAAAAGGGGACGGGACAATGATAATTCCTCCACACCAGGCACCAACAAGCGCACACTCAAACACCACACAGACGCGCCCTCCTCGGTTGCCGGAAATGGCCCAGGCCCACAAGAGGTGGTGCATGTGGGACTGGACGCAGGTATTTCCACCACCCCTAAAATTCCCACTATGTTTTTTCCTAAAAATCAGGGAAACTTCCCTACCCCCCTGCCTCGGCTACCACTTTAGCACCTCATCACTCCACTAATTTAAATATTGTTAACCTTTCCTCTCACCCACTCACACAGGATGAAATTTCAGTCTTGTCTAAAGGTCTCTCTTTCGTTCCAACAAACAAAACAGACAAGTTTGAAATAATTAAAGATCTTCACCTTTATACACGAAAACTCCTTCTAAAGAGCATGTTTGACAAAACTAGACCTGACACTGAGGGCATTCGAACCCTCAGTGAAAGACGTGCATTGAATAACCTTAATTCATTGTTGAGGAAAGTGAACCTAAAGACCTTATTGACACCATTGACCTAGAAGCTCTTCTCACGGACACTCCTACCTCACAAACACCAATCCCTCCCAAAAAATCTTCCCTTAAAAAAACTTCTTCAATATACCCTACACCTAGCTCTAATCAAGGGGTTTCCACCTTTCTAAAGATGACCTGTCAAGAAATTGGAAAACTAAAATCTATGCCTTCCACCTCTGACAACCTGACTCAAAATGAGAAATCTGCCCTCCAAAATTTGCTCAACCATGAAATCACTATAAAAGCATTGAACAAAGGGGGAACATAGTCTTAATGGATAATGACAAATACAGTCATATGTGCATGAAGATTTTGGGTAATAGGTAGTGGTACCGTCCAGTTGGCCCTGATATCGTTGAAGCATTTTAGAACAAATTTTATGCAGTTGTTGATGAAGCATTTTATAACAAAGCTATTTCAAAACAAACTCTTGACTTCATACGTTTCCCCCACCATAGGGTGCCAACCTTCTATGCCCTACCTAAGATCCACAAACATACCAGTGACCCTCCAGGGAGACCCATAATTTCGGGCAATGGGGCCATCACAGAAAATCTGTCACGCCTCGTGGACGAACACATCAGACCCTTTGTCCTATCCATACCTTCTTATATACGGGACACTATTCACTTGTTGCAAATTATTGAAGGTGTACAAATATCAGAAGGATGCATTTTAGCCATTATCGATGTGGAAGCTCTTTATAGCTCCATACCCCATTCGAAGGGGCTAGCCTGCATGCAAAAGGTTCTTTCACGGACTAGCCATCACGAAAACTCCTTTAATGACTTTATCTTGTTATCTTTGGATTTCATTCTTCAACATAACGTTTTTTCATTTGATGGTCGACACTTCCTCCAGGTGCAGGGCGTAGCCAGGGGCACCTGCTGTGCCCTTGGCTATGCCAATCTGTACCTGGGGGACTGGGAACGAACCATTTTTTGTGACGAGGATCCCTCTATGTACCTGTGCCACGTGGCACAGGTACATAGATGACATCTTTGTTGTCTGGGATGGCCCACGGGAACTATTGGATGAGTGTCTACTAGCCCTAAATCATAATGAATTTAATTTTAAATTCACCAAGACTGCTGATCCTTTTAAGGTCACCTTCTTGGATGTAGAAATATTTAAGAATGATGTAAATATGCTTTCATGCAAACTGTACAGAAAAACCACCGCAGGCAACACCATTCTTCATTCATCCAGTTTCCATCCCAGACCTCTCATCCAGTCCATTCCTTACGGACAATATCTAAGGATTAAGCGAAACTGTTCCAATGCAATAGACTACAAACGAGAGGCTAATAATCTTAAAAAGCGTCTCCTGGATAGAGGTTATAGCCATAAAATTTTAAAAGAGGCTTTCAAGTGGGCAGAGAATATTGATAGACATAAACTATTGAGTGCCAAAAACAAAATCCCTGAGACACACAGTCGTATTATCACCACCTACTCCAAAGACCATGCATCCATCAGACAAATTTGTAAAAAATACTGGCATCTCCTCACCTCAGACCCCACTGTGGGACCCTATGTACCCTCTGTTCCCAACCTAACATACAGACGCGCCACCTCTTTAGGGGACCTTTTGGTCAAAAGTGAGTTTCAGGGTTAGGGGAGAGGAGACCCATGTAAGACGCAAGGGACTTTTCCCTGCGGCTCTTGCAGATACTGCAAATACATAGACTCCAGAAGGAACATATACTTACCCAAAGGAATACGTTATACACCTAGACACTTCTCCAATTGCCAAACGACTGCTGTTGTTTATCTTTTGATGTGCAGCTGCAGTTGCTTTTATGTGGGTAAGACCACACAGAAGTTGTGGCAAAGGCTATATCGCCACATCAAGGCCATGCAAACCAGCAACCCTGATGTACCCTTAGGAAGACATGTGTCACAAGTACATAACAGTATTTTTCCCACCATCAGAGTATTGGTATTGGACCGAATGCACCTGAGCACCCGTGGAGGGGACCTTGATAAATTCCTCCTCCAACGGGAGCTCAGATGGATATACCACCTCAATGCCACCTCACCCCCTGGCCTCAATGAGGCCTTCAGCTTTAGGCCTTTTTTACCAGGCTTTACTTCAGGCTCTTTCGATAAGGATATATAATGTCAGTTCCTGCTTTCCATGATTTTCTCTGTATATTTTTCCTCTATTGTTTCTCTGTTCCCCTCTTTGGTCACTTATGACAGCATGTATTTTGGTCAACACAGTTTATGTAAAATTTACGCTCATTTCATTTTTATTGCAAAAATGTCATTGTATTTATATAATTGTACGTACTCTTCTTGTTACAGACAGTTCACCACCAGCAAACCCTATTGTACAGATTCTAACCGACGGCCCGGGTTGATCCTCATGCTGCGCTCATACACCTATTGCTTCTTGACTAATTTGGGCAGGTTGGGTTGTCCCTGATGGCACATCGAGGCTCCCCGACACGGGGGGCCCCTTCGATGGCGATTCATGCCGCCGTTGGGGCAGCTCCCTCTCCAGGGTAGCATTGGCGGAGCTCTTTGTGCGGACAGTTCTTGTTCGTACATGCGCACTGGGTATTTCCATCTCCCAGTGCATCCGCCCATTTCCGTGTCGGCGGCCGTGTTGATGTCTGACGTCACCGCATCGGCCGGGGGATACAGATGGGAGACGGACGGGAAACTGGTGCCAGATGACAGGTGTCTGGGGGATTGGTCGGCTGACGCTCCACAGCGCTTGTCCCTGCCCCTCCCTTTCCCTCCTACTATCAAATCAACACATATGTTTAATTAGCCTCAAACATACTCACCTGATCTCAGGGCATATATACTCTGGCTGTGGATGGCAATTACTGCTGCACAGCCAGGAAACGCCAGAGACTTCTGTGTTTAAGTTTGAATCACCACCTTTGAGGTAAATACCAATGCGTTATGCTTATTCCTTTACATACATCATTATTGTTGCTGGCTTTATATCTGCACTCTATTACATTCCCAGACCTCCGTCTCCCCCATTTGGGGTATCGTTGCGAGCATTGGTGTGCTGTCTTTGGGACATACAACATACCTGCTACCCCCTCCTTGGAGCACAGATACAGCCTTTCTAAATCTACCTCCTATGTGTGAGACTGATGGGATTCATTCCTCATTTTACATCTCATGAATTGAGCCATTTAGGCACGGCTGAATAAATACCCTTGGCCTGACGTTTACATCTACTGGTATGCATGTCTATCAGACTTGAACATATATCTGTAAGTACATATGCATATATAGATTTTTCTTATCTATATATACCTTTTTTGCAATTATACATGTGTTATATTACCACTGTGCCCTAACCAATTGTTTTTTGGATAAATACTTTTTTATAATACTGACATAATACTCTCCCCTTTTCCCTTTTTCCCCCCTCTCTTCCCCTTCCTTGATAGAATACTGAAAAGTTTGCTACTCTATTAACCTTGAAGAAGGATATATAAATGTCAAAAGCATTTCTTTATGGCTTCCGAAACATGTCGGTGATATAAGTCTAGCAACTTTCTCCATTGAGATGTATTATTGTCTTTATCTTTTTTGTATTTTCATTGTTATATTTAATATTTTGTAATAATAAAGTGAAATTTTTTTACGTAACTGAGGTGTATCCCTATTTTTCTATTCCTCTGTGTCCGCATTATCCCTGGGGGTTATTCTCTTTTGTTTAAGTGTTCTCGTACTACAGGCAGGCAGTTGATTTTGCTAGCTGCAGTATCAGTATATATATATCCCAGCTAAGTGCAGCTACAGACCATTAGTATGTCTGGAAGGCCAACAAGGAGAGGCAGACAGTCACAAGCCAATAAAAGAGGGCAAGCAGGCTCCGTGTCTAGAGGCAACAGTGCTGGTCGTGGAGACGGTGCATCCTCATCAGCACATGGCTGTGGGATACGCTTGGCCTTTTTTTCGGCAGCTGGCCGTATTGAGCTGCAACAAGACTTGGTCGAGTGGATGACCAAGCCGTCCTCATCCTCCTCATCCTCTCTCACCCATGCTCAGGGTATTTTGTCTGGCAAAGCAGCAGCCTCTTCCCTCGGCTCAATGTCATCAGTGACTCCTTCCCTAGCCCCACCATGTCCTCCTGAGGAGTCCCTCGAACTGTTTGACCACAGTGTTGGGTACATGCTCCAACTTCAAAAAGTTCTTTGGTGTGGGCCTTTTTTGAGACGAGTGCATCAGATTGCACCGCTGCTATTTGCAACATATGTCTCAAGCGTATCTCGCGTGGCCAAAACATCTCCTGCTTGGGCACCACATGCTTGACCAGACATATGTTGACCTGCCATGCAGTTCGTTGGCAAGCGTATCTAAAAGACCCACACCAAAGAATAAAGAGGACCTCTCCTTGCTCCTCATCAGGTGAGATCTCCAACCCCACTATACCTTCAGTCCTCTCTGAGACCTGCACTGAGAGAAATTAAGGTGTAGAATTAGGTGTGTCACAGCCAAGTGCTTGTGGGCAATCTGCTTTAGGTACACCGACGTCAGATTGTACCAGGCAAATTTCCGTGCCCTAGCTGCTGCACCGCCGAAAGAAGTTCGCTCCCAGCCATCCACATGCCCAGCGGGTGAATGCTAGCTTGGCAAAATTACTAGCACTTCAACTGCTGCCTTTTCAGTTGGTAGACTCTGCCCCCTTCCATGAGTTTGTGGAATGTGCGGTTCCTCGGTGGCAGGTATCCAAACGCCACTTTTTCTCATGGAAGGCGATTTCGGCTCTCTACCGGCATGTGGAAGGCAATGTCCGTGCCTCGCTGGACAGGGCGGTCAGCGATAAGGTGCATATTACCGCTGACTCATGGTCCAGCAGGCATGGACAGGGACATTACCTAAGTTTCACTGTGCTTTGGGTGACTCTGCTGGCAGCTGGGAAGGATGCAGGACAAGGTGCAGTAGTGTTGGAGGTTGTTCCGCCACCACACCTCCAAAATGCCACTACTAATGATTGTGACACACCTCTCTCCTCCACCCCCTCCTCTTCTTCTTCCTCCATGGCCTCTTCTTGTGATTTGTCCTCGGAACCAGTGGTGCTCCGTAGGCGTTCAAGGGGCTACGCAAGTACGCAGGCCAAAAGATGCCATGCGGTGCTTGAGCTGGTGTGCTTGGGGGACAGGAGCCACACTGGGGCAGAGGTTCTGTCAGCTCTGCAGGGGCAGGTTCAGAGGTGGTTGACGCCACGCCAACTTAAGGCAGGAATGGTGGTTTGCGACAATGGCACCAACCTCCTCTCTGCCCTCCGACAGGGACAACTAACCCATGTGCCCTGTTTGGCTCACGTCCTTAACTTGGTGGTGCAGCGGTTCTTGGGCAGGTACCTGGGCTTACAGGATGTCCTGAGGCAGGCCAGGAAAGTCTGTGTGCATTTCCGCCGGTCATATAATGCCAGTGCTCGGCTGGCAGACCTCCAAAAGGAGTTTAACCTGCCCAAGAACCGCCTAATCTGTGACATGCCCACCAGGTGGAACTCAACGTTGGCCATGCTGCAGCAGCTGCACACGCAGCAGAGGGCCATCAATGAGTACCTGTGCGACTATGGCACCAGGACAGGGTCAGGGGAGCTTGTTTTTTTTTCCCCACGCCAGTGGGCCATGATCAGGGATACATGCACTGTCCTGTCACAATTTGAGGAGGCCACGAGGATGGTGAGCAGTGACAGTGCATGCATTAGTGACACTGTCCCCCTTGTCCACCTGTTGGAGCACACACTGCATGGAATAATGGACAGGGCACTTGAGGCAGAACAGAGGCAGGAAGAGGAGGACTTCCTTAGCTCTCAAGGCCCCCTTTATCCAGACAGTGTTCCTGCGTGCCCACCGATCACACAGGAAGAGGACGAGGACGAGGAGGATTGTGTCAGTATGGAGGTGGAGCCTGGCACTCAGCATCAGCAGCAGTCTTTAAGGGATCAGTCCTAAGAAACACATGGACTTGTACGTGGCTGGGAGGAGGTGGCTGCGGACCATGTCGTCCTTAGTGACCCAGAGGACTCCGGACCGAATGCCTCAGCAAACCTACGCTGCATGGCCTCCCAGATCCTGCAAAGCCTGCGTAAGGATCCTCGTATTCGTGGTATCAAGGAGTAGGACCAATACTGGCTGGCAACCCTATTTGATCCACGTTACAAGGATAAGGTTGCGGACCTTATCTTGCCGTCGCAGAGGGAGCAGAGGATGAAACATCTTCAGGAGGCCTTGCAGAAAGGTCTGTGCAACGCGTTCCCAGAGACTGGGAGGTTACAAACTCCTGTTTCTGGACAACGTGTTGCTGAGGCTTCGGTCAGTGAAAGAAGGAGCGGTGGAGAAGGTGGCTGTCTGACCGATGCGTTCAGACAATTTTTTAGTCCGCAGCCCCAAGGTATGATCGGTTCCAGCAACCATCGCCAGCGTCTGTTTTACATGGTGCAGGAATACCTAGGGGAAAGATCTGACTTGGACACCTTTCCCACCGAAAATCCTCTGGGTTACTGGGTCTTGAGGATGGATCCCTGGCCAGAGCTTGCACAGTATGCAATTGAGCTACTGGCCTGTCCTGCATCCAGCGTTCTTTCGGAACACACATTCAGTGCTGCTGGAGGCTTTGTAACCGATCACAGGGTGCGTCTGTCCACCGACTCGGTCGATCGACTGACCTTCATAAAGATGAATCAGTCTTGGATCACCACCAGCTACCAAGCACCTGATGCTGATGTAACCGAATAATTTTTTTTAAAATCTCAGATCCCTTCAAAGACTGCCTATGCTGATGCTGAGTGACTATCCTGAGTAATTATCCTCTTCCTCCTCAATGATCACACTGATAGCTTGTAAGAACATTTTTGGTTCTGGGCACCGCCACCAGTGCCTAAGGCCCAATTTTTCAGACCCTGTTTAACATGGGATTGTAATTACAATTTTTGATGCAATACTTTGCAGCAGGGCTCATTCCTGCGTTCCAACTAGAGTTTCTGTGAGGGGTTGCAGTGTTGTGGCACCAGCACCAGTGCCTAAGACCCAATTTTTCAGCCCCTGTTCAACAGGGGCATGTAATTACAATTCTTGATCTACAAGTCTTGATCACAGCAGGGCCCGTTTCTGCGCCCACCAAGAGCGAGTGAGGACTTACAGTGTTGTGGCACCAGCACCACCACCACCACCAAAGGCCCAATTTTCCTGCCCCTGTTCAACAGGGGCATGTAATTACAATTCTTGATCTAATATTTCACAGCAGGGCCCGTTTCTGCGCCCACCAAGAGCGAGTGAGGACTTACAGTGTTGTGGCACCAGCACCACCACCACCACCACCAAAGGCCCAATTTTTCTGCCCCTGTTCAACAGGGGCATGCAATTACAATTCTTGATCTAATATTTCACAGCAGGGCCCTGCGAGGGCTTACAGTGTTGTGGCCACAACAACACCTAAGGCCCAAATTTCTGCTGAGTATATAGGGCAGGCCCCTACTTTCAAACATCCAACTTACTAACGACTCCTACTTGCAAACGGAAGGAGACAACAGGAAGTGAGATGAAATCTACCCCTAGGAAGGGAAATTCTCTCCTGTAAGAGTTAATATGGGAAAAACATTTCTCCTTTCCACTGATGCTTTATCACCAATCCTTGTTTCACAAAAAAACCCACATTTTCAAAAAACATTTGTCATTGGGACAAAAAGTGAGGTGAAATCTTCTGAAGAGGAGCACAGACAGCAAAACAAATGTCACAGGGGTGATGTTTTCCAAAAAGCTTAAAATAGATTTTTTGGCTGGAGCTAAACCCGTTAAAAATGTACCCGTTCAAAATTACAAACAGATTCTACTTAACAACAAACCTACAGTCCCTGTCTTGTTTACACCGCCTGTATACTGCTGTTCAGAGTATATAAGGCTTGGTGGCCCCACACCTTTCCTTTTTTTTAATTTGGGTGCGGGGTTCCCCTTAATATCCATACAAGACCCAAAGGGCCTGGTAATGGACTGGGGGGTACCCATGCCGTTTGTCTCACTGATTTTCATCCATATTGCCAGGACCCGACATTACATTAAAGCCGCAAGCAGTTTTAAATGACTTTTTTTCCTTTAAAAAATACATTTTGTGCAGGGACTGTTCTAAGCACGGGAAACACATGCCACTTTACAGGCATACCATAGACACCCCCCAGGTACGATATTTAAAGGAATATTTCTCTTTTTTCTTACTTTAAGCATCATTAAAACCACTGCTCCCGAAAAAACGTCCGTTTTTACAACTTTTTTTTGCATTGATACATGTCCCCTGGGGCAGGACCCGGGTCCCCAAACCCTTTTTAAGACAATACCATGAAAATTAGCCTTTAAAATGAGCACTTTTGATTTCGAACGTTCGAGTCCCATAGAGGTCAATGGGGTTCTAACGTTCGTGCAAATTTTCGGTCTGTTCGCAGGTTCTGGTGCGAACCGAACTGGGGGGTTTTCGACTCATCCCTAGTGAGCAGTATGCACAGGAGAGAAATGTGGAGGGTATGACAGTGAGCAGTATGTACAGGAGAGGAGTATGGAGGGTATGACAGTTGGCAGTATGTACAGGAGAGACGTGTGGAGGGTATGACGGTGAGCATGGACAATCAAAAAAACTAGCTGAATGGCCGCACTCCGAATACACACCTTTTATTCGTGGCAAAACAATCTCTAAAAAATACAAAACTGTCACATCATGGTTGTAGTTGGTACAGAAGAAAAAGCTAACACATTTCACATTGTGGTAGATGCTTAATTATAGCTAGTAACCATAATCAGACTGGAGATATATATAGTGAGATAAAACCAATTGGGGAAACAAACACCCCCTAAAACTCCTCCAATATCTAATCAGACTGAAATGGAAACCTAGTGTGCAGAAAGATGGACAGCATGTGGAAACAGAGAAACACAGAGTAACAAACTCTAAAAATATATGACATGATATAATAGTGATGATAATAATAAATTTGTTTAACCAGGTCAATAGATCTGATTTACTGTGCTAACGTGCTGTCCCTCAGCAGATGACATAACTGTAAAATGTTCTAGTTTAGACTCAATATATAACATAAAAACATAACCAACCACTGAAAAATGCATTTAAATGTATGTGCAAGGCTAAGTGCAATCAAAATACCGCAGAAAATACCAGAGAGAAACGATCGCTACAGAAAACCCGAAGTTCATTATTGTGATTTGCAAGTTCATGAACATTCAGACACATTTGTGTCAAAACATATTCCATTAGCAATTGAATAAAGTGTAATGTCACAAAACTATACGATCGTTCCCTATAATGAAGAAACAGTTACGAAAGAGAAGGAGAGGAATGCTAATGGGGCGTACAAACGGTCTGACTTTTTGAGCGGACTGGTCTGACGGACGCCAACGGACCAAATCCGGCAGACAATCCGATCGTGTGTGGGCTTCACCTGACCTTCAGCGGACTTCTCCAGTCGCAAATCTGATGGACTTTAGATTTGGAACATGCTTCAAATCTTTACGTCGTAACTCCGCCGCACCCAGAAATCCGCTCGTCTGTATGCTAGTCCGATGGACAAAAAACGACGCTAGGGCAGCTATTGGCTACTGGCTATCAACTTCCTTATTTTAGTCCGGTGTACATCATCACATACAAATCTGTCGGACTTTGGTGTGATCGTGTATAGGCAAGTCTGTTCATTAAAAAGTCAGTCGGAAGTCCGTCAAAAGTCCGCTGTAAAGTTTGTCGGACCAGTCAGTTATGTTATGCCGCGTATGACCGTGTGTACGCGGCATAACAAACAGAAGACAAAATGGTAAGAGACAAATTCAGTCAATATCAAGCAGATAGACTAAAAGGACATACAGGTGCTGCTTGAAAAAACATGCAGACACATGTGTCAAAATATATATATATATATTCAAAGCATGCAGCCCATACAAAATACACACATGATACATTTAGATATTTTGCCCCAAATACACACATATGACTTGCACGGATAACAGCAGTATGGAAAAACACAGCCATCCGTGCATTTCAATGCGATATATATAACATGAAAAAGATATAAGTATCTAAATAGATATACAGGCGGTGTTTGAAACTATATCAATATAAATGCTAGTATATGTGCAGTATACACAAGATATACATAGATACCCTGCCCTAAATGCACACATATGACGCGCACGAGTAACAGCGATATGGAAAACCACAGCCATCCATGCGCGTCAAAGCGATATTGCAACGCATGAAATGAAAAAAATTATATATGAATTAGAAAAGGGCATCAATGTCATTCCAATCCACTTCAATGAAGCTATTCATAGAAATAAGAAATGTCCCAGTCAAAGTTTAAGCCTGCTGGTTTTCTTGTGTGTAAAGTGAATATCCAGTAAACTTCCTTTCTATACAAAATGCCAAACCTATCACCACCTCTGATGGGCAAACTTATTTTTTCCATGTCCTGATTGACAAGGCTGGAAGTGTTTTTATTATGGTGTTGGACCAAATGTCTGGCTACGTTGGTAGAATCTTTTTCTATATCATGTAGGTGATCATATATATACAGTCCCTCAGACGTCAGGTAGTCCTTCCTACATACCGGATCTGACATCTGGTGCATGTAATAACATACACCACATAGAGTGCATTACAGTTAATAAAGGATCCAATTCCAAAAGATTTACCTGTGGATAACGAAGTGACACGGTCACCTCCTTTGATGAAGGAACAATAAGAACAACTGCTTACGCCACTCTTAAAAGTGCCCTTGAACTGTAGCCAGTGCGCGGGTGGTCGTTCACTAGTATACAGACTAGGTGACAGATATCTACCTACAGTGGGCGCTCTTCTGGAGACAACCTGTATCCCAGGTAGATAAGATTTGTGTATATATTGGGTCATTGGTCAGGACTGGAAGATACTTCTTGATAACTATTTTTGTTTTCTTAAACTCTATACTGTAGGGGGTTGAAAAAACAGGAGTACTGGAGAACTGTGAAGTTTTATGCCTATGATGTTTATTGCCTGGAAATTTGTGGTTCATTAAAGTGTCCTGTGGGGTGTTCTTATTGGTATTTAGGGCCCTATTGATAATGGAACTCGGATATCCTCTTTCTTTGAATCTGGAGGTCATAAGAATGGCCTCCCTTTTAAAATCTGATTCTTTACTACATAAACGTTTTAGTCTGCAGAACTGACCGACTGGTATACACCCAATAGTATGACCCGAATGATTAGAGTCGGCTCTTAGGAGAATGTTCCCTGCACAGGGCTTCCTGTATAGACTGGACGCTATACGATCTCCATTAGCCATAAGCACAACATCCCAAATTTCAATGGAACGAGGAATCACTGTGACACGTGAACCTGGAGATTAAGCTGGTTATCATTCATGAAGTCCAGCCATGTCTCCAAAGTAAAATGTTGCCCAGAGGCAATAAACAAGTCATCTATATAGCAACAGTATAGCACAGTGTCCGTTTGGCAGGGACTATCGGCCCCAACTATGCGGGACCTTTCCCACCATCCCATGTAAAAATTGGCAAAGGATGGTGAGAACTTAGCTCCCATGGAGGCCCTGCACATCTGGAGATAGAAGCCCCCGTCAAATATGAAACAATTGTAAGTTAGAAGGAACTCCAAACTCATAAGAATGAATTCTTGGAGGACAAGAGAGAATTGGCCCAAACTCTTAAGGAAAAAGGAGATTGCTTGTAAACCTAGAATGTGTGGGAAGGAGGAGTAGAGACTGGATACCTCATAGGTGATCCATCTATAGTCCTCCCTCCACACAAAATCCCTAAGCTGGGATAAAAGGGGTGTGGTGTCTTTGAGGAAGCCTGGTAACTCAACAACTAAAGGCTCTAGTTGCTGGTCCACCCAGTGGCTTAAACGTTCATTAGGGGTCCTATCCTATCTACAATGGGTCTGCCTGTAAGAGGACTTAACCCTTTATGTACCTTGGGTAGGTGATGAAATACCGGCATGACTGGGAAATCTGGAATGAACATTTCTTTCTCTTTGATAGAAAAAATGCCCACTGAAACCGTTCTGTCCAAAATATTTAAGAGCTCCCTTTTCAAAGGTAACATAGGGTCAGCTTTGAGTCTACACTATGTATTAGTGACGGATAGCTGTCGTAGAGCCTCATTTTTATACCTAACAGTGAGCAGTATGTACACAAGAGAAATGTGGAGGGTATGACAGTCAGCAGTATGTACAGGAAAGGAGTTTGGAGGGTATGACAGTGGGCAGTATGTCCAGGAGAGGAGATTGGAGGGTATGACAGTGGGAAGTATGTACAGGAGAGGAGTGTGGAGGGTATGACAGTGGGCAGTATTTACAGGAGAGGAATGTGGAGGGTATGATAGTAAGCAGTATGTACAGGAGAAGAATGTGCAGGGTATGACAGTGAGCAGTATGTACAGGAGATGAGTGTGGAGGGTATGACAGTGAGCACTATGTATAGGAGAGAAGTGTATGACAGTGGGTAGTATGTACAGGAGAGGTTTGTGGGGGGTATGACAGGGGGCACTATGTTTAGGAGAGAAGTGTGGAGGGTATGACAGTGGCACTATGTATAGGAGAAGAGTGTGGAGGGTATGACAGTGAGTACTATGTATAGGAGAGGAGTGTGGAGGGTATGACAATGAGCAGTATGTACAGGTTAGGAGTGTGGAGGGTATGACAGTGAGCAGTATGTACAGGAGAGGAGTGTGCAGTGCATTGTGGGGCACTCGGCGGACAAACAGCCAAATGGATGCTGTTCGGGGCCGAAATAATGCTTGGCCTAAACAGCTCACCCATCTCTATTCAAAAATTCACCATGCCTCTTTCTAAACACTTTTGAATGTTTTAATTCCTCAAAAGGGGCTATATGGATGGGAGGGTGTTTATACTGTCCTGGCATTTTTGGGCCTCCAGAAATGAGATTGGCTATCAGTACATCAGTGGTGACAAGTTTCCAACATACAGTATATACCATAGTATCTAGATTATATAGCTTTCATACAGGCTAAATAAAATACACTTATTTGTTTTTTTGTTTTTTTTTCACCAAACAAATGTAGCAGACTACATATTGACCTAAATTTAATTTCATGGATCTAAATAATTGATGCTGGTCATTGTAGTTGGTACATTTAGTAGTTTATTTACACTCTAAAGTTGGAAAAACTTTTTTGTAGTATTTCCATGGTTTGCTGCATTTCTATGTCATATCTGTAAAAAAAAAAAAAAAAAAAAAAAAAAAAAAAAAGCTAGGGCATAATCTCATATTATAAAAATCACGTCTAGAGAAGAGGCGCATAATAATACAGTGTAGCACTGACCCCTGAAGGAGCTACTGATATTTGATTGTGCCTGTAATCTGCTCTTACACCACCAATAACTTGGCTCTCTATCCCCTTTACACAGCTGTGGTGCAGCGTTGGTGTGAAGCTCAATAATAAAAGACAGTTGAATAGTCACAAAATTATATGCTACACCTGTGTTGAGAATGAACAAGCCTCACAGCAGATTGTATTAAACCAAAAGGTAAATTTACTAGAACAGGGTTAATCACTAACACAAGGACAACAATTGGTATACAATAATGAGACAAGCAGTTGTGAATGGCTATCACTTGAGAGCACTGGGCACCTTCCCACTTCCAGCACACTGCGTAGGCACCATGGGATCAGCAATGTGACACACAGTATTTGGCAAGAATGATATACCACAATATAATTAACTCTATATTCCCGCTACAGTCTCTAGTAGGTAATAGCAACACTGTAAAGCCTTACAATAAGGAATATAGTCTCTGGTCTTTTTTTTTTTTCTTCTGTCTTCTGCTAGCTATTGTATTAAATTGATTGTAATCCAAAGAATTTAACGACAAGGAGTACTGTAGAATAGTTATTGGAACTGTTCTAGTGATGTAACACACTTATTATTTCTTCCAGTGTAATTGTCTATGAATCGCACAGTGTTAGTCCCCAGAGGAGTGTAGACTTTAGGCCTGCTGGTAATTCAGTCCAGCTGAATGAAATCTCTTCCGCGGAACTAGCACTGCTCACAGATTAACGTTATATAACACTAGTAGGCAAAAATACCCACGCTACACAGTATACTTAACTTCTGTTACAAAGCTATTTCAATGAATTGAACTTATTTATCTACTTTATGTGTTGAAAAAAATCTAAAGGTATAATGAAAAAGTGGGCATTTTATTAGATGCCCACAGCATGGGATTGTGGCGGTTTGAAAAAAAAAAAAAAAAATTGTGTTACGGTCCCTTTTAAGGTGGACATGACAGGACACGGGTTTTGCGGGCGGGAACAATGTGACCTTGGGCGGGAAAAACACGTATTTTTGAAAATAGGACATGTGAATAGGGCTATATAAGACCCCCGCAATAAAGCTCCTGTCAGAAGTGTGACCCAGAGTGATTTGGTGAGCTCCACGGGCTAGCTATAATACGGGGCTTGCCTTATCGCCTGAGGTCATGAAGACTCTATTACGACGGGTTATGGAGAGAGCAGCGGCAGAAGGAGGAGAAGAATTGGATGAGAAAATGTCTGGTTGATTGGGAAGCGGAGGCGGCGCCAGATACTGGAGCAAAAGATCCATCGGCAGGTCCTTCAGATGCCAGAAAGAATAGTGAGCCAGTCGCAACGCCGCCCATGCTACACGCTCCCAACCAGTCCTCTCAACCCCCGGATGATACAGCGCAGCTTACCTCAAGAGCGTCTGAGTTCTCCTGCTGCCTCACGCGAACAAGGGGATTCTCACGCATGTGACGTTGTAGCGGATGTCGGTTCAGCGCAGCTGCGCAGTGGGCAGCGCGCTAGAAGAAAGAAGAGGGCTTTCTCTCCTTCTCCTGTTCGAGTACGAGAAGGGAGGGAGCGAGCGCGGCAGTCTCCGCCTACAGAGCATAGTGTTCCTTTCTCTTTACAGGTTACTTCAGGTTCAGCATCGTCGGTGGCCAGGACAACAGCATCGCAAGTGTCTGGGCTGTCTCAGCTGGACATTGCAATGGCTCCTCAGACATCAGAAAATACTGCTGCTGCAGCCAGGGCACAGAAGCAGAGCAGTAGTACATTCAGCGAGCATTCTTCTAGTGATTCCATTAAGACTGGTGAGTTTTCACAACAGTATTTGTTTACACAGCTACTAAATTCAATTTCAAAATCAGAGTCTTTAAACAACCCTCAGTTGCCAGCCACTGATTTTTCTCCTGCTGCTGTTTGGTCTGGTATGGTAAGCAATACTTTGCCTGTGAATCCAATTGCTGCTGGAGGTGATACCATTATTAGTAATACCCCAGAAAATATTAGTGTATCGCCTGTTTTATCTCACATTCCTGAAACTTGTTACAAAGAGGTATTACCGTGCAATATGTCACCTTTGGGTTTTCATTTAGCAGCCAATATAAAAGAAAAAATTTGGAAAGGTGAATTTATCGATCTATTGACATTGCTTCCTAATAATAAGAATATAATAATTAAAAATGACAGAAGATCGGAGGTTTTTGAGGATAGGCACCATGTAGCACCTAAATCCTTTTACAATTGGTTACAAGCCTTTTGTATTTTTGCAGCTTTAATGGGTGAGAAGTTCCCGGAAAAATGTAGTGGTTTGTTTCAACACCTTGAACATATTTTGGAAGCTTATATAAATGTTGGTGGTTTTGGCTGGTATAGTTACCACAAGTCATTCCGTCAAAAACTGGCTATTTATCCTACGCTAAAATGGGGTATGAAGGATGTTGGGTTATGGTTAAATCTTATCCTTCCACCAAAACTGGTTTTCAATAAACAACCAACTAATAATCAAAATGTTTCTACAATTTATAAGAAAGGCTTGTGTTTCGCATTTAATGAGTCCCAGTGCAAATGGTCTACGTCGTGTCGTTATAGACACGAGTGTTCCTTTTGTTTTGGGTCTCACCCCTTATCGAAATGTTTTAAAAGGACCTTTGGGCATACCCAAAACAGGGACAATTCCAAAAGCGTTCACGCCAGTGAAGTTGGAAAGAATGTACCCTTGGCTACTGCTATATCCAGACAAAGCGAAAGCGGAAATTTTAATTGAAGGGTTTTCTTTTGGTTTTAGGCTACCAGTTTTTTCTGGTTCAGGTTGCCATATAGTAGATAATCTTAAATCTGTTCAGGCTCATAGTCAGGTGGTTAGGAATAAATTGATTAAAGAAATTACAGCTGGTAGAATGGCGGGTCCTTTCTTATCCCCTCCTTTCAATAATTTTCGTGTATCACCTTTGGGTTTGGTTCCAAAGAAAGAACCTAATTCGTATCGCTTAATACACCATCTTTCATTTCCGAAGGGCAATTCCCTAAATGATGAAATTGATAATGCATTATCATCTGTAACTTATGCTACATTTGATGATGCGATTGCAATTATAAGACAGTTTGGATTTGGAGCTTTATTAGCAAAGTCTGACATTCAATCTGCTTTCCGCTTATTACTGATTGCACCGGAATTTTTTAATTCACTGGGTTTTTCGTTTTGAGGGTGCCTTTTTCTATGACATGTGTTTACCTATGGGATGCTCGTTATCCTGCAGGTATTTTGAGACTTTTACCACCTTTTTACAGTGGGTTATTATACATGAGTCTGGATGTGAGGGCATTATCCATTATTTGGATGATTTTCTTTTTATAGGTCCTCCAGATTCACCAATTTGCGCTTTGTTGTTGAAGTTATTCTTGGCTATTTCAGAATTTTTGGTAATCCTATCGCTTTGGAAAAAACTTTTCTTCCTGCCCCTGTCATGGAATTTTTAGGTATCAATATTGATACTAATCTATTGCAGTATCAACTACCTTTATTAAAAGTTTCTCGGCTTCAAGAATTTATTTGCCGTTTTTTGCGTCGGAAGAAAGTTTTATTAAAAGAACTGCAGTCTTTTTTAGGTTTATTAGCCTTTGCGTCTCACATTATGCCCGCCAGTCAATTTTTTTCTAGAAGATTGGCATCGGCAATGTCAGGTTTTAAATCTCCTTTTTCGCATATTCGCCTTACTTCAGATCTGAAAGATGAT
Organism: Lithobates clamitans; assembly: GCA_037952925.1. Lineage (NCBI taxonomy): Eukaryota > Metazoa > Chordata > Amphibia > Anura > Ranidae > Lithobates > Lithobates clamitans. The sequence goes on from JBBGZY010000160.1 coordinate 1,504,134, forward strand.
CTTTTGGTTTGGTCACAGTTCCTTATGGATTATAATGGGAGAACCTTTTTTCAGGAAGAATCTGTTTTTTCGGCAAATATGGATTTGTACACAGATGCTGCAGGATCACATGGTTTTGCAGCTATTTGGCGTACTCACTGGTGTTGTGGCTCTTGGCCTCCATTTTGGGTTTCCAATAGGACAACAAAAAATATTGTTTTGTTGGAATTGTTTCCCATTGTGGTCGCTTTTGAGTTATGGGGTGAATTTTTTGCTAACAAAAGGATTTTAGTTCACTCAGACAATAAAGGAGTGCTTTTTGCATTAAATTGCCTCTCTTCAAAATCGATCAGTGTAATAAAACTTTTGCGTTATTTTGTCTTATTATGCTTACAATTCAATATCTGGGTTAAGGCGAAAAGGGGTTCCTGGTAAACGAAATATAGTAGCTGATGCATTATCTCGTTTTGAGATGGCCTATTTCAGACAGTTTATTCCGGAAGCGGATCGAGTCGGTCAGTCTTGCCCGAATCATCTGTGGGATTTAATCTAGCCACGGTTTTTTCAGCTATTAAAAATTCTGTAGCGCCAAAAACATGGATCGATTATTCGGTTGCATGGAATAGGTGGCTTTTGTTTAATGATGAAATGGGTTTTTGTAGTTATGATCCTACAGAACAAACGGTTTTGACTTTTCTTTGTTCTTTAATGCAGCAACAGCTCTCTTTTCACCATATTAATAAGAGTTTAGCAGGAATTTCCTTTTTCTTGAAGTTTTATAGTTTGCCAGTTTGTAAAAGTTTTTTCTCTGTCCGTCAAGCATTGAAAGGATATAGAAAAAAGACTTTTACACCTGATGTACGTACGCCGATTTCTGTAGATTTGTTAATAATGTTAATATTCATCTTTCAAAATTGGCTCAGTTGTGGCCTACTCCTGCAGTTTTAATTATCCATGTAGGTGGTAACGATGTAGGTAAATTTAAAACATTGGATTTACTTTTTATGATTAAAAATGATTTACAGTTCTTTAAGTTTTCTTTTCCAGACACTCGTATAGTTTTTTCCAAAATAGTTCCGCGTCTTATTTGGCTATCTTCTTCAGAGAGTAAACCTCTAGAGAAAATTAGAAGACGTGTGAATCATTTGATTGAAAGATTCATACCTCTTTCAAATGGATTTTCGTTTCGCCATGTAGACTTAGAAGGTGGTTTTGCTGGCCTTTATAGACAAGATGGAGTTCACTTGTCAGATGTTGGCCTAGATATTTTTAATCTGGGTCTGCAAACTATGTTTGAAATGGCCGCGGTTTTGGGGTAGGCCTTTTTTTGTTTTTTAACAAAAACGCTCTGGTGGGGACTTTTGAATGTTTTATTTAATGTACTCGCTCGAGTTCTATGACTGAGCAAGATATTTGATTGATATTTAAGAGGAAAATTTTGGAATATTTTTATGAATCTTATTTATTTATTTATACCAATAAAGGTGCCGCGGCCATTTTATTATCAAAAAAAAAAAAAAAAAATTAGACATACATATATATATATATATTAAAAAAAATGTGTGTAATATATTATATTAATGAATATTTAAATAAAATATTGAAAATAATTTTGTTTTGGTTGAATTATTTCTTATTAGTATTTTCAAATTAAGTACAGCCTACATTCCTACATGAAAAAGTGGGCATTTTATTAGATGCCCACAGCATGGGATTGTGGCGGTTTGAAAATAAAAAAAAATTTTGTGTTACGGTCCCTTTAAAGTGGACATGACAGGACACGGGTTTTGCGGGCGGGAACGACGTGACCTTGGGCGGGAAAAACACGTGTTTTTGAAAATAGGACATGTGAATAGGGCTATATAAGACCCCCGCAATAAAGCTCCTGTCAGAAGTGTGACCCAGAGTGATTTGGTGAGCTCCCCTCCCTCCCACCCTGTCGCAGCACTTTTATGTGGTTTGTCACCCTTGGATCAAGGGGGGACTTTTTAATGTTTTATTTAATGTACTCGCTCGAGTTCTATGACTGAGCGAGATATTTGATTGATATTTTAGAGAAAAATTTTGGAATATTTTAATGAATCTTATTTATTTATTTATACCAATAAGAGTGCCGTGGCCATTTTATTACCACAAAAAAAAACAAAAAAAAAGAATTAGACATATATATATATATATATATATATATATATATATATATATATATATATATATATATATATATATATATATATATATATATATATATATATATATATATATATATATATATATATATATATATATATATATATATATATATATATATATATAAACAAAAAAGAAAGTGTGTGTTATATATTATATTAATGAATATTTAAATAAAATATTAAAAATAATTTTGTTTTGGTTGAATTATTTCTTATTAGTATTTTCAAATTAAGTACAGCCTACATTCCCATGCATACATCCTAACTGGTTTATTTACTAAATAAGTAGAGCACGTTCACTTTGCATAGTGATTCTTTTACTGTGTTTACTGAGTGTGGCCTAGCTGAGTAAAAATTCACATTGCAAAGTAGACATGCTCTACTACTTTAGTAGATGAACCCATGTTGTATCTAAAATGTCATTTATCATACCTGCCATACTGACATGGACCAAAAGTAACAGATTTTGCTACTTAGCTATTCAGTATGATAGTGACTTGTGGAAAATATAGTAACACTAAATGTTGTTTTAGTATATTTAAATTTCAAAATTTTAACTACAGTTGCTTTGTACAGAGGAATGCTATGAGCTCTTAGCCTTAAGCATATTCCCTACAATCATCCTTGAAAAACCAGAGCTGCTACAAAAAGGTGGAGTTTGCTAAAGGAGGTGATTAGAGAGGGTGTACACTAGCTATAATCTCTCAAGGCTCATAAAGCAGACAAGTTCCCTCTTTGTAACTTATACTGGAGAACAGCACCCAGCAATGACCACACGGGGGGTCCTTAATGAAGGCCAGGAAAATGAAATGGTATGGCACATTTTCTTTGTTCATTTTACATACAAACATGATGCTATTGAATGCACCTCTTCATTTAAATGAACTATTGATTTATGACTGAAACCTGTTGGGTGGAAGTGGGAATAGTTACAACATATAAAGTTCTAGAGAAAGATTATAATGTAATATTATGTCAGAAAAACTGCAGTGTTACTGAATGTAGCTGAATATCATGTTCCGCAAGTGTTAAAAAGAATCAACAAGTATTCTGAGCCTGTAGCATTCCAAATTCCAAAGTACCTGATTATTATAATAACCTGCCATACTTTAATCCCTTCACTTCCCCTCATCTTGATCAGTAAAAGTAACCATGAGGTTACAGGTGAACTCATGCATGTATTAGCCAACTGCCAAATATTTTTTTAATACTGATGCATAAACACACATGCCCATTTTGTGGAACATGTATGCTTTTATACTATGTAGTTACCTCTGGGGCCATCCTTATTTGGGAAACCAGAGATTGGCTGGGTGCAATCAACCGAGAAGGGATCAATAAGCATCGCTACAATTAATCTTTTCATCACCTTAGAGCTGAGCTGACACAAGTGTTGCCATGAATGGACAATCTAATGTAAATTTAGTAAGTCTACCTGATTGAATATAAACCGAATGGATTGTTTTGGCATGCTCTCACACTAGATATTATTAGTAAATCCAATGCTAACCAAATACTGTATAAAATAATTTGCAACAAACTAGTCATTTTTGAATACTGTGTATTGTGAATTGAAGATGGAAGTATGTATTCAGAAAACCTGTGAAGGATGCCCTTAGTTCTTTCTTGCCTCAGTATCATTTCAATAATTTCAGCTTAAGTAAATTTATTTTCCGCTGTTTGCACTTAAAAAACATATTTGAACAGTGCTTATTACCACAGTTGCTGTTTATCTCATTGACTAAACAACTAGGCTGAATAATCAAATAAAAATTCTGTGCATGCAGGATAGAGACTGCAGACTCAGATTGCAGTGTGTGTGGCTAGCTTAAAGCCAAATTGAAAGTTCAGTTTAAATGGGATCAAACATTCTGGATACATTAAAACAAAAGGTGTATAATGGCTACATGGTTTAAATATTCTGCGCTTACCAAAAATAGTAATGTTAACATGATTGTGCTTAATAACAAAAAAATTGTGAATATATAAAAAAATAAATAAATAAATTACAAAAATTTGTGAAAAAAATATATAACATGATTATACTTATTTAGCAGAAATAAATAAATGTGAAATAGTTAATTAATTGGTGAAAAAATATATAATATGAAAAAATATTTCCCCAAAATTTATTCTATATGTGTGGGTGCCGCTACTCCCAAGAATTAAATACTCAATTCACATGCATATATATATATATATATATATATATATATATATATATATATATATATATATATACACACACATAAGAGGGAATTGCGCAAGCCTAAACGACATACAGTGTAATTGATATATACCTTGTGATATTAATCCAACACTCAATAAAGATCAACTAACCACTTAAGCTCTGAACAATTTGGCTGCCCAAAGACCAGAGCAATTTGGCACTGCGTCGCTTTAACTGACAATTGCGCGGTCGTGCGACGTTGCTCCCAAACAAAATGTCCTTTTTTCCCCACAAATAGAGCTTTCTTTTGGTGGTATTAGATCACCTCTGTGGTTTTTATTTTTTGCGCTATAAACAAAAAAAGAGCAACAATTTTGAAAAAAATGCATTATTTTGTACTTTTTGCTATAATAAATATCCCCAAGAAATATATAAAAAAAACATTTTTTTTCCTCAGTTTAGGCCGTTTTCTTTTACATATTTTTGGTAAAAAAATCGCAATAAGCTTTTATTGATTGGTTTGTGCAAAGTTATAGCGTCTACAAAATAGGGGATAGTTTTATGGATAGTTTTATGGCATTTTTATTAATATTTTTTTTTACAAGTAATCAGCAATTTTTATCATGACTGCGACATTATGGCGGACAGATCGGACACTTTTGGCCCTATTTTGGGACCATTCACATTTATACAGCAATCAGTGCGATTAAAAATGCATTGATTACTGTGACTGGCAGTGAAGGTGTTAACCAGGAGGGGGCGCTGCAAGGGTTAAGTGTATCCTAGGGAGTGATTCTAACAGCAAAATGACATTTCAAAGGAAAAAAGTCATTTAAAACTACTCGCGGCTATACTGAATTGCCGGCCCGACAATACACATAAAAGTTCATTGATAAAAACGGCATGGGAATTCCCCACAGGGGAACCACAAACCAAAATTTTTAAAAAAATGACATGGGGGGTCCCCTTAAATTCCATACGAGGCCCTTCAGGTCTGGTATGGATATTAAGGGGAACCCCGGCCAAAATTAAAAAAAAAAAATTGGTGTGGGGTCCCCCTCAAAATCTATACCAGACCCTTCAGGTCCGGTATGGATTTTAAGGGGAACCCCGCGCCAACATTTTTTAAAAAAATGGCGTGGGGTCCCCCCAAAAATCCATACCAGACCCTGATCCAAGCACGCAACCTGGCAGGCCGCAGAAAAAGAGGGGGGACGAGAGAGCGCCCCCCCTCCTAAACCGTACCAGGCCCCATGCCCTAAACATTGGGAGGGTGCTTTGGGGGTAGCCCCCCAAAGCACCTTGTCCCCATGTTGACGAGGACAAGGGCCTCATCCCTACAACCCTGGCCCGTTGGTTGTGGGGGTCTGCGGGCAGGGAGCTTATCGGAATCTGGAAGCCCCCTTTAACAAGGGGACCTCCAGATCCTGGCCCTCCACCCTGTGTGAAATGGTAAGGGGGTACAAAAGTACCCCTACCATTTCACAAAAAAAATGTCAAAAATGTTAAAAATGACAAGAGACAGTTTTTGACAATTCCTTTATTTAAATGCTTCTTCTTTCTTCTATGTTCTATCTTCTTTCTTCTATCTTCCTTCGGTTTCTTCCTCGATTTTCTTCTTCTTCTGGTTCTTGTTCTTCTGGTTCTTCTTGTTCTTCTGGTTCTTCATCCAGTCTTCTCGTCCGGTGTTCTGCGGAGAAAGTTCCTCTCGGCGGATAAGGATCTACTGCGCAGGCGCAACGCCTGCGCAGTAGGAGCCGGCGGAAATAGCCAAAGCGAAATAGAGAAAAAAATCAGCTGTACACGGCGCCTGTAAGAGGGCCCCTCGCGGACTCGCTTCACTCGCCACGCTTCGGGCACGGCCTCGCTTCGCTCGGCACTTTTTTATTCCCCCTCTAGGTCCACTTGGATGGTGGGGCTTCAGCCTTGACCCAGGGCGCAGGCGCCGTGTACAGCTGATTGAAGATTTTCATCTTCGGCTATTTTCAGCGGCTCCTAGTCATTCGTACTGCGCAAGCGCAGCGCTTGCGCAGTACAGGGGGGACCTTATCCGCCAAGGGAACTTTCTCGGCAAGACACCGGCATCTTCCTCAGCGGCGCCGTCTTCACTTTATCTTCTTTCCTCGAGCCGCTCCGCATCCACGATTGGATGGGAGGCTCCCGCTGTGTGACGCTTCTCCTCTTCTGACAGTTCTTAAATAACGTAGGGCGGGTGACCCCACCCCCCTCTGACGCATGGGGACTTCCCTGTAGTAAACCCTGTGACGTCAGAGGGGGTGGGGTCACCTGCCCTGCGTCAGAGGGGGGCGGGGTCACCTGCCCTCCGTTATTTAAGAACTGTCAGAAGAGGAGAAGCGTCACACAGCGGGAGCCTCCCATCCAATCGTGGATGCGGAGCGGGCCGAGGAAAGAAGATGAAGTGAAGACGGCGCCACTGAGGAAGATGCCAGACGAGAAGACCGGATGAAGAACCAGAAGAACAAGAAGAACCAGAAGAACAAGAACCAGAAGAAGAAGAAGATGGAGGAAGAAACCGAAGGAAGATAGGAGATAGAAGAAAGAAGATAGATGAAAGAAGATAGAAAATAGAAGAAAGAAGAAGCATTTAAATAAAGGAATTGTCAAAAACTGTCTCTTGTCATTTATAACATTTTTGACATTTTTTTTGTGAAATGGTAGGGGTACTTTTGTACCCCCTTACCATTTCACACAGGGGGGAGGGCCGGGATCTGGGGGTCCCCTTGTTAAAGGGGGCTTCCAGATTCCGATAAGCCCCCCGACCGCAGACCCCCACAACCACCGGGCAAGGGTTGTGGGGATGAGGCCCTTATCCCCATCAACATGGGGACAAGGTGTTTTGGGGGCTACCCCCAAAGCACCCTCCCAATGTTGAGGGCATGTGGCCTGGTATTTTTCAGGAGGGGGGGGGCGCTCTCTCGTCCCCCCTCTTTTCCTGCGGCCTGCCAGGTTGCGTGCTCGGATAAGGGTCTGGTATGGATTTTTGGGGGTACCCCACGCCATTTTTTTTTATTTTGGCGCGGGGTTCCCCCTAAAATCCATACCAGACCTGAAGGGTCTGGTATAGATTTTGAGGGGACCCCATGCCAATTTTTTTTTTAAATTTTGGCCGGGGTTTCCCTTAATATCCATACCAGACCTGAAGGGCCTGGTATGGAATTTAGGGGGACCCCCACGTCATTTTTTTTTAAATTTTGGTTCGGGGTTCCCCTGTGGGGAATTCCCATGCCGTTTTTATCAATGAACTTTTATGTGTATTGTCGGGCCGGCAATTCAGTATAGCCGCGAGTAGTTTTAAATGACTTTTTTCCTTTGAAATGTCATTTTGCTATCAGACTGTTCTAAACACGGGAAACATACGCCCCTTTACAGGCATACTATAGACACCCCCCAGATATGAAATTTAAAGGAATATTACACTTTTATTGATTGACTTTAAGCATTATTAAAATCACTGCTCCCGAAAAAACTGCCGTTTTTAAAACTTTTTTTTGCATTGATACATGTCCCCTGGGGCAGGACTCGGGTCCCCAAACACTTTTTATGACAATACCATGCATATAAGCCTTTAAAATTAGCACTTTTGATTTCTCCCATAGACTTTTAAAGGGTGTTCCGCGGCATTCGAATTTGCCGCGAACACCCCAAATTGTTCGCTGTTCGGCGAACTGGTGAACAGCCGATGTTCGAGTCGAACATGAGTTCGACTCGAACTCGAAGCTCATCCCTAGTCAGTGTCATTAGGCAGATCAGGGAAATGCTTGTTTACATCAGCATTTCCCCATTCTTCCTGTTCGTGAGACGATCGCTGGTATACCCGCGGACCTGTACGCCCATTTGCCTGTCCGTGCCATTCTGCCGACGTAAATGTTCATAAGACGGTCGGCAAGTGGTTAATAAAAATAATCAGATAGACATGTGATTATGCTATATTATATAAAAGTCTCAAAAAGAAAGCTGTGGATCAACTAATAAAAAATGTTCATGTAAACTTCTGATGCAGCACCTTGATATCTGCAATATCAGCTAATGGATGTCCTTATTATCCCTGGAAACTGAGGTCTCCATTCCCAGTCGATCCTTGTTACAGGGAAATGCGTCGGTTGGAGAGACTTTTTGTGATGTCACCACACATCAGTTGGCAGCCTGCAAGCTCGCAGCAGTGTGTCTGTATCGATTTCTTTGCTGTTTTTGTGCAAAACTTGGAAAGCAACCATTTTTACTGCACTATGAAGTTTCCTCTTTTCTAACCCTTTTACATATACTGAAGAAATGGACCGAGTGGAATACTACAGGTGATCACTGTGTATATCAGGCATGTCTGACCCTTATAATCTGGGGTCCATCTTGTCCAGTAAGGGGCCATCTGGAATTATATTTCTCCACTGGGATAATAAGATCATCCATTAGCTGGTATTTCAGATATCAAGGTGCTGCATCAGAAGTTTACATTTTTTATTAGTTGATCCACGGCTTTGTTTTTGGGACTTTTATATAATATAGCATAATCACATGTCTGTCTGATTATTTTTATTAATTGATCTTTATTGAGTGTTGAATTAATATCACAAGTAGGGATGGGCTGTCTGTTCGAGTCGAACATGAGTTTGACTCGAACATTGGCTGTTCGCGCGCTTGCCGAATAGTGAACAATTTGCGGTGTTTGCTGCAAATTCGAAAGCCGCAGAACACCCTTTAAAAGTCTATGGGAGAAATCAAAAGTGCTAATTTTAAAGGTTAATATGCAAGTTATTGTCATAAAAAGTGTTTGGGGACCCGGGTCCTGCCCCAGGGGACATGTATCAATGCAAAAAAAAGGGAGCAGTGATTTTAATAATGCTTAAAGTGAAACAATAAAAGTGAAATATTGCTTTAAATTTCGTACCTGGGGGGTGTCTATAGTATGCCTGTAAAGTAGCGCATGTTTCCCGTGTTTAGAACAGTCCGAGAGCAAAATTTACATTTCTAAAGGAAAAAAGTCATTTAAAACTACTTGCGGCTATTAATGATTGTTGGGTCTCGGCAATACACATAAAAGTCATTGAAAAAAAGGCATGGGATTCCCCCACAGTCAATTACCAGGCCCTTTGGGTCTGGTATGAATATTAAGGGGAACCCCGAACCAAAATAAAAAAAAATTGTGTGGGGGTACCCCTAAATTCCATAGCAGGCGTGGGGGTCCACCCTCAAAAGCCATACCAAACCCTTCAGGTCTGGTATGGATTTTAAGAGGAACACGCGCCAAAATTAAAAAAAAAAGAAATTGCATGGGGTCCCCCCAAAAATTCATACCAGACCCTTATCCGAGTATGCATCCTGGCAGGCCACAGGAAAAGAGGGGGGATCTGTAATGGAGAGAAGTCTGTGATGTGGGATCTGTGATGAGGGGAGATCTGTGATGAGGGGGGTCTGTGATGGGATAGTCTGTGATGAGGGGAGTCTGATAGGGGTGGATCTGTGATGGGGGGCTTTGTGATGAGGGTAGTCTGTGATGGGGGGATCTGTGATGGAGAGGAGTCTGTGATGAGGGATCTGTAATGGAGAGCAGTCTGTAATATGGGATCTGTGATGAAAGGAGATCTGTAATGAAATAGATCTGTTATGAGGGGGGTCTGTGATGAGGGGAGTCTGTGATGAGGGGGGTCTGTGATGAGGGGAGTCTGTGATGAGGGGGGTCTGTGATGAGGGGAGTTTGTGATGAGTGGAGTCTGCGATGGGGTGATCTGTAATGGAGAGGAGTCTGTGATGTGGGATCTGTGATGAGGGGAGATCTGTGATGAGGGGGGTCTGTGATGGGATAGTCTGTGATGAGGGGAGTCTGTGATAGGGGTGGATCTGTGATGGGGGGCTTTGTGATAAGGGTAGTCTGTGATGGGGGGATCTGTGATGGAGAGGAGTCTGTGATTGGGGGATCTGTAATGGAGAGCAGTCTGTGATATGGGATCTGCGATGAGAGGAGATCTGTAATGAGGGGAGATCTGTTATGAGGGGGGTCTGTGATTAGGGGAGTCTGTGATGAGGGGAGTCTGTGATGAGGGGAGTCTGTGATGAGGAGAGTTTGTGATGAGGGGAGTCTGTGATGGGGTGATCTGTAATGGAGAGGAGTCTGTAACGTGGGATCTGTGATGAGGGGAGATCTGTGATGGGGGGGATCTGTGATGGGATAGTCTGTGTTGAGGGGAGTCTGTGATAGGGGTGGATCTGTGATGGGGGGGTCTGTGATGAGGGGAGTCTGTGATGAGGGGATCTGTGATGAAGGGAGTTTATGATGGGGGGATCAGTGATGGGGGGCTTTGTGATGAGGGTAGTCTGTGATGGGGGATCTGTGATGGAGAGGAATCTGTGATGGGGGGATCTGTAATGGAGAGGAGTCTGTGATATGGGATCTGGGATGAGGGGAGATAATGTAATGTGATGGGATGGTATGTGATAAGGGGAGTCTGTGATGGGGTGGTCTGTGATGAGGGGAGTCTGTGATGGGGGGAGTCTGTGATGAGGGATCTGTGATGGGATAGTCTGTGATGAGGGGGGTCAGTGATAAGGGGGAATCTGTGATGAGGGATCTGTGATGGGATAGTCTGTGATGAGGGGGGTCTGTGATAGGGTGGAATCTGTGATGGGGGGATCTGTGATGGAATGGTCTGTGATGAGGAGAGTCTGTGATGGAATGGTCTGTGATGAGGGGAGTCTGTGATGGGAAGAGTCTGTGATGAGGGATCTGTGATGGTATAGTCTGTGATGAGGGGGGTCTGTGATGGAATTGTCTGTGATGAGGGAATCTGTGATGGGGGATCTGTGATGGAATGGTCTGTGATGAGGGGAGTCTGATATAGGGGGTGGATTTGTGATGGGGGGCTCTGTGATGAGGGTAGTCTGTGATGGGGGCATCTGTGATGATAAGGAGTCTGTGATTGGGGGTTCTGTGATGAAGGGATATATTTGATAAGGGGGGATCTGTGATGAGGTGGTCTGGGGTGGGGGGATCTGTGATGGAATGGTTTGTAATGAGGGGAGTCTGTGATAGGAGGGGAGTCTGTAATAGTTAGGGGATCTGTCATGAGGGGAGTCTGGCGTGGCAGGGATCTGTAATGGGGGGATCTGTAATTGTGGATCTGTGATAAGGGGGGTCTGTGATAGGGGATCTGTGATGAAGAGGATCTGTGATGGGGAGATTTCTGATGGAATGGTCTGTGATGAGGGGAGGTGGTGATGGGGGGATCTGTGATGTGGGCAGTCTGTGATGGGGAATATGTGATGGAGAGGGGTCGTTGATGGGAAGGTCTGTGATAAGGGGAGTCTGTGATGGGATGGTCTGTAATGAGGGGAGTCTGTGATAGGGGGTGGATCTGTGATGGGGGCTCTGTGATGAAGAGGAGTCTGTGATGGGGGATCTATGATGGAGAGGAGTCTGTGATTGGGGGGCTCTGTGATGAGGAGAGTTTGATGATGGGGGGATCTGTGGTAGAGAGGAGTCCGTGATGGGGGGATCTGTATTGGAGAGGAGTCTGTGATGAAGGGATCTGTGATGGGGGATCTGTGATGAGGGGAGCCTGTGATGAGGGCGGTCTGTGATAGGGGGATCTGTGATGGAGAGGGGTCTGTGATGGGATGGTCTGTGATGAGGGGAGTCTGTGATGGGGGGGGGATCTGTGATGGGATGGTCTGTGATGGGTGGATCTGTAATGGGATGGCCTGTTATGGGGGATCTGTGATTGAGAGGAGTCTGTGATAGGGGGATCTGTGATGGGATGGTCTGTGATGAGGGAATCTGTGATGGGGGGATCTGTGATGGAATAGTCTGTGATGAGGGGAGTCTGTGATGGAATGGTCTGTTCTGATTGGAGTCTGTGATGGGGGGAGTCTGTGATGAGGGATCTGTGATGGGGTAGTCTGTGATGAGGGGGGTCTGTGATAGGGGGGATCTGTGATGGAATGGTCTGTGATGAGGGAATCTGTGATGGGGGGATCTGTGATGGAATAGTCTGTGATGAGGGGAGTCTGTGATGGAATGGTCTGTTCTGATTGGAGTCTGTGATGGGGGGAGTCTGTGATGAGGGATCTGTGATGGGGTAGTCTGTGATGAGGGGGGTCTGTGATAGGGGGGATCTGTGATGGAATGGTCTGTGATGAGGGAATCTGTGATGGGGGGATCTGTGATGGAATGGTCTGTGATGAGGGCAGTCTATGATAGGGGGTGGATTTGTGATGGGGGGCTCTGTGATGAGGGTAGTCTGTGATGGTGGCATCTGTGAGAAGAGGAGTCTGTGATTGGGGGATCTGTGATGAGGGGATATATGTGATCAGGGGGGATCTATGATGAGGTGGTCTGGGGTGGGGGATCTGTGATGGAATGGTCTGTAATCAGGGGAGTCTGTGATAGGAGGGGAGTCTGTGATAGTGAGGTCATCTGTGATGAGGGGAGTCTGGGGTGGCAGGGATCTGTGATGGAGAGGAGTCTGTAATGGGGGGAATATGTGATGGTGGATCTGTGATGAGGGGAGTCTGTGATGGGGGATCTGTGATGAAGAGGATCTGTGATGGGGAGATCTCTGATGGGATGGTCTGTGATGAGGGGAGGCGGTGATGGGGGGATCTGTGATGTTGGCAGTCTGTGATGGGGATATGTGATGGAGAGGGGTCTGTGATGGGATGGTCTGTGATAAGGGGAGTCTGTGATGGGATGGTCTGTAATGAGAGGAGTCTGTGATAGGGGGTGGATCTGTGATGGGGGGCTCTGTGATGAAGAGGAGTCTGTGATGGGGGATCTATGATGGAGAGGAGTCTGTGATTGGGGGGCTCTGTGATGAGGAGAGTCTAATGATGGGGGGATCTGTGGTGGAGAGGAGTCCGTAATGGGGGGGATCTGTATTGGAGAGGAGTCTGTGATGAAGGGATCTGTGATGGGGGATCTGTGATGACTGGAGCCTGTGATGAGGGCGGTCTGTGATAGGGGGATATGTGATGGAGAGGGGTCTGTGATGGGATGGTCTGTGATGAGGGGAGTCTGATGGGGGGGGATCTGTGATGAGATGGTTTGTGATGGGTGGATCTATAATGGGATGGTCTGTGATGGGGGATCTGTGATTGAGAGGAGTCTGTGATAGGGGGGATCTGTAATGGAAAGGAGTCTGTGATGAAGGGAAATCTGTGATGAGGGGATTCTGTGATGGGGGGATCTGTGATGGAGAGGGGTCTGTGATAGGGAGATCTGTGATGGGATGGTCTGTGATGAGGGCAGTCTGTGATGGGGGATCTGTGATGGAGAGGAGTCTGATGGGGGTGTCTGTGATGGGACGGTCTGGGATGAGGGGAGTCTGTGATGGGATGATCTGTGATGAGGGGACTCTGTGATATGGAGTAGGTAGTTTGGAATTGAACATAATGTCATATGTCATAAAAGGTGCTGTTGCATGTAAATCTGACTTCCTGATACATTTAATTTTAGTTTTAATTATCATGATATAAAATAATGAATGTTGGGGCCTTTTGGTGGGAGTGATTTTTTTTCTGGAGGGGTGGGGGCGGGTAGCATTTCATTCTTGGACCCAAGCAGCACAATGTCTTGGGTCAGCCCTGAATCAGCCCCAGTGTTACTACCACAATGTTGTACATTACCCTTGTCTAACATAGATACTTTTGTCTGGTTGGTCTCATTAAAATGTAGATTTGTGTTTCTCAACTTTTTTTTATTTATGACACTCTTTTAAAATATGCAACATTCCAAGTGCCTCCAGGCTACAAAAACCAGTCTACCTAGATTATAAAACCAGTCCTGATCACTGTTTTTCTGTCCAGAGATAATCAATGCATCCAGCGTCTGCCTGCACACTTTGCTTTCTCTCTTATGCCCCGTACACACGGTCGGACTTTGTTAGGAAATTCCGACAACAAAATCCTAGGATTTTTTCAGACGGATGTTGGCTCAAACTTGTCTTGCATACACACGGTCACACAAAGTTGTCGGAAAATCCGATCGTTCTGAACGCGGTGACGTAAAACACGTACGTCGGGACTATAAACGGGGCAGTGGCCAATACCTTTCATCTCTTTATTTATTCTGAGCATGCGTGCCACTTTGTCCGTCGGATTTGTGTACACACGATCGGAATTTCCGACAACGGATTTTGTTGTCGAAAAATTTTATATCCTGCTCTCAAACTTTGTGTGTCGGAAAATCCGATGGAAAATGTCCGATGGAGCCCACACATGGTCGGAATTTCCAACAACACGCTACGATCGGACATTTTCCATCGGAAAATCCGACCGTGTGTACGGGGCATTACAGTATGTATGTACCCTGCATTGTGATACATTTGTTATGACAGTTTAATTGCCTTTTGGAAGAAAACCCTAATTATATCTGTTCTTAAAAATGTTCCATCCTCCCTCCTCCTATCTGTCCTGCCTAACCTCTATAAAAAAAAAAAATCTGAAAATGCAAATTATTTTTAATCTCTTCCAGTCCAGTTATGTGATCCTGCAGCTTTTGTAAAGGAGCCTTCTACAACAGCTCTAAATTCCTGGAGCCATGACCTTACCGATAGGCTTCCATAGCCCACCCGTTGTCAGTGCTCCATCCTCTCCACTGCAACTACCACTCACTGACACAGGGATCTTATTCCATACAGGTTAGGTAGGAAAGGTTGGAGGAGGGAATATTGTTAAGAATAGATAGTGTTAGGTTCTTTTTCCACATTAACTCTGCAAGGTTGAGCATTCAAAACATTTTACCTTGAAGATTGCTGAATTATGACTGTGTGTCATAATAGCTTGGCTGTATTTAAGGATTGCGCTGTTTTGGGTACATCTGAGTAAAGATGTTCTTTCATAGAGAACAAAATTATTCGACCTGTTCCATTGGTTAACTTATAGACCATGGCCACATTCATCCTGTTCAAAAGTGAAAAAAAAATACAACACAATAGCCCCATCTAATCACAGATCACAGAGTCTCATCTGAGTTCTGCCTCCGATATATCAAATCACTAGAAATCCTTTACTGAAATTCCTTTCATTTTACTATCCTGCCACATAATCCTATGTGATAGTAATTTTTCCTGCATATGAATCTGTATCCTTCATCCCATCAGAAATTATCCTGGGTCCCATCTCTCTTTGACCACACAAACCATACAATTTCCCCTACATTGTCGGTTCTTTACTTTTATGTCCTTTTTCCTTTCTTTCTGTGTGGTACATAGCAAGCATTTAGCTTTTCCCATTTAAATTTTTAAAAAAGGAAGAAGTCCAGGTTATTTTAGTACCAGACAAATATTTGCATAAAAGAGCCTTAGTGAATTTGGCTACCTTTTTAAACCTTCTTATTTTTTTTTGTCTGACAGGAGCTGTTTGGATTCAGAACAGAAAAACGTCGAAGTATCCTTTGTGTGATTGGTTACATCTTTACACTGGGGTTCCTTAGAATACTTTTCTACTGGAAGCCTGAACTAGATGTCTGGTGTCACTGTGTGTCCTGTACTTTGGAAGAAGCCAACGTATTCTTGCTCAGAAGCACAGTAAGTAAAACAATCCATAACAATAATAAAAAAAAAATTACAGCGCTGATTCAACAATATTAAATATTCATCAGTGTGAATATTCATGCACAATAAATCATTCAATAAATAATGTGATCAAATAAAGTCTTCCAAAGTATACAAGAAAATATTTTTACGACAAGAAAGTAACAACGCCTCAACGCTCACTCCGCCTCACATTCCATGGTATATATGTGGTGCCCAAACGGATGCTGCCCTCCTCAAGCAGTGAAACTATAAGCAACACTGTAAAGAGACACAGGAAGATGCAAATGTTTAGTGCATTACCACCACAATGCTTTTTCGAATAAAAAGTGGCAAAAACATACTTACAAACATGAGTAGGTACAAGCATATCGAAACACAACTCCAGCTTAGGTGATACTAAAATAGCTGCGGTTGGAAAGCTGGAGCGTTTTGGGGGACATGCCCCCTTCCCCATAGCTGACCCAACCTGCTGTAGCCCCCCCATTTAAATGTTCACATATTGCAAAGACACCCCTTCGATGACACCAATCAAATGACAAAACTCTCCTCTCACTCCTCCGCACACCATGGTGGATGACTTTCCCAAACCATGGTAGCTGACCATTAGATGACTGTCCCATAGTGTAGTATCTTATGGGACCTGATTTTTTTTTTAATGCTGGCTATGAATAGAGATGGCCCGAATGGTGAACCCTATTGAAGTCTATGGGAGCCAAACAGGAAAAATCAAAAGTGCCCATTTTGAAGGCTTATACGCAAGTAATTGGCCATAAAAGGCGTATGGGGGTCCTTTATAGGCCCCCGGGCAATACAAAGCACTGGGGCCCTGTCTACACAATCACGCATGAGAAGAAAAATGCAAATTATCAATAAGGCTAATGGTGTGTGAGAGTGAGGGGCTGCCATGGTGTGTGAGAGAGAGAGGGGGACTGCAATGGTGAGAGAGAGAGGGGCTGCAATGGTGTATGGACCAGTGCAACCTCCCCAGTGCGCATTTATGCAGCCTGACCAGTGCAGCCTTACTAGTGTACATCTGTGCAGCCTGACTAGTGCAGCCTCACCAGTGTACATCTATGCAGCCTGACCAGTGCAGCCTCACCAGTGTACATCTATACAGCCTGACCAGTGCAGCCTCCCCAGTGCGCATCTATGCAGCCTGACCAGTGCAGCCTTACCAGTGTACATCTATGCAACCTGACCAGTGCAGCCTCACCGGTGTACATCTATGCAGCCTAACCAGTGCAGCCTCAACAGTGTGCAGCTATGCAGCCTGACCAGTGCAGCCTCACCAGTGCACATCTATGCAGCCTGAGCAGTGCAACCTCACCAGTGTACATCTATGCAGCCTGACCAGTGGAGCCTCACCAATGCGCATCTATGCAGCCTGACCAGTGCAGCCTCACCAGGGTACATCTATACAGCCTGACCAGTGCAGCCTCAACAGTGTTCAGCTATGCAGCCTGACCAGTGCAGCCTTACCAGTGTACATCTATGTAGCCTAACCAGTGCAGCCTCAACAGAGTGCAGCTATGCAGCCTGACCAGTGCAGTGTCACCAGTGCGCATCTATGCAGCCTGACCAGTGCAGCCTCAACAGTGTGAAGCTATGCAGCCTGACCAGTGCAGCCTTACCATTGTACATCTTTGCAGCCTAACCAGTGCAGCCCCAACAGTGTGCAACTAACACTGAACTAACACTTTAACACTTTCACTAAATCCACATAATAAAAAAACTATTAACAAATGCTATATTACATGCTGTTCATACTCCCTCACTTACTATGAGATTTGTTTTCTGCATTCTGAAAAAAACCTGGTTGATCCTCCTGCTATCTACTCCCCCTTCTGTTCATGTCCTCAATTCAGCTAGGGATTTTACAGCTGTGGTGGCAACTCTGCACATGCTCAGTTTGCAGTGAGTTTTCATGCTGAGCATTTCCTCCCTATCACATTTGAGCAGCCCATGTGACTATAGAGTCACACATGTGGGTGTATACACAATGGTAAATGACAGCCCACTCCCTCCCTCCTCCTCCTTGCCCATTAACCAGCTAAACACAATGGGGGCAGGATATTACATGTAGATTAATGGAGGCTTCACTTCCCTTTTATTCTATATATTTATAAGACATAGGCTGGAGGGCGTGAAACAGCCTGTAACTGTCAGAAATCAGTTCACACCATGTTCATTTTAATTATATATTTGTATGACAATTTAAAAATTTTTTATTGGTATTACTTATTTATTTTTACTCTGTATCCCAAAGACTGTTGTTTTTTTTTTTTCATTTTGAATATGTGACCAGTAGCAGAGGACTAGAAGTTGCGCCTGCATATGTTTCCCTGCAGACAGGCTGGGAAAGAGCTGGGTCATATGACAGCTGTATATCGATTAGAAACAAAAGGTACTTAGATGGGTTTTTTTTTTGTTACAATAACTACAGTGCTATCATCCATATACCGAAATAGAAGGGCTAATGTTTGTTTAGGTCAAACAGTGTTTATTTAGTATTCACTTCAAAGCCAAACTTCAAAAAATCTAAAAATCCCTACTTCGGCTGCATCACACTGCAAGGGCTCACTGATTGTTTAGATCTAGGGGAGAGTAAAGGCATTTTATCATTTAAAGCAGGCATTGCTCCCTAATGCACTGGCAGTGGACTGGACTGTCCCTCTGCATCATCCCGTCCAATGCAGGGCTATTGACCCAGTCAGGACCTTAGATTGAGATTGAGGCCAGTCACTTCACTGCATATATGTAAGGATTTCCAATCACTTTAAAGTGTTACTAAACCAACAACAGTAAAATCAGTCTGTATATGCAGTAAAGCATGCTTGTTATACTCACTGTGGAACCTAGGGGGTTAATCCTGCGATTTGTGTAAAAAGACTGTTTGATCCTGTCTCCTCTGATCCTCCCCTTCCTTTACTGTCCCCAATCCATCTCCTGATAGTACAGGGCCTTGGGGGCACTCTGCACATGCTCACTTTAGTGTGTATTGCTATTTTGTAAAATTTTTTTTGGGAGAGTGCATGTGATCAGCACAGGGCCAATCAGCACTGCCCAGACAGAAAATCAGGTATCATGCAGCCTCAGCACAGTCAGAGGAGAATGAAAACTCCTTCTACAAGCTTTAAGCAGTGCTCGGCCGGACACCGATAGAAGTCACAAGACTGCTATATACTGAGAAAGGGTATTTAGCAGTTTATATTTACTATAACTATTGCATTTCCATGTTCTGTGTACTGTGAGAGACCAGATATAGTGAATGCAGGGTCCTGGGTTTAGTAACATTTTAAAGCGGAGTTCCACCCAAAAGTGGAACTTCTGCTTCAAGGACTCCTGATCCCCATGACATGCCACAATTGGCATGTAATTTTTTTTTTTTTTGGTGGGGGATGGAGAGCGGGTACCTAGTTTTGACATGTACCCAGCTCCCACTTCCGCTTGGCCACCTAGCTGACTTGAGCGGAAGTTCTCCTCTCCCCCTCCCTCCCTGCAATCTTCTGGGACACGTAACAGGTCCCAGAAGATTGCCCAGCCATTCAGGACGTGCAGTGTGACTTGCGCATGCGCAGTGCGTACCCGGCTGTTAAAGCCGCAAGCTATCACAGCCGGGTTCCCAGACTTGTGATGCCAGCGCCGGGGAGAGGCGGGGGGAGAGAACTGTGGCTTCGGGCAGGCCGCATCGCTGGATCGTGTGACAGGTGAGTATCTGTTTAATAAAAGTCAGCAGCTAAATTTTTTGTAGCTACTCGCTTTTAATAAACACAGAAATGGCTGGAACGCTGCTTTAAGTATTTATACTTATTATTTTCCCTCTTAGCCATATGAGCATTTAATAAATGCAGTGCAGGGGGGACCCTGCTGCATGTGTAAATTTAACAGCAGCCTGGAGTAGGACTTAAAATGTCTTTTAACCACTTCAGCCCCGGAAGGTTTTACCCCCTTCCTGACCAGAGCACTTTTTACAATTCGGCACTGCGTCGCTTTAACTGCTAATTGCGCGGTCATGCACTGCTGTACCCAAACGAAATTTGCGTCCTTTTCTTCCCACAAATAGAGCTTTCTTTTGATGGTATTTAATCACCTCTGCCGTTTTTATTTTTTGCGCTATACACGGAAAAAGACCGAAAATTTTGAAAAAAAATGATATTTTCTACTTTTTGTTCTAAAAAAAATCCAATAAACTCAATTTTAGTCATACATTTAGGCCAAAATGTATTCGGCCACATGTCTTTGGTAAAAAAAATGTCAATAAGTGTATATTTATTGGTTTGCGCAAAAGTTATAGCGTCTACAAACTAGGGTACATTTTCTGGAATTTACACAGCCTTTAATTTATGACTGCCTATGTCGTTTCTTGAGGTGCTAAAATGGCAGGGCAGTACAAAACCCCCACAAATGACCCCATTTTGGAAAGTAGACACCCCAAGGAATTTGCTGAGAGGCATGTTGAGCCCATTGAATATTCATTTTTTTTGTCCCAAGTGATTGAATAATGACAAAAAAAAAAAAAAAATTACAAAAAGTTGTCACTAAATGATATATTGCTCACACAGGCCATGGGCATATGTGGAATTGCACCCCAAAATACATTTAGCTGCTTCTCCTGAGTACGGGGATACCACATGTGTGGGACTTTTTGGGAGCCTAGCCGCGTACGGGGCCCCGAAAACCAAGCACCGCCTTCAGGATTTCTAAGGGCGTACATTTTTGATTTTACTCCTCACTACCTATCACAGTTTTGAAGGCCATAAAATGCCCAGATGACAAAAAACCCCCCCAAATGACCCCATTTTGGAAAGTAGACACAACAAGCTATTTGCTTTGAGGCATGTTGAGTCCATGGAATGTTTTATATTTTGACACAAGTTGCGGGAAAGTGACAAATTTTTTTTCTTTTTTGCACAAAGTTGTCACTAAATGATATATTGCTCACACAGGCCATGGGCATATGTGGAATTGCACCCCAAAATACATTTAGCTGCTTCTCCTGAGTACGGGGATACCACATGTGTGGGACTTTTTGGGAGCCTAGCCGCGTACGGGACCCCGAAAACCAAGCACCGCCTTCAGGATTTCTAAGGGCGTACATTTTTGATTTTACTCCTCACTGCCTATCACAGTTTCGGAGGCCATGGAATGCCCAGGTGGCACAAACCCCCCCCAAATGACCCCATTTTGGAAAGTAGACACCCCAAGCTATTTGCTGAGAGGCATGGTGAGTATTTTGCAGCTCTCATTTGTTTTTGAAAATAAAGAAAGACGAGAAAAAAAATTTTTTTTTTTCTTTTTTCAATTTTCAAAACTTTGTGACAAAAAGTGAGGTCTGCAAAATACTCACTATACCTCTCATCAAATAGCTTGGGGTGTCTACTTTCCAAAATGGGGTCATTTGGGGGGGTTTTGTGCCACCTGGGCATTCCATGGCCTCCGAAACTGTGATAGGCAGTGAAGAGTGAAATCAAAAATTTACGGCCTTAGAAAGCCTGAAGGCGGTGCTTGGTTTTCGGGGTCCCGTACGCGGCTAGGCTCCCAAAAAGTCCCACACATGTGGTATCCCCGTACTCAGGAGAAGCAACAGAATGTATTTTGGGGTGTAATTTCACATATTCCCATGGCATGTTTGAGCAATATATCATTTAGTGACAACTTTGCGCAAAAAAAAATAAAAAAAATAAAAAATTGTCTCTTTCCCGCAACTTGTGTCACAATATAAATTATTCCATGGACTCAACATGCCTCTCAGCAAATAGCTTGGGGTGTCTACTTTCCAAAATGGGGTCATTTGGGGGGGTTTTGTGCCACCTGGGCATTCCATGGCCTCCGAAACTGTGATAGGCAGTGAAGAGTGAAATCAAAAATTTACGGCCTTAGAAAGCCTGAAGGCGGTGCTTGGTTTTCGGGGTCCCGTACGCGGCTAGGCTCCCAAAAAGTCCCACACATGTGGTATCCCTGTACTCAGGAGAAGCAACAGAATGTATTTTGGGGTGTAATTTCACATATTCCCATGGCATGTTTGAGCAATATATCATTTAGTGACAACTTTGCGCAAAAAAAAATAAAAAAAATAAAAAATTGTCTCTTTCCCGCAACTTGTGTCACAATATAAATTATTCCATGGACTCAACATGCCTCTCAGCAAATAGCTTGGGGTGTCTACTTTCCAAAATGGGGTCATTTGGGGGGGTTTTGAACTGTCCTGGCATTTTATGCACAACATCTAGAAGCTTATGTCACACATCACCCACTCTTCTAACCACTTGAAGACAAAGCCCTTTCTGACACTTATTGTTTACATAAAAAAATAATTTTTTTTTGCAAGAAAATTACTTTGAACCCCCAAACATTATATATTTTTTTAAAGCAAATGCCCTACAGATTAAAATGGTGGGTGTTTCAATTTTTTTTTTCACACAGTATTTGCGCAGCGATTTTTCAAACGCATTTTTTGGGGAAAAAACACACTTTTTTACATTTTAATGCACTAAAACACACTATATTGCCCAAATGTTTGATGAAATAAAAAAGATGATCTTAGGCCGAGTACATGGATACCAAACATGACATGCTTTAAAATTGCGCACAAACGTGCAGTGGCGACAAACTAAATACATTTTTAAAAGCCTTTAAAAGCCTTTACAGGTTACCACTTTAGATTTACAGAGGAGGTCTACTGCTAAACTTACTGCCCTCGATCTGACCTTCGCGGCGATACCTCACATGCATGGTGCAATTGCTGTTTACATTTGACGCCAGACCAACGCTTGCGTTCACCTTAGCGCGAGAGCAGGGGGGACAGGGGTGCTTTTTTTTTTTTTTTTTTTTTTTTCTTTATTATTATTATTTTTTTATCTTATTTTTAAACTGTTCCTTTCATTTTTTTTTTTTTTAAATCATTTTTATTGTTATCTCAGGGAATGTAAATATCCCCTATGATAGCAATAGGTAGTGACAGGTACTCTTTTTTGCAAAAATTGGGGTCTATTAGACCCTAGATTTCTCCTCTGCCCTCAAAGCATCTGACCACACCAAGATCGGTGTGATAAAATGCTTTCCCAATTTCCCAATGGCGCTGTTTACATCCGGCAAAATCTAAGTCATAAAATGCTCGTAGCTTCCGGTTTCTTAGGTCATAGAGATGTTTGGAGCCACTCTGGTCTCTGATCAGCTCTATGGTCAGCTGGCTGAATCACCGGCTGCATTTTCAGGTTCCCTGTTGAGACAGGAGAGCCAGAGAAAAACACGGAAGACGTTGGGGGGGGGGCATTCCCTCCCACTGCTTGTAAAAGCAGTCTAGAGGCTAATTAGCCACTAGGATTGCTTTTACATGAAAGCCGACCGCTGGCTGAAAAGAATGATACCAAGATGATACCTAAACCTGCAAGCATCATTCTGGTATAACCACTCAAAGTCGTGAATGGCATACCTGAAGACAAAAAAATGGTTAACAATAAAGCACAGTAAACGGTAAGGTATAAAAAATTGCATACCTGAAAAGCAAACATGATAAAACATAACAACAATAAAACATTGCAGAATAGAATACAGTAAAAAAGAGCAGAACAATAGAGAGAGAATAGAGAGAGAGAGAACAATAAAACGACAACTATTTTTTTTTTATTTTATATTTTTGTTTGTGTTTTTTTTTTTACACTTTTTTTTGTAACTAACTTTTATAACTGTAACCGGTTCCAGGTTCGGGTCTCTCAAAATGCGATGGCATCTCGGGAGACCCTGTGAAAGTGTGCCTAGTCTGTGCAATGCTGTACCCTACGCTAATACTCAACTAGTGCATGGTAGCGTTCAAAACATTCACCAATGCAAAGACCAGGATTATCAGGACAGGAGGGACAATAATAGCGGGTGTCACGCCTATATCCGCGCTTGCTACAGACACAACATCTTTTTTGGGGGGTTCGTTGGGTAGGGGTACTCGGGAGGACATAAAGAAAATGCCTCTCATGCAGCCGACTGCATTTGGTTGGGGATGTGAATGGGGGAAGTATGGGCGCTGCAGAAGCGGTGGGTTCCCAATTAGGATTGGCGAATGCAGCAGGAAGGGCACTATGGGCACGACGGGCCTGTGGTTGTCTTTTTGGTGGCAGCGGGACACTACTTGTGCTTGCCACCTCACCAGCTTGAACTGCACTTATGGGACTCGCCACGTCACCAAGTGTTACTGCAGTGCTGGTTTGACTATGACCGGGGTGTACTAGGCCGCTGGCGCTTGCCAGTTCACCAAAACGCTACAAAAAAAACTGTTAGCGATCACAGGGATCCAGCCTGACTCTGCGAACGCTGCAGTTATGCGTTTAGTGTTCTATAAGTGTCAGTGATCGATCGATACTGCACTTGGGTGGGCTGGGCCGGGCGGAGGGGCAAAACGCAGGTGCTAGCAGGTATCTGGGCTGATCCCGCTAACACTGCGTTTTTGGGAACCCTAAACTGCTGGGGACACTAGTATAGATCTGATCGGATCAGATATTGATCCGATCAGATACTATACCACTAAGGGAGGCGTATGCTGCGTGCGTGGGTGTTAGCGGTACTGGCGCTAATCTGACGCTGCCTGGGGCTGGTGCTTGCCAGTTCACCAAAACGCTACCAAAAAAACTGTTAGCGATCGCAGGGATCAGGCCTGACTCTGCGAACGCTGCAGTTATGCGTTTAGTGTTTTGTAAGTGACAGTGATCGATCGATACTGCACTTGGGTGGGCTGGGCTGGGCTGGGCTGGGCCGGGCGGAGGGGCAAAACGCAGGTGCTAGCAGGTATCTGGGCTGATCCCGCTAACACTGCGTTTTTGGGAACCCTAAACTGCTGGGGACGCTAGTATAGATCTGATCGGATCAGATATTGATCCGATCAGATACTATACCACTAAGGGAGGTATACGGTGCGTGCGTGGGTGTTAGCGGTACTGGCGCTAACCTGACGCTGCCTGGGGCTGGTGCTTGCCAGTTCACCAAAACGCTACCAAAAAAACTGTTAGCGATCACAGGGATCAGGCCTGACTCTGCGAACGCTGCAGTTATGCGTTTAGTGTTTTGTAAGTGACAGTGATCGATCGATACTGCACTTGGGTGGGCTGGGTGGAGGGGCAAAACGCAGGTGCTAGCGGGTATCTGGGCTGATCCCGCTAACACTGCGTTTTCGGGAACCCTAAACTGCTGGGGATGCTAGTATAGATTTGATCGGATCAGATATTGATCCGATCAGATACTATACCACTAAGGGAGGCGTATGCTGCGTGCGTGGGGGTTAGCGGTACTGGCGCTAATCTGACGCTGCCTGGGGCGACGCATATCACCGCCGGGCGATCAGGGGGCTAAACCTTTATTCGGTAATAAACGGTGGGTGTCCTGACACTATAAAAAATAAACGAACTAACCAGCGTCACCCGTAACGGTTATACGGTGATCAGTGGTGAAAGGGTTAACTAGGGGGCAATCAAGGGGTTAAAACATTTATTAGATAGTATATGGGGGTCCCTGTCGCTATAAAACACTGACGGCGAACCTAAATATTTACGTTCCTAACTAGCGTCACCAGCGACACTAATACAGCGATCAGAAAAATGATCGCTCAGCGACACTGGTGACAGGGGGTGATCAAGGGGTTAAAACTTTATTAGGGGGGGTTAGGGGGGTATCCTAGACCTAAAGGGGGGTAATACTCACTGACCTAACACTGTAACTGTCACAAACTGACACTATGCAGTAATCAGAAAAAAAAAAAAAAAAAATACTGCTAATGTCAGTTTGTGACAGGGGGGGGGGGTGATTGGGGGGGGATCGGGGGGCGATCGGGGGGGGATCGGGGGTGTAAAGTATGCCTGGCATGTTCTACTGTGTGTGTGTGTGTTGTGTGCACTCACTTGTCTTCTCTCCTCGGCGCTGGAACGGAAACTGCCAGACCGAGGAGAGATGACATCACATCCTCTGCCTGTGTGAAACGACACACAGGCAGAGGAGGATTCCCATTGGCTGGGAGCGATCGCGAGGGGGGGCCACGATCGGATGGTCTCCCCCTCGCCTCCCGACGCTCCCAGTCAAATGCCGACCGCCGATGGCACCGGGGGGGGGGTCCGATCGGACCCCCCGCCCGCGGGAGGCAGATCACGTACGGGTACGTGATTCTGCCTGCCCGTGCCATTCTGCCGCAGTATATATGCGGTAGGCGGTCGGCAAGTGGTTAAGAAATGTAAGCAGTGTGAATACCTGGATTTGACTTAGTATGAACCTCTTACAGTTACTGTACAGCAGAGCAGACAGGGAGAAGGAAAAGCAGCACATGGAGCCAAGTAGTTGTGCTGCAACACTCATGTGCTAACAAGCAGAGGCGGCTCTAGGCTTTGTGAGGCCTTAGGCAAAACTTAGACTTGAGGCCCCACTCACGCTGGTAAAGGAAAAAAAAATTCAAGCAATAAAAATGAACTGGGGTATGGGTAAGGCAACCATTGGGGGTTCTGGAGTGGGGCTAACAATTTAGGTGAGCTGTAACCCGTAGAATTCAGATCTACAGCTCACTGAACATTGGTGTGATCAGCGAGCTGTGATATAACAACAATTATTTTAATATACAACACTTTGAAAAAGCGCAGATGCGCGAAACGTGTTATCAAGGCAACCACCACAGCTAACAGGTCACCCAGGTCCATGAGGTGCTCCAAAGACCAGCACCCCTAGAACCCCAGCAACGCTGGCTGACATCCATATCGGCCCATCCAGCCCTAGTTTTCCATCCCCCTGAGGTCTACATCGTTTTGGGACACTGCCACGCAGCTGGGACTCACATCCATTGGGCTTTAGATGCTGTGAACGTATAACGTCATCAACACTGCAGCAACGCGGCTCTCTACCTTCCACTTATCAGTACGCCAGTGGACTTGGCGTCCCAGCCACGTGCATCTTACAGTTTGGGTTTCCACCTTCCTGTTGTCAATCATCTTTGCTTTCTCCTCCAGCATGTCCAGCCCTTCCCTACACTCTGGTGAGCGTGTTCCACATTCGGCCGCAGAGCAGCAGGGGTATTGGCGCCCCCCATGCTGTAGGAGGTTGTTTGTAAACCCCAATGCCCTCAGCTTTTTGTTGCTCCATGGATCTTCTGTGAAACTGTAAGCTGTTTATTTCTTTTTTACCTACCTCATATCCCTTCTTGTCTAACAACAGGATTGTTCTTTTACATGCATTACTGAATAAACTAGGACTAATCATGTTCAACTGTCTGCTGTGAGACTGTGTTTACTCTTCAACCCATTGAGCACTGGTCCGTTTGTTTTTTTGTAAACAATTATTTTAGGAAATGACTTTAAATAATAGAAAAAAAAATCTTAGAACTTACCTATTTTATGTGAAATGTGTGCTGTTTTTTTCTGCACAGATGCTCAGTTCTGGGTTTAACTTGAGATAAGCAGTGTACAAGGGACAACAGGGCAGGGCACATTACAGGGGGGCACAGCAGGGCACATTACAGGGGGGCACACAGCAGGGCATGGGGCACATCATACGGCACACAGTAGAACATGGGGCACACAGCAGAACATGGGGCACATCATAGGCCACACTGTAGAACATGGGGCACATCATGGGGGACAGAAGAAAATAGGGCACACAGCAGAACCTTGGGCACATCATGGGGCACACAGTAGAACATGGGGCACCTCATAGGGCACACCCCAGAACCTTGGGCACATCATAGGTCACACAGCAGAACCTTGGGCACATCATGGGGCACACAGCAGAACCTTGGGCACATCATGGGGCACACAGCAGAACCTTGGGCACATCACGAGGCACACAGCAGAACCTTAGCCATATCATGGGGCACACAGCAGAAGATGGGGCACATCATGGGGCACACAGCAGAACATTGGGCACATCATAGGGCACTCAGCAGAACCCTGGGCACATCATGGAGAACACAGCAGAACATGGGGCACATTATGGGGCTCACAGCAGGTCATGGGGTACACAGCAGAGGCATAAGGGGGCTCACAGCAGGGCATAGGACACACAGCAAGGCATGGGGCACACCACAGGGCACACAGCAGAACATTAGGCACTTCATGGGGCTCACAGCAGAACATGTGGCACATCATGGGGCACATAGCAGAACATAGGGCGCATTGTGGGTCTCACAGCAGGTCATGGGGCACATCACAGGGTACACAGCAGAACATGGTGCACAACATGGGGCACACAGCAGAACATGGGGTGCATCAAGGGGCTCACGGCAGGGCTTAGGGCACACCATGGGGCAAGCAGCATAACATGGGGCACACAGCAGGGCTTATCACAAGCCACACAGCAGGGCACGGGGTGTACAGCAGGGTGCAGGGAATAGGGCACACAACAGGGTACAGAACAGGGTATGGGGCACACAGCAGGGTACAGGGAACAGCAGAACACACAGCAGGGTACAGGGCACACAACAAGGCATGGAGCGCACAGCAGGGTACAGGGCACAGAAGGGCATAGGGCACACAGCACAGTACAGAAGAGGGTATGGGGCACACAGCAGGGTACAAGGAACAGCAGAACACACAGCAGAGTACAGGGCACACAGCAAGGCATGGGCACAGAGGTATATACATGTAGCGCTAAAGTGTTTCGGTTGATAAACACAGCCCAACCATTGACATAGAAAAGTGAATCACAAAATATTGGTAAATCAAATTAAGTAAATCTACAAACCATAATAACTCAAAAATTATACAAAAAATTATAAAATTACCACATGTGATATGTATCATATACGGTAAGTAACTAGAAACATAATAAAAAAGTTTGTGCCAAAAATTGAATTAATAAAAAAGTCAGTGAAGTTGTTAGAAATCCACAATGTGCAATAAGTGATTGAAGATCCACAGTATATAATGAATAAATTGGAGGTCCTGATCACTGCATAGGCATCCAATATGGTGGATGAAAACTGAAAAGACCAGTGTAATTAAGCAACCACCGCGGTAGATGTAAGCTTACCGGATGGTATGAATTCAGAAGAACATATGTTCTGTGAGTCAAAAAGGCTTATGTTGTCAAGCGACAACCAGGATGTTAGGAGTTCTCTGTGGTTGGAACCCAGAATATCCGGGAACCTCATGAGAAATCGGTCTCCATGGTTGTACATCAGAGGATGTGGTCAATTGAATAGGGGAAATGGAAAAAGATGGCCACATAGCATAATTCCGTATGAACTATTAAAATGTATTAAAAGTAAAACACTTACATTTAAAAAGTGATTCAAGCGCTTGTATAAAATAATGGCGGCAGTGGAGTCCTTCCCGACGCGTTTTGTCTCTTTAAACTTCGTCTGGGCATGGGGCACAGCAGGACACAGGGCACAGTAGGGTACAGGGCACATCAGGGTACATCACACATCAGGGTACAGGGCGCAGCACACATCAGGGTACATCAGGGCACACCGGGGCACATCAGGGCACATCAGTGCAAAATGTTTACTAGCTGTTTTCTTCAAATGCAGAGTAGCGCAGGAAGCGCCTGTAATAAGTTCTCTCTCTCATGTCGCGCTGCTCCCTGTCAGCCCCTCCTCTCTTCTTGTCCACCCAGATGATGTCACAAGCAAATGGGGATGGATGAGAAGAGAGGAGGGACTTCCAGGGAGCAGCGCGACATGAGAGAGAACTTATTACAGATGCTTCCTGCATCTGGCTGAATCTCAATCTACCCGTCAGGCGTCAGCTGTTGGTGATTGATGGGTAGATCGCGTGGACCTCCGGGGGAATTCACCGCAGAACAACTGGGAAAACCCAGTTGAGCAACAATGCAACAGCCAAAATAGGCCCCTGTGAGCACGAGGCCTTAGGCGACTGCCTAATTTCCCTAATTAGAATGCCGATTCTGCTAACAAGGTACATGCTGTGAGGAAAAAAGGTGAAAAAGAAATGAGCTCATCTGTCTGCTGCCTCTCCTATCACTGTCCAAAAATAGGCTGAGGGGTGATTGGACAAGACCTGAAAGTGTTGCCTAATTGAATTAGAAAAAAATGTAGGTCCCTTGATCTGTAAGACAGTATTGTGCTGTGTGATGGAGTTGTGTTAATCTTAGCATTGAGTGGCCAGAAATACAAATCCTTTATTTTATGTGTGTATTTAGCTATTTGTCTGGAGTTGAGCAACACATGTAGTTAAGAGCCTTGCTATTGGTAGCAGCCCAAAATCCCTCATTATTAAAGGTTGCGTCCACATGGGCATACTTAAAGCGGAGTTCCGCCAAAAAATATTTTTTTAAAGTCAGCAGCTACAAAAAGTGTAGCTGCTGACTTTTTAAATAATCAGACACTCACCTGTCCCATGGTCCAGCGATGCGAGAGTACGAAGCCCCGCTCCTCTCCCCCTCCCCTCCACGGCGCTGGCATTCTTGCTGTGGGCGCCCAGCTGTGGCTTCACAGCCGGGCACGCACTGCTCTGCGCGCTGTGAATGGGAGGGAGGGGGGAGAGGTGAACGTCCTTCCGGAGCCGCTGGAGGAAGTGGGAGCTAGATGCCTCTAAAAAGAGGGTATCTGCTCCCCCCCCAAAAAAAATGACATGACAAATGTGGCGTGTCAGGGGGTCACTGTCACTTAAAGCGAAAGTTCCATTTTTGGGTGGAACTCCGCTTTAACCGTACACCCGTGTGAGGGCTGTGTTTTGCCTGCAGGGGATGCACAGTTGTTCCGTCAATCCCCGTACAGGCAGTCTCATTCATGTCAAATGGACACAGCTACTGCTTCCAATTTGACATCTGTGGGGGCGCGTGTCTCTGAACTGTCTGCATTCAAGGACATGCACCCGGACCCACCGAGATGTCATATTGGGAGCAGCAGCTTTGTCTGTGCAGCCATTGCATCCCAGTTGACATGAATGCGATTGCCTGCACGGGGATTCATTGAACACCTGTGCATCCTATGCAGGCAGAACATGGCCTTCAGACATGTGTACGCTTAAAGAGGAGCTCCAGAATCCCCCCAAAAAATTAAAAGTCAGCCACTATAAATACTATAGCGGCTGACTTTTAATATAAGGATACTTACCTGTCCAGGGAGTCCGTGATGTCCTCATCTGAGCAGATCCTTAAATTGGCTTCGGGAGCAGGCACCGACATCATGAGGGAAACAGGCAGTGAACTTTTGTGGCTTCACAGCTAGTTTTCTACTGCACATGGGCAAGTAACACTGCACCTTGTGAATTGTCCCATAGTCTACTAGGACTTGTGATGTGTCCCAGAAGACTGCGGGGGAAGGGTGGGCGAACTTCCCGCTCAGATTGGCGTGGCTCATCTGACCAGAACTGGGAGCGGTTACCTGTCAAAAACAGGTACCTTCTCCCCTGTCCCCCCCAAAAAGTGCCACATGTGGCAGTGGAGGGGGGGGAAGCAATCAAAAAGAACTTCCCCTTTTGGGTGAAGTTCCGCTTTAAGTACCCCTGCGTGAACGAAGCCTTCATTTTATGTGCTCTTTTATGTTGCAATAAAATGTATCACTACTACAGGCAATTGTAGGTCATGCTACTATCGTGGATCTCAGCAAACTACATAAAAGATGGCATTTATACACTATAACATAATGTTTACTATTTAGTATATACCGAAAACATATTATCATTGCATTGTTTATTTTACTTATTTTCTTTAAGTATAGCTTAGTGTATGCATAGGTATTTTTTAGTCTTGAGTAGAATAAAGAAGTGAAAAGATGTGAAACTGCGCTAATAAAACAGACTGATATAAATGACAATTAACCATCATAAAGTGCAAAAAAACTTGTGAATATATGGAGCATATAAGTAATTACTCATAAAAATGGGCATTCAATACATGCACAAAAGTGCACAATCATGTGCATCAGTGCAAATTTTGAGACATATTAAAAAGTCCATAAATTTAGTATGATGACCACCCAAGTGCTGATGAGTGTTGAAAGTTTGTTAATGATTGAATTTGAAGTGTCAGATCCACCGTCACCAAATATAAAAGCTGGCCGCTTACCAGAGACCCATGACCCCCCACTACAGAGGGTCTGGGTAAGCTAATAAGGAATAATCACTCCGGACCACCATCAAAAACCCGACAGCTCCGCTGTGTTGAAAGATTGGGGGCCTTGATATCAGATGGATCAGTAGCGGGGCAGCAAACCCTCAGCACTAAAAGCCATAAATGGAAAGAGAGCTCCAAATAGTGTAAAATCCTTTAGTTTTATTAGATAAAATGTATATAAACACTCACATGTAAAATAACACTGGCGAACGAAATGAAGAGAAGTCTGGGGCCCCGGCCGGATACCCTCAGACAGCCCGTCCTGCTGGTAGCCACAGTGATAGGAGATGACGCGAACACGTCGCTCCGTTCCGCCTTACGCGGCGTTTCGTAACAAGATTACGTCTTCCAGGGGCCCCTGGAAAAACTAAAGGATTTTACACTATTTGGAGCTCTCTTTCCATTTATGGCTTTTCGTGCTGAGGGTTTGCTGCCCCACTACTGATCCATCTGATGTCAAGGCCCCCAATCTTTCAACACAGCGGAGCTGTCGGGTTTTTGATGGTGGTCCGGAGTGATTATTCCTTAAAAGCTTACCCAGACCCTCTGTAGTGGGGGGTCATGGGTCTCTGGTAAGCGGCCAGCTTTTATATTTGGTGACGGTGGATCTGACACTTCAAATTCAATCATTAACAAACTTTCAACACTCATCAGCACTTGGGTGGTCATCGTACTAAATTTATGGACTTTTTAATATGTCTCAAAATTTGCACTGATGCACATGATTATGCACTTTTGTGCATGTATTGAATGCCCATTTTTATGAGCAATTACTTATATGCTCCATATATTCACAAGTTTTTTTGCACTTTATGATGGTTAATTGTCATTTATATCAGTCTGTTTTATTAGCGCAGTTTCACATCTTTTCACTTGGTTTAATTTATGTTTGTGTTACACATAGGGACTGCAGCTTTATATTTTATTCATACATTTACCTATGCGCAGTTTTACCTCTTTTCCTTTAGAATAAAGAAGAGCTTAATCCCGTGTACACTCTCTGATAATATTTTGATACAATGGGAGATGTTTTGTTATTGACAACAGACTTCCTTTCTAAACCTCAGACCCCTTTAGCCTCATTTTTGCCCTGGACTGTACTGATAGCAAACAGACAAATGTACTGTAAACACAAAGTCCTCTCATATTCTGTGAATTTATCGAATGTTCTGTAAGCAGACTGGAGACTTGTGTGTGAAAGTATTATTAATATTGTAGCCATTTACACTAGAATTTCCTAATTTATTGAAGTGTGTTAGCTATTGATGATAGCAGAAATTAGCGGCCTTGAGAAAAAATATAAATTTTTTCAGTTCCACTGTACATGATGCACTTTTTTTGGTTAATCCAAAATAAAAGCTCTCTGTTCTGTAATAGTTATGACCGGTTTACCCTTGTGACAGACAGTAACGCATATTACATGCGTCAGTGTGCTAGGGAGACACTCATAGTGCACTGAAGCTCACGGCACACACCATCATATGTTTGGTTTCCACAAAAGGGTCAGTTGAGGTTTCATTTGGCTACAAAAACAACAAAGGGGAAGGTGCAAACACCTGGTGCATTTCCAGAGAAAAAAGAAATCGTATTCAAAGATAATGGAACCAATAAAACGCATAATCACAAAAGTGCAGTGTGAAACAACATGTGAGTCGGAAGATGCCATATGGTGCAAGGTACAAATGCTCCAACAACCTCCCATATATTAGCAATCTGATGCATTTTGGGGGTGCACCCCTTTCCTGTGCGCCCCTGAAACTCATCTTCCAACTCACATGTTGTTTCACACTGCACTTTTGTGAGTATGCTTTTTATTGGTTCCCTTGTCTTTGAATAAATAAAAAAAAAATTCTCAGGTAATGCACCAGGTGTTTGCGCCTTCCCCTTTGTTGTTTTTGTAGTTTCACATTGGCCTCCCCTGTATGAGGACGGCTGCAGCCGCCAAGCATTGGGTTAATTGGCAACTGATTCAAAAAGAATGAACATGAGTTACCAAGTGTGTCCTAGGGAGTGATTCTGTTAGGGGGCGTGGCTAGGAGTGACACGTCCCTGATCGCTGCTCCTGATGATAGGGAACAGATGATCAGTGACATGTCACTAGGAAGAACGGGGAGATATTGAGTTTACACTGACATCTCCCCATGACATGATTGCGGGACACCGGCAGACATCAAGTCCGCGGGTCCCACGGGCACGATCACGGAGATCGCGGCTGGGTAGCGCGCGCGCCGCTGGGGGCGCACACACGACCATGTGGCAGCAAATTTAAAGAGACGTATGTGTACGCTCATTTGCCTGTCCAAGCCATTCTGTCTACGTACATCTACATGCGGCGGTCGGCATGTGGTTAAAAGCACAAATACAGCCTTCTCATATAATGCTGGGAAAGTGCGCTTGTTTTTTTCTCCGTGTAACACAGACAGATGCTGGTATCACCTTGAGCTCAGTATAATCCTGAACAGAATAGCCAGGCGTCTTTTATTTATACTAAAAACATGGATAACAAAGGAAGGTGGTGGTTTCAGAATAAGCCAATCAGACACTTGTATTCTTTCAAAAGAACCAATCACACACACATGTGTATATATTCAAATAGAAATGCAGTAGTGACATGTCCAGATGGTCGTGTGCAAAACCATGCAGCAAGCACATGGTTCTGAACACGATCGTGTGCACACTCCGACTGCTACCAATGATGCGAGCCATACTCTATCATAGCTCAGTGGGCCATAATTTTGTATGGTTATGCTATGGTTCCCATGTACGCAGATCTGCTCACTAGGAGTTAAAGATGTGATTGCCATGGAGTGGCCAGTCCTTTGGTGAGGCATAAACAAACATCCTTAAAAAAGCAAACAGATCTGCCATGTCCACGGAAGGTTTCTGAAGCCAATGGCCTTCCACCAATGGCCTTCCACCAACGTCTGTATGTTGAATACGCTCACATGATTTTAATTATTTTAATTATCCAGACATAGACTGGGCGGAGGGAACATTTAAGGCTCGCCAGTTCCTTAGTGTCTTGCAGGACAATTTTATGGGTCAGATGGTAGACGCACCAACTAGAAACAAAACATTACTAGATCTACTGATTACCAACAATACAGACCTGATAACAGATGTGGAAATACGGGGCAATTTAGGTAACAGCGATCACAGGTCAATTAGTTTCAGTATAAATCACACAAATAGGAAACATGAAGGGAACACAAAGACACTGAATTTCAAAAGAGCCAACTTCCCTAAACTACAAACCTTGCTAAAAGGCATAAATTGGGATAAAATATTCGGAACAAAGAATACGGAGGAGAGATGGGTTTGCTTTAAGAGCATATTAAATAAGGGCATTAGCCAATGTATCCCATTGGGTAATAAATTTAAAAGAGCGAACAAACATCCTGGATGGCTTAACTCCAATGTAAAAATGCATATAAAAGCAAAGGAGAAGGCCTTCAAAAAATACAGGGTTGAGGGATCATCCTCAGCATTCAGAATTTATAAAGAATGCAATAAGAAATGTAAGGGTGCAATTAGGATGGCTAAGATAGAACATGAAAGACACATAGCGGAAGAGAGCAAAAAAAATCCCAAGAAATTCTTTAAGTATGTAAACAGTAAAAAAGGGAGGACAGACCATATTGGCCCCATAAAGAATGAGGAAGGACATCTGGTTACAAAGGATGGGGAGATGGCAAAGGTATTGAATTTATTCTTCTCCTCAGTGATTCACGAGTGAATCGGGGGGCTTCAGTAACCAAAACTGCAGTGTTTATCCTCATGACACAACACAGGAAGCACCTACATGGTTAACAGAGGATGGAATTAAAATTAGACTTGAGAAACTTAACATTAATAAATCACCAGGACCAGATGGCTTGCATCCGAGGGTACTTAGGGAACTCAGTCAGGTGATTGCCAGACCGTTGTTCCTAATTTTTACAGACAGTCTATTGACTGGAATGGTACCAGCTGATTGGAGAAAAGCCAATGTAGCACCAATATTTAAAAAGGGCCCAAAAAACATCCCTGGGAATTACAGACCAGTTAGCCTAACATCAATAGTATGTAAACTCTTGGAGGGGATGATAAGGGACTATATACAAGATTTTAGTAATAAGAATGATATCATTAGCAGTAATCAGCATGGATTCTTGAAGAATCGTTCTTGCCAAACCAATCTATTAACCTTCTATGAGGAGGTGAGTTGCCATCTAGATAAAGGAAGGCCCGTAGACGTGATGTATCTGGATTTTGCATTTGACACAGTTCCCCACAAACGTTTACTGTACAAAATAAGGTGCGTTGGCATGGACCATAGGGTGAGTACATGGATTGAAAACTGGCTACAAGGGCGTGTTCAGAGGGTGGTGATAAATGGGGAGTACTCAGAATGGTCAGGGGTGGGTAGTGGGGTTCCCCAGGGTTCTGTGCTGGGACCAATCCTATTTAATTTGTTCATAAACGACCTGGAGGATGGGATAAACAGTTCAATCTCTGTATTTGCAGATGATACTAAGCTAAGCAGGGCAATAACTTCTCCGCAGGATGTGGAAATCTTGCAAAAAGACCTGAACAAATTAATGGGGTGGGCAAGTGAGGTTAAATGTATAAAAATGTAAAATAATGCATTTGGGTGGCAAAAATATGAATGCAATCTATACACTGGGGGGAGAACCTCTGGGGGAATCTAGGATGGAAAAGGACCTGGGGGTCCTAGTAGATGATAGGCTCAGCAATGGCATGCAATGCCAAGCTGCTGCTAATAAAGCAAACAGAATATTGGCATGCATTAAAAGCAGGATCAACTGCAGAGATAAAACGATAATTCTCCCGCTCTACAAGACTCTGGTCCGGCGGCACCTGGAGTATGCTGTCCAGTTCTGGGCACCAGTCCTCAGGAGGGACGTACTGGAAATGGAGCGAGTACAAAGAAGGGCAACAAAGCTAATAAAGGGTCTGGAGGATCTTAGTTATGAGGAAAGGTTGCGAGCACTGAACTTATTCTCTCTGGAGAAGAGACGCTTGAGAGGGGATATGATTTCAATTTACAAATACTGTACTGGTGACCCCACAATAGGGATAAAACTTTTTCGCAGAAGAGAGTTTAATAAGACTCGTGGCCACTCATTACAATTAGAAGAAAAGAGGTTTAACCTTAAACTACGTAGAGGGTTCTTTACTGTAAGAGCGGCAAGGATGTGGAATTCCCTTCCACAGGCGGTGGTCTCAGCGGGGAACATTGATAGCTTCAAGAAACTATTAGATAATCACCTGAATGACCGCAATATACAGGGATATGTAATGTAAAACTGACACATAATCACACACATAGGTTGGACTTGATGGACTTGTGTCTTTTTTCAACCTCACCTACTATGTAACTATGTAACTATGAGGGACTGGGGGACATCTGACAACCT
Source organism: Lithobates clamitans (assembly GCA_037952925.1). Taxonomy (NCBI): domain Eukaryota; kingdom Metazoa; phylum Chordata; class Amphibia; order Anura; family Ranidae; genus Lithobates; species Lithobates clamitans. The sequence continues at coordinate 1,541,473 of JBBGZY010000160.1, forward strand.
AAATTAATAAAAATTTCCACAACATCATGAAGGGGTAGTGACACTTGATTTAGAAATAAGTGCAAGCTGTCGATAATGGAAGTCTTTTGGAAATATATCTTTCATCAAAAGGCTGGTTTCACATTTAGCCATTTTCTACACGCCATGTTTGCACTGGTAGAGCAGCCCACTCATTTGAATGGGCTGCTGTACCTGTGGGAAACACAGGAAAAAGATCCCTTCACTTTTTTAAAATCGCAGGTTCACTAAAACTGTGCTTTTTCACCATGCGGATTCATGCACCTGAAAATATGCTGTGTTTTCAGATGCGTGGGGGTGCCATTAAGAATTATGATACCCTCATGTGTTTGCTAAAAAGTATCGCTTTTCGCCTGAAGGTGCCTGTGAGTATGGGAAAGCATGTAATTTACATTCTCGCAGACTCGCACTTGTGTGAATCTAGCCTAAGGCTGAAAACAAAACAGGCTTTTGTGTCAGAGATAATATATGAGAATAAATATATGTAAACCCTGAATAACATTTGCTTAAGCATTGCATGTCATAAATAGGGATGGTCGAACAGTTCGGGCCAAGCAAAAGTTCGGGCCGAACTTTGGTTGTTCGGACGTTCCGCGAATAGCGAACATTAAGCAGTGTTTGCGGCAAATTCAAAAGCCGTGGAACCCCATTAAAGTCTATAGGACACAAACATGAAAAAACAAAAGTGCTCATTTTAGGGTTGAAAATATTTTTATTGTTATAAAGCAACAAAAGAGTTAATACATTTGACATAAAGGAAGGCATATTGAGAAATCAATCAGCAAGCAAAATGGCTATCGCCCACAGCTAAGCTGATTATTATTATGTAAATTTTAACATAAATGAATCATGTCTGGTATCAGGATAAAAAGTCAGGAAGAAAGAGAACGGAATAATTAGGAAATAAGTAGGGGGGAAGAAGAACAGAAAAGAAAGGAGGGGGAGAAAAGGGGGGAAGAGTAGGGAGAGGGGGTTCCGCTGGCTGGGGTTGAGAAGGAAGGACTCCATATCCCTAGACATGGTCAGGGGATCGACTAGTGTTTAAATTTATAGGGGAAGCTATAATCTAGGGAGCAGGGAGCAAGGAAGACAGTGTATCTGAGGCGGAGAAGCGCTGCCAAGCCGACCATAAAATTGTGAATTTCTCATAGGTGTCGTTGTCAAGCGCTAGCATCTCCTCCATTCGCATGATATCATTCATGGTGGAGATCCAGAGAGACAATGGGGGGATAGTCGCTGTTTTCCAGAAAAGGGGTATGAGTTGGCGAGCTGCCGATAAAAAAAAACGTAAAAGATTGCGCTTTTGGGAGGCTATGGAGCCTGGCAGAATAGATAGGAGGGCTATTTCAGGGGTCAGGTGCAGAGGTTCATCGTATATTTTTTCATAAACCTGGGATACCTGATTCCAGAAGGGCCGGATCCGATCACATTCCCAACAGATATGTAGGTACGATCCTGTCGCAAGAGAACAACGCCAACACAGATTTGAAGTGGAGGGGAAGATTTTCCGTAGAGAGGCGGGGTCCCTATACCATCTCGTCATGACCTTGAAGTTTTTTTCTTGCGAATAGCATGAGATTGAGGACTTATGTGCGAAATGGAACGCAGTTTGCCAATCCGCTCTGGAGATGGTCTTTCCCAGGTCTGCCGACCATACTCTAGTGTAGGTGGGGAGGTCTTTCTGTGTAAGAGAATGAATAAGACTGTAGATATGTGAGAGTAGGTGTCTAGGTAACTCTTGCATAGAGCTGAGGTGTTCAAAGTCAGTCAAGGGGCGATGGGTCTGAGAGGAAGTGAAAAGATGTTTGGTGAAGGTAGAAAGGTGTATGGAAGTGAGCCAGTCTCGATTCCCTGTAGGGATGTTTGGTGTTCCATTGTCGGTCCGGATAAAGGAGTGTGCTTGGGGCCAGGAGGAACGAGAGAGAGGGCCAATAGCATGAGCTCCTATTCCCTGTGGAAAGGCGGGATTATCGAAAAGTGATGATAAGGGAGATGGGTCTGAAGATAGAATCTCGCATAGACCTCTCTTATACCAAAGAATGAGGGCAGCTGTGGTAAGGGGTGATGAATCCGCCAAAACTGATAAGTTACATTTGTAGCCCCATAGCAAAGCCCTAAGGTCAACGGGGGACATATCCTGTTCAACCAGAACCGACGATTTTTGGGAAGGTCGTGGGAACCAATCAAGAATACGTGCCATTACTGTGGCTTTGTAATATAGCTCAAAATCAGGTAGACCTGTACCTCCTTGCAGTTTTGGTCGGGTGAGTAACTTAAATTTGATTCTCGACAATCCTTTATTCCACAGGAAGCGGATAGAGAGAGAGCGTAGAGTGGAGAAAAAGGGTTTGGGTATCAAGATTGGGATGGTCTGAAATAGGTAAAGCAATTTGGGTAAGGTGTCCATCTTAAGGGTGTTTATGCGTCCAAACCAGGGTATTGGTTTGTCTCCCCAGGAGGCAAGGTCTTTACGGAGTTGAGAGAGGAGGGGAATGTAGTTCAGTGTATAGAGAAGTGATAGGTTAGCCGGTATAGTAACGCCTAAATACTTAATGCCCTTGGTCTGCCAGTGAAAGGTATAGTTAGATTTGAGGGAGGACAATGTAGGAGCAGAGAGAGAGATATTAAGCGCATCAGTCTTGGAGATATTGAGTTTAAAATTGCTCAAGCTTCCGAAACGTTGGAACTCTAAGAGCAAGGAGGGGAGAGTAATATGTGGTTGGCATGCGTAAATGAGTAGATCGTCGGCGTAAAGTGCAGGTTTATGGTGTGCGGAAGGCGTGTGAATGCCTTGTATGGAATCATTTTGGCGAATGGCACATGCTAGATGTTCCATTACTATAGCAAAAAGAAGGGGTGAGAGGGGGCATCCCTGGCGAGTTCCATTGGAGATGTCAAATGCAGCTGAAGGAGTACCATTAACCAGGACCGAGGCAGAGGGATTGGAGTAGAGTGACATGATTTTGGAGATGAAAGGGGATCCCAACCCAATTTGTTCAAGGGAAAGTTTTAGGAGGCGCCAGTTGACCCGATCGAAGGCCTTCTCGGCATCAAAGGAGAGAAGGCAGAGCTGTTGATGGTGGCGTTGGGCATAGGAGATGAGGTTAATGGTTCTGACGGTGTTGTCTCATGCCTCTCTGCCCGGGACGAAGCCCACCTGGTCTCTATGTATGATCCCGGGGAGAGAGGGAGAGAGACGATTGGCGAGGATTTTGGCAAAGAGCTTAAGGTCAATGTTTAAAAGCGATATCGGGCGGTAACTACTGCATTGGGAAGGGTCTTTATTGGGTTTTGGTATAATGAGGACATTGGCTGAGAGAAGTGTTTTGGAAGGGAGGGTGGTTTCATCTATAGAATTAAAGGCCTTAGTGAGAAACGGTACCAATAGGGGTGCGAAGGTTTTGTAAAACCTCGGGGAGTAGCCATCGGGGCCTGGACATTTACCCGGTTTTAATTCCTTGATGGCGCCAAGGAACTCCGGTTCCAATAGAGGGTCATCTAAATCCGCGGAAGTCTGGGGGTCAATCACAGGTAGTGCTGTTTCCATTATATAGGTCCACATTGGGTCTTGGGATGGGGGCAGAGGACTCGGTGGGGAGGATTGCGGCAAGTTATATAACTGGGCATAATAATCTTTAAATGTGGTGGATATGTCTTTGCAACCATAAACTTTAGTCTGGTCTGGTTTGGTGATGAAGGGAATGGGAAGGCGTGGGACCCTGGGATGGATAACCCGTGCCAGATGTTGGCCGCATTTATTGGCTATAGAGTAATAAGATTTTCGGGCGCGATCCCTAGCTATGAGAGAGTGAGAGTCTAATAATTGGAGTAAATCTCAGCGGGAGTTGGAAAGGGCCACAAAAGTGGAGGGGTCCAGATTTGATTTGTGTAGGGATTCGAGATCTGAGATGTTGGTCAGTAGGCGTTTGATGTCGTCAGACCTAATCTTTTTCAGACGTGAGCCGTTTTGGATTAGCACGCCCCTGACCACACATTTCAGCGTCTCCCATTGATTAAGTGGGGAAGTTGTATCTGCCATGTGGTCGATTTTAAAGTTGTGAATAGCTTTAGTAACTTCAGCGATGCATACTGAGTCTCGTAAGAGATTATCATTGAGGCGCCAGGAATGCCCCCTACGTAACCGTGGGGGCCGGGCGAAAGATAGGTATACAGGAGCGTGGTCAGACCAAAGAGCATGTCCTATAGAGGTTAGTAAGGGTGTGTCTATGAGGGATTGGGAGATGAGAAAATAGTCCAGTCTGCTATATGAGTTGTGAGCTATAGAGAAGTATGTGAAGTCTCTGTCAGTAGGGTGATGTATGCGCCACACGTCCACTAATTGACAAGAATGTAGAGATTTTATGTGTGAGAGTGAGGTCGTGGACATGGAAGACTTACCAGTAGATGTGTCGGCAGACGGGGAAAGGACCACATTGATGTCTCCTCCAACAATAATACTAGAACCTCCAAAAGAGGTCAATCTGGCGAGAGTGGATGATAGGAAGCGCACCTGATATGTGTTTGGAGCGTAGATGTTGGCGACTGTAAAGAGAAAATCATTGATTTTTAGTTTGAGAAATATAAAACGACCGTGATCATCAATATATGAGTCAATAACCTCAGGGTGAAAGGACCTATGAAACGCGATCGAAACCCCCTTGGACTTTGCAGCGGGGTTGGTACTGTGAAACCAAGTGGTATAGAATCGACTGCGCATCATGGGTATGGAATTGGTCCTGAAATGGGTTTCTTGTAATAAGAGAATGTTAGTTTTCTGTTTATGGAAGTGATAAAGGATCTGGCTACGTTTTTCTGGGGTATTAAAGCCTCTACAGTTGTAAGAAGCTAGATTAAGTGGTGGAGTAGCGGTCATATCAAGGTGGGTGTAAAGGGAAGGGGGAGAAAAAAGAAACAACGAGAGTCCCTCGAAAAGCCGCCCCAGCCAGCGGGGGAGTGGGAGGGGAAGGGAACACGTGAGGGGAGGAGGTAGATACGAGGGAGAGAGCGGGGAAAGGTAGAAGCAGAATGAGAGAAATATCAGGGAGGATCGGGGGAGAAAAAAGAAAAAGAAGAGAAAGCGGGGTATGGAACAGGGTCCCAGTATCCATGGTTGTCCAATTAATATTACAGTCTGACCTGAGAAGATCAGAAGAGGGAGCCCGGGACCCTAATCTTAGCAATTTAAACAGTGTACTGGTTGTAAAAAGGTAGGCCACCAGGTGGCACCAGTTAAACAAAAGTTGGGAGAAAGAAAATAAAAAAAATAGCAAACAAAACAAAAGACTGTAAGGTATAGGGTATCTGTAAACCATGGAACGGTGCCAAGTGGGGGCACCGAATATTCCTAAGGGGGGGTTAGTGTTTAGCATGGCGGAAGCTCCCGGGGCCCCGGGAACCACAGGGCCAATAATATGTGGGTTAATCTGGGCTGTACTTGTAAATGTAACTAGCATATATAAGTATAGATAGTAAGGTTTCAAGATCGGAGACATAATAAGGGTGAAAAGCATGGGATAATACAACATTCTAAACAATTGGGTGTACCATGAGAGCAACGGTAGAGTGCAAACAGGTACACCAGTCAAAAAGGCAGTTCAATAGTAGTAGTCAGGAACCTCCGGCCTGACGAGACTGGAAGAGCGGTGGGATCAGCTTCACAACAGGTGAGGACTGCAGCAGTCCCATGAGGCCAAAGAGGATCTTCCTGATGCCGCTTATGAGCCTTTGAGCTAATTGTAGCAGCGAAACCTGGTATCTTCTAAGGCATAGGGGTCCCGAACGTGGGTAACCATAACATTAAGGAAAAGGTTTCTGTCTTCCAACTGAAAAAAACAAAGAAAAAAAGAATAACCCAGTAACAGGAACTGCTTGCTGGAAGAGGTGTGTAAAAGCGAAGGCTATCTGTAGAGGCTCAAGAGTTGGAAGTCCTTAAGGATCCAAGGTGGTGTAGTAGGCATTCCTACTCAGGTAGAGGAAAAAACAATAGAAGACCAGCCGGACCGTATAACATCAGTCATCAGGGTCTATGCGGGGTGAGGATCCAGGACGGCGTTTGCGGCTGTGTTTCTGCCACTGAGGGATGTACGGCAGGCCTGGTGTAGTTGGAGAGAAAGGCCAGTCTGGCAGAGACACCTGTGGCAACTCCAGGGTGCCCAGGAATGCAAGGAGGTCGCCCAGCATGCGGAATGTGGCAGTCTTACCCTCATGGTGCACTTGTAGCTGAAAGGGAAAGCGCCATTGATATTTTATTTGACGTGATTGGAGAAGCTGTGTGAGAGGCTTCAGGGCCTTCCGCATGGTCAGGGTTAAACGTGAAAGGTCAGGAAGTAGCATCACAGGGGTGGTATTGAAAAGGATAGAGTCCTGCACGCTGGCTGCCCGCATGATGGATTCCTTAATGTTGTAAAAGTGCACTCTGCAGAGTGTATCTCGAACGAATGAAGGGTCAGGATTCCTGGGGCCTGAGATCCTGTGGACCCGGTCAAGTTCAAGTGGGTTATCTTTGGGTAATTGTAAGAGCTGGTTGAAAATGGCCGTCACCGCTGCCCTCAAGTCCTTGGGTTCCACAGATTCAGGAATGCCGCGTATGCAAATATTATTACGCCTGTTTCTGTTCTCGATGTCATCTTGTTGAAACGCAAGGTGCTGCAGCATGGTTGTATGGGAGTTAAGTATTTCCTCATGCTTCTGAACAGAGGCATGGAGTGTCTCTGTCGTGGCTTCAATGTCCTCAAAACGAACACCAATGTCCCTTTTAAGCTCAGAAATCTCCTGTTTGTAGGTTTTTTCTATGCGGTGCACACACTGCTCAAAATCGGCCTTGGTAGGGAGAGACCGCATGTAGCTGTGCAGGGATCTCATCTGGGATTCCAGATCCCATCCATCCTCAGATCCTATGGATGCAGTGGATCGGCATCTGGGGAGACTGGTGGGGGAAGCTGGGGGCACAGGGGTAGTGTGAGATGCCTGTGAGCAGGCCATAGTGTCCAGGGCTGATTCGGAGCGGGCTGGGGACGGAGGCGCCGGCGCCATCTTAGATCTCGGCTGGCGCTGGGCCGCGGCCGAAGATCGGGTGAAAAAGTTCCCCAAATCCCCTCCTGGACGAGAACCCCCCGTTCCCTGTTGGTCCCGGTACTTAGCCTTCCCCATCGGAGTAGTTTATACAGCCTGATTCCGTTCAGAAACGTCCTGTGGAGCCGCGGGATCCGGGAGCTGTGGAACAGCACGTCCTCTCACTCCATGCGTCAGGCCACGCCCCCCCAAAAGTGCTCATTTTAAAGGCGTATATGCAAGTTATTATCATAAAAAGTGTTTGGGGACCCCGGTCCTGTCCCAGGGGACATGTATCAATGCAAAAAAAAGTCTTAAAAACAGCCATTTTTTCAGGAACAGTGATTTTAATAATGCTTAAAATGAAACAATAAAAATGAAATATTCCTCTAAATATCGTGCCTGGGGGGTGTCTATAGTATGCCTGTAAAGTAGCACAGTTTTCCCCTGTTTAGAAAAAAATACCACAGCAAAATGACATTTCTAAAGGAAAAAGTCATTTAAAACTGATCACGGCTGTAATGAATTGTCGGATCTCGGTGATATAGATAAAACTCATTGAACAAACGGCAAGGATTCCCCCCCAGTCCATTACCAGGCCCTTTGGGTCTGGTATAAATATTAAGGGGGACCCGGGACCAAAATTTTTTTTTAAATTTGCGTGGTGGTCAAAATCCATACCAGGCCCTTCAGGTCTGGTATGGATATTAAGTGGAACCCTGCGACAAATTTTTTTAAAAATGGAGTAGGGGCCCCCCGGAAAATTCATGCCAATTCCTTCAGGTCTGGTATGGATTTTAAGGGGAACCCTGCTCCAAAATAAAAAAAAATGCTGTAGGCCAAAAACCATACCAGATCATTATCCGAGCACACAAAATGGCAGGATGGAGGAAAAGAGGGGGGAGGAGAGAGCACCCCCCCTGAACCGTACTAGGCCACATGCCCTCAACGTGGGGAGGGTGCTTTGGAGTGGCCCCCCAAAGCACTTGTCTCCATTTTGATGGGGGGCTTATCGGAATCTGGAAGCATTTAACAAGGGGACCCCCAGATCCCGGCCTCCCCCCTATGAGAATTGGCAACGGGTACCTTGTACCCCTACCATTTCACAAAAAAAGTGTCAAAAAAATAAAAAAGTCCCGCGATGTAGATCCATCTCACGCTGCCCGACAAGCCGAAAAAAGAATTAAAAAAAGACGCAACAGCTCCGCCTCCATGGCAGGCTCCAGCCGAGTGACGTTTCTTCTCACTCGGTGTTATCAGTACAGATAAGCATATTTATGATATAACACAGACACAGGTGAACTTATTATTCTAATACAGAGGGGATGGGAGCTTTTTATACAAATGGCTTAACAATCAATCAAAGAAAATTGAGAAATATCTGATTTTAACACTGGTGCAGTGTTTGCTAGATAGTATTAATTTAATTATAATACAATAAATATGTTCAAAGAGAGCACAAGGACAACAAACACAGTATACTGCCATTCCTTCATTTTCCAGTCAGTGTGCTAACTTTACCATAAATCAATACAGAAGCTCCAGGAGAAGGATGATGAACTTGCAATACTTAGAATAAGTATAAGTATTACGGTTACAGGAAGGCCAAGGAGTTTGGACTAGAAACTTTAAATAGTTAAGTTTTGAGGGGAGGTTAAAATTAAAGTCATGGTTTCTAAATAAGGAATTGATTGAGTTTTAGGGGACTTCATTATTCGAAACAATCAGTGGCAAAAGTTTTGCACCCAAAAAATACAGCCACTAGCTGAACTGCCAGAGACCTGGCTGTGCTACTTAGTAGGAGTGTTTGGACTAGAAGCTCAGCTAATTACATTTACAAATCTTATGAAAGGTAACATATATTTCAGTGGTGTATTTATCTTTTTACCTGGTGTTCAGCTTTATCAGTTTCACTTTTCCACTTTTATATTACAAGATAAACAAATGCATGTTATAAATGCCTGAAATGTTTCACTTTCCAAGGGAAAACACCAAACAGGTGATTTTGTTTTCCCAACATTCAGATATTTATACTGATAAGAGGCTTGGAGGAGCTCAGATATAAGGAAAGATTAGCTGAACTGAATTTATTCTCTCTTCAGAAGAGGCAATTAAGGGGGGATATGATCAACATGTATAAATACTTAAAGTGTAAGTTTACCTTTACGGAGAATATCTAAGGTGAACTTACACTGGACCCCCCTCCCCATGTCTCTTTGTCCCGCTGTACCTGAAGCTGGCGATCACACGCTTGGACTGGAGACATCGGGTCGCCGCTTCACCGGTCCAGGGATTTGTAATCCTTGTGGCTTTCTCTCTTCTTTTCCCCCACTGACAGGACGGGCTAGGAGGGCTCCGATTGGTCAGCGGCGTCTATGTGACGGCGCTGACCGATTAGAATGTCTCCTATAAATACCTTTACGAGGTACGTTTATAAGATTAAGCCACGGGGGATTTCAAATCCCCGGACCGGTGAAGCGGAGACCCAATGTCCCCTAGTGGATGATCAACGGCTTCAGGTACAACGGGACCAGGAGCGATGGGGTCCAGTGTAAGTTCACCTTACAGATTTTCTGTAAAGATGAACTTACCCTTTAAGTGGTCATTTTAGTAAATTTGGTATAGAGTTATTCACTTTGAAGTCATTACAGAGGACAAGGGGGAACTCTGGGAGATTTACTAAAGGCAAATATACTGTGCACTACAAGTGCATCTGCAAGTGCACGTGCAGTTGTACTAGATCTGAGGGGAAGCTCTGAAATTAGGGAAAGCTCTGCCTACTGATTTCTATCATCCAAACATGTGCTGTTTTTTTTTTATTTACCTTGCATTTTCCCTTCAGATCTAGAGCAAGTGCACTTGCGGGTGCATCTGCAGTGCACAGACTATTTACCTTTCGAAAATCAACCCCTTTATGTCTGGATGAAAAGAGATTTAAAGTGGTTCTAAAGCCTTTAGGTTCTTTACTGTAATGCATTCTACACAGTAAGGTTATATACCACCTGTGCTGCAGATTCACCCCACATTACCCTTACGTGAGCCTGATCTCAATCCTAAGTGGTGGTGCATGAGAGCACCAGGCTCTCTCCCTCCTCACTGGGCAGATCGATAGCAGCGGGAGCTGTCAATCAAATCCAGTGATGAGGGAGTGGGGGCAGGGCTGCCCTGTCTGTGTCAATAGATGCAGACGGGGCAGCTTGGGAGCAACTTCCTATGGGGGCACTTGCCGAAGAGGCGGAGCCAGGACCACCAGCAGGGGAATGCAGAAGAGGAGCATCTGGGCTGCTCTGAGCAAAATCATTGCACAGAGCAGGTAAGTTTGACATGTATATTCTTTTAATTAAAAAAAAAATTGAAGCTTTAATAACATTTTAACCTTCACATACAGAGAGGCTTCTTCACTGTAAGAGCTGTGAAAACGTGGAAAAGACTCCAGAACTGGTTCTGGCCAATTCAGTAGATTGTTTTAAATGCATGAGCAAATTATAACTGGATACTAACATTTATAGGTAATAATGCCATGGGTTGTTGACCCAGGGAGTATCCGATTGATTCTGAGGTGCTCAGGAAGGAATTTTTTTCCCCACTGCAGCAAATTGGATCATGCTTTATTGTTTTCTTTTTTTGCCTTCCTTTGGATCATCGGTGGAATAAGGATTGTATATGAGGAGGTTTTTCATTTGTTTTTTTTTCTATTGGTTGAACTGGATGGACTTGTGTCTTTTTTCAACCTAATTATGTAACTATGTAACTATATTGGTAAAAAGATCTGGAAACCTTTTAAGGAAATCCTTGGTCATGGCATACACTTTCATTTTATAACATCAGCATTGTAATGGCAATACAAACAAGTTATTTTTGACTATCCATTATAAGCTTACTTGAAAATGTCCTTTTATGTTGTGAGCAGTGCTGGGACAAGGCCATTTGGTGCCCAGGGCAAAGATGGTAAACTGCGCCCCCCCCCCCCCCCCCCCATTTTTAAGAAAGAATCAATGTCATTTCAAAACAAGGATATACTTAAAACACTACAAATTCAATTAAGTTTAATGCGATAGAAACAGAGTTCACTCACACCTTTTAATTATATGTACAGTCAGGTCCATAAATATTGGGACATTGACACAATTCTAATCTATTTGGCTCTATACACCACCACAATGGATTCCACCACTGGTCCACAGTGGGAGGATTCCCCCTTCCACCTGGAATGTGTAGATGGGGGAATTGGAACGTTCTTTTTTTTTTATTTAACCTAATAGTTGAATGAAAAAAGTGATCAATGTATGGGCAGACCAAGAGCTAACACTAAGATAGTTTAACCTCTTGACATCCACGCTATAGCTGAATGACGGCCACAGCGCGGACCTGAATTTCCGGGAGTGCACGTGCCCTGTGCGTGCTGTGATCACCGAGTCACTGAGTCCCGGCCCCTTACAATGTGATCAGCTGTCAGCCAATGACAGCTGATCACATGATCAAAACAAAAGCTCTGTGATCGTTTTTTTTTTTTTCTCCTCACGCTGACAGCGCGAGGAGAAAAAAAAGCTGATCACCGGCTCATCTGCAAGGGACATTGGTCCCGAAGAGGAAGAGGCAATTATGCCTCATCTGTGCCACCTACCTATGCCCATGAGTGCCACCTATCAATGCCCACAAGTGCCACCTATCAATGCCACCTAGCAGTGCTGCCTATCAGTGTAACTGATCAGTGCCCATTATTGCCATCCATCAGTGCCGCCTCATCAGCGTACATCAATGAAGGAGAAAAATTACCTGTTTTTAAAATTTTATAACAAAATATACTAACATTTTTTTTTTTTTATTCGGTCTTTTAACATTTTTTTTAACAATAAATAAAAACCACAGAGGTGATCAAATACCACTAAAAGAAAGCTCTATTTGTGTGGAAAAAAATGATAAAAATTTTATTTGAGTACAGTTTTGTATGACCGCACAATTGTCATTCAAAGTGCGCCAGCGCTGAAAGCTGAAAATTGGTCTGGATAGGAAGGGGGTTTAAGTGCCCAGTAAGCAAGTGGTTAAATCTCAGCTGTTTCAGTGAGAACTGGCTAAGATTAGAACCATTAATGGGCAGGCTGAATGTACAAAGTTGATCGATCAAATTGGGTACAATCAGCCTCCTGGATATTCTTATGATTATCACTAGCGGTTGTTATATCTGCTAGTGATAATCACTATTTGTTGGGACAATACAATTGCTCAGCAGAAGGGATTCCGCTGTCAGCACTGACTGAGCTGACAGGAGAATTATGTAAATTTCTTTCCTGCAATCTGTGGTTACTGGAAAGAAATTTGTACCATCTATTGTCTAACTGAAAGTGAAAGTGAAAGTTTGTGAATATCTTGAAAGAACATGAGGGGGGGAGACAGATGGGGGATAGAGATAAGGACAGTTCAGTGATCACTGTGTACTGCAGTTTACACATGACTGACCCAGGTCCAGGCTGGAAGCTCAGGCATCTTTGGCACACAGGATTCTGCAGCTTTTCATATCTCCCGCCCACACATCCCTTCTCTTCAGATACATCTGCACGTCGGGGATAGTGTGGGCGGGGCGGGAAGTCACTGGAGGAGCAGAGGTGGGAGGAGCTGTATTCCTCCCTGATCTCTCGTCAGTGAGGGGGGAGGTAATGTGTTTGCTGGGCTGTGTAAGTGTCACAGTCAGACACTCTTACACAGCTGCAGCCACAGTCTCAGTATTTACAGACTGATTCTCCTGTCCTACGGACGGGAGAAATCAGTCTGTTTCCTCACAGTTACCAAGATAATGGGAGGCTTGTCCGCCCCTCCCCCTGCTGGTTCAATCCCTCCTGAAGTCGCTCTCCTCCCTGCCAATGAGGGTGGGGGAGCAGATCGGTCGGAGCGGCTCTCATATTATGCTCAGAGTCAGCGAGCAGAGGGAGGGGGAGAAATCCGCCCCCTCTCACACTCCGCCCAGGGCACCCGCCCCTCTCGCCCACCCCTTGTACCGGTGTTCTGACGAGAACTGTCCTCCTATCATATAGTGTCCGCCCCGTACTGCGCAGGCACAGCGCCTGCGCAGTACGGAGGAGAAGGAGATGCCGAAAGTGTCCGAAGTTGATCAACTGACCATCAGCTGTACACGGCGCTCGGGCACTTCTTAGCAATGGCTTTGTAAGAGGGCCCCTCGCGGGCTCGCTTCGCTCGCCACGCTTCGGGCACGGCCTCGCTGCGCTCGGCATCTATTTATTCTTACTCTATGTCCACTTGGATAGTAGGGAATGAACCTGGACACAGGGTAAGAATAAAAGCGCAGGCGCCGTGTACAGCTGACGATCAGCTGTTGAACTTCGGAGACTTTCGGCGTCTCGTTTGTCCTCCGTACTGCGCATGCGCAGTACAGGGCGGACACTTTTGGATAGGGGACAGTATTCGACAAGACACCAGCCATGGTTGTGAGTGCTGCCTGGATGCTGGCCTTCTCTTTCCACAACCTCCTGGATTCACTGCATGATTTGCAGCTTCTATGCGGTTTACTTTCAATTTCTAAGGATTAAATTTCCCATGGTACCTTGCTCAGGGCCGCTGATAGGTCAGTACAACTGGCCCTGCTGTACTGGGCCCGACCAGCAGGGGGGCCTGGGCAACCTTAACAGAGAACTAATTAATGGAAAAGAAAACCTCCCCCAGCCACAATGACCGAACATCGAACCACCCACCCACCATCCCCCCCCACCGTACCTTTAACGTCTTTTTTTTTATTACGAAGGTGGCGGCAGGGGGAGGGACTATTTCTCCTATTTCGGGCGCGGAAGAATGTCAGAATGTCTCTTCCACGCCCGTTCCTCATGCTGGCTCAAGTCCTGGCCAGCGTGTCCTTTAAAGTGCCTTCCCTGGTGCCGCGGAGTGATTTCTCCCCATCTGCTCTGTTCCTCACTTGGCCTGAGAAAAGAAGCAGTGAGGTGAGCTTGGGCACCGGCAGGAGAAGAAAAAGCAGCTGGCATCTTGATTTGAATAGTTTGTGGACACTCGCCCTCCAGTCCAGGCAGCAGCAGTATCAGGGAGGACGTGACTCATGGGGCCCGGCTAACAGGTGTGTGCTTGCTTGGGGGGGATTCAAGATCTACTACTACTGCAGCAGCACCTATACATTATGGCATTGGCAGCATGGGTGGCACTGTTTGCAGGTAGCACATAATGCATGTGCTGCCGGCACAGTGCCACCCATGCTGCCAATGCCATAATGTGCTGCAGTCAGTGCCACCCATGACGCTAATGCCATAACGCATGTGCTGCCTGCAGAGACAGTGCCACCCATAATGCCAATGGCATTATGCCATTGGCGGCATGGGTGGCACTGTCTGCAGCACAATATGCCATTGGCAGTTTTAAGGTGGGGTCTGGTGAGGGGCCAGGGGCAGAGCCAGGCATGGGACTGAAAGAGGGACCATGGGGCAGAACCAGGGGTGGAGCTGAAGGGGGCCCCATCAGGTAGGCTGTACGGGGCCCCATGATTTCTATCAGCGGCCCTGACCTTGCTGCCTGCAAGCTGTGATTCCTGTGCTGATTCTGCTCACTAAACTCCTCTCCTGAGCCCCTCTGTAGTTCAGAACACCGGTTCTGTGAATTCTGCAACACAGCAGAGCCTACCCACAGGACATAATGAATCACCGAATTCAAGGAATTAATTGTATGAGGATCTTCACAAAGTAAGTTTACAAACTTCAAGATTGTTTAGACTAATAGCAGTAGGTTAGAAATAATTGAAATACAATGTGGAAATGAATATATGATTTTACATTTTGACCACAGATACACTTTAATAAATGACTAGCTGAAGAGAAATTAGTTTAGGGCATTCTCTACTACAGAACTAACAAATAGTATGGAATGTTTTTTTCACCAGGATGAATTTAAGAAATACACAAAGAAGAAAGTGACATGGATACATGAATCAGATGTGTCCCATACTATATCTCAGCCTGACGATACATCACAAGAGAACTCCAAATTGCATGAACAGAAGGTGAGCAACTAAATACCACTTTTGAATGAATGCTAGCAGTCTTATATTCCTGTGGTAATGGATTTAATTCCCACCACCCATCTTTCACAGGACGGTTAAAGGCTAAGTTCACTTTTTCCAGAAAATAGCCTATGCAGTCAAGGAGTCCCAGGAAATATAAAAAAAATGTGCAGCTTTGTTAAACAATCATTTATTCATTTTATTGTTTTATCTGTAGGCCATTTGGGTCCCCTCAGAAGCCTGGCTAAAAAACTTCTAGTTAGCAAGCCTCACATTCTGCCTTGTTGCTAGGACATTTTTCGCTCCTGCAATGCTCGGAGTAAGCATCCAACTGTTTTCACATCCTAGCAACAAGTCAGGACATGCGGGTTGTTAACTAGGAGCTTTTTTAACCAGGCTTCTGTGGGGACCCAAATGGCCTACTTAAAGCCGAGTTCCACCCAAAAGTGGAACTTAAGCTTAATTGCTTCCTCCCCCATCCGGTGTCACATTTGGCACCTTTCAGGGGGGAGGGGGGAAAAAAACAGGTCTCCTTCCCCACTTCCGGGAGATGTCTGCAGCTACAGTATTTGTAGTTGCTGACTTTTAATTGTTTTCCCCCAGGTGGACCTCTACTTTAACTGCATGGCTGTTTTCTGGAAAATTTAAACTTGAATGCGATTAACTACTGCTAACTATTAATTACTTTTCTTCGTTTATCAAAATACATTGTTTTATTATTTAGTATGTAACTGGAAGAAGAATTCCTCTATAGTATCACTATTTAGTCACAAATTAGGTAAAGTTTTTATCAGTTATTATATACTTGATGAAAGGCAGCAAGACATAACATACAGTGTGCCAAACTAAATCAGGGTTCATTACACTGTGATATAATTCCAAGCATGCATTAGAACTTGGCCCTTGTTTCTGGGAACCTTGAGATTTGTGCCAGTGGTATCTGATGGCATTGGCCTTGATTTGTTTCAACGTTATTAGTAATCCAAACTAAGGGTTTTCTTTGCCCTATTACTTCCTATAAACCATACTGAATAATCATTACATTTTATATATGTTTCTAACTTATAATATTTGCACATCTACCAATTTTACAGTTGTTGTCTGTTTAAAGCAAGACACACAGGTTATTAAGCTGCACAGTGTGTTTAACATATTTGGTTGACCTTTTGTTGGCTTGCAAGCATCTATTGTCAGTGCACTTGACGTTGGTGCTTGTCAAAAAACATTAATTTTTTTTTAAAACCAACATTTATATGCACTATGAAGTCTTCATTTTTGCTAGTATATGGGAACGTTTTTGAACCTATCCAAGTGTAATCAGTTAAAGGGTAACTCCGCTTTCATAGGAAAAAAGAATAGCAAATAAAAAAAAACAACATAGGCTATACAATTGCGACACAAGTCATATTGCAATTGAATGTTATTAAAAATTACCTTTCCGTTTCAATCTGCAGCTCTGTAATTTTCTGTAAAATGCAATATGGCTACCTGAGGATGTTCTGTACAAAGAAAGTGTACAGAACGAACCCCAGAAACAAAATTTCCTGCTTGTGTGATTGGCTCGCTGATTTTCCCAGAAGTCTACACTAATGGGGCGTACACGCGGTCGGACTTTTCGACTTGACTGGTCTGACGGACGCTGACGGACCAAATCCAGCGAACAATCCGATCATGTGTGGGCTTCACCGGACCTTCAGTGGACTTTTCCAGTCGCAAATCTGACAGACTTTAGATTTGGAACATGCTTCAAATATTTACATCGTAACTCCGCCGGACCCAGAAATGCGCTCGTCTGTATGCTAGTCTGACGAACAAAAACCAACGCTAGGGCAGCTATTGGCTACTGGCTATCAACTTCCTTATTTTAGTCCGATGTACATCATCACGTATGAATCCGTCAGACTTTGGTGTGATCGTGTGTAGGCAAGTCCGGTCATTAGAAAGTCCGTTGAAAGTCCGCCAAAAGTCAGTCGAAAGTCTGTCGAAAGTCTCTCGGACAGGCTGTCGGACTTCTGTAGCTGAAAAGTCCGACCGTGTGTACACGGCATAAGATACAAGTCAGACTTAAGGCATCCCCTGCAACAAAATTTGCATTTTTGGTATGATACACCCAATAGGAAATAACGTCTAAGGCCCCTTTCACACGGACGGATAGAATGGTGCTTTTAGCTGCGGATTTTCTAGTTTTATACTGCAGCTAAAAGCACACAATGCTTTCCTATGGCCCCATTCACTCACTGCGTTTAGCTGTGTTTTGATCACCTGCGGTTTTGTGCGGATAGAAAAAATAGAATTGACTGCGTCCAGGAGCGATTTAGCGCAGCTATCTGCACGTAACCGCAGTGCACTGTGTCAGCTGCGGATAGCAGCGCCAAGCTGGCTCACTCATCGGGAAAAGAAAAATGTTTTTTCCTTTCCCAATGACCAGCACGGGGATCCCCGCCAATACCAGGCACTGTGTTTGGTATGAATCTTGAGGGGGAACTCCACGCCAAATTTTAAATAGAAAACCCGCATGGGTTCCCCTCCAAGAGCATACCAGGCCCTTCAGTCTGGTATGGATTCCAAGGGGCACCCCGTACGCTGAAAAAACTGTGTGGGGGTCCCCCCAAAATCCATACCAGACCCTTATCCGAGCACGCAGCCCGGTCGTTCAGGAAAGGGGGTAGGGAAGAGCGAGCGCCCCCCCCTCCTGAACCGTACCTGGCCGCATGCCCTCAACATAGGCCTGGGTTGTCGGGAAGAGGCCCTTGTCCTCATCAACATGGGGACGAGGTGCTTTGGGGTGGGGGGGGCCCACAGGGCTCCCCCCTTGTGCCAAAGCACCAACCCCCCATGTTGAGGGCATGCGGCCCGGTACGGTTCAGGAGGGGGCGCTCGCTTGTCCCCATCCCCTTTCCTGACTAACCGGGCTGCGTGCTCAGATAAGGGTCTGGTATGGATTTTGGGGGGACCCCCATGCCATTTTTTCGCCGTACGGGGTGCCCCTTGGAATCCATACCAGACCGAAGGGCCTGGTATGCTCTTGGAGGGGAACCCATGCCGGTTTTTTATTTAAAATTTGGCGTGGAGTTCCATCTCAAGATTCATACCAAACACAGTGCCTGGTATTGGCGGGGATCCAAGTCGGATACCTGTTCAATATGATTCGGTACCCTGTTAGGTTGCTATGGAAATGGCAAACTGCAGCTAAATGCAACCGCACCTAATCGCACTGTACAAATGCAGATGATCGCAGTGCCTGGTGTCTTGAATTTCACAGAAAAAAAAACATGCTTTTAACTGCGGCAGAATAGCCGTCCGTGTGAAAGGCGGCTAAAGGTATGCAGACCCTGCAACTTTCCTCATTATAGCCCTGGTTCTGCAGCAGCTGATTTGATAATTATGAAACCATCCCCATTAGACTCACTCCATACAGGGGCACAGTGGAACAAATAGTGATTTCTTCAGAACAACAAAAGGTAGGAATCTGCAACAAAGTTTGTTAAAATCCTTGTAATATACATAGATCACCCAGGCGGGAATGTTTTTTTCTCAACAAAAGTGAAATTACGCTTTGCAGGTTTTAGTTAGTGATGCACAGTAGAACATTGTAAAGTTACTTGCAGGAGTTGTACACAATAGCTAATTATGAGTCTAAATACCTTTTAGTTCATTGAAAGTGGAACTGCAAGTAAGTTGTTGAGATATTTTAGTGTTAGATATGTTCCCACCGGGGAAAATCATCCTTTCTTCCTTACTTTGTGACTCTTGTCACTAAAACAAAAATTGAGAGGAAATCCAAATATTGTTGTTTGTCATCAAAAGGAGGCAAGGAGAAATCTGTCAATGGTGATAACTGTCAAATGTGGGATTGCCCTAGCTTTGGTGGGATCTCACTTTATTCTTATGAATCTGGGACAGGATGTAGAACAAAAGCTTCCCAATGGAGATGGGAACTATAAAAACCCTTCCCTACTCTATCCAAAAGATGGAGCAAAGCTTTGGTTTCCTTTTCAAAAACTGTGCAGTCCTGTCAACATGCCATTTTTTTGACAAACCTTTGCCTATTAGTCTAGAAAATGGCTAATATTGTTTTTTTTGACATTCAGTATCTATTGACTTCAATGGGGTTTGGCACTCAAACTTCAGTAATGTTCACCAAACCGGTCTTGATTTAAACCCAGGTAATTGTTGATGATGACCTCTGGATGTTAATAACCATTAGAGAGACTAATGCTGCGAACACACGAGCGGACTTTACGGCAGACTTTGCCCGGCGGACTGGATTTGGTCGGACAATTCGATCGTGTGTGGGCTCCAGCGGACTTTGCTTGCTCAAAAGTTGGACGGACTTAGATTTGAAACATGTTTTAAATCTATCCGACGGACTCTTCTTTCTAGCGGACAAACCGGTCGTCTGTGTGCTAGTCCGACGAACTCAAACTGACGCATGCTCTGAAGCAATTACAAGACGGAAGCGCTCGGTCTGGTAAAACTAGCCTTCGTATTGAAGCAAGCACATTCCTCTTCTGTGATCTTTTAAAACAGCGCTTTTTGTAGGATTGATAATGCGAGAGGAATGAAGTTGTTTTTCTGCTTTATATTCACACAGAGTTCTCACAAACTACTTTCTTCATGATTTATCCTCATGCCATGACTAATATAATATTTTGAAAAAGCCAGATCTCCATAAATTAAAAAAATTAAATTAGATTTTGGACTCATCTTTATTTTTTTGTTTGATTTCAACACCTATCTATTTTACAATGTGTGTTAAATGCTAAAATGCTTAAATGCTAAAATGCTTAAATGCTGTTTTTTGTGTGGATTTTCAAGTTACCACAATAACCTTAATATTTTGTGTTGTTTTAATGAACCTTAATGAGGTTGGTGTCCCTTGTTCATTAGACATAGGGGGGTGTATTTAACAAAGGCAAAATCATTTTTCACTACAAGTGCTAATTCCACTTTGAATTCCACAGAAAGAGCATTTTGAAGTGCCTTCGCTGTGGATCCGAGGGGCACATGCAAGGAAGCCCAAAAAATAAAATTAATTTTTATTGCACATGATTTTATGAAAAAATCAGCAGAGCTTCCCCTAATTTCAGCTCTTCCCCTCAGATTTACAGTGACTGCACGCAAGTTGCTCCAAAGCTTAGTAAATGAGCAGAAGCTCTGCTGACTTTCATCATCCAATCATGTGCAAGCAAAAATGCTGTTTTTAGAATTTTCCTTGCACAGGATTGGGTACTCTTTGCAAAGTCAAGCTTTTAACTAATTTCTGATGCTCTGGAGCAATTGCACTTGCAGAGGGCAACTGCCCTCTGCAAAGTGCACAGTCTATTTGCTTTTCTCAAATCAACCCCATAGTCTTTTTGACCTGTACCTGCCTACTCCCAAACAAAATGGTGTTTTTTAATCAAAACACATAGGCAATAATGTAAGGTAACCAGGGCCGTCTTTAATATTGATTGGGCCCTGGGCAAAGATTTTATTGGGGCCCCCCCAGCTAGACTCAAAATGAGTTTACTGCAGCAGATCAGGCAACGATTGTGATTGGCTGCCAGAGATTACAACACATCATTACAGCTCACAGATTAGTTGCTAGAGGTTACAGAACATCATTACTGCTCACTAATTGGATTCTAGAGGTTACTGAAAGTCATTATTGCTCACTGATTAGTTGCTAGAGGTTACTACACATCATAACCTCTCAGTGCAAATTGCGGGTGTGGCCAAACTGCACTAGCATTGAGGGGTGCACTATGTACAGAGTGCAGAGTTGGGGGTGCGCTTTGTGCAGAGTGCAGGGGTGAGGTGGGTGCAGAGTGCAGGGGTGAGGTGAGTGCAGAGTGCAGGGGTGAGGTGGGTGCAGAGTGCAGGGGTGAAGTGGGTGCAGAGTGCAGGGGTGAGGTGGGTGTAGAGTGCAGGGGTGAGGTGAGTGCAGAGTGCAGGGGTGAGGTGAGTGCAGAGTGCAGGGGTGAGGTGAGTGCAGAGTGCAGGGGTGAGGTGAGTGCAGGACTGAGGTGGGTGCAGAATGCAGGGCTGAGGTGGGTGCAGAGTGCAGGACTGAGGTGGGTGCAGGGGTGAGGTGGGTGCAGATTGCAGGGGTGAGGTGGGTGCAGATTGCAGGGGTGAGGTGGGTGCAGAGTGCAGGGGTGAGGTGAGTGCAGGACTGAGGTGGGTGCAGAGTACAGGACTGAGGTGGGTGCAGAGTGCAGGACTGAGGTGGGTGCAGAGTGCAGGACTGAGGTGGGTGCAGAGTGCAAGGCTGAGGTGGGTGCAGAGTGAGGTGAGTGCAGGGGTGAGGTGGGTGCAGAGTACAGGGGTGAGGTAGGTGCAGAGTGTAGGGGTGTGGTGGGTGCAGAGTGCAGGAGTGTGGTGGGTGCATAGTTCAGGGGTGAGGTGGGTGCAGAGTGCAGGACTGAGGTGGGTGCAGAGTGCAGAACTGAGGTGGGTGCAGAGTGCAGGACTGAGGTGGGTGCAGAGTGCAGGAGTGAGGTGGGTGCAGAATGCAGGACTGAGGTGGGTGCAAAGTGCAGGACTGAGGTGGGTGCAGAGTGCAGGGGTGAGGTGGGTGCAGAGTGAGGTGTCTACAGAGTGCAGGGGTGAGGTGGATGCAGAGTGCAGGAGTAAGGTGGGTGCAGGGGTGAGGTGGGTGCAGAGTGCAGGGGTGAGGTGGGTGCAGGGGTGAGGTGGGTGCAGAGTGAGGTGGGTGCAGAGTGAGTTGGGTGCAGAGTGCAGAGTGAGGTGGGTGCAGAGTGAGGTGGGTGTAGAGTGCAGAGTGAGGTGGGTGCAGAGTGAGGTGGGTGCAGAGTGAGGTGGGTGCAGAGTGAGGTGGGTGCAGAGTGAAGGGGTGAGGTGGGTGCAGAGTGCAGGGGTGAGGTGGGTGCAGAGTGTAGGGGTGTGGTGGGTGCAGAGTGCGGGAGTGTGGTGGGTGCATAGTTCAGGGGTGAGGTGGGTGCAGAGTGCAGGGGTGAGGTGGGGGCAGAGTGCAGGGGTGAGGTGGGTGCAGAGTGAGTTGGGTGCAGAGTGAGTTGGGTGCAGAGTGAGTTGGGTGCAGAGTGCAGAGTGAGGTGGGTGCAGAGTGAGGTGGGTGTAGAGTGCAGAGTGAGGTGGGTGCAGAGTGAGGTGGGTGCAGGGTGAGGTGGGTGCAGAGTGAAGGGGTGAAGTGGGTGCAGAGTGCAGGGGTGAGGTGGGTGCAGAGTGTAGGGGTGTGGTGGGTGCAGAGTGCGGGAGTGTGGTGGGTGCATAGTTCAGGGGTGAGGTGGGTGCAGAGTGCAGGGGTGAGGTGGGTGCAGAGTGCAGGGGTGAGGTGGGTGCAGAGTGCAGGACTGAGGTGGGTGCAGAGTGCAGGACTGAGGTGGGTGCAGAGCGCAGGAGTGAGGTGGGTGCAGAATGCAGGAGTGAGGTGGGTGCAGAATGCAGGACTGAGGTGGGTGCAAAGTGCAGGACTGAGGTGGGTGCAGAATGCAGGACTGAGGTGTGTGCAGAGTGCAGGGGTGAGGTGGGTGCAGAGTGAGGTGTCTACAGAGTGCAGGGGTGAGGTGCATGCAGAGTGCAGGAGTAAGGTGGGTGCAGGGGTGAGGTGGGTGCAGGGTGCAGGGGTGAGGTGGGTGCAGAGTGAGGTGGGTGTAGAGTGCAGAGTGAGGTGGGTGCAGAGTGCAGAGTGAGGTGGGTGCAGAGTGAGGTGGGTGCAGAGTGCAGAGTGAGGTGGGTGCAGAGTGAGGTGGGTGCAGAGTGAGGTGGGTGCAGAGTGAGGTGGGTGCAGAGTAAGGTGGGTGCAGAGTGAGGTGGGTGCAGAGTGAGGTGGGTGCAGAGTGCAGAGTAAGGTAGGTGCAGAGTAAGGTGGGTGCAGAGTGAGGTGGGTGCAGAGTTCAGAGTGAGGTGGGTGCAGAGTAAGGTGGGTGCAGAGAGAGGTGGGTGCAGAGTGAGGTGGGTGCAGAGTGCAGAGTGAGGTGGGTGCAGAGTGAGGTGAGTGCAGAGTGAGGTGGGTGCAGAGTGAGGTGAGTGCAGAGTGAGGTGGGTGCAGAGTGAGGTGGGTGCAGAGTGAGGTGGGTGCAGAGTGAGGTGGGTGCAGAGTGAGGTGGGTTCAGAGTGAGGTGGGTGCAGGGTGCAGAGTGAGGTGGGTGCAGAGTGCAGAGTGAGGTGGGTGCAGAGTGAGGTGGGTGCAGAGTGCAGAGTGAGGTGGGTGCAGAGTGCAGAGTGAGGTGGGTGCAGAGTGAGGTGGGTGCAGAGTGCAGAGTGGGGTGGGTGCAGAGTGAGGTGGGTGCAGAGTGCAGAGTGAGGTGGGTGCAGAGTGAGGTGGGTGCAGAGTGAGGTGGGTGCAGAGTGCAGAGTGAGGTGGGTGCAGAGTGCAGAGTGAGGTGGGTGCAGAGTGAGGTGGGTGCAGAGTGAGGTGGGTGCAAAGTGCAGAGTGAGGTGGGTGCAGAGTGCAGAGTGAGGTGGGTGCAGAGTGCAGAGTGAGGTGGGTGCAGAGTGAGGTGGGTGCAGAGTGAGGTGGGTGCAGAGTGCAGAGTGAGGTGGGTGCAGAGTGAGGTGGGTGCAGAGTGAGGTGGGTGCAGAGTGAGGTGGGTGCAGAGTGCAGAGTAAGGTGGGTGCAGAGTGAGGTGGGTGCAGAGTTCAGAGTGAGGTGGGTGCAGAGTAAGGTGGGTGCAGAGTGAGGTGGGTGCAGAGTGAGGTGGGTGCAGAGTGCAGAGTGAGGTGGGTGCAGAGTGAGGTGAGTGCAGAGTGAGGTGGGTGCAGAGTGAGGTGAGTGCAGAGTGAGGTGGGTGCAGAGTGAGGTGGGTGCAGAGTGAGGTGGGTTCAGAGTGAGGTGGGTGCAGGGTGCAGAGTGAGGTGGGTGCAGAGTGCAGAGTGAGGTGGGTGCAGAGTGAGGTGGGTGCAGAGTGCAGAGTGAGGTGGGTGCAGAGTGCAGAGTGAGTGGGTGCAGAGTGAGGTGGGTGCAGAGTGAGGTGGGTGCAGAGTGCAGAGTGAGGTGGGTGCAGAGTGAGGTGGGTGCAGAGTGAGGTGGGTGCAGAGTGAGGTGGGTGCAGAGTGAGGTGGGTTCAGAGTGAGGTGGGTGCAGGGTGCAGAGTGAGGTGGGTGCAGAGTGCAGAGTGAGGTGGGTGCAGAGTGAGGTGGGTGCAGAGTGCAGAGTGAGGTGGGTGCAGAGTGAGGTGGGTGCAGAGTGCAGAGTGAGGTGGGTGCAGAGTGAGGTGGGTGCAGAGTGAGGTGGGTGCAGAGTGCAGAGTGGGGTGGGTGCAGAGTGAGGTGGGTGCAGAGTGCAGAGTGAGGTGGGTGCAGAGTGAGGTGGGTGCAGAGTGAGGTGGGTGCAGAGTGCAGAGTGAGGTGGGTGCAGAGTGAGGTGGGTGCAGAGTGCAGAGTGAGGTGGGTGCAGAGTGAGGTGGGTGCAGAGTGAGGTGGGTGCAGAGTGAGGTGGGTGCAGAGTGCAGAGTGAGGTGGGTGCAGAGTGAGGTGGGTGCAGAGTGAGGTGGGTGCAGAGTGCAGAGTGAGGTGGGTGCAGAGTGCAGAGTGAGGTGGGTGCAGAGTGAGGTGGGTGCAGAGTGCAGAGTGAGGTGGGTGCAGAGTGCAGAGTGAGGTGGGTGCAGAGTGAGGTGGGTGCAGAGTGAGGTGGGTGCAGAGTGCAGAGTGAGGTGGGTGCAGAGTGAGGTGGGTGCAGAGTGAGGTGGGTGCAGAGTGAGGTGGGTGCAGAGTGCAGAGTGAGGTGGGTGCAGAGTGAGGTGGGTGCAGAGTGCAGAGTGAGGTGGGTGCAGAGTGAGGTGGGTGCAGAGTGCAGAGTGAGGTGGGTGCAGAGTGCAGAGTGAGGTGGGTGCAGAGTGAGGTGGGTGCAGAGTGAGGTGGGTGCAGAGTGAGGTCGCTGCAGAGTGCAGAGTGAGGTGGGTGCAGAGTGCAGAGTGAGTGGGTGCAGAGTGAGGTGGGTGCAGAGTGAGGTGGGTGCAGAGTGCAGAGTGAGGTGGGTGCAGAGTGAGGTGGGTGCAGAGTGCAGAGTGAGGTGGGTGCAGAGTGAGGTGGGTGCAGAGTGAGGTGGGTGCAGAGTGAGGTGGGTGCAGAGTGCAGAGTGAGGTGGGTGCAGAGTGAGGTGGGTGCAGAGTGCAGAGTGAGGTGGGTGCAGAGTGCAGAGTGAGGTGGGTGCAGAGTGAGGTGGGTGCAGAGTGCAGAGTGAGGTGGGTGCAGAGTGAGGTGGGTGCAGAGTGAGGTGGGTGCAGAGTGCAGAGTGAGGTGGGTGCAGAGTGAGGTGGGTGCAGAGTGAGGTGGGTGCAGAGTGCAGAGTGAGGTGGGTGCAGAGTGAGGTGGGTGCAGAGTGCAGAGTGAGGTGGGTGCAGAGTGAGGTGGGTGCAGAGTGAGGTGGGTGCAGAGTGCAGAGTGGGGTGGGTGCAGAGTGAGGTGGGTGCAGAGTGCAGAGTGAGGTGGGTGCAGAGTGAGGTGGGTGCAGAGTGAGGTGGGTGCAGAGTGAGGTGGGTGCAGAGTGAGGTGGGTGCAGAGTGCAGAGTGAGGTGGGTGCAGAGTGAGGTGGGTGCAGAGTGCAGAGTGAGGTGGGTGCAGAGTGCAGAGTGAGGTGGGTGCAGAGTGAGGTGGGTGCAGAGTGAGGTGGGTGCAGAGTGAGGTGGGTGCAGAGTGCAGAGTGAGGTGGGTGCAGAGTGCAGAGTGAGGTGGGTGCAGAGGTGCACAGCTCTCCTCCCACCCAGATTTCAATACAGAGCTCCACTCCCCCTAAGTACAAGGCTGTCCTCCCACAAAGCCCCCCCCCCCCCTCCCCTCCCATTCCAGTACAGAGGAAAACTCTGTGTACTCACAGCATGTTGTCCTCCGATGTCCGTGGAGCCTGCCAGTCCCAGAAGCAGCTTTCCCTGTGCAGAGTCCCCGCCCCCTTCCTCCTCTGCTCTCATAGATCATGTGTGTACCCGAGGGATGAGAACAGCCTCCGGAAGAGGAGCGCTGTCACTTGGAAAAACACAAGCCGTGCTTGTGTATTTCCAAGTGACAGTAGCGAGCAGCTAGAATGCGACCTGCACCGGAGGTGGCCGAACTCCGGCGGGCAGTGCAGGGTTTAAGGGACGGGCAGCGCAGGGCCCCCAACAATGACAGGGCCCTGGGCAGATGCCCCTTTTGCCCCGCGGTAAAGACGGCCCTGAAGGTAACCAAAAAATACATTTATTTTTTTACTCAAAAAAATTAGGAAGGCAACACTGGAGACACTTTTAGAATCTGGGAAGCCTTTCGTCCCCCAGGACACACATCAAGTTTGAGGACAAGAAAATTGGTATCTTGCGACTATAGGGAGCACAGGGAGCACAGTCAGACCAGACAGAAGCCAGGCAATCACTTTTGACTCTTCCGTGGAGCCTTCCCTGCACGCTTTTCTGCAGCCTTCCCTCCACGCTTCTCTGCAGCCTTCCTCGGAGGTTGTGCCTCTGGTGGTGTACTTGGGGCAGGAGGAGGAGGAGTGGCTTCATCTGCCAGATATGTGGTAGCAGTAAGCTCCCCTCTCAAGCCCTTCTGGTAAGCCTCAAAAATCAGACCCTCACAGAGGAGGCGTTGGCCCTTTTCCAACTCCAGCAATCTGCTGGCTATATAGGTGCCATACGCCTCCTCTGCATTGGGTGGTTTGCTTAGGATCAGGCTTGCTTCCCGTATGAGGGCTAGGGATTCCTGCTCAGTTGGTGTCATTCTCCTGGGCCTTTTGTGGAGAATGCGGAGGGGAGGCACCTGACACTCCGTGCGGCTTCGACTTGGCCCAGCCACAGCCTCCTCCTCTCTCCCACTGGGCAAGGCCTCCTCCTCTCTCCCACTGGGCAAGGCCTCCTCCTGGCTGAGGTCATCCTGTGTCAAAAAAAGGGACATAGTTGTAATTTTGTGTTATGCAATCACACACAATTTTCAGCTTATGACTTTCAAATATAATTACACAAAATAGTAAAGGCTATCTATTTGACACCACCATTATTTCAGCTTATCAACAATATCTGAAGTTAAGTATATTTTTGGCCACTACTGTCTAGTGATATGTCTACATATTAATCATAATCATCAGAAGTCATTTTTTAGTAAGCACTTTAAAAATTAACATGTTAACATCATTAATAACATTTACATAATCACAAATTACAAAAAAAAGGATACCTGGCTGAAGCTGGGCGCATCAACTTCATCAATGCTGAAAAGGCCCAGTTCATCCTGGGACTCCTTAGCTGGGGTGGAGGTGGATGGAAGGCTGGAGCGAAGAGTGGAGGGAAGGCTGGAGGGAAGGGGGGGGGAAGGGTGGAAAGTGATTGCCTGGCTTCGGTCTGGTCATCCAGGAATTTCATTTTGTTGTAGTACCACAACTTGGGTACATATACTTGGTCAGCTGCTGCACCGGATCTGAGCGACTCCTGGATTTTATTGTGTTCCCGCTTATACATGTTTCGCAAGATACCAATTTTCTTGTCCACAAACTTGAGTTCTGCCTGGGGGACTCGAGTCTTCACAAACTCTAAAAGTGCGCCCAGTGTTGCCTTCCTAACATCCCTATTATAATATAGGGGGTGTTTGAACTCCCACAGGTTTTTATTTTCCTGAGAGAGCTCAATAAATTGGCACAAAAATTCTTCCTCTTTAAAGGGATTCATTTTTTCTGAAAGACAAGACACAAGATCCAAACTAATGTCAGTAACAAATCACAGGATTATTTTTGGTTGTAATCTAGGGGACACATACACACACACACACACACACACACACACACCAAACACACACACACCCCCACTTTAATCTTACCTTCATTTCTGACGCTCGCTACTTCCGCACGGACATACGTAGGCCATCGTAATAGCTTTATATACACTGCGCATGTGTCATGCTCCGCCTGCGTCGCCCACCCCTGACGTTCCTTAGTACGATTTGGCCCCACCCCTTCACTCTTCGTTGCGCAGTGGGACTAGATAGCTAAAGATGGCGGAGAGAATTAGTGGAAGTAGCGCGGAGGAAAGCCCGGAGCTCCAAACATCCACATCCCAAAGGAGATATAAGGCCACCAACATGGCTTTTGAAGAGATGGTGGAGATGGTGTCCATATTGAGAAGGGAGGACTACGATGGGAAAAAAGGACCGTACACACGACCGAATATGCGGAAGGACAAAATAATGTCCTCAGTTGTCACTGCTCTAGAATCAAAATTTGGCACAAAACGGTCGAAAGAACAATTGAGGAAGCGGTGGTCTGACATCAAAAGTCGGGAGCCAGAACAATGTTGGCAAATAAAGAAGCTGCTTAAAAAAAGTAAGTACTTGTTGTGTTTTACTATTGAGATACTTAACTTGCATGCTGATCCTTATTTTTGGACTTTATACAGCATCGTTCGTAAAGACCGTTCTTTGTAAAATACATATGATACTTTAGAAAATGACGTTATTTTTTCGCCAAATACGATGGGACAGGGTTGGACATACATTTATGTCTTGATAATTTGTCAAATTACCACAATTTGGTGATGTGGTGTAGATGTGTTATAAAATATAATGCTTCTTCCAAAATGATTCAGTGTAATGTAAGGACAGGACACAGCAGCTGGTTCCACATCTGGACTCACGAGCACTATAGTGTACTATGTGACCATAAATAAATTTTAGAGGGGTAATACACATAGGAGATCATTGAGGTGTCTGCATCTGTGAAACTTGCCAGAAAATGTGCATTGTTTATAATGGTTGTTCAGAGGGAATGTTCATCCTGTCTTCTAAATTTTTTATGATGAAAAAAGGCAATTGGCCACAACTCATAACCAACGTTTAAGTTTATTTAATAAAATCTAAAATATCACTGTGTTTTAACTATACCTTTTGTTCAATTCTCATAGGGGAGAAAAGACTCAGACAACAGTTCAAGGATCCCAGAACCCCCCCAATTCACCAGCCTGAGGCAGAAGATACCCCAAGCCCCAGCCCAAGACCACGCCCACCCGATGACCTGGAGGAAGGAGAGGTGGAGGAAGTGTGCGAGGTTTCAAGCCCACCAAGTGAGTGACTGACACCCCATCTTGAGTTAATGTATTTTGGCGTGCATATTGTAAACCTTGTTTTTATTCACTCATTTTAGGTGAGGTTCTGGTTGTGGAAGGCCAAGCGGCAGAGCCATTCACCACAGACAGTGCGCAAAGACTGATTGGCCAGATAATGCTGTGGAATGGCCAACTAGATCAAATGCGTGAACAAATTCACAGCATGCAACTTCGCCTGGACTCCATGCAACAGGAAATGAAGAACATGATTGATGTTTTGGGCAGAATATAATAACGTTTGGCCTAAAAACATCAATCATGTTCTTCATTTCCTTGTGAAGTTTGTTTTTTGGAAAAAAAGTTTTTTTAAGTTATTTGGAATACCAAAATGTACATTATGATGCACACGGTGTGTCATCATGTGCTATCTTCCATCATGGGTTATCAATGTACTTGTTTTGTGTTTACAACCCCTTCATCCTGAAAATTCTTTTGTGGTGATAGGAACCAAAAAAGGGATTGCACACACAAAACACATACATTGCTCACCCATGATGGGAGATAGCACATGTTGACGTGACCCTTTTGTAAATCTCAATTTTGAGCATATTCTAAAGGAACGATTTCCAAGGGTGACATCACATGCACCGTTCTATAAATGTTGAACTTTTTAAGTTCTTTAATGTTTTGTTATGTTTATAAAAACACTGTTGTGAATGTAAATCTTTTTAGAAAGGTCTATTTTTGCTAAAATATACCTTTAATAATGTTTTAAAAACACATATTTTTACACAACGAAAATTCTTTAAAAAAAAAAAAAATCAAAAATGCACCTTTCAATGTGCACAAAGTAAAATTTTGTTAATAATACAATGTGTGTGGCTGATTATTGCAGACAAATTTTTGTTTTATTTTTTGGGGGCCTGAATAAATAAAGGTAAATGCACTTGCCACTACTACAAGTGCACTAGGAGATAGACATAACTAAATGCAAACAAGAATAAAAACAAGATATTTTTGAAAAATTTTTTGTATTTTTTTTTTCCTAAAATTACAGCTGTTGCTGAATAGCAATGGCCCCCCGACCATTAAAATAATTTATATAACGGTCACGCACTTGACGTGCGGTTCGGGGGGCCAAGCCAATGCGGCCAATTTCTAGGCCTGTCATTGTGGTATCCTGTTCCAGTCCGGCCTCAGGCCCAACAGAGGATATATATGTTGCTGAATGTCTCCCTAAAAAGTTATGCAAGATGCAGCAAGCAAGGATGACGAAGTTTAGTTTATAGTCCGCCAAATGAATTGAAGAAAGGAATAAACGGAACCGGCTGGCCAGAATCCCAAAGGCATTCTCCACAACTCTTCTTGCTCTGGCCAGCCGGTAATTAAATACCCTCCTCTCAGGGGTGAGTGTCCTTTGGGGGAACGGCCTCATCAAGTGCTCACCGAGAGCAAACGCTTCATCAGCAATAAAAACTGAGGGGAGTCCATCCACATTCTCGTCATCAGGTGGCAATCCCAGGCCACCGGTCTGGAGACGATGGCACAGCTCAGTCTGTGCATCAGACATCTGGCCGTTCTTCCTCACATCCACAAGCAGAAAGTCCAAATGTGCCGAGACCACCGCCATCAAAACTACACTATGGAACCCCTTGTAGTTATAGAAATAAGACCCCGAATGCGGTGGTGGCACAATCCGGACATGCTTCCCGTCAATCGCCCCGACACAGTTGGGAAAGTCCCGACGGTCAGCGAACTGGGAGGCCACAGTCTGCCATTCCTGAGTACTTGAAGGAAACTGTGGAGTGCAAAAAAGTAAAAAAATTAAGATAAGGACTTTGAAACCTAAATTGTATATCAGACAAAACATTAGTGAACAACAGCAGTCAAACATTATTAATATGTGTGTTTGTAATTGAAATGTTCAAAAACATAAGGCACACTTATAAGATTAATCACCCCCTCTGATGGCCCATTGATACATTTGAATGTGGGGGAAGGGGTTCTAATTAGGGCCCGAAACACACCTGACTGGTTGAAACATTTGTGGGGTGGGGGAGGGGTTCTAATTAGGTTAACAAACACACCTGACTGGTTCAAACATTTGTGGGGTGGGGGAGGGGTTCTAATTAGGTTAACAAACACACCTGACTGGTTCAAACATTTGTGGGGTGGGGGAGGGGTTCTAATTAGGTTAACAAACACACCTGACTGGTTCAAACATTTGTGGGGTGGGGGAGGGGTTCTAATTAGGTTAACAAACACACCTGACTGGTTCAAACATTTGTGGGGTGTGGGAGGGGTTCTAATTAGGTTAACAAACACACCTGAGTTTTTTCAACATTTGTGGGGTGGGGGAGGGTCAAACAAGACAATGGAGCAGACAATATACATTGTTCAAGGGACTATAGGCTAGAGATATAAATGGACACAGGATTGCATGGTGGGGAGGTTAATGAAGGAAAATATGCATGTAGGGCAATAAATGATTAATGTCCAAAAACAGTCATGCATGAAGATAAAGGGGACATTCACAGCATATTGAAAGCATGGCAATTAGGTAAGGAGGACATTTATACAATGCATCAAAAAACATTTTATACATATCATGTAATGTTAAAGGATAAAACTTACCTTCATATAGTCCTTCTGCAGGACCTGAATAATAGCAGAACAGGTCTCTGGGATAATGATCCCCAGAGCCTGGGGGGAGATGCCTGTCGAGAACTTCAAGTCCTGAAGACTTCTCCCTGTCGCCAAGTAACGTAACGTGGCAAATAGCCTCTGCTCCGCACTGATGGCTTGCCTCGTGCAGGTATCCTGCCTGCTGATATAGGGGGTCAGCATAGCCAGCAGACGCTCAAAGACGAGGTCCGTCATCCGGAGAAAATTCCTGAAATCCTCAGGATTATTCTCACGGAGCTCACGGAGCTCACGGAGCAAAGGCATATGAGAAAATTGGTCACGCTGGCGC
Organism: Lithobates clamitans; assembly: GCA_037952925.1. Lineage (NCBI taxonomy): Eukaryota > Metazoa > Chordata > Amphibia > Anura > Ranidae > Lithobates > Lithobates clamitans. Next base: position 1,573,487 of record JBBGZY010000160.1, read on the forward strand.
AACCAATTCTTCATCCATGAACTCCTCCTCGCCCTGTTCATGGACTAGACTCGGGTCAAAGTATTAACCCCAACACCAAGTCCCCACGCAGCACGAACTCGAGAACGAGAACGTCCACGCGACATGGCTTCAAAACGGTTGGCTGGTCAAACAAACAAACTTATAACAAACGCACTGAAGAACAGCAAGGCCTATGAAGAACGACCTGAAAATCAGGAACGAGTGGACCAGAACGGCCTGCAAGGCAGGGTACGAACTGACCAACACGCACTGAAAAGCAGATACAAACCTCACAAGCACAAACTGAACCGCAGAAAACGATCGAAATAAGCTGAAGTGTGAAAAGCGTGAATCGTCTCTAACCAAATTTCTACTAACATGAGATAAACACGAGATTAGCAGAAGGAGCCCAAAGGGTGCCGTAGTGGGGCTTGAACTTCCTTTTTATAGTCCCGTCGTACGTGCTATACGTCACCGCGTTCCAAACCAGCAGACTTTTGCAGTGAGCGTGTGTAGCCAAGTTCGTCCGTTTTTAAGTCCGGAGCAAGGAGCCAACAAAGTCCGACGAAAAGTCCGCCAAGCAAAGTCTGCCGTAAAGTCTGCTCGTGTGTACGCGGCATAATGGGCTCCCTGAAGTCTGGTTGCCTGACATTTACTGAATCCACTTGAAAGTGTGTATACATAGACTTTGTGTCAGTTGTACAATAGTTGCAGTCACACTCCAGCGCATATTAGCTACCTATTTATTATAGCTAATTCATAAGTAGTTACATAAAGTATATATCAAATGTAAGAATGTTTAAATCAGGAGGTGCACTGAATATCAACTTGTGGACCCATTTGGTCTTCAAAGGATCAAGCAACTTAGGAAACAAGGCTAAAGTAATTTATGGATTGTATGATTCTCTGCAGACTGAGCTCAGTGTTCAAACTGATTTGCTCATCAAGTTTTTTCCTCTAATGCATATAAATCAATATAGGGCTTGCGTTTATATGTTTAAGTATTTATATCATTGTTGTACTATTTGCAAGTCACCTATATTTTCCTGAGTATTAGAATTATTTTTGAATAACTTTGCAGGTGCGTTGCATCAGGGTACAAAAAACCCGCTATGTTTGGAATACACTAGAAGCCAGGTTTCAGAAAGCTGGGTAAGATTATATGCGTTGTGTTGTTTTTGTCAACATAATTTTTGAATCAAATAAAAATGTGTTTTCTCATTTGGTTTAGAGTCCTGGAAGAAAACCTATCATGTTCTGATATTCATAAAAAATATGGAATGGGTTTAAGTAGTGAGGAACAGAATGCCAGGTATGTTTATTTGTGGAACATGAAGCCTTTAGACTGTGCAAGTTTTTATGTGTACTAGACTGCACTTAAAGTTCAGTTTCGGGATGCATTTGAAGTGTATCTCTAGGCAAAACATTTTTTTTTCTTTTTTTGTTTTGGGTAAAGTGCAGAGGGTTAGAATCTCTGCCAAGTTCTTATTGCTGTCTGTGTCCCAAAGTTTTTGTATATATGACCATTGTCATTGGGAAAGAACATGAAAAGAAATCCAAAATGTTATTGTTGTTCACAAAAAGTTTTAAGGGGAAATCTTCTAATGGTGAAACCTGTTCCAGAGACAACTGTCTTATGCCCTGTATACACTGTCGGACTTTCTGATGGAAAATGTGCGATCGGAGGTTGTTGTCAGAAATTCCAACCGTGTGTGGGCTCCATCTGACTTTTTCCTTTGGAATTTCTGACACACGAAGTTGGAGAGCTGGATCTAAAATTTTCCGACAACAAAATCCGTTTGCATAAATTCCGATCGTGTGTAGACAATTCTGACGCACAAAGTGCCACTTTTGCTCAGAATCAAGCAGAAGAGCAGCACTGTCTATTGAACTTCATTTTTCTCGGCTCGTCGTTCGTGTTGTACGTCACTGCGTTCTTCGGAATTTCCGACCAACTTTGTGTGACTGTGTGTATGCAAGACAAGTTTGAGCCAACATCCGTCGAAAAAATCAGATGGATTTTGTTGTCCGAATGTCGTGTATACAGGGCATAATGAGAGAATTATCCTTTAGGAGATCCTCCCTTTAGGAGATTTCCGCAGTTCCACCCAAAAATGTAACTTTCTCTTTTCTGATTCCTCCCCCCCCTCCGGTGTCACATTTGGCACCTTTCAGGGGAAAGGGGGGAGCAGATACCCATTTAATACAGGTATTTGCTCCCACATCTGGCGATAGATCACTGCAGATTCCCCGGCGATCTACGCCATGTCTGGCCCCTCCTCCGTCCCCCCCCCGTTGTCTTCTGGGAGACACACAGGTCCCAGAAGACAGCAGGGACCAGTGAGGATGCGCAGCGCGACTCACACATGCGCAGTAGGGAACCAGGCTGTGAAGCCGCAAGGCTTCACTTCCTGATTTTCTTACTGAAGATGCCGGGGCCTGAACCCGGGAGCCGAGGGACAGATCGGCTTCGGATGAGGACATTGCGGGCGCTCTGGACAGGTAAGTGTCCTAATATTAAAAGTCAGCAGTTGCAGTATTTGTAGCTGTTGACTTTTAGTTTTTAGTTTTTTTTTGGCGGAACTCTGCTTTAACTTCCTGCTATGTCCATGGGAAGGGAAATGAAGGGAAATTTTCCAAGAGCGTGCAGACAGCTAAATAAATAGCTATGCCTTCCCTACTCTATCCAAAAAAATGACTATAGAAACACTTTAACATGATCACTCTGATTCTAGTCCCTTATTGTTCTTCTGGCCTTTTTAAATGTCGTGGTCTCTAACTACAAGTACAAGATCCCTAAGTACTAAGTACATTCACATAAAATTTTATGAGTATAACATTTCATGAAAATTTTCATTGTATTGTATTAAAAGTTCTGCAACAGATCTTGTGGTAACTTTACTGAAAATGTCCTTAGCAACTAACATTTTAGAATTATTTCCAGAAAAATATTGGTACTGTGTGAGTGTTTTCAATTAAATTGTTGAATGACAATCGACTCACCTATACAGTAAAAGGATTTTCAATGATAAAATATCATGGGCTTTAAAAACTTGGACTTGTCTTTGGAAATCAGCGAGAGTATGCACGTGCATATGTATGGATAGTATGCTGTGTACAGAAGCTATTTCATCATTCCTGCTTGGAACGTCATAGATAAATCATTTACCACAGACACAAACAACATATTTAGATAGATTGTAGATTGTAGACTTGTAGACTTTAGATTGTATTCACTATAACACTTAATACTTCATTTTTATTTAGTAAAATAAGTGACATGGTTTAAACCAGGGGTCTCTAAACTTTGTAAGCAAAGGGCCAGTTTACTGTCCTTCAGGCTTTAGGGGGACCGGACTGTGGCCAATAGAAGTAGAAAATGTCCCAGCATCAAGGGGAGTAAACAATTCCTCAGGCTTGGTGGACAGTAGGAGTAAAACATTTACAAAATGCATGTGGTGGTAGGAGGAGGGATAATGCCCAGTCATTGGTAAACATGTGCAATTAGTTTCGGATTGAATACAAATTCTGACAAATTTTTGGTTATTTGGAGATTCAAATTACAGGGAACCCCATGTGGTTATTAGAAGGAGGAATAACGCCCTATCATTGGTATTGATGCAAGGAATTGTGCCCAATCATTGGTGTCAATGGAAGAAAAAGTGCCCCATCATTGGCGTTAGTGGGAAGAATAGTGCCCCACCGTTGGTGTCAGTGGGAGGAATGGTGCCTCAACCTTGTTGACAGTGGGAAGAATAGTGTCTCTTATCATTGGAAGGATCAGTGATGCAAGGGCCAGATAAAGGCAAGCAAAAGGCCACATCTGGCCCACGGGCCGCAGTTTTGAGACCACTGGTTTAAAGCACAACTACCTAACCCAATTACATGCCACCATACCTTAAAATACATAAAGGCATAATATCTTGCTTCAGTATATCTAAAGCCAAAACTCCTTTTGCCTTTTGGACAGACAAGGGAAGGGTTAAAACTGACAGTTATTTGTTTGCCAACTGTGTCTAGTTATTTCATGTCCTGTCAACAAATAGTGAGAGGATATTTTACAATATAAAGAAATCCCCTTTTATACAGTTGTCACAGAAAAAGTGTCCCTATTGAAAGATTTCATCTCTATTCCTGTTTTGGTGTCAACTTAAAATTTTGGATAGTGATTGGCCGAACACCCCTTTGGTTCGGTTTGCACCAGAACTCCGGAACATGGAAGTTCGGACCTGAACCCTGAACCCAATTAATGTCTATGGGACCTGAACTTAAAAAAATTAAAAGTCCCTATTTTGAAGGCTTATGTGCAAGTTATCGGCCATAAAAAGGGTATGGGGGCCCGGGTACCACCCTGGGGGATATGTATCAATACAAACATTTTTAAAAGAAAGACCTTTTAAAGAATACTTAAAGTGGAAAAATAAAAATGAAAAATGCCTTAAAATATAGTGCCTAGGGGGTCCCCTTAGTCTGCCTGTAAAGTGGTGCATCTGTACCGTGCATAGAACCTGCTGCAGCAAAACAGACATATAAAAAGAAAAAATACATTTAAACTGATTTTCCCAGCTGCAAGCTTTCATGAAAAAGAAAAAAACATTGCCGGCATTACAAAAATGTCTGCATGGGTCTGGCATGGATTTTAAGGGGAACCCAATACCAAACTGTAAAGAAAAACGGCATGGGGTCCCCTCCCAAAATCCATACCAGACCCTTAGGTCTGATATGGATTTTGAAGGTAACCCCCACACTAAATGTTTTTTTAAAAATGGCGTGGGGCCCCCCAAAATCCATAACAGAACTTTAACTGAGCATGCAGCCTGGCAGGCCAGGAAAGGGGGGGAAGAGTAAGCGCTATACCAGAACACATGCCCTCAACATGGGGGAGTTGCTTTGGGGCAGATGGGCTTTACTTCCCCACCCCAAAGCACCTTGTCCCCATGTTGATGGGAGCAAGGGCCTCTTCCTCACAACCCTGGGCAGTGGTTGTGTGGGTCTGCAGGTAGGGGGCTTATCAGAATCTGGAATCCCCCTTTAACCACTTGCCAACCAGCCACTGTATTTATACGGTGGCAGGTCAGCTCTATTGCGCGAATCGTCGTAGATGTACATCGCTTAATGCAATAGATACAGTGGGCGCACACACGGCGCCGGAGCCGATGTGCGTTGCCAGCAGCCGCGATGTCCGCCAGTCACCTGTGATCGCTCCACAGAGAGTCAGAACAAGGATCTGTGAATGTAAACAAACAGTGATTAGTGTTTAGGAACAGCGATCTCTCTGTACTCCCTGTCAGTCCACTCCTCCCACAACAGCTGATGACTCATCTGTTGTGTAGGACGTGACGCTGGCTTCCCGGCCTGCTCCTTAACAACCAGCTATTTACTGTGCCCTGATTGGGCAAAGCCTTGCACCTGACCAGCACTCAGTAGCATTGCTTCAGCCAATCAGGGTTTAGAATGCACTGTGCAGCACCGATGCTCGGCCCGAACTGTTTGCCCATCATTAATTTTGGATTAGTCCTTACTTTCATTTTCAGTGACATCGTTAATCAAGACAATTATAGAGAGCTATTCTCCTTACCGGGAATTTAGACAGCTATAAACATATGATAGGTGTTCTAATCCCTCACCAATTTATCCAAATCTAAGAAAAAAAATTACCTCAAGTTATACTTTAATAAAAAGGAACTTTTGTGTCCTGTCCAAATACAGTACAATGGGGAATCAAGCTCTTTTGGCTCCTACAGTTATGCTCATTGTTCGAAATTCTTTTTCATAGACTCCTCAGCTTGTACGATACTTTAGAAAAGTTGTTTATTCTTCACAAAGCAAAGCAAGACCAGACATAATAGAACTTACAAAACATATGGTAATATGGTGATATGATTTCAGACATCAGAAGGCGAAAGATAGATAACAAATGTTATGTCTTCCAGTGTGTAGAGTTTCTTTCCCTTCTCTCTCTCTCTCTTTCTATCTAGCCTTCAAAACAGTGTATTCTTATACTGTACGAAAAGATTATGTCAGCATTTTACGTCTCCCAAGAAAGGTAGTAATATAAGAGTGGTAGACATGCGCATTCGTTTTCGTCCGAATGCATTTTCGAGCGAATTTCGGGTATTTTCGCTATCGTTTTAACAAACGATAATGAACGTGCAGAATCCGAAAACAGAAAGTTCCGACATAAACAGATGCTTTATTTTCTTTTTTGTTGCGACAACAGTTCGATATAGATGGGAGATTCAACATGATGCTGACAATAGCGATCTGTGTCCATAGAACCTGTGGTCGAATGTGCCTAATCTTAGCTCTATTAGTCCAAGATTATTCTACATAGAGAGAAAAGATTTGACATAGAGAGAAAAGATTCGACATTATAGAGACAATAGCAAAAAAGGTCGAATGTGCCTAACCTAACTCTATTAGTCCAAGATTATTCGACATAGAGAGAAAAGATTTGACGTGAAGATTCGACGAAGCAGTCACCGCGAGCGGACATTTATGGTCAAATGCTCCGCCCATAGGCTATAGAAGAATTCTAATGTTGGTTGACTAGTAATAATAATTAATAAATATAATTATTACTAATGTCATACAACATTAGAATTCTACTATAGCTTGTAGGCGGGGTATTCGACCCGAAATGTACGATTGCGTTGTCGTACAGTTTAGCTGCTCTGTCGAATCTTCTTAGAACATGTGACAGCCCCATAAGCCTTCAATGACAGATTCGACCTTAATTATTTTGGATTTTCAGACTAATGCATTTTTTTAACGAAACAAAATAAATAAAAACGAATTTTGGGAGTAACTAAATAAATTTATTTTTGAGACGAAAACGAAATTCCGAAACAAAATATTTCAGTGTGCACATGTCTAAAGAGTAGCACCCACTCTTGCATATATGGTTTGAATATAAAGTAAGACACATACTGACAGAGGAACTCAGAATAGAAGTACATATGTAGCAAAATGGCATCTCTGTCCTTGTCAAAGTGACTATGCTCAAGAAATGACACTTTGCTACAATATAAAGTAGTGAGTGTACAGCTTGTATAACAGTGTAAGTTTGCAGTCTCCTCAAAATAACTCAACACACAGCCATTAATGTCCAAATTGTCCAAATTGAGCCCAAAGTGTCAATATTTTGTGTGGCCATCATTATTTTCCAGCACTGCCAGCCACTGGAGTCCTCTTCCACTTTTCCACGATGACATCACAGAGCTGATGGATGTTAGAGACCTTGCGCTCCTCCACCTTCCATTTGAGGGTGCCCCACAGATGCTCAATAGGGTTTAGGTCTGGAGACATGCTTGGCCAGTCCATTAATTACCCTCTTTAGCAAGGCAGTGGTCATCTTGGAGGTGTGTTTGGGGTCATTATCATGTTGCAATACTGCCCTGCGGCACAGTCTCCGAAAGGGAGGGGATCATGCTCTGCTTCAGTATGTCATAGTACATGTTGGCATTCATGATTCCCTCAATGAACTGTAGCTCCCCAGTGCCGGCAGCACTCATGCAGCCCCATACCATGACACTCCCACCACCACCATGCTTGACTGTAGGCAAGACTTGTCTTTGTACTCCTCACCTGGTTGCAACCACACACTTTTGACACCATCTGAACCAAATAAGTTCATCTTGGTCTCATCAGACCACAGGACATGGTTCCAGTATAGGGATGAGCTTCAAGTTCGAGTCGAACCCATATTTGACTCGAACATAGCCTGTTCGACCGTTCGTTGAATTGCGAACGTTATGGGTCGTTCGCACCAAATTCGAGTGGCACGTCATGGCCCATAATTCCCTGCACCATTGCAGTGCATTACTGGCTGATGATTGGCCAAGCATGCACTATGACCCGTATGCTTGGCCAATCACAGCGCCGTCTGTACAGAGAGCCATAATTGGCCAAAGGGTGGCTTTGGCCAATTATGGCTCAGCGGGTTTATTACACGTCCCACTCTATATATGGCTGTCTGCGTAGCGGCCTTGTTTAGTGTGTTGCGGCGGGGAGAGATAGACAGAGAGACAGTGTCATTTGATTTAAGTTAGATAGAGTAGGCAGGCGAGTCTGTTAGCTGCAATTACAATGTATTGTGTATATATATGCATCCTAGGTGTTGTATGTATATATATATATATATATATATATATATATATATATATATACACTGTATTCAGTTTAGCTTGATCCGTGCCTGTTATTCTCTTCCTACTGACAGGCAGGCAGGTGTTTTTAAAGTATTTACAGTATTTACAGTTAGTGTTCTGTTTCCTTTGCACAGTGTGCACCTAAAGCTACCTGAAGAAAATTGCTGGTGTTCTTCTGATCCTATTAGTACCACAGGCAGGCAGCTACAGTATTTACAGTTAGTGTACTGTGTCCTCTGCACAGTGTGCACCTAAAACTACCTGAAGACAATTGCTGTTGTTCTGATCCTATTATTACCACAGGCAGGCAGCTGCAGTATTTACAGTTAGTGTACTGTGTCCTCTGCACATTGTGCACCTAAACTACCTGAAGAAAATTGTTGGTGTTCTTCTGATCCTTTTAATACCACAGGCAGGCAGCTGCAGTATTTACAGTTAGTGTACTGTGTCCTCTGCACAGTGTGCACCTAAAGCTAAAATAAAATATACAAGAAAAAAACGCGCTAAAAAGCAAAAATTGTAGAGGGGGGCGGCAGCTGCAACAAAAACCACACATATCAATGCAGTGAAAACTAAAAAGAATATATAAGTGCGCTTGCCATAAAGTGACATAAATCAGTGATCATACATAACACGTGACAGAAATTATCAAAAATAATTAAAGTTCATAAACTGCTTAAAGTACATGATAAAGGCCATACATAGACAAAATGAAAAAAGCTTGATGAAAGCGAGCAAATCCAGTGAGGAAGGGTCACACATCCAAAGTTCATCCACCTTAACCTGCATGAGAGGGGAGGGGAAGAGGGAAATGTGAAGGAAACATCCAGGCTGAAGGTGAATCCAGATGACAATAAGATTATGCTCTTACCGGAACCGGTGGACCTTCTTTAGAGCAAGGTCATATGTACAGGCAGATACAGCCCTCTGCGGGGACAGATGAACTCCCACGTCTGGATCCTCAAATGTCTGTGACGTCCCAGGGGCAAGCAAATCCCTAGTCAAATTCCTGGAGTTCTTCTCATGGATAAATGTATGTGCTGAATTTCACTTGTTTTCTTTTCTGCCAGCTTCATGCTGTTTTGGTCGCAGGCCACATCTGCCTGCTATAGACGTGCACACACAGGCTGCCGCCTGCAGCGTTAGGCTCCGAGACCTCCTGTCTCTTTCTCCTAAAGCTGTCTCCTACTGGGACCCTCCCGACCTCCAGGTCAGACTTCCTGTGGAGCTGTCTCCAAGTCTGAGCGCTCCTGAGGAGTCCCCTGAACTGTTTGACCACAGTGTTGGCTACATGCTCCAGGAGGATGCCCAGCATTTTGAAGGCTCCGATGATGGTACCCAGCTAGAGGAAGGCAGTAATGTGAGCCCAGAGAGAGGGGGTGCCCAAGAAGGACAGCAATCTGGCAGTCATGTTCCCCCAGCTGCAGCATACTGCCAGCTTCGTTGCAGTGATGAGGAGGGAGGGGATGATGAGGTCACTGACTCCACATGGGTGCCTGATAGGAGAGAGGAGGCACATCTCCAACAAAGCAGGATGCCCTCCAGGGGCCAGCTTAAGGGCAGCACACTGACTGCATCATACCGCAGAGCTCCGCATGTGAGGGCGCTGCTGTCTCTGCGCGTTATTCCAAAAGTTCTTTGATGTGGGACTTTTTTGAAACGAGTGCATCAGATCCCAACGGTGCTATTTGCAACATATGTCTCAAGCGTATCTCGTGTGGCCAAAACATTACACCACATGCTTGACCAGACATATGTTGACCTGCCATGCAGTTCGTTGGCAAGCGTACCTAAAAGACCCACACCAAAGAACAAAGCGGACCTCTCCTTGCTCCTCATCAGCTGGGATCTCCAACCCCATTATACCTTCAGTCCTCCCCGAAACCTGCACTGAGAGGAATGAAGGTGAAGAATTAGTCACAGCCAAGTACTTGTGGGCAATCTGCTATCTGTTCACCAATGTCAGATTGTACCAGGCAAATTTCCCTGCCCCAGCTGCTGCCCCACCGAAAGAAGTTTGCTCCCAGCCATCCACATGCCCAGCGGTTGAATGCTAGCTTGGCTAAATTGCTAGCACTTCAACTGCTGCCTTTACAGTTGGTAGACTCTGCCCCCTTCCGTGAGTTTGTGGAATGTGTGGTTCCTCAGTGGCAGGTTCCCAAATGCCACTTTTTCTCACGGAAGGCGATTCCGGCTCTCTACCGACATGTGGAAGGCAATGTCTTGGCATCTCTGGACAGGGCGGTCAGCGGTAAGGTGCATATTACTGCTGACTCATGGTCCAGCAGGCATGGACAGGAACGTTACCTATCTTTCACTGCGCACTGGGTGACTCTTCTGGCAGCTGGGAAGGACAGGGTGCAGTAGTGTTGGAGGTTGTTCCGCCACCACGCCTCCAAAATTCTACTAGTGCTGATTCTGCCACACCTCTCTCCTCCACCCCCTTCTCTTCTTCTTCCTCCATGGCCTCTTCCTGTGCTGATTTGTGCCTCGGAACCAGCGGTGCTCTGTAGGCGTTCAAGGGGCTATGCAAGCACGCAGGCAAAAAGATGCCATGCTGTGCTTGAGCTGGTGTGCTTGGGGGACAGGAGCCACACTGGGGCAGAGATTCTGTCAGCTCTGCAGGGGCAGGTTCAGAGGTGGTTGATGCCACGCCAGTTTAAGCCAGGTATGGTGGTTTGTGACAATGGCACCAACCTCCTCTCCGACCTCTGACAGGGACAACTGACCCATGTGCCCTATTTGGCTCACATCCTTAACTTGGTGGTGCAGCGGTTCTTGGGCAGGTACCTGGGCTTACAGGATGTCCTGAGGCAGGCCAGGAAAGTCTGTGTGCATTTCCGCAGGTCGATTAATGCCAGTGCTCGGCTGGCTGACCTCCAAAAGGATTTTTTTTTTAAATTGTATTTTTTATTAAATTTTTTCAAGAAAAAGGATACAAACAGAAAACAGAGAATAAATGCCAAACATGTAGTACAGCTTATAAGAATGTTAATTGAAAAGACATATAACAGATGTTAAAGCCATAGCTATATCGCTACAATGCTACAAAATTCACAAGAGCAAAATGAGTCAACTGTATAGACCAGGGAGGGTGGAAAGTGGGGGGGGGACCCAGGGAGCATGCGGCTCAAACAAAAACAATATTTCACATAAAAGGAATTGTTGTTCTCTGGATCCAGTGTCAGTGGGGTCCCCAGGGCGCCCAAACTGAGGAACCAGGACGCCCCAGGGAGAACCCACCTAGGAGGGGGGAGAGTGGGAAGAAAGGGAGGGAGCACCATGGACTCACAAAAAGAACAAGCTGACAAGACTAAAGAAACATAAAATTTAGCATCTATGCTTAAAAGTGTGCTGCACTACTGGAGGGATAGTGAAACGACACTTGGGTTAAGCTTCGACTGATCCCACAAGTCCCAAGTCTTGGAAAATTGAGGAAGTGTATCATTGACTGTTGCAGTCATGTGTTTCAACCTGCAAATTTGTTCCAATATTTGCAGAACCTGTGTAAGGGTGGGTGGGGAGGGGGACAACCATCTCAGAGGTATCGCCCTCTTTGATGCCAGGAGAAAAAAGGCGGCTAACTTTTGGGCATGTCTGGAGATACCAGGAAACGGCAAGCCCAAAAGATATTGGATCGGGTCCAGAGGGAGAGTAGTTTCAAAGAGCTCTTGTAGATGGATTTGGATGGAGGACTAAAAAGGCTGAATCATGGGACATTCCCAGAAAATGTGGAAATGGGAGCCAATGTCACCCTGGCACCTCCAGCAGACCTGGGAAGCTTTGGGATCATATCTATGTAAGATCTCCGGGGTCCTATACCAAAAAAGTAGTATCTCATAGGTCATCTCCCTCTGCTCCACACACCTTGAAGACTTGGAAGTGGCCTCCCAAATCTTCTGCCACTGAGGGAGTTGGATAGGTCGCTTAATAATCTGGGACCATTGCTGCATGTAGGAGTGAAATGTGTCAGTGAGTGAAGAAGTTTCATGCAGGTATCTATAGATATCTGACATAAGATGTTATTGGTATGGGTCTTGAGAACATAATGGTTCAAATGAGGTAGGTTTATCTAAGGTCAAAGTAGGTGATTTAGAGGAAAATATAATGTTTACATTGGAGATAAGAGTAAAATAAATGCTTAGGGATCTGTTATTCATGCTGTAGTTTAATAAAAGGTAAAAGTGTGTGGGTGAGCGGGTGCACGAGATTTCTGAGCTGGAAAATTCATGCTTGTGTTCATGGGAGCATTCGAGTATAAGAAAGGCTATCCGGGACATCGGGGTTGAATAATACATTTGATAGGGGTGGACATGTAGAAAAGAGGGAGAATTGGTGCGAGCACTTCTTCCATATGGAAAGAGTGAATAACAATGGGTGCAAGCAAAGGCTTCGGTGTTGAGTCATAGAGTTCCCTAAGTTTGTCCAAATCATAGAGCAGGGTTGGACTGGTCTAGTGATACTCATTTCAATCTCCGACCAGATGCTGCATGCCATTCGAAAAGACCAACTGATAATCAGTTTGAGGTGGGAGGCAAATAAATATTTAATAAGTGCAAAATAAAAAAGTTGCGCTAGTGGGAAAAAATGGTATTAGGCTCCCAGTGCTAGGTACCACAAATCACAGTAGTGATACTACATACACTTAAGGGGGTAAAAAATGACCATGTATTAATAATCCAATGCTAAATAAAATTACAGTGCACTGTAATTTTATTTAGCATTGGATTATTAATACATGGTCATTTTTTACCCCCTTAAGTTGCACATCGGATGCTCTCCAAACATTCTGAAAATGTTTTGATGTGTCTTGGTTTTTTAAGGTGTCATAATTTTATTTAGGTTTTTCTATCCACAATATGGGCTCTTTAGGCGTATTTATATATTTGCCCTTAGTTTTTTCCCTTAGGTGGGATGGTGCCCAGTGTTTCCTGCCTCGAGACCTAGAGCGAGGCGGGGTTGGTAATCTGTATTTAAGCGGTGTGTCAGGACGCCGCCCGTATCCCGTGACCACGTCCGCTAGTGACGAAACGACGTAGGGAGGAGGAGCCACGTCCTGACATCACCGCTGTTCGTTCAGTCCCGGAAGCTACGGGCTGTTTGGAAGCCGGCTGGCTCATTCTTATTGTCTTTTGCCCATACATTTTCGCTGATCTGTAAGTGTCCATTTGTCTTGTATTTATTCAATTAAATGGTAAAGGATTTACGCTATGTGGAGCTCTTTGTTGTTTTTTTTGGTGATTACACTGCCCTGCTGAGGTTTTTGCTGATGATCCCCATTGACGCTGAGGTATCCAGTGCCTGCCTGTGAGATCCCGAGCTGGGGTTACAGCCACCCGTTCAGTGTGGTCCCCTGTAATAAGGGACCAACGCTTTCTGATAAGCAGCAGTGTTTTTCCGTGGTGGAGGCTTCATCTTTGCACTTGTCACTACAGTGTGGAATGTCACTACGCATCACCTTGGGATTTGTTTTTTGCATTATGGACTCTTTTCCATTTTTTAACCATTTATTATATATATAATTTTTTTTTGGTTTTTTTACTGCACCAAGTTTATGGACATTCTCAATTGAATTTCCTTTATATTTGCACATTTTTCCAAATGCATTTGTTCTTTGATGTATATTCATAGCACTTCAATTTGCACTTTAAATATTTTGTATGTAGTATCACTACTGTGATTTGTGGTACCTAGCACTGGGAGCCTAATACCACTTTTTCCCACTAGCAAAACTTTTTTGTTTTGCATTTCTGATTGGTGTCATATAACACTTTGTAGTTGCAGCTCCATTTATATACCTTATCTGTTAGCGCAATATTTTTTATACCCAAATATTTACTAAGGTCTGGGGCCCCCAATCCGCCCCTAGACCTAGGGGCCAATACCACTGATCTGGCTATTCGGTGGGCCTTATTGTGACAGACCTAGCTAGGTCTGTCACACTTATTGTGCCAGATAAAGTTAAGGAAAGATCTCTGAGTGGCTTTGAGCTGTGACAAAGGGACAGGAATTGGCAAAGTCTCAAATAGATAAAGGAGTCTCGGTAGAATAGACATCTTCAGGACATTGATGCGACCCAAGGGAGAGATGAGATAAGTGTCCCATTGTCGCAGGAGTCGGTCAATGTCGCGGAAGAGTGGGGGGAAGTTGGCCTGATAGAGTGTTGAGTATGAAGAGGTGAAATGTATCCCTAGGTATTTAAGAGAGTTTGAGCACCAGTGATAGGAATAGTTTTGCTGTAGGGTGACAAGATCTGAAGGTGGGATGAGTATTGGTAGGCCCTCTGTTTTGCTTGTGTTGATTTTATACCCTGAAAGGAAGCTAAATTCTTTAAGCAAGGCATGTAAAACTTGGGAAAGAGATCTGAGATCTGGTCAGAGTCAATAGAATATCGTCTGCAAACAATGATAGTTTGTACTTGTTATAATGCAGGGAGACCCCCCGAACGTCAGGGTGGATGCGGATGGCTGCGGCTAGGGGTTCAAGACAAAGGATAAAAAGTAAAAGGGATAATGGACATCCCTGTCTGGTACCGTTACTCAGAGAAAAGGATGGGGATAAATAGGAAGACAGTTGGACTTGAGAGGAGGGTTGGGAATATAGAGCACGCAGTGCTGCCATAAAGGGGCCGCTGAAACCATAATTGGAAAGTGTGGCAAATATAAAGGGCCACCTGAGCCTATCAAAGGCTTTCTGCACATCAGGGCTCAATACTAGAGCTGGACAATTTGTTCTGTTCAATAAATCTTTAAGGTCTATGGTGCGTCTCGTGTTGTCGCCGGCATGTCTGGCAGTTACAAAGCCTACTTGCACAAGTCTAGGTATAAATATAAAAGAGAATTGCGCTAGGTGAAAAATTAGTGAATAAATAAATTATAAAAACAAAATATCCGTGATAGGAGTCCTGCTGCTGAACACTATAACCTCAATGTAAGGCAAAAGATGTATAGATAATAGACAGTGCAGCGCTGGACATAAGTCTAAATAAATTGTTATACCAACCAATGATAATAACATCAAATCAAAACTAATACAACAATATAAGTGGCAATGTGCTAAAAGAATGATGTGAGCAATCAAAATCATTAGCCATCAGTGTGAAAAATCAATTAGTGAAAAATAAATGTTCATAAACCCTCAATAAATCCCAAAGAATGTTCAGATAAAAAAGTCCAAAGGAAAATTCCAAAAAGGGTGTAGGATGAAGAATATAAAATCCAAATCCAAAGATCCACTTGAAAGTGACAACCACCACCAGGAGAGAAAAATGGAGGCTTACCAGAGAGCCTGCGACCGCCCTTACTCAGGGGGGTCAGAACAGGCTTATTAGATCACCGTTGATATCTTGCCAGGAATGGATCTGTAGTTCCCCAGCCATCGCTGAGGGCAGGGCGGGACAAGCCTTCTTTATTGATAAGCTGCTGAGAAGGCTACTAGGCATGTAAAGAATAGAACTCTGCCATGGCTAGTACCATCTAGTGGACATTTTAAAAATTGCCAAGAAAAACGTATATGGGTAAAAGACCTTAGTAGATATGTTGCTGAAAAAGACGCTGTGAAGCACATATAATATGTAGCGTATTTTCCAAATTGATGTCATCTGGTGGACATAATAACAGAGGTGCAAATAGCAGAAGTCAAAAATGAATAAACGTGACTATCCAAGGTATGAGTTAATATAGCTTGGAACCTAACAAAATGGATGGTATACATATAGATTCACTTCCAAATAACAAAGGGAAAAAATAAATAAACATCTTGAACATAAATCCATTACTATGATCGTCATAGATAAACGGTGTAAAAATCCCAAATGCAGACAATCATAATCGTAGGGACCCCAAACAGAAAATATTAATCACTATCAGGGAAACCACCTTAAAGGCAAACACATGATCACATGACAGTCTGTAGCTTCCAGAAGGGACATCAACTGTTATTAATAAAACAGTTGATGTCCCATTCTATATTCAAGCCATTGGGGGCATGAGAACCTAATTTATAAATCCAGTTTGTTTCAGATCTAGAAATGGTTCTCTTACCATTGCTACCACGCTAGTGGGGGACATATTTCTCAATACCAATAAAGGTGGTGCCCGTCGGATCTCTATTGTGCAGAAGATCATAGTGTTTAGAAACACTGTGCTTGTCAAAGCCTTGCTTAATGTTAGTAATGTGCTCCCCTAACCTGACATGCAACATTCTAATGGTACGTCCCACATATTCCAGCCCACATGGGCACCTAAGGAGGTATACAACACATTTAGAGGTACATGTTATAAGTGATTTGATGGGGTATGTTAGACGCGTATTGGATTAAGTAAATTCAGTCAATCTCCTTTCTCTTAATATGTTTACCTTACAAACCTTGCACTTCCTGCAAGGGGAGAAGCCCTTTAGATCGCCAAAAAAGCTCAAACGTGTGGGTGGGTCTGGGACATTAGGTGCCAATATGTGTCTGAAGCTAGTGGCTCTCCTGAACAAAATCCGTGGCTTGTCTGACAATAAGGGCCCAAGAATCCTATCGTTTTTGATAACTGGCCAGTGTTTTTTGATAATCCTTTTAATGGCCCAATGTTGGCTCGAGTAAGTCGTAAGAAAGGCCAACCCGAAGTCCTCTCTGTTTGTCCACTAGTAGGTCCCTACGGTCCCTGTTACCTACTTCTGTGATCAAAGAGTCAAGGACTATCTGATCATAGCCATTGCTCAAAAATCTAGATTTCTAAATCTAGAGGGGATATGAACATTTATTTTTCACTAATTGATTTTTCACACTGATGGCTAATGATTTTGATTGCTCACATCATTCTTTTAGCACATTGTCACTTATATTGTTGTATTAGTTTTGATTTGATGTTATTATCATTGGTTGGTATAACAATTTATTTAGATTTATGTCCAGCGCTGCACTGTCTATCATCTACAAGTCTAGGTAAGAATTGTGACAGTCGATTCACTAAAAATTTTGTAAATATCTTGTAATCAGAGTTAAGGCCTATTGTTGTCAGGGAGGGAGAGGTCTTTACCAGGTTTCGGAATTACGAAGATATGTGCATGAAGGAATTGATGGTGGGGGACGGTACCTTAGCGAAGTAAAAAGAGAAAGTAAATGTGGGCTCAAAATTGGCAAAAAGGTTTTATAATATGAGTAAGGCAGGCCATCGGGGCCAGGGGACTTTTGAGTAGGGAGGTTTTTGACCCCTTCAGCTAATTCTTCAGGGGTAATTGCAGAGTTCAGAGAAGAGAAGTGGTCAGGAGAGATTGTGTCAAATGTAGTGAGCTAAAGGAGTCAAATTTCTCGTGTGTAAAACTGTAGTTAGGGTCCGTTTGTAAACAGTTATATAATTTGCGATAAAATTCTCCAAAAACTTTGGACATGGTGAGAGGGCAATAGGTAGGAGTACCGTCAGTTTGTCTGAGAAAATCTGGGGATGAGAGAAAGGGGCGGGGTTTCAGTTTATTCACTAGCATTCTGTGGGGTTTATTTGAATATTCATAGAATTTCTGTTTGGACCACAAAAGGGATTTATCAATCTTTTTCATATCCAACAACCTAAGTTGATTTCGCAGGAAAGTAACGGTCCGGAGCCCAGCCACCATGGGGGAAGACAGCAAAAGGCTCTCAGCTTTACGGAGTTTGGACAGGATAGAGGAGCGTTGAAACACTGCATCTTTTTTCAGACGAGAACCAGTAGCAATGCATTGTCCCCGGAAGACAGCCTTATGGGCTTCCCACAGGGTGGAGGGCTCTGAGACCGTATTCTCATTAAGCTGGAAGTATTCAACCAGGCCGCTGGACAAAAGGTCTCTAGTTTCAGGGATACGAAGGAAGGTCTCATTAAGGCGCCAATGACAAGTTCTGGGAGAGGAGGAGGAAAGGGAAATATCTAGGTGCACAGAGGAGTGATCTGACCAGGTTATAGGGTTAATTTCAGAGGAGAACACAGACGTCAGAAGGGGTGAAGAGATAAAGAAATGGTCCAATCTAGAGTAAAGTTTGTGGGGGTGTGAGTAAAAGGTGTATTGTCTGTGTGTGGGGTGTTTAACCCTCCAAATGTCCAGGAGATTTTTGGCTCTAATAAGTTTGCGGAAAGATTTGGAGAGGCGGTCAGACTTAGATGAAGTTGTGGATGGGAATAATACGTGCCTGTCTCTACTGGGTGACATGGTCATATTGAAATCTCCGCCTATTACCAGAAAGGGTTGTGAAAAAGAGTATAGTGTATCAAACATGTTGGTGAGGAACTGGACCTGACCAGAATTAGGAGCATAGACATTAACTATAGTGAGGGATTGAGTGAGAAACGAACAGTCCAGGATAATAAATCTGCCCTGGGGGTCCAGGTGAGAGGATCTAACTCTTAATGGGCAGGCGTGTCTAATTAAAATCGCTACACCTGCTCTCCCAGATGGGTCAGAGGCCATGAAGGATATCGGGAAGTGTTTACTAGCAAATTTAAGGGATCCCCCTTGACGGAAGTGAGTCTCCTGGACCAAAATTACATCAGCCTTGGAAGCTTTAAACTCATTCAAAGCCAACAATCTCTTTTGAATAGAGTTTAAATCAGTGGTCATCAACCCTGTCCTCAGGGCCCACTAACAGGCCAGGTTTTATGTATAATCTTGGGGAGGTGCAGACTAGAATACTGCAATCACTGAGCAGCAAATGATACCAACCTGTGTTTTTCAGTTATTTTGCAAACCTGGCCTATTAGTGGGCCCTGAGGACAGGGTTGATGACCACTGGTTTAAACCTTTCACATTACAAGTTAAGAACTTTAACGCCATAACCTTTCAACCTGGTGGATAAGCATAAGATAAGATGCTAAACATACATTAAATGAGAAATTCCATGGTGCAAAGGTCATATAATAGGTAAAAGAGAACCTAACAACAGTTAGTATAACAGTAGCATTGTAACTGAAAAGTAACCGGTCTAGAAAGTGTAGCAGCCGCAGGTCAGGAAAAAAAGACCTGAGGAAAACAAAAAACAAAAACAAAAATGAAAAGGGGAAAAAAACGAAGAAAAAAAATAAGAGAAAAAAGAAAAACTGTGCTGTATTCAAAAGGAAGCCTGGGAGGCCAAGCGTCTCCAGAAAACCCCGGTCTAAGCCTGGGACTGGGAAGGGGAGCAAGGAGGGCCGCCAAAAACGGAGGGGACGGTCCCCCTTTGCCTTCCGATGCATCAAGGCCTGGACCACAAACTAAAAACTGTGGGAACAAACAAATTCTCGGTCCAGGGTGTCATAAAAACAACAGGCAATACACCCCATGGGCAAGGGGGCGAACAAGCCCACTCGGAAAGAGATATGCTAGACAGGAACATCAAAGAATCATATAAAATTGGTAATTGAGGCAGGAGCCAAGTGTATGTACCTTCAGGTCAGGAATCTGGAAGAAGGGCGCCTCTGGGGTGTGACTCCAAAAGGAATTTAACCTGCCCAAGAACCGCCTAATCTGTGACATGCCCACCAGGTGGAAATCAACATTGGCCATGCTGCAGCAGCTGCACACGCAGCAGAGGGCCATCAATGAGTACCTATGCGACTATGGCACCAGTACAGGGTCAGGTGAGCTTGTTTTTTTTTCCTCACGGCAGTGGGCTATGATCAGGGATGCATGCACTGTCCTGTCACCATTTGAGGAGGCCACGAGGATGGTGAGCAGTGACAGTGCATGCATCAGTGACACTGTCCCTCTTGTCCACCTGTTGGAGCACACGCTGCGTGGAATAATAGACAGGGCACTTGAGGCAGAACAGAGGGAGGAAGAGGAGGACTTCCTTACCTCTCAAGGCCCCCTTTATCCAGACAGTGTTCCTGCGTGCCCGCCGATCACACAGGAGGAGGAGAAGGAGGATTGTGTCAGCATGGAGGTGCAGCCTGGCACTCAGCATCAGCAGCAGTCTTCAAGGGATCATTTACAGTCCGAAGAAACCCATGGACTTGTACGTGGCTGGGAGGAGGTGGCTGCGGATCATGTCGTCCTTAGTGACCCAGAGGACTCTGGACCGAATTCCTCAGCAAACCTACGCTGCATGGCCTCCCTGATCCTGCAAAGCCTGCAGAAGGATCCTCGTATTCGTGGTATCAAGGGGAGGGATCATTACTGGCTGGCAACCCTCCTTGAACCACGTTACAAGGGTAAGGTTGCGGACCTTATCTTGCCATCACAGAGGGAGCAGAGGATGAAAAATCTTCGGGAGGCCTTGCAGAAAGGTTTGTGCAACGTGTTTCCAGAGCCTGGGAGGTTACAATTTCCTGGTCCTCCTGGACAACGTGTTGCTGAGTCTTCGGTCAGTCACAGAAGGAGCGGTGGAGAAGGTGGCCATCTGACCAATGCGTTCAGACAATTTTTTAGTCCGCAGCCCCAAGGTCTGATCAGTTCCAGGAACCATCGCCAGCGTCTGATTCACATGGTGCAGGATTACCTAGGGGCAAGATCAGACTTGGACACCTTTTCCACCAAAAATCCTCTGGGTTACTGGGTCTTGAGGATGGATCACTGGCCAGAGCTTGCACAGTATGCAATTGAGCTACTGGCCTGTTCTGCATCCAGCGTTCTTTTGGAATGCACATTCAGTGCTGCTGGAGGCTTTGTAACCAATCACAGGGTGCGCCTGTCCACCGAATTGGCTGACCTTAATAAAAATGAATCAGTCTTGGATCACCAGCTACCAAGCACCTGATGCTGATATAACCGATTGATTTTTTTTTAATGTGAGATCCCCTCAAGACTGCTTATGCTGATGCTGAGTGACTATCCTGTTATGCTGACAATCCTCTTCCTCAATTTTCATGCTGATAGCTTGTCAGAACATTTTTGATTCTGGACACCGCCACCAGTGGCCAAGGCCCAATTTTTCTGCCCCTGTTTAACAGGGGCGTGTAATTACAATTTTTGATGCAATACTTTGCAGCAGGTCTCATTCCTGCGCTCCAACTAGAGTATCTGTGAGGGATTGCAGTGTTGTGGCACCAGCACCAGTGCCCAAGGCCCAATTTTTCAGCCCCTGTTTAACAGGGGCGTATAATTAAAATTTTTCTGTAATACTTTGCAGCGGGGCTCATTCCTGCACTCCAACTTTAGCATCTGTGAGGGGTTGCAGTGTTGTGGCAACAGTGGCTAAGGCCCAATTTTTCTGCCCCTGTTTAACAGGGGCGTGTAATTACAATTTTTGATGCAATACTTTGCAGCAGGGCTCATTCCTGCACTCCAACTAGAGTATCTGTGAGGGGTTGCAGTGTTATGGCACCAGTGCCCAAGGCCCAAATTTTCTGCCCCTGTTCAACAGGGACATGTAATTACAATTCTAGAACTAATATTTCACAGCAGGGCCCATTCCTGCATCCACCAAGAGTAACTGTGAGGGCTTACAGTGTTGTGGCAACACCACCACCACCAAAGGCCCAATTTTTCTTCCCCTGTTCAACAGGTGCATGTAATTATAATTCTTGATATAATTTTTCACAGCAGGGCCCGTTCCAGTGCACACCAAGAGTACCTGTAAGGACGTACAGTGTTGTGGCACCAGCACCACCATCACCACCACAACCAAAGGCCCAATTTTTCTACCACTGTTCAATAATGGCATGTAATTACAATTCTTGATTTAATATTTGACAGCAGGGCCCGTTCCTGCACCCTCCAAGAGTAACTGTGAGGGCTTACAGTGTTGTGGCAACACCAACATCTAAGGCCCCAATTTCTGCAGAGTATATAGGGCAGGCCCCTACTTTCAAACGGAAGGAGACAACAGGAAGTGAGATGAAATCTACCCCTAGGAAGGGAAATTCTCTCCTGTAAGAGTTAATATGGGAAAAACGTGTCTCCTCTTCACTGATGCTTTATCACCAATCCTTGTTTCACTAAAAAAGCCAAATTTTCAAAAAACATTTGTCATTGGGACAGAAAGTGAGGTGAAATCTTCTGAAGAAGTGCACAGACAGCAAAACAAATGTTACAGGGGTGATAACCCTTCCCTATGTTTTCCAAAAAGCTTAAAATAGATTTTTTGGCTGGAGCTACACTTTAAAAATGTACCAGTTCAAAATTGCAAACAGATTCTACTTAACAACAAACCTACAGTCCCTGTCTTGTTTGCATCGCCTGTATACTGCTGTTCAGAGTATATAGAGCCTGGGAGCTCCACGCCTTTCCCTTTTTTAATTTGGGTGCGGGATTCCCCTTAATATTCATACAAGACCCAAGGGGCCTGGTAATGGACTGGGGGGGGGGGTACCCATGCTGTTTGTCGAACTGATTTTCATCCATATTGCTTGGACCCGACATTACATTAAAGCCGCAAGCAGTTTTAAATAACTTTTATTTCTTTACAAATGTCATTTTGTGCAGGGACTGTTCTAAGCACGGGAAACACACGCCACTTTACAGGCATACTATAGACACCCCCCAGGTATGATATTTAAAGTAATATTTAACTTTTTTTTTTCACTTTAAGCATCATTAAAATCACTGCTCCCGAAAAAACAGCCGTTTTAAAAACTTTTTTTTTGCATTGATACATGTCCCCTGGGGCAGGACCCGGGTCCCCAAACCCTTTTTAGGACAATAACTTGCATATTAGCCTTTAAAATTAGCACTTTTGATTTCGAACGTTCGAGTCCCATAGACTTTAATGGGGTTCTAAAGTTTGCGCGCACTTTCAGTCCGTTTGCAGGTTCTGGTGCGACCCGAACAGGGGGGTGTTCGGCTCATCCCTATTCCAGTAATCCATGTCCTTAGTCTGCTTGTCTTCAGCAAACTGTTTGCGGGCTTTCTTGTGCATCATCTTTAGAAGAGGCTTTCTTCTGGGACGACAGCCATGCAGACCAATTTGATGCAATGTGCGGAGTATGGTCTGAGCACTGACAGGCTGAACTCCCACCCCTTAAACCTCTGCAGCAATGCCGGCAGCACTCATACGACTATTTCCCAAAGACAACCTCTGGATATGACGCTGAGCATGTGCACTCAAGCTATTTGGTCGTCCATGGCGAGGCCTGTTGTGAGCGGAACCTGTCCTGTTAAACCGCTGTATGGTCTTGGCCACCGTGCTGCAGCTCACTTTCAGTGTCTTGGCAATCTTCGTACAGCCTAGGCCATCTTTATGTAGAGCAACAATACTTTTTTTCAGATCCTCAGAGAGTTCTTTGCCATGTGGTGCCCTGTCGAACTTCCAGTGACCAGTATGAGAGCGTGAGAGTGATAACTCTAAATTTAACACACCTGCTCCCCATTCACACCTGAGACCTTGTAACACTAACGAGTCACATGACACCGGGGAGGGAAAATGTCTAATTGGGCCCAATTTGGACATTTTCACTTAGGGGTGTACTCACTTTTGTTGCCAGTGGTTTAGACATTAATGGCTGTGTGTTGAGTTATTTTACACTCACTACTTTACATTGTAGCAAAGTGTCATTTCTTCAATGTTGTCACATGAAAATATGTAATAAAATATTTACAAAAATGTGAGGGGGTGTACTCACTTTTGTGAGATAAGTAAAAGTAAAAACCACAATACAGTTTTTGACAACTCCTTTATTAAAAAAAAAAAAAATTGTCTCGCAATGTCCATCCAGCTTCAATCATGCCTCCCGACGGACATGAAAAATAGAAAAAAACCCTCCTGCCGACTGCTGTCTCTTGACTGTGACGGGGTGGGAGGGGACGGGGTGGGGTCACAAAGTTACGTCAGCGGGTGGCCCTGCGCTTGCCTATATAACAGCTGTCATAGTGAAAAGACAGCAGTCGGCGGGAGCCCTTCCATGGAGGTGGAGTATTTTAGTTTTTTCTTCTATTTTTTGGGCGCCGTGATTACATCGCAGGACACTTTTTTTTATAAAGGTATTGTCAATAAAATGTTTTTTGTGTTTTTTTTACTTTTTGACACTTTTTTTGGTGAATGTTTTTTTTTTTTAAATTTTGGCGTGGAGTTCCCCTTAATATTCATACTAGACCCTTAAGGGTCTGGTATGGACAGGGGGGGGGACCCACTCCAATTTTTTTCATTGATTTTTATCTATATTGCCGGGAGCTGGCAATACATTACAGCCGCGATCAATTTTAAATGCCATTTTTTCTTTTAGAAATGTCATTTTACAGCGGCACTTTAAAACACATCAGACAGATTCGGCATTTTACAGGCAGACTAAGGGGACCCCCAGGCACGATATTTAAAGGAATATTTCATTTTTATTGTTTCACTTTAAGCATTACTAAAATCACTGCTCCTGAAAAAACTGTGGTTTTAAAAACTTTTTTTTTTGCATTGGAACATGTCCCCTGGGACAGTACCTGGGTCCTCAATAACTTGCATACAAGCCTTTAAAATTAACACTTTTGATTTTTCGTGTTCGTGTCCCATTGACTTTAATAGGATTTGCATGTTCGCACAAATTTTTTGTCTGTTTGCATGTTCTGGTGCGAACTGAACTGGGGGGTGTTCTGGCCATCCCTACATTATAACATTCATACAGTCAAGTCCATAAATATTGGGACATTGACACAATTCTAATCTTTTTGGCTCTATACACCACAACAATGGATTTAAAATGAAATGAACAAGATGTTCTTTAACTGCAGACTTTCAGCTTTAATTTGAGGGTATTTGCATCCAAATCAGATGAACGGTGTAGGAATTACAACTGTTTGTATATGTGCCTCCCACTTTTTAGGGGCCAAAAGTAATGTGACAATTGGCTGTTCAGCTGTTCCATGGCCAGGTGTGTGTTATTCCCTCATTATCCCATTTACAAGGAGCAGATAAAAGGTCCAGAGTTCATTTCAAGTGTGCTATTTGCAGTTGGAATCTGTTGCTGTCAACTCTCAATATGAGATCCAAAGAGATGTCACTATCAGTGAAGCAAGCCATCATTAGGCTGAAAAAACAAAACAAACCTATTAGAGAGATAGGAAACACATTAGGTGTGGCCAAATCAACTGTTTGGAACATCCTTAAAAAGAAAGAATGCACCAGTGAGCTCAGCAACACCAAAAGACTGGGAAACCACGGAAAACAACTGTGGTGGATGACCGAAGAATTCTTTCCCTGGTGAAGAAAACACCCTTCCAACAGTTGGCCAGATCAAGAACACTCTCCAGGAGGTAGGTGTCAAAGTCAACAATCAAGAGAAGACTTCACCAGAGTGAATACAGAGGGTTCACCACAAGATGTAAACCATTGGTGAGCCTCAAAAACAGGAAGGCCAGATTAGAGTTTGCCAAACAACATCTAAAAAAGCCTTCACAGTTCTGGAACAACATCCTATGGACAGATGAGACCAAGATCAACTTGTACCAGAGTGATGGGAAGAGAAGAGTATGGAGAAGTAAAGGAACTGCTCATGATCCAAAGCACACCACCTTATCAGTGACGCATGGTGGTGGTAGTGTCATGGTGTGGGCATTAGGGATGAGCTTCGAGTTTGAGTCGAATTCATGTTCGACTCAAACATTGGCTGTTCGCAAGTTCGCCGAACAGCGAACAATTTGGGGTGTTCGTGGCAAATTCGAATGCCGCGGAACACCCTTTAAAAGTCTATGGGAGAAATCAAAAGTGCTAATTTTAAAGGCTTATATGCAAGTTATTGTCATAAAAAGTGTTTGGGGACCCGGGTCCTGCCCCAGGGGACATGGATCAATGCAAAAAAAAGTTTTAAAAACGGCCGTTTTTTCAGGAGCAGTGATTTTAATAATGCTTAAAGTCAAACAATAAAAGTGTAATATCCCTTTTAATTTCATAGCGGGGGGGTGTCTATAGTACGCCTGTAAAGGGGCGCATGTTTCCCGTGTTTAGAACAGTCTGACAGCAAAATGACATTTCGAAGGAAAAAACCCATTTAAAACTACTCGCGGCTATTGCATTGCCGACAATACACATAGAAGTTCATTGATAAAAACGGCATGGGAATTCCCCACAGGGGAACCCCGAACCTAAATTTAAAAAAAAAAATGACGTGGGAGTCCCCCTAAATTCCATACCAGGCCCTTCAGGTCTGGTATGGATATTAAGGGGAACCCCAGCCAAAATTTAAAAAAAAATGACGTGGGGTTCCCCCTAAATTCCATACCAGACCCTTCAGGTCTGGTATGGATTTTAAGGGGACCCCTGCGCCAAAAAAAAAAAAAAAAAAAGGATCCAAACCAGACCCTTATCCGAGCACGCAACCTGGCAGACCGCAGGAAAAGAGGGGGGGACGAGAGTGCGGCCCCCCCCTCCTGAACCGTACCAGGCCACATGCCCTCAACATTGGGAGGGTGCTTTGGGGTAGCCCCCCAAAACACCTTGTCCCCATGTTGATGAGGACAAGGGCCTCATCCCCACAACCCTGGCCGGTGGTTGTGGGGGTCTGCGGGCGGGGGGCTTATCGGAATCTGGAAGCCCCCTTTAACAAGGGGACCCCCAGATCCCGCCCCCCCCTGTGTGAAATGGTAAGGGGGTACTTACCCCTACCATTTCACTAAAAAACTGTCAAAAATGTTAAAAATGACAAGAGACAGTTTTTGACAATTCCTTTATTTAAATGCTTCTTCTTTCTTCTATCTTCCTTCATCTTCTTCTTCTTCTGGCTCTTCTGGTTCTTCCTCCGGCATTCTCGTCCAGCATCTCCTACGCGGCGTCTTCTATCTTCTTCTCCTCGGGCCGCTCCGCACCCATGGCATGGGGGGAGGCTCCCGCTCTTCTCTTCATCTTCTTCTTCATCTTCTTCTCTTCTTCCTTCTTCTTTTCTTCTCTTCTTCATTTTCTTCTCCGGGCCGCTCCGCATCCATGCTGGCATGGAGGGAGGCTCCCGCTGTGTGACGGCGTCTCCTCGTCTGACGGTTCTTAAATAACGGGGGCGGGGTCACCGGGTGGCCCCGCCCCCTGTTATTTAAGAACCGTCAGATGAGGAGACGCTGTCACACAGTAGGAGCCTCCCTCCATGCCAGCATGGGTGCGGAGCGGCCCGGAGAAGAAAATGAAGAAGAGAAGAAGAGAAGAAGAGAAGAAAAGAAGAAGAGAAGAAGATGAAGAAGATGAAGAGAAGAGCGGGAGCCTCCCCCCATGCCATGGGTGCAGAGCGGCCAGAGGAGAAGAAGATAGAAGATGCTGCGGAGGAGATGCTGGACGAGAACGCCGGAGGAAGAACCAGAAGAGCCAGAAGTACCAGAAGAAGAAGATGAAGGAAGATAGAAGAAAGAAGAAGCATTTAAATAAAGGAATTGTCAAAAACTGTCTCTTGTCATTTTTAACATTTTTGACAGTTTTTTAGTGAAATGGTAGGGGTAAGTACCCCCTTACCATTTCACACAGGGGGGCCAGGATCTGGGGGTCCCCTTGTTAAAGGGGGCTTCCAGATTCCGATAAGCCCCCCGCCCGCAGACTCCCACAACCACCGGCCAGGGTTGTGGGGATGAGGCCCTTGTCCTCATCAACTTGGGGACAAGGTGTTTTGGGGGGCTACCCCAAAGCACCCTCCCAATGTTGAGGGCATGTGGCCTGGTACGGTTCAGGAGAGGGGGGCCGCACTCCCATCCCCCCCTCTTTTCCTGCGGCCTGCCAGGTTGCGTGCTCGGATAAGGGTCTGGTATGGATTTCTGGGGGGACCCCACGCCGTTTTTTTTTTTTTTTTTGGCCGGGGTTCCCCTTAATATCCATACCAGACCTGAAGGGCCTGGTATGGAATTTAGGGGGACTCCCACGTCATTTAAAAAAAAAAATTTGGTTCGGGGTTCCCCTGTGGGGAATTCCCATGCCGTTTTTATCAATGAACTTCTATGTGTATTGTCGGCAATGCAATAGCCGCGAGTAGTTTTAAATGGGTTTTTTCCTTCGAAATGTCATTTTGCTGTCAGACTGTTCTAAACACGGGAAACATGCGCCCCTTTACAGGCATACTATAGACACCCCCACCTACGAAATTTAAAGGGATATTACACTTTTATTGTTTGACTTTAAGCATTATTAAAATCACTGCTCCTGAAAAAACGGCCGTTTTTAAAACTTTTTTTGCATTGATCCATGTCCCCTGGGGCAGGTACCAGGTCCCCAAACACTTTTTATGACAATAACTTGCATATAAGCCTTTAAAATTAGCACTTTTGATTATTCATGTTCGTGTCCCATAGACTTTAACGGTGTTCGCGTGTTCGAACAAACTTTTTTCCTGTTTGCATGTTCTGGTGCAAACCGAACGGGGGGTGTTCGGCTCATCCCTAGTGGGCATGTATGGCTGCCAATGGAACTGGTTCTCTTGTATTTATTGATGATGTGACTGCTGACAAAAGCAGCAGGATGAATTCTGAAGTGTTTTGGGCAATATTTTCTGCTCATATTCAGCAAAATGCTTCAGAACTCATTGGACGGTGCTTCACAGTGCAGATGGACAATGACCCGAAGCATACTGCGAAAGCAACCAAAGAGTTTTTTAAGGGAAGTGGAATGTTATGCAATAGCCAAGTCAATCACCTGACCTGAATCCGATTAAGCATGCATTTCACTTGCTGAAGACAAAACTGAAGGGAAAATGCCCTGAGAACAAGCAGGAACTGAAGACAGTTGCAGTAGAGGCCTGGCAGAGCATCACCAGTGATGAAATCCAGCGTCTGGTGATGTCTATGCATTCCAGACTTCAGGCTGTAATTGACTGCAAAGGATTTGCAACCAAGTATTAAAAAGTGAAAGTTTGATGGATGATTGTTAATCTGTCCCATTACTTTTGGTCCCTTAAAAAGTGGGAGGCACATATACAAACTGTTGTAATTCCTACACCGTTGACCTGATTTGGATGTAAATACCCTCAAACTAAAGCTGAAAGTCTGCAGCTAAAGCACATCTTGTTTGTTTCATTTAAAATCTATTGTGGTGGTTTATAGAGCCAAAAAGATTAGAATTATATCAATGTCCCAATATTTATGGACCTGACTGCATACAATACAGTTTATGGTTTCTTGCACCCGACGCGTTTCAGAGCACTATGTGGTCTTCTTCCTCAGGGGTATAAGCAAGAAGAAAACATATTTAGGTGTTGTGACAGTATAGTAAACATTTCAAGAATTGCATTTTTAAAAACATGCGAGAATATATATGCCTCTCAATTTTCCATTTAAAAGACCCCAGTGGTGTAGCTGTGTGCAGACCTGGGAAGAGGCTAGCCGCTGACCCAAATACCCCCACCTCCGTCAAGGGAGGGATACCTGAACAGGGGGGCAGGGGAGGCCCGAAGACACAATGGGATCAGGAAAAAGGAGAAACCATGTTGATGATAGAGTAGTTTCTACAAAGAGCAGATAAAAAGCGTGTAGTCATGGCTCTTAGACATGGGTTTGTTGTGACCGCTCGCCTCGACATCCGACCATCAAGTGGAGTCCCCTCCACTTGTCCAATCAGGGTTTCCCCTTTTTCCTGACCCCAGTGTGTCTTCGGGCCTCCCCTGCCCAGCTGTTCAGGTATCCCTCCCTTGATGGAGGAGGGGGTATTTGGGTCAGCGGTTAACCTCTTCCCAGGTCTGCACACAGCTACGATTTTGGGGGTCTTTTGACTTGAAAATTGAGAGGTATATATATTCTCGCATGTTTTTAAAGATGCAATTCTTGGAATGTTAACCATACTGTCACAACACCTAAATATGTTTTCTTGCTTATACCCCTGAGGAAGGAGACCACTTAGTGCTCTGAATTGCATTTCTATATTGATGGTGTAAAATTGCAGATGTGTCAGAACATTCCATGTTTTTAATTTTATATACATACTCTTCTATATATTTTTCTAAATAAATGTTTTCTTTAAACTTTCACAACTCTCAACAAAAATCTTTTGTAAAACTACTGTGCCTTAAAAGTCCACCATATAGGGGACCCCTTTTCTCCTTCTTTTTAGAATACTGGATGTAGCACCACCCATTGCTCAATATCACTGGCCTAACAATAATTTGTTCATTGTCTCAGAGGTGATATATGGAGGTCTGGCAGCAGGGTGATATGGTGGATGTTAGTTACTAGTGGAAACCACACCGCTACAGACATATTTTTTAGAGCTACTACATTTTAATGGTAAATTGGATTCAATACACAAACAATGTAATTGGGTTGATCCTTTCTTGTGTATTAAATATCAACAAACAATTAAGTCTGGTAAAAGTGGATCACTAAGGTGAACTCCTACCTTGTAAAAATTAGGTCTGGGCTTAATAACCCAGGTGTCATAATTCTTTAACTTCTGGGTCACTGACATACAAACTTTAGACACAGATATGTACAATAGCTAATTGACCGGTCTGTCGATTTTGAATCCTGCCTTTATTCCTTTTCCATGATGAACATACATACTAATCAAAGATTCTGTACACTGGAATGAGTAGTTGCAAGATCATGACAGAAACAAGACATATGCTGATACATAAAACAGCATAATATAAAGTTTTACTGATATAACTGTTTTATGCAAGTTATTTTATTTATTGTTGCTTTCTTTTTCATTACTTTCCTATTTTTAAACTTTTAGGCAACAGTTCTGTGGACCAAACACAATAGAAGTAGAAATTGTTCCAATATGGAAGCTGTTATTTAAGGAGGTAAAAGTGCTAATCTATTCTGTTTTTGTTTTTCGTATGGATCTTTCATGAGAGTCAGCAGTAGATACTCTAAAGAGCAAGCACTTCATCTGCAACTCTTTGACCATGCCATATTCCTTATTGTTATTATTTGGTTGGAAAAGGATAAATGCATGTAGTTTATTTATTAGTTTATAGAGCATTAAGAATTTCTTGTTCAAATAAAGTACAGTATTTTTTTAAACAATTGAGTTCATTTAAATTATGTACAAAAAGGTACATAACATAAAGGAGTTGGAAAAAGTGATATGTCATAAATATGTCAACAAATATTCGTCAATAGATTCAAATTTTAAACATTAGTATCACTTTTTACATTAGGAGGAAATAAAAATGGATTTTTAATACAGCTTACCTGTAAAATCCTTTTCTTGGAGTACATGATGGGACACAGAGCACAATAATAATGACTATCTGAGTTATATGCCACCTTTAGGTGATTGGACACTGGCAACCAATAGTAAGAAAGTTCCCCCCATATAACCCCTCCCATACAAGAAGTACCTCAGTTTTGTAGCAAGCAATGAAGATCCCAGAAAAGAAGGGAGTGACCTCTGTGTCCCGTGATGTACTCCAAGAAAAGGATTTTACAGGTAAGCTGCATTAAAAATCCATTTTTCTTTATCGTACATCACGGACATAGAGCACCATAATAATGACTACCTGGGATGTCTAAAAGCAATGCCCCTGAGGGGAGGGAGACACTATTACAAAAACTGCCACCAAAGGAGGACCTACTTCGTTATTTGTAATACGCTGAGGCCAAAGGCAGTATTTTCTACGTGATTAACATTGACCTGGTAATTTAATCTTTATTGAAAAATTTTTCATACATAATACACAAAATTTTTCTCTCTCTCTCTCTCTATATATATATATATATATATATATATATATATATATATATTAGTATCTTTAATACATCCTCTTTATTCTAGTCCCTTTCCTCCACCCCCCCCCCCAATCCCGATCTGTTATCCTCGGTTCCATCTCTTTCATTTCTTCTGTCTATTTCTATCATTCCCTGCGTGTATTTCTCTGATGTCTTAAAAACTTTCCATTTCTCCCAGGTTGCTCTATAACTTTCCTCTCGTCCCTCCTCTCTGCTGCATAGGTATTCCATGTTGCCGATATGGTCTACTCTTTGTAACCATTCTTTTATACTTGGTTTCCTGATGTGCAACCATTTTTTTGGAATAAGTCCTTTTGCTGCGTTAAGAAGGAACGGCATCAAAGTTTTCTTGTATTGTTTTCTTGTTTTGTTTGTCCCATGAAACAGACAGTTCCAGTGGTTTTGTGGAATCCTCCCCCCCGGTTATCCCCTCAATATATTCTAAGATTTCTTGCCAATAGTCTTTTATTTTCGGGGACTCCCACTATATATGTAAAATTGTTCTTGTTTGTTTACAGTTCCTCCAACACTGAGAAGACTTGCTTGGTTGGAATTTATTAATTTTCTCTGGTGTCAAGTGCCAACGTACCATACACTTATAATTTGCCTCTACAGTAGATATGTCAGATGCATAATTATGTACTGCTCCTATCATTTGTGCTTCATCTAATTTTATACCCAAATCTTGTTCCAATTTTTTCATGAAGGGTAGAGTCCCCTTTCGTTCTAATTCTGTTAGTATTCCATACATTTGGGATATTCCATTCTTTAAAGGTGTTTTTATATTACAGAGTTTATTAATTGGGGTTAACATTTTCTCAGATCTAATTGGTTGAGGGATTGTACTTGCTAGATTTTTTATTTGCAAATATTCCCAATCATTGACATGGTGCTACCCACGTGCCATTATTAAATCCTGCCTTATCCTAATTTTACCTTGCGTGATAATGTCTTTTAGTTGTGCAATTCCTAATTG
The DNA here is from genome assembly GCA_037952925.1 of Lithobates clamitans. Taxonomy (NCBI): domain Eukaryota; kingdom Metazoa; phylum Chordata; class Amphibia; order Anura; family Ranidae; genus Lithobates; species Lithobates clamitans. The sequence continues at coordinate 1,606,100 of JBBGZY010000160.1, forward strand.
ATTCCCCAATCGTGTCCCATTTCCTGGGACAAAAAAATTTGTGCCCACTAGTAAAATTAAAGGGGAGTTATATCTCCATATTTCTTTTCTACATTGTGTATCCCATTATCCCTGTTAGAAGCCCTGTAGATGTATAAACCAAAGACCAAATAGTGGTCTTGTACCCCTGGGCCACCAACATCCAATGATGGATGGCCCAAGATACTCCCATACCTGGTAGAGAATCTCTCCCCAGAAAAAAACATAGGCATCATTGATAAACTGGCAGATCTACTGCTAAATATTCAACCTGGATGCCGCCTGCCCTTCCTGGGCTCTTCTGGCAGCTAAACCAGGATTCCTGACTTGTGACGACAACTCAAGTAGACCCTGAGCATCTGAACTACCTCTAGAGTAGGTAGCGATCTTTCTCCTGCCGATTGTGGATTTAGGAGAAAAATAAAAGGCAAGACATTGTCCTGATTCAAGTGAAAAACTAAAAACCACTTTAAGCAAGAAAAATGGATGAGGACGCAATATCACCTTGTGATGTGAGACCAAGAATGGCTCCTTGCATGAAAGAGCCACCAATACTGACACTCCACTCCTTGAAGTGATACCAACCAAAGAAGCCATCTTCTGAGTTTAATCGGGAGTGCATTCATACAATAAAGCAATGTTGGGAGTATAGTCATCTTGACCAAGGTCGCCCTACTAAACCATGAGAAGGTTTTAGTGTGCCAAAACTTAAGATCTGTCTCAATATTTCAAAGCAGTGGGACAAAGTTTTGTTTGTAGAGGTCCTGTACTTTCGGGGTAATCCATATGCCTAAATAATTGAGGGCAATATTTTCCCATCTAAAGGAGCAATTTTGTTTTGATTTACCTAAAGCTTCTGTGGGTAGGGATACATTTCAGGGTCTCTAATTTTGTATAATTGATTTTAAAGTTGGAGATATAATTAAAATGGTTGAATAGCTTAAGTAGTTTCGGGATGGAAATATGTGTTTGAGATTTGAGATTTGAGAACATTATGGGGCGTTCATGGCAAATTCGAGCACCACAGAAAACCCCATAATGCACTGCGAGATCGCAGTGCATTGATTTCTGATGATTGGCCAAAGCATGCACTTGACCTACATTCTTTGGCCAATCACAGTGCTCTCTGCTGTGAGAGCCATGATTGGCCAAAGGCAGGGTGTCTTTAGCCAATCATGGTTTAAGGGACTAAGTCCACACCCCACACTATATAAGGCACTACAGTGTAGTCAGTGTAGTCACTGTAGTGTAGACAATATACACAGTGCAGGCAGTGTATTAATATATGTATATACCATGTAGTATATATATATATACACAGTTGTGCTCAAAAGTTTGCATACCCTGGCAGAATTTGTGAAATTTTGGCATTTATATTGAAAATATGACTAATGCCAAAAAACTGTCTTTTATTCAAGGATAGTGATCACATGAAGCCATTTATTATCACATAGTTTTTTGGCTCCTTTTAAAATCATAATGATACAATAAATCACCCAGATGTCCCTGATCAAAAGTTTATATACCCTGGAATGTTTGGCCTTGGTACAGACACAGAAGGTGACACACAGGGTAAAATGGCTATTAAAGGTTAATTTCCCACACTTGTGGCTTTTAAATCGCAATTAGTGTCTATGTATAAATAGTCAATGAGTTTGTTAGCTCTCACATGGATGCACTAAGCAGGCTAGATTCTAAGCTATGGGGAGAAAAAAAAAACAGCCAAAAGACTTGCGTAACAAGGTAATGAAACTTTACAAAGATGGAAAAGGATATAAAAAGATATCCAAAGCCTTGAATATGCCAGTCAGTACTGTTCAATCATTTAATAAGAAGTGGAAACTTTGAGGATCTCTTGATACCAAGCCAAGGTCAGGTAGATCAAGAAAGATTTCAGCCACAACTACCACAGGAATTGTTCGGGCTACAAAGAAAAACCCACAGGTAACTTCAAGAGAAATACAGACTGCTCTGGAAAACGTGGTGTGGTTATTTTTAACTTGTTCCCGACCGCCTCACGTCTTTTTATGGGGGCAGAATGGCACCCCTGCGCGAAATCACGTACCCATACGGGGCGCGCTCTCCCCAGCAGGGGGCGCACCCGTGCTCGCAACCATCGAATTTGTTCCAGAACTGTCAATCTTCAGGTCCAGGCCAATGATTTCAGGCCTGGACCTGCTGATCGGTTCTGGCGAATGAAATCCTTCCCCTCCCTATAAATGTAAACACAGGCAGGGGAAATGATGTCATCTCCCCTCGTGGAACTCTTTTCCGTTCCAGTGAGAGGAGAGAGGATGTCTAACTGTAAGTCGCACCAACGCTACACTAACACTAGTTCACATAGGTACACTTGCCACCCCCTAATCACCCCCCCAGTTAACCCCTTCACTCCCTGTCACTGTGGCCACCAATTGCTTTGTTGACCCCACCCCTTATGACGTCACAGTCCCATCATGCCCCAGGACTGTGACATCATAAAGGGGCGGGGTCACCGGGTGACATTACCCAGTGACCACGCCCCATGCCTATATAAGTCATCGCGCACCGCTCACACAGCATTACAGTGGGAGAGAGCGTCGTGTCAACATCTGAAGAAGAGAAGAAGGAACAAGATGGCGGAGAAGACCAGGCTATCGCTAGCAAAAGAGCGGCAAAAGAGCAGAAGATAGCGGAGGAGCCCGGCAGAAGATCCGGAGAGCGGGAGAAGAGGCCGGAGAGTGGGAGAAGAACCGGACACTGGGAAAAGAGGCCGGAGAGAGCGGAGAAGTCTGAAGAAGACCCCCGAAGTCGGAAGAAGACCCCCGGAGCTGCCTAATAAATTACTTTAAAAACCTGTGTAGTGTGTTTTTTTATTGACACTTTTCCCCCCAGGTGAATGGGTAGGGGTACGATGTACCCCATACTCATTCACATAAAGTGGGGGGACGGGATCTGGGGGATATTCTGATAAGCCCTCCGCCGGCAGACCCCGACAACCAACGGCCAGGGTTGTCGGAAGAAGCCCTTGACCTCATCAACATGGGGACAAGGTGCTTTGGGGTGGGGGGGCCACAGTTGCTGACAATCAGGTGCTCTTTTTTTCCAGTGAGTTTCACTAGTTGTACCAGTAAATTTAGAGGCCACAATGTCCAATCAAAGGTATACTAGTGAAGAGGCCTACACATTTCTGAGCATGATAGATGAGAGTGAAGAGGAAGTCACCCATCTCTCAGATTCAGGCTCAGTATTCGAATCGGTAGACAGCAGCGGCACCCTGACAGATAGCTCTGATGACGGAGTAGTGGTCCCTCTTTTGCTGCTGTTGAGGTTCAAGAACCGCAGGGCTCTTGTATGGAGCAGAGAGCCAGTAATAGTGCCACTTATCCTTCTGGTGAACTGGAAAGCACCAACGGCCTATTACATCCTGGTCGTACATCCAGCACCACAGTAACACTTGGTGACGTGGCGAGTCCCATAAGTGTCCCATAAGTATAGTTCAAGCTGGGGCAGTGGCTAGCACAAGTAGTTTCCCGCAGCCGCCAAGAAGACAAAGACAGGCCCGTCGAGCCCATAGTGACCTTCCTGCTCTATTTGCCAATCTGAATTGGGGGCCCACCACTTCTGCAGCACCTGTACTTCCCCTAATCACTGGCCAGAGATTGGAGACCTATTAAGGTCTCAGAATTTAAGACCTTCTTGGGCCTATCCCTCCTCATGGGCATAACTAAAAAGAGTGAGTTGCGGTCATATTGGTCCACTAACCCAATTCACCATATGCCCGTGTTCTCTGCCACCATGACCAGGACACGATACGAGCAGAACTTGCGGTTCATGCATTTTAATGACAATGAACTCTGTCGTCCTCGGAGTGACCCTAAATACGATCAGCAAAATTCGGCCTTTCGTAAACCACTTCAAACAACAGTTCGCAGCCTTGTTTACTCCCGATCAAGTTCTCTGCATTGATGAGTCCCTGATTAAGTTTTCTGGCTGCTTCTCATTCAAACAGTATCCTCCCAGCAAGTGTGCCAGATATGGGATCAAGATGTATAAGCTCTGTGACAGGGCCACAGGCTACTCAAGTAGTTTTATGGTTTACGAGGGCAAAGATAGTCATGTGGAGCTGGAGAACTGCCCAAACTACATAGGGAGCGCTAGTAAGATTGTGTGGGACTTGGTGTCACCCTTATTCGGAAATCGGTACCACTTGTACGTGGACAATAATTACACGAGCGTGCCACTTTTTAGTCACTTGTTTGATCATGGAATTGGCGCATGTGGCACCATGTAATCTAATCACTGGGGCTTACCCCATTGGCTTGTAGATTCCTGTCTTAGGCTGGGGAAGAGAGCCTGCTTGAGATGTAATAATTTGCTCACAGTGAAGTGGAGGGATAATCGGAATGTTTTCGCTGTGTCTCCCCTTCACGCAGACACGACAGTCCAAATTCATACGATGACTGGTGTTGTGGAGAAACCCCTCCACAAATACAACCTTAATATGGGAGGGGTGGACCTAAACGACCAGTTGTTGGTGCCGTACTTAATTGCCCGTAAGGCCAGATGCTGGTACAAAAAAGTGTCTGTATACTTATTCCAATTGGCTCTGCTGAAGGCTTATGTGCTATACAAAGCGTCAGAATGAACTGGATCCTTCCTTAAATTCCAGGAGGAGATCCTCACAGCTGCATGGGAGGCATTTTCCGTATGCCTTCCCTGGTACCCCTACCAATCGATCACCCCAAAGAAGATGTTGTGTCTGTGGTAAGTGCTGATCTAGTTGTGATACCTGCTATTGTTGGCCCTCCTGTCCTGGCCACCCTGGTCTTTGCATCGGTGCATGTTTTGAACGCTACCACACACTAGTGGAGTATTAACGTACAGTACAGCACTGCACAGACTAGGACACACTTTCACAGGGTCTCCAAAGATGCCATTGTATTTTGAGAGACCCAAACCTAGAACTGTAATGCCCCGTACACACAGTCGGACTTTGTTCGAACATTCAAAACAAAATCCTAGGATTTTTTCCGACGGATGTTGGCTCAAACTTGTCTTGCATACACACGGTCACACAAAGTTGTCGGAAAATCCGATCGTTCTGATCGCGGTGATGTAAAACACGTACGTCGGGACTATAAACGGTGCAGTGGCCAATAGCTTTCATCTCTTTATTTATTCTGAGCATGCGTGGCACTTTGTCCGTCGGATTTGTGTACACACGATCGGAATTTCCGACAACGGATTTTGTTGTCGGAAAATTTTATATCCTGCTCTCAAACTTTGCGTGTCTGAAAATCCGATGGAAAATGTCCGATGGAGCCCACACACATTTCCGACAACACGCTCCGATCGGACATTTTCCATCGGAAAATCCGACCGTGTGTACGGGGCTTTACAGTTACAGTTACAACAAAAAAAACAGTAAAAAATATATATATATTTAAAATAAAAAAAAGCCAAAAATAGTTGTCATTTTATTCTCTCTCTATTCTCTCTCTATTGTTCTGCTCTGTTTTACTTTATTTTTGTAATGTTTTATTGTTACTATGTTTTATCATGTTTTCTTTTCAGGTATGTAATTCTTTTATACTTTACTGTTTACTGTGTTTTATTGTTAACCATTATTTTCTTTTCAGGTACGCCCTTCAGCTGCAACACTGATTTATTTATCTTGACAGCGTTTGCTCTCACGATACATAAATCGGCGACTCCAGCGATGTAGGAAGTGATTTCACCGCTACAGTTAAAAAAAAAAGGAGCATATATGCCGAAGCATGGGGGCAGGGGTGGGGGGACAATTTGCCCCTAACATTAGGGGCAGATTGCCCCCATGCTTCGGCATATATGTTTTACTCTTATTTTGGCACAGATTGTTGTTGTTTTATTGAGTTAATGTTTTATTGTTACTGTTGTTTGCTTTTCAGGTACGCCATTCAGCTGCAGCACTGGATTATCTATCTTGACACCAACAGCGTTTGCTCTCACGATACGTAAATCAGTGACTCCAGAGATGTAGGAGGTGATTTCACCACCACAGTTAACCGCTTCAGCCCCGGAAGATTTTACCCGCTTCCTGACCAGAGAACTTTTTGCGATTCAGCACTGCATCGCTTTAACTAACAATTGCGCGGTCGTGCGACGTTGCACCTAAACAAAATTGACATCCTTTTTTTCCCACAAATAGAGCTTTCTTTTGGTGGTATTTGATCACCTCTGCGTTTTTTATTTTTTGCGCTATAAACAAAAAAATGCGACATTTTTGAAAAAAAACACAAAAATTTTTACTTTTTGCTATAATAAATATCCGCTAAAAATATATTAAAAAACTATTTTTTTCCTCAGTTTAGGCCGATATGTAATCTTCTACATATTTTGGGTAAAAAAAAACAATAAGCGTTTATTGGTTTGCGCAAAAGTTATAGCATCTACAAAATAAGGGATAGTTTTATGGCATTTTTATTTTAACTTTTTTTATTAGTAATGGCAGCGATATGCGATTTTTATCGGGACTGCGACATTATGGCGGACACATCGGACACTTTTGACACTATTTTGGGACCATTGTCATTTATACAGCGATCAGTGCTATAAAAATGCACTGATTACCGTGTAAATGACACTGGCAGGGAAGGGATTTACCACTAGGGGGCGATGAAGGGGTTAAGTGTGTCCTAGGGAGTGATTCTAACTGGGGGATAGGCTTCAACTCACATGACAGCGATCACTGCTCCCGATGACAAGGAGCAGTGATCTCTGTCATGACACAAGGCAGAAAGGGGTTTACATACGCACTTCATAGGCACTTCCCCGTTCTGCGGCTCTGTGACACGACCGCCGGGAGACCGGTGGACATCGACTACGCCTGTCCCGCGGACACGGTCATGTTGTACGCCTTCGGCGGCGTGCGTGTCTGCTAACCCCGGCTCTTAAAGGGGATGTACAGGTACGCCCATTTGCCCACCACTGCCATTGTGCCAACGTATATCAGCGTGCAGCGGTCGGCAAGTGGTTAAAAAAAAAAACAGTGCATATATGCCCATCATTAGAAGTGGGTGGATGCAGGGAAAAAAAGAACATTACAATATATGCCCAGCAAGGACCAGCAATGTACTGGTATGTTGCTGGACTTTGAGTGGTTATACCAGAATGATGCCTGTAGGTTTAGGTATCATCTTGGTATTGTTCTTTTCAGTCTGTGGTCGGCTTTCCTGTAAAAGCAATCCCAGTGGCTAATTAGCTGCTAGACTGCTTTTACAAGCAGTAGGAGGGAATGCCCCCTCTGCCATCTTCCATGGTTTTCTCGGGCTCTCCTGTCCCAACGGGGAACCTGAGAATGCAGCCGGTGGTTCTGCCAGATGACCATAGAGCTGATCGAAGACCAGAATGGCTCTAATCATCTCTATGGCCTAAGAAACCAGAAGCTATGAGCATTTTATAACTTTGGTTTCACCAGAAATAAACAGCGCCATTGGGAAATTGAGAAAGCATCTTATCACACCGATCTTGGTGTGGTCAGATGCTTTGAGGGTAGAGGAGACTCCAGTTTTTTAAAAAGAGTGCCTGTTATTACCTATTGCTATCATAGGGGATATTTACATTCCCTGTGATAACAATAGACATTATTAAAAAAAATAAAGCGAAAGGAAAAGTGTAAAAATAAAATAAAAAAGCAAAATAAATAATAATAATAAAAAAAGCACCCTTGTCCCCCCGTGTTTGCGCACAAGGGCGAATGCAAGCGTCGGTCTTGTGTCATATGTAAACAGCAATTGAACCATGCATGTGAGGTTTCACCGCGAACATCAGATCGAGGGCTAGTAATTTTAGTTACTTAGAGTAAAGGCTTTTAAAAATGTATGCAGTTTGTCGCTGCTGCACAGTTGTGCACAATTTTAAAGCATGTCATGTTTGGTATCAATGTACTCGAAATAAGATCATCTTTTATATCTTACCAAACATTCAGGCAATATAGTGTGTTTTAGTGCAGTCAAATTCAAAAAAGTGATTTGTTTCCAAAAAAATTGCGTTTGAAAAATCGCTGCAATAAATCAATTAGTAAAACTTTGTGAAAAAAAATGTATTGTAATTTTCCTGAAACTTGTGGCAAAATATAAAATATTCCATGGACTCAACATTTGGAAAAAAAGATTTATAGGGAGCGTTAATGATATAGTGACGTAATAATGCTATAAAAATAATATATATGAAATAGCAATATATAATAAAAAATTAGATAATTGAAAAAAGTAAAAAACCACTCCACTCCAGCCTGCCTATATGGAACCAAAACACCAATACTGTGTAATGAGTATTGTGCCTAGCTAATACAATGGTAATGATAACCAGTAACTAACTATACAAACTATGTGCTTCAATCCACAAACTGAAATAACATAGTGGTCATATGTGTCCCATAGTGTACCATATAACATATCATGTAAAACACCCATATAGCGTGTATCCATAAAAGTCCATATGCAAATGAATCTTGTGCCTGGATCTTGTATTCAAACAAACAGTGGAACCCCTTCACCGCCTAAGGATATCACCCAAAATTGCTCATGAAATGGGTGTCAGCTTACCAGATGTAGTTGACCTAATTAATGAAAAAAGGTCAAATCGGCTTTAGCAAGATATTGCTTGCTACAATGGAGAAATATGTAGACTGAACTCCTGCCCCCACACCATGAGAACCTCACGATTGGGATATGAAACAAATGTAGAAGTAACCAAAATAGTGTAATCCCATTTATTTTAAAAGGTTAAAAACAAACAAAGCCAAATGGCTGCTTACTTGGTGCCATCGCTGGGCACTGAGGCTGGAAAGCGTAGCGTGTCAATGGATGTCCCGCATTGATTACTGGTAACAGCAGTGTGCATTCCACCTACGACTGATGAACAACCAGGGGGACCGGATATGATGTAATTGCGTGACCAAGTATCGCCTCTGTGTACGTTTTGTTAAACACGTCTTCAGGAAGCGTACTTGATCACTATGGAGATGGCTTTTAAATACTGCTAATCAATTAACATACAGGGAGGAGTTTTGATGCTTAACAGCCTGAGCGCCGCTCACAGGCACACTTACAAAACTGTCCCGTAAACAAATACAGATCTTAAAATGAAGTCACAACTACAATAAAGCATTGGTAAACCTGGATGTATAATGAATCCTAAACTATTAAAATGCATCTTCCCATACATATTAATACTGAAAATGATTGTGGTATTAGGGTGAATGAAAAGGATAAGCCCATACCGTTCATAATAGCTTTGGAGAACAGTATCAAATAGAAAAAAATAGTTTTGTGTCAAAAAATTTTAATTAAAAAAATATAAAAAATTTATTTGAAAAATTTTATGAATGTTGCAGATAAATATGTAAATACAACAGAAGAATCAAAGAGGATATAGATGGATATTATTTGGTAAAAATTGATCTATTAATTGAAAAAAGCTATACAGAGTGAAACCCCAATACTGGTGTCCCAAAAGATGTTGAAGTGAACTATTCGTTAGTTAAAAAACAATTGAGATCCAACTCAATATTTAAACCCTGGAGTTGCATCGTATGTAAACAGTACAACCACTGGGTTTCGTTCTGAGAAATTGCCTTCTTGAGGTCAGTGCCCCTCCAGTGCTGGGTAATTCTGTCTATCCCATAAAAAGGTAGAAGATGAGGGTTCCTATCATGAACCATGCGGAAATGACGTGATAAGCTGTGGTTCAAAAAACCCTTAGAAATGTTGGCCACATATTCATTGATACGGACCCATAATTTCCGTGTAGTGCGGCCAACATATTGGAGGGAGCATGGACACTCCAATACATACGTGACATGACTGGAGTTACATGTTATCAAAGGTTTGATAGAGAATTCCTGTTGTGTAACTTTAAGTTTAACTTTCCTACTTGTTTGGTTGTGCGGCAGGCTTTGCACCTTGTACAGTAATGAAACCCTGATCCATCAAGAAAAGTGGAGGTTTTTTTGGGGGGGATCTGGAACATTGGGAGCTATCATGTTCCTTAATCCTGGTTTTTTGAACCACATTGTATCACGTAATTTCCGCATGGTTCACGATAGAAACCCTCAACTTCTAACTTTTTATGGGATAGACAGAATTACCCAGCACTGGAGGGGCACTGACCTCAAGAAGGTGATTTCTCAGAATGAAACCCAGTGGTTGTACCGTTTACATACGATGCAACCCCAGGGTTTAAATATTGAGTTGGATCTCAATTGTTTTTTAACTAACGAATAGTTCACTTCAACATCTTTTGGGACACCACTATTGGGGTTTCACTCTGTATAGGTTTTTGGGAAACTGTGTGCTTTTTTCAATTAATAGATCAATTTTTACCCAATACCATCCATCTATATCCTCTTTGATTCTTCTATTGTATTTACATATTTATCTGCAACATTCATAACATTTTTCAAAAAAAATGTTTAAATTTTTTTTTATTACATTTTTTTAACACAAAACAATTTTTTTCTATTTGATACTGTTCTCCAAAGCTATTATGAACCGTATGGGCTTATCCTTTTCATTCACCCTAATACCACAATAATTTTAAGTATTAATATGTATGGGAAGATGCATTTTAATAGTTTAGGATTCATTATACATCCAGGTTTACCAATGCTTTATTGTAGTTGTGACCTCATTTTAAGAACTGTATTTGTTTACGGGACAGTTTTGTAAGTGTGCCTGTGAGCGGCACTGAGGCTGTTAAGCATCAAAACTCCTCCCCGTATGTTAATTGATTAGCAGTATTTAAAGCCATCTCCATAGTGACCAAGTAAGCTTCCTGAAGACGTGTTTAACGAAACGTACGTCAAGGCGGTACTTGGTCATGCGATTACATCATATCCGGTCCCCCTGGTTGTTCATCCGTCGTAGGTGGAACGCACGCTGCTGTTGCCAGTAATCAATGCGGGACATCTATTGACACGCTACACTTTCCAGCCTCAGTTCCGGGCGATGGCACCATCGATGTAAGCAGCCATTTGGCTTTGTTTTCTTTTTAATCTTTTAAAATAAACGGGATTACACTATTTTGGTTCCTTCTACATTTGTTTCATATCCCAATCGTGAGGTTCTCATGGTGTGAGGGCAGGAGTCCAGTCTACATATTTCTCCATTGCAGCAAGCAATATCTTGCTAAAGCCAATTTGACCTTTTTTTCATTAATTAGGTCAACTACATCTGGTAAGCTGACACCCATTTCATGAGCAATTTTGGGTGATATCCTTAGGCGGTGAAGGGGTTCCACTGTTCGTTTGAATACAAGATCCAGGCACAAGATTAATTCACATATGGACTTTTATGGATACATGCTATATGGGTGTTTTACATGATATGTTATATGGTACACTATGGGACACATATGACCACTATGTTATTTCAGTTTGTGGATTGAAGCACATAGTTTGTATAGTTAGTTACTGGTTATCATTACCATTGTATTATCTAGGCACAATACTCATTACACAGTATTTGTGTTTTGGTTCCATACAGGCAGGCTGGTGTGCAGTGTTTTTTCACTTTTTTCCATTATCTAATTTTTTATTATATATTGCTATTTCATATATATTATTTTTATAGCATTATTACGTCACTATATCATTAACGCTCCCTATAAATCTTTTTTCCACATGTGCACTAGTGATTTATCACCTAGTTTGGGATTAGCTGCTATTCATCTTTTTCATACCTTTTTTATATATTTTTAATTTGTCACATATCTCATTTAGGCACGATTCAACATTGTTTTCACCATGGACTCAACATGCCTCTCAGCAAATAGCTTGGGGTGTCTATTTTCCAAAATGGGGTCATTTGGGGGGGGGGCTATCTGGGCATTTCATGGCCTCCGAAACTGAGAGAGGTAGTGAGGAGTAGCACTTTTAGCACTTTGAGATCTTTTGATAAAAAGGGCACTATAAATAAAATGTGTTATTATTATTATTATTGGGAGTGAATTCAAAAATTTACACCCTTAGAAAGCCTGAAGGCGGTGATTGGTTTTCAGGGTCCTGTACGTGGCTAGGCTCCCAAAAAGTCCCACACATATGGTATCCCTGTACTCAGGAGAAGCAGCAGAATGTATTTTGGGGTGTAATTTCACATATGCTCATAACAAGTTTGAGCATTATATCATTTAATGACAACTTTGTGTAAATAGTTTTTTTTGCTTTTTTTGTCATTTTTCAATCACTTGTGACAAAAAAAAAATATATTGAATGTGCTCAACAAGCCTCCCAGCAAATTCCTTGGGGTGTCTACTTTCCAAAATGGGGTCATTGGGTGGGGTGGGGGGGTTTACTGCCCTGCCATTTTAGCACCTCAAGAAAATGAGATAGCAGTCATAAACTAAAAGCTGGGTAAATTCCAGAAAATGTACCCTAGATGTAGACGCTATAACTTTTGCGCAAACCAATAAATATACGCTTACTGATTTTTTTTTTTAACCAGAGACATGTGGCTGAATGCTTTTTGGCCAAAATGTGTGACTAAAATTGAATTCATTGTATTTTTTTATAGCAAAAAGTAGAAAATATATATTTTTTTCCAACTTTTTGGTATTTTTCATTTATATCGCAAAAGATAAAAACCACAGAGGTAATCACATACCACCAAAAGAAAGCTCTATTTGTGGTAAAAAAAAAGGTGCAAACTTCGTTTGGGTACAGCATTGCATGACCGCGCAATTACCAGTTAAAGCAGCACAATTGTAAAAAGTGCTCTGGTCGGGAAGGAGGTAAAACCTTCCGGGGCTGAAGTGGTTAAGGAGCACAATACAATGATACTTGAACAAAAATGAGCTGCATGGTCAAGTTGACAGAAAGAAGCCTTTACTGCACAAGTTCCACAAAAAAGCCTAGTTACAATATGCCCAACAACACCTTGACATGCCTCATTGGGCTTTTTTGTGGCATTGTAATTTTTGGCTACTTACGCTATTTTTATGTTTAAATACGTAACACTTGTCTCCTTTGTTATACATATGTTGTATTTTTTGTCTTGATTTTGTGCGTTCTGACTTCTACTACGATCTATTTCCAACTTTCTACTTCCTGTGATACGTACTCCCGCTATCTGCATTTATTCGTGATGCAGTGTTGGTCACGTAGTTATCATGTGATCGCTGCTCGCGTCTCATTTGCTGATGGGCTGACGCGCTGTTCATTGGCCGGGTGAGTTAGTTGATTGGACAATGAAACAAAGGCTTGGCTTTGGTCTGTATAAGTTGTACTCTATTGGCTTAACACCGCGTCACATGATTAAGACTGGTACGCACGCCGATGAACCGGGAAGTCAGGCTGCACACAGTCAGTACCAGGTGTTTTAAGTTGTTTACTATTTTAATCCTATATATTAGCGCAGTGGTGGCAGGCTGGCATATACCCCAGCAGAAGTCTATGAGGACAAAATGCGTAGGGTAGATATGTTATCTAAGCCACTTTTTTAATACTGTGCATTTTTATCCGTTCGATTGAACCCATTTTTTTACTGCAATAATCGTTTTATTGGATGTTGAACGATACATTCTGTGAATAAATCTTTTATCCATTTGTTGGATTTACACCATGTGGAGGTTCTCTTTTTCTTTTATTTTATATTTTGGAAACCTTCATTATTACGTTTATAATCAATGTGATTTTATGTGACTGTCAGTTAGGGACCTTAAATTGTAAGTGCCTTGAGGGCAGGAACTAATGTGAATGCACAAAATATATGTAAAGCGCTGCTTAAATTGTTGACGCAATATAAATACCTCTAAAAAAGAAAAAAAAAACAATAAATTGCATATATTTATTTTAACAGGTTTTGAACCCATTTTACTGTTTTGAAGTTTATTCACTAACTACGTGGCTGGCATCCGGATATCTTGATTATGCTATGGCCATATTAACTATGACCATCTTGTCTATACTTGCAACAATTTATATGCTAAGGATGGTAAGCATAAATCTGTTACTTTGATATTTCCACATATTTTACTTTATTCGAAATACACAAATGGTAACTACATTATTTGCTTTTCTTTATCTTTATAGCAATCAGTTAAATTGCATCATATGGTGGAATCACATAACAATGTTTTGGTGTCTGTTCTTCAAAAAAATGGAGGTAAGACCCCCAAAGGGCAAAAAAATAACACACACATCATACTTACCTGCTGTGCAATAGATTCTCCACTTCTCAGGTCCCCGTCTGCGCTCCTGATCCCCCCCTCCACCGAGTGCCCCCATACTTGTGCATACTCACTCCTATACCTGCTGTTGTATCTAAGCCATAGAGGAGTGAGAGCCTCTCATGTGCATCGCTAGATCGAGATCTGGCTCAGGGAAAATTGAGCTTTAGCTGATCTGGTTTCTATAGGCTTGAAAGCAGAAATTTCCTGCAATAGAAAATAGTATACAGTATATTCACTTTTTCAGTGGACCATTTAGTTTGAAAGGGGTTAAAGCCATTTCCGACATTCCATTTCCGACCACAAAGGCAGCTACCGAACACTCCAATCAGCCGAACAAGAAACCCATACGAATAATTCTTCCCCCTAAGTACGAGACGAGGCTCTGTATGGAGGGTCAAATAGGAATCAGAATCTTTATTGAAACGAATGCAGGCTCTTTTTATACACTTGAGAATACTGCAGGCGCCACATGAACAATGACCCGGATCCACCCACAACATCACACAATGGTTACATAACGAGCCCCCAATACACATTATTCTGAGTGTCAATACCTCCCCTAGCAGACAACAGGTGAGTTCATTAGCACACTTAATAATAGGTGAAGGGAAAACTGCCTCAGACAAGATTAACACGATTTATTTATCCAGACAAAAGCAACATCATTGAGCAATAGACGGTCGGTCTCTTACATTGAACTTCCTGGAATGCCCATATTAGGAGTTATACTTCCTGGCCATAGACCTCACAGTGTACAGGGGATAAAACCTTTATTGAGAGATATTGTTAATGAATATTTACTGTCCCATTTGAAGTAATCCAGTCATATTCTCAGGGTTCATTCTTTTCTTGGTCACCCTGCACCCAAAGGTGACTCCTGTCACATTACCTCTCTCCTGTTTCAGCTCTGCGGCCTCAAAATGTCTCTTTGGCATTTGAGACTTTTGGAAATGTTGGATGGCTGTATCCCACACCATGTGCTGGTTCCTTTTTCTGACCCCCTATCACTTCAGGGCTTAGCTTCAGCTTTTTATTATTATCCTACAAATAGCTGGAGGACCAAAATATGGCTTCAATTATTCAACGAGAGAAAAGAAGTCTAATTGACTAGTACCTTACAACACCCGCATGCTGTATTACCTGGGGGCACACAGTTATTTATTACTTTCTAATACACTTGGTTTAAATATTAATGTTCCCTAGAAAAGGGAACTTTATGCATAACTGACGTATTCAGGTTTAGTGCATTACTAATTTGCCTAGCTGACCATTTGAACTGCCTGATGTAACCAAGTTTTTCTCTTGATTGTTCAACGTGGTCAATTCTTTTTGACTCCTCTTCTAATTCAAGGCAACGTCGTAAGGTGTATCTCTAGGATAAATTGTTAAAGCAGTTGTATGCCCTTTGTAATTTTTACCAACAGGTAAGCCTATAATAAGGCTTAGCTTTAGGTAAAATGAATATCTCCTAAACATACACTATTTAGGAGATATTCATCCTGCATGCAGCCGCTGATGTCAGCAGGGCATGCGCTCTGAAGGTTCGGCGTATCATGCCGGAAATTCGGAGCTTCTTGCTGCAATCGAGGGCTTTTTCCTCAGGGTTTACTAGATTGGGAAATAGATCCCTTGTCAAGATTTGGTTACTAACCATGTCCTCATTGGGGGGATTTGTCTTATCTATTTATTCTGGTAACCATTGTTGCCAAGAAAGATCAGATCAGGGGGTGAGAAGAAATCTTACAACGGGGATACCTGTTTCAGGGACAACTGTCTAAGGTTTCATGTACACAGGACATTTCTCAACCTCTCCTGAATGCTGGAACATCACAGAAAGTAATCCACTTTTAAAAACGTGTGTTTAGCAGCATTTACAAGCCACTTTTAGCGGCGTTTAGCCACGTTTATCAGCGTTTAGCCGCGTTTGCGTTCAGAAGCGTTTACTAAAGATAACCTCAGGAGACCCTCCCAAATGGTTAGAAAGCACTAAAAACAAGTATTTATTAACTATTTCAGCCATTCTGTGAGAGAACAGTGTGAGTAGCAGCTGAGAAAGCAGTGTGCTTGTAGCTAGCTGTCTTTGGTTGGTTTATCAATATGGATCCCATGATGAGCATGTGTGAGGAAATGCTCCTGATGTTGCTTTTGCTTAGGCTCGAAGATGTAGAAAATTGCGTGAGAGGACCAGAGTTCGTCGCTACTGGACACATCCATTGATGGCTCAACACATGTCCACAGGATACTTTCCAATATCTATGTTCAGCTATGAAATTTCCCAGAGGATTTTTTTAAATTTTACACGCATGTCAATTACCACTTTTGACGTTCTCTTGGAAAAGGTTAGACCCCGTCTAGTTCGTATGGACACCAACATGAGGAAAAGCGTGCCACCAGAGGAATGTTCGTTGGTGACTCTCAACTTCAGCGTCAAGTAATGCAAGTAGTGTATTGTACAGCATAACTGGCTGCGATAATTGAGTTTTTGGTGTGTTTTTAGCATTCTCCATGCTCAAAAGTAATAAATAAAATGTTTCCCTTTAAAAACGATTCTAGACAAAATGCGCCTAAATGCGGGTATCTACGTTTGGCGCTTAAAATGCCTCTAAACACAGCTTCTGAACGCATTTTTTTTGGGTTCCAAATAATGCCTCTAAACTCAACTGCCTAGAAACAACTATAAAAAGGACATGTACTGATAAGATAACATAGAGGAGTGTTCAGGAGCAGTTGAAAAAAATGCCCAACTGCTCCTACTGTAAACGTCCGTTTACCAGCAGCAGTGTACATGAGGCCTAAGAGGGTAATTCCCCACACTTTGGGAGATTTCTTTCAACTTCCTTTTGCGTCTCTGGGACAGGATGTGAAGGCTTATCGCCCAAATGGTACACAGATTGCGCAAAAAAAAAAAAATTGGCAGATGGTTTACCCTTTTTGACTACATTGTAACATTTAACATTGTAATATTAATTGGATAATTTAATATTGAGTGAGTCATGTCCAAAGAAAGAGGGTGGATGTTGCATGCAACATATTTTCAATATGCTCACTTTGAACATCATAGATTGCATTTATACCTTTTTTTCCCCTTCATGTTTATATAGGGGTTTAACCCCTTCCTTCTCTATTCAAAACTGAATAACAGTTTAGCTATAGATACACTTTAACCACCTGCTGACCAATCACATTAAATATACTGCGAGTGGGCAGCAAGTAATGGCACAATCACCTAACATTGGTCTCTTTTTCCGAGTTCGGCAGGGTGCATTGCAAACCCGTGCTGTGATTGGACACGGCATGAGTTTGGCAGCTGATTTCAGGTAATCTTTTGGCTGAAGTTAGCTGATCGGCTGTGTCAGATCTCACACAGAGTTCTGTGTGTGCAAACACACAAAATTCTGTGTGCATAGGAACAGCAATCTGTCTGTTTCTTCTTCCTTGAAAATCAGGGAGGAAAACAGCTAGATAGTAAAGTAACAGTAGCACACATTACATGCTGTTAGGCACACTTTTAACCCCTTGATTGCCCCTAAATATTAACCTTTTCAAAGCCAATGTCATTAGAACAGTGTCCATGTACAGTATTACATACCTCCCAACTTTCTGAGATGGGAATGAGGGACACCTGTTAGCCAAAGTATGTAGACATAGGACACTCCCCCTGCCACGCCCCGCTTAAAGGAGAATTGTACCAAAAAATTATTGATTAAACCCACAATAATATTC
Organism: Lithobates clamitans; assembly: GCA_037952925.1. Taxonomy (NCBI): domain Eukaryota; kingdom Metazoa; phylum Chordata; class Amphibia; order Anura; family Ranidae; genus Lithobates; species Lithobates clamitans. The sequence continues at coordinate 1,624,028 of JBBGZY010000160.1, forward strand.
CTTTATATTGGCTTTTGTTAATTACAAATGCAGACATTTTGAAATTGGATGAAAGGTTTAGCACTGGGAAACACTTTGTGATAGATAAGTAGTGCATTTTATATATAACTATATAGATCAGACCAAAATGAGGGACACATGAGGAGGAAAGAGGGACAGAGGGACTTTGTTCCGAATGAGGGACAGTCCTTCTAAATCAGGGACAGTTGGGAGTTATGGTATTATCATTGATCACTTTATTAGTGTCACTAGCGACGTTAGTGACATTCCCAGATAGTGTCTGTAAGGGCAAGATAGCCCGCCACCCTATTACAGTTCCATTATAAGTCACTGATCATCGCCATTATAGTATAGCGTCTATAGCTACATAAATTCCAGTATACTGTATATATTGTTTGTAGATTCTGTCGGGATCAGAGGGGTATGCTAAAGCTTTCGCACAAACCAATTAATATACCCTTATTTGGATCTTTTTTTTTCACCAAACACATGTAGCAGAATACATTTTGGCCTCAATTTATGAAGAAATTTGATTTTATTTTTTTTTAATGGAAAGTATATATATTTTTATCTTTCAAAATTGCTGGTCTTTTTTCGTTTATGTAAAAAAAAAAAAAACACAGCCGTGATCAAAATACCACCAAATGAAAGCTCTATTTGTGTGGAAAAAATTATAAAAAATGAATTTGCATACATGTGTTGCATGACTGCACAATTGCCAGTTAAAGTAGTGCAGTGATAGCACAAAATAGTCATGAAGGGGGTAAAAGCTTCTGGTGGTTAAAAAGCCAAATGTTCTGTTTTAAAGCAATATGTATATGTTATTCACTTTAGGATCGTATAATAAATTCTACTACAAAGTTTTAATTTCATATCTTGTTATTATTAAGAATTGAACGTTTATACCATGTTAGTATGCCATGGAATATAGGAATGTCATTGAAAATATAGGCATGTCATTAGGAATTTCAGGGTACCGGTATTTCTTTCTTCTTTTCCTCAAAAACATATCCTAACAGATTAAAAGGAGAAAAATCTGCAATGTTGGGACTTTAAATGAGGATAGTGGGGCCGTTCATACCCCTCCTCCATCCTGGTTCAATATTAGAAACTAAAAAAGAGAGCAGATGTGGGACTTTGAGTGAGGCATACGGGAGCAGAAGTCAAACTAGAATAAAGTTTCAATTTTTTAATATAAAGTAATACATGAATTCATAAGTTTACATTTATAGGGCACATAGCTCAATAAATATAATTTGTATTCAATCATAAAATACATTCCAACAAGGACTTCTATGTAAACATATGAGGGTATGAATAAAAGATACATAACAATAAATATGTGGCACTCAGTGTCACTAGAAAAAAGTGGCAAAGACAAAATGCAATAACATTGGAACGTCCATACATAGCTAATAGTGTATAAATAACGGTAGTTGTAAGCTCTACGCCGTTTCAGGACCTTATAGCCACTCATCAGGAGCATAACCGTATTAATCACCTACGAATAGGGAAAATAGCAATATTTAGAGTAGTTTAAAGGACAAGTGGGTAAATGTAAAACATAAGATTCCACATTCTTCCACAAAAGACCATGAACTTACAATTGCGTCCGTGCAAAGGCGGCGCAGCCCTGAATGCAAAGCCCACCCACAATGCCAGGGTCCGAAGCTGAGGGAGCGTGTCCAGGCAGCAGACCTGGCAATGAGAAACCCCCAGATTGGGTCAGAGTGTGATGGGGTGACCTCAGTGGGAGGAGGAAAAAGACCTGAAAAGCAAAAACATGAAGTGAATAGATAAGAATAGTGTGAAAAAATGAAAGAAGAGTATAAAGAAGTGAAAATGGGTTGGAGTAAAAAAGAGTGAAAGAAAGAGAAGGAGAAAAATGGAAAAGTAAAAGGAAAAAAGTTTCGAAAAAGAGAGACTAGAATATGAGAGAAATGACCAAGATAGTCCAGAAAAAGACCAGGGAAAGGGGATGGTAGAACAAAAGAAGGAAACTGAGTGAGAGAAAAGGGGGTGAAGAAAGACCATACCTGTGAGAAAAAAGACCTGAAAAACAAAAACACGAAGTGAATAGGTGAGAATAGTGTGAAAAAACAGAAAAAAGAGTATAAGGCAGTGAAAATGGGTTTTCTCACTCAGTTTCTTTCTTTTGTTCTACCATCCCCCTGGTCTTTTTCTGGACTATCTTGGTCATTTCTCTGCACGGACGCAATTGTAAGTTCATGGTCTTTGTGGAAGAATGTGGAATCTTATGTTTTACATTTACCTACTTGACTTTAAACTACTCAAAATATTGCTATTTTCCCTATTCATAGGTGATTAATACGGTTATGCTCCTGATGAGTGGCTATAAGGTCCTGAAACGGCGTAGAGCTTACAACTACCGTTATTTATACACTATTAGCTATGTATGGACGTTCCAATGTTATTGCATTTTGTCTTTGCCACTTTTTTCTAGTGACACTGAGTGCCACATGTTTATTGTTATGTATCTTTTATTCATACTCTCATATGTTTACATAGAAGTCCTTGTTGGAATGTATTTTATGATTGATTATTTTTATTGAGCTATGTGCCTATAAATGTAAACTTATGAATTCATGTATTACTTTATATTAAAAAATTGAAACTTTATTCTAGTTTGACTTCTGCTCCCGTGTGCCTCACTCAAAGTCCCACATCTGCTCTCTTTTTTAGTTTCTAATATCCTAACAGATCCTGCTGCCTTTCTTCTCAAATTAGCATTTGCATATCAGCGGCTGTGTTCATGTAGCCATTGCATCCCAGTTAAAATGAATGGGACTGCCTGAATGCAGATGGAACACCTGTGCATCTTGTGCAGGCAGACATGACCCCGGCATACATGTGCACTGTGTATGTCCGTGTGAATGAGGCCTTACAAGGCCATACACTGTTTAGCACATTTGCGATGCTGTAGAATTTATTAGAGCTGAAAGCGGATTATCAGGGACTTAAAACTGTAGCAACATGCAAAAGAAAACAGTTTGTATAATACAACTTTTTATTTTATAGGGGTTGAAGAAGTACAGTCTAAATATCTGGTTCCTGGAGATGTAATTGTTTTATCAGAGAAGAAGATTTTTCTGCCCTGTGATGCCATACTAATATCAGGGGGTTGTGTGGTAAATGAAGGCATGTTGACAGGTACAGCATGATAAAGCATGTATCAAGTGTGATATCGTAATTTAAAACTGTTATAGTTATACATTTGTGGCCCTAAATTTGCAGGATTTAAAATCAGTGCAAACCCAAATCCTCAAAACAACACTATTTTGCACAAGTTAGTAGATAATACTGTTATAACATACCACTAAGCATTTTTCAAAACGTTTTCTGGCATTCACAAAAAAATGCTAGTAAAATACGACATGAGTTCTTTTATGAAGTCATGCGATATTTTAGTAGTGAAAACATGTGGCAATTTAACGCCTGGTGGTAGCGGACGTATTTACTTACAGAAGTAAATATCGCGTTGTTAAGGAGCGGGCGCCCATCGGCATCCTTAACAACCAGTAACTGTTATGATTGTTAAAGAGGAAGTAAACCCCAGGCGAGTTTTTCTTATTTTTTTAACATATAAATACTATAATTAATTACAAAGACAAATACATTTAAATTGGCATAAAACGAGGTCAGGAAATACCTTATTTATCGTCTTGATTATAACTCCACTTCAGGGTACTGGCAGCACCATTACTTGTACTGTTTAGTGAATCTATTTTGGACGTCACTTCTGCCCTTACCCTTTGGAAAGCTCGCGCATGCGCCGTAGCGCCGTCACAAGGGGGAGAAGCAGTAGATGATCACAGCAGCATCGCAAGAGTTCCCTCTGTGCCGTTCAGAGAGGAAGCTCGTCAATACTGATGTCCCCACATGGAGGGGAGATAGAAACGACACACAGTGTGCCATTAATGAAAACACCTAGTGTGCAATTGCGCCTGACATCACTCAAACTTGCAGGACGATTTCTATGGAAACGAACACAGTGAGTACACGTTCACAGGCAGCGAGAAGCTGCCTGTGCTATCTAGATTACAGAGAGATAAAGTTGTATTGGAGGGTTTACAACCACTTTAAGGAGCAGGCGGCCGCTGTGTCCTTAACAATGCATGAGTCGTCAGCTGTCATCGGGGTTCCCCGCAGGCAGTTGAATGTAAAAGAAAGAATTTCCAACAATAAAAAAATTAAAAAAAAGGCGTGGGTAACCCCCCCCCTTGTGACGTCACCCACACAGCATGCCTCCGATGACTCATTGGTTGTTAAGGATGCAGCGGCTGCCCGCTCTTTAACAACCATGTTGTTTACTGGTTGTTAAGGACACTGGCAACCCACCGCTCCTTAACAACCAGTACACATTCCATAAATACTGCATGCTTCGATCACTACTTAATTACAGCATGCATTTAATTATTTATTTCCTTCTGTGAAATGAGTTTAACACATGTTGATGCGGTATTTACCAGTGTTTTGCGGTAAATACCTCAGAACGGTATAGTCAATTGACAGTTTCAGGATCGTATGCGGTATTTAGGGAAAATGTGTCTGGGCACCTACATACCACATGCATTCTGATTCTATGAATGTAGCACTCTGTCTCTCTGTCTTTCCCTCTGTCTCTTTCTAACTCCCTGTCCTTTTCTCTCTGTATATCTCTTTATGCTTCTCTCTGTCTCTTTCACTCTCTCTGTCTTTCACTCTCTCTGTCTTTCACTATCTCTCTCTGTCTCTTTATTTCTCTGAATCCCTTATGCTGTGTACACACGACCGGACTTTCGACTGAATCACGTCAGACTTTTCGACAGACTTCTGTCTACACAAAATCATACAAAAGTCCGACGGATTCGACCGTGATGACGTACGACTGGACTAGAATAAGGAAGTTCATAGCCAGTAGCCAATAGCTGCCCTAGCTTCGGTTTTCGTCCGTCAGACTAGCATACAGACGAACTGATTTTTCGACCGGACTGGAATCCATTGGAAAAATTTGAAACATGTTCTAAATCTAAAGTCCATAACATTTTCAACAGAAAAGGTCCACTGCAGGTCTGATGAAGCCCACACATGGTAGAATTGTCTGACGGATTCGTTCCGTCGGACAAGTTTGGTCGAAAAGTCCGGCCGTGTGTACACGGAATTACTGTCTCTTTCTCTCCCTGTCTTTCTCTCTCTCTCTCTCTCTCTCTCTCTCTCTCTCTCTCTCTCTCTCTCTCTCTCTTGCTCTCTCACTCTCTTGGTATCTTTCTGCTTCACACTGTCTCTTTCACTTTCTCTGTCTTTTTCTCATGCCATCTCTCTGTCACCGTCTCTCTCTCTCTCTCTTCTTCTCTCTCTTTATTTCTCTCTTTTTTTTTTTAGTCTCTCTCTGTGTCTCTTTATCACTCTTTCTTCCTCTCTATTTCTCTGTTTCTCTCTCTCCCCGTCTTTCTCTCTCTTTCTCTCTCTCTCTCTCTCTCTCTCTCTCTCTCTTTCTTTCTTGCACCATTTCTTTCTCTCTGTCTTTCTCTGTCTCTCTTTGTCACTCTCTTTCTTCGTCCCCCTCTCTCGCTTTCTCTCTCCCCACAAGGACTCCAGAAATCATAAAGCATATAACTTGCAGCACACATTCTCTCATTAGGTTGGATTACACAGAAACACAGAGTAGCAGGGACAGGCTCCTTTCTCACAGCTGATCAGGAAGACTCCAAAAGATCTTCTATTACTCAAAACAGAAGAGGAAGACCATCCCCATTTTTTCCTGGTGTTCACTTTGCTCTGCTCAGAACACCATGAGGATTGCTATTGACAGGGAGTGAGGACAGATGTCAAACTAAACTCAAATGTTTTCTACTGCTGATCTTTGTTCACCCTACAGATCACGGGTTTTCGTTTTTCAGGCTACATGAACTTAAATTTTCCCACAAAAAATGGCAACTGTGTTAGCCTTCACCATGTCTGAAAAAGGAGATGTTATATTTATTCAATAATTTTATTTTTAAGCAAATTATAAAAGCTGCGGTTTTTTACTTTTTTTTAAAATGCTATTTGCCTGGGCTCCATGCAAACTTTTTGGTTTTAGAAATACCAAACTAAACCCAACATTTTTTTTTTTTAACATAAAGTTTATTTATTTTCCTGAACAAATAGAAATAAAAAACAAGTTACAGTAGCTCAAGACAGATAGTGTACAATGATCATCTATACCATGTCAAGTTAATAAGTACAGTGAAGTTGATACAGTTCAATCTCACATCCCGTATCACATAGTGGCGATAGTATACTATTACACCTCCAAATCATAGTCACCTTATAAGACCCTTTGGGGGGGGGGGAGGCCCGGGGGGAAGGGGGAAGCCCAATAGGGGTCCCCCAACCCTAGTTATATACTAGCTGTGTATCGGGCAGGTCATGTCCGGAGTAGAATTACAGAAAGTAGGGATGTATGGGTAGCCAATGGACTAAGGTAGGGTACTTAATTTATCTATTCAATGGTCAAGTGTTTGGCCTCCACCCAACCCGCCCATATCCTATCGAATTTCTTCGGACAATTTCTCCCCATATATGTAAGCTTATATAGGGGCAGGGCTGCATTAATGAGAGAGAGCCATAATTGTTTAGTGGGTGGTTGAGGCTGGTTCCAGTTAAGGAGAATCGCCTTTCTGGCATACATTGCTGTGTAAAAAACGAATATTTTTTTCCTTTTGGGGGCTTCAAGGGAGTCACATATGCCCAACAAGAGGGGGAGAGGACTGTAGGGGACCCTGATTTTGCCCACCGAGTTAATATCATCCAGAACTATCTTCCAAAAACCCACTATCCTTGGACATGTCCACACCGTATGGAAGAAATCAGCATTATCCGCATCACACCTAGGACAGGTGGCTGTTCTATTTGCATAAATCTTAGCAAGACGCGATGGGGAGTAATAAGCCCGATGAAATTTTAATTGGGTAAACCTATCCCTGGAGGATATGGTCAGAGTTAGGTATTGCTGCACCCCCTCTTCCCAGTCCTCATCAGTCAGGTCGGGAATGTCACGCTGCCAGGTAGACATCAATTGTGAGACTCTAGACGTGTCCAGTCGTGCAAGCATATTATACATAGTCGACAGCAGTCTGGTTCCTTCAGGTGCGCGGAGCTCCGTTTCTAAATCTGACATCTGCAAGATCACCGGATCAGGAAACTGGGAGCGAAAAGCATGTCTTATCTGAAGGAATCTAAAAAACATCTGGTTTGGGAGGCCCTTTCCACTCTTCAGTTCATCAAATGTTATCAGTTGTCCCTGTGATACAATATCGCTCAGGGTAACTATTCCGTATCTGGCCCATATGACGGGATCTGGTATCGAGTGAAAATGACTCAATCGTGGATTACCCCAGAGTGGTGTCACAGGGGACCACGTATTTTGCCTACCTAGCTTCGTGTTTACCGTATCCCATACTTTGATGGTTGTTTTCATTGGCACAGTCATTTTGGGATTGGAGCGGGGCCCTCTGTGTATAAGATTTCTTAGCTCCGAATAGGAACCAAGCAACACGGCCTCCACAGTGGATGCCGGGTTAGAGGGCTCCTCCGCCAACCACTATTTTAACGTCACCAGGACCGCCGCCCAGTAATATTTTAGGAAACTTGGGAGTGCCAGGCCTCCCAATGTAACCGGTAATTGTAAGGTTGTTTTTGCGATTCTAGGGGCCTTTCCATTCCATACAAAGGCTATGACTAAGCTGTCCAATTTCTTAAAAAAGGAAATAGGTATAGGGACAGGAGTTTGTCTAAATAAGTAGGTGAATTTGGGCAGGATAGACATCTTAATTAAATTTACGCGTCCCACTGGACTAAGGGGCAGGGACTTCCATGATGAAAATTGGTGGGTCACCCGAGACATCACCGGGGCCAAATTAAGGCCAATGAATTGATGAAGGTCTCTATGTATCTCTACGCCGAGGTATCTGAACTGTGATACCCGGCGAAGCTGTGCGTCCAAGTGCAAAGGAGCAACCCCAGAGTGCAGTGGGAACAGCACCGACTTTCCCCAGTTAATACATATTCCGGAGTATCGCCCGTATCTATTACCTGAAGCGCTTGTGTCAATGATTGTCCATCATCTTTAAGGTATAGAAGGGTGTCATCTGCATATAATGACACCTTTTCTTGTAGTGGGCCTATAGTAATACCCTGTATACGTGGGTTGGACCTTATAAGGATAGCCATGGGCTCTATCGCGAGCGCAAAAAGTCCCGGGGATAATGGGCAGCCCTGTCTCGTTCCCCTACGGAGGGGAAAGGACTGAGAGAGGACCGCTCCAGTGCGCACCACGGCTGTCGGAGATCTGTACACCGCCTCAACCCAGGAGATGAAGACGGGACCAAAGCCAAATCTGCGGAGGACCTCCCATAGATAATTCCATTCCACGGAATCGAAAGCTTTTTCCGCATCCAGGGAGGCCACTACCGCTTGGTCAACGTCTCCAACCCCCGAGGCCAAGACCGCATACAGTCTCCGCAGGTTTATGTCCGTGCCCTTGCCCGGCATGAACCCCGATTGGTCCTCATGCACTAATGATAGTATTACCTCATTGAGGCGTCTAGCAAGGATTTTGGTCAATACTTTTGCATCAGAATTCAATAGGGAGATGGGCCTATAGGACGAACATAATTGGGGATCCTTACCTGGTTTGGGCACCACGACTATTATGGCTTGTGCCATGGAAGGGGGGAGGACTCCCACCTTTAGAGTCTTAACCAACATGCTGTATATTCTTGGAACCATTTTCTCAGTATATTGCTGATAAAACTCAGGAGGGAATCCATCAGCTCCAGGTGTCTTAGCTGATTGTAAAGAACCCAGGGCTATTTGGACCTCTTCTAATGTGATCGGGCTATCAAGGGACTGCCTTGCCTCCGGGGTAAGAGTAGGGAACTCCACTCCATCCAAGAACTCAGAGAGCTCTTCATCAGAGTATCCTGCCCTCGAAGAGTACAGACTGGAGTAGAATTCCCTAAAGCATGTATTTATATCTGATGGGTCTGTCTTTACCGTACCGTCTGACGCCTCGATTCTCGCTATAGTGGGGGTTATGGATTGTTCTTTAGCTAGTCAGGCTAACAGTCTCCCCGTCTTCTCCCCTTGTTCAAAAATTTTTTGTGTTTGGACCAACTGTCTTTTATTGACCTTGGCCACCCTAAGAAGCAGAACCTCCCTATAAGCTGCTCTCATATCCTGTCCTGTTAGGGGGTTAGCCGTGAGGGCAAAGTCAGACTCGAGAGTCTGAGCTTCGGCCTCCGCCTCTTCCAGTGTAATCTGATTGTTTTTACGTTCCCTAGCTATGGAAGACATGTAACATCCTCTGATATAGGCCTTAAATGCATCCCAGTCATTACCCGGTGTAGTAGAGTCAGCATTTATCAACCAGTATTGTCTAATCAAAGTGGCCATCTCAAACTCTATAGTCAAGTGATTTATCCAAAATCTAGACAGTCGCCAGATTCTGTCAGCAGGGGGAGTCACCGTCTGTATATCACAGAACATCGGCGAATGGTCCGATATTCCTCTGGGGAGGATCTTGATCCCTCTAAGCCTGGGCAAAAGACTGCCACTGGCATAGACGAGATCAATGCGGGATAGCGTATTGTGTGAATGGGAGCAGCACGTATATGACCGTTCATGAGGGTGCTTCCATCTCCACACATCCTCAAAACCAAAGATACCCGCCCATCTGGATAAGGAAGAGTCCGTAGCCGGGTCGGGTGTGAGCCTGTCTCGGGACAGATCTGGTGCTATATTAAAGTCTCCTGCCAGAAGGACGTTATCTGTGGAATATTGGGCTAGGAGAGGGATAAGATTATGTAGAAGGGAAATGTCAGCCGGGGGTGGTAAATAAATGCCCACAACCACCATCTCAATCGTGTCAATAAGTGCATGTAGTAGTACGTATCTACCCCCAGGGTCCAGCTTAACATCCAACAACTCGAATTGGAGGGACTTATGAATCAAGATACTAACTCCCCGGGAGTATCCAGAGTGAGTGGCATGAAAATGTCTCCCAACCCAGGGCCGTTTGAGGCTCAGTATCTTACTCCCCACTAAATGCGTTTCTTGCAATATGCAAATGTGGGGGTTATATCTCTTAATATATTCGAACACTAGGGAGCGCTTTATTTTATCGCCAAGGCCCCGGGCATTCCAGGAAAGAATTCTCAAGGGGGCCATAGCAAGGGAGAATAGGAATATGTGAGGATCAAATTACAGTCAGCTGGACCCCGAGAGGCCGAGACCACCATAAATTCACTGTAGATATGGGTCCGCCACGGATCTAGGGAGAGCGGCGGCAGGGCCCAAACCCACAGCACCTTAGTAAAACGTACATTGTCACACATCTGTCTCATGTAGTAGAAATAAACTCTGATAAACCAAAAAAAACAAAAACCCAAGCCCCGCCCACCCCGCACATCCGCTGTAGAACTCGGCGTGCCTGTACCCCAAACAGAACCCATTAATTTCTAGGAAAGTATCCTATAAGGCAGTGAGACACCTCCCAGAACGGCACCAAACAAACAGGGGCGGTCAAAGTTCGGTGCAGTCCAGAGATATCCGTCCGTATCCTGAGGATAAAAGCACCATAATAGAGATCCATGCAAACTTTAAACTAATATAAGAAAGCGTAATAAAATAAAGAAAAAAAAAATAAAGAAAAATAAAACACACCTAGCCGGAGCTAGGGGCACATACTTTGGTCCCAACTGTGACCTGTATTCCCCGTACACCTTTTAAGGAGGTCCCCATTTTCTTCTGACAAAAAATATAGTGTGTCCAAACTGTTATAGCTTCTACATGGTTGAAGAGGGTAAAGGATAAATCCGCCATGTAGAGTTCAACGGTAAGAGGAGAGGGGAAAAAAAAAAAAAAAACAGCAAGGGAACCATCCACCACCCCAACCCCTCCATCCCCAACAGGCACATTTTAGTGAACAGGAACCGGGAACTGGGGGGGGGGCAGTGGGGCAGCGGTAAGGCTTTTTGGGGAACCACATGAACAAAGACTATCTTCTTGGTAAGTATTAATAGTGACAGTCATACGCATCTGAGAAGTTACTTCTAAGGCACTAGGTAGCATCTTTGGGCACCCACACCAGCATTTGCCTATACTACTCTTGTCCCCTTCGATCTTGGGGTAGGGTATCCAACCAGCGGGAAGCCTCCTCCGGTGAGGTAAAGTACCGAGAGGATTCTCCATCGATCACTCTAAGGCGAGCCGGGAACAACATGTTATACTTTAGCCCTTTCAGGCGGAGCTGTGCCTTGATGTGGTCGAAGGTTCTGCGGAGACGCTGGGTGTCGATAGAGTAGTCCGGAAACATCATGATTTTGGTGTTTTCGAAGCGAAGCTCCGGGACCTTCCGGGCCTCCCTAAGGGCCAAGTCTCTGTCCCGGAAATTCAACAACCGGAGGATGAAGGTACGCGGTGGAGCCCCAGGTGGGCCCCGCACTGGAGGCATCCTGTGCGCTCGCTCCACCACGAACTGCGGGGAGAATGGGGCCTGCGGAAGTAAGGTGCGGAGCAGGGTTTCCATGAAGGCCGTAGGATCCCGACCCTCAGAGCCCTCCGGGAGGCCCACCAGCCGCAGATTGTTCCTGCGACTACGGTTCTCACTGTCCTCAGCCCGCGATTCGAGGATTTTTACCTTGGCTTGCAGGGTATGGATAGAGGCCCGGTTTTCACGAACAGTATCTTCCGAGTCACCAATTCGCCGCTCCGCTTCATTCATGCGATCCCTCATCTTGTCCATATCCCTGCGCATAAGTCCGAATTCCATTTGCAGGGTATCAATTTTGGCTGTCAGGGTGTTCTGGCATCCAGAAATAGCCAGCATCAGAGCTTGGAACCGATCCTCCTCCGAGCCCGGATCTGTGGGGATGGTCTGAGATGCCATGTGTGCGTAGTTGGTTGGGCCCACTGGGGCCTGCGACCCCCGCTGTGAAGAAGCTTTAGGGGTATGCCCACCTGTCTTCGCTGAACTAGATCTGCCTCTTCTCATGCCCAGATGCCCTCCACTGCTGGATGGAATAGACTATAGTATTGGAGAGGACTCAGCCAGGGCTCGGGCTTTGAAAACTGCGGATATGTCACCCCCAACAACAGTACCTTGTGGTAGAGGCTGTAGACTGTTCTGTAGGTCACAGGTTAGAAAAAGGGGGGGGGGTCGTCTCTGCGGTTTCTCCTATGTCCTTTAAATGCTTGTCCCCTCTTATACAGGTCCCAGGCCGGGTGACAGCTCCCTTCCGCAGACCCCAGCACCACAGGGCAGTGTAGGTACAGTGCTGTGGATACCTCCAAGATGGCGGCCGGCAGCCGGTGTATGGAGCCCACCGAGGACCTTTATGGTGTTTTCTGTGTCCCCCCCTTGTTACCTCCGGATCCCGCTGCTGCTTCTGGCTGGATGACACCACTGTATAGCCTGCGGTGGCCTTCCTCTCACCGATCGCGTTACTCGAGGCCGGGGATCGCGGAGGCTCCGCAGGCCGCAAGGTGGCGGATCGCGTCCGGGTTGATGAGCCGAATGGAGGCCGCTGTGGTGCGATTGCTGGATCCGCTTGTCTCCTCCAGTTCTCGCCTCCTCCCACCTCTGGATGGGTCCGATGCGCGGAGCGCTGAGGTCCCCCTCCTGCCGATTACTGTACTCTAGGCCGGGGATCGCGAGGCCGCTGTAGGCCGCAAGATGGCGGAAGTGGAGCTGGCCCACTTCAGCTCCGTCGAGCGGCCGTCCTCCACAATACCCTCCGTTCCTGCTAAGGATGGTACCCTACAACACTCAGGGAGCCGTGTGGGGTCAGATGAGGTATTTGTAAAGCAGGATGGCTACGGATGAAGCCAGGACCGGCGGAGCTCCTCTGGATCACGTCCTGCTCCTTGCTACATCCGGACACGCCCCCAAACTAAACCCAACATTACATATTTAAACAACATGATACATTCTAATCCATCCTATCCCTCTGGTCCGAAAAAAAAAATCCCATACAAAAAAATTACCCCAACATTCCCAAGCGTGGCATCTTTCACATTTTCCCCAATTCAATACCACACTGGGCATTTAGATAGTTTTAAATTTGCTCCACTGTGTTGTTATTTCAAATTGACTGCTGATATCCATTTTCCCACTGTTGGTGGATGTGGCAAAATCCACTTTTGTGCAATCTATTTTCAAGCAAGAAACAATGTTTTAGTAAGCCCCAACCCCAAAAGTTTGTTTTTCTAGAATCTCTAGATGCTCCAAATAGTGTGGATTACATCCAACATTTGATTTAACTATAGCATTATTATGTTGAACAACATCTTCACAATATTCTATCAACTTAAGACATCTCCAAATAAGATGTTTGGAATCTCTCAGGGTTGATTCAAATCCTTTACAATTAGAACTATCCCGCATGTCTGCACTATAAAGTGAATGGGGAGTTCTTATGGACAACCAGCCAAACATGGATAAAAACTTCACCGTATAAGCAGGAACCTACCAAATTTAGATCCATGTATAAGTAGGCTGGTTGTACACATGTCAGTCTATCGATCGACTTGTGTACAATTAGCCTGTTGGAAAATGTTCTCTTTTTTTTTTTTTATAATCAAAATTTTTTTTTTTTTCCTTTTATAAATACATTTTGTCCATTTATACAGCTTTACATTCCACAAAACCATTGATTAAAACTATACAGTTACAATACATTCATTCCACAATCTAACATAAATAACCCTTCACCTTAAATAAAGAAAGGAGAGAAAAAAAAAATATAAAAGGGGGGGAAGGTTCCGCAACTCTCTCCCTCCTCACCCCTCATTCCTTCATTGTTGAACAAAAGTCAACAAATGACATCCTATTCTTACTGGAAATCACCCTTCATCTTCCCCTACCCCCCTCACCCCAAAAAAGAACCCCCCCCCAGTGAAGTGAAGTGCCCTTGTCAACTATACTCTTCCAAAAAAAAAAAGGGGGGGTTAAAAAATTGTGTATGAATAAATAATGATGTAACCGCGCTCAAGTCAGTGGATATAACAGTAAAGTGACATAGTCCAAAGTATCTGAATGGATTTATCTCTCTATCTATAAGCAGATGAATCATTTAATCCATATAGAGGGTAAGAAACAATAATGGTCCATAGAGAAAAAAAGTCTATAATATGTGGGTTGTCCGTAGTATGGATGGATGTGGGAGCCAGGGAAGTCTGTGCAACCAGGATACCAAGGGCAGCTTCCTGTAGAGTGAAGTCAGCTCTCCATGCGTACATAAAAAATCCAAAAAAGAAAGCGCCTCTTAAGTATCAAAGGTTTATTATAGTAGTAAAAGCAATTAAAAACACTTACATAAAAGTTGACAAATTGCCGCTTCCATAGAGAACTGAGCCCAGTGTGTGTCATAAATCCAATAATGTGGGGCTGATGTATGCCGAGCGGACCGCCGCGGACCTCCGCTCGGAGACGCCGGTTGTGTAAACGGAGATGTGGGGAAGTCACTTCCGCGTTCCAACAGATCACATGGATGATGACATCACTCGGGTCGTTCAGGTTCGCTGGGGATCACTACACGTTTCTGAGCATGCGCGAAGCTCGTAATGAGCATGCGCGCTCCTTTGTCAAGTGTATTGGGGAACGCAAACCAGGAAGCTTAAATAGCTAAGTAAAAATACAATTACCAATCAGAATAGATCGGAATGGAGGGGAAGGGGAGGAGGAACAATGTCTGGGACGGTTAAATGACTGTGATAAGGATAAATTCTCTATGGATTACAAATTTGTATGAAGATATATCAAAATATATATCTATATATATCGAAAATTTATATATGGAGTAAAATAAAATGAAAAATATATAAAAAATGAAAAATATATTTAATAAAAATAATAATAATAAAAATAATGAGAAGTAAAAGATATAGTAAAAAATATATATAGTGAGAAATAAAAATAAAAAATAATAAATAAAAAATAAAATATAAAAAGTAAAAAGTCATTGATGCTAATTTTTCAGGAGACATAGAAGATACAAAGACAGATATAATGGCTAAGTATACCAATGTGATTGGTGGTTGAAAAATATATATATATGTATATAAAACACAAAATAAATTGTATATGTATATATATATATATATATATATATATATATAGATACAGAAATATGTTATTTCTGTGACTAAATAGAATCAATAGATACATTCTAAATAATGGTATTAACCTCCAATTCCTCGTTTAACCCATTGGTGGGAGCTAAAGTGTCCAGAATAAAAATCCAAAAAGTTTCGCGCTCACATAATTTAGAAAAACGCTCAGCCTCAGATAATTTCCGTGGAATGGACTCAATTACCCATACCTGTAGGCCGGCAGTGGACTGATGATGATGTTCAAGAAAATGTCTAGGGACGCTGTGTTCGTCACAGCCTTTCTCTATAAAACGGCGATGTTTGCCGAATCGTTGTCGCAAAGGACAAATGGTGCGTCCAACATACAATAGTTTGCACAGACATGTGAGACAATAAACAACGTAATCTGTCGAACAATTATAAAAGCCTTCCAATTGGTATGTTTTATCCTTATGTTGGAAACTGCGTTGGCCATGTTTTATGAAAGCACAGGTTTTACATAAAGCTTTATTACATCGATACATGCCAGTAAGTGGAATAAGGCAAGGAGTACTCTCAGGTTTGATGGTTTTAAATCTACTGGGTGCTAGTTTGTTTTTTAGCGTTGGGGCCCTTCTATAAGTGACCTTTGGTTTGTCGCCAAGGTCATTCTTAAGGAGGGGGTCCTGTTTAAGGATTTTCCAATGTTTTTGGAATATAGATTCCATCTTTCTATGCTTATTGTGGTATCTGGTGATAAAGCGAACAGTGCCATGATCAGTCTGTTTGGAGATTTTTTGTTTTTTTTCTAGAGAGATAAGTGGCCTGCGCTTGGTCAACCAGTGTTTCAGGAAACCCCTTTTCCAGAAATTTATTTTTAAGGTGAATACTCTGAGTGATGTAATCGGACTCCCTACTGCAGTTTTGTCTTAATCTACAGTATTAAACCTTTGGTATGTTGTTTACCCACTGTGGGTGGTGACAACTGTTATAATGTAGATAAGAATTTCCCGCTGTGGGTTTAGTATAGTTGCGAGAAAGGATGGAGCTATGATCGTGAAATAGTTCTAAATCTTACTTCTACATCTGTAGAAGGCCAAAATTCTGTATCTGTACCCCTGATTGGTTCATCCTCGGCTTCCACTTCTACATCTGTAGAAGGCCAAAATTCTGTATCTTTACTACCCATCACTGGGGGAGCTATTCCTCCCCCCTCCTCTAATAATGACAACGTGCTCACATCTTCAGTTCCAGATACACATACCATTCATTCCATTAAATCTAGCCTCCTATTAGGAGATTTTCAGAGTGGTGAAATAGCTTCACACTCGGAGGCCCTCAGTTTCTCCTCTCCTTTTTTAGAGAAAGGCCTACACCACAAACAACGTCAAAAAAGAAAACACATAGACGAGGATGTAGAGGAGGACGTAACAAACCTAAAATCCAACACAAAACTACAGAAACTATAAAATTATTCAATCTATCCTCACATACATTATCTTTGGATGAAATTTCTTTACTTAGCAAAGGATTCACTTTTTCACCCACTATACTACCCAATTCCTTTCTTTTATTCAAAGACCTCAATAAATTTATCAGGAACCTCACCCTTAAAAGATTTTATAACATCCAAACCACTAAGAATATACTTGCTGAGGGTACCTCTAATGTGAATTTGCCCGCAGTTATTCCCAGTGAGAACACCTGTGAAACATCTGACAGTTCTATCAGTGTTTATGATTCGGATCTCGAATCAGACCCCCTAGCTATAGATATGGATCTAGAACTACTTACGCAACACCCTGATCATTCACCTCCAGTTAAACACACTAATTTTAAACCAAAATCAATATTTTATCCCACAAGATCCAAGGGACCTTATATTGAGGCCTTCTATAGAGTAGTATACTCTGAACTACAGAAATTGTGTGAACATACTGATAACACACACAAATATCGTCCTCACAATCTCACTTCTGGAGAAAAGGCTGCACTCCACTCCCTCTCTAATAACTCTGAGATTATCATCAAATCAGCAGACAAGGGGGGTGGAATTGTGATTATAGACCGAACATCTTACATCATGGAAGCATCCAGACTATTGTCGGATCGCATAACATACAAAAAACTCTCCTCTGATCCCTTGCCCCAGTTCAAAGTTGAAGCAGAAATTTTGATCAATTCTGCATTATCAGATGGTGTTATTACTAAAAATGAAGCCTCCTTTTTAAAAAAGAATGTTATAATACACCCTACTTCTATTATCTGCCTAAGATACATAAAAATCCCTCCCACCCTCCTGGCAGACCTATTGTAGCTTCAATGGATAGCATAACCAGCGGGTTCTCGCAATATGTTGACTCATTTTTACAGCCCCTGGCACAGAATCTTTCATCATACATTCGAGATTCTATACACCTCATGGAATTGTTGGCCCCCTATAGATGGCAAGATAGCTATTCTTGGCTCTCTTTAGACGTAAATTCTCTATATACGTCCATCCCTCATCATATAGGCCTAATGGCAGTACAACATTTTCTGTCCCTCGATCCCTGTACTAATGGCAAACAAGCCGTTTTCATTTCTGAAGCTACTTTATTTTGTTTAAACCACAATTATTTCCATTTTAATGATGAGTTCTACCTACAGACCCATGGTACAGCTATGGGCACTAATTTTGCCCCCTCTTATGCCAATCTGACCATGGGTCTGTGGGAGGAAAAACACATATGGAACAATAACCCCTTTTCTCGATATATAATTTTCTTCGGCAGATTTATAGATGACATTATTGTCATCTGGGACGGCCCACCATCCTCTATAGAGAGTTTTGTCTCCCATTGTAATGCTAATGATCTCGGTCTGTCATTTACATCTGAACACAGCAAGGAGAGCCTTCCTTTCTTGGATTTAGAACTATTTCACGATTATAGCTCCATCCTTTCTCGCAACTATACTAAACCCACAGCGGGAAATTCTTATCTACATTATAACAGTTGTCACCACCCACAGGGTAAACAACATACCAAAGGGTCAATACTGTAGATTAAGACAAAAATGCAGTAGGGAGTCCGATTACATCACTCAGAGTATTCACCTTAAAAATAAATTTCTGGAAAAGAGGTTTCCTGAAACACTGGTTGACCAAGCGCAGGCCACTTATCTCTCTGGAAAAAAACAAAAAATCTCCAAACAGACTGATCATGGCACTGTTCGCTTTATCACCAGATAACTTATTACTAGATGTAATAAAGCTTTATGTAAAACCTGTGCTTTCATAAAACATGGCCAACGCAGTTTCCAACATAAGGATAAAACAGGCTTGAATGGAGGAGAGGATTTGGATGCCGCACACCGGATGTAGTCAAAAAACTTCACTTTATTGAAAAAATGGGATCATCAAAATAACAAGACTGTCATGCAGAAAGTACAGGTAAGCTGACGCGTTTCGCACTCAGGACTGAGTGCTTACTCATAGCTCAGCTGAGCTATGAGTAAGCACTCAGTCCTGAGTGCGAAACGCGTCATATTACCTGTACTTTCTGCATGACAGTCTTTTTATTTTGATGATCCCATTTTTTCAATAAAGTGAAGTTTTTTGACTACATCCGGTGTGCGGCATCCAAATCCTCTCCTCCATTCAAGCCTGCTTTGCCTAGCATTCAGCCAGCACCTGGAGCTCTTCTGCTCTGAAACTTCCACTTACACCTGGGTCAGTGTCAGCCTGAGCGGTGGAAACACTTTCTTTGCTTGTCTGCATAAGGATAAAACATACCAATTGGAAGGCTTTTATAATTGTTCGACAGATTACGTTGTTTATTGTCTCACATGTCCGTGCAAACTATTGTATGTTGGACGCACCATTTGTCCTTTGCGACAACGATTCGGCAAACATCGCCGTTTTATAGAAAAAGGCTGTGACGAACACAGCGTCCCTAGACATTTTCTTGAACATCATCATCAGTCCACTGCCGGCCTACAGGTATGGGTAATTGAGTCCATTCCACGGAAATTATCTGAGGCTGAGCGTTTTTCTAAATTATGTGAGCGCGAAACTTTTTGGATTTTTATTCTGGACACTTTAGCTCCAATGGGTTAAACGAGGAATTGGAGGTTAATACCATTATTTAGAATGTATCTATTGATTCTATTTAGTCACAGAAATAACATATTTCTGTATATATATATATATACATATACAATTTATTTTGTGTTTTATATACATATATATATATTTTTCAACCACCAATCACAATGGTATACTTAGCCATTATATCAGTCTTTGTATCTTCTATGTCTCCTGAAAAATTAGCATCAATGACTTTTTACTTTTTATATTTTATTTTTTATTTATTATTTTTTTTTTTATTTCTCACTATATATATTTTTTACTATATCTTTTACTTCTCATTATTTTTATTATTATTATTTTTATTAAATATATTTTTCATTTTTTATATATTTTTCATTTTATTTTACTCCATATATAAATTTTCGATATATATATATATTTTTTGATATATCTTCATACAAATTTGTAATCAGTAGAGAATTTATCCTTATCACAGTCATTCAACCTTCCCAGACATTGTTCCTCCTCCCCTTCCCCTCCATTCCGATCTATTCTGATTGGTAATTGTATTTTTACTTAGCTATTTAAGCTTCCTGGTTTGCGTTCCCCAATACACTTGACAAAGGAGCGTGCATGCTCATTACGAGCTTCGCACATGCTCAGAAACGCGTAGTGATCCCCAGCGAACCTGAACGAGCCGAGTGACGTCATCATCCATGTGATCTGTTGGAACGCGGAAGTGACTTCCCCACATCTCCGCTTACACAACCGGCGTCTCCGAGCGGAGGTCCGCGGCCGTCCGCTCGGCATACATCAGCCCCACATTATTGGATTTATGACACACACTGGGCTCAGTTCTCTATGGAAGTGACAATTTGTCAACTTTTATGTAAGTGTTTTTAATTGCTTTTACTACTATAATAAACCTTTGATACTTAAGAGGCACTTTCTTTTTTGGAAAAAATTGTGTATGAGGCCTTCTTGGCCATATAATATAATAAAGAAAAAACAAAAAAAAACCCTGTGAAAGTGAAGTGCCCTTGTCAACCACACTAATCCCTTCAAAAAACTAAATGGGATAAGGGGATAATGATAACCCCCCTCTCTATAGTAAGGGGCTACTAACAACCACCCACTCGTTTATCCTGTGAAGAAAAAAAAAATTCTCTTAATCAGTGCCGCTGGTGTTAGCTGGCAATGCTAATCAGTTTATTCTGATGAAGGGGAAATCTCTCCCTTTTATCAGATATCCATGTATTAATATGCTGTATACAGAGGAACAAATTACCCTTTGTATGACCAGATAGCATTACATCCTCTACTATTAAAATCTTACAATATCTCATTGGTGTTATCGTCTACTGAGAGCCTTTTGCGTGAATTAATTGCAAATACAGATAAGAACTTTGTTTAGGTTTTGCACACTAGCGGTCTCCTTCCATAAGAAGGGTTACATAGACATAACCATCAACATCAGCATAAACACGGCCTTGAGAGCCGGTTCACACTGGGACGACTTGTCAGGCGACTTAGCCGCCTGACAAGTCGCGTTCCGTTCTGTACAATAGAACCGTTCTAATAGGAGCGACTCAAGCCGCTCCAACTTAGAAAAAGGTTCCTGTACTACTTTGGGGGCAACTTGAGGCGACTTGCATTGACTTCTATATAGAAGTCATTTTGCAAGTCGCCGCTGCTGTCGTGTGCAGGTCGCCTGAGGCAGTCACGCTGGAAGTCGTGCTGCCTCAGTGTGAACCGGCTCTGAAAACCCAAAGAGCAAAATTACTTCAATACAAAAAGAAAAAAAAAACAAATAATCAAATAATCGTGTACCTCTAGTAACCACATACAATCCTGCACTAGAAGGGATAAGAAAGATAAACAAAGATTTACAACCTATCATAGGTACCGGTTCGCACTTGTGCGATGCGGGAATCCTGCAAATCCACTGTGTCAATACAATGTTAATGACACCCCCATTTCAGCTCACATATCGCACTGCAAACTGACAGTTCAGACATGAATCAGATCGCCCGGGTGTTCACACCTAGGCGATTCAATTCTGGTGCAGACCAAAAAAAGAGTCCTGTGCGAGTTTGATCCGAATGCGATGCAAATTCAACTATACTATCTGTATGGATGAAATCACATTGCATGGACATCACATGTGATCTGCAGTGCTGTGTGAATCACATGCAATCTTGCACCACGCACTGGTGTGAACCGGTGTTTGGTCAGATTAGGCAACCCGTCAGAATTTGTAATGGACATGACATTCCATCGCCGCCATCTTGCTACACCCCGCACTCCTCCATAGTAAGGATACACTGAGAAGGGGGCAAGCGGACATCTTGTTACACCCACCAGAGTTTTGCATTTCACACTTATTTTTAACAGTAAATGGAGCTTATAAGGTCAAATACAGTATTTAGAAATCCGACGGACTGTTTAGATGTTGAACTTTAAAAGCAGCGGCAAACCTGCTGATCTCACAGGTTAACTAATCTGACAGAACACCTCTGATTTTATAATTCATACGGGTTTCTAAATCCTGTATTTCACTATATAAGCTCTGTTTACTGTTAAAAATAAGTGTGAAATGCAAAACTCCGGTGGGTGTAACAAGTTGTCCGCTTGCCCCTTCTTAGTGTATTCTTACTGTGGAAGAGTGCGGGGTGTATCAAGATGGCAGCGACAGAATGTCACTTCCACTACAAATTCTGACGGGTCGTCAAAATCTGATTAAAACTGGCACTAACAGAGGATTAAACTCTGAAAGAAATATTCCCACAACCCCCAATACTTGCTTTCAGACAACCATCCATCCTGAGACATAAACTAATCAGCAGGAAACTTCATTCTGATTATGAAGTCACAAATAATACAAGTAAATCCTGCAATAAAAAAGGCTGCAAACTGTGCAACCAGATCAGTCCATCTAAAAGTGTCACATACACAAAAGGGATCTTCAATATCACTGGATCATACAGCTGTACCTCCAGTAATGTTGTGTACCTCATCAAATGCAAAAGATGTAGCAAAGGACATTGGCACAACAGGACAGAAATTACAAACAAGGATGAATTTGCACAGACATACCATCGAGGAACATAAAGAACATGAGTTATGCACACTTGTGGGACATTTACTTTTTACAACAAGATTACACTGTGGAAGACCTCAATGTCCTAGTCCTTTAAAAACTTTTCAGGAAAGGAAAACTTTTGAACTCTGGCTGGCCATAGACAGTGCAAATTTCTTTCCTGCAGCCACGTGTTGCAGGAAAGAAATTTGCATGATTCCTCCATCAGCACAGACAGCGCTGACAGGGGAATCACTCCTGCCGGGCCATTGTCTTCTCCCGGTGGGAGGGCGGGAGTGGGCGGGTGAAGCCATCCCCACAGGAAAAAGACAGTGATTATCGCTCGTGGCTATAGTAGCCGCCTGCGATAATCAGAAGCGAATCCATCAAGCTGGTTGTACCCAATGTGCCCGACATTTAAAGTGTTACTAGACCCAAGACCCTGCATTCACTATATCTGGTCTCCAACAGTACACAGAACATGGAAATGCAATTATTTAGTAAATATAAACTCCTACCTTTTCTCATCAGCAGTGTATATAGCAGTCTCTCAGTGTCCAGCTGAGCACTGTTTAAAGCCTGTAGGATGAGTTTTCATTCTCCTCTGACTGTCCTATGAGGCTGCATGACCCCTTACCCTCTGCCTGGACAATGCTAAATGGCCCTTTGTCGATCACGTGCACCCTCCCAAAAAAAAAATTTCTCTAGCCATACACACAAAACTGAGCATGTACAGAGTGCCTCCGAGGCTCTGTGCTATCAGGAAATGGATTGGGCACAGTAAAAGAAGGGAAGGATCAGAGAAGACAGCCATTTTACACAATGCAGAGGATTAACTCCATAGGTCCCACAATGAGTATAACAGGTATGCTTTACTGCATATACAGACTGATTTTACAGTTGTGGGTTAAGTAACACTTTAACAATAAGTGGATCCACTTTTGATGAAGTGTACATCTTAGGATATTAGGATTTGACAACCCTAATTATTTAAAAGAGGTAACCATGTTATTGGATGCAGCACAGCTGGGTAAAGGGACTCCAGTTCATCAATGAGTAGCAGTACAGTACAGTACAGCAGTAAAGGCACATCATTTTCTAAAGAGTAGCTTATATCACCTAAAAATTAAATAACATCATCCTCATAAAGCACCATATATCTTCTATATGACCCAGTTTAAAACCATTGATGCCCAAGGAAAGTCTCATCATCGCTGCCAATGAATCAGTAGCTATTGAAAATAATAAATGGGATAAATGGCACACTTGTCAAATACCACATGGCAGTTTAAATTAAGTAGATTTATTCTAATTCTTTTACAATTGCCCTGATAGGAGATCTAAGTTTATGACAATTGGGGCCAAAATGAAATTTTTCTATTACTACACACAAAATAAAACTATTTGATGCTATTGAAGACCTTGGTTCCTGTATTATCCAGAGGCATAGGTATATTTGACAGCAAGGATATTGTGTGGTATGAGTCTGGATGCATCACATCCTTACCTGGCTTCAATATAGCCTCCAACATCACCTCATACATAGAGGCTGGTAATAAATTGAGCTCAAAAGATGCATTGATAGTGTCTAATAGTGATGGAAAGAATTTCTTCACAAGTCTTATATAACTCTTCTGGGAGACCATCTGCCCCAATGGCCTTATTATTAGGAAACTCTCCTTCTAGCTACAAAAGGAGAATCTAAGTAATCTGTATTCTCCAACTCTAAAACTGGTACAGTTATCTGTTCTAAATAATGACCTAGTTGCTCACCTGAATATTTGCTTTTATGCAGAGGTGTAGATTGAACCTTTAGGGCCCCGGTGCAAGAAACCATGAAGGACCCCCCTCAGCCGGGGCCCTTCCCTCCCATCCTGGCGCCCTTCTCTCTGAGCCAGGTGGCTTCCCAGTACTGATAACTGACTCTGTCCACTCAGAAAAGGAAGGGGCCTGGAGAATTACATATTTTCTGGCCCCTTCCCCTTTCTCCACCCTTGCACATCCCCTGCAGCAGCTGGCGGGAAAGGGGAGGGTGGAAGCCGGCAGCGCTGCAGGGGGGCAAGGGGGGCCAGGAGGGGCCCAGAGTGCAGCAGAAATAAAAGGAATCTGGATAGGAGGGGCTGCAGGAGAACCATATAGAGATTTTCAATTTTCCTCCTGCAGCCGCTGAATGCCTGCGGGAGAGAGAGGAGAAGAAGCAGGCTTTCAACGGCTGCAGGAGAAAAATTGAGCTTATTGGTTCTTCTCTATGCTGTCCCCACTGCTTCTCCCGTTGAAGAGTACAGGGGACCAGCAAGGGCCCCCTGGAGCATGGGACCAGGCCCCAATTGCCCTGTAGTTAAGACCCTGCTTTTATAGGCATATACAGCAACTTGCTAAAATATTGGTAAATTGTATCTGTTATATCACAAGCAGAAGAGACTACTATGCTCATTTAATTTTCTATTGTTTCTATGTATTTAGATGGCTGCTGAGCCCTGTTGTAATTCTTAATATATGCCCTACTTTATCTTCCTACTTTATCTTCTTCTTCAAAATAATGCTGCTAAAAAAATAAATGAAAAAAGCCTTTTTATCCATTTCATATCAGTGTTTTCGCTTGATCTTGTACCTTTTTCAAATTCTTCAATAAGATAGTAAAGGAATTATTAATATCTTATTTTGCCATATACCACCCCCCATGTTAATGAGTGAGGAGTACATAGTACCGCTACTCATTAAAAATAAAGTAAAATAAATAAAGTAAATGTCCCAAAATCTAAATTCATCATTAATTCCATCATCAT
The DNA here is from genome assembly GCA_037952925.1 of Lithobates clamitans. Lineage (NCBI taxonomy): Eukaryota > Metazoa > Chordata > Amphibia > Anura > Ranidae > Lithobates > Lithobates clamitans. The sequence continues at coordinate 1,649,079 of JBBGZY010000160.1, forward strand.
GTGGTGAAGATTCTCATAAATCATGATAAACAATACCTGCCAATCCGCTAAAAGAAAAAATACACCAACACATCTACTCTCATCTCTTTTTTTTTAAAGGGGCTACCAGATTCTGATAAGCCCCCTGCCTACAGGTCCCCACAACCACCAGGTCAGGGATGTGGGGAAACGTCCATTTTCCTCATCAGATATCCTGATCTCTCTAGACCACATGTGTCAAACACAAGGCCCACAGGCTGAAATCGTCCCACTAGGCCTTTTCATGTGGCCTTCGCACCCAGGGCTTCTTTTCATCTGGAATGTGACGCCCCCCTTCCAGTCTCTGCTCACCACTGTCACTTATAAACCCAAAAGCCTTCTGTGTCTACAAGGACAGCTTTCCTCTCAATGGCTCTCACAGATCCTGCCCTGCACTCATGATGGGGACAAGGGAGATGCAGGTGCAGTGTGAATGAATGTGGAATAAGGATCTAAACAACAAAAAGCATTTGGCTTCCAGAAGCAGCAGTTGATGTTGGCGCCCATTCTTGCCTTTGCAAACTTCTGTCTTCTGTTCCAGCTAAGAACCGACAGCAGTACTTAGGGCCTATGGGCCATACTCTTACAAGTGCAAGGCAGTCAGGAGTGGGTCATCTTTATCCATGCCAGTTGAACCCTACATGTGATTGAGAGGAACCTTAAAACTACAGCTCCTTCAAGCTAGAGCTGTAGGCATGCAGGTAGTCACAAAATGCTTTGAAAAATACCTGTGTCAGGAAAGGATCCGTCCGCTTGCAAGATATATCGTTTGGCATGCAGTACTGGGGTCCACCAGCAGGTGTCTCCTGGCAGTGTTGAACTGTCAGGAGAATATTTCCTTGCTGGTGTCATTTCATCTTTTGGCCGCAGTACTGACGTCCACCAGCGGATGGATCCTGGCAGTATGGAGCAGACAACACTCCCTGCGCTCAGGTGTGACTTGAAGTCAATCACAGTCAGTCCTATAAATACCCGGCAAGCCCTCATGTGCTTGCCTTGGTATCTCTCTTCTTGAGACCTGACCTTGTTCGCCTGTTACCCGATCCTGAACCTGCATCTGACCTTGTGCCCGAGCTTATCCTGACCCGATCCCTTCATTGTTCCTGTACCCTTCAGCCCGATCCATCCCCTCCCTGTCCTGTTGGTTCCCTGTCCCTCATTTACTGATCTTCCTGTGTATGACCTTGGCTTGGCTAAACGTTTATGTCTCTGGTATATCCCTTGTTCTTGCTGACCTGCTGTGTATGACCCTGGCCTGGCTGACATCTGTGATTCCGGTATTGCCCCTTGCTGTAGATATTGTTGTTTGTAGTGGGTTTGTTGGGTTGGTTGTTTACTGTTTGTATTTTCTAATTATCACCTATTTTAATAAATATCACTATTCACTTACATGTGTTTTGGGTTATCTCTGTGCAGTCCACACAGTCTGGTCTACTAGTCTCCTGACAACCTGACAGGAAAGTTTGAGGTAGGTCATAATGTCAAGGGCCCCCTCAGTGGCAGAGAGAATCCATGTGGAAGTGGATGTCCAAAAAATGTTCACCTGGTACAAGAGACAAGCCATGTGTACGGGTCTGTTCCAGTTGGTTGAACAAGTCTACCAACACAGTGTGGCCTGTTCAGTTTCAAAAAGGGCTGAGGCTCTGATTCAACCTTTGACTTGCCACACATCTGCCCCACTGAAGGAAGTACTCACTATCAACTTTTTATACCCCAAATTTGCTAGTAGCAAGGCTTCTGTTTTGCTACCAGTAGCTCCTATGCTGGACTGTGCAGGTACCAGCAATGTTGCTCTGTCTAATATTGGGCTGTACATATAGCAGTAGTGGTCCTGTGCAGCATGCTGAGTTGTGCTGCTAATAGTAGTACTTTTGGGCAAGATGCTAGGTTGTATTTGTACCAGTAGTGCGTATGTGCAGTGTGTGTGCATTTGTTGTGGTGGTAGCATTAGTGCTTCTGTGCAGTGCCAGATCTAGCACAAGATGCTCAAATTACTATGGGACACAGGGACTAAACAGCATAAGATAATCAGAACCCTTGGCCTGCCAGGAGCTTCACAGTGCAGGATACTCAAAGCCCCAGATTATCTTGGAGACACACAGCAAGATAATCAGAGCCATTCAGGACACACTCAAACTCAATAAACATATTTCATGTATCTTTTCAGATATAATAACATATAGCTAATGTACCGTAAGTATTTCATCTTGAAAGGCTCTTTTGCATAACTTCAAATAAACCTTTTCCCCTATGGATCTTCTTCGGCAATGCCCTAATATATTTGATGATACCCTAGCTTCTCCTACTTTCTGTGGAAAGCTCAGCCACTGTTTTCAGAAGTTGAGACAATCCTGGGACAACTATGTGGCAGAAGGTACTGTTATAGTTACAAATGTGAACTATTTCTTGTCCTGCCTTTTGTACAAGTCTTTCTTTAGATATATCTTAATCCTAATTAGTATTTTCCAATTCTGTGTTTTAAAGGAGAAAGTGTTCCTATAACAAAGGTTTCACTACCAAATGTGGACAATGAAATTCCATGGAAAACATACACTGGTGAAAATTGTCGTGGACATATATTGTATTGCGGAACTGAGGTTGTTAAGACAAAGCCACCTACAGATGGGTTGGTAAAAGCTGTTGTCCTAAAAACAGGTGATGATATTTTAGCAAAAGAAAAAGAAAAGAAAAGAAAAAAAAATAACTGTATACCTTTGCTAAATTAGATTGACAATATTTAAGTATTAGTTCATTATGATTACTAGAAATTATTGCCAGAAAAATGTACTCATATGCTGTATGTTTTGTCTTTTATGAATGGTTCATTTACCCCCACTCTACAAATCAAGAATTCAATATTTTTCACAGCATCAGTATTTAACTTCCATTCCAGATTTGACTTTATCATTGGGTACCAGTCATGTGAAAAATTAAGCGCCCCATGGAAATTGTTACCCTTTTTAACATATTTGAACAGGCAAACATTAGATCTTTATTCAAATATTTAAGCACTGTGTAAGCACTGTTCGAATAAAGATCTAATGTTTGCCTGTTCAAATATAGGTGATATAAATAAATAAATACACAGAAAAATTATCCTTTTTAAAAATGTATTTATTCAACAAAAATATCATTATACAGTATGTAATGGTGTACTGTGTAAAAGGCTGGTATTGCCCCATTTAGCAGACATATCTGTATCTAGGCATTTTGTATAACTGGCCACCATTGTCTGTGTTCGACAGTGATCTTTTTGAGATTAGACGACCTTGACAGCTTTCAGCTGGCAATGGTTGCTAAGGAGGAAGTGGATGCTTAACTGACGTCACCAAGCCCATTTATTGACATGGCCAGGAATCCCCAGTCATGTAAGAAAATGGGCAGTGAATGGAATCTTACTGTCAGGAGTCTGCATAGGAGAAGGCCAGATATATGTAGCTACACAAAGAAATTGGGACCAGACTATATGTATATATCTTTTAAGTGAGATTTATTTATAGTGAAACAAAAGACAATCGCACACCAGCAAACATTAAACCTGAACAAACCTCAGTGACAAAATACCTAATTAATCTAACAGAGACCTAACTTTATACAAAATGAGAGACATGGGTAACAAGAAATACCACTGGGATGCAAGGAAAGGGGGAATAAAGGCAGGGTACTGGAACAAGGAGCAGGAGTAAGCAGCAGCAGGATACAGGATGCAAGGCTAGCTCAGGAGCAGGATAAACAGAGAAAAGGATCTGACAGCAAGGATGCCAACTGAAACACTGACTCTGCAAGAGCAGAGGTGGGACTTAAGTACGCTTCCAGCAACTAGGGTCAGGTGGAACCGATTGCAGGAACCTGTTGGTTGCTGGGAGACACCTACCGGTACTTACTGGAACTACAACTTTCATCCCAGAGACCCACAGTGCTACCAGCAGGTGAATCAGGTCCTAGTACCTACATCATTGCCTAAATATGGCCATGGCGGTATGTGGGCAATGATGTTGTCACTATCCTCGCCCCTTCCTTTATATAGCTAATGACAGCCAGAGGAACTCTTACGGTTAGTGTTTCCATCAAAGATCAGCTGTGTGTGGTGGGTCATCAGGTTATTTTTTTTGCATAAGTTGGTGGCAGTGAGCTTCTGGATATGGATTAACAATGAGAGATATTTTGGGGGGATTTAAATTTTTGTATTAAAGGACTTGTCAAACGTTTAGGAGTCTTTTTTTTATATAATACTCTGAACACAGACTGAAAAAATAGGGGTAAAACTGTACTCTTGAACTCTAAAAAATATAAAAACTATTTTACTACTACAAAAATATTTTACAACACGTTATGACTAGGGATGAGCCGAACACCCCTCCGGTTCAGGTCGCAGCAGAACATGCGAACAGGCAAAAAATTCATACGAACACGCAAACACCATTAAAGTCTATGGGACACACACATGAATAATCAAAAGTGCTAATTTTAAAGGCTTATATGCATGGTATTGTCATAAAAAGTGTTTGGGGACCTGGGTCCTGCCCCAGGGGACATGTATCAATGCAAAAAAGTTTTAAAAACGGCCTTTTTTTTTGGGAGCAGTGATTTTAATAATGCTTAAAGTGAAACAATAAAAGTGAAATATTCCTTTAAATGTCATACCTGGGGGGTGTCTATAGTATGCCTGTAAAGTAGTGCATGTTTCCCGTGTTTAGAACAGTCACTGCACAAAATGACATTTCTTTTTTTTTTCAATAAATGTTTATTAAAATTTTTCAGATATACATAAAATCACAGTTATCGGGTATACATTGAAACAGAAGCTGTGAATTAATATTATTATTATTATACAGGATTTATATAGCGCAAACAGTTTACGCAGCGTTTTACAATATAAAAGGGAGACAATACAGTTATAATACAATAAAATACAAAAGGATTAAGAGGGCCCTGCTCAGAAGAGCTTACAATCTAATAGGGTGGGGCAGGTGGTACAAAAGGTTGTAACTGTGGGGAATGAGCTGGTGGAAGTGGTAGGAGATTAGTTGGAGACGTAATAGGCTTTCCTGAAGAGATGAGTTTTCAGGGATCGCCTGAAGGTAGAAAGAGTAGAGGATAGCCGGAAAGATGGAGGTAGCGAGTTCCAGAGGATGGGAGAGGCTCTGGAGAAATCCTGGAGATGAGCATGGGAGAAGGAGATGAGAGAGCTTGAAAGCAGGAGGTCTTGAGAAGAGCGGAGAGGTTGATTTGGGTGATATTTGGATAAATATCATACAATACATACAAAAGTCATACAATCGATAAATAAAGCAGAAATGAAAGATCAAGTTCAAAATACAGCCAACTGAGACTCTTACTAGGTCATTTCTGTATTCGTGAAGTAGGTGAAGTTCCGACCCAGTAAAATATGCCTATGGCAAAGCGGGAATACCATAATTAACAAGTGTATAACTAAGGATCAATAAGCATCTCCGTGTGAGGGAGAAGGGGTTGGTGTGGGGGGTGGGGTCCAATCGGGGTAACGTTATGTATCGATCAAAGCCACCCTTAAACCCATTCACCCCTAAAGGGTTCTAACTGTGAATGGGTGGGGGCCTTGTGTAGTAATGTGTGTGGTTGTAAACCTATTCGGTACCCATATGATTGAGTCGAAGCTCCGTAATAATAATATGCTATCTAGCAGTGAGGGGGGAGTAAGGAGACCAGAAAGGGTTAGGGTATGTGCTCTTGCCGGAACAGTGAAGGAGTTATGTTGGTATCAGGTTGAGAGGGTGTGGAGATTGCCTAAGTATGATCGGTGAGGATCAATTGGGTAAGAGGAAGGGTATGGACAGAAGGAGGGCATGATAAGGCAGACACTATGACGTTTCTGCGACAGATCAGTATCGATCATGGCTGAGAGGTTGGGTCACGCGTTGAGGAAACTCTAAAGTGCAACCAGCAAGCCCATGTTGTATTAAATTTTGGCAGATTGTCTTTTGCTTGGTAAATTAGTTTTTCCATCTCGGCCGTTCTATCGACTCTTTTTGAACCATTCAGCCACTGTGGGTGGTGTGGAACTCCTCCAGTGAACCAGGACACAGAGGTTGGCTGCATTGATAAGGTGTAGGGTAAGGGATTTTTTGTAGGAGGAAAGGGGCATGGAGGTGTGATGGAGCATGTATTGGGCTGGAGTGAAGTCTGGGGCGTAAAAAGTAATTTGGGTGATAAGGCATTGAATTTCCGTCCAGTACGGTAGGATAAGAGGACACTCCCACCAGATATGAATGAGGGTGCCAAGCGCCGCATTGCAACGCCAGCATGTCAGGGGGACCAAGGGGTGCATTTTGTGGATCTTGTCAGGTGTCCTATACCAGTTGGTGAATATTTTGTATCTGTTTTTCTGGGTGGATACTTTAATGGAGCCCTTATGAAAATTGTGGTGTATACATTCCCATTCAGTGGAGGTTAAGTCTATAGACAGTTCTGATTCCCAACGACGGATAAGCTTATCATCTTTAATTTTGCAAGTCGAAAATAAGAATGCCTAAACAGTAGAGATCACATGACGTTGGGGTTCTGAACTATCACATAGCAATTCAAAGGGTGTACGTTCTCAGTACCACAGTGAGAAGGATTTGGCATCAGCAAAAAAGTGTCTTAATTGTAGGTACTGGTAAAAGGGAATGTTGTGTTCAGTGAGTTTTGGCTGACATTGCTTGGTGAGGGAGGAGTTCACTATTTTGGAAGAAGTGGTGTGCCCTGATGGGGGCTGTGCATGATTCCCTGTGCAGATCTCTTAAGGCAAGGCCTGGCAGGAAGTCAAGATTACGGACCAAAGGGGTCATAGGACCTGGGTGTGTAATCGAGTGCTTTGCCGGCTAATTTAAGGTGGGACAATGTGGCTCCAATAAAGGGATGTGTCACCAAATCTCTAGGAATGGAGTTGTGATTGATCCAGGGTAGATGTGACAGCTGGGTTTTAGTGAAAGTGTCCTCAAGTATAGTCCAGGCTTTATTGGAACGATGCCGATGCCAATCTACAATCCTAATTAAATTATATGCCTAGTGGTATTTTTGAATGTCGGGGAGGCCAAGGCACCCTCATATCTTGGGGAGTACTAGCCTATCCCAGCTTAGTCGGGGGGTCCGGGGCGCCCAGATAAAAGTCCTGCACATACGCTTGTATGGTGTAAAAAGGAGGTGGGTAGCTTTATGGGGAATGCCTGAAAAAGGTAAAGAAGTCTGGGCAGTACATTCATTTTTAATATGGCTGTCCTACCCAACCAGGAGAAGGACCCGAAATGCCATTTATTTAAACCAGCTTCTATGTTTTTAAGCGTGGGTTGGAAGTTTCTCAAGTAGAGATCCTGTAGTTTAGTAGGTATTTTGATGCCCAGGTATGTAATGCCCTGTGATTCCCATGTAAAGGGGAAGTTCTGTTTGCATTGGGTGACCAGTGTGGCTGGTAGGGTGATGTTCAGTGCTTTCAATTTTGTAAAGTTAATTTGAAGGTTTGACAAGGTTTGAATGATGGTTGAATAATGAGAAATCTTTAAGAAGATTGGGGATAGTGACTATAGGGTCCATGAGGAAGAGTAAAACATCATCCGCATAGGCTGCTAATTTATGGTGGTTATCACCAATGTTAATGCCTTTGAGGTCCGGGTTGTCTCTTAATCTGCGGAGCATTGGTTCCATAGCAAGAATAAGTATGAGCGGGACAGTTACTGTTTGAGACAGAGAAGGCGCTCAACAGGCGGCCATTGATCCTAAGTTTAGCTGTAGGCGCAGAGTATAGCGCCAGGATCATTTGAAGTAGATGCGATGGGAAACCCATCACTCTTAAAGTCACTTCCATATAGTCCCAGGCCACCCTGTCGAACGCCTTCTCTGCGTCCAAAGACAGGAAAAAACCTTGTGTGGATATCTTGGAGAGCCAATGATGGATATTTAGTGGTGTCTGGGAAGGAATTATAATAGCTAACTGTCAGGCCATCTGGGCCAGGGCTTTTGCCCAGTTTTAATTAGTTTTAATGCAGTTAAAATTTCTTCTCCTGTCAGTGGGAGATCAAGGTCCGAGGATTCATTAGGAGAGAGGGGGGGAGGGACAGTATTGTGCAAGAAAGTCTGTAATAGCTGTCATTTGGTCCAAGGTGAACGCAGGGGGGAGAGTGGTGGGGAGGTTGTATAGTTTGGAGAAGTACTGAACAAAATGGTCAGAGATGCCATCCATAGTACCAAAGGCGTCGCCAGTCGGTGTTGTAATTTTGTGAATGGTATGGGCGGCTTTCTTAACTTGAAGCGCTCTGGCTAAAAGTTTACCCGACTTGTTGCCGAATTCGTAGAATAATTTTTGGGCCATGGCGTAGTTACGTTTTAGTGTGTGGTTAAGTTCCTCTAGAAGTTCTTGTCTGGTCTGAGTTAGTTCTGTCAATGTGGAAGCTGCTAGTGATGCTTTGTGTGCGTGTTCAAGTGTTAGTATGCGGTCGGTCAGCTCATTAATGCGTGCTTTTCTAAGTTTGTTCCATTGGGCCGCAAAGGAGATAAATTTCCCCCTTATGACCCATTTGTGTGCTGCCCAAACGGAGATGGGAGAGGTGTCTTCCGTCTTGTATATGGTCTAGGTCAGTCAGTAGAGAATTATCAAGTCGCCATATGTTGGAGCTACCATGGGTCGTCGGGAGGGTTAGAGTTATAAATATGGGGTTGTAATCAGAAAGCACCATGGGTTCAATCCTAGCTTTTGAGAGGTGTGTGAGATCATTTTGGGATAAGAAAAACTGGTCTATTCTGGAGTATTTGTATGCGGTGCAGAAAAGAAGGTGAAGTCCTTAATGTTGGGGTGTAATGTGCGCCAGGTATCATAAAGTAACAGGTTGCTGAGTTGCAATTTAATAGCTCGTAAGGCTCTGTAGGTTAGGGAGGAAGCACCGTTGGATGTGTCAAGGGAGGGATTCAGAGCAACATTGAAGTCGCCTCCTACTATCAGAGTACCCGATTGGAAGCTGAGAAGTTGTTGGAAGGTGTCTCTAAAAAAAGCCACTTGTTGCGAGTTATGTGCGTAAATGTTAGCTATTGTGACAGGTCTGTGGTGCAGAGTGCCTTTAATGAATAGGAATCTCCCTTAGGGGTCTCTTTGGACTTCCATCACCTGCAGGGGGCATTGTTTAGAAATTAAGATTGAGACTCCTTTGGATTTAGCCTCGGTGTTGGAAGCGTGGTACACCAGTGGGAATTGGTGATTATACAGTTTAGGGATGCTATCCATCCTGAAGTGCGTTTCCTGTATAAGTGATACATGTATTTTCGAACGTTGTAGGAAATAGAACAGTTTAGACCTTTTCTCTGGGATGTTAAGGCCTTGTATATTGATTGAGCAGAGTTTGAGTGTCTGTAGGTGCTTATGTAGGTCAGACGGTGAGGCCCGGGGGTCTGTGTCATCCGCCATAAGTACGGGTGAAGGGAGAGGGATGACCTAGGCGATCAGGATGTGGTTCTGTTCAGTGTATGGCAGGCTTAAGTGTAATGTTAAGGTAACTGGGGTTAAACTGATGAGGTTTGGGGGTGACTCGCTCCCCTACCTCTAAATTGTACAGTATCGGTAAAGTACAGTGCGGGCACGATGTGTGCACCCTATGGGGTGTAACAGCACCGTGACTCACAACTGTGTGGGGGTTGGCATTCACCAAGCAGTGAAGGAGGACTATAGGTAAAGGAAAGAATGGTATAGTCCGCCGCCACAGGGTCTTCAGGTGATAAAGGAAGGAGGTTTTGGAGAATGTATTTTCTGGGGATATATAATAATAGGGCAAGGGGATACTCTCAAAGAAACTTGAGTGCTGGGTGGTGGGATTTGGGTGCGTAAATGCATCATTACAGAAATAGCATACAAGAACCATCATTTGAAGTAGATGCGATGGGAAACCCATCACTCTTAAAGTCACTTCCATATAGTCCCAGGCCACCCTGTCGAACGCCTTCTCCGCGTCCAAAGACAGGAAAAAACCTTGTGTGGATATCTTGGAGAGCCAATGATGGATATTTGGTGGTGTCTGGGAAGTAATTATAATAGCTAACTGTCAGGCCATCTGGGCCAGGGCTTTTGCCCAGTTTTAATTAGTTTTAATGCAGTTAAAATTTCTTCTCCTGTCAGTGGGAGATCAAGGTCCGAGGATTCATCAGGAGAGAGGGGGGGAGGGACAGTATTGTGCAAGGAAGTCTGTAATGGCTGTCATTTGGTCCGAGGTGAACGCAGGGGGGAGAGTGGTGGGGAGGTTGTATAGTTTGGAGAAGTACTGAACAAAATGGTCAGAGATGCCATCCATAGTACCAAAGGCGTCGCCAGTCGGTGTTGTAATTTTGTGAATGGTATGGGCGGCTTTCTTAACTTGAAGCGCTCTGGCTAAAAGTTTACCCGACTTGTTGCCGAATTCGTAGAATAATTTTTGGGCCATGGCGTAGTTACGTTTTAGTGTGTGGTTAAGTTCCTCTAGAAGTTCTTGTCTGGTCTGAGTTAGTTCTGTCAATGTGGAAGCTGCTAGTGATGCTTTGTGTGCGTGTTCAAGTGTTAGTATGCGGTCGGTCAGCTCATTAATGCGTGCTTTTCTAAGTTTGTTCCATTGGGCCGCAAAGGAGATAAATTTCCCCCTTATGACCCATTTGTGTGCTGCCCAAACGGAGATGGGAGAGGTGTCTTCCGTCTTGTATATGGTCTAGGTCAGTCAGTAGAGAATTATCAAGTCGCCATATGTTGGAGCTACCATGGGTCGTCTGGAGGGTTAGAGTTATAAATATGGGGTTGTAATCAGAAAGCACCATGGGTTCAATCCTAGCTTTTGAGAGGTGTGTGAGATCATTTTGGGATAAGAAAAACTGGTCTATTCTGGAGTATTTGTATGCGGTGCAGAAAAGAAGGTGAAGTCCTTAATGTTGGGGTGCAATGTGCGCCAGGTATCATAAAGTAACAGGTTGCTGAGTTGCAATTTAATAGCTCGTAAGGCTCTGTAGGTTAGGGAGGAAGCACCGTTGGATGTGTCAAGGGAGGGATTCAGAGCAACATTGAAGTCGCCTCCTACTATCAGAGTACCCGATTGGAAGCTGAGAAGTTGTTGGAAGGTGTCTCTAAAAAAAGCCACTTGTTGCGAGTTATGTGCGTAAATGTTAGCTATTGTGACAGGTCTGTGGTGCAGAGTGCCTTTAATGAATAGGAATCTCCCTTAGGGGTCTCTTTGGACTTCCATCACCTGCAGGGGGCATTGTTTAGAAATTAAGATTGAGACTCCTTTGGATTTAGCCTCGGTGTTGGAAGCGTGGTACACTAGTGGGAATTGGTGATTATACAGTTTAGGGATGCTATCCATCCTGAAGTGCGTTTCCTGTATGAGTGATACATGTATTTTCGAACGTTGTAGGAAATAGAACAGTTTAGACCTTTTCTCTGGGATGTTAAGGCCTTGTATATTGATTGAGCAGAGTTTGAGTGTCTGTAGGTGCTTATGTAGGTCAGGCGGTGAGGCCCGGGGGTCTGTGTCATCCGCCATAAGTACGGGTGAAGGGAGAGGGATGACCTAGGCGATCAGGATGTGGTTCTGTTCAGTGTATGGCAGGCTTAAGTGTAATGTTAAGGTAACTGGGGTTAAACTGATGAGGTTTGGGGGTGACTCGCTCCCCTACCTCTAAATTGTACAGTATCGGTAAAGTACAGTGCGGGCACGATGTGTGCACCCTATGGGGTGTAACAGCACCGTGACTCACAACTGTGTGGGGGTTGGCATTCACCAAGCAGTGAAGGAGGACTATAGGTAAAGGAAAGAATGGTATAGTCTGCCGCCACAGGGTCTTCAGGTGATAAAGGGAGGAGGTTTTGGAGAAAGTATTTTCTGGGGATATATAATAATAGGGCAAGGGGATACTCTCAAAGAAACTTGAGTGCTGGGTGGTGGGATTTGGGTGCGTAAATGCATCATTACAGAAATAGCATACAAGAACCATCATTTGAAGTAGATGCGATGGGAAACCCATCACTCTTAAAGTCACTTCCATATAGTCCCAGGCCACCCTGTCGAACGCCTTCTCCGCGTCCAAAGACAGGAAAAAACCTTGTGTGGATATCTTGGAGAGCCAATGATGGATATTTAGTGGTGTCTGGGAAGGAAGTATAATAGCTAACTATCAGGCCATCTGGGCCAGGGCTTTTGCCCAGTTTTAATTAGTTTTAATGCAGTTAAAATTTCTTCTCCTGTCAGTGGGAGATCAAGGTCCGAGGATTCATCAGGAGAGAGGGGGGGAGGGACAGTATTGTGCAAGGAAGTCTGTAATGGCTGTCATTTGGTCCGAGGTGAACGCAGGGGGGAGAGTGGTGGGGAGGTTGTATAGTTTGGAGAAGTACTGAACAAAATGGTCAGAGATGCCATCCATAGTACCAAAGGCGTCGCCAGTCGGTGTTGTAATTTTGTGAATGGTATGGGCGGCTTTCTTAACTTGAAGCGCTCTGGCTAAAAGTTTACCCGACTTGTTGCCGAATTCGTAGAATAATTTTTGGGTCATGGCGTAGTTACGTTTTAGTGTGTGGTTAAGTTCCTCTAGAAGTTCTTGTCTGGTCTGAGTTAGTTCTGTCAATGTGGAAGCTGCTAGTGATGCTTTGTGTGCGTGTTCAAGTGTTAGTATGCGGTCGGTCAGCTCATTAATGCGTGCTTTTCTAAGTTTGTTCCGTTGGGCCGCAAAGGAGATACATTTCCCCCTTATGACGCATTTCTGTGCTGCCCAAACGGAGATGGGAGAGGTGTCTTCCATCTTGTATATGGTCTAGGTCAGTCAGTAGAGAATTATCAAGTCGCCATATGTTGGAGCTACCATGGATCGTCGGGAGGGTTAGAGTTATAAATATGGGGTTGTAATCAGAAAGCACCATGGGTTCAATCCTAGCTTTTGAGAGGTGTGTGAGATCATTTTGGGATAAGAAAAACTGGTCTATTCTGGAGTATTTGTATGAGGTGCAGAAAAGAAGGTGAAGTCCTTAGTGTTGGGGTGTAATGTGCGCCAGGTATCATAAAGTAACAGGTTGCTGAGTTGCAATTTAATAGCTCGAAAGGCTCTGTAGGTTAGGGAGGAAGCACCGTTGGATGTGTCAAGGGAGGGATTCAGAGCAACATTGAAGTCGCCTCCTACTATCAGAGTACCCGATTGGAAGCTGAGAAGTTGTTGGAAGGTGTCTCTAAAAAAAGCCACTTGTTGCGAGTTATGTGCGTAAATGTTAGCTATTGTGACAGGTCTGTGGTGCAGAGTGCCTTTAATGAATAGGAATCTCCCTTAGGAGTCTCTTTGGACTTCCGTCACCTGCAGGGGGCATTGTTTAGAAATTAAGATTGAGACTCCTTTGGATTTAGCCTCGGTGTTGGAAGCATGGTACACCAGTGGGAATTGGTGATTATACAGTTTAGGGATGCTATCCATCCTGAAGTGCGTTTCCTGTATAAGTGATACATGTATTTTCGATCGTTGTAGGAAATAGAACAGTTTAGACCTTTTCTCTGGGATGTTAAGGCCTTGTATATTGATTGAGCAGAGTTTGAGTGTCTGTAGGTGCTTATGTAGGTCAGGCGGTGAGGCCCGGGGGTCTGTGTCATCCGCCATAAGTACGGGTGAAGGGAGAGGGATGACCTAGGCGATCAGGATGTGGTTCTGTTCAGTGTATGGCAGGCTTAAGTGTAATGTTAAGGTAACTGGGGTTAAACTGATGAGGTTTGGGGGTGACTCGCTCCCCTACCTCTAAATTGTACAGTATCGGTAAAGTATAGTGCGGGCATGATGTGTGCACCCTATGGGGTGTAACAGCACCGTGACTCACAACTGTGTGGGGGTTGGCATTCACCAAGCAGTGAAGGAGGACTATAGGTAAAGGAAAGAATGGTATAGTCCACCGCCACAGGGTCTTCAGGTGATAAAGGGAGGAGGTTTTGGAGAATGTATTTTCTGGGGATATATAATAATAGGGCAAGGGGATACTCTCAAAGAAACTTGAGTGCTGGGTGGTGGGATTTGGGTGCGTAAATGCATCATTACAGAAATAGCATACAAGAACTATCATATAGAAATATTGGGAGTTCTGAAACCACCACCCAGCCCCCATACCAGAAGGCACCCAAACGCCATTAAATACTATCACGGCTAAATCTGGGATTTGTAAAGGTGGGTGCCCTCTCATGGGTCAAGTGTCAGCCTCAGAACGTGTGAGGACATTTATAGGGACTAAAAACATCACAAAAATCTCAAAAGAGGGATAGAACACTGTAACCGGAGTAACATGTAGCAAGCTGACGATGCAATTAGTGACAGATCTCCAACTAGAAAGTCTGAGTAGTACTAAACTTGTAGACTAGAAGATTTACCAAAGAGAGAGTGTGGAATATACCTCATACCTCGCCGTGCAGTCTACCATGCCTGCAAGTGTGATTGGGTAAAGTTAAAGTTACAGGCCAGTAGATGGTGGTAGTGCACTCTGCATAAGCATTCAGGTAGGTGTCACATTAGTTCCCAGCAGCGAGTGTCTGTACGGGGCATGTGGATGGAGGGGGGTAGTCTGTGTAAGCTCCTCAGTCAGTGCACGAGTCGTTGCATTCAACAATGGAGTGGAAGAGGAGACTTTGTGAGATGCGGCTTTAGAAGTCAGCCTTGAGTGCGATGATCTGTGTGAGGCGTTGTCCAGGTAACAGTCGCAGTGTTTGTCGGACGTTCTTGAGGCTTTTCCTTAGTGTCAGAGAGATTGTGGGCGGAAGTGACACTGTACAGAACTGCTGCCAGGTCAAGGGCGGTTACAAACCGCAAGGTGTTGTGGGTCATGTAGTTTTAAAACACTCCACTAGACATATGGGCGATGTTCATTCCAGAGGCAAGTGCTGCTGCTTTCTAGCTAAACTTGCAATGTCTATGACAGGGACAAAATCCAAACCCAGTACAAGATGCAAAACATCTATTGTGCCGAATAGCTCTTGAAGAAAGTCAGTCACATAAACATCGAATTAAAGGTTAACAGTGTGAAAGAACTGATTAAAGCCAAACAGGGCAAACTGAGATTGCATGGTAGCGTGTATCTGAGGCCAGCTAATGGTCTCGGTAAGCTCTCCTGAGACTTGGCAAGTTTGTGGGGCTGCCCCCCTGAAAGTGAGTGTGGGTACCGGTAAGGTGTCTGGGGGCTGATGGGGACCTTCTCCTAAGGTACCTGGTATCTTGCGCCTCCATAGGTTTTTCTTGAGGTGGATCCTTTCCATGTCAATGGGCATATGAGGTGGTCTATTAAGCAGACCACTGAAGATTCTAGTCATGGTGGGGGCTATTTGTTCTCCCACGATGGCCTCTGGCAGTCCTCTGACTCTGAGATTATGGCGCCGACCTCTGTTGTCGAGTACTTCCAGATGGCATTGCAATTGCATATCTCTCATTAATAGTGTGTGGGAGTTAATGCGATTTGCAGCTTTGCGGATAGTCACGCTTTCAATTGTGAGAACTCTGTCACTGAGCGCACAGATATCAAGCCTGAGCTTCGAAATGGTGGCAGATAAAGTGTCTTTGATATCCGCTGCTATGGTCCGCAGGTCCTGCATGTTTAAGTGCGGCTGTGGTGAGAGTTCAATGCCATTTCTATCCCTGTGAGGGTTTGGAGATCCCGCATGTGGCGGTTCTGTCAGGGCCACCTCAGAAGCCTGAGAGTATGAGTGTCTGTGGCGGGAAGGTGCCATGTTCCCTCTGCCGGTACGAAGCATTTCAGGAATATTATGACACCTGTCCCCTATTTGTTCGCGGGGGGGGGGACGGGAACGGGGAGGCAGAAGAGTTCCGCTATGCAGTCCCCATGATTTGGAGGTGTTTAGGGGCAGTTTTACCTCAGATTCCAGTCAGCTTTTCCCTGTGGTGGCAGGAGCTCAGGGATTAAGATTCCATCTTCCTGCTAGGTCAGGCCACGCCCCCCACACAAATAACACAAAAGGAAAAAAGTAATTTAAAACTACTTGCGGCTATAATAATTTGTCGGGTCTCGGCAATACAGATAAAAGTCATTGAAAAAAACGGCATGGGATTCCCCCACAGTCCATTACCAGGCCCTTTGGGTCTCGTATGAATATTAAGGGGAACCCCGAACCAAAATTTTAAAAAGAATGGCGTGGGGGTCCCCCCAAAAATCCATACCAGACCCTTATCCGAGCACACAACCTGGCAGGCCGCAGGAAAAGGGGGGACGAGAGAGCGCCCCCCTCCTGAACCGTACCAGGCCACATGCCCTCAACATGGGGAGGGTGTTTTGGGGTAGCCCCCCAAAGAACCTTGTCCCCATGTAGATGGGGACAAGGGCCTCATCCCCACAAATCTTGTCCAGTGGTTGTGGGGGTCTGTGGGCAGGGGGCTCATCGGAATCTGGAAGCCCCCTTTAACAAGGGGACCCCCAGATCCCGGCCTCCCCCTGTGGGACCCCCACAAAGTCTTCTTCTTCTTCTCTTGCTCTGCCAATGGACCAAAAAAGAAAAAAGCCGCACTGACCCGCCTCCATGGGAGGCAACCGCTGTATGACACGTCCTCGCAGGTGACAGTTCTTTTATAACTGAGGGTGGGGCCACACCGTGACGTTCCTGGGTGGCCCCACCCCCTCTGATGCTACCGGGAAGCCATAGGGATGTTCCCGAGCAAAAAGAAGGCCCCAGGCAAGCTATACCAGACCCGCCATTCTTGCTGTAGGATATTCTTCAGCACAAATTACATTTACAAAAAAAGACAATTTAAATTTCCGGCAAATAAAATTGCACTTCTATTTAAAAGACAAAAATCATACAGAACACTTCACAGTTCTGCCACAATATATAAAAGACCCTTAGAGGTCTGCTATGTATTTTGGGGGAACCTTTTGGGTCTGTGTACCTTTTTGCCTCTTGCCTTTTTGCTTCTTGCTATATTAGTTATAACGAAATGGGACATGGCAGTGGTTAGTTGATATATTTATGAAATGTGGCTATTTCTAGGTTACATGTTTTCAGAATGATAAGGTGGGGGTGGGGGGTGGCATAACTGAGGGCCACCTTATTAAATGGGGTCTTCCAGATTCTGATAAGCTCCCTGCCTGCAGACCCCTACAACCACAAATGTTGTGGAGAAGAGGCCTCTTATTCTCATCAACATGAAGGCAAAGTGTTTTGCCAGGGGACACCCCACTAGCAAAGTAGCCACCGATGTTGAGGGCATTTGGCCTTGCACGGTTCAGCAGGGAGGTGTACACTTACCCCCCCCCCCTTTCCTGGCCTGCCAGGCTGCATGCTTGGATAAATGTCTTTACCTTGGATAAATGATTTTTGGAACTTCATGCTTTAATCCATTCCAGAACTAAAGGATCTGGTATAACATTTTGGGGGTCCTCATGCTTTTTTTTGGGTGGGGTTTCCCTAAAATTCATACTAGGCCTTAAGGCCATTTTTTTCAAGCTATTCACAGGCTATTGTTTACATGGCTGGGGATTTTCTTCATCTTTACCAGACCCTTAACTTAGATGAAGGTCTGCTATAGATGTTAAATGTGAACTCCCCCAGGAAAAAAAATGATGTGGGGATTCCCCTCATAATTCATACCATTCTCTTCGGGCCTGGTATTAATTTTACAGGAGACCCCACCAAAAAAACAAAAGAAAAAAAAAAACAGCCTGAGGTCCTACTCAAATTTTAAGCCCTTCAGGTCTGGGAATAATTTGAACCAGATCCTTTAGTCAAGCATCCTGGCAGGCCAGACAAGGGGGAGGAGGGGGGTGTGCCCCCCTCCCTTCTTGAACCATACCAGGCCACATGCAGTCAACATGGGTGGGTGCCGTTCCAGGTGGGGACCCCTGGCAAAGCATTGTGTCCCTATGTTGATGAGGACAAGGGCAGGAGGCTTATTGGAAATTGAAAGCCTCCTTTAACAATAAGGGTACATCCAGATAATAGTCTCCCTTATGTGAATGAGAAAGGGATACATACCCCTATTCATTAAAAAAAAAGTAAAGTGTCATTAAAAACACAGTTTTTGACATGCTTTATTAAGAAACAAAATCATGATATAGATCCTTGTCCATTACAAGGATTATAAGAAAAAATCTTGATGAGCAAACATGATGGTGCCACTCTATGAATCACAGCTCTTGGAGCTGTCATCAGCAATATAAGCAAAGGGCATGAATAAGGGGTGACATCATTACTCAAATAGTGCTATGGATGCGGTAATAAAAAAAAAATTATGTAAATTTGACTTATATTCATCTTTAGTTATCATCTCTTAATTTACGATGTTTAAATGAAATTATAGATTCACATTTGTATGACTTTCATCTGAAGTTTCAATATATGTTGACTCCTAGGATTCAACACAGCAAAGGGAGATCTTGTGAGATCAATTATGTATCCCAAACCTGTGATTTTTAAATTGCACAGAGAGGTTTCAAAAGTTCTTGTTGGGCTCATCGGACTTTCCATCTTTGGAGTCATATACTCAGTTGTACTTAACGCATATAGTGGGGTAAGTAAAATATGTTTTTAGCAGGAGCTATCAGACTATCACACCCACAATCCCTGCTGTGTCTGAGAGTATCTTAGGGCCAAGTAAATATTCAAGTAAGCTGCACATCTCCACAGCTTTACTTTAATACAATAGGTATGTTGACTACATCAAACACTACCGACCTTGGTCATCATCACCTGATTATTTACTATCCAAGTATTGATACTATTGCTCAGTGTGTTACACAAATATAAGTGTACTCAAATGTGGGTTGTAATATTCATGTGCCACATCTACATTTAATCTCAAGTACCTAAAACAGCATTAAATTCAAAATCAAAAATTTAATATATTGCAGCTTATCCTTAGATGTGGTGGCTGCATTTATTTATTTTTTTTAGGCAGAGGTTTCCCTCTGTTTTCATCTGGCGATCTGGTTAAATAACACACTTCCTGTATCAGAGGGCCCAGTCTGGATGAATGAGCATGGAGGCACAGCAGACAGCAGCATTGACGGTCTGGGGGGGATAGGGATGAGCCGAACACTCCCCATTGTGGTTCGCACCAGAACATGAGAGCAGACAAAAAAATGTGTGCGAACATGTGAACACCATTAAAGTCTATGGGACACAAATGTGAAAAATGAAAAGTGTTAATTTTAAAGGGTTATATGCAAGCTATTGACCTAAAAAGGTTTTGGGGACCCGGGTCCTGCCCCAGGGGACATGTATCAATGCAAAAAAAAGTTTTTAAAATGGCCGTTTTTCTCAGGAGCAGTGATTTTATTACTGCTTAAAGTGGAACAATAAAAATGGAATAGTCCTTTAACCACTTGCCGACCGCCTACCGCATATATACTGCGGCAGAGCGGCACGGGCAGGCAAAATCACGTACCCGTACGTGATCTGCCTCCCGCGGGCGGGGGGTCCGATCGGACCCCCCCCCGGTGCCATCGGCGGTCGGCATTTGACTGGGAGCGTCGGGAGGCGAGGGGGAGACCATCCGATCGTGGCCCCCCCCTCGCGATCGCTCCCAGCCAATGGGAATCCTCCTCTGCCTGTGTGTCGTTTCACACAGGCAGAGGATGTGATGTCATCTCTCCTCGGTCTGGCAGTTTCCGTTCCAGCGCCGAGGAGAGATGACAAGTGAGTGCACAACACACACACACACACAGTAGAACATGCCAGGCATACCTTACACCCCAATCCCCCCCCCGATCGCCCCCCGATCCCCCCCCAATCACCCCCCCCCCCCCTGTCACAAACTGACATTAGCAGTATTTTTTTTTTTTTTTTTTTCTGATTACTGCATAGTGTCAGTTTGTGACAGTTAGTGTTAGGGCAGTGAGTATTACCCCCCTTTAGGTCTAGGATACCCCCCTAACCCCCCCTAATAAAGTTTTAACCCCTTGATCACCCCCCCTCACCAGTGTCGCTAAGCGATCATTTTTCTGATCGCTGTATTAGTGTCGCTGGTGACGGTAGTTAGGGACGTAAATATTTAGGTTCGCCGTCAGTGTTTTATAGCGACAGGGACCCCCATATACTACCTAATAAATGTTTTAACCCCTTGATTGCCCCCTAGTTAACCCTTTCACCACTGATCACCGTATAACCGTTACGGTTGACGCTGGTTAGTTTGTTTATTTTTTATAGTGTCAGGGCACCCGCCGTTTATTACCGAATAAAGGTTTAGCCCCCCGATCGCCCGGCGGTGATATGCGTCGCCCCAGGCAGCGTCAGATTAGCGCCAGTACCGCGAACACCCACGCACGCAGCATATGCCTCCCTTAGTGGTATAGTATCTGAACGGATCAATATCTGATCCGATCAAATCTATACTAGCGTCCCCAGCAGTTTAGGGTTCCCGAAAACGCAGTGTTAGCGGGATCAGCCCAGATACCCGCTAGCACCTGCGTTTTGCCCCTCCGCCCAGCCCAGCCCAGCCCACCCAAGTGCAGTATCGATCGATCACTGTCACTTACAAAACACTAAACGCATAACTGCAGCGTTCGCAGAGTCAGGCCTGATCCCTGCGATCGCTAACAGTTTTTTTGGTAGCGTTTTGGTGAACTGGCAAGCACCAGCCCCAGGCAGCGTCAGATTAGCGCCAGTACCGCTAACACCCACGCACGCAGCATACGCCTCCCTTAGTGGTATAGTATCTGATCGGATCAATATCTGATCCGATCAGATCTATACTAGTGTCCCCAGCAGTTTAGGGTTCCCAAAAACGCAGTGTTAGCGGGATCAGCCCAGATACCTGCTAGCACCTGCGTTTTGCCCCTCCGCCCGGCCCGGCCCAGCCCACCCAAGTGCAGTATCGATCGATCACTGTCACTTACAAAACACTAAACGCATAACTGCAGCGTTCGCAGAGTCAGGCCTGATCCCTGCGATCGCTAACAGTTTTTTTTGTAGCGTTTTGGTGAACTGGCAAGTGCCAGCGGCCTAGTACACCCCGGTCGTAGTCAAACCAGCACTGCAGTAACACTTGGTGACGTGGCGAGTCCCATAAGTGCAGTTCAAGCTGGTGAGGTGGCAAGCACAAGTAGTGTCCCGCTGCCACCAAAAAGACAAACACAGGACCGTCGTGCCCATAGTGCCCTTCCTGCTGCATTCGCCAATCCTAATTGGGAACCCACCGCTTCTGCAGCGCCCGTACTTCCCCCATTCACATCCCCAACCAAATGCAGTCGGCTGCATGAGAGGCATTTTCTTTATGTCCTCCCGAGTACCCCTACCCAGCGAACCCCCCCAAAAAAGATGTTGTGTCTGCAGCAAGCGCGGATATAGGCGTGACACCCGCTATTATTGTCCCTCCTGTCCTGACAATCCTGGTCTTTGCATTGGTGAATGTTTTGAACGCTACCATTCACTAGTTGAGTATTAGCGTAGGGTACAGCATTGCACAGACTAGGCACACTTTCACAGGGTCTCCCGAGATGCCATCGCATTTTGAGAGACCCGAACCTGGAACCGGTTACAGTTATAAAAGTTAGTTACAAAAAAAAGTGTAAAAAAAAAAAAAACAAAAAAAAAACACAAACAAAAATATAAAATAAAAATAGTTGTCGTTTTATTGTTCTCTCTCTCTCTATTCTCTCTCTATTGTTCTGCTCTTTTTTACTGTATTCTATTCTGCAATGTTTTATTGTTATTATGTTTTATCATGTTTGCTTTTCAGGTATGCAATTTTTTATACCTTACCGTTTACTGTGCTTTATTGTTAACCATTTTTTTGTCTTCAGGTATGCCATTCACGACTTTGAGTGGTTATACCAGAATGATGCTTGCAGGTTTAGGTATCATCTTGGTATCATTCTTTTCAGCCAGCGGTCGGCTTTCATGTAAAAGCAATCCTAGTGGCTAATTAGCCTCTAGACTGCTTTTACAAGCAGTGGGAGGGAATGCCCCCCCCCCCCCAACATCTTCCGTGTTTTTCTCTGGCTCTCCTGTCTCAACAGGGAACCTGAAAATGCAGCCGGTGATTCAGCCAGCTGACCATAGAGCTGATCAGAGACCAGAGTGGCTCCAAACATCTCTATGACCTAAGAAACCGGAAGCTACGAGCATTTTATGACGTAGATTTCGCCGGATGTAAACAGCGCCATTGGGAAATTGGGAAAGCATTTTATCACACCGATCTTGGTGTGATCAGATGCTTTGAGGACAGAGGAGAAATCTAGGGTCTAATAGACCCCAATTTTTGCAAAAAAGAGTACCTGTCACTACCTATTGCTATCATAGGGGATATTTACATTCCCTGAGATAACAATAAAAATGATTTAAAAAAAAAAAAATGAAAGGAACAGTTTAAAAATAAGATAAAAAAATAATAATAATAAAGAAAAAAAAAAAAAAAAAAAAAAAAAAAAGCACCCCTGTCCCCCCTGCTCTCGCGCTAAGGTGAACGCAAGCGTTGGTCTGGCGTCAAATGTAAACAGCAATTGCACCATGCATGTGAGGTATCGCCGCGAAGGTCAGATCGAGGGCAGTAAGTTTAGCAGTAGACCTCCTCTGTAAATCTAAAGTGGTAACCTGTAAAGGCTTTTAAAGGCTTTTAAAAATGTATTTAGTTTGTCGCCACTGCACGTTTGTGCGCAATTTTAAAGCATGTCATGTTTGGTATCCATGTACTCGGCCTAAGATCATCTTTTTTATCTCATCAAACATTTGGGCAATATAGTGTGTTTTAGTGCATTAAAATGTAAAAAAGTGTGTTTTTTCCCCAAAAAATGCGTTTGAAAAATCGCTGCGCAAATACTGTGTGAAAAAAAAAAATGAAACACCCACCATTTTAATCTGTAGGGCATTTGCTTTAAAAAAATATATAATGTTTGGGGGTTCAAAGTAATTTTCTTGCAAAAAAAATTATTTTTTTATGTAAACAATAAGTGTCAGAAAGGGCTTTGTCTTCAAGTGGTTAGAAGAGTGGGTGATGTGTGACATAAGCTTCTAGATGTTGTGCATAAAATGCCAGGACAGTTCAAACCCCCCCCAAATGACCCCATTTTGGAAAGTAGACACCCCAAGCTATTTGCTGAGAGTCATGTTGAGTCCATGGAATAATTTATATTGTGACACAAGTTGCGGGAAAGAGACAATTTTTTATTTTTTTTATTTTTTTTTGCGCAAAGTTGTCACTAAATGATATATTGCTCAAACATGCCATGGGAATATGTGAAATTACACCCCAAAATACATTCTGTTGCTTCTCCTGAGTACGGGGATACCACATGTGTGGGACTTTTTGGGAGCCTAGCCGCGTACGGGACCCCGAAAACCAAGCACCGCCTTCAGGCTTTCTAAGGCCGTAAATTTTTGATTTCACTCTTCACTGCCTATCACAGTTTCGGAGGCCATGGAATGCCCAGGTGGCACAAAACCCCCCCAAATGACCCCATTTTGGAAAGTAGACACCCCAAGCTATTTGATGAGAGGTATAGTGAGTATTTTGCAGACCTCACTTTTTGTCACAAAGTTTTGAAAATTGAAAAAAGAAAAAAAAAAATTTTTTTTTCTCGTCTTTCTTTATTTTCAAAAACAAATGAGAGCTGCAAAATACTCACCATGCCTCTCAGCAAATAGCTTGGGGTGTCTACTTTCCAAAATGGGGTCATTTGGGGGGGGTTTGTGCCACCTGGGCTTTCCATGGCCTCCGAAACTGTGATAGGCAGTGAGGAGTAAAATCAAAAATGTACGCCCTTAGAAATCCTGAAGGCGGTGCTTGGTTTTCGGGGTCCCGTACGCGGCTAGGCTCCTAAAAAGTCCCACACATGTGGTATCCCCGTACTCAGGAGAAGCAGCTAAATGTATTTTGGGGTGCAATTCCACATATGCCCATGGCCTGTGTGAGCAATATATCATTTAGTGACAACTTTGTGCAAAAAAAAAAAAAAAAATTTGTCACTTTCCCGCAACTTGTGTCAAAATATAAAACATTCCATGGACTCAACATGCCTCAAAGCAAATAGCTTGGGGTGTCTACTTTCCAAAATGGGGTCATTTTGGGGGGTTTTATGTCATCTGGGCATTTTATGGCCTTCAAAACTGTGATAGGTAGTGAGGAGTAAAATCAAAAATGTACGCCCTTAGAAATCCTGAAGGCGGTGCTTGGTTTTCGGGGCCCCGTACGCGGCTAGGCTCCCAAAAAGTCCCACACATGTGGTATCCCCGTACTCAGGAGAAGCAGCTAAATGTATTTTGGGGTGCAATTCCACATATGCCCATGGCCTGTGTGAGCAATATATCATTTAGTGACAACTTTTTGTAATTTTTTTTTTTTTTTTGTCATTATTCAATCACTTGGGACAAAAAAAATGAATATTCAATGGGCTCAACATGCCTCTCAGCAAATTCCTTGGGGTGTCTACTTTCCAAAATGGGGTCATTTGTGGGGGTTTTGTACTGCCCTGCCATTTTAGCACCTCAAGAAACGACATAGGCAGTCATAAACTAAAGGCTGTGTAAATTCCAGAAAATGTACCCTAGTTTGCAGATGCTATAACTTTTGCGCAAACCAATAAATATACGCTTATTGACATTTTTTTTACCAAAGACATGTGGCCGAATACATTTTGGCCTAAATGTATGACTAAAATTGAGTTTATTGGATTTTTTTTAGAACAAAAAGTAGAAAATATCATTTTTTTTCAAAATTTTCGGTCTTTTTCCGCGTATAGCGCAAAAAATAAAAACGGCAGAGGTGATCAAATACCATCAAAAGAAAGCTCTATTTGTGGGAAGAAAAGGACGCAAATTTCGTTTGGGTACAGCATTGCATGACCGCGCAATTAGCAGTTAAAGCGACGCAGTGCCGAATTGTAAAAAGTGCTCTGGTCAGGAAGGGGGTAAAACCTTCCGGGGCTGAAGTGGTTAAATATCGTGCCTGTGGGGTACCCTTGGTCTGTCTGTAAATTAGCGCATCTTTCCCATGTTTATAACAGTACTGCAGAAAAATTACATTTCTAAAGGAAAAAATGTCATTTAAAATTGCTTGCGGCTGTAATGCATTGTCGCATCCCAGCAATATACAAAAAAAATCATTGAAAAAAATTACATGGGTTCCCTCCCCAGTCCATAACAGGCCCTTCAGGTCTGGTATGGATTTTAAGGGGAACCCTGTGCCAAAATGTAAAAATAAAATGGCGTGGGTGTCTCCCCCAAAATCCATACCAGACCCTTATCTGAGCATGCAACCTGGCAGGCTGCAGGAAAGGGGGGGGCGAGAGAGTGCCCCTCCCCCTCCTGAACCGTACCAGGTCCTCCCCAAAGCACCTTGTCCCCATGTTGATGGGGACAAGGGCCTCATCCCCACAACCCTGGCCATTGGTTGCGGGGGTCAGTGGGTGGGGGTTTATCAGAATCTGGAAACCCCCTTTATCAAGGGGGCCCCCAGATCCCGACCCCCGCTATGTGAGTGGGTATAGGGTATATTGTACCCCTACCCATTCACCAAAAAAGTGTCAAAAAAGTAAAAATGACAGGAGACAGTTTTTGACAATTCCTTTATTTAAAAAAAAAGAAAAAAGTGTCCCGCGATGTAAATCCATCGTTAATCACGGTGTCCGACAGTCCTGAGACGTAAATGGGTAACCCTGCCCCCTCTGACGTCCCTTGGCTATATAACAGCTGTCACCACGAAAAGACGGCAGTCGGCGGGACGCCTCCCATCGAGGTGGAGCACGTTTTGCTTCTATTTTTCCGATCCGCCGTGATTGAAGATGGAAGTACATTGCGGGACATAAAAACTGTCAAAAACTGTCTCCTGTAGTTTTTACTTGCGGGGTTCCCCTTAATATCAATACTAGAACCGAAGGGCCTGGTATGGTTTTTGGAGGGGCCCCCACATCATTTTTTTTTCATTTTGGCACGGGGTTTCCCTTAAAATCGATACCAGACCCGAAGGGCCTGGTATGGATATTCAGTGTAGACTCTATATTCATAGTATATATATACAGGGTTTTCCCGGGTTACAAACAAGATAGGGACTTTAGGTTTGTTCTTAAGTTGAATCTGTTTGTAAGTCGGAACAGGTACATTTTTTTAAGTGTAGCTCCAGCCAAAAAAATTATTTTTAAGTTTTGTAGATAGCATAGGGAAGGGTTATCACCCCCGTAACATTTGTTTTGCTGTCTGTGCCCCTGTTCAGAAGATTTCACCTCACTTTCTGTCCCAATGACAATTGGATTTTGAAAATTTGGGGTTATTAGGGAAATAAGGATAGGTGATAAAGCATCAGTGGAGACACCTTTTTCCCCATATTAACTCTTACAGGAGTGAATTTCCCTTCCTAGGGGTAGATTTCCTCTCACTTCCTGTTGTCTCCTTCCGTTTGTAAGTAGGAGTCGTTTGTAAGTTGGATGTTTGTAAGTAGGGGACCCCCTGTATTTACAGTCAGGTCCATAAATATTGGGATATTTACACAATTCTAATCTTTTTGGCTCTATACACCACCACAATGGATTTGAAATGAAACAAACAAGATGTGCTTTAACTGCAGACTTTCAGCTTTAATTTGAGGGTATTTACATCCAAATAAGGTGAACGATGTAGGAATTACAACAGTTTGTATATGTACCTCCCACATTTTAAGGGACCAAAAGTAATGGGATAGATTAACAATCATCCATCAAACTTTCTCTTTTTAATACTTGGCTTTGCAGTCAATTACAGCCTGAAGTCTGTAACACATGGGCATCACCAGACGCTGGGTTTCATACCTGGTGATGCTCTGCCAGGCCTCTACTGCAACTGTCTTCAGTTCCTGCTTGTTCTTGGGGCATTTTCCCTTCAGTTTTGTCTTCAGCAAGTGAAATGCATGCTCAATCGGATTCAGGTGAGGTGATTGACTTGACCATTGCATAAAATTCCACTTCTTTCCCTTTGTCCATATGCACTGTGAAGCGCCGTCCAATGAGTTCTGAAGCATTTTGCTGAATATGAGCAGATAATATTGCCCGAAACACTTCAAAATTCATCCTGCTGCTTTTGTCAGCAGTCACATCATCAATAAATACAAGAGAACCAGTTCAATTGGCAGCCATACATGCCCACACCATGACACTACCACCACCATGCTTCACTGATGAGATGGTATGCTTTGGATCATGAGCAGTTCCTTTCCTTCTCCATACTCTTCTCTTCCCATCACTCTGGTACAAGTTTTTTTTAAATCATAAAAGGTTTTATTGCTCATATGAAAAAAAACATATATTACATTACAATGATATTTGCCCCGTAAACAGCATTTCTTTTTCCCACATAGTAACATGTCCATCGATAAGGTGTCATAATTTGCATTTTGGATCTTGCAGCATTCGGACTTTATGTCCCGTCTAATCAAATCAAAAACATATTCTCCATTGTCCCCATACCCTCCTCCCCCGTTCTCCAATATCCACTCTCGGTGTCCATCTGTCGTATCTTTAAACACCCCTTAGCAACCTCATCTGTACCAGTTCCGTGGGGCTTATACCTGGCACATCCAACCATGGGTCCCACAATCTGTCAAACTTTCCAGGATTGCCCCTGTGCTGGTAAATATATTTTTCCATTATAAGCGTTTTTCCCATATTTAGTATCCATGTTTTGCTATTAGGTGGCGTAGCAGACTTCCATCCCATCAGTATTACCTTTCTAGCCTGGAATAGCGCCCGTGCAAAAGCGACTCTCGTCACCTCCTCCGTAATCACCCCCTCCAGAACTCCCAGTAAGCAACATAATGGATCTAATGGGACAGTGACCTGGAACACCTGATTTAGTGTAGCCAGGACCTCCGTCCAGTACATATGGAGTTTGGGGCAGCGCCAGAGGAGGTGAATCAAGTCCCCAGACGCCGCCCTGCATCTGCCACACAATGAGTCAGGCGCCTTGCCCATTCTGTACAACTTAACAGGCGTGTAATGTACTCTCAACAAGATGTAAAGTTGGGATACCTTCTGTGCCACGTTTAGTGAGCAGGAGTTAACTGCTTGCAGAGCTTCTTCCCATACCTCCCCTGATAGGGGGCCTAAGTCCGCCTCCCACTGAGCAGCCGCCTTTGTGGGATACCCCTCTAACAGTGACGCTAATAACATGTTATAGCATTGTGAAATCATGCCCTTAGTCTCCAATGCCTCCTGCATTATATGAAAAACCGGTGTGGGGGATTGGGACCAGTCAGTTGCATCCCCCTGTGCTTTAATTGCATGCTTCAGTTGTAGATAGTAAAACAGCATATTGGCAGGCAGTGAGTATTTATCTTGTAGATCTTTAAACGATAATAATGTTCCGTTATTGAAAATCTGGTGTAAATGTGTGATACCCTTGCAACGCCATCTGTGCCCTTGTTGGATCTTAGCCAGCTCAGCATATGTTTTATTTTCCCATATCGGGCTATACTTAGTGAAGCCCGAAACGTTTTGTAGTTGTTTAGCTTTGTTCCATACTTTCTGCAGGAGTGTATATGTGGGCATTTGTTTATTGGGTTTTTGGAAAAGGTGGGCCTCCAATCCCTCAGGTATTGATTCCGCCCCTGTGCCCACCAGCATAAGCTTAGCCGACGAGCCCAGTGGCAGAGGGGCCATAGCACCTATCAGTTGCTGCAGCTGCGCTGCTAGATAGTATATCCATGGGTTGGGTAGGGCTAGGCCCCCCCCCTCCTTAGAGCGCTGCAGCTGTTCCAACTTGATTCTGGGGGGCTTTGTATGCCACAGCAACAGCCGGAATAAGGAGTTAACCACTCTGAATATCTTCAGCGTGATAACTACAGGCGTGTTGTGTAGCATGTATAGAAATTGTGGCATCAGAATCATTTTTATAAGATTTACTTTTCCTGCCAGGGACATCCTAAGTTTATTCCAAACATTTATCTTGTCTCTAAACCGCGACAGTAGGGGGTAGACATTTAGACTACAGAAGTCTGTGATCGTAGGCGAGATGTGTATACCCAAATATTTAAATGTAGAAACCACCGGTACCTGGGTCGGGGGTCTCATGTTGGTCATCGGGGAACCGTCTATAAACATTAAGGCAGATTTAGTCCAGTTGATAGTGAGGCCTGAATAACGGCCGAATTCAGTTATAAGTAACATTGCCTGTTCCAGGGACCCCTCTGCGTCTTCTAAAAACAAAAGCATATCATCGGCGTAGAGCATGATTTTTTCATGCAATTCACCATATTGGAAACCTTTAATCTGTGGGCAATCTCTCACCTGTGCCGCCAGGGGCTCTATAGCCAGTGCGAAGAGCAGGGGGGACAGAGGGCATCCCTGTCTGGTCCCCCTGCCCAGCTCAAAGGCATGGGACATTCGATCCGCCACACGTATAGCCGCCCGGGGTGTATCATACAGCAGCCTAACCCACCTGATGAACCTGGGCCCAAACCCAAACTTGGCCAGGACCGCCCACAAATATCTCCAGCTCACGCTGTCAAATGCCTTGTTGGCATCAAGAGACAGCAAGGCTCTGCCGCCCATAGACTCCGAGGGGGTCTGCATGTTTAGGTATAGGCGTCTAAGGTTAGTCGCCGTAGATGTTCGAGGCATAAATCCAGCTTGATCTAAGTGAACTATTGTTCTAACAATCTTATTAACCCGCATGGCCAGTACTTTTGCTAGTAGTTTAATGTCGCTCTGAAGAAGCGATATAGGCCTATAGGAGCCCGGGTCTAAGGGGTCCTTACCCATTTTTAACAATAATATAATGTTAGCTCTAGTCATAGTAGTTGGTAGCCTTCCCAATTTAAAGGATGCATTTAATACTTCGAGCAGTTTAGGTAGGATTGTTTCGCCATATTGGGTGTATACCTCCATGGGAAGCCCGTCGTCCCCGGGGGCCTTGCATGTAGGAAAAGAGGCAGCCGCCTCCCTCAGTTCATCCAGCGAAATTGGTGCCTCAAGCTCCCCCCTGGCCTGGTGGGTCAGAGCTGGAAGCGTTATAGTGCTCATGTATGTCTGCAGTTCTTCGTCTGTATAGTTATCACACGGTTTATATAACTCTGCGTAGAAAGATGCTAGCTCCTCTATAATTTTCTCCGGATCATTCACCAGACGTCCCGAGGAGCTACGTATCGCTCCTATAGCGGGGGACGACTGTTGAGATCTGGCTATCCTAGCCAACAGTCTACCAGTTTTTTCACCCTCTTCGTAAAAAGCTTGTTTAGTAAAGAACCGTTTACGTTCCGCGGCGGAGGACCTCAACCGATCCAGGGACTCCTGGGCCGATATCCATGCCTCCCTCGCGGACTCTGATGAGTCTAAAATAAAAGCGAGCTCCAATTGCCTCACCCGGTCTTCCACCTGCATCAGTACGGTTGCGGAATTGTGTTTTACGTCAGCAATTTCATTTATAAATGTGCCTCTCAGGCATGCTTTAAAGGCATCCCATCTTACTAAGAGATCGGTTTGTCTCCGGTTGTCTAGAAAGTATTGTTCTATCTGTTTCGCTACTCTGTCGTGAGAGGTGAAAAGCTTTAGCCAAAAAGCGTTCAGCTTCCACGGTGCTCTAGGCAGTGTGGTCGCCGGTCTAGTAACAAGACAAGCGACTAGAGGAGAGTGGTCTGAGACCCCTCGGGGTAAATATTCTACCTTGTGTATCACACTTAGAAGTTGGGGGGACCCCACACACAGGTCAATACGAGAAAGAGACCCATGGGTTTTGGAGAAGCAGGAAAATTGTTTTGTGTTAGGGTATTTAGCTCTCCATAAGTCTATCCATCCCACCTCTATCAGTAGTCTACTCAGAATAGTGCCCCTGTTTCCCGAGGGTGGCTGTGCCGGGGGGTGCCTGTCCAGTCTGGGATCTAAGTAGCCATTAAAGTCACCCATGATCATTATTGGGATATCAGGTTTATCAACCAGGTAAGTCAAGAGGAGCTGTAGAATTTCCCTGGAGAACGGAGGAGGTACATACACAAACACCAAAATCAATGTCAAAGTATACAGCCTGCAATGTAAAAACACAAATCTACCTGTGGAATCAATCACAGCGTCTAATTCCTGGTAAGCCAAGGATCTATGTACCAAAACACTCACCCCGCGAGAAAATGCAGTGTGAGTGGAATGGTAGGCCTTGCCCACCCAGGAATACTGCAGAAAGCTGACTGTTTCCTTCGTTAGGTGAGTCTCCTGGAGGCCCACTATTGCTGGATGAAATTTTCTCAGACATGTGCTTATCATGGTACGTTTCAAGGGATCAAGGACACCTCGGACGTTCCATGTCACAACTGGGGTGTTTGCCATGTTTGATATTGTAGATTGAAAAGTCCTGTGTGAACCTGTTTCTTCGCCTCATCTTCTGGTCGTGAAGTATCAATGCATGTCTCGATGACCCAAATTGTCCCGGTACAGCATTCAGCGTTGTTTTGCAATGACAGTCCGAGGCATCTGCGGAGAAAAGTGCGTGGTGTCTTCATATGCAAAAGTGTCTCTCTCATCTGTAGCAGTGTGCTCCACGGTGTAGATCTCGCTTTGTGGATGTGAGCAATTTTCCCACAGTGGTCCGGGGGAGGTTCCCCTGTTCCGACTGTGCACCTTGAGTTGTTCTTCAAACTGGTGCCAACTGGGCACATTTTAACTGGCCCCTGCAACTGGGCCAAAACATGAGTGTTCAAAAAGAAAGGGTTTCCTGTGGGTACAACTGTCCCACCTTGGCTTTTGACTTTTCTTGGTATTTTTCTTTTAAACAAAGCTCTTGTCGCGCGTTAACTTTATAGATTAATGATACTGTCCCGCAAACTATGTTGTAGACTATAAAACGTCTAATAATAATGACTGACCGGTTTCCCATCTTCGCGTAGTGTCATTCACTCTCCCATATCAGCTTCTCTCCTCCTCCTTAGATCCTGCTCGTTGTGGTCCAACCAGGCGGATGCTTCGGTTGCAGATTCAAAGAATGTGGACTGACCTCTTGCCGTAACACGTAGCTTAGCCGGGTATAACATGGCGTATGTGACTTGGATCTTCTGCAATCTTTTCTTTACTTCTGCAAACTTGGCCCTTTTGCGCTGTACCTCTGACGAGAAGTCAGGGTAAAAGGAGATTTTAGTTCCATTATAGTGCACTGCTCCCTTCTCCCTGGCCAATCGAAGTATTATTTCTCTGTCCTTGTAGTTAAGGAGTCTGGCCAGCATTGATCTAGGTTGATTGCCTGGGGGGAGGGGTCTCAATGGTGTGCGGTGAGCTCGCTCCACCGCAAAAAGCGCGGTAAAAACATCTTTGCCGAATATGTCTTGTAACCACATTTCTGTAAATGCTGTGGGGTCCCTCCCCTCTACCTTCTCTGGGAGCCCCACTATGCGTACATTATTCCTCCTGAGACGGTTCTCAATGTCGTCATTTTTGGCATTGGCCTGAGCCACTTGCTGTAATGCACTTCTAGTATCTCTAGTGAGGGGGGGTAATATATCCTCCACCTCGCTGATCCTTCCCTCCACGGCTGTGGTCCTCTCCCTGATCTTTTGGATGTCATGACGCAATAGTGAAACAGTCTCAGTGAGGCTCCCAAATTGTACTTTTAGTCCATTTACAGACGCTGTGCAGCACTGTACCGCCCGCAGAATATCACTTAGCGTGGGCTGCTGTCCCTCATCCTGCATGGGGTCGGAGCCGTCTGTATTAAGGATCAGGGAGCCCTCTAATGGCAGCGTATCATCCAGCGCCACGGCGCCTTCATGTCCCTCAGTGTCCATTGCCAATGACTGCTGATTCAGGGGGGAAGCACCGCTCTGTCCCTGCATCTTTTGGGCATAGTATACCATGTCCCTGGGCTGCTCTTTCCCCCAATGTTTGCCAGATTTTGCTGTCTTACCGCTCGGATCCTGCGCCCTGTCTGTGCTGCGGGCCGCACGCTGTGGTAAAGGTGAGCCGGCGCCATCTTGGCCTTCCATGGCCGCCGCTGCTGCTGCTTCTTTCTCCCCTTTTCTGGTCATTCTGGACCTCCGGCACCTTTCGGAAGTGTTGCGACGTGTCCTGTGGGGTCTCGGCGTACTGATGGGTCAGTTCTGAGTTCGGATCGGTAGCGGGTTCAGGATATTATAAGGATCAGTGGCGGGAGCTCCGTGCAGTGCGTCCGCTCACATGCCTGTCCAGGCCACGCCCCCCACTCTGGTACAAGTTGATCTTGGTTTTATCTGTCCATAGGATGTTGTTCCAGAACTGTGAAGGCTTTTTTAGATGTTGTTTGGCATACTCTAATCTGGCCTTCCTGTTTTTGAGGCTCACCAATGGTTTACATCTTGTGGTAAACCCTCTGTATTCACTTTGGTGAAGTCTTCTCTTGATTGTTGACTTTGACACACATACACCTACCTCCTGGAGAGTGTTCTTGATCTGGCCAACTGTTGTGAAGGGTGTTTTCTTCACCAGGGAAAGAATTCTTCTGTCATCCACCACAGTTGTTTTCTGTCATCTTCCGGGTCTTTTGGTGTTGCTGAGCTCACCGGTGCGTTCTTTCTTTTTAAGGATGTTTCAAACATTTGATTTGGCCACACCTAATGTTTTTGCTATCTCTCTGATGGGTTTGTTTTGTTTTTTCAGCCTAATGATGGCTTGCTTCACTGATAGTGACAGCTCTTTGGATCTCATATTGAGAGTTGACAGCAACAGATTCCAAATGCAAATAGCACATTTGAAATGAACTCTGGACCTTTTATCTGCTCCTTGTAAATGGGATAATGAGGGAATAACACACACATGGTCATGGAACAGCTGAGCAGCCAATTGTCCCATTACTTTTGGTCCCTTAAAAAGTGGGAGGCAATATACAAACTGTTGTATATCCTACACCGTTCACCTGATTTGAATGTAAATACCCTCAAATTAAAGCTGAAAGTCTGCAGTTAAAGCACATCTTGTTCATTTCATTTCAAATCCATTGTGGTGGTATATAGAGCCAAAAAGATTAGAATTGTGTTGACGTCCCAATATTTATGGACATGACTGTATTTATCGACTAGACTGTGTATATATATATATATATATATATATAAATATATATATATATCAAATACACTGCCACTAACTAATCTGCCTGCCTAATCTAGCTCAATCTATCTCCGTCCACACACTATACAGGGCCACTATGAAAGCAGCCTTATATAGTGTGGGGCGTGGACTTAGTCCCCCTGAGGCATGATCGGCCAAAGGCACCCTGCCTTTGGCCAATTATGGCTCTCTCAGCACAGTGTGCTGTGATTGGCCAAAGCATGCAGGTCAGGTGCATGCTTTGGCCAATCATCATACAGCATTGCACTGCGATATCGCAGTGTATTATGGGGCGTACCGCAGCGCACAAATTTCCCACGAACGCCCCATATGTTCGGTTCATTTTAGAACAAACGAACACCCGATGTTCGTTTTGAACTCGCGTTCGACTCGAACTGCGGGCTCATCCCTAGGGGGGAAGGTGAAAAGGAGAGTTAAATGTATTAGAACATTTAAATACACTAACAAACTGAATGCCAGATGATTGCGTTATTATCAGTTACACAAACAGTTTTTTCTCCTTTTTTGACAAATGTTTTACATGAATAAAACTGCTAATTGTAGTAACCCCTGTCAGTTTTCAGTGGTTTGTCTCCCTGTAAACTGATACATCTGAAAGAGAGCTTATTCTTTTGAAAAAAAACAAAAAAAAAACAGACTTACTGGCTGGATCACCAGGTAAAAATAGAAGGCCTGAAACAAAGAAAACTAATGCAGCCATCACATGTAAATATTGGTTTGCTTCTGCTTTAATGCTATGCATGCGTGTACAAGAATATGTTGCCGTGCCCCCGTAGGGGTTGCTGAATGTAGAGGTTCCCCTGTCACCCTGCCCAGCCCAACATCCATCTCTCAAACACTCAGAGACATAGAGCAGTCCATAAGCTATGTTTTTTTTTTTTTTATTGAGGGGATTGAACTTAGATGGGAATGGGAAATGATGAGATGCCCGGCAATATTCAGCACAACTTGCTTGGGACTTCTATATACACTTCCAGTATATAAACTCCAGTCTTCTCTCCAGCACAAACTCTTACTTAAGACCTGTTATCCTCCACTCCTCCAGCACTTCATTTGCTGCAGACAATTACTCCTCCAGCACTTCACTTGCTGCAGACTATTACTCCTCCAGACTAGCTAGCACCGCATGGTTAGGCCTGACACTAACTCAGCCAGGCCTCAGTGAACTGCCTTTTATTGACAGGAGCCTCGGGCCCCTGTGGTGTATAAATAGTTCAGGTGCTTACTATCCTCTATTCAGCTACCAATCCCAGATTGATCTTCAGGCCCTGCCAGGCAGCCTAGCTGCAATGACCCCTTTCCACTGCCCTTCCCACAGTCCTCTCTTCTGGCTCTGCAACCATCCTAAACTACAATCTCCCAGTTCTCTTAGGCATGCCTCCCCAGTCCTCCCGACTGTGCTTCACTCACCAGCCCTCCCGGCTGAGACCAATTGTCCTCCCTGGAGTATTTTAGCAGTGTTCTCTCCCGCTGTCCTTTCTTTGCTCTTTCATGTGCCTCTCCTTCCAGGATCTCTTCATGCCACCTGGACGCATCCGAACCCCCGCCCAGGGTCACCCCCCCCCAGACTGGGGAGCTCCCCGTGGGCCCTGACAGCCTCCACACTCTCTCACTTCAGCTCTTCCTCCTGACAACTCCTCCCCAGCTGGGCTGACCCCAGGTATTTAAGGTGGCCTGCCCCCTGCCAATCCAAGTTGGGGGTTGGTAAAGGTTCCTCAAGATACCCCAGGCAGCTTCACCTCTCCTCTCCTTCCTTTCCTTCTAGCACCTTCTAAAAAGAAGAGGGAGGTGACAGTGCTGCTACCTGTGAGTCACCCAGCCCTGCCCTGAGCCACTCCCAGCCCAAAATGAAAACAAACAGGCCTAGCCACCAGCTGCCTCAATTTTCCTACTTTCCAGAAAAAGCCTCACTCTAGCACCTACCTAACTAGAGGGTGCTACAAATATATGCAAAACCAAAGTTCCCAAGTAATATGTACTAAAAAAAATAAAATAAAAGTATATTACTTTTTTTCCCTGTGTTGCAGCTTAGTTATATGATAATCACCTAGTCAGTCAGCCAGTTCTGTTTGGATCATATAAATGATAATATACCTTTAGGCATTACATGACTTCTCCAAATTCTGTGGCCATCCGGAATGTCCTCCAACTTTCCCTCTCACTCCACAAGCAAACATGCAGAACCAAACATTTATAATTATGGAAATATATTTTTCTAGAAAAATCTTCTGGTCTAGATTGTGTCTACATGACCAAGTACTACCCGATTTCTTGCTTTCTAATTGGCAAAACGTTAAAAGTAGCCATATTTATATCCAAATAAAAATAAAAAACTCATTTGTACAACATTTCTCTCATTAATGACCTAATGAAACAGTTTTTTGCAAATAACCTGTATAATAAATGAATGTAATTTATCAAATGCCCAGACTGATCCCTCTACACAACATTCTAGCTATTATAAAGTACTAAATGTTTAGCTTTCCTATAGCTTTTAGAGTTTTATGGCAAAATAGTTAAAGACATACATATGCATTTTTTTTTCATTCAGTAATGTTTTTGTCAACAATATGAAATTAGATTTTTTTTATTAGTGGCTCTTACAGCATAAATATTTGTGCAGCTGTGTACAATGTGAGGGCATATTGAAGCTATAACAATTGCACTAAAATATACAGAAAAATGTAAAAGCAGTTGAAACGAGAGACCATACCAAATGAGGGTGTTGTAGAACTCTTCTTGTGGGTAGCGTCCTGTTCTGGGATAGAAGTGATGTAGATCAAGCTTATGTGCCTTTTCGAAAAGATGGGTTTTGAGAGTATGCTAGAAAACTTGAAGGGGTTAGTGAGAATTTGATGGAAAATGGAAGAAGTTCTAGAGAAAAGTTGGAGTGAAAAGTAAGTAAGAAATGGTACCAGTAAAGAACAAAGATGTTTGTAAATAGAGTAAAATATCTGATTGGGATATCTGGATACCGAATAATGAGAACTTTACATTGATTTATATTTTTGTTTTTTCCCCTATAAAACTTTCATATTATCACTCTTTGTTTTGTAGGCAACAGTTCGAGAACTAGTGATAATGGCACTTGTCATGGCAACTGTGGCTATACCTGTTTCTCTGCCTCCATCCTTGACAATCTGCACTCTCTACTCTCAGGCACGATTAAAAAAGCAAGGCATTTTTTGCATCAGTCCTCAGAGGATTATTTTGTGTGGACAGCTAAATGTTGTTTGCTTTGACAAAGTATGTATTCTTACATTTTCAGATTTTGGGCTAAATGCTAAAAAGTATACTACATTTAACAAATAAATAATATATTTTGTGTAATCTGAGTTGGCCTGCATCATAGGTAGCCGCTGACTGTTGGGTGTGACCAGAAAGGATTACAAGAGTTAAGAAACATTGAAAACATAAAAAAACTATAATTTGAAACCAATTCCATGGATTGCTCTAGTAATGCATTGTATACTGTATATCAGTTGAAAGCCCTGTATAGTAATGCATTGTATACTGTATATCAGTTGAAAGCCCTGTATATATATATATATATATATATATATATATATATATATATATATATATATATATTTTTTTTTTTTTTTTAAACATACCTTAAACGTAAAGTAAGTATATATATACCACAGAATACCATAAAAAAAAAAAAAATTGGCCATAAAATGATACAATGCATAGGGGTTGGTTTCCTAAAAGTGTAGGGACTGTTAATTTAACAAAGCAACACTTCACCAAATTTAGGGATTAATTTACTAAAGCCAGAGAGTGCAAATTTAGTCACACTTCTGCAGAGAAACCAGCTTCCAGGTTTTTTTTGCCAAAGCTTAATTGAACAAGCTGAGGTTAGAAGCTGATTGGTTTCTCTACAGAAGTGGAACTCATTTTGCACTTTAGCTTTAGTAAATAAACCCCTTAGTGTTCAGCCACTCCTAAATATCTCTGCCACAATACCTCTACAACTTTCTGATTGGGCTTCCCTACCAATTGGACAGAAATGGTGATGCATATTTATTGTTCAATGAGAAGTCTGGAGGTGCAGAGGGGACACAGGAACCTGCGTGCTAAGCCAAGTACATTAATTTTTGGCATTGTCAGCCCAGTGCTGTTGGCTTTGTTGCTGGGTTGTCCCTTCACCCCTCAACATTTAACATCCAAACTACACTATATTGTCAAAAGTATTGGGACACCTGCCTTTACACGCACATGAACTTTAAGGCATTCCAGTGTTAGTCCGTAGAGTTCAATATTGAGTTGCCCCACCCTTTGCAGCTACAACAGCTTTAACTCTTCTGGGAAGGCTGTCCACAAGGTTTAGGAGTGTGTCTAAGGGAATGTTTGACCATTCTTCCAGAAGTGCATTTGTGAGGTCAGGCACTGATGTTGGACGAGAAGGCCCGGCGTCCAAGGTGTTATTTTGGACTGAGGTCAGGACTCTGTGCAGGCCAGTCAAGCTCCTCCACCCCAAACTCGCTCATCCATGTCTTTATGGACCTTGATTTGTGCACTGGTCCAAATCATTTGGTGGAGGGGGGATTATGGTATGGGGTTATTTTTCAGGGGTTGGGCTTGGCCCCTTAGTTCCAGTGAAGGGAATTCGTAAGGTGACAGCATACCAAGACATTTTGGACAATTTCATGCTCCCAACTTTGTGGGAACAGTTTGGGATGGTCCCTTCCTGTTCCAAAATGACTGCGCACCTACACACCAGGCAGCACAGTAGCCTAGTAGTTAGCACTCTTGCCTTGCATCACCATGATCCTCAGTTCAAATCCCAAGCAGGACATTACCGGCATGGAGTTTGCACGTTTTTCCTAGGAGTGAATTTCCTCTAGGTACTTTGGTTTCACACACTAAAGACATGCTGGAAATTGGTTTGTGTCTAAATTGGACCTAGTATGCAGTACCCTAATTGTGAGCTCAATGAGGGCAAGGACTGATGCGGTTAATGCAATATGTAAATAGTTAGCACTATAAAAAGTGTTTAACCAGTAAAAAAGTAAATAATATTGACATAAATTGTATTCCTCGTTAAAGGAATTCTGGAATCTAGGATTCTGCTAGTTTCTCTGTGCCTTACAACACCTGACTATGCAGAATCCTATTCTTTCTAAAGCCTTGTATACACTGTTCGATTGTACGACCGAGCGTCTGATTTTTGTCAAAAGCGCGTGTGCAGAATTTTGTCTAGCATACCAACTAAACGCAAATTGTCATTCGACAGACACAAACGTAGTGACGTACTATGAGAATATAAAGAGGAAGTTCATTTCTCAAGCGCCATCCTTTTGGCCCCTTCTGCTAATTTTGTGTTAGTAGAAGTTTGGTGAA
The DNA here is from genome assembly GCA_037952925.1 of Lithobates clamitans. Lineage (NCBI taxonomy): Eukaryota > Metazoa > Chordata > Amphibia > Anura > Ranidae > Lithobates > Lithobates clamitans. The sequence continues at coordinate 1,688,401 of JBBGZY010000160.1, forward strand.
CGTTAATTCTCGATTTTCAGATCGTTCCTGATCTTCAAATGATAGTTGGGAGTAGACAGTTACATTAAAAACAACACAATGGAAAATTAACAAGGGACACCAACATAGTTGTATCTTTGATCTTAAAAACTCAGGGATAATGGTGTTGTGGTAACTTCCCCAAAAAATCTAACAAAAACTATAATATTAATATTATTTATATCACTACAAAACAAATGCCTTTTAACCTCTTCCTGTTTGCACTATAGCCGAAAGATGGCTGCAGCGCAGACCTACTTTGCTGGGAGGGCGTCCATAGACGTCCTCCCGTGCTCGAGCGGCCTGCACACCCCCTGCAGGGCGCGTGGCGCGCTCTGTGATCAGCGAGTCTATGAGACTCGGCTGATCACAGATCGGAGTAAGGGGTCGATTCCAACCCCTTACCACGTGATCAGCTGTCAGCCAATGACAGCTGATGTGATGTAAACAGATCCGGTAATCGGCTAATTTTTCTCCTCACGCTAGTAGCGTGAGGAGAAAAAAAAGCCGATCCCCGGGTGGCTGTGAGAGGGACATCAGTCCCGATCGTGGAGAGTCTCTGCAGAGGCTTCTGTGCCCACCTGTGCCACCTACCAATGCACAACAGTGCCACCTACCAGTGCCCACCAGCGCCACCTACCAGTGCCCACAGTACCACCCATCAGTGCCCACAGTGTCACCTAGCAGTGCCCAGTGTCACCTAGCAGTGCCCACAGTGCCAACTATAAATGTCACCAATCAGTGCCTCATCACCAGTGCTGCCTATCAATACCACCTACCAGTGCCCAACAGTGCCACCTACCAGTGTCCATCAGTGCCATCCATCAGGGCCCATCAGTGCCGTCTTATCAGTGCCTATCAGTGTGGCCTGATCTGTGCCTATCAGTGTGGCCTTATCTGTGCCCATCAGTGCAGCCTCATCAGCGAATATCAATGAAGGAGAAAAATTACCCATTTGAAAAATTTTATAACAAACTATGAAACTTTTTTTTTTCAAAATTTCTGTCTTTGTTTAGCAAAAAATAAAAACCCAAGTGGTGATTAAACACCACCAAAGGAAAGCTCTATTTGTGTGAAATAAATGCTAAAAATTTCATTTGAGTACAGTGTAGCATGACCACACAATTGTCATTCAAAGAGTGACAGCGCTGAAAGCTAAAAATTGATTTGGGCAGGAGGGGTTTAAGTGCCCAGTAAGCAAGTGGTTAAAATACATTTGTCATAACTACATCAGTATCACCAGCAAAGCATCTTCATTATTATCCCATTAAAGAAGATGAGAATGTGCGCTGCATTACGACATTTCATCAATTGCATCAATGTTAATTCTAGAATACGAACAGTAGTTAACAAGACCGAACTCTTCCTGGTCGTTCCTTGATTCTGGTCATGCGCGTTTGTACTTTCGACTTTTGTGTGACGATTTCTGTACTGACTATCCAAAAATTCAGACTTTGAGCTGTCGTTCATCAAAAATTTACTAGTCTGGTCATCCAGCTTTTGTCTTACGAAAAATGAAAACCGGATGTCGAAAGGAGCATACTAACGGTAAGAATTTCGGACAACAGGCCGTCAAACCACAATTCCCTTCCGAAATTCACATTGTTTGTACGGGCCTTTATCGTGCCTGTTTACAGTTGTATACTCAGTTGCCTTATGCTCAAAAAAGTACATGCGCTTTTCTTTTTTAGCACATTCGGGTGATTTCTATCCATCTAGACTTCGATGGGAATGCCTGTAAATATACGATGCATGTGATTTCGTATACATTTTTCACGCCTGAAGAATTCCTTTCTTCCTATAGCACTGCTCTCTTCCCTTGCCCAGTCCAGGTAAAAAAAACTTCTGAAGTTTGATAAACATGTAAAAGATGCTTAAAAATATCCAGGAATATGCTTTGCACAGATGTGAATGCGTGCCATTTGTAAACAATACTTCACTTAAACATATACCTTACAGAGTGAACAAACGTTATTCCTTTAGTAAATCAACCTCTATGTCTGTAAATCTGTATGTGTGGTATATTTAGTACTTAGCAGCATAATTAAAGAGGTATGTGAAAAAGAAAAATCTGTACATGTTGTGACCATTGATGATAATTTGTAATAATATGTATCCTATAATGAAATCTCCAGTTGTTTTTCTTGATTAAGCGCATGTATCTAAAGGCTGTCATGTTAACTCACCAGCTTATTTTAACTCACAGACAGGTACTTTAACTGAAGATGGCTTAGACTTATGGGGTATAATTCGTTCAGATGGAGGCTGGTAGGTTTATGACAATTCCTATAGTAGTTGTTATGCTGGTATTTTGTGTTGCTATTGGCAATACTATTTATGATGATAGCGATTATTATCGATAATGATCATGATGAAAATGATTATCATGATGGTGATGAAAATGATTATCATGGTGATGATGACAATTGAAAGGGATGAGCCGAACACCCTCCAGTTCGGTTCGCAGCAGAACATGTGAATATGGAAAAAGGGGACATGTATCAATGCAAAAAAAAAGTTTTAAAAAAATGGCAGTTTTTTCGGGAGCAGTGATTTTAAGAATGCTTAAAGTGACACAATAAAAATTAAATATTCCTTTAAATATCGTGCCTGGGGGGGGGGGGGATGTTTATAGTATGCCTGTAAAGTGGCACAGTTTTCCCGTGTTTAGAACAATACCACAGCAAAATGACATTTCTAAAGGAAAAAAAATCATTTAACACTGCTTGCGGCTGTAATGTATTGTCCGGTCCTGGCAATATAGATGAAAATCATTGAGAAAAATGGCATCCCCCCCGCCCAGTCCAGTACCAGGACATTTGGATCTTTGTACGGCCTGCCCTATATACTCTGCAGAAAATAGGGCCATAGGTGTTGGTGGTACCAGAACACTGTAACCCCAGTTGTTGGGCGCAGGAACAAGCCCTGCTGTTAAATATTATTTAAAAAATTGTAATTACATGTCTGTGTTAAACAGGGGCAAAAAAATTGGCCTTGGGTGGTGGTCCCACAACACTGTAACCCCTCACAGTTACTCTTGGTGGGTGCAGGAACGGGCCCTGCTGTGAAATATTAGATTAAGAATTGTAAATACATGCCCCTTTTAAACAGGGGCAGAAAAATTGTGCCTTTGGTGGTGGTGCCACAACACTGTAAGTCCTCACAGTTACTCTTGGAGGGCGCAGGAACGGGCCCTGCTGTTAAATATTATATCAAAAATTGTAATTCCCAATAAAAGGCTATGCAAGGGAGGGGGGAGTGTATCTGGTCATGTCTGATCATTGGAGGAGAGCAGGCTGAGTTCCCAGCATACAGTAGCTATAGAACTGAACACGCTGTGTTCTCCTGTCTATTGCGGTCAGTTTTTTTATTATAGGAAAGCAGAGGGACTGATAAGAACACTAGGGATTTCACACAAAGGAAGCAATCCAAAGAGAAGAGGATAGGTTTTCATAGAAATGCATGGTACAGCAGCACATATCAGGAATATGGAATGTTGGTTTTACATACTATTTAACTGTGCAAACCAGTAAATGTAGTTTTGCATATTTATGTGTTGCTTGTGTGGCTAATAAATACATAGTTGTCTTTTAGTTTTCAGGAGGTCTTTCCTGTTACATCTGGTTGCACTTTACCCTGGAATACTATGACTGGAGCAATGGCCAGTTGCCATTCATTGATTCTAATGGATGGGGAAGTGCATGGTGATCCACTTGACATCAAGATGTTTGAAGGAACAGGCTGGGTAATATCTAGCTGTTTTTAATTTACAGAAAATTATTTGCAGAGTGATTTTTGTTTATATGAACATTATTTGATATAAGATGCTTACTCTTTTTTGTTGTTTGCAAACTATTTTTATTTGTAATCAAGAAAAACAATACAATACACGAGACTAAAGTGTCTGTAACTCTAATAAAAAAGATATACTGTTTCCTCGGTTCACACTGGTGCAATGCGGGAACCCTGCAAATCCACTGCTGGTTCCCGCATCGCACCCGACTTGCAGGCAGTTCACACTGCCATATGCAAATTGCTGGGAGTGTCAATACAAAGTTAATTACACCCCCAGATTGGTTTGCATATCGCAGTGCGAATTGTCAATTCAGACAGGAATCCAATCACATGAGTTACAACACGTATGGTATGAATAAATCTCCTCTCCTGATGAGCGACTCCTGGCATGGAGGCTCAAGAAGAAGACACATGGGAGGGGTCGATTCTAGCACATGACCAGAGATTTTAAAGGCAATTTTACAGGGAGCAACATGTCACAGTACCAAACTGTGTGATATAAAGTACCACGGGTAGGACAACCCCTAAAGCATAGATCTGAAACATTAGGGAAAATAACATGGAGTCTAACAGAGAGATTTAGTGCAAGAGTGAAAATTGCTTATCATATCTTCCCAGTCGTGTACAATGCACAAAAGGTACATTGTAGGTCACAATCTGCTTCACATTTATGCATATACTGGAAGAAATTGTGAATAAAGCAATTAACTAGGGCTCTATAAATATCAAAGATCAAACCTTTACCTCTAGGAGAGACACTGCAGATACATTCATAAAAGGACTTGAGTGAGGTGGGACTAGGGCATGACTGGTGGCAAAGATGTTTATTCTAATATTATGTAAGGAGCTCCCAGCGACCACTGTGTCATGCCTCACCCTATTCTAATATACTGTATCTATCCCTTCTCATAGATCATCAATGTTGTCTCTAGATATTATCCCTACATTATAGTTACTTATGTTTTAACTAAATCCATTGGTTGTCATTAACTGCTTAGTTCTTAAAGAATTTTAATTTTTAAATCTAAGCATTGTCCTGCAATTTAATTATATGATATTGTAGGTAAACTGGCATATACTTATGGAAAATAAAAAATAACTAACCCCTTATTAAAGTCTGGTATCTTGCTCCTTCCCTTAGGAACTTAATGAATCCAAAGAAGACAATAAATCAAAGTATACAATGGTTACTCCAGGGCGTGGAGCACAGTGTGTAAGTTCTATACAGTTGTTCAGTAATATTAATGTGCTTGTAAACTTCACACATGAAATATGAACAAAGCATGTCCCACTATGGAGTGTACTTGTCTCAATTAGGAACACTACATGTCATTTCGGATTTGTAGCTCTACTAGCACCATGAATCACTTATGACAATTTTTCTTGACACCAAGAGGAAAAAGGTGGAGGGGGGGGGGGGGTAGCTCCAGCTGATTGACAGCCTCAGCTCTGGGACTTTTGTGAGTGGTGCTGGATAAAATGGTACAACAGGGTATTTTCGAAGTACATAAAAAACCTGTACAGTCAGGTCCATAAACATTGGGACATCGACACAATTCTAATCTTTTTGGCTCTATACACCACCACAATGGATTTGAAATGAAACGAACAAGATGTGCTTTAACTGCAGACTTTCAACTTTAATTTGAGGGTATTTACATACAAATCAGGTGAACGGTGTAGGAATTACAACAGTTTGTATATGTGCCTCCCACTTTTTAAGGGACCAAAAGTAATGGGACAGATTAACAATCATCCATCAAACTTTCACTTTTTAATACTTGGTTGCAAATCCTTTGCAGTCAATTACAGCCTGAAGTCTGGAACGCATAGACATCACTAGATGCTGGGTTTCAACTCTGGTGATGCTCTGCCAGGCCTCTACTGCAACTGTCTTCAGTTCCTGCTTGTTCTTGGGGCATTTTCCCTTCAGTTTTGTCTTCAGCAAGTGAAATGCATGCTCAATCAAATTCAGGTCAGGTGATTGACTTGGCCATTGCATAACATTCCACTTCTTTCCCTTAAAAAACTCTTTGGTTGCTTTCGCAGTATACTTCGGGTTATTGTCCATCTGCACTGTGAAGCACCGTCTAATGAGTTCTGAAGCATTTTGCTGAATATGAGCAGATAATATTGCCCGAAACACTTCAAAATTCATCCTGCTGCTTTTGTCAGCAGTCACATCATCAATAAATATAAGAGAACCAGTTCCATTGGCAGCCATACATGCCCACACCATGACACTACCACCACCATGCTTCACTGATGAGGTGGTATGCTTTGGATCATGAGCAGTTCCTTTCCTTCTCCATACTCTTCTCTTCCCATCACTCTGGTACAAGTTGATCTTGGTCTCATCTGTCCCTAGGATGTTGTTCCAGAACTGTGAAGGCTTTTTTAGATGTTGCTTGGCAAACTCTAATCTGGCCTTCCTGTTTTTGAGGCTCACCAATGGTTTACATCTTGTGGTACACCCTCTGTATTCACTCTGGTGAAGTCTTCTCTTGATTGTGGACTTTGACACACATACACCTACCTCCTAGAGAGTGTTCTTGATCTGGCCAACTGTTGTGAAGGGTGTTTTCTTCACCAGGGAAAGAATTCTTCGGTCATCCACAGTTGTTTTCCATGGTCTTCCGGGTCTTTTGGTGTTGTTGAGCTCACCGGTGTGTTCTTTCTTTTTAAGGATGTTCCAAACAGTTGATTTGACCACACCTAATGTTTTTGATATTTCTCTGGTGGGTTTGTTTTGTTTTTTCAGCCTAATGATGGCTTGCTTCACTAATAGTGACAGCTCTTTGGGTCTCATATTGAGAGTTGACAGCAACAGATTCCAAATGCAAATAACACACTTGACATGAACTCTGGACCTTTTATCTGCTCCTTGTAAATGGGATAATGAGGGAATAACACACACCTGGCCATGGAACAGCTGAGCAGCCAATTGTCCTATTACTTTTGGTCCCTTAAAAAGTGGGAGGCATATATACAAACTGTTGTAATTCCTACACGGTTCACCTGATTTGGAAGTAAATACCCTCTAATTAAAGCTGAAAGTCTGCAGTTAAAGTACATCTTGTCCGTTTCATTTCAAATCTATTGTGGTGGTGTATAGAGCCAAAAAGATTAGAATTGTGTTGATTATTATGGTGCTCTGTGTCCCGTGATGTTCTCCAAGAAAAGGATTTTACAGGTAAGCTGTTTTAAAAATCCATTTATCATCAAATTCTAGTTTCACAGATACATACAAACATATAAAGACTGAATATTGAAAATTCTTACAGCACTTTTAAGTTTTTCTCTTACAAGTGTAAATTATGTTTTTTTGTGAAGTTAGGCATTTCTGCTCTTCGTTATTATATAGTGAATACATAGTTGTTGTTGCTTGGGTGCCATGTTGCACAGCTGTTTTGCATTTAATTCTCAGGAATCTTAAAAAACATACTTTTGTATTGCTCTCTGCTGTCTTTCGAAAAGATTTTAGTGAAAGGACTCCTCATCTTGCACCAGTTTCCATTCTCTTCCAATCTCCAAAGAATGTCTGTTGTTACAAAAAATGTGGGAGAACATAAATTCTCAATCTTCCTGAAAGGTGCACCAGAGGTGATGGTGAAATTCTGCAAGCAAGATACAGGTACTACAATAATTTTACTTCTATAAACACCTAATGATACAAGAACAATTTTGCTGAGATCATTTACATTGTAAATTACAGGATTGTTAGTTCTGTAGCTTTGGCTGTGGCTACAATGGCTTTGGTTACCTCCTCCCTGACCTGACCCTCACCTGCTATCAGTACTTTAGGTTTTCATGAGTATCTGAGGAGACATGGGGGAGGGCAGTCTCCCTATATCGGATGCCCCTCTCAAATTTACTAATGGTTTCAGAGCTTCTTGCAGTGTGCCTACTGATGTGTCTGATATCTGCAATCTTGAATCCTGTTGCCCTTTGTTCCTAAAATCTAGTACAAGTTTGAAAACTTCTTTAGAGACCTTCAGGCTGCAAAGACCTGCAGCTGCTTTTCCAAATCTTCCTCTATGGAGATTGGAAACACCCTGACAAGATGCTTGTTCCTCCCAGGCACATATTAGCCTTATTAAATGTCTAGAAGCCATCTATAGAACTCTTTTCTCACTGTCTGACCCAGCTTTTCACCCCATCTTGGTTATGACTTTACTTTTCCAAACCTTAGCTTTCTGATCAAAGTCCCTTAAAAGAGATCTTAGCACTGTTTTGAGTTTGAATGTTTGGAGCAAATGATGGTAGATTTAAAGCAGAACTTTACCCTGCCCATCAAGTTTTATATTAATCTTATCCTACCCCCTCTTTGTGTGTGTGTGTATATATATATATATATATATATATATATATATATATATATATATATATATATATATATATATATATATAGATATATCTATATATATATATATATATAGATAGATATATATATATATATAGATATATATATATATATATATATATACACACAGTATCTCACAAAAGTGAGTACATCCCTCACATAGTAGTAAGTGTACTTGCTGTCCCCTCAAAATAACACACAGCCATTATTGTCTAAACCACTGGCAACAAAAGTGAGTACACCCCTAAGTAAAAATGTCCAAACTGGGCCCAAAGTGTCAATATTTTGTGTGGTCACCATTATTTTCCAGCACTGCCTTAACCCTCTTGGGCATGGAATTCACCAGAGCTTTACAGGTTGCCACTGGAGTCCTCTTCCACTCCTCCATGATGACATCACGGAGCTGGTGGATGTTAGAGACCTTGAGCTCCTCCACCTTCTGTTTGAGGATGCCCCACAGATGCTCAATAGGGTTTAGATCTGAAGACATGCTTGGCCAATCCATCACCTTTACCCTCAGCTTCTTTAGCAAGGCAGTGGTACTACTTTATAATGTAGCAAAGTTTAATTTCATCAGTGTTGTCACCATGCCACATCATCAGGGGAGGTGGCCCTTGTACTTCATGGTTTTGGTAATTCTAAAGGAAAGCAGACAACAAAAGTTGTATAGTTTGTATGGGGTCTAAGAGGGGAGGAGGAAAGGGGAGGCTTACATTCTTTAAGTTACAGTTATGACTGGCTGGAGGGCAAAAAATGCTAAACCACCAGTACGCCATATTCAAAAATGCAAACAGGACACTTATCACTCTCCCATAAACAGCAATGTTTTAAGGCCACTGATGACCAAGGACAGTCACTACTGCATAAGGAAGAGGTCCACAGTGGATTCAAAATGCCATTGTTCATGGGTGAAAATAGTCCTTGTTCCTTTTTACCACTTGATGGAGGGACGTGGTGTGGCGACGCTTAATCCACGAGTTCCACTCTGCACTCATCCGAGCCCACTACCGTCCTAGCAGCTATAAAACACCTGCATCCATCTCCGGAACAGCCGCAGGATGACCGGCACAGTAAAGAGGCATTGCGGATGAATAAACTGCCCAAATTCTTCCCCGCGATTCCCAGGCCACAGCAAAATGGCGCCAGTGCCCACTCCTTGCAGCACTACGAGCATGCCGAGAACACTGTGGCGGGCCGCGGTGAGCACAATATTAACAGGGCACAAACAGAGGGTCACAGCAGCACCTCCTCCAGTGCCTCCAGGCCGACCACTCGGAGCCCAGTCAAATCAAAAGCTTGCAAACACTCTCTACCTAGAGATCCAGCAGCACCAGACATGGAGGTGAGTGGATCCTAGACATCCAAATGAATAACCTCAGTGCCAGACCCCATATCAGCTTTTCCCACTACAGGGACAGCCTGTGTCAGACACCGTGCCGTGCTGAAGGATATGATGCTGTCACTCAGAGCATCCCTGAAGGCTGACTTAGTGTCCAGTGTGAAACAGTGCCAAGTGGAAGTGCAAGTTTTAGGAGAAAGGGTAGATCACATGGAACACAGCATGGGGGAATACTCTGCATCCTTTAATACTCTAGTAGACTCTCACAATGCACAAAATTAAGAAATTACATGGTTAAAAGACAAGATTTTTGACCTAGAAGACAGATCCAGGAGAAATAACATCAAAATCAGGGGCATCCCTGAGTCTGTGCCACCCCATCAACTGCAACAATTTGTACTGAGCCTATTCTCCTCCTTACCACCAGCACTGTCAGCACAAGATCTAACGATCGATCGGATCCACAGATTGCCAAAACCATCTTTTCTGGCTGCTGATGCGCCCAGGGATGTCCTCTTAAGAGTACATTTTTACCACGTGAAGGAATTGCTGATGACATCATTCAGGAAAGCTGAGCAACTATCAGATGTATATGCGACAATTCAGTTCCTACCTGATCTATTACAGACAAACCCTTTAACCCCGCCGCAACCTAGCGACCATCGTCAAAGCACTGAGAAACTATCAGATTCTACACAAGTGGAAATACCCTGCTACACTCTCCATTACCCATAATGGAGCAACAACCACACTGACAACACTACAAGAGGGTCTAACCGCCCTGCGCCAATGGGGCATACTTCCTGAATCGAGATCCACTCCAACCCAGCTGAAACCCACGATGACAGTGGAACCAGAATGGCAGGTGGTATCACACAAAAGAGGCCCCAAGAAACACGGTGGTGGACCCTAACTTTCTGTATATTACACAAACCCTCACAACCCCCCCGGTTAGAGGAAAGTTATACATACTTTCCACTACTTTGGTTACATTTACTGCTCTTGGATCTGGCAACAGATCCCTTTTTACAATTTACCTATGTTCAACTTACTACTGTATGTCCTGTTTTGTTCTTCTCTTCCTTTATGTGGTACACAGCATATTACAAATCCTAATCCAACAATATACCTACCATTCTTCGGCGGTCAGACAAGACATCCTAAACAATTCGCCAACAATTGACTCAACCACCACCTGAAGATGACAACAAAGTACCCATTCAACTACTACAAATCCGCCATAAAAGTGAGTAGGATCGCTACATCACCAAACATACCCCTAGTCTTACAACATGGCCTTTACTTGCCTCTCACTTAATGTCAGGGGCCTAAATCACCCAGCCAAGCGTTTTCCATCTGGAAGGAAGCATGCAAGCACAAAGCCAACATACTTAGCATCCAGGAAACACACTTCCAAACTTCTAACATATATCAATGCTCACACAAAGACTACCCCCACATATATATATAGCTTGTGCCCAAGAAATGAAAAAAGGGAGTCCTTATATCCGTCTGGAACTCTCTTGCTTTCTATCTAAAGGAATCTATCTTGGACCCGGAAGGCAGGTTTATCATTATCACCTGCGAAATCAATGAACAACCATACACATTAGTGGCATTATATGCACCAAATTCAAATAGCTGGGCTCCTTAGCTGAAACATGTTGGGTGGACCCCTCACGATCGCCGCTATTTGATATTTGAGCTCTGTTTCGTTCTTCCAAAATGTGAGTCTGTTTTTTATTATTTTAATAAATTAGTGTTTTAAAACGTTATTACGCTATGTGAGTTTTGTTTGCTCCTTGCATGGCATATAAAACTACACATTTGGCTTATGCTGGATTACCTATGGGAGAGGAAGCCGTGCGGACCCCCCCCCCCCCCCTTTTCTTTCCAACATCTGCTGATGACATCTGACAAGACACATTTCCCAGAACCAGTGGTTATTGAGCTTTTTTGACTTGTCTGGCGTACGCCATTTCAGGTCAATTTTTTACGGTAAGCCTCCTCTACTCCTGGTGTTGGCCCCGGCACTGATGTACAATCTATGCACACTTGTGGTCTCCCTTCTGCCCACTCGCCAGATTTGGTGCGATTAAAATTCTGTGAATACCATATGGCCATGCATCACCCCCTTTGAACTCTGTTGATGTTTTTCTTCACTATTTTTCTACACATTTTTTATGGACTTTTAAAGTTTTATGTTTTTTATGTTTGGTGTCTGCCTCATGGAACCAGCACAGGTTTCTACTATTCACTGGCACATCTGATGATTAAGTATTATTGTGTATTTACTTTATATGTGATCAACACTGATTAATTATTTGACACTATCCATTTTATGGTCATACATTTTTTGGTAGTATTCACCATTTTTATATGTCTTTATTGTAATACACATGCGCTCGCAATATTCACTTCCTGACTAAAACTCCCATCCTTAAACTTAGCATATACCCCACAATATGGTCTTTCTATACTTCACCAAATCCATTAGATAGAGGAATTTCCTTCTTTTACAATATCCTCCAAAACAAACATACCTTTCAAAAAAACCACAGCAATCACCAAATGGGAAAAAGACCTCCACTCCACAATTTCTCCCCTACAATGGCAAAGAGCCTTTAGTGCAATTCATCAAGCATCTCATTGCATTATGCACTGGGAAATGACATTGAAAATCACACACAGATGGTACTACATACCATACCGGTTGGCAAAATTCTCAAACTCATCATCGCCTAAGTTTTGGCGAAACTGTGAACAAATAGGGCACCTACTATACATCCTATGGGAAGCCCCAGCTTAATGAGATATTGGAAACAAGTTTTCAAACTTATATCTTCATTAACGGGCATAATCCCAAACTAGCACTCCTCAACATCGGCATAGATCTTTACCCAAGTTCGGACAGAATTGTAGTTACACACTTCTTACTTGCAGCCCGATCAACCATTGTCAGAAAATGGAAGCCTAATATCTGCCTCAACCTCTCTGAGGTGACCTCTTTGGTACAACAAAATTACACCTATGAACACATACTAGCCCTCAACTCCCTTACCAGTGCAAAATTTGATAAACAATGGGAAACATGGACGAGTAGGAATATGAGCCTACTGTCATATAGCTAGGCCAACTATACAAGACTCTGCTCTGCTCTGAAAACCTGAAATGCCCATGACCATGCACTGGAGAGAGGACCCAACACTGGAGGATGCCTGAGTGGATTTATCCCCTATACTATATATAATATTCACAAGCACCTGGGCCACCTGGATTAACGCTTACGCTGTACAGATACCATCGTGGATCCCCACAGTTACAAGCTAGATTGACCCAGTGGGTGTACACCCATCTGTGTCCAATCTTTCCGGTAAGCGCCCAATTTAAGTGGTGGTGGATCTCCTATCAACACACATACAAAGCTTCTTCACAATTTTTTGGTGCTATATATTCTCTAAGGACTTTCTTACTATTTTTTTTTGAATATTGTATGATAAGTGTATCACTAGCACTTTTCTTTACACTACGGACTTAATGTGTGCTGTTTCCTAAGGATTATTATACACATTTATGTACCTTATATATTGTGTTAAACTATGTACATAATTACTGATTATGTTTATAACTGTTAGCGCTACACTTTTCTTTATTTGGTTTCAACTATACAAGACCATCCCATTTATTAAACCATGCCATTTGTAATTGATGAACTCTGCAATATCTGCTCAGATCTCCAAAATTCCCTACTGGCGGTCCAACACATACCAATCAGTAAAGATTGTACCAATACCCAACAGTTGCACCAATAACTTACAATCTGTACTAATTTCTATTAATTTATAGATCCACCATAATGCTTGTGCCATTAACTACTCTACATGAATGCCTATTTGTTTGTACTCCTTGTGTACCATATCTGTATATGTAACAACACCGCGAGTATGAAAGGGGTTAAAGTCGTTTAGGACATTCCATACCCAAACACAAAGGCAGCTACTGAACACTCCGATCAGCCGAACCAGGAACCCATACAAATAATTCTCCCCCCAAGTATGAGACAAGATGCTCTGTCTTGAGGTTCAAGCAGGAATCAACTCATTTATTATCGCACATGGACAGAACAGATAAAATAACTCAGAGACTCTTTCCCCCCACAATTGGAAAACAGGGGGGTTAAACTGTCCAATGACAATGGACACACAGTTCAGGTGTGTTCAAACTTCTCATTAGTGCACAGTCTTATCAGCAGGGGGCTCCTGGAGGAATCCCCCTCCCTCCATAGAGATAAACATCCTGTGATCCAAGGCAGACAGACACAATAGAACATTGGAATACAGCCCCACCCCAAGTGATCACAGCAAATAGTACAGCATGAGACAACACACAATATATACACACAACATTGTGAAGCAGTCACTATCTATAATATGGCACATACAGGGGGTCCCAGAGTTTTGGGTTTTGGGGGGACATGGACTTGAATCCAAAATAACACAACTTCCAGGGTCCCTAGGCATACAGCTCACAACGAGCACCGTTCCCCCAAGTGCCAGAGCCCATAATCAGTCAGCAAGAGGCTGGCATTCAGTCCCCTCCAAAAGCCCCTGTCCCAGGTAGGTCTGTCACAGTATATCCTTTTATACCTTTTATATCTCTATGTATACAGGTTTGTATACCTCTTTTCCTTTGTGTACCTTTTCTAATATATCAATAAAAAAATGATTGATTCAAATGACGGAGGGACGGTGTGGCTCTTCTTGTGGGTGGACGTTGTATGATGGCGCAACTGAACGGCTACTCCCGCACGCCCCTGGGGGCACGAAGCGTGGCGATCGCTGTTGCACCATGTTGCTAGGACAGTGCGACCCTGATCTCTGTAAAGAGCAGCTGCTGATTGGACACAGCCAGTCACATGTAAACAAGGAAGTGCCGGTAATCTGCGCTCCTCACCTCACACTAACAGAGTGTCTGGCAAGGAGAGCTGATCAGCGGTATCTTCTTGCAGGGGACAGTAATGCCCCGTACACACGGTCGGATTTTCCGACAGAAAATGTGTGATAGGACCTTGTTGTCAGAAATTCCGACCGTGTGTGGGCTCCATCACACATTTTCCATCGGATTTTCCGACACACAAAGTTTGAGAGCAGGCTATAAAATTTTCCGACAACAAAATCCGTTGTCGGAAATTCCGATCGTGTGTACACAAATCCGACGGACAAAGTGCCACGTATGCTCAGAATAAATAAAGAGATGAAAGCTATTGGCCACTGCCCCATTTATAGTCCCGACGTACGTGTTTTACGTCACCGCGTTCAGAACGATCGGATTTTCCGACAACTTTGTGTGACCGTGTGTATGCAAGACAAGTTTTAGCCAACATCCGTTGGAAAAAATCCTAGGATTTTGTTGTCGAAATGTCCGAACAAAGTCCGACCGTGTGTACGGGGCATAAGAGATGTAATCAGGGCACTGATGATCAGTGCCCTGATTACATTAGAGCACCAGAAGTGCCAGCAATCAGTGCCGATCAATGCCAGAAATCAGTGTTCGCCAGTGCCAACAACCAGTGCCCACCAAAGCCAGCAATCAGTGCCTATTAGTGATGCCAGTCAGTGCTGGCTTTCAGTGCCCATCAGTGCCGCCTATCAGTGCTGCCCATTAATGCCCATCAGTAAAGCCCATCAGTGCCCATCAGTAAAGCCCATCAGTAAAGCCCATCAATGCCCATTAGTGCCCATTAGTGCCGCCTATCCATGCCGCTTATCAGTGCCCGTCAGTGCCACCTATCATTGCCACCCATCAGTGCCGCCTATCAGTGCTCATCAGTGCCACATATCAGTGTCCATAAGTGCAGAATATTAGTGCCTCCTAATCAGTGCCCATAAGTGCCGCCTCATCAGTGCCCATCAGTGCAGCCTATCAGTGCCCAACAGTGCCGCCTCATCAGCGCACATCAGTGAAGGGGAAAAATTACTTATTTACAAAATTTACTGACAGAAGCTAAGAAAAACTTTATTTTTTAAAATTTTCAGTCTTTTTTTTTTGTAAAAAATAAAAATCCCAACAATGAATAAATACCACCAAAAGAAAGCTCTATTTGTGTGAAAAAAATGATAAAAATTTCACTTGGTTACAGTGTAGCATGACCGCACAATTGTCATTCAAAGTGCAACAGTGCTGAAAGCTGAAAAATGGCCTGGGCCGGAAGTGGGTGAAAGTGCCCTGTACATAATTGGTTAAATATGGTGTGCTGGTGATATTGCATTTTATTAGGTAGCTGCCATGATGGAACTATCCATCAGGCCAGTTTAGCAACTGTTGCTTTCATGATCTGTTTAGGAAGGAAACCTGGTGCCAAATAATACTTTATAAAATAAAACATAATATATGTATAGCTGCTCCCCAAAAAAATATGGAAAACACTGTGCAATTTGAAAAATGAGTGACAGGGGGAGCTGTGTGATTATAATATATACTTTGTCTTAAAGACCATATGACATGGAATAAAGTGACATGTGCAATAGAAGTGCTGCGTGAGGTATCTAATACCGGCCAGAAAAAAATGCTCTATGATATAAATTGATTGAAATATAAAGTGCAACAATATATACCAATGTGACAAAACTTTCTAAAAAAATATTAAGAATAAAACATAATATGAATTGATGGTGACTTAAATCTTGATGGCAGAAAAGAAATTCTTCACCGTAAACACAAAACACCCTCAGAAGGGCTCAGATATGAAAACTGCTCACTAGCTGGGATCTGGAAGTGGCGTAACCGTAAGCGCCTCAGCGTACGTTTCATAAGGATTACATCATCAGGAAGCGCCCTGATAACGTAATCCTTACAAAACGTACGTTGAGGCAGTAATGCCACTTCCGGATCCCAGCTTCTGTGCGGTAAACATGTGCATTGTGCATGATTATGCAAATGCACATTAGCCTGGTGGCTGGTGCGATGTTCCTTACACATTCCTCTCTCTACTCTTACTGCCAAGTTTCTGCCTTTCACTTAAATGAGGACATTGCTCTTCCTTCCCCATGTCTGGCTTCATTTCACCCAAAGGAATTTTCCCTGCACTGTCTAGAAGTGATTTGGGCTGTGAGAATCTAGCTCTAAGCTATTGTTTCAAGAAGACCAATTCTCTTTTATCATCCTGGATGAACATGGAAGGGTGCTTCAGCTTGCCATTCTACCATTTTTACTTGGATCAGGCAGATCATTATTCCACCTTTCACTGTCTGCTGTCTACTAGATCTGTGAATGCTTCTTGTTTGTTTTCAGAAAACGTTTTTTTTTTAGATATGCAGGGGTATTCTCTGTTCTTCTGTTTACCCATTCTCTAAGTTCTACCAACTGGATGTTGAGGCCTCAGCTGATACAAGGTGTAGGGTCCTTCAGGCAGTTCTTTGAGTTGCAGACAGTCCACAGTTCTCTATTGTTTTTCTTGGGCCTGTTGGTGTGCGTTCGCTGTGTTGTACTACTTTTGGATGTCTCAAACATAAAAGACTTTGTGTGTCCCTCAATGGACTTCACAAAAGGGTTTTATGGTGAGTACAAATATAATTTTTTTTACTGGAAAAAATAAAATAACAGAATTTGATGGTTCACTAGGACAAACTTATAGCACAGCATACTCATATGTGCCAAAACCTTGGCTTTCTTTTCTGATAGAAAACATAGGGAGATGCTTAGCCAGAATGTTTTTTAGGTAAAGTTTCATTAAATAAAAAATCTACTTTTTAACTGTGGATGCTTTTATATTTTATATTTTTAAACAGTGCCAATCAATTTCTTATATGTACTTAACCAGTATACAGTGCAAGGTTTCCGTGTGATTGGGATGGCATATAAAAACTTAGATATAAATGAAGATGAAGTAGAGATGTTAAAAAGGTAAGTACTGTTTAAGTTAATACATATTAAGTGCTTTGTCGTATTACTAGAAATGTTGATTGCCACCTTTTGACCACAGTTGTATTTCATAGATGGAAGAACTTCATAGCAATAAACTATTACTAGACTATGTGCCCCTTGCATGATGTTAGAGATAGTGGTAAGCAAACGTATTTGTATGGATTTAAATAACACTGGTGCATCATTTTTAAAATTCATGAAACAGAACCATTTTGTTCCCTAAAAAAAATAAAATAGTGCATAATAGCTGGCCTAATTAGTTTCATGAACCTGGAACATAGGGCATACCAGCTGCTACCCCTAAAGCAAGAGAGTGAGCAAACATGCATCCATATTGATGTTATCTGATACTGTCATTAGCATTTGACCAGCCTGGTAAGGAAGAACAGCTTGTCTTACTCCTGTAGTTCGCTACACTATTGGGGCTCTTATAGTGATTCTCATGATTAACAAATCAGAGTGTGGGAATCTTCTAGACCATGACTCTCAATAGAAGCAGATATGTCAGTTTTCGCATATTATTAAATTGACGACAAGGGATGGAAAAGACAAAGCAAAAACTATGATTTACTTTTATGTTTTCTTTTTGAAAACTTGGGCATGTACTCTATTTTGATTTTGAGAGGGTGGGGGGATACAAACATTTCCTCTTGCAAAAGCAATCTAGTTTTCATGGAAGTACAGAGTGGTAATAATAAAGCATGGGAAACATTTGTGCTAACCATGATATTACCCTACATACATTGTCTGCCAAGCTGCTATGTCTGATAGAAAGGGAGGTGACATACTGGGTTTTGTAAAATAATTATTTTTAATAATAATAATGGTGGGTTGGAATAAAAAACAGATCAAGTAAACTGCCTACATAGCATATTTTCAGAAGATCGCTTATTTGTTGGAGGCAACCAAAGTCCCAATAAATTGTCCTTGCTACACCTGTAAATTGACCTGCATTACACCTTCATGTGCTAATTGCAAAAGCTCAGGCTGCCAAATTGTTTATTATCAATTAATTAAAAATGGTGCAGCATCCAGGCACAGACCATCTCATATTTAATAAAAAGGCATGACAGAAATGATCATATTCAGGTGATTTTGAAAACTACAGTTCACAGAATCACATTGTCATATCTACAAGATTTGCTTCTGAACAGACCATCCACTAAGTCATGGGTGCTCAACCTGTGGCCCGGCAGATGTTGCAGAACTACAAGTTCCATGAGGCATTGCAAGGCTGAGAGTTGGCATGACTCCCAAAGGCACAGGCATGATGGGACTTGTAGTTTTGCAACTGCTGGAGGGTCACAGGTTGAGCCCCCGTGCACTAAGTCAATGTTTCTCAACTCCAGTCCTCAAGTACCCCCAACAGGTCATGTTTTCAGGCTTTCCATGTTGCTCTGTCACATATGTGATGTATCAACCTTCATTCACAGTCCCCGGGACTGTGACATAATAAGGGGCGGGGTCACCAGGTGACATCACCCAGTAATACGCCCCATCCCTATATAAGTCATTGCAGACCGCACACACGGCATTACAGTGGGAGAGAGTATCGTGTCAACATCGGAAGAAGAGAAGAGGGACGAAGACGGCGAAGAAGACTGGGCCACCGTTAGCAAAAGAGCTGGCAAAAGAGCAGAAGATAGTGGAGGAGCCCGGCAGAAGATACAGGAGAGCGGGAGAAGAGCCGGTGAGTGCGGAGAAGAAGCCGGAGAGCGCGGAGAAGAAGGAAGTGACCCCCAAAAGTGGAAGAAGACCCCCGGAGCTGCCTAATAAATTACTATAAAAACCTGTTGTGTGTTTTTTTTATTGACACTTTTTTTCCCTAGGTGAATGGGTAGGGGTACGATGTACCCCATACTCATTCACATAGGGTGGGGGGCCAGGATCTGGGGGCTCCCATATTAATGGGGGCTCCCAGATTCCGATAAGCCCCCCGCCCACAGACACCGACAACCAACGGCCAAGGTTGTCGGTAAGAGGCCCTTTTACTGATCAGCATGGGGACAAGGTGCTTTGTGGTGGGGGGCTCAGGGTGCCCCCATGCCCCAAAGCACCCACCGCCCCATGTTGAGGGCATGCAGCCTGGTACGGTTCAGGAGGGGGGGCGCTCGCTCGTCCCCACCCCTTTTCCTGACCAGCTGGGCTGTGTTTTCGGATAAGTGTCTGGTATGGATTTTGGGGGGACCCCCACGCCGTTTTTTCGGTGTAGGAAGTTCCCCTTAAAATCCATACCAGACCGAGGGGCCTGGTATGCTCTTGGAGGGGGAACCCATGCCATTTTTTTATTTAAAATTTGGCGCAGTGTTCCCCCTCAAGATCATCTGAGCACAAGTCGTTTGCCAAAGTCGGATTATGCGAGACGGCGATCCGACTTTCATCCAACTTCAATGATAGTCAATGGGCTGAAGTAGGATCAAAGTCGGACCAAAGTAGTACAGGGAGCATTTCTAAAGTCGGAACAACTTGTGTCAGACCAGTTAGGACGGCTCCCATAGGGAAACATTGATTTTCACACGTCATGCGACATGAGTTCCCAATGTTGGAGTGTATGTCGCACTAGTGTAAACCCAGCCTCAGCAATTACCACAGCCGTGAAATCCTGAAAACATGACCTGTTGGGAGTACTTGAGGACTGGAGATGAGAAACATTGCAATAAGTAATTGAAGTTTGGCTAATGTACAGTAAATGTAGCTTTTTTTCCACAGTAATACATATACTATGATATTGGGTATTTAGTAATGTTAGATTATGACTTCTATTAATCTATGTGGGAACACAGATTTTTAGAAAATAACTTCAATCAGTTCTGACCTATATACATAAATATATTTACAGGGAAGAGGTGGAATATGATCTTTTTTTTCTTGGATTCTTGATAATGGAGAATAGCCTTAAGCCAGAAACAAAACCAGTTCTCCATGAACTAAAAACTGCTAACATAAGAACAATCATGGTGACAGGTAGGACTACATCTGAGTATTGAAATAGCATGTGTTTTATTGTACTTTTGTGTAGCTATGTCTGTATAACATCATGGTTTATTATCCGTTTGTCACAATGGCTAAAAATTGTCTGCTAGACAAGGTAAGGATTTTATTCAGACTTTATAATCAAGGTGATTCCCCTTTCTTGCACATGACAGTACTGGTGCATGATGATTGGCTGCTCATGCACCCAGGGCTGTCACATTGAGACAGGGCAGGGCCAAATCACAACATGAAACCAATACAAATCTTCCTCTCTGGTTTCAGTGGCCAAACAGAGCAGTTAAGCCTCGTACACATGATCGGATTTTTTGACGGGAAATGTGTGATGATAGGCTGTTGTTGGAAAATCCGACCGTGTGTATGCTCCAACGGACAACTTTTGTTGGATTTTCCGCGGACAAATGTGGATAGCAGATAGCAGGCTTTAAAATTTTCCGCGGACAAATGTCTGTTGTCGGATTTACCGAGCGTGTGTACACAAGTCCGTCGGACAAAAGTCCAAAGTACAAACACGCATGCTCGGAAGCAAGGATGAGCCAGAAGCGGTCGGTCTTGTAAACTAGCGTTCGTAATGAAGAATTAACATTCGTGACGTGGCAAATTATGAAATGTCGAAATGCAGCGCACATTCTCTTCTTCTTTAATGGGATAATAATGAAGCTGCTTAACGTATTCAAAAAGGCTTTTTTTTCTATTGACATCAAGAATAATATTATTATGTTTTTTTATTTTTTTGATCAAGTTACCACAACACCATTATCCCGTATTTTTTGTTTAATCAGAGATACAACTGTGTTGGTGTCCTTTGTTAATTTTATATTGTATTTTTTAAAATGTAACTACCTACTCCCAAACTGTCATTTGAAGTAAAACACATTATTCTACACAATTTTTTTATTGTGCATTAAAAAAAGAAAACAAATCAAATCATTATTCAAACAAAAAATAAAATAAAAGCCTCATGCATGTGTCCTGCTTCTTAAATATAGGGGGTCAACAATGCCAAGAGTTGGTGAAAGCAGGGGTCCGCCATCCGGAGATAATTCCGTAAATCATCCGGATTATTGTCCTGGAGCTCCCGCAACAAAGGCATATGACATAATTGGTCACGATTAATAAAGCAACCAATTTTTGGTACAAGAAATCCTCCTCCTTCTGTTCCTGGACTGGACTTCAGTCAAAGCAATAACTCCAAGGCCAATAATAAATAACACGTTATCTCCTCTGATTCCGCATCATGGCTGGTTGACGAATGGTCATTCAGAAACAAACTGAAAAGCTCAAACTGAAAAGCGCAAACTGAAAAGCGCCATATGAAAAGCATGAAATGAAAAGCACGAAAAGAAAATTGCTAATCAACATTTACCAACTTCAACTAACACTAAATTAGCAGAAGGATACAAAGGGTGGCGCTAAAGAGCTGAAAAAACACGTAGTACGTCACTACGTTCATGTTTGTTGGCCGACAAGTCCTTGCCGTTTGTATGCAAGTCAAGTTTAGGCCAACGCCCTTCGGACAAAAGTCCATGGTTTTGTTGGCCAACAATGCGATTGTGTGTACGAGGCTTAAGGGTACAAAGCATGTGAAAAGCATATGCAGCTTGTGGAAATGACAATAAGGCCCCGTTCACACTGAATCCAACTTTGAAATTGTGTGACTTCAATTAAAGTCACATGATTTCAAAGCCACAGGTCAGTGTGACTTTAAGTGCGACTTGGCTGACATCTGTGCAAATTCATGCACAGATGTCCATGCAAGCTGCACCTGAAATCACAAAAAATAGTACAGGAACCTTTTTTCAAATCAATGCTGCACCACAAAATCAGAGTCGCACTGATCAGATGACATCTGATGGTGAGCTAAGTGAACCTGTTCACTCACTATTTTTTGTATCTGTTTTCATCACAGTAAATCTGTATATCTCTATTACCTTCTGTTTTCTTTCTTTCAACATCATACATCAACTATGTTTTCTGTTTAGAGAACACTATAATGTTGAACAATGCAATTAAAGAGAAATATAACTTTGTTTTTGTTTTTTTGTTTTTTTTTTGCAACACTTAGGCCTCATTCCACGGAGCCCGCCTTGGTCCGCCGGGTCAGCAGGAGATCTCTCCATTGATCTCCGCTGAGCTGGCGGATGACAGGTCCCTCTCTGCTCACTGAGCGGGGAGGGGCTTGTCAGGCGCCGCTGCTGCCTATGGAGGGATTGAATGAAAACGGACAGCATGTCTGTTTTCGTAAGATCTCACCCGGTCGGATGTCAGCGGACATGTCTCCGCTGACATCCGTCGCTCCATAGGTTAACATGGAGCGCCCGTTCAGGTCCGCTGTCAAAACTGACAGGCGGACCTGAACGGTCGATATCGTGTGAAAGGGGCCTTCATTTCAGCAATTGTTATTATTAATAATATTATTACCATTATCATAATCACAACATTTTTGTATGTTACCAGGTGATAACCTTCAGACAGCATGCACAGTTGGACTAAACTCTGGCATGGTACCTGATGCTTACAGTTTACTCCTGTTGGAAGCTTGTGAGCCTAAAGATGGTTCTTCAGCATCATTCACTTGTCAGCCAGTAGAAAAAAGCACAGATGAATCGCATATACAGAATGTAAGTGACGTATACAGACATTAAGCAGAAATAATTATTTTAATTTTGGTTTAAAACAAACAAGCCTAAAAGCACGGGCAATTCCACATACACTAAAGACATTGCCACATGACTTAGGAAGGGAGAACCTATTCAGAGTCTTCTTTACTTCCTCATAAAAAATCAGCTAGACCACCAGGATTAAATACTGTAGATTAAAAAAAAAAGTTTTCTCCAGTATGTACTTCAACTATGCCAGCTACCGGACAGAACAAGTACATTCATTTTAATTCTTGCACATAAGGTTGTTTGCATAGAACTGGAAACATTTTCTCATCACCAGTTTTTAGGATCTTTTAAACTAATGAAGAATCTGGTATAAATGTATGCATCTACCCAATAGTTTAGTTTTATGTGACTGTTAGTAGTTTAAAAAGTATAATACTTTTGTATTTTTCTTTGGAACTGCAGTGAAAAGATATCAGCACTATTCTCACAGCTTACCCCCTGCCTTGGCAATAAGAAAGTCAAGTGATGGGGGTCACACTTCCCCCGATTTGATGCTAGATATTGTAGGACCATTAAATAATTTGAGATCTAAGATACAAGAGTGGCATCTTATCTGTGACCTTGCTTGGTGAGGAAGTAAAGACAAACTACTTCAGTAAAATATTACAATAGGCATAAGAGGATGGTAATTAATGCAGGCTGCCAAAACTATTATCTTAATAGTTGGTGGAATAGTCATTTAAATCCTAGTTTAGTGAAATGAAAGCTGTCCTAGGAATCTTCACGTGCTGTGGAGGTTGATACAGCTGCTGGACCTATCATAGGCACTTGTTAAGATTATGGACAATGGCGCCCTTTCCCTTTCTCCTCCATTTATAGAAGCTATACTATAGTCTCCATCAATGAAAAGTGCTCTATGAGTGGAGAATGAGCAGATGAATTAAAGGTCTACTTCATATATTGACACAGCACTTTTTATTGATTGAAGCTATAGTATAGCTTCTATGAATGAAGGAGGTGGAACAGAAAGGGAGGGCATAGATGGTACTCTTGGGGAGTGTCTATAATAGATCCAGCAGCTGTATTGACCTACACAGCATCGGAAATGCTGCTGGGGTGAAAGGGGGAGGCAGGGGTTGCAGAGAACATAAGATTTAAACTGGGACAGCAGGTAATTAAACGTGGGCTTTAAATATCTTTGCATACTAACATAAAAAAATAAAATAAAAATTAAGCCCTGCTAAAAGTTAGCCCTATGCATCACAGAGTTATAAGACACTTTTCACCTTATTGAAGAAAAATGCTTGTTTTATTTATCATAGGTACTTATATAGCGCCGTCAATTTACATAGAGCTTTACATATGTATTGTACATTCACATCAGTCCCTGCCCTCAAGGGCCTTACAATCTAAGGTCCCTAACTCACATTCATACACTAGGACTAGGGCCAATTTACACAGGAGGCAATAACCTCTACTAGAATGACTTTGGAATATGGGAGGAAACCCACGTAGGCCCAGGGAGAACATGCAAACTCCAGACAGAAAGTGTCATGGTTGGAATTCAAACCAGCAACCCTAGCGCTGCTAGTGCTAACCACTTAGCCACTGTGCTGCCCAGCTTACTTTATTTTTGAATGGTTTTTATTTCAGAGTTTTCAAAGAAAGGATGTACAAATGAATTTTGTTAAAAAAGTATAGTAAGGATAGTACATATTGTTACTATTACAAATATATTAATAATGCAGAAAAGCATAGATGCGTGTCGGATCCGCAATTAAAAAGTAACTTTTATATGTATAAGAACAGATAACACAGCATTGATCTAATAGGTATGTGTATATTGTATTAATTAGGTTATATATGTTAAATATATTAATTTAAAATATCTCTAAGTATCTCTTAGCAAACAAAGAGCATGCATTTATCATCTAGTTATTATAAAGAAATATCATATTGGATCCAACAGAGACCTTAGGTAACCAAAATAGATATCATATAAAGATAAGAATAGAGAGAAAAAAGTAAGAAAGAAGGTTAAAGATGTTTAAAAAAATGTATACCGACTGTTCCTAGCGATTCTCAATTGGGAATAGTTCTAGAACCAGCTTACTTTCTAACCTAAAAGCAAATATCTTATATTACAGCTTACCAATTCTTAGATGTGGTGGCTACAATAGTTTTCTTTTTAGGCTTTATTTCCTTTATTTTACCCTGGTGATCCAGTCAGTAAGTGTATTGCTTTTGGACAGAACAAGATGTCCTGCAGATGTAGCAGCTATAGGGTTGAGACAAACCTTGTAGCACTGACAAGGGTGCTTACAATGGTCAGATTTTATTTCTTTAAGGAAAAACATTATCGGAAAAGGAAGAAAAAAACTGTTGCTGCATCTGTTTTAAAAGTGTTACATGGAGTTTGGCTTCAATTTGTGAGTGTATCTAAATCTGCTAGTCCCCCTAGACTGACAATATCTCTGTTGGGTGGTGGTGTCACTCGACACCCATAAGGCGTTTGATTCTATAGAATGGCCATACCTCATAGCGGTCCTTGAGCGGCTGGGCTTGGGCCCAAGATTTGTAAAATGGGTCAGACTCCTATATGCGGAACCTCGGGCTAGATTACGTGTCAATAACTCTATTACGGGGCTCTTCAACATAGCTAGGGGCACACGGCAGGGTGCCCTTTGTCGCCCCTGCTGTTTGCTCTGGCAATAGAGCCGTTGGCGGCACTGCTGAGGGCGGACGAACAGATCAAGGGATGTAAGATTAATGATAGGGAAGAAAAACATCTTTATACGCTGATGATATGCTTTTATATTTAGAGGAGGCCAAGGGGTCACTACCCATAGCTTTAGACAGAATATCTGACTTTGGGAGATACTTCGGGTTCAAAGTGAACTGGAGTAAATCCGTAATACTCCCCTTTGATTCTGCATATGTTCCGACGCTCTCTCAAGGGATGTCACTATCTTTGGTCTCCAGGTTTTGTTACTTTTGATGGTTGAGATACAGTTACCACTGAGCTCGTATCTGTCGATTAACTTGATGCCGGTGTTGAAGCGACTGAAGGAGAGTGCACAGACCTGGGCTAAGCTGCCTCTAGGCCTTTTAGGGTGAATCAATATATTTTAAATGATTTACCTGCCCAGGTTTTTGTACTTACTTTGGCATGCACCGGTATATATTCCTAAGAAATGGTTTATAGAAATAAATAAGACACTAGTCGCTTTTCTGTGGGGACCTAAACCTGCCAGAATATCTATGGAGACACTTCACTTACCCATAAGGTCAGGTGGGCTGGCTTTACCAAACCTAAGATATTATTACCTAGCCGCCCAATTAACACATGTACATTGGTGGGGCTTCCCGCAGATGAACATAGCATCAGTGGCCACTCAAGCTGCCCAGGTTCATTCGTATGAAGCGCTGATCAATGTCCTTTTTAGAAATGGGCCATATCCAAACAAGGGGTGTAATATTTTGAAACTCTCATATAAAATATTTCATATATGTAATAGGTTAATAGGGGGATCTAGTCTGGCAGAGTCTCCTAATGCTCCACTGTGGCATAACCCTCAGCTCTCAGAAATAGCCAAGGTTCCGGATGGAGCCTGTTGGGCTGTTTATGGGATAAAATACGCATATCAACTGTTTAGGAATGGAATCTTCAGATCCTTCATAGATCTGAAAACTGAATACAACATACCTAACACTTTTTTTTTCAGATACCTCCAGTTGCGACATGCCGTTAAGGCTCAATATGGTGGGGTTGGGATAACTCTCTCCCCATCAGCAATGGAAAAACTTATTGAGGAAGCCGATCAATCAAAATTGATTTCCAGATATTACTCAGTTCTGCTATCACCCTCTTCTCCTGGGTTGGACAGGGTGGCTATACAGTGGAAAACAGATATACCATCTCTTACAGAAGAAACATGGCAGGAGGTGTTGGACACCATGGTGTCATCAATGATCTCAGCTAAAGATAAAATGCTTCAATTTAATTATTTACATAGAATGTATTACACCCCGAAAAGACTGCACAAAATGGGAGGGAGGGATTCCCCCGGAGTGTCCCCGCTGCAAAGCGGAGGTAGGAGATTTCTTCCATATGGTGTGGCAATGCCCCCAGGTGATGGCATACTGGGGGGAGATCCTCACATATGTGGAGGAAAAACTTGAGCTCCCTAATATATCTTCTCCGGCCAGGTGTCTTCTTGGAGACCTGGAGGAGGAGGATCTATCCACATCGCAGAAGACCCTTATGCATATATTATTTTGCTATGCCAAGAAGGCTTTGGCCCTCAAGTGGAGGGAGCAGAGCCCTCCTTCTCTTGTGGACTGGGTGAAATTGGTTAATAACGCCCTACCAATGTATAAACTCACTTACCAAGCCAGAGGAAGTAATAAAAAGTTTGATAACATTTAGGGGAAATGGATCGCAAATATATCAGGAGAGATTAAAGTATAAAAGTTATCTGTTTATCAAAAATGAGTGTGTAAAGGTGTGATAGCTGTGTGGTGAGAAGCAGATTTATTATAAGAAAAAATGATAGAACATACAAAGCTGAAGGAAATGTAAGGAACAAAATAAGGAAACAGTTAAATAATACACAAGAGCATTGATTACTTTATTTAATAGAAGTGTATTATTTTCATGCTAACAAATATTAGGTCTAGGTGAATGTTACCAGTTTACAATTTATTGTAGTATAAATTGTTGTGCTGTGAAAGAGAATTGTGATATAGCAATGTAAAAATTTTGTGAACTTTAATAAAATTTACCCTTTAAAAAAAAAAAAAAAAGATATCTCTGTTGCTTCTTCATGAAGTGTATTACTAGCAGGATCACCAAGTGAAAACAGAGGGGGAAAAGCCTAAAAAAGAAAACTAACAGAGCCACCACATCCAGGGATTAGTAAGCTGCAATATATTACATTTTTAGTTTTGTGTCTAATGCCACTTTAGGTACTAACTGCTAAGTGAGATAAGCCATAACACCATATCAGAATTTAGTCTGCTAAAGTTACACCAAGACAAGGTGGTGATTAGGGATGAGCCGAACACCCCCCTGTTCGGTTTGCACCAGAACATGCGAACAGGCAATAAATTTGTTCGAACACGCAAACACCGTTAAAGTCTATGGGACACGAACATGAATAATCAAAAGTGCTAATTTTAAAGGCTTATATGCAAGTTATTGTCATAAAAAGTGTTTGGGGACCTGGGTCCTGCCCCAGGGGACATGGATCAATGCAAAAAAAAGTTTTAAAAACGGCAGCTTTTTCGGGATCAGTGATTTTAATAATGCTTAAAGTCAAACAATAAAAGTGTAATATTCCTTTAAATTTCGTACCTGGGGGGTGTCTATAGTATGCCTGTAAAGGGACGCATGTTTCCCGTGTTTAGAACAGTCTGACAGCAAAATGACATTTCAAAGGAAAAAAAGTCATTTAAAACTACTCGCGGCTATAATGAATTGCCGGTCCGACAATACACATAAATGTTCAATGATAAAAACAGCATGGGAATTCCCCACAGGGGAACCCTGAACCAAATTTAAAAAAAAAAAATGACGTGGGGGGTCCCCCTAAGTTCCATACCTGGCCCTTCTGGTCTGGTATGGATATTAAGGGGAACCCCGGACAAAATTAAAAAAAAAAATTGGCGTGGGGTCCCCCTCAAAATCTATACCAGACCCTTCAGGTCTGGTATGGATTTTAAGGGGAACCCCGCACCAAAATTTAAAAAAAAATGGCGTGGGGTACCCCCAAAAATTCATACCAGATCCTTATCCGAGCACACAACCTGGCAGGCTGCAGGAAAAGAGGGGGGGACGAGAGAGCACCCCCCTTCCTGAACCGTACCAGGCCACATGCCCTCAACATTGGGAGGGTGCTTTGGGGGTAGCCCCCCAAAACACCTTGTCCGCATGTTGATGGGGACAAGGGCCTCATCCCCACAACCCTTGCTCGGTGGTTGTG
This sequence comes from Lithobates clamitans, assembly GCA_037952925.1. Classification (NCBI taxonomy): domain Eukaryota; kingdom Metazoa; phylum Chordata; class Amphibia; order Anura; family Ranidae; genus Lithobates; species Lithobates clamitans. Next base: position 1,717,423 of record JBBGZY010000160.1, read on the forward strand.
GGGGTCTGCGGGCAGGGGGCTTATCAGAATATGGAAGCCCCCTTTAGCAAGGGGACCCCCAGATCCCAGCCCTCCCCCCTGTGTGAAATGGTAAGGGGGTACAAAAGTACCCCTACCATTTCACAAAAAAAATGTCAAAAATGTTAAAAACGACAAGAGACAGTTTTTGACAATTCCTTTATTTAAATGCTTCTTCTTTCTTCTATCTTCTTTCTTCTATCTTCTATCCTCCTTTGGTTTCTTCCTCCATCTTCTTCTTCTGGTTCTTGTTCTTCTGGTTCTTCTTGTTCTTCTGGTTCTTCATCCGGTCTTCTTGTCCGGCATCTTCCTCAGTGGCGCCTTCTTCACTTCATCTTCTTTCCTTGGGCCGCTCCGCATCCACAATTGGATGGGAGGCTCCCGCTGTGTGACGCTTCTCCTCTTCTGACGGTTCTTAAATAACGGAGGGCGGGTGACCCCGCCCCCCCTCTGATGTCATGTGCAATGCCACAGGGAAGTTCCCGTGCGTCAGAGGGAGGCGGGGTCATCCGCCCTCCATTATTTAAGAACCGTCAGAAGAGAAGCGTCACACAGCGGGAGCCTCCCATCCAATCGTGGATGCGGAGTGGCCCGAGGAAAGAAGATGAAGTGAAGAAGGCGCCGCTGAGGAAGATGCCGGACGAGAAGACCAAATGAAGAACCAGAAGAACAAGAAGAACCAGAAGAACAAGAACCAGAAGAAGAAGAAGATGGAGGAAGAAACCGAAGGAAGATAGAAGAAAGAAGATAGAAGAAAGAAGAAGCATTTAAATAAAGGAATTGTCAAAAACTGTCTCTTGTCGTTTTTAACATTTTTGACATTTTTTTTGTGAAATGGTAGGGGTACTTTTGTACCCCTTTAACATTTCACACGGGGGGCTGGGATCTGGGGGACCCCTTGTTAAAGGGGGCATCCAGATTCCGATAAGCCCCCCGCCTCCAGACCCTCACAACCACCGGGCAAGGGTTGTGGGGATGAGGCCCTTGTCCCCATCAACATGGGGACAAGGTGTTTTGGGGGCTACCCCCAAAGCACCCTCCCAATGTTGAGGGCATGTGGCCTGGTACGGTTCAGGAGGGGGGGCACTCTCTTGCCCCCCCTCTTTTCCTGCGGCCTGCCAGGTTCCGTGCTCAGATAAGGGTCTGGTATGGATTTTTGGGGGTATGCCACGTCATTGTCATTTTTTTTTTAATTTTGGCGTGGGGTTCCCCTTAAAATCAATACCAGACCTGAAGGGTCTGGTATAGATTTTGAGGGGGTCCCCATGCCAGTTTTTTTTTTTAATTTTGGCTGGGGTTCCCCTTAATATCCACACCAGACCTGAATGGCCTGGTATGGAATTTAGGGGGACCCCCGCGTCATTTTTTTAAAAATTTTGGTTCGGGGTTCCCCTGTGGGGAATTCCCATGCCGTTTTTATCAATGAACTTTTATGTGTATTGTCGGACCGGCAATTCATTATAGCCGCGAGTAGTTTTAAATGACTTTTTTTCCTTTGAAATGTCATTTTGCTGTCAGACTGTTCTAAACACGAGAAACATGCGCCCCCCTACAGGCATACTATAGACACCCCCCAAGTACGAAATTTAAAGGAATATTACACTTTTATTGTTTCACTTTAAGCATTATTAAAATCACTGCTCCCGAAAAAAACAGCCGTTTTTAAAACTTAAAACAGGATGGGGGGGTGTCGGTGTAATATTCCTGGGGGGATGTCAGTGTCAGGATGGGGGTGTCGGTGTAATATTCCTGGAAGAAACCGAAGGAAGATAGAAGAAAGAAGATAGAAGAAAGAAGAAGGATTTAAATAAAGGAATTGTCAAAAACTGTCTCTTGTCATTTTTAACATTTTTAAAAAAAATTTTGTGAAATGGTAGGGGTACTTTTGTAGTCCCTTAACATTTCACACGGGGGGGCTGGGATCTGGGGGACCCCTTGTTAAAGGGGGCTTCCAGATTCCGATAAGCCCCCCACTCCCAGACCCCCACAACCACCGGGCAAGGGTTGTGGGGATGAGGCCCTTGTCCCCATCAACATGAGGACAAGGTGTTTTGGGGGCTACCCCCAAAGCACCCTCCCAATGTTGAGGGCATGTGGCCTGGTACGGTTCAGGAGGGGGGGCACTCTCTTGTCCCCCCTCTTTTCCTGCGGCCTGCCAGGTTGCGTGCTCAGATAAGGGTCTGGTATGGATTTTTGGGGGTATGCCACGTCATTGTCATTTTTTTTTAATTTTGGCGCGGGGTTCCCCTTAAAATTCATACCAGACCTGAAGGGTCTGGTATAGATTTTGAGGGGGTCCCCACGCCATTTTTTTTTTTTAATTTTGGCCGGGGTTCCCCTTAATATCCATACCAGACCCGAGGGGCCTGGTATGGAATTTAGGTGGACCCCCATGTCATTTTTAAAAAAATTTTGGTTCGGGGTTCCCCTGTGGGGAATTCCCATGTCGTTTTTATCAATGAACTTTTATGTGTATTGTCGGACCGGCAATTCATTATAGCCGCGAGTAGTTTTAAATGACTTTTTTTCCTTTGAAATGTCATTTTGCTGTCAGACTGTTCTAAACACGGGAAATATGCGCCCCTTTACAGGCATACTATAGACACCCCCAGGTACGAAATTTAAAGGAATATTACACTTTTATTGTTTCACTTTAAGCATTATTAAAATCACTGCTCCCGAAAAAAACTGGCGTTTTTAAAACTTTTTTTGCATTGATCCCTGTCCCCTGGGGCAGGACCCAGGTCCCCAAACACTTTTTATGACAATACCATGCATATAAGCCTTTAAAATTAGCACTTTTGATTTCTCCCATAGACTTTTAAAGGGTGTTCTGCGGCTTTCGAATTTGCTGAGAACACCCCAAATTGTTCGCAGTTCGACTCGAACTCGAAGCTCATCCCTAGTGGCGATTGATTGGTTGTTATAGTTTACTGAACTAAATGATAAAAACTTTTCATTGACACTTTTCATTTATATTAAGGGTTGTTTGTATTAGAGAAATACATGCATAGAAGCACATATTTGCTATGTGAACGAACTAATCACATTTTTACAGTTTTTACTAATTGTTTTCCATCAGTAAATGTTGGAAACATGGTGTGTTAGAGGGCCTTGGGGGTTGGAGTTGGGAGACTGCAGAAACCTATATACAAACATAATGAGAATATTTTCTCGTTTTAGAATCCTGTAAAGCACCTTGTAACCAGTACCACTGAGAACATTTGGGGATTTCATTCTAGTGCCGGGAAATATCATTATGCTATGAGTGGAAAAACATATGATATTATGAAGCAACATTTCCCTAATTTGGTGCCAGATGTAAGTATTTAGAGATTACTTTATGAGTCAATCAATAGGTGGTATTCAAGCCAATGAGGATGCTGAGTGGCTGTTATTGGTCCAGTTTTAAAAGCATGTTATGGGGACAGAAGTAGCTATAGACAAGCACAAACAATATGATGTTCAGAAATAATCCAACCATGGTAGGAGTGTTTTTGTTTTACACTCAGTCAGTAGTCAGGCAGACAGTAGTCTTTTTGACATAAAAATGTGTCTTGAGGATGTTTGTCATGACAACATAACTGTTCACTAATCTTACAAAAGTGTAAAGCCTGGTACACATGGGTCAAATATTGTCCGGTATCGGCTGGTTCAACAAAAAAAAAATGACATTGGGCCAGTGTGTACAGCAGCCTATCCAACAAAAGTCGGTCAAATGTTTGGCTTCTGTCGAACGGGTGTGCTGGAAAAATGGCTGTAAGTGCTGACCGGTGTTCTGGCGGGGTGGGGGAGGGGCAGTCCCCCTGTCAGAACATTATTTGCTCAGCGGGGAGATTGGTGAACTAACATCCCATACGTAGTACAGCGAGCTCCATAGGTTTTTTTTTTTCATCAAGCCCGCTGGGTGGAATGCCCCCGCCAGAAGAACACAATAGCTTCATGGGAGGGATTCTCCCATCAACATAATTTAGTTATGAGCAATTTTCTTTCCTGCAAACCTTGGTTGCAGGAAATAAAACCACATCATCTATGGTTAAGAGTTGTGTCATGCTCCATAACCTTTGCAGTTTGCTTTCATTAATTATCTTCTGTCTTCCTCAGTAAGTGCATATTTTTTCATGGTCTGTATATCACCACTAATGGTCTGTGCAGCGCCCCTACATTAAAGGCCAATGCAGAAGTGACCTCTTAAATTTATGGTCAGTATAATGCCCATTACATTGGTGGTCAGAGTAGTACCTACCTATATTGATGGTCAGTTAAGTGCTCCCTTAAATTGATTGCCAATGTAGTGCCTTTTATGTTGATGGTTAGTAAAGAAGTGCCTCCTTTCACTGGTGGTCAGGGGAGCAGTGTCCCTTACATTGGTGGTTGCTGTAGTACCTCCTTATGTTGCTGGTCCAGGGAGAAGTCCCCCCTTTACACTGGTGGTCTTAGCAGAGAGATTTCACAAAGCTTTTTTTACCAGTTTTTTGGGGAATGTTTGTTTCCAGTTAACTCCATTGTATTTCACTGAGATATGAGCATTTTTACTTGGGGCATTTTAAAGTGGAAGCAAACCCGATTCATGAAATTTGAGCTGGGCACATATATTGGCAGTGTTTTCTTATGTCTCTTCAAAGCACTAAGTCCTGTGGCTTTCTATCAGCATGATAACTTCTGACAAGTTCTCCATCAACTGAAATAAAACCAGGCTGAATTTTGTGTCTGGGAGGTTGCTATAAATAGATTAGCAGAGCGCTAAACTATTCACAGAACAGCTCTGAGAGTCTCTGCCTATGTGGAGTGGGGGTGTGCGCCTTTCCTCCAATCAGCTGTCTTGGCTGTGTGCCCAGACTTTACTACCAGTGCTGAACAAGAAGAGAAAATCTCTAACATGATCTGAACTTTCTAAAGTACCGTATTTATCGGCGTATAACACGCACTTTTTTCCCCTTAAAATCAGGGGAAAATCGCGGGTGCGTGTTATACGCCGATCCTCTGCGATCCGAGCTGTCAAAATGTAAAAATCGCTGACCGCGATTTGAAAATGGCGCCGCCGGCGCCGAAATACGCAGTGCCGGTCCTCGGCTCTTCTCGGCGGCTTTCGGTTTCACTCGAGCGCCGCCCGAACCTAGCCGAGTATACTCGGCTAGTTTCGGATAGCTCCGCTCACCGTCCGAGTGAAACCGAAAGTAAACGAGAGCCGCCGAGAAGAGCCGAGGAGCGGCTCTGTGTATTTCGGCGCTGGCGGCGCCATTTTCAAATCGCGGTCGGCGATTTTGAAGCTCACAGGCTTCAGCAAGGCTGGACTGGGGCAAGGCTGGACTGGGGCAAGGCTGGACTGGACACTGGGGAAGGCTGCACTGACATGGCTGCACTAGCAAGGCTGCACTAGCAAGGCTGCACTGACATGGCTGCACTGACATGGCTGCACTAGCAAGGCTGCACTGACATGGCTGCACTGGCAAGGCTGCACTGACATGGCTGCACTGGCAAGGCTGCACTGACATGGCTGCACTGACAAGGCTGCACTGACATGGCTGCACTGACATGGCTGCACTGACATGGCTGCACTGACAAGGCTGCACTGACAAGGCTGGACTGGGGCAAGGCTGCACTGAGAAGGCTGCAATGATGGGCATTTAAATGTAAGTTTTTTTCCCTTCAACTTCCCTCCTAAAAGTTTTTTTTTCTTAAAATTCCCTCCTAAATTGAGGTGCGTGTTATACGCCGGTGCGTGTTATACGCCGATAAATACGGTATATATAAAGCTGAATACAGTAGATATACATGTAAAGCTTATGAAGGGAGATTTGTTTAATCTTGTGTATCATCTGAGGCTGTTCACTTCACTGGGTATATGTGATGGTTTACATCCGCTTTAAGACCCCTTTCACACTGGGGCGGGCGTTGATGGTAAAACGCTGCTAGTTTTAGCTTTACCATTGCTTTACCATCATTTTAGCGGAGCTATTTGGCCACTAGCGGAGGGCATTTAACCCCCGCTAGAGGCCAAATAAAGGGTTAAATGCCTGTGTATCGCCGCTGCCGAAGCGATTTGCAGGCGCTTCGACGGCGGTGCCCATTCATTTCAATGGGCAGAAGCGGTGAAGGAGCGGTGTGTGCACTGCTCCTTCGCCGCTCCAAAGATGCTGCTTGCAGGACTTTTTTAACGTCCTGCCAGCGCAGCGTCCCAGTGTGAGGTGTTTTTCAGGTGCTTTGCAGGAGCTATTTTTAGCCCAAAAGCTCCTGAAAAATGCCCCAGTGTGAAAGGGGTCTAAGAAAAATGTATTGAAGTCAATTGAAGGTGACAATTTGTCTCTTATCCCTAGGTCAGTGTTAAGCCCCTTTATATTGGCTGTCAGTGAAATTCCCTTTCCCATTTTTCATAATCAGTGGATAAGTGTCACCATACATTAATGGTCATTGGTGAAGTCCCCCCTTACTTTAGTAGTCAAAGTACCTCCAGTGCTGCTACAATACTACCGAATGACATACAAATATCTCCAACTTGTTTACTGGACAGTGAAGGAACAGAAGCACACTGATAAAGTCATCTTTCTGCTCTCTCCCCCTGCCAACATGTTCACTTTTAACACGTGTGCACTGCTTTCAGAATATTATAGGTTCCAAATGGTGGTTGTGCCTCCTCAGTCTGTGTGCTGCTTAACAAGGAGGGTGGTGTCGTAACAATTTCAAATATTTAAGTTTATTTAGTTTAAAGGGGAGATCAAGTTAGTTTATTTTTTTATCTGCAACGATACTTATGATTAGTCTGTGTACCTTACCTTTTACATTATCGCTTTCTAATCAGAATACTAGTTTATCTTTAGAATGGGTGATAAGAAAAAGAACACATTATTCATGTTTTTCTAGGACAGCATGAATGCTAAATATGGCCTGAGCTGTATCAACATATGGTATTTTACGTTGGATATTATCTTTATTATAGACTTTGTAACGAAACGTCCCACACTCCACTTGAGTGCTTTCGTCATATACCACTTCCTCCCAGTCTAAATATAGATATCAGATATTGCAACAGCTCACAAGCACAAAACAAGACGATACTTGTTTAGTTGCTGAACATGGACTCTTTTATTAGAGCCAAAATACAAGTATTATATACAGTAAAAGATGAAGTTCCTCCCTCCTGCTCATATTACTCTAACAATACATCTGTAACCAGAAACCTAATTAACATGAACTAGTTTACTAAATCATTTACCCAGACAAGGTGACTCAGATATATGACCCCTCAGGGTAGACTTCACGTCTCCTAGCTCACCGACTATACAATACACATTTTCATAAATATCAACACAGAACTCCTTCATACAATTGCAGGGTTAATTAGCACAAACCACAATGGGTGAAAGACTCTTAGAAGCTGTGGCAAGCCAGACTAGACTTATTTACATTATAGCAGACAACAGACAGGTGGCTGGAGTTGATGACATTAGCATCTAACAGTATGTGTCCCAAACAGTATGAATCAGTCACTATTTCTAATATGGCATATACAGGTATCCCAGAGTCTGTGTGTCTTGGGGGGATATGGACCTGAATCCAATGTAACACCACTTCAAGGGTCCCCAGGCATACAGCTCACAAAGAGCACCGTTTCCCCAAATGCCAGGGCTCATGATCGGTAGGCAAGAGGTTAGCATTCAGTCCCCTCCAAAAGCCTCTGTCCCGGCTAGGTCTGTCACATTTCTCCCCCATCAAAGGTTGACTAACAAGGTCCCAGACCTCCACCTGGTCTGGACATGCATTAGTCAGGCAAAGTGAACTCAAATAGTCAGTCCGTATGCAAAGAATAGTTGACACCAGTAGGTGTGGGGCAGAGGTCATTTACTCTCTGTCCAGCTGCCAGCGCTTCAGCTGTGTGTTTTTTAACATTCTGGGGCTCAATCTGCTGCTGGACAGAGGGGCCGATCACCCCAGCTTCCTGAAGCTGTAGAGACATTGTAGGTGCTAGGCAGAGGCCAGCGGGGCTCTGCCCTGTTGCCAGTGATTCAGCTGGGAGTAGCAGCTTCACTACATCAGCTTGTCGCTGGAGAGAGGGGCTGACTGCCCTGGCTCCCTGGATCTCCACAATTGTTGCTGGTGCTTGGCAGAGTTTGATAGCACTCTGCCCTGTTGCCAGCACTTTTGCTGGAGACTTCACATCCTCCGCTCTGGCTAACCGTTGGGGCAGGAGGCTGGATTCCTCCACTCCCAAACTGTGTAGCTGCCATTGGGGAGGTGAGCTGGCTGCTTCTTTTTCCGTTCCCTCATCTGGCTGCTGGGATGACATGTCTATGGTACTGTCTCCCAGGTGCACGGATCTTTGCTGGGGAGGAAAGACCACTTCCTCCACCCTGGCCAACTGTTGGGGAGGGACGATGAACACCTCCTCTCCCTTCTACCCCTGTATCTGTTGCTGGGAAGTGATTGCCACCTTGTCACCCTGAGGTAGAATCAGGTATTATACTATATGGAAAAGGATAAATAACATTGCAAAAAATTACTGGCAAAAAAATAATGAAGAAAGGTAGGGAGGAAGGATCGATCGAAACAAGGGAGGATTGGTCAAAGGAAGGGTCAGTCGGTCAATTGCAGGAAGGATCAATTTAAGGAAGAATCAGTTGATCAATCGTAGGAAGGATTGGTCGATCAAAAATGGATCAAAGTATCGGACGCTCAAAGGAAGGATTAATCAATCATAGAAAGCATTGTTCGATCGGTCACAGGAAGAATCAATCACAGGAAAGATCAGTTGATCACAGAAAATATCAAAGTAAGGAAGCATTGGTCGATCAAAAAAGAATAAAAGTATCAGTTCATTGAAGGAAGGATCAATCGATCACAGAAAACATTGGTTGATTGAAAGAAGGATCAAAAAATCGCAGGAAGCAAAGGTTGATCGAAAGAAGGATCAAAGGATCGATCAAATGCAGGATTGATCGATCACAGATAGGATCTGTCGATCAATCGCAGGAAAGATCGATTGACAGATCGCAGGAAGGATAAGTCAGCTGATCGCAGGAAGGAATGGTCAATCGTTTGCAGGAAGGATTGGTGGATCGATTGCAGGAAGGATCAAAGTAAGGAAATTCTTCTGAACCTGAAATGCTGAGAGGGCTCTCCTTACGGCTGAGTGCTCAGTTTCCCTTATGGTGGAAACAAGGAACACTAAGCTCAAAGAAGCAGGGATTGCCTCAGGTGGGAGATGCTGGTGTGGTGCCTCCCTGCAGGTGCATACTAAATGATTGGACCAGCAGGACCACAGCAGGATGCACATTGCAGTAAGTAAGTACCGCAGGCTGGAGTAATGGGTTGTATTGCAAGTAGGTACAACAGGAGGGCACCTCAGGTGGATCACAGCAGACATGACAAGACAAGAGGCGTAGTGAGGGATCATAGCAAAAGTCAGAGAGATGGAGGTCAGTAGGAAAAAGATCAGAGACTTGGTTAGGCACGCTGGGGTTATACACAGGACAGGAGACAGAAGCAGATCTGTGAACAAGCTGAGGTCAAAACCAGGAGAGAAACAAGAGGTATACAAGAGCAAACTGGGTAATGGGTATTTAAAAGCAATAGCACTCAGGCATAGGTGTGCGCAGTCTATTGCATTAGGGTGTGCACCCCAAAGCTCAAACACATATGCGTGTGTGTGCATGTGTATATGTACTGATAGTGTCAGTAGAGCAGTGGACGGTGTCATAAGGACAGAGATTGGTGTCAGTAGGGCAGTGGACAGTGTCAGTAATTTTTTTAAAAAAAGATTTTATTTTTTACATTTTTTTAATTTGATGAAATATCAGTGGTCTAAAGAGGGGGGAATATGCACCACACAAGGAGATTAGGGTGTGCCCTGGCTTACCTGGCACACCCTGTGCGCACGCCTATGCACTCAGGGTAACAGGAAGCAGGGAGCTGAAGACTAGTTATTGGTGTCTGTGTGCATCAAGCATTCTTTTAAAGGCCAGAGGGTGCCAGAATCTAGTACAGATGGCACGTGCCAGTGTGCATGGCGCGTGTGCATTCAACAAACTTCCTTATTGGGAGTTTGCTAACATGCCAGGTCTTTGGGCAAGTCTTCTCTGGCTTGTTCCCTGACAGAAGGATTGGTTGAAGGAAGGATTGGTCTGTTGATCACAGGAAGGATTGGTCGTTTGATTGCAGGAAGGATCGGTCGGTCGATTGCAGGGAGTATTGGTTGGTCGATTGTTCATCCCTTGCGAAAGCCATAAAGCTAATAAAAGAAAATTTAGAGACCGTGTAAAAAAAAAAGTTTTGAAAAAAATAAAGAATAAAAATAATAATGAAAAAAAATGTAAAGCTCCCCCGATGCTTACATGTAAACGGGAATGCATTGTAAGTCACGCACACATATGTAAACGGTGATCGCACCACACATGTACAGTGAGAGTAATAATTCTAGCTCCAGTTAGAACACACAATGCCTATCAGTGCAATCTTGCTGAGTGCTAAAGTGCAAAGTGAAACAATAACAGGTGATGATAACTTAAAAATAATCACATATTGATAAACAGTGAAATAAACTGCCGTGCAATCCTAAAATCAGTAACTATAATAAGTGTAAGTAAAACGTCCAAATGTAAGTGAAAAGCCCAAATGTAAACTCTGTATCAGAGTATCTATGACATGTAAGCCAATTCCAGATAATACTGTGACAACCAAATGCAGTTAAGATGAGTGGTAAATCCCTCCACCGTGAAAGCAACGGCCGATGCTAGGCCAATCCACTATAGTGACACCTAAATGTGTATAAGCCCCTCACCTTACTGCTGTAAAGGGTAAAGCATGAATAAATCAAATGCAGCAATCCACAGAGGGTCCCTCTTTGATGATTCCAGAGATGGATCGTAGTATGTCCTTCTTCATTAACAGGCTCAGTATGGGGGGGTGTAAAAATGAAACAGAAATCCCAATAGCGTAATCCCATTTAAAACAAGCCAATTTATCAGAGTAAAAACGTAGATACACTCACTTTTGGTTAAAAAATACAGATAGTGCTCCGCAAGCGCCGAGCTCGTATGTTTGCATCACTTCCTGGTTTCGCCTATTGCTCCAATCCCGACGTGTATCGTCATATCACATGACTTCATCAGGGGATAACAATAGGTTGTATTTGGTGTCTTTAAATAGTATGTTGAAAATAATTGACGATGGGCATTTTCCTATGGTCCCCTATTGAAATACATTACGTCTGCAATTTTGTCTTAGTCTCCCATAGGTAAACATTATGGTGGCCATTTTGCGTTGGGCTCCCATAGTTTAACATTACGGCAGCCATTTTCCGATAGATCACATAGATCAACACTATGGCAGCCATTTTCCATTGGTCTACACATGGACCAACATTATGGCGGCCATTATAAAGAAGTCCTAAGAACGTTGTAAATAGAGACATGAAAAAAATTCAATAGACACCCCGGGAAAGTGTGTGAAATAAAAATGATATCTGTATATGTACGTTTTAAAAACAACGTATATATATATATATATATATATATATATATATATATATATATATATATATATATATATATATATATATATACAGTGGGGACGGAAAGTATTCAGACCCCCTTAAATTTTTCACTCTTTGTTATATTGCAGCTATTTTCTAAAATCATTTAAGTTCATTTTTTTTCCTCATTATTGTACACACAGCACCCCATAGTGACAGAAAAACACAGAATTGTATACATTTTTGCAGATTTATTAAAAAAGAAAAACTTAAATATCACATGGTCCTAAGTATTCAGACCCTTTGCTGTGACACTCATATATTTAACTCAGGTGCTGTCCATGTCTTCTGATCATCCTTGAGATGGTTCTACACCTTCATTTGAGTCCAGTTGTGTTTGATTATACTGATTGGACTTGATTAGGAAAGCCACACACCTGTCTATATAAGACCTTACAGCTCACAGTGCATGTCAGAGCACATGAGAATCATGAGGTCAAAGGAACTGCCTGAAGAGCTCAGAGACAGAATTGTGGCAAGGCACAGATCTGGCCAAGGTTACAAAAAATTCTGCTGCACTTAAGGTTCCTAAGAGCACAGTGGCCTCCATAATCCTAAAATGGAAGACGTTTGGGATGACCAGAACTCTTCCTAGAGCTGGCCATCTGGCCAAACTGAGCTATCGGGGGAGAAGAGCCTTGGTGAGAGAGGTAAAGAAGAACCCAAAGATCACTGTGGCTGAGCTCTAGAGATGCAATCGGGAGATGGGAGAGAGTTGTAGAAAGTCAACCATCACTGCAGCCCTCCACTAGTCGGGGCTTAATGGCAGAGTGGCCGACGGAAGCCTCTCCTCAGTGCAAGACACATGAAAGCCCGCATGGAGTTTGCTAAAAAACACCCGAAGGACTCCAAGATGGAGAGAAATAAGATTCTCTGGTCTGATGAGACCAAGATAGAACTTTTTGGCCTTAATTCTAAGCGGTATGTGTGGAGAAAACTAGGCACTGCTCATCACCTGTCCAATACAGTCCCAACAGTGAAGCATGGTGGTGGCAGCATCATGCTGTGGGGGTGTTTTTCAGCTGCAGTGACAAGACCACTGGTTGCAATCGAGGGAAAGATGAATGCGGCCAAGTACAGGAAAACCTTCTCCAGAGTGCTCAGGACCTCAGACTGGGCCGAAGGTTTACCTTCCAACAAGACAATGACCCTAAGCACACAGCTAAAATAACAAAGGAGTGGCTTCACAACAACTCTGTGACTGTTCTTGAATGGCCCAGCCAGAGTCCTGACTTAAACCCAATTGAGCATCTCTGGAGAGACCTAAAAATGGCTGTCCACCAACGTTTACCATCCAACCTGACAGAACTGGAGAGGATCTTCAAGGAGGAATGGCAGAGGATCCCCAAATCCCGGTGTGAAAAACTTGTTGCATCTTTCCCAAAAAGACTCATGGCTGTATTAGATCAAAAGGGTGCTTCTACTAAATACTGAGCAAAGGGTCTGAATACTTAGGACCATGTGATATTTCAGTTTTTCTTTTTTAATAAATCTGCAAAAATGTCAACAATTCTGTGTTTTTTTGTCAATATGGGGTTCTGTGTGTACATTAATGAGGAAAAAAATGAACTTAAATGATTTTAGCAAATGGCTGCAATATAACAAAGAGTGAAAAATTTAAGGGGGTCTGAATATTTTCCGTCCCCACTGTATATATATATATATATATATATATATATATATATATATATATATATATATATATATACAGTATATATAAAGGGGACCAGCATACTTCACAAAAATTAATGCAAGGTGAAACACTTAACAACTCGGGAAAGGTGTATAAAATTACATGGCAAAAACAAAAACAAACAAACAAAAAATGAAGGAGCCTCAGGAGTACCGGAAATGGCGTAAAGGACAATATATATAAAAGTATAAAAATGATATATATAACAATAGTCATAAATGGGAGCAGTAACAGGGGCAAACAGCCCATGTCATGTGACACTGACTATAACAACAAGAGAATACATATGAAAAGTTACCGCAAGGATAAATAAAGGATATTGGTGTCATATGTAAAGGTCAGACTTAAATAATGAAGCAGCATAATGTTTGTAGAAAATGCAGAAATGCTTGGAGAATATTTAAAAATTCTTAAAATATATAAAAAAAAATAAAAATCATTAATAAAACAATTTCAATCGAACTCCATATTGAGTCTATTGGGTGAAAAGGTATCCATTAAAAATATCCATTTCGATTCAAGTTGGCTAAGAGTTCTCAACTTGTAGCCCCCCCGCCATTGTCGTGTATAAGGTACAATCCCCCAAAACTTCAAGTGTGTGGGGCTTTTGTTGTGATATTTGGCAAAGTGTTTAGAAACACTATGTTTATCATAACCTTTTAATATATCCAAATATCACCCAAATGGACCTCTCCGCTCCTCTCAAGACCTCCTGCTTTCAAGCTCTCTCATCTCCTCCTCCCATGCTCGTCTTCAGGATTTCTCCAGAGCCTCTCCCATCCTCTGGAACTCTCTACCTCCATCTATCTGGCTATCCCCTACTCTTGCTACCTTCAGGCGATCCCTGAAAACTCATCTCTTCAGGAAAGCCTAACACGTCTTCAACTAATCTCCTACCACTTCCACCAGCTCATTCCCCACAGTTACAACCTTTTGTACCACCTGCCCCACCATATTAGATTGTAAGCTCTTCTGAGCAGGGCCCTCTTAATCCTCTTGTATTTTATTGTATTATAACTGTATTGTCTCCCTTTTATATTGTAAAGCGCTGCATAAACTGTTGGCGCTATATAAATCCTGAATACTAATAATAATAATATCCTGCACATGTTCTCTAAGGCGAATCCTCAGGAGTCTTTTGGTGCGGCCATTATACTGAAGCCCACAGCTACACTCTAGGGCATACACTGCCCCTTCAGTGTTACACCCTATGAATTCCTGTATGTCATAGGTAGTGCCATTATTGATAGATATAACCTGTAGCTTCTTCTCATTGGGGCGTTTCGTCCGGGTACAGGCAAAACATCTTTTACATGGATAAAAACCTCTACCAGTAAAAAATGTAAAACTCTTCTTTGGGGATCTACAACAATTTTTACTAGCTGGTCACGGATGGTAGGAGCTCTCCTATAGATAAACCTGGGTCTCTTAGGTAACACATCTTGGACATGTCTATCAGATTTTAAAATGTGCCAGTGGCATTGTATTATTTTTTTTCATTTTTTTTGTGTTGAATATTATAATCAAACACTAAGGGTACAAGATCTTGATGACAGTTTGATATCTTATCTTTAATTAAATCTCCCCTGTTCATATGTGTCACTTCCACAATTTTCTCTTCTATGAATACCTTGTCATATCCTTTCTGTATGAATCTGTTTCCAATCATGTTAGCTTGTGTGAGAAAGTCTTCTACATTGGTACAGTTATGTCTCAATCAGATAATCTGGCCTTTTGGAATATTGAACAGCCAGTTCTTATGATGGCAGCTTTTGATCGGCAAATAACTGTTTTTGAAATGGGTTTTGGTGATGTATTAATCATTAACTCGAGATATTTCCAGGTCGAGGAAAGATATAGTATCCTCTTCAATTTGCCATGACAGGTTGATATTCTTGTCATAATTTTTAAGCTGATTGAAGAAATTTTGTAACTGATCTCGGTCCCCTTTCCATATAACAAACAGATCATCAATATATCGTCTACAAAGGATGAGTTCTTCAGGTGGGTAATTGAAAATAGTTTCTTCCTCCCATTGGGCCATGAAAAGTCCTGCCATGCTAGGGGAAAACCTGGCTCACATGGCCACCCGGTTTTTTGTTGATAATATTGATGACGATACCAAAAGTAACTGTGTTAAGGACAAAAATCGAGACTTTTGACAGGGAATTTTCTTTGCATACAGGGGAGTTTTGTGAATTTCCTGAGCCCCCATTTGGTTGCCTCACATGCCTGGTAATGTAGGATAATGGTATAGACTGACGAAACGTCTGCTGTCGCCATCAGCAATAGTCCTGTATCTGTTCTCCCTTCTAATAACTGTAACATTTGTTTAGTGTCTTTCAAATACGTTTTTGTTTTCTGAACTGCTGGTTGGAGATATTTATCAATGTATTGGCCGATTCTTGCTGTTATTGATTCCATACCATTTACAATGGGTCTGAATGGGGGTTCATCTTGTCTTTATGGATTTTTGGCAGTGCGTAAATAATTGGGGTCCGACATGTCTCTGGTATCAAGTATCTTGCTTCCTTTTTGTTAAGTATATTTTTCTCGAGTCCTAAATGGACCACTTGTATCAATTCTTTTTTCCATTTAAAAATGGGATTGCTTGGTAAGAGACAGTATGTTTCTTTGTCTTCTAGTAGTTTGAGTATGCCATTATGGTATTGTTCCACTGACTGAACAATTATACCCCCTCCTTTATCTGAGGGTCTAATCACAAGGTTTTTTTCTCTTAGTCAATTTCTGTATCTCAATCTTTATGGATCCTGGTTCTTCTTTCTTCTTAATCTTCAAACTCTTGATATCCTGCGTTACTATATTCCTAGATACTTCAATGTGTTTGTCGTTTACTTTGGGATTAAAGATAAATTTATTTCTCAGATTACTATGTAAAATCCCTTCTTCAGGCTGTTTCGATCTGACATTAATTGGATTGCCCAACAAATACTTTTTTATATTCAGTTTTCTCATGTATTTTTGGACTCCAATGTATGTTTGAAATTTGTCGGTGCATATTTCAAACCCTTATTGATTACCCTTAATTCGTAAGTGGTACATTGGTAAGGTTAAAAACCCCTTCTCCTACTATTCTCTTTTGCATTTGTCTTCTCTTCCCTGCTCTGCATCCTCTTTTCTTACTGGGCTTCTTCTCCTTTCCCTTGGTTCTTCCTTTCTTCTCGGGGGATAATGTTCTGTTCCTCTCTCTAAAAAAGATCTGTTATGTCCTGATTCTGTATGGCTCCCATATTGATGTCTCTCTCGCCTGTCTTCTTCTTGGTAGTCTCTGAGGGGAGCGTAGTAATTGTATGTAGCAATAGGACTCCTCTCTCTTTGTCTGTATGGCTCAGGTAGGGGACCTCTTCCTTCTCTGTATCCATAATACTGGGTAGGTCCAGAGCTTATCTCATGTTGTTTCTGAGCATCATACTGTCCTCCTCTTGTATCTCTAGCCCCAGTCTATTATGAGCTGGGCTTCTATCATATTTTCTGTGGGGTTCATGGGGTGGGCCTCTGGTGTCTTTTGGTCCATTATTGGGTCTAGTCCAGTCATTATTGTATTTTTTTTGTTATTATTTTTCCAGTGCTGTGGCTTCTTCCACCCTTGTTGGGGGGTGCATTCCCAATGTGGGGGTCGTTTCCATGCATTATATGGTGTGTTATTACTTGGTCTTCTCTGTCTCTCATCATATCTCTGATATCTGAGGGACTAATTCCTAGGTCTATAACCTGTTTGTTCCCTAGGGGGTGATTTGGGAACATTATCTATTGGTGTTACATCCGTATGGTATAATTTAATCCTCACAACCTTCTCTGGTGTGGAATATGCAGAGATAGGGTCATTCTGACCTATATGGCTTTGCCACCTAAAAACTTGATCGTTTTTAAAATCATTAATGTCTCTAGAGTATTTTTTGCTTTTCCTCTGTTGAACATCTATCTTTCTTTGTCAAATCCTTATTCAATTGTGTAGGCAATTTTACATATTCTGCCATCTCCTTGTGTATCTCTAATGGTTCTTTAAGTTCAGCTATTGTCTAGTCAATCTTCCTAATTTTCTTTTGTTTCCTCTTTAGAAGGAGTTTGATTAGCTCAATCCCCTTTTCATTAAAGAACCTGAACCATTCATCCATAGATTCTTGATCTATAAGACCATTATTTAATGGTAATTCCCATCTGAGGCACCTGGGGACTATGTTAGCCATAATATACCTATCATATGTAGTGACGTCCCACCAGAGGCTAACTTTCTTCTCCATATTATGGCCAAGCTTCTTCATTAAACTTTCTAGATTGGTATTTGGTTTGGTGTCTTTGCTATTAAATACTACATCTAAATTAACCTCTCTTTGTTCTATAAATGTAAAGATATCCATGACTGCAGCTGGAGTGGGGAAAGGATGTAAAAAAAAGTATAGTAAATGTATTACTCCCACGCTGTCAGATAAAGATTAAGGGTACACTGCAGCAAACACCTGGTAAACTGAACCTTAAGAGATAAAGTGAAAAAAAATTAGGAAAATGGTGATGTTGTGCTGTGAACCTACTAAAATTAATAAAATTACTATCAATAAAATAAAGTGCTGGTGCAAAGTTAGAACACATAATGCGTATCATTGCAATCTTGCTTGGTGCTAAAGTGCAAAGCAAAATAATATTTAACAATAACAGGTGATGATAACTTAAAAATAAAAATGTAAAGAGCAGCCAACATGTTTTGCATAACACTGCATCAGGGTACTGCATGCATTACCGATTTCATTTAGGTTACATAAAGTATAAAACATATCATTAGTATATAAATACATATCCTATGATCAATTCAGAAGACAGGAGATTGTTAGATTGTATTGCATTTATGTAAAAACAATATAAATTACAATATAGATTACAAATAACATATGCTTGCCTGGTCTATCAAAAAGTATGAATACTAAAGCGCAACATTGCACAGACATCCGCCCATCATAAGACAACTCAGGGCTGGTTCCCAGTGGAAGTCAGATCCAATCGGGATTGCCGGTGGGGAAGTTGGGCCGTGTATGATTGCCGATATGATTTAGGGTAGTTTAACAATCTAGGAACAGATTTATAAAAATAATAATATTCATGACCATAATAAGCTGGGAATGACGACTTCAAAATTCATAGTCGGCATATCAGCATCGATTGAGAAGGATAAGAAATAAAAATGATAATGCCATAATAATGCCATAGTAAGAAATCTATAGAAATGTTATAAATAGTTGTATATATTTAATATTTTAGGTTTATATACAGTGGGGCAAAAAAGTATTTAGTCAGCCACCAATTGTGCAAGTTCTCCCACTTAAAAAGATGAGAGAGGCCTGTAAATGTCATCATAGGTATACCTCAACCTACAAACAAGTAAGATTTCTGGCTCTCACAGACCTGTATCTTCTTCTTTAAGAGGCTCCTCTGTCCTCCACTCATTACCTGTATTAATGGCACCTGTTTGAACTTGTTATCAGTATAAAAGACACCTGTCCACAACCTCAGTTGTCACACACTCCACTGTCACACTCCAAACTCCACTATGGTGAAGACCAAAGAGCTGTTGAAGGACACCAGAAACAAATTTGTAGACCTGCACCAGGCTGGGAAGACTGAATCTGCAATAGGCAAGCAGCTTGGTGTGAAGAAATCAACTGTGGGAGCAATAATTAGAAAATGGAAGACATACAAGACCACTGATAATCTCCCTCGATCTGGGGCTCCACGCAAGATCTCACCCCATGGAGTCAAAATGATCACAAGAACGGTGAGCAAAAATCCCAGAACCACATGGGGGGACCTAGTGAATGACCTGCAGAGAGCTGGGACCAAAGGCTACAATCAGTAACACACTACACCGCCAGGGATTCTGTAGTACCAGACATGTCCCCCTGCTTAAGCCAGTACTTGTCTGGGCCCTTCTGAGGTTTGCTAGAGAGCATTTGGATGATTCAGAAGAGGATTGGGAGAATGTCATATGGTCAGATGAAACCAAAGTAGAACTGTTTGGTAGAAACACAACTCGTCGTGTTTGGAGGAGAGAGAATGCTGAGTTGCAACCAAAGAACACCATACCTACTGTGAAGTATGGGGGTGGTAACCTCATGCTTTGGGGCTGTTTCTCTGCAAAGGGAACAGGACGACTGATCCGTGTACATGAAAGAATGAATGGGGCCATGTATGGTGAGATTTTGAGTGCAAACCTCCTCCCATCAGCAAGGGCATTGAAGATGAAACGTGGCTGGGTCTTTCAGCATGACAATGATCCCAAACACACCGCCCGGGCAACGAAGGAGTGGCTTCGTAAGAAGCATTTCAAGGTCCTGGAGTGGCCTAGCCAGTCTCCAGATCTCAACCCCATAGAAAACCTTTGGAGGGAGTTCAAAGTCCGTGTTGCCCAGCGACAGCCCCAAAACATTACTGCTCTAGAGGAGATCTGCATGGAGGAATGGGCTAACATACCAGCAACAGTGTGTGACAACCTTGTGAAGACTTACAGAAAACATTTGACCTCTGTCATTGCCAACAAAGGATGTATAACAAAGTATTGAGATGAACTTTTGATATTTACCAAATACTTATTTTCCACCATAATTTGCTAATAAATTCTTTCAAAAATCAGACAATGTGATTATCTGGATTTGTTTCCACATTTTGTCTCTCATAGTTGAGGTATACCTATGATGACAATTACAGGCCTCTCTCATCTTTTTAAGTGGGAGAACTTGCACAATTGGTGGCTGACTAAATACTTTTTTGCCCCACTGTATATTTATTTATCATTAATTATTTATTATAATTTAATCAATAAATGTAATAATAATTATTTATAATTATTGTTACTTGCTACTGGGGAATTGGGAGGGAGGATAAAGTGAATTTGTTTAGTGTATTAAAATAATATATGTAAAATGCAAGGGCTGTTGGATAGTAAATGATAACCTCCCAGCCAATAAATAAATAAACACAAAATAATAATTAAATACATCCCAAAACTTTAGAAGTTCTTACCTAATACAGTAGATGATGGGGATAGAGATACCTCCACTGATGGTAATTCGGCAGCGGTGTGTGACTTGACTCACCGCACAGAAAGCAAAATGTGTGTGTCGGCAAAAAGCCGACACCGCCATCTTATGTCTTCACGATCCCACCAGAAGTGAAGGGTCGGACGTGACCCCTGACATCACTTCTGGTCCGGACGTCCCTGCAGATGCGCATGCACACAGATCCGAAGGAAATCGGTGCGTTTGCACCATCACTCACACGCTAGTAGCGCGGACAATATGTGAGGGTGGAAAGGAGAGCTCCACCCTCATATGCAGGGACACACAAATTTCTGCACCAATGGCAGCTTGCCCTGGGGTAGATGGCAGACGAACGCTGGAATGAAGCCAATAATCATTCATAAAGATAGACCTCAAACACTGAAATAAAAAATGTATAAAGCAGGGTCAATCTCAAATATATAAAAAAATATGGCCTATACAGTGTAATAAGCAAGAATGTGTGGCAAACATTAGATAGCATTCGAGTGCACTTACAAATATAATAATTATGTCAGCAAGGGGTATGACACCCCAAATATGGACATTAACACCAACAAAGTGCATATGCTGATAATAGCCAGTGCAGAGCAAAAAAAACAAAAAACAACACAACTAATTAATATATTTCAGAGGAATGGTTTGTATGATAATGCTGTATTTAACACTGGTGGGTATATGGATTTCTAATTAAAAATCCATCTTGCCTCTCTTTGTAAGATTATCTTGTTTTTGACAAGAGCAAACAAAAGAAAATTAGAAAGATTGACCAGACAATAGCTGAACTTAAAGAACAATTAGAGGTACACAAGGAGATGGCAGAATATGTAACATTGACTACACAATTGAATAAGGATTTGACAAAGAAAGATAAAGACGTTCAACAGAGGAAAAGCAAAAAAAAACTCTAGAGACATTAATGATTTTAAAAATTATCAGGTTTTTAGGTGGCAAAGCCATCTGCATATTCCACACCAGAGAAGGTTGTGAGGATTCAATCATACCATACGGATGTAACACCAATAAATAATGTTCCTAAATCACCCCCTAGGGAACAAACAGATTATAGACCTAGGAGTCCCAGAGATATCAGAGATATGATGAGAGACAGAGAATACCAAGTAATAACACGCCATATAATGTATGGAAACGACCCCCACATTGGGAACGCACCCACCAAAAAGGGTGGAAGAAGCCACAGCACTGGAAAATAATAACAAAATAACATACAATAATAACTTGACTAGACCCAATAATGGACCAAGAGACACCAGAGGCCCACCCCATGAACCCCACAGACAATATGATAGAAGCCCAGCTCATAATAGACCCAATCATGGGGCTAGAGATACAAGAGGAGGACAGTATGATGCTCAGAGACAACATGAGAGAAGAACTGGACCTACCCAGTATTATGGATACAGAGAAGGAAGAGGTCCCCCACCTGAGTCATACAGACAAAGAGAGAGGAGTCCTATTGCTACATACAATTACTACGCTCCCCTCAGAGACTACCGAGAAGAAGACAGACGAAAGAGACAACAATATGGGAGCCATACAGAATCAGGACATAATAGATCTTTTTTAGAGAGAGGAACAGAACATCATCCCCCGAGAAGAATGGAAGAACCAAGGGAAAGGAGAAGAAGCCCGGTAAGAAAATAGGATGCAGAGCAGGGAAGAGAAAACAAACGCAAAAGAGAATAGTAGGAGAAGGGGTTTTTAATCTTACCAATGTACCACTTACACACGATGAATTAGGGGTACTCGATAAGGGTTTGAAATATGCACCGGCATTTAGACAAATTTCAAACATACATTAGAGTCCAAAAATACATGAAAAAACTGAATATAAAAAAGTATTTGTTGGGCAATCCAATTAATGTCAGATCGCAACAGATTACATAGTAATCTGAGAAATCAATCTATCTTTAATCCCAAAGTAAACAACGAACACAATGAAGTATTTAGAAATCTAGTAACGCAGGATATCAAGAGTTTGAAGATTAAGAAGAAAGAAGAACCAAGATCCATAAAGATTGGGATACAGAAATTGACTAAGAGAAAAAAACCTTGTGATTAGACCCTCTATCGTTGTTCAGTCAGTGGAACAATACCATAATGGCATGCTCAAACTACTAGAAGACAAAAAAACATAAACATTTAAATGGAAAAAAGAATTAGTACAAGTGGTCCATTTAGGACTCAAGAAAAATATACTAAAAAAAAAGGAAGTAAGATACTTCATACCAGAGGCATGTTGGACCCCAATTATTTATGCACTGCCAAAGATCCATAAAGACAAGGCAAACCCCCCATTCAGACCCATTGTGAACGGTATGGAATCAATAACAGCAAGAATCGGCCAATATATTGATAAATATCTCCAAACAGCAGTTCAGAGAACAAAAGCGTATTTGAAAGACACTAAACAAATGTTACAGTTATTAGAAGAGAGAACAGATACAAGACCATTGCTGATGGCGACAGCAGATGTTTTGTCACTCTATACCATTATCCTTCATTACCAGGCATGTGAAGCAACCAAATGGGGGCTCAGGAAATTCACAAAACTCCCCTGTATGCAAAGAAAATTCCTTGTCAAAAGTCTCGATTTTTGTCTTAAACACAGTTACTTTAGGTATCGTCATCAATATTATCAACAAAAAACCGGGTGGCCATGTGAGCCAGGTTTGCCCCTAGCATGGCAGGACTTTTCATGGCCCAATGGGAGGAAGAAACTATTTTCAATAACCCACCTGATTAACTCATCAGCTTAACAATAATGACAGGAATATCAACCTGTCATGGCAAATTGAAGAGGATACTATATCTTTCCTCGACCTGGAAATATCTCGAGTTAATGATAAATACATCACCAAAACCCATTTCAAAAATGTTGATCGAAACAGTTATTTACCGATCAAAAGCTGCCATCATAAGTACTAGCTCTTCAATATTCCAAAAGGCCAGATTATGTGATTGAGATGTAACTGTATCAATGTAGAAGACTTTCTCACACAAGCTAACATGATTGGAAACAGATTTATACAGAAAGGCTATGACAAGGAATTCATAGAAGAGAAAATTGTGGAAGTGACACATACTGTATGAATAGGGGAGATTTGATTAAAGATAAGATATCAAACTGTCAACAAGATCTTGTACCCTTAGTGTTTGATTATAATATTCAAAACAAAAAAAATGAAAAAATAATACAACGGCACATTTTAAAATCTGATAGACATCTCCAGGATATATTACCTAAGAGACAGAGGTTTATCTATAGGAGAGCTCCTACCATCCGTGACTAGGGATGAGCCGAACACCCCCCGGTTCGGTTTGCACCAGAACCTGCGAACGGACCAAAAATTTGCACAAACGTTAGAACCCCATTGACGTCTATGGGACTCGAATGTTCGAAATCAAAAGTGCTCATTTTAAAGGCTAATTTGCATGGTATTGTCCTAAAAAGGTTTTGGGGACCCGGGTCCTGCCCCAGGGGACATGTATCAATGCAAAAAAATTTTTTAAAAACGGCCGTTTTTTCGGGAGCAGTGATTTTAATGATGCTTAAAGTAAAAAAAAAAAAAAATGAAATATTCCTTTAACCACTTGCCGACCGCCGCACGACGATGTACGTCGGCAAAGCGGCACGGGCAGGCAAAAGGGCTTACCTGTACGTCCCTGCCTGCCCGCGGGTGGGGGGTCCGATCGGACCCCCCCCCGGTGCCTGCGGCGGTCGGCAAATGTCCCCCGGCGATCGGTGGTGAGGGGGAGGCCATCCATTCGTGGCCCCCCCCTCGCGATCGCTCCCAGCCAATGGAATCATTTCCCTGCCTCTGTATTGTAAACAGAGGCAGAGGAAATGATGTCATCTCTCCTCGGCTCGGTATTTTCCGTTCCGGGCCGAGGAGAGAAGACTGAACTGTGAGTTACACAAACACACACACACAGTAGAACATGCCAGGCATACATTTCACCCCGATCCCCCCCCCGATCGCCCCCCGATCCCCCCCCGATCACCCCCCCCCCCTGTCACAAACTGACACCAAGCAGGTTTTTTTTTTTTTTTTTTTTTTTTTTCTGATTACTGTATTGGTGTCAGTTTGTGTCAGTTAGTGTGTTAGGGCAGTGAGTCTTAGGCCCCCTTTAGGTCTAGGGTACCCCCCTAACCCCCCTAATAAAGTTTTAACCCCTTGATCACCCCCTGTCACCAGTGTTGCTAAGCGATCATTTTTCTGATCGCTGTATTAGTGTCGCTGGTGACGCTAGTTAGTGAGGTAAATATTTAGGTTCGCCGTCAGCGTTTTATAGCGACAGGGATCCCCCTATACTACCTAATAAATGTTTTAACCCCTTGATTGCCCCCTAGTTAACCCTTTCACCACTGATCACCGTATAACCGTTACGGTTGACGCTGGTTAGTTCGTTTATTTTTTATAGTGTCAGGGCACCCGCCGTTTATTACCGAATAAAGGTTTAGCCCCCCGATCGCCCGGCGGTGATATGCGTCGCCCCAGGCAGCGTCAGATTAGCGCCAGTACCGCTAACACCCACGCACGCAGCATACGCCTCCCTTAGTGGTATAGTATCTGTATGGATCAATATCTGATCCGATCAGATCTATACTAGCGTCCCCAGCAGTTTAGGGTTCCCAAAAACGCAGTGTTAGCGGGATCAGCCCAGATACCTGCTAGCACCTGCGTTTTGCCCCTCTGCCCGGCCCAGCCCAGCCCACCCAAGTGCAGTATCGATCGATCACTGTCACTTACAAGGCACTAAACGCATAACTGCAGCGTTCGCAGAGTCAGGCCTGATCCCTGCGATCGCTAACAGTTTTCTTGGTAGCGTTTTGGTGAGCTGGCAAGCACCAGCCCCAGGCAGCGTCAGATTAGCGCCAGTACCGCTAACACCCACGCACGCAGCATACGCCTCCCTTAGTGGTATAGTATCTGAACGCATCAATATCTGATCCGATCAGATCTATACTAGCGTCCCCAGCAGTTTAGGGTTCCCAAAAACGCAGTGTTAGCGGGATCAGCCCAGATACCTGCTAGCACCTGCGTTTTGCCCCTCCGCCCGGCCCAGCCCAGCCCACCCAAGTGCAGTATCGATCGATCACTGTCACTTACAAAACACTAAACGCATAACTGCAGCGTTCGCAGAGTCAGGCCTGATCCCTGCGATCGCTAACAGTTTTTTTGGTAGCGTTTTGGTGAACTGGCAAGCACCAGCCCCAGGCAGCGTCAGATTAGCGCCAGTACCGCTGACACCCGCGCACGCAGCATACACCTCCCTTAGTGGTATAGTATCTGATCGCATCAATATCTGATCCGATCAGATCTATACTAGCGTCCCCAGCAGTTTAGGGTTCCCACAAACGCAGTGTTAGCGGGATCAGCCCAGATACCTGCTAGCACCTGCGTTTTGCCCCTCCGCCCGGCCCAGCCCAGCCCACCCAAGTGCAGTATCGATCGATCACTGACACTTACAAAACACTAAACGCATAACTGCAGCGTTCGCAGAGTCAG
This sequence comes from Lithobates clamitans, assembly GCA_037952925.1. NCBI lineage: Eukaryota > Metazoa > Chordata > Amphibia > Anura > Ranidae > Lithobates > Lithobates clamitans. The sequence continues at coordinate 1,743,259 of JBBGZY010000160.1, forward strand.
GCCTGATCCCTGCGATCGCTAACAGTTTTTTTGGTAGCGTTTTGGTGAACTGGCAAGCGCCAGCGGCCTAGTACACCCCGGTCGTAGTCAAACCAGCACTGCAGTAACACTTGGTGACGTGGCGAGTCCCATAAGTGCAGTTCAAGCTGGTGAGGTGGCAAGCACAAGTAGTGTCCCGCTGCCACCAAAAAGACAAACACAGTCCCGTCGTGCCCATAGTGCCCTTCCTGCTGCATTCGCCAATCCTAATTGGGAACCCACCACTTCTGCAGCGCCCGTACTTCCCCCATTCACATCCCCAACCAAATGCAGTCGGCTGCATGAGAGGCATTTTTATGTCCTCCCGAGTACCCCTACCCAACGAACCCCCCCAAAAAAGATGTCGTGTCTGCAGCAAGCGCGGATATAGGCGTGACACCCACTATTATTGTCCCTCCTGTCCTGACAATCCTGGTCTTTGCATTGGTGAATGTTTTGAACGCTACCATTCACTAGTTGAGTATTAGCGTAGGGTACAGCATTGCACAGACTAGGCACACTTTCACAGGGTCTCCCAAGATGCCATCGCATTTTGAGAGACCCGAACCTGGAACCGGTTACAGTTATAAAAGTTAGTTACAAAAAAAAGTGAAAAAAAAAAAAAAACACAAACAAAAATATAAAATAAAAAAAAAAATAGTTGGCGTTTTATTGTTCTCTCTCTCTCTATTCTCTCTCTATTGTTCTGCTCTTTTTTACTGTATTCTATTCTGCAATGTTTTATTGTTATTATGTTTTATCATGTTTGCTTTTCAGGTATGCAATTTTTTATACCTTACCGTTTACTGTGCTTTATTGTTAACCATTTTTTTGTCTTCAGGTACGCCATTCACGACTTTGAGTGGTTATACCAGAATGATGCCTGCAGGTTTAGGTATCATCTTGGTATCATTCTTTTCAGCCAGCGGTCAGCTTTCATGTAAAAGCAATCCTAGTGGCTAATTAGCCTCTAGACTGCTTTTACAAGCAGTCGGAGGGAATGCCCCCCCCCCCCCAACGTCTTCCGTGTTTTTCTCTGGCTCTCCTGTCTCAACAGGGAACCTGAGAATGCAGCCGGTGATTCAGCCAGATGACCATAGAGCTGATCAGAGACCAGAGTGGCTCCAAACATCTTTATGGCCTAAGAAACCGGAAGCTACGAGCATTTTATGACTTAGATTTCGCCGGATGTAAACAGCGCCATTGGGAAATTGGGAAAGCATTTTATCACACCGATCTTGGCGTGGTCAGATGCTTTGAGGGCAGAGGAGAAATCTAGGGTCTAATAGACCCCAATTTTTGCAAAAAAGAGTACCTGTCACTACCTATTGCTATCATAGGGGATATTTACATTCCCTGAGATAACAATAAAAATGATTTAAAAAAAAAAAAAATGAAAGGAACAGTTTAAAAATAAGATAAAAAAATAATAATAATAAAGAAAAAAAAAAAAAAAAAAAAAAAAAAGCACCCCTGTCCCCCCTGCTCTCGCGCTAAGGTGAACGCAAGCGTTGGTCTGGCGTCAAATGTAAACAGCAATTGCACCATGCATGTGAGGTATCGCCGCGAAGGTCAGATCGAGGGCAGTAATTTTAGCAGTAGACCTCCTCTGTAAATCTAAAGTGGTAACCTGTAAAGGCTTTTAAAGGCTTTTAAAAATGTATTTAGTTTGTCGCCACTGCACGTTTGTGCGCAATTTTAAAGCATGTCATGTTTGGTATCTATGTACTCGGCCTAAGATCATCTTTTTTATCTCATCAAACATTTGGGCAATATAGTGTGTTTTAGTGCATTAAAATGTAAAAAAGTGTGTTTTTTCCCCAAAAAATGCGTTTGAAAAATCGCTGCGCAAATACTGTGTGAAAAAAAAAAATGAAACACCCACCATTTTAATCTGTAGGGCATTTGCTTTAAAAAAAATATATAATGTTTGGGGGTTCAAAGTAATTTTCTTGCAAAAAAAAATTATTTTTTTATGTAAACAATAAGTGTCAGAAAGGGCTTTGTCTTCAAGTGGTTAGAAGAGTGGGTGATGTGTGACATAAGCTTCTAGATGTTGTGCATAAAATGCCAGGACAGTTCAAACCCCCCCCAAATGACCCCATTTTGGAAAGTAGACACCCCAAGCTATTTGCTGAGAGTCATGTTGAGTCCATGGAATAATTTATATTGTGACACAAGTTGCGGGAAAGAGACAATTTTTTATTTTTTTTATTTTTTTTTGCGCAAAGTTGTCACTAAATGATATATTGCTCAAACATGCCATGGGAATATGTGAAATTACACCCCAAAATACATTCTGCTGCTTCTCCTGAGTACGGGGATACCACATGTGTGAGACTTTTTGGGAGCCTAGCCGCGTACGGGACCCCGAAAACCAAGCACCGCCTTCAGGCTTTCTAAGGCCGTAAATTTTTGATTTCACTCTTCACCGCCTATCACAGTTTCGGGGGCCATGGAATGCCCAGGTGGCAAAAAAAACCCCCAAATGACCCCATTTTGGAAAGTAGACACCCCAAGCTATTTGATGAGAGGTATAGTGAGTATTTTGCAGACCTCACTTTTTGTCACAAAGTTTTGAAAATTGAAAAAAGAAAAAAAAAATTTTTTTTTCTCGTCTTTCTTTATTTTCAAAAACAAATGAGAGCTGCAAAATACTCACCATGCCTCTCAGCAAATAGCTTGGGGTGTCTACTTTCCAAAATGGGGTCATTTGGGGGGGGTTTGTGCCACCTGGGCATTCCATGGCCTCCGAAACTGTGATAGGCAGTGAGGAGTAAAATCAAAAATGTACGCCCTTAGAAATCCTGAAGGCGGTGCTTGGTTTTCGGGGTCCCGTACGCGGCTAGGCTCCTAAAAAGTCCCACACATGTGGTATCCCCGTACTCAGGAGAAGCAGCTAAATGTATTTTGGGGTGCAATTCCACATATGCCCATGGCCTGTGTGAGCAATATATCATTTAGTGACAACTTTGTGCAAAAAAAAAAATAAAAAAAAAAAAATTGTCACTTTCCCGCAACTTGTGTCAAAATATAAAACATTCCATGGACTCAACATGCCTCAAAGCAAATAGCTTGGGGTGTCTACTTTCCAAAATGGGGTCATTTGGGGGGGGTTTATGTCATCTGGGCATTTTATGGCCTTCAAAACCGTGATAGGTAGTGAGGAGTAAAATCAAAAATGTACGCCCTTAGAAATCCTGAAGGCGGTGCTTGGTTTTCGGGGCCCCGTACGCGGCTAGGCTCCCAAAAAGTCCCACACATGTGGTATCCCCGTACTCAGGAGAAGCAGCTAAATGTATTTTGGGGTGCAATTCCACATATGCCCATGGCCTGTGTGAGCAATATATCATTTAGTGACAACTTTTTGTAATTTTTTTTTTTTTTTTTTTTTTTTTTGTCATTATTCAATCACTTGGGACAAAAAAAATGAATATTCAATGGGCTCAACATGCCTCTCAGCAAATTCCTTGGGGTGTCTACTTTCCAAAATGGGGTCATTTGTGGGGGTTTTGTACTGCCCTGCCATTTTAGCACCTCAAGAATCGACATAGGCAGTCATAAATTAAAGGCTGTGTAAATTCCAGAAAATGTACCCTAGTTTGTAGACGCTATAACTTTTGCGCAAACCAATAAATATACACTTATCGACATTTTTTTTACCAAAGACATGTGGCCGAATACATTTTGGCCTAAATGTATGACTAAAATTGAGTTTATTGGATTTTTTTTAGAACAAAAAGTAGAAAATATCATTTTTTTTCAAAATTTTCGGTCTTTTTCCGTGTATAGCGCAAAAAATAAAACCGGCAGAGGTGATCAAATACCATCAAAAGAAAGCTCTATTTGTGGGAAGAAAAGGACGCAAATTTCGTTTGGGTACAGCATTGCATGACCGCGCAATTAGCAGTTAAAGCGACGCAGTGCCGAATTGTAAAAAGTGCTCTGGTCAGGAAGGGGGTAAATCCTTCCGGGGCTGAAGTGGTTAAATATCGTACCTGGGGGGTGTCTATAGTATGCCTGTAAAAGTGGCACGTGTTTTCCGTGCTTAGGACAGTCCCTGCACAAAATGTCATTTTTATAGGAAAAAAATTCATTTAAAACTGCTTGCGGCTTTAATGTAATGTCGGGTCCTGGCAATATGGATGAAAATCAGTGAGACAAACGGCATGGGTACCCCCCAGTCCATTACCAGGCCCTTTGGGTCTTGTATGGATATTAAGGGGAACCCCGCACCCAAATTAAAAAAGGAAACAGCAGTATACAGGCTCTGTACTCTGAACAGCAGTATACAGGCGGTGCAAACAAGACAGGGACTATAGGTTTGTTGTTAAGTAGAATCTGTTTGTAATTTTGAACTGGTACATTTTTAACGTGTTTAGCTCCAGCCAAAAAATCTATTTTAAGCTTTTTGGTAAACATAGGGAAGGGGTATCAGGCCTGTGACATTTGTTTTGCTGTCTGTGCTCCTCTTCTGAAGATTTCACCTCACTTTTTGTCCCAATGACAAATGTTTTTTGAAAATTTGGGGTTTTTTGTGAAACAAGGATTGGTGATAAAGCATCTGTGGAAAGGAGAAATGTTTTTCCCATATTAACTCTTACAGGAGAGAATTTCCCTTCCTAGGGGTAGATTTCATCTCACTTCCTGTTGTCTCCTTCCGTTTGCAAGTAGGTCGTTTGTAAGTTGGATGTTTGAAAGTAGGGGCCTGCCCTATATACTCAGCAGAAATTCGGGCCTTAGGTGTTGTTGTGGACACTGTAAGCCCTCACAGGGCCCTGCTGTGAAATATTAGATCAAGAATTATAATTACATGCCCCTGTTGAACAGGGGCAGAAAAATTGGGCCTTTGGTGGTGGTGGTGGTGCTGGTGCCACAACACTGTAAGTCCTCACTCGCTCTTGGTGGGCGCAGAAACGGGCCCTGCTGTGAAATATTAGATCAAAAATTGTAATTACATGCCCCTGTTAAACAGGGGCTGAAAAATTGGGTCTTAGGCACTGGTGCTGGTGCCACAACACTGCAACCCCTCACAGACACTCTAGTTGGAACACAGGAACAAGCCCTGTTGCAAAGTATTGCATCAAAAATTGTAATTACACGCCCCTGTTAAACAGGGGCTGAAAAATTGGGTCTTAGGCACTGGTGCTGGTGCCACAACACTGCAACCCCTCACAGACACTCTAGTTGGAACGCAGGAACAAGCCCTGCTGCAAAGTATTGCATCAAAAATTGTAATTACATGCCCTGTTAAACAGGGGCAGAAAAATTGGGCCTTTGGTGGTGGTGGTGGTGCTGGTGCCACAACACTGCAAGTCCTCACTTGCTCTTGGTGGGTGCAGAAACTGGCCCTGCTGTGAAATATTAGATCAAGAATTGTAATTACATGCCCCTGTTGAACAGGGGCTGAAAAATTGAGCCTTAGGCACTGGTGCTGGTGCCACAACACTGCAACCCCTCACAGATACTCTAGTTGGAACGCAGGAACGAGCTCTGCTGCAAAGTATTGCATTAAAAATTGTAATTACACGCCCCTGTTAAACAGGGGCTGAAAAATTGGGCCTTAGGCACTGGTGCTGGTGCCACAACACTGCAACCCCTCACAGATACTCTAGTTGGAATGCAGAAATGAGCCCTGTTGCAAAGAATTGCATCAAAAATTGTAATTACACGCCCCTGTTAAACAGGGGCTGAAAAATTGGGCCTTAGGCACTGGTGGTGGCGCCGAGGAACCAAAAATGTTCTTACAAGCTTACTCAGGATAGTCACTCAGCATCAGCATAGGCAGTCTTGAAGGGATCTGACATTTCAAAAAAATTATTTGGTTACATCAGCATCAGGTGCTTGGTAACTGGTGGTGATCCAAGACTGATTCATTTTTATGAAGGTCAGTCGATCGACCGAGTCGGTGGACAGACGCACCCTGTGATCGGTTACAAAGCCTCCAGCAGCACTGAATGTGCGTTCCGAAAGAACGCTGGATGCAGGACAGGCCGGTAGCTCAATTACATACTGTGCAAGCTCTGGCCAGTGATCCATCCTCAAGACCCAGTAACCCAGAGGATTTTCCGTGGGAAAGGTGTCCAAGTCAGATCTTGCCCCTAGGTATTCCTGCACCATGTAAAACAGACGCTGGCGATGGTTGCTGGAACTGATCATACCTTGGGGCTGCGGACTAAAAAATTGTCTGAATGCATTGGTCAGATGGCCACCTTCTCCACCCCTCCTTCTTTGACTGACCAAAGCCTCAGCAACACGTTGTCCAGAAAAAGGAGTTTGTAACCTCCCAGTCTCTGGGAACGCATTGCACAGACCTTTCTGCAAGGCCTCACGAAGATGTTTCATCCTCTGCTCCCTCTACGACAGCAAGATAAGGTCCGCAACCTTACCCTTGTAACATGGATCAAGGAGGGTTGCCAGCCAGTATTAGTCCTTCTCCTTGATACCACGAATACGAGGATCCTTACACAGGCTTTGCAGGATCAGGGAGGCCATGCAGCGTAGTTTTGCTGAGGCATTCGGTCCGAAGTCCTCTGGGTCACTAAGGACGACATGGTCCGCAGCCACCTCCTCCCAGCCACGTACAAGTCCATGTGTTTCTTTGGACTGATCCCTTAAAGACTGCTGCTGATGCTGAGTGCCAGGCTCCACCTCCATACTGACACAATCCTCCTCCTCCTCCTCGTCCTCTTCCTGTGTGATCGGCGGGCACGCAGGAACACTGTCTAGATAAAGGGGGCTTTGAGAGCTAAGGAAGTCCTCCTCTTCCTGCCTCTGTTCTGCCTCAAGTGCCCTGTCCATTATTCCACGCAGCATGTGCTCCAACAGGTGGACAAGGGGGACAGTGTCACTGATGCATGCACCATCACTGCTCACCATCCTCGTGGCCTCCTCAAATGGTGACAGGACAGTGCATGCATCCCTGATCATGGCCCACTGGCGTGGGGAAAAAAAACAAGCTCCCCTGACCCTGTCCTGGTGCCATAGTTGCACAGGTATTCATTGATGGCCCTCTGCTGCGTGTGCAGCCACTGCAGCATGGCCAACGTTGAGTTCCACCTGGTGGGCATGTCACAGATTAGGCGGTTCTTGGGCAGGTTAAACTCCTTTTGGAGGTCTGCCAGCCGAGCACTGGCATTATATGACCGTCGGATATGCACACAGACTTTCCTGGCCTGCCTCAGGACATCCTGTAAGCCCGGGTACCTGCCCAAGAACCGCTGCACCACCAAGTTAAAGACGTGAGCCAAACAGGGCACATGGGTCATTTGTCCCTGTCGGAGGGCAGAGAGGAGGTTGATGCCATTGTCGCAAACCACCATTCCTGCCTTAAGTTGGCATGGCGTCAACCACCTCTGAACCTGCCCCTGCAGAGCTGACAGAACCTCTGCCCCAGTGTGGCTCCTGTCCCCCAAGCACACCAGCTCAAGCACCGCATGGCATCTTTTGGCCTGCATACTTGCATAGCCCCTTGAACGGCTACGGAGCACCGCTGGTTTCGAGGACCAAGCACAGGAAGAGGCCATGGAGGAAGAAGAAGAGAATGGGGTGGAGGAGAGAGGTGTGTCACAATCATTAGTAGTGGCATTTTGGAGGCATGGTGGCAGAACAACCTCCAACACTACTGCACCTTGTCCTGCATCCTTCCCAGCTGCCAGCAGAGTCACCCAATGCGCGGTGAAACTTAAAACGTCCCTGTCCATGCCTGCTGGACCATGAGTCAGCGGTAATATGCACCATACCGCTGACTGCCCTGTGCAGCGAGGCATGGACATTGCCTTCCACATGCCGGTAGAGAGCCAGAATCGCCTTCCGTGAGAAAAAGAGGCATTTGGGTACCTGCCACTGAGGAACCGCACATTCCACAAACTCACGGAAGGGGGACGAGTCTACCAACTGAAAAGGCAGCAGTTGAAGTGCTAGCAATTTTGCCAAGCTAGCATTCAACCACTGGGCATGTGGATGGCTGGGAGCGAACTTCTTTCGGCGGTGCAGCGGCTGGGGCAGGGCAATTTGCATTGGTACAATCTGACGTCCGTGTACCGAAAGCAGATTGCCCACAAGAACTTGGCTGTGACACACCTAATTCTACACCTTCATTCCTCTCAGTGCAGGTCTCAGAGAGGACTGAAGGTATAGTGGGGTTGGAGATCTCAGCTGATGAGGAGCAAGGAGAGGTCCTCTTTGTTATTTGGTGTGGGTTTTTTAGATACGCTTGCCAATGAACTGCATGACAGGTCAACATATGTCTGGTCAAGCATGTGGTGCCCAAGCATGAGATGTTTTGGCCACGCGAGATACGCTTGAGGCATATGTTGCAAATAGCAGCGGTGCGATCTGATGCACTCGTCTCAAAAAAGGCCCACACCAAAGAACTTTTGGAATAACGCGCAGAGACAGCAGCACCCTGCACATGCGGAGCTTTGGGGTGTGATGCAGTCAGTGTGCTACCCTTAGGCTGGCCCCTGGAGGGCATCCTGCCTCGTTGGTGATGTGCCTCCTCCTCCTCTCTCCTATCAGGCACCCACGTTGAGTCAGTGACCTCATCGACCCCTCCCTCCTCATCACTGGAGCAAACCTGGCAGTATGCTGCAGCAGGGGAGCATGACTGCCAGATTACTGTCCTTCTTGGGCACTCCCTCTGTCCGTGCTCACGTTACTGCCTTCATCTAGCTCAGTATCATCATCAGAGCCTTCTAAACGCTGGGTATCCTCCTGGAGCATGTACCCAACACTGTGGTCAAACAGTTCGAGGGACTCCTCAGGAGGACATGGTGGGGCTAGGGAAGGAGTCACTGATGCCATTGAGCCGAGGGAAGAAGCCGCGTTGGCAGCTGCTTTGCCAGACAAAGTACCCTGAGCATGGGTGAGAGAGGATGAGGAGGATGAGGACGGCTTGGTCATCCAGGCTTGAATGGAGGAGAAGATTTGGATGCCGCACACCGGATGTAGTCAAAAAACTTCACTTTATTGAAAAAATGGGATCATCAAAATAACAAGACTGTCATGCAGAAAGTACAGGTAGGCTGACGCGTTTCGCACTCAGGACTGAGTGCTTACTCATAGCTATGAGTAAGCACTCAGTCCTGAGTGTGAAACGCGTCAGCCTACCTGTACTTTCTGCATGACAGTCTTGTTATTTTGATGATCCCATTTTTTCAATAAAGTGAAGTTTTTTGACTACATCCGGTGTGCGGCATCCAAATCTTCTCCTCCATTCAAGCCTGCTTTGCCTAGCTTTCAGCCAGCACCTGGAGCTCTTCTGCTCTGAAACTTCCACTTATACCTGGGTCAGTGTCAGCCTGAGCGGTGGAAACACTTTCTTGGCTTGGTCATCCACTCGACCAAGTCTTCCGCATGCTGCGGCTCAACACGGCCAGCTGCCGAAAAAAAGGCCAAGCGTGTCCCACGGCCATGTGCTGATGAGGATGCACCGTCTCCACGACCAGCACTGTTGCCTCTAGACACAGAGCTTGCTTGCCCTCTTTTATTGGCTTGTGACTGTCTGCCTCTCCTTGTTGGCCTTCCAGATATACTAATGGCCTGTAGCGCACTAAGCTGGGATATATATATATATATATATATATATATATATATATATATATATATATACTGATACTGCAGCTAGCAAAATCAACTGCCTGCCTGTAGTATGAGAGCACCACCAACCTTCTACAGTTAGCTTTAGCTGAACACTGTGCAGAGCTCGCAAAAAACTAACTTGTAGCTTATTAAGCTGCCTGCGGTGGTGATAGGATCAGGAAAAGACCACCAACCTTCTACAGGTAGCTTTAGCTGAACACTGTGCAGAGCTCGCAAAAAACTAACTTGTAGCTTATTTAGCTGCCTGCGGTAGTTATAGGATCAGGAAAACACCACCAACCTTCTACAGGTAGCTTTAGCTGAACACCGTGCAGAGCTCGCAAAAAAATAACTTGTAGCTTATTTAGCTGCCTGCGGTAGTGATAGTATCAGGAAAACACCACTAACCTTCTACAGGTAGCTTTAGATGAACACTGTGCAGAGCTCGCAAAAAACTAACTTGTAGCTTATTTAGCAGCCTGCGGTAGTGGACTTACCTACCTTGTTTTGAGTACAGTGTGTATCAGCAGTATTCTCAGGCTGTATAAGCAGCCACGCAGTGTGCACTATGTATCTTCATTTTTATTACATGTGATATGATCTGCAATTTGGAGTGCCATCTCCACTACCGTGGGACCATCTTTCCAGACAAGTCTCCATTCCCTTCCACCTAGCGTGGTACATGCTGGTTTGACCTATCTGTTAGTTCAGGGGTCCATTTGCTGAGGTGAGCGGTTTGGCTGGCCGGTGGTGGTATCATGGATGCGTAGCACTGCATGGAATATTTTTGAGCACCTTTATCATCACAGTGGAGAACTGTTTTCCTACCTACAACTGATTCTATCTTAAAGGGACTGTGTCAATAGACTTTTAGTTTAGCGCTGCACTGCTTTATTGTATTAACTGCGGTAGTGATAGGATCAGGAAAACACCACCAACCTTCTACAGGTAGCTTTAGGTGAACACTGTGCAGTGCTCGCAAAAAACTAACTTGTAGCTTATTTAGCTGCCTGCGGTAGTGATAGGATCAGGAAAACACCACCAACCTTCTACGGGTAGCTTTAGCTGAACACTGTGCAGAGGTCGCACTACACTAACTTGTAGTTTTAGCTGAACACTGTGAGGAGGACGCACTACACTAACTTGTAGCTTTAGCTGAAGACTGTTCAGAGGACGCACTACACTAACTTGTAGCTTTAGCTGAACACTGTGCAGAGGTCGCACTACACTAACTTGTAGTTTTAGCTGAACACTGTGAGGAGGACACACTACACTAACTTGTAGCTTTAGCTGAACACTGTGAGGAGGACGCACTACCCTAACTTGTAGCTTTAGCTGAACACTGTGCACTACACTAACTTGTAGTTTTAGCTGAACACTGTGAGGAGGACACACTACACTAACTTGTAGCTTATTTAGCTGCCTGTGGAAGTGATAGGATCAGGAAAACACCACCAACCTTCTACAGGTAGCTTTAGGTGAACATTGTGCAGAGGTCGCAAAAAACTAACTTGTAGCTTATTTAGCTGCCTGCGGTAGTGATAGGATCAGGAAAACACCACCAACCTTCTACAGGTAGCTTTAGCTGAACATTGTGCAGAGCTCACACTACACTAACTTGTAGTTTTAGCTGAACACTGTTCAGAGGACGCACTACACTAACTTGTAGCTTTAGCTGAACACTGTGAAGAGGTCTCAGTACACTAACTTGTAGTTTTAGCTGAACACTGTTCAGAGGACGCACTGCACTAACTTGTAGCTTGACACTGTCTCTCTGTCTATCTCTTTCAACGCCGGAACACACACTACACAGGGCCGCCGTGTAGGCGGCCTTATATAGTGTGGGGCGTGTACTAAATCCCCTGAGCCATAATTGGCCAAAGCCTCCTTGGCTTTGGCCAATTACGGCTCTCTGTTCAGATGGCTAAGCATGTGGGTCATAGTGCATGCTTGGCCAATCATCAGCCAGCAATGCACTGCGATGCCACAGTGAATTATGGGCCGTGACGCGCCACATGAATTTGGCGCGAACGGCCCATATAGTTCGCAATTCGACGAATGGGCGAACAGACGATGTTCGAGTCGAACATGGGTTCGACTCAAACACGAAGCTCATCCCTATCCGTGACCAGCTAGTAAAAAGCATTATAGCTCCCCCAAAGAAGAGTTTTACATTTTTTACTGGTAAAGGTTTTTATCCATGTAAAAGATGTTTTGCATGTACCCGGACGAAACGCCCCAATGAAAAGAAGCTACAGTTTAAATCTACCAGTAATGGCACTACCTATGACATACAGGAATTCATAGGGTGTAACACTGAAGGAGCAGTGTATGCCCTAGAGTGTAGCTGTGGGCTTCTGTATATTGGCTGCACCAAAAGACTCCTGAGGATTCGCCTTAAAGAACATGTGCAGAATATATTAAAAGGTTATGATAAGCATAGTGTTTCTAAACACTTCGCCAAATATCACAACAAAAACCCCACACACTTGAAGTTTTGGGGGATTGTACCCTATACACGACACTGGCGGGGGGGCCACAAGGTGAGAACTCTTAGCCAACTCGAATCGAAATGGATATTTTTAATGGATACCTATTCACCCAACGGACTCAATATGGAGTTTGATTTCAATTGTTTTATTAATGATTTTTGATCCTTTTTTTATATTTTTTAAGAATTTTTAAATATTCTCCAAGCATTTCTGCATTTTCTACAAACATTATCCTGCTTCATTATTTAAGTCTGACCTTTACATATGACACCAATATCCCTTATTTATCCTTGTGGTCACTTTTCATATGTATTCTCTAGTTGTTATAGTCAGTATCGCATGACATGGGCTGTTTGCCCCTGTTACTGCTCCCATTTATGACTATTGTTATATATGTAATTCTTATACTTTCATATACAGTGGGGATGGAAAGTATTCAGACCCCCTTAAATTTTTCACTCTTTGTTATATTGCAGCCATTTGCTAAAATCAGTTCATTTTTTCCTCATTAATGTACACACAGCACCCCATATTGACAGAAAAACACAGAATTGTTGACATTTTTGCAGATTTATTAAAAAAGTAAAAACTGAAATATCACATGGTCCTAAGTATTCAGACCCTTTGCTCAGTGTTTAGTAGAAGCACCCTTTTGATCTAATACAGCCAGTCTTTTTTGTGGAAAGATGCAACAAGTTTTTCACACCTGGTTTTGGGGATCCTCTGCCATTCCTCCTTGCAGATCCTTTCCGGTTCTGTCAGGTTGGATGGTAAACGTTGGTGGACAGCTATTTTTAGGTCTCTCCAAAGATGCTCAATTGGGTTTAAGTCAGGGCTCTGGCTGGGCCATTCAAGAACAGTCACGGAGTTGTTGTAAAGCCACTCCTTCGTTATTTTAGCTGTGTGCTTAGGGTCATTGTCTTGTTGGAAGGTAAACCTTCGGCCCAGTCTGAGTCCCCCCGAGCACTCTGGAGAAGGTTTTCGTCCAGGATATCCCTGTACTTGGCCGCATTCATCTTTTCCTCGATTGCAACCAGTCGTCCTGTTCCTGCAGCTGAAAAACACCCCCACAGCATGATGCTGCCACCACCATGCTTCACTGTTGGCACTGTATTGGACAGGTGATGAGCAGTGCCTGGTTTTCTCCACACATACCGCTTAGAATTAAGGCAAGTTCTATCTTGGTCTCATCAGACCAGAGAATCTTATTTCTCACCATCTTGGAGTTCTTCAGGTGTTTTTTTTAGCAAACTCCGTGCAGGCTTTCATGTGTCTTGCACTGAGGAGAGGCTTCCATTGGGCCACTCTGCCATAAAGCCCCGATTGGTGGAGGGCTGCAGTGATGGTTGACTTTCTACAACTTTCTCCCATCTCCCGACTGCATCTCTGGTGCTCAGCCACAGTGATCTTTGGGTTCTTCTTTACCTCTCTCATCAAGGTCTACTCCCCCCGATAGCTCAGTTTGGCCAGCTCTAGGAGGGGTTCTGGTCGTCCCAAGCATCTTCCATTTAAGGATTATGGAGGCCACTGTGCTCTTAGGAACCTTATGTGCAGCAGAAATTTTTTTGTAACCTTGGCCAGATCTGTGCCTTGCCACAATTCTGTCTCTGAGCTCTTCAGGCAGTTCTTTTGACCTCATGATTCTCATTTGCTGTGACATGCACTGTGAGCAGTAAGGTCTTATATAGTCAGGTGTGCGGCTTTCCTAATCAAGTCCAATCAGTATAATCAAACACAGCTGGACTCAAATGAAGGTGTAGAACCATCTCAAGGATGATCAGAAGAAATGGACAGCACCTGAGTTAAATATATGAGTGTCACAGCAAAGGGTTTGAATACTTAGGATCATGTGATATTTCAGTTTTTCTTTTTTAATAAATCTGCAAAAACGTCAACAATTCTGTGTTTTTCTGTCAATATGGGGTGCTGTGTGTACATTAATGAGGAAAAAATGAACTTAAATTATTTTAGCAAATGGCTGCAATATAACAAAGAGTGAAAAATTTAAGGGGGTCTGAATACTTTTCGTCCCCACTGTATATATTGTCCTTTGCACCATTTCCAGTACTCCTGAGGCTCCTTCGTTTTTTTTTTTTTTGCCATGTAATTTTATACACCTTTCAGGAGTTGTTAGGTGTTTCACCTTGCATTAATTTTTGTGACGTATGCTGGTCCCCTTAATATATATATATATAAATATATGTGTGTGTGTGTGTGTCATTTTTAAAACATACATATACAGATATAATTTCATTTCACACACTTTGTGTAGTGCATTTTTTTCATGTCTCTATTTACAACGTTCTTGGGACTTCTTTATAATGGCCAGCATAATGTTGGTCCATGTGGAGAACAGCGGAAAATAGCCGCCATTGTGTTGATAAATGTGAGACCAATGGAAAATGGCCGCTATAATGTTAACCTATGGGAGACCAACGCAAAATGGCCACCATAATGTTAACCTATAGGTAGGGCGTGCACAGGGCGCGTGCACAGGGGAGGCCGTTATATGACGGCCTCCCGGGAATTCAGGTCCGCGCTGCGGCCTTCATTCGGCCATAGCGCGGATGTCAAGTGGTTAAAGACACTAAATACAGCCTATTGTTATCCCCTGATAAAGTCATGTGATATGACGATACGTGTCGGGATTGGAGCAATAGGCGAAACCAGGAAGTGACGGAAACATAGGAGCTCGGCGCTCCTGGAGCACTATCTGTATTTTTTAACCAAAAGTGAGTGTATCTACGTTTTTACTCTGATAAACTGGCTTGTTTTAAATGGGATTACGCTATTGGGATTTCTCTTCCATTTTTACACACCCCCATACTGAGCTTGTTAGCAAAGAAGGACATACTACAATCCATCTCTGGAACCATCAAAGAGGGACCCTCTGTGCAAAATCTGTATCAGAGTATCTATGACATGTAAGCCAATTCCAGATGTAGCGCTGGTAGATTTTTAATCTACTGCTGATAGGTAAATTTAGTGGGTTATCTGTTCATACATAGTCAGATTTTCCTCTGTTCCAGCTCGGCTGAGTTGTATGTAATTTCACACTGTGCCTGTGGGTGTAGCTGACAGGTATGCGCTAAGAGTACTACCTCGTGGTCCTCCAATCGGGAGGCCCGCGGCGCTGCAGCGTGTGGGTGGGCCCAGAAGCTTGTCTGGGGCCTACCACAGCGGCAGAGGAATGGTCCTGAGCTGTCTATCCTATGTGAAGAAGCTGGACAACTGAAAAGATGCCAGGGGAGGACCCGTCACGGAAGGATCATGCAGAGTGCTGGTCTGGAGAGGGGCCTGGTGACTCAGTTGGAGGACGTATCTTAAGTAATCCTACCGCATAGCACTGCCGGGTTGGCTTAAAGGTCCTGGTGCTGTGTTCGTTGTTCACCAAGAACCAATACATCCTGTGGCAGAGGATCGTACAGGTTTCGTTTCAACAAGTCTGTGGCAGAGACTTTTGTTTGAGCTACGTACTGGCTGCTAAGTTAGTGAGAGAAACCTATCCAGGTGGGCAAAGATTCAACTCTACAGAGAGAGAGAGTATATTCAGCTACAAGTTTCAATCCCTAATGCTACACAAAGAACACTAAGAAAAGGTATTTGAGCTTCCCTGCAACTTTCCTTCTACCTCTTTCCTGCTACTTCCTTCAAATTACGTTTATTAAAGCATTGGAAAAGATACTCAAGTGTCCGTTGCCTACAGTGTATATGGTAAACTCAACGGGACCCTAGACCCGGTTCCGGTGAAATAGAGGTAACGAAGGTAACGGCAACAGCCCATTTAAACCAGCAGCTCCACCGAGAGTTATTGCTACACCGATAATACTGTGACAATCAAATACAGTTAAGATGAGTGGTAAATCCCTCCACCGTGTAAGCAATGGCCGATGCCAGGCCAATCCACTGTAGTGACACCTAAATTTGTACAAGCCCCTCACCTTACTGCTGTAAGGTTACAGCATGAATAAATCATACTACGATCCATCTCTGGAACCATCAAAGAGAGACCCTCTGTTGATTGCTGCCTTTTATTTTTTCATGCTGTAACCTTACAGCAGTAAGGTGAGGGGCTTGTACACATTTAGGTGTCACTACAGTGGATTGGCCTGGCATTGGCCGTTGCTTTTATGGAGGAGGGATTTACCACTCATCTTAACTGCATTTGATTGTGACAGTATTATCTGGAATTGGCTTACATGTCATAGATACTCTGATACAGAGTTTACATTTGAACTTTTCACTTACATTTGGACTTTTTACTTACGCTTATTATAGTTACTCTAAGATTTTATGGCAGTTTATTTCACTGTTTATCAATATGTGATTATTTTTAAGTTATCATCACCTGTTATTGTTGAATATTGTTTCACTTTATATTGTTTCACTTTGCACTTTAACACAATTTTACACACTTTAACACAGCAATATTGCACTGATATGCATTGTGTGTTCTAACTTTACACCAGCACTTTATTTTAGTAATAGTAATTTTATTAATTTTAGTAGGTTCACAGCGCAACATCACCATTTTACATTTTTTTTCACTTTATCTGTTAAGGATCAGCTTACCAGGTGTTTGCTGCAGTGTACCCTTAATCTTTATCTGACAGCGTGGGAGTAATACATTTACAATTCTAGCTCCAGACCTCCTGTGTAACTGTAAACTGGTAGCGTGTAAAGGCTTTTAAAGCATCACTAATAGAGGTACCATAGTTTGACGCCATTCCACATGTGTACGCAATTTTAAAGCGTGCCATGTTTGGTATCTATTTAAAAAAATATAAATATATATATAATATGTATTATATAAATACAAAAGTGTAGCACTAAAAAAAACACCACTAGGTGTGTAAAAATGAATGATAACTGAGGTGCTGTAAACACAAATCAATGTGCAAAACAATAATGCATAATAACCATAACATGTAAGAGTTCAGTCATTAAGTAAAGAAGTGTGAAAAAACTTCATAGGGCATGTGTCCAATGGAAGGACTGTAATTAATTCCTCTGTGCCAGGTAAAGAATGGTGCAATCCAAGAAGTAGTTGTAATACACAATCAAAACGGGATAAGCATTTGTCTGATAGAAAAAATGTAGATATATACTCGTTACCGGACAAGGTGGACCCACCTGTCATACGACAGTGGGTCAATCAGGCTTGTATTGGCCGAAGGCTAAATGGTCATTGGAGGAACTAGCTCTGATGTAGATAGAACCTGTAGAGGAATAGCTCTGGGTGCAGGCGTTCAATCAATTGATTAGAGTGGATCCCCATGTGGCACGATCAGATATCCAGAGCTCAAATGGATCCTCTGAGCCGATGTTCTTTGGATCTCCAGTATAGGCACCAGAAACCAGCGACCAATTGATAAATTGTCACATTGGAACCATAGTATATAAAAAGAAAAAGGCTCCATATGGTGCAGGTCATACATTTTAAAGATGTTTAATCTCAAAAAAAATATACAAACATCTGTTGCAGATGACTGCATAAATAGTGATCAGCAACAAGATAAAAAGTAAAATCACCTAGTGGTGTTTTTTTTAGCGCTACACGTTTGTATTTTTTATCTTGTTTGGGCTTTGTTGGTTTTAGTGTTAGCAGCTTTTATTTAAGTGGTTCAGCAATTTTCCTTTTTGTTTTCCACATTTTCACTTTTTTATCTATTTACCCAGCGTAACATCATCTTTTATATTTTAACAAAAATTGCTTATTATATAGTGTTTGTGTGCAATAAAATTATTTAAAGTGTATTTTTTCCAAAACAATTGCGTTGGAAAAACTGCTGCACAAATACAATGTGACATAAAAATTTGCAACATCCCCCCATATTATTCTCTAGGGCCTCTGCTAGAAAAAAAGTATAAAATGTTTGGGGGTTCTAAGTAATTTTATGGCAAAAAAAAATGTAGGAGAGAAATTGGCCTGGGTGGGAACTGATTAACAAAGGGGAGGGGAGGAGTAGCTTCAGGGAAAAACATTGCTCTATCTCGGCAGCAGGAGAGGGGAGGGGCAGGGAGGAGATTGGGTTCTCACACAGACTGTGAAAGAGACACGGAGAGAGAGTGGGGGAGATGAGGGGATAGCTGGATGACTGAGGCACGTAAACTGACCATGCTATCAGAGATCAGCAGCCATGATAATCCGTGGTCAGTTTACAACAGAGGGGAAGACAGGAACAGACAGGATCAGCCAGGTATTGTACAACATAGAAAAGGACAATTGACATGGCAAAAGCACTGGGCTATATCTCGTGCCCTAAAGGGACAGGAGCATGTTTTTTTTTTGGGGGGGGGGGTTACAACCACTTTAAAGCTTAACTGTTTGTTACTAATGATATGTAAGTAAAATGTATTAATACTGTTTTGTTTTTTTTAGATTCTTCTTAACGCTACCATTTTTGGTAGAATGACACCTAAGCAAAAAACAACCATTATTGATGATTTACAAGAGATTAAGTAAGTTAATATTTCCTAATAACAAAACCTACACCTCTGTTGTAACATGTAGAAGATTTGTATTCTTACAGAAGTTTTTGAAATGTTCCAAAACATCCCAGTATAACAGTTTCAGAAAAATCTATTGTTATGCTATATGTATTCATTAGGGATGGGCCGAACACCTCCCAGTTTGGTTCACATCCAGAACATGTGAACCGGCAAAAAATGTGTTCGTGCATGCGAACACCGTTAAAGCCTATGGGACTCGAATGTGAAAAATCAAAAGTGCTAATTTTAAAGGCTAATATGCAAGTTATTGTCATAAAAAGTGTTTGGGGACCTGGGTCCTGTCCCAGGGGACATGTATCAAGGCAAAAAAAAGTTTTAAAAATGGCAGTTTTTTCGGGAGCAGTGATTTTAATATTGCTTAAAGTGAAACAATAAAAGTGAAATATTCATTTAAATTTCGTACCTGGGGGGTGTCTATAGTACGCCTGTAAAGTAGCGCATGTTTCCCGTGTTTATAACAGCCCGAGAGCAAAATGACATTTCTAAAGGAAAAAAAGTAATTTAAAAGTGCTAGCGTTAGTGCCGGCTATTAATGAATTGTCGGTCCCGTCAATACACATAAAAGTCATTGAAAGTCATTGAAATTTTTTTTTTTAAATGCGTGGGGGCCCCCCAATATTCCATTACCAGGCCCTTCAGGTCTGGTATGGATATTAAGGGGAACTCTGCGCCAAAATTTACAAAAAAAATGGCGTGGGGTTCCCCCCAAAAATCCATACCAGACTCTTTAGGTCTGGTATGGATTTTAAAGGGGAACTCCACGCAAATTTTTTTAAAAAAATGGCGTGGGGTTCCCCCAAAAATCCACACCAGACCCTTATCCGAGCATGCAACCTGGCAGGCTGCAGGAAAAGAGGGGGGACGAGAGAGTGCCCACCCTCCTGAACCGTACCAGGCCACATGCCCTCAACATTGGGAGAGTGCTTTGGGGTAGCCCCCCAAAACACCTTGTTCCCATGTTAATGGGGACAAGGGCCTCATCCCCACAACCCTTGCCCAGTGGTTGTGGGGGTCTGCGGCTGGGGGCTTATCGGAATCTGGAAGCCCCCTTTAACAAAGGGGACTCCCAGATCCCAGCCCCCCTGTGTGAGATGGTAATGGGGTACATTGTACTCCTACCATTTCACCCAAAGTGACAAAAAAGGGAAAAAAACACACCCAGCTTGGCACAAGTCCTTTAATAAAAAAAAAATTCCAGCAATGTAATCCTTCTACGATCCACGAACGATAAAGCCTCCTCCATAGGAGGCGCCCGGCAGAATGACGTGCGACTCGGATGACAGTTCCTAAATAACCGAGGGCGGGGCCACCTGTGACATGGAAGGATGACCCCACCCCCCTTTGACGCAAGGGGGAATGCCGGGGATACCCAGTGGCATGTACGGGTGACCCCACCCCCCCTGACGCAAGGGGCAATGCCGGGGTTACCCAGTGACATGTACAGGTGAACCCGCCCCCCTCTGACACAAGGGGAAATGCCGGGGTTACCCAGTGACATGTACAGGTGACCCCGCCCCCTCTGATATAACAGGGGGTTTCTCGTTTTACTGGGTAACCCTGGCAATTCCCCTTGCATCAGGGGGGGCGGGGTCACCCGTCCATGTCACGGGTGGCCCCGCCCTCGGTTATTTAAGAACAGTCATCCGAATCGCGCGTCATTCTGCTGGGCGCCTCCTATGGAGGAGGCTGTATCATTTGTGGATCGTAGAAGGATTACATCACTGGAATTTTTTTTTTTTATAAAAGGACTTGTGCCAAGCTGTGTGTGTGTTTTTTTTTACCTTTTTGGGTGAAATGGTAGTAGTACAATGTACCCCATTACCATTTCACACAGGGGGGGTTGGTATCTGGGAGTCCCCTTTGTTAAAGGGGGCTTCCAGATTCCGATAAGCCCCTCGCCCGCAGACCCCCAAGACCAATGGGGAAGGGTTGTGGGGATGAGGCCCTTCTCCCCATCAACATGGGGACAAGGTGCTTTGGGGGGGCTACCCCAAAGCACCCTCCCAATGTTGAGGGCATGTGGCCTGGTACGGTTCAGGAGGGGGGGGCGCTCTCGCCTCCTCCCCCTCTTTTCCTGCAGCCTGCCAGGTTGCATGCTCGGATAAGGGTCTGGTGTGGATTTTTGGGGGAACCCCACGCCATTTTTTTTTTAAATTTTGGTGCAGAGTTCCCCTTAATATCCATACCAGACTTGAAGGGCCTGGTAATGGAATTTTGGGGACCCCCACACATTTTTTTCTTTATTATTTTTCAATGACTTTCAATGACTTTTATGTGTATTGTCGGGCCCGTCAATTCATCGATAACCGGCACTAGCGCTAACACTTTTAAATGACTTTTTTTTCTTTTAGAAATGTCATTTTGCTCTCGGACTGTTGTAAACACGGGAAACATGCGCTACTTTACAGGCATACTATAGACACCCCCCAGGTACGAAATTTAAAGGAATATTTCACTTTTATTTATTCATTGATACATGTCCCCTGGGACAAGACCCAGGTCCCCAAACACATTTTATGACAATAACTTGCATATTAGCCTTTAAAATTAGCACTTTTGATTTCTCCCATAGACTTTTAAAGGGTGTTCCATGGTTTTTGAATTTGCCGCGAACACCCCAAATTGTTCGCTATTCGGCGAACGGGCGAACAGCCAATGTTCAAGTCGAATTCATGTTCGACTCAAACAGACAGCCCATTCCTAGTATTCACAAAAAAAAACAATAAATAAATAATAATGTCAATGGTGATGTTACACTCTGATATTATACGTCTCTTGCTTTTCACGTTTCTGAATTGACTTGAGAGCAGACAGAGCTCTTTTGGTGTATAATGAGACAGAATTCACTAGAACCAACATAGATAACAATAACATGATGAGGGTGGGGAATAGTTATAGTATTTTGCAATCCATTTCTTTCATTTCTTTATAGCATAACAAAAGGCAATTTTTCTTTACTTATATTTGGATAGAGTGGTGATTAGATCCTCTGTCAGGGTTTTATTGCTGTCTGTGTCCCAGTTGGGGAGACCTACTCTCCCTAACTATTCTTTTTTTTTATTTTTAACAAACAGGTGTGCTTTATTGTATCACAAGGAAGAAGGTTACATAATACCTCTTAACATAATTCAGAACATTACATGACAGATAAGCATGAGCAATCGCATAGCAGTGTCATACATGTGCAGGAGGTGAAACATCAGTACATGTCAACATTCTAGACAAAATGATCACAGAGAAAAGTACCTCATGTATCCGGGGATTACCCCTCCCTCCCCCCCACATAATACATGAATCCACCGTGGCCCTCTAAGATGAGAGCCAAGGTGTCCATACTTTCTCAAATTTCCATGGACAACCTCGATTGATATATGTGATTCTGTACATAGGTATAACTGCCTCAATCTGTGCCTCCCAGGCCGACACGGTCGGGGGTAAGGGGTCTGTCCACTTCATCAGTATCTCCTTCTTGGCATAATAAAGTAGAAAGGAAATAAGCAATTTTAAGTGATAGGCTCTTTGTTCATTGTCATGAATCCCGAGAAGGGCCAACTCCGGAGTGATTGGTATGGATATTTGCAACCTGGAATTTATCTCTGCAAATATTGCACACCAATATGTTGCTATCAATGGGCATTCCCAGAACATGTGGAAAAAAGTTCCAATTTGACACTTACATTTGTTACACATAGGGTCTCTGTCAGGGAATATGCGATGGAGTCTCTGTGGGGTGTAATAAGTCCTATGTATAAATTTGACCTGGATTAACTTATCCCTGGATGCAATCACCAGTTTAGGGCCATTATCTAGACATTCCTCCCAATCCTCTCTGTCTAATGATGGAATGTCGGTGTGCCAGCTGTCCCATAATTTTGCTATTTTAGGAGAGTCCTTACCCAGGAGTACAGCATACAAGGTGGAAAGGGGCTTAGAGACATCTCCAGACGCCAATAGCTCCTCAATGGGATCTGCCTGAAGCAAAGGTGTCTGAGGAAACTGAGCCCGTGCCGCATGTCTTAGTTGAAAACATCTAAACCTCATCCCTCTGGGCAGCTGGAATTTATTCATTATTTCCGTGATAGAGAGCAATTCCCCTCTGGGCATAATTTGTTCTATAGTTTTAATGCCTAACCTGGCCCAAAGCTGTGGGTCAGGCACAGTCCGGAAGTGTTTAAGAGCTGGATTTCCCCATAGCGGGTTCGCTGGCGATAACTGACCCGGAGAGAGGAATCTACGTCTTGCAGCCACCCACACCCTCCACGTTGCCCGAGTGGGTTCAGGAACTCGCGTATACGCACCCGGACCTCGATAAGGAAAGTTACGTAGATCAGTAAGGGAGCCCAAATAATTTGCCTCAAGGCAGACTGCCGCATTCATTTTAGAGCCTTGAAACCACCAGTAAACCGACACCAACATAGCCGCCCAGTAGTAGACCTGAAAATTGGGGAGGGCTAATCCTCCAAAACAGGTAGGCAGCCACAAAGTGGAGCGCGCCAATCTGGGGTTCCCACCCCTCCAAATAAAGGTTCCCACCAGACCACCAACCTCCCTGAAAAATGAAGCAGGGACCCACACCGGGGAATTTCTAAAAACATAATTGAATTTAGGAAGCATCATCATCTTAATGAGGCCGATGCGTCCCAATAGATTTAAGGGCAAGTCAGCCCAGGCCAAACACTTCGCACGCAACATACTCACGATGGGGCTCAAATTTTTAATTATAAAGTCTGATGGGTTTTTCGTGATCACTATCCCTAAATATTTAAACTCCGTCACCCACTGTAGTGGGGAGGATGATGGCCCAGAGGCAGCTGCGTCGTCCAGAGGGAACAGTACTGATTTGGTCCAGTTAATCTTTATACCCGATAACCCCCCAAAGTTGTCAAAGATTTTCAATGCCGCAAGGAGAGACGGGCCCGCATCATTCAGGTATAGAAGCGCGTCGTCCGCGTACAGAGACAGCCGCTCTTCCAGCAGACCCACCCGCAAGCCCAGGACATCCGGAGCACTCCTGACTGAGATTGCCAGTGGCTCCAACGCCAGAGCGAACAGGCTGGGGGAGAGCGGGCAGCCCTGCCTCGTGCCGCGGAATAGATCAAAGGGCTCCGAGACCCAATTATTTGTACGGACCCTAGCTCTGGGGGCCTGATACAACAATCGAATGCCATGTATAAACTTAGGGCCAAACCCAAATCTTTGTAATACCAGCCATAAATAGTTCCACTCCACAGAGTCAAACGCCTTTTCGGCGTCGAGAGAGGCTACAACTCTGGTCCCTACATTGTCATGTGGAATGGTAAGATTAAGGAAGAGACGCCTCAGATTGATATCGGTTCCCTTGCAAGGCATAAATCCGGTCTGATCTATACCGATCAGGTCTTCTATGACGTGAGATAAGCGGATAGCCAGAACTTTCGCAAAGATCTTGGCGTCTACATTAAGTAGCGATATTGGCCTGTACGAGGCACACTCTAGCGGATCCTTACCCGGCTTGGGAATCAACACAATTACTGCCTCGTTCATGGACTCTGGTAAAGATTCTAGGGCCATAAAATTAGATAATAGCGAGGTTAATTTAGGAGCTAGAATTTCGCTGAAGTTGGAATAGACTTCAGATGGTAGGCCATCTGCCCCAGGAGCCTTCCCCCCTTTGAGATGTCCCATAGCGACCTGAATCTCCTCTAGCGAGATATCCTTCTCCAATTCTTCCCTGGCTTCCGCTGTTAAGTTAGGGATGGACAATGAATCTAGAAACCTGGTCAAGTCTGAGTCAGACGCCTCAGACCTGGAGGAGTAAACCTCTCGGAAATATTCCCGAAAACGAGTGTTAATATCCTGGGGGGATGTGAGTAACTGGCCGGAACTGTCCCTGATGGAACCAATAGGGGTAGCTGGGATATTACCCCTAGCCAACCATGCAAGGAGTTTCCCATTTTTCCCCCCATGTTCAAACACTCTTTGGGCCGAAAAGAGTAGCGCTTTATTCGTTTGTGCCATCCCAGCTGTGGAGAGTCTGCATAAAGCCCGTTTCCACTCCCTATATCGGTCGTCTCCCGGGTTAGCGACAAAGTCAGCCTCCAGAGTAGCCGCCCGTCTCTCAAGTTCCTCCAATTCATGAGCGGAGTCACGTTTAAGGCGAGCAATACTGGTCATAAACTCCCCTCTAGCCCAAGCCTTAAAGGTGTCCCACAGCACGATCGGTGGGGCAGAATCCACATTATCCGTCCAAAAATTGCAAATGGCTGCTGTTAGGGGTTCCTGTAGTCGCTCGTCATCAGCCCAGAACTTGGACAGCCTCCAAAGCCGGGGGCCCGGGGGGGCAGTCAAAGTCAACGTCAGGCAGAGGGGCGTGTGGTCAGAGATTCCCCTGGGAAGCACAGAAATGTCTTTAATAAATTGTAAGGCAGGGCATGAGGCATATATCAGATCGATTCGAGATAGAGTTTTATGAGAAGCAGAATGGCAAGTAAATACCTTTGAGGTCGGGTATATGTGTCTCCAGACATCAGTGAGGGCATAGAGATCAGCCCACTGTCTGAGGTCCGGAGTATCACGAGCCGACCGGTGCAACCTATCTTGTTCCACCGAGGGGGCCATGTTAAAATCTCCCAGTAAATAAACAAAAGTTGTATCATATTGTACCACAGTTTGCATGATTTCATGAAGAACATTACCGTTAGCTGGAGGGGGAATATACAATCCGACTAATACCACAGTTTTGTCATATATGTTAGCATATAAAATTACGTATCTACCCTCCTTGTCTGTCTTGACTTCCAGAAGCCTAAACGGCACTGTCTTGTGTACTAAGATGCTGACCCCACGGGCATACGTGGAAAACGTGGAGTGGTAATGTAGGCCGACCCAAGTCTTATTAAGACAAATGGTTTTGGTACCCTGCAGATGTGTCTCCTGGAGGATACAGATCTGCGGTTGGTGCTTTTGTAGGAACTTAAACACTAGGGATCTTTTCACTGCAGTATTAAGGCCTCGCACGTTCCATGAGATTACCTTAAGTTCAGCCATTAGGTGGTAGGGTTGATAGGGGTGCACGGATCACCCAGCCCGAGGGATCAGCATCCGCACACTCAATTACATAAATTGTCATGCACACTCCAATATCTAGAAACCTTCCCCGTGTCGACACTCCAAAGCACATAGAAAAGAAAACAAAAAAAAACCAAAAAGAAAATGTAAAGCACCTGAAACAACAAAATAGTGTTAACAAAAATAAACCTAGTATTAAACCCCACCCCCCACCCCGCATCCCCCACCCCAACCTAGGAATGCCTTGTTCCCCAAACATCAACAAAGAAAAATAAAACCCCAAGTTCAGGGAGCGTGAACCAGTGGGTGTAGACCCTTAGTGGAGAGGATTGTCCACGTAAGGTGACGAGAGACTCCGCTGCCATTAAGAGTAAGGAGAAAATTAGCGTTCCAACCAACAAAGGTTATTTCGAACCTTCTCATTTCGGACCATTGTGGGTAAGTAGATGTGTGGATTAAACTAGCAGTACATGCAGAATAGACATAATATAAAAAAAAAAAAAAAAAAAAATTTATAAAAAATAAAATAGAATATGTTCTCTGTTCAGGATAAATGAGGAAGACCATTCTGTAGCCCATGAAGACAGGGTATGTCAAACTCTAGGCAGTCAATCTGGCAAGGTGCTGTCTCCTGCGGTTAGCAGTTGATTGTCTCCCAGAGTGGAATTCCAGCCTTGGCATTCAAAATAAAGGGTGCATATCTCTTGCAAGTGAAAAAAGAGGAAGAAGTGAACCTGCAATACGTATAATGGACACTAGAGTCCGCCAGTGGCCCTCCTTCAGGGATTAAGGTCATCACTGAAATCTGAGCCTCCAAGAAAGCCAAACAGGACATTGCTGCAATAAATCAGTATATCATAGTTAATCTTCATCTCTAAAAAACCCCCCAACATCTCAGGAACATCTTGTAAAGAACAGAAAAGGTTATCCCATAGTAGATTCAAACAGTGGCAAGCTTGAGAGTAGGTATCACCTGGCATAGCCAGGGGCGCAACACTTATATTGTACACCGACAGGGAATACAAAAGGCACAACGGGTGCAAGGTTAAGTCCCCTGTTGATATTTAAACAATCAGCGACCAATATTCAGAGCAGAAGTGCAGAAAAGCATTTTGCAGCGTTTAACGATTAGGGGGCAATGATTCCAGCCATGTGTTAGCATCCCTGGGGGAAGTAAAAAATCTGGTGGTTTCCCCGTCTTGAACCCTCAATCGTGCTGGGAACAGAACACTGTATCGAATGCCCTTAAGACGCCTGGCAGCCTTCACCTGGTCAAAGGAGCGTCTGAGCCTTTGAGTTTCAACAGAGTAGTCAGGGAAGATAAGTAGCTTGTTATTTTGATGGCGTATTTCTCCCTGCACTCTAGCAGCCCGTAGCACCTCATCCCTGTCACGAAAGTTCAGAAACTTTAGGATAAATGTGCGTGGCGGTGCTCCAGGAGGGCCCGGCTTGGGAGGGATCCGGTGAGCCCGTTCCACCGCATAGAAAGGTGAAAATTGAGCCCCTGGTAGGAGGGAACGCAGCAGGCCTTCAATAAACTCCGTCGGACATTTCCCCTCAGCTCCCTCCGCCAGACCTACAATACGGAGGTTGTTCCTCCTATTACGATTTTCCGCATCTTCGGATTTATATTCCAGTGCTCTAATTTTGGTTTGCAGGGCCCTTAAGTCTGTTCCATGAGACTCTACAGTGTCCTCCACTTGCCCCAGGCGCTGTTCCGCAACAGAAAGTCTGCCCCTAATTTTATCCATGTCCAGCCTTATTAGACCAACATCTAATTGCACAGCATCTACCTTGGAGGTAAGGGTAGTAAGGGAGGCCTGGCAGTTTCCTATAGCAGCCAGGACATCAGCCAGGCCCGGCTGCGTGGAAGGGGACTGCTCCGGCTGTTCTGTCTGGGACGCCATGTCGCTATTGGTGCGCCTCCCAGACCCCACGCGACCCACACAGGCTGCCTCTGTCTCCACCAGATTGGGGGGAAATTTCAACTGCTTACCCCTTCCTCTGGCTGGCCGTGATGATCGGCGGTGCATGTGAAGAATCCGTCAGCTGAAAGACCTGCTGCTGATGCTGCCCAAGGAATCCCCCACGAGTGAGTGCCAGGGGTGGATGTGGTCCCAGGTGCAGCAAAATGGCCGCTGCCCCAGAGACCAGGACAGGGCCTCAGACCCTCCAACCAGCAGCCACAGGGTGCAAAAATGCTGTGGCAGTGCCCACAGGTAGTCCGGTGGCCAGGGCAGGTAACCGGGGGCCTCCAGGGAGCAAGCTGTGGCAGGGAAATGAATAGAGGCTGCCGCCGGGTGTAGCAAGATGGCCGCCGCTCCAGGCAGCAGGCCGGGGCCTCAGTCCCTCCAGCAAGCCGCTACAGGGCTTAAAGTTGCTATGGCAGTGTCTACAGGTGGTCCGGTGTCCAGGGCAGTCAAACAGGGGTCTCTGGGGAGCGGGATGTGGCCAGAAACTGTGTCAGGGCCGCCGCCGGGTGCAGGAAGATGGCCGCCGCTCCACGGACTAGGCCGAAGCCGCGGCCTGTCCTACAAGCAGTCCCCGGGCGGGGATATCCGGCGATCGCGGCCGCGGATGGCACTCCAAAAGGCCAGATTACCTCGATGGCCAGTCAGGGAACAGGATAGGCTTGCTGATCACCACAATTAGGTTAGGATCGCCCGGATTTCAAGAGGATTGTGTTATGAAAGCGGAGCTCCTTCTAAACACGTCCTACCCCATCACTCTCCAGGCCACGCCCCCCCCTCCCTAACTATTCTAATTACTCATGTCACCAGGAATTAAGGTTAGTAGGGATGGGCTGAACACCCCTCGGTTCGGTTCGCACCAGAACATGCAAACAGGCAAAAAATTTGTGCGAAAATGCAAACCCTATTAAAGTCTAAGGGATATGAACATGAAAAATCAAAAGTGCTAATGTTAAAGGCTTATATGCAAGTTATTGCCATTAAAAGTGTATGGGGACCTGGGTACCCCAGGGGACATGTATCAATGCAAAAAAAGTTTTTAAAACAACCGTTTTTTCAGGAGCAGTGATTTTAATAAAGCTTAAAGTGAAACAATAAAAATGAAAAAATCCTTCGGGTCTGGTATGGATTTTTAAGGGGAACTCCACGCCAAAATGTAAAAACATTTTTGGGTCCCCCCCAAAATCCATACCAGACCCTTATCCAAGCATGCAGTCTGGAGGACAGGATGGGCGAGCGCCCCCCCTCCTGAATCATACCAGACCACATGCCCTCAACATAGGGAGGTTGCTTTGGAGTCCCCCATGTTGATGGGGATAAGGACCTTGCCCCCACAACCCTGTCCATTAGTTGTGGGGGTCTGCGGGCCTGGGGGCTTATTAGAATCTGGAAGCCACCTTTAACAAGGAGGCCCCCAGATCCCACCCCCCCTATGTGAATGGGTATGGGGTACAATCCTACCCATTCACCAAAAAAGTGTCAAAAAAGTAAAAACCACAATAGTTTTTGACAATTCCTTTATTAAAAAAGAAAAATGTCCGCGATGTCCATCCATCTTTAATCGCGCTACCCGAAAGACCCAAAAAATGTAAAAAAAAAAAATGAAAAAGCTCCGCCTCCATGAGAGACCTCCCGGCGACTGCTGACTTTTCGTTGTGATAGCTCTTATATAGGCAAGGGCGGGGCCACCCGCTGATGTAACCGGATGACCCCGCACCCTCTGAGGCACATGACATCAGAAGGAGTGGGGTCAGTCGATTATGTTACTGGGTAGCCGCGCCCTTGCCTACATAACAGCTGTCACAGCCAAGAGACAGCAGTCAGCGGAACACCTCCCATCGAAGTGGAGGTTTTTTTTCTCTATTTTTTGGGTCCATCAGGCGGCGTGATTAGAGATGGATGGACATCGCGGGACACTTTTTTTTTTTGTATTGTGTATTGTGGTTTTTACTTTTTGACACATTTTTTGGTGAGTGGCTAGGGGTATAATGTACCCCATACCCATTCACATGGGGAGGTGGGATCTGGGGGCCCCTTGTTAAAGGGTGCTTCCAGATTCTGATAAGCTCCCGCCTGCAGACCCCCACAACCACTGGGCCAGGGTTGTGGGGACGAGGCCCTTGTCCCCATCTACACGGGTAAAAAGGTGATTTGGGGGGGACCCCAAAGCACCCTCCCCATGTTCAGGGCAAGCAGCGTGATA
This sequence comes from Lithobates clamitans, assembly GCA_037952925.1. Taxonomy (NCBI): domain Eukaryota; kingdom Metazoa; phylum Chordata; class Amphibia; order Anura; family Ranidae; genus Lithobates; species Lithobates clamitans. Next base: position 1,773,084 of record JBBGZY010000160.1, read on the forward strand.
TGGTTCAGAAGGGGGGACGCTTGCTTGACCCCACCCATCCTGGCCTGCCAGGCTGCTTGCTTAGATAAGTGTTTGGTATGGATTTTGGGGGGGGACCCTACGCCATTGTTTTTTTTTTTTGGATGTGGAGTTCCCCTTAAAATCTATACCAGAACCAAAGGGCCTGGTACGGATTGGGGGGAACCCATGCCGTTTTTTAAAAAATTTTATCATACGGTTCCCCTTAACCATGTCAATACACTATATTATATACTGTACACTGCACTATATACCCTGCACTGTATTATATATACTACACTGATTGCACTATATACTCTGAACTGCATTATATATACTATACGGACTGCGCTATATGATCTGCAGAAAAATTGGGCCTTAGGTGTTGTCGGTGCCAGAAGACTGTAACCCCTCACAGTTACTCTTGTTGGGTGCAGGAACGTGCCCTGCTGTTAAATGTAATTTCAAAAATGTTAATTACATGTCCCAGACAAATAGGTGCAAAAAAATTGGGCCTTGGGTGTTGGTGGTTCCAGAACACTGTAACCCCTCACAGTTACTTTTGTTGGGCGCAGGAATGGGCCCTGCTGTAAACAATTATTTAAAAAATTTTAATTACATCCCCCAGTCAAACAGGTGGGAAAAAATTGGGCCTTGGTTGTTGGTGCTGCCAGGACACTGTAACCCCTCACAGTTACTCTTGTTGGGTGCAGGAACAGGCCCTGCTGTAAACAATTATTTTAAGAATTGAAATTACATGCCCCTGTTAAACAGGGGCAGAAAGATTGGGCCTTGGGTGTTGGTGGTGCCCTAAACCAAAAATATTGTTGGAAGCTAGCATCATCAAGATTCAGGAGGAATAGGATAGGCAGCATAGGCAGTCTTCAAGGGATCCCAGATCCCTAGCAAATTCAATCAGTTACATCAGCATCAGGGGCTTGATAGCTGCTGATCCAGGACTGATTCCTTTTTATAAATGTGAGCCTATCAACGGAGTCTGTGGACAGGCGCACTCTTTCATCCATTACAAACCCTCCAGCAACACTGAATGTCCATTCAGAAAGCACGCTGGTTGCAAGACAGGCCAATAGCTCGATTGCACATTGAGCAAGTTCTGTCCAGTGGTCCATCCTCAAGACCCAGTAACCCAATGGATGTTCTGTTGGAAAGGTCTCCAAGTCTGCTCTTGCCCCTAGATATTCCTGCACCATATAATGCAGACGCTGGCGATGGTTGCTTGATTTCGAGGACTGAAAAATTGTTTAAAGGCATTGGTCAGCCAGCCACCTTCTCCAGCTCTCTTCTTCTGACCGAATGAAGCCTCAGAAACACGTCGTCCAGAACTAGGAAATAGTAACCTCCCAGGGTCTGGAAAGGTGTTACACAAACTTTTCTTCAAGGCCTCCTAAAGATGTTTCATCCTCGGCTCCCTCTGCGAAGGCAGGGTGAGTTCTGTAACTTTACCCTTGTAACGTGGATCAAGAAGGGTTGCCAGCCAGCAGGGATGAGCCGAACACCCCCCTGTTCGGTTCGCACCAGAACATGCGAACAGGAAAAAAATTCGTTCGAACACGCGAACACCGTTAAAGTCTATGGGACACGAACATGAATAATCAAAAGTGCTAATTTTAAAGGCTAATATGCAAGTTATTGTCATTAAAAGTGTTTGGGGACCTGGGTCCTGCCCCAGGGGACATGAATCAATGCAAAAAAAAGTTTTAAAAACGGCCGTTTTTTCAGGAGCAGTGATTTTAATAATGCTTAAAGTCAAACAATAAAAGTGTAATATCCCTTTAAATTTCATACCTGGGGGGTGTCTATAGTATGCCTGTAAAGGGGCGCATGTTTCCCGTGTTTAGAACAGTCCGACAGCAAAATGACATTTTGAAGGAAAAAACACATTTAAAACTACCGCGGCTATTGCATTGCCGACAATACACATAGAAGTTCATTGATAAAAACGGCATGGGAATTCCCCCACAGGGCAACCCCGAACCAAAATTAAAAAAAAAAAATGATGTGGGAGTCCCCCTAAATTCCATACAAGGCCCTTCAGGTCTGGTATGGATATTAAGGGGAACCCCAGCCAAAATTAAAAAAAAAAATTGACGTGGGGTTCCCCCTAAATTCCATACCAGACCCTTCAGGTCTGGTATGGATTTTAAGGGGAACCCCGCGCCAAAAAAAAAAAAAAAAACGGCGTGGGATCCCCCCAAAAATCCATACCAGACCCTTATCCGAGCACGCAACCTGGCAGGCCGCAGGAAAAGAGGGGGGGACGAGAGTGCGGCCCCCCCCCCTCCTGAACCGTACCAGGCCACATGCCCTCAACATTGGGAGGGTGCTTTGGGGTAGCCCCCCAAAACACCTTGTCCCCATGTTGATGAAGACAAGGGCCTCATCCCCACAACCCTGGCCGGTGGTTGTGGGGGTCTGCGGGCGGGGGGCTTATCGGAATCTGGAAGCCCCCTTTAACAAGGGGACCGCCAGATCCCGGCCCCCCCCTGTGTGAAATGGTAAGGGGGTACTTACCCCTACCATTTCACTAAAAAACTGTCAAAAATGTTAAAAATGACAAGAGACAGTTTTTGACAATTCCTTTATTTAAATGCTTCTTCTTTCTTCCTTCATCTTCTTCTGGTTCTTCTGGCTCTTTTGGTTCTTCCTCCGGCGTTCTCGTCCAGCATCTCCTCCGCGGCGTCTTCTATCTTCTTCTCCTCGGGCCGCTCCGCACCCATGGCATGGGGGGGAGGCTCCCGCTCTTCTCTTCATCTTCTTCTCTTCTTCATCTTCTTCTTCATCTTCTTCTTCTTCTTCTTTTTCTTCTTCTCTTCTTCCTTCTTCTCTTCTTCATTTCTTCTCCGGGCCGCTCCTCAGCCATGCTGGCATGGTGGGAGGCTCCTGCTGTGTGACGGCGTCTCTTCGTCTGACGGTTCTTAAATAACGGGGGGCGGAGCCACCCGGTGACCCCACCCCCCTCTGACGCATGGGACATGACGGGACTTCCCTGTGGCATTCCCCGTGACGTCACAGGGAAGTCCCGTCAAGTCACCGTGCGTCAGAGGGGGGCGGGGTCACCGGATGGCCCCGCCCCCCGTTATTTAAGAACCGTCAGACGAAGAGACGCCGTCACACAGCGGGAGCCTCCCACCATGCCAGCATGGCTGCGGAGTGGCCCGGAGAAGAAATGAAGAAGAGAAGAAGGAAGAAGAGATGAAGATGAAGAGAAGAGCGGGAGCCTCCCCCCTCATGCCATGGGTGCGGAGCGGCCCGAGGAGAAGAAGATAGAAGACGCCGCGGAGGAGATGCTGGACGAGAACGCCGGAGGAAGAACCAGAAGGGCCAGAAGAACCAGAAGATGAAGGAAGATAGAAGAAAGAAGAAGTATTTAAATAAAGGAATTGTCAAAAACTGTCTCTTGTCATTTTTAACATTTTTGACAGTTTTTTAGTGAAATGGTAGGGGTAAGTACCCCCTTACCATTTCACACAGGGGGGGGCCGGGATCTGGGGGTCCCCTTGTTAAAGGGGGCTTCCAGATTCCGATAAGCCCCCCGCCCGCAGACCCCCACAACCACCGGCCAGGGTTGTGGGGATGAGGCCCTTGTCTTCATCAACATGGGGACAAGGTGTTTTGGGGGGCTACCCCAAAGCACCCTCCCAATGTTGAGGGCATGTGGCCTGGTACGGTTCAGGAGGGGGTGGGGCCGCACTCTCGTCCCCCCCTCTTTTCCTGCGGCCTGCCAGGTTGCGTGCTCGGATAAGGGTCTGGTATGGATTTTTGGGGGGACCCCACGCCGTTTTTTTTTTTCTTTTGGCGCGGGGTTCCCCTTAAAATCCATACCAGACCTGAAGGGTCTGGTATGGAATTTAGGGGGAACCCCACGTCAATTTTTTTTTTTTTTTTTGGTTCGGGGTTGCCCTGTGGGGAGTTCCCATGCCATTTTTATCAATGAACTTCTATGTGTATTGTCGGCAATGCAATAGCCGCGGGTAGTTTTAAATGTGTTTTTTTCTTCAAAATGTCATTTTGCTGTCAGACTGTTCTAAACACAGGAAACATGCGCCCCTTTACAGGCATACTATAGACACCCCCCAGGTACGAAATTTAAAGGGATATTACACTTTTATTGTTTGACTTAAAGCATTAATAAAATCACTGCTCCTGAAAAAACGTCCATTTTTAAAACTTTTTTTTGCATTGATCCATGTCCCCTGGGGCAGGACCCAGGTCCCCAAACACTTTTTATGACAATAACTTGCATATAAGCCTTTAAAATGAGCACTTTTGATTTCTCCCATAGACTTTTAAAGGGTGTTCCGCGGCATTCGATTTTGCCGCGAACACCCCAAATTGTTCGCTGTTCGGCGAACGTGCGAACAGCCAATGTTCGAGTCGAACATGAGTTCGACTGGAACTCGAAGCTCATCCCTACCAGCCAGTAATAAACCCTCTCCTGTGTTTGGCAGCCCTGCAGGAATGCTATCTGCTTAAAGTGGGCCTTGAGAGGTCCTCCTCTTCTTCCCACTGTTCTGCCTGAAGTGCCCTGTCCATGATTCCACGAAGCGTGTGGTCCAGCAGGAAGACTAGAGGGACAGTGTCACTGATGCATGCATTGTTGCTGCTCACTATCCTTGTGGCCTCCTCAAATGGTGACAGGACAGTGCATGCATCCTTAATCAGTAGCCGCCGGCGTGGCGAAAAGAAGCAAAGCTCCCCTGAGCCTGTCCTGGTGCCATACTCACACAGGTACTCATTTATGTCCCTCTGCTGTGTGTGCAGCCACTGCAGCATTGCCAATGTTGAGTTCTACCTGGTTGGCATATCACAAATGAGGCGGTTGGTGGGCAGGTTTTATTCCATTGAATGTCTGCCAGCAGAGCACTGGTATTGTATGACCGCTGGAAATGGCCACAGACTTTTATGGGCTGCCTCAGAATTTCCTGTAAGCCTGGGTACCTGCTCAAGAAACACTGCACCACACCAAATTCAGAACGTGTGCCTCCTGTCGAAGGGCGGAGAGAAGATTGGTGCCATTGTCGCATACAACCATTCCTGGCTCCAGCTGACATGGCGTCAACCATCTCTGAGCCTGCCCCTGCAGAGCTGAAAGAATCTCCACCCCAGTGTGGCTCCCGTCCCCTATGCAGACCAAATGAAGCACTGCATATCTTTTAGCCTGACTACTTGCGTAGATCCTTGAACGCTTAGGGAGCACTGCTGGTTCAGAGGACAATTCTGCAGAAGAGCCCATAGAGGAAGAAGAAGAAGAGGAGGGGGTTGTGGAGAGAGAGATGTGGCAGAATCGCCACCAGCTTTTTGGAGGTGTGGTTGCGAAAGAAGCTCCAACACTGAACGCTGTCCTGCATCCTTCCCAGCTGCCACCAAAGTTACCCAGTGCACCGTGAAGGAAAGGTAATGTCCCTGGCCATGCCTGCTGGACAATGAGTCAGCGGTAATATGAACCTTGCTGCTGACCGCCCTGTCCAACAAGGCCAAAAGATTGCCTTCCACATGACGGTAGAGAGCTGGAATGGCCTTACGTGAAAAACAAATTTGTTTTGGAACCTGCCACTGTGGTACAGCACATTCCACAAATTTACGAAAGGGGGCAGAGTCTATCAGCTGAAAAGGCACCAGTTGCAGTGTTTCAGAAACCATGTGTGACAGGCCTAGCCGGGACAGAGGCTTTTGGAGGGGGCTGAATGCCAGCCTCTTGCCAACCGATTATGGGCCCTGGCATTTATGGGAACGGTGCTTTTTGAGAGCTGTATGCCTGGGGACCCTTGAAGTGGCATTACTTTAGATTCCCGTCCATGTCCCCCAAGACACACAGACTCTGGGGACCCTGGATATGCATTGTGATGGGAGTCACTAATAGGGGCACAAGGTGAATGTGAACCCCACTATGATCTGTGCTAGTCAGACTCAATGCTGTATATATGTATATATAATGTGTGCTGTCTCATTGTGTTGTTTACTATTTGCTGTGCTAGTTTGGGGTGGGGCTGTATTCCAATGTTCTATTGTTTCTGTCTGCCTTGGATATCACAGGATGTGTAACTCTATGGAGGGAGGGGGGATTCCTCCAGCAGCCCCCTGCTGATAAGACTGTTTATTGATGAGAAGTTTGAACACACCTGACCTGTGTGTCTATTGTCATTGGACAGTTTAACCCGCCCTCTTTTACAAGGGTGGGGGGAAAGAGTCTCTGAGTTATTTTATCTGTTGTGTCCATGTGTGATAATAAATGAGTTGATTCCTGTTTGACCCTCAAGACAGAGCCTCGTCTTGTATTTGGGGGGGAAGAATTATTCGTATGGGGTTCTTGTTCGGCTTATCGGAGTGTTCGGTAGCTGCCTTTGTGTTCGGAAATGGAACATCCTAAACGGCTTTAACCCCTTTCATACTCGGGGTGCCGTTACATCATGAATCAGATCAAGACAGAAGTACAGTTAAATCACACTTGTTTAATAATAAAAAAAGTAAATAGAACAAACATAGTCAAAACATAGCCAAAGTTTGGTAACGGGAACGGATAGTCAGACAAGCCAAGATGTCAGGAAGCCAGGGATTAGCTTACTTCAGAACAGGCCAGGATATCAGAAAACCAGAGATTCAGCGTAGCAAGACTTTAACAGGCACGCAGGAGAGAGTCTCTGTGATGTTGACCAGGCAAAGGCAGAGAAGATCTGGGCTGGACAGCTTAAGTAAGCAGGACTGATGAGCAGGATATCATCAACAGGTGAATTACTGTGGAGAGATAGAAGCTGGCAATTAACCGGCCAGCTCAGAAAAGGAAGGGCTGAGCCCAGCCCTGACACAGTGCTAGCAATTTGGCCAAGCTAGCATTTAGAGGCTGAGCATGTGGATGGCTAGGACAGTATTTTCTTTTACGGTTCAGCAACTGGGGTAGTGAAATTTTCCTGCTGATATCAACTGGTGGTGTACTGCTAGCAGATTGGCTCCAAGTACTTGTGGCAGCTATTGCTATACCTTCATTGCTCTCAGTGCAGGTTTTGAGAGGACTGGAGCTATAGTAGGGGTTGAGATCACAGATGAGGAGCAAGGTGAAGTCCGCCTTTTTTTATTATGTGGGTCTTTCAGATGCTGTTGCCAATAGACTGCATGGCAGATCGTCATATGTCTTGTCAAGCATATGGTGCACAAGCGAGTGCTGTTCTGGCCACGCTTGATCTGCTTCAGACATAGGTTTCAAACAGCAACAGTGCGATCTACTGTACATGTGTCAAAAAAAGCCCACACCAATGTATTTTGTACTGTGTACATGCCCGCACTGTATTATGTACTGTACACCGGCTGCACTGTATTATATACTGTACACCGCCGAATGCACTGTGTATATATAGTCTACACTAAATGCAGAGTGTGTGTATATATATATATACAGTCAGATCCATAAATATTAGGACATTGACACAATTCTAATGTTTTTGGCTCTATACACGACCATAAAGGATTTGAAATGAAACAAACAAGATGTGCTTTAACTGCAGACTTTCAGCTTTAATTTGAGGGTATTTACATCAGGTGAACGATGTAGGAATTACAACAGTTTGTATATGTGCCTCCAACTCTTTAAGGGACCAAAAGTAATGGGACAGATTAACAATCATCCATCAAACTTTCACTTTTTAATACTTGGTTGCAAATCCTTTGCAGTCAATTACAGCCTGAAGTCTGGAATGTATAGACATCACCAGATGCCGGGTTTCATCCCTGGTGATGCTCTGCCAGGCCTCTACTGCAACTGTCTTCAGTTCCTGCTTGTTCTTGGGGCATCTTCCCTTCAGTTTTGTCTTCAGCAAGTGAAATGCATGCTCAATCAGATTTAGGTCAGGTGATTGACTTGGCCATTGCATAACATTCCACTTCTTTCCCTGAAAAAACTCTTTGGTTTCTTTCGCAGTATGCTACGGGTCATTGTCCATCTGCACTGTGAATCGCCGTCAAATTAGTTCTGAAGCATTTTGCTGAATATGAGCAGATAATATTGCCCGAAACACTTCAGAATTCATCCTGCTGCTTTTGTCAGCAGTCACATCATCAATAAATACAAGAGAACCAGTTCCATTAGCAGCAATACATGCCAACGCCATGACACTACCACCATCATGCTTCACTGATGAGGTGGTATGCTTTGGATCATGAACAGTTCCTTTCCTTCTCCATACTCTTCTCTTCCCATCACTCTGGTACAAGTTGATCTTGGTCTCATCTGTCCATAGGATGTTGTTCCAGAACTGTGAAGGCTTTTTTAAAGGTTGTTTGACACACATACACCTACCTCCTGGGGAGTGTTCTTGATCTGGCCAACAGTTGTGAAGGGTGTTTTCTTCATGATGGCTTGCTTCACTGATAGTGACAGCTCTTTGGGTCTCATATTGAGAGTTGACAGCAACAGATTCCAAATGCAAATAGCACACTTGAAATGAACTCTGGACCTTTTATCTGCTCCTTGTAAATTGGATAATGAGGGAATAACACATACCTGGCCATGGAACAGCTGAGCAGTCAATTGTCCCATTACTTTTGGTCCCTTAAAAAAAGGGAGGCACCTATACAAACTGTTGTAATTCCTAAACCGTTCACCTCATTTGGATGTAAATACCCTCAAATTAAAGCTGAAAGTCTGCATTTAAAGCACATCTTGTTAGTTTCATTTCAAATCCATTGTGGTGGTGTATAGGGCCAAAAAGATTAGAATTGTGTCGATGTCCCAATATTTATGGACCTGACTGTATATATATATATATATATACTAGACTGTGTATACATATATATATTAATACACCGCCTGAAGTGTATTATATACTGTACACCACAGAATGTACTGTATATATATATATATATATATATATATATATATATATATATATATATATATATATATATATATATATATATATATATATATATATATATATATATATATATATATGTATATATATATATATATATATGTATATATGTACATATATATATATATATATATATATATATATATATATATATATATATATTGTGATGGACCCCCGTACTCAAGATGTCCACTGCAAATGCTTCCTCTGTCCGGTACCACACAATCCAAGCGTTCCCATTCACTAGTCGTAGCTCAGTGTAGGGTAAAACATCAGACCACACCAGTCTTGGAGTACATCAGGAATAGCCTTTTATTTGAGATCTCACACAAATATATACAGCAGGATGACAGTACAAACTGTAGCCAGAAACCTAATTAACATGAGATAACTATCTAATCCTTTAGACAGCCTAGGTGACTAAGAGACATGAACTTTAGGACAGACTTGCTGTCTTTTAGCTTAGAAGACACAATCAACATTATCATAAATCAACACAGAAAACCTTCACACAATAGCTGAGTTAATTAACACAAACAACAATGGGTGAAATACTCTTAGAGCCCACACTGGCCTTATTTACAATAAACACATTATAGCAGACAACGGATGGCTGTAGTTGATGACATCAGCATCTTCTATGAGCCTCAACATTATGAATCAGTCACTACTTATAATATGGCATATACAGGGTTCCCAGAGTTTTGTGTTTTTGGGGGACATGGACTTGAATCCAAAGTAACATTACTTCAAGTTCCCCAGGCATACACCTCGCAAAGAGTATTGTTCCCTTAAAATCCAGGGGCCATAATCAAAAGGCAAGAGGCTAGCATTCAGTTCTCTCCAAAAGCCTCTGTCCCGGCTAGGTCTGTCACACATCTCCCCTTTCGGCAAGAGACTAACGCAGAAGGAGACCCGAGACGGGTTGACTCTGAAGTTAGTTCATAGTTCCAGTCCCCTAACGCCTGTACCCACACAGCACCCCAAAAAAATTGTCCCAAACATAGCGTTACTTACCCAGCCAACCTCTGCCTCTCTCAGAGAACATGCCCGCCACTGGGGACAGGCCTGGACTGGCCCTTCTCCCTGGAGTCCTTTCAGCCACTGGAGAGAAGACAGGGTGACTGGGCTCACTCCGTAATGCTGTTAGGGATCTGGGCCAACTGCCCAGCATCCCTGGGGTATACAAGTGGGGACTGAAGTCCCATCCACTTTTAATAGGTGAAAATCCCCCAGTGCTTGCAAAGCATGACTGACATCCTCCTGTCTCAGTGCCGCACCATTTTCTGGGGTTGTTTCAGTGGAGACCGAAGTCCCATCCACTACCACAGGAACTCCCTCTTCTGTTAGTTGAGGGCAGAGGCCATCAGCACTCTGCCCAGTTGCCAGCCCTTCTGCTGGTCTGCTGCGAGTGGAGACTGCAGTCCCATCTACCGATATTAGCTCAAGCTGCAGTTGTGCGGTGCCAATTGCATTCTCTTCTTGGGTCCTGATCTGCTGCTCGGGAGTGACCACCACCTCCTCACCCTGGGCCCCCAAAACTGCCACAGGTGTGGGGCAGAGGTCTTGGAACCTCTGTCTGGTGGCCAGCGCTTCAGCTGGGGAAGTTTCTTGTAACTGTTTAACTGTAACTGCTGTTGGTGCTGGGCAGAGCACAGTGAAGTTTGGCCCTAATACCAGCTCTTCTGCTGGGGGCTCACCAGGTTGTTTTTCCTCAGCAGAAAAGTCTATCAAATCCCCTGTCTCTGCAACTGGTGTCTGGGGACAGAGGTTCGCCATCTGTCCATGGAACCCAGAAGATGCTATCGGTGCTGGGCAGAGGTTAGCAGAGCTCTGCCCTGTTGTCAGCACTTCAGCTTTGGGGATGGCAATCTCCAGATTTTCCACTGCCGAGTCTCTGGCATGCTGCTGGACAGGCACTTTCCTCCATCCAACCTTGTCTTGTGCAGAAACAGGTTCGTCAAGGTCAGTCAGTACTTGCTGCATCCGCCATAAGACCTCTGCGTTCATAGCTGCGGGGCCAGGTGGGCAAAGCACACTGTTACTATGCCACCATGCCAACTCTTCAGCCAGGATTTCAGAGCTGTCGGCTGGTATTTCCTGATAGTCCCAGGCAAAGGGAGCTCCACCCTGCTGCTGAGCAGAGTCTAGCAGCTGTCTGTAGACGATCTCCAGCTCCCATTCCTGAATGGCCAGAAACTCCAAATCTTCCTGTGCCCAGAGCACTTCCAAGACATTTAGTCTTTGCTCTCTGTGCTCCATTATTTCCATCAAACGCCACTCCAGACCACTCCCAAAGTCAGGGTCCCTGGACAGCCTCCAGTACAACAGTCCCAGGCCATCATAGTCAAAGCCTTTCATGGGGCTGTCATCCACTGTCCACAGGCACACTTGGGTTACATACTACTGGAGGGCTCTGTAGCTCTCGTCCAACCGCTTTTCTGCCCGGATCAGCCTGCTTAACTCAGCTGTCCACTCCTGGTTCGGTTGTTCCCCCAATAACAGCATTCGTACTTCATACTGGGACCAGTACCTTACATGGATGGAGGGGAGACTTTTTCCCTGGTGGTGCTGCTTGAGAGCTAGCGCTTTCTTCCAGAGTTGTAGGCGGACAGAATCATACCATCCCAGCCAGACCTGCACCAATACTGGTCCTCTGTGCTGTATCTGCATCTCTCGCAAGCTCCTTTGGAATTGCTCTTCCATGACAACGTATCTGTACGTCTCCAATCCTTGGATCCAGGTGATGGTTTGGATGTGTTCACGGCAAGGAAGCACGATACCACCACTGCCAGCCAATTGTGACGGACCCCCCTACTCAAGATATCCGCCGTAAATGCTTCCTCTGTCCAGTACCACACAATCCAAGACCCCTTAGCTTTCCCATTCACTAGTCGTAGCTCAGTGTAGGGTAAAACATCAGACCACACCAGTCTTGGAGTACATCGGGAATAGCCTTTTTTTTGAGATCTCACATAGTTACATAGTTAGTAAGGTTGAATAAAGACACCAGTCCATCCAGTTCAACCTGAGTGAGTGTGGGTCTACAACCCTGACCCTTGTCCCTAACCCTGAACATCGCACACTCACATCAATCCCTACCCTCAATCCAAGGTCCCCATTCATATACTAGGGCCAATTTTGGACAGAAGCCAATTAACCTACCAGCATGTCTTTGGAGTGTGGGAGGAAACCGGAGTACCCGGAGGAAACCCACGCAGGCACAGGGAGAACATGCAAACTCCAGGCAGGTAGTGTCGTGGTTGGGATTCGAACCAGCGACCCTTTTTTACTGCTAGGTGAGAGTGCTAACCACTGCACCACTGTGCCACCCTGTGTCACACAAATATATACAGCAGGATGACAATACAAACTGTAGCCAGAAACCTAATTAACATGAGCTAATTATATAATCCTTTAGACAGCCTAGGTGACTAAGAGACGTGACCTTTAGGACAGACTTGCTGCCTTTTAGCTCAGAAGACACAATCAACATTATCATAAAGCAACACAGAATAGCAGAGTTAATTAACACAAACAACAATGGGTGAAATACTCTTAGAGCCCACGCTAGCCTTATTTGCAATAAACACATTATAGCAGACAACAGGTGGCCGGAGTTGATGACATCAGCATCTTCTATGAGCCCCAACATTATGAATCAGTCACTATTTATAATATGGCATATACAGGGTTCCCAGAGTTTTGTGTTTTGGGGGACATGGTCCTGAATCCAAAGTAACATTACTTCAAGGTCCCAAGGCATACACCTCACAAAGAGTATTGTGCCCTTAAAATCCAGGGCCCATAATCAGAAGGCAAGAGGCTAGCATTCAGTCCTCTCCAAAAGCCTCTGTCCCGGCTAGGTCTGCCACATATATATATTAATACACCACCTGAATTGTGTTATATACTGTACACCACTGAATGCACTGTATACAGTATATATATTAATACACTACCTGCAAGCTACTAACTAACTGCCTAATCTAGCTCAAGTTATAGTAATCTCTAGATCTGTCCACTCCAACACACTACATAAATGCCTTATATAGTGTGGACTTAGCCCCCTGAGCCATGATTGGCTAAAGGCACCCTACCTTTGGCCAATCATAAGGGGCATTGCTAGGTGGTAAAAAGACCAGGGGCTTCAGCCCGAAGTCCAAGGCCGGAAATGGGGGGGTGGTGTATGTGAGGCAGGCTTTTCTTTTGGCTGGACTGTTACCTACCTGACCTACATACACTGACGGTAGTGACCTACATACACTGACCTACCTTACCTACATACACTGACCTACATACACTGACCTACCTGACTTACATATACTGACCTACATAAACTGACCTACATACACTAGCCTACATACACTGACCTACCTGACCTACATACACTGACCTACATACACTGACGGTAGTGACCTCCATATACTGACCTACATGACCTACATACACTGACCTACATGACCTACATACACTGACCTATCTACACTGACTTACATACAGTGATCTACCTACCCTGACCTAACTACACTGACCTACATACACTGATGGTAGTGACCTACATACACTGATCTACATACACTGACTTTTCTACACTGACCTGCCTGACCTACATACACTGACATTTATTTATACTATCTGACCTACCTCAGCTCAGCCGGCACTCGGCCGCACTCGGCCACACCCGGCGGCGCTCGGGATCAGATCGGTCCTGACGCTCGCCGCTAACAATGGAGAGCTGCATGCCTGAGACTTGGGGCTTTTCGGGTCACATTTGGGGCTTCAGCCCCCCCTCCCGACGCCCCTGCCAATCATGGCTCTCGCACCCTGCCTTTGGCCAATCATGGCTCTCGCAGCAGAGTGCGCTGTGATTGGCCAAAGCATGCAGGTCAGGTGCATGGTTTGGCCAATTATCAGACGCCAATGCACTGCGAGATCGAGATATGGGGTTGTTCCGCGGTGGTCAAATTTCCCACGAATGCCCCATAATGTTCGATATGTGGTGAACGGCCAAACACCTGATGTTCGAGTCGAACTTATGTTCGACTCGAACATCGGGCCCATCCCTAAAGGTTAGGGTAAATTCAACATTTTGAGCTGTTACCAGAACAGGAAATAGAGGGGAAATCATACAGATTTCTCTCACCTTCAAAATAAATAATTTCACTTCCTGTTATATCTACAGGACAGGAAGTGAAATCTCAGTATTGAGACATGGAGGGCAAAGAAAAAAAAAATCTGACAGCATTTTTGAAGTTGGATCCATAGATGGATCCAATCTCAGCCGGTTCAGCAGGGACCGGCTAAGATTCGATCTATCTATGGCAGGCTGGTTGTACTGAATTTGATCCATCGGAATTATTTGCATAGCAGTAATCATTGTGTTCTGCTGGCAGGTAAGGCTCCCTATCGACAGAGTACAATAGCCCTGCGGGAGGAATTCCCCCATCAACACTGACTGTTAATGGGGGGATAAAGCGAAATGAAAAAAGGGGAAAAAAGGGTGAAATAAAAAAAAATTGGCTTTAGATATACTATACTTTACCTGTGCCAGCACAGATCATGTGTCAGAGAAATACCATTTTGGACCACTCTTTCTGAAAATGTTAGTAGTCCTGCTGTCCTAATTGCTACAGAACTTAGATTAGGATGAGGATATCTAATTGTAGCTAATATTTCCCCCATTCAGAAACACTGTAAATTACAGCTGTAGCAGAAAAATGCCTGTTGAGAAAAGTTAGAAAGTAAACTTAAAGCTAAGTTCACACAGGCAGCCAAGATGGTAAAAACAAGCAGCTGATCTATGTATTTACTACCCCCTACTGCCTACCTACAAACTTACATGACAGCTGTTCAGGCAAATCCTCACTGCCATCAAGGTGTGTCAATTTAAACTCTACAAGTCGCATTCCATCCGCAAAACACACCCAATAAAATGAATAGGACTGTGACACAACAATGTGGCAAATGCATGCCATGTGGTTGTGGCACGATATGCCATGTGGTTGCAGCACAGTAAAGCAAAAGGCAGCTGTATCATCTTTTGACACCTGCAAACTGGCACTTATCCATGGTGGATCACTTTTTGGAGTGGTGGTAAAGTCTGCTGGCCATGTTAAAGAGGCCATAACTTACATCCGGCTTCTGCCTCTGGCATCTAGGCAGGGGTGATTTCAAATTTCTTCTGAGGACATCCTGAGGATGAGAAGATTCTTCTGTACTATGCTGTAAGATCTTCTCATGAGATTTGGGATACTCATCACTCCGAGGATCTCGCTGGAAGGATGGCTAGGTTACCTTCTTCTGTGTGGAAGTGGGTGCAGGGTAAGAATATCTTAACTTTTCTCCACAATTTTTTTCTACAGCTATGGGCCAGTATGGAATAAGTGACCTTGCACTTTGTTGCAAGATGTGTTTTATTACAACTATACATTCATACATTTTCCATTTCAGTGACTCTAAAATTACTGTAAACAGGGGATTAATATGTCTGCAGATGTTTAACATGTCCATACAATGTTTAATTGTGACTAGTCTCCGGCCCTGACATACAAGAGAGTACATTACAATGCACAGGGCTTTAATCCCAGAGAGTAGGTGCAGGTACACCCCCCTTTCAAGTCAGCCCTTGTCTCCCCCCATCCACCTCCAAGCACCGTCCCTTGGTTCCACCACTTTTCTTGGTGCTAGGTAGTTTTAATGGAATTTGCAAGTGAAAGGCAATAAAATAGAACCCTTGCAGTCAGCAACAACAGACCCTCCAGTAAAAATAGACCACTCCCGGCATCAATAGACCCCCTCAGCAACAATAGATTTCCCTAGCAACAATAGATCCCTCCCAGCAACTATAGCCCCCCCAGGAACAATAGCCCCTGCCCCCAAGCTACAATAGATCCACTCCAGCAACAATAGATCTCCCAGTAGCCAGCAACACTAGACCCCTCCCTCAACAGTAGATCTCTCCCATTAACAATTGACCCCCAGCAAATATAGATCCCCCCACCGGCAGCAATAGATCCCCCCAGTGACAAAAGATCCCCCAGCAGCCAGCATGAATGGACCCTCCAGCATACCCCAGCACTCCTTGTCATTATATACATTCAGTGCTGGAGGTGGAGGAGCTGCGTTCCCCTGCGTTCCCACTGAAAAAAAAGCCCTGACAATGCATAGGATAAAGGTTAATAAAAGTTTAATGCCACTTACACACGAGCGGACTTTACGGCAGACTTTGCCCGGCGGACTTTTCAACGTACTTTATGACAGACTTTCTGAATGAACGGACTTGCCTACACACAATCCACCAAAGTCTGTTGAATTTGTACATGATGACGTACGACCAGACTAAAACAAGGAAGTTCATAGCCAGTAGCCAATAGCTGCCCTAGAGTGGCTTTTTGTCCATTGAACTAGCATACAGACGAGCAGACTTTTCGACCGGACTCGAGTTTGACGGATTGATTTAAAACATGTTTCAAATCTAAGTCCGTCCAACTTTTGAGAAAACAAAGTCCGCTGGACCCCACGCACGATCGAATTGTCCGTCGAAATCCCGTCCGCCGGGCAAAGTCTGCCGTAAAGTCTGCTCGTCTGTACGCAGCATTATACATTAGGATCTGATACTGAACCTTATCCTTTTCAAATTTTATAGACACATGTGTGCTCTTCATTACATGTTTTGTTATAAACAGCAGGGCATAAAATAATTAAACTTATTAATGTTGCTGGTTTCAGACTCATACTTTGTTACATTAATTAATATGTATGTTCTGATTTGTTCATAAAAATTTCAGTCGAAACATTCCATGTGAATAGCTGTTTCTTACTCTATATTTAGATACTCATTTATTTTATTGCAGTTATTACGTTTGTATGTGTGGAGATGGAGCAAATGATTGTGGGGTAAGTGATTTTTATGTTAAATTTTGAAAAGGTGGCATCACATTGTAAGTCTTAAACTTCGGTTCTTTATAATACTGTTAAGTTTCAATAATTCAGTTTTCGAAATAATTTTTATCATTTTACCAACAATTAAACATTTGGCCTGTTTTCTTTCAACAAAGAGATTCATTAGCTTTAATTTCTTTACTGTCCCCAGTGCCTCCTCAATAATTATAGAACAAAATGTTGTTTCCATCACCGATCTGAACACCATTCTTCAGTAGGACTTCATTTTGGAACCAAATTCTGATTCCTTACAAATACAATTGGAAAGGATCATGAAGGAATTTAGGGAGTATGGGTATTCCAAAAAGATTTAAAAAAAATAGGTATAAAGAGATATTTACCCTTTTTTTATACTATTCGGATTGGGTTTGTGTCTCAGTGGATACAGGGCTATTTATTGACTACCTGGATTCAATATCTTTCTACACCAGATGTGATACTGTATAAATATACACCTTGGAGCCTAGAAAGAGTAAGAATGTTTCATGTTCGGTGGTTGGATTTGTGTGACAAATACTGATGCTATTTGCACAGGATCTGCCATTACAGGAACAATATGTGAAAGACTGTAGTCCTGTTGTGCATAATTAGCTTGCCATCTCACAGACTTGTATGATTTGTATGAAAATATACAGAATAAACAGTGCCTTGCAAAAGTATTCACCCCCTTGGCATTTTTTGAGTTTTGTTGCCTCACAACCTAGAATTACCATGGATTGTTTGAGGATTTGCATCATTTAATTTACAAAACATGCCCTCAACTTTGAAGATTTTTTTTTATTGTGAAGCAAACAACAAATAGGACAAAATAACAACAGAAAAAGTCAATGTGCATAACTATTCCCCCCCCCCCTAAAGTCAATACTTTGCAGAGCCACCTTTTGTGGTTATCACAGCTCCAAGTCGCTTTGGATAAATCTCTATGAGCTTGCCACATTTTACCACTGGAATTTTTGCTTATACCTCCTTGCAAGACTGCTCCAGCTCCTTCAAGGTGGATGGTTTGAGCTTGTGTACAGCAATCTTTAACTATGACCACAGATTTTCTGTTGGATTGAGGTCTGGGCTTTGACTAGGCATTTCCAACACATTTACATGTTTCCCCTTAAACCACTCAAGTGTTGCTATATCAGTGTGTTTGGGGTCATTGTCCTGCTGGAAGGTGAACCTCTGTCCTAGCCTCAAATCACACACAGAGTGGTACAGGTTTTGCTCAAGAATATCCCAGTATTTAGCACCATCCATCTTTCCCTGAACCCTGACCAGTTTCTCAGTCTTGACTGCTGAAAAACATCCCCTGTTACCACCATGTTTCACTGTGGGGATGGTGTTCCTTGGGTGATGTGATGTGTTGGGTTTGCGCCAGACATAGCATTTTCTTTGATGGCCAAAAAGTTCAATTTTAGTCTCATCAGACCAGAGCACCTTCCTCCATACATTTTGGGAGTCCCCCACATGCCTTTTCGCAAACTTCAAATATGCCATTTTGATTTTTGCTGAAAGTAATGGCTTTCTTCTGGCCACTCTGCCATAAAGCCCAACTCTATGGAGGGTATGGTTATTGTCGTCCTATGTACAGATACTCTAGTCTCTGCTGTGGAACTCTGCAGCTCCTCCAGGGTTACCTTAGGTCTCTGTGCTGCCTCTCTGATTAATGCCCTTCTTGCCCGGTCTGTGAGTTTTGGTGTGCGGCCGTCTCTTGGCAGGTTTGCTGTTGTGCCATGTTCTTTCCATTTGGTTATGATAGACTTGATGGTGATCCTAGGGATCATCAAAGATTTGGATATTTTTTTATAACCTAACCCTGACTTGTACTTCTCAACAACATTGTCCCTTACTTGTTTGGAGAGTTCCTTGGTCTTCATGGCAGTGTTTGGTTAGTGGTGCCTCTTTCTTAGGTGTTGCAGCCTCTGGGGCCTTTCAAAAAGGTGTATATATGTAATGACAGATCATGTGACACTTATATTGCACACAGGTGGACATCATTTTACTAATTATGTGACTTCTGAAGGTAATTGGTTGCACCAGAGCTTTTTATGGGCTTCATTACAAAGGGGGTGAATACATACGCACATGCCAATTATCAGTTTTTTATTTCTGAAAAATAGTTTTATGTATGTATTTTTCAAATTTTACTTCACCAACTTAGACTAATGTGTTCTGATCCAGCACATATAATTCAGATTTAAAAAACTTTGAACTACTAACCTATTTTGTTACTAATGTAACAAAATAGGTAAAAAGCCAAGGGGGGGGGGGGGGGTGAATACTTTGGCAAGGCACTGTACCTTGCTCTGTGTGGACTACGGGGTGGCATTTCACAAGATAAGCTTCAGTTCTGATCTTCACATAAAGTACTGTATATGTAAACCCTCACCTTGTAATACAACCCATTCAGTTTAAAATAGAAATGAAAAACAAAAATAGAAATTAAAACATACACATATTTATATGTGTATATGTGTATATATATATATATATGTGTGTGTGTGTGTGTGTGTGTGGTGAAGGGAAGCGCTGACAAATCAATTAGTTACTCGTCTGCTGCACCTGAAATACCCTAAATACCAGTAATAAAAAGTGATTGATTGTGTGAAGATGCGATGACTCTGTGTGAAAAGGTAAGTAATCTTACAGTGAACACTGCAAATTAATTAAAAACCTATGCGGGTCTAAAAAAATATATACATACATATACTAAATGAACCAATAAACGTTGTTGCCTAATGTGTACACAAAAAAAATAAGACATAGGCCTTTTTCACATGGCCGGTCCGTTCAGGTCTGCCTGTCAGTTTTTTAGGCGGACCTGAACGGACGCTCCATAGACCTCTATGGAGCGTCCGATGTCAGTGGTGACATGTCCACTGACATCCGACCCGCTCCGATCCGAAAAAGTGTGACAGAGGAAAAACCTACTTTTCCATCCGTCTGCGGATCGGATCGGTTGACGACGGACTCTACGGTCCGTCCTCATCCGATCCCCCATAGGGGAGAGCGGCGCTCTGACAGGTCCGTCACTGCACAGTGTGCAGAGACAGATCTGTCATCTGCCTGCTCAGCGGGGATCGACGGAGCAGTCCCCCGCTGAGCAGAGCGGGCTCCGTACATGGACATGTCCGTGTGAAGGAGCCCTAAAACAATTAGAAACAACAGGCGTATAGTCTTGATTAGAATGACCTGTAACCAATAAATATATACATAGTATAGTCTCCAGTTCTAGTAAATCAAACACTGTCTGTCCTAACAAAAGGTGAAAAATTTTGAAACTGCCCTCCTGCATTGTATGTTACTGGGGACAAATACACATGTGACTGTCAAGGAATTCTTAGAATCAGCCATGACACCTTCTCCTTACAAAGCTGTAAATCAGGCATCCATTCAAGCCCTCGTAGAATGGTATTGAGGAACCCACTCCATCAGCCGTAGATGAGCAGC
Source organism: Lithobates clamitans (assembly GCA_037952925.1). Classification (NCBI taxonomy): domain Eukaryota; kingdom Metazoa; phylum Chordata; class Amphibia; order Anura; family Ranidae; genus Lithobates; species Lithobates clamitans. The sequence goes on from JBBGZY010000160.1 coordinate 1,793,345, forward strand.
TATACTTGCCAATTCATCCGGGTCTTCTGGGAGCTGTTGTCCACCGCGAACCTCCGTGATTTGGTAGACAGAGGAATACATTCCAAAGCTGTGGATCAGCACACATGCTCCGTGACCTTTGCGGGTCTAGTAAGCAGCCAATTTTATTACTTTTGAACACGGTGGTGTCTTCATATCGTAGTCTGTAAAGTGCCTATACACCTTGGAATGGGCATCTGTTTGATTTGGAATTTATGAGACAATTGGTTTTGCTCTCAATTCAGCCAATTCACTCTGTTGAATCAGATCTGCTTCCATACTGAATTTTTAGAACCTGAGAGAGACTGCTTACAGTATATCTCTATTCTTTTACCCGTCATTCAATTTCCGAACATACACATGTTGTGTTCAGTTGTATTGGTTTCACTCATTTATTGTGTACACACAGGCATCAGATACTATGTATATATTTTTTGGTTACAGGTCATTCTAATCAAGACTATGCGCCTGTTGTTTCTAATTGTTTTAACCTTATTTTTGTGTTCACATTTATTGGTTAATTTTCATTGTGAGATTACTTACCTTTTCACAAAGAGTCAGCGCATCTTCCCACAATCAATATGTATATATACTGTCTATCTATCTATCTATCTATCTATCTATCTATCTATCTATCTATCTATCTATCTATCTATCTATCTATCTATCTATCTATCTATCTATCTATCTATCTATCTATCTATCTATCTATCTATCTATCTATCTATCTATCGATATATATATATATATACACTATATTACCAAAAGTATTGGGACGTCTGCCTTTACACAGACGTAAACTTTCATGTCATCCCAGTCTTACTCTGTAGGGTTCGATATTAAGTTGGCCCACCCTTTGCAGCTATAACAGCTTCAATTCTTCTGAGAAGGCTGTCCACAAGATTTAGGAATGTGTCTATGGGAATGTTTGACCATTCTTCCAAAAGTGCATTTGTAAGGTCAGGCACTGATGTGGATGAGAAGGCCTGGCTCACAGTCTCCGCTCCAATTCATCCCAAAGGTGTACTATCGGGTTGAGGTCAGGACTGGAGCGCAGTTATGTTGGAACAGGAAGGAGCCATCTCCAAACAGTTCCCACAAAGTTGGGAGTGTGAAATTTTCCAAAATGTCTTGGTATGATGATGCCTTAAGATTTCCCTTCACTGGAATTAAGGGGCCAAGCCCAACCCCTGAAAAACGCCCCCACACCATAATCCTGACTTCAACCCGATAGAACACCTTTAGGATGAATTAGAGTGGAGATTGTGAGCCAACGTCAGTGCCTGATCTCACAAATGCGCTTCTTGAAGAATGGTCAAACATTCCCATAGACACATTCCTAAACCTTGTGGACAGCTTTCCCTAAAGAGTTGAAGCTGTTATTGCTGCAAAGGGTGGGCCAACTCAATATTGAACCCTACGAGCTAAGACTGGGATGCTATTAAAATTCATGTGTGTGTGTAAAGGCAGGCGTCCCAATACTTTTGGTAATATAGTGTGTATATATCACTTATAAATATATATATATATATATATATATATATATATATATATATATATATATATATTTATAAGTGATCTCATAATCTCTGTTCTTAGCTGTTAAGGAGCTTAGAGCCAGTATCTGACCCCCCTGGGGTGAATGTGCTCATGCCTAGTGTGGTCAGTTTGAAATAGGAAAGTGGGGGACTGGCAGGATCAACAGGTATTTCACACGAAGGAAGAAAAGAACACTTTTGCATGCAAGTACGTGGTACAGCAGGCCAATATCTTGAATGTGAAAGGTTGGGTTAACTTATTCTTTAAGTCTGATTTTCACCTTACCATATTTGGCTATTGGAAGTTATCTTGATATACTGTACTGTATGATCGGTTTACTTTTGTTACTTGGATGTTTTACAATGCCACATATACAGCTATTTGAACATTTTCAAAATTTCCTATATACAGTAGCTATTAAACGTTATCCTAATTAATGGGAGGTCTACTGAGGTGTCACCTGAATGTACAACTGGGAATGAGTGATGGTTAGATGATTATCATTGTCATTATCATTATGTGTGCTCCTACAAAAGTGTCAGAGACACAATATCATTTCTCTTTCTTTCATTGACGGACACAACTCCTTTAATTCTTGACCTTAGGGTTATCACGCCACTTAGGAGAGGACTAGGCAGAACATGTAAAACATGTAAAAACAGCAAGACTGCACAGCACCTCCCAGGGGGCGGTCCCTCTGGCTATAACCCCTCACCCTGCTTCCTGCAGCTCAGTTTTTTTTCTGCCTAGTGTAGGAGAAGGATCTGGCTCCCTGAGGGGACCATTGGTCCTGGGAATTTTATTCATTTGTTCTAAAATTTGATCCTGTGATCTACAATCAACAGCCGGGCTGGGTGATAGGCTGGATAATATAGATCCTTGTAGTCTCCCCAGCCTGTCCATCGAGCGTGAGCAGACCCTAGCTATGCGCTGGGTCAGCCACAACATGCCCCTTTCTGCTCCTGGGGCGGCCAGTGAGCTATATGCTCCGGGGCACACATATGACCGGGCTACTGCTGTCCGTGTCACAGTGTGCCGTGGCTAACAGCCACCCTGTACTGCTCGGGTAATGGGTATGTGGTGGAATGCGTCTGGCAATCCCATCAGGAGGGGTAAGTATGGCCCTCCCTGCCTAGGCAGGATGGAGCAGCTGGGCATTCCCTGGGGGGCCGACTAGGGGGTCTCTCACTCCCCCTTTTCCTCTCTCCCTATCCCTCATTTCCTCCTCCCCCTGCTGGGGCCACTGTGTGACTGGGCATGAGGTGCCATGTATGTACCTGGCCAGGGGTCCTCTGGGGGGGCTCCAGGCTTTGACGGGGGCTGCACTGGCTGTCAGGGTCCATTTTTTCTTTACTGTCCTTTTTTACTTCTCTGTGATGTGCTTGGGCTATTTTGCATGAGGAGAGGCCGCTGCGTATTTTCCTGTAGTCTTATGCATTGTATGTTCTGTAAGCCTTTTCTAGAATGTTCGGCGGCCATTTTCTTGGTGATTTTTACTAGGACGTCCGGCGACCATTTTCTTGTAGCCTCAGCGCATTTTTACCTCTAGTGCTGGGTCTGTGTACCACAGAACAGCGCGTTTTTCACTCTGAACACTTTGTGACTGAAACAGGGCAGAGCAGTCAGCGGCAGCACAGCGCAGCGCAGCACTCGGTCAGGGTGGTGAGTCCTGCGGAGGGGCCCCTCAGTCTGTGAGCAACTAGGAGGGTGGGATTTGTGTACCTTGCCTTAAGTCCCCAAGTTGTGGCAGGCCAGTGAGGGTCAGCATGGCATCAGAAGCTGGTGCTTCTTCCCTAGACATCCCTGCTATTGCAACCGGCTCACCTGCTAAAACTGCGGTGCCTATGGATGCTTTGTCGGTGGTCCTGGAGACCTTTGTGGCGAGGGTGGAAGCGGTGTGTGGGCGCAAGGGGGGTAAAAAAATGTCCCCTGCCCCCTGTCTTCTGGGGAGAGCTCTGATTCAGACTCGGGTCCAGCGATGCCTGGCGGTCCCTGTTCTGACGTGTCAGAGGATGCGGACCAGGACTGTTCGGACAGTGAGAATGACTCTGTGTCTGGGTTAGTGCAGGAAAAAGCACTAGTAGGAGCACTTATTACTGCGGTGCGGGATACCCGGAAGATACAGGATGCAGCAGGACCCTCTGCTGAGGTGGCGGTCCCTTTTGGGTCCCGCAAACTGGCCTGCACACCTAAGGTGTTTCCGTATTTGACTTATTTTGATAAGTTCATCTACAAGGAATGGGGAAGCCTGCAACGGACCTTTTCAGTCCCAAGAAGAATGCGTTACCCCTTTGAGGAGAGCCTCCTGAAAAAATGGGAGTCTCCCCCGGTCGTTGACCCCCCGGTATCCAGGTTAAATAAAGTAACCATGATTCCGGTAGAAGGGACTCCTGCCTTCAAGGACCCAGCCGACAGGAGGGCCGAGGCAGTGGCCCGGTCCATGTTTACGGTGGTGGGGTCAGCGTTACGACCTGTGCTAGCCACGGTGTCGCAGACACTTACTGAATGGGAAAAGTTGCTGCACCGTGAATTGGAGAAGCAACAGCCTTCCCTGGTCTGCGTAGAACTGGCAGATCAGTTAGTGCATGGCCTTAAGTATGTTTGTGATGCGGCCCTGGATACGATCCCCCTGCTCTCTAGAGCATCAGTATCAGCAGTGGTGCTACAGCGCCTGATTTGGCTGAAATGCTGGTCTGCAGACCAGGCATCTAAAAAAGCACTGCCAAGGTGAGAGGCTATTTGGAACTTCGCTGGATGACATTATTAAAAATGTTACTGGTGGGAAGAGCACATTGCTCCCACAGTCCAGGAAGGGTAAGGAGCCACGCCGTAGGCAAGTGCCCTCCTTTTCTGCTCAGAAACGGCTTTTTCGCCAGCCCGGGTGGGCGGGTAAGCGTTCCCAGTCTGACAAGATGCCTGCTGAAGGACAGAAGCGTCCCTGGTTTCACAAGCCAAACAAATCTGCGAGCAAAAATGTTACCGCACGAAGGTTTGCCCCCGCCCAACTCTCGGGTGGGGGGTCGTCTTCGGGAGTTTGCAGCTCGGTGGACCTCCCTACCTGGTCAACCAATGGGTTTGCGAACTGGTTTCATCGGGATACAAGATAGTGTTTCTTTCTTGTCCATCAAACAGCTTTTTTCCTCCAACCTACCTCTACTTCGTCAGGAAGCCCTGTTCGGGGCAGTACGGCACCTGCTGCTGCGCGGGATGATAGTACCTGTACCGACGATGGAAAGGTTTTAGGGATTCTACTCCAATCTGTTTTTAGTCCCCAAAAAGGAGGGGGCACATCCAATCCTGGACTTGAAGGCCCTCAACAGCTTTGTGAAAGTGCAAAGGTTCAGGATGGAATCAGTTCGCTCCGTGGTCGCTGCACTCCATCAGGGGGACTTCCTGGCATCCCTGGATATCCAGGACGCATATTTACATGTGCCCATATGCCTCAGGCATCAGAGGTTTCTGCAATTTGCAGTCGGGGAAGAGCACTACCAGTTTGGGGCTCTCCATTTTGGCCTGGCGTCAGCACCCCGAGTCTTTACCAAAGTGTTAGCTCCAATTCTGGAGCTGTTAAGGCAACGTGGGATCGTAATAGGTTACCTAGACGACCTCCTCCTGAGGACAGCTTCTGCCTCAGAATTAAGGGAGGATGTAACGATCACCATGCAGACTCTCCGGGAGTTTGGTTGGGTGCTGAACCTAAGGAAGTCGGTGTTAGTGCTGACTCAACGCCTGAAGTACCTGGGCATACTGTTGGACTCCTAGTTTTTCTCCCTTCGGACAAGCTACAGACTCTTCAAGTTACGGTGAGATTATTGGTGAACCGCAGGTGGTCGTCGATGCGCTTCTGCATGCGAGTTCTGGGCCTCATGGTAGCCACTTTCAAAGCGGTACCGTACGCTCAATTTCACACTCGAGTCCTGCAAAAGGAGATTTTGTCAAAATGGAACAAATCCCCATTATCCCTGGATTGTCAAATTCGGGTGAGGCAGTTTGTCAAGGATTCCCTTCTTTGGTGGCTGGGGTCTCCGGCACTTCGGTTCGGGAGATTGTTCCTGCCTCTCCATTGGACGGTGACCATGACGGACGCCAGCCTGACCGGTTGGGGGGAGTTTTGGGCGTACTGTCAGCCCAGGGCCTCTGGTCGCTGGAAGAATCCCAACTGCCGATCAATGTGCTCGAGCTTCGGGCGATCAGACTGTGCCTCTCCACATGGTCCAGGAGGCTACAGGGGCGTCAGGTCAGGATCCAGTCAGACAACGCCATGGCATATGTCAACCATCAAGGATGAACAAGGAGCTTGGCCGAAGCACGGGAGGTCGCTCACATCCTCCAGTGGGCAGGGTAACACGTGTTGGCCCTGTCGGCCATATACATTCCGGGCGTGGAAAACTGGCAGGCGGACTACCTAAGTCATCAGATGCTAGACCCAGTGGAATGGTTTTTGCATCTGGATGTATTTCAGCTCCTTTGCCTAAGGTGGGGCACACCAGATGTGGACCTCCTGGCCTCTCGGCTCAACCGGAAGGTGCAGAGTTTTGTGTCCAGGACAAGAGACCCCTGGGTGGACGTGTCAGACACGTTGGTGGCTCCATGGGGGTATTATCGGCTCATTTATGCCTTTCCCCCCTCAAACTTCTACCATGTCTACTGCACAGAGTGGAGGTCAAGGGGATTCCAGTGATTCTGATTGCCCCAGATTGGCCTCGGCGTCCTTGGTACGCCGACCTAGTATGACTGGTGGCGGATGTTCCTTGGCGGCTGCCGATGCAAGAGGACCTTCTATAGCAAGGTCCGATACTTCATCCTGCCTTACCGTCGCTGGTTTTAACAGCATGGCTGTTGAAAACCAGGTACTAAGGGCCTGAGGTCTGTCAGACTCGGTAATTTCCACTATGCTGAGGGCTCGGAAGTCATCTTCTGGAAAGATATACCATCATACATGGAAGGCTTACATCTCCATGTGTGAGGAGATGGGGTGGCGTTCGCGCACAAATTCAGTGTCCAGGATCCTGCTGTTTTTGCAGCAAGGAGTGGATCAGAAACTTGCCTTAAACACCATCAAGGGGCAAATATCTGCCTTAGCTGTCTTTTTCCAACGTCCCTTGGCAACTCACTCATTGGTGGGTACTTTTGTACAAGGGGGTGCGACACGTAGTCCCTCCAGTTCGACCACCACTACCTCCGTGGGATCTGAATCTGGTACCCCATCGTTTGAAAACATTAGGGAGATTCCCTTGTTAACTCTTTCTCAGAAAGTAGTCTTTCCAGTGGCTATTACATCTCCAAGGAGGGTTTCGGAGTTGGTGGCCTTGTCATGCAAGTCTCCCTACCTGGTCATCCACAAGTATAAGGCGGTGCTACGTCTGAAGCCCTCTTTCCTTCCAAAGGTGGTTTCGGCATTCCATCTCAATGAGGACATTGTGTTACCATCCCTATGTCCTAAGCCGACACACCCGGAAGAGGTTGCCTAACATTCCCTGGACGTGGTCCGGGCTCTACGGGTGTATCTGTCTGCTATGGCTCCCTTCCAAAAGTCAGACTCTCTGTTTGTCTCGGTGGCTGGTCCAAAAAAAGGTCTGGCGGTCTTGTTGTCCATCTTTTCTCAGTGGATCAGACAGATCGTGGTTCAGGCCTATGCCTTAAAGGGGCGGGCGCCCCCTTTTCCTGTCACGGCTCATTCCACCAGGGCAATTGGAACCTCCTGGGCTTTCCGACATCAAGCGTCTGTCTCCCAGGTGTGTAAGGCGGCGACTTGGTCGTCCGTTCACACTTTCACTAAATTCTATAAAGTTGACATAAGCGCATCTTCGGATGCTTGCTTTTGCCGCAAGGTTTTGCTGTGTAAGGTTGCGATTTACACTTTCTTTAAGTTACAAGTTGGTTGTAAACGCATTTTTTGATGCATAAGTTGGCCGCTGGTTTTGATGGCGGCCGTTTCAGATGGCAACTCCTCTGTTGAGGTGTTCCTTTTGTTGTGGGTGAAGTTATGTTTTTGCTGTTTCGACCCCTCGTTTTTTGACACTGCTTGGGGACGTCCCTAGGGTCAAGAATTAAAGGAGCTGTGTCTGTCAATGAAAGAAAGAGAAAAAGGGATTTTTGTACTCACCGTAAAATCCTTTTCTCTGAAGTTCATTGACGGACACAGCACCCACCCCTCCTATTTATGTTTGTACTGCTTTTTGACGAACTGAGCTGCAGGAAGCAGGGTGAGGGGTTATAGTCAGAGGGACCGCTCCCTGGGCGGTGCTGTGCAGTCTTGCTGTTTTTACATGTTTTACATGTTCTGCCTAGTCCTCTCCTGAAGGTGGCGTGATAACCCTAAGGTCAAGAATTAAAGGAGCTGTGTCCGTCAATGAACTTCAGAGAAAAGGATTTTACGGTGAGTACAAAAATCCCATTTTTTCTTTCCTGATAGCACAGATTATACAGTATACAGTGCCTTGCAAAAGTATTCACCCCCTTGGCTTTTTACCTATTTTGTTACATTACAGCCTTCAGTTCAATGTTTTTTTTAATCTGAATTATATGTGATGGATCAGAACACAATAGTCTAAGTTGGTGAAGTACAATTAGAAAAATATATACATTAAACTATTTTTCAGAAATAAAAAACTGATAATTGGTATGTGTGTATGTATTCACCCCCTTTGTTATGAATGGAAAAGGGGGGGATTGGGAAGTTGGGACTTTAAATGAAGCTAGTATGGCTGGGTAGGACCATGTGCCTCCATCCCTGTCAACTAGGGCGAGACATACACTGAAGCGGCCAGGGCAGCAAAGTGTAGCAAAAGAGGTGGGACTTTAATTGAAGCTCGTGGTGACAAAATGAACTAAGTGGTGGACGATAAAAAATTGTTTAATATTGCATAAAAACATATTTAACCAACATAAAATTGCACATACATGAGGCTGCACCCATGACTAGGCGCCAGACTCTATAGTAGCAACAACTGGTAACAACATGTTTACAATCCTGTACAATAATGATAGAATTTTGGGGAGTCCACCAGTGTTCATAGAATGTAACAACATTTCAAAAGGTAGCAACTGCACAGTCAAAAGTTCTTAAATCCTTCATCGGTAGAAATGTAAAATCTTGCATAACATAATGGGTGTATAAATGGTTCACAACATCAATTAGCTTGACACGTTTCACGGCTTAAAGCCGCTCTTCAGGAGCAGATATGTGAATTGTCTGTAATAGAAAATACGTAGAAACTCAATAACGCAGTTGGCGGAGTATGGGTAACCTTCCACTTAAAACCCGGGTAGGGCATGTAAACTTACTGGGTATGTACACCAGGACACAAGGCATCCAGGTCAGTGGGCCAGCCCATGGTCATTAACGGGAACCGAGAGGGCGCATCCAATAGCGGCAGGCAACACAGACAACGAACGCAGCAGACCAACACTCCCAGGCTCACCTGGTGTGAAAAAATGAAAAAAAACCTTTAAGTGTGGGACAATGTGAAAAAAACAGACACATGTGGATGTGAAAGTGAAAAAATGAGAATAAGAGGGGGAGGGGCAGAAAAGATGATTGGTGGTCAACCAGGGGTGAGGGTGAGAGACCATGGTGGAAGGTCAACACCAAAACGCCCAGTGTATGGGACGGAGAGAGAGGGGGAGAAACTGGGTAGTGTACCTGATGGAAGGGAAAGGACGAACCATCCAACCAAAGTGTGGAGCCTATCTAGCAGGGAGCTCAGGGAGCACTGGAACACACCAGGGCCGCTGCCCGCATATACTGCCACCAAGGACCCGCCCCCAACATCACAACACGCGAGCGTAATGGGAGGGGCATCCAGACGCCGACGCACAGGCAAAGGGTTGTCAGGCGGCCGGCGGCAGATTGTAGCCTCCCACCGCTCGTGCAGATGGAAAGCAAATGCTGGAAGGGCCGCGTCGACAGACGCCGCACATCCGGCGTGCGTGTGTGACGTTGATGCGCAGTGGTAGCGTGGCCATCCCCCGAACGTCAGACGAAGGGCGGGGGAAGGAGGGGCCCCAGTGCGCATTGCGGCTCCCGCACTAAGACAACGTGGGCAGCCTTAAGGCCAGGGCCATCTAGTGGCTGGTGCAGAATACAACAAGTAAAGATACAATATATAACATATCATCATAAACTCCAAACTATAAGCAAAGGGTAAGATAATTAACAAGGTAGTCAAGGAAAGAAAACTAATGAGCCAGTAAGGCTGGTTGCAGAAAACAGGTTATACCAATGTATGGGTAAATGTCACCAAGAGCTTCCATCCCTATTGCATAATTGGAAAAGGGGGGGATTGGGAAGTTGGGACTTTAAATGAGGCTAGTATGGCTGGGTAGGACCATGTGCCTCCATCCCTGTCAATTAGGGCGAGACATACACTGAAGCGGCCAGGGCAGCAAAGTGTAGCAAAAGAGGTGGGACTTTAATTGAAGCTCGTGGTGACAAAATGAACTAAGTGGTGGACGATAAAAAATTGTTTAATATTGCATAAAAACATATTTAACCAACATAAAATTGCACATACATGAGGCTGCACCCATGACTAGGCGCCAGACTCTATAGTAGCAACAACTGGTAACAACATGTTTACAATCCTGTACAATAATGATAGAATTTTGGGGAGTCCACCAGTGTTCATAGAATGTAACAACATTTCAAAAGGTAGCAACTGTACAGTCAAAAGTTCTTTAATCCTTCATCGGTAGAAATGTAAAATCTTGCATAACATAATGGGTGTATAAATGGTTCACAACATCAATTAGCTTGACGCGTTTCGCGGCTTAAAGCCGCTCTTCAGGAGCAGATATGCGAATTGTCTGTAATAGAAAATACGTAGAAACTCAATAACGCAGTTGGGGGAGTATGGGTAACCTTCCACCCAAAACCCGGGTAGGGCATGTAAACTTACTGGGTATGTACACCAGGACACAAGGCATCCAGGTCAGTGGGCCAGCCCATGGTCAGTAACGGGAACCGAGAGGGCGCGTCCAATAGTGGCAGGCAACACAGACAACGAACACAGCAGACCAACACTCCCAGGCTCACCTGGTGTGAAAAAATGAAAAAAACCTTTAAGTGTGGGACAATGTGAACAAAACAGACACATGTGGATGTGAAAGTGAAAAAATGAGAATAAGAGGGGGAGGGGCAGAAAAGATGATTGGTGGTCAACCAGGGGTTAGGGTGAGAGACCATGGTGGAAGGTCAACACCAAAACGCCCAGTGTATGGGAGGGAGAGAGAGGGGGAGAAACTGGGTAGTGTACCTGATGGAAGGGAAAAGACGAACCATCCAACCATAGTGTGGAGCCTATCTAGCAGGGAGCTCAGGGAGCACTGGAACACGCCAGGGCCGCTGCCCGCATATACTGCCGCCACGGACCCGCCCCCAACGTCACAACACGCGAGCGTAAGGGGAGGGGCATCCAGACGCCGACGCACAGGCAAAGGGTTGTCCGGCGGCCGGCGGTGGATTGTAACCTCCCACCGCTCACGCAGATGGAAAGCAAACGCCGGAAGGGCCGCGTCGACAGACGCCGCACATCCGGCGTGCGTGTGTGACGTCGATGCGCAGTGGTAGCGTGGCCATCCCCCGAACGTCAGACGACGGGCGGGGGAAGGAGGGGACCCAGTGCGCATTGCGGCTCCTGCACTAAGACAACGTGGGCAGCCTTAAGGCCAGGGCCATCTAGTGGCCGGTGCAGAATACAACAAGTAAAGACACAATATATAACATATCATCATAAACTCCAAACTGTAAGCAAAGGGTAAGATAATTAACAAGGTAGTCAAGGAAAGAAAACTAATGAGCCAGTAAGGCTGGTTGCAGAAAACAGGTTATACCAATGTATGGGTAAATGTCACCAAGGGCTTCCATCCCTATTGCATAATTGGAAAAGGGGGGATTGGGAAGTTGGGACTTTAAATGAGGCTAGTATGGCTGGGTAGGACCATGTGCCTCCATCCCTGTCAACTAGGGCGAGACATACACTGAAGCGGCCAGGGCAGCAAAGTGTAGCAAAAGAGGTGGGACTTTAATTGAAGCTCGTGGTGACAAAATGAACTAAGTGGTGGACGATAAAAAATTGTTTAATATTGCATAAAAACATATTTAACCAACATAAAGTTGCACATACATGAGGCTGCACCCATGACTAGGCGCCAGACTCTATAGTAGCAACAACTGGTAACAACATGTTTACAATCCTGTACAATAATGATAGAATTTTGGGCAGTCCACCAGTGTTCATAGAATGTAACAACATTTCAAAAGGTAGCAACTGCATAGTCAAAAGTTCTTAAATCCTTCATCGGTAGAAATGTAAAATCTTGCATAACATAATGGGTGTATAAATGGTTCACAACATCAATTAGCTTGACGCGTTTCGCGGCTTAAAGCCGCTCTTCAGGAGCAGATATGTGAATTGTCTGTAATAGAAAATACGTAGAAACTCAATAACGCAGTTGGAGGAGTATGGGTAACCTTCCACCCAAAACCCGGGTAGGGCATGTAAACTTACTGGGTATGTACACAGGACACAAGGCATCCAGGTCAGTGGGCCAGCCCATGGTTAGTAACAGGAACCGAGAGGGTGCGTCCAATAGCGGCAGGCAACACAGACAACGAACACAGCAGACCAACACTCCCAGGCTCACCTGGTGTGAAAAAATGAAAAAAACCTTTAAGTGTGGGACAATGGGAACAAAACAGACACATGTAGATGTGAAAGTGATGAGAATAAGAGGGGGAGGGGGAGAAAAGATGATTGGTGGTCAACCAGGGGTGAGGGTGAGAGACCATGGTGGAAGGTCAACACCAAAACGCCCAGTGTATGGGAGGGAGAGAGAAGGGGAGAAACTGGGTAGTGTACCTGATGGAAGGGAAAGGACGAACCATCCAACCAAAGTGTGGAGCCTATCTAGCAGGGAGCTCAGGGAGCACTGGAACACGCCAGGGCCGCTGCCCGCATATACTGCCGCCACGGACCCACCCCCAACATCACAACACGCGAGCGTAAGGGGAGGGGCATCCAGACGCCGATGCACAGGCAAAGGGTTGTCCGGCGGCCGGCGGCGGATTGTAACCTCCCACCGTTCACGCAGATGGAAAGCAAACGCCGGAAGGGCCGCGTCGACAGACGCCGCACATCCGGCGTGCGTGTGTGATGTCGATGCGCAGTGGTAGCGTGGCCATCCCCCGAACGTCACACGATGGGCGGGGGAAGGAGGGGCCCCAGTGCGCATCGCGGCTCCCGCACTAAGACAGCGTGGGCAGCCTTAAGGCCAGGGCCATCTAGTGGCCGGTGCAGAATACAACAAGTAAAGATACAATATATAACATATCATCACAAACTCCAAACTGTAAGCAAAGGGTAAGATAATTAACAAGGTAGTCAAGGAAAGAAAACTAATGAGCCAGTAAGGCTGGTTGCAGAAAACAGGTTATACCAATGCATGGGTAAATGTCACCAAGAGCTTCCATCCCTATTGCATAATTGGAAAAGGGGGGATTGGGAAGTTGGGACTTTAAATGAGGCTAGTATGGCTGGGTAGGACCATGTGCCTCCATCCCTGTCAACTAGGGCGAGACATACACTGAAGCGGCCAGGGCAGCAAAGTGTAGCAAAAGAGGTGGGACTTTAATTGAAGCTCGTGGTGACAAAATGAACTAAGTGGTGGACGATAAAAAATTGTTTAATATTGCATAAAAACATATTTAACCAACATAAAATTGCACATACATGAGGCTGCACCCATGACTAGGCGCCAGACTCTATAGTAGCAACAACTGGTAACAACATGTTTAAAATCCTGTACAATAATGATAGAATTTTGGGGAGTCCACCAGTGTTCATAGAATGTAACAACATTTCAAAAGGTAGCAACTGCACAGTCAAAAGTTCTTAAATCCTTCATCGGTAGAAATGTAAAATCTTGCATAACATAATGGGTGTATAAATGGTTCACAACATCAATTAGCTCGACGCGTTTCGCAGCTTAAAGCCGCTCTTCAGGAGCAGATATGTGAATTGTCTGTAATAGAAAATACGTAGAAACTCAATAACGCAGTTGGGGGAGTATGGGTAACCTTCCACCCAAAAACCGGGTAGGGCATGTAAACTTACTGGGTATGTACACCAGGACACAAGGCATCCAGGTCAGTGGGCCAGCCCATGGTCAGTAACGGGAACCGAGAGGGCGCGTCCAATAGTGGCAGGCAACACAGACAACGAACACAGCAGACCAACACTCCCAGGCTCACCTGGTGTGAAAAAATGAAAAAAACCTTTAAGTGTGGGACAATGTGAACAAAACAGACACATGTGGATGTGAAAGTGAAAAAATGAGAATAAGAGGGGGAGGGGCAGAAAAGATGATTGGTGGTCAACCAGGGGTTAGGGTGAGAGACCATGGTGGAAGGTCAACACCAAAACGCCCAGTGTATGGGAGGGAGAGAGAGGGGGAGAAACTGGGTAGTGTACCTGATGGAAGGGAAAAGACGAACCATCCAACCATAGTGTGGAGCCTATCTAGCAGGGAGCTCAGGGAGCACTGGAACACGCCAGGGCCGCTGCCCGCATATACTGCCGCCACGGACCCGCCCCCAACGTCACAACAGGCGAGCGTAAGGGGAGGGGCATCCAGACGCCGACGCACAGGCAAAGGGTTGTCCGGCGGCCGGCGGTGGATTGTAACCTCCCACCGCTCACGCAGATGGAAAGCAAACGCCGGAAGGGCCGCGTCGACAGACGCCGCACATCCGGCGTGCGTGTGTGACGTCGATGCGCAGTGGTAGCGTGGCCATCCCCCGAACGTCAGACGACGGGCGGGGGAAGGAGGGGACCCAGTGCGCATTGCGGCTCCTGCACTAAGACAACGTGGGCAGCCTTAAGGCCAGGGCCATCTAGTGGCCGGTGCAGAATACAACAAGTAAAGACACAATATATAACATATCATCATAAACTCCAAACTGTAAGCAAAGGGTAAGATAATTAACAAGGTAGTCAAGGAAAGAAAACTAATGAGCCAGTAAGGCTGGTTGCAGAAAACAGGTTATACCAATGTATGGGTAAATGTCACCAAGGGCTTCCATCCCTATTGCATAATTGGAAAAGGGGGGATTGGGAAGTTGGGACTTTAAATGAGGCTAGTATGGCTGGGTAGGACCATGTGCCTCCATCCCTGTCAACTAGGGCGAGACATACACTGAAGCGGCCAGGGCAGCAAAGTGTAGCAAAAGAGGTGGGACTTTAATTGAAGCTCGTGGTGACAAAATGAACTAAGTGGTGGACGATAAAAAATTGTTTAATATTGCATAAAAACATATTTAACAGACATAAAGTTGCACATACATGAGGCTGCACCCATGACTAGGCGCCAGACTCTATAGTAGCAACAACTGGTAACAACATGTTTACAATCCTGTACAATAATGATAGAATTTTGGGCAGTCCACCAGTGTTCATAGAATGTAACAACATTTCAAAAGGTAGCAACTGCATAGTCAAAAGTTCTTAAATCCTTCATCGGTAGAAATGTAAAATCTTGCATAACATAATGGGTGTATAAATGGTTCACAACATCAATTAGCTTGACGCGTTTCGCGGCTTAAAGCCGCTCTTCAGGAGCAGATATGTGAATTGTCTGTAATAGAAAATACGTAGAAACTCAATAACGCAGTTGGAGGAGTATGGGTAACCTTCCACCCAAAACCCGGGTAGGGCATGTAAACTTACTGGGTATGTACACAGGACACAAGGCATCCAGGTCAGTGGGCCAGCCCATGGTTAGTAACAGGAACCGAGAGGGTGCGTCCAATAGCGGCAGGCAACACAGACAACGAACACAGCAGACCAACACTCCCAGGCTCACCTGGTGTGAAAAAATGAAAAAAACCTTTAAGTGTGGGACAATGGGAACAAAACAGACACATGTGGATGTGAAAGTGATGAGAATAAGAGGGGGAGGGGGAGAAAAGATGATTGGTGGTCAACCAGGGGTGAGGGTGAGAGACCATGGTGGAAGGTCAACACCAAAACGCCCAGTGTATGGGAGGGAGAGAGAAGGGGAGAAACTGGGTAGTGTACCTGATGGAAGGGAAAGGACGAACCATCCAACCAAAGTGTGGAGCCTATCTAGCAGGGAGCTCAGGGAGCACTGGAACACGCCAGGGCCGCTGCCCGCATATACTGCCGCCACGGACCCACCCCCAACATCACAACACGCGAGCGTAAGGGGAGGGGCATCCAGACGCCGATGCACAGGCAAAGGGTTGTCCGGCGGCCGGCGGCGGATTGTAACCTCCCACCGTTCACGCAGATGGAAAGCAAACGCCGGAAGGGCCGCGTCGACAGACGCCGCACATCCGGCGTGCGTGTGTGATGTCGATGCGCAGTGGTAGCGTGGCCATCCCCCGAACGTCACACGATGGGCGGGGGAAGGAGGGGCCCCAGTGCGCATCGCGGCTCCCGCACTAAGACAGCGTGGGCAGCCTTAAGGCCAGGGCCATCTAGTGGCCGGTGCAGAATACAACAAGTAAAGATACAATATATAACATATCATCACAAACTCCAAACTGTAAGCAAAGGGTAAGATAATTAACAAGGTAGTCAAGGAAAGAAAACTAATGAGCCAGTAAGGCTGGTTGCAGAAAACAGGTTATACCAATGCATGGGTAAATGTCACCAAGAGCTTCCATCCCTATTGCATAATTGGAAAAGGGGGGATTGGGAAGTTGGGACTTTAAATGAGGCTAGTATGGCTGGGTAGGACCATGTGCCTCCATCCCTGTCAACTAGGGCGAGACATACACTGAAGCGGCCAGGGCAGCAAAGTGTAGCAAAAGAGGTGGGACTTTAATTGAAGCTCGTGGTGACAAAATGAACTAAGTGGTGGACGATAAAAAATTGTTTAATATTGCATAAAAACATATTTAACCAACATAAAATTGCACATACATGAGGCTGCACCCATGACTAGGCGCCAGACTCTATAGTAGCAACAACTGGTAACAACATGTTTAAAATCCTGTACAATAATGATAGAATTTTGGGGAGTCCACCAGTGTTCATAGAATGTAACAACATTTCAAAAGGTAGCAACTGCACAGTCAAAAGTTCTTAAATCCTTCATCGGTAGAAATGTAAAATCTTGCATAACATAATGGGTGTATAAATGGTTCACAACATCAATTAGCTCGACGCGTTTCGCAGCTTAAAGCCGCTCTTCAGGAGCAGATATGTGAATTGTCTGTAATAGAAAATACGTAGAAACTCAATAACGCAGTTGGGGGAGTATGGGTAACCTTCCACCCAAAAACCGGGTAGGGCATGTAAACTTACTGGGTATGTACACCAGGACACAAGGCATCCAGGTCAGTGGGCCAGCCCATGGTCAGTAACGGGAACCGAGAGGGCGCGTCCAATAGTGGCAGGCAACACAGACAACGAACACAGCAGACCAACACTCCCAGGCTCACCTGGTGTGAAAAAATGAAAAAAACCTTTAAGTGTGGGACAATGTGAACAAAACAGACACATGTGGATGTGAAAGTGAAAAAATGAGAATAAGAGGGGGAGGGACAGAAAAGATGATTGGTGGTCAACCAGGGGTGAGGGTGAGAGACCATGGTGGAAGGTCAACACCAAAATGCCCAGTGTATGGGAGGGAGAGAGAGGTTTTGTCACTACGAGCTTCAATTAAAGTCCCACCTCTTTTGCTACACTTTGCTGCCCTGGTCGCTTCAGTGTATGTCTCGCCCTTCGTTATGAAGCCCATAAAAAGCTTTGGTGCAACCAATTTCCTTCAGAAGTCACATAATTAGTGAAATGATGTCCACCTGTGTGCAATCTAAGTGTCACATGATCTGTCAATTCATATACACACCTTTTTGAAAGGCCCCAGAGGCTACAACACCTAAGCAAGAGGCACCACTAACCAAACACTGCCATGAAGACCAAGGAACTCTCCAAACAGGTAAAGTAAGGGACAATGTTGTTGAGAAGTACAAGTCAGGGTCAGGTTATAAAAACATATCCAAATCTTTTATGATCCCTAGGATCACCATCAAATCTATCATAACCAAATGGAAAGAACATGGTACAACAGCAAACCTGCCAAGAGACGGCCGCACACCAAAACTTATGGACCGGGCAAGGAAGGCATTAATCAGAGAGGCAGCACAGAAACCTAAGGTAACCCTGGAGGAGCTGCAGAGTTCCACAGCAGAGACTGGAGTATCTGTACATAGGACGACAATAAGCCGTACGCTCCATGAAGTTGGGCTTTATGGCAGAGTGGCCAGAAGAAAGCCATTGCTTTCAGCAAAAAACAAAATGGCACATTTGAGTTTGCAAAAAGGCATGTGGAAGACTCCCAAAATGTATGGAGGAAGGTGCTCTGGTCTGATGAGCCTAAAATTGAACTTTTTGGCCATCAAAGAAAATGCTATGTTTGGCGCAAACCCAACACATTACATCACTCAAGGAACACCATCCCCACAGTGAAACATGGTGGTGGCAGCATCATGCTGTGGGGATGTTTTTCAGAAGTCGGGACTGGGAAACTGGACAGAGTTGAGGGAAAGATGGATGGTGCTTAATACAGATATATTCTTGAGCAAAACCTGTACCACTCTGCGTGTGATTTGAGGCTAGGATGGAGATTCACCTTCCAACACTTAACACTTCCAAGGTTCACCTTCCAACACTTAACACTTGAGTGGTTTAAGGGAAAACATGTAAATGTGTTGGAATGGTCTAGTCAAAGCCCAGACCTCAATCCAATAGAAAATCTTAAAGATTGCTGTTCACAAGCTCAAACCATCCAACTTGAAGGAGCTGGAGCAGTTTTGCAAGGAGGAATGGGCAAAAATAACAGTGGTAAGATGTGGCAAGCTCATAGAGACTTATCCAAAGCGACTTGGAGCTGTGATAGCCGCAAAAGGTGGCTCTACAAAGTATTAACTTTAGGGGGGTAAATAGTTATGCACATTGACTTTTTCTGTTTTTTTGTCCTATTTGTTTTTTGCTTCACAATAAAAAAAACATCTTCAAAGTTGAGGGCATGTTCTGTAATTTAAATGATGCAAATCCTCAAACAGTCCATGTTAATTCCAGGTTGTGAGGCAACAAAACACAAAAAATGCCAAGGGGGTGAATACTTTTGCAAGGCACTGTATAGTCTAGATGTAGCCCATTAACAAAGCTCCATTGATGCTATATTCAGATGTGTGCATATGGACTACTATTTTCGCTCAGAGAAGCATGAACAGGGGGGTAATATACCCTATATTATCAAAAGTGTATATGCCTTTACATGCACGTGAAATTTAATGGCATCCCAGTCTCAGTCCGTAGGGTTCAATATTGAGTTGGCCCACCCTTTGCAGCTATAACAACTTCAACTCTTCTGGGAAGGCTTTCCACAAGGTTTAGGAATGTGTCTATGGGGCCATTCTTCCAGAAGCACATTTGTGAGGTCAGGCACTGATGTTGGACGAGAAGGCCTGGCTCGCAGTCTCCACTCCAATTCATCCCAAAGGTGTTTTATCAGGTTGAGGTCAGGACTCTGTGCAGGCCAGTCAAGTTCCTGCACCCTATACTTGCTCATTCATATCTTTATGGACCTTGCTTTGTGTACTGGTGCGCAGTCATGTTGGAACAGGAAGGGGCCATCTCCAAACTTTCCCCACAAAGTTGAGAGCATGAAATCGTCCAAGATGTCTTGGTATGCTGATGCCTTAAGAGTTCCCTTCACTGGAACTAAGAGGCCAAGCCCAACCGCTGAAAAATAGCCCCACACCATAATCCCCCCTCCACCAAATGATTTGGACCAATGCATAATGCAAGGTCCATAAAGACATGGATGAGCAATTTTGGGGTGGAGGAACATGACTGGCCTGCGCAGAGTCCTGACCTCAACCCGATAGAACATATTTGGGATGAATTAGAGTGGATACTGTGAGCCAGGCCTTCTCGTCCAACATCAATGCTTGATCTCACGAATGCGCTTCTGGAAGAATGGTTAAACATTCCCATAGACACACTGCTAAACCTTGTGGATAGCCTTCCCAGAAGAGTTGAAGCTGTTATAACTGCAAAGGGTGGGCCAACTCAATATTGAACCCTACGGACTAAGACTGGGATGCCATTTAAATTCATGTGCGTGTAAAGGCAGGCGTCCCAATACTTTTGAAAAAACAATGTATGTTTGGGTTTCAATAAGTATCAGAAATCTGTTTAGATATTAATGTTGCATGGTATTGTGTATTCAAATTATGAACTGGTTTATGCTAGTGAACTGTTTTAATATTTAGGCACGACTTTAGTTCTTCTTCTCTTTTTTCAATATCTATACCCTACCATTATTACCATTGACCTAAGTAAGGGACATCTTAGAATTTGATACTTTCTACTGTACAAAAGAAATTAAGGATGTATTATATAAAGATGTGTTTTAATATATGCAGACAGATAATAAACCCATAAACATACGGTATGTTAATTTAAAATTATCTACTTTAAATGTGGCAATCTAATATTAAAAATAAATGCAGGTTACTTAAAATCTTTTTTTTCTTCTTTGTTTCCAGGCTTTAAAGATAGCTCATGCTGGAATCTCTTTGTCAAGTCTAGAAGCATCTGTGGCCTCTCCTTTTACATCAAAAATCCCAAATATTAAATGTGTACCAAAACTGCTAAAGTAAGCTGCTTACCACTAACATATTTTTCATTTTTCTACATGAAACAAATTCTTCTGGCATTTGCTTAATTTATAAACTATGGTTATATTATTGCTTTTCTTTAAATAATCTAAAAAAATGTAAAATTGAGGTCTGGGCAAACAGCTAAATACAGAGTTGAAAAGGTAACTGGGAACTGTTTTGTATTTTCTATCACAGCCCTGTTAGACGGGTTGGGGTCCTGAGTTTTCCCTGTAGGTAGGTCACTTCCTTCCCACAGCCTGTGACTAGACAATGAAACAGAAGCCACAGCTTGATGAGGTCATCACTCTGCTCTCTTCTATCAACCTTTTCCTCATTGGCAAAAGCAAAACACTGATGCGCTTCAAGTACTGCTAGAACCCCCACCCCCCGTTTGAGTGCTTTTGTACAGGAGATTACAAGAGTAGCAGAATACATATTGTAGCACTGGTAGATTTCTAATCTACCGCTTATAGGTAAATTTAATGGATCATTTGTGCTATACATTGTTCAGGTTTAATCTAATGTTATTTTAGCCTCTGTTTCAGCTTGGCTATGTTGCGTGCAGTTCCACATTGCGCCTGTGGGTGTCGTTGTCATCGTGAGATAACTCGGCGGAGGTGGTCCTCCGAGTTGCATTCTGGGAGAGGGTATTTATGGGGCAGACGCCATGTTTCGGGGAGCTTTTTGCCTCATGGCCCTCTTGGCCTAGAGGTATGTGTCAGTGAGTGCTATCTCGTAGCCCTCCGGATTGGAGGGTTGCGTTGCTGCAGCCGTGCAGGTAGGCCCAGAAGCCTGCCTGGGGCCTGCTACTGCTGGGATGGTCCTGTGCTGTCTGTCCTGCGGGAAGAAGCTGGACAATTGAGAAGAATCCGGGGGAGGACCCGTCTTGGAAGGGACCATGCGGAGCGCTGGTCTGGAGAAGGGCCTGGTGACTCAATTGGAGGACGCATCCTAAATTACCCTACCGCACAAGTACTGCCGGGTCAGCTTAAAGGTTCTGGTACTGTGTTTGCTGTTCATCGAAAACTACTACATCCTGTGGCAGAGGATCGTATGAGTTTGTCCCACCAAAGTCTGTGGCAGAGACTTTTTGTTCGTGCTGCGTTCCGGCTGCTAGGTCAGTGAGAGAAACCTATCCGGGCGGGCAAAGATTTAATCCTAAGCTGAGGATACATCCATCCTAAAGATTTAAATTCCTTGACGCTACGCCAAGAAAAGGTATTTGAACACCCCTGCAATTCTCCTTCTACCTCTTTCCTGCTACTTCTTACAGTTATCCCTATTAAAGCATTGAAAAAGTACTTCAGTGACTGGTGCCTACATTGCCTCGCAGTAAGCTCAACAGTGACCCCCAGACCCGGTGTTGGTGAAATTACAGGTAACAAGGTGACGGTAACAGCCCGCTTTAAATCAGCAGCTCCACCGTGAGTTAGTGCTACAATATGATTATTTTATGTACACACATAATTCTTCACATCTTCTTGCATTTTAATATTGGAATGCAATACAGGAATTAAATTGAGTCCTGGCACATAAAATGCACTACCCAGAATTAAAGAGGAAGTAAAGCGCTGCCCTTTTTCTTTTTTTCCCTGACCTGAAAAGTAAAGGCATAATGTGCGAGTATGTGCTATATTATGTGAAACCTGCAAACGAAACTCTCTTCCGATGCGTTGTCAGCGCTGGAGGCCGCATCCATCTCACCTGTCTTCCTTCCGGATCCGCGGACTCTGGCTGTGTGACTGGCCGAAGCCGCGTGACGTCACTCCTGTGAATGCGCGTGGGAACCGCCAGTCACGGCACAGGGCTCTGAAGAAAAGGCACTGGTGGCCGGTGCACGTTTAGGAAATATTTACAGTACCTATAGGTAAGCCTTATTATAGGCTTAGCTATAGGTACAAATAATCATTGAAGTTTACAAGCACTTTGTGACTGCCAATGCAAAATAGTACCAAGAAATCAATTGGTATTGTCTCTGTAGTGAATACTGCCTAAAGGAGAACAAAGTGCAGAAGCTCAGCAGTGCTCTCAGACACACCATTTTTTGTAGTGAACACGATATTCATGAGATTGCCAGTCCAAATGTTTAAATGTTTGAATGTTAATGGATTAATAGATAAACATGTGGAATGGGCAGTAAATGAAACACATACACTGTGCTGAGGACAGCTGGTAGAGTAAAAAAACATGATACAAAACATTACTACCTGCTACAACAGCAGTGAGTACTTTAGAAACTACCTCTTTTTGTCCAAAAGTGAAAACAGCAGGCATTACCTACAGTCAGGTCCATAAATATTGGGACATCAACACAATTCTAATCTTTTTGGCTCTGTACACCATCACAATGGATTTGAAATGAATTGAACAAGATGTGCTTTAACTGCAGACTTTCAGCTTTAACCACTTCAATACAGGGCACTTAGACACCCTCCTGCCCAGACCAATTTTCAGCTTTCAGTGCTGTCGCAGTTTGAATGACAATTCAGCGGTCATGCTACACTGTCCCCAAACTAAATTTTTATCATTTTGTTCCCACAAATAGAGCTTTCTTTTGGTGGTATTTGATCACCTCTGTGGTTTTTATTTTTTGCTAAACAAATAAAAAAAAGACCCAAAATTTTGAAAAAAATAAAAGTTTTGCTTTTGTTTCTGTTAAAAAAAATTGTAAATAAGTTAGTTTTCTCTTTCACTGATGGGCACTGATAAGGCAGCACTGACAGGCACTGATACGGCGGCACCGATGAGGTGGCACCAATGAGTGGGCACTGACAGGCACTGACGATGGGCACTGATATGCGGCACTGATGGGCAATGGTAGGCGGCACTGATGGGTGGCACTGATATGCAGCACTGATGGGCATTGATAGGCAGCACTGATGGGCACTCATGGGTGGCACTGGTTGGCACTGATGGGCACTGATAGGCGAAACTGATGGGCACTGAAAGGTGACACTGCTGGGCACTGATGGGCACTGATAGGGTGGCACTGATAGGCGGCACTGATGGGCACTGATAGGCGGCACTGCTGGGCACTGATGGGCACTGATACGTGGCAGAGAGAAACTGCAGCCCCCTCTGAGCCATCCCATGTGGGCCCCAGCATAATGCTATGACCCTTCATGGGCTAGCACAGATGGGATTCCCAATAAAGACAAACACTGTTATTTAAATTCCAAACAAAATTATTTATTTCTTGGTATTTATAAGGCCATGGTGTTATCCATGGCGGTTACCTAAAAGTATTTTAAAGACTATAAAGCCATCCTGGCTAAAATGAACAAATTAAACGGTGTCCATCCAACAATGCTGGACGACTACTCCCCACCGGCTAAAGACAGCAGCAGCGCTGCCGGCCGAGGCCCCCCCAACACCGTGGCTGATTCAATTAAATTTTGCAAACCCATATTAAATATATCTAAGCTTATCACAGATAAGTGGACCATATCCTTCCGAAATAAACCATGAACAAAACCTTCTAATTCTGAGTGGCGAAAGGATATACCACCGGAAGAAATTAGAAAACTATGGATTGTTCTATTGGGACGTCTCCTAATCTTATCTACATAAAATAAATTGCCAGAAGGAGACCACAGAAGATGAGCAATCATCTCTGAAAATGCCAGTATAGCATCTGGGAATAAAAGTTTAATATAACAAAGATCTTTCTTAATTTCACATAGAAGATCCCACGTCTTAACTTTACCCAAATCGTTGGCCCCAGCATGAAGAACTAAAACTTGGGGTAAAGGCCAAATGTTAGCTAGGTGAAGTAAATGATCTCTAAGATTTCTCCACCTCAAGCCCTTAATACCCGACCACAAAACTGTGAAAGACTTAGAGTCCAGACCTAGGTTAGCAGAGTAGGTTCTAGTTTCAGCATGCTTGGCCGCCCAAAAAACGTAGGAATGTCCTACAATCCAGACCGTAGTTTTGGGAGATCCTGAAAAGAAATTACAAAATTAGAAGATCAGGGCGGACATAAATCTCATATCTATCGCTCCCCCAACGGCCAATTCTTTTTAAAGTTTCTGCCGAAAAACCTAAAGAGTCAGCTGTGGTGGCTGCCCCAATGCGAAATGAATGGGAAGAAAAGCAAAAACCAGACAGGTTCAGGCGTTTCAAAGAAGAAGCCAACACAGCTGAAAACTGATACCTAGTCAAGGAGGACAGATCCTGATGAATAAAAAAGGAGTCGTCAGAACATGGCCTAATTGATATGTATTTAGAAACCAGTAGAAGCGGGCATATTGTAGGGTTGATAGAGCTAGCCAGTGAAATCCAATGACCTTGACCTGTTGGCAGGGATTTTGACCTACAAAGGAAAAGGCTAAGGGACCCATCATACACAACGACATGTGTTCTGAGGAGAAAAGATGAGGACCTTTTATTTTCAGCTGTAAATTCCCCAATTCTGAGGGCACCAAAAAAGGCAACTGAAAAAACAGCTCTGAACAAAATTAACTCAAATTCTGAGAAACACACCACCTCTAGAATCCTGAGAAGATCAACCAACAGGGCAGCCGAAATAGGGCGCCTGTTATCCAACAAAGGTCTGGACCTTAATACTTGATCAACTTGAAAGAAAGAGGTTAAAGATGGTAAACCTGCAAATTTTAGAAAGAAGAAAACACCCGTTAATATTTTGCTTATCGAAGCTGGGCCAAGATTCGCCTGAAGCAACAAAGACACGAAAGACAGAGCGACATAAGATGTTACAACAAGAGGATCCAGACCCAAATCCCGACAAAAGGAACACTATCTGGTCCAAGATAGGCGATAATCTGACCACGTTTTCTTTGACACTGAATTCTTGAGGTTACCAAGTATTAACTCCAGATTAAGCCCCAGAGGAAATCCGGGCAAGGGGCTCCAGACTGATCCGATGTTGGAGCCAATTCCCGAAACCTCGTGAACTGCGAACGAGATAAAGCATCAGCAATGTTATTTTGTACGCCTGCAATGTGCTCTGCTTTCAACCAAATATTGAAACGCATGCATTGTAAAACAAGAAAACGTAGCAGTGTAATTACCGGCTCGGACTTAGAGGATAACGTATTCACTGCATACAAAACACCTTTATTATCAGTATGAACCAGAACTCTGCGATCCGCAAAAACGTCTTTCCAAATTACTAAGGAAACTATCACAGGGAAAGGCTCCAGAAGGACCTAATTCTGCAGGATGTCCTTCTGTAACCAATCCTGATGCCACTCACCTGCGCACCAATGCCCATCCATAAACGCTCCAAAGCCTGAAGACCAAGCTGCATCCGTGAAAAAATTTAGCTGATCGTTAGTAACAAAGTCTTGTTGCCATATGGTAGAACCATTAAAATTACACAGAAAAGCATCCCAAATTCTAAGGTCTTCCCGAACGCTCTTGGAGATACGAATATGAGAATATGGGTTTTTAAAACCTTTGATGGCCAACGAAAACTTGCGAGAAAACACCCTAGCCATTGGAATGACTCGGGCTGTAAAAGCGAACAGACCCAAAAGAGATTGAGCCTCTTTCAGTAGTGCTTTCTTTCTTAAAAGAAAAACTGAAATCAGGGATCTCATTTTTTGTATTTTTTGAAGGGGCAATCTAAATTCCATTGTTGCTGAATCGATGGTAATCCCTAAAAATTCAATAGAAGTAGATGGCAAAACTGTCTTTTCCGATGCTAGAGGGATCCCAAAGTGTTCACAAATATTGAAAAATAGCTGAAGAGATTCTAGGCACGAGGGGGAACCAGATGGACCAACAAATAAGAAATCATCTAGATAATGCAGAAAATCCCCACAGGGATGGAGATCTGACAGAATCCAGTGTAAGAATGTCGAAAGGGCTTCAAAATAGAAACAAGAAAAAGAAAACCCCATGGGCATACATTTGTCAAAGTAAAATTTTCTCAAGAATTGAAAACCTAGCGAATTGAAGCCTTGCGGATGGACCGGGAGCAGCCGAAATGCTGACTTAATATCTGCCTTGACCAGCAGAGCCCCTTGTCCATGATTCCTTAATATAACCAAAGCCTCATCGAAGGATGCATAACACACTGGAGCTTCAACACCAGCCACATCATCATTTAAAGAAGAGTTCACTGGATATGAAAGGTGATGTATCATACGGTAAGAACCTTGTTCTTTTTTAGGAACTAACCCTAAAAGAGCCTAAAATTTGGAAATGGCGGAGAAGCAAAAGGACCTGCCACCCTCCCTTCTGCCAATTCTTTGCAAATTTTTTCTCTAACCACTGACGTGTTAGTATAAACAGATTTCAAATTCTGAACCATAGAACAGCCCCTGCCCTGAAAGGCAGGGACCAAAAACCCTTCACTGAAACCTTCAGTTAGCAGAGCCGCCATCCTGCAATCTGGATAACGCTCTAACCACGGGAGCATTCTTGGGAGGTTCACTGGAGTCAATGCTCTTCCCATGAGCGTGCCCGGGAAGTGGCTGAAAGGCTGTCGCTGAAGATTTGTGAAAACACCTACTAGCCGGATGGCTCCCGCTACAATAGGGGCATTCGTGTTTATATCTGCAATTTGAGAGAAACTTGCATTGCCCTTTGTTGAAAGAAAAGCAAAATCCTTTACGAAACGCAGACTGTGTGTTAGATACCACTTTTGGAGTGAACTGAGGCTTAGGGGGTAACATGAGATTTAACCACAGTCCGACGTCTTTGGATCCCCAATGTAGAGAAGGGTGGACTGCCAATTTTTGCCAAAAATTTTCTTCATATGTGAACCATGCAGAGCCACCAAAATGACGAAAAGCCTGTGCAACAATATCCAAATGTTGGAATAAACCTGAACACTTTGCAGGGAAACGTTCACCCATAACTGCTGCATAAATGCAGAAAGCCTGCAACCAGTTTTGGAAGGTCCTTGGTATAACCCTTCTCCTGTCTTCCTCAGACCTATCTACTGCCAGCCTGTCAGATTTCAACAAAAACTCTTTAGAAGCCAGAAAAAGTGACAGTATGTCAATGAATTCCCCCCTCCAAATCTTCTCTTTAACAGACTTAGCTAAATGGAACCGGTGATAATACTCAAGGTAGGGGTTCCTTAAAAGAAGCCTCCCCAACTGGCACTGCCGAAGGCCTGAGAGGCAGGATGGGATCAACAGATAATGGGGGGTTAACAACATTATCATGGTTTAACATGCCATGATCAGTCATTTGTGACTCATTTAAATTTTGCCATACTGAACCAACTTCAGTCATATAATCATTAATTGGTAAATTCCCTACAGTACCATAATCATGTGCCCCTGTAAATATCTCTCCAGTATCACTACCAACAGGTTCGGAAGCACCAGATATCTGTGCCCTCTGACCAATTTTACTGGTATGCATAATATGCCTAGCACCAATTTTCTCTTTTTGTGCCCCTAGAAATTGACCAGCAATAATATTAGGTTGATTAACATTCAATGCACCAGTGACCTGTGCTCCTTTAACACTATTATTAGCACCAATAGCCTGTGCCCCTATAAATTGTTGTAAAATATTTGACAATGAATTAATTAGTAATGACACATCAGAAACATTAGAAAACTGACACTGTCACCATCATTCAATACTGACGGATGCTCACTGAGTGCAGCCGCTGGGGGGAAGCTGAGTAGTGCTGCTCTCCCTCATAGCAGGCTCTCTCCGTGGTCTAGAACTGCCAGCTCTCTCCTCCCTTGTCAGCTGAGGCGAAGCCGCTGTTCTCAGGCGTTTCTTCTTTCTCCCCATCTGTTGTCGACTGAGGCCGAATTTTCTTCCACCTTCGGGTTTGCGAGGGATGTCCCCACAGGTGGAGCCGAGTCACGCTCCTCCCCTAAGCACTGTAGGAGCCATTCTTCACCGCCCTCTCCCTCAGCTTTCTCGATAAGGCGACACAGGAGTTCTTCCCGACTGCTTGTAGAACGACGCTTCATGTTGCAGGAGCTCTGCATCGTCGCTCGTTCTGCTTCAAACGGTCAGTGAGCTGCTGCACTCAGCCCCTTATATAGGCTTCTTCAGCGCTGCTCAGCACCTGCCAAAATCCTCCAATCCAACGCTGGCCCTTGCTACCAATCCTTTGGCTGTTGCTGCCCGGAGCAACAGTGGCAACCAATGGCAACCTGCAAAAGATTTAAAAAAAAGGAAGAGAGAAACTGCAGCCCCCTCTGAGCCATCCCATGTGGGCCCCAGCATAATGCTATGACCCTTCAGGACAGCAGCCAATCGGCTCTCCTCTACTCGCGTCTGTCAGACGAGAGTGAGGAAAAGCCGATCACCGGCTCTTTCTATTTACATTGTGATCAGCCGTGATTGGACATGGCTGATCACGTGGTAAAGAGTCTCCGTCAGAGACTCTTTACCTAGATCAGTGTTGCAGGGTGCCAGACTGACACCCCGCAACAACGATCGCTGCGATGCGCGCCCCTGGGGGCGCGCAGCAGCTCGATATCCTGATCACGTCATATGACGTCCGGTCAGGAATATCAAACCACTTTGCCGCCGTCATTTTGTAATAGGGCGGACGGCAAGTGGTTAATTTGAGGGTATTTAAATCCAAATTGGGTGACCGATGTAGGAATTACAACAGTTTGTATATGTGTCTCCCACTTTTTAAGGGACCAAAAGTAATGGGACAGATTAACAATCATCCATCAAATTTTCACTTTTTAATACTTGGTTGCAAATCCTTTGCAGTCAATTACAGCCTGAAGTCTGGAACACATAGACATCACCTGGCTTTCATCCCTGGTGATGCTCTGCCAGGCCTCTACTGCAACTGTCTTCAGTTCCTGCTTGTTCTTGGGGCATTTTCCCTTCAGTTTTGTCTTCAGCAGGTGAAATGCATGCTCAGTCAGATTCAGGTCAGGTGATTGACTTGGCCATTGCATAACTTTCCACTTCTTTCCCTTAAAAAACTCTTTGGTTGCTTTCGCAGTATGCTTCGGGTTATTGTCCACCTGCACTGTGAAGCGCCGTCCAATGAGTTCTGAAGCATTTTGATGAAATTAAGCAGATAATATTGCCCGAAACTCTTCAGAATTCATCCTGCTGCTTTTGTCAGCAGTCACCTCATCAATAAATACAAGAGAACCAGTTCCATTGGCAGCCATAAATGCCCACGCCATGACACTACCACCAGCATGCTTCACTGATGAGGTGGTATGCTTTGGATCATGAGCAGTTACTTTCCTTCTCCAAACTTCTCTCTTCCCATCACTCTGGTACAAGTTGATCTTGGCCTCATCTGTCCATAGGATGTTGTTCCAGAACTGTGAAGGCTTTTTTAGATGTTATTGCAAACTCTAATCTGGCCTTCCTGTTTTTGAGGCTCACCAATGGTTTACATCTTGTGGTGAACCCTCTGTATTCACTCTGGTGAAATCTTCTCTTGATTGTTGACTTTGACACACATACACCTACGTCCTGGAGAGTGTTCTTGATCTGGCCAACTGTTGTGAAGGGTGTTTTCTTCACCAGGGAAAGAATTATTCAGTCATCCACCACAGTTGTTTTCCGTAGTCTTCCAGGTCTTTTGGTGTTGCTGAGCTCACCGGTGCATTCTTTCTTTTTAAGTATGTTCCAAACAGTTGATTTGGCCACACCTAATATTTATGCTATCTCTCTGATGGGTTTGTTCTGTTTTTTCAGCTTAATGATGGCTACTTCACTGATAGTGACAGCTCTTTTTATCTTATATTGAGAGTTGGCAGCAACAGATTCCAAATGCAAATAGCACACTTGAAATTAACTCTGGATCTTTTATCTGCTCCTTGTAAATGGGATAATGAGGGAATAACACACACCTGGAAATGGAACAGCTGAGCAGCCAGTTGTCCCATTACTTTTGGTCCCTTAAAAAGTGGGAGGCACATATACAAACTGTTGTAATTCCTACACCGTTCACCTGATTTGGATGTAAATACCCTCAAATTAAAGCTGAAAGTCTGCAGTTAAAGCACATCTTGTTTGTTTCATTTCAAATTCATTGTGGTGGTGTATAGAGCCAAAAAGATTAGAATTGTGTCGATGTCCCAATATTTATGGACCTGACTGTATAAAAGAAATAATGTATTGTGGTTAATTTAGCTATACGGTAGCAAGTGTCAGGCATCCATAGCTTTACATATCTAATCTAGGCATCAGTACTGGACAGATGATTTTAGAAAATTTGAAATGTGAAAACTTGCTTCAGGGATGACAAAAAAAAAGAAATGTCTATTCTAATGAGAAATAGTTGACCTCATGATTATTTCTGAGGTTGCAATGATTTTATGTGTACTCAGTCTCACTGCTTGTTGAACTTACTACTCAGAATACAGTCTTATGATTCTCATATGACTTAGAACCTAATGTGATCTTTTCATTTTACCATTTACGGTACCAATTTATACTAGAATAATGAATTACTATAATTAAAGCAAATATAATGTCATCATTACTATGGTAAAAAGACCCACGGTCATAAAGATTAACAGCTAATAAGTGTATATTATTATTACCATTGGTAAAATGTACGAAGAGAAATGCAGAGTTCATATACAGTTGGGCAAAAAGTATTTAGTCAGCCACCAATTGTGCAAGTTCTCCCACTTAAAAAGATGAGAGAGGCCTGTAATTGTCATCAAAGGTATACCTCAACTATGAGAGACAAAATGTGGAAACAAATCCAGACAATTACATTGTCTGATTTTTGAAAGAGTTTATTTGCAAATTATGGTGGAAAATAAGTATTTGGTCAATATCAAAAGTTCATCTCAATACTTTGTTATATATCCTTTGTTGGCAATGACAGAGGTCAAACATTTTCTGTAAGTCTTCACAAGGTTGTCACACACTGTTGCTGGTATGTTGGCCCATTCCTCCAGACAGATCTCCTCTAGAACAGTGATGTTTTGGGGCTGTCGCTGGGCAACACGGACTTTCAACTCCCTCCAAAGGTTTTCTATGGGGTTGAGATCTGGAGACTGGCTAGGCCACTCCAGGACCTTGAAATGCTTCTTACGAAGCCACTCCTTCGTTGCCCGGGCTATGTGTTTGGGATCATTGTCATGCTGAAAGACCCAGTCACGTTTCATCTTCAATGCCCTTGCTGATAGGAGGAGGTTTGCACTCAAAATCCCACGATACATGGCCCCATTCATTCTTTCATGCACACGGATCAGTCGTCCTGTTCCCTTCACAGAGAAACAGCCCCAAAGCATGATTTTGCCACCCCCATGCTTCACAGTAAATATGGTGTTCTTTGGTTGCAACTCAGAATTCTCTCTCCTCCAAACACGACGAGTTGTGTTTCTACCAAACAGTTCTACTTTGGTTTCATCTGACCATATGACATTCTCCCAATTCTCTTCTGGATCATCCAAATGCTCTGTAGCAAACCTCAGACGGGCCCGGACATGTACTGGCTTAAGCAGGGGGACACGTCTGGCACTGCAGGATCTGAGTCCCTGGCGGTGTAGTGTGTTACTGATGGTAGCCTTTGTTACGTTGGTCTAAACTCTCTGCAGGTCATTCACTAGGTCCCCCTGTGTGATTCTGGGCTTTTTGCTCACCGTTCTTGTGATCATTTTGACCCCATGGGGTGAGATCTTGCGTGGACCCCCATATTGAGGGAGATTATCAGTGGTCTTGTATGTCTTCCATTTTCTAAATATTGCTCCCACAGTTTATTTCTTCACACCAAGCTACTTGCCTATTGCAAATTCAGTCTTCCCAGCCTGGTGCAGGTCTACAATTTTGTTTCTGGTGTCCTTCGACAGCTCTTTGGTCTTCACCATAGTGGAGTTTGGAGTGTGACTGTTTGAGGTTGTGGACAGGTGTCTTTTTTACTGATAACAAGTTCAAACAGGTGCCATTAATACAGGTAATGAGTGGAGGACAGGGAAGCCTCTTAAAGAAGAAGATACAGGTCTGTGAGAGCCAGAAATCTTACTTGTTTGTAGGTGACCAAATACTTATTTTCCACCATAATTTGCAAATAAATGATTTAAAAAATCAGACAATGTGATTGTCTGGATTTGTTTCCACATTTTGTCTCTCGTAGTTGAGGTATACCTATGATGACAATTACAGGTCTCTCTTTTATCGTTTTAAGTGGGAGAACTTGTACAACTGGTGGCTGACTAAATACTTTTTTGCCCCACTGTAGTTTCTATTATGGTACAGTTTTATACAAAATGCCTCTTCCTAATTTGCACAAAAAGCACACCAGGTTAAGTTGGATTGATGTCAAAAAAAGTCGTTTGGGAGGGATGAATGCCCTTTTTAGCCTCTCCTTTCTCTTCTTCAAGAACCTCTTATCCTATCTGTAGGGTAATCTCCTACTCTTTCCATTAAAACTCCTCTCTTTAGGGCTCTGCCCCCCTCCCCAAAGTACCTTGTCCCCATTAACATGGGGACAAGGGCCCCTTGCCGACAACCCTGGGCGGTGGTTGTGGGGGTCTCCGGGCAGGGGACTTATCAGAATCTGGAAGCCCCCTTTAACAAGGGGGCCTCCAGAGCCTGCCCCCCCTATGTAAATGAGTATGGGGTACATTGTACCCAAAAATCTCAAAAATACATAAAGACAAGAGGTAGTTTTTGACAATTCCTTTATTAAAAAAATAAAAAAACAATGTCCCCCAATGTACAGTAGATCCATTTTCAATCATGGCACTTGTCGCACCGCCAGACTTGAAAAAAGAAAAAAAAAACATTCCACCCTCGAAAAAGGCTAACCACCGAATGCCTGCTCTGCCTTTAGATAGGTAAGGGGCGGGGTCACCTGGTGGCACCACCCTCTTGTGCTGTCATCAACCCAGCATGCACTGGTCGGTGACGTCACACAAGGGGATGGTGCCACCAGGTGATGTCACCAGGTGACCCCGCCCCTTACCTATTTTTTTTAAGGTCCAGCGGTGGCAGCGTCATGATTGATGATGAATCTACATTGGGGGACTTTTTAAAACCCCTCCACCCCAAAGCACCCCCCATGGCATGTGATCTGTTATGGTTTGTGGGGTGCGCTCATTCCCCCCCTTTCCTGACCTGCCGGGCTGCATGCTCGGATAAGGGTCTGGTGTGGATTTTGGGGGGGACCCCACATGTTTTTTTTTTTTGGCGTGGGGTTTCCTTTAAAATCCATACCAGACCCGAAAGGGGCTAGTATGGATTGGGGGGAACCCCCGCACTGTTTTTTTTTAGCATTTTTGTATTGCTGGCAATGGTATTGTATTCCTGGCAATTTAAATGTCATTTTTTTTCTTTATACATTTCAGTTTTGCTGCAGCAGGATCTATGCACAGTACAGATGTGTCACTTTACAGGCAGACTAAGGGGACCCCCAGGCATTATATTTAAAGGAATTTTTTATTTGTATTGTTACACTTCAAGCATCATTAAAATCACTGCTCCTGTAAAAACAAACTTTAAGAAAAAAAAACGCATTTATACATGTCCCTTGGGCAGTACCCAGGCCCCCATTCCCTTTTTATGGCCAATAACTTGCACATAAGCCTTCAAAATAGGGGCTTTTGATTTTTCAAGTTCGGGTCCCATAGACTTTATTAGGGGTGCGGTCCAAACTTTAGCAATGTTCGAGAGTTCGAACCGAACCGGGGGGGTGTTCGGCCCAACTCTACTTACCACTGGCAGCTTCCCCTCCTCCCTTCACTGTATTAAAATATGTTGCTTTGTTACAAGAACCACCATCCACCCAGACATAAAGACTCCCAAAATCTTATCTTTTAGAAGTGATAATGTAAACTTGAATTATTGAAATTCTTGAAACTAGATTTTTTGTACAAAAACATTTTGCATAAGCAGCGTAAATTTTAAAAACATAAAACTAATTTTTTATTGTTTCAAGCTATACTTTTGCCTCACAGAAGGAAATAGATGATCTACTATAAAGATATACCACTTTTTTTTAAGTTTGCTAACATTTGTTTTTTACCTCTAATACATAGGGAAGGAAGAAGTACACTTGTCAGTGCAATATGCGTGTGTAAATACCTTATTATATACACTTTGGTTGAGCTCGTCTGCATGATGTTTCTGTTTTGGGTAAGACATGAAAATGTTCTGTAGTAAGTGGAAATGTGAACAAATGTTTCTGAGGAATATTAACTAGTAATATAAAAATACAATTAAGTAACCATGAGCAATATTTGCATTTTGGATTCCCACATTATTTACCAACTTGTAACATTTCATTTTACGTCAGATTATTTTGCACATATTTTAACTTCATAATTTGGCTTCCATTTAAAGACAAATTTAAGAGTTAAATAAACAGGGTACCCCAATTTCCCAAAAGAGCACACCAGGCATATGGGTATCTTTTTACATAGTGAGGGAGCTGTGAAAAGATGCCTTGCTATGTTACTAACAGCTTACATAGCAGCAATGTTAACCTATCACAAACCTTGACAGTTCTGACTGAAAATAGAAGGCATAAGCAGAAGTACTGTAAATAAAGATTGCAGATCAACAGGGTCATACATTCCTTTAGCTGAATGTATAGGTACATCTTGACTTTTCCTGTAAAATAACTTATTACCACCCATACCTCAGTTATTAAAGCTGCCCATATTAGGACAAGAAGTCATTTAAAATGCCTTAAGTTTGACTTTTACAAAAATAAAAAAATTTGCATTTACAAACAGTGGCCTACAACTTACTTGTTTTCAGGGAATACGTTTTGGGGCCATGCATCCAATGCAATAAAAAGAGCAGCTGAAAAAGCAAGCATTCATAAAAATAAAAAATAAAACAGAGTACTACATAGTCAGTAAAGCAGAACTAAAGTATCTTTTTTTAAACAAGTAGTATGAAAATGAAATTAATAATAGTATAATATTTTATATTATCCATATGTCATATTTCAGATTTTATACTATCCACTTTCTCAGCATTAGTAGAAGGTGAGATGATTTGTCAGGAACGAGGCATGTAATAGGGCAATTCTACTCCCACCGCTATCCTCCTAGTCTTCTACTGTTTTTATTTTATATATTTTTTTGCTTTACTAAATGCAGCTGTCTATTAAATGAGACAAAAGAGCTCAGGGCAGAACTGGGAGAAATCACATACCGTATATACTCGAGTATAAGTCGTTCCGAGTATAAGTCGAGGCCCTAATTTACCACACAAAAAATGGGAAAAACTTATTGACCCGAGTATAAGACGAGGGTGAGAAATGCACAGCTACTGTAAGTGGAAAAGAGGGTCAACAATGCCCATTTGCAGCATCACTGTGCCCATTTGCATGCCTCACTGTGCCCATTTGCAGCCATAGGTCCCCTGAACTTCAAACTCGGTAGTTAAGGGTTCCTAGATGCCCCCTAGCTGCAGCCAAAATTTGGGGTCTCTCTCTGAACCCAAAGGGTCCCGAAATGACATTGCTGCAGATAGACACAGTTGACCGAATTTGGGGCCCCGTATCTAGATACGGGGCCACTTAGTGCTAAGAATCCCAAATTTGGTGTGCAAACCCAGTGGAACTAGCACCATAAAATTTCCAAAGCTGGGGTTTCTAGCACCAAGTGGCCACGAGATACAGGGCCCCAAAAATCAGTTCAGAAAATGTCAAGCACTTTTCTGCAGCAGAGAATGACATTTTCTGAACCAGATTTGGGGCCCCGTATCTCAGGGCCACTTAGGGCTAGGAACTTCAGCTTTGGATATGTTGTGGTACTAGCTCCACTGGGTTTGCATACCAAATTTGGGGTTTCTAGAAACAAGTGGCCCTGAGATATGGGGCCCCAAAGTCGGTTCAGAAAATGTCAAGCACTTTTCTGCAGCAGAGAATGACATTTTCCGAACCGATTTTGGGGCCCCGTATCTCGGGGCCACTTAGTGCTAGGAACTTCAGCTTTGGATATGTTGTGGTACTAGGTCCACTGGGTTTGCATACCAAATTTGGGGTTTCTAGCACCAATTGGCCCTGAGATATGGGGCCCCAAAGTCGGTTCGGAAAATGAAATTTTTTGCTGCAGAAAAATGCTTGACTCGAGTATAAGTCGAGGGGGGCACTTTCAGCACAAAAAAATGTGCTGAAAAATTCGACTTATACTCGAGTATATACGGTAATTATGTGCAGTTATAGTCTCTGCCCTTTATGCAAATATAGAAGCATAAGGACACACAAAAGCAGGCCATAGATGGATCGAAAATGTGGCCAGTTCAACAGGGACCTGCCGAATTTCGATCTGTGTGTGGCTGTTCCTGTTTAACAGAAGTCGATTGTTAAACTGACTTCTGTAGAAAAGACAAGCTGGAAAACTTTACAGAGAGGAATACAGAGAGGATTCTAGATAGTAGGGCCCTCTTATTCCTCCTGTATTGAATTGCATTGTGAATGTACTGTCTTCCCTCATGTTGTAAAGAGCTGCACAAACTGTTGGCGCTATATAAACCCTGTATTATAATAATAATAATAAAAAAAATGATTCCTCCATCCACCTCACTTGTGTGAATGGAGGAAATTATTTGCATTTTCTGTTCAGCCTACTGGCTGAATGGAAAAAAATGAACCACCTACGGACAGCTTAAGAGGGACTGGTGAAAAGGGTATGACCTCTGAGTTGTACAGCCACAGAGATGAAACCAAGAGGTCTTGCACTGAGCCTGTACAGCAGCCTGGGAAGTCTAGTTTTGCAAAATGTTGCCTTCAAAAAACTGAATGTGTGCATTAAAAAATAAACTTTAGTCTTGTGTTAAATATCCCCATCTTGGCTATTTAAAATGGTTCTACTCTAAAACTATCTTTATGACATTCATTTTTGCAAAGATTCAAAATAGATTTTTAAGATGGTGAAGACAGAGTATAACAATATAGTAAAATCAAATACATTTTATTATGCATATTTCAAAGATTAAAATCAAGTATTTGTGTGTAAAACCAGAAATGACAATCTCATATGGTCATGATATATGTACAGATATACTTATAAATAAGAAAATATATTATAAATTCAATTTAATTCACAGATGAATAATCTGTAAATGCATACAAATGCAGAAGTCATCCCATACATATTCATATAAACAACACCATGGTTAAACAGGTCATCTGATAAAAAATCTCACCCTGCATGTGAACACGGTTTCATAGGAGATGATAACACCAATTAGACTGCTTTGTGGGAGAACTAACAAAATACATTTTTCATTTTCTTTTTTCAGAAAAAAACTTTACTAGGAAATTACCAATATATGATACAGGACATAGCAATTTCTGTCACAGTTATGTTAACAAGTAAGTTTCTGTTCTTAACAGACCTTGGTATTATTGAGTAAACATTTATTTTAGAACTGTTCTGTAATGTTTAAAGAACCTTTTTCACAAGACTATAAACCGATCAACTATAACATTAAGATCACTAATAAAGTGAATAAAATTGAACATCTTGTCACAATGGCTTATGAAAGGCAGTGAGATATATTAGGCAACAAGTAAATATGTTGTCCATGAAGTTGATTTGTTGAAAGCAGAATAAAATTGCGCCGTAGTTGTGTATGAGACTGCATAGCCCTAGGTCGATTAGGGTGTGCATGCTGACCCGTGCTCACAGCCATAAACACTTACCCTTGAATCACATTTTCTTTTACATTATGTACCTGGCCAGGTGCATGTACGTTGCTTACCTGAGAAAGAGATTGCACCGGAATGCTGTATGAGAAGAAGGCAAGCCGACAAAAGCAGTGTGATGTTTTGGACAATGTTCTACTTAAGCATTGTTGATGACCAAGTACACAACTTCATAGAAACAGTATTCCCTGATGGCAGTAGCCTCTTTCAGCAGGATAATGCATCCTGCCACATTGTAAATATGGTTCAAGAATTGTTTGCAGAACACAGCAATGAATTCAAGGTGTTGACTTGGCCTCCAAATTCACCAGATCTTAATCCATCGAACATCTATGGGATATGTTGGAAAACTATTCCAATCCATGTAGGCCCCACCTTACAATTTAGCGGACTTAAAGCATCTGCTACTGACAGCTTGGACATCTACATCTACCACAGCATAACTTCAGAGGTCTAGTGGCATCCCTGATGTGATGGGTCAGGGCTGTTTGGCATACCATTGTTGGGCTTGGTGTAGGAGTTTATTCTTTTATCCAAGTGGTGTCCATGAACAGGGGGAGGAGGAGTTCTTGAACCAAGAATTGGTTACTTAATTGTGACCAATTCTCTCATATGCCATTGTTGCGGGAGCTCCAGGAGAAAAATCCTGTAGTTTTCAGGAATTATCTCCGGATGATGGACCCTGTGTTTCATCATTTGTTGGCTTTGCTGTCCCCCTATATTAGGAAGCAGGATACCTGCATGCGGCAAGCCATCACTCCTGAACAAAGGCTTGTTGCCACCTTGTGGTACTTGGCGACGGTGAGAAGTCTCCAGGATATCAAGTTCACGACTGTGATCTCCCCACAGGCTCTGGGAATCATTATTCCAGAGACCTGTTCTGCCATTATTCAGGTCCTGCAGAAGGACTATATTAAGGTAAGTTTTATCCTTTAACATCACATTCTATGTAGTTAATGATTGCATTATGTATTGTATTTATTTCATCATTCCATAATTACCATGATTGTAATATGCTGTGAATGTCCTCTTTGTCCTCATGCATGCTGTAAGCTTTTAATGCTCCTTTTTTGTCCTTCATACATATTTGCCTTCACTAACCTTCCCAGCATGCTATCCTGGTCCCATACACACCTAGCCTAGTCACTTAACAATGTCTTTTGTCAGCTCCATTGTAGTGCTTACCCTAAACACCCCCTAAAATGTGTCCAAAAGTTATTATTGTGCTTAAATTCAGGCACAGTGCAAGAGGCTTTTTTTTGTGGCCAAAACTCATTTGGAACCCCCCCAACCGCTAAGTCAACCCATAACAATACTCTATCTGCTGACTTTGCCCAACCCATACACACTATACCTACCTCTTTTGTGGTCATTAGCGATGGGCCAAACACCCCCCCGTTCAGTTCACACCAGAACATGCGAACAGGCAAAAAATTTGTTCGAACTCGCGAACACCGTTAAAGTCTATGGGACATGAACATGAAAAATCTAAAGTACTAATTTTAAAGGCTAATATGCATGGTATTGTCTTAAAAAGTAATTGGGGACCTGGGTCCTGCCCCAGGGGACATGTATCAATGAAAAAAAAAAGTTTTAAAAATGGCCGTTTTTTTCGGGAGCAGTGATTTTAATAATGCTTAAAGTGAAATAATAAAAGTGTAATATTCCTTTAAATTTCGTATCTGGGGGGTGTCTATAGTATGCCTGTAAAGTGGCGCATGTTTCTCTGCTTAGAACAGTCTGGCAGCAAAATGACATTTCTAAAGGAAAAAAGTCATTTAAAACTGTCTGGTCTGGCCATACACATAAAAGTTCATTGATAAAAACGGCATGGGATTGCCCCACAGGGGAACCTCGAACCAAAATTTAAAAAAAAAATGTGCGGGTTCCCCCCAAATTCCATACCAGGCTCTTTAGGTCTGGATATTAAGGGGAACCCCGTGCCAAAATTTTAAAAAAATGGCTTGGGGGTCCCCCTCAAAATCCATACCAGACCCTTCAGGTCTGGTATGGATTTTAAGTGAAACCCTGTGCCAAAATTTTTTAAAAAATGTTGTTTGGTCCCCCCAAATATCCATACCAGACCCTTATCTGAACACGCAACCTGGCAGGCCGCAGGAAAAGAGGGGGGACGAGAGAGCGCCCCCCTCCTGAACCGTACCAGGCCATATGCCCTCAACATTGGGAGGGTGCTTTGGGGTAGACCCCCAAAGCACCTTGTCCCCATTTTGATGGGGAGAAGGGCCTCATCCCCACAACCCTTGCACGATGGTTGTGGGGCCCTGCGGGCAGGAAGCTTATCAGAATCTGGAAGCCCCCTTTAACAAGGGAACCCCCAGATCCCAGCCCCCCGTGTGAATTGGTAATGGGGTACAAATGTACAAAAAACAGAAAAGAGAGGGCGCACCGGCCTTGTGCATTATCTTTAAAAAGGTTTATTAAAACAGAAAACGTAAAAGTACTACTCACAAGGGTAGATAAAAATCACGCATAATAGTCAAATGATGGTAGCAGTCTCCAGACCTATGGACAAGACGTGCAGACCGCTGCTGGCTGACGGGTTTCGAAGGTAGCACCTTCTTCTTCAGAGCCTAACAGTATCCATCTCTTACGGTACCTTAAATAATGTGCTCATCAAGGGAGCACAGACCAAACTGACCTAGGAGCCACTCCCATAAAGTGGGCAGTCAAGAGGCGGGCCCTGACACAGCACCATAGTAACCATTTGTATACACATATATATATATATATATTTACACACAGAGATCCACGGTCCGGCCCGGTTAATGGGCAATCGCGGGTGCCCGGCAGACATCGCGGCCGCTGGGCACACGCACCAGGTCCCGAGCAACGCGGCGGGCGTGCGTGCGCACCCCCTAGGCGGCCGGGAACCCGAGGCCATCATATGACGTCCACCCAGGATGGGAGATCCCATCTGTGGACGTCATATTACTATAGGCGGGTAGGGAAGTGGTTAAAACATGTACAACAATACTGACAAGTTGTTTTATGTTTTTTTGTTTTGGGGTTAGATTTTGCCTTAAATATCAATGATGTTGCTCAGTCTTTTTGCAACATCATTGATATTTTGCTTAATCTTTTCAAAATCCTAAATTGCGCACCATGATCTCACTGATGAGTACTTGTGCACTTGCACTGCTGAAGTTAGTTTCTTCTTCAATAACATCCACATCACCTAACAATAAAAAAACACACCATGTATTATAAATATGCAGGCATCCATCTATTACCTGAAGCTGTGCTCTCAGACACTGATCTGTTGTCGACACCATTTCGGCCACTTCACCCATCACTTCCTGAACCACTACATCCACATCCTCAGGTTCTGCATCCACATCCTCAGGTTGTGTGCTGAGTTTGTATGTATGTGTATATGTAAAAGTGTCCCTCGCGCTACTTGGAGTACCTAATAAAATGTGCCTATCTTACAGAAATAAAGTGATAATAATAAATAAAACCAGCAGCAAAACCTAGTAATGTTCACAATACATAAATAAAAAAAGTGCAAATATAAAGTGATCTCGCGCTGTAATAAAAATCATTCTAAAACATTATAAAAGATCCACTAAGAAATAAATAAAGTGCAAAAATATTAAAGTGCAAAATAGTGATATCTCCACAAAGCGGTGCGAGCAATGATAATTAAAGGTATAAAATGTGCAAAAAATGTCCAAATGATGAATCCTTATGTGCTGAGTTCCCTTGCTTCAGTAGGTGTGGCGTTCCTGTTGTTCTCAACTGTCCCGATTCTTTTCTCCCCTATGTGAATCCAAAAAAGTTATACTTAGCTGACAGATATTTTAGACTAGAAATAGTAATATGAAACATTGCTTGGAAGTGTCATCCAATTGTCTGTTTTGGCAGAGTTACAAGCTGAAGACAGAATTTATTCCCTTTCAAAAGCTGGAATACTTACAGTACTTGTTTTGTGCAAGATTCACACATGGAGAGACCCCTAGTATCCACTGGAGCACCTGCGTGGGACACCATAAAAAGGTTGTTCTGGTGTCCCACACTAGTGCTCCTGCGTCCAGATATGTAACCAACTGTTGAGTGTCCTCTCCTTACACTGAATCAAATTGTCATTTCATTATAGTTTCAAACACATCTAGACCACAATGTAATAAACTAAATTTAATCCAAATAGACATGAACAAATGTAGTTAACCTGCATCTGCCAAAAGCGTTGTATTAGTGGACGAACAATGTTTACCACGAACGATTTCTGTGCCCACAAACCGCAAACTTGGCATTTTAAACTGTACAACAGTAAAGAAAAGCACGTGGTCCAGCACTAAAATAATAATAATAATAGCAACACAGGACAAATACTTACTTTTTTGCAGCACTTTCCTGATCTTCCTATACTGATCGTGCTCCCTCAATTTCAGGTCTGGCCAGCGTTTCCTCAATTACTCCTTGGATCGTCGTACCCCAAAATTCCTGTGCAGACTTCTCACAACTTTAGTCATGATCTTGGTCTCTCTCACGTTTGGGTTTATGTACTGTCCATGCTTCCCATCATAGTCTGCCCTCTTAAAGAAGGCCACCATCTCCACCATCTCTACAAAGGACATATTTGAGGCCTTATATCTCCTCCT
This sequence comes from Lithobates clamitans, assembly GCA_037952925.1. Classification (NCBI taxonomy): domain Eukaryota; kingdom Metazoa; phylum Chordata; class Amphibia; order Anura; family Ranidae; genus Lithobates; species Lithobates clamitans. The sequence goes on from JBBGZY010000160.1 coordinate 1,835,772, forward strand.
GGATCTGGAACTGCCTTGCTCCGGGCTTTCCTCATCGTTGCTGATAACAACAGCACACACCTGCTGTGTCTCAGCCATGTGCTCTCCCACTGTTCTGAAAGAGAAGAGGCGGGGAATACACTAGAAAGAAGGACAGGGGCGGAGTTTCACGCATACCCAGTGTATATAAAGCATAACACGCATGCGTTGTATGTAAGATCTGTGAAGGACAGAAGGATCGTAAGCGTCAATCGTGCAAACGAAAGTACAATTGTAACTTGGGGCATCAGTGGTTGGTGGCCTATACTGCTTCTAGATTGAGGCCTATATTGGGACAAGATTAGGAGAGTTTAGCCTGACATTAGGGTTTGTCTTGTGTTGTGTCTTGCAGCTAAAATGGTGGAAATAAAAATTGTGTGTGATTGATGACCAAAAAACTAAAACCATGTACCATTTTCATACACAGGAAAATCTCAGCCAGGAGGTGGCCGTGACAAGCAGCCTGATGAAATCCCAGGTCCCTCCCCTCCGCCCTCCAACCAAAAGGGCCAGGAAGGCGAGGAACCTGGAGGATTCTGCTTTCCTTCGCCAGGCTACTGCGGCACTTACCACGACCTCTGGTGGTCACGAGTCATTTGGATGGTGTGACAGCAAGCAAACTCGAACACATGGAGGAGGGCCAAAGCATGATCTGCGAAGAAATAATTCTTCAGGCCCTAAACAAGGGGATGAGGAGCCAACTCACAAATCAAAGCCACCTGTGTGAGTTGGACCATACTCCTCCACCACCTCCAGCAACACCACCAACACCACAGTCTCCCTACCCACCACAGCAGCATTGAAGGAAGCGTGGAAGGAAATGTTAAGAGTGATGACCTGGGTTTGGTGCGGTCTGGCAAAAAAAGTTGTAAGACTGCAGCCTCGGGATATATATGTCATCTGCTGCTGCTCCCGATCTCTCGGAGTCCTGGACCGTATTCTGCTCCCTATTAAATGGACTCCTCAGGTTACCAATTTTGACAGTCAAATAATTGATGTCTGCCCTGGGGTACAAAGGCTTCACCAATTCCAACTGTTTCTCCAGCATTGCCTTCCTCTTTATTTTGTTAAGAACCCTATTAAATTTCAAATTTTGTTTTTGACAAATACTTGGCTATGTGTTTTACTTCAAAAAAGACAGTTTGTTTGTGAGTAAGCAGGTAAATTTCAAAGATACAATGTCAAATTAACAAGGGACACCAACATAGTTGTATCCTTGAGGTTAAAAAACACAAGATAATAATGGTGTTTTGGTAACTTGACACACAAAACGAAATAAAAAATTCTGGAGATCACGAAAAAAACAAAACAAAAAAAAACAAATATTATTCAGATCACGAGAAATAATAAAAATTAGGTTTGTCAGAACTCTGTGAATATCAGCAGCAAAGCAACTTCATTATTATAGCATTATAAAGAAGAAGAGAATGCACTGCATTGAGAGATTTCATAATTTGCCGCCTGACAAATGTAATATCTCTAATACGAACTATAGTTTTACAAGACCTAGCGCTTCCGGCTCATACTTGATCCTGAGAATGCGTGAACTTTTGTGCGCAGAATTGTGTACACACAATCGGACTTTCCGACAACAACATTTTGTTGGCAGAAAATTTGAGAACCTGCTAGCCAACATTTGTTGGCGGAAAGTCCGACAGGAAATGTTCGATGGAGCATACACATGGTCAGACTTTCAGCCAACAAGCTCACATCCAACATTTCCCGTGTGTACATGGCATAAGTCTCTGTACTGCTGTCATAACACAGTACTATATACTGTATGTAGCTGATGCTACAGCGCTGATAGCAGCTGTATCAGTTAGTTAAAATTAGTTAGTTAAGGAAATAGTTGGCATGGCCCCCCATTGGCCCAAATGAACTATTTAAACTGTAATGTAAACATGGAGTTAGGCGTAAACAAAATAGAACAATATTTTGCACAAGAAATTGAACATTTGGTGGTTTATGAAGGATTTTTTTTTAATGTAAAATTATCACCAGTTGGGCAAAGTTTTGTTGTGTCTGCCTCTAAATCAGTGTTTCTCAACCAAGGTCCCCAGGGGTTCTGCCATGATCTGCCATTCATTACAAGCAGATGAACAGTGGATTGCATCCCCACATCCCAGGTGCCTGTGTGTGACTGTGTGTGACATCACTTAGACAAGAGAGCCGGGCTGGCGGGAATCAGCTCGAAAGATACAATCCATTGCAGCAGCTTCCCTGAGCTACCCTGCATGAGGAAAACCACTACAGATCCCAGTATTGTGCCCTCCAGTTACCTCTTGGCCTTCCTGGCCTTTACTGCTCTCTCCTGGCCCCCCTGAACTGTGATGTGCTCTCCTGGCCCCCCTGCACTCTGCTGTGCTCTAGTGCCCCCCCCCCAATACTGTGTAGTTTCCTCCTGGCACCCTATACTGTGCTGTGCTCTCCTGGCCCCCTATACTGTTCTCTCCTGGTCCCCTTGTATGTTTCTGTTCTGGACCCCCTGTACTGTGCTGTGCTCTGCTGACTTCACTATACTGTTCCCTTCGGGGCTCCCCCATACTTTGATGTGCTCTCCTGGCCCCCCATACTGTGCTGTGCTCTCCTGGCCCCCCTATACTGTTCTCTAATGGACTTCCTATACTGTTCCCTCCTGGCTCCCTGTACTCTTACCTCTTGGCCCCCCTGTACTGTTCCCTCACACCCCCCTGTACTGTTCCCTCACGCCCCCTCATACTGTTCCCTCCTGGCCCCCTGAACTATGCTGTTCTCTCCTGTCCCCCCTATACAATGCTGTTCCCTCTTTATCCCCCTATACCGTTCCCTCCTGACCCCCCTGAACTGTGCTGTTCTCTCATGGCCCCCTATACTGTTCCCTCCTGTCCCCCCCCTTGACTGTGCTGTGCTCTTCTGGCCCCCCTATACTGTTCCCTCCTTGCCCCCCTGAACTGTGCTGTGCTCTTCTGGCCCACTATACTGTCCTGTTCCCTCTAAACACCTTGTACTGTGCTGTGGTCTCCTGGCCCCCTATACTGTTCTCTAATGCCCCCCCTATGCTGTTCCCTCCTGCCCCTCATACTGTTCAAACCTGGCTGCCCTGAATTGTTCTATGCTCTCCTGACCCCCTAAACTGTGCTGTTCTCTCCTGGCCCGCCTATGCTGTTCCCTCCTGCCCCCCCATACTCTGCTGTTTCCTCTGAACACCCTGGACTGTGCTGTGCTCTCCTGTCCCCCCTATACTGTTCTGTGCTCTCCTGGCCCCCTTATACTTTTCTGTGCTCCCCTGGTCCCCTTATACTGTTCTTTAATGGAATGACCCCCTGTACTGTTTCCTCCCCACTATACTGTTTCCTCCTGGCCCCCATGTATTGTTCCCTCCTGGCACCCCTGTACTGTTCTCTCCTGGCCTCCTTGTACTGTTCTCTCTTGCATCTTTTACATACACAAAATATAATCTGAATAGTTCACCTTTCAATTTTGGAGACCTTTTTATTCTCATTAATGTTAGATTAAGATGCACAGGTGAGGAGAATGTTTCTGGATAATATGTTAGCGTAAAACCAAGTTTAAAAAATATTTTAATTTGAGCACATGCAAATTAGTCCTGTTTCCATAGTTAGGTCCTGTTTCCACAAAAATGCTGAATGACTCAGAACAGGCTTGCATAGACATAACAGGTGACAAATCCAAGTCTACCTTGATCATCATTTGATAGCCTATAGAACAAAGCCATAGTACTTCTGTGTTTCATTGTACTTGAATACTCCTTGTTTTGTTCCTTATGCATTCTGTTTTACATTCTGTAGATTTGTCCATCGCCTTGCAATTGCATAGCTGCAAGTGGCCTCTAATTTAAAATTCAAAGTATTTTTAAATTTTTGATAAATATGTTCTTAGGACAATGAACTCGCATTTAACCACACCGCAAAATTGCTTCATCATTGCAATCATCGTTTAGTCCCCTGGTTCTTCATTTTCAATTACTGTACCTACTTAAGATTACATTTACATCATTTGTTTGCACTTCAGTCTACTAAATGCCTGAACGGTAGTAGATTATATAGGAACTCAGTACTGTCAGAAATCATAACCGCTGGTTTGCAAAGTCTTTAGCTATACTCTTTCTTTTGAAATGTAATACAATGGGTACACAATAAAAAAAAATACATCAGAGGCTTAACAATCACATAAGTCACAATCATAAAACTTTCTAAATTTAATCACAGATATATAATTATCTAAAATGTTTTGGTTTGTTTTACAGTGAGTTTAACTGGTCCTGCTCCAAAGCTAGCTCCATACAGACCTGCAATGAGTCTGATGTCTCCTTCCTTGCTGCCGTCAATGACCTTGCACATCATATTTACCATTGCTATACAGACAAGTGCATTCTTCCTGTTACAGCAGCAACCATGGTACAACGAGACTGATGTTTTCAGGTGTGATTACTTTCATTTATTTAAGTACAGTAAATTAGATTGCCTTACATATCCTTAAAGTAAACATGTCAGTACTCTATAGGTGCTGAAAAGGCTCCAGAACCTTTTTGCGTATAATACAATATCATATAGTTTAGAATTGTGTAAACAAAATATATGTCATAAAATAAGAAGCAAATATACAGTATATCTTAGATGGAAAAAGTTAATTAATTCAATTTAAAGTAGTTGTAAAGAGTGAAAGTTCTTTACTTTCATGCATTCTATGCATGAAGGTAAAAAAGCCTTCAGAGTGGAGCTCCCCCACAGCCCCCCTAATACTTTTTGAATCTCGATCCAGCGAGAATTGAGGGTCTCTTGGGTCTCTCCCTCCTTATGGGGGCACTCGGCAAGGGGGAGGTGCCAGAAACACTGACGGGGGACCCAAGAAGAGAAGTAAGAGGAGCAAAACCATTGCACAGAGCAGGTAAGTATGATATGTTTAAGTATGATGTGGCTATTATTTTAAAGAAAAAAAGGAATCTTTAGAACCACTTTAAGCATTTGTAAAGCTAAAATTTTTATTTACATAATTGATAGAGTGTAGAATGGTTAAAATCTCTCCTAGGTTTTTTTTCTGTCTGTGCCCCATTCAAAATATTTCCCTGAATTCCAATGACATTAACAGCTGGAGAAGGAGAATGAATTTCCCCAGCAGGCACACTGACAGTAATGAAAACCTGAAAAAAAGGCTTCCAACCATTTAATAGTTTATTCAAAACGAAATATCTATCTATCTATCTATCTATCTATCTATCTATCTATCTATCTATCTATCTATCTATCTATCTATCTATCTATCTATCTCTATCTCTATCTCTATCTCTATCTCTATCTCTATCTCTATCTCTATCTCTATCTCTATCTCTATCTCTATCTCTATCTCTATCTCTTTCTCTATCTCTATCTCTATCTCTATCTCTATCTCTATCTCTATCTCTATCTCTATCTCTATCTCTATCTCTATCTCTATCTCTATCTGTCTATCTCTATATCTGTCTGTCTGTCTGTCTGTCTGTCTGTCTGTCTGTCTGTCTGTCTGTCTGTCTGTCTGTCTATCTATCTATCTATCTATCTATCTATCTATCTATCTATCTATCTATCTATCTATCTCTATCTCTATCTCTATCTCTATCTCTATCTCTATATCTATCTGTCTATCTCTATATCTATCTATCTGTCTGTCTGTCTGTCTGTCTGTCTGTCTGTCTGTCTGTCTGTCTGTCTGTCTATCTATCTATCTATCTATCTATCTATCTATCTATCTATCTATCTAGATAGATAGATAGATAGATAGATAGATAGATAGATAGATAGATAGATAGATAGATAGATAGATAGATAGATAGATAGATAGATAGATAGATAGATAGATAGATAGATAGATAGATAGATAGATAGATAGATAGATAGATAGATAGATAGATAGATAGATAGATAGATAGATATAGATATATCTAGATATAGATATATATATATATTTTAGGCACACTTTAAGATTCACATCTTGTGCATGTGTGAATATCTATTAGAAATGTGGGGTCATTATATAAATTATTGTAATTTGTCTAAAATTATAGTATGGTATGGTATAGTATGGTATAGTATGGTAATGTTATATTACTTTTATGCAATTTAGTGCTTTGTAGCGTTCCTTGTTTTTTTTGGTGGCAGCACTGCATACCCCATTGTTTGCATTTTTCCTTAATCTTAGTGACAACTGGGATAATGCATAATAAATCATCTTTTTTTATTCTCTCTGTATTCAGTGCATGTGATCATCACAATCAAAGTTATGTCAATCACACAATGATAGCGCATCATAGTCACTCTCAGAACTTCCTGACTACCACACTGTGGCCTGTGTCTGGGTTAAACCTTATTATCGCTGAGTTTGTATTCTCCAAAGGAAAGCCTTTTAGAAAACCAATATACACTAACTGTAAGTGCCTATGATATCCTTCTTGTCACTTTATACAACAATGCATATACACTAGATATACTGTGTATCTATCTATCTATCTATCTATCTATCTATCTATCTATCTATCTATCTATCTATCTATCTATCTATCTATCTATCTATATATCAAAAGTCCAGATGTCCATGTTTTAGGTCACATTCCGATCTCACTATTTTCTACTGCTGCAAATGGTATTTTTATATAAATATATTCACATAAATTATTTTACATGCTACTGTGACATATTCACTATTAGGGACACAAAATATATTCTAACTATTTTTCATACACTGATTAACTGATTAAAGGAAAATGGGTATTACAGTTTTTCTCCATTGTTTTGGCTCATTTCTTGAAACAGAAATGACATTCTCAAAACTCTAAGTTAATTTGGCAAAACAGTCTTACAGTTCAGCACAACTCTATAACTCACGTGCAAAAGCTCATATCTCTCCCAAAACTGTTCACTCATGCTTCAAAATCATATTCCTTTCCCATATAAAGAGTCAGTGCTACCAAAATGGCAAAGATTCTTCTCAATTGCTTTGGCTCATTTCTTGAAACAGACAAGACGTTCTCAACTCTCTTGGTGCTTTTGCCAAAATAACCTGGATGGTTCAGCACAACACCATGGTTCACCTTCAAAAGCTCATATCTTTCCCAAAACAGTTCACTCATGTGTCAAAAATAAATTTCTTTCTCATTCAAATAGTCAGCGCCCCCAAAATGCTTCATCCCTTTGGCATTGTGTAAGCACTGCAAGTCAAAATGTTTAGATGTTTTGTCTCTAAGGCAGAGGACCATTGAAATATCCCTCATGTCCACCTTTCAGTCTTAGCCCAGTCCTTCATTGACAATGGTTACTGTACAGTTTCTGTCTAGCTAACTGAATACAATTGTGTATAAAACTGAAAAAAAAAAAGATTTTAGGGTAAGAGTAGCCTCCAAGGTTTTACATCACACATTGCACTCATACTGCCAAGGAAAAATTACTTTACAGTATTGTAACCATTTTCACACACAAAGTAACTTCCATACATCAAAGTAAAAAGAAAATGTATACAGCATAATATACGGAAATATAAACACACAAACAAAAAACAAGGAAAATTACATTTAGCCTACAATGCTGTAAATAAAGCTGGAGTTTCACAACTACTGTAACATCTCTTCACTGGCCACCGTCCTCACCCTCCTGCCCATCCACACGCTGCTGTCTGTCTGGCCACAGATTCTCATCAACATTGCAGTGCATATCCTCCCTTGCGATGCAACGAGGGAAGAAGCTGCGTGCATGTCAAACCATCCCCTACAAAAAACAAAGGGAAAGGTAATTCATCAAGGAGGAACATGCAATGGTCAAAACGTATATGAAATGCTTTTTATTGAAAGTACACTATAAACACCAATCCAATAATATACTGTAAAAACAGGTATCATCACCAATATAAAAATGACAACGTTGTCATTGACAGACACAGATGGCCACCACTCACATATACCACACACACCTCATGTGAATTCATTCAAGATAGATATACAAGAATGAATTCAGATTAGTTACTAAATTTTCATCTGCTGGATAACTGAAAGTCCTGGTAAATCAAATGATAACAGCAGATGGTAAGTGAAAGGAGAGATATGTGGGGTTGTGGATGGTAATGCAGTAGCCCTAGATATCAGGTCCTCATAGATGTAGGAACAAGAAGAACTGGGGGGATAGGAGGGGAAGATGGGGGGAACGGAAATGGAAAGACCCTGTACTGACTCAACAGTAGCGTGGTCACTCGATACTGCAGTCCTGGTCAGTTACTGTAAGATCACCCTGGGCCATCAATATTTTGCAGCGCTGATGACAGGGAATGGGAGTTCCTGTTTGCAGGATATGGTGAGCCGTAGCGGATTGAATCAGGCTGAGCAGTGTAACTCATTTAGTGAATCATACATACTGGGTGGATGCACTGATTGAGACAACTGTCCCCTGTCCAGGACACAAACAGATTAGATCTCACCCAGTGTTGACTCTGTGGTGCATCAGGACACATCACCGGACCGAGTTCAGGCTCATGCCGTCTCCAGCTGGCTAGTTGAGTTGTCTCCCGTCCTCCGCCGGGTCCTCAGCTGTGCATATCCTTTGATGGCGTACGGAGGGTAAGTAGAAGGTGTACGCCCAGGGAGATGTGGTGAATAAAGCAGGGTTTTCTAAAGCGTTCAGTCCTCCGCTCGTTCCGTTTCCCGGGAAGTTTCAAACGGCCATGTTACTGTAATTACAGGCCAGTGATGCCTGTGCTGGTGGGTGGATCTGGAGGTCTGTGGGAACGCTATGGGTAGCGTGATGGCATCATGCTGACGTGTTTCATCCACCAATCGGATTTCATCAGAGCATCCCCTACACTGATCTCCTGTAATATCCTCACAGGCAGCATTCATTGCATGGAGCAGGGACCTCTGATCTTGAGCTCGATGCTCATACACTCTCCACCTCCAAGCAGAGAAAAACTCCTCAATAGGGTTGAGGAAAGGAGAGTAAGGTGGTAGGAACACCATATCCATCCTTGGATGAGCAGTGAACCAGGCCCTCATAAGCAGGCCACGGTGGAAATTCACATAGTCCCATACAATTATATATTGTGGTAGGTGAGGCTCTATGAGACCTCTCTTATTTTCAGGGATCAAATCCAAATGAAGGCAGTCCAAGAAGATAAGGAGCTTCTGTGTATTCTATGGGCCAAGACTGGGGATGTGAGTGGCCACACCATTTTTAGAAATGGCAGCACACATAGTTATATTGCCCCCTCGCTGGCCTGGGACATCCACCGTGGCCCGGTGGCCAATAAAATTTCGGCCACGTCTTCGGCCCTTGGCCAGGTTGAAGCCAGCCTCATCCACATACACGAGTATGTGAGAGGTCTCACTTCCTTCCAATGCCATTATTCTCTACAATAGAGTAAAAAAAGAAAACATCAAATCAGTCATACAGAAGAGTCATACACTACAGTTACAGGCAGTTACATAGGAATGTTCTAAACAAGTTCAATATATTACTGGCCAGTATTCCAGTGGTTCCAAACCTGGGGTACATGTACCCTATGCAGAGGTACTACAGGGGGTATTTGACAGAAAGGGGAGGGGAAAAATTATCAATGAGTAGACTTACTGAAATGTTACAGTAAAACCCACAGTATTAGATAGATTTACATGGGAGGCACTACTGTAATTGCAGCTCTTTGACCCTTTTTATTACTGTATTGTATGTTATATTCTTCAAAATAAGGATTATAATGATAATTGCATCATACAGTAAACTGCAGTTTTCAGACAACATGTTTATAAATCAGATACGTAAATCAAATACTTTCATACCTAGATTACCTAGAATCAGAAATCAGGTAAAGTGGGTACTGAAACCAATACATTTCGGGAACCACTGCTTATGGTAATTGTAAAAAGGTTATCTTGATGGACAACCAGTGACTGACTTACATGTACATACTGGTACCGCAGCTCTTTCACTCTGTCAGATTTCCTCTCAAATGGTACCCTGTAAATTTGCTTCATTGTCATCTGATGCTTCTTCAATATGCGGGCTATTGTGGAGATGCTTATAGAGTGACATTTTGAAATATGGCTTTGTCTTGTAGGATTGCAGTGCGGATCTGTCTCAATGTGATGGCATTATTTGCCAACACCATGTTACAGATCTCTTGTTCTTGTTGTTCATTGAGAAGTTTTCCTCAGCCACCCGTGCCAGGTTGTCGTCCAATCCTAAACATAGAATTCAAAGGACAACACTCCATTCGTAATTTATACCTTATGTATTCCGTACAGAATGAGTTACCAATGTAATCGTATTGTCGTTTTACTTACAGTAACTTTACCACAATTCCAATGCATCACTGCACAGTGACTGGAATATTACTGTAAACTGTATCATCAATATTGTAGAAAATAAACTATTCCATACTATTCCATAGTTTATTTTCTACAATATTTTTCTTGTCATTGTTAGTATCATACGTAACATCCCACTGAGGTAAGATACTGTAATACTGTAGGCCTATCACACACACATACACACTAAATGAATACATAAATGAGTAAATAAACATATTTGTTGCTCTATGCACAGTGTCCTGTCCTATACATTATATAATTCCATCATTGACTGACTACATACCTGTTTTCCCTGCGAAAGGTTTGGATGATAGAGAAGACTGTAGAGCGAGGCACATTAGGCTGCACTCTGTGACCTTCCTCCGCCATTGTGAGGCCATGGTTGATGACATGATCTATAATTGTGGCCCGGACTTCATCAGGGACAGCATGGTGTCTTCGTGCTCCTCTGCCTCTTCCCCCTATTCCACCGCCACTCACCCTTACTCCTCTTCCTCTTCTTCTTCCTCTTCCTCGAGCAGGCAGTTTCCCTTGTTCATTTACTTGGCCAGGTGCCTCCATGTTTAGAAATTGTACTGGTCCTGCATGGTCAAGCTCTATATATACATGTTTGGCAGCATTTACAATCATGGACAGCACCTGTCAGGTAACTAAACATACTGTTTGATTGGTCATCTGAGACCAACTCCGACTCCTCCTTTGTTAGGCTCCTTTCACACTGGGGCGGGGGTGTTGTCGGCGGTAAAGCGCCGCTATTGTAAGCGGCGATTTACCGCCGGTATGCGGCCGCTAGCGGGGCGGTTTTACCCCCCTGCTAGCGGCCGAGAAAGGGTTAAAACCACCGCAAAGCGCCTCTGCAGAGGCGCTTTCCCGGCGGTATACCCGCGCCGTCCCATTGATTTCACTGCTTTCACTGCTCCGAAGATGCTGCTGGCAGGACTTTTTTTATCGTCCTGCCAGCGCATCGCTCCAGTGTGAAAGCCCTCAGGGCTTTCACACTGGAATGAAAGCAGCAGCACTTTCGGGTCAGTTTGCAGATGCTATTAGCGCAATAGCGCCTGCAAACCGCCCCAGTGTGAAAGGACCCTTAGTCAAGTTCTAGTTGCACCTGACTGTCAATTGCTGTAATCATTTTATCAAATGTTCCAAGAGATTCATATATGGTATTCATGGTATTATGTTCCTGAATAATTTTGACAATTGAACAGACTATTGTGCATGTGATGACTTAAACAATGAAATGACGCTGACACGTTTTGGAGAGAACAACCATTAGACTGAGAATTGACAATCAGTTTAGATCAACAAGATCTATTCACTTGGAAATTGTGCTAAATGTAGGCTACTTGTACTTAATCATTTGAAAGATGTACTGAGACATTGAGATATGTACTGAGACATTTGCAATTTTGATGAAATGAGTGAGAAATTCAATTCAGTTGTGAACAATTGCCAAGTGGTTTGGAGATTTGTCCATGTTGTTTTGAGAATGTAATTTCTGTTTCAAGAAATGAGCCAAAACAATGGAGAAAAACTGTAACATCTTTTATGAATAAACATGAAAAAATTCCTGAAGCTTTGAAGATATGAAGAATTAAGGATACCTAAAATTCAGGAGATATAGTTGGGAGCAACATATTTGTTTTGATTTGTAGGTAGTGTTTCGACAAGGTAATCCAGCGTCCAGGGCAAAGATGATAAGTCCCCCCCCCCCCCCGCCCGGCACCCCACCATTCCAAAGACATGCCCCCATTGGATGAGGAAAGGGACAGGGACAAAACCAGTGTGCACCAAAATAGTTGTGACATGCAATGAAATAGTACCAATATTTGTGTTACACTGTAGTAAACTGTAAAGTTTAAAATTGGTGCACAAAAACAGGGCTAACTGTAGCTAAGGAAAAAATGTCCCTGGGTTGGTGGTGTCACTGAAAGGAAAAATGTCCCTGACTTAGTGGTATCACTGAAAAGAAAAAAATGTCCCTGAATCAATGGTGTCACTGAAAAGAAAAAATATCCCTGAGTCATTGGTGTTACTGGACAGAAAAATGTCCCTGTTTAAGTGGTGCCATTGAAAAGAAATTTGCAAATAAATTTCCCCCTGCTTCAGGATTGTCACTGAAAAGGAAAAATGTTCCTGCCTCATTGGGGACATTACAGAGCTCTCTTCCACCCCCTTGTATAGAGCTCTTCCAGCCACCGCTCTGCCAGCTACTTATTCAGTCCTCATGCAGGAGGAGTGGCTGCTAAGAGGCTGGACAGTCATGCAGGGAGCACTCTGAATGAGGAGGGGCCTGCTGTCATTTGCAAGCACAGAAGCCAGCACAGGAAGTTGGCAAGTGACAGCGGTAAGCACAAGGCTATTGCTGGAAGTGACGGTGCCGAGTACCAACATTCTCTGGACAAGAAAAACCTGCTGAAAGAAGTGACACTACAGTCACTCTTGTCAATAAGGAGGGGAGACAAGAGCTGTTGGAGCTCCCAGCACCCCCCCACCCCACCCTTCTATATAGGGCTTCTGCACTCCAGGGCACATGCCCCCTTCTGCCCCCTTGTCCTGTTTGTTTGTAGTATATAGAAGTATACTGTCATTTGTCATTATTATTCTGTTTCAGCTTTATCCAACATAACAGATACTATACAGACAAAATAAGGTCTTGTTCTGTAATGTTTAAGGCTTTTATTTACTCATCCATGTAGCTTCTTCAGCTCTGATAAATATTATTGAATATACTTAGTGGATTTAGATCTGCCAAATGAAAACAGCATACAGAATGCTTAAGTGTAATCAATACTGACACATGTCATTGAAAATATTACCATTGTTACTTCGACTTGACTTGCCTATTGAAGAAATTTAACTACAGAAACTGGTGGATATCCTTTTATCTATTAACAGCTTTCTTCCTCTTCAATAATGTTTTTACATTTGTGTCATTGCCAACAACAGGGACTGCAACAAGTTATAGCAGCTGCCAGCTTCAACTTTATATAAAGTGATTATAGCAATTATTTAACTGTCCACAATATTATCCCTTAGCAAACTGCAGAGTTTTTTTTTTCATATGCTGAAAACACAACTAATTTAATAATATAGAATAATAGTAGCAGGAAAAAAATGTATTGCATATTTGTTTTTCTTTTATAGCAATGAGCTGCATCCAAAATGTAATATTAGATTTGATTGGATTTCTAAATAATATACTAAGGAGACCCTAGATGGCAGCATTGAGCAAATAACGATGCATTGTAAATGCTTTACAAGGTTTACAACATATCCTAAACTTTGTACGCCATGCATAAAAGACTGCAAAATTTAGAGTATACGTGGGTAACTCTGGTAATAAGACTACAACTGCAATTATTTTTCTTATCTTGCAGATTTATTATGTATATTGATATTAGCTCAACTGGGAACCTTTCTTTTTATGTTGTTTGCTGATATTGAAACACTGTACTACCGCATGGAGGTATGTATAAATTGAAAATCAATTAAATATCTATATTTAAAAGCTGAGAGTTAAGATTGTGTTAAAATTAAATAATAACGTGTGAACAGGCAAAGAAAAGATAGAATACAGATGTACAAGTAGTACAAGTAGTTCAGAAAACATCACCATTTCTAGAACAGACCATTTGTTCAGTTTACCAATCTATAATACTACATATTTGCCATAATGGTTATTATTTTTATTGCTTAATCCCATGACAAACTAGGCATAACAATCACATAGTTAAAGGGGAAGTGGGGGAATGCAAAAGTGATGGAATATTGCAGCTATAACCCGCTAGCTCAAAGGTTGAGAAATTAGCGATCACATGACTACTGATCGCTCAGTTCTCAGTCTGCCTGGAGCAGAGAGCGGTGGCTGTCAGTCCCTATCTGTCCCTCCAGGGTTCACTAAAGTGTTGGGCTGGGGAGGGGGCAGTAGCAGCTGGCTCAGCTTCTTAGCAGTATGCTGAGAGGTTGAGCCAGTTCGCCAGGCATCTGGGTAGATCCTGACATTATTGTTGGGATTCTTCCAGAACCAGGAGTGGCTCTGTGATGTCAGACGACGACGTGCTTTGTCTATTGTCAGATGATTCTGGTTCGCAGGAGAGCGCAAGTGCACTTCTTTGACCCAGAAGGGAAGCATGGCCAAAAAAGCTTTGGCGATACGTTCATTTTAAAAGTAATTATATTTATAGCAAATATCATATGTTATAGTTTAGTAAATTAAGCACTATGTAAGTTTTTTTAATAAATTTGGTGTGCCCTTAAAATGTTGTGTAATAAAATGTGTCTTAATATGCTTAAGGCCATGTTCACACTGCTCAGACGCGAAAGTCGTGCGACTTCCGATCCAACTTTGCCCTGAGACTTCGATTCTACATCAATTCGACTTCTATGTGACTTAAATGAACAGGATCCTATTTTGATCCAACTTTGAGCTGAGTGCGACTTGTCCTTTGACCAATCAAAACAATTCCTTTGGTTCTAGTATGGATAAAACCTCACGCCAAATTTATCAAAAAAATAAAATGGCGTAGGGTCCCCCCCAGATCCATACCAGGCCCTTCAGGTCTGGGATGTTGAGGGGGAACCCCACGCCAAAATAAAAAAAAACAGCATGGGGTCCCCCTCAACCAAGTCCGGATTTTAAGGGAAACCCAATGCCAAAATATAAAACAAATTAAATGAGGTCCCCCACAAAATCAATACCAGACCCTTGTCCGAGCATGCAGTCCGGCAGGTCAGAAAAGGAGGCGAGCAAGTGCCCCCTCCTGAACCATATCAGGCCATCTTAAAATGCCTTTTTGTCTAAGCACTCGATTCCGCTGCAGCTCTGTGCCACTCCACTTGTCATTGAGGCTATTGATGGGAGACCTCTACAGCCTGCCCATGTGACTCATGAGACTGCTCCGTTGATTATGGTCGTAGGGGCTCTTCACCATGAGATAATCCAATTTAAAGTTATTTCTTCACCCCATTACCCAGTGGTTATTGGTTATTCTTGGTTACAGAGGCACAACCCCTTTTTTGATTGGCTTTGGGCTGAGGTTCTTTCCTGGTTGCCACAATGCAGTATTAATATTATACAGGATTTATATAGCACCAACAGTACAATTCAAAACAAGATGGTTAGAGAAGCCCTGCTCCTGGCAGCTTACAATCTAAGAGGGAGGGGCTGGTGAAAAAAAAGGTAGGGACTGTGAGGGATGAACTGATGAGGGAAGTAGAAGATTCGGTTAGCTGGAGGCAGGATAGGCGACCCTGAAGAGATGAGTTTTCAGGGATCGCCTAAAAGTGGAGAGAGTAGGAGATAGCGGACAGATTTGGGTAGTGAGTTCCAGAGGATGGGAAGTCCTTGAGATGAGCATGGAAGGAAGAAACAAGGGAGCAAGAGAGCAGAAGGTCTTGGGAGGAGCGGAGAGGGTGTTTTGGGTGATATTTGGAGATAAGATTGGTGACGTAGCTTGGGGCAGAATTGTGAATGGCTTTGTATGTTATTTTTAGTGTTCTGAATTTTATTCGTTGGGCAATGGGAAGTCAGTGGAGGGTTTGGCAGAGAGGAGTGGTGGACACTGAATGGTTGGTAAGGTGAATGAGTCTGGCAGCGGCATTTATGATAGACTGAAGAGGGGATAGCATGTGAAGAGGTAGGCCAATGAGGAGGGAGATACAATAGTCAAGGCAAGAGATAACGAAGAAGTGAATATGTTGCTTAATGGTCTTGACGGTTAGAAAGGGGCGTATTTTGGAGATGTTTCAGAGGTGAAGTCTGGATGATTTGGACAGTGATTGGATTTGGGGCTGAATGGACAGGTCAGAGTCTAGGATTACACCTAGTACCTTGGCATGAGGGGAGGGACTGATGGCTGTATTATTGATTTTGATGGAGAAGTAAGCGGGAGGGGCATGGGCTGAGATTGAGTTTGAGGAAGTGGTGTGACATCCATGTTGATAGGTCAGTTAGTAATGTGAGAGGAGACTGAAGGAGTGAGGTGAGTAGAGAGATAGATTTGTGTGTCATCAGCATAAAGGTGGTACTGGAAGCCATGGGAGTTTATTAACAGACCAAGAGAGGAGGTGTAAATGGAGAAGAGAAGGGGTCCAAGGACAGAACTTTGAGGTACCCCCACAGAAAGGGAAAGTGGAAAGGAGGAAACAGAGTTATAGGTCACACTGAAGGAGCGCTGTGATAGGTAGGAGGAGAGCCAGGAGAGAACAGAGTCTTTAAGGCCAAGAGAGAGGAGTTTTTTTAAGGGAGGAGGGGATGGTCAACAGTATCAAAGGCTGCAGAGAAGTGGAGTAGTATGAGTATGGAGTAGTGGCCATTGGTTTTAGCAGTTAATAGGTCATTAGTGAGTTTCAGTAGGGCAGTTTCAGTGAAGTGTAGCAAGCGGAAGGCAGACTGTAAGGGGCCAAAAAGGTTGTTGTCAGTGAGGTAGGAGCTAAGACGGTTTTAGACTAAGCGTTGTAAAACTTTTGACGCAAACGGGAGCAAGGTCTTAAGTTGTTCAGGCTGGTGGGATCCAGTGAGGGCTTTTTGAATATGGGGGTGATCAGGGCATGTTTTTAGAGGGGAGGGGAAGGTGCCTGTAATGTCCTTATCCCTCCACTGGAGGCTCCGACATCTCTCCTGTAATCTCTTTATCCCTCCACTGGAGGCTCCAACATTTCTCCTGTAATGTCTTTATCCCTCCACTGGAGGCTCCGACATTTCTCCTGTAATGTCTTTATCCCTCCACTGGAGGCTCCAACATTTCTCCTGCAATATTCTTATCTGTCCACTGGGAGCTCTGATATCTCCACAAACTCTGTTGCAGATTGATGACGTCACAACGACATCACCCGGCTCCTCCTCTTGTCCCTACTTAAACAGCCGACGCCATTTGCTTGACGTTCATGCTAAGAACCTGATGCCAGGTAAAGATCTCAAACAGAAGGCTGCCGTCATCTTTCTCTATTGGGCCGGTCAGAGCAACAACTATCATCTCTCCTTTGGGCTGGACAGAGCCCCGACTACCATCTCTCTTTTGTGCCGGTCAGAGCCCCGACTATTATCTCACTTTTGGGCTGCATAGAGCCCTTGTCTTCCACCTCACTTTTGGGCCAGACAGAGCCCCTCCAACTTCCACTTGTTGGGCCAGACAGAGCCCCTTTCCTCTCTAGTAGTCAGAGACTCTCCTCTGCCCTACCCACAGTCTACTTACTTTGCCCGAAGAAAACCTTACCTGTTCCTTTCCACATAGGAGACCACTCACTGCAAGTATCTTTACATTTCCTATAAACTTTATTCCTGTGTAGTGCTACTAAGCTTCCCCGTCGTGGCTGTGTATTACCACTCTAAATAAAACCAATTGTATTTCCAAATGCATCTGAGTCTTCCTACCTGATAGCTGCTAAGGTTAAAATTAACTGTTGAGAATATAGTATTCATACACTTCCGAAGCTGTGATCCACACAATCCACTGAAGCATTACAGTGCCAGTAGAGAGGGGGAGATTGAAGATGTGAGTGAGGGAGCATAAGATAGAAGAAGAGGGTGACTGTAGTAGATGTGAAGGAACAGGATCCAGGGGACAGGTGGTAAGGCGGGCTTCTGAGAAAACTTTAGAGACCTCTTTGGTAGTAGCAAGGTCAAAAGAGGAGAGTGTTGAGAGCGTGCAGTGGAGATGTCCCCACGAATTGCATCAATCTTGTTTTTGAGGTGATTGGCAATCTCGTGAGCAGTGAGCAAGTTACTGGGTGGAGATGGTGGTGGAGAATATGGAGCGTTAAGAGACGAGAAGAGAAGAGAAGAGACGACAAAGAGAGGACAGAGTATTAATAAAATGGATCCATCGGAGGTAGTTACACACCTGGGGGCGTTCAATCAGAGACTTGATGCTCTTTCACAGATGGTCTCAAACCTCTCAACTGAGAATTAGACTCTCAAATCATATGTCACTGATAACTTCCCTAATCGGGTTACACACCCCAACACCCCAGAATCGAAAATAAGCCCACCAGACATCTTCTCGGGTGATAGGAGAAACTACAGAAAATACATTAACGCTTGTAAATTGTTGTTTGACATGTAACCACAAACTTATGCCACAGACAGAACAAAAGTTTGCACAGCCATTTCCTACCTTAGAGGGGAACCCTGAGCCTGGGCAAACACTTTCATAGAGAAAGAAGATCCAATCCTAAACTCATTTAGTGACTTCAGGGCTGCCATGGATCTATTATATGATGACCCCAGCAAGCAGATCTCCACCGAGTTTGCCTTACGTGCTCTGCGACAGGGATAAAACTCTGTTGAAGATTACATTGCCAAATTTAAACGGTGGGCCACTCAGTCCGAGTGGAACCAGATCACCCTAAAATATCATTTCCGGCTAGGCTTATCAGGAACCCTGAAGGATGAGTTAGCCCACACTACAATATCCCCTACATTGGATGCTGTTATTCTCCTCAGCAAATCTATTGACAGAAGAATGCGCGAACGGAAAGCTGAGAGAATCTCAAGGGTCTCCTATTCGGTTCCCTCCTGCCATACCACGGAGTCTGTGGATCCCATGGAGATTGGTGCAATTAGGGGACCACTTTCCCCAGCCGAGAGGTCTAGGAGAAGGTCCCTTCAGCTCTGTATGTATTGTGGCACACCACATCACATCGCTGAAGACCCCTACTCAGGAAGAAAAGACCGGGAAAGTCAGCTTACCTATGCAAGCTATTCAACCCCCACTTACCAGACTCTAACTATTTCAAAATTCTTGTCTCTCTGCAGTGGGACCAAACCCGAATTACTCTCGAGGCTATGATTGACACTGGAGCGTGTGGAAACGTCATAGATTCACATATTGTTAAAAGCAATAAAATTCCTATATCCACTAAATGCAAACCTGTCTCTCTTAGACTTATTGACAGAACTACTTTAACCTCAGGTCCCATCACTACACAATCACAACCTCTGCTTATGGTGACAGAAAATACACATATAGAATATATCTGCCTAAATGTGATATTGTCTCCCCATTTCCCTCTCAACCAAGGTTTTCCCTGGCTGCATACAAACCCACTCTACATTGGGAAGACAGCAGTTTGCTCCTTACCTCTCAATATTGCCAGGAGACATGTTACAAAGAGACTTCTTTACCTCAGTTGGAATCACTGCCCCCATCAGAAGTCAACCTGGTACCTAGGGCATACCAAGATTTTGCTGATGTCTTCAGCAAAAAGAATGCAGAGCTTCTACCCCCACATAGACCATATGATTGTCCTGTCGAGTTACTCCCAGGCAGCAAAATTTCTTTTGGACACATATATTCATTATCACAGCCTGAATTGGCCCATCTAAAAGAATATATAGAAGAAAATTCGAAGAAAGGTTTCATAAGACCGTCCACCTCACCTGCAGCAGCAGGCATGTTTTTTAACCGGAACAAGGATCAAAGCCTAAGTCCCATCATCAATTATAGAGAACTGAACAAGATTACTGTGAAAAATAGATACCCCCTTCCTCTCATCCCAGAATTATTGCAATGCCTGCAAACGGCGAGATTGTTTACCAAACTTGATTTGAAGGGCACGTATAATCTGGTCAGAATCTGTCAGAATGTAAGACTGCTTTCCGCACCCGTTACGGTCTTTATGAGTACCTGGTTATGCCCTTTGGTCTGTGCAACGCACCTGCCACTTTCCAGTTCCTCGTGAACAACATTTTCAGGGACCTTCTCGATGTTTGTCTAGTAGTATATCTAGACAACATTCTTATATACTCTGACAACATCGCAGATCATCGCAAGCATGTCAGATGGGTTCTCTCTAGGCTGCGTACGCAAAATGTATATGTCAAATTAGAGAAGTGCATTTTCGAGTCCAACACCGTCACATTCTTGGGTTACATCATTTCCGAGAAAAGCATACAGATGGATCCTGGTAAAATCGAATGTATCCAAAAATGGCCCAGATCCCTGAATAGGAAGGCACTTCAAAGATTCCTAGGATTCGCAAATTTTTATTGTAAATTTTTAAAAAAATGTTTCCTTAGTTGTAAAACCATTAACCCAACTAACCAGTATTCACACCAACTATGCATGGAATACACTAACTCAGGAGGCCTTCGATACCCTGAAATGTCGGTTCACCACTGCACCCATCCTATGCTTACCAGACCCTAACCTACAATACATTCTGGAGGTAGATGCCTCCCATCTGGCCATTTTGACCCTCAAAGAGGAGTTGCAGCAGGCCCTAACCTCAAAAAAAACCCAATGCAGTTAGAGACAGATGAAGAAGGGTTCCTCTACAAAAATAACAGGCTGTACATACCGACTCCTCTACACCATCAAATTCTTCGACTTACTCATGATGTACCCCTAGCTGGGCATCGTGGCATCACCAGGACCCTTGATCTCCTTCGCCGCCACTTCTTGTGGCCGAAAATGGAGGAGTCAGTAAGGGAGCACGTGTCCTCCTGCGAGATTTGTGCCCACTGTAAACACAAATCTCGGCCCCCTTTTGGTCTCCTCAAAAGTCTCCCTATACCCGAAAAACCATGGCAGGCCATTTCACTTGACTTTATCGTTGAGTTACCCCGCTCAGGCGGTTACAACACAATCCTAGTCGCAGTCGACTACCTTACCAAAATGGCTCACTTCATGCCTCTTACAAAACCACCAAACTCCAAAGAGATGGCCGAGATCTTGACACAACATGTTTTCAAACTCCGCGGAATCCCTTCCAGAATTGTATCAGATCGAGAATCAAAGTTCATCTCCAGATTCTGTAAAGCTCTCTGTCTAAAACTCCAGATTGACCATCGATTATCAACTGCCTACCATCCTCAAACGAATGGACAACCTAAAGGGTAAATCGCTGTCTAGAATAATATATCCGTTGCTACTGCACTTACCTACAAAACAATTGGCATGAGTTACTTCCCCTAGCAGAGTTTGCATGCAACAACAATGCCAGTACTACCACAGGTTGTTCACCTTTTTATGCTAACTATGGTTTCCATCTGTCCTTCATCCCTCAGCAGATACCTACCAACAACCCTGCGGCTAAAGATTTTATCAACACCTTAAAGGACCTCATTCCTCACCTACGCGATAACATCACTAGAGCCCAAAGCAGATAAAAGGCCTACTACGTTCATCACAGGAGAACTCCACCCTCATACAAGATCGGAGATTTAAATGGCTATCCACCAAACACCTTAACCTGCAGACGCCTTCATGCAAATTTAGTGGATTATTCATTGGTCCTTTTCCCATCCACTCAGTGATTAACCAGGCAGCAGTGAGGCTAAACCTACCGTCGTCCCTACGTATTTATCCGACCTTCCACGTCTCCCTGATAAAATCCTACCATCCCAACACCTTCCCCGGCCAAGTTCCAATGCTTCTACTGCCGGTTGAGGTTAACGGCCAGGTGGAATACAAAATCGCTCAGATCCTGGACTCCCGGCTATATAGAAACCGCTTACAGTATTTGATCCTTTGGAAGAACTATGGTCCATAGGATGACTCCTGGGAACCCGCCTCCGAGGTTCATGCCCCACGGCTTGTCCGCCTCTTCCATTCTCACAATCCTGACAGGCCTGCTCCCTTGGTCCCCAGGAGGGGTCCCTCGGGGGGGTCCTGTAATGTCCTTATCCCTCCACTGGAGGCTCCAACATTTCCCCTGTAATGTCTTTATCCCTCCACTGGAGGCTCTGACATTTCTCCTGCAATATTCTTATCTTTCCACTGGGAGCTTTGATATCTCCACAAACTCTGTTGCAGATTGATGACATCACAACGACATCACCCGGCTTCTCCTCTTGTCCCTACTTAAACAGCCGACGCCATTTGCTTGACATGTGAGTGCAATATTTTTGATTCATTTTTTAATAAAGTTAAACGTTTTTACACTATTGGAGCCTTTTATCTTTCATGCCATATCCACTCTGCTGCAGGCTGATGCCCTATTATCTGCCAGCGTAATTATTTCCATCACGGCACCAAGGTCCTTGACGTCTCATCCCAATGCAAGGCTTCTTATCCATTGATTGTGATCCGGATCACTATGTATAAACAAGCCTCTTTTGACCCTCTGTAGTGGCCAGTCTTTACGCATGGTGGTGGATCAAGCACGTTTACCTTATACAGCAGGATATCCAGAATACTTTGATGTTTTCACTTGGGTGATTCACATGAACTATATACACACACATTTTTGCTTTCACTGGTACAAATCAGTAATGCACATTTGATGGACTATCATTTGCTTTTCTGTCTCATGTTTTCCAATTGTGTTTTATTTTATTACACTGTATTTGTTCACATATTGATTATAATTGTGGACTGGTGATCACATGCATGGTTATTAGTCCCTTTCAGCGCGATTCCGTTTTTTTCCTATTTTGAGCCCCGACTACCATCTCTCTTTTGGGCCAGTCAGAGCCCCGACTATCATCTCACTTTTGGGCCAGATAGAGCCCTGTCTTCCACCTCACTTTTGGGCCGGACAGAGCCCCTCCAACTTCCACTTGTTGGGCCGGACAGACCCCCTTCCTCTCTAGTAGTCAGAGACTCTCCTCTGCCCTACTCACAGTCTACTTACTTTGCCCGAAGAAAACCTTACCTGTTTCTTTCCACATAGGAGACAAGTACATCTCTCAAGAAGCCACTGGATGACCCCATCTCCAGGAATCCACTCACTGCAAGTATCTTTATTCCTGTGTAGTGCTACTAAGCTTAAGTTGCCCCTGAAGCTCCCCGTTGTGACTGTGTATTCAAGTAGTCACTGTTTCACAATTACCTTTATATATTAGGCTTTGTCTGCCCGTAACATTATAGTCATGTTGATCAGCTATGTTGCACTGCACTGCATCCTCACCATGTTCTTTTAGCATGTAGGATCCATTCATGCATTGGCCCATTTCTTTTTTAGTTCACTTTGCCACTTTAGTCATCTTTGTAGCTTCCCCCCCTTCATCACAGCGCAACTACCATCTTCCCCCACCAAGATCTTGTACACCTCTTCACTCACCTCCCTGCTAGAGGAGTACAGCAAATTTGGTGATGTCTTTGACAAAGGTCAAGCCGGTAGTTTGTCTCCACACCCGCTGTATGATTGCGCAATTGACCTTCAATCTGGTGCCATACCTCCTCCTGGCCGGGTTTACCCTTTGTCGGTCTCGGAGGACAAAGCCATGGAGGACTATGTTGCCGACGCACTTTCTCAAGGGTTCATCCGCAAATCCTTGTCTCCTGCTGGTGATGGCTACTTCTTTGTGAAAAAGAAGAGTGGAGAACTGAGACCTTGTATGATTTATAGGGCTCTTAATCGCAACCTGATTAAGAACGCGTATCCAATTCTGTTGATTACAGAATTATTTGACCGCCTCAAGGGAGCAACGGTTTTCACAAAGCTTGATCTGAGAGGGGCAAAGAGGGAAGACACATTAAGGAGAGATATCAATGCTGCTCACCCCAATATGAACAAGAAAAATGGAAATGGTGGGGGGGCAATTATACGTGTGACTCCTTGCAAGCCATATCAAGTGGATTCCTGTTCCCCCTTCTTCCGGGGTGCTGCTACGTGCAGGCACACTAGATGGTCGGGCTGCTATGTGGGGAGGCTCTGATCGAGGGGTACATCCAAACTCAGTGGTAATTATGTGCAAAGTGTTACTAAACATGTTGCTAAACAAACTTGCCTATGCTGTAATTCTTTTAAATAAGCTGGACATACTGTTATAAATTTTTCTTTTTTCTGTAGCAAACTCATCCTCTGAAGAGACCCCAAAATGCATGGGTCGAAACGCGTCAGGATTGTTATGCAATAGCCTTATCACATGCTGTGTATAACCTATGTTTGTTATTATATGTATTTGGTATGGGTATTTTCCCACTTGAGCTCCCAATTTATATTTATATGTTGTTACATTTATTCATTACCCTTCAATAAAGAATTTTAATATTTTACTTAATGCCTTGCTCATATCTATAGCTAGCTGCCTAAAAACCCCGCTTGGGGGACTTTTTTCCATTTTTCCTGATCTGAGAGGGGCATACAATCTCGTGAGGATCAAGGAGGGCGACGGATGGAAAACTGTGTTTAATACTAGGACAGGGCATTATGAATACCTCGTAATGCCATTTGGTCTTTGAAATGCTCCTACAGTTTTTCAGGTATTCATCAACGATATCCACCAAGCAATGTGTGGTGGTTTATCTCAACGACATTCTCATATATTGGAAAAGTGCGAGTTCCATAGTGAACAGGTTAAACTTGGTTATGTCATTTCTACTGCTGGTTTTTCGATGGACCCAGAGAAACTATCTCCAGTTCCACAATGGCCATGACCCGTAGGGCTACATCCGCTACAAAGTTTTCTTGGCTTTGCTAATTATTATCGGAAGTTTATTCGTAATTTCTCTTCTCTGGTCAAACCCTTGACTGATATGACTAGAAAGGACGGTAACTCACAGAATTGGTCTCCGGATTCCATTAAAGCCTTTGAGTCTCTCAAGGCTGCCTTTGTTTCAGCTCCCGTGTTGGCACATCCTGATCCCATGTTACCCTTCATTCTTGAGGTTGATGCTTCTGAGACTGGAGTTGGTGCCCTTCTGTCTCAACATCCTACATCTGAGAGCGCTATGCATCCTTGTGGCTACTTTTCCAAGAAATTGTCTGTTAGCGATCATTTTAGCTCTTAAAGATGGAGGCATCTCCTCGAAGGTACCACTGTGCCGGTTCTCATTTTGACTGACCACAAGAATTTCACACTCTTGTCTGAGGAAAACCATTTATCTCCCAGAAGGGTGCAATGGGCTCTTTTTCTGTCAAGCTTCAATTACATAGTCTCGCCTTACCCGGTACCAAGAATGTAAGGGCTGATGCATTGTCGCAACAGTTTTCCTCCGCTTCCAAGATGGAGTCGGTTCCTGTTCCTGTGATACCACCCGATCGTATTCTGGCCACTGTTCGTACCAGTCTCACTTCACCCTAGGGTGACAGAATTCTTGCCGCTCAGATCCACTCTCCTCCCTAAAAACATTGTGACCGCTGCTTTGTCCCTGAGAGTCTCCGCACTGCTTTGCTCCAGATTTACCATTCTCCCAAGGCAGCTGGTCACACACAAGTGTCAACTTATTCGGGGCTTTTCCCAACAATTCTGATGGCCTAGTCTCTGCGTGGATGTAGCCGCCTTCATAGCCGCTTGTTCCATGTGTGCTCAGTGTAAGACACCACAACACTTTCCAGTGGGTCTCCTACAACCTATACCCAATGTCTTAGACCAATGTCTTAGAGCTCTTAGACCCACCTGTCTATATAGTTACATAGTTAGTCAGGTTGAAAGTCCATCTAGTTCAACCAAAAAAAATAAAAATAAAATACAATCCTATGTATACAATCCTATACCCACAGTTGATCCAGAGGAAGTTGAAAAACCCCAGCAAAGCATGATCCAATTTGCTATAGCAGGGGAAAAAATTCCTTCCTGATCCCCCGAGAGGCAATCGGATTTTCCCTGGATCAACTTTACCTATAAATGTCGGTAGCCAGTTATATTATGTACATTTAGGAAAGAATCCAGGCCTTTTTTTAAGCAATCTACTGAGCTTGCCAGAACCACCTCTGGAGGGAGGCTATTCCACATTTTCACAGCTCTTACTGTGAAGAAACCTTTCCGTATTTGGAGATTAAATCTTTTTTCCTCTAGACGTAAAGAGCGCCCCCTTGTTCTCTGTGATGACCTTAAAGTGAATAACTCAACACCAAGTTCACTATATGGACAACTTATGTATTTGTACATGTTGATCATATCCCCCCTTAATCTCCTCTTCTCAAGAGTGAATAAATTCAGTTCCTCTAATCTTTCCCCATAGCCGAGCTCCTCCATGCCTCTTATCAGTTTGGTTGCCCTTCTCTAAATGGATCTTGGATGGTCTATGGATTTTATTGTGGAGTTAAACAACTCCCAAGGCAACACAGTTATTCTTATGGTAGTTGACCGTTACTCGAAAATGCCACATTGTATTTCACTTAGGAAGTTGCCCACATCCAAAAAACTGGCATACATTTTTGCTCTGGAGATCTTTTGATTACATGGGCTACCCAAGGTTATCATCTCGAATAGGGGTAGCCAGTTGTCTCCAGATTTTGGCGAGCCTTTTCTGCACAGTTTGGAATACAGCTTTCCTTCTCCTCTGTGTATCACCTGCAGTCCAATAGGACCGCAGAACGAGCCAACCACGCCTTGGAGCAGTTTCTACGCTGCTATATTTCTGACCACCATAATAACTGATCAGACCTCTAACCTTGGGCAGAGTTTGCTCACATTAGTGCCCTCAATACAGCTTCTGATTGTCTCCCGATTATGGTTTCCAACCATCCATGTTGCCTGGCTCATTTGCTCCTCAAAGAATTTCTGCATTAGAGGATCATCTCCATGGTTCTCATTCCTCTTGGGTAGTGGTTCAAGAGTCCTTGCAATGGGCCAGTGATAAATACAGAATCCATGCTGACGACGGACGCCTACCTGCGCCTTTCTACCAGGTTGGGCAGAGGGCCTGGCTGTCATCTCGCAACCTTCGACTTGATGTTCCCTCACTGAAACTGGCACCATGGTTTATTGGACCTTTCCGTATTCTCTGTAAGATCAAGCCAATGGCTTATGCATTAGACCTTCCTTCTAACATGCGTATTTCAAATGTATTTCATGTCTCCTTATTAAAACCCTTGGTGTGCAACCACTTCACCACCTCGGTACCACGTCCTCGCCCAGTTCAGGTTGAGAACCATGAGCAGTATGAGATACAATCAATCACTGACTCCCATAGGTTCTGTGGGCGCATACAGTACCTGGTTCATTGGAAAGGGTATGGTCCACAGGAGCGCTCTTGTGTATCATCCTCCGACGTACATGCTTCTGTCCTCCTTTGTGCTTTCCATAGACATTTTCATCTCAAACCTGGTGGCCCTCTGAGGTGGAGGGGACGTTGAGGAGAGAGTACTGTCAGGGCTGGGCTCAGCCCTCCTTTCTCAGTGCTCACCTGTTGGTTATTTACCAGCACTCATCATTCCTCAGTGCCTCACCTGGTGATCATTTCCTGCCAGCCAGCCCCTTCTGGCTATTTAAACTGCTTGGTTCAGTTCTCCAATGCCTTCGCCTTGGTCAACATATCTGAATATTCTCTGCTTTGTTCCTGTTAAGGACTTGCCTGGCTGACAACCCCTCTGGTTCCTGATCCTGTTTGCTGTCTCCGACTATGCTGATCTCTGGCTTCCTGATTTACTGGCTTGCGCTGACTACCCGCTTTGATTACCATACCCTGGCTATGTTTTGTCTATGTTTACTATTTGTACAATTTTTACCACTATATTAAAAGGTTCGATTTTTACTGCATTTTATGTTTTCTGTAATAATAACAGGCAAACATAGGACAGTGGTCATGGGACTTTGAATGAGGCAGGTCACTGAAATTGGATAAAATCAAATTAGTAATTTATTGCAAATTCCACGATTAGCACAAATTCCATGATTGGAACAAATACATAAAATCAATATCCAGATATGATACAGACATAGAATACACATATGAGATTCCTGTATTCTAACACAAACCTACATTCACAGATATCTTTTTGCATCAAGCTCCTGATGAGTGGACAAGGATCCCCGAAACGCGTTGAGCCCCATAGATGTCCAGATATACTACTTTTTTAATGAAATATTACTTTACTCTTATAACATGAATTATATTATTGTATATTTTTTTTATGTCAGCTCTCTCTATATGTCTGTATCATATGTGGATATAAATTTTATGTATTTGTGGCAATCATGGAATTGTGCTGATCATTGAATGTGCAATAAATGTGCAATAAATTACTATTTTTTATTTTATCCAATTTCAGTAAGTGACCTGCCTCATTGAAAGTGCCATGACCACTGTACTTTGTTTGTATGTACATTTAGGGATGGAGGCACCTCACTGTGTATGCTTCAGATCATATATTCTCTTTGTTGTGATTAAAACATGAGATTTTGTTTTTGACAAGTCCTTTATTAAAATTAATAATGTCCCAATGTCAATCAAGATGGCTGCCACTCTGCCACTGCTGATCCAATAAAAATTAAAAACACCCCTCCCTGATGAATGCTCCCGTCATTCTGGCAGGTCTCATGTCTGACAGTTCTTATATAACTATGGGGGCATGGCCACATGGTGACGTAACCCAGAGATCCTGCCCAATGGTGACATCACAGACCCATCATGCCTGGGCCTGTGACGTCACAAGGGGGCGGGGTCTCCGGGTTATGTCACTGCATGGCCGCACCCCATAGATATATAAGAACTATCAAACACAGGAGCTGCCAGAATGGCGCAAGCATTCGTCAGGGGAGGAGCTTTTTTTTTATTGGGTTGGTGGCAGCGGTGTCAGCGATAGTGGAGGAGGACATTGTGATTGATGTTGGATCTACATCGGGGGACATTATTCATTTTTAATAAAGGACTTGCCAAAAACTGCCTCATGTTTTTTGTTACACTACACAGTTTTTTTGGGGGTGAATGGTACTATAATGGTAATGGTACTACCCTATAATTATTCACATGGGGGGTGGGATCTAGGAGCCCCCTTTCTTAAAGCCCCACCCTTAAAGCCCCCTTTCCTGGCCTGCCAGGCTGCATGCTCGTAAAAGGGTCTAGTATGGATTTTGGGGGGGCCAACACCGTCTTTTTTTTTAAACTTTGCCGCGGGTTTCCCCTTTAAAATCCATACCATATTTTCAATACATTGTACATTGCTAACATTGTCATTGAGCACAAGTCGCATGTCACAAGTCGGATCAGTTAAGCTGCTGATATGACTTGAATGCGACTTCCATTCAATTCTATAAGCTGACCAAAGTAGTTAAGGAACCTTTTCCAGAGTCGGACCGACACAAGTCAGACCAGTTAAGACAGTTCTCGTAGGGAAACATTGATATTTACATGTCATGCAACATGTGCTCTCAAAGTCAGAGCGATTGTGGCACCAGTGTGAACCCGGCCTAACAATTACGATTATAAATCACCGTACTACATATACTCTGGCTCATACATTAAAGTGTTACTAAACCCAGAACCCGCATTAACTATATCTGGTCTACCACAGTACACAGAACATGAAAAAGCAATTATTTTAGTAAATGTAAACTGATAAACATCTTTTCTCATCAGCAGTATATAGCAGCCTTGTGACTTCTATCAGTTCTGTCAGAAACCATGAATCAGATTGAGACAGAAGTACAGTTCAATCACACTTATTTAATAATAATAATAATAAAAAGATAAACAGAGTAAACATAATCAAAACATAGCCAGGAACCGGAACAGATGTCAGACAAGCCAAAACATTAGGGAGCCAGAGATGAGCATAGTAAACAGCAAGCAGGATCTGGAGCCAGAAGGAATGTCAGCCAAGCAAGTCTTTAACAGGAACACAGGAGAGCGTCTCTAGAGATGTGACCAAGGTGAAGGCAGAGATCATCTGGACTGGACGGCAGGACCGACGAGCAGGATCATCAACAGGTGAGTCACTGTGGAGAGATCGGAGCTGGCAATTAGCTGACAGCTAAGCAGCCAGCTCAGAGAAGGAAGGGCTGGGCCCAGCTCTGACAAGTTCCTAGTAAAGCTTTAAATCAAAATAAAATACCGCGCTGTTAACACCTAATTAATTAAATATAAAAATAACAATAAGCAGCCACTAAAAGTGAGATACATGAAATAAATGGAAAAAATTGTAGCAGTGCTAAATATGAACCACAAAAAGAATGAATAAATAATATTATAGGTATTGACCAATAAAAATAAATATGAATACACCCAAAACCAATTAATCAGTGAAAAAAATAAGAGTCCAAGGTGTATATAAAAAATAAACCAAAAAAAAGTTTATAATATGGTGTAAGGTAGAACTCTTCTACTGTGAATTCAATCACAACCAAAATCCATGAAAGAAATATATAAAAAGTTGAAAAAGTGACGATTCCTCCACCGCAACCAAAATGTGAACACCACATAAAATGCGCGCTTACCATATGGCAAACTAGATAAGCTTGTGAAAAAATACCCGGTCAGGGCCTTTATCCAGACATATGAACCAGTGCCTCCAAATGTTCCAAGGAATATGGCCAGCAAAAAGGTACGGATTCCCCGATCAGGAAGGTTCACACAAGATGGTCAGATGTTGCCTGGAATGAAAGAGGAATTCACCATAGCATAATTCCAATAAGACATCATTTATTAAAGTAATAAAAGTTACACTTACAATGTGAAAGTTTAAAAGTAAAGCAAAGTAGCCGGCCAGCTGTACAAAACGCCCGTCCGCTTAGACACCTGCACGCGATGACGTCAGCACGTCAGCTCCTCCCGAAGTACGTTTCATCAAATAGTGATGCACTAGTGCCCCAGATGACCTCACTATTTGCCGAAACAACAAGGGGACCCCCAGATCCTGGGCCCCCCTATGTGAATGAGTACCCCTACCCATTCACCAAAAAAAAAGTGAAGTGTTAGAAAACACAAGAGAGTGGTTTCTTCTACCTTCTGTGATTCTTCTCCATGCAGTGTTTCTTTTCCCTCTTCTCTCTTCAGTGGTTTCTTCTCCCTTTATGGTCTTCTCCCTCCACTGTCTTCTCTCTTCGGTGCTTCTTCTCTCTCTCGTGATGTCTTCTTCGTCTGCCGCTGCCCGCTAAAAATAAAAAAACACGGCTTTCATCCGACGCTGGCTGCCTCTGTTGTGTCGGCTCCTGCTGTCTACCATTTCTTATATAGAATTGGGGCATGGCCATCCGGTGATGTCACACAGAGACCCTGCCCCAAAGTGCCCACCCTTCATCTTTAGGGCATGTGGCCTGGTATGGTTCAGAAGAGGGGGTGCTCCGTGACTTTTTTTTTTTATTTGGCGTGGGGTTCCCCTTAAAATCCATACCAGACCCAAAGGCTGTTTTTTGACAAATACCACATGTAATACCGCCAGCTAAACCCCGGTGGTAATCATCGCTAAGGATGGGCCAAACACCCCCCCATTCGGTTCGCATCCAGAACATGCGAACAGGCAAAAACATTGTTCGAACACGCGGACACCGTTAAAGTCTATGGGACACGAACATGAAAAATCAAAAGTGCTAATTTTAAAGGCTTATATGTAAGTTATTGTCATAAAAAGTGTTTGGGGACCTGGGTTCTGCCCCAGGGGACATGTATCAGTGCAAAAAAAAGTTTTAAAAACGGCTGTTTTTTTGGGAGCAGTGATTTTAATAAAGCTTAAAGTGAAACAATAAAAGTGAAATAATCCTTTAAATTTCGTACCTGGGGGGTGTCTATAGTACACCCCCCCCCGTTCGGTTCGCATCCAGAACCTGCGAACAGGCAAAAACTTTGTTCGAACACGCGGACACCATTAAAGTCTATGGACACGAACATGAACAATCAAAAGTGCTAATTTTAAAGGCTTATATGTAAGTTATTGTCATAAAAAGTGTTTGGGGACCTGGGTCCTGCCCCAGGGGACATGTATTAGTGCAAAAAAAGTTTTAAAAACGGCTGTTTTTTCGGGAGCAGTGATTTTAATAAAGCTTAAAGTGAAACAATAAAAGTGAAATATTCCTTTAAATTTCGTACCTGGGGGGTGTCTATAGTATGCCTGTAAAGTGGCGCTTTTTTCCCGTGTTTAGAATAGTCTGACAGCAAAATGACATTTCTAAAGGGAAAAAAAAGTAATAGCGGCTACAGTGAATTGTCTGCTATAGTGAATTGTCTATGGGAGAAATCAAAAGTGCTAATTTTAAGGGTTAATATGCAAGTTATTGTCATAAAAAGTGTTTGAGGACCTGGGTCCTGCCCCAGGGGACATGTATCAGTGTCTATAGTATGCCTGTAAAGAGGCGCATGTTTCTCATGTTTAGAACAGTCCGAGCGTAAAATGACATTTCTAAAGTAAAGAAAGTAATTTAATTTAATTTAATTTAAGTACTAGCGCTAGCGCTGGCTATAATGAATTGTCGGTCCGGCAATACACATAAAAGTTCATTGATTAAAACGGGATGGGATTTCCCCACAGGGGAACCCCGAACCAAAGTTTAAAAAAAAATGCGTGGGGGTCCCCCCAAATTCCATACCAGGCCCTTCAGGTCTGGTATGAATATTAAGGGGAACCCCGTGCCAAAATTTTTTTTTTAAATGTCGTGGGGTCCCCCCAACCAGACCCTTATCCGAGCATGCAACCTGGCAGGCCGCAGGAAAAGAGGGGGGGCGAGAGAGCGCCACCTCTCCTGAACCATACCAGGCCACATGCCCTCAACATTGGGAGGGTGCTTTCGGGTAGCGGCCCCCCAAAGCACCTTGTCCCCATGTTGATGGGGAGAAGGACCTCATCCCCACAACCCTTGCCCGGTGGTTGTGGGGGTCTGCGGGCAGGGACCCCCAGATCCCGACCACCCCCTGTGTGAATTGGTGATGGGGCACAAATGTACCCCTACCATTTCACAAGAAAAGTGTCAAAAAGGTTAAAAAAGACGAGATGGTTTTTGACAATTCCTTTATTAATTTCTTCTTCTTTCCCCGCTTCTTCTTCCATCTTCTTTCTTCTGGTCTTCCTTCGATGTTCTTCTTCTTCCTCCATCTTCTTCTTCCCCCACTTCTTCCTCCGCTTCTTCCTCCGGTCTTCTCGTCCGGCATCTTCCTCTGACTTTGCTGTGTGACCCTTCTGTTCAGGTGACAGTTCTTATATAACAGAGGGTTGGGCCACCCGGTGACCCTGCCCCCTCTGACACACAGGGACTTCCCTATGGCTTTCCCCATGTTGTCAGAAGAGGGCGGGGTCACCTGTTTGTGTCTCCACTCCTCTCTGACAACACGGGGAAAGCCATAGGGAAGTCCCCGTGCATCAGGGGTGGCGGGGTCACCAGGTGGCCCCGCCCTCTGTTATATAAGAACAGTCACCTGAACAGAAGCATCACACAGCAAAAGACTCCCACTGAAGTGGATCGTGCGGAGGACGAAGCCGGAGGAAGATGCTTCTTTTTATGTGGTATTTATAATGTATGCAAATGAGTAATATGATACCCTTATCGTACGCGGTAAAGCTTTTTGAATTTACCTACAAGTTCTTACTGTATATGTTCTGTTAGCTCCAAAATGAAATATTGTAATCTACATATAAAAAAAAGTTATCTGTATTGTGCTGTATTTAAAGTGGCTGTAAATCTCAGAAATGAAATATGAATAAAGCATATACATTTATAGTGTACTTGTCTCTAGGTGTAATTTCTGTCTGCTGCCCCATTCCTCCAATATATGCATGAGAAAACTTCTGACAAGTTTTCCTGACACCAAGCCAAAAAAGGTTACAAAGGAGGCAGCTCCAGCACAAAGCCTGTGATTGACAGCCTCAGCTCTGTTCCTGTGTATTGACAGACTCAGCTCTGTTCCTGTGTGCTGTGTGAAGGGGCGTGCGTCCCTTCCCTCCAGTCATCTCTCAGAGCTCTTCTCAGTGAGCTCTGCAGTGTGTAAAGTCACCTCTTTGCCCCCTATGTTATGCTCAGACAAGCTGTAGAGAAAAGAGGACTGCAGATAAACAGATACAACTCATGTAGGTGGATTTGTTTCATCTCTGTGTATCACCTGAAGCCAATCACTTAACTGGGAATATATAAGGATTTACAACCACTTTAAAGTAATTGTTCCATACATACAGTGCATGTTCAATTACCTTGGTAACATACTTTTTATATACTCTTTCAGCTTGTCTGTACACCATATTATTGGAGAATTGAAATATTAAGCATGGTTATCATGCTTTTTGTTGCATCCTATGGTGTGGAGGTAGGTTATTTTATATGCCTTTTATGATTTCTGATTAACATTCATTAAAATAAAATTGAATTCAAGTAAAAAATATTTTGGGAAAACATTCCAGATACATGCTAATGTTGTTTGTGATTATAATGCTTATAGCATATACATGCATTTTCAGTGCTTTAAAGATTAATGGTAAAGTATTGCTGTATGGACATGTAAAAAATGTAGGTAAACATGTACAATATTAACCGCTTCAACCCTGGAAGGATTTCCCCACTTCCTGACCAGGCCATTTTTTGCAATACAGCGCTGCATCCCTTTAACTAACAATTGCGCGGTCGTGTGACACTGTACCCAACAAAATTGACGTCCTTTTTTTCACACAAATAGAGCTTTCTTTTGATGGTATTTGATCACCTCTGTGGTTTTATTTTTTGCGCTATAAACAAAAAAAGACAGACAATTTTGAAAAAAAGCAATATTTTTTACTTTTTGCTATATTTCCCAAAATATATTAAAAAAATAATTTCTTCCTCAGTTTACGCCGATATGTATTCTTCTACATATTTTTGATAAAAAAATTGCAATATTGCTTGGTTTGCGCAAAAGTTATAGCGTCTATAAAATAGGGGATAGAAAATAGGGGATAGACTTATGGCATTTATTTGTTTATTTTTTACCAGTAATGGCGGCGATCAGCAATTTTTATCAGGACTGCGACATTGTGGCGGACATATTGGACACTTTTGACACTATTTTGGGACCAGTGACACTTATACAGTGATCAGAGCTAAATATAGCCACTGATTACTGTATAAATGTCACTGACAGGGAAGGGGTTGCCACTAGGGGGCAATCAAGGGGTCAAATGTGTGTCCTAGGGAGTGTTTCTAACTGTTGGGGGATAGGACTGCCTAGGGGAGGAGACCGATTGTTGTTCCTAAGCAGTAGGAACAACAGATCAGTCTCCTCACCCCTGACAGAATGAAGATCTTTCATTGACAGATCTCCGTTCTGTCCTTCTCAGGAGCAATTGTGGGTAGTCGGTGGCCATCGCGGCTGGCGGCCATGCGCATTGGCCCCTATATCACGCATCCTGCACGCAACCACTATACTCCTTAAAGCGCCCGCCATACAGCTGCGGCGATTCACACAGGAGTGCCATTATGCCACCTTAAATTGACGGTGGGCGGTCGTCAAGGGGTTAAAGCTGACCTTCACCCAAACATGAAAGTTCTATTCATAACCTTCCTCCTGCCAAGCTTATTAAGAAATTACAGTTGTTTTTTTTTTCTTTGGCACGTGAGTACTTTTTTTTTGTGACTCCCTTTCCTCACTCCTTGCCTATAAAAGGATGATATCACCTCGACTTTACCATCCACCTCACTCATAGCCATGTGACCGCTGACAACTTAATGTAAACAGAGTTGCTGGCAATAAAAGTTAAGAAAAAATAAACAGTGGAGGGTCCCCCCAATCCATACCAGGCCCTTCGGTTCTGGAATGGATTTAAAGAGGAACCCCACAGCAAAATAAAAAAATTGTGTAGGATTACCCTCAAAATTCATACCAGACCCTTATACGAGCATGCAGCCCAGCAGGCCAGGAATGGGAGAAAGGGGGGCACCTTGTCCCCATATTTATGGGGACAAGGGCCTCTTCCCCACAACTCTGGCCCGGTGGTTGTAGGGATGCAGGGGATAACTTATCAGAATTTTGATGCCCCCTTTAATAAGGGGGCTCCCAGATCCTGCCCCCCCATGTAAATGAGTATGGGGTACATAATACCCCTACTCATTCACCAAAAAAAAGAGAGTTAAAGTTAATAAAAACACAACACCAGTTTTTGACAAGTCCTTTATAAAAAAATAAAAATAAATAAAAATTCTTCCAAATGCTGAAAAGCCCCCCACTTGCAGACCCCCACAACCACTGGGAAAAGGTTATGGGGAAGAGGCCCTAGTCTCAGGTCTTTTCTGCCCCCAAGCACCCCTCCCATGTTGAGGGCATGTGGCCTAGTATGGTTATATACAATAACCAGAAGAACAGACAGCAAACAATAATAAGTTGTAGTGAACACAATTCATAAATGGGAAAAGGACAAGACTACTGCTTACCCATAGATCAGTGGTTCTCAACTCCAGTCCTCGGGACCCACCAACAGGCCAGATTTTAAGTATTACCTTGGGGAGTTGCAGACTAGAATACTGCAATCACTGAGCAGCAAGTGATATCACCTGTGATGTATTTCAGCTATCTTGCAAACCTGGCCTGTTGGTGGGTCCTGAGGACTGGAGTTGAGAACCACTGCCATAGATCAACACACAGGGCCAAGACAAAGCCACCGCCAACACTCCCCCACAGCAGATATGGGGGACATATAGGAGTGGATGGATTGATCCGATGTGATGATATACAAAAAAGGATTAGGGGGTGGGGGGGGGACAGGGAAGAGAACCCAGTCAAGTCAAAGAATCCAATGGGTATATCTAAAGGACTAACCTGAATTGATCAAACAGAATCATTCAAAGCTGGGGGGGGAATAGGAAAGACTCATAAGGGCACATAAGAAACATGCCTGAGCCCCACATATAACCCAGAGGAGGAAAGGATGGCTAGGAGCAGCTCATTATGCTGCAGCTGAGGTAGTTGCACACCACCCTGGAACTCTAATTCGTTGTCGGAATTTCCGATCGTGTGTACACAAATCCGACGCACAAAGTGCGGAATGTCCGATCAATGTCTGACCGTGTGTATGGGGCATAAGGGTACAAGAGGGTTTTAAACAGGCTAGGGTAGGGTAGATCAGACAGATTCTGGATCACCAAAAATAAACAGTAAACTATTGGCCGATTGACCCATAGTAAGTAGCAAGAAGGCTGTATTTTAGCTATAGCTCACCTAAAGTTCCGTTGTTTGAAGTCCCCCACTGGATCGGCATCCACTGCAATAACTGGCAGGCCAGAGCCTCTTTATATAATCCCCCCACAGTGCGTATGCATGAAAAGTCATGCATGCATGTGCAGATTGCAGCCAAAGGGCCAAGGAAGTACAAGCCACGGCTGACACAAGTAGGGGGGTGGTGTTTAGTGGGCTCGAGTACCGCACCCCTACCCGGGAGGTCACATATCTGCCGGAAGAGAGGTAAAAGGCAAAGCCAATGACGCGGCCCGTGTGCAAGCGTATCTTAAAGCAGCAATGCCTCAATTACTAAAACATCAAAGATATCATGTGCAACAAAGGTATCACATTGCTAAATACAATAGGGTAATAAAGTAAATAAATAAATGACCGGAATAACATTATCATGCAAGATATAATACTGGAGAATAGATAACCCCCTATTCACCTGTAATTGTCGCATGTTATTAACAGGATTGGGCTGTATATATGCCAAAGAGAGTTAATAAATCAAATAGAGAGCACTCAATACAGGCTCAGTCAAAATGACCATAGTCTACAGAAATGGTTTGTAGGATAACATTTTGTTGGGCCCGGTGGAGTGGTGGAATTGAGCCTCTAGAACCAGAAATTAGTTAACCACTTTCCAATGACCTAGCACATATATGCAGCCTCTCCTCGCTTTAATGCCGAACAGAGCTGCATATATGTGGCTCCAGATAAACACTTTACTGTGTTATGAGTGCTCTCCCTGCACGCTCCCAGCACAGTAACAAACGGGTACCTGAAAGCTCCTGATGCATACTTGCGATCGGGAGCTTTCCAATCATGTGACCGCTGTGACTGCCAATCACAGTAGTCACATGATCAGAAGGCCCACCTCCACCTCCTGGCATTTAGATCCACTTAGAGGGAAGCCAGAAGTCAGCAGCTGGAAGGGATTAACTGTGTCTTACCATATTATGAAAATATTGCCTATAAAACATTTATATAGTCTTAGACCAGACCATTCTTTATTATATATGTCCTCTTCTTCCTATTAGGCCATGAAGGTGTTTGCCACACTTTGCACATGTTTTTCGTCCATTGTGATACCCAGAGGCCTCCCAGTAAGCATGTTGCACCCATACACCCAAATATGCGTGAATACATGCAAATAGGTGGATGCAAATACGGCTAAAAACACCTAATGTAAGCGCCAGTAAATACGTCCAGAAATGCTGATGTTCAAACATCAGTACTGTGTGCAAGAGGTCTTAGTCTGAAAATAGAATTTACCTTCTATACCACAAATAATTTTCCACCATGGCGAATTTCAAACTTTCCTCTATAAAGTCCATTTGTTTTTCATGTAATTTTGATTTGTCCTCCAGGCTCCATCTTACTGATTTTACTACATCTCTTTGCTTTATATGTGTGTACAAGGAGTTTACTTGCACTGTTGTGAATACATTATTGTCTTCAAAAGGGATGACCTTTAGGCTTGGTTCACACTGTTGCAAATTGGATGCTGGTTTCCCAGCATCCGATTCACATAGCAGGAGATTGTGACCAGCTCTCTATGGAGAGGTTCACACTTCACCGTAGGGGCTAATGTGCATCTTTTGGTCAGTTTCAGGTCCGAATTCAGCCAAAAATTTGGGCTCAAATCGGATCTGAAACAGTGAATGGAGACACAGCGGACTCCTGCTGTGAGCCGGAGAATGCTGCAGTGTAAACCCCAGCCTTAACAAAGTGATAAAATCCTTACTATCCTGTAAAAGGAGGAGGTTGTCACGACCACCCTTTGCTGGGGTGATCTACATTCTCTGCCATTCTTGAGAATGATGAGTAAGTTCCACTGACAATCAGTTAATTTTATCCTTGTGTATTTTCAGGACCTCATAAATTGTTGGAAGCCTAATGCAGCAAACACAAGATCGTAATTTCCAACAACAAATTCGTGGATTTTTTTATGAAGGATGTTGGCTCAAACTCGTCTTGCATACACACGGTCACACAAATGTTGTTGGAAATTCCGAACGTGAGAAGGCAGTGAGGTACAAGACGTACGACGAGCCGAGAAAAAGGAAGTTCAATAGCCAGTGCGGCTCCTTCTGCTTGATTCCAAGCATGCGTGAGCTTTTGTGTGACAGACTTGCGACAACAAGTGAAGTTGGTGGAAAATTTGAGAACTTGCTCTCAAACATTTGTGTGCGGAAATTCCTACAGCAAATGTTTGATGAAGCATACACACGGTCGTACTTTCCGACAACAAGCTCACATTGAACATTTCCCGTCGGAAATTCCGACCGTGTATACACGGCATTCGAGTACTGGGAATTACATTTTACTTTTTTTTTTTATCTAATTTTCCCACTTTTTCTCTTTTTTGACCCTTTTCTTAAGTTTCTTCAAATTTTTCAACATGATATCTTCCCTTAAAACCAAATTGGTATCCTCATCCAATCTGCAGTCATAATACGTAATTAAAACTAAAACAATACATTTTAAAACCAATAACTAGTATACCTCATGAATTATCCCTACATTAAAAACCCCACTTCAAACTAACCTTCCTTTGACAAATTATCTACAACTTTAAAAAAACTATTTTGTAGCCTATTAGCCCAAGCCTGAATCAAGTCTGCCTGAGGGGAGTGTGGAGAAAAAATAATGGCCAGGATGTGTAACATCTCTCATAATATTTGCAGCTGATATGTGAATATGGCTCAAATAGATATCTTCCAGACTTGGAAGTGGAGATCCAATAAACCATTGGACCATTTTAACCACCCTCTACAAACCCATGTACAACTAGAATAACAAACTGTACAGCAATATAATAAAATCTTTTTTATCGTACAGTGGTAGAAACTTAACATCAATTCTTGAGAAAGTCTGTTGCACCATAAAATCCTTTGAAAAATAAAAGATGCTGCTAAGCTATCTTGACCAGATATGAAATATTTTTCTACTGCGGGTCATATCCTCTGATTTAGGAACACTTAAAACTTATAACTCATCCTATCACCTTCCTGTCTATATGCTGCTTCATTGTCACTAGATGATATCAATCCCACTATTCCTGAATCATCTGCAAATTTAATTAAAGCATTAGTGCTATAGGTAACAATACAATCATCAGTATAAAGTGAATAGAGAAGTGGACCAAGTACGCAGTCCTCAGATATTCCCATGTTAAGAACAATGGATGCTAACATTTAAACATCAAACTTAACATATTGTGACTTATTTGAAGATGAATTAGTGAACAAAATTCAGTACTTAACCTCTTGCTGCCAGCTCCTCCCAGCTCCTTAGGAGAATCTAAATGCGGGGGAAAAGGGTGGGCATTCTAATTTTGTGACCAATGTTATTGGTTGTCACAGCAGTCACATGGTTGGAAGCTCCAGATTGCAAGTATGCATTGTGAGCTTCTCGTGACATCTCAGTACTCTCAGCACAGAAAACTGTTCCCTGTGGACACATAAATGTGGCCTCTCAGTGTTAAAGCCAACCTGCCCAGTGACTGCATATATGTGTATAGCCGGTGGGAACACGTTAAAGAAAAAATTTATGTTTACTATCACTTTAAATAATTTGTTTGGGCTAAGCTGGCCCAAACAATTTTATTTCTATGCCCCTGGCTTCATTAGCTACAAACATAAGTGTTGCTGTGTTCCAGCAGTAGTATGAGATACTTCCTTTTTGTTGTTGGGTGTAGATTGAGTTGGTCTTGTATTGGTTGGTCTTGTAGATTGAGTTGGAACCTTGTATTCTTATCAATATATACAAAGATTCCTATGATTGGCCAAGATGGAGAGGTGGTTGGAAGATGTCACAATCTCCACCATGGCAAATTACAAGTAAACCTGGAATTCTACTAAGGACCAGTCACCGCAGTTGTACTGCGGCAGGTTGGCTCCCCTGCGTGAATCGCCATCAATGCACATTGGCTCGCACAGGCACAGAGGGGGACGGGCTACCGGCGCGCTCTCAAGCCAGCTGCACGCTGCGGGAGCGTACCCACGATTCTGGCAGACTCGATGTCCACTGGCGACCCTCGATCACCTAGTACAGAGGTAGAATGGGGATATGCCTTTGTAAACAAGGCAGATCCTCATTCTGAGAGATGACATGACAGAGATCCACTCTTCCCAGTGATCGGGAACAGTAATCTCTGTTATGTCTCAGGCAGGCCACCCCCCTACAGTTAGAACACACCTAGGGAACACAGTAAACTCCTTGATCACCCCCTAGTGTTAACCCCTTCCCTGCCAGTGTCATTTTTACATTGATGAGTGCTATAAAAATGCACTGATCAGTGTAATAATGTCACTGGTCTCCAAAAAGTGTAATTTGGGGTCAGATTTGTCTGCCGCAATGTCACAGTCTCGCTAAAAATTGCAGATCACCGCCATTACCAGTAAAAACAATAACAAAAAAAATAAAAGTCCCTAAATCTATTCCATAGTTTGTAGACACAATAACTTTTGTGCAACCAATCAATATACGCCTATTGCATTTTTTTTACCAGAAATATGTAGAAGAATATATATCGGCCTAAACTGATGAATAAATTAGTTTTTTAATATATTTTTTTTGGATATGTATTATAGCAAACAGTTTAAAAAAAGAGTTTATTTTTCAAAATTTACGCTTTTTGTTTGTTTATAGCGCAAAAAATAAAAACCGCAGAGGTGATCAAATACAACCAAATAAAAAAGCTCTATTTGTGGGAGAAAAAAGCTAAATCGTCACGGTGCAGTATGGCAAAAAATGGCCTGGTCATTAAGAGGGTGAATTATTGCGGTCCTTAAGAGGTTAAATGTATGTACCACCAATATACAGTACCTCTTATAAATGAAATACATTTTTTCCCAATAGATGAGATGTTTAGGTTCAATGATGATAGATATACAATATATATATATATATATATATATATATATATATATATATATATACACAGTATCTCACAAAAGTGAATGCGCCCCTCACATTTTTGTAAATATTTTATTATATCTTTTCATGTGACAACACTGAAGAAATGACACTTTGCTACAATGTAAAGTAGTGAGTGTACAGCTTGTATAACAGTTTAAATTTGCTGTCCCCTCAAAAGACTCAACACACAGCCAATAATGTCTAAACCGCTGGCAACAAAAGTGAGTACACCCCTGAGTGAAAATGTCAAATTGGGCCCAAAGTGTCAATATTTTGTGTGGCCACCATTATTTTCCAGCACTGCCTTAACCCTCTTGGACATGGAGTTCACCAGAGCTTCACAGGTTGCCACTGAAGTCCTCTACTACTTTTCCATGATGACATCACGGAGCTGGTGGATGTTAGAGACCTTGCGCTCCTTCACCTTCGATTTGAGGATGCCCCACAGATGTTCAATAGGGTTTAGGTCTGGAGACATGCTTGGCCAGTCGATCACCTTTACCCTCAGCTTCTTTAACAAGGCAGTGGTCATCTTAGGGTTGTGTTTGGGGTCGTTATCATGCTGGAATACTGCCCTGCGGCCAGTGCCGCTAATAAGCCAGTACAGCCAGCCCTGTCGTACTGGAGCCGGCCAGCAGGGGGGCCCGTGCAGCTTCAAAGACAGTTCAGTGGAGAAAAACAAAAAAAACGCTTTCTAATTTACAGCCCCGGCTCAGCCGCTCCTACAAGCTTAGGGGGGGGTGTTGTGTTAATACCATGGGCATAGCATAAAGGGGTGCAGGGGTTGCCATAGCAACCCTGTATTTAGCTCCAGGGGGTCCACGGCTCCCTGCTCTCATTGTACACACTGGATTTTTCAATTACAAAATCCTGGAAACAGAATCCACGTCCAATTCGCCTTGTGTCTCCCAGGACCCCAGCTGAGCTCTATAATCCAGTCCAGAGCTTCTAGTTTGCCTTCTCCCCAGACCCCAGACCACACCTCTCCGCTGCTCTCATTGGCTGGAGGAGAGAAGTCTGAGGATTAGCAGCCCGGAACAGGAGCTTCTGAGGTAAGAGACACGCTGCTGTGCAGGATGTCTGCTGTGTAGGATGTTCTCTCATATGGGCACAGATTAGAACAGGCACATTGACACTGCATCTGGCCTTTAAGCACAGACACAACATAAACAGTCAGAAAAGTTTTGTAATGTAAATGATCCTAACATCTCCTGAGGGACCCTTCCCCCACCCATCTGAAATGGGGACTGATGTTGAGAGGTGCTCTGCTGTGATGGAGGGGGCTCTGCTGTGATGGAGGGGGCTCTGCTGTGATGGAGGGGGTCTGATGTGATGGAGGGGGTCTGATGTGATGGAGGGGGCTCCGCTGTGATGGAGGGAGCTCTGATGTGATGGAGGGGGCTCCGCTGTAATGGAAGGGGCTCTGCTGTGATGGAGGGGGCTCTGCTGTGATGGAGGGGGCTCTGATCTGATGGAGGGGGCTCTGCTGTGATGGAGGGGGCTCTGATATGATGGAGGGGACTCTGATGTGATGGAGGGGGCTCCGCTGTAATGGAGGGGGCTCTGATGTGATGGAGGGGGCTCTGATGTGATGGAGGGGGCTCTGATGTGATGAAGGGGGCTCCGCTGTGATGGCATGGGCTCTGATGTGATGGAAGGGGCTTTGATGTGATGAAGGGGGCTCTGCTGTTATAGAGGTAGCTCTGATGTGATGGACGGGGCTCTGCTGTGATGGAGAGGGCTCAGATGTGATGGAGGGGGCTCTGATGTGAAATGGGGGACTCTTTCCAATGTTCTACTGACTGACCCCCCGTCTGCATCTTCTGCCAGTTATACTGACTTTGCTGCATGATTTAATATAATGCACATAAATAAACAGATTGTAAGTTTACAAAGTAAGATATGAGCACCTCTTGGCATCATTAACCCTTTCCAACCCATCTCAGCCCTTTTGCTGAATCTTAAGGTAGGGGGCGGGGCCAGGGGTGGGGTTGAGGGTTGGGCTGAGGTGGGCCCATCAGGTAAGCTGTACTTGGCCCCATGGTTTCTATCAGTGGCCCTGCCTGCGGCCCAGTCTCCAAAGGGAGGGGATCATGCTCTGCTTCAGTATGTCACAGTACATGTTGGCATTCATGGTTCCCTCAATTAACTGTAGCTCCCCAGTGCCGGCAGCACTCATGCAGCCCTAGACCATGACACTCCCACCACCATGCTTGACTGTAGGCAAGACACACTTGTCTTTGTACTCCTCACCTGATTGCCACCACACACGCTTGACACCATCTTGGTGTCTCATCAGACCACAGGAAATGGTTCCAGTCCAAGTCTGTTTGTCTTTCGGCAAACTGTTTGTGGGCTTCCTTGTGCATCATCTTTAGAAGAGGCTTTCTTCTGGGACCACAGCCATGCAGACCAATTTGATGCAGTGTGCAGCGTATGGTCTGAGCACTGACAGGCTGACCCCCCACCCCTTCAACCTCTGCAGCAATGCTGGTAGCACTCATATGTCTATTTCCCAAAGACAACCTC
This sequence comes from Lithobates clamitans, assembly GCA_037952925.1. Taxonomy (NCBI): domain Eukaryota; kingdom Metazoa; phylum Chordata; class Amphibia; order Anura; family Ranidae; genus Lithobates; species Lithobates clamitans. The sequence goes on from JBBGZY010000160.1 coordinate 1,880,283, forward strand.
TGGATATGACGCTGAGCACGTGCACTCAACTTCTTTGGTAGACCATGGCGAGATCTATTCTGTGTGGAACCTGTCCTGTTAAACCGCTGTATATTCTTGGCCACCAGGCTGCAGCTCAGTTTCAGGGTCTTGTCAATCTTCTCATAGCCTAGGTCATCTTTATGCAGAGCAACAATTATTTTTTTTAGATCCTCAGAGAGTTTTTTTGCCATGAAGTGCCATGTTGAACTTCCAGTGACCAGTATAAGAGAGTGAGAGCGATAACACCAAATTTAACACACCTGCTCCCCATTCACACCTGAAACCTTGTAACACTAATGAGTCACGTGACACCAGGGAGGGAAAATGGCTAATTGGGGCCAATTTGGACATTTTCACTTTAGGGGTGTACTCACTTTTGTTGCCAGCGGTTTAGATATTAATTGCTGTGTGTTGAGTTATTTTGAGGAGACTGCAAATGTACACTGTTATACAAGCTGTACACTCACTGCTTTACATTGTAGCAAAGTGTCATTTCTTCAGTGTTGTCACATGAAAATATAAAATAAAATATTTCCAAAAATGTGAGGGGTGTACTCACTTTTGTGAGATACTGTAAATATACAATATATTACCAAAAGTATTGGAACACCTGCCTTTACACGTACATGAACCATCCCAGTCTTAGTCCGTAGGGTTCAATATTGAGTTGAACCACCCTTTGCAGCTATAACAGCTTCAACTCTTCTGGAAAGGCTATCCACAAGGTTTAGGAGTGTGTCTATGGGAGTGTTTAACCATTCTTCCAGAAGCACATTTGTGAGGTCAGGCACTGATGTGGACGAGAAGGCCTGGCTCACAATCTCCACTCTAATTGATCCCAAAGGTGTTCTATCAGGTTGAGGTCAGGACTCTGTGGTGGACAGTTAAGTTCCTCCACCCCAAACTTGCTCATCCATGTCTTTGTGGACCTTGATTTGTGCACTGATCCAAATCATTTGGTGGAGGGGGTTTATGGTGGGGGGTTGTTTTTCAGGGGTTGGACTTGGCCTCTTAGTTCCAGTGAAGTGAACTCTTAAAGTGATTGTAAAGTCTTGTTTTTTTTCCTATAAAAATAACAAACATATGCTTACCTGCTCTGTTGCAGTGGATTTGTTTGCAGTGGATCCTCCTTTCCTCTGGTCCTTCTTCTGTGATCCTGGCCCCTCCCTCCTGTTCAGTGCCCCCACAGCAAGCAGCTTTCTATGGGGGCACCCGATCCGAGTCACAGATCCTGTGTCCATTCATACACGAGGCCCGACCCGTCCCCACCCCCCTCTCCCCTGATGGGCATCGCTGCACAGAGAGTGATGCCAGGTAAGTATTAGGGGGGCTGTGGGGGGGGGGGGCTGCTGCACACAGAAGGCTATTTATATTAATGCATAGAATGCATTAGGATAAAAAAAACATCTGACTTTACAACCTCTTTAAGGCATCAGCATACCAAGACATTTTGGACAATTTCATGCTCCCAACTTTGTAGGAACAGTTTGGGAATGGCCCCTTCCTGTTCCAACATGACTGTGCATAAAATATATATATGTGTTATGATAAGTGATACTGTATGAGTCAAAATGTTTAAATGATAAAATGATACCATGATTATGTTGTAGTTTTCAAAGCATTAAGTGGTGCCAGAAAGAGATCACATGAGAGAACATGTATTAAGCTGTGTGTTATGTGAAGTTAATAATCCTTTTTTTTATCCTTTTAGATCTTTGTTTACAATAGAACACTCTGGCAACATATAAAGAGGATTTCAGGTTATAAGTCGAAGAGTCAATACAAACAACTGCAGAGCACATTTGAAAAGAACACAGACTGCTCTTTGCAAAAGGAAATGTTAAGTTCAAGCCGACAATATTCAGTTATGGCAAATGAGTGTGTTTAACCACTTGCCGTGTACACATATGTTGCGACGTACTTCCTGGTTTAGTGGCATGCATACACATGCCCCCTACTGACCCTCGCTGTGATTGAACACAGCACAAGTTTGTTAGCAGGTTACAGCCAATGACTATGGCTGTACACCTGCTGATAGGTTGTGACCAATCACAGCACAGATATCTGTGTTTACAAACAGACACAGACAGAAACCTGGCTTTTTCTTCTTTCTGAAATCAACTCAGGGAATTCAGGAAGTAAAAACAGCCAGATCTGTGGGTAAAATCAGCACACATTGCACTTGTTAGACACATAGTTAAACTCTTGATTGACCCTTGATGTTAGTCCCTTCCCAGCCAGGGTCATTAGTACAGTGTACAGTATTATCACTGTATTAGTGTCACTAGCAACATCAGTGTCAGTCAGTTAGTGTCCCTCCCAGCCTGTGTCTGTTAGTGCCAGATTGCCCACCACACTATCGCAGTCACACTATGCAGTAAGTCACTGATTGCCACCTTTACTAGTATAGTGTCTGCACGGATCAGTATCTTGATCATGATCAGACTATACTAGTGTCCCCAAAAACACACTTTGTTTTTTAACAAAGACATGTAGCAGAATACATTTTGTCCCAAATTTATGAAGAAATTAGATTTTATTGGATATGTTTTATAACAAAGTAGAAAATATATATATATTTTTTTAAAGTTCAGTATTTTTTGTTTATAAAAAAAACCCCGAATGACCCCGATAAAGCAGCCGAAAGCGGTGAGAGGGGGGACATCCCCTCCCACTGCTTATAACATAATCCAGTGGCTAGTTAGCCACTAAGATTGCTTTTACAAGAGAACCAACAGTTCTAAGAAACGGTACCAGGGCGATGCTTACCACTTGAAATCCAGCGATGTATGGGTATGTCGCTGGTTGGTTAAAATTATTTAGAAATAGAGTTTAGAAATGCATTGGTATTGTTTACTTAATCATGCAAACATTTACTTTAACAATTCAGCTTGCATTTCTGATATTAAATTGAGATACTTCTATGACTTATGAAAATATGGAAATACAGTGTTTTAAAGGCGTTTGTGATGGGGTCACTTTGGGCAGGGGGCCCGTGGAACCCAGAATCCCTTGGAGAGGATGGGAAACCCTTGTTTCAGCTCCCCATGCACCTCCTATGTCTAAGTCACCCTGTGTGGGGTGACTGAGAAAATGATGGACAGCTACTTAATGGAACAGTAATATTTATCCACAATATCTCCCAGGAAATATACAAAGACTATTCCTGGTTTATTTGATTCTAAACTATACATGTTAATTAAAAGAGCTGATCACTCTGTACAATGTAGGAGATGGATTGTCTACTGGTGGTCTCCTGCTACTGTGTGAAGGTGTTCTGTGTTTATACTTATGATAATGTGTATTGTAGTTTGTGAGCTAGGAGACAACATGTCTGACATAGAAGGTCCGACCTCTGTGTCACCCAGGTAGCTAATTAACATAATGTGCATAGTATATGTCTGTTGTCGTAATTATGTTCCTGTGTGCAGTTTGTATTGTTAGGATAATCTGATCAGGAGGGGGAATGTCCTTCTCAAGTGTATAAAAGCCTGTATTCTTGTTCAAATAAACAGTTATTATTCTGGTTTACTTCAAAACTGGTACTGCCTAGTTATTGGGGTAACTATAGCCAGACTTGCGGGTCTCGTGTTCCTGAACTTGGGAAGTACACAGCCATTACGATGTCTCAACTGTAATCCCTGATGAATCTAAAAAGGGCAGTAGACCATGTCACAAATGCAATTTCTGTAGATTTATTCATGCGGCACGAGGCATTTTGCTTCCCAATGGCCGTCTTTTCAAACCCAACTTTTCAGTAGCATGCCAGTCGGTAGGCATTGTATATATTATGCAATGTGTATGCCAAATGTTTTACATTGGCAAAACTAAACACCCCTTTTTCTGCCGTATCAATGACCATGTATCCCTGATACAGAAAAAGAAAATGGAAACCCCAATAAGTCGGCACATTGGTCTATACTACAATTTTGACAGCAGTAAAATGCATTTTTTTTGCCTTAGAGCACATACCCCCCGAGAGAGAGGAGGGGACTATGATAAATTACTTCTACAGTGGGAGGCTCGCTGGATACATGATTTATAAGCTCTAAAATATCCCAACCTCAATGATGCTTATAGTTTTAAACCTTTTCTTTGAAATATTTTTTCTTTTCTTCTTCTTCATTTTTTTCGTTTTTACTTCTTCATTTTCATTTTCTAATATGCATATATTTTTTGATTTAAATGTTGTTGAAAACACCGTATTATGTTCATTCTTCCCAGTTTGCTTTGGATGTATTTTTTCAAACTCTCCCCAGGCTGTTTCTAAATAAATTTTCCTTCATTATAAGAATTGATGTATATCATTATAAACCACCCAGGTGGTTTTATTTAGTTTCCTGTTCCTAAATCATTTTTGGTTCACACGGACGCCAGGGGCACCCATTTTGGCATGCAAGTAATTAATCGCTGCCCTAGGGGGAGCCCTAGAGGTATATAGCCTCATTAAGGATCAAGCTGTGGATAATAAGGGAATTTTGATATTTGCATTTATTTTTACATGGTCTTATTTTCTATTAATACATCAGTGTCCTTATTTATAAATACATAATTTCCTTCTTTGAACGAACAATGTTGATATCTACCTTTGTATAGTTTGCTTGGTCTCAATTGGACATTGTTTTTTTGTTGCATATGCCTTTTTTCCCTTTCTCTAAATGGTGCAGCCGGCTTCGGCGTTAACAACGAATGCGTCCTTCAAAGCTCAGTGTTCTGACGCATGCGCAGTACAGGCAATGACGCGATCACCTGCGGGCTTTGAATCTCCACATTATGATGATCATAAACATTTGTTTTTATTTGCAATGAGGCCAGTCTTGTGCCTTGCAATAGAGTGTTGATTCTACTAAAGGTAATTCTCATGTGCATTTTTCTGTTTTGATGACTTTATTGACATCATTTGCTCAGATATTTTTCATTTTATTCCATCTTATCCCTTTTTAAAGGACATATCAATTTCGAGTCCTTCTGTGGCTAAAACGGACGGGAACCTTTATTCAATAAGGACTCTTCTATAGCCCTGATGATATACATAGAGAGATCATTTTTGTACCAATGCAATTCCCATTCACCATTTGGCAGCCTGGTGAGAATTTTATTATTATCATTAGTATTTTGATCATCATTTGTTGATTATATTTATCATTATGTTTTTGTTTAATGGAGTAATTCTCTAGCTCCATATGGCACTAATATGACATGTTATCTATCTTTATCTATACCAAAATTGTTTCAATCATGTGATATAAACTTTAGTGATACATGTGATATCTTATTCTTTGTCTCTCTTATCATTTCCAGCATACCACAAATTATACCTAAACTTCTGAGGAAGCTCCAAATGAGCGAAACATGTTGAGTGATATTTACTGAGTGGTATTCTTCCCACCAATTATTTTGTTGGATGTGGTTATTAGAAGACTTTTTAATCATTTTTTGTAATGTTATGAATTGTATAATTAAATACATTTCTATTTTTATATACATGTCTTTCTACTCTATTTACTTGACCAATCTAAGCACCTTAAAAGTCCCTGGGGTTTTTACCCCTTTTCCCTCCTTTTGCTTACATTGTCTTTATGGGATGTGGTGCTAAAGTTCGATTGTTCCTGCCCGCTTTATCAAAACTCACTTGTTTTGTGTTTATATCTCCCACATGAAGGTCATTACAAAGAACAAAATTGCAGGTTTGGAAACACCACATTTCAGCTAACATTGTCTATTATATATTTGATTGTACAGACAAGCTCAATGTCTTAGAAAATGGTAGCCCTCAAATCTTATTCATTTTCTACCTTTCCCGAAGAAGAAACGTTGCTGAAATGCCTGGGCTTCATTTCTATTTTGTGAATATTTGTAAAACCTTGTAAAACGCTATATATATATATATATATATATATATATATATATATATATATATATATATATATATATATATATATATATGTGACAATACAAATGCAAAAACAATAAGTGCAGCGCTAAATAAATAAATAAACAACAACAATTTGATATCCACATTCAGATATATGACATGCAATATCTGATAAAGTGCAAAATATCTGATAAAGTGCAAAAATTTATCTAATAAAGTGCAAAAATACATCTATAGGTCCAAACAAAGTGAAATGTGCTTTGTACTCCACACAGTTCCTTATTTCATCCAATGCGCAACGTGTCACCTTTGTGCACAAAAGATCCTAGTGCTGCCCTCCACCGGTTGTGCCTTCACCTTATAGGCTTAATAAAAGTGCTTGTGACAAAGAATAATCCTCTGGGGTATTCCTTCTGCTGTTCCTCCTTCCGTTTATTCTCTAGCCCAGATGCCTGATCAACATATGGAGTGCTCCTTCCTGATAGTTGCCAGTGACCTCCACTCTCATCACCCACATGCAAAGCAACAGAAGCTTGCAATAGGGCTTTATTGTTTACATAGATTTATTAAAAAATCACATCACATATATACACTCACATTTCTTATAATAAAAACAAGCCTTGGTATATATGACCATATGCTCTGAGACGATGGTGTCACCTGAAAACCGGCTCTGCATGTCATATATCTGAATGCGGATATCAAACTTTCATTGTTTATTTATTTAGCTATTTGTTTCTATTTCACCTCCATTATCTCCAGATCTCTACACTTCTTTATCGTCTGGCTGTGGCAGAGGTAACAGAGGGTGTCCAGTATCACCCTTGTGGCACTCACCCAAAACCACCAGAAGCTGTTCCCGTCGTCAGTCTAGACAACCTTGACAGCCAACTCAAGGGGATTGATTCATTTACTGGAGGACAATGGTGTCACCTAATAACTGGCTCTGCACCCCTGGTCAGCAGTGTTCCCTCAGTCCGTTGCACTGAGAACCTAGACACTTCCTTGTTCCGCATATGTCAGTCCCTCAGGTCCCTCCTACTGGCGATCACCGTCATCTTACTGTAGCCCGCATTAACAAAACAGACAGCGACCATTTTCCTATGGTTTGTTTACATTCATACTAATCCTAGTTTATTAGCTACCACCGCCCCAGCGTGGCGTGCATGATATCCTATGTTCTTTTTAAAACTACATCCAACTTGTGGACCCCTATAATTATAGCCAGATGCCTTTATGCCATAGACCCAAAATAGCATAAACATGACCTATGTATTAAATCAATAGCTTGTAGTAATATATAAACCATCCAGGGTGTGTATATCTGCAATACATGGAAATAAATAAAAAAACCAAACCAGTGTGAGTCAGAGCCCTTATAAAAGGGTGTGAAATTAATTGCATTAATAGCTACCATAAGATTATAAAAGAATATTAATAGATCAAATTTAATATAATAAAATGTCAATAAAATATAATTAAAAAATAATTAAAAATTTGCCAGAAAACAGTTAAAGCAGGATTCTGGCCGTAAAAAAAAATTTAAAGTCAGCAGCTACAAACACTGTAGCTGCTGACTTTAAATAAGTACTTACCTGTCCTGGGTGCCCGCGATGTCGGCCACCCGAGGCCGACCCATCCCTCGGCTCTCGGGTCCCGGCACGGCCATCCTAGGTAAGAGAAACAGGCAGTGGGGCCTTGCGGCTTTACTGACAGTTTCCTACTGTGCACACGCGAGCGGCGCAATGCTCTGTGAATGGCCCCGTGGTGTTTCTGGGATGAGGGTTTTCAGGATATCATCATGCTTTAGTATATCCCAATATTTCTCAATAATCCTTTCCACTTGTTTGTGTTGGAGGTTATAATCCATTATCAGGGCTAGAGGTAATTCCCTACTTGCCTGTACTTGTTTATTTTCTAGTAGTAGGTTTCTCTCTGTTTTACCAACTTCATGTCTTTTCTTCTCAATAATGGCTTGATCATATCCTTTTCTAATAAATTTGTTAGCTAGCTCAGATGACTGTTCCTCATAATCAATTTCATTAGTGCAATTCCTCTTAATCCTGAGGAATTGCCCTCTAGGTACATTAACCAACCGGGGGTCTGTGATGACAACTATTTTGGGGTATGTAGGAATTCCTATCCGTCGTTTTGAAATCAGTTTTTGTTATTATATTATTATTTTTATTGGCAATTTCTAAATCCAAAATGTGTATTTTCTTATAACTGAATTCCCATAAAAGTGCGTTTTTTTGCTGTTGTTGTTCATACCCGACATAAATATATTTAACTCCTGCTCACTGCCATCTCAGAAAAGTGTCAAATGATCTATAAATCTATTATATATTTTCAATTGGTATGGCGAATTGTACAATATCTCTTCTTCTTCTTCCCATTTGGCCATGTATAAATTCGCTATGCTTGGGGCAAATCTAGCAAAAATAATTATGCTTTAAAGAAAAATCAAGGCAGTCCACTATAAACTTTTTATGCTGTCTGTTTATATCCTTGTTTTTAACCAGTGCCCATTTTGCTGCATTAATTGCCCCTTTATGGTTAATATTAGTATACAATAAAGGGATGCCACGTCAGCGTTGGCCATTATAGTTTATTCCGAGATGCTGGTCCCATTAATGATCTGCAATATGTGTTTTGTATCTTTAAGGCATGCCTTTGTATTTTGTACTAGGGGCTGGAGTTAACAATCTATATACTGTCCCAATCTGGATGATAAGGAGTCAATTCCATTTATAATAGGGCGGCCGGGTGGGTTTGTGCTATTCTTGTGAATCTTGGGGATTGTGTACATAACAGGGATCCTATATGTTTCAGGTATAAGGTACCTTTCATCTTTCCCATGTATTATATATTTACTTTTCCCCTCTTCTATAAGTTTTTCTAATTTTTTTTGTATTGTTTTGTGGGGTCCCCTTTCAGCAATGTGTAGGTCTCCCTATCATTTAGTAAATCACTCATCACTGTTTTGTACTGAGATTTATTCCATACTACAATCCCTCCCCCTTTGTCGGCAAGTCAGATAACCAGATCCTTCCTATTTTCCAAAGTCTTGATTATTTCCTTAATATAATTCTGACCCGTGGGTTTCTTTCAATGCAAAAGTCCCAAATACAGTGTTACTAGCTTTTTGAACATATCAACTTGACTATTATTTTGTGTTTTGGGATTAAATATCGATTTATTCTGTAAGTGGGTGTAGATTCTTGTATCTGATCCATTCTCATGCCTTTCCACTGGATTTAGAGCAAAAAACTTTTTTATGTTGATATTCCTAACAAACTTTTGTATTCCTACATATGTGTCAGATTTAATTAGGGATTTTTTGGGGGCAAATTTTAGTCCTTGATCCAATACTTGGAGCTCCTTTTTAGTCAAATCAACCCCACTAATATTGAATATTCCCTCTCCTAATGTTCTCTTCTTCTTTTGGAACTTCCTCTCTCCCCTACATCCCCTCTTTCTTCCCCCTCTCTGGGGGGGGCTCCCTATGTGGGGGGGGGGGGGTGATGTCTGGGTGGTGTTCCCTTCTCTGTGGGATATCTCTCCTTGGGTAGCCTCTGTCCAAAAAAGGTGTCTGTGGTTCCCCATCACTATGGTATTCCTGCAACGGGGTATACCTATTGGGGGTGGTAGCATAATTCTGCTCATATTCAGGTGGTCTTTGCCATCTGGATCTTTGAGGTTTGGGGGTGTGGTAATGCCCCCACCCTCCCTATGTGCATAGGCATGATTTTCATTGTAATATGGTCCCCATGGTCTGGGGGTATACTCCTGTTTGTTCTTGCCCCCATAATATCCTTGTGTATTATTGTATCCACCTTGTTGGGATTGCTAAGGTCTCTGATTATAACCCCAAATTCTCCCACCCCCATTGTATCCTTGATGATAATTCCCATTCTATTAGGGACGCCATGGTCCCCTGGGTTTCGGTTGTCATTTTTGTTGGAGACTTTATTTTCTTTTTTATGTTGCTCTTGCCTTTCACTAGGTGCATTTTGATTTGAAGTGTTGTATACTGCTTCAGCATATGTAACTCACTGTAGTGTGGTGTAAGTGGAACTGGGTTGATTCTGGATAATCTGTTGCTGCCATTTAAAGACTTTCTTCATTTTATAATCATTACAATCCCTCTGGAATTTGTCAATTTTTCTTTGTTTGTTCTTCTTATCCTTCTGTGCCATATTTTTACTTAATTGCTAAGATATTTTTTTTAAATCTGCTGTGTCCTTACATGGTGCCAAACTATCCTTCATGTCTTTAACCACTTCAATACAGGGCTTTTATACACCCTTCCTTCCCAGACCAATTTTTAGCTTTCAGCACTCTCACACTTTGAATGACAATTACTCAGTCATGCTACACTGTACCCAAACCAAATTTTTATCATTTTTTTCTCACAAACATAGCTTTCTTTTAGTGGTATTTAATCACTGCTGTTTTTTTTATTTTTTGCAATATAAGCGAAAAAGAGAGAAATTTTTTTTAAAAAAACACTTTTTTTTAGTTTCTATTGTAAAATTTTGCAAATAAGTAATTTTTCTTCATAAATTTGGGCCAAAATGTATACTGCTACATATGTAAGATGAGACCATAAACGGCGCTGCCCTCTATAATATTAATGGGTACCAGGTAAAAATATCACAAGATCCACACTGAATCCAGATGACTCCGATACATAAAAAACTCCACCAGTATCAAAACATACTACGGTTTAGGCCAAAAATGAACCATATATTTGGAGGTGAGCAAAATTGCAAAAAAAAAACAATACTTAAAAATTGCTAAATAAGATGTGTTCCCCCAGCGGGATATAAGTGTCATCCAGAGTGAAATATATAATACCTGAGTGAAAAAATGTATAATACCTGAGTGAAGAAAAATTAGGTTGGACAGTGCAAACCAAAGAACAGTGTAAAAAAGGAAGCAAGTTAAAAAAATTATTTTAAAAAGCTTTTTACCCCAAAGTTCAGAAGTATTGGGACAAGATGGCGCCAAAGGAAACCTATTAGATATAAGGATATGTGTGCTTAATATTATCAGTGTGGTGTCTGTGTGTCCCCTTCCATATTTATATGCAAAAAATATTAAGTAGAGTTGTGTTTGACTCCAATGTTCAAAAGTATTGGGACAGTAATAGGTATAAATAGGTATTATACGGATAAGTGTACTAAATATTATCAGTGTGGTGTCTGTGTGTCCCCTTCCGTGTTTATATGTAAGAGATATTAAGTATAGTTGTATTTGACCCCAATATTCAAAAATATTGGGACAATATGGCGCATAAGAAACGTGAGATGTGAAATATCCTTTTGTGCGAAACGTGAATTGTCCTTCTGTGTGATAAGCAAATAATAATGAAACCACTCCAAATATTTAAGTTACAATTCATAAAAAGGTATATACAAGTAATTCAAATTTCTTTTGTTTGAAACAAGTAGTGTGGTTAATTTCTAGAAAGTTCATATATATAATCCATGCAGGACAAATATTGTTAACCAGGTGGGGAGAACAGAGTTCAGCTGAAAATGCTGTTTATTTCACCCAAGAGGGTACACCGTAGTGACTTCTGTGCGATTTTTTCATAAGGTGACTTGAAGTGCTCGCCCCCCTCTGCTACCCCACTCACCAGAAATAATCACCCCTGCAGGGGTACCAAGCGACAAAGTGGGTGCCTCAGGGCGAATGATGTTCACTTCAAAAGTGCTTCCATTCCTCTGCTCTGTTCGATCCTTATGGCTGTTCCAGGTAAAATGTGTGCTCTGACATGACCATGCTACTCCAGCAATGTACCACCTTAAGCTGTTAAACACTCCAGAAATCCAGAGAAAAGAGAAACACAAGGAGCTGCCTTCGTGAAGTATGTCAAAGTATTTATTCCATAAAAGCAAATCCAATCCAAAAAATGCAAGCCACAATGTACATCATTAACAGCGCTGTAAGCAAGGAAGGGACCAGCAGAGATCTGCGAGCGTGCGTCCCAGCTTGCGTTCCAGCGTCCACTTCCGGGTATGACGTGTGAGCCTGACTCCGCCTTACGCGTTTCGTCATAGGACGTTTTCAAAGACGGTGTCCACGCCTACGCTTCACACTATAATATAGTCATGCAGCCCACAATACCACTCCCCTTATTATGGTAATGTCGCTCGGGGGGAGGGTATGTTATTGCCACTAGACTGCAGAGATGTGTTAAGTCCATATGGCAAAACTAAGCGCTTTCTAATCATTCTGCCAGCTATTTACCGCTACTTGTACTCCAACTGCTCACTGTGTTGAAAACCCCTTAGACTAAATACAATGCATTTAGAATGGGTGTATATAGGTCAATGTGGGAGTAAGGTCTCCTGGTGTAGTGTGTATTATTGGAGACAAATAGCGGTGCTTAGGCTTCAGTACACCGTTAATCAAAATTAAATATAATTACTAGCTGCTTAGGTTAAGCCAATTAATAAAAACAAACCTGAGTATAGGATATATAAAAATATCCATAAAAACATATATAAAAATTACATAAAACATATGCATGTGTGACAAAACCCACAGCATTATTAGTTTAATATTCAAAGAAACCACAAATTATTCAGAATATAATTGAAAACCGTTAAAAATATTATTATAGTTAAAAACATTGTGTTAAAATCACCTGATGTAAAGAAGCAAATGCATATAAATGATGAATAAAAATGATGAATAAAAATGCATGTAATTATCAGATAAATTTCAAGTTACCAAATACATGTATTTTCAGGTGTATATGGAAAGATGTTAAAATGTGTTTTATAAAATACATATATCAACAGGCGTAGGATGAAGGAGTGTTGAGTAATTATACAGTAACTGATCAGGGCACATGTAATGTAAAAAACTACCCCACTACAAAAGAAAAAATAATAAATTGTCAACATAAGTGCCATATCCTCATGCCTAGTATCAGATTGACCCCAGAATTCAAAAGTATTGGGACAACGCCCATATACCAGATCTGATTAAATAGCTGTTACGCTATAGGGGAATGTGGGATAAGGATAAAACGGGGGGGGGGCTCCCCCATTTATTAAAAATGGGGGGGGGTTATTTGCTGTGCACCTGAATCTAACGGTCAACCCCTAGTCTTCTATCTGTATCGGTCAACCCCTAATTTGCTAACCCTACATTAGGCCAAATGTCCACATCCTAATTACTGAGCACAGAAGGGTACCAACAGGCTCCCGTAAACCACTTATATGTAGCTAAATCAGACTGTTGCTATTTTAAAAAATCTATGGGTTGGCTATATAGCAATTCAAATCTATGTCGAGGTTGAGCCCTTTGGGGGCAAGGGAACCCAAACGATAAATCCAACTCGTTTCATTTCTAGAGATTGAGGTTTCTCTATTACCTCCACGCCAATGTTCCTGCACGGAATCAATCCCATAGAAAGTAAGTAAACTTGGGTCCCTGTGGTGAACCTCGTCGAAATGTCTCGATAGGCTATGGTTAGGGAACCCCTTCCTAATATTTTTGATATGTTCCCGAATTCGGACAAAAAGTTGACGGGTGGTTCTCCCCACATATTGGAGGCGACAAGGGCATTCCACAACATATGTGACATGTGTGCTACGACAGGTAATCAGTTGGTTAATTTTATATTCCTTGTGATCAGTGCATGATTTAAACGTATTCTTCCTTCTGGGTTGTCTTTTAGATACTTTACACGGTAGGCATCTCTGGCACCTAAAAAATCCTTTTAGATCTGGACATATTTTGATAGCCTTCGGGGGATCAATAACATTTTTCACTAAATGGTCCCTTAAATTGGGTGCCTTTCTGTATATAAATTTAGGTCTGGCTGGCAAAAGTTTTGTTAGGATGAGGTCTTCCTTGAGTATGGGCCAGTACTTTTTTATTATTTTCTCAAAATCTTTGAACTGGCTGTTGAACCCTGCTACTTCCGGCATCTTCTGAACTTTTTTGTTCTTTTTGGAGAGCAGGGAGGTTCTGTCTAGCTTCATAATATCTGCTTTTAGTTTCAACAGTCTTTCTTTATCATATCCTTTTTCCTGGAATTTTTAAATTAAAATATCGGCCTGTTTATTAAAATCTTCAGCTATATCACAGTTGCGTCTTATCCGTAGTAACTCTCCTTTAGGGACATTACTTTTCCATCTTGAAAAAAGACCTTAGCCAGACGTAAATTTATATACAGAAAGGCACCCAATTTAAGGGACCATTTAGTGAAAAATGTTATTGATCCCCCGAAGGCTATCAAAATATGTCCAGATCTAAAAGGATTTTTTAGGTGCCAGAGATGCCTACCGTGTAAAGTATCTAAAAGACAACCCAGAAGGAAGAACACGTTTAAATCATGCACTGATCACAAGGAAAATAAAATTAACCAACTGATTACCTGTCGTAGCACACATGTCACATATGTTGTGGAATGCCCTTGTCGCCTCCAATATGTGGGGAGAACCACCCGTCAACTTTTTGTCCGAATTCGGGAACATATCAAAAATATTAGGAAGGGGTTCCCTAACCATAGCCTATCGAGACATTTCGACGAGGTTCACCACAGGGACCCAAGTTTACTTACTTTCTATGGGATTGATTCCGTGCAGGAACATTGGCGTGGAGGTAATAGAGAAACCTCAATCTCTAGAAATGAAACGAGTTGGATTTATCGTTTGGGTTCCCTTGCCCCCAAAGGGCTCAACCTCGACATAGATTTGAATTGCTATATAGCCAACCCATAGATTTTTTAAAATAGCAACAGTCTGATTTAGCTACATATAAGTGGTTTACGGGAGCCTGTTGGTACCCTTCTGTGCTCAGTAATTAGGATGTGGACATTTGGCCTAATGTAGGGTTAGCAAATTAGGGGTTGACCGATACAGATAGAAGACTAGGGGTTGACCGTTAGATTCAGGTGCACAGCAAATAACCCCCCCCCCCATTTTTAATAAATGGGGGAGCCCCCCCCCCCCGTTTTATCCTTATCCCACATTCCCCTATAGCGTAACAGCTATTTAATCAGATCTGGTATATGGGCGTTGTCCCAATACTTTTGAATTCTGGGGTCAATCTGATACTAGGCATGAGGATATGGCACTTATGTTGACAATTTATTATTTTTTCTTTTGTAGTGGGGTAGTTTTTTACATTACATGTGCCCTGATCAGTTACTGTATAATTACTCAACACTCCTTCATCCTACGCCTGTTAATATATGTATTTTATAAAACACATTTTAACATCTTTCCATATACACCTGAAAATACATGTATTTGGTAACTTGAAATTTATCTGATAATTACATGCATTTTTATTCATCATTTTTATTCATCATTTATATGCATTTGCTTCTTTACATCAGGTGATTTTAACACAATGTTTTTAACTATAATAATATTTTTAACGGTTTTCAATTATATTCTGAATAATTTGTGGTTTCTGTGAATATTAAACTAATAATGCTGTGGGTTTTGTCACACATGCATATGTTTTATGTAATTTTATATATGTTTTTATGGATATTTTTATATATCCTATACTCAGGTTTGTTTTTATTAATTGGCTTAACCTAAGCAGCTAGTAATTATATTTAATTTTATTAACGGTGTACTGAAGCCTAAGCACCGCTATTTGTCTCCAATAATACACACTACACCAGGAGACCTTACTGTCAGGAAAAGCCCTCTTGCAGTTTTCCCAGCAGATTGAGGATTAAACGAATGCCTGTACATAGAAGCGCCATCCGGCGCTCGCGGACGCGCAATAGCGCCAACGGCGCTAATAGTGCTAACAAACGTACGCACATGCGCAATAGTGCCAATAGCTTTAATAGTGCTAACAAACGTACGCACATGCGCAATAGCGCAAACGTGCGTACGCGCATGCGCAATAGTGCCACTTGGCGCCAAAGATAGGCTATTTAAAGAAGACTGTTTCAATGCTGCCTTGCTGTCCGGTCTACAGCGTTTCCTGAGACCCCTGCTACCTTGTTACCAGTTTTCCTGTATCCAGTACTGACTTGGCTTGTTCCTGACTTACCTGCTTGCTGCCCGCCCCGATCTTGGCTTGGACTCTGACTACTCTCTTGGTTCGCCCTTCTGTACCTGATCTGCCCGCCAGTACCTTGACCCGGCTTGTCTGCACCTCCCTGTTGTCTGCAACCTGCTACAGGACTACAGTGCACCTCCCTGCTGTCTGCAACCTGCTACGGGACTACAGTGCACCTCCCTGCTGTCTGCAACCTGCTACAGAACTACAGTGCACCTGCATGCTGTCTGCAACCTGCTACGGGACTACAGTGCACCTCCCTGCTGTCTGCAACCTGCTACAGAACTACAGTGCACCTCCCTGCTGTCTGCAACCTGCTACGGGACTACAGTGCACCTCCCTGCTGTCTGCAACCTGCTACAGAACTACAGTGCACCTCCCTGCTGTCTGCAACCTGCTACAGGACTACAGTGCACCTCCCTGCTGTCTGCAACCTGCTACAGGACTACAGTGCACCTCCCTGCTGTCTGCAACCTGCTACAGGACTACAGTGCACCTCCCTGCTGACTACAGGATCCTGCCTTCTGCTTCAGTGTTCCAGTCAGGCACTTGTGCCCCTCTGTACTTTCGAGTCCCTGTTCACACCTTCAGGGGTTCTTAAGTCAGAGGTATACGAGAGGCCGTTCTCTGCATTCCGGGCTCCACCTACCAGGTACGTGACACTTACTCCCACATTGACCTATATACACCCGTTCTAAATGCATTGTATTTAGTCTAAGGGGTTTTCAACACAGTGAGCAGTTGGAGTACAAGTAGCGGTAAACAGCTGGCAGAATGATTAGAAAGCGCTTAGTTTTGCCATATGGACTTAACACATCTCTGCAGTCTAGTGGCAATAACATACCCTCCCCCCAAGCGACATTACCATAATAAGGGGAGTGGTATTGTGGGCTGCATGACTATATTATAGTGTGAAGCGTAGGCGTGGACACCGTCTTTGAAAACGCCCTATGACGAAACGCGTAAGGCGGAGTCACGCTCACACGTCATACCCGGAAGTGGACGCTGGAACGCAAGCTGGGACGCACGCTCGCAGATCGCTGCTGGTCCCTTCCTTGCTTACAGCGCTGTTTATGATGTACATTGTGGCTTGCATTTTTTGGATTGGATTTGCTTTTATGGAATAAATACTTTGACATACTTCACGAAGGCAGCCCCTTGTGTTTCTCTTTTCTCTGGATTCTGGAGTGTTTAACAGCTTAAGGTGGTACATTGCTGGAGTAGCATGGTCATGTCAGAGCACACATTTTACCTGGAACAGCCATAAGGATCGAACAGAGCAGAGGAATGGAAGCACTTTTGAAGTGAACATCATTCGCCCTGAGGCACCCACTTTGTCGCTTGGTACCCCTGCAGGGGTGATTATTTCTGGTGAGTGGGGTAGCAGAGGGGGGCGAGCACTTCAAGTCACCTAATGAAAAAATCGCACAGAAGTCACTACGGTGTACCCTCTTGGGTGAAATAAACAGCATTTTCAGCTTAACTCTGTTCTCCCCACCTGGTTAACAATATTTGTCCTGCATGGATTATATATATGAACTTTCTAGAAATTAACCACACTACTTGTTTCAAACAAAAGAAATTTGAATTACTTGTATATACCTTTTTATGAACTGTAACTTAAATATTGGGAGTGGTTTCATTATTATTTGCTTATCACACAGAAGGACAATTCACGTTTCGCACAAAAGGATATTTCACATCTCACGTTTCTTATGTGCCATATTGTCCCAATATTTTTGAATATTGGGGTCAAATACAACTATACTTAATATCTCTTACATATAAACACGGAAGGGGACACACAGACACCACACTGATAATATTTAGTACACTTATCCGTATAATACCTATTTATACCTAATACTGTCCCAATACTTTTGAACATTGGAGTCAAACACAACTCTACTTAATATTTTTTGCATATAAATATGGAAGGGGACACACAGACACCACACTGATAATATTAAGCACACATATCCTTATATCTAATAGGTTTCCTTTGGCGCCATCTTGTCCCAATACTTCTGAACTTTGGGGTAAAAAGCTTTTTAAAATAATTTTTTTAACTTGCTTCCTTTTTTACACTGTTCTTTGGTTTGCACTGTCCAACCTAATTTTTCTTCACTCAGGTATTATACATTTTTTCACTCAGGTATTATATATTTCACTCTGGATGACACTTATATCCCGCTGGGGGAACACATCTTATTTAGCAATTTTTAAGTATTGGTTTTTTGCAATTTTGCTCACCTCCAAATATATGGTTAATTTTTGGCCTAAACCGTAGTATGTTTTGATACTGGTGGAGTTTTTTATGTATCGGAGTCATCTGGATTTAGTGTGGATATTGTGATATTTTTACCTGGTACCCATTAATATTATAGAGGGCAGTGCCGTTTATGGTCTCATCTTACTTATCTATTATGCAATTAGACCCTTAGGGGTACTAATTAGAGATAGGCAGCGGCTCTTACTC
The DNA here is from genome assembly GCA_037952925.1 of Lithobates clamitans. Taxonomy (NCBI): domain Eukaryota; kingdom Metazoa; phylum Chordata; class Amphibia; order Anura; family Ranidae; genus Lithobates; species Lithobates clamitans. Next base: position 1,898,711 of record JBBGZY010000160.1, read on the forward strand.
TGTCCTAAGCGCGGATTTATTCATGGGACCGTATGCAGAACAATTACATTTATAATTATAATAATTAATCAATAATAAACCAATACTACAATGGATTTGAATGGCCGGGGCCCTTTATTATTGGTATTATAATTTATTTACCAACTTATAACAATAATAAACATGTCCATTTTCTTTAAAACATAACACTCATTTATTTATATTGTAAACCATCACTATAACTCAGCCATGACAGCTCGAGTTAATACCAAGACATGTTAAACAGTTCCATAACTGTCCCTTTTCTTGAGAAAAGGACCAAACCACATAACAAGGGCCTCGACGATGGGAGGGAGGGTGGGATGCTTCTTCTTCTCAGCTGATCCTCCGCTGTCTGTTGTTCCTACGCAGTATTAATTCCTTATATAAGGGTTAGCTCGTGCCACCTTAACATGTGACCTGCCTTTTTAGCCAATAATATTTAAATTATTTATTTTAAAAATTTACTAAATAACTGTCATTTTTACATGTAGTCTGCCCCGGCCCCATAGGTGGGCGGAGCAAATTCTTTTGCTCCTCCCTTTTCCATGGGACCGTATGCAGAACAATTACATTTACAATTATAATAATTAATCAATAATAAACCAATACTACAATGGATTTGAATGGCCGGGGCCCTTTATTATTGGTATTATAATTTATTTACCAACTTATAACAATAATAAACATGTCCATTTTCTTTAAAACATAACACTCATTTATTTATATTGTAAACCATCACTATAACTCAGCCATGACAGCTCGAGTTAATACCAAGACATGTTAAACAGTTCCATAACTGTCCCATACGCCAGGCTTATCAAAGATGAGCCTGGCACCCCACCTGCCCCACGGCCAATTCAACACAGTTTTGAATGCCTACATTAAAAACATCTAAAGCGATATCTGACAAATGAACAGCGTCAGACCTATAAAAACCAACCAGACCTCCTTCCAGATCGATATGTCGATAAGACAAACCATTGACGTAAGGCATAAATTTAGCCATGGCTCTATTGATTTTTTTGCGAATTTTTTCACAATGTTTAAGTTCAGGGTTAAGTAGCCATGTCAAACGTGGGACAATTTCGGAAAATACAAGAATGGAATGAGGCAAAACGGAATGTAATTGAATAAAATCAAATTTTAATTGCGAAATGATGTCTAAAGTATGGCGAATGCCAATATCATTACCGGAAATATGAATTATGATAATTTGAGGAGGAGGCCAGGAGGCATACAATGAATATAAAGTCTGTCGCATATCATTTAGGCGCATTCCACGCAAAGCATACCACCATAAATGAAAATTGTCAAAAGGAAAACTTAAGTTAACACCATATGTTCTAACCATAGCTCTACGAAAAGCCCAATATATGAACGAATGTCCGACGATCCAGACGTTATAGAACTGACCTGAAATTAAACAGAAAAATTAGGACGTATGTAAGAACGATAACAACTCGATCTCCATCCACCTATATTCTTAACAACATCTGCAGATAAACCCAGTTCGGAAGCAGTAGTAGCAGCCCCAATCCGAAAAGAATGAGAAGTAATAGGTAGGTGACCTAAACCTAAATGAATCAAACATTTTTTTAAAACTGAGCAAAATTGATAACGTGTGAGCGGTAGGCCAGAACAATGGATCAAAAGACAACCAGGACCAACCGGGCGGACTGTTAAATATTGATGAATCAATAAAATGGGACAAATTGGAGAAGAGTTTAGTGGACGTAACGTGACCCAGCGCCCAAGACCCAATTGATCCGTTTTGCTTCTTTTAATCCTAATTTTTATAAAATCACTACCTAAAACTAAATCCGAAAAAGAAATACCAGAACAGCCCTTAACATTGTTAGGTAAAAGTTCAGAAATTCTAAAAGCTCCAAAGAAAAATAAACTAAAGGCCAATTGAAACAATAAAGCTTCGTAAATGGAAAAACAGACTGTTTTAGTTGAAATACAGAGTTTTTTCAAAATATCAACGGAAATAGGCAAACGAGAATCAGGTGTCACAGATGATTTACGATAACCTTTCAAGACTTGCTTCACAGAGAAAAAACTCATATAAGATGGGAAACCCAGCAACTTTGCAAAAAAGGAAATTCCAGCTAATTGTTTCAATATATGCGAATAAGAATAACCTTGAAGCATTAGTCGTTCCAAAAAAGACAATAGTAAATGTTCAGAAATAAGAGTGCTAGCCTGACCAATAGTATCCAGGTAAGCACACCAAGAGTTCCACGCGGCTTTATACTCCACCCACGTGGAAGGGGCTAACGAATTACCGATGGCCAAACCAACCTTCAAGAAACCAGATCCCACAGCCGAGAAGGGCATTGCACTCCGTATGCGTCCGCATCCGGAACCAACATTCGAAAACGTTCCAACTGTAGACGTGACAAAGAATCAGCGACAGAATTATCAATTCCGGGAACATATTTAGCTTTCAACCAAATGTTTAATTCCAAGCATTTTAAAATTAAAAGACGAAGAACGGCCAAGACTGGTAAAGATTTAGATGAAAGACAGTTAACAGCATATACAACAGCCTTATTATCAGAATATAACAGTATTCTTCGATTAGCGAAATAAGAACCCCAAATTTCAAAGGAAATCAGCACAGGGAACAGTTCCAAAAGGGTAATATTAGTCGTCAAACCACTGTCAACCCAGGAACGGGGCCATTCACCCGCTGACCAATGACCTTGCCAATAAGCGCCATAACCGACGGAGCCAGCAGCATCTGTAAATAGATCAAGGGCCACTGAAGAACAAAAAGGATCTTGCCAAAAAGGACAACCATTGAAAGAGGACAAAAATTGCTTCCAAACTAGCAAATCAGCACGCAAAGAAGCATTAATCCTAATAAAATGATAAGGAGACTTAATGCCCGAAATAGACCGATATAATCGTTTAGAAAACACCCTGCCCATAGGAATGACCCTGGAAGCGAAAGCCAACAAACCCAATAATGATTGCAACGTTCGCAAAACCACTTTCTGTCTAGAGAGAACAAAATCAACCAGAAAAAGAAGCTTGGCAATCTTCTGTTGAGGTAAGCGAAATTGCATTAAATCCGTATCTAGAGTTACACCCAAAAATTCTAAACAAGTAGTTGGAAGGACAGATTTTTCATGTGCAAGCGGTACGCCAAAAAACCGACAAATACATTGAAATTCCGTAAAAAGATACATACATTCCTCAGAATCAGAAGGACCCATAAAAAGAAAATCGTCCAAATAATGCAATAAATTGGTCGAACCGGATTGATAAGAGACTACCCACTCCAAAAATGATGAAAACATCTCAAAATAACGACAAGAAAGTGAGCAGCCCATTGGAAGGCATTTGTCAAAATAATAGGCGTCATTAAAATAAAAACCTAATGAGTTAAACGCCAAAGGATGAATAGGTAAAAGTCTAAAAGCAGACTTAATATCCGCTTTAGCTAATAATGCTTTATGACCCAATCTCCTAATTTTTACCAAGGCGTCATCAAAAGAAGAATAAGAGACACTGCATAGTGTAGCATCAATGTCATCATTCAGGGAATAACCAAAGGGATAGGAAAGATGATGTATCATCCTGAATGAATTTGGTTCCTTTTTAGGAATAATACCCAATGGGGAAATTCTAAAATTGGCAAACGGGGGGGAAAGAAAAGGGCCAGCAACTCTACCATCTTGTATTTCTTTTGAAATTTTTTCAGCAACTATAGGAAAATGTCGATCAACCGAAGGTAAATTTTTTACGATCGAACAACCAAAACCTTGATAACTGGGCAAAGGGAAGCCATCTTTAAAACCTTTAAACAGCATGACTGCTATCTGCTGATTTGGCCACAGTTGAAGCCACGGAACCATGCTTATAAGCTTCACCGGTGTGTCCGCTTTTAAGAAAAAGATCACGAGAGGAAGGTGTTGTAGAAGAAGAAACTTTCTTAAAACACCGTGAAGCAGGGTGATTACCAGTGCAAAAAGCACATTCATGCTTATATTTACAAGAATGAGGCCATTTGCAATGGCCTTCATTAAAACCAAAGCACACCCCGCGATGGAAACTAGAAGTAGCAGGAGGCGTAGCTTTCACAAATTGCTTCTGTGGTAACAATAAGTTCAACCACAATCCATTAAAGTTCTTATATGCTTCTAAAATGATGTCGACATGCTGAAAAAGGCTGCAGCATAGCTCCGGATGTCTCTCACCTAAAACACTTGCATATATGCAGAAAGCATGAAGCCAATTAGAAAAATTTCTAGGATTAGACTTAGATTTATCATCAGCAAATTTTTCCAAATCTTTCTTATCAAAACGGTTATCTTTTGATGAAGGAATTAAAGACATAATGTCAACATAGTCGCCATTCTGTATTTTTTCTTTTACTGCAACAGGCAAATGAAATCCAAGTGGCGATAACCCACAAGGTAACACTTCTTTAAAAGTACTTTCAGGGACAGCAGTAGAAACAGGCAGAACAGGAGGGACAGACAATACGGTAGGTATAGCAACAGAAGAAGCAGAGGAAGTAGTGTCCACATTAGCATTATTATTTAACCAAACATGTGCTACACCAGAGTCAGTATTAGATAGAGGAGATACAGTTTTGTTCAAATGTTCCATAAAGGAACCAAAATTACGAGCAAAATCACAAAACATTTGATAGTTTTGTAACTCACCATTATTTGGCATAGATGGTACTTGTACAGGAAGTAAAGGGTTAACATTCTGCAAGCCTGCAGCAATATTAACGACGTCATCAGCTTGAAGTGAAACCTGTGACTGACCAGCTGAAGAGGACTCTGTAGCTTGCAAAGGGGGAGAAGTCTGAAAGCATTCTGAATTAATAGTTAATTGTTCAGGAAAGACAGCACCAGATAAGACATTAGCAGTGTTAGACTTGTCAGAAACAAGCGGAGTAGAAATCCCCGAGAATTTAGTCTTTTTAGCAGAGGAGAGATGCTTACCCTGCTGTTTGTGTGTAGAAGGAGATGAAATACGACCTGTCTTTTGAATTCTTCCTCTAGAAGAAACAGCTGAGTGAGATAAGGAGGAGACAGGACGAGATGAAGAGCGTCTTGAAGTACGAGGAGACTTTCTATGTTGATTGACAGATTGCTGGGTAGAGGAAGAGTTGGTCAGCTGCTGAACGAGAACAGCTGATAGAGCTGCGTCATTTGTGCCTGTGAGAGAATCGGAGGGAGGATCCATTCGTCCACCATAGGCAGAAACGTCAGAGATGGGAAGTGCAGAGGGAGGAGAAAACACAGCAGATGAACTGGCAGAAGCAAAGCTGTCATGCAGGGGGATTTGTAGATGATCAGATGAAGAGAAGGCAGGAGCGGAAAACGGAGGAGGAATATTAGATGGATGAGTGGGGGGAGAGACGATCATAGGCATAGTAGGAGGCAATGACAAGCATTGCTGCATCCATGCATCCCCACCAGGACCGCCGGCTCTTTCCATCAGCTGACGTAGCAGAGTTTTCATGTTGATTGATGATGCTTCTTCTTCTCAGCTGATCCTCCGCTGTCTGTTGTTCCTACGCAGTATTAATTCCTTATATAAGGGTTAGCTCGTGCCACCTTAACATGTGACCTGCCTTTTTAGCCAATAATATTTAAATTATTTATTTTAAAAATTTACTAAATAACTGTCATTTTTACATGTAGTCTGCCCCGGCCCCATAGGTGGGCGGAGCAAATTCTTTTGCTCCTCCCTTTTCCTTCTATACTGCTACATATCTTTAGTAAAAATAACCCAAATTAGTGTATATTATTTGATCTCTGTGAAAGTTATAGAGTCTACAAGCTATGGTGCAAATAATTGAAAAATGATCACATCTGATCACACCTGATGTACTGAAGGCCTATCTCATTTCCTGAGGCCCTAACAAGCCAGGCCCCCAAATTACCCCTTTTTGGAAAGCAGACATTCCAAGGTATTTAGTAAGAAGCATGGTGAGTTTTTTGAAGTTGTAATTTTTCCCCACAATTTTTGGAAATTTTTTTTTTTTGCACAAAATTGTCATAATAACAAGTTATTTCTCTCACACAGCACATGCATACTTGCAATGACACCCAAAAATACATTCTGCTACTCCTCCTGAGTATAGTGATACCACATGTGTGAGACTTTTACACAACCTGGCCACATACAGAGGTCTAACATCCAACTAGCACCGTCAGGCGTTTTACGAGCATAAATTGCACATCTCATTTGATGACAACCTATCACACTTTTGAAGGCCCTGGAGCACCAAGTCAATAGAAACGCCCACAAAATGACCCCATTTTGGAAAGCTAACACCCCAATGTATAATCTCTGAGGCATAATTAGTCTTTTGAATGGTTCATTTTTTTCCCGAAATTTTTGGAAACTGTGGAAAAAAATGAAAACGCATTTTTTTTTACACAAAGTTGTCCATTCATAAGATATTTCCAACACATAGCATGTACATAGCAAAAATGACACCCCAAAATACATTCTGCTACTCCTCCTGAGTATGGCGATACCAAATGTGTGAGACTTTTACACAGCCTGGCCACATACAGAGGCCCAACATTGAAGTAGCAGCTTTAGGCATTCTAGGAGCATAAATTACACATCTCATTTCTCAACCACCTATTACAATTTTGAAGGCCCTGGAGCACCAGGACAATGGAAACGCCCACAAAATGACCCCATTTTGGAAAGCTAACACCCCAACGTATGATCTATGAGGCATAATTAGTCTTTTGAATGGTTCATTTTTTTCCCGAAGTTTTTGGAAACTGTGGAAAAAAAATGAAAACGCATTTTTTTTTTACACAAAGTTGTCCATTCATAAGATATTTCCAACACATAGCATGTACATAGCAAAAATGACACCCCAAAATACATTCTGCTACTCCTCCTGAGTATGGCGATACCAAATGTGTGAGACTTTTACACAGCCTGGCCACATACAGAGGCCCAACATTGAAGTAGCAGCTTCAGGCATTCTAGGAGCATAAATTACACATCTCATTTCTCAACCACCTATTACAATTTTGAAGGCCCTGGAGCACCAGGACAATGGAAATGCCCACAAAATGACCCCATTTTGGAAAGCTAACACCCCAACGTATAATCTATGAGGCATAATTATTCTTTTGAATGGTTCATTTTTTTCCCGAAGTTTATGGAAACTGTGGGAAAAAAATGAAAACGCATTTTTTTTACACAAAGTTGTCCATTCATAATATATTTCCAACACATAGCATGTACATAGCAAAAATGACACCCAAAAATACATTCTGCTACTCCTCCTGAGTATGGCGATACCAAATGTGTGAGATTTTAAACAGCCTGGCCACATACAGAGGCCCAACATTGAAGTAGCAGCTTCAGGCATTCTAGGAGCATAAATTACACATCTCATTTCTCAACCACCTATTACAATTTTGAAGGCCCTGGAGCACCAGGACAATGGAAACGCCCACAAAATGACCCCATTTTGGAAAGCTAACACCCCAACGTATAATCTATCAGGCATAATTAGTCTTTTGAATGGTTCATTTTTTTCCCGAAGTTTTTGGAAACTGTGGAAAAAAAATGAAAACGCATTTTTTTTTACACAAAGTTGTCCATTCATAAGATATTTCCAGCACATAGCATGTACATAGCAAAAATGACACCCCAAAATACATTCTGCTACTCCTCCTGAGTATGGCGATACCACATGTGTGAGACTTTTACATAGTCTGGCCACATACAGAGGCCCAACATCCAAGTAGCACTGTCAGTTGTTCTAGAAACATACATTACACACAAATTCCTGCCAACCTATCACATTGTTGAAGGCCCTTCATATTTCTAATACATAGCATGTACTGTACATACCAATTACAAACCAAAATACGTTCTGCTGAGTAAAGGGTAAAGAAAAGATTACCTGCAGTTTTAGTAGTGCAGTGGTCCACAGAGAAGAGCATCGGTCCAGGCAGCAGGCAGGAACGTGGACAGCGACAGCAAAACAGGCAGCAGGCAGGAATAGTCAGTACAGGTAGAGATGTCAGCACAGCCAAAGCATTAGTCCAGATAGCAGGCAGGGATGTGGTCAGCAGTAGCAAAAGGATCAAAGGATCGTCCATGCAGCAGGCAGGAATACTGTCCATAGTTAGTACATGCAGCAGGCAGAGTTATGGTCAGCACAGCCAGAGTATTTGTCCAGGGAGCAGGCAAAGCTTAGGGCATCGGTCAGGAAAGAATGGGGACAGGGGTAGAGGCTTCTCCCACCCAAATCGCTTTGAAGCCTCCGGGCAACCAGACCCTGTTATGGGAACACAGAAAACCAAAAACTGGTTTTCTGAACTCCGAACACTATTCTGGAGCCCCTCACATATGTGAGACCCCTGTGTAGCAGGGTGAAAGATCAATCCAAGGGGCAGGCAAAAACATGGTCAACAGGCCGAGGTCAGTGCAGGTAAAAGGAAGAAATAGACGGTAGGCAGAGGCATAGTCGATACAGTCCAGGGTCAGTTCACGTGAAAGGCAAAAACATGGCGGAAAAACAATGCAGACGGTAGGCAGAGGCATAGTCGAGAAACAGGCCAGGGTCGGTTCACATGGAAGGCAATGATATGGTTGGTTGAGGAAGGGAAATATTCAAGACAGAAATTAAAAACGGGGAAATGGCAGTATTAGAAATATGGACTAAGAATTTTCCTGAAGCATTCTCCGATGCAAAGGCCAGGTTGGGAGGGACAGTTGGTACAATGGAAGCTGGTATCTTTCCTAATTCCTTTTTTGGTGCACACCCGACATTTTTTTTGGCATCATCTTCCGGATCCTGTTGGTGGAATATGGTCCGGGAAATGGCGCTCATGTAGTGTGCTGACAGAATCGGAGCGAATGCTTTCTGGGGGGGGATACTTGCTGATAAATCAGGGCAGTGACAATGTCTTCAATAAACTTTATGAAGGTGGTGGGTGTTTCTGTTGATTTTTGGTAGATTATGAAAGAATTTTAAAGAATTTAAAAGGGCCAAATGAAAAAAGTAAATTGCGACTTTTTTGTACCAGAATAAGGATTTTCTTGTTGAAAGATAGGGCTGCAACAACTGATCGTTTAAATCCACCCCCCCATGTATTTATTGTACTCAGTGATACAGGTAGGCTTGCGAACGGTACCGCGTCTTCTGTGAAGTTCCACCGAGGTGTCATCGTGGATGGTGGACATGATGTACACATCTTTTCTATCCCTCCACTTCACAGCCAACACTTCTTCATTCCTCAAGCTTGTCGATTCCCCCCTTTTGAATGTTTGTGGTGACAAGACACTGTGGGAAGCCCTTTCGGTTTTTTCTTGTTGTACCACAGGCCAAAGTTTGTTTGAGATATAGGTGGCAGAGAAGGGGCAAACTAGTATAATAATTGTCCATATAAATATGGTACCCCTTTTGGAGGAGTGGGAATGCCAACTCCCAAACAATTTTCCCACTTATTCCCATGTACGAGGGACACACAGGGGGCTGGAGCTGGGAATCTTTGCCTTCGTACACACTGAATGAGTGCACATAACCGGTGGCGCTTTCACAAAGCTTGTTAAGCTTCAAGCCATACCTCGCCCTCTTACTGGGTATATATTGCTTGATTCCCAGCCGGCCTGTGAAATGCACCAGGGATTCGTCCACAGATATGTTTTTTTCAGGGACATAAACTTCAGCAAACTTCTGGGGAAAAAAAATTAATTAGGGGGCGAACTTTATATAGTTTGTCAAAGTTTGGGTGATTTCGGGGGGGCACTGTGAGTTGTCATTGAAATGCAAGAAGCGCATTATGATTTCGTATCAGGGCCTGAAACTGGCATATGGTGGATGGGTTTGGTCAACCAATACTTATGAATTTCATTTTTTTTTTGTAAGCCCCATGTTGAGGGTTAGGCCTAAAAACAATTTTAGCTCCACTACTGTTAGGGGTCTCCATTCAAAAGGGCGGGCATAGCTGGAGCTGGGGTTGGTTGCAATGAATTGTTGGGCAAAGAGATTAGTTTGGTCCACGATGCCTTGAATCAATTCGTTAGGGAAAAATAAATTTTAAAAATCCATTTGTGAAAATCCTGCAGTGTTGACCTGCACACCCGGCTGTGCTGTAAAAGGGGGGATCGTGGCTGACCCTGTGGTAGAAGGCAGCCACAATGGGTTTGCCAAGGAATCTGGAAGATGGGTTTGGGCCTTACTTATTTGGCGTCCACTTGTGCTTGGCCTTTCCTCCTGGGGTCTAGTAGCGCTTGTACTGGGCCCTCCTCCTGGGGTCTACCGTCGCTGGCACTGCTGGTAGCTGCCTGGTGTTCAAACCGTCGTCTTTTTGGACGGACTACTTCCTCCTCTGATTCGGATCCTGATGTGCTGCCTTCGGGGGGCTCATATTCCGAATCAGAACCAGAATCTGAACTGAGCGGTGAGAGCTTCCCGTTGCTCTCATTGGTCAGACTCAGTATTTGGTATGCCTCTTCTGGGGTGTACACCTTTCTGGACATAGTGGCTGACTGGCTGTATGTACTCTGGTGGCAGGTGGTGAGGTGGCAGGTACCCTGGTGGCAGGTGATGAGGTTGCGGGTACTCTGGTGGCCGGTGGTGAGGTGGCAGGTACTCTGGTGGCAGGTACTCTGGTGGTGAGGTGGCGGGTACTCTGGTGGCAGGTACTCTGGTGGCAGGTGATGAGGTGGCAGGTACTCTGGTGGCAGGTGATGCGGTGGCGGGTACTCTGGTGGCAGGTGATGAGGTGGCGGGTACTCTGGTGGCAGGTGATGAGGTGGCGGGTACTCTGGTGGCAGGTGGTGAGGTGGCAGGTACTCCTGATGGACAGGTACTCTGAGATGACAGGTACTTTGAGATGACAGGTACTCTGAGATGACAGGTACTTTGAGATGACAGGTACTTTGAGATGACAGGTACTCTGAGATGACAGGTACTTTGAGATGACAGGTACTCTGAGATGACAGGTACTTTGAGATGACAGGTACTCTGAGATGACAGGTAATTTGAGATGACAGGTACTCTGAGATGACAGGTACTCTGAGATGACAGGTACTCTGAGATGACAGGTACTCTGAGGTGACAGGTACTTTGAGGTGACAGGTACTTTGAGGTGACAGGTACTCTGAGGTGACAGGTACTCTTAGGTGACAGGTACTCTTTTTATTTAGGAGGGAAAATCTGGGCACAGTGTTACATATATTAGGTAACTCACTGTTAGCTGATCTCTTCTCCTCACACTGGATCGGTGTGTGAGGAGAAGAGCCCAGCAACAGCAGTTACTGACAGTGTTTGTGCTGTTTACATTAGTGACCGGCTGTGATTGGACACAGCCGGTCATGTAATGAAGAGCCATGTCATTGGCTACAGTGATCGGGGCTGAGCTGTATCCAGGGGAAAAGCCTCAGCCCCGATCACCGCTCTGCATTCAACGGAACCGCTAGAAGAGACGATACACGTCGCTTCCCAATGCCGCTCTGCATTGACAGATCCGCCGTTACCCACGCTCCGACGCCCGCCGCCACCTGCCGCCGCTTCAATACCCCCATCGGAGAACGGCTGTGTCCTGAGGGACACAACGGTACCCCGATCGCCGCTCTGCGGGCCCCTTGGGGCCCGCAGTAGTGGCGGAAAGCCGAGGCCGTCATATGACGTCCACCCAGGATTGGAGATCCCATCTGTGGACGTCATTTGACTATGGCCGGGTATTGAAGTGGTTAATTAATACTGTTTTCCACCTTAATTATTCTTCTCTGCTTCCTTTTCTTGATGAATATAAGAGCTTCCTTCCCTTTACCATGGAAGAATTCATACCATTCTTTTATGTCTTCAGTTCACCCATCATTAATGGGAATTTCCCATCTAAATTTCCTTGGGATAATATCCTCTTTCATATATTGCTCAATGGTAATGATATCCCACCATAGGTTAATCTTTTTGTCCATCATTTGGCCCATTTTCCTGAATAGTGCATGTGTATCACTATTTGGTACATTAGTGGTATTGAATAATTCCCCAATATCAAGACCCCTCACCTCTAACTACGAAAAACATCCATAGCTGCTGCTAACAAGGATTAAGGAATTAAACTAATAAGTAAACATGTGTAAAACCTGTGAGCTGCTATATATAACAAATGAAGCTGCCAACACTCCCCACACTTCCTGATAATGTGACAAAAAAAGGAAAAACAATTTAGTAGTGCAGCGCTAATAAATGAAATTATTGAATGAAAATTTGATACCCACATTCGGATATATGACATGCAATATCTGATAAAGTGCAAAATATCTGATAAAGTGCAAAAATGTATCTAATAAAGTGCAAAAATATGTCTATATGTCCAAACATAATGTGCAATGTGCTTTGTACTCCACACAGTGTCCTTATTTCATCCAATGAGTAACGTGCCACCTTTGTGCACAAAAGATCCTAGTGCTGCCCTCCACCGCTTGTGCCCTCACCTTATAGGCATAATAAAAGCACTTGTGACAAAGAATAATCCTCTGGGGTATTTCTTCTGCTGTTCCTCCTTCCTATGGTTTATTCTCTAGCCCAGATGCCTGATCAATATATGGAGTGCTCCTTCCTGATAGTTGCCAATGACCTCCACTCTCATCACCCACATGTAAAGCAACAGAAGCTTGCAATAGTGCTTTATTGTTTACAAAGATTTATTAAAAAATCACATCACATATATACACTCACATTCCTTATAATAAAAACAGACCATATGCTCTGAGATGATGGTGTCACCTGAAAACCGGCTCTGCATGTCATATATCTGAATGCGGATATCAAATTTTCATTGTTTATTTATTTATTTAGCACTTTGTTTCTATTTCACCTCCATTATCTCCAGATCTCTACACTTCTTCATCGTCTGGCTGTGGCAGAGGTAACAGAGGGCATCCAGTACCACCCTTGTGGCACTCACCCAGAACCACCAGAAGCTGTACCCGTCGTCAGTCTAGACAACCTTGACAGCCAACTCAAGGGGATTGATTCATTTACTGGAGGAATTCTTCCGACAGTCTTACCCTGGGTCTCTCAAATATCACTGGTGAACATGTTCTATTTTCCCGTTATCCTGACTTCTATTTCTTGTTTCTTGTTCTGAGACTCATGAACCTTTTGTTATATGAATTCATCAAATTGCAGTTTGTATATTTTCCACAAGAGGACAATAGTGTATAACAATTGCTAGGGTCTCCCTTGGAACATCACCATACCTTAAGCACCTGTTCATTTACCTTTTTTATTTCAGTCCGACTCGGGTCGACGTGCCATGCGCCTAGCCCCAATTCCAACTCCCCTTGCTCCTGCTTGGTTAATCGGGAGGTAGAGGCCTTGGAAGTCCAAGGCCCTAATTTTGGCCTACCCTATTGATTGTTTGCGAGATAAATTAGACAAGTTATTGGTCTTTTCTCTTGAAATGTGTTTATACTCGATGACTATATCTTATATTAGTGACTTCTCCCTTTGGTCCTCTTTTCAGGCCTTCACCCTCATAAGGGTATTTAACCTTCTTTTTCCTCTTTGCCTTTCTACCTACCTCTTGTGCTCCATCCTAAATGTTTGGCCTCCAGGGGGCCAGTCGATCGGTATTGTCCAGACTGATAAGGTAAGAGATTCCAACGCCACCACATGCTATGGCTAACCTACAACCACAGAAGCCCATAACATTTTTAACACATAATGTGCAGGGGCCTCAATTCACCTGTAAAAAGGTGGAACACCTTCAATTACTGTCACTCCATAGGAGTTGAAATAGTGTTTCTTCAGGAAACTCATTTTCCATCTTCCTATAAACCTAACTATATACATAAGCATTGCCCTACCTTCTTTCTCGCCAATGCCCTGGATTAGACATGGGGAGTGGCTATATATATAGCCTAAAGCTTAGCCTTCTCCCCCTCACAGATAATCACTGACCCAGAAGGGCGCTATATACTGGTTAAGGGGGACTTGGAAGGCACCCTGGTAACGTTTCTTTCCTATTACGCCCCACATAAAGAACAATTGCCCTTCTTTCAAAACTTACTCCAGCAACTGTCCCACCTTTTTGAAGGCACACTCCTAATGGAAAAGGACTCCAACATCACCCTAGACTTGTCACTTGATAAGGCACGTCCACCATGTACTCAAATTTTAAAGCCTTCAAAACTTGATACTAAACTTGTGAAATTTTGCGCGATAATGACCTGGTGGACATCTGGCTGGAGTTCAACAGTTATAAACGCGACTACTGTACACTTTCTACTCTCATGTCCACTTGACATATTCGTGGATAGACCATGTCTTCACATCTGCTAGTTCCCTGCCATTTTGCAGCTCCTCTAAGCTATTAGAAACTTCCTGGTCTGATCATTCCCCAGTAGTGGTTATCCTTTCCTCACTACGCAGTCCTACAATCTCCTACAAACCAACACAACACAATCTCCTGCGCTCAGGAGCTTAGTCAATGTGTAAGTGGTGTAGTCAACCCTTCAGATAGATAATGGAATGTCAAAGGTTGTGCTGCCCTCCCCAGAACATTGGGTATCCTTAGAGCTGAAACATATAGAAAAACAGGGAAGGCGCACTGACCTCGTGCATTACCAAAGATAAAATGTATTTAAATAGTAAAAACAAAAGTAAAACTCACAAACGTTTAAAAAAGGCTTAACATTGCTCCAAAAATTCGGAACCGTGTGCTCTAGACACCTTCAACCTGGACAGGATGTTAGGAGGAACCAGATGCTTACGCGTTATGAGGGAGTACCCTCTTCATCAGAGCCACAGCGATAGTAGACTGACTTTCTCTAAATTCCCTCTATATAGAGCCACATCCACACCCATCCGGATGGGCGCCGCCTACCATGTCAATCCATCAAAACATACCACATACTAAATCATGCTATCAACCATCTAGGCATATCTTTACACTCATAAAGAGGAGGCTATATCCCTGCACTAACGACAGGGTGCATCTCCTGCATCCACCAAGCCGTCATCTCATGTAGTGACCAGGTCTAATGCTCCCCATGTCACATTATAGCATAACATTGATTAATCACGCTGAAATGCACCTACCCTTTTTACATGTTGTATTTTATTGCTTTTTTCAAAGTATAAAGGTACAAACATAAGAAAACAAAATAATCCAAGAATATCAACCCAATCTCTTGGAAAATGTTCAGAAGCAATAAATGTAGAACAGTAAGCTGAGTAGCTACCAATGAAAGGAGCAGCTCCTAAGAGTCACTCCTAAACAACCAACAGTCCCATATACGTCAAGCCCTGGATAAAGGATTGGGAAAGGCCTTGTAGAGAATCCGTCAGCACCCCAAAAGGGAACAAGCTGTGCTCGACCGATTCCCCCCGAGCCCCTAGGCACAATACGTTAATAAACCTGACAGATACCTGAACAACACTTAAGGTTCATTCATGCCTGAACTGCTAGCCCTCGGGGGGGCGGCCCCCCAGAGAATGATAAGTATTTATCTAGTATTGGAAGGATACTCTTAGTGCAAAAATAGTACAAAGGAGAGGGGATAGGAGCGTGAGAGAGGGAGAAAGAAGAGAGGGAAGGAGAGAGGAGAGAGAGAGAAGAGCCCATCAACGGGGGATGACCCTTTGTTCTCTGGAAGTCCCAGAAGCTCTAAGGCTGGACCCCTGGAATGAGGGAAATGCCCACATAACGGGCCCATGGTTCCCAAGTGGTCTCAAATTTCATTTTGGTGTCGAGTAGGATGCTTGAGAGTTTCTCTTGGGACATAATCCAGGAGATTTTTCGTGTGGCCACTTTAAAGGAGACCTTGGGTTGTTTCCACGCTCTGGCAATGGTTAACTTAGCTCCCAAAAAGATAAAGTGTATTAATTTTCTCGTGTGTTTGGGAACGTTGTTTAGATTAACATTGAGCAAAGCAATGGCCGGGGTTTTGGGTATCTGGATGTCTGTTAATTTACGGATCAGGGCAAAGATCTTGGTCCAGAAAGGTCTGAGTCTTGGGCATTCCCACCAAACGTGGACTAGGGTGCCGTTGAGAAGACAACCCCGGAAGCACCTAGGGTCTGCTGAGGGAAACATTTTAGAAAGTCTCATCGGAGTAAGGTACCACCTGGTGATAACCTTAAGACTAGATTCTATAAGGGAGATATTACGGATCCCCTTGAATGACCTATTAAAGGAGGACCACCATCTATCTAAATTCCAATTGAGAGATAAATCTTTTTCCCAATCTATCATGTATGTGGTCTTTTCAGATTGGGTAGATAGTGCCTGATAGATAATGGAGATTCCGCCCCTCTGCTCCATAGGCTGGCCACACCATAATTCGTACGGTGTGAATTTTGGTGGAGAGGGTTTCCCCACCCAGATATGATTCAGGAAGTGGCTCAATTGGTGGAATCAAAAGCGTTCAGAATTTGGAAGCTCCAGTTGATTTACACAGAAACCAATGGTAAGAGGTCTGCTTGCAGAGAAAAAGTGTCCGATTCGATACAACCCCTTGTCCACCCACCATTTAAAGGCTTTAATATTTACGCCCGGAGTAAAGTCAGTATATCGAAAATATGAGCTAGGGGTCGGGTGCTCGAGGTTTACATGTTGTATTTTTCTATCTCATGCTGTACACCATTCCTGCTAGTAGATTTACTTGTAGGGCAAGGATGGGGTGGAGGAGGTGCTGGAGGAAAGAGTGGAGGGGAAAGACTAGAAGAAGAATGGGAGAGATGGGGCGCCTCCATCATTTAATTAAAACTTAAAGTTGTAATATTAGTGAAGGGTGGGATCTGTACTTCACACTGGGTGCTGTGTGGCACGGGACTTCGCACTACCACTATCCAGATCGTGTGGCATGCACGCCATACCACAACCAGGAAGTGCGAGTGGATTTGCGTTCTGAAAGTATATAAAAACAAGAGAGAGCGCACGCCAGCCCTAGTGTATTATTGTTTAATAGATGAAGATAAGTGTATAAAAACTAGGGTTGCACTCACAAACATCCAGCGTTAAATGGCATAAACAGCTCCATAATAGCCTCCTCTCCTCCTCTGTAGAGATCAGTTAGCTCACAGCAACCAGCAGTATGGTAAGGTGTTTCAGTAAGCACAGACCGCCTGTTTCCTTGTAACACACACTGCCCAAAGCGCTCGCACGGACCAGCCGGCACTGCGTGACGTCACTCGTGGCCGGGGAGGGGATGCACAGTGATGCAGCTGACTCCTCTCGTAAGCTTCATGCAGTTGCTAGGACAACATGTTTCAGAGGCATGGCCTCCTTCAGGTAAATAAATCTAAATAAATAGAATTCTTGTCATATGTAATTAAAACTTATTTAAAAAGTACTTATGTGAACAGTACTATAAAATATACTATAAAATATACACTATATATTAGTTAATATCATCAACAACAGAAAATCACGCTGCGAGGGCATAATCATACATATCAAAATACATAAATAAATGATATATAATATATAATACCTAATACAACATCATATCGATAAAGATGCAAGACGTCATGGCATATCCAATGTAGAAATTAATTGTATTATATTATATGTTTTTTAGGTGGTGAAGAAATTAAGTTACATTAAGTTATAAAGTATATGGTGAGGTCCCATACTAAAATGGACCCTGATAATGTTTTAATCTGATTCATACAAAACGAAAGTCTAAAACTAAACTAAACTATGTATCCATTATATTTATTATTTTAGTTTTAGACTTTCGTTTTGTATGAATCAGATTATAACGTTATCAGATAGGGGTCCATTTTAGTATGGGACCCCACCATATACTTTATAACTTAATTTCTTCACCACCTAAAAACCAGCACGTCTACCACCCAGTGGACTTTTGGGAGAGCTGCAACAAGCGAGGAATATACATACAGACTATTCACTGTTGGAATAGGTATAGTGGGGACAGCGCTAAACTTGTTTTGTTGTGTGCGTTTGGATTTGCAATCCACCCGCCACTTCCGGTTGCAGCAGACGTCACTTCCGCCCTGCTGGAAGTTCTGATTGACATAATTTCCAGCGCAAAAGCTCAGAGTGCACAGCGACTCGAGCTATCTGGCTCTCAAAGCCCCTCTCCCTCTAGCGGTACGGCGGCCTATTGCATGAACCTACGGCCTGACGGGCCGCTAGAGGCTCACACATACCCGGTGCCCTAGCATTGACCGGGGAAAATAACCATTCTCTCTAGAATAGCAGGGACCAAAGAGCAAAGTGTCTCAATTGCAGAGTTGCCACCCCCACAAGGAGTGAGGCCTCTAGAGTGATGTGATGGAGTAGGGTGGCTGCTCTTTACTCTTCCATGATGGCTGCCTCGTTGTGGTTGTGCCTCACCCTCACTTTCCTCCTCTGCTCTATCTGGCACCCAAGTCGCGTCAGTGACCTCATCACCATCATCTCCTCCATCCTCATTACCACTGGAGAAAACTTAGCAATATGCTATGGCTGTAGGAACATGACTGCCAATTTGTGTACCAGTATTCTCCCCTCTCTGTAGGCTCATGTTCCTGCTTTCCTCAACCTCACCCTCAGAACCAACATCTGAATCAAGTAATGGCTGTGCATCAAGCAATTGGCTGACGCTGTGTTCAAATAACTCAGCTGACTCCTCCATGCCTGATTTAAAAAAAGAAAAGAATGACCTGACATGCCACAGTAGTAGATCTCCATCCCTAATATAATTGATAAAAACAAAAAAAAAGGGAAATAAGTGGGACTTTGAATGAGGTGTGCTACTGCTAAAAAAAAAACAGTGTATGAAATGTGTGTATATATATATATACACACACGATATATATATTACACATTCCATACACTGTTTTTTTAAGCCCCCCTCAATATAGTATACATGGTCTAGTACTCACAGTTCAGTACAAGAATGGTTTATCGGCTCATGCATTGATGGGGGGGCCCATGGTAGTGAGAGAGAGGATCCCCAACCCAATGTCAGGTCCAGAGCTGGGGCCGGATAAACCCAGGTCGGAGGATGGGAGTAGCCAAAAAACAGGTCAGGCGACCACAATCTCTTTGGGAGATGGGATGGTATGGGTAAAAAGCTGCATTGATCTAGAAGAAATGAAATGAAAAAATGCATATGTGTATGTGAATGAATAACATTATGTGTAATCTATTGTGAGTGTGTAAAAAATGTGTGTGTGAGTGTAGTGCACAAAAAGTGTGTGGGGGGGGGTTTGTCTCCTCTTTTCTTCTAGTTCCGGGGCTGCGATGCGCAGCAGTGCCTCCCCTTCCTGTCCCCAATCCCTGGGGGGGATGGGGAGTGCCCTCCTATGCATCGGCATCATGCGCACAGCGCCCTCCCCCTCCTGGTGCCATACGACGCCGGCTGGCGGTGACGCTGTGATTTCCATCTGGCGCCGCGGGATGGGTAGGCATGGAGCCGCTTCTGGCTTTGGCTAGATTCGGTGTCCACATATATACCTCCCTCCCACCCTTGCAGCATCAGCATGATTTGGCAGGCACCCGTCCTGGACCCTGGGTATATAACAGCCGATTCTGGACAAGTGGATCACTGCAGTCCTTTATCATTGTGGAGACACTGCATCTCTGGCTCTTTATTAGCACATACTAGCGGGTTAGGGGCTATACTACCACTTCACACAATTACAACATCATTCATATTAATTCATAATGTCACACAGGGGGCTATACTACCACTTCACACAATTACAACATCATTCATATTAATTCATAATGTCACACAATTACAACATCATTCATATTAATTTTATCACTATTTTCATTTTTATTTTGTTTCATTATTCACATTTTTTTATTTTTTTGTACTTTTCACCACACTCACACACACATTTTTTTACACACTCACAATAGACTACACATAATGTTATTTATTCACATACACATTTTAAATTTTTTTTCTAGATCGATATGGTCTTTTTACCCATACCATCCCATCTCCGAAGGACTGCATTGTGGTCACCTGACCTGGTTTTTGGCTGCTCCCATCGTCTGGCCTGGGTTTATCCCACCTCAGCTCCGGACCTGACATTGGGTTGGGGATCCCCTCTCTCACTACCACGGCCCCCCCCCATCCATGCATGAGCCAATAAACCATTCTCATACTGAACTGTGAGTACTAGACCATGTATACTATATTGAGAGAGGTTTACATTACCCCCCTTTCTCTCCTTGGCTGAGAGATACATACAAGTAATTTATTACATGATTTTTTTCTGTACTTACAGTGTAGTCCCGCGTCCATACTCCTGATGAGTGAACGCATTTCATGAAACACGTAGAGTATACAATATTGCGATGCCAAGACAGTTCAACTCATACCCTAAACATTAAACAAGTAAATATGTGTCTATGTATATGTATTTGACCATGCTATGACAGTTCATATGTACATTTGGTAAATGTGTAGCCATTTATTACCATCGCATTGTATATGGTTGTATTTACATTTGTAAACCATGTCATGCAGCTTTAGACCCAAGGAGCTGCGTTAGACAGAATACATTTTTTTTAGCAGTAGCACACCTCATTCAAAGTCCCACTTATTTCCCTTTTTTTGGTTTTTATCCTCCATGGCTGATGCTGGGACTCTGGCAGGATGCTGGGGCTATGGCAGGAATAGCTGTGGACAAGGAGGCAGGTTTAGCCACTCTGGCAGCTGTAATGGACTGTGCACCTGTCTCTGCTTGCGTGACGGAGGATGAGGAGGATAGTTTAGTAAGCCAGTCCACCACCTCCTCT
This sequence comes from Lithobates clamitans, assembly GCA_037952925.1. NCBI lineage: Eukaryota > Metazoa > Chordata > Amphibia > Anura > Ranidae > Lithobates > Lithobates clamitans. The sequence continues at coordinate 1,919,473 of JBBGZY010000160.1, forward strand.
GCATGCTGTGGCTGGATAGCATGGGCAATATCACTAAACGGAGGGCATTATGCCCTGCCTGAGGACTGACCACGTCCAATTTGCCTGTGGATACATACGCTGCTGGCCCCCTCACAGTGCCATGGGAACGTCTGCCTCTCCTTGTTGTCCTCCCAGACATGATGGGGGGGGTGCTTATTAACACAATGTAATATAGATGTGGAAATGTATACGTGGATGCACTTTAATCAATGGAAAGTGGTGTTTGGTGCACTTTACCTTGAGTACTCAACTACTACACAGACACACTCCGCTATTACACTATGTTATACTGAAGTAAAACTGCACTAATGCACTGCAATGTACTGTGTCAAATGTGCACTAACACACTGAAATATACTGCGTTAAATAAATAGTAATGCACTGAAATATACATTAATAAGTATAAAAAAAGAGAATTGCGCTAGGTGAACAGTTAGTGAATCAAATGCTAATTACAAAACAAAAAAAATCTGTGATAGGAGTCCTGCTGCTGAACACTATAACCCAGATACAAGGCACGATAGTATAGACAATAAACAGTGCAGCGCTGGACACAAATTAATAATTTTACCAACAAATAAAAATAAAAGATATTATTGCAAAAATTGTGAGAAGCAATGTGCTAATACTGTGAGCAATCAAAATATTCAAAATAATTAACCATCAATATAAAAACAATTAGTGAGAACAATATAAGTGTTCATAGCAGAAAATGTTCTCATATAATAATAATAAAGTTCAAGGAGAAGAAGATCCCAAAAAAAACTGCAAGGTGAAGAATGTGAACTCCAAAATCTAGTAATCCACTTGCGAGTGACGCCCACCACCAAAGGAGAAAAATGGAGGCTTACCAGAAAGCCTGCGACCGCCCTTATTCAGGGGGGTCAAAACAGGCTTAGTAGATCACCATAGATGTCCTGCCCGAATACGGTCCATGGCTTCTCAAACCTCTCTTCACGATGGCTTACGGGTGATGGCCAAAAGCACTCAGGAACAATAGGTGTCAGGATGGTAAACTCAGCAAGCAGTCCAGCAAGGGCATGTCATGTAAAAGAAAAAGGAACTCCCATAGTGTAGATAATCAAGTTCCTTTTATTCCAAAAAGGTAGATACAATAGCAGGCACACTGCATAAAAAGGCATATACAATGCCCAAACGAAAACAATATAAAAACCTGTAAAAAAAACTCTGCCGCTGTTTAAATTAAAACCGCGCATGCGCGATGCGTGTTCACGTTGTGACCCTACGGCCGTTTCGTCACAACTGACGTCATCATCCAGTATGACGACTAATAGGAGTCTCCATTCTCTTCTTTTGAACAAGAGAAACATAATCTCTAATTCTGTGGAAAATGGTCTTTTGGTTTTTCCTACATAGAGTGCTTGACAATCACACACCATGTAGTAAACCACACCAATCGATTGACAATTCGCAAAAAAGTAAGGTTTATAGATCCCTCTTGTTCAAAAGAAGAGAATGGAGACTCCCATTAGTTATCATAATGAACTCTATCATTCCTTTCAGGTTTCTAAAATGAAATTTTTTGCGCTTCAACATTTACCGACTCATGACAGGGGTGGTGACCTTGATAGGACTCTCCTTCAGCGTGAAACAAGATGGATTCATTCCCTGGCAGCCACTGTCCATCCAGGCTTGAATGAATCCATCAGCTATAAGCCATTCCTCTAGATAGAATTTGCCATGCTCTTCAAATATTGAGAACACTGGATTGGTTTATATCATTCTCTATATTGGTTTGATGTTTAAAGCGATGTTCCACCCAAATTTTGAACAATATCTGTATGTATTCTCTTCCTTGCCTAGATGCTGACATGCCGTTTAAAAAAATTTAAATCGCCGTAATTACCTTTTATTTTTCTATTCTTCTTTGCACTTCCTGGTTCTCCTCCCGTGGGAGTAGGCATGTTTCTAGCCTCTCCCAGACTCCTGGGAGCTAGTCTCAGGCTTCCCAGGATGCCACTGAGCATGTGCGGGAACGAGCGGTGAATGCTGGGAGCACAGCATTCACCACATCCAGGAAATAAATGCTTGTGGGCTTCAAATGCCCACAATGAAGATGGAAACCGCCTGCAGTGAATAATATAAGTTATTCTTTCCGACAAAATCTGACACAGGCGGACATATTACACACAATATGGGAGTATGTAATGTTGAGAAGAAAAGTTTGTGAATGAACTCAAAAAAAAAAAAAACGATAGATAGGTGGACCCCCGCTTTAATGTATTCCCAATTATACAATTGGCTATTATGGATTTTTGTAACGTCGATTGCAGATTTGCATCACATTTCTATGTCATCTTTGAATAATTTATTGGTCTGCTAAAGTTTTTTGATTATGGTTAAAATGTATGTTTTTTTTGTTATATTTCTTGTCCCATATTGCTAGTCAATACCTTAAGTGTTTATTTTTAAACATCATACTGTTTTTGAATCCTTTATCATGGGGAATTGGTCAGATTTGGTGGCCATACCACCACGCCCAGGGCGTAATTTTTGGTGTAACCATTTGGTTTCACTGGGTGGCGCCTTTCCCGCCTGGCTGACCTATGTCCCATTTAGTTGGGTTGCCTTTTATTAGGCCCTTCCTATTTTGTGAATTATTATTTCTTCCCAGATAGAGCGTCTCTTATTTGGCATGCCCATTTTTTAGTTTGGGCTTGCATGTTGTATACATCTTTGCATCCTTTTCCTCAGTGTTTGCCCCATTTGTTGCTGACACTTCCGGTTTTGGTGATGTTCTTTCAACTCATCCGGTCTGTCACTATCTTTAGGGCGTCACTTCAGGTAGGCATCTTTGCCGCAATGACGTCACTTCCGGTGCGACCTTGGTCGCGCTATTAGGCGGTCATTTAGCATCCTCAACCTTGGATTTTGGCGCTAATGCGGCCATTTGATCCGAGGGTGGAGGGGGGTATATAAACAGCACTTATTTTGGTTGTTATTTGCGGTCCAGCATGGGAAGGAGAGAGATGTGTTGGTGAGGTTTTAACTTAAGGTAAATTTACCACTGTTGCTCAGCGTTGTTCACTGTTTCTTTGACTATTGAAATTTATATTAATTAGGTTTTATCCACCTTTAGGCGATCCCTGAAAACTTTCCTCTTCAGAGAAGCCTATCCTGCCTCCATCTAACAACTGCACTATTTTCTCCATTAGCTCATCCCCAACAGCTATTGCCCTTTTGTATAACTTGACCCTCCCTCCTGGATTGTAAGCTCTAACGAGCAGGGCCCTCTGATTCCTCCTGTATCGAATTGTATTGTACTTGTACTGTCTGCCCTAATGTTGTAAAATGCTGTGTAAACTGTCGGCGCTATATAAATCCTGTATAATAATAATAATAATCATCTTTCTGATTAAGGGATCATTATTTGACTACAATTCAGAAATGAGTTCATCTTATCTTTCTCGTCATTGTTATCCAGTCCTGTTGTGGAGTTGGTGATCAATTGTCCAACCTGTGATTACAGCTAAAAATCTCTGGCACAGGGTAACAGCCATTCTATATTTAGTCTGTATAGGTCTGGATTTGAGTGGTGATTGTTTGTTACTAGGGATGAGCCGAACACCCCCCGGTTCGGTTCGCACCAGAACCTGCGAACGGACCGAAAGTTCGCACGAACGTTAGAACCCCATTGACGTCTATGGGACTCGAACGTTCGAAATCAAAAGTGATCATTTTAAAGGCTAATTTGCATGGTATTGTCCTAAAAAGGGTTTGGGGACCCGGGTCCTACCCCAGGGGACATGTATCAATGCAAAAAAAACTTTTAAAAATGGCCGTTTTTTCGGGAGCAGTGATTTTAATGATGCTTAAAGTAAAAAAAAAAAAGTGAAATATTCCTTTAAATATCGTACCTGGGGGGTGTCTATAGTATGCCTGTAAAGTGACACGTGTTTCCCGTGTTTAGAACAGTCCCTGCACCAAATGTCATTTTTAAAGGAAAAAATCTCATTTAAAACTGCTTGCGGGTTTAATGCAATGTCGGGTCATGGCAATATGGATGAAAATCAGTGAGACAAACGGCATGGGTACCCCCCAGTCCATTACCAGGCCCTTTGGGTCTTGTATGGATATTAAGGGGAACCCCGCACCCAAATTAAAATAAGGAAAGGTGTGGGGCCACCAGGCCCTATATACTCTGAACAGCAGTATACAGGCGGTGCAAACAAGACAGGGACTGTAGGTTTGTTGTTAAGTAGAATCTGTTTGTAATTTTGAACGGGTACATTTTTAACGTGTTTAGCTCCAGCCAAAAAATCTTTTTTAAGCTTTTTGGAAAACATAGGGAAGGGTTATCACCCCTGTGATATTTGTTTTGCTGTCTTTCCTCCTCTTCAGAAGATTTCACCTCACTTTTTGTCCCAATGAAAAATGTTTTTTTGGGGGGCAGGAGGCGGAGCCTAGCAGAGCAGACATGCATTGTTAGAGCTCCACACCGCTGAGGAGAGAAGAGAAGGACAAAGCGGAGCCTGCAGGCTCAAAAGGTATCCATTTGAACCTTTTTGTCCCAGGGAACAAACTGTGAAAGTTTGGGCAGGAAATATGGTACTGGGAGGAAACCGTGGCAGAAATAAAAATCACCTCACAAAGAGCTCACAGGCACTCACTGCAGCTGAAGCAGCTCCAGTCACCTCACAAGATACAGCATCAGGGCGCTCTCACAGACAGAAAATGTCACAGCAAGACTCTCCATTTGAGTCAGATACAGAACAAATCCTCTCACAAACTTCTCCACAAGCCTCCTCAGTATCCCCAGAAATATTAATACAATTTGAAAAGATGCTTCATAAGGCTTTAAAACAAACCTCAGACCAAATAACAAAAAGCCTAACCAAAGAAATAAGAGAGCTGGGAAACCGCACCGCAGCCTTAGAAATAAAAATGGATGAAATTGAAATTACAACCCAAGAAAATATAACAGAATTGGAACAATTAAAAAAAGAGAATTTAATACTTCAAACTAAGCTCGAAGATTACGAAAATAGAGCCAGACGTTCAAACTTGCGCATAAGGGGAATACCTGAAACTGTGACAGACCTGCAATCTACTATTACTGCTCTATTACAAGAACTAAAGCCAGATATCCCTATTGAACGTTTAGAACTGGACAGAGTACACAGAGCCCTCACAGCCAAAAAGAAAGATGGACCCCCACGTGATATAATCACAAAATTTCATTATTACAGAACGAAAGAACAAATACTAATTGCTGCAAGAGAAAAAAAGGAACTTAATTTTCAAGGACACAATTATCAAATTTTTGCTGATCTATCCCAACTTACTATTACTAAAAGACGATCCATGAAACCCCAACTAATGGAACTGCAACGCCACAACATTATGTATCAATGGGGCTTCCCCTTTTCAGTCAGATTTAACTACCAAGGTACAATTTACAGAAGCAGATCAGCAGATGAACTACAACAAACCCTTTTAAAATTAAATCTGACAGAACCCACAAGCAGCAACTCTCCCACACGCAGAAGAATGGCGTCATCTTCACCTTCAGGCAGCACCCAGAAAATTTCAGAACAAAATGGGAATCATCATTCTCACAAAAGAGGCCGTTATGCCACATCATCCATGGACCAAGAAGATTCAATGGACTGACATCCTAATTCCTGATATCTCTTCATTTATTATACTAAGAGATGGTTCTCTTTAAAAAACCTATATTTATAACTGAATGTAACTGCATTCTGATAGTCACACACTGTGTGGGATCATGTTACATTCCAGTTATATTTCTTATTACTTCTGATTCATATAGCCTTAGAATATATAAGTGAAATAAGGAAATTCTTGTTCAGTTATATATTATCAGGTAATAACAATAGATTTATTACTTTTTAGGACAAATATGTTCAATAATCCAGAAGTAATGGAAGCTTTTTCTTTCTTTTCTTAAAACAAATATATTATTACCTAACTAGTCCCTAGAATTATGTTTTTGTTTATTCTAATCTGAAGCAATACAACCTCAATTTTATGAGTTAACATATCTAAACAGTTGCATATGAATAAAATATGTAATTGTTTACTCTAAAAGGGTTAAAATCCCAAAATTATTCAAACTATCTTCATCAATACCAAAGTTATTAACAGTACCTTTCTAACTGAATTATTTAGCCTAGGGCAAGACTAACCATATACAACCACCCTGGAATAAATAATTTCAACAAAAACTATATTCTGCACTCCAATTAATGAAACATCATTTTGATGTCTTTTGACATAGCACTTCTCTCCTGTAAGCGGAAGATCCGTGTACCCCCATTAGCCCTCCTCATTCTCCCAATCATATTATGTGGGAGTGTGACGAAGGCACTTATTCCCCTGAGAGAGATATTTATTCTCTTTCACAGGTAAATTGTGATTACTTGCAAAAAATAATTTATACAATGTATCATTTAATCTCATATGTTTTTTGTTTACTCTTTACTCCAGAATTCACTGGTTTCTTTTCTATCTATTCATCTCTTCAGTCCACACAGGTTGATCTGCGCAGTCAGCTCTACATAACAAAAAGTAAGTCAAAACTATTTGATCTATTGCCATGGCACCACTGAATATACTTTCCCTGAATGTTCAGGGAATAAATGTCCCTCAAAAAAGGACCAAAGCCTTCCGTACTTTCCATAACAAGAAGGCTCACATAGTATGCCTCCAAGAAACACACTTCACCAAAGATTCTACTCCAAAATATATTTCTCCTTTTTATCAACAAATTTACACGGCTTCTGCCTGTACCAAGCAAAGGGGAACTCTAATTGCATTTCACCGATCCACACCATTCACCTTATCATCAGAAATTAAAGACCCAGAAGGTAGATACCTGATACTCATGGGTTATATAATGGATACAGCAATCACGGTGATTTCCTACTACGCTCCTAACAAACAACCTACACCATTCCTCTCACATATATTACAAGTGATTAATACACACAAAATAGGAACAGTGATAATGTGTGTGGATTCAAACCAGGTCCTTCTCCCATTTCTAGATAAATCACCTTTTACACCATCCAAAATAACCTCTAGATTACCTTTTTCTCAACTTCTTTCCAAATACAATCTGGTAGATTCATGGAGAGAAAGTAACCCAATGAAAAAGAAATTCACTTATTTCTCGCACCCTAATCAAACCTTCACCAGAATAGATCATATTTTTCTAACAATAGGAATGATACCAGAAATTATTGCATCAGATATAATTCCGATTCCGTGGTCTGACCATAATGCAGTATACACTACTATAGCCTCAGCCATACCAAAAGCGCATGACCCAACGTGGTACTTACCGGACATAATGCTCAAACACCCATTGAACAAGCTTTAAAGGAATACATATCAATTAATAATACAACAGACATCTCCCCAATAACACTGTGGGAAGCTCATAAGCCTGTCTTGCGTGGTACAATACAAAGACGAATGGCACTATTTAAACGGGAACGCAAAAATCTAGCAAAAAAACTAGAACTCAATTTTAATGCAGCCTACATATCATTTCAAGATAATCCATCTCAGAGTACAAAATCTCATCTGGAAAAATCTAGATTGGAATACGATCTATTTCTCACTGAGTCAGTTGATAAATCCCTCAAACGCTCCAAACACAATTTCTACATGAATACAAACAAACCAGGTACATATTTGGCTCGGGCATTAAATTCAACTAACAAATCTTTCAAACCAATACGTTTGAAATTATCAAAAAATGTTTACACTTGTAATCCAGTTAAAATAGTCCATAAATTTCACTCACATCTCGCAACTTTATACAAGACAAACAATGAATTTAATCCTACAGAAGCTGAATCCTTCTTCTCAAAAATAAACTTACCTGAGTTATCTCAGAATCAAAAAAGCAGTTTGGATGAGCCTATAACTATAGATGAAGTTGCTAACGCCATAAAAGACCTAAAACTTAACAAAAGACCAGGCCCAGACGGCTACTCGGCTTTATACTATAAAACATTCTCAGAAATACTCTCTCCCATTCTCACTGAAACTTTTAACAAACTTCTAGATGGACATTCTTTTCGGCAAGAAACACTAATGGCAATTGTTTGTATGATCCCAAAACCCCTTTCTGATGATACTTCCTGTGTGAATTATCGGCCTATCTCTCTGTTAAACCTCGATATTAAATTATTAGCAAAAATAATAGCAAAACGCCTCAATAGCATTATAGGAAAATTAATACATAGAGATCAAGTAGGCTTCATGCCAAATAGACAGGCAGGCGATAATATACGCAGGGCAGTGTTATTGGCACATATTGCTAAAAAACGGAAAATCCCTTTATGTTTTCTATCTCTCGATATTAAGAGGGCATTTGACACAGTATCCTGGCAATATATGCAATATTCATTACAAAAATGGGGTTTTGGACCCCACTTTTTAACATGGATCAAAGCATTATATAATAAACCCAAAGCCTATATAAAATATGCTGGATACAAATCTGAAGCCTTTAATAACGAAAGAGGTACCCGACAGGGTTGCCCATTATCTCCCTTATTATTTGCCCTTATACTCAAACCCATGGCCCAATACATCAGAACAAACCAAACTATAACTGGCATTGAAGTAGGAGGTATTACACACCAATTATGTTAATTTGCAGACGATATATTTCTTTTTCTATCATCACCACAGGTCTCTGGTCCTAACTTAATACCAGCTCTTGATGGATTTGCAGCCCTATCCGGCCTTATGATTAATCCTAAGAAATGCCTAGTGCTTAATATTTCACCCACAAACATGGAATTGATCCCGGCTAAAGCTGCACTCCCATTCACATGGGCAGAAAAATCAATCCCATATCTTGGAATTCATTTAACAGCATCTCATTCTGACTTATTCTCAACCAATTATCCTCCTGTATTAAGACAGATCACAAATCTAATAAAACAATGGTCGCAACTTCCTTTATCCTGGATAGGGAAAATGAATGCAATCAAAATGACTATTCTACCCAAATTGCTTTATCTATTCAGAGTCCTCCCTATTCCAATTCCTTCCTATTTTTTGAGAATAGAAAAAAAAAGAGCAACTTCGTTTATATGGGGCTCTTCTAAACCACGTATACCTATACACTCACTACATCTTCCCAAAAATAAAGGAGGCCTGGGATACCCTAATTTTACTAACTACTACAGAGCAGCATATTTGGCCAGTCTGTCCAAATACCATGCAAAACAGGAAATCCCACTATGGGTATTTATAGAGGCTTCAGAAAATGACCCTCTATTAATATCAAATTTATTATGGCTTGATCCTAAAGACCGCTTTAAAATTCATAATCTCATAACTAAACACTTCTTATCTCTCTGGGATAAACTAAAAACCAAATATCAGTTACAATCTCCACACAATCCTCTCCTTTCTTTTATCAGAAATCCGGCCTTTTATCCGGCATGGATCTACCCAAATTCTTTTAAAGCTTGGACAACATCAGGCATTCAGACACTAAATGACTTCATAGCATCTAAATCATTCCTTTCATTCCCATCGCTTAGAGAAAAATATGATCTACCAAACTCTGAGATATTTAGATATCTCCAAATCAAAAATTTCTATACACCATTCCTAAAGGGGGATACACCATTATCCCAATTATCCATTTTTGAATCAATCTGTACAAAAGATCCATTTGCTAAAGGTACAATTTCATCACTTTATAATCAACTATATGGAGTAGCAAATCTTAATAGACCCTCTTACGTTTAGAGGTGGGAGGAGGACCTGGGACGAACTTTAGAAGACACGGACTGGTCTAACATATGGCTCACATCTAAGTCATCTTCACCCAACATCTTAGCACTGGAGACAAATTATAAAGTCCTAACTCGCTGGTACCTTGTACCCGCTAGAGTGGCAAAATATTCACCTAATACCTCAGCTCTTTGTTTTCGAGGATGCCCAGAAATAGGCACATATTTACACATATGGTGGACGTGCCCAGTAATCCAAACCTTCTGGAAGGAAGTTTTTGTGATTGCATCTAAAATATTTAAAAAGATAATACAACCAGATCCATATTTAACTTTACTTAATCTAAAACCGGAATGGTTAACACTCTCTCAATTCAAACTTATGATCCAACTAATAACGGCTGCAAAACAAACAGTGGCCAAGGCATGGAAATCTCCTACATTGGTACTAGCAGAAACAATTCACAGAATGAATAATACAATGTCCCATACTAAGATGGTAGCCATCGATCAAAATCAAATTCCAAAATTTGAAAAACTTTGGCACCCTTGGATAAAACAACAGTTCCTGTCAAATTTCAATGACTCTGTCCTGTTGCCATGGTAACAGATTAAATGACTTACAGAGACACCCATTCTAAGGCTTCAAAGAGAACTAAAAAGAATAATAAACTGACGAGCGGGACAACCTTGTGGACCATACCTCTACCTTTCAACCCTTTTTCTTCTTTCTCTTTCCTTTTCTCCACGTTACGATTAAAGCTCATTATCAGAATTTATTTGACCTATATACACTCTACTTGTAAACAATATGTATAGTAGGTATAAATCATTTAAATACCTACAAAAGTAACTAAGGAAATGATATATATCTTTAATTTAGGTTTACGTGAACCCAATGTTTAATATTTGAAATTTCATGATATTTACCTATATAAACCCTACTGTAAAACAATGAGCTTACTTTATAGATCCTTGTAAACTTACTTTATGTATCTTTATAACATTGTATACTCAATAAACTTCTTTTGACAAGGAGAAATGTTTTTTGAAAATTTAGTTTTTTTTGTGGAACAAGGATTGGAAAGCATCAGTGGAAAGGAGAATTTTTTTTCCCATATTAACTCTTACAGGAGAGAATTTCCCTTCCTAGGGGTAGATTTCATCTCACTTCCTGTTGTCTCCTTCCGTTTGCAAGTAGGAGTCGTTTGTAAGTTAGATGTTTGAAAGTAGGGTCCTGCCCTATATACTCAGCAGAAATTTGGGCCTCAGGTGTTGCTGTGGCCACAACACTGTAAGCCCTCACAGGGCCCTGCTGTGAAATATTAGATCAAGAATTGTAATTACATGCCCCTGTTTAACAGGAGCTGAAAAATTAGGCCTTAGGCACTGGTGCTGGTGCCACAACACTGCAACCCCTCACAGACACTCTAGTTGGAATGCAGGAACGAGCCCTGCTGCAAAGTATTGCATCAAAAATTGTAATTACACGCCCCTGTTAGACAGGGGCAGAAAAATTGGGCCTTAGGCACTGGTGCTGGTGCCACAACACTGCAACCCCTCACAGACACTCTAGTTGGAACGCAGGAACGAGCCCTGCTGCAAAGTATTGCATCAAAAATTGTAATTACACGCCCCTGTTAAACAAGGGCTGAAAAATTGGGCCTTAGGCACTGGTGCTGGTGCCACAACACTGCAACCCCTCACAGACACTCTAGTTGGAACGCAGGAACGAGCCCTGCTGCAAAGTATTGCATCAAAAATTGTAATTACACGCCCCTGTTAGACAGGAGCAGAAAAATTGGGCCTTGGGCACTGGTGCTGGTGCCACAACACTGCAACCCCTCACAGACACTCTAGTTGGAATGCAGGAACGAGCCCTGCTGCAAAGTATTACATCAAAAATTGTAATTAAACGCCCCTGTTAAACAGGGGCTGAAAAATTGTGCCTTAGGCACTGGTGTGGCGCCCAGAACCAAAAATGTTCTTACAAGCTATCAGCGTGATGATTGAGGAGGAAGAGGATAATTACTCAGGGATAGTCACTCAGCATCAGCATAGGCAGTCTTTGAAGGGATCTGAGATTTCAAAAAAAATTATTCGGTTACATCAGCATCAGGTGCTTGGTAGCTGGTGGTGATCCAAGACTGATTCATTTTTATGAAGGTCAGTCGATCGACCGAGTCGGTGGACAGACGCACCCTGTGATCGGTTACCACGCCTCCAGCAGCACTGAATGTGCGTTCCGAAAGAACGCTGGATGCAGGACAGGCCAGTAGCTCAATTGCATACTGTGCAAGCTCTGGCCAGTGATCCATCCTCAAGACCCAGTAACCCAGAGGATTTTCGGTGGGAAAGGTGTCCAAGTCTGATCTTGCCCCTAGGTATTCCTGCACCATGTTAAAACAGACGCTGGCGATGGTTGCTGGAACCGATCATACCTTGGGGCTGCGGACCAAAAAATTGTCTGAACGCATCGGTCAGACGGCCACCTTCTCCACCGCTCCTTCTTTGACTGACCGAAGCCTCAGCAACACGTTGTCCAGAAACAGGAGTTTGTAACCTCCCAGTCTCTGGGAACGCATTGCACAGACCTTCCTGCAAGGCCTCCCGAAGATGTTTCATCCTCTGCTCCCTCTGCGATGGCAAGATAAGGTCCGCAACCTTACCCTTGTAACGTGGATCAAGGAGGGTTGCCAGCCAGTATTGGTCCTTCTCCTTGATACCACGAATACGAGGATCCTTACGCAGGCTTTGCAGGATCAGGGAGGCCATGCAGCGTAGGTTTGCTGAGGCATTCGGTCCGGAGTCCTCTGGGTCACTAAGGACGACATGGTCCGCAGCCACCTCCTCCCAGCCATGTACAAGTCCATGTGTTTCTTGGGACTGATCCCTTAAAGACTGCTGCTGATGCTGAGTGCCAGGCTCCACCTCCATACTGACACAATCTTCCTCCTCCTCCTCGTCCTCTTCCTGTGTGATCGCAGGAACGCTGTCTGGATAAAGGGGGCCTTGAGAGCTAAGGAAGTCCTCCTCTTCCTGCCTCTGTTCTGCCTCAAGTGCCCTGTCCATTATTCCATGCAGCGTGTGCTCCAACAAGTGGACAAGGGGGACAGTGTCACTGATGCATGCACTGTCACTGCTCACCATCCTCGTGGCCTCCTCAAATGGTGACAGGACAGTGCATGCATCCCTGATCATGGCCCACTGGCGTGGGGAAAAAAAACCAAGCTCCCCTGACCCTGTCCTGGTGCCATAGTCGCACAGGTACTCATTGATGGCCCTCTGCTGCGTGTTCAGCCGCTGCAGCATGGCCAACGTTGAGTTCCACCTGGTGGGCATGTCACAGATTAGGCGGTTCTTGGGCAGGTTAAACTCCTTTTGGAGGTCCGTCAGCCGAGCACTGGCATTATATGACCGACGGAAATGCACATGCACACAGACTTTCTTGGCCTGCCTAAGGACATCCTGTAAGCCCGGGTACCTGCCCAAGAACCGCTGCACCACCAAGTTAAGGACGTGAGCCAAACAGGGCACATGGGTCATTTGTCCCTGTCGGAGGGCAGAGAGGAGGTTGGTGCCATTGTCGCAAACCACCATTCCTGCCTTAAGTTGGCGTGGCGTCAACCACCTCTGAACCTGCCCCTGCAGAGCTGACAGAACCTCTGCCCCAGTGTGGCTCCTGTCCCCCAAGCACACCAGCTCAAGCACCACATGGCATCTTTTGGCCTGCGTACTTGCGTAGCCCCTTGAACGACTACGGAGCTCGCTGGTTCCGAGGAAGAGGCCATGGAGGAAGAAGAAGAGGAGGGGGTGGAGGAGAGAGGTGTGTCACAATCATTAGCATTTTGGAGGCATGGTGGCGGAACAACCTCCAACACTACTGCACCTTGTCCTGCATCCTTCCCAGCTGCCAGCAGAGTCACCCAATGCGCCGGGAAACTTAGGTAACGTCCCTGTCCATGCCTGCTGGACCATGAGTCAGCGGTAATATGCACCTTACCGCTGACCGCCCTGTCCAGAGAGGCATGGACATTGCCTTCCACATGCCGGTAGAGAGCCGTTAGAAAAAGTGGCGTTTGGGTACCTGCCACTGAGGAACCGCACATTCCACAAACTCACGGAAGGGGGCAGAGTCTACCAACTGAAAAGGCAGCAGTTGAAGTGCTAGCAATTTTGCCAAGCTAGCATTCAAGTGCTGGGCATGTGGATGGCTGGGAGCAAACTTCTTTCGGCGGTGCAGCAGCTGGGGCAGGGAAATTTGCCTGGTACAATCTGACGTCGGTGTACCAAAAGCAGATTGCCCACAAGTACTTGGCTGTGACACACCTAATTCTACACCTTCATTCCTCTCAGTGCAGGTCTCAGAGAGGACTGAAGGTCTAGTGGGGTTGGAAATCTCAGCTGATGAGGAGCAAGGAGAGGTCCTCTTTGTTCTTTGGTGTGGGTCTTTTAGATACGCTTGCCAACGAACTGCATGGCAGGTCAACATATGTCTGGTCAAGCATGTGGTACCCAAGCGGGAGATGTTTTGGCCACGTGAGATACGCTTGAGACATATGTTGCAAATAGCAGAGGTGCGATCTGATGCACTTGTCTCAAAAAAGGCCCACACCAAAGAACTTTTTGAATAACGCGCAGAGACTGCAGCGCCCTGCACATGTGGAGCTTTGGGGTGTGATGCAGTCAATGTGCTGCCCTTAGGCTGGCCCCTGGAGGGCATCCTGCCTCGTTGGTGATGTGCCGCCTCCTCCTCCTCCTCCTCTCTCCTATCAGGCACCCACGTTGAGTCAGTGACCTCATCATCCCCTCCCTCCTCATCACTGGAGCAAACCTGGCAGTATGCTGCAGCAGGGGGAGCATGACTGCCAGATTGCTGTCCTTCTTGGGCACCCCCTCTGTTCGTGCTCATGTTACTGCCTTCATCGAGCTCAGTATTATCTTCAGAGCCTTCCAAACGCTGGGCATCCTCCTGGAGCATGTACCCAACACTGTGGTCAAACAGTTCGAGGGACTCCTCAGGAGGACATGGTGGAGCTAGGGAAGGAGTCACTGATGACATTGAGCCGAGGGAAGAGGCCGCTGCTTTGCCAGACAAAGCACCCTGGGCATGGGTGAGAGAGGATGAGGAGGATGAGGACGGCTTGGTCATCCACTCGGCCAAGTCTTCCGCATGTTGCGGCTCAACACGGCCAGCTGCCGAAAAAAAGGCCAAGCGTGTCCTATGGCCACGTGCTGATGAGGATGCACCGTCTCCACGACCAGCACTAGACACAGAGCCTGCTTGCCCTCTCTTATTGGCTTGTGACTGTCTGCCTCTCCTTCTTGGCCTTCCAGACATACTAATGGCCTGTAGCTGCACTAAGCTGGGATATATATATATATATATATATATATATATATATATATATATATATATGTATATACTGCAGCTAGCAAAATCAACTGCCTGCCTGTAGTATGAGAACACCACCAACCTTCTACAGGTAGCTTTAGCTGAACACTGTGAGGTGGACGCACCCCACTAACTTGTAGGTTTAGCTGAACACTGTGAGCAGGACGCACTGCAATAACTGTAAATAGTCTAGCTGCCTGACCGTGGTACTAATAGGATCAAAAGA
Organism: Lithobates clamitans; assembly: GCA_037952925.1. Taxonomy (NCBI): domain Eukaryota; kingdom Metazoa; phylum Chordata; class Amphibia; order Anura; family Ranidae; genus Lithobates; species Lithobates clamitans. Next base: position 1,934,864 of record JBBGZY010000160.1, read on the forward strand.
ACACCAGTAATTTTCTTCAGGTAGCTTTATATACTGTAACAAGACAAGCCTGCCTGTCAGTAGGAAGATACTGTAACAGGAACGGATCTAGCTGAACACTGTGAGCAGGACGCACTGCACTAACTGTAAATAGTCTAGCTGCCTGACCGTGGTACTAATAGGATCAAAAGAACACCAGTAATTTTCTTCAGGTAGCTTTATATACTGTAACAAGACAAGCCTGCCTGTCAGTAGGAAGATAACAGGAACGGATCTAGCTGAACACTGTGAGCAGGACGCACTGCACTAACTGTAAATAGTCTAGCTGCCTGACCGTGGTACTAATGGGATCAAAAGAACACCAGTAATTTTCTTCAGGTAGCTTTATATACTGTAACAAGACAAGCCTGCCTGTCAGTAGGAAGATAACAGGAACGGATCTAGCTGAACACTGTGAGCAGGACGCACTGCACTAAATGTAAATAGTCTAGCTGCCTGACCGTGGTACTAATAGGATCAAAAGAACACCAATAATTTTCTTCAGGTAGCTTTATATACTGTAACAAGACAAGCCTGCCTGTCAGTAGGAAGATAACAGGAACGGATCTAGCTGAACACTGTGAGCAGGACGCACTGCACTAAATGTAAATAGTCTAGCTGCCTGACCGTGGTACTAATAGGATCAAAAGAACACCAGTAATTTTCTTCAGGTAGCTTTATATACTGTAACAAGACAAGCCTGCCTGTCAGTAGGAAGATAACAGGACGGATCTAGCTGAACACTGTGAGCAGGACGCATTGTACTAAATGTAAATAGTCTAGCTGCCTGACCGTGGTACTAATAGGATCAAAAGAACACCAGTAATTTTCTTTAGGTAGCTGTAAATGCTGTAACAAGACAAGCCTGCCTGTCAGTAGGAAGATAACAGGAACGGATCTAGCTGAACACTGTGAGCAGGACGCACTGCACTAAATGTAAATAGTCTAGCTGCCTGACCGTGGTACTAATAGGATCAAAAGAACACCAGTAATTTTCTTCAGGTAGCTTTATATACTGTAACAAGACAAGCCTGCCTGTCAGTAGGAAGATAACAGGAACGGATCTAGCTGAACACTGTGAGCAGGACGCACTGTACTAAATGTAAATAATCTAGCTGCCTGACCGTGGTACTAATAGGATCAAAAGAACACCAGTAATTTTCTTTAGGTAGCTGTAAATACTGTAACAAGACAAGCCTGCCTGTCAGTAGGAAGATAACAGGAACGGATCTAGCTGAACACTGTGAGCAGGACGCACTGCACTAAATGTAAATAGTCTAGCTGCCTGACCGTGGTACTAATAGGATCAAAAGAACACCAGTAATTTTCTTCAGGTAGCTTTATATACTGTAACAAGACAAGCCTGCCTGTCAGTAGGAAGATAACAGGAACGGATCTAGCTGAACACTGTGAGCAGGACGCACTGCACTAAATGTAAATAGTCTAGCTGCCTGACCGTGGTACTAATAGGATCAAAAGAACACCAGTAATTTTCTTTAGGTAGCTGTAAATACTGTAACAAGACAAGCCTGCCTGTCAGTAGGAAGATAACAGGAACGGATCTAGCTGAACACTGTGAGCAGGACGCACTGCACTAAATGTAAATAGTCTAGAAGATAACAGGAACGGATCTAGCTAAACTGAATACAGTGTATATATATATATGCAACACCTGGGATGCATATATATACACAATACACTTTAAGTGCAGCTAACTGACTGACTGTCCTGTCTAATCTAGCTAACTCAAATGAAATGACACTGTCTCTCTCTCTCTCTAAGCACACCGGAACACACTGCACAGGGCCGCCGTGCAGGCGGCCTTATATAGTGTGGGGTGTGTACTAAATCCCCTGAGACATAATTGGCCAAAGCCTCCTTGGCTTTGGCCAATTACGGCTCTCTGTTCAGGCGGCGCTGTGATTGGCCAAGCATGCGGGTCATAGTGCATGCTTGGCCAATCATCAGCAAGCAATGCACTGCGATGCCGCAGTGAATTATGGGCCGTGACGCGCCACACGAATTTGGCGCGAACGGCCCATATCGTTCGCAATTTGGCGAACAGCCGATGTTCGAGTCGAACATGGGTTCGACTCGAACACGAAGCTCATCCCTATTTGTTACCTTAGTATCTAATTTTGTCCATCACCTTACCCCATAATGTCCGGACTACTTACTGGTAACTGTACTTTGGATACACCCCCCTCTATGGCTTCACTGAATGATCCGTCTGTTGATATCCCCATGATTATGGAGCCTCAATTTATATGTAAAAAGTTGTGAACATACAGGTGATTATTATGACCATTGGTGACTCGTTTGCTGTGCTGTCTTCAGTCAATGACTGTTTTTTTCAATTTGTCTAAATTGTATCTATTTATATAGTGTATACAAAACTGATAAAAGAGAGAGGTATTGTTGCGCTACTAAGAAAAATTTCTATTGAAAGTATAAATCAGCAACCAGCATCAGCAGTATGATAACCGTATAGAAAATGTGATAAATAAATAAATGCAGCGCTAAGTGACATTTAACTTGCGTTTCAATGAATATAAGGATATATCACCTTTCATAAATAATATGTGTGCTCATCAGTAAGAGTGTAATAATAATTCAAAAAACATGATGAAACTAAACAACAGAATATATTCTATGGCAAAAAACCTGTGTGTAAACGCGTTCGGTGCATACAAAAATATGTCACCTTTCATAGGTAATAAGTATCACCCTTCAAAAAATAATGTGTAGGTTCATCAAACACGTGTATGGTGATTTGTAAACTCAGAATAAATTCATAAAACCAAAATATAGTCCATAAGTAAGAAGAAATCCGTAACAACAACACTATGTAGTATATGGCACAGAGGAAATACCGTATCTGTTGTTACATCTGGTGGACAATCTTCATGCATTCAGATTTCATATAGAAGTAGAAAGGTGAATGCGCTTACCAGAAGGGATGGACACTCTCTCACTGTACAGCGGGGTGTCATAAGAGCTTACGGATCCAAGTGATCCTAAGGGTGTTCACTGGAGACTCGCTGGGACATGCCAATGGAAGATACCAGAAAGTGCATCCAGAACGACTTCAGGAGCGCGATGGACCGTGAGTCATCAGGTGAATGAATGGATGGATTCACCTCTCCCAGTACACTGGTAGCCGAAGGGATGTAGTTCTCACCACGTCATATAGCATCCACATAGGAAAAAAAAAAGGGAATCTCCACACACATGGTGCATGAACCAATAAAAGCAGGTTTATTTGAAACCTTCAACAATAAAGCAGACGTTTTACAAGCATCAGGTAAAAAAGTTGAACAAGTAATCACAAGTCAGATAAAAAAGTGGTTAGCGTGGTAACAGGGTAACAGCAATCAGCAACCCGACATGTTTCGGACAAATGTCCATCTACAGGGGCATATAGTTAGATACCCGAGACCACGCTGTACATATAGCCATAATAATACATCTAATAGTAATCAGCTGTGTGACTCCCGTCCCTTGGCCGCTAACCGGCCAATCAGAGACAAGCGGCAGTATCTGTCATAACAAGGGCCAGCTGTGTGTATCACTCTCCAGGCCTCCAACCGGCCAATCCGAGACAGGCACCAAGCGTCTGTCATCCAGCCGCGGGACACGTGACAGCTCTGACCAATCCCGGCTTCCAGGGCCGAGTCATATGACCTTCACTAAGAGGATTCTGGTCAATGAAGGCCGCAAGAGTTAGGTCACCTGGTGCACTCGATGAAGATGTCGTCATCGCGCGGCCGCGGCTGCGCTTCAAACCTCTCTCTCAGTTAACCAAATCGAGGGGGAGGAGATAGGACAGGAGGAGGGCTAATTCCACCCCACTGTCTGCAATCAATGTCATTGCACAACCCGGTCAGACGCTCCTCTCCTGGTTACTTCCTGTATCCACAGAAGTACCAATAGAGTGCTAATAGGCAGAGGGGACACAAATAAAATAAAAAAAAAATTTAAAAAAATGTTTAAAAATTGTGGAGCTGAGCACACAGGGCATTTAAATAGCCCTATTGTACAGGAAAATTAATCCTCTAATTCTGTAAGCGTGTGTCACATCTTCACAATACGCCCATATGTTAAACAAACATGATTACGGATTTCTTCTTACTTATGGACTATATTTTGTTTTTATGAATTTATTCTGAGTTTACATATCACCATACACATGTTTGATGAACCTACACATTATTTTTTGAAGGGTGATACTTATTACCTATGAAAGGTGACATATTTTTGTATGCACCGAACACAGGTTTTTTGCCATAGATTATATTCTGTTGTTTAGTTTCATCATGTTTTTTGAATTATTATTACACTCTACTGATGAGTACACATATTATTTATGAAAGGTGATATATCTTTATATTCACTGAAATGCATGTTAAATGTCACTTAGCGCTGCATTTATTTATTTATCACAGTATCTATTTATATACCGAAATTGTTTAAATTGTTGATTGTTCTGCTTTTCAACAAAACTCTGTTTATTTTTAGTGCTTATTGTGCCTGATATCAATTATATCTTCTAAAGAAGCCAATATTGAGGCGAGCCAGTCGAGTCAGCACATGTATTGGTACTGTATTATCAACATTTAGTCCTTGTATGTCTTGTTATTATTGCTTGAATACAAATAATTTTGTTCTAATTTGGCACCTTAAAAATCCCATTTACATTTTTTATTTTTTCAATAATTTTCTAAGGGATGTGGTGTCGTTTATGCTAGATGATAGGTAAAATTATTTCTCAGCTCAAAGCAAAGCCATTTTTAAAAGTTCTGGACTTGAAATGGATGTAGAAAAGAGAAGACTGCAGATAAATAGGTACAGCTTATGTAAGAGGATTTGTTTAATTTATGTGCATCACCTGAGTTCAATCACTTCATTCAAGATATGAAAGAATTTACAGCCGCTTTAAAGCTGGAGGTAAAAGGGAGCAAGAGGATGGGTTTTAGGTTGTTAAGATTGTGGGATAGAGAGTTTAGGACAGAGCGAGAGGGTGACTGTAGTATTTGCAAAGGAATTGGGTTCAGGGCTTAGGTAGTTAGGTAGGTATTAGAAAAAATGTTAGTGGCTTCCTTAATAGTAGCAGGGTTACATGAGGGAAGAATGGAGTGTACAGGTGGACATGGAATGTAAGGTGGGGGAGATATCTGTACAGTGGAGATCTCATCACAAATTGTATCAATCTTATTTTTTAAATGATTAGTGATCTCTTGGGCAGATAATGAGTTAGTGGATGGAGGCAGTGAGGGACAAAGTAGAGGGTTAAATGTAGAAAATAGTTGATGAGTTCTGCATGTAAGGGTAATAATGCGAGTGATAAAATAGGTCTGCTTGGCAGTGTAGAGACAGGAATTGTATTTTTGGATTTATACTAGATGAAGTTTTGCTGGGACTTCGTCTCATGTCACAGACGCAAAACAATGTGTCAACATTTTTTTGAGACTTCTGGTGTCATCAGTTTGTCAAGGTTGTAGCGGTTGGGGCTGAAGTCTGTTTGTAGTTAAGGAGGCGAGTTAGTCCAGATACAGTGAACTGTTGTAGACGGAAATGGCTAAGCTGGTTCAGGACAGGGATTTTATCAGAGGGGTAGTCTGTTGCAAAAAAAAGAAGACATACAGTAAGTTTAAGTGATTGTAAATCATTTTTAATAAATAACAAGCATATGTAGTGCAACCCCAGGAGGAGTCGCTTAAGTATAATTGGTTCCGTACTCTGCCTCTCAACCCCAAGAATAGTCTCCGCCCCTTTCTCCACACCTGGCAATAATGTAAGTGCGAGGACCAATGGAAAACACACACATTATGATAAAACACAGAATTGTCTTTACCGTAAGGTTCCTGTGGCAAAGTAACAGACAGTAACAATATATTTGCAAAATGAATTAACTTAAGAGCAATAACTGAGATCAAGAGCAGTATAACATAATATATTATACCAGGCTGCTTTCAGGGGATTCCACAAAGGCGAATAACCCCAAGAGCAGAGGCAAATACTTCAATAGCAATAAATCACAATATGGCAATCTATACCAGATTGGTTACCTCTACTCAAATTGACTCCATGAGTCCAAGCAAGAGGAGAGCAGAAGAATGACCTTCTCTTATGTCAGACCTCTGACCTTCTCTTATGTCAGACCTCTTTTGTCCCCTGACCCCACAGGCCCAACTACAAACACTGTATCTAATTCAGTGTTCGGTGGCATAACCCCGCATAACTCTGCATACCCCGCACACACACTACATATACAGAGCCCTGAGTATATGTGTGCATGCCCGTATGGCACCAGTAACTTCAGTCCCTTGGAAGAAGGATGAGGCATTGTATCTTTGGCTAGCCACTTTAGTTAGTGCACTTAAATTCCTGCTTGACAAAGTGTAACTGTGGTATGCTGACAGTATCCAGATAGCAAGGCGGACCATGTGACTACTTAACAAGCCGTTATTAAGACCCAGATTATAGTGAGTATGGACAAAAGTGAGGTAATTCTGCCTGTGCACAGTGTCCTTGTTTCCTGCGGATGGGCAAGTGCCCTCTCACAAATCCTATGGTCAAGGCCCAATCGAACGTCCTGGAACAGACAGGCTCTTCTGGTTTACCCTGACTGGTCACCTCACACTGGAACGCTTAACATCGTCAGTACAGGCACACCTGGATATGCACCTGGGATCCCCCTCACTCAGACAGGATGCCCCCGACCGGCCATGAATACCTGGAACAACGCGGTGGACTGACCTGGGAGGCAACACCTCTCCCCTGGGTTCAGTCTCTTCTCCTGCCTCGTGGTAACTGTGCCCTCAGACAAACAACATGGAGACCTTGTTTCTTTTCTCTCCCACAGCATGCTGGACTGTGTAGTTCTGCCCCCATTACAAGGCTATGGGGCCATTTTTGGGTCACTACATGTTCCAGAATGCCTTGCTGCAATCTAGGTGGCTGTCTATTGGCTCCCTCCTCCCTGCCAATAGGAAAGCAGGGGAGGATGCAGAGTGAGCAGCTCTGTGTGTATGTGTGTCTCTCCACAGTGAGAAGAGGAGAGGGAGGGGGGAAATTCCACCGCAGGGGTTGACAGGCCCTCTCGCCCTCCAGTGAGAGCCTCAGTCAACTTGGCATGGCTGCGAGAGATGCGGGGCACCCGCTACACATGTCATAAATACATGCCCTGCACAATGGTTTTACACAGAGCAGCCCTGATCCTCTTCTTTTTGGGTCCCCGTTGGAGCTTGTGGTTCCTCCCCAATGCTAAGTGCTCTCCATAGCAAGTTACTTGCTATGGGGCACTTGTGCATGCTCTCTCCCAAGCTGAATCTGTGTATTCATAAGACACACAGAGTGTGGCTTGGCCGCGCCCCCCGCTCCCTCCTCACTGTCTTTGATTGACAATGGCTCCCATTGTTGTGTCTGAGCCAATGAGAAGGGAAAGAGCCGAGAGAGCCTCTGTTCTCATGTACATCGCTGGATTGAGATCAGGCTCAGGTAGATATTTTGGAGCTGCTTGCAGAAGGTTTCTTTACCTTAAGACGTAACTCCAGTTTTGTTGAGGAAAAAAACATTCCCCTCTGAGTGATCTATGCACATTACGAGGATTATATCAACCTTTGTTGCAGATTCCTACCTTTTGTTATTCTGAAGAAATCCATATGTGTTTCTCTGTGTCCCTGTGGGAAAGTGAGTCTAATGGGAGTGGTTTCATAATTACAGTATCAGCACTTGAAGGGCACTAATGAGGAAAGCTGCTGGACCTGTATCCCTTTAGACGTGTTCCTATTGGAAGTATTGTCATAAAAATGACATTTTTGTTGCAGGGGATGCCAGAAATCTTACTTGTATCTTAGGCAGACCTCTGGGAAAAATCTGAGCCAATCACACAAGCAGAAAAATCTGTTTCTGAGAGGTATTTTTTTACACATTCTGTGTACAGAAAACCTCCAGGTAGCCATATTGTATTGCATTTTCAGAAAATTACAATGGCTGCAGATTGAAAAGGAAAGGTAATTTTTAATAACATTCTATCACAATATGACTTGTGTCGGAATTGTATACGCTATATTATTTTTTCTTTATTTGCCATTTTTTTCCCCCACGAAAGTGGAGTTACCTTTTAATGCAGAGAATGTATTAGGGTGAGAAAAAAAAACATCAGGCTTTAGAACCACTTTAAAATGGTGAAAGTTTATATGGATCACTTTTATGCGGTTGGAGGGAAAGGAGGTAGAAGTCAGGGAGAGGGTGAAGCTAATAAAGTAGTGATCAGAGTGAGGAAAATATTCCCTGGGGAGGTTGCAGGGAATTGCATAGGTAGGAAAATACAAGGCAAAGGGAGTTTCTGATGTCTCCCTTCTTCAAAGCAGCTGCTCAAACACTGATCATGTTTCAGCTACCTCCAGGTTATAAAAGCCAGGGAATGACTGCCTTGAAACGTAAAGCTGCAAAATCCTTGTTTCATCCTGCCGTGTTCATCACAATGGAGATGGGGGAATGGATGTTCCTCCATCGTCTCTGCTGGAAGCCGCTCTGACCACTTAACATGGTCCTAGGTTCTTTGTGGCTGCAGTTATAATCCTTGTGTAACCACTTACTGACAGCACATTTCAATATGTACATTGGCAAGCAAGTGGTTAATATCCTATATAATCTTTAACATGTAATGTACTTTCAAATGTCCCATTTAATATGTTTTAATCTGCTGTTAGCCACTTCAGCCCCGGAAGATTTTACCCCCTTCCTGACCAGAGCACTTTTTGCCATTCGGCACTGCGTCGCTTTAACTGACAATAGCGAGGTCGTGTGGCACTATACCCAAACAAAATTGACGTCCTTTTTTTCCCACAAATAGAGCTTTCTTTTGGTGGTATTTGATCGCCTCTGCGGTTTTTATTTTTTGCGCTATAAACAAAAAAAGAGGGACAATTTTGAAAAAAACGCAGTATTTTTTACTTTTTGCTATAATAAATATCCCCCAAAAATATATAAAAAAAACAATTTTTTCCTCAGTTTAGGTGATATGTATTCTTCTACATATTTTTGGTAAAAAAAAATCGCAATAAGCATATATTGATTGGTTTGCTCAAAATTTATAGCGTCTACAAAATAGGGGATAGTTTTATGGGATTTTTATTTTTAATTTTTTTTTATTAGTAATGACAGCGATCTGCAATTTTAATCGGGACTGCGAAATTATGGCGGACACATTGGACATTTTTGACACATTTTTGGGACCATTGTCATTTATACAATGATCAGTGCGATTAAAAATGCATTGATTACTGTGTAAATGACACTAGCAGTGAAGGGGTTAACCACTAGGGGGCAGTGAAGGGGTTAAGTGTGTCCTAGGGAGTGATTCTAACTGTGGGGGGGCTTGGCTTGAACACACAGGACAGTGATCACTGCTCTCGATCACAGAGAGCAGTAGATCACTGTCCTGTCACTAGGCAGAACGGGGAATGCTTTGTTTACATAAGCATCTCCCCGTACTTCCTCTCCGTGACACGATCGCGGGCATCCGGCAGACGTCACGGGGACTGCGGCGGGCGTGCGCGACTCCGGCGGCGTGCATGCGCTCGCAACACCGCTTCTTAAAGGGGGACGCCATTCTGCCGACATACATCGGCATGCGCTAGACGGCAAGCGGTTAAAGTCTGGTGATTCTGTCATGAAGGTTCATGTTTGGAAACTTCTTTTTACAAGGTGAAAATGCTTGGTCCCTGCCCCCCAAATTTGTTTCAGCATTGCATTTGGACATTTGCAGGAGACTGTAAGTGACCATTTCAACACACATTAAGCAAGCATGGCTCACTGCTGTCACCATCAGGAAACACACCTTGGGAAATGTCATGTATTCATGGCTGATAGAAAAACAAAAAATTAACCCTGCGCTTGCTCAATAATTCAGCAGCTGACACAACAAACAGAATATTTTGTTCAAGGTAACAAGTATATAAAAGTGTAGCGCTATTGTACCAAATAACCATATACACAAAAAATATTATTACATATACAAATGTGATAAGGAAATTTTGTTCTAAAGTCGAATAAAGTCTCTGGTGATCTTCAAGTGTCACTTATGTATAATGATTGTTCATACAGTAGTTCATACTCGAATAAGACGGTCCTGTTCACCACGTGAATAGCCAATATGAAAAATTAATGTGATGGGACCACCACCCAGATGAAATGCAGGCTTACCAAAAGGGTTGGACTCAAAAGAATGTATGTTCTATGAGTCAGACAAGCTTATATTGCCAACCAGCAATGGAGGAAGGACCTTTAAAGTCGATGATGATGGAACTCCAGAAACATCGAGGCTTTAAGAGAATCTTCTCCTTATAAGTGGTTACCCGTCTCGAGAGAATGGTCCATAAAAGATAAAAAGGGGCCACATAGCATAATTCCGTAAATAGAAAACATTTATTGATAAAAGTAAAACACTTACATTTTGTGCAGTTAAAAAGCGCTTTGTATAAAATCGTGGCGGCAGTGGAGTCTCCCATCGCATTTCGTCTCACTAGACTTCGTCTGGGGTGCTCATCCACTGCTGCCGTGCTCCCTAATAAAGATACTGTGACCCCCATGATGAGATTCCAGCTCCTGCAAAGTTCAATCATGCACTTCCGGGTTCCTCCAAAATGGCGGACCCGCGTGCGTTCCAAGCCTCATCATTATGTTCGGCTTTGCGTTCCAGCACCTTAAATATATTTCTTATATTTCCCTATGTATAATACTTTATTGACATAATACTATGAGTTCCATCATCATCGACTTTAAAGGTCCTTCCTCCATTGCTGGTTGGCAATATAAGCTCGTCTGACTCGTCTGTGGTGAACAGGACCGTCTTATTCGAGTATGAACTATGAACAATCATTATATATAAGTGACACTTGAAGATCACCAGAGACTTTATTCCACTTTAGAACAAAATTTCCTTATCACATTTGTATATGTAATAATATTTTTTGTCTATATGGTTAATTGGCACAATAGCACTACACTTTTATGTATTCATGGCTGGACTGCATGACTGTAGAGAGGAGGAAACTATAAAGAAGCCTCAACACATCAGCAGCACTATTATTAATCAAAATACACTCTGCACAATTGTCAAAACAATCAATGTATATGAATATCTATAGGTTGTCCCCTGCGCTAATATGTGTTCCCACACCTACATCAATAATGTATATCCCAATAGTGCCTTATGTTCTCACCTGGTGATATTGATCTATATAGAAAAATCGGTCTCTCTGCACCTTCCCCTTTAAGGGGTTAAATATTTAGTTTAATTGCTCTAGTTGGTTCTAGGAACCTTATGAGACCAAGGCATGGTGACAAGGCCCAGAGAGACCTGTTTTTCTATATAGGTCAATATCTTTAGGTAAAAAGCATGAATTGACAGGTGGTGGAGCATGTGTGAGAAATAGGTTTCAGCGGGTTTATCACTAATACATTGGTATGGGTGATATTACATATAATTTCCAGCATGGAGGTAATTTTTTTATTTTTCAACTTTTTAAAATTCTTTTGGGTGCAGGTTGTGGTGTGGTTGTGCAGCACTATTGGAGTTAAAAGCAGCAGCACTGACGGTAAAAATAAATATTTTATTTAAAAAAAAGAGATACAATTGTTTATTTATACACAGTGCTTTAGCAAAATAACTGTCACTCAGTTCAAGTTTACATGCACTTTAAGTAAAACTGGTGATGACACAATATTAGTACTTAGTCTCTGTTAAGCCTCATACACACAATCAGACTTTGTACAAACTTTCCCGTGGATTTTTGTACAAAGGGAGTTGGCCGTAAACTAATTAAGCATACACACGGCAAGTTTTTTTCAACTTTCACCAAATCACGTGGTTTTTCAGCTCTTTACCGCCACCCTTTGGTCAACTTCTATATTGTCTGATCTTTGCATTGCTTCTGAGCATGCGTGTTTGTACTTTGGACTAAACTCCCATGGACTTGTGTACACACGTTAGGATTTTGCACCATAGGACTTTTGTTGCCGGAAAGTTTGTTTGTTTGCACAGCCAACATTTGTCCAATGAAAAACGAAAAAGTTTGTCCGATGGAGCGTACACATGGTAGGATGTTGCCTTAAAACTGCTAATTTGCATGTTTATTGTCAAAAAGTCCTATCGTGTGTATGAGCCTTTATACAGATACACTGAAATTTGACAGAAAATGCTGGATATAAAGCCTTTTTTGTCCCATTTTTTCTCAGAAATGAAGTGTAAATGGGGTCATAACCTAAAGTACAAAACTTATAAGCACATGCTTCATTCAGGCCTTTTAAACAATCGCTGATTGTTTACAATATTCTAAACTGTAATGTACAAGATCTTCACGCTCATCTATTGGAGAAATTAGAACTTGCTTTAGGGGGTTGTTAAGAATAATTCTTTAATCATGTGATAAAAAATGGAATATATGTGATATTATGTAATGACTTATTGATCATCACATCACACTAAAGACTAGTCCCATGCCTCTCATGTGATATGCAGCAGAGTCCATTGTATGATCTATAACTCTGATATAAAAACAATACAACATGAACAGTTTCATCTTAAAAAGCATGATTAAATTAAGAGCTCAAATAGGAGGATGGAAAATGCCAAATCAATTAGAAAGCCTCCGGTGTCTGATTACATTGGCAACTGTTTTTCCATGGCATGCCACTTATCTCTGCACTGTGCATTTGCTTTAGATTGTGCACATGTACATATGCAACTGTACATCTGTACCTCCATCTGTGCTTGTTCGCTTCACCAGTTGTCCATTGCCCATAATACGTCTCAGTTGCCACCTCTGTAGGTGCACTTCTAATCTAGGTTATTCCATCATATGCCCACTCTAGATGTAAAGGCAGGAGTGCAAACATGATTGAGTGTCAAAGGTAGAGATTAATGTTGCCCATCCTTAAAAAAGGGAAACGTGGGGTTAGTTTTCAGATGACGGCAAAGGACATGTACTCTAAATACTGATTAGAAAGCTTCACAGACTTGTACTTTGTAATGCAATGTCTGTGTGACTCAATCAGGGTAACATGTGGCTGCTTGTAGTCTCTGTTAAGCCTCGTACACATGGTACAATTGTTGGCCAACCGAGTGTCTGATTTTTGTCAAAAGGGCGCATGCCAGTATCTTGTCTTGCATACTAATGTTACACAATTGTCGTGCCACAAACACAAATGTAGTGACGTACTACAAGGAATTTGAGCTCTTGAACGCCACCCTTTGGGCCCCTTCTGCTAATTTAGTGTTTGGTGAGCATTGATTCCAAGCATGCATGTTTGTACTTTTAACTTTTGTGTGACGGATTTGTGTGCTGACCATACGAAAATCAGATGTAGAGCCATTGTCCGCCGAAAATTTACTAGCCTGCCATCCAAAAAATCCATCCGAAAATTGGAAAACAACTGTCTAAAGGAGCGTACTAATGCCCCGTACACACGGTCGGATTTTATGATGGAAAATGTCCAAAAAGAGCGTGTTGTCGGACATTCCGACCGTGTGTGTGCTCCATCGGACATTTTCCATCGGATTTTCCGACACACAAAGTTTGAGAGCAGGCTATAAAATTTTCCGACAACAAAATCCGATTGCGTCAATTCCGACCATGTGTGGCCTGTTCCGACGCACAAAGTGCCATGCATGCTCAGAAGAAATTCCGACACAGAACAGCTCGGTCTGGTAAAATTAGCATTCCGAATGGATACAGCACTTTTGTTACGCTGCAATGTCAAAAATAGTTTAATGCAGTGCACGCTCTTCTTCTTTATAATGTGAGAAGAATGATCATCAATCATCAATCATCATCGACTTTAAAGGTCCTTCCTCCATTGCTGGTTGGCAATATAAGCTCGTCTGACTCGTCTGTGGTGAACAGGACCGTCTTATTCGAGTATGAACTATGAACAATCATTATACATAAGTGACACTTGAAGATCACCAGAGACTTTATTCCACTTTAGAACAAAATTTCCTTATCACATTTGTATATGTAATAATATTTTTTGTCTATATGGTTAATTGGCACAATAGCACTACACTTTTATGTATTCATGGCTGGACTGCATGACTGTAGAGAGGAGGAAACTATAAAGAAGCCTCAACACATCAGCAGCACTATTATTAATCAAAATACACTCTGCACAATTGTCAAAACAATCAATGTATATGAATATCTATAGGTCGTCCCCTGCGCTAATATGTGTTCCCACACCTACATCAATAATGTATATCCCAATAGTGCCTTATGTTCTCACCTGGTGATATTGATCTATATAGAAAAATCGGTCTCTCTGCACCTTCCCCTTTAAGGGGTTAAATATTTAGTTTAATTGCTCTAGTTGGTTCTAGGAACCTTATGAGACCAAGGCATGGTGACAAGGCCCAGAGAGACCTGTTTTTCTATATAGGTCAATATCTTTAGGTAAAAAGCATGAATTGACAGGTGGTGGAGCATGTGTGAGAAATAGGTTTCAGCGGGTTTATCACTAATACATTGGTATGGGTGATATTACATATAATTTCCAGCATGGAGGTAATTTTTTTATTTTTCAACTTTTTAAAATTCTTTTGGGTGCAGGTTGTGGTGTGGTTGTGCAGCACTATTGGAGTTAAAAGCAGCAGCACTGACGGTAAAAATAAATATTTTATTTAAAAAAAAGAGATACAATTGTTTATTTATACACAGTGCTTTAGCAAAATAACTGTCACTCAGTTCAAGTTTACATGCACTTTAAGTAAAACTGGTGATGACACAATATTAGTACTTAGTCTCTGTTAAGCCTCATACACACAATCAGACTTTGTACAAACTTTCCCGTGGATTTTCCAATGAAAAACGAAAAAGTTTGTCCGATGGAGCGTACACATGGTAGGATGTTGCCTTAAAACTGCTAATTTGCATGTTTATTGTCAAAAAGTCCTATCGTGTGTATGAGCCTTTATACAGATACACTGAAATTTGACAGAAAATGCTGGATATAAAGCCTTTTTTGTCCCATTTTTTCTCAGAAATGAAGTGTAAATGGGGTCATAACCTAAAGTACAAAACTTATAAGCACATGCTTCATTCAGGCCTTTTAAACAATCGCTGATTGTTTACAATATTCTAAACTGTAATGTACAAGATCTTCACGCTCATCTATTGGAGAAATTAGAACTTGCTTTAGGGGTGACATGGACATTCATTGTACTGTTCATTTAAGCACAAGAGAATCCATTTTGTTCTCTCTGTTCAAATGTGTTCTGTAACCTTCACCTAACACACAGACACTTCTCCTACTAAACGCTCTCTACTCCCCCCTCCCTTTCCAAGGTTTTACTTTTGCAATTGCTCTATTCGCTAGTTTTTAATAATATATTTCTATTTGTTAGCTTATAATAACATATTGCTATTTGTTAGTTTTTAATAACATCTCACACCACCCCTTTCTTATCTATGTATAAAATAACATGTAATAAACTTTTTCACGGAACGGACATTTTAAACACAGTGATTGAGTCCTGTGAATCTGTTCCTGCAGCTGCAGTATTAACTTTGTTTTAGAGTCCCAATCAGAAATCAGTCATATCAGTCTTGGCGAGCCATAACAGGAGTTTGGCAGAGTCTCCAGAAGGAACCGCGCTTCGATCGGGATCATCGGGAAACGCAGACCTCAAATGCCGGCTAGGTAAGCTGCCCTTAAGCTTGCTATATTTCTGCCTTTTCCTATGTATCCTATCTGTCGGTTCTCAAGGAAACCAGACCACTCTCGGACCTTTCTGGTTGGGTAACGTGTGTGTGTGAATGTGTTTGTGTCCCCCTTCACGGGTTGGACTGTGTGTGGATAGGGAAAATCCTCTGCAGTTCCCTGCGTTGACTCCTTGTGGGCGACCTGGGTCAGAGGCGCATGGTAGGGTCAGATAAAACTCACAGAGAAGAGAAGAGACGAGGAGGGTCTCTTAATGAGTGTTTTGTCTCATGTCATAAACCCCTTCTATCCACGTAGATAAGTGGAGACTATTCTTGTAAATCTGCAGATTTGCTGTACTATTTGTTTTAGAGGCAAGAGGGTATAGGCACAAGTAGAGAAGAGAGAAGACTGTCCAGTCATTATGGGCATTAAATTAATTAAGGGAATGAAGGGAGAGAGGCCTTCAGAAAATGCCCAGCGCAAGATGAGCGCTAGAGAATATATGAACCGAAGGTACGGTTCTGCCTATACTGAGCCCCTAGATAAATGGGTGGAATGGACAAAGGGAACAGCTAAACCTTTAAAATCTGAAGGGACTTTTGATTTAAAAGTATGGCAAACTTTTCTGCACGATTATGGCCCACTACTGTGCAGTGAAGGAACGTGGAGAATAGCTTGCACATGGGAGACAGAAGCTAAAGTAGCAAATCAAACTGGCTTGACGGAGATATTTAATAAAAGTACTGCCCAAATTTACTACGTTTGGCCAGAAGACTCTGTAGAGGAGGACCCCCCACCTTATGTGGCTGCCAGTTTGGCTTTAAGGGGTCCACGCACAAAAGCAAAAGAATTAGATTACATGGAACACGCAAAAGATGAGCTATGCAATATAGTAGAGAGCAGAGGTTTAACAGCCCCATATCAACCTACAAAGAGGATTTTGGCTCATATCCTAGAAACAGATGATTGGCATAAATCAAAAGGCACATATGCAAACCTAGATCTCTCTGAACTTAAGGCTTTGGCCAGAGAAAGAGAGATAGAGTCTGAACTTCCAGAGCAAACCATAATTTCCAAATTGTGGCAGCAAGATGAAGAGAGAAGGAAGGGAGATGCCAGCCCTTCTGCCCCTGGCATAGAGAAATCTGTTTCAGTTTATCCTGTCAGAACCCAATTCGTTTTTGAAGGTGATGCTGTTGACAGTAAGTCTCAAATTAAATGGCATGTACCTTTTAGTCCCGAAGATATGAGAGCCATATTAGAGGGATTGGGAGATCCTAGAAAGAATCCAATTGGGTTTGCAAACAAACTTAGTGCTGCACAGGAAGCATATGAGGCTTCTGCTACTGACATTCATCAGCTTCTTATTAAAGCAGTGGATCAGGCATAGGAAAATGGCATGCCAGTATCAATCATGTTAAATAGGGGAGACAATGGTCCCGAGGCCAGAGTAAAAGTATTTTTACAAGAACTCCCCTATCCTGGAGGAGAAACAGAATTAACCTGTTTAATTGATACTGGTGCAAGCCGAAGTGTTTTTAATATAGAGGACTTACCTCCAGGATTATTATCTACAAATGTTATCTCTGGTGTTGGCCTAACCGGGACCTCTACTGATTTGGTTGAGTCCAAGCCACTTAAACTCAGGCTAGGACAGCAAACAGAAATTGTCACTAAAGTGTTAGTTTCAGACACAGTTCCTACCAATCTTTTGGGAGCTGACATTTTGAACCAAATTTTAGCAAACATAGACTACACTCCTACAGGAGTCCAAGTGGTCAGTAGTCTATCAGGAGAAGTTTTAAATTCTGCCTGTGGAGTATTTTTAATCCAAGACTCCACTCTGCCATTTCCACCAGAATTGAAAGTGATTCCCGCTGAATTATGGGCCACCAGCAAATATGATGTAGGTCTGCTGGATTGCACCCCAGTCATGATAAAAATTAAACCAGGAGCCCATCTCCCACAGATTAAACAGTACCCACTGAGTATTGCTCAGACTGAGGGGATAAAGGATCAAATCACTCAACTGAAAGCAGCAGGGGTTGTTGTACCAATTAAGTCCCAGGTCAATACACCCCTGTTCCCAATTGCAAAGAAGCCAGACAAGAAGGGTGGGCAGGTGACATATCGCATGGTGCATGATTTGAGAGCCATTAACAATATAATAGAGGCAGATACCCCGATCGTGCCCAACCCCCGCACTTTACTAAGTGGAATACCTGCCTCCAGCACCTGCTTTACAGTGATTGATCTTGCAAATGCTTTCTTTTCGGTGCCCCTGCACCCAGATTGCTGGCACCTTTTTTCATTTACCCATGATGCCCAAAAGCTAGCATGGACAAGATTGCCCCAAGGCTGTGTGAGTAGCCCCTCTAAATATAATACTGCGTTAAAGCAAGTATTGGACCAATGGTCCCCCTCACACCCAAACACTGTTTTGCTTCAGTACATAGACGATTTGCTTATTTGTTCTGATACAAAGGACATTTGTAGCAGAGAAACAGTAAGCCTTCTCCTGTTTCTCTATAACAGTAACAACAAAGTTAGCAAAGATAAGCTACAATACTGCCAAGAGAAAGTGATCTTCCTGGGTCACTGCATTTCACATGGAATCCGTCACCTAACCCCAGATCGAGTTAAAACTCTACAAAACTTTGAAAAGCCAAGAAATGTCCGGCAACTACGTGCCTTCCTGGGGTTAGTGGGATATTGTAGGGACTGGATTCCAAATGCATCAGAACTTATGGCTCCTCTATATGAGGCTACCACTAGAAACCCTTTCAAACTCACATGGGACAATGAATTGCAGATGAAGGAGCTTATTAAAATTTTGTCTGAAGCTCCCGCCATTGGACTTCCTGACTATACTAAGACTTTCTGGTTGTTCTGTCATGAAGTCAATGGATTTGCTGCAGGTGTACTCACCCAGCTACATGGAGACAAACAGAGGCCTGTGATGTATGTATCAGCCTCATTAGACCCTGTCATCAAAGGCTCCCCCAGTTGTATGCGAGCCATAGCAGCCTGCATTTTGCTGCTAGACAAAGTAACGGAGCTTGTACTAGATTCTGCTCTGATCCTGTATGTGCCACATGCAGTACAGGAAATCATGAATCAAGTAAATACTAGACATGTGTCTGCCAATAGATTTGACAAGTACCAGTCTGCTCTTTTTGCTCCATCGAATTTAACAATCAAACGATGTGTTACTTTAAATCCGGCTACTCTTCTTCCTATAATTGATGAGGAAGATGCAACAAATGGTACTGATGTAGAACCTGAGAGTTTTTCTCATGATTGTATGGCTCTTATGGAGGTAGAAAGGGCCTCTGTCACACCAGCAAAAGATGAGCCCTTATCAGATTGTGACACACACTTATTCGTAGATGGTTCCAGATTTTACACTGATGATGGTCAGCCACACACAGGGTTTGCTGTAACCACTACAGACACCATTTTACATCAGGAAGCATTGAAACCCCAGATGTCAGCACAGGAAGCGGAGTTGTATGCTGTAGTCAAAGCATGTCATCTCCTAGAAAATCAAAGGGGAAATGTTTACACTGACAGCAGATATGCATTTGGAATAGCCCACGATTTTGGGCCTATCTGGAAAGCACGGCACTTTCTGACTAGTGCAGGGAAGCCAGTGAGACATGCAAAACTCATAGAGCGGCTATTTGAGGCCTTTCAGAAACCAGCAGAAGTTGCCATCTTGAAGGTAAAAGGGCATGCAAGGGGAAGTGACATGACAGCCAGAGGAAATGCTTTAGCGGACCAAGCGGCAATGGATGCTGCCCTTATGGCATTTGGAGTCACACCCACTGTAGGGGTCGCCCAGGTAGCGGGGACAGATTCCCCTCATCAAGAGCAGTGGGATGTAGAAACTCTAATTCAGTTGCAGAACCAGGCCCCTGATGAAGAGAAGGATAAGTGGATCAAATGTAATGCTACCCAAAATCAGCAGGGCCTGTGGAGCGCTGACAACAGGTGGTGTCTACCCAGGAGTTTGTACCCAGTTTTAGCACAGCTGGCACATGGCGTCAGTCATCTTGCTAAGGGCGCGATGGTGGCACTTACTGACTGCTATTGGATAGCACCTGGATTTAGTGCATTTGCAGCCAGGTTTTGTGCTTCATGTCTCACTTGTGCTCTGTACAATGCAGGGAGGCCTGTTCATGTTCCCCAAAGGCATTCTCCAAAGCCAGATTTCCCTTTCCAAAGAATTCAAATAGACTACATTCAGATGCCCAGAATAGGCACCTATGAGTTTGCTTTAGTGTGTGTTGACATGTTTTCAGGTTGGCCCGAGAGCTGGCCAGTAGCCAAAGCAAATGCAAAAACAACAGCAAAGAAAATTTTGAATGAAATAGTTTGTAGATATGGAGTTCCTGAAACTATTGAGAGTGACAGAGGAACCCATTTTACTGGGGAAGTAATGAAAGAGGTAATGGAAGCCCTTCACATACAGCAAGCTTTCCATACACCTTATCATCCACAAAGTAGTGGTAAAGTTGAGAGACTTAATGGAATTTTGAAAAACAGATGTGCAAAAATTAAAGCAGATACAGGAAAAGGATGGGTGGAAGCTTTGCCATTAGCCCTATATTCTGTACGAACTACCCCTAAACAACCCCATGGGCTGTCCCCCTATGAGATTTTAAAATTGTATGCAACCCATAGCAACGCTAGTAACTGCTGGGTGTGTTCTCACTTACATCCCCATACAGAAACAATACCCATGATAGCAATGCCTCTCAATTTCACTGATTTAAACAGGACCAGAATAAATGGCTCATACATAGTCTCCACAGCTAATGAGCACAGATCAGTAACTTTGATGGTTTCGAAACAGATAAACACTCCACAGATTTGTTTAAACATTACATGCCCGTTTAACACTAAATGTACACGGTTGGGCAATTCAGATTGCAGCGGAGCAAAAATTACAGTTTATGGAGGAAACTATGGTCAATATTATCATATCCCAGATCCAGAACCAAATAGAACCCTTTATAGTACAAATTGCTCACAGTTCCCAATATGTGAAAATATCGGTTTCCTGAGTTTCCATGTTATTGCTTCCAGTTTTTTAGGAGCAGGCATACCGTCCATACGTAGAGGGTTATATTATATATGTGGAAATAAAGCTTACGCCTGGATTCCTACTAATGTTACAGGTACATGTTACATTGGGAAGTTAGTACCTGCTTTGGCTGTTCGCAAAGATACAGTGCGACCAGATCAAAGTCCAGAATACCCTTTAGTGTTCAAAAGAGAGCTGTTCACTGAAGGTGACATGGCATGGTCATGGTTCCCTTCCTGGACAGGATGGGGAATTGAAGCAATGAAAAGACTAAATAATTACACTAGAATTGTAGATGAGATTATTAACCTTACTACCACTGATATAGGTTTATTAAATGAAGAAATGGCTCAGCTTAAAAAAGTAGTATTAGAGCACAGATTAACGCTAAATTATCTCACTGCAGCTCAAGGTGGGATGTGTAAGATATTTCACACTGACTGTTGTATATACATTTCTGATAATGAGGACATTATTAAAAGGGCATCTTGCTAAGATAAGAGAACTACAGAATAAGGCCAGAGATATTGCTAAAGATGGATGGAACCCCTTTCAGGGTTTAGGAGGTTTTGGTGATTTTTTATATGGCATAGCAACATGGTTACAGAAACTAGGCGCTTACATTGTGATGTTCCTATTTCTCATGTTTGTTATTTACTTCCTCATCAGGCTATGCCTCTGTGTGACTACCCGCTGTACCAACAAATGTTCCACCAGCCCTGATGAACCCATTATTGTGAGAAAGCTAGGAGAGAGCTGAACAGGATGCCGTCTCTCTGCGCCAATGTAACAGGAGTTACCAGCAATCGGCTGAACGTAACGCGGAGAAGAATGGTGTCAAATAAACAAAAGGGGGGAAATGACATGGACATTCATTGTACTGTTCATTTAAGCACAAGAGAATCCATTTTGTTCTCTCTGTTCAAATGTGCTCTGTAACCTTCACCTAACACACAGACACTTCTCCTACTAAACGCTCTCTACTCCCCCCTCCCTTTCCAAGGTTTTACTTTTGCAAT
Organism: Lithobates clamitans; assembly: GCA_037952925.1. Lineage (NCBI taxonomy): Eukaryota > Metazoa > Chordata > Amphibia > Anura > Ranidae > Lithobates > Lithobates clamitans. The sequence continues at coordinate 1,956,698 of JBBGZY010000160.1, forward strand.
TGTTCTATTCGCTAGTTTTTAATAATATATTTCTATTTGTTAGCTTATAATAACATATTGCTATTTGTTAGTTTTTAATAACATCTCACACCACCCCTTTCTTATCTATGTATAAAATAACATGTAATAAACTTTTTCACGGAACGGACATTTTAAACACAGTGATTGAGTCCTGTGAATCTGTTCCTGCAGCTGCAGTATTAACTTTGTTTTAGAGTCCCAATCAGAAATCAGTCATATCAGGGGGTTGTTAAGAATAATTCTTTAATCATGTGATAAAAAATGGAATATATGTGATATTATGTAATGACTTATTGATCATCACATCACACTAAAGACTAGTCCCATGCCTCTCATGTGATATGCAGCAGAGTCCATTGTATGATCTATAACTCTGATATAAAAACAATACAACATGAACAGTTTCATCTTAAAAAGCATGATTAAATTAAGAGCTCAAATAGGAGGATGGAAAATGCCAAATCAATTAGAAAGCCTCCGGTGTCTGATTACATTGTCAACTGTTTTTCCATGGCATGCCACTTATCTCTGCACTGTGCATTTGCTTTAGATTGTGCACATGTACATATGCAACTGTACATCTGTACCTCCATCTGTGCTTGTTCGCTTCACCAGTTGTCCATTGCCCATAATACGTCTCAGTTGCCACCTCTGTAGGTGCACTTCTAATCTAGGTTATTCCATCATATGCCCACTCTAGATGTAAAGGCAGGAGTGCAAACATGATTGAGTGTCAAAGGTAGAGATTAATGTTGCCCATCCTTAAAAAAGGGAAACGTGGGGTTAGTTTTCAGATGATGGCAAAGGACATGTACTCTAAATACTGATTAGAAAGCTTCACAGACTTGTACTTTATAATGCAATGTCTGTGTGACTCAATCAGGGTAACATGTGGCTGCTTGTAGTCTCTGTTAAGCCTCGTACACATGGTACAATTGTTGGCCAACCGAGTGTCTGATTTTTGTCAAAAGGGCGCATGCCAGTATCTTGTCTTGCATACTAATGTTACACAATTGTCGTGCCACAAACACAAATGTAGTGACGTACTACAAGGAATTTGAGCTCTTGAACGCCACCCTTTGGGCCCCTTCTGCTAATTTAGTGTTTGGTGAGCATTGATTCCAAGCATGCATGTTTGTACTTTTAACTTTTGTGTGACGGATTTGTGTGCTGACCATACGAAAATCAGATGTAGAGCCGTTGTCCGCCGAAAATTTACTAGCCTGCCATCCAACATTTGTTGGCCGAAAATTGGAAAACAACTGTCTAAAGGAGCGTACTAATGCCCCGTACACACGGTCGGATTTTATGATGGAAAATGTCCAAAAAGAGCGTGTTGTCGGACATTCCGACCGTGTGTGTGCTCCATCGAACATTTTCCATCGGATTTTCCGACACACAAAGTTTGAGAGCAGGCTATAAAATTTTCCGACAACAAAATCCGATTGCGTCAATTCCGACCATGTGTGGCCTGTTCCGACGCACAAAGTGCCACGCATGCTCAGAAGAAATTCCGACACGGAACAGCTCGGTCTGGTAAAATTAGCATTCGGAATGGATACAGCACTTTCGTCACGCTGCAATGTCAAAAATAGTTTAATGCAGTGCACGCTCTTCTTCTTTATAATGTGAGAAGAATGATCATCAATCATCAATCATCATCGACTTTAAAGGTCCTTCCCCCATTGCTGGTTGGCAATATAAGCTCGTCTGACTCGTCTGTGGTGAACAGGACCGTCTTATTCGAGTATGAACTATGAACAATCATTATACATAAGTGACACTTGAAGATCACCAGAGACTTTATTCCACTTTAGAACAAAATTTCCTTATCACATTTGTATATGTAATAATATTTTTTGTCTATATGGTTATTTGGCACAATAGCACTACACTTTTATGTATTCATGGCTGGACTGCATGACTGTAGAGAGGAGGAAACTATAAAGAAGCCTCAACACATCAGCAGCACTATTATTAATCAAAATACACTCTGCACAATTGTCAAAACAATCAATGTATATGAATATCTATAGGTTGTCCCCTGCGCTAATATGTGTTCCCACACCTACATCAATAATGTATATCCCAATAGTGCCTTATGTTCTCACCTGGTGATATTGATCTATATAGAAAAATCGGTCTCTCTGCACCTTCCCCTTTAAGGGGTTAAATATTTAGTTTAATTGCTCTAGTTGGTTCTAGGAACCTTATGAGACCAAGGCATGGTGACAAGGCCCAGAGAGACCTGTTTTTCTATATAGGTCAATATCTTTAGGTAAAAAGCATGAATTGACAGGTGGTGGAGCATGTGTGAGAAATAGGTTTCAGCGGGTTTATCACTAATACATTGGTATGGGTGATATTACATATAATTTCCAGCATGGAGGTAATTTTTTTATTTTTCAACTTTTTAAAATTCTTTTGGGTGCAGGTTGTGGTGTGGTTGTGCAGCACTATTGGAGTTAAAAGCAGCAGCACTGACGGTAAAAATAAATATTTTATTTTAAAAAAAGAGATACAATTGTTTATTTATACACAGTGCTTTAGCAAAATAACTGTCACTCAGTTCAAGTTTACATGCACTTTAAGTAAAACTGGTGATGACACAATATTAGTACTTAGTCTCTGTTAAGCCTCATACACACAATCAGACTTTGTACAAACTTTCCCGTGGATTTTTGTACAAAGGGAGTTGGCCGTAAACTAATTAAGCATACACACGGCAAGTTTTTTTCAACTTTCACCAAATCACATGGTTTTTCAGCTCTTTACCGCCACCCTTTGGTCAACTTCTATATTGTCTGATCTTTGCATTGCTTCTGAGCATGCGTGTTTGTACTTTGGACTAAACTCCCATGGACTTGTGTACACACGTTAGGATTTTGCACCATAGGACTTTTGTTGCCGGAAAGTTTGTTGGTTTGCACAGCCAACATTTGTCCAATGAAAAACGAAAAAGTTTGTCCGATGGAGCGTACACATGGTAGGATGTTGCCTTAAAACTGCTAATTTGCATGTTTATTGTCAAAAAGTCCTATCGTGTGTATGAGCCTTTATACAGATACACTGAAATTTGACAGAAAATGCTGGATATAAAGCCTTTTTTGTCCCATTTTTTCTCAGAAATGAAGTGTAAATGGGGTCATAACCTAAAGTACAAAACTTATAAGCACATGCTTCATTCAGGCCTTTTAAACAATCGCTGATTGTTTACAATATTCTAAACTGTAATGTACAAGATCTTCACGCTCATCTATTGGAGAAATTAGAACTTGCTTTAGGGGGTTGTTAAGAATAATTCTTTAATCATGTGATAAAAAATGGAATATATGTGATATTATGTAATGACTTATTGATCATCACATCACACTAAAGACTAGTCCCATGCCTCTCATGTGATATGCAGCAGAGTCCATTGTATGATCTATAACTCTGATATAAAAACAATACAACATGAACAGTTTCATCTTAAAAAGCATGATTAAATTAAGAGCTCAAATAGGAGGATGGAAAATGCCAAATCAATTAGAAAGCCTCCGGTGTCTGATTACATTGGCAACTGTTTTTCCATGGCATGCCACTTATCTCTGCACTGTGCATTTGCTTTAGATTGTGCACATGTACATATGCAACTGTACATCTGTACCTCCATCTGTGCTTGTTCGCTTCACCAGTTGTCCATTGCCCATAATACGTCTCAGTTGCCACCTCTGTAGGTGCACTTCTAATCTAGGTTATTCCATCATATGCCCACTCTAGATGTAAAGGCAGGAGTGCAAACATGATTGAGTGTCAAAGGTAGAGATTAATGTTGCCCATCCTTAAAAAAGGGAAACGTGGAGTTAGTTTTCAGATGACCGGAAAGGACATGTACTCTAAATACTGATTAGAAAGCTTCACAGACTTGTACTTTATAATGCAATGTCTGTGTGACTCAATCAGGGTAACATGTGGCTGCTTGTAGTCTCTGTTAAGCCTCGTACACATGGTACAATTGTTGGCCAACCGAGTGTCTGATTTTTGTCAAAAGGGCGCATGCCAGTATCTTGTCTTGCATACTAATGTTACACAATTGTCGTGCCACAAACACAAATGTAGTGACGTACTACAAGGAATTTGAGCTCTTGAACGCCACCCTTTGGGCCCCTTCTGCTAATTTAGTGTTTGGTGAGCATTGATTCCAAGCATGCATGTTTGTACTTTTAACTTTTGTGTGACGGATTTGTGTGCTGACCATACGAAAATCAGATGTAGAGCCGTTGTCCGCCGAAAATTTACTAGCCTGCCATCCAACATTTGTTGGCCGAAAATTGGAAAACAACTGTCTAAAGGAGCGTACTAATGCCCCGTACACACGGTCGGATTTTATGATGAAAAATGTCCAAAAAGAGCGTGTTGTCGGACATTCCGACCGTGTGTGTGCTCCATCGGACATTTTCCATCGGATTTTCCGACACACAAAGTTTGAGAGCAGGCTATAAAATTTTCCGACAACAAAATCCGATTGCGTCAATTCCGACCATGTGTGGCCTGTTCCGACGCACAAAGTGCCACGCATGCTCAGAAGAAATTCCGACACGGAACAGCTCGGTCTGGTAAAATTAGCATTCGGAATGGATACAGCACTTTCGTCACGCTGCAATGTCAAAAATAGTTTAATGCAGTGCACGCTCTTCTTCTTTATAATGTGAGAAGAATGAAGTAGTTTTGCTGCTCATATTCACACAGACTTCTCACAAACTTATTTCTTTATTATTTTTTGTGATTCCCTCAATATATTTTGATTTCTCACATCTGACCAAATTCATTTTGGGTTGTTTTTAATTTTTTTTTGTTTTATTCCAGGCTGGTTTTGTATTTTTTGGGGGGTTTGTTTTTTTCTCAAGGCTGTGTTTTTATTGTTGTTTTTGTTGTGTTTTACTCTATAATATTTTTGTGTGTGTTTTGTGTGTCAAGTTACCACAACACCATTGATATCTTGTATTATTTAATCTGTAGGAGATTGTTTGGTGTTGGTGTCTCTTGTTAATTTCACATTGTATATTCGAAATGTACCTGCCTACTCACAAACAAACTGTCCTTTTTGAATGAAAACACACATAGGCGAGTATAATTGAACCAAAAATTCCTTTATTAAGGGCTCACAACTAAACAAAGAGGGAGGCAACGCTGGAGAAACAGCTGAAATGGGTGAAGCCTTTGGCCCCCAGGGCACACATCAACTATTTGCAAGCAAAATTGTTGGCCTGAGGAGTCCTTATCTAAGGGAGTGCAGTCTGGTCCAGAAGTCCCAGAGATCCGGAAAGCAGCAGATGACATCTGTGTCCTCAGGCTGTGGTCATACAAGAGCCTGCATCTTTTGCCAGACCAGACTGAACCCAGGGCCATCACTCTCTGGTCTTCCTTCCAAGCTTCCTTCCACGCTGTGGCTTTGGTGGTGGAGTTGTGGCAGCAGGAGGAGGAGGAGGAGGGGCCAACTCACTCAGGTGGGTATTGGGTGTTAGCTCACCACTCACCCCCTTACTTAGGACTTTATAAAGCAGAACCTCACATAGCTTGCGTTGACCCTCCTGCATGCCCTGCAGTTTTGTGGCAGCCATGCAGGCAAAGGCCTCTTCAGGAGTGGGTAAGGCTCTGAGGGACGCAGAAGCCTCCTGAATGAGCCTGAGCGCTGAATCCTGCATGTGAGTTGCCTTCCTTGCTCTTTTGTATGGAAGGCGGAGGGGAGGAACCTGCGATTCGGTCAGGCTGCGACTGGTCCCAGGATTCTCCTGGCTGACACTTAGCCCCGCCACCTCCTGGCTGCCACTAACCCCCGCCTACTCCTGGCTGCCACATTCCACAGATCATAGTAAAAAAAAAAAAAAACAAAAAAAAACAAAACGCAATGGGCGGGGTCCTGATGACCAGTATCATTAGTCAAATCAGGTAACAGGTTACCGGCTCACCTAATAAGGTGGTGTTCCTTGTCAGAACAGGAGAAGTAGTCAAAATAAAAGGAGATTGGGGATAGGACCCAAGGTGACCTTCAGTGAAGGAAAAGGAACAAACTGCGGTTTAACCTGATATAACTTTATTAGAACAATTAGTAGAAAAACATTTTAATCATTGAAAGGAAAGCATAAACAATAGGAGATTGCATAAGGTAAAAACTGACAACGTTGTCACTTAAAAACGCATGCCCATGAGCTCAGCCATATCCAAGTCATCCACACGTGTCAATCATCTCAAGTCATTAAGTGTGACTTAATATATAATGCTTACATATGTTTAGGCGAGGTGAGTTCCGGGAAACCTTGGTAGCACAAGTCAGTACCCGTATTGTGCTTAACCATGGACCTCCAGACTCCCTATATGCCTATAGAGTTGCTGCATTGAGTCTTTACAATGTTAAAGAAAGCATTAGTTATCTCAGACAAATAAATGCAATTCTGGCTAGAAAGTATTCCTGATAGTTAGTGAACAGGACAGGTTTGATTTCAGGATGTAGCACTATCAATCATAGAGATAATATATATATAATAAAAATAAAAAAAAATAAAAATAAAAATAAAAAAAATAAAAATAAAAATAAAAATAAAAATAAATCGCATGCCTGCATCACAGCGTGCTGCAATTTTTTTTATTTTTATTTAAGCATTATATATTAAGTCACACTTAATGACTTGAGATGATTGACACGTGTGGATGACTTGGATATGGCTGAGCTCATGGGCATGCGTTTTTAAGTGACAACGTTGTCAGTTTTTACCTTATGCAATCTCCTATTGTTTATGCTTTCCTTTCAATGATTAAAATGTTTTTCTACTAATTGTTCTAATAAAGTTATATCAGGTTAAACCGCAGTTTGTTCCTTTTCCTTCACTGAAGGTAAGGACACCTTGGGTCCTATCCCCAATCTCCTTTTATTTTGCCACATTCCACAGCCTCCTCCTGTGTGTCACATTCCAGAGCCTCGTCCTGGCTGAGGTCTTCCTGTGTATGAAAAAGGGACATAGTTTTAGTTTTTTATTTATCAATCACACACAATTTTCCCCTCCTGACTGTTGCAAATTGAATGTTAACAAATATAACAGACTATCATTCTGAGCCCAGCATTTTTCATTCTTGTCCCAATTTTTTGTGCCCACTACTGTCTATTGATATGTAAAACACTTTATGAAATCAGCAATTAGTGATCAATAATAACATCTATTAAACATCATTTATTTATTGACCAGAAATCTTTAGAACAATGCTATACCTGACTCCATCTGGGCTCCTCCACTTCTTCCTGGCTGGAAGGCTCAGGTTGGACATCGGAAGCCTCAGCTGGGGTGGAAGGAAGAGTGGAAGGAAGAGTGGAAGGAAGGGTTGAGAGGGATTCCCTGACTTCAGTGTGGTCTGACAGAAATCGCAGTCTCTCATAGTACCACAGCCTGGGGACATAAACGTCATCTGCTGCAGCTCCTGATCTCTGGGAATCCGTGACCTTCTTGCGCTCCCTAAGATAAGTGCTCCTCAGGCCACCAATTTTGGTTTTTAAATAGGGGATGGTTGCCGTGGGGACCACTGGCGTCACCAACTCCAGCAGTTTCTCCAGCACTGCCTGCCTCGTTTGTTTATTATTATAATGAGGATGTCTCACCTGCCACAGACAGGGCAGCTCCCTGTATTTGTCTATGAACAGGGGGAGGAAATTGTGGTCGTTGAAGCCATCCATTTTCTCTGCAACACACAACACAAGACAAACCCTAATGTCAGGCGAAACTCTCCTAATATAGTTACAATATAGGCCTCAATTTAGAAGCAGTATAGGCCCAAGTTTAGATCTTACCTTCTTTTTCACGATTGGTGCCTCCGATACTCCTTCCTCCGCTCACAGATATATGTACTACGCACGCGTGTTACGCTTTATGTGCATGCATGTAACTCCGCACGCCCCTGACATTCTTTCTGGTCTATTCCCCACCCCTTCTCATTCGGCGCAGTGGGGGAAGAGCACATGGCGAAGACACAGCAGGTGCGTGTTAATTATAGCAACGAGGAGGAGGGGGAGGAAAGCCCGGAGCCTGAAACATCCCGATCCAGAAGGAGATTTAAGGCATCAAATATGTCCTTTGGGGAGATGTTGGAGATGGTTGACATCCTGAAGAGGGCCGACTATGACGGGAAGTATGGACCTTACCCCAACCCCAATGTCAGAAAGGCCAAGATCATGGCGAAAGTAGTCAAGAGTCTGCACCGGAATTTCGGGGTACGACGATCGAAAGATCAGCTCAGGAAGCGGTGGTCGGACCTCAAATTAAGAGAGCACGAGCAGTACAGAAGGATCCGGAGAGTGCTGCAAAAAGTAAGTAGTTGTGCTGTGTTCCTATTCTTTTTATGTTTATTACGTTCGTGCTGCTACATGTGCTTTTCTTTACTGTTATCCAGTTTAAAATGTCAACTTTCATATGCATGGGCACATTATTCATTTGTATCAAACATAGTTTGTTTGGCCATATGCAATTGCCATCATTTTTTGGGGCCTACTTGTGTGAAAAGAATTGGGTTGTGTAGATGTGTTTGTAACTAGAATGAAATGCCAACTAGATTCTGTGTAAGGAGAGGACACTCAGCAGCAGTTTTCACATCTGGACACTGGAGCACTAGTGTGGGACCCCAGAACACCCTTTTTATTAGGGGGCCCACACAGGTGCTCCAGTGTATACTATAGGGGTGTCTCCATCTGTGAAGCTTGTACAAGACAGGTAAAGTTGAAGCTTGAAAAAGGACAATAAAAATGCTACATCTTGGAACTCTGCCAAAACAGACAATTGTACCCCACTTCCAAGCAATGTTTTATATTTATAGTTCTGCTATCAAATATCTGTGTGCTAAGTATACCTATTTATTTTTACATAGGGGATAAAAGACTCGGAGGACACCCCTCATCTGAGGAGACCACAGACCCCCCACCTCTGGAAGAAGGGGAAATGCACCCAAGGCAAGCAGAGCAGGAGGAGGAAGACGTGGTGGAAATTGCCACCAAAACAGGTGAGTGTCTGCGACCACAGGCTCAGGTAAGAGATGGATGCCGGCATATTTATAATACCTGTTTTTTTTTTGTTTCTCTCTTTTTAGGTGATCATGATGTTGTGGATCCAGATCCTTTCATCTCGGAAAGTGCCCAGATCCTGATTGGGGAGATCATGGGGTGTAATAGGGACTTGGAAAACATCAAGAAAAACATCAATGATGTTCTTCAAAAAATGAAGAACATCATTGATGTTTTAGGGAAAGTTTAAAAGCCCACAAAATCCCTTTGTTTTTTCGTGTGCTACAATTTTTGAGCATTTTTTGACAAATATTAGAAAAGCCAAATTTTGAAGAGGCACACAGTGTGTCAACATGTGCTATCTACCATCACGGGAGATCAATGGACGCGTTTTGGGGGTGCAACCCCTTCCTCAATAATAAAGTAGCTGTGAGGAAGGGGTTGCACCCACAAAACAGGTCCCTTGATCCCCCGCGATGGCAGGTAGCACATGTTGACATTTGTAAATTTGTGTGCATCTTCAAAATTTGGCTTTTCCAGGGGTGACTTCACCCCATCTGAATGCAATATCAAACAGAGTTTGTAAATACTCATGTCTGATATTGCCTTCAAGTTATACCAAATGTGAACGTTGTAAGTTCAAGATTTGTGTCTTTCTAGTTGGTTTTAAACATGCCTGTTTTATCTGAAATGGACATTTCTACTTTTTCTAATGTGACCCCAAAAATTGTTATACAACAAACATGTTGGTTTGTTTTTAAAAAACCTTTTCTAAATGCACATGTGATTGTGCTGGTATTAAAAAGATTGTTAATCAAGAATGTGTAGATTATTGTCTCAACGCTACAACACTTTTGTGGTGCTCTAATTGCTGTTTTCGGTGACAATGGGTGTTATTTCCTAAGGGCAAATCCACTTTGCACTACAAGTGCAGTTTCAGTGCAGTTTCAAGTGCACTTGTAGTGCAAAGTGTCTTTGCCTTTAGTAAATAACACCCAACAGTGCTTTGTAATGTTACACAATCACACCATTTTCAGGACTCACCACATTTGAGTCAGGGTCAGCTAAAACAAACACAAGCAGTAAATGTCACCAAAGCTTTTTTTTTTTAAAGTTTTTCATTTTAAAAATGTTTTAGACATTGTCTGGCATATTGATGGCCCCCCTACCCGCAAAGAATTCAAGGTATCTTAGCCGGACATCACGGGCACTCAGGGGGGCAAGCCAGGATGGCCACTTTCAAGCGCCGTCAGGGTTGGTTATTTTGAATTCCAGCCTCAGGCCCAACTGAGCCATCATAGTTGGCAGAATGTTTCCATAAAAAGTTGTGTAGAACACAGCACGCCAGGATAATGTGATTCAGTTTGTACTCTGCCATGTGTATGGGTGTAAGAAATAGGCGGAACCGGCTGGCCATGATTCCAAACGTGTTCTCCACCACTCTTCTGGCTCTGGCCAGCCGGTAATTAAAAACCCTCTGGTCCGGGGTGAGGGTCCTCATCGGCAATGGTTGCATAAGATGGTCCCCCAGCGCAAAGGCTTCATCCGCAATGAAGACAAATGGGAGTCCTTCCACATTGTCTTCTGGAGGTGGCAAGTCCAAGCTGCCATTCTGGAGATGCCTGTAAAACTCCGTCTGGGCGATGACTCCACCATTGGACATCCGGCCATTCTTCCCCAAGTCCACATACAGGAACTCGTAAGTAGCTGACACCACCAGCAACATCACAATACTATTGAACCCCTTGTAGTTGTAATAGTACGACCCCGAGTTGGGTGGTGGGATGATGTGGACGTGTTTCCCATCAATTGCCCCTCCGCAGTTAGGAAAGTCCCACCGCTGGGCAAAGTGGGAGGCCACAGTGTGCCATTTCTGTGGCGTGGAAGGAAACTGTGGAGTCAAAACAAAATCACAAATTAGTCATTTTGCACATAAACAGGGAAAACAGATTAGACACAAACATTCTTGGCCAACATCAAGATAAATTTTTTTGTAGGTATTTTTTAACCACTTGCCGACCGCCTCAAGCCTATATACGTGAGCAGGGCGGCACGGGCAGGCAAAATCACGTACCTAGTACGTGATGCCTTCCCGCGGGCGGGGGGTCCGATCGGACCACCCCCCGGTGCCCTCGGCGGTCGGCTCTTGTTCGCGGGCGATTGGGGGTCAGGGGGAGGCCATCCATTGATGGCCACCCCCTCCCGATCGCTCCCACGAATCAAATGCTTCCTCTCCCTCTGTAAAGTAAACAGAGGGAGAGGAAGTGATGTCATCTCTCCTGGAGCCGGTCTTTTTGATCCGATGCCGAGGAGAGAAGACATCCAAGTAAGTGCACCAACACCACACGCTCAGTAGAACACGCCAGGCACACTTTTCACCCCCCTGTCACCCCCCGATCACCCCCCGATCACCCCCCTGTACCCACTGTCACTCTGACACCAATAGCAGTGTTTTTTTTTTTGCATTGGTGTCAGTTTGTGTCAGTTATAAGTGTTAGGGCAGTTAGGTTAGCCCCCTTTAGGTCTAGGGTACCCCCCTTTAGGTCCAGGGTACCCCCCTAACCCCCCCTAATAAAAGTTAACCCCTTGATTACCCCCCGTCACCAGTGTCGCTAAGCGATCGTTTTTCTGATCGCTGTATTAGTGACACAGGTGACGCTAGTTTAGGGAGGTAAGTATATAGGTTCGCTGTCAGTGTTTTATAGCGACAGGGACCCCCATATACTACCTGCTAAAGGTTTTAACCCCCTGATTGCCCCCTAGTTAACCCTTTCACCAGCGATCACCGTATAAGTGTTACGGGTGACGCTGGTTAGATAGTTTGTTTTTTGTAGTTTATTATAGTTTATTACAGTTTATTATAGTTTTAGGGCACCCGCCGTTTATTAACTTATAAATGTTTAACCCCCTAATTGCCCGGCGGTGATAGAAGTTAAGTTTTTAGGATCAGATAAGGTCTGCGTCGCCCCAGGCAGCGTCAGGTTAGCGCCAGTACCGCTAAAACCCACGCACGCAGCATACACCTCCCTTAGTGCTATAGTATCTGAACGGATCGATATCTGATCCGATCAGATCTATACTCCCCAGCAGTTTAGGGTTTCCTGAAACGCAGTGTTAGCGGGATCAGCCCAGATACCTGCTAGCACCTGCGTTTTGCTCCTCGGCCCAGCCCAGCCCACCCAAGTGCAGTATCGATCGATTACTGACACTTACAAAATACTAAGCACACATAACTGCAGCGGTCGCAGAGTCAGGCCTGATCCCTGCGATCGTTAACAGTTTTTTGGTAGCGTTTTGAATCAGTTGCTGACAGTCAGGAGCTTTTTTGCCTGTGAGTCTCACTAGTGTACCCCTAAATTTAGAGGCCAAAATGGCAAATCGAAGGTACACTAGTGAAGAGGCCTACAGGATTCTGAGCATGACAGATAGTGAAGAGGAAGTCACTCATCTGTCAGATTCAGGCTCAGAATACGATCCTGTAGAGGACAGCGGCTCCATGACAGATAGCTCTGACGACGGAGTTGTGGTCCCTGCTAAGGTCAGGCGTACCAGACCCAGAACTTATGCTGTCCTTGAAGTGCAAGAACCGCAGGGCTCTCGTATGGAGCAGAGAAGTACTAGTGCCGCTACTCCTTCTGGTGAACTGGCAAGCACCAGCGGCCTAGTACACCCTGGTCGTACATCCAGCACTGCAGTATCACGTGGTGACGTGGCGAGTCCCATAAGTGCAGTTCAAGCTGGCGAGGTGGCAAGCACTAGTAGTGTCCCGCTGCCACCAAGAAGACAAACACAGGCCCGTCGTGCCCATAGTGCCCTTCCTGCTGCATTGGCCAATCCGAATTGGGTACCCACCACTTCTGCAGCACCCGTACTTCCCCCTTTCACTGGCCAACCCGGAATTCAGGTGGAAACAGTTGACTTTACGCCACTGGATTTTTATTCGCTGTTTTTCACCGAAGATCTCTATAGATCTATTGTGGACCAAAGCAATTTATACGCTGGTCAATACATCGCCACTATGCCCCAGTCCACCCTTGCCAGAGTTTGGAGACCAATTACGGTCTCCGAATTTAAGATCTTTCTGGGCCTTTCCCTCCTCATGGGGTTGAATAAAAAGAGTGAGTTGCGGTCATATTGGTCCACTGACCCAATTTACCATTCACCCTTGTTCTCTGCTTCCATGGCCAGGGCACGATACGAGCAGATTTTGCGGTTCATGCACTTCAACGACAATGAACTCTGTCGTCCTCGTGGAGACCCTGAATACGATCGGCTCTACAAAATTCGGCCCCTCGTAAACCACTTCAACCAACGTTTTGCAGACTTGTTTACCCCCCATCAAGTTGTCTGCGTTGATGAGTCCCTGGTTAAATTTTCTGGCCGCTTGTCATTCAAACAGTACCTTCCCAGCAAGCGTGCCAGATACGGTGTCAAGATGTATAAGCTCTGTGACAGGGCCACAGGCTATACATGTAGATTTATGGTTTACGAGGGAAAAGATAGTCACGTAGAGCCGACAAACTGCCCTGACTACATAGGAAGCGCTGGCAAGATAGTGTGGGACTTGGTGTCACCCTTATTCGGAAAGGGGTACCACTTGTACGTGGACAATTATTATACGAGCGTGCCACTTTTTAGCCACCTTTTTGATCATCAGATTGGAGCATGTGGCACCGTGCGACCTAATAGCCGGGGCTTTCCCCAGCGGCTTGTAGATTCCCGTCTTAGGCTGGGGGAGAGAGCCTGCTTGAAGTATAATAATTTGCTCGCTATGAAGTGGAGGGATAAGAAGAATGTTTTCGTTCTCACCTCCCTTCATGCAGACACGATGGTCCAAATTCCTACGGCGACTGGTGTTGTGGAGAAACCCCTCTGTGTCCACGAATATAACCTTAATATGGGAGGGGTGGACCTCAACGACCAGTTGTTGGCGCCGTACCTAATTGCCCGTAAGGCCAGACGCTGGTACAAAAAAGTGTCTGTTTATTTATTTCAATTGGCTTTGCTGAATGCTTATGTGCTATACAGAGCTTCAGGACGGACTGGATCCTTCCTTAAATTCCAGGAAGAGATCGTCAGAGCCCTTCTGTATCCAGACGGTGCTCCACCTCACCATCCCCAACCAAATGCAGTAAGCCGGCTGCATGAGAGGCATTTTCTTTATGCCCTCCCGAGTACCCCTACCCAACGAACCCCCCAAAAAAGATGTCGTGTCTGCAGCAAGCGCGGATTTAGGCGTGACACCCGGTATTGTTGTCCCCTCTGTCCTGGCAATCCTGGTCTTTGCATTGGTGAATGTTTTGAACGCTACCACACACTAGTGGAGTATTAGCGTAGGGTACAGCACTGCACAGACTAGGCACACTTCCACAGGGTCTCCCAAGATGCTGTCGCATTTTGAGAGACCCAAACCTGGTACCAGTTAAAAAAGTTAAAGTTACAAAAAAAAGTGTAAAAAAACCAAAAAAAAGTAAAAAAAAAGAAAAAAACACAAAAAAAATATAAAATAAAAAAAACAAAAATAGTTGTTGTTTTATTGTTCTCTCTCTATTCTCTCTTTATTGTTCTGCATTCTATACTGCAATGTTTTATTGTTATGTTTTTATCATGTTTGCTTTATAGGTATGCAATTTTTTTATACTTTGTTTTTTTTATTGTTAACCACCTTTGTGTTTTCAGGTACGCCATTCAGCTGCAGAGCGGATTTATTTATCTTGACAGCAACAGCGTTTGCTCCCACGATACATAAAGCTGTGACTCCAGCGCTGTCGGAGGTGATTTCACCACCACAGTTACATACTTCAGCATATATGCCGAAGCGTGGGGGCAGCAGTGGGTGGAGGAGCGATTTGCTCCTGCCTTTTGCGGGAGGATGCCCCCATGCTTCGGCATATATATTTTTTAGGTAGGCACAGGTTGCGTTAAATGTTTTATTTTTTACTATGTTTTTTTTTTGTATTTTGCTTTGCAGGTATGGTAAGTATTACTGTTATACTGTAATGTTACTTTGTTTTTTTGTTAACCATCATTTGCTTAGCAGGTACGCCATTCAGTTGCAGCACGGATTTATTTATCTTGACAGCAACAGCGTTTGCTCCCACGATACATAAAGCCGTGACTCCAGCGCTGTCGGAGGTGATTTCACCACCACAGTTACATACTTCAGCATATATGCCGAAGCGTGGGGGCAGCAGTGGGTGGAGGAGCGATTTGCTCCTGCCTTTTGCGGGAGGATGCCCCCATGCTTCGGCATATATATTTTTTAGGTAGGCACAGGTTGCGTTAAATGTTTTATTTTTTACTATGTTTTTTTTGTATTTTGCTTTGCAGGTATGGTAAGTAATACTGTTATACTGTAATGTTACTTTGTTTTTTTGTTAACCATCATTTGCTTAGCAGGTACGCCATTCAGTTGCAGCACGGATTTATTTGAGTTGACAGCAACAGCGTTTGCTCCCACGATACATAAAACCGTGACTCCAGCGCTGTCGGAGGTGATTTCACCACCACAGTTACATACTTCAGCATATATGCCGAAGCGTGGGGGCAGCAGTGGGTAGAGGAGCGATTTGCTCCTGCCTTTTGCGGGAGGATGCCCCCATGCTTCGGCATATATATACGGTGCATGTATGCCCATCATTAGAAGTGGGTGGATGAAGGGAGGTATTCTAATGGTGGGCATACCCACCGATCAATATCTTTTTTTCGTTCAGCCCACAGGCTGCAGGAAAAAAAAGTTTACAATGTATGCCCAACAAGGACCAGCAACGTACTGGTATGTTGCTGGACTTTGAGTGGTTATACCAGAATGATGCCTGCAGGTTTAGGTATCATCTTGGTATCATTCTTTTCAGCCAGTGGTCGGCTTTCTTGTAAAAGCAATCCTAGTGGCTAATTAGCCTCTAGACTGCTTTTACAAGCAGTGGGAGGGAATGCCCCCCTCCCACACCGTCGTCCATGTTTTTCTCTGGCTCTCCTGTCCCAACAGGGAACTTGAGAATGCAGCCGGTGATTCAGCCAGCTGACCATAGAGCTGATCAGAGACCAGAATGGCTCCAAACATCTCTATGGCCTAAGAAACTGGAAGCTACGAGCATTTCATGACTTAGATTTCGCCGGATGTAAACAGCGCCATTGGGAAATTGGGAAAGCATTTTATCACACCGATCTTGGTGTGGTCAGATGCTTTGAGGGCAGAGGAGAGATCTAGGGTCTAATAGACCCCATTTTTTTCTAAAAAGAGTACCTGTCACTACCTATTGCTATCATGGGGGATACTTACATTCCCTGAGATAACAATAAAAATGATAAAAAAAAATAAAAATGAAAGGAACAGTTTAAAAATAAGATAAAAAAGCAAAAAAAATAATAAAAAAAAAAAAAAAAAAAAAAAAAGCACCCCTGCCCCCCCCCTGCTCTCGCACAAAGGCGAACGCAAGCATCGGTCTGGCGTCAAATGTAAACAGCAATTGCACCATGCATGTGAGGTATCACCGCGAAGGTCAGATCGAGGGCAGTAATTTTAGCAGCAGACCTCCTCTGTAAATCTAAAGTGGTAACCTGTAAAGGCTTTTAAAGGCTTTTAAAAATGTATTTAGTTTGTCGCCACTGCACGTTTGTGCGCAATTTTAAAGCATGTCATGTTTGGTATCCATGTACTCAACCTAAGATCATCTTTTTTATTTCATCAAACATTTTGACAAAATAGTGTGTTTTAGTGTATTAAATTTTAAAAAAGTGTGTTTTTTCCCCAAAAAATGCGTTTGAAAAATCGCTGCGCAAATACTGTGTGAAAAAAAAAATTAAACACCCACCATTTTAATCTGTAGGGCATTTGCTTTAAAAAAATATATAATGTTTGGGGGTTCAAAGTAATTTTTTTGCAAAAAAAAATAATTTTTTCATGTAAACAATAAGTGTCAGAAAGGGCTTTGTCTTCAAGTGGTTAGAAGAGTGGTCGATGTGTGACATAAGCTTCTAAATGTTGTGCATAAAATGCCAGGACAGTTCAAAACCCCCCCAAATGACCCCATTTTGGAAAGTAGACACCCCAAGCTATTTGCTGAGAGGCATGTCGAGTCCATTGAATATTTTATATTGTGACACAAGTTGCGGGAAAAAGACAATTTTTTTTTTTTTTTGCACAAAGTTGTCACTAAATGATATATTGCTCAAACATGCCATGGGAATATGTGAAATTACACCCCAAAATACATTCTGTTGCTTCTCCTGAGTACGGGGATACCACATGTGTGAGACTTTTTGGGAGCCTAGCCGCGTACGGGACCCCGAAAACCAAGCCCCGCCTTCAGGCTTTCTAAGGGCGTAAATTTTTGATTTCACTCTTCACTGCCTATCACAGTTTCGGAGGCCATGGAATGCCCAGATGGCACAACCCCCCCCCCAAATGACCCCATTTTGGAAAATAGACACCCAAAGCTATTTGCTGAGAGGTATAGTGAGTATTTTCCAGACCTCACTTTTTGTCACAAAGTTTTGAAAATTGAAAAAAGAAAAAAAAAATACGTTTTTCTTGCCTTTCTTCATTTTCAAAAACAAATGAGAGCTGCAAAATACTCACCATGCCTCTCAGCAAATAGCTTGGGGTGTCTACTTTCCAAAATGGGGTCATTTGGGGGGGGTTTGTGCCATCTTGGCATTTTATGGCCTTCAAAACTGTGATAGGTAGTGAGGAGTAAAATCAAAAATGTATGCCCTTAGAAATCCTGAAGGCGGTGCTTGGTTTTCGGGGCCCCGTACGCGGCTAGGCTCCCAAAAAGACCCACACATGTGGTATCCCCGTACTCAGGAGAAGCAGCAGAATATATTTTGGGGTGTAATTCCACATATGCCCATGGCATGTTTGAACAATATATCATTTAGTGACAACTTTGTGCAAAAAAAAAAAATTGTCACTTTCCCGCAACTTGTGTCAAAATATAAAATATTCCATGGACTCAACATGCCTCTCAGCAAATAGCTTGGGGTGTCTACTTTCCAAAATGGGGTCAATTGGGGGGGGGGGGTTTGTGCCATCTGGGCATTTTATGGCCTTCAAAAATGTGATAGGTAGTGGGGAGTGAAATTACAACTTTACGCCCTTAGAAATCCTGAAGGCGGTGCTGGGTTTTCGGGGCCCCGTACGCAGCTAGGCTCCCAAAAAGTCCCACATATGTGGTATCCCCGTACTCAGGAGAATCAGCAGAATGTATTTTGGGGTGCAATTCCACATATGCCCATGGCCTGTGTGAGCAATATATCATTTAGTGACAACTTTGTGCAAAAAAAAAAAAAAAATTCTCACATTCCCGCAACTTGTGTCAAAAAATAAAATATTCCATGGACTCAACATGCCTCTCAGCAAATAGCTTGGGGTGTCTACTTTCCAAAATGGGGTCATTTGGGGGGGTTTTGTGCTATCTTGGCATTTTATGGCCTTCAAAACTGTGATAGGTAGTGAGAAGTGAAATCAAAAATTTATGCCCTTAGAAATCCTGAAGGCGGTGCTTGGTTTTCGGGGCCCCGTACGCGGCTAGGCTCCCAAAAAGTCCCACACATGTGGTATCCCCATACTCA
Source organism: Lithobates clamitans (assembly GCA_037952925.1). Taxonomy (NCBI): domain Eukaryota; kingdom Metazoa; phylum Chordata; class Amphibia; order Anura; family Ranidae; genus Lithobates; species Lithobates clamitans. Next base: position 1,975,317 of record JBBGZY010000160.1, read on the forward strand.
GGAGAAGCAGCAGAATATATTTTGGGGTGCAATTCCACATATGCCCATGGCATGTTTGAGCAATATATCATTTAGTGACAACTTTGTGCAAAAAAAAAAAAAAAAAATTGTCATTTTCCAGCAACTTGTGTCAAAATATAAAATATTCCATGGACTCAACATGCCTCTCAGCAAATAGCTTGGGGTGTCTACTTTCCAAAATGGGGTCATTTGGGGGGGTTTTGTGCCATCCTGGCATTTTATGGCCTTCAAAACTCTGATAGGTAGTGAGGAGTGAAATAAAAAATTTATGCCCTTAGAAATTCTAAAGGCGGTGATTGGTTTTCGGGGCCCCGTACGCGGCTAGGCTCCCAAAAAGTCCCACACATGTGGTATCCCCATACTCAGGAGAAGCAGCTAAATGTATTTTGGGGTACAATTCCACATATGCCCATGGCCTGTGTGAGCAATATATCATTTAGTGACAAGTTTGTGCAAAAAAAAAAAAAATTGTCACATTCCCACAACTTGTGTCAAAAAATAAAATATTCCATGGACTCAACATACCTCTCAGCAAATAGCTTGGGGTGTCTACTTTCCAAAATGGGGTCATTTGGGGGTGTTTTGTGCCATCTTGGCATTTTATGGCCTTCAAAACTGTGATAGGTAGTGAGGAGTGTAATCAAAAATCTATGCCCTTAGAAATCCTGAAGGCGGTGCTTGGTTTTCGGGGCCCCATACGCGGCTAGGCTCCCAAAAAGTCCCACACATGTGGTATCCCCGTACTCAGGAGAAGCAGCTGAATGTATTTTGGGGTGCAATTCCACATATGCCCATGGCCTGTGTGAGCAATATATCATTTAGTGACAACTTTTTGTAAATTTTTTTTTTTTTTTTTGTCATTATTCAATCACCTGGGACAAAAAAAATAAATATTCAATGAGTTCAACATGCCTCTCAGCAATTTCCTTGGGGTGTCTACTTTCCAAAATGGGGTCATTTGGGGGGGGGTTTGTACTGCCCTGCCATTTTAGCACCTCAAGAAATGACATAGGCAGTCATAAACTAAAAGCTGTGTAAATTCCAGAAAATGTACCCTAGTTTGTAGGCGCTATAACTTTTGCGCAAACCAATAAATATACGCTTATTGACTTTTTTTTTACCAAAGACATGTGGCCGAATACATTTTGGCCTAAATGTATGACTAAAATTGAGTTTATTGGATTTTTTTTATAACAAAAAGTAGAAAATATCATTTTTTTTCAAAATTTTCGGTCTTTTTCCGTTTATAGCGCAAAAAATAAAAATGGCAGAGGTGATCAAATACCATCAAAAGAAAGCTCTATTTGTGGGAAGAAAAGGACGCAAATTTCGTTTGGGTACACCATTGCATGACCGCGCAATTAGCAGTTAAAGCGACGCAGTGCCAAATTGTAAAAAGTGCTCTGGTCAGGAAGGGGGTAAATCCTTCCGGGGCTGAAGTGGTTAAAGACCAAAGTATAAGGTACAACTATCATATTCCCCCTCCCCCCCCTCTCATGGGCCATTTATAACATTATAGGTGGGGAACTCTTGGACAGGTAACCCTCTTGACTTCATTGAGAGATGAATGCCTAAATAATGGGTAAGACTTTGGCCAGCCCCTCCTTAGTTACACTATTGGAAGCCCACTGGACAGGTAAGAAGTGTCATAATACAAAGATATAAATACACATTGTACACATTTTAGCACATTTGGACATTCTGCTATTACCTATCAAGATAATAATAGAATACAAAAACCTTAAACAGTACCATTTGAAAGTATACAGGCAGGCCCTTGCACTACATGCTTTGGGGAATTCATCCATAAATCTGACCACTAAAGAGATGGGTATAGTGTGTATGGGTTTGGCAAAGTCAGCAGATAGATTATTGAGGATAGATAGAGAATTGGTATCAGCTGACTTAGCAGTTGGGGGGAGGGAGGGTTAAAAATGATTTGGGGACCCCCCCAAAAAAGCCTCTGGCACTCTGCCTGAATTTAAAGCACAAATCACATTTCAAAAACATTTTAGGGGGTGTTTGGGGTAAAGCACTACTATGGAGATGATAAAATACATTGTTAAGTGACTACATGAGGTGAATATAGGGCCAGGAGAGCATGCTGGGGAGGTTAGTGAAGGCAAATATGTATGAAGGACAAAAAAAAAATCATTACATAAAAATCCAGCATGCATAAGGACAAAGGGGACATTCACAGCATATTACAATCATGGTAATTAGGAAATGAGGAAAGAAATACAATATATTATCAAACATTAAATACAATAAAATGTGATGTTAAAGGATAAAAATCTTACCTTAATATACTACTTCTGCAGGACCTGTATGATGGCAGAACAGGTCTCTGGGATAATGATCCCCAGAGCCTGGGGGGAGATGCCTGTTGAGAAATTCAAGTCCTGCAGGCTTCTCCCCGTCGCCAAGTACCGCAGGGTGGCGACGAGCCTCTGCTCCGGGGTGATGGCTTGCCTCATGCAGGTATCCTGCCTGCTAATATAGGGGGTCAGCAAAGCCAACAAACGGTGAAAAACGGGGTCCATCATCCGGAGAAAGTTCCTGAAATCATCAGGATTATTCTCACGGATCTCACGGAGCAAAGGCATATGACAACTGGTCACGCTGGAGCAACCAATTCTTGGTCCATGAACTCCTCCCCACCTTGTTCATGGACTGGACTTGTGTCAAGGTCAGGACCCCAACACCAAGCCCCCGCACAGCACGAACTCTACGAGGAGTACGTATACGCAACATGGCTAGAAAACGGTCGGCTGCTCAGAACTAAGTAACAGAACGCACTGAAGAACAGCAAGGCCTGTGAAGAGTGACCTGAAAAACAGTAACAAACAAGAACACAATGACAAGTCACGCGTAGCTTGCTGCACGCACTGAAGAGCAGATACAAACCCACAAGCACAAACTGAACAGCGGAAAACGATCTGAAAGCCACAAGTCTGAAAAAGCGCCAATCGTCTCTCACCAAACTTTTACTAACACGAGATTAGCAAAAGGAGCCCAAAGGGTGCCGCGCTTGGTTCTGAACTGGCCTTTGCTAGTCTCGTCGTACGTGGTGTACGTGACCGCGTTCTTGTCGATCGGAAATTCCAACAACTTTGTGCGACCGTGTGTACGCAAAACAAGTTTGAGCCAACATCCGTCAGAAAAAATCCTAGGATTTTGTTGTTGGAATGTCCGATCAATGTCCGACCGTGTGTACGGGGCATTACAGTAGGAATTTAGGAAACAGTCTGTGAACAGACAATCCCCTTCCAACAATCGAACCATGTGTATGAGGCTTTAGACTCCGTAATAACAGAGTTAAGCTAAAAAACACTACTGCAGTAAAACACTTCAGAATGCAGATACTTACAATTATCCTCATTTGTAATGAGCTGAACGTACCAGGGTTAAGTTCAAGGAAGGTTTGAGGACAATATTACTGACCTTCAGGCACTGAATTCAAACCCCACTGAAGTTAATGTTAAAAAAAAAACAAATAGCCATGTTACTAGACAAATAGGCAAGGAATGGTCAAACAAATGACAAGGTAAACTGGGTACTACCCTGGGAAATAGAGTACCAAAGCAAAAAAAAAAAAGAAAAGAAAAACTTACCTTTGGTAGGGAGCAAACAAATTGCCAGTAAGTGACAGCTTCCGGCTGCTTCATTTGAAAAGAAAGTGGCCAGGGATTTCATGGTAGACCCCAGACCACAAAGACAAAGATGGCACTGATTCCCGTTGAAATTCCATTAAAGTCCATTTCAAGCTGATATGGATTTTAGGGGGGTATCCCAATGAAATTCAACATAAAAAGTTGGCCCCCTCACCTGAGCATGCAGAAAATGGGGTATGTGGGCACAACCAACCCTCCTGAACTGCACCAGGCCAAGTGCCCCTCAACATGGGGAGGGGCACCTATCCTTGTATGCAAGCCAGCCTGTCTTTGAGGTGTGGGGTTCTGGAAGCCCTTCTTAAAAATAGCTACAATCACCAGATACAAATCACCTCCACTTAAATAAGTACCCCTACAGGGAGAGAGGTCTCCTGAGTGAAATCGATGACCAAATATGGACATGATCATATATGGTTGGCCAATCCAATGTTTTTTTTTTCTTTCAGCAAATCATTGGGCATTGGTTATAAAAGTTAATAAGGATTTTCATGTCTTTTCCCCTTAAATTTTGGGGAGGATTTGGGGAGATTCCATTACATTTTATTTGCTTATTTCATGGGCTTCATGGGGTCCTGAAGGGTCTGGTATAAATTTTGGAAAGGGACACCACACTATTTTTTGCACGAACTGTGCCCCTTTTTGTTTTGTTTTTTATTATTATTATTATTATTATTATTGAATCCTTCCACATGCACAAGATACATGACAGCTGTATGGATGGTCAAGAACTTCACATAACTTCCTATACATGACAAAATAGGCATACTCCAAGGCATGCCTCACACAATGTGATAGTGATTGTTTCTGATTACAAAGTGGCAATCCCAAATACTCCCAAAAAATAAGGAGTAAGGTCCCCCGTTCTCCTGCCCTTTCGTTTACATTCAAATGTCAATTGGGAATCCCCAGCTGACAGCTGAATGGGCCTGGTGGAGATGACACACTGGTTGTTAGGATTCTGACATCCACCAGCATGATAACAAATAGAAGCCTTGAGCAGGAAGCTGTCATATATAGCAGTGGTAGTAATGATGCTAAATTCATCAAATACTGCTACAGCCAGAAGTTTGATCTGGCCCAACACCCATTTAAATCAGCCTGTTCTGCGGAACCGTTTGAACAGCTGAAATTAGGTCTGAACCAGGGTTCAGGTCGAACCTTGAGCTCATTCCTAATCCTCATAAATATCATCCCTCACAGTGAAGTCCAGAGTACATCTGGTAACACAAGTAAACAGCTGAAGGGATCCAAGGCCCAACGACAAAGAGCCATCTCACTGGAACTAAAGCACTCTAAAAGCAATCAGGAAGGGACTTCCCACATTAACCGAAATAAAAAGAAGACAGGGGCGCACCAGCCTTGTGCATTAACTTTTAAAACATTTATTAAATAAAAATGGTAAAAGAAATAACTCACAAGCGATTGGAGGAGGAGGCACAACATAAAATCGCACCGGTAGACAGCCTGCGATTTGGGATGAGCGAAACCTTCCAAGGGTCGTGGAGGAACGCAAAGGCACTGCATAGCTCTGAGGAAGAGGGGACTCTCCCCTCGAAACGCGTTAGCGGATTGCAACGTCTGTGCGTTCCTCCACGACCCTTGGAAGGTTTCGCTCATCCCAAATCGCAGGCTGTCTACCGGTGCGATTTTATGTTGTGCCTCTTCCACCAATCGCTTGTGAGTTATTTCTTTTACCATTTTTATTTAATAAATGTTTTAAAAGTTAATGCACAAGGCTGGTGCGCCCTTGTCTTCTTTTTATTTCGGTTTCTACTAGGATCCCCATCCTTGAGGGCAGCAAGGCCTGTGTTTACGTACTATATATGGTGATCCACCTGTGCACAGGAGTTGATTTTTTCTCTTTTTGCTACTGACTTCCCACATTAGCCTGATCTTCTGGAAAAGCTGTGTGCTATGTAAGTTGCTGTAAGTTGCAAACCAAAAGGCCTGTTTACATGTTCTACATAATATTTTTTTAGCTGATCTTTTCAGTAAGGTCTTTTCATTTTAAATGCAAGTTTCTTTAACCCCTTTGGCGCTGGCTGTACACAAATATGCGGCCTCTGGGCACCTGGTCCTTAGTGCCGAAGAGCTGCATTATTACACAAATCGCCCCACTACACCTGTGGCAAGAGTGCGTGTGCAGCAGGCTCCTGGCACAGTTACCATCGCTTTACCGAAAGCTCCTGATCGTTCCTTGCTGCGTAACCGCCATGACAGCTAATCATGGCAGTCACGTGATCTTAGGCCGCGTCCCGCCTCCTGGAATCATAAATCTCTCTTAAAGGGCCGGGAGGCGCCATCGCCAAGAGGTTAACATACATAAATTCAGTATATTACAAAAAACATTGACTTTTCTTTTTACATCTCTGCAAAAACAGTTAAAGAAACGTAAAGAAGCTACAAGTGTACCAGCCGGTTTTCTTAAATAAGTTATTGAATTTGTGGAACATGAAAATACTGTATTAAACTGCTTCTTAATTATTCACTGAAGTTATAAGGTGCTGTTTACATAGAAGGTAATGGCACATAGGACAACATTAATGGATGTTTATTGTTTTTTTTTTTTAAATCACAGCAATTTACCCTGTGAATGTGTAAGTACATTCAGTCTGTGCGAATGGGAAAAAAATAAAAAAAAGAATGTTATTAGGTTACTTCCTGTGTTGGTCAAATGATTCTCATTGATTTAATACAGAATATACTAAATTTGATCACTAGTAAGTATCATTGGTATTTTTTGAGGTACATCCATTGACCAAATGTGGCATTTGTAAATGAAAACAATTGACCGAAACAGGAAATAGCCTATTAACATTTATTGGGTTTTTTTTGCTGCATTCACACAGAATAAATGTAGTGGTACATTCACTGGGCAAATAAGTATGCATTTTTTTTATAAACACACCTCTAGCTATTTCACGTGTTTTCAAGGAACTCTCAGCAAAAGGCAAAGATGTTTTCAGGCCACTTTGTCAGTCTCCAGATTGTGAAAACAAAAATAAAAGGAACAATACTTTTTCAATGCGCAAGGAAACAATAGGTTATACATAAAACATTGTTTCCATAGGATGCATATGGTTAAGATATAGAGATATTTCTGCATGGGAACTGCCCACAAACTTTTGGAACTATATTAATCCTATCATTATAATAATAATAATAGGAAGACAAATATATGAAGGGAAAAAAAAAACGAATGTGCAAAACCAGACTAACTCAAATAAACAAAGATAAAGATGGGAGAAGCTGCCGACATATAAAAGTGTTCCCACACAGAAATGAAATGAGTAAATAGGTATGTGGCGCTAACTAAAAATAAATAAACAATAGTAGGTATGATAACACACTAAATGAATGACACTTCTAAAACGTGCTAATACTGATATACCGAATGCTCAAATGCTAATAATCTCCAATATAATAAAACAATAGTAAGCATTCACAATGGTACTAAACACAAATAAATAAATATTGCTTCCACAACTGTGCTAAAAGATAAGGTGCTGAATAGTCAGGTGCAAAAAATCTTCAACATCATGATTAATATAATAATAACAGATATTTCTAATAAAGTGCAAACAAAGCAATAAAGTGCAAAAGTGTTCGCAGATTGCTGGTGGTATGATCAAAGTCCAAAAATATCTGAGGAACAGTTCATATAAATGTTAATAACGGGTATTTCTTTATTAGAAATACCCGTTATTAATATTTACTCATACCTATTAACTCAATAATAAGACAAACTTTTGTTGTTCCCTTAGCCTGACTAAAGCAACAAAACAAATAAGGGGACTATAATGAAAAGGTAATGCTAAATGTGCAATTCGTGCCAATAAAAGTAAAATAATCCCAGATAAGTAAAGTTGCTATGGAATCCTACCCAAACACAAGGTTTTTAATTTGAGTCGCATACTTTTGGTGACATTGAATATCCATATCCAAAGAGATATATTCTAGCCTACTGATTATACAATAAAGGACAGGTTGTTCTGGGAAGCAATTTGATAAGCAATGAAATCAACATTCCAAACAACAATTACTATATACAAGCAGATTTTCAAGTACTAATGCTCTAAAAAAGGGGAATTATTGGATACTTGGGTAGTTGCTTATTTACAACTGCAACTCCCCAACAAGCCTCAACTAGCAGTGCTTGTTGCTGTCTCATGTACATACCGTCTCATCAGATGTCTAAGGTAAGATTTATCCATTTTTATCCATAGTCAATGTCCGTCGTCGTTTTTTTGAAATATAACATGCAATGTAAAAAATTGACCTGTAGTTATGTCTCATCACTGTTTTGGCATCCTATCGCTGGATGTTTCTCTGTCTTTCCCCTAAGGTGTGGGGTGATTTTCTCTTCCTTGCTGGATTTGATATCTACCATGCGGGTCTCCTTTCTGAGAGCACAGCTTTTCTCTCATTCCCCCGTCCCTTCACAGCTCCAGGTGGAAGAATAGTGGACCTTCTGGTAATCGTATTTGGTTGTTGTTATCAATTATACATATTGCTACACATCCAACTCTAATCCATCCTTTAGCCTCACCACCACTCGGGTGGAAGTGGGCAAAATTTTTGTGCAACCAATTATACTTTCCTGTGCATCTCCAGAAGAATTAAGATTTTTTCATCGAGAACAATAGCACAGCTATTTCAGATTGATGGTGGTCATCTTTATGGACTACATAGGTTCTATGAAAAGGTTTCTTTGTTGATTTCAGTTGAATACTATTTATATATATATTGATGCTCGTTATATTTGTGTATTATGTTTTGTTTTTAAATGTCTGTTAATACATTTTTCATATTTTTTTATATATCACCTTTGAGGTGTGACTCATTAAAAGTCCCGTGGGCTAAATATTTTTTGTTGTGTGCATTATACTTATGTCTCCTTATCTCTACGCACCCTTCTACTAAGCTTCTTTAAACCTTTAAAAATACTCCATAAAAGGGAAGATCAGAAACCAGACCAAGTTAGCAGCCATCAAAGGGGAATACTGGAAGTCATAAAATAGTAAAAGTTGGTGAGACACAAAATATTTCTGTTCAAGAGGAATATACTGTAATGGACATCAATATTTCCTTTGTATACTAACAAATAAAGAATATATATTGTATGTACTGTATCAGGTATGTATGATCGAATTAAACATGTTTGGCAATTTCCTTCAGTTTAACAAGGCACTTTTTCAATATTACTATAATATGGGCTTACAGACCACAATATGCCTGAGGAGCAATTCCTCTGGAGGGGGTATGCAGATTAGTGGGCTGCCCTGAGTTTCCCAAAGTCCTTGCAGTTTTTCCAGCTGATGGTGGAAGTTCAAAGAAGCTGGCATAAGAGACACCCTGTAAGGGGAAATCTACTATTTTCCAGTGCACAAAGCAAGGTCCATAATGACATGGATGAGCGAGTTTGTGGTGAAGGAACTTGACTGGCCTGCACAGAGTCCTGACCTCAACCCGATAGAACACCTTTGGGATGAATTAGAGCGGAGACTGCGAACCAGGCCTTCTTATCCACATCAGTGCTTGACCTCACCTAGTAATTAAATAGAATATGTGGGGTGTTTTTGGTAAGCAATAAATGTACTAGGCAACAAAAGATAATAATAATTAGAAAAAAGCATAGAGCAAGAAAATAAAGACAATAATGGGACAGGACAAAGCCACTACTAGAATTAAGTTCTACTGTCATGGTCTGGGGTCAGAGGCCAGTAACTGTAACAGTAGAGAGGTTTACAGGTGGTCAGCTGGAAATGTACAAGGAGATCCCCCTAGCAGATGATGCAGGCTCACCACACACACAGGGTTTAAGCATTATCCAGTAATCACCAGAGCTCCTGATGGTGGAGATCATGTGGTGGCCCTCAGGACCCCCCACCAGGAGGTGAGATAGCCAGGGTCCAGGAAAAGATATAGCATGTAGGGATCAAGCAGAAATGTAGTCAGTAAACAGAGGTCAGTAACAAGTAGTAGCTGGATCAGATCAAACAAGAAGTATAGTCAATTAACAAGCCAGGGGTCAGTAACGCGTAGTAGCAAGGATATGGGCAGCAGCAGGTGTACAAGGAGCAAGATATCAGCTGGAGAGAGCACAATAATCGGGCAAACAGGAAATGCAGAGGCATGGTTTAAATCAGGAAGTTCATGGAAGGAGAAAAAGGTTTCAGGTCCAGACCCAGTACTTAACATTTACATTTATTATTGGCTCCCATGCTTATCCAAAAGGATTCTGGAGTGGAGAGCAGATAACTGAAAGGGTTTACAAAGTGAAGCTTCCAAGTAAGAGTTAGGTCGGTAATGGAGAATATGAAGATGCAGATTACAGTCCAGAATTTTCTAACCTTTGATAATAGCTGGCCTCCAAATTTAATGCATGGAGACTGTGTGAATATATTGACACAAAATATAAGGTTCATTCCTAACCCGGCTCAACTGATCTCAAAAGCCTTCAGAGGGAAGGACTAAATATAAATGAGAGATTTTTTTTCATCGAGTATCCTGGTACACGACTTATAAAATAATGTCATGGAAGCAATAACTTTGATCTATGTGCAATTGTTTTGAAACTAAAGAGACACTAGATTAAATCAGAAAGGATTGGATTCAAGCATGTGGTATTCAGACCAATACTTTTAACCAAAATTGTTTCCAAAAGATTATATATGCTTTTCAACATATTTTATGAATGATATTTAACTGTAAAATACTTGTTTAGACACATTAAAGCAGCTGGAAAAAGCATTGGCAGAGTAAGTGAAGGGACAGTGGAAACATAATAGAAGTGTGAGGAGAGTATTTGTTTCATGCATAAAATGAAAATCTATTGCAATCAGTTTATGTTGCCTTGGGAAGAGGAAGAGGGTGTTTTGAAAGCTTTCTCTACAATCAATTTATTAGCTAATAAATGGTATCTGCCTAAATCCAAATTTACAGCCTAGTTTAAACAAATTACTTTACTTTCTTTAAGATTATAGGTTAAATTCTTTTTCTTTATCTATACTTAAACTCTGTTCACTACTAGCATACACACTTTGGCAGAATTATTTTGGGGCTACACTCTTTATGTGAGTCTATGAGAGGGAGCAACTCAATGAAAGCAATTTTTAGAATGGACCTTAAAGGTGCCAAACAGTCTATAATTTTCTATAAAACAATACAAGTTTATTAGTACAAAACTGTAAAATGTATGTGTTAATGCACATAATGATATAATATAAACACATATGTCCTGTGTAGATTCATATCAGCAAGAACGTACAGCTCCCCCAACTTGTATTATCACCCCTTGATAACCCAAGCTACAAATTGTTTGATGCATGTACCAAAACATTGATTCACATTAAGGTTAAATTCAAGTAGTAAATAATGAGATGGGATGTTAAAGGGTCTCAAAGCCTCAACTAGTTTCATATGAATGCCCTGATTTTTCAGGAGTTCTGTGGTTTGATTTTGGCACATTTAGCACAGATGGCCTTTAGATTTAAAGGTCACATTTAACACAGATGGCCTTTAGATTTAAAGGTCATTAATATTTAGTTGGATTGTTCAATTAATTAAAAGAAACCTCATATGGAAGTGTCATGAAGCCTGAATGCTAATCTGAGTCATTAGGCAAGTAAAGAGGTTGTACTTGTGACTATAAAAGCACCAGAGTGAGGGAGTGTGCAAGTCAGGAGGGATTATTCAGTATTGCTACATTCCCCTGCTAATCTTTAGCAAGCAGTCGATGAAGAAATGGGAGAAAAACATGCCATACTTAACCAAGGGGAAGAGAATGAAATGGTGAGCAAACAGTTCATTCTTTGTATATATAAAAAATTACTGAACATAGAAGCTTTTCATGGAACATTTTACATAACTGACTTTAGAAGAACGTTTGCTTTAATGCCACACTCAGCATATCCATAGCTGATAAACATTGATAATCAGCTTTACAAAGCATACAAAAGCTACCTATTATCACAATATTATACCTGTTATGTAATATATTGAGAAATTATCTGAAATACTAGATGTGATTACCTTGTTCCTCACATTGTATGTTATTAAGTTTGTTGATTGTGCTCTTCACGTATTGTATTGAATTTTTTAACCCTTTTACATGCAATATGCATTTGTTTTATGACAAACATACAACCTATCTGTAGACTGACCACGTGACACAATCAACTACAATATAGCCAGATCAAAAACTAAAAAAAAAACGAAAACAAAAAAAACCCCAAAGATGCTAATATTATATCTTGATTTTTTTTTTTTTGTTACAAAATGCAGTATTTGCGTGATACTTGTCTGTTATCCTACTTGAATATTTAATGTATCCTATTTTCTTATGGAAAATGCAGCAATAGTAGCGAGACTGCAGAGTGGAGAGAAGAGAGTACATTCGCATTCTACTGACCACATTTCTGAAAAATAAAAGAAAGCCAACAATGCTTGATCCCATTAAAAGCAGACTATGATAGAATTACCTGTTCTATTTAAAATATATGATGTGTTTTTAAGATAATTGCAGCTTACCTAAGGTGTCTACCTAGTAGTATTGTTATTGGACCAATTGTCATCTTCACCATATGGCTAGTTTAAAAATATTAATTGTAATAACTTCTTCAAATGTATGTATAAATTGTTATTGATAATTATTAAAAATACGTGTAGAAAATGGTTTCGCTATAATCAGAAAACAACGATTAGTTGTCTAAGAAAAAAACCCTGCATGGAAATATTTACTTTTGTATGACCTGGTTACATAGTTACATAGTTACATAGTTAGTAAGGTTGAATAAAGACACCAGTCCATCCAGTTCAACCTGAGTGAGTGTGGGTCTACAACCCTGAGCTTTGAGGGTCGTAGAGACCCCAAATTGGGACCCACCCCACTACTGGTCAAAATTTGGGGCTCCTAGGACCTATAGTTCTAGAGATATGGGGCTCCTTGTGCAGCCTGTCAGAAGCTACATACACAGCAGCCAGTTTAAATACAAGCTGGCACACTCTGTTTTCAGCAGACTGAGATGATGAGATCACAGTGCCTCTCCTCACTTTTTGTCAGAGGCACTGAGCTCAATGGACAGCTTGGAGCCTTGGACCAATGGTAAAGTACCATTGGCCCCAGCTGTCTAATAACAATTCTGCAGTGAGAGGCTGTCCTCTCACTGCAGTGTCATAGAAGGGGGCATGTGTCTAAAAGACACATGCTCCCTTCCAGCCCAGCCCTCTTAACCACTTCAGCCCCGGAAGGTTTTACCCCCTTCCTGACCAGAGCACTTTTTACAATTCGGCACTGCGTCGCTTTAACTGCTAATTGCGCGGTCATGCAATGCTGTACCCAAACGAAATTTGCGTCCTTTTCTTCCCACAAATAGAGCTTTCTTTTGATGGTATTTGATCACCTCTGCCGTTTTTATTTTTTGCGCTATACACGGAAAAAGACCGAAAATTTTGAAAAAAAATGATATTTTCTACTTTTTGTTCTAAAAAAAATCCAATAAACTCAATTTTAGTCATACATTTAGGCCAAAATGTATTCGGCCACATGTCTTTGGTAAAAAAAATGTCAATAAGTGTATATTTATTGGTTTGCGCAAAAGTTATAGCGTCTACAAACTAGGGTACATTTTCTGGAATTTACACAGCCTTTAATTTATGACTGCCTATGTCGTTTCTTGAGGTGCTAAAATGGCAGGGCAGTACAAAACCCCCACAAATGACCCCATTTTGGAAAGTAGACACCCCAAGGAATTTGCTGAGAGGCATGTTGAGCCCATTGAATATTCATTTTTTTTTGTCCCAAGTGATTGAATAATGACAAAAAAAAAAAAAAAAAAAAAAAAAAATTACAAAAAGTTGTCACTAAATGATATATTGCTCACACAGGCCATGGGCATATGTGGAATTGCACCCCAAAATACATTTAGCTGCTTCTCCTGAGTACGGGGATACCACATGTGTGGGACTTTTTGGGAGCCTAGCCGCGTACGGGGCCCCGAAAACCAAGCACCGCCTTCAGGATTTCTAAGGGCGTACATTTTTGATTTTACTCCTCACTACCTATCACAGTTTTGAAGGCCATAAAATGCCCAGATGACATAAAACCCCCCCAAATGACCCCATTTTGGAAAGTAGACACCCCAAGCTATTTGCTTTGAGGCATGTTGAGTCCATGGAATGTTTTATATTTTGACACAAGTTGCGGGAAAGTGACAAATTTTTTTTTTTTTTTTTTTTTTGCACAAAGTTGTCACTAAATGATATATTGCTCACACAGGCCATGGGCATATGTGGAATTGCACCCCAAAATACATTTAGCTGCTTCTCCTGAGTACGGGGATACCACATGTGTGGGACTTTTTAGGAGCCTAGCCGCGTACGGGACCCCGAAAACCAAGCACCGCCTTCAGGATTTCTAAGGGCGTACATTTTTGATTTTACTCCTCACTACCTATCACAGTTTTGAAGGCCATAAAATGCCCAGATGACATAAAACCCCCCCAAATGACCCCATTTTGGAAAGTAGACACCCCAAGCTATTTGCTTTGAGGCATGTTGAGTCCATGGAATGTTTTATATTTTGACACAAGTTGCGGGAAAGTGACAAATTTTTTTTTTTTTGCACAAAGTTGTCACTAAATGATATATTGCTCACACAGGCCATGGGCATATGTGGAATTGCACCCCAAAATACATTTAGCTGCTTCTCCTGAGTACGGGGATACCACATGTGTGGGACTTTTTAGGAGCCTAGCCGCGTACGGGACCCCGAAAACCAAGCACCGCCTTCAGGATTTCTAAGGGCGTACATTTTTGATTTTACTCCTCACTGCCTATCACAGTTTCGGAGGCCATGGAATGCCCAGGTGGCACAAACTCCCCCCAAATGACCCCATTTTGGAAAGTAGACACCCCAAGCTATTTGCTGAGAGGCATGGTGAGTATTTTGCAGCTCTCATTTGTTTTTGAAAATAAAGAAAGACGAGAAAAAATTTTTTTTTTTTTCTTTTTTCAATTTTCAAAACTTTGTGACAAAAAGTGAGGTCTGCAAAATACTCACTATACCTCTCATCAACTAGCTTGGGGTGTCTACTTTCCAAAATGGGGTCATTTGGGGGGGTTTTGTGCCACCTGGGCATTCCATGGCCTCCGAAACTGTGATAGGCAGTGAAGAGTGAAATCAAAAATTTACGGCCTTAGAAAGCCTGAAGGCGGTGCTTGGTTTTCGGGGTCCCGTACGTGGCTAGGCTCCCAAAAAGTCCCACACATGTGGTATCCCCGTACTCAGGAGAAGCAACAGAATGTATTTTGGGGTGTAATTTCACATATTCCCATGGCATGTTTGAGCAATATATCATTTAGTGACAACTTTGCGCAAAAAAAAATAAAAAAAATAAAAAATTGTCTCTTTCCCGCAACTTGTGTCACAATATAAATTATTCCATGGACTCAACATGACTCTCAGCAAATAGCTTGGGGTGTCTACTTTCCAAAATGGGGTCATTTGGGGGGGTTTTGAACTGTCCTGGCATTTTATGCACAACATCTAGAAGCTTATGTCACACATCACCCACTCTTCTAACCACTTGAAGACAAAGCCCTTTCTGACACTTATTGTTTACATAAAAAAATAATTTTTTTTTGCAAGAAAATTACTTTGAACCCCCAAACATTATATATTTTTTTTAAAGCAAATGCCCTACAGATTAAAATGGTGGGTGTTTCATTTTTTTTTTTCACACAGTATTTGCGCAGCGATTTTTCAAACGCATTTTTTGGGGAAAAAACACACTTTTTTACATTTTAATGCACTAAAACACACTATATTGCCCAAATGTTTGATGAAATAAAAAAGATGATCTTAGGCCGAGTACATGGATACCAAACATGACATGCTTTAAAATTGCGCACAAACGTGCAGTGGCGACAAACTAAATACATTTTTAAAAGCCTTTAAAAGCCTTTACAGGTTACCACTTTAGATTTACAGAGGAGGTCTACTGCTAAACTTACTGCCCTCGATCTGACCTTCGCGGCGATACCTCACATGCATGGTGCAATTGCTGTTTACATTTGACGCCAGACCAACGCTTGCGTTCACCTTAGCGCGAGAGCAGGGGGGACAGGGGTGCTTTTTTTTTTTTTTTTTTTTTTTTTTCTTTATTATTATTATTTTTTTATCTTATTTTTAAACTGTTCCTTTCATTTTTTTTTTTTTTAAATCATTTTTATTGTTATCTCAGGGAATGTAAATATCCCCTATGATAGCAATAGGTAGTGACAGGTACTCTTTTTTGCAAAAATTGGGGTCTATTAGACCCTAGATTTCTCCTCTGCCCTCAAAGCATCTGATCACACCAAGATCGGTGTGATAAAATGCTTTCCCAATTTCCCAATGGCGCTGTTTACATCCGGCGAAATCTACGTCATAAAATGCTCGTAGCTTCCGGTTTCTTAGGTCATAGAGATGTTTGGAGCCACTCTGGTCTCTGATCAGCTCTATGGTCAGCTGGCTGAATCACCGGCTGCATTTTCAGGTTCCCTGTTGAGACAGGAGAGCCAGAGAAAAACACGGAAGATGTTGGGGGGGGGGGGGCATTCCCTCCCACTGCTTGTAAAAGCAGTCTAGAGGCTAATTAGCCACTAGGATTGCTTTTACATGAAAGCCGACCGCTGGCTGAAAAGAATGATACCAAGATGATACCTAAACCTGCAGGCATCATTCTGGTATAACCACTCAAAGTCGTGAATGGCATACCTGAAGACAAAAAAATGGTTAACAATAAAGCACAGTAAACGGTAAGGTATAAAAAATTGCATACCTGAAAAGCAAACATGATAAAACATAATAACAATAAAACATTGCAGAATAGAATACAGTAAAAAAGAGCAGAACAATAGAGAGAGAATAGAGAGAGAGAGAACAATAAAACGACAACTATTTTTATTTTATATTTTTGTTTGTGTTTTTTTTTTTTTTTTTTTTACACTTTTTTTTGTAACTAACTTTTATAACTGTAACCGGTTCCAGGTTCGGGTCTCTCAAAATGCGATGGCATCTCGGGAGACCCTGTGAAAGTGTGCCTAGTCTGTGCAATGCTGTACCCTACGCTAATACTCAACTAGTGCATGGTAGCGTTCAAAACATTCACCAATGCAAAGACCAGGATTGTCAGGACAGGAGGGACAATAATAGCGGGTGTCACGCCTATATCCGCGCTAGCTGCAGACACAACATCTTTTTTGGGGGGTTCGTTGGGTAGGGGTACTCGGGAGGACATAAAGAAAATGCCTCTCATGCAGCCGACTGCATTTGGTTGGGGATGTGAATGGGGGAAGTACGGGCGCTGCAGAAGCGGTGGGTTCCCAATTAGGATTGGCGAATGCAGCAGGAAGGGCACTATGGGCACGACGGGGCTGTGTTTGTCTTTTTGGTGGCAGCGGGACACTACTTGTGCTTGCCACCTCACCAGCTTGAACTGCACTTATGTGACTCGCCACGTCACCAAGTGTTACTGCAGTGCTGGTTTGACTACGACCGGGGTGTACTAGGCCGCTGGTGCTTGCCAGTTCACCAAAACGCTACCAAAAAAACTGTTAGCGATCGCAGGGATCCGGCCTGACTCTGCGAACGCTGCAGTTATGCGTTTAGTGTTTTGTAAGTGACAGTGATCGATCGATACTGCACTTGGGTGGGCTGGGCCGGGCCGGGCGGAGGGGCAAAACGCAGGTGCTAGCAGGTATCTGGGCTGATCCCGCTAACACTGCGTTTTTGGGAACCCTAAACTGCTGGGGACGCTAGTATAGATCTGATCGGATCAGATATTGATCCGATCAGATACTATACCACTAAGGGAGGCGTATGCTGCGTGCGTGGGTGTTAGCGGTACTGGCGCTAATCTGACCCTGCCTGGGGCTGGTGCTTGCCAGTTCACCAAAACGCTACCAAAAAAACTGTTAGCGATCGCAGGGATCAGGCCTGACTCTGCGAACGCTGCAGTTATGCGTTTAGTGTTTTGTAAGTGACAGTGATCGATCGATACTGCACTTGGGTGGGCTGGGCTGAGCCGGGCGGAGGGGCAAAACGCAGGTGCTAGCGGGTATCTGGGCTGATCCCGCTAACACTGCGTTTTCGGGAACCCTAAACTGCTGGGGACGCTAGTATAGATTTGATCGGATCAGATATTGATCCGATCAGATACTATACCACTAAGGGAGGCATATGCTGCGTGCGTGGGTGTTCGCGGTACTGGGGCTAATCTGACGCTGCCTGGGGCGACGCATATCACCGCCGGGCGATCAGGGGGCTAAACCTTTATTCGGTAATAAACGGCGGGTGCCCTGACACTATAAAAAATAAACGAACTAACCAGCGTCACCCGTAACAGTTATACGGTGATCAGTGGTGAAAGGGTTAACTAGGGGGCAATCAAGGGGTTAAAACATTTATTAGATAGTATATGGGGGTCCCTGTCGCTATAAAACACTGACGGCGAACCTAAATATTTACGTTCCTAACTAGCGTCACCAGCGACACTAATACAGCGATCAGAAAAATGATCGCTTAGCGACACTGGTGAGGGGGGGTGATCAAGGGGTTAAAACTTTATTAGGGGGGGTTAGGGGGGTATCCTAGACCTAAAGGGGGGTAATACTCACTGCCCTAACACTAACTGTCACAAACTGACACTATGCAGTAATCAGAAAAAAAAAAAAAAAAAAAATACTGCTAATGTCAGTTTGTGACAGGGGGGGGGGGGTGATTGGGGGGGGATCGGGGGGCGATCGGGGGGGGATCGGGGGTGTAAGGTATGCCTGGCATGTTCTACTGTGTGTGTGTGTGTGTTGTGCACTCACTTGTCTTCTCTCCTCGGCGCTGGAACGGAAACTGCCAGACCGAGGAGAGATGACATCACATCCTCTGCCTGTGTGAAACGACACACAGGCAGAGGAGGATTCCCATTGGCTGGGAGCGATCGCGAGGGGGGGGCCACAATCGGATGGTCTCCCCCTCGCCTCCCGACGCTCCCAGTCAAATGCCCGGGTACGGGTACGTGATTCTCCCTGCCCGTGCCATTCTGCCGCAGTATATATGCGGTAGGCGGTCGGCAAGTGGTTAATTAGAAGGAAAAAACATGGGTTTATGGATATAAGGTTCACCCATAATCCCATGTTTTTCTCACAGTTAAGAGGGAGAATGAGAATCTTCTGCTGCTGAAAAGGTTCAGTTTTAATCAAGCTAAATGATATATTATTATGGTATATGTTATAACATAATAATTAATTATTTATCTACAGTATTTACTGTGAAATTACTGGTTTGAAGTTATAACTTCAAACTTCAGTATTTTGTCCGTTAAGCCACCTGCTTGAGTACAGTTTTTGAAAATATAGTAAATTACTTTAAAAACAATATATAATAATTATTTGCATATTACTTATTTATGGTAATTAACCCCTTACCACCCAGGCCAATTCTGACACTTCTCTCCTACATGTAAAAATCATAATTTTTTTGCTAGAAAATAACTCAGAACCCCCAAACACTATATATATTGTTTTAGCAGACACCCTAGGGAATAAAATGGGGGTCGTTACAACTTTTTATGTAACATGGTATTTGCACAGCAATTTTTCAAACGTGTTTTTTTTTTAAAGAAGTTTCATGAATAAAAAAATGTAAAAAATAAAACACAAAAGTTAGCCCGATTTTTTTGTTTACTTTGAAAGATGATGTTACGCCAAGTAAATAGATACCTAAAATGTTATGCTTTAAAATTGCGCACACTTGTGTAATGGCGCCAAACTTCAATACTTAAAAATCTCCATAAGCGTCGCTTTAAAATATTTTTAGAGGTTACATGTTTAGGGTTACAGAGGAGGTCTGGTAATAGAATTATTTCTCTCACTCTAATGATCACGGCGTATGTAACCTGTGTGTATCTGGCTCTGATACTAGCTAGTGTCTTACCAGCTACTGACCTCACCGGATGTCCCTGACCAAAATATTTGCTTTACTTCACAGCTGCAAATTTTTTTTGTAATTTCTTTAGCTGCAGCATCTTTAAACTCGCCTGTCAAACTCGTCTATTGATTTCAATAGGGCCACTCTGCAGCTGCAAGCCAAATTTGCTTGCAGTAGCAGCATAGTCCAGCAATGTGAAACTACCATTCAGCAAAAAAAACAAGGAGGCAGCAGTAGCATCTCACGAACTCCTGTTAGCTGCTGTTATACCGCTAGTTGAAAAGCAATCCACCACTAGGGATGAGCTTCGAGTTCGAGTCGAACTCATGTTCTACTCGAACATTGGCTGTTCGCAAGTTCGCCGAACAGCGAACAATTTGGGGTGTTCGCGGCAAATTCGAATGCCGCGGAACACCCTTTAAAAGTCTATGGGAGAAATCAAAAGTGCTAATTTTAAAGGCTTATATGCAAGTTATTGTCATAAAAAGTGTTTGGGGACCCGGGTCCTGCCCCAGGGGACATGGATCAATGCAAAAAAAAGTTTTAAAAACGGACGTTTTTTCAGGAGCAGTGATTTTATTAATGCTTAAAGTCAAACAATAAAAGTGTAATATCCCTTTAAATTTCGTACCTGGGGGGTGTCTATAGTATGACTGTAAAGGGGCGCATGTTTCCTGTGTTTAGAACAGTCTGACAGCAAAATGACATTTGGAAGGAAAAAACTCATTTAAAACTAGCCGCGGCTATTGCATTGCCGACAATACACATAGAAGTTCATTGATAAAAACGGCATGGGAATTCCCCACAGGGGAACCCCGAACCAAAATAAAAAAAAAAAAATGATGTGGGGGTCCCCCTAAATTCCATACAAGGCCCTTCAGGTCTGGTATGGATATTAAGGGGAACCCCAGCCAAAATTGAAAAAAAAATTGACGTGGGGTTCCCCCTAAATTCCATACCAGACCCTTCAGGTCTGGTATGGATTTTAAGGGGAACCCCGCGCCAAAAAAAAAAAAAAAAACGGCGTGCGGTCCCCCTAAAAATCCATACCAGACCCTTATCCGAGCACGCAACCTGGCAGGCCGCAGGAAAAGAGGGGGGGACGAGAGTGCGGCCCCCCCCCCCTCCTGAACCGTACCAGGCCACATGCCCTCAACATTGGGAGGGTGCTTTGGGGTAGCCCCCCAAAACACCTTGTCCCCATGTTGATGAGGACAAGGGCCTCATCCTCACAACCCTGGCCGGTGGTTGTGAGGGTCTGCGGGCGGGGGGCTTATCGGAATCTGGAAGCCCCCTTTAACAAGGGGACCCCCAGATCCCGGCCCCCCCCCCTGTGTGAAATGGTAAGGGGGTACTTACCCCTACCATTTCACTAAAAAACTGTCAAAAATGTTAAAAATGACAAGAGACAGTTTTTGACAATTCCTTTATTTAAATGCTTCTTCTTTCTTCTTTCTTCCTTCATCTTCTTCTGGTTCTTCTGGCTCTTCTGGTTCTTCCTCCGGCGTTCTCGTCCAGCATCTTCTCCGCGGCGTCTTCTATCTTCTTCTCCTCGGGCCGCTCCGCACCCATCGCATGAGGGGAGGCTCCCGCTCTTCTCTTCATCTTCTTCTCTTCTTCATCTTCTTCTTCATCTTCTTCTTTCTTCTTCTCTTCTTCCTTCTTCTCTTCTTCATGTCTTCTCCGGGCCGCTCCGCAGCCATGCTGGCATGGTGGGAGGCTCCCGCTGTGTGACGGCGTCTCTTCGTCTGACGGTTCTTAAATAACGGGGGGCGGGGCCACCCGGTGGCCCCGCCCCCCTCTGACGCACGGTGACATGACGGGACTTCACTGTGGCATTCCCCGTGACGTCACAGGGAAGTCCCTCAAGTCACCGTGCGTCAGAGGGGGGCGGGGTCACCGGATGGCCCCGCCCCCCGTTATTTAAGAACCGTCAGACGAAGAGACGCCGTCACACAGCGGGAGCCTCCCACCATGCCAGCATGGCTGCGGAGCGGCCCGGAGAAGACAGGAAGAAGAGAAGAAGGAAGAAGAAGAAGAAGAAGAAGATGAAGAAGAAGATGAAGCAGAGAAGAAGATGAAGAGAAGAGCGGGAGCCTCCCCCCCATGCCATGGGTGCGGAGCGGCCCGAGGAGAAGAAGATAGAAGACGCCGCGGAGAAGATGCTGGACGAGAACGCCGGAGGAAGAACCAGAAGAGCCAGAAGAACCAGAAGAAGATGAAGGAAGAAAGAAGAAGCATTTAAATAAAGGAATTGTCAAAAACTGTCTCTTGTCATTTTTAACATTTTTGACAGTTTTTTAGTGAAATGGTAGGGGTAAGTACCCCCTTACCATTTCACACAGGGGGGGGGCCGGGATCTGGGGGTCCCCTTGTTAAAGGGGGCTTCCAGATTCCGATAAGCCCCCCGCCCGCAGACCCTCACAACCACCGGCCAGGGTTGTGAGGATGAGGCCCTTGTCCTCATCAACATGGGGACAAGGTGCTTTGGGGGGCTACCCCAAAGCACCCTCCCAATGTTGAGGGCATGTGGCCTGGTACGGTTCAGGAGGGGGGGGGGGCCGCACTCTCGTCCCCCCCTCTTTTCCTGCGGCCTGCCAGGTTGCGTGCTCGGATAAGGGTCTGGTATGGATTTTTAGGGGGACCCCACGCCGTTTTTTTTTTTTTTTTTGGCGCGGGGTTCCCCTTAAAATCCATACCAGACCTGAAGGGTCTGGTATGGAATTTAGGGGGAACCCCACGTCAATTTTTTTTTTCAATTTTGGCTGGGGTTCCCCTTAATATCCATACCAGACCTGAAGGGCCTTGTATGGAATTTAGGGGGACCCCCACATCATTTTTTTTTTTTTTTTTTGGTTCGGGGTTCCCCTGTGGGGAATTCCCATGCCGTTTTTATCAATGAACTTCTATGTGTATTGTCGGCAATGCAATAGCCGCGGCTAGTTTTAAATGTGTTTTTTCCTTCAAAATGTCACTTTGCTGTCAGACTGTTCTAAACACGGGAAACATGCGCCCCTTTACAGGCATACTATAGACACCCCCCAGGTATGAAATTTAAAGGCATATTACACTTTTATTGTTTGACTTTAAGCATTATTGAAATCACTGCTCCTGAAAAAACGGCCGTTTTTAAAACTTTTTTTTGCATTGATTCATGTCCCCTGGGGCAGGACCCGGGTCCCCAAACACTTTTTATGACAATAACTTGCATATTAGCCTTTAAAATTAGCACTTTTGATTATTCATGTTCGTGTCCCATAGACTTTAACGGCGTTCGCGTGTTCGAACGAATTTTTTTCCTGTTCGCATGTTCTGGTGCGAACCGAACAGGGGGGTGTTCGGCTCATCCCTATCCACCACAGATCACTTTTCAGAGGGCAGTAAGCATTACCTCAAATGTGGAGGAAACTTGAAACACATCATCCATTTCATACTCACCACCAACCAGGTCACTCCCCAGCCACTTCCAATGTTAGCCACCTCCCTTCAACTTATATCAGGTGATCATTTCCCAACCTGCAGATGACAGACCCTACTCCAAAAGATATCACGCCTAGTTACTCCCCCCACCCACTGATTGATATCCCTCCATGACCACCTCAC
This sequence comes from Lithobates clamitans, assembly GCA_037952925.1. Lineage (NCBI taxonomy): Eukaryota > Metazoa > Chordata > Amphibia > Anura > Ranidae > Lithobates > Lithobates clamitans. The sequence continues at coordinate 1,998,582 of JBBGZY010000160.1, forward strand.
ATCCCCCTGCTGACAGACATTTCTCCCCAGCCTGTCCCCACACACCCTCTAACCTGATCCACCCTCACACACCCAAATCCCCCAAAGAAAGAGACTTCCCCTCCCCCATGGGAGCCTTCCCTACCCACAGAATACAATGATCAGTGTTGCTAACCAAAGCTGGCAGCACTGATTGTGTTGGGAAAAACCTGATAGCCTGGTTGTACTCAAGTCGTTTACAAGATTGACTTGTGTACAACCAGCTAACCCATACATAAATCGACTATCGCTGGTCTCTGCCTAGTTGGCTTAATTTAAATCCATGTATGGCCCGCTTAACCACTACGCAGTCCCTAAACATCCTTCCACAAACCTTTACATTTTTCCTTCCCAGATTGCTTCATCCTCCTCACCTGTACATAGTGCCTGCTGTCATACCCTCCACACTCCTCTTTTGCACATACTGCTCACTGTCATACCCTCCACACTTCTCTCCTTTACATAGTGCCCACTGTCATACACTTTTCTCCTGTACATAGTGCCCACTGTCATACCCTCCTCACTTCTCTCCTGTACATACTACCCACTGTCATACACAGTGCCCGCTGTCATACCCTCCACACGCCTCTCCTGTACATACTGCTCACTGTCATACCCTCCACACTCCTCTCCTGTACATACTGCCCACTGTCATACCCTCCACACTTCTCTCCTATACATAGTGCCTGCTGTCATACACTTCTCTCCTGTACATACTGCCCGCTGTCATACCCTCCACACTCCTCTCCTGTACATACTGCTCACTTGTCATACCCTCCAAACTCCTCTCCTGTACATACTGCCCACTGTCATACCCTCCACACTTCTCTCCTATACATAGTGCCTGCTGTCATACACTTCTCTCCTGTACATACTGCCCGCTGTCATACCCTCCACACTCCTCTCCTGTACATACTGCTCACTTGTCATACCCTCCAAACTCCTCTCCTGTACATACTGCCCGCTGTCATACCCTCCACACTCCTCTCCTGTACATACTGCTCACTTGTCATACCCTCCACACTCCTCTCCTGTACATACTGCCCACTGTCATACCCTTCACACTCCTCTCCTGTACATACTGCTCACTGTCATACCCTCCACACTCCTCTCCTGTACATACTGCTCACTGTCATACCCTCCACACTTCTCTCCTGTACATACCGCCCACTGTCATACTCTCCACACAGGACCAACATATATTTTTTGGTCTCATTAGATTTTACACATGCAAATCTTCAAATCTGGGCCCCTTTTTTGGAGCGAGACCCCATATTTGTTGAAAACTGCCTTACCAAAGCCACTGTGCTTTATCATGAGCTAACTGATGTTCTGATTTGAATTCAGCATCTCTTGTCTACTTGCTCCAAGTTAAGTTAAAGACACACATGCATTCTTCTGTCAAATACTGGGATTATTCTCTTAATGGGATGTATGCATCATAAATAGTTGCCACCACAAATTAACAGCCATCTGTCAACTATTTGTCTTTTGCCTTCCAGACTGACTGCTAACATTGTTACCAACCTGACAGATTAGACAAACCTGCCCAGAGACTTCCCCCTCCTAGGGTGACAGCCACTGTATGTAATTTGAGATGCTGGGTAGGGGAATACAAGCATTACTTACCACCACTGTTTCAATCAAGGGTCCTGGTCAAAATGCATTCTAATACATGAGGGGGTGAGGGTCCAAAATAGATCTGGCATAGAGCAGGGAGCTGAGCATAATCTGAGACTTGAGTGGAGGAAATGGACACACTCCCCTCTACACAGTCTCATAGTGAAACATGCACAGCTGAGGCTGTCAATCACCTGCTGTGTGCTGGGGGGTGGGGTGGGGGGGGGCAGGGTCATCTCTTGGGATTGTCTAATGTTGGCATAGACTGTCAGAAATGCACATAGCAGACAGATGGGAGAGCAGACAGAAATCATAGTAAGTGCTTTGGATCAAAGCAAGTAAACCTATAGAAGGATATGCTTTATTAATTTATTATTTACAACCACTTTAAAGCAGACTTTCAATCACGGTTTCATCTTTTTATCTATTAAATCTTCTGCCCTTGTTGTTTTAACTGTTGATAGTAAAACTTTTTTTTTTCTGCTAGTAGATACCTTATACAGCCCACTTCCTGTTTCTTGTCTAGTCATTAGCCTAGGCTTAAGACATCATTCACAGATCTCTCTCTCACTCTCATGAGAGTTTGCCAGGGAGGGAGGGGGCGAGTCATAAGAGGGCCAATGAGAGCTGCAGAGCTGGAGGTGTGCCTCTGTGTGTCTGTGTAAATGCAGAAGGTGGCCAGCAAGCAGCTTCAGCCTGTCACAGTTAAAATGGTTGCAGTCAGACTCAGTGGATAGAGATTTGTGCAGCATATTTGACAAGTACAGAATCACAGTGTATAAAATAATATGCAAAGTGGTTGGAGGGAAGCTTCAGAATGACAAAGATGTTTTTATTACAAATGATGTGAGTAGACTGCAGTTCCTCTTTAAGCACTTTAAACTACTTCACGTATCATCAAAAGTAAAGGCCTGGTATAATTTATTGTAACACCTAATGTTATAATACACAGGTGGGGGTTATGAGGTGACAATATACAGATTTTTAACAAACTGTTTTTATCCAAAGCCAAAACGTATTTTAAGTTTTGAACTGTCTTGAGAGTTCTGTCAGTTTTTTTTATTAGTTTGTCTCTGTATTAATGAATATTGTCACCTGTGCAATAAATGATGGAAAATGAAAATTTGTATAGTCATCACTAGGGCAGGAGGAGAGGTCAACTCTTTCAATAAGGGCCCCTGTTCTGATAACGACATTCTAAGAGGGAATTTGCCCTCATGTAAACATTCTCTCTCAAATTCTGTGTCTATATGTATTCTCCTTAACTAGATAAAAAAAAAAAAAACTTGACAGATATTTTACCATTCCCTAATTTTAAACATGAAAAAAAAAACGTTGGGTTTTAAATTTACTTTAACTCATTTTTGTTCTCAATTTGCAGGAACTATTTGGTTACAAAACTGAAAGATGGCGAAGTATCCTGTGTCTAATTGGTTACATATTTTCACTGGGGTTCCTGAAGCTTCTCTTCTATTGGAAGCCTGAGCTGGATGTATGGTGTCATTGTGCCCCATGTAGTTTAGCAAAAGCTGATGTTGTTTTGCTCAAAAGAACTGTAAGTATATTTATTTGTCCATTGGTCTTTGTCAGTCTGTGGATCTAGGAGATAACATAATCATACTGAGCAATTGTGTAAAGTACAGTGACCAGATGTTTCCAGTTTCAAGAGATGATCACCTGCAGGCTGTTCCCTGATAAAATGACCCCTATTGTGTCCCTGGGACACAATGAAGTCCCTGGGAGCTGCATGTACCTCACAAGCAGTCTGAACTCCAGCCTCCCAGTCTGATCTCTGCAAAGCACTGGGTAATGGATTTTCTCAGCTGAATTTTCATTGGTGGAATCTCCTGTAGCCACTCCCCCAGTCCATTGTGTCTACTCCTCTCTGAATCTGTTGGGTTGTGAATTTTGTGCCTCTCTTGCCCTACAATACCTATATGTAGCAATAACTCTCGGTGGAGCTGCTGGTTTAAGCGGGCTTGTTACCTTCACTCTCCTTCCCTCTATTTCACCGGCACAGGGTCTAGGGTTCCGTTGAGTTTACCTCTGGACGATACAAGCACCAACACTTGAGTACGTTTTCAATGCATTATTGAACAATTAATGAAGGAAGTAGCAGGAAAGAGCCAGGAGGGAAACCGCAGGGAAAGCTCAAATACCTTTCTGTAGGATTCTTGACAAATGTCCTTTAGAGTTGAATATTACAGTAGAATGCGCTCGCCTTGTGGGACACACTCTTTGCTCGCCTGGATAGGCCTCTCTCATTTGCCTAGCAGCCAGTACGTAGCACGAACAAAAGTCTTTGCCACAGACTTGCTTGGGATGGACCCGTACGATCTTCTGCCACAGAATGTATTGGTCTTGCGGTGAATGTCAGTCACAGTGCTTGAAACTTTAAGCCAAACCCGGCAACACTATACTGTAAAGTTACTTTGGGATACGTCCTCCAACCGAGTCACCAGGCCCCTCTCCAGACCAGCACTCTGCATGATCCTTCCATGACGGGTCCTCCCCTGGGATCTACTTGGTTGTCCAGCTTCTTCACTCTGGACAGACAGCTTAAGACCATTCCTCGGCTGCTGTGGTAGGCCTCAGACAAGCTTCTGGGTCCACCCATGCGCCGCAGCGACACGGGCCTCTGCAACGGAGGACCACGAGGTAGCACTCTAACGCATACCTGTCGGCCAGGAGGGCCAGCAGGTGGCTGTAAAACGACCCTAAAACATGGCATCTGTCCCATAAATACCCTCTCCCAGAATCCCACTTGGAGGACCACCGAGTTGTCTCCGGGACAGAAGAGCATCCATACGCTTTGACACGTTGCCTTTCCAACACTAGCCGATAGTAACAACGACACCCACCGGCCCAGTATGGAAACACATGCAACGTCAGCCAAGCTGGAACAGAGGCAAATCTAACTTCCCCTAACAAGCAATTTACTAAATTTACCTATCAGATGGTAGATCGCAAATCTACCAGCACTACATATATAAAGCACAGGTAGGTGCTTACCAGCAGCAGAGCAAGGGTGAGAGCTTTACATTCCACTGCTGGGGTTGTACTATTCCTCATTTCATATCACCTCTACTAAAAATTAGGGATGAGCTGCTGATTTGGTCTGAACCCAGGTTCAGAATGGATTTTGCTTGTTTGGCAAACCACAGTCCATTATCCGGGGCCTCCTTATATCTAATGGGACTTCCAGATTTCAATAAGCCCCCCCCCCTTGCAGACCTCCACAACTACGAGGCCAAGGTTGCTGGAAAGAGGCCATGTCATCACCATTAGGTACAAGTTGCCTTGCCACAGGCATCCCTCTGTTACAAATTTCTGGGACCAATTGTTTACAGGGTGTCTCCAGAATATTTTTTTTTAAAATCTGGTAACCTTCGTGTAAAGTGTAATATTAAGGAAAAACAGACACCCTTAGGTTCTCCTGTATATACCAAGTGGTAGAGTAAGAAAATACCAGTGACACCTTCAGTTGGAAAACAACATTCCAAACAAGACCACAGCAAGGAACGTACGGAAGAGTTAATATTGAAAATGTCTGCTGCATTGTCTCTTCCGATAACTCATGTTTCACTGGAAATCCTTTATCATGTATTAAATGTTCATTTGTAATAATAAAAATGTTATAGACATGGTAAAAACATAGATATGCAATAAAATACTAGTTTAAATAATGAATATCTTATATTAATATTATTAAAAGTATCCTTTTAAAACATACTGCAAGATAACTTCCCAACATTGTGATACGCATCTGTATGATGTTCCACGCTCTGCTTTTCTGCAGTTTGTGCCAGAGTTGCAAAGTGACATCATTTTTGGGTAAGTTCCTCAGGCTTGTTTTCCTGACAAAGGGACATTTGAGGACATCTATGGAGCTTTATTGACAAATGTTGAGATCCCTCTTGAACGATGAGTTGTCCTAATCCACAATCAATATTGTTTGCTGACTGTGCAAGTTGTTGTTTTTTTAGAAAGCACATAAGGAAGCATGCTTTAAACGGATGTCATTTGAATGAGCCTCATGCATAACCATGCATGCAGTGAGGAAAAAATGAATATGCTGCACATAATAACCAATCAATTCCTGACAGAGACTGGGAAATAAAACACATTAGACTATTTGTTAGAGATAGCTTCTTCACCTGTGTATCTGTCTTCTGCCCTGTACACACGATAGGATTTTCCGACAACAAAATCCATGTTTTTTTTCTGACGGATGTTGGCTCAAGCTTGTCTTGCATACACATGGTCACACAAATCTTGTCGGAAATTCCGAATATCAAGAACGCGGTGACGTACAACACGTATGACGATCCGAAAAAAATGAAGTTCAAAAGCCAGTGGGGCTCTTCTGCTTGATTCCAAGCATGCATGGAATTTTGTGTGTCGGAATTGTGTACACACGATCAGAATTTCCAACAACGGATTTTGTTGTCGGAAAATTTGAGATCCAGGTCTCAAATTTTGTTTGTCGGAAATTCCGACGGAAAATGTCCAATGGAAGCCTACACACGGTCGGAATTTCCAACAACAATCTCCCATCGAACATTTGTTGTTGGAAAATCCTATCATGTGTACAGGGCATTACAGTTGCTATATAATTGACATGGGGGGGAGATTTATTAAAACTGGAGCACTCAGAATGCATGGTAGCCAATCAGCTTTTAAATTCAGCTTGTTCAATTAAGCTTTGACAATAAAACCTGGAAACTGATTGGTTTTATACAGAGCTACACCAGATTTTCCATGCTCCAGTTTTAGTAAATTTCCCCAAGTGTGTTTACCATTTTTTGTTAGAGCCTGGTACCAAAATGTTATTTCTGCTACACCTGATAACTATAAACAATAGAAGCATTTAGCATAGAATATATTACAGCATAACAAAGTATTAAAAGTACTGTGATATGGGGTAATTAAGCTCTTCTGGTAAATGTGGTTGTAAGTAAGATCAGGTCAGTTCACACTGTATTTTGAGTGTGAAATTTGAACCACCTTCAACCACTCTCTGTGTTCCTCTGGGTTCATCAACCCTTTTGTGGTTACCCACAGCAACCAAACCATTGTTGGTAACAATCATTAACAGATTACACATTTCAATGTGACAACTCCCAATACCATCAGTCCTGTCTTTAAAAGTGTCTCCGGGTACTTTACCATGTGCCTGGATGACAGACAGAATTTCTACTACTGCAACATCTATTCTGGGTCCTTCCTCCTTACAAAGTCTAGCAGGTGAGGCAGTATACACACCCCCTAATGACCACTGCTCAGCTGCACCTCGGACCGCATTTCACATCAGAAATGCTCTTTATGACTGCATCAGGCACAGAGACCTCTAACATGTCTGTTATTTCCAGAGTGCTTTCCACCCAAACCTGTATTTGGAAGCACCCTCACGGGGAATCGTGAGATCACTTGCCACACTGTTAATAAATACTGTACCAACCAACTCCATTTTTTGCCATTGTTACCCAGCACAGCCTGTACTAACTGGCTCTACCTATTAGTACTCTGCAGTACAGGGGGTCCCCGGGTTACAAACAAGTTAGGGACTGTAGGTTTGTTCTTAAGTTGAATCTGTTTGTAAGTCGAAACAGGTACATTTTTTAAGTGTAGCTCCAGCCAAAAAAACTATTTTTAAGCTTTTTGGATAGCATAGGGAAGGGTTAACACCCCTGTAACATTTGTTTTGCTGTGTGTGCCCCTGTTCAGAAGATTTCACCTCACTTTCTGTCCCAATGACAATTGGATTTTGAAAATTTTGGGTTGTTGTGGAAACAAGCCTTGGTGATAAAGCATCAGTGGAGGTACCTTTTCCCCATAATAGCTCTTACAGGAGTGAATTTCCCTTCCTAGGGGTAGATTTCCTCTCACTTCCTGTTGTCTCCCTCCGTTTGTAAGTAGGAGTCGTTTGTAAGTCGGATGTTTGTAACTAGGGGACCCCCTGTACCAACCTGTCTGTCTGTGATAGACACACCCAAATGTCCAGCAAATGTGCCTGCACCACTTCCAACAATGTATTAGACATTTCAATACATTCAATTGGAACCCTTCCCTTCCCTCCATTGGGCATAGCAGATGTCCAGTAACACAAGTACTTCCTTGCACCAATCATCCCAGTCCATAGTCACATAGTTACATAGTTAGTAAGGTTGAAAAAAGACACCAGTCCATCCTGAGTATCATCAGTCCCTACCCTCAAGGAGCCCACAATCCAAGGTCCCCAACTCACATTCATATTCTAGGGCAAATTTTTTTTTTTTGAACGGAAGCCAATTAACCTACCAGCATGTCTTTGGAGTGGGGGAGGAAACCAGAGTATCTGGAGAAAACCCACGCAGGCACGGGTAGAACATGCAAACTCCAGGCAGGTAGTGTCCTGGTTGGGATTAGAACCAGTGACCCTTTTTACTGCTAGGCGAGAGTGCTACCCACTACACCCACTACACCACTGTGCCGCCCCAATGTCAGAAAATCCCCAAGTCCATGGTGTTTCCATTATGGGTGCACCTCAGCACCACATCGCCTGCTCCAGGAGGAACCTAAAATTTTACAGCAAATAAAGGACATTTATCAATTTTACACATCACTTTGCGATAACACCTTTTCAACCATGGCAGGCATTTTTACCAGCCAGCTCTGGTGATGCTAATGATACACCCAGCTTTGCACTTTCATTTTTGGCAGGATGAATTACCTCCTTACCAACTGGGTTACTCATAGGGTGGGTGGACTGTTGCAAGTGTCATAGCCTTCACTTGATTGTACCATCTCACTTCTGCTGCACTTGCACTGCCCAATGCTCCCATGTGGCCAAGGGGCAACATTGAAATTTTTACATACTCTCCGACACCCCCTGCAGACAAAGCAGGATCCCAGTTGCTAGGGGTAATAGAAGACACTCCTCTGTGTTGACTATATCCCATGCAGGATGTCAGCCAAGGATGAGCCGAACAACCCCCGGTTCGGTTCGCACCAGAACCTGCGAACGGACCGAAAACTTTAGAACCCCATTGAAGTCTATGGAACTCGAACGTTCAAAATCAAAAGTGGTAATTTGCATAGTATTGTCCTAAAAAGGGTTTAGGGACCCGGGTCCTGCCCCAGGGGACATGTATCAATGCAAAAAAAACAGCTGAAAATCAGTGAGACAAATGGCATGGGTACCCCCCAGTCCATTACCAGGCCCTTTGGGTCTTGTATGGATATTTAGGGGAACCCCACACCCAAATTAAAAAAAGGAAAGACGTGGGGCCTCCAGGCCCTATATACTCTGAACAGCAGTATACAGGCGGTGCAAACAAGACAGAGACTGTAGGTTTGTTGTTAAGTAGAATCTGTTTGTAATTTGGAACTGGTACATTTTTAAAGTGTAGCTCCAGCCAAAAAATTTATTTTAAGATTTTTGCAAAACATAGGGAAGGGTTATCACTCCTGTGACATTTGTTTTGCTGTCTGTGCACCTCTTCAGAAGATTTCACCTCACTTTCTGTCCCAATGACAAATGTTTTTTGACAATTTGGGGTTTTTAGTGAAACAAGGATTGGTGATAAAGCATCAGTGAAGAGGAGACACGTTTTTCCCATATTCACTCTTACAGGAGAGAATTTCCCTTCCTAGGGGTAGATTTCATCTCACTTCCTGTTGTCTCCTTCCGTTTGCAAGTAGGAGTCATTTGTAAGTTGGATGTTTGAAAGTAGAGGTCTGCCCTATATACTCTGCAGAAATTGGGGCCTTAGGTGTTGGTGTTGCCACAACACTGTAAGCCCTCACAGTTACTCTTGGTAGGCGCAGGAACGGGCTCTGCTGTGAAATATGAGATCAAGAATTGTAATTACATGCCCCTGTTGAACAGGATCAGAAAAAATGGGCCTTTGGTGGTGGTGGTGCTGATGGCACAACACTGTAAGTCCTCACAGTTACTCTTGGTGGGTGCAGAAACGGGCCCTGCTGTAAAATATTAGATCAAGAATTGTAATTACATGCACCTGTTGTACAGGGGCAGAAAAATTGTGCCTTTGGTGGTGGTGGTGGTGGTGTTGCCACAACACTGTAAGTCCTCACAGTTACTCTTGGTGGGCGCTGGAACGGGCCCTGCTGTGAAATATTGGATCAAGAATTATAATTACATGCACCTGTTGAACAGGGGCAGGAAAATTGGGCCTTAGGCACTGGTGCCATAACACTGCAACCCTCTCAGATACTCTTATTGGAGCGCAGGAATGAGCCCTGCTGCAAAATATTGCACCAAAAATTGTAATTACACGCCCCTGTTAAACAGGGGCTGAAAAATTGGGCAATAGGCACTGGCGCTGGTGCCACAACACTGCAACCCCTCACAGATACTCTAGTTGGAGTGCAGGAATGAGCCCTGCTGCAAAGTATTGCATCAAAAATTGTAATTACACGCCATTGTTAAACAGGGGCTGAAAAATTGGGCCTTAGGCACTGGTGCTGGTGCCACAACACTGCAACCCCTCACAGATACTCTAGTTGGAGCGCAGGAACAAGCCCTGCTGCAAAGTTTTGCATCAAAAATTGTAATTACACGCCCCTGTTAAACAGGGGCTGAAAAATTGGGCATTAGGCACTGGTACTGATGCCACAACACTGCAACCCCTCATAATACTCTAGTTGAGCGCAGCAACGAACCCTCCTTGCAAAATATTGCATCAAAAATTGTAATTACATGCCCCTGTTAAACAGGGGCTGAAAAATTGGGCCTTAGCCACTGGTGGCGGCGCCCAGAACCAAAAATATTCTTACAAGCTATCAGCATGATCATTGAGGAGGAAGAGGATAGTCACTCAGCATAACAGGATAGTCACTCAGCATAGGCAGTCTTGAAGGGATCTGACATTTAAAAAAAAAATAATCGGTTACATCAGCATCAGGTGCTTGGCAGCTGGTGGTGATCCAAGACTGATTCATTTTTATGAAGGTCAGTCGATCGACCGAGTCGGTGGATCGGTGTGTGATCAGTTACAAAGCCTCCAGCAGCACTGAATGTGCATTCCGAAAGAACGCTGGATGCAGGACAGGCCAGTAGCTCAATTGCATACTGTGCAAGCTCTGGCCAGTGATCCATCCTCAAGACCCAGTAAACCATAGGATTTTCGGTGGGAAAAGTGTCCAAGTCAGATCTTGCCCTTAGGTATTCCTGCACCATGTAAAACAGACGCTGGCGATGGTTGCTGGAACCGATCATACCTTGGGGCTGCGGACTAAAAAATTGTCTGAACGCATCGGTCAGACGGCCACCTTCTCCACCTTCTTTGACTGACCAAAGCCTCAGCAACACGTTGTCAAGGAACAGGAGTTTGTAACCTCCTAGTCTCTGGGAATGCGTTGCACAGACCTTTCTGCAAGGCCTCCCGAAGATGAGTCTTTTGGACTGTAAATGATCCCTTAAAGACTGCTGCTGATGCTGAGTGCCAGGCTCCACCTCCATGCTGACACAATCCTAATCCTCCTCCTCCTCCTCTTCCTGTGTGATCGGCGGGCACGCAGGAACACTGTCTGAATAAAGGGGGCCTTGAGAGCTAAGGAAGTCCTCCTCTTCCTGCCTCTCTTCTGCCTCAAGTGCCCTGTCTATTATTCCATGCAGCATGTGCTTCAACAAGTGGACAAGGGGGACAGTGTCACTGATGCATGCACTGTCACTGCTCACCATCCTCGTGGCCTCCTCAAACAGTGACAGGACAGTGCATGCATCCCTGATCATGGCCCACTGGCATGGGGAAAAAACCCAAGCTCCCCTGACCCTGTCCTGGTGCCATAGTCGCACAGGTACTTATTGATGGCCCTCTGCTGCGTGTGCAGCCACTGCAGCATGGCCAACGTTGAGTTCCACCTGGTGGGCGTGTCACAGATTAGGCAGTTCTTGGGCAGGTAAATTCCTTTTGGAGGTCAGCCAGCCGAGCATTGGCATTATATGACCTGCGGAAATGCACACAGACTTTCTTGGCCTGCCTCAGGACATCCTGTAAGCCCGGGTACCTGCCCAAGAACCGCTGCACCACCAAGTTAAGGACTTGAGCCAAACAGGGCACATGGGTCAGTTGTCCCTGTCGGAGAGCGGAGAGGAGGTTGGTGCCATTGTCGCAAACGGCCATACCTGCCCTAAGCTGGTGTGGCGTCAACCACCTCTGGAACTGCCCCTGCAGAGCTTACAGAATCTCTGCCCCAGTGTGGCTCCTGTCCCCCAAGCACACCAGCTCAAGCACCGCATGGCATCTTTTTGTCTGCGTGCTTGAGTAGCCCCTTGAATGCCTAGGGAGCACCGCTGGTTGCGAAGACAAATCAGCACAGGAAGAGGCCATGGAGGAAGAAGAAGAGGAGGAGGTGGAGGAGAGGTGTGGCAGAATCACCACTAGTAGAATTTTGGAGGCGTGGTGGCGGAACAACCTCCAACACTACTGCACCCTGTCCTGCATCCCTCCCAGCTGCCAGAACAATCACCCAGTATGCGGTGAAAGATAGGTAACGTCCCTGTCCATGCCTGCTGGACCATGAGTCAGCGGTAATATGCACCTTACCGCTGACCGCTCTGTCCAGCGAGGCCAAGACATTGCCTTCCACATGCCGGTAGAGAGCTGGAATCGCCTTCAGTGAGAAAAAGTGGCGTTTGGGAACTTACCACTGAGGAACCGCACATTCCACAAACTCACGGAAGGGGGCAGAGTCTACCAACTGAAAAAGCAGCAGTTTAAGTGCAAGCAATTTAGCCAAGCTAGCATTCAACCACTGGGCATGTGGATGGCTGGGAGTGAACTTCTTTCAGCGGTGCAGCAGCTGGGGCAGGGAAATTTGCCTAGTACAACTACAATCTGACGTTGGTGTAGATTGCCCCCAAGTACATGGCTGTGACACACCTAATTCTACACTTTCATTCCTCTCAATGCAGGTCTCAGAGAGGACTGAAGGTATAGTGAGGTTGGAGATCCCCGCTGATGAGGAGCAAGGAGAGGTTCTCTTTGTTCTTTGGTGTGGGTCTTTTAGGTACGATTGCCAACGAACTGCATGGCAGGTCGACATAGGTCTGGTCAAGCATGTGTTGCCCAAGCAGGTGATGTTTTGGCCACACGAGATATGCTTGAGACACATGTTGCAAATAGCAGCAGTGGGATCTGATGCACTCGTCTCAAAAAAGTCCCACACCAAAGAACTTTTGGAATAACGCGCAGAGACAGCAGAGCCCTGCACATGCTCTGCGGTGTGATGCAGGAGGGCATCCTGCCTCGTTGGTGATGTGCCTCCTCCTCCTCCCTCCTATCAGGCACCCACGTGGAGTCAGTGACCTCATAATCCCCTCCCTCCTCATCACTGGAGCAAAGCTGGCAGTATGCTGCAGCTGGGGGAACATGACTGCCATATTGCTGTCCTTCTTGGGCACCCCCTCTCTCTGGGCTCACGTTACTGCTTTCCTCTATCTGGGTACCATCATTGGAGCCTTCAAAATGCTGGGCATCCTCCTGGAGCATGTACCCAACACTGTGGTCAAACAGTTGGGGGGACTCCTCAGGAGGACATGGTGGGGCTAGGGAAGGAGTGACTGATGCCATTGAGCCAAGGGAAGAGGCCGCGTTGGCAGCTGCTTTGCCAGACAAAGTACCCTGAGCCTGGGTGAGAGAGGATGAGAAGGATGAGGACGGCTTGGTCATCCACTCTACCAAGTCTTCTGCATGTTGCGGCTCAACACGGCCAGCTGCGGAAAAAAAGGACAAGTGTGTCCCACGGTCACGTGTTGATGCGGATTCACCGTCTCAACGACCAGCACTGTTGCCTCTAGACACAGAGCCCGCTTACCCTCTTTTATTGGCTTGTGACTGTCTGCCTCTCCTTTTTGGCCTTCCAGACATACTAATGGCCTGCAGTGAGATGTAGCTGCACAAAGCTGGGATGTGTATATATATATATACTGATACTGCAGCTAGCACAATCAACTGCCTGCCTGTAGTATTATTAGTATGAGAACACCAGCAATTGTCTTCAGGTAGCTTTAGGTGCACACTTTGCAGAGGACACAGTACACTAACTGTAAATACTGTAGCTGCCTGCCTGTGGTATTAATAGGTGCAGAACAACAGCAATTGTCTTCAGGTAGCTTTAGGTGCACACTGTGCAGAGGACACACTACACTAACTTGTAAATACTGCAGCTGCCTGCGGTACTAATAGGATCAGAAGAACACCACCAATTTTCGTCAGGTAGCTTTAGGTGCACACTGTGCAGAGGACACAGAACACTAACTGTAAATACTGTAACTGCCTGCCTGTGGTATTAATATAGGATCAGAAGAACACCACCAATTCTATTCAGGTAGCTTTAGGTGCACACTGTGCAGAGGACACAGTACACTAACTGTAAATACTGTAGCTGCCTGCCTGTGGTATTAATAGGAGCAGAACAACAGCAATTGTCTTCTGGTAGCGTTAGGTGCACACTGTGCAGAGGACACAGTACACTAACTGTAAATACTGTAGCTGCCTGCCTGTGGTATTAATAGGAGCAGAACAACAGCAATTTTCTTCAGGTAGCTTTAGGTGCACACTGTGCAGAGGACGCACTACACTAACTTGTAAATACTACAGCTGCCTGCGGTACTAATAGGATCAGAAGAACACCACCAATTTTCTTCAGGTAGCTTTAGGTGCACACTGTGCAGAGGACGCACTACACTATCTGTAAATACTGTAGCTAATAGGACTAATAGGATCAGAAGAACACCAACAATTTTCTTCAGGTAGCTGTAAATACTGTAAAAACACCTGCCTGCCTGTCAGTAGGAAGAGAATAACAGGAACGGATCTAGCTAAACTAAATACAGTGTATATATATATACAACACCTAGGATGTAGGTGTTGTAACATTTTTGGTAAGCATCTATCCATCTGTACATCTTTACTGAACTGACTTTGCTGTAACATTTTTGGTAAACATCTATCCATCTGTACATCTCTACTGAACTGACTTTGCTGTAACATTTTTGGTAAACATCTATCCATCTGTACATCTCTACTTAACTGACTTTGCTGTAACATTTTTGGTAAACATCTTCTGCTGCCATATCTTTAACCACTTCCCTACCCAGCCATAGTCATATGACGTCCTGGGATGGGATCTCCCATCCTGGGTGGACGTCATATGACGTACAGGGATTCCCGGCTATCTAGAGGGCGCGCGCGCGCCGCGTTGCTCGGGACCTGGTGCGTGTGCCCGGCGGCCACGATGGCCGCCGGGCACCCGCGATTGCCCGTTAACCGGGCCGGACCGTGAATCTCTGTGTGTAAACACACAGATCCACAGCCTGTCAGCTCTGAGGAGAGCGATCTGTGTTCCCAGAACGGAGGAACACTGATCGGTCTCCTCCCCTTGTGCGTCCCCTCCCCCTACAGTTAGAATCATTCCCTAGGAAACATATTAACCCCTCCCCGCCCCCTAGTGGTTAACCCCTTCACTGCCTGTCACATTTACACAGTAATCAATGCAATTTTATAGCATTGATCGCTGTATAAATGTGAATGGTCCCAAAAATGTGTCAAAAGTGTCCGATGTGTCCGCCATAATGTTGCAGTCATGAAAAAAAATTGCAATCGCCGCTAAAAAAATAAATACATTTTTTTTTTTTAAACATGCCATAAATCTATCCCGTATTTTGTAGACGCTATAACTTTTATAAACCAATCAATATACGCTTATTGCGATTTTTTCAACCAAAAATATGTAGAAGAATACGTATCGGCCGAAACTGAGGAAAAAATTTGGTTTTTTTAAAAAAATTGGGATATTTATTATAGCAAAAAGTAAAAAATATTGTGTTTTTTTCAAAATTGTCGCTCTTCTTTTGTTTATAGCGCAAAAAATAAAAACCGCAAATACCACCAAAAGAAAGCTCTATTTGTGGGGAAAAAAGGACGTCAATTTTTTTTGGGTACAACGTTGCACGACCGCGCAATTGACGTTTAAAGTGCGACAGCGCTGAAAAATAAAAATTGGCCTGGGAAGGAAGGGGGTGAAATTGCCCTGTATTGAACCGGTTAAACTTCTATATTTAATGCTAGCTCTAAACTAACCCCACTGCAATAGTAATATTACTGGTGATTGATTCTCAACCCCATCTGGCTTGAGTGATCAAGAGAGGTAATTTGCTTTACGACCCTAGCCTGTATCTGTAGCTGGTCTGGTATTGGCCATTCCCTCTCTCATATTCAGGTGTCTCAAATCAGACCCAATAATGACCAACTGAGAAAAGCATCCTTGCTTAGTCTCCCTATACATTTAAAGCATCCTATGGGGTGGAGCAGACAGGGGCAAGGCGCAGACATCATGGCTTTGTCACGAGTGATGCGCAGATTCACCGACGCAGTTTAACGAAAGCAGGATAACTAAAGCTGGATGAAGATACAACAAGAACTCTGCTCCACTCTGCAAGACAACACGCAAACCAGCTTTTGACATTTCATTTATATTTTAGATAAAGTCAGTTTTCCACTCTCTATCCACTAACATGCTCCTTATTCTCTTCCTTCTCACACTGGTGTCTTCTATCCTCAAATTATCTTTACTCTATCTCTCCTCTCTTCCCTGCAGCATACACATATCACCCTCACTCCTACCCTCTCCCTACTATGGCACCCATCTTCTCCTGCATTTGCTGCATCCACATGCTGACATAAACACCAGGGACACTAGACATGTGCGCTCATGCACATCCCACTCCCATCTTAACTTTCTCGCCCTCCTCCTTCTCCTAGTCTCAGGTGACATTTCTCCTAATCCTGGTCTGCTATTTTCCAACTGCAAACCACATATCCAATACCCCTCCCCCTCTGGCAACCACCGCAATCCACTCAGTTTAATTTCTACCCCCTTGCTTCCTCAAAGCAGCCCACCAATCTCATGTGCCCTGTGGAACGCCCGCTCCATCTGTAACAAGCTAACATCTGTTCGTGACCTCTTCATCTCTCATGGCTTTAACATACTCTCCATAACAGAAACTTGGCTTCAAAATTTTGACTCAGCTTCTCCTGCTACCCTCTCCCATGGTGGTCTCCATTGGACTCACTCCCCCAGACCCAACAGACAGAAAGGAGGTGGAGTGGCTTCCTACTATACCCACAAAGCACCTTCCAAGTCCTTCCTCTCCCTCCCTCTCTCTCTCTTATTTCGTCTGTTTTCTCCCATTTCGCTGAGGATTGCAGCAATTTATCGGCCGCCTGGGCCGTTATCGCGCTTTCTTGATGACTTTGCTGCCTGGCTACCCTACTTTCTCTCCTCTGAAATACCCACTATCATTCTTGGTGACTTCAACATTCCTGTTAATGTTAACAGCCCAACTACAGCTAAACTTCTCGACTAAATTTCTCATCTTTTGACCTAACCCAATGGACACATACTTCCACTCACTCCAATGGTAATACCCTTGACCTTGTATTCTCTCATCTCTGCAACCCTGGCAACCTCACCAACACCCCCTTTCCTCTCTCTGATCACAGCCTCATTCCTTTCACTGTATCCTTGCCTCCAACCACCCATCCCTCCAAGCAGCAAACAATTACTTGTAGAAACCTTCGCCACTTTAACCTTTCTTTTCTCTATTCTGCTACTGACCACCTATATGACATAATCTCTCCCATGTCCTGTCCTGACCTGGCCACCTCTGTCTACAACAGTTCACTCTCATCATCACTAGATGCACTTGCTCCTCTAACCACACGGAGAATCAGGCCCCGGCCGTTACAACCTTAGCAAACTGACAACACTAGAAATCTCAAGAGACATTGACGTGCTCTTGAACGACTGTGGCGTAAAACCAAATGTCTGCAAGACTTCACCCAATATAAATCTGCCCTTCTAAGATACTATTCATGCCTCCATGCTGCCAAACAAGCCTACTTTGTCTCTCTTTTTAATTCCTTGTCATCCAGTCCCCATCGACTCTTCTCAACCTTTAACTCTCTGCTTCGTTCCCCACCCCCTCTACCCACTAACTCACTCACTGCCCAAGAGATTGCCAATCACTTCAAAGACAAGATTGATGCAATTCGTGAGGATACCTCCACTGTGTGTACATCTTCCCCACCCAACATACCTTGCCTAACAGCACATTCAACACTCTCCTCTTTAGAATTGGCTACTACTGAAGAGGTTACAAAACTTTTCTCAGATGCCCACTTAACCAATTGTCCCCTGGATCCTGTTCCCTCACAACTACTATGGTCACCCTCTTCTTCTATCCTATGCTCCCTCACTCACATCTTCAATCTCTTTCTCTCTAGTGGCACCTTCCCCTCCCCTCTAAAACATGCACAGATCACTCCCATACTTAAAAAGCCCTCACTAGACCCCACCAACCTGAACAACTTAAGACCCATCTCATTGCTCCCATTCACCTCTAAACTTCTAGAACGCTTAGTCTACAAAGGTCTTAGCTCCTACCTCAGTGAAAATAACCTTCTTGACCCTTTACAGTCTGGCTTTCACTCACAGCACTCCACAGAAACTGCTTTACTAAAACTCACTAACGATTTACTAACTGCTAAAACCTACAGCCAATACTCCATACTCCTACTACTTGACCTCTCTGCGGCCTTTGATACTGTTGACCACCCGCTTCTTCTCAATAAACTACATTCCCTTGCCCTCTGAGATTCTGCTCTATCCTGGTTCTCTGCCTATTTATACACAGTGCTCCTTCAGGGTCACCTACAACTCTGTCTCCTCCTCTCCATTGCCCCTTTCTGTGGGGGTCCCCCAAGGCTCTGTTCTTGGACCCCTTCTCTTCTCTATCTACACCTCCTCCCTCGGTCTCTTGATAACCGCCCACGGCTTCCAATACCACTTATACGCTGATGACACCCAAATCTATCTGTCTACTCCTCACCTCACTCCTTCAGTCTCCTCTCGCATTACTAACTTACTAACTGACATATCAGCATGGATTTCGCACCACTTCCTTAAACTAAATCTCTCTAAAACTGAGCTAATAATATCCCCCCCGCCCGTGCCCCCTTCACGACTTTTCCATCAAAACCAACAACGCAACCATCAGTCCCTCCCCTCACGCCAGGGTACTGGGTGTAATCCTAGACTCTGATTTGTCATTTCAGCCTCAAATCCAATCGTTGTCAAAAGTTTGTAGAATTCACCTCCGTAACATCTCTAAAATTCGCCCCTTTTTAACAAATGAAACTACCAAGCTCCTCATTCACTCCCTTGTTATCTCTTGCCTTGACTATTGCAACTCCCTTCTCATTGGCCTGCCTCTCAATAGGCTATTTCCTCTTCAGTCTATCATGAATGCTGCTGCCAGACTTATCCACCTTACCAACTGCTCAGTGTCTGCCAACCCTCTCCTCCAATCCCTACACTGGCTCCCAATCACCCAGTGAATTAAATTCAAAATACTAACCACAACATACAAAGTCATTCACAACTCTGCCCCGAGCTACATCACCAATCTTGTCTCCAAATATCACCCAAATCGTCCTCTCCGCTCTTCTCAAGACTTCCTACTCTCAAGCTCTCTCGTCTCCTCCTCTCATGCTCGTCTCCAGGATTTCTCCAGAGCCTCTCCCATCCTCTGGAACTCGCTACCTCCACCTGTCCGGCTATCCCCTACTCTTGCTACCTTCAAGCGGTCCATGAAAACTTATCTCTTCAGGAAAGCCTATAACATCTCTAACTAATTTTTTACCACTTCCATCAGCTCATTCCCCCCAGTTACAACCTTTTGTACCACCTGCCCCACCCTATTAGATTGTAAGCTCTTCTGAGCAGGGCCCTCTTAATCCTCTTGTATTTTATTGTATTTTAACTGTATTGTCTCCCTTTTTTATTGTAAAGCGCTGCGTAAACTGTTGGCGCTATATAAATCCTGTATAATAATAATGTATATATATACACAATACATTGTAAGTGCAGCTAACTGACTCGCCTGCCTACTCTATCTAACTTAAATCAAATGACACTGGTGCTTTGGCCTCTCGTGATATGTCTCCTGTTGCTGAGGGTGATGATCCTCCCTTACTGGAGCATTGCTGGCATTCCTATTCATGCCAGAACGTTTCTCCAAGCAGAATTTCGACATTGTGCCAGTCATGATCATAGGGTGTATATATATGTACACAATACACTGTAAGTGCAGCTAACTGACTGGCCTGCCTACTCTAACTTAAATCAAATGACACTGTCTCTCTCTCTCTCTCTCTCTCTCTCTCTCTCTCTCTCTCTCTCTCTCTCTCTCTCTATCTCTCTCTCAACGCCGGAACACACTACACAGGGCCGATGTGCAGGCGGCCCTTTAGAGTGTGGGGCTTGTACTAAACCACCTGAGCAACAATTGGCCAAATCCACCCAGGCTTTGGCCAATTACGGCTCTCTGTACAGACGGCGCTGTGATTGGGCAAGCATGCAGATCATAGTGCATGCTTGGCCAATCATCAGCCAGCAATGCACTGCGATGTCGCAGTGAATTATGGGCCATGATGCGCCACTCGATTTTGGCACGAACGGCCCATATTGTTTGTAATTCGACGAACGGCCGAACATGCGATGTTCGAGTCGAACATGGGTTCGACTCGAACACAAAGCTCATCCCTAATGTCAGCTGTTGTACCCTTATCTCTGTGATAGACCACTTTACATAAGCAGCCATAATATGCAACTCTGCATTTCTCGTGCACACCGGTATTCCCTGCCTGCCAAACAAACCTCTTTCCACTGTTGCCAGAGTCAACAACAGATATGATTGCACAGGACCCAGGGTTGGCACAATGAAGTACACTGCCTTGCTCATCTGGTGCTTTGGGAGTTTCTGGACTGTTTCCTGTCTAAAGTGAGTATGTGGAAATTTGGTGTGCCTGGCTGGGTGGGGAATCCCTATTCATCAGCGGCTCCTACGGGGGATGCACCACATTTGGGGGCGTCATCTGGGATATCGCCCACGGTAACCTGCACAGCCATTGCTCCTAGCAACCAGAGTTTCATCATACCAGAAAACTGCACTTTAATTCAGAACCACTGTGGGGGTCAAAAATAGGGACTTCTGTGCCCTGCTTATTTGTGACTGTTTGCTAACACCATGTACCGTTGCCCTTAGTAACCAACAGGCCCTGCATACCCAGTTGCCCCAACCACGGCTGGGACAGGTGTTAAAACCTGCTATTCACTTTTATTTTTTAAATGACATGTAACAATGCAAATAATGTATAAGAGCAGTTCACACGCAACCCTCAGAATTGCTCAGGACAAACATTTAATGCAGCCTCAATGCATATTCCAGAGGCAAAGGATACATATAGAATTGAAGCTGCAACAAGCTTTATAAGTTTCTTCTGTGCCTTAGCACTACCTGCAGTCATTATCTCACCTAAAACTGTGGGTTCAGGAGCATGCACAACTTTGACAGAGTAGCAGACACAAATAATTTCTTGAGAAATGTTTGTGCTTGTAACTGTATAACTGCCATCTTTTCTCTACAGGATGAACTTAAACAGTACATAAAAAAGCGGGTGATTATGATCCAACCTACTATTACAGGAGAAAAACCATGTCCTCAGCCTATTCAAGATGAAAATTCAAGTTTCAATAGATCAATATTGAAGCCAGAAGGAAAGGTAAATGTACAGTTTTGAAAGACAGATCTGCCCCAAAACTTCTGTTTGGATAGGTAGATGATTGTTGGCTCAGAAATTAATGAAAAGCCCTGCCAGGTTCATAATCTCTTCCTAAAACGTCTGTACTCCTTCTGATGTATCTTTACACCTGCTACCTTATCAGTAAAAAGTCAATCAGAGACCTCACTCACCAGATTTTGAAAGAGACATGGGTGGTTTATTCAAAGCCAAGACATCTACAGACAATTAAAATATGTCAGTTTTGGATGGATTGATTCAAAATATGCTAATTAATTGCAATATCTAGCAAGCTATTTTTTTCTTGGTAAGATGTGTGACCACCTAATTTCATTATCAAAATGCACATAGCATTAATTATCGTATTGATACTTTATTATACTACAGGTACGATATTTAGACGTTCAAAAAATACGCTATGTTTGGATTCCTTCTATAAGCATGTTTAAAAAGATTGGGTAAGTTGAATGGAATTAGAGGACAATGACATTTTATATTATCAATCACATACCTAAGTGAGTTCATGCCATATGATGTTTTAATTTCAGCATACTAGATGAGTCTCTTTCCTGTGCAGATGTTCACACAAAGTATGGCTTTGGTTTACGGAAAGAAGAACAAGATATAAGGTATATGCATTTATTAAACATAGACATTGAGTGTTTCAAAAAATTCTATAAACTTGCAAGGTTGGCAAGAATTCTCCAGCTACTAGGTCTTTGTTAAAGGAGCCTCCCTCCTTTGTGAAAAATAGTGGTCAGCGGTGACTTCTGATCTGCACAATGGTCTTCTAGCCTGTTTGATTTAATAAGTCAACAAATACTTGGGTGACCTTTAAAGTATGCAACTCTCCAGTAGGGATGTGCGGTGAGGTCAATGGCTGGTGAGGCACTGGCTAGTATCAGAACCAGATAAACACAGGTTACATACGCCGCAAACGTTAGAGCGAGAGCAATCATTCTAGCACTAGACCTCTTCTGTAACTCTAAACATGTAACCTGTAAAAACATTTAAAGCGTCGCCTATGGAGATTTTAAAGTACCTAAGTTTGCCGCCATTCCACGAGTGTGCACAATTTTAAAGCATGACATGTTAGGTAGCTATTTACTTGGCGTAATATTATCTTTCACATTATGCAAAAAATCTTGCTAACTTTAGCCTTATTACAAAAATACTTATACTCGAGTCACCGCCATCTGCCTACATGATCAGCGTGTTATGCAGACAGTTTTTTTTTTACTAGTAATGGCGGCGATCTGCAATTTTTATTGAGACTGCGACATTATGGCGGACACATTGGACACTTTTGACACATTTTTGGGTCGATTGACAATTATACAGTGATCAGTGCTATAAAAATGCACTGATTACTGCATAAATGTCACCGGCAGGGAAGGGGTTAACACTAGGGGGTGATCAAGGGGTTAATTGTGTTCCCTATGTGTGTGTTCTAACTGTGGGGGATGGGATTGACTATAGGAGATGAGAGATCGTGGTTCCCAGCTCGTAGGAACTCACGATCTTTCTCTCCTTTCCTCACAGAACTGGGATGTGTGTGTTTACACGCGTCCCTGTCCTGCCTCTCGTGCCAATGATCGCTCGTGGCCGTCGGTCATCGCGACCTCTGGTCACGAGCATCGGCACCCCCGCTGTGCAGCGGATGCGCGCGCGCCTGCTATTCCGCTTAAAGTGACCGACGTATAGCTACGACAGTTCGTGGGATCGTGCCGACCTGCCGCTGTATAATGACAGCAGCTGGTCAGCAAGTGGTTAATGGACAAATTCCTGAAGTTTGAAGTTATAACTTCAAACCAGTAATTTCACAGTAAATAGATAAAATAAATAATTATGTTTTAATAAAGCGAAATCATATATTATTATGCTATATGTTATAACAGTACCTTTTCAGCAAGCAGCAGATTCTTATTCTCCCTCTTAACTGTGTGAGAAAAACATGGGATTATGGGTAAATCTTATACCCATAAACCCATGTTTTTTCCTTGTACTTAAGAGGGCTGGGCTGAAAGGGAGCATTTGTCTTTTAGACACACACCCCCTTCTATGACACTGCAGTTGGAGGCGAGCCTCCACTGCAGCATTTTTATTGAACAGCTTGTTCCAATGGTGCGTTACCATTGGTCCAAGGCTCCAAGCTGTCCATTAAGCTCAGTGTTCCTGACAAGAACTTAGAGGCACTCTGAGCTCATCCTCTCAGTCTGCTACAGAGTGTGCCAGCTTATATTTAAACTGGCCACTCTGTATGTAGCTTCTGACAGGCTGCACAAGAAGCCCCGTATCTCTGGAACTATAGGTGGTGGGGTAGGACTTCAGCTACCTACCCCCCAAATTTGGGGGTCTCTGTGACCCCAGGTTGCCAAGCTATGACCCTCGAAGCTCTATTGTTTTTTTTCTGGGGGGTGTTTTGGTATTTTTTTTATGTTCATGGCAGGTGCCTTCCCTGACTGCACGTCCCTACTCTCCAGTCTGCAGCTCAAGCCTAGATATGTGAATTGGCCTAGGTCAAAGCTTTCAAGCTCAATTCCTCTGCTCACTCATTGTCATGTCAAGTAATATAATTCTATAATTCTACAAGACTTTTGGCAGAACAAGATGACCCATGTAAAATGTCTTTGTTTGGTTTTATTTTGCCAGACGACAGATATGTGGATTCAACACAATTACAGTGAAGGTCACTCCAATCTGGAAACTACTTTTCAGAGAGGTAAGATCAAAATGCGTTACTATAAAATAAATAAACTCTAGTTTTATTGTGGGCTAAACCATATTGCACAGTGATAACTGCATACCTAAGTGTAAAATACAGGTTCTTCACAAATAAGAAAAAATATATGGGAGAATCACATACACATGTGTAAATAAAAAAAAAAACATATTTTTTATTTTTGATCTTCATATTGGTAATAGGAAAAAATTTACTTCATTGTATACGATTGTTCTAATGCTGTGTGTCTTTGCCTAAAAACCTTCATTATGACTGATAACAATCATAGAAGTGCTTATATTTATGTGTTTAATATTTTCTCAATGTACAGTAGGTAAGACAAGAGAAGTGATGTCAGTACAAACGAATTGCCTTTTGTATTGAGCATCCACCTTACCAGATCATTAATTGTTAGGGGTCTAACAAAATAAGTCCAAGACGAAGGAAAGAAAAGCAACATTGGTAGTGCTAATTAATGTAATTTGGTTCTCTTCTAATAAAACCTGTTTGCTTTTGTCAACATTGTCAGACAAGAGATGATTTCAATGCAATAGATTAGATACTCAGCACTGTCATAGAATGTAGTGATAGCTCCTTAAACTGAACATTTAACAAAATTCGAAAAGCCTGGTACACACAGGCTGAATATTGGCCAGTTCAACAGAAACTCATCAACTTTCTGCCCATGTGTACACGAGTACCAGCCAGCCAGCTTCTGTCAAACACTCATGCTGGATAACCAGCATCCGATCGGCATCTGATCAGCGCTGGCAGCCAATGAGTGAAGACCGGTGTGTTCTGGCGGGGGGGGGAGTCCCCCTGTCAGAACACAACTAACATTAGATAGTTAATACAGCGAGCGCCTCCTGAGCGGCTCATTTTTTTTGTTCAGCCCACTGGGTCGAACAAAAAAAAACAATAGTGTGTACTAGGCTTAAAGCGGAGTTCCACCCATTTAAAAGTCAGCAGCTACAAAAAGTGTAGCTGCTGACTTTTAATAAATAGACACTCACCTGTCCAACGGTCCAGTGATGTGGGCGCCTCTGAAGCCTCGCTCCTCTCACACCTGGGCACACACTGCGCTGCTCGTTATGAATGGCCAGCAATCTTCTGGGACCTGTGACATGTCCCAGAAGATTGCAGGGAGGGAGGGGGGAGAGGTGAACTTCTTTCCAGCGCTGCGGCGCCAGGAGAGGAAGTGGGAGCTGGAAAGATAAAAAGAGAAAAAAAGCAGCGCCAACCTAAGTGCAGTATTAAAACATACACATTTTATTAAAGGTAGAAATGCACTCACTCAGAGTATGATATAAACAGGCACATCAGGTATGATTGGTCCGGGTAGTAAGTGTGGTAGGCAGCAGGGCTACACAGGGGATGATCCTATGTGCTGGGGTGTTCTCCTCTTGTCCTGTCTGTCGGCGCCGGTGGTAACCAGTGTCTCAGACTGGGGCAGGAGAGGTACAGCATGGATCCTCTGTTTGTGTTTCCCGGGTCCTGGAGATGCTATGGGCGTGCACGCGTTCAGAGCATGCGTGCTCCTTCATCAGGCATAGCGGTCATTCATTTTGGAAGTGGCATAAGAAGGGCAGACGGGCCAATCAGGTCGTAGCCCCGCCTGCCTCGTAATGGGCTTCAGGGAGCAGTGGAAGGGATAGGATAGGTATTGCACAGGCTCTATCAGCCAATAGTATTGTTGCCAGTGACAGAATAAAGAAAAAAGAAAAAAAGAGGGTGTGGAGGACACGGAGAGATACCGAAGGTGGTGATAGTGTGTGTACAGGAGAGAGAGCGGCAAAAAAACAAGATACATGGATATTTGCTATCAAAGAGCACATAATATGAGATGAATAAAGACGGGGGAAAGAATATATGTATATACAAATAAATACGAGAAATGGTGGGGTGCGGAAAGGGGTATATTTATGGAAAAAAGGAAAGAAGGTGAAAAAAGTGAAAAAAAGTGAACAATTAAAAAATAAAAATAATATATATATATATATATATATATGAGAATGGAGATAAAATTAGAAAAAATGATAAGGATGAAATGGGATAAACCAATTTAGATTTTTGTAAAATCTAATGGATGGTAAAAGATGGAAATGAAAGTGGAAGGGTTTTCGATGAAAGAATGTAAAAAATATATAATAATAATTAAAAAAAATATATATAAAAAATTTATATGATACCAATATAGAGGATTTAAACGAATATATAAAAAAATATATGAAAAGAGGAATATGGAAAAAAGGAATATAGAAAAAATACATATGATAAAAAATATATATAAAAAAATATATATTAAGATGTATGTCTACCTAAATACATATATACACACATATTGATCATGGGTGAAAGGCGGAAGATTTGTATGTATGTATGGGCACATGTAAACATAGGCACATGTGCATGCGTTTGGTGGGACCATAAAATGTATAGGCGCATGCTGAGTTGGATCGCGGGAATAAGTGGATTGTATGGGGGGATGTTAGGGGTTGTACGTGAGGTTGTGGGGGGGGGACGCTCCGAACGCGCGCATGCCCATAGCGTCTCCGGGACCTGGGAAACACAAACAGAGGATCCATGCTGTACCTCTCCTGCCCCAGCCTGAGACACTGGTTACCACCGGCACCGACAGACAGGACAAAAGGAGAACACCCCAGCACATAGGATCATCCCCTGTGGAGCCCTGCTGCCTACCACACTTACTACCCGGACCAATCATACCTGATGTGCCTGTTTATATCATACTCTGAGTGAGTGCATTTCTACCTTTAATAAAATGTGTATGTTTTAATACTGCACTTAGGTTTGCACTGCTTTTTTTCTCTTTTTTTCTCCCTAAAAAGGTGTATTCTGGCCTTCAAGCATGCTGCCTCCTGTGTTTTGCCAGTATCTCTCCCTCTGAGGTTATAAACCTAGACTTCTGCCCCCCCCCGATTCTCCCCTCCCCCATACCCCCACCATTTTATGCTTGGACTACTGTTCATCCACCCACGCTATCCCTGGACGTTTTTATCATCTGATTATTATTATTTTTATTATTTTATATTTTATATATTTTTTTTTTTTTCATCTGATTGTATTTACTCCATATCTAATTCTTAGATACCAATGTTTTATTACTCCTTTATACAAGCTGCTATTTACCTTTTAGCTATTGTCCACCCCAATCCAAAGCTGTTATCCCTTAGCACAACAAAATATTGTGTTTTCAAAGTGGGAGCTGGGTATCTGTGAAAGCCAGGTACCGCCAAATCCCCCCCCCCAAAAAAAATGACATGCCAAATGTGGCATGTCAGGGGGTCAGGGGGTCACGAGTACGAGTTATTTGTGGCTCAAATTGCAATATTACAAATACACAATTCCTTTAACCACTTCCAAACTGCCCACCATTGATTAACGGTGGCAGAATGGCTCCCCTGCGTGAATCGCCGTAGCTGTACGGCGGCCGCTTAAAGGGGATTAGGGGGTACGGGCGTGCTCCCGCTGCGTCACTGAGGAGCCCGTGTACGTGCCCCGCACGTCACTAAGGGACCGTGCGTGTGCCTGGCGGTGCACTCGCGATCGCTCCTGACAGAGCAGGAACGGGGATGAGTGTTTGTAAGCACACACATCCACGTACTGTCAGGGGAGAGAAGACAGATGGTGTGTTCCTAGTGTATAGGAACACCGATCAGTCTCCTTCCCTAATCAGTCCCATCCCCCCTACAGTTAGAACACACACAGGGAACACATTTAACTCCTTGATCGCCCCCTAGAGTTAACCCCTTCCCTGCCAATGACATTTATACAGTAATAAGTGGCTATTTAAAGCACTAATCGCTGTATAATGGTCCCAATGGTCCCAAAATAGTGTCAAAAGTATCAGATCTGTCTGCCGCAATGTCACAGTCCTGATAAAAATCGCAGATCGACACCATTACTAGTAAGAAAAAAATATATATAATAAAAATGCTATAAATCTATCCCTATTTTGTAGATGCTATAACCTTTGTGCAAATCAATCAATGTACGCCTATTGCAATTTTTTATACCAAAAATATGGAGAAGAGTACATATCGGCCTAAACTGAGGAAGAAATTTGTTTTTGTTTTTTATAATTTGGGATATTTATTATAGCAAAAAGTAAAAAATATCGGGGGTTATTTACGAAAGGCAAAACCACTTTGCACTACAAGTGCACTTGAAATTGCAGTCGCTGTAAATCTGAGGGGAAAATCTGAAATGAGGGGAAGCTCTGCTGATTTTATCATCCAATCATGTGCAAGCTAAAATGCTGTTTTTTTATTATCCTTGCATGCCCCCCTCGGATCCATAGCGACTGCACTTTCAAGTGCACTGTGGATTTGCCTTCAGTAAATAACCCCCATTGTGTTTTTTTTTCAAAATTGTCGATATTTTTTTGTTTATAGCGCAAAAAATAAAAACCACAGAGGTGATCAAATACCACCAAAAGAAACTCTATTTGTGGGAAAAAAAGGACATACATTTCGTTTGGGTACAATGTTGCGCGACCGCGCAATTGTCAGTTAAAGCAACGCAGTGCATTTTCACAACAAATGGCCCTGTTAGGAATGGGGCAAATCCTTCTTGGGCTGAAGTGGTTAAATAACATGCTTTTATATTTTCATAATATGGGAACATGACCAATGACTTGTTGAATTCACATCCCATTTTCAGAAATGTTTCCCGTTTCAAGTTCATATTTATGATCCAATGACTCAGGGATTTTTCCACAAATGTTTATTGTGGGGTGAGCAGGTAGGTAGTGTCTATTAATGTAGCATATGAAATGATGATCACCTGGTAAAGGGCCGCTGTGATTGACCCTTTACCCTGATCTGTGATCAGCTGAGTCTGAAGGACTCAGCGATCACAGAGCATGTCACCCACGTGCCGTGGGGGGGGGGGGGGGCGTTGACAGTGTGATTATGGGAGGACATCTTATGACAGCATAAGCTTGCGCTGTAGCCATCTTTTGGCTATAGGATGGACAGGAAGTGGTTAAACAGCAGTACTGGGGAACCTGGGTGACATTCTTGACCAAGCATTGAATTTAGAGTTGGTAAAGATACCACTACTAAATGACAGAGTTCCAGCTCCAGGAGCTGGAGGTTCAGTTGGGTAGGATAACGGACAAATTTCTAAGTGAGAATAACAAAAATTGCAAAATTTGCTTGCACTTGCTTGAAATGGTGCATAGCCAATATTGCATACATCTTTCATCGCTTACTCGTCTGATTTGCAAATATATGCAATTAAAGGTCTGTTCCCTTTTCTATAGAGAAAGGAGAATCATAACTGAACAATCACAGGATTATCTGAAACATGAGAAAATTTGATGTGGTAATAAAATCTGTGTGTGGTAATAAATGCTTAAGATGCTTGTTATCACTTGAAGCCAGCAAAAGAACAAAGCAATGCTCTGTTCAGGATTTATGTGCAAATATTGGGTTATATATAGTATGCCTGACTAAAGAGAGGCCCAAAATTCCAAATTACTTTTCCATAACTAAATTGTGAATAATACGCTTGTTAGAAACTGAATAACATTTTTTATTACCATCATCGGAATAGTAGAAAAAATGAAGCTAAGCCACTTACGTTGTTTAGTGTGACAATCTTGTGACTACAAAATATGTGAGTAAGGTTGTTACTTTGACATTAAAACTGTACATTTACCAAAAGACAAATTGTGCTTTCAGAGGCCTTGCAGTTTGCATAGCCACTGATTTTTATTCTGCAAGAAAAGCAGTACAGTAAAATCTTGGATTGCCAACATAATTCTGTCCAGAAACATGCTTGTAATGCAAAGCACTTGTATATCAAAGCAAATTTCTTCATAAGAAATAATGGAAACTCAGATGGTTCATTTCACAACCATTTATTCAAAAGTCCTTCTGTTTATAGTCCATATAAAAAGATTATAGAAATGTGACCAGTATAAGAGAGAAGAGAGGCACCTCCAAGTGTAGCAATATGGTTACATTTAATGAAGGTACAACATTTAGCAACTCACATGGTTGATGATTAAAAATGGCACATCTAAAAATGCAGGCATTTGAGTTAAAGCTGTCCACATAGACCATCCTCTGCACCGCTATGATTCTGCAATCATGACCAGGAAGACTACCCTGCAGTAGAGCGAGCTGAAAGTGAAGCTTGAAGCACTTGTGGAACACAGCGTGGAAGGGATGACGTCAATGGTGGTGCTGAGGATGGTCTATGTGGACAGCTTTACCCCGAATGCCTGCATACTTCAATAGATGTGCCTGTTTTAATCATCAACCATGTGAGTTGCTAAATGTTGTACTTTCATTAAATGTACCCATTATGCTACAATTAGAGGCACATCTCTTCTCTTTTATACTCAGTTAAGATGTGACGCTACTTGTATATCAAGACATTGCTCGTTTAGCAGGACAACATTTATAAAAAAAATGTTGCTTATCTTACAAAACACTTTCAGACCAAGTTACTCTCAATCCAAGGTTTTACTGAAATGAATTCTACAAAAGAACATACTGTTATAACGTTTTCTGAAAAAGAAAACCATGAATGCTATCAGCCATGAGCCAGTTTTAATAACTGTATGCGGTACAAGCTATTGTTAAAATTTCAATTTCTGCATTAATACTTTTCACTTAAATTTTTTGCTATATAAACTGTGGAAGTATTGCTTTAAATAGGATTTTCCAGTATTCTATCTATTAAAAAAAGTAAAGCAAAGATAGTTAACAGGATGAATTATATTAGTGAGGAGAACATCATGTTTAACCAAGACTGCCAAATTGAATAATATTTTTGAATTTTATCTATTATGATACCAAAATTAAAGATTTTGAAATCCATTTATTTTATAAAAGCTACTTTTTCCATTCTTCCTGTGTGCAAGCTTTAAAAGCCAGTTTACAATTTCAAATTAAAGTGTAACTGAAGTTATTTTTTTTAGTTTGGGTAGAGTGGAGAGAGATTGGAACACGTGTCAGTCTTTGCCCCTATTAGGGAGATTTATCCTCTCCATTTGTCCTGTTTACCGTTATCATCAAAAGTGAAATTTAAAAAAAAATCCCAAATTTTGGGTTGACATTAACCTTAATAGAGAGGAAATCTTCCACTGAGGACACTAGTTCTGATGACCCTGGTGACACACTAGGATTCCCTCACTTTGGAGGGATTTCCTCTCACTTACCCTTTCGGCTATGGGACAGAAAGTGAAGGAATGCAATAGACATGTGCAATTAGTTTCGTTCCTAATTATTCCCATGGGTTTTTTTAACAAATTTAGACAAATTTGTTAATTCAGAAATATCCTAATTAACAAAAACCCGTTTAACAAATTTTTCCAAATATTGGTAAATTTCAAATATTTGAAAATTAGTAAATTCATAAATTCAAAATTCGAACATCCGAAAACCCGTACATGTTAAAATCTGAAATAATAACTAACTAATAATAATCTAACTATTACTAACTATTAAATTATAGGTATTGGAATTTCCTTTCAAATTTGGCTAACAGTGAATGTAACAAATGCAAATTTATCCGAAGTTACGAATTATCCAAAATAATGAATGCCGCATCTAAACGAATGGAACGTAACAAATTAAAAATAATAAATAATAATAATAAAAACATTTTATTATTATTATTATTATTATTGATTATTAATTTGTTCCATTCCATTTGTTTAGATGCGGCATTCGTTATTTTGGATAATTCGTAACTTCGGATAAATTCGTATTCGTTACGTTCACTAACAGCCAAATTTGAAAGGAAATTCCAATACCTATAATTTAATAGTTAGTTATTATTAGTTAGTTAGTTAGTTAGTTAGTTAGTTAGTTAGTTATCCTTTAAAATTTTCAGATTTTCTTTCTTATTTTCGAATTTACACATTTTTCGAATTTACCAATTTACGAATTGCGATCATAACGAATGGCCCAAAAAAAAAAAAAAAAAAGCGAATGAAACAAAAACAAACACATTTTTTGGCGGTGCACGTGTCTAGAACGCAATAGGCAAAATAAAAAAAAAGAAGTTTTGACTTTAGTTACACCTTAATCTGTTCAATAACAGAGGTGTGGCTTAGTTCTGTGAGGGAGCCTGAAATAAAAGGGTAAAAGGGGATGCTTATTTCCAGAGGGACAGAGTAATATCTCTCCTGGGCAAGAAGTCAACATGTTGTGTTTAATGTACAACTGATATAAGAAGCTTTTCTGGCCTCCCCTGGAAAAAACTACCTAGGAAATTAAGTTGCTGGAACATTTACACTGCTGTTAATGTAGATACTATGAAAATATAACACTTTCACGTTAGGGTACCAGTGGGATTTATATGATTGATGTTAGGGAAGAACAGACTGATATTGGTGAAAATAATTTTGCCAAAGCAGAAACTCTCCTTTTAGACCATTGATCTGCTAGGAAAAAAGTGTGACTCTTTATTTTCTTCATTTAGAAGGTTTTTAATTTTTCCCTTGTGTGTATTTAGAGTAGGTTTCTTTAGGTTCAGGAACAGGTCCAGAACAACTGAAAAGAGGTTCCTTAAAAGAGATGTATGGCCAAAGCTTTTTTGACCATATTTCTCTTCTGGGTAACAGTTGTGCACTCACTTGTTTTCTCCTGTGACCCAGAATCAGTCAAGAGTGGACTAATGCCTGCTGTCGACTTACTCCACAGAGCCGCTCCAGGCTCTCACGTTCTGGAAGGATCCCAACCATATTGTCGGATCCACCTAGATGCCTGATTGGCAGCTGGCTCTGGAAACCAGACACCCTCCCCCCTCCAATGCACCAGGGAGCGCTGAAGGGAAAGAGCAGAGATCAGCGACTGACAGTCATAACTCTCATCTGAAAGAAGACCAAGAACTCCAGCCAAGTATGAGCACTTTCAGTCA
This sequence comes from Lithobates clamitans, assembly GCA_037952925.1. Classification (NCBI taxonomy): domain Eukaryota; kingdom Metazoa; phylum Chordata; class Amphibia; order Anura; family Ranidae; genus Lithobates; species Lithobates clamitans. The sequence continues at coordinate 2,031,495 of JBBGZY010000160.1, forward strand.
CAACCATGTCATTGATGGTGGTAGTGGGATATCTGCATGGTCAGTATAATCACTTTACACAGCTGTAAAAAAAACAGTAAATGGTTGGTTGGAGAGGAATTACAGTTGACAGTAATAAAAATAATATATTTAACAATAATTTCACAGTTGTGATAGTTGCGAAACAATGTGCTAATTTATTAAGTCTTGTCTTTTACAGGTTTTCAACCCATTTTATGTTTTTCAAGTATACTCTTTAAGCATATGGATTGCTACAGCATACTATGAATACAGCTTAGCTATTTTATTGATGACTTTCTTGTCCATTTCTGCAACTGTATATAATCTAAGAAAGGTATGTATGTTTTCAATGAGTTTTTCAATGTTTTCTTTGATTATACACTAAAAATAACTATAGATTTCATGTTTTTCCTTTAGCAATCTGTCAAACTACACAAAATGTCTGCATCCTATAACAGCATTATGGTTACAGTGCTTCACAAAAATGGAGGTAACAGTGATAGAGTGATAGACAAATGAACAAATAAATGTTTGTAAACTAATAAATATCTATCCAGGTGTTACATTAAAGCTTAAAGCGGGGGTTCACCCACACCGCCAAAAAAAAAAATATTAAAAGCCAGCATTGACAAATACTGCAGCTGCTGACTTTTAATACATGGCCACTTACCTGTCCCAGGGTCCAGCGATGTCGGCAGGGGGCGCCGAGAACCCGCTCGGTTCTCGGCAGCTGCCGCCGCCATCCTACGTGAGGGAATCAGGAAGTGAAGTGTTGCGGCTTCACTTCCCGGTTCCCTACTGTGCATGCGCAAGTCGCGCTGCGCGTCCCTAGTGGTCTCCGCTCTCTGCTGGGAGCTGTGTGTTCCCAGCAGACAGCGCGGTGGGGACAGGAAGAGGCATAGACTCCCATGGGAGTCTATGCCGGAAGTGGGTGCAAATACCTGTCTTAGACAGGTATCTGCACCCCCCTCCCCCCTGAAAGGTGCCAAATGTGACACCGGAGGGGGGGAGGGTTCTGAAAAGGGGAAGTTCCATTTTTGTGTGGAACTCCGCTTTAACTCCAGGCCCACATCTAAACATACCAATGAATTGATTTCTGTATAACCAGCCCTAATATTTACACATAAATGATATAAAGCACTGCAGGCCTGGTGACCTGATATTTCTTTCCTGAAGCTAAGCAACAAACCTAGGTCGCCTCCTTACCCCTGGTCTGTGACTGGACAGTGAAGGAACCTTATCTTGTTAGTATGTTGCTTGTTAGCATATGTGCATGTAGGTACCTGATTGGCCAGTACTGTCCAGTGGGCCTGGAAGCCGGCCACCCTCTTCCTTCACAACCATGAGTCATCATCTATCAGCGGGCTACCCCACTGACAGATGAATGTAAAGAAAACAATGCAGGCAATTGCCAAGCAATAGAAAAGAGTTCCCACTGTAAGTGAAACAATAAAAATAAAACATTCCTTTAAATATAGTTCCTGGGGGGTCCTTTTAGTCTGCATGTAAAGTGGCGTATCTGTAGCATGTACAGAACATGCTGCAGCAAAAATTACATTTCTAAGGAAAAAAGAGTCAAATCACATCTAATTTGACAGTTGCAATTGAAAATGACATTTCCAAAGAAAAAAAATGCATGAAATTACATTTAGATTGCCGGCAATACAATACCATTGCCGGCAATAAAAAAAATATTTTTAAAAAATGGCATGGTGTCCCCCCTAGTCTATACAAGGCCCTTCAGGTCTGATATAGATTTTAGCCACCTGGCAAGTGCCCCCCCTCCTGAACCATACTAGGCCATGTGCCTTCAACATGGGGGATGGGTGCTTTGATGGGCACAAGGGCCTCATCCCCACAACCATGATGGTGGTTGTGGGGGTCTGTGGATGAGGGACTTATTGGAATATGGAAACCTCCTTTAACAAGGGGGCCCCCAGATCCCAGTCCCCCGATGTGAATGAGTATGGGGAACATAGTAACCCTACCCATTCACCAAAAAGTATCAAAAAGTAATAAACATAAGGGACAAGTTTTTAACAATTCCTTTATTAAAAAATAAAAAATAGTGTGCCTCGATGTAAATCCATCTTCAATCACGCCGCCCTCCGACCCAAAAAAACAAAAATGCCCTGCCTCCTGGGAGGCCTCCCTCCTAATGCCTGCTCTGCGCTTTGACATTTCTTATATAGGTAAGGGGCGGAGCCACCTGGCTACATTACCCAGTGGCACCCAGTGGCACCTACCCCTTCTCATGTCACGGACTGGTGCATGCTGGGTCATTGTTAAAGGGGGCTTCCAGATTCTGATAAGCCTCCCACCTGCAGACCCTGACAATTACAGCCCAGGGTTGTCGGGAAGAGGCCCTTGCCCCCATGTACATGGGGAAAGGGTGCTTTGGGGTGAGGGGGCATGTCTGGATAAGGGTCTGGTATGGATTTTGGGTGGGGCCCCATGCCATTTTTTAAAACGTTTTTCTATTGCCGGGCAATTGCAGGCATTGTTTTTTTTATATTCATCTGTCAGTGGGGAAACCCCTGACAGATGAAAAAACTAAAACTAAACAAAACTAAACAAATCCTGAAACCAAACTAAACAGATTTTGTAACAAAACAAAATTAGTAACTTAACGAATCTATCCAAAACTAAACAAAACAAATGTTTCCATTCTGCACATGTCTAATGTTTAGTGGATGATAAGAGGCTGAAATGAAATCAAATTCAGAAACCTCCACTATCTGCATGAAAAAATGCATATTTTAATTAAATGCACAACTGCATTCATTAGTGTTTTAATATCTGCCTGGAGTTCAGATTTAAAATGTTTTGCTTTTTTTTTTTTTTTTATGAAAGAGGACCTTCCACTGAATTGACATGATTTTTTTCCAGAGGTTGAAGAAATGCAGTCCCAGTCTTTGGTCCCTGGAGATGTTATTGTACTAGGTAGAAACAAACTCTTTCTGCCATGTGATGCCATTTTATTAAGTGGTGGATGTACTGTGAATGAAGCAATGTTAACCGGTAGGTAACTATATTATTTAGAAGCAGCTCCATTAAACATGTTGTAGTACATTACAGCCAGTGGGCCTGATTTAAAAGGAAAATCTAAAAGGAAGTGCACAAGAGCAGGAAGCAATTGCTGTGAACTGGCAAGCTTGCATTGCCGGTAATGCTGCGTACAGACGATCGGACATTCCAACAACAAAAGCCTGGATTAATTTCTGACGGATGTTGGCTCAAACTTGTCTTGCATACACACGGTCTCACAAATGTTGTTGGAAATTCTGATCGCCAAGAACGTGGTGACGTACAACACGTACGATGAGCCGAGAAAAATTAGGTTCAATAGCCAGTGCAGCTCTTCTGCTTGATTTGGAGCATGCGTGGAATTTTGTGCGTCGGAATTGTGTACACACGATTGGAATTACAACGGATTTTGTTGTCGGAAAATTTGAGATCCAGCATTCAAATATTTGTTGTCAGAAATTCCGACAACAAAAGTCCGATGGAGCCTACACACGGTCAGAATTTCCGACAACAAGCTCACATCGAACATTTGTTGTTGGAAATTCTGACCGGCATTAGTCTTTGTGTACTTGAAATCAGAAGTTAACGAAATCGGTTAAAATTTAAGCTAAATTGTACACTCTTGTTCAATGCAATCCATATTTGCAGTATGCAATGACCATTCAAATATGATTGATTTTGTGGACTATGTATAGACATGTTAAATTAAGAATATGTGTGTTAAATGTCATCCTAAAAGTGGGAAATGGAAGACAATCCTCCAACACTCTATAACTTTACCACAATCTGATTAAATCTTGAAAACAGCAGCTAAGTCTTCGCAATGTGTGGTATGCAAGAATATATAAATAAAATCTTAATGTTCTGGTATTAAACTCCTAAAGGTTCTTCATTCTTTTAAACCAGAAGTGTCAGGTATATGTAGGCAATGTAAGATAAAAGACGGCAGATTATTTTGTGTTTTTTAACCACTTGAGCCCCGGACCATTATGCTGCCTAAGGACCAGAGGTCTTTTTCCAAAAAAATCCAATAAACTCAATTTTAGTCATACATTTAGGCCAAAATGTATTCGGTCACATGTCTTTGGTAAAAAAAATGTCAATAGGCGTATATTTATTGGTTTGCGCAAAAGTTATAGCGTCTACAAACTAGGGTACATTTTCTGTAATTTACACAGCTTTTAGTTTATGACTGCCTATGTCATTTCTTGAGGTGCTAAAATGGCAGGGCAGTACAAAACCCCCCTAAATGACCCCATTTTGGAAAGTAGACACCCCAAGGAAATTGCTGAGAGGCATGTTGAACCCATTGAATATTTATTTTTTTTGTCCCAAGTGATTGAATAATGACAAAAAAAAAAGATATTTACAAAAAGTTGTCACTAAATGATATATTGCTCACACAGGCCATGGGCCTATGTGGAATTGCACCCCAAAATACATTCTGCTGCTTCTCCTGAGTATGGGGATACCACATGTGTGGGACTTTTTGGGAGCCTATCCGCGTACGGGGCCCCGAAAACCAATCACCGCCTTCAGGATTTCTAAGGGTGTAAATTTATGATTTCACTCTTCACTGCCTATCACAGTTTCGGAGGCCATGGAATGCCCAGGTGGCACAAACCCTCCCCAAATGACCCCATTTTGGAAAGTAGACACCCCAAGCTATTTGCTGAGAGGCATATTGAGTCCATGGAATATTTTATATTTTGACACAAGTTGCGGGAAAGTGACACATTTTTTTTTTTTTTTGCACAAAGTTGTCACTAAATGATATATTGCTCACACAGGCCGTGGACATATGTGGAATTGCACCCCAAAATACATTTAGCTACTTCTCCTGAGTACGGGGATACCACATGTGTGGGACTTTTTGGGAGCCTAGCCGTGCACGGGACCCCGAAAACCAATCACCGCCTTCAGGATTTCTAAGGGTAAAAATTTTTGATTTCACTCTTCACTGCCTATCACAGTTTTGGAGGCCATGGAATGCCCAGGTGGTGCAAAACCACCCCAAATGACCCCATTTTGGAAAGTAGACACCCCAAGCTATTTGCTGAGAGGCATGGTGAGTATTTTGCAGCTCTCATTTGTTTTTGAAAATGAAGAAAGACAAGAAAAAACTTTTTTTTTTTTCTTTTTTTCAATTTTCAAAACTTTGTGACAAAAAGTGAGGTCTGCAAAATACTCACTATACCTCTCAGCAAATAGCTTTGGGTGTCTACTTTCCAAAATGGGGTCATTTGGGGGGGTTTTGTGCCACCTGGGCATTCCATGGCCTCCGAAACTGTGATAGGCAGTCAAGAGTGAAATAAAAAATTCACGCCCTTAGAAAGCCTGAAGGCGGTGCTTGGTTTTCGGGGTTCCGTACGCGGCTAGGCTCCCAAAAAGTCTCACACATGTGGTATCCCCGTACTCAGGAGAAGCAGCAGAATTTATTTTGGGGTGTAATTTCACATATTCCCATGGCATGTTTGAGCAATATATCATTTAGTGACAATTTTGTGCAAAAAAAAAAAAAAATTTGTCTCTTTCCCGCAACTTGTGTCGCAATATAAAATATTCCATGGACTCGACATGCCTCTCAGCAAATAGCTTGGGGTGTCTACTTTCCAAAATGGGGTCATTTGGGGGCGTTTTGAACTGTCCTGGCATTTTATGCACAACATTTAGAAGCTTATGTCACACATCACCCACTCTTCTAACCACTTGGAGACAAAGCCCTTTCTGACACTTATTGTTTACATGAAAAAGTTTTTTTTTTTTGCAAGAAAATTAGTTTGAACCCCCAAACATTATATATTGGCGCTACTGGCGCTAACCTGACGCTGCTTGGGGCTGGTGCTTGCCAGTTCACCAAAATACTACCAAAAAAACTGTTAGCGATCGCAGGGATCAGGCCTGACTCTGCGAACGCTGCAGTTATGCATTTAGTGTTTTGTAAGTGTCAGTGATCGATCGATACTGCACTTGGGTGGGCTGGGCTGGGCCGGGCGGAGGGGCAAAACGCAGGTGCTAGCAGGTATCTGGGCTGATTCCGCGAACACTGCGTTTTTGGGAACCCTAAACTGCTGGGGACGCTAGTATAGATCTGATCGGATCAGATATTGATCCGTACAGATACTATACCACTAAGGGAGGCCTATGCTGCGTGCGTGGGTGTTAGTGCTACTGGCGCTAACCTGACGCTGCCTGGGGCTGGTGCTTGCCAGTTCACTAAAATACTACCAAAAAAAATGTTAGCGATCGCAGGGATCAGGCCTGACTCTGCGAACGTTGCAGTTATGCGTTTAGTGTTTTGTAAGTGACAGTGATCGATCGATACTGCACTTGGGTGGGCTGGGCGGAGGGGCAAAACGCAAGTGCTAGCAGGTATCTGGGCTGATCCCGCTAACACTGCATTTTTGGGAACCCTAAACTGCTGGGGACGCTAGTATAGATCTGATCAGATCAGATATTGATCCGATCAGATACTATACCACTAAGGGAGGCGTATGCTGCGTGCGTGGGTGTTAGCGGTACTGGCGCTAATCTGACGCTGCCTGGGGTGACGCATACCACCGCCGGGCAATCAGGGGGCCAAACCTTTATTCGGTAATAAACGGCGGGTGCCCTGACACTATAAAAAATAAACGAACTAACCAGCGTCACCCGTAACGGTTATACGGTGATCAGTGGTGAAAGGGTTAACTAGGGGGCCATCAAGGGGTTAAAACATTTATTCTGTAGTATATGGGGGTCCCTGACGCTATAAAACGCTGACGGCGAACCTAAATATTTACGTCCCTAACTAGCATCACCAGCGACACTAATACAGCGATCAGAAAAATGATCGCTTAGCGACACTGGTGACAGGGGGTGATCAAGGGGTTAAAACTTTATTAGGGGGGGTTAGGGGGGTACCCTAGACCTAAAGGGGGGTAATACTAACTGTCCCAACACTGTAACTGTCACAAACTGACACTATGCAGTAATCAGAAAAAAAAAAAAAACTGCTTGGTGTCAGTTTGTGACAGGGGGGGGGTGATCGGGGGGGGGGATCAGGGGGCGATCGAGGGGGGGATCTGGGTGTTTAGTGTGCCTGGCATGTTCTACTGTGTGTGTGTTGGTGCACTCACTCACATGTCGTCTCTCCTCGGGCCGGAACGGAAATTACCGAGCCGAGGAGAGATGACATCATTTCCTTTGCTGCTGTTTAGCATACAGCAGCAAAGGAATGATTTGATTGGCCGGCGGCGATCGCGAGGGGGGGGCCACGAACGGATGGTCTCCCCCTCACCTCTGATCGCCGCTGGACAAAAGACGACCGCCTCGGGCACCGGGGGGGGGGGTCCGATCGGACCCCCCACCCGCGGAAGGCAAATCACGTACATGTACGTGATTTTGCCTGTCCGTGCCACCTTGCCGACGTACATCGGCGTGAGGCGGTCGTCAAGTGGTTAAAGTAGTTGTAAAGGCAGAAGGTTTTGTAGCTTAATGCATTCTATTCATTAAAATGAAAAACATTCTATATTCAGCAGCCCCCCTCAACCCTCCTAATGCTTACCTGAACCTACTCCAATCCAGCAATGGGAATCTCCCTTCTGGTTGACAGAGACACACAGCGGGTGCCACTGGGTCTCACTGCTGTCAATCAAAGCTAGTGAGCCAATGAGTATAGAGGGGCCGGGCCGCGGCTCCATGTCTGAATGGATACACAGAGCAGCAGCCTGACTCAGGTGCCACCAAAGCAAGCTGCTTGCTGTGGGGGCACTGGGCAGGAGGGAGGGGCCAGGAGCCCCTGCGAGGGACCTGAGAAGTTGAGGATCTGGGCTGCTCTGTGCAAAACCACAGCACAGAGCAGGTAAGTATGACATTATACATATAAATACAGACTCCTCACAAAATGTTTAAATTGATATGTGAAACAAAATAACAGTTTCCATATGTATTGTGCCAAGTGCTCCAATTGTTAAAGTGCAGTTGTGCTCCAGACTGCAAGGTGCCCCTCCTGTGTCCCCACTGATCGAAAGAAATGGACCCCTAGCTTTGCAGTCTAGGAGTCATTCAGGCTAGAATGCTGGCAGTGCAGGCAACACTCAGAAGGGTCCCAAGAAGATCTCCCCAAATCTGTATTTATATGTATCATTTTTTTCAGGTGAATAGCACTTTGTGTACGGCAGCTGCAAACACTAGATTCGTTTTTAATATGTATTGTTATCACTTCAAGCACGAGTATATATATATATAAATATATATAGATAGATTTTCTAAGTATTTTCTAATGTTTGTTATTTTTAACTAAAAAAACCTGAGACATTAGTATCACTTTAAGCTGTTTTGTGATAGGCCCCTTCTGAGAGACAATATTAGGGATCCTTAAACAGTTGTTAAGGGTCCTGCTCCCTCATTTCATTGCTTGCAGGGGTTACCGTTTCCCAGCATTTTGAATTTCTCCAAATGATTAGTTATACATGTTTTAACAGCAGCCAGAAGGCTCATTTTCCTTAAATGGGGTTTCTTTGCACCCCCATCTGGGCCCAACTTCTGAACACCATTGTAGACATTTTGAGAATGGAGCACCTTACAGCCCTTCAACAGCCACATTTACTGTATGTAACTTCAGTCCCATATTGGGGATCATGAGATTTGTTTATTTTGAGTTCAGAGCACAATAATTACATATGATCCTTTGGGGGTGATTTACTTAAACTGAAACAGTGCAGAATTTGGTGCAGATGTGCATAGTAGCCAATCAGCTTCTAACTTCAGCTTGTTCAATTAAGCTTTGACAAAAAACATGGAAGCTGATTTCTATGCTGAGATCCACCAGATTTTGCACTCTCCTTTTAGTAAATCAGCCCCATTCTGTCATGTATATAGCCAATGGCTCCGCATGACGGGACTTCCCTGTGGCATTCCCCGTGACGTCACAGGGAAGTCCCGTCAATTCACTGTGCGTCAGAGGGGGGCGGGGTCACCAGATGGCCCCGCCCCCCGTTATTTAAGAACTGTCAGACGAGGAGCGCTGTCACACAGCGGGAGCCTCCCTCCATGCCAGCATGGGTGCGGAGCGGCCCGGAGAAGAAAATGAAGAAGAGAAGAAGAGAAGAAGAGAAGAAAAGAAGAAGAGAAGAAGATGAAGAGAAGAGCGGGAGCCTCCCCCCATGCCATGGGTGCGGAGCGGCCAGAGGAGAAGAAGATAGAAGACGCCGCGGAGGAGATGCTGGACGAGAACGCCGGAGGAAGAACCAGAAGAGCCAGAAGAACCAGAAGAACCAGAAGATGAGGTAGAAGAGATAGAAGAAAGAAGAAGTATTTAAATAAAGGAATTGTCAAAAACTGTCTCTTGTCATTTTTAACATTTTTGACAGTTTTTTTTTACATTTGTACCCCCTTACCATTTCACACAGGGGGGGGCGGGATCTGGGGGTCCCCTTGTTAAAGGGGGCTTCCAGATTCCAATAAGCCCCCCGCCCGCAGACCCCCACAACCACCGGCCAGGGTTGTGGGGATGAGGCCCTTGTCCTCATCAACATGGGGACAAGGTGTTTTGGGGGGCTACCTCAAAGCACCCTCCCAATGTTGAGGGCATGTGGCCTGGTACGGTTCAGGAGGGGGGGGCCGCACTCTCATCCCCCCCTCTTTTCCTGCGGCCTGCCAGGTTGCGTGCTCGGATAAGGGTCTGGTATGGATTTTTGGGGGGACCCCACGCCGTGTTTTTTTTTGGCGCGGGGTTCCCCTTAAAATCCATACCAGACCTGAAGGGTCTGGTATGGAATTTAGGGGGAACCCCACGTCATTTTTTTTTTTTAATTTTGGCCGGGGTTCCCCTTAATATCCATATCAGACCTGAAGGGCCTGGTATGGAATTTAGGGGGACTCCCACGTCATTTTTTTTTTTAAATTTTGGTTCGGGGTTCCCCTTTGGGGAATTCCCATGCCGTTTTTATCAATGAACTTCTATGTGTATTGTCGGCAATGCAATAGCCGCGGGTAGTTTTAAATGAGTTTTTTCCTTCAAAATGTCATTTTGCTGTCAGACTGTTCTAAACACAGGAAACATGCGCCCCTTTACAGGCATACTATAGACACCCCCCAGGTACGAAATTTAAAGGGATATTACACTTTTATTGTTTGACTTTAAGCATTAATAAAATCACTGCTCCTGAAAAAAACTTCCTTTTTTAAAACTTTTTTTTGCATTGATCCATGTCCCCTGGGGCAGGACCTGGGTCCCCAAACACTTTTTATGACAATAACTTGCATATTAGCCTTTAAAATTAGCACTTTTGATTTCTCCCATAGACTTTTAAAGGGTGTTCCGCGGCATTCAAATTTGCCGCGAACACCCCAAATTGTTCGCTGTTCGGCGAACTTGCGAACAGCCAATGTTCGAGTCGAACATGAGTTCGACTCGAACTCGAAGCTCATCCCTAATAGCCATGATTTCTGGAAGGTTTATCTCTGCTATTTTCCTAGTGTGAATATCTTTATCATCATTAACATTTTCCTTAGTTCCTATTTGTTTCTTTAAGAATTTTTTTTGTTTTGTGTTTTTTACTCCTACGGCATTGTCTTTATCTATACCTCAGCTTTGCACCGAGGTTGGATCTTGTTTATTTCTCAGAAAAATCTCTGTACCCTGGAGAATTTTTTTCAAAACTTAAGCTGCGATTGTATACCTTCTTAGTTACATATTTCTGGTTAACCAACCGTTCATCCTCATTACTACATTGTATATTGTTTTAGTCTACTATGACTAAATGTGTTTACTAGTGGTTTTATGTTGGCAACAGTTAGGCACAAGATTTCACTGTACTTCTGCACTGTTTTTCAATGTTTTTTATTGTTTTTATTGTTGAAAACTAATCAAAAGTACAATTATAAAATAACTATAATGTGACAAGCACCCTGACTGGCAACTAAGGTATGAAGGATGTGTGCACCACACAAAAGAGCTGGCTGTTAAGTTGTTGGTACAAATAAGTGTAAGTATGGTTATTCATCATTACAAGAAGCATTCACAATTAACCACTTCAATACTGGGCATATTTACCCCTTCCTGCTCAGACCAATTTTCAACTTTCACGCTGTCACACTTTGAATTACAATTGCGCAGTCATGCTACAGTGTACCCATATTACATTTTTATCATTTTTTTCGCACAAATAGAGCTTGCTTTTGATGGTATTTTATCACTACAGTTTTTTTATTTATTGCTAAACAAATTAAAAAGACAGACATTTTTGAAAAAAAATAAGTTTCTCTTTGTTTCTGTTATAACATTTTGAAAAATAACTAGGTTTTCTCCTTCACTGACGGGCACTGATAAGACTGCACTGACAGGCACTGATGAGGTGGCACTAATGGGCTCTGATGAGGTGGCACTGATGAGCACTGATGTGGAGTCACTAATATGCAGCACTGATAGGCAGCACTGATATGCAGCACATATGGGCACTGATAGGCGTCACTGATTTGCAGCACTAATGGGCACTGATAGGCAACACTGGTGGCCACTGATAGGTGGCACAGATGTGCACTGATAGGCAGCACTGATAGGCAGCATTGATGGGCACTGATGGGTGGCACTGTTGGGCACTGATAGATGGCAGTGTTAGGTGGCACTGATGAGAAGGCACTGACAGGCATTACTGATGGGCACTGATTGGCATCTGTGATGGGCACTGACAGGCATTACTGAAAGGCACTGATTGGCATTTGTGATGGGCACTGATTGGCAACTGTGATGGGAACTGATTGGAATTTTTTGTTTGCACTGATTGGCATCTGATGGGCACCGATTAGCACCTGTTGTGGGCACCTCTGATGGGGGCTGCGCTAATAATCAATGTACTGATTATCAGCGTAGCCCCCCCCGTCAGGAGAGCCGCTGATTGGCTCTCCTCTGTTCGCACCTTGTCAGCGCAAACTGAGGAAGACCGGTTACCATTACTTCCTGTTTACCACTGTGATCAGCTGTGATTGGTCATAGGCTCTTTACCGAAATCGGAGATGCAGTGTGTAAGAGCGATAGACCACACCACCGATCGCTGCTCTGTGTGCCCTTGGGGGCACTCACAAGCGGCTTTTTCTTCTGGACCTCATATGATGCCCAGTCAGGATAAATGATTCCCTGCTCGGCCGTCACTCTGCTATGTGGATAAATATTGGGATCATGTGCATATATTCTGGCCTTATGTTGTGTGCATGTACAACGGTGGTCCAGGCATGTGTTTTGGCATTTATGACAATGTTGTCATGGTTTAATGGGTGAAGAGTGAAGGGTTTGCTTTTCTGTAATTAACCTGCATATGTGGGTTCTGTGCAATAATACATGTTTTTCATATTGGACTTTTTTGGTTACGTAATATACAAGCTGCACCGTGTGGACCTTTTAGATGACCAATCTTTGTTGGTGGGTTCTTATAACCCCTGAGTATTTTGTTATAGTATTTGCAATTAGTAGCATATGAAACTGTGTAGACAATTTTTCCACTCATGTACAGTATATGTATGCACCCCATCATAACACTACAAAGCATGCACTGTGGCTTTGTTTTTTTGTAGTCAGTGACTCAGTGACATCAGTATACATAAAGTATTTTCTTTTAAATAAATGCAAAAAATCTAAAAATGTAAGATAGCTCTCCAAAAAAAGTAGAGAGAATCCTATTTTAATTACATGTACTTCTTTACATAGCCAGCATGCATTTAAATGTTGCAGAGTGTGCTGCTTAACAAACCACATTTGACAGTGAACTAGCTGTATATACACTACCAGAGCTGTGCTCATCACTGTATACATAGTCACGTTTGAACATGTTGCTGTTTTCCTACTAAATGATTAGTCTTTTTGCCATGACTATCTTGTGATGCATACACCTCTACTAGTATGTGCAACATCCTGGGTCAGCATTACTATATCCTGGGTCATTGTTAACATACTTAAATGTACATCTGTGCTAAGGGGTGTGTTTTCTCACACAAACGCACAGGTGTTGCATGCATCTACATGCAGGCAGTCTCATTCGTGTCTATTTGGGCACATAGCTGCATAGACACAGCTGCAGCTTCCAATTTACCATCTGTGTAGGCATACGCGTGTACGCCCGTGTCAACGAGGCCAAGGAAAATACTGTATCCTAGGTCAAAATGACATGTTCCTGGTTCAGAATTAGGGTATCCTGCTGCCCATTGCCCATATTTTTAATATATTACATTTATATACGTTGAAATTGAAACCACGAATGTAAGTTCATCTTATTGACCTGCATGTTTCTTCTTCTAGGGGAAAGTATTCCAGTGACAAAAACACCTCTTCCAAATATTGACAACTCCATTCCATGGATGGCACACAGTGGTGATGACTATAGGAGACATGTGCTGTTTTGTGGAACTGAAGTGATCCAGACAAAGGGAAATGGGCAAGATCTTGTTAAAGCTGTTGTCCTACAAACTGGTATGCTATATATGAGTTATTGTTGTATAATTCTCTATATATACATGTGTTCTTCATAAAAACATTAGGGTGGGTTTTGGGGATCTCCTAATTTTTTTGAATTTTCTTTTCTACTAAATCTTTGGAAAAGGGTGATTGATGGGGGGGTTAGAGTACATGGAAAAATGTAGGCATGGCTTTCTTTCCATATAATGTATGTCATATATATAATAGCCAAATCCTTTTTTTTTTGTATAGAGTGGGGAGGGGTTAAAACCCCTGCCAGTTTACTTTTTGCTGTCTGCGTATCATTAGAGAGATTTCCCTTCCACTAGCCAAGCAAAGGTTAGAGGAAAACTACTAAAGTAAAAATTTCCCTCTTATGCCCCGTACACACGGTCGGACATTGATCGGACATTCCGACAACAAAATCCTAGGATTTTTTCAGACGGATGTTGGCTCAAACTTGTCTTGCATACACACGGTCATATAAAGTTGTCGGAAAATCCGATCACGTAAAACACGTACGTCGGGACTATAAACGGGGAAGTAGCCAATAGCTTTCTTCTCTTTATTTATTCTGAGCATGCGTGGCACTTTGTGCTTCGGAAATTCCGACAACGGATTTTGTTGTCGGAAAATTTTATAGCCTACTCTCAAACTTTGTGTGTCGGAAAATCCGATGGAAAAAGTGTGATGGAGCCCACACACGGTCGGAATTTCTGACAACAAGGTCCTATCACACATTTTCCGTCGGAAAATCCGACCGTGTGTACAGGGCAATAGAGTTATGCCCAGAACAGAGCATAACACAGCAGTGATCCAAGTGTGGATCACCTCAAATCACCAGATGTAGATAACCAATGAAATGAAGATGACAAGCGTGATTGTGCCCCTGAGATAATACCCTATATATGCACAATGTAGCAATTATGATCAGTGTTATGGCAATTGAGTATTACCTGCTTGGGCACACCCTGTACAGTATACCATCATTTTACTGCCGGAGCCCTTTGTCTCTTTTTTTGCACACATGTTTAAATGCACATTTTAGGCCTGTTAAAACCCTCAAGCTTTTTCTATTTCTATAAATAATAAGCTAAAGTTAATTTTAGTGAAAACAAATGCTAAATATCACAATTTTTTTATGAAATATAAAAGATGAGGCTACACCGAGTAATTAGGATTTAAACATGTCAAGCCTTAAACATTGTGCCTGTAAAACAGTGACAAGCTTCAGTACAAAAAAAAAAAAAAATTCTTACACAATGCTTTAATACCCCTTACAGATCATCAGTTTAGAATTAACAATAAATAATGACCCTAGAAAGATTTCTCTCATTGTGGCATGCACAGTAATATGAATCATGCATAGCGCAATTTACATTTCATATGTAGGTGCTCCTGAAAACGTATGTTTGTGCATACAGAGTGGAAAGGCTTGACATTTTTTGGGGTGTTTAAGTTTTTAAGCTCCCTGCCCCTATGTAATAGAATTTTACTTCAAAAATGTTTTTATTTTGAGGTGTAAAAGTCATATACAAGAAGAATTTAAGGGGAACAGAAGAGATACAATATGACAATAAGTACGTAGCTCCTTTGGAGCTAGTGTGAAATCCGAGAGCCATATAAAGAACGTTTCAGAGGAATGAGCGTCAAAAAGCATAACAACAAAACAATTGATGAAGCCCTATAAACTAGCTGGAAACAACCTGTGGGCAATGTTGGGCCTCTGTCCAAGCTAAATAGTCTAATGCATCAGTGACCAGTGGCAGTACATAATGCCTTCATGCTGAATATTACTAATAGCAAAGTTAAGGAAATAGCCTCCACCAAAGAGTAAACCAGTCCAGCAGCCAGTTTACAGGAAAGCCACAAGTCATTACTGTACACTGCCTGAGGAAGGATGATTTGTCAGCCCAATACCTTACTTGCAATGTTGCACACAGTTCCCATGCAGCACCACTCTTTCTTTCATCCCCCCTCCTGGCATCTGAATGACATCATGCCGGGATGGGGCTAGAGAGCATTTGTTGGGCGGAGATCACTCCACCCTACAGGGAAATGAATGCGCAACTTCTAGTGTGCTGGGTGCAGGAGTGCACTCGGCACCCAGCTTCAGCTCTGACTGAAACAGTGTACTGTAGTGGCGTTGATCACACAGGTCCAGGTTGAAGCAATACTTTAGCAAGACCAGGCAGCACTGTAAGTCAGCTTCACCTGCGCCCCCCCCCCCATCAGAAAGTTGTTGCGCCCAGGGCTCCTTCCCCTTGTTCCAGCCCAGGTTACAGGTTCTCTTTACTAAAATGTCAACATTCTTGGACACCTCTGATGTCTCCCCTGCCCTCCACTGAAGCTAATGGAGTACAGAGCATGCTCTATTCGCTTCCTACCCAGGCACAGCAGTGGGAAAAAGTGACAGCTGAAACCAGAAGTGATGTATAACACATCGCATCTAGGTTCTTGCTAGCTAAGGGAGATCAGCGAATTGACGTTCTTTCCCCACTAGCCGACAGCACTTACCATGCACAGTCTCAGGCCTGCAAGTGGGACAGCAAAGCCTGAAAAACATGGCATGGGGAAGGGTTATGAAGGAGTCCATTCTTGGGGTCTATGGATGCAATCCAGCAACTGTACAGCTGCTGGTTCACTTCCATATGAACAAATGGCTTGTGAAACTTACACAAAGTGTGTTTATAACCCTCTGCTGTTGTTGGAATAAAGAGTATGTCTGCGACAGCCAAGGGGTTCAAGGAAATAGCCTTACTGATATTTAATGAATTGTAAAACGATTATTTAGAGGGGTACTGTGTGAAGGTTAGCCATCTCCTCAAAACGCATCATCACTATGAACAACTGGGACAGTGACAGAGGGTTGCTTAATGAGTCCTAAAATTGGTCATCTGCACTTGGTGATTTAAGGGGTCCACACCTGGAGGGATGTTGTTTTTTATTCTATTTGTTTTTTTGTAGCCACACTGGTGGTATGATTACGTCAGATCTTTGCGTCTCAAAGCGGTACAATTCTTTTGCATAGAAATTTGGCGTTTTATATTAAAGGCCTGTAATTCTTAGCAATAACACACTTAAATCTGTCCAGACAAGAGTCTAGTAGATATCCAGGGTATAATAAAATTTTAAACACAAAATCATAAATTATAATATAATAAATAACTATAAATAATTATAAAAAAAATAATATAATAATAATAAAATTAATTTCCCCATGATTCACTATTGCTCAATTCTGCAAGTGTTCTAATTTACTATCACTGTTTTTTAGCTGGTCTAAAACCACTTTTGAAGTAAAGGGACACTTTTTAGTTGCTATGGACAATCTCAAGTTTCCAGGCAGAAAGAACAGTATATATAATATAAAACTGCATGCAGGGCACTGGACAAACCACTAGGGACAAAAGAGATGTTAAATGATTTCATACAGTAATGTAATCTGTAAGATTACAGTGTACTGTATGTGTTATGAATTTTCTATTTTTTGAATTTGGCGCTGGGCTCCGCCCCCATGTGTCATGACGCTCGCCGGGGTTTGGAGCCCGGCACACAGAGGCATCGGGCGGAGGTCACAGATCGCAGACACAGCACGGGGACATCGCAGGATCCTGGGAAAAAGGTAAGTAACCTGCTACAGGATCCTGCAATGCAATCCCGAGTGTGGTCCGGGGTCACCACTAATGGTACTATAATTTAACCCAGAGCCACACTCGGGAAAACCGCCAGGGAGGTTAAGTATCTTTGTGACCATTTGAAGTAATTCATGAATACATTTTATTAAAGATCTTGTATGAAATTGGTGCACTGTCTTTTTTTTTATACCAATAAAGAATTAGACAAAGGGCTTAACCTGTCCCCACATCAAAAAACAAAAGAAAGTTTTGCTAAGTGATGCACTTTAATGTGGTCTAAGCAGCATCTGCAATTGTGTGGCCAGAATCTAACCAGAGATTAAAAGAACTGTTATATTCCTGATTTGAATGACAATGTTAAATATGGAACTTCCCATGCCCTCTTTGACCTAAGTAATTCCCGGTTTAAATCAAAGTCAAACTACAGACAGACTATAATGGCTAATATTTCAATACAAACACAGCTTTGCAGGCAGAAGGCTGTTCAAATATTAGTATTAAACATGAAAAATAAGCAGTGCCAAAATAACATGCAGAATGATGGCCAAACCCTTGGTTTTCTCGTGGATTACCAACAGAAACTAATGAAGACTACTGACTCTGAGTGCTTAGATCTATACATTAGATATTTGTACATAGGCAATAAGGTATTATGTGGTTTTACTTTTTGGTGTTCATCATACCAGATTCCCTTGTGCAAAAATATACTTTGATTTACACAAACATTGTAACAGGTTTCTTTTGGAATCACTGGGATAGCTGAATTTATAGCCCAGTTTTGCATATGTCCTAGAGCTCAGGACCACTAACTGATAGTTCAAAGACTTTTACCAGTTACAGTAATTGTTTAAATATTTGCTAATGATTTGTTATTTTAGGATTTAATACAGCAAAGGGAGATCTTGTAAGATTTATTCTCTACAACAAGCCTATGAATGTGAAGCTGCACAAAGAAGCTCTCAGGTTTTTATCAGTACTTGTCTGTGTGGCTGTGTGTGCGGTCATCTATACAGCAATTGTGTTTAAAATGAATGGGGTAAGTACATTATATATGTTCATCCGGTAAACATGCCTAAAAAATCAAATCAGTTGCCAAAGCATACCAGGGGGAATTCAATAAAGAAATAAGGACAGTTTTTGGTGCTATGGGCCATTAAAATGGCCTGCGCCATTCAAAAACCTTGACTGCCCATTTCGGTAACTTTACCAACATGTGTGGTACAAAAAGTGGAGCTATTTTTTTGCCAAATTTAAAAATAATTACCGGTACCTCCTTTCAAATCTGATTGTACAACATGATTATAAATTGTCTGTCCTCTCCTATAAGAAGGAATAGGGGGATAGATAAATTCTAGTTCTGGGAAATAATTCCTAAGTAATGACCAATGTTTTTTGATAAAAAATTTTATATTTTTAGTATATCGATGAAATTGTGAAACAAAAAACATCCTGTTTTCACTTATATCCCTAGATCTGCCTGTATTATAAAGCAATTTGAATCGTTCAATCTACGATTGAACTTTAAGGAATATCCCATGCTCTGTAATCTCTCCTGCATCTCATTCAATCTGTGGGGTTTATTTACTAAAACTGGAGAGTGCAAAATCTGGTGTAGCTCAGCATAGAAACCAATCAGCTTCCAGTTTATTTTTTGTCAAAGCTTTATTGAGCCAGCTGAAGTTAGAAGCTTGTTGGCTACCATGCAGAGCTGCTCAGAATTCGCTCTCTCCAGTTTTTTTAAATCAACCCCTCTGTTCCAACCTTCCCTCATCCGTTACCACCTATTTAACTTTCATAAACTGGCTGTGTGAAATTGATTTAAAAACACCACTTGGATGAAAACTAGAATATTGTAGCAATTGATTCCGATCCATAGCTTTAGTTTACAGATAGGTAAACTAATCTGCCTTCCCTTATTATAATACTAGCATCTAGAAATGGAATAGAATCCTCATCCAATGTTAAATTAAACTCATAACCTGGAATTAAAAAATGTAAATACCTGTCAAACAAATATAATTAATTCATAGTAGAAGGTGAATGATAAAAGTATATTTTCCAAAACTGCCTAAATGGTTGGAAGAAGTCTGCCTAAAACTAGATCAATTGGATTTAACCCAGCAGTATCCAACCATTGAGCCCACATTTTTTTAAAAATGTATCTGGACAGCCTCTATGTTGATAAATAAAATGCTCAATTCTAAGTGTCTCATCCATGTGCCTTATCTATTCTCTAAGCGTGGGAAGGATCACTGAATTCCAATGTGATAAAATAAATTTGCTTTTATTTGATTCATTTTGGGGGGAAATAGTAGCCTAATGCTCCCCCAAAAAACTGCTCTGGTTGTTGCAAGAAGACATCCCATCAGCCTGTCATTTTGCAGTACAACAATTAATCATTTTAGCAGTCCTATAGAGATTTTTTTATATTGAGTTTGATGTGTGGAGAAATCTCACACTGTGTAAAAAGACATCACATCTAAGGCTTCACTACAGCTACTAAACTTGAGTTTAGGAGCTTTTGGCATTTTTTTGTCCAGAAGACAGTCATTGACACCCTCCACAAGGAGGGTAAGTCACAAAAGGTCATTGCTAAAGAAGCTGTCTGTTCACAGAGTGCTGTATCCAAGCATATTAATGGAAAGTTGAGTTGAAGGAAAAAGTGTGGTAGAAAAAAGGTGCACACGCAACAGGGATAACCGCAGCCTTGAGAGGATTGTGAAGCGAAGGCCATTCAAGAAATTGGGGTAGATTCATGAGGCGTGGACTTCAGCTGGTGTCAGTGCTTCAAGAGCCATCACACACAGACGTATCCAGGATGTGGGCTACAACTGTCGCATTTATTGTGTCAAGCCACTCCTGAATCAGAATTGTCTTACCTGGGCTAAGGAGAAAAGGGACTGGACTGTTGCTCAGTGGTCCACAGTCCTCTTTTCAGATGAAAGTACATTTTACAATTCATTTTGAAATCAAGGTCCCAGAGTCTGGAGGAAGGGTGGAGTGTTTTATCAAGTCCAAAGTGAGTGCAGCTCTCTACCAGGAAATTCTAGATCACTTCATGTCTCCCTCTGCTGACCAACTTTATGGAGATGCTGATTTCATTTTCCAGCAGGACTTGGCACCTGCCCACACTGCCAAAAGTACCAATACATGGCTTAATGATCATGGTATCACTGTGCTTAATTGGCCACTAAATTCACCTGACCTAAACCCCATAGAGAATCTGTGAGGTATTGTCAAGAGGAAGATGAGAGACACCAAACCCAACAATGCAGACAAGCTGAAGGCCGCTATTAAAGCAACCTGGTCTTCGACAACACCTCAGCAGTGCCACAGGCTAATTGCCTCTATGCAAAGCTGTAAAGCAACCTATGCGTTTCAGACATTAGTCTTTAGCCATGACTAAGGACTGACGTCCAAAATGCATAGGCTGTTTTACAGCTTTGTACTTGCATTTAATAAAGAAATATTATTTTGGATATCATCCTGAGTGCCGACCATCCCTTTCCTTTATTCTGGTATGTTAGAGGTGTCAGCAGCCTCAAGGTCTGAGCACCGGGCAGAGCTTTTAGGTGGGAAGGTTGCAGCGCCTATGCACCTGTTTCCTTATATAACATATGAGTTTCACTATTTGAATTGAATTACTAAAACAATTTAACTTTTTCATTAAATTCTATTTTTTTTCAGATGCACCTGTATTACCTTGGGGTCTATTTATTCATGTTTTCATCCAAGAGTTAAACAGTTTTTACCCATAATTTACCTCACACTTAGATTAAATTGAAAAATGGATGAATTGTGGGTTAAAGCTTTGGGTAAAAAGAATAATAAATATACCCCCTTATGTTCTTCAATGGCTAGCAATGCTTTTTGTTTATACTTGTTTATGTAAGGTAGCTTTTATGAAAAACAAAGCTTACTGTGGTTAAGCAGCTTTTTTCCTTGTTCTTCTTTCCTACAGGCCAGTGTACATGATATAGTACTGATGTCATTATTGATGCTAACAGCAGCTGTGAATGCTGCCCTTCCAGCCACCATTACACTTGGTCTTCTTTATGGACAAACAAGACTCAAGAAACTCGGTATATTCTGCATTAGTCCTCAAAGGATTAATTTAGCTGGGCAATTAAATCTTGTATGTTTTGACAAAGTAAGTTTAATCTTATGAATTGTTTGCATTCCATAAATGTTTTCCATGATCATAATAAGGTGAAAAGAAAATGCAATGTAAAGCATTGCACTTGCTAGCTATTTAAATGGTTTAGCTAAATAGTTTAGCTATTTCTATGGTTTGCCATACAAAGCGGCTTCCTATGGTGGTACATGGAGGAGGAGCCGAGAGTGCCAGAAGGGGACCCCAGAAAAGGAGGAACAGGGCTGCTCAGTGCAAAACCATTGCACAGAGCAGGTAAGTATGACATTTTTTTTTATTTTGTTTTTAAAATAACCTTTACAATCATTTTAAATATTTATTTTAGTTGCTATTACTTTTTTTTTTTTTTTTATGAATATACTTATATCTGAATTGTGTTAGCCATTTGAAAGCACTTCCCTTATCATTTCTTCACCTTCATATGGCCTGTACTTCTGCACAGGTGCCTTCACACTATGAGGTGCGGGGAACTGCATGAGATTTTAAACAGGAATCACACCACAATTTTGTTCAAATCACATGCAAATTTTCAGCAGTGCGATTTGAGCCATTATTCTGTTAAAATTGCACTGAATTCATACCAAATTCATGCAGGACCCTTTTATTGGTCGCACCAGAATCGGATTACATGAGTGTTCACACCTATGCGATCCAATTCTGCAAATTGCACTACGTTTTGCAAACTGATTTCAGGGTGTAATTACCTTATTATACACACCCACAACAATTTGCATGAACGGGATGTGATTTGGATGTGGTGTGGAATCCACACAGCACTAAAAAGCCAAAATGGGCTCATCGGTGGCATATGGGTCATAACAACAGAAACTCAAAGCAATAACAATATAACTTTCTTGCAAAGTATATTTTATACTGTAGTGATGGGCTGAAGACCCCCCAGTTCAGTTTGCACCAGAATTCCTGAACATGGAAAAAGTTCGGACAATATTGCGAATCATATTAAAGTCTATGGGACCCAAACTTGAAAAATCAAAAGTCCCCATTTTGAAGGTTTACATGCAAGTTATTGGCCATAAAAAAGAGTATGGGGGATGGGTACATGTATTAATGTAAATTAATTTTTTAAAGGAGCAGTGATTTTAATGATGCGTAACGTGAAACAATAAAAATGAAAATTTCCTTAAAAACATAGTATATGGGGGGGTCCCTCTAGTCTGCCTGTAAAGTGGTGCATCTGTACCATGTATAGAACCTGCTGCAGCAAAACTGACATACAGTGGGAACGGAAAGTATTCAGACCCCCTTAAATTTTTCACTCTTTGTTATATTGCAGCCATTTGCTAAAATCATTTAAGTTCATTTTTTTTCCTCATTAATGTACACACAGCACCCTATATTGACAGAAAAACACAGAATTGTTGACATTTCTGCAGATTTATTAAAAAAGAAAAACTGAAATATCACATGGTCCTAAGTATTCAGACCCTTTGCTCAGTATTTAGTAGAAGCACCCTTTTGATCTAATACAGCCATGAGTCTTTTTGGGAAAGATGCAACAAGTTTTTCACACCTGGATTTGGGGATCCTCTGCCATTCCTCCTTGCAAATCCTCTCCAGTTCTGTCAGGTTGGATGGTAGACGTTGGTGGACAGCCATTTTTAGGTCTCTCCAGAGATGCTCAATTGGGTTTAAGTCAGGGCTCTGGCTAGGCCATTCAAGAACAGTCACGGAGTTGTTGTGAAGCCACTCCTTCGTTATTTTAGCTGTGTGCTTAGGGTCATTGTCTTGTTGGAAGGTAAACCTTTGGCCCAGTCTGAGGTCCTGAGCACTCTGGAGAAGGTTTTCGTCCAGGATATCCCTGTATTTGGCCGCATTCATCTTTCCCTCGATTGTAACCAGTCGTCCTGTCCCTGCAGCTGAAAAACACCCCCACAGCATGATGCCGCCACCGCCATGCTTCACTGTTGGGACTGTATTGGACAGGTGATGAGCAGTGCCTGGTTTTCTCCACACATACCGCTTAGAATTAAGGCCAAAAAGTTCTATCTTGGTCTCATCAGACCAGAGAATCTTATTTCTCACCATCTTGGAGTCCTTCAGGTGTTTTTTAGCAAACTCCATGTGGGCTTTCATGTGTCTTGCACTGAGGAGAGGCTTCCGTCGGGCCACTCTGCCATAAAGCCCCGACTGGTGGAGGGCTGCAGTGATGGTTGACTTACTACAACTTTCTCCCATCTCCCGACTGCATCTCTGGAGCTTAGCCACAGTGATCTTTGGGTTCTTCTTTACCTCTCTCACCAAGGCTCTTCTCCCCCAATAGCTCAGTTTGGCCAGATGGCCAGCTCTAGGAAGGGTTCTGGTCGTCCCAAACGTCTTACATTTAAGGATTATGGAGGCCACTGTGCTTTTAGGAACCTTAAGTGCAGCCGAAATTTTTTGTAACTTTGGCCAGATCTTTGCCTTGCCACAATTCTGTCTCTGAGCTCTTCAGGCAGTTCTTTTGACCTCATGATTCACATTTGCTCTGACATGCACTGTGAGCTGTAAGGTCTTATATAGACAGGTGTGTGGCTTTCCTAATCAAGTCCAATCAGTATAATCAAACACAGCTGGACTCAAATGAAGGTGTAGAACCATCTCAAGGATGATCAGAAGAAATGGACAGCACCTGAGTTAAATATATGAGTGTCACAGCAAAGGGTCTGAATACTTAGGACCATGTAATATTTCAGCTTTGCTTTTTTAATAACTCTGCAAAAATGTCAACAATTCTGTGTTTTTCTGTCAATATGGGGTGCTGTGTGTGCATTAATGAGGAAAAAAATGAACTTAAATGATTTTAGCAAATGGCTGCAATATAACAAAGAGTGACACATTTAAGGGGGTCTGAATATTTCCGTCCCCACTGTATAGTGCAAGCTTCCTTGGAAAATAAAAAATTGCTTGCAACAAAAAAAATGTAAAAAAAAAATGCCAATCCCAATCCATACCAATCCATACCAGGACCTTTGGGTCTGCTATGGATTTTAAGGGGAACCCCGTGCCAAAGTTAGAAAAAAAATAGTGTGGGGTCCCCTCCAGAATCCATACCAGACCCTTATCTGAGCATGCAGCCTGGCAGGCCGGAAAAGGGGGCGGGAAGAGCCAGTGCCCCCCTGAACCATACCAGGTCACATGCCCTAAACATGGTGGGTTGCCTTAGGGCAGGGGGGCTCTGCTCCCCCACCCCAAAGCACCTTGTCCCCCTGTTGATGGGGACAAGGAAGGGCCTCTTCCCCACAAACCTGGGCTGTGGTTGTGGGCAGGGGGCTTATCGGAATATGGAAACCCCCTTTAACAAGGGGCCCCCCAGATCCCAGGTCCCCCATGTGAATGAGTATAGGGTACATTGCACTCCTACTCATTTTTAAAAAAAGTTTCAAAAAGAAATAAAAACACAGTTTTCGTCAATTCCTTTAATAAACATGTAAAAATTGGCCCCCGATCCATCGTCAATCACGCCACCTGCCTCTGACAGTTCTTAATTAGGTAAGGGGTGGAGCCACCTGGCGACATCACCTGGTGGCGCCACCCCTTGTGACATCACCCCTTGTGACATGCACCGGTGGGTGATGTCACATGGGGGCGGTGCCATCAGGTGACATCGCCAGGTGGCTCTGCCCCTTACCTATTTAGGAAGCAGGCAGTCGACGGGGAGCCTTCGTGGTGGACGGACCTTTTTGTTTTTTTCTTTTTTCGGGACCGGCGGTGCGGTGGGCATCATGATTGAGAAATGACAATCGTGATTGACAATGTACCCAATACTCATTCACATAGAGGAGGCAGGATTTATGGGCCCCCTTGTTAAGGGTTGTGGGGAAGAGGCCCTTGTCCCCATCAACATGGGGACAAGGTGCTTTAAGGTGGGGGGCAGAGCCCCCACCCCAAAGCACCCCTCAGGTTGAGAGCATGTGGCTTGGTATAGTTCAGGTGGGGGGTGCTCGCTCGTCCCCCCCTTTCCTGGCCTGCCAGGCTGCATGCTCGGATAAAGGGTCTGGTATGGATTTTGGTCTGGTATTGATTGCTTCAGCCAATCAGAGTTTAGAATGCTCTGTGCAGTGCACAATGCATTATGGGGCACTCAGCAGGTGAACATCCTGCCAAGCACCCCGCAAATTTGAGTGTTCGGCGAAAACCTGAATGAGCACTGTTCGGGGGCCAAACTGGTAGCCCGAACCGTTCACCCATCACTAGTATACTGTTACCCAAAGTGATATACCTTTGGATGCTTTTAAAGAATCTTAACATAAAAAACCAAAGTCAGTGCTGACCCCACAACCAACTCTCAAATGTTTACAGTCTATATAGAAAAAGTTCTCTTGCTCTAGGTGCTGCAGCTCTCTCAAAGATCCACTGGGTGGCATTTTAATGATACAAATGCAAAATTAAACAATAGAGGATTACACTCACAAACATGAGACTTAGATCGCATGTACAGCAGGATGTATGTCTCCCTTCCTGGCCTGTATAACTGGGTTGGCTCCCAAGAATGAGTGGTGATGGTATGAGAAGTCACTGCAGACTCTCTTTCCTCATCTCGTCAGGCTGTGTCTGCTGTAGGGCACCCACACGGTCCAGCCAGCGCTGTGTGATGTCTCTCACGGCCGGAGAGGAAGGACAAGGTGAGTGAGATGTCTCCTCTTTAGCTAACAAAAAACGGTTGCCAAGACTACATTTTTCGGAGGTGTGGCCTCCTTCTTCAGGTCACGCCCTTAACACCTCTAGCCTGTCTTTATATGAACCCCCCAGCCCCCCGGGACAGCCAATACCGTTCGACAGACCAGGAGCATGG
The DNA here is from genome assembly GCA_037952925.1 of Lithobates clamitans. Taxonomy (NCBI): domain Eukaryota; kingdom Metazoa; phylum Chordata; class Amphibia; order Anura; family Ranidae; genus Lithobates; species Lithobates clamitans. The sequence continues at coordinate 2,057,534 of JBBGZY010000160.1, forward strand.
AGTTCACAACAGGAAACACATTCAAAGAGGAGAGGGCCTGATATTAGCAACAACGTTGTAAGAAAAGTTTTGAACAGGTGTATATGCATTAATCATGTGTACTTTAGTAAAATTTTGAACAGGTGTATATGCATTAATTATGTGTACTTTAATAAAATTTTATCAAAAATAGAAATTCATCCTTAATCTATTAAAATCATCATTCTAACCTAAAGTAGTTAGTCGCCTTCAATAGTTTACAAAAAAAGTCGCAAAAAAAAAAAACATAAGTAAAGTGAATAGTCCCAGAACCCCTTCGCCAAGCATCTGGTATACTATGAGAGGTAAATAGATGATGTTATTATCATTTAGGATGGGCCCCCTGATACTGTGGACCAATTTGTCTTCTATTGTAACACCAATAAGTTTAGCATTCACTTTACCTATGTAGTGAACCCAAATGTTTTGGTCTTCTTGGATCTTGAACTGGGTAGTGATGTTGATGGTAACATCACATCTAGAACCCATTTCAAAGAAACAGCTAGCATCTCTTATCTCCATCAAAAGAGTTGCCATCATCCCAAATGGAAAGAGAACATACCTTACAGTCAGTTTTGCCGTTTACGCAGAAACTGCAGCAATATTAAGGATTATGAGGATCAGGCAAATATATTAACTACAAAATTCCTAGAAAAAGGATACGAACCCCAACATATCCAGAGGGCAGTGGACCGATTTAGAGAAGGTACTACTATTAGTGATACACCTACACCTGATAAAGATCAGTATGGCACCCTCTTTATTACAAGATTCAATGACCAACATTGGGCCATCAAAAAAGCAATTCAAAAACATTGGCCAATCCTGGGGCAAGATAAAGATCTTGGGAGAGTTCTCCCAAGTAAACCCCAGGTGGTCTTTCAACGTGCAACAAACATAAAAAGGCTTATTGTCCCCAGTCGACTTAAAGAAAAGCAGAGTTCCAGGTTGGCAAACATCCCTCAATTTTTTAATATCACAGGATGCTACAAGTGTAAAGTTATCAAGTGTAAAGCCTGTGGATTTATCTCACATGGTCAAAAATATTTTTGTAATAAAAATGGACGCACCTTTTACATCAAACAGTTCATCTGCTGTAGCACCCAGTTTGTCATATATGGACTGAGGTGCCCATGTGGGTTTTATTATGTAGGTAGGACAGTGCGTGCCATGCGGACACGTTTTGGTGAACACTGTAGTCTCATAGAGAAGGGAAGTGAGAAGCACAGTGTCCCACATCATTTTGTACACAAACATGGGGGTAGCACTGAGGCCTTGGAACAATTTGGCATTGAGTCCATATACATGTCAATTCCGGAGGGTGAAAGAATTGCCCGTTTATGTAAATGAGAATCCTTTTGGATATTCACCCTTAACAGTATGACGCCTGAGGGGTTAAATGAGGAACTCAAAATAGGTACATTGACAGGTGAGCATGTGCGGAGTCTGAGGGAACAGACATGTCTCCTTAGAGCTCTGCTCCGGGGACGGACACACCGGAGAGCCACAGGCTTCAGCGGTCAAATGAACGACACACAATTGTGCCCCTCACATCACAGGACCCTTCGGTACCGATATCATGGTCCTTAAAGGCCAGAAAATCAATTTTAAAACCGTTTCTAAAAAGGAAACCTCGTCCAGGCCATTATCCAAGATGGCGTCGGCTGCCCCCTCACAGCACACTACACAGCGCAGCCTCAAGCCTCTGTCACACAGCTTAAAGTCACAGGAATATGCTGGTGAGTCTGACTCTGACACAGGGAGCTCAAAATCAGTAGTTCAATCGACTATGTTTAAACAATTTGAACGTATGCTGCAAAAAGCTCTTAAACAAACATCTGACCACATAACTGACAAGCTGACTAAGGAAATTAGAGAGCTGGGACAGAGAACAGCTGCATTAGAAGTGCGGGTAGATGAAATTGAAAATCATACTCGACAATATACTTCTGAACTAGATAACCTTAAAGATGAGAATTTGTTATTACAGTCCCGTTTAGAGGACCAGGAGAACAGAGACCGTCGTTCTAATTTGAGAATCAGGGGGATTCCTGAGTCTATTGTGGACTTACAGGCAACTATGATAGCTCTCTTCCAGGAACTGCAAACTATCATCCCTGTTGAAAGGCTAGAGATGGACAGAGTACATAGAGCTCTAGCCCCTCGAAAGACAAACGGTCCTCCCAGGGACATAATTGCTAAATTTCACTTCTTCCACACTAAAGAGCAATTACTTTCAGCAGCCAGAGGTAATAACAATCTTAATTTACAAGGACACCAATATCAGCTATTTGCAGACCTTTCTCCACTCACTGTTGCCAAAAGACGCGCGCTAAAACCCCAATTGCAAGTACTTATTAGCAATCAAATTACGTACAGTTGGGGATTCCCATTTTCGCTACGCTTCACTCATCTTCAGCACAAATATGTGTGTCGCTCTTCTGAGGAATTGCAAACAGCATTGCTTAAAATGGGCCTTGTGGATCAAATTTCATCTAGGGACCTCCCTCACAGACGCTCTGCTTCTAGATCCCCACAGCAACCACAGTCATCAGCTGGATCTGAAAAGCCTGCTTCATCACATCAAAATCTTCACAAACGTGGTAGATATGACAATCCAATATCGATTGCTACTGATTCCATGGACTGAGTGTATTTTACCATTTCATCCTATTTCTTGTCATTTTCCTCAATAGCCTTCTAAAATTTTGGCTAGAGGTAACATCAATTAACAATTACTCACCTGGACTCTGGCTTATTGCTATGACTCCACTTTCATTGCTTTCTTCCAGGAAAATATATATATATATATTTTTTTTTTCTCATATATATTATCCTTTTTTTTTTCCTTCCCATAATCTTTACTTGCACAGGACTTTAGAGTCACTAGAAATCTGCTCTTACATTAAAGTTCCTGTTTCTTTTTTTAATTTATGAGTCTCAGCCTGGTTCGGTGTTCTCTTTATGTTTTAAGGGACTTTTCACGGAAGCTCCCAGGAAAGTAATAGGAAATGGGACTCATCAAAATTAATATGGTTCATATATTACATATTGGATAGTCTATGCGGTCCTGATGTACTGAAGTCGATTCTAGACTACTCTTTTTTTTTACATAATTTTTTTTTTTTTTTTTTATTTAAACTGTTTTTTTTTCCTGCAGGTATTTCATTATGTTATTTTTGGCCACAAGTGGCCCTGATGAATTCATAACGGTTTTGTTGTTATTTTGATGCTTTTTCCTTTTCTGGTCCTCAATGCACTATTACTTTTTGATTAGATATAGTGGTTCTCCGGTGCTGTCCTTCCTTTTGGAACATCTTGCAGCCCCTTACGTCACCCCCATACCCCCACTTAAATTATGTGGGACTCTGATGGTGGCATTGGAGACTCTCTGGGATTTTTTGAATTTCCTCAGAGACGCTCCTGTACCCTATTGATAGCGTTTTATATGTTAACATTTTTTGCATCTAATAGGGTTGTTCATTTGGATTTTGTTTTTTCTCCCTCTCTCTCTTTCCTCTCTTTTCCTTCTCTCGGGAAGGTGGTTGTGGCTCACGGTTCGGGTTGTGTATTCCCTGACATAACGATTGTCTTTGACGTGTTATGGCCCCCATAAATATATTGTCCTTGAACGTACAAGGATTCAATATTCCACATAAGAGCACTAAGGCTCTGCGCTCCCTTGCCACCAAAAAAGCGCATATTATTTGTTTACAGGAAACTCATTTCATTGATAAGGCCTCTCCTAAATTTTTATCTGCCATATACCCACAATTCTATACAGCCTCAGATACTGTTAACCACTTGACATCCGGAGGCCGTCATATGACGGCCTCCACTTTCAGGGCTTATATCTGAATGATGTCTGAGGCTACAGACATCATTCAGATACCGGCATTTTCAGCCGGCGATTACGTACACCATAAGAATGATCAAAGCGGCTGTTCCGCTGCTTGATCGTTCTTACAGGCGGCGGGAGGGGACATCCCCCCCCTCCCGCCGCCCTCCGGTGCTACTACCGACTCACCTCAGCGATCGGTGAGTCGGATAGCGGATCCGCCGGCGCCGGATGTTCACCGTAGAGATTTCCGGCGGACCAGATGGTCGCTGGAGTCTCTATGATCGTTCGGAGGCCGGGCGCGATGTTATGACGTCACGCCCGGCCTCTGCATTCAAAAAACACGGCGCCGCTTCGGCTGTGAAGCGGCGATCGTTTTATTTTTTTTTTATTTTAGGCTTCCCAGCCTAGAGGTGAGATGTGGGGTCTTATTGACCCCATATCTCACTGTAAAGAGGACTGATCGTGTCATATTCCTATTACAAGGGATGTTTACATTCCTTGTAATAGGAATAAAAGTGATCAAAAAAAAAAATATTTTTTTAAAGTGTCAAAATAAAAAATTTTAAGTAAAATTAACAATAAAAAAAAAAAATAATTTTTTAAAGCGCCCCTGTCCCCGTGAGCTCGCACGCAGAAGCGAACGCATACATAAGTCCCGCCCACATATGAAAACAGTGTTCAAACCACACATGTGAGGTATCGCCGCGAACGTTAGAGCGAGCGCAATAATTTTGGCCCTAGACCTCCTCTGTAACTCAAAACATGTAACCAGTAAAAAATTTTAAAGCGTCGCCTATGGGCATTTTTAAGTACCAAAGTTTGGCGCCATTCCACGAGCGTGTGCAATTTTGAAGCATGACATGTTAGGTATCTATTTACTCGGCGTAACTTCATCTTTCACACAATGCAAAAAAATTTGGCTAACTTTGCTGTTTTGTTTTTTTTTTAAGCATGAAACTGTTTTTTTTCCAAAAAAAACGCGTTTGAAAAATTGCTGCGCAAATACCGTGCAAGATAAAAAGTTGCAATGACCGCCATTGTATTCTGTAGGGTCTCTGCTAAAAAAACATATATAATGTTTGGGGGTTCTATGTAATTTTATAGCAAAAAAATGATGATTTTTGACATGTAGGAGCGAAGTGTCAGAAATGGCCCGGATGTGAAGTGGTTAAGCAACGTGGTACACTTATCGGGTTTCATAGAACTATGCCATTTACTCTTGTATCCCAACTAAACGACCCTGAGGGTAGATATCTTCTACTTACGGGATATATTTCAGATACACCAGTAACAATTGTATCGTACTATGCCCCCAATAAACGCCCGGAGGCTTTTCTATCACATATTTTCCAAATTATTGATACACACAAGTTTGGGACGACCATTTTATGTGGAGACTTGAATACTACTGTTTTTCCATATTTAGATAAATCTCCGCCATCAGTTATTACAAATTCTAACAAATTATCCCTCCAACGCTTGCTAATTATCCATGGTTTGGTAGACTCTTGGAGAGAACTTAACCCCACTAGTAGGCGCTCTACTCACTACTCATATCCACACAATTCTTTTTCGCGTATAGACCATATTTTGATCTTAGCTAGTATGCTCCCAGAGATTATTTCCTCTAAAATTATTCCCTTTTCTTGGACCGATCATTGTGCGATTGTCACCCCCATAGCTTCTCCGATACCCAGGTCACAAGATACAACTTGGTGTATCAATGATTCGACACTAACCCACCCATCCCATCGCTTAGAGATAGAGGCAGCACTTACAGATTACCTTTCATTTAATGATAATGAAGATATATCAGCCCTTACTCTATGGGAAGCCCATAAAACTGTCATTCGTGGCAAACTTATACAACAGGCCACATCTCTTAAAAGAGAATGTAAGATTTTATTTGCAAAGTTGGAAGCTAATTTTAATGCTAGTCATATGGCTTTTCAGTCTAATCCCAATGCTACTACAAATGCAAATTTAGATAAAGCACGTCTTGATTTGGACCTATTTTTAACTGACTCAGCAGATAAAGTCTTACGCAAAAAATATCACATTCAATATCTTAAGGCTAACAAACCTGACACCTTAATGGCACATATTCTTCGAAAAATACAACATACACAGACATCTATAAGACTGAAAACTTCTTGCGATGCTTACACGAGTATTCCAGTTAAAATATTGGAGATTTTCCGTTCTAACCTGGCTAAACTGTATTCCTCTAACATTGACTTTGACAAAACTAAGGCAGACGACCTGTTCTCTGGTATTAATCTCCCTACTTTAGAACGAACGCAATATGATCTTCTTGAAAAACCTATTACAACTTTAGAAGTTCAAAACGCCATCAAATCCTTGAAACCCCATAAGAGACCAGGTCCAGACGGATTTTCAGCAACTTATTTTAAACAATTTTCGTCTATTCTATCTCCAATCTTAACTAGAGCTTTCAACTCTTTGTTATCCGGAAATTCATTTAGAACTGAAACTCTGACCTCTATAATAACCGTGCTTCCCAAACCTCATTCTGATCTCACCTCCTGGACTAATTATCGCCCCATTTCCCTCCTAAATTTAGATATCAAATTATTAGCCAAGATCATAGCAACACGATTGAATGCGATTATAGGTCAATTAATACATCGTGATCAAACAGGTTTCATGCCCATGCCACAGGTGGGCGATAATGTAAGACGAGTTCTCTTGCTTATCCATACTGCTAAAAAAAGAAAAATTCCGACATGCCTTATATCTTTAGATATTAGAAAAGCTTTCGATTCAGTTTCCTGGCCATACATGCAATATATTCTGCAAAAATGGCGGTTACAAAATCACTTTCTAACATGGGTTTCCTCTCTTTATGCTAATCCACAGGCCTACGTTAAATACGCTGGTTATAAGTCAGCAGGATTCAACATTAGTAGAGGAACTAGGCAAGGTTGTCCTTTATCCCCATTGCTCTTTGCCTTACTTATAGAGCCCTTGGCACAATTAATCCGTTCTAATCCGAATGTCTAAGGCATAGAGTTGGGTGGTTACAAACACAAATTATGTGTCTCTTCGCCGATGACATCCTTATTTTCTTAACTCATCCACATGTGTCGGCCCCTAACTTAATAGATCTATTAGATAAATTTGCAGTAGTCTCTGGATTTTTTGTTAATCATAACAAATCTAACGCGCTAAACGTTTCTTTAACACAAGCGGAAATTCTCCAAGCTAAGTCCTCATTACCATTCAACTGGGTATTGCATCATCCTCTATATTTGGGAATACAAATCACAAACTCATTAACAGATCTTTTTTCAACCAACTACTTACCACTTCTAAAATCAATTACCGGTTTATTGAAGCAATGGTCTTCTCTTTCCTTGTCTTGGTTTGGGCGGATTAATGCCATTAAGATGTCAATTCTACCGAAATTCCTTTACCTATTTAGGGTACTCCCCATTCCAATACCTTCATACTTCTTACGTCTTACACAGCGCAGAATTATGTCATTTATTTGGGGCACCAATAAACCCTGTATCCCTAAATCTACATTGTTCCTTACTAAATTGAAGGGCGGATTAGGGTTACCAAATTTTTCTTCCTACTATTACACAGCACAACTATCCCAATTGCCTAAATACCATTCCAATATGGAAACTCCTCTATGGGTTGCTGTTGAATCTGTTGATATTGACCCCATCTCTGTGGCTAACATGTTATGGCTCCAGCCTAAGGATAGAGTACATATATCTAATCCTATTACCAAGCATTGCTTGGCTATCTGGGACAAATTTAAAAGTTCGCACAATCTTCAGTCCTCACATAACCCCCTCCTTTCCTTTATTAAAAACCCAGCTTTCTACCCAGCTTGGAAATTCCCGATGTCATTCACAGCTTGGTCTTCTACTAACTTAATCAGATTGCATAATTTAGTTTCTAACAACTCATTATACACATTTTCCGAATTATGTGAAACCTTTGGACTTCCCAGAACTGAACTATTTCGATACCTACATTTAAAAAAATTTTATACACCCTTCATTAGGACAGGTTCTCCACTCAACCAGATGTCGCAGTTTGAGCGCATTTGTAAGCGCGACCCACACATTAGAGGCCTGATTTCACTCCTATATCGACACATTAATATTACCCCTAATGAAACAATACCCTCATATACTATCAAATGGTCGCAAGATATGGATCGCAATTTTGTTATAGAAGAGTGGTCTAATATCTGGTTAGCTACTACAACTTCTTCCTTGAATTGCTTTGCGTTAGAAACCAACTTTAAAGTTTTGGCACAATGGTATTTAGTACCGGCCAGAATAGCAAAATTTGTTCCAACCTATTCAGATTCATGTTTCTGGGGATGTCCAACGCCTGGTACACACTTTCATATCTGGTGGCTATGCCCGATAGCCCAAGAATTTTGGAAGAAAATATTTGAGATGGCGTCCAAAGCTCTGGGAACCTCTATTTTTCCAGACCCGGCAATGGCTCTTTTGAATCTCAAACCATCGGACCTAACGCAAACTCAATTCAAATTATTCATTCACCTTGCCACTGCAGCTTAACAAACTATAACCAAAGCATGGAAATCCCAAACTTTGGTAGTGGCTGAGGCTAAACATAGGATGATGGGTTTGCTTGTCTGACTTAGACATATGACCTGGCTACGGATCAACTCCTTTAAGCGGTATCAGAGGCTTGATACAAATATACCTCTATCTCCTGCCATCAACTGAGACATCATCCGTTCTTGTCATTTGCCTACTGTGGTCTATCCCTGCACCATTGGGCTGAAGGTCTAGAACCCAGTGGAGATATATTTTTTATTTCTATGTACATATATGTCACTCAACCCATCAAATTCTTTCATGGTAAGTGCAATTTTTACTTTATGAATACCATGTATACTCAGTGGCCGCAGTATAGAAAAAATTGAAAACAAAAATAACTAAAAAAGTATAAGATAAATACTATTACTTACAATTAAATTTCCCTTTGATTATGATGCATATCTCTTACTAGATAAATAAACCAGGAACTTATAACTACTATTATTAGCCAATTCAATATCCCTTATCACTGGCAGAAATATTTATATATGGTTACTGGCAATGTGCTGCCTTACTGCACTAGGTTACTAGTGGGTTATTGGCAACAGATTGCCTTAGTGTACCAGGCTACCAATAGGTTTCTTTAATCTGGCATATGTTAATAGATCATAATGGGCATCACGCCCATTCCCCTTACTTACTAAGAACCAAGTGTTCCCCTTTAAGGGACAACTGCGAGACACATATATATGTACAATTAGTTACTTACATCTATATATAGTCAGAGTCATCAGCCTCTCAGACTGAGCCTTCAAGTCTTTTCCTACTTTCCTACCTTTTCTCCCCCGTCCCCTTCTCCCATCCTTCCCTCTTTTTCAATTTTATTTTCCCCCCCTCCTGTGTTCCCTCTCCCTCCTGCCCATCCCTTTCCTCTTTCCTCCCTTCCTTTTGCTCTATCCTCACATATTCTTCTTTAACTTTCTCCCCTCCCCTGGCAGTCGCATTCACCGTGATTCAAAATAGACTAAATTAGACATATATGCTATATATCAATATCTATCATGTTACACGTCTCCATGGTATTTGAATATTTTCCTGACTATGTCCTAGCGCCATCCTTTGGGCTTTAGTGACGGTGATACCAAACCTGCAATATTTTGACTATTTTGTTTCTTTTTTATTATGAATTTTTATCTTCATTGTATTCATGGGATGTTTTGTTATATTCCAGTAATTTGTTTTGTGCTCCTGAAGAAGCGCTTTGGCGTGCAACATGTTGAGTGAGTTCTCACCATTGATTACTATCTCTGCAGAACTCTTCTTTAATCTCTATACTATCGTATGTATATTGGTAACCCTGATTACTGCATAAATGATTTCTATACTAAAGAGCTTTGTACGGAGTGTATAAATTGTAAATGTATGGGTATGAACTTATTTCTGTCTTTGTCCTTTTTATATTTTTAAATAATCTTCAATAAATTGGATTTTTAACCATATTACTATACTGTTTATTGTGCCAAGAAAGTCCAAAGCCCAAGCTTTTCTTCCTTTATATATAGGATGAACAGAGCCCTTATCTTTGCCAAAATGATGGCTATAGAAAATAATAATATAAATAAATTTTGCAAGATTTGGCAACCTTGGGTCAAATATTACTTACCAACTGACTTTGACCAATACTTACTATTACCTTGCTAAGTTTACTCTTCTTCCTTCCACTCCATGTCATTAGACATATGCACTGCCCGGGTGGGGGCCGCGCCACCACCACGAGAGACTTTCTTTCTTTCTTTCTTTTCTTCAAAAAGAAGAATAGTGTAGCGCTGGACTAGTGAAAAAAGACACATATATTGATATATGTAAATATACCAGGACCCACAAACTTATCATGAGTCAATAAGTGATACTAAACAATAATCAGTGTAGCACTGGTTTAAAGTGATACAATGCGCATATATAATAAGAACACATGTGAATTATTCACCTGAAATCTATACCATCATAAAATAATATAATAAAAATCATATGGGTGATGATCCTTATAAATGTGAGTCCATACCCTAAAGGGTGTATATAAAGAAAAAAGTGCAAAAATAAACAATAAAGTTCTTCTTTTTGTATACATGTTGACTTACTGACATTAAATTAGAGGTGAATGATAATTACTTTACATTTTTTTCTCATATGTAGATTAAAGCTTGTGTTACTCAATTTTGGTTTTATTACTAGCATCTTTCCCTTGTTTCTCCTTTCTTTTTTTTCTTCTTTTTTCTTTCCATCCTATTATCCTCATACATGAGATCATTTACCAGTATTGATACTTCAGTCATACATTGTTCATTTTTCTTATAATATCACCTTTTTTTGTGTATAGACTATATTTACTCTATACGTAAAGAAAACACGAGTTATTGTTTATTTTCCTTGATCACTCTTATGCCCCGTACACACGGTCGGATTTTCCGATGGAAAATGTCCGATCGAAGCGTGTTGTCGGAAATTCCGACCGTGTGTGGGCTCCATCGGACATTTTCCATCGGATTTTCCGACACACAAAGTTGGAGAGCAGGAGATAAAATTTTCCGACAACAAAATCCGTTGTCGGAAATTCCGACCGTGTGTACACAAATCCGACGCATGCTCAGAATAAATAAAGAGATGAAAGCTATTGGCCACTGCCCCGTTTATAGTCCCGTCGTACGTGTTTTACATCACGGCGTTTAGAACGATTGGATTTTCCGACAACTTTGTGTGACCGTGTGTATGCAAGACAAGTTTGAGCCAACATCCGTCGGAAAAAATCCTAGGATTTTGTTGTCGGAATGTCCGAACAAAGTCCGACTGTGTGTACGGGGCATTATGCCCCATACACACGGTCGGATTTTCCGACGGAAAATGTGTGATAGAACCTTGTTGTCGGAAATTCCTACCGTGTGTAGGCTCCATCACACATTTTCCAACAAAGTCCGACCGTGTGTACACCCTATAAGATTCGTCAAACATTCCCTCTATTCTGTAAATTGATAATTCATTATCTTAAGATCATGCCCCCATTCGTCCACAGTTTGATCCCATTTGGGGTGGTCAGGTGGTCTGGAGGCATGACTCAACTGATGTGCAGATAACTGAGGGAATTTTATTCATTTTTTTTTCTTCATCTTTATTTTTATACTTCTTAGAGTCTTATACTCTCTAATATTAGGATCGCGTTTGTTCTTGATTCTTTTTCAACTTCTTTTAAATATATTTAAGCTCTTTCTTGTATTATCTAAATGAGATGGTATCATCAATTGTATGACAATGTTTCTTAATTTCCGAATCTTATGTACATGTCAATATAATGTTATATTCTTCCTTTTATTGTAAATTCAATAAACATATTGAACAAGAAATAGGTACGTTGATATGAAATATTATTGTATTGCCAAGTAGTATATTGTTCTCTACAATTAAATACTCTCAGTTCCCTTTACAGATGTTAATTAATTTATTAACTGCATACTTATTGACCAACCATATTTTAATCAAATTAGATTTTTTTTGCGACTGTTTGCAACTTTTTTTGTGAACTATTGAAGGGGACTAACTATTTTACTTTAGAATGATGATTTTAATAGATTAAGGATGAATTACAGTAAAAATGTTAATGTTCTCAAAGCATGTTTTCTATTAATGATAATAATGAGAATCTGACCTATATATATATATATATATATATATATATATATATATATATATATATATATATATATATATATATATATATATAATTTTAATATATCACATTTAATATTTTATATTTTAAATAGTATAGGTAAACACTATTTCTACTTTTAAATACATTTTATTAAAGTAAACATAATTAATGCATATACGCCTGTTCAAAACTTTTCTTGTTGCTAATATCAGGCCCTCCCCTTGAATGTGTTTCCTGTTGTGAACTCCGTGCTGCTGGTCTGTCGAACGGAGCTGGAGGGTTCATATAAAGACAGGCTAGAGGTGGTTAGGGCGTGACCTGAAGAAGAAGGCCACGCCTCCAAAACATGTAGTCTTGGCAACCATTTTTTGTTAGCTAAAGAGGAGACATCTCACTAACCTTGTCCTTCCTTTCCGGCCGTGAGTGACATCATGCAGCACCTGCTGGATCGTGCGCATGCCCTACAGCGGACACAGCCTGACGAGATAAGGAAACAGAGTCCACAGTGACTTCTCATACCATCACCACTTGTTCTTGGGAGCCAACCCAGTTATACAGGCAAGGAAGGGAGACATACATCCTGCTGTACATGCAATCTAAATCCCATGTTTGTGAGTGCAATCCTCTATTGTTTGATTTCACATTTGTATCATTAAAATGGAATTACACTAGGGCAGCCATGCGCTCTCTTTTCCTTGTATATTTTAAATAATCTTTGTTACCATAATGTCACTTATTTTCATGCAAAGTGTTAAGAGGCTAACTGCCCAGAGTTTGGAGGGTAAATTAAAAATTTTGCAGATGTTACAGGATTTTCCCAGGTTGATTTATTCAGGACAAAAGTTGTCTTCTTTTATTGTATTTGAAAACAAGGACATTGCGAAATAAAATCTTTTAGACATGTGCAATTCGTTTTGTAACAAATCGAAATTCGGCCAAATTTTGCATCTTTCAGACATTAGGATGCATTCTAATGTCAGAATAAAAAAATAACAAATTTCAACTAATACGAAAGAAATTATAGCAAATATAATGAATGAATTTGACATGATTCAGTATTTCATTAAAGATCTAATGAAACGAAAGGTCAACTCAAAGTAAATCTTACAGTCCAATCAGCTGATTAATTTTGTGCTGGAGGTTGGATTACTGGCAAAGTGCATTCCTGAGAACTGAGTGAGAAGGGTGTTGTATTGTTTTTGAGCAGAGGAGAAGAGATATTGTCATTGTGTGTGTTAATAGATTTAATAAACAAACGACTTTCCAAACTACTAATCATTATCATGAATCAATATATATACATAAATATCAAATTTCAACTAATATGAAAGAAATTATAGCTGATATAATGAATGAAATTTACATGATTCGGTAGTTCGTTAAAGATCTAATGAAACAAAAGGTCAACTCAAATTAAATCTTACAGTCCAATCAGCTGATTAATGTTGTGCTGGAGGTTGGATTACTGGCAAAGTGCATTCCTGAGAACTGAGTGAGAAGGGTGTTGTATTGTATTTGAGCAGAGGAGAAGAGATATTGCATTGTCTTTGTTAATAGATTCAATAAACAAATGACTTTCCAAACTACGAATCATTATCACGAATATATATATACATAAATAGATATCAAATTTCAACTAATACAAAAGAAATTATAGCGAATATAATGAATGAATTTGACATGGTTCGGTAGTTCATTAAAGATCTAATGAAACAAAAGGTCAACTCAATGTAAATCTTACAGTCCAATCAGCTGATTAATTTTGTGCTGGAGGTTGGATTACTGGCAAAGTGCATTCCGGAGAACTGAGTGAGAAGGGTGTTGTATTGTATTTGAGCAGAGGAGAAGAGATATTGTCATTGTGTGTGTTAATAGATTCAATAAACAAATGACTTTCCATACAACGAATCATTATCACGAATATATATACATACATAAATATCGAATTTCAACTAATACGAAAGAAATTATAGCGGATATAACAAATGAATTCGACATGATTCGAGATTCAGTATAATGAATATCGACACTCTACAAATAATAACGAATTATCCGAAAACGAATTATTGTAACATAACGAATATAACAGAACGAAATTAAGTATTTTACGAATGACAACGAACCGAAACTAAACAAAATTTCCCATTGTGCACAAGTCTAAAATCATTCAAAGGGCTATACAAGCTGATATGGCACTCCTATTCTTTCAAAAATTTAGTCAACTTCTCCCAGGTCCAGAAGGACCCCACCGTTGCTGGTCAGCAGTGTCTAGGATGAAAACCACCCATCATGTTATAACGTATCTCCATAATGCGCACCTATAACACAAAGATCTTTAAAACAAGAAAAGGTCTTTAAGCTGTTTTTTGGAGACAAAGGACAGTTTTCTCTCATTGTGTAGATAAAAAAAAATTAGGCACCAACCTGGCAGTGTGGATTCCCCCAGCCTATTGCCTTTTAGTTAGCATATCATCTGGAACAAACAGAATATACCCTGGCATTTACACATTCAATCAATTATATTTCCATATTCCCAGAAGCAATCACAGTGACTGATATCTAACCAGGTAGATCGCACAAACACACCTATCAATCATACCGTTTGTTTATTTATTTATATACATAACTAATTACATCTGCCATTGGAGATTTTACATACTCCTCACATTGTAATAATAATAAAAATAATCTGTTATTTTTTATCCTAGACAGGCACTTTAACAGAAGATGTCTTAGATTTATACGGCATACTTCCTTGTTATAACTGCAGGTGAGTATGGATTAGTCAGTGAGGTAATATGAACTAACTCACCATACTAAATATATTTATTAACACAATTCCATTTTTATAATGCTAATTTATGATATCCAGAGTATGCAGCATATATGGGTCGTGATAGCACTGCTTCCATTACTTGGTTACATGCAGTTCATTGTAAAGTGATATCAGATGTCCTTGGGATTTACTCTGAGATCCCATTTTAATCTACTAACAGGAATAGCCCTTTCTCCTCCTGCAGCAACAGAGGGATCTATTCCTTGCTTATAATAGCCATTAAATTACTTTTAAAAGTGATCGATTGCTACATAAGTGTGTGAAGGCTGTATTATGTTCCCCCTGATCATATCCAATCCCACATGAAAAAGGGTAAAAAAAAAATTGACAGCATATAAACAAAAACTTTCTTGATCCTGGATGTGAGCTTTGTCAAATGATATCTAAACATATGCATTGCCAATCAACTATTCTGTGATCTCAGACGTGAAAAACAGTGCCATGATTGCTCACACCTGACTCAGTTTTGATACTACGCTAATTATTACAAATCAGAAAATTTCTACTAAATTGAACATACAGTACATAGACATCACAATCCTTATATTCAAAAGACTTTGATTATTGCACTAGGAAGGTAAAACATTTAGGCTAGGTTCACACTGCCGCACGGAGCGGCTCACGGTAGGGGTCCAGTGCATCCCTGTTCACCACTTCATTTTGGTCCGAATTGTTGGCTGAATTCGGACCTGAAATGGACCAGAAGACACACAGGACTCCTGTGCAATTCGCTCGGCAGCTGTCCCGAAGCAATGTGAACCAGCTCCATTGAGAGCTGGTCACAGTCTCCTAACATGTAAATTGGATGCGGGGAAATCCACATCCAATTCGCAATAGTGTGAAAGCAGCCTAAAGTAGAACTCTCTATTTTTTGTTATTGTTTTTTTAAATAACTTGCCTTTGCCTTTTAAAATTAAAATGGCAGCTCTCAGTGTAACACTTATCCTATGTTCAGCATTGCCATAAACAAACCCTCTGGGAGTTCATCATTCACAATATCAGCCTGGGCTCAAATGCAGTTGCGCAGAGAGTGCACTGCCATCATAATGTGGCACTTATTTCTTCAGTATTACAACGCTTATACCAATTTAAACTTTAAAAAAATAAATGCATTAGGGGTGCAGGAGGGGAACTTAAAAAAAAAAAAAAAATATATATATATATATATATATATATATATATATATATATATATAGTGCCTTGAAAAAGTATTCACACCCCTTAAAATGTTCCACATTTTGTCATGTTACAACCAAAAACGTAAATGTATTTTATAGGGATTTTATGTGATAGACCAACACAAAGTGGCACATAATTGTGAAGTGGAAGGAAATGGATAAATAGTTTTCAAAATGTTTTACAAATAAATATGTGAAAAGTGTGGCATGCATTTGTATTCAGCCCACCTGAGTCAATACTTTGTAGAACCACCTTTCACTGCAATTACAGCTGCAAGTCTTTTTGGGTATGTCTCTACCAGCTTTGCAAATCTAGAGAGTAACATTTTTGCTCATTCTTCTTTGCAAAATAGCTCAAGCTCTGTCACATTGGATGGAGAGCCTGTCTGAACAGCAATTTTCAAGTCTTGTCACAGATTCTCAATTGAGGTTAGGTCTGGACTTTGACTGGGCCATTCAAACACATGAATATGCTTTTATCTAAACCATTTTATGGTAGATCTGGCTGTATGTTTAGGGATGTTGTCCTGCTGGAAGGTGAACCTCCACCCCAGTCTTAGGTCTTTTGCAGACTCTAACAAGTTTTCTTCTAAGATTGCCCTGTATTTGGCTCCATCCATCTTCTCATCAACTCTGACCAGCTTCCCTGTCCCTGCTGAATAAACGCATCCCCACAAAATGATGCTGCCACTACCATGTTTCACGGTGGAGATGGTGTGTTCGGGGTAATGCGCAGTGTTCGTTTTTCTGCTTCACACATAGCATTTTGCTTTTAGACCAAAAAGTTCAATTTAGGTCTCATCTGACCAGAGCACCTTCTTCCACATGTTTGCTGTGTCCCTCACATGGCTTCTCACAAACGGCAAACAGGACTTCTTATGGCTTTCTTTCAACAATGGCTTTCTTCTTGCCACGCTTCCATAAAGGCCATATTTGTGGAGTGCATGACTAATAGTTGTCCTGTTGACAGGTTCTCCCACCTGAGTAGTGGATCTCTGCAGCTCCTTTAGAGTTACTATGGGCCTCTTGGCTGCTTCTCTGGTTAATGCTCGCCTTGCCCAGCCTGTCAGTTTAGATGGACTACCATGTCTTGGTAGGTTTGTGCCATACTCTTTCCATTTTCAGATGATGGATTGAACAGTGCTCCGTGAGATGTTCAAAACTTGGGATATTTTTTTATAACCTAACCCTGCGTTAAACATCTCCACAATTTCATCCCCGACCTGTCTGGTGTGTTCCTTGGCCTTGATGCTGTTTGTTCACTAAGGTTCTCTAACAAACCTCTGGGGGCTTCACAGAACAGCTGTATTTATACTGAGATTAAATTACACACAGGTGGACTCTTATTTACTAATTAGGTGACTTAGGTGACTTCTGAAGGAAATTGGTTCCACTAGATTTTAGTTAGGGGTATCAGAGTAAAGGGGGCTGAATACAAAAGCACACTTTTTAAATATTTATTTGTAAAAAAAAAAATAATCCCATTTATCATTTTCCTTCCACTTCACAATTATGTGCCACATTTAAATTTTTGGTTGTAACATGACAAAATGTAGAAAATGTCAAGGGGTAGGAATACTTTTTCAAGGCACTGTATATTACAGTGTTTTCCAGAAAGGGGAAAAAACACAAAGCTGGTACTCTCTAAGTACTGCTAACAGCAAACATGTAATCATACAGTTTAAATGTTCAAGCATGTTAAAATTATCAGTCTCTTGATGGCTTCCAATAGCAGATCTATAAAAATCCAGAGAACTTCTCGTTAACCATGAGAAGTTGGTAACTTTCTATATCATTTAATTTCTTAAAACCACCACCATTACCATTTGATTACACACTCACCTATCCGAACTGATTTGCATCAATGTCTATATGCACATGTGTTACTGGCTCACACATGGCATTCATAGCTCAGATTCTCTGTTGAATCTGTCATTGAAGGCTTATGGTGTCTGTCGAATGTTCAAAGAAGATTCGACGGAGCAGCTAAACTGTACGACGCCGTATAGTTTACCTGCTCCGTCAAATCTTCTTAGAACTTTCAACAGACATCATAAGCCAAAGTACGTGTGTACTTAGTTCCAGCTATTTTACTGCTCCTCCTCTTTGGTTACAATCAGCCAATAACATTCATCATCATCATTATTTTTATTTATCTTTTCTCCCCTACGTCGAATCTTTTCTCCCCTATGTCGAATCTTTTCTCTCTATGTAGAATAATCTTGGACTAATAGCGTTATGGTTAGGCACATTCGACCACAGGTTTGATGGACACAGATTGTTTTGTCATCATCATGTCGAATCTCCTATCTATATCGAACTGTTGTAGCAACGAAAACGAAAATAAAGCATTTTTTTTTGTTGGATCTTTTGTTTCTCGGATTCTGCACTATCGTTATCGTTTGTTAAAACGATAACGAAAATACTTGAAATTCGGACGAAAATGCATTCGGACGAAAACGAATGCACATGTCTAATTTCCATTACAAGCTATATGATCTCCAGATTTTGATTTAAAAAATAACAGGGAGAATAGGGTTTTCTTGTAACTTCAGATGAGCGGAAATTTAAGCACAGACTTATCAACATAGCATCTCCTGGGAGACAAGAAACAATGGGGTTTATTTACTAAAGGCAAACCCACTTTGCACTCCAAGTGCACCGCAAGTGCACTAGGAAGTGCAGTCGCTGTAGATCTGAGGGGGACATGCAAGGAAAATAAAAAAAAACAGCATTTTTGCTTGTACATGATTGGATGATAAAATCAGCAGAGCTTCCCCTCATTTCAGATCTTCCCCTCAGATTTACAACAACTGCACTTCCAAGTGTACTTTCAAGTGCACTTGTAGTGCAGAGTGGATTTGCCTTTAGTAAAACAGCCCCTATGTGGTCAATTCACCAATGTTTATGGCATGCAATAAGTATATCATGTTACTCATTTGCATAAATTATTGCAAGTTAAGTACAATTCACTAAAGAAAAAAATAAAAATTTTGCGGTAAATAACGAAATAAAAAAAATGTGTCTGTAAATATCGCAAAAAATTGTGCGGTACTCGGTTAAGTCAAATTCGCCAAAAAAAAGAATCTAAAAAAAGGCGCAGTACTTAACACCTCCCATTTGCTGGTGGTAACCAGTGTGGTATTTCCTGTTGGAGTAGGTGGTACTGGAGAGAGCGATTTGCTGGTATTTTGTCCCCAATGGAGCCATTTGAGAGCAACCTTTTCCAGTTCAACCTGCAGAGGAGGCGTCAGAGGAAGAGGGTTGTACTGATGATCCTGAGAGGACCTTGCTGGATGACTTCAGTGAGCATTAGGTGCTGAGGAAGTTCTAGCTAACAAAGGAGCTGATCCTCATGTTCAATGTGAGGCTGCGGATGTACCTGGAAACCACCACCCAGAGGAGTCATGCAATCCCAGGCATGACTAAATTGCTGGCCATGCTGCACTTTCTGGGCAAGGCATCATACCAAGAAGAAATTGAGAAAGAGAGGCTATAGTGGACTTTAGTGGTACTGTACAACGACTGAAATAGACAGTCATAAATAAAATATTTGATACATTTTATTACAAAAATATATATACATTTAACAATAGAGTATTAAACCGGCAATGATAATCAAAGAAGCTTTAGTTTGTGGTCACACCAAACTGTGGTGACTAAAACATTGACACCATCTGTGTATTGGTTGCTCTACATATATCGCGGATCACATTTACAGCTTCTTCAGGAGCTATATTGTACATATACACAATGATTATAAGGTGATTATCATACTGCTATGAGATAAAGAGAACATACAATAGTCAAACAGAACATATAACAGTATTTAAAATAGCATAATATAATGTAAAATGAGCATCGGCTGTGCATACCCCCCAAAACACTCATCTTACCCAGAACGCCAAATTGCCAAAGGCCCAAGGTATCATACCAGATAGTGGCTGGCCATGCAGTTGGTGTTTCACGGACATCTTTTTTATGGGTCCTTGGAAGACTGTTGGAAGGATTTTGTGAGATCAGGCACACCTTCATCTATATGCCTGCATCTCGCCAGGAATGGGATCGTATCAAAGGGGGCTTTTATGGCATGCCTTTGATTCTCAATGTAATGGACGCTATTGATTGCACCCATTTCCCCCTCTTTCCCCCGAGCAAGAAGGAGCACATTTAACGGGGGCTACCACTCCATGAACATACAGGTGATGTGCGACACCCAGATCCTCATCAGGGATGTGGTGACCGGATTCCCGGAGTTAGTCCACGATACACATATTCTCTGACAGTCACAGCTGTTTGAGAATTTTAAAAAGGACTCATTCCCTCATGGCTGGCTACTCGGTAAGTAGTGGAAAATCCTCATATAGGTTTTCTTGCATTCAAGTTTGTTTACATATCTGTAGGATCATTTCATGGCTCTTACCTGTGACTGCTCAGTAATGTGTCCACTCTTTCAGATGCATGTCTCACCTCTGAAAGCTCATATCGGTGACTGCTCAGTAATGTGCTCACTCTTTCCAATTCACGTCCCACCTCTACAAGCTCTTACCTGTGACTCCTCAGTAATGTGCCCCTCTTTCCAATTTATTCCCTACAATGCTATTGTTTTGGAAAACCTAAATGCAACTTACATTTTTTGTTTATTCCTTACAGTAGGTGATTCTGGGTATCCATGCCTCCCTTGGTACAACCAAGCCCACTCCAGGATCCAGATTGTGATAGAGCAGACCTTTGGTGTCCTGAAGAGTCAGTTCCACTGTATCTGTACTTGTTATCGGGTGGGTTCCTGAAGTATGCTCAGGGGAAAGTGGGGGACATGTTCCTTGCCTGCTGCATCCTCCATAACATCGTCCGGCATGCAGGACTGCTTTAGGGTATAGATGTGGAGATGATGGAGGATGAAAAGGACATTTCTGTGGCGGAAATCTCACCAAAACCTTTTGGGAATGCCTGTTGTCAGCAGCTGATCAACCAGTATTTTACTTGGTGAGTTACAATTTAAATATGACATGTCTTGCAAAAGTGTAATTTTCCCAATGTAAAAATGTACCCTGTGCACCTTTTCATAGAATGCACATGGGCACATGCTCTTTTGTATTTTTCAGGGTTTCCTGGGGTAGGGTGGTGCTGGCTGATTAGTAGAACACTGGCTCTACTTATGTGCTGCCAATACCAATCGATATATACAACACAATTTAATAGCAAAGTCCTAGTACAAAAACCTGTACAAAAAGTTATATTAAAAAATATATTTTGAGCAATGGAAAAATAAAACAGTGGTATAACGTCAAATGTTATAATAATAAAAAATGTACATGAAACAAAAAAAAATTTAAACAAGAAGGCTGAAAATCTAGGCTCTACCGCAAGGAGAGATCAAAACCTGAATCATTCTTTTGACTGCTGTCACTGGAATAATGCTTTTGACAGGAGGCACATAACATTCTAGACTATCTTAATAACACCATTTTGGAACTACAAAACTCTGAAGTTTGGTTGAGGAAATCTTTAAAAAAAAACATTTATGTCCTTGAGCTGATCTGTTATACAGCACAAATGATTATCCCACATTTCCCTAAGTTTCTCCTGAGCTAGGTGAAAACGTATGCTTTGTTCCAGATCAAATACTAAGTGTTCCCTATCTAAATTCCTACTTCTGCAGAAAATCAGAAAAAAGCATCAATGTGCCTGGATCAGCATTGGGACGTGTAAAAGAAAATGGCATGTTAGTCATGTGACAATTGTACTCATTCGTTTGGTTAACACCACTTGTATGGCATTTCCAAAAATTCTCCGAAGACCACACAGCCAGCGGGGTTACTGTGAGTCCCCTTGATTCTTTGGACTGGGCGCCCCCTTTCCGTTCCCACTACCTTTCTCCATCTGACTTTGGTTGGGATATACATTTGGATGGATCTCCCATGTTGGTTTTCTGTTGTTCAAGGACCAACTTTCTTACATATATGTTTTTATTCCAAGTACACATTAACATGTCTTTATTTTAGTGCAATATAGTACTGTGTTACTGTGGGTTCAATTTTAATAATCGTTTACAACTTGTTTTTAGAATCTACAATTCATAATTTACTATTTACATATTACCATTGGATTTAATAAACTGTTCAGTTTTCATTTTTGGACTGCTATAGTTTATTTTTGTGAAATCCAGAGCGCTGGACATTTTTTGTTGTTTTGGTTAAAGTTTTACATTACAATACTTTTGGTTGTTGAAAATACAGTGATGTTCACCCATCTATTCTTTCTGCCAGATTAACCAGATGGGTGCTGCACGCCCCTTGTCCGTCCTGGAGTTTGAAGCTGGCTTCTGATATGTTCACTGCAAAAAAAAGAATACATTTTAATATTCAAATTTAAATTTTGATTGTATAATTGTTGTTATACTTACATATGTTTTCTGTTTGACCAAGTGTCTTGGTTTCTCAGTCTTCCTTGGTACTTGTGTTAAAAGATTATTGTTAAGTATACATTTTACTTTTCCATTACATTAAAATATATTCAATTACCTTCAATGAAGCTTTCTCTGTGCCTTTTCTAAACATTCTGCTGGTCTGCAGGAAAAAAAAAAAGATGAGAAGGGAGAGGGAGAGAGAGGGAAAGGGGAGGGAGAGGGAAAGGGGAGGGGGAGGGACAGAGGGAGAGAGAGGGAGAGGGGTAGAGGGGGAGAGAGAGAGAGAGAGAGAGAGAGAGAGGGAGGAAGGGGGAGAGGGGGAGAGGGGGATGGGGACTGTGCAAATGTTACCTTCATCATTGGAAAAAGAGGATATTGTACCTCCAAATCCCGATTATCAGAATGCTGCATCTGTAATATATAAAATAAAAAAGAATCACAAAAAAAAAACGAAATAGGAAACAGAAAAGTATGCAGTGCATGATGATGTACATACATGTGTCATGCAGAGATTTTGCAAACTGAGAGTGTGCTGAGTGGCCTATGAGGGTATACAAATGCAGAGATATTGCAAGCAGACAGCATGCTGGAGTATGGCCATGAGGCCAATAAAAAAGAATCACAAAAAAAAATTAAATAGAAAACAGAAGAGTATACAGTGCATGATGATGTACATACATGTGTCATGCAGAGATTTTGCAAACTGAGAGTGTGCTGGGGTGGCCTATGAGGGTATACAAATGCAGAGATATTGCAAGCAGACAGCATGCTGGAGTATGGCCATGAGGGTGTACATAATTCAGAGATTGCATTCAGAAAGCATGCTGGAGCAGCCATGATGTTGTACATATATGCAGAGATTGTAGTCAGAGCGTGCTGGAGCAGCCACAATGGTGTACATATATGCAGAGATTGCAGTCAGAGAGCATGCTGGAGCAGCCATGAAGGTGTACAATGCAGAGTTTGCAGTCAAACAGCTCGCTGGAGTAACTTACCATGCACTCCACCAAGTCCACCATGTTTGGCTTCTTCTCTTGTCTCTCACTTAGGAAGTTATGCAACGCCTGGCTCTGCCCACAGGAAATGACTTTAAACAACCATTAACCACCGACACATGCAATAAATTACTGCATGAGAAAATACGGTAGTTACCGCACAATCGAAAGAATACTGCTGTCCTTATTTAACACTAAATTCTTAGTGAATTGAACTTTCACAACTGATTTATGGCATGCAGTATTTTACCGCATTTTATTTGCCGTTATTTAACTCTTAGTGAATTGAACCCTATTTAATTTATTGGCATTTATAAAGAAAAAATATTGACTTAATGTATTTTTATTGTTTAACGTATTTTATGGTGTTCATTTGGGACAAGGTAATTATTTATATGTGTTCTACAGCTAGTTAAGTCTTAGATATATGCTTATTTTAACTCTTTTAGAAATGTTCCCTAAAATTTTTTGTACATCTTTGCAGGTTCCAGGATATGAAGTTGATTAATAGCTCTAATAATTTGTCCTGGGGCCTAGTACTTCAGGCTATGGCTAGCTGCCATTCCTTAATCAAGATGGATGGGAAATTAAATGGAGATCCACTGGACTTGAAAATGTTTGAAGGGACAGGATGGGTACATTATTTTCCTATATTACACTAATCTGCATTAGGTTGGTTTTTAATACTGGCTTAAGAGAAGTAATCCAATTAGGGCATTTACTAAAATCATGTTATCTATTTACTAGGATAATGTTCTCTTATATGACATTACTCACCACTAGATTCTTATCTGTAATCCCATTAAAATTGTTATAAAATCAGTGCACGGTATGAGGATAAAGAAATGTAGGTTATGATTTAGGTAAAATTTATTCTTGGTAATATTTCACTGTTTGAAACTTGCAACAGGAACTTCAAGAATGTCAAGCTAAAATTGTAGAAGATGGGCCACTGATTACTTGCACAATAGCAAAACCTGGATCTAAAGCAGGAAAGGCAAGTTATTTTTTTCATACTCTTCCATCTAGAAAATGCAAGATAAAGAAACATCTACAATTTAGCAATGTGGAAAGGCTGCATACATATTTTGTAAGAACTGTAATCAATTTCAGTACCAAGCCTAAATTAGCCAGTGCAAATTCCCCAACATAAAGCAACCAGAGAAAAGAAGGAACAGGCATTTCATTGTGCATGCAACACATGTAATGGTGTATGTGTTAGAAGAGACTGTGGTGCCCAATACTTGTTGGGCAATTAAAGAATGATCCCAGACCAGATTCACACAATGCACATTTTAAAAGACTAAACAAACATAATGTTGGCTACATTGCACAGCCAAACATTTGGGGACACCTGACCATCACACCTATATGAGCTTGCTGGACATCCCAGCAGTGTGTTTGTAGAAATGTGTATCTACATAGAGCCAAAAGAACATCTGTGTGGCCAGGTATTGATGTTGAAAGAGAATACCTGGCTTGTAATTGGCATTTCAATCCATCCCAATGTTGAAGTTAGGGCTCTATTCAGGTTGTTCCATCCAAAAATCTTCAAACCATGCCTTTATGGATCTGGCTTTGTGCACATGATGGAACAGAAAAAACGCCTTCCACAAACTACTGCCACGGGGGTAGAAGAACATAATTGCCCAAAAGGTATTTGTATGCGGTAATATTATGAGGACCAATCCATGGAAATATACAAATCTAATAAATTGGAGTGGTTTACACTTTTAGCCATATAGTAGGTATGAAGGTCAGATGTCCAGAAATGTGTTGCAATATCATGTACATACAGTATAAATTAAATGTTACTTTAGGTATAAGGTTCAGCTTTTTATTATTGATATAAAGGCTTTTACATATCTGTATTAAAACACAGCTTTTCTATAGAAACACTTATTACTATTTGTTTTTACTTGATAAGACATTTCTTGAAATGTAGATATGTGAAAACCTGTACAGTAAAACCTTGGTTTGAAAGTAACTTGGTTTGAGAGCATCTTGCAAGACAAGCATAATTTTTAAATACATTTTGACTTGATATACAAGCGATGTCTTGATATACAAGTAGCGTCATGTCACAACTGAGTATAAAAGAGAACAGAGGTGCCTCCAAGTGTAGAAATACATTTACATTTAATGAAGGTACAACATTTAGAAACTCACATGGTTTATGATTAAAACAGGCACATTTAAGAATACAGGCATCCGGGGGAAAAATTTCCACATAGACCATCCTCCGCACCAGGAATGAATAAAGCAAACTCCCGGGAGTTCCTTGGACATCACTGCAGCCACTATACTACTTGACGTTATCCTTTGATGCCATTTTACCTTTATCCCAGCACTAGGGTATAATGCTGTGTATGTGAGTACTTGACTTTTAATAAATGTGATCTTCTTAGCCACACAGTGTGCACTATGTACTCTTATTTTTATTGCATGTGAACATGATCATCAATTACTGAGTGCTGCCTTTATATCGTGTGACCATCTGCCCATGCAAGTCTCCATATTTATCCACTGAGAGTGGTAAATGCTGTTTTGACCCATCTGTTAGTTCAGGGGTCCATATGCTGAGGTGAGCGGTTTGGCTAGCTGGTGGTGGAATCACGGATGTATAGCACTGCATGGACTGTCATGAGCACTTAGACCACTACAGGGGAGACCTTTTCTCTATCAACTTTTGGTTTTAAATTTAAAGGGACTTTTATTAGTAATATTTGAACTTCTGGGTATAGCGCTGCACTGCTTTATTCATTCTATGTACTTTGAGGTTTTTTATGTTTACCTTCAGTGTTCAGCTGCTTGTATTTTTAAATATTGGATTTTTTGCGCTGACTTTATTTTATTTATAATTCATCCTCTGCACCACCATTGACGCCGTCCCTTCCATGTTGTGCTCCACGAGTGCTAAAAGCCTCGCTTTCAGATCGCTATACTGCAGGGTAGTTTTCCTGTTCACTATTGCAGACTGACAGCAGTGAGAGTCGGTGGTGCGAGGGATGGTCTATGTGGACAGCTTTACCCCGGATGCCTGCATACTTAGATGTGCCTGTTTTAATCATCAACCATGTTAGTTGTTAAATGTTGTACCTTCATAAACTGCATTGCTACACTTAGAGGTGCCTCTCTTCTCTTTTATACTCTGTAGCTCCTGCTGGATTTTGCTTTGAATCCCCTTGTGGAGGCTTCCATTTGTGGATGGACATTTTATGGTTACACAACCTAGTCACATTACTATAATCTTTTTATATGTACTATAAACTGAAGGACTTATGAATAAATGGTTGTGGAACAAATCATTTCAGTTTCTATTATTTGTTATGGGGAAATTCGCTTTGATATACAAGTGCTTTGGATTACAAGCATGCTTCCTGAACGAATTATGCTCGCAATCAAAGTTTTTACTGTATTTTAATGGGTATCTGTAACTAGTGTTTATTTTTGGAAGAGATAACATACAGATGAAGAAAAACAGTTTTTTCCTTTCTTTTCACAAGTTCATCGAGTCATAAAACACTTCCTGTCTTAGGGTGTCTCCATTCTGAATAGAGGAGTAATGGAGATACCTTTGGACAGCAGCAGAGCGACAATTTTGAAAAATAAGCAATATTTTATTAATTTTTTATTTTTGACTTTTTGCTATAATAAATATCCCATAAAAATATATAAAAAAAACAAATTTCTTCCTCAGTTTAGGCCAATATGTATTATTTTATATATTTTTGATAAAAAGAAGCGCAATAGGCATATATTGATGGGTTTGCGCAAAAGTTATCGCGTCTACAAAATAGGGGATAGATTTATGGCATTTTTATTATTATTTGTTTTTTATTAGTAATGGCGGCGATCTGCGATTTTTATCATGACTGCAACATTGCGGCGGACAGATTGGACACTTTTGACACTATTTTGGGACCTTTGGCATTTATACAGCGATCAGTGCTATAAAAATGCACTTATTACTGTGTAAATGTCATTGGCAGGGAAGGGGTTAAACACTAGGGGGCGATCAAGGGGTTAAGTGTGTTCTCTCAGTGTGTTCTAACTGTAGGAGGGATGGGCTCACTAGAACATGACAGAGATCATTGCTCCCGGTCACTGGTAGCAGTAGATCCCTGTCATGTTGCTATGCAGAACAAGGAAATGCCTTTTTTACATAGGCATCTCCACGTTCTGCCTCTCCATACCACGATCGTGGGCCACCAGCAGACGTCGAGTACGCGGGACCCGCGGGCACGCTCCCACGGCGCGTGGCGGGCACGCTCCCACTAGCCGCCGATGGAGTGATGTACGGGTACGTCATTTTGCGCACCCATACCACTTTGCCAGCGTATATCAGCGTGAGCCAGTCGGCAAGTGGTTAAAAACGCACCAAAAACCTGCATGCAGAAAAGCTTCTGGAAAGCATCTGGACTGAGTTTCTATGGTGAGAACTGGCTCTTAGTGTCATTTATGACCATGTAACACATTTATGCATTGTCCAAGACGTGCGTTTTAAACCTGTCAGTATGTTTAGGTAGGAAAAAAACAAAAACAAAATACATACTATTGTTTCTTGGCTCTACTATGGGCACACAATTGTCAGGAGTAGGAACATTTATTTTGCAGGTTTTCTTGGTGGTGGGTCATAGCAATGGCACAAAAATATACAGCTAAACTAAAAAATAAAAGATTTTTTTTACTGTTTTGGACCAGTTTTGATAATAAAAATAAAATTGGGAGATATCCATTAACATTTCCCACCAAATAACTTGGATACACAAAGTAATTGTGATGATATGTACAGTTATGTTAACAAATGTTAAAGTTGCAAAATAGGACTGGTCATTAGGGTTTGTTTTGACACTGGTCACGAAAGAGTTTAATTGCATCTTCAATAGGAGAGAAATGTAAGGTATATAAAACACATGTTATGATGCACTATAACCACTTCAGCCCCTGAAGATTTTACCCCCTTCCTGACCAGAGCACTTTTTGCGATTCGGGCATTGCGTTGCTTTAACTGACAATTGTGCGGTCATGCGACATTGCACCCAAACAAAATTGATGTCCTTTTTTTATCACAAATAGAGCTTTCTTTTGGTGGTATTTGATCATCTCTGTGGTTTTTATTTTTTTTGCGCTATAAACAAAAAAAAGCGACAATTTTGAAAAAAACGCAATATTTTTTGCTTTTTGCTATAATAAATATCCCCCAAAAATATATAAGAAAAAATTTGTTTCCTCAGTTTAGGCGGATATGTATTCTTCTACATATTTTTGGTACAAAAAATCACAAAAAGTGTATATTGATTGCTTTGCGAAAAAGTTATAGCGTCTACAAAATAGGGGATGGTTTTATGGCATTTTTACTATTATTTTTTTATTTAACTAGTAATGGCGGCAATCTGCGATTTTTATCGGGACTGTGGCGGACACATCGGACACTTTTGACACATTTTTGGGACCATTGGCATTTATATAGCGATCAGTGCTAGAAAAATGCACTGATTACTGTAAAAATTTACTGGTAGGGAAGGGGTTAACCACTAGGGGGCGATCAAGGGGTTAATTGTGTTCCCTCTCTGTGTTCTAACTGAAGGGGGGAGGGGACTGTGTAGGGGGGATGATAGATCGCTGTTCATACTCTGTATGAACAGACGATCAGTCTCTTCTCCCCTCAGAGAAACGAAAACTGGGTTCTTGGTGTGCCACAAGCGATCGAGGGAGCCCAGCGGTGATCGCGACCACCGAGCACTTGCATCGGCTCCGTGGGTGAGCAGCGGGCGCGTGCGTGCGCCTTCGGTGGCGCGTGCTTGCCCCTAGTGGTCACAGGGAGAAGCGACATTACATAACTTCGTTTCGCCCAGCCGTGCCATTCTGCCGCAGTAAAACTGTGGTGGCTGGTCGGCAAGTGGTTAAATGTATGGAGATGCACAGTTTCCTATGGAAAATGCCTATGGAAAATATTAATTAAACAGTAAATTAGGGAAGTATTATAACTTATATTAGGTTACAACTAACTATTACTGCCTGAGTCTTCCTCTCCCTGTTATATGAATCTCCCCAAAAGGTAAAAAATTATATTTACTCTTCCCAAGTATATAAAAATAAAGTTTTGTCTGTAAATGCTTATTTTTCTAGAATTTTTGATGTTTATGATCATGTTGTGTAATATGTTAAATATTTAATAAGCTCCTAATAAATAGTAAGAATAGTAAGTAACAGAGTAAATATTTTCATCTAGATACCCGTGGAAGGCATAATCATTCTACATCAGTTTCCATTCTCCTCCACTGTGCAGCGTATGTCAGTGATCACTCAAGTTATTGGAGAGAGTGACCTGACAGTGTTTATGAAGGGAGCTCCAGAAATGGTTATCCATCACTGTAAACCAGACACAGGTTAATATTAAATAGTATATTGAGGTTAAAGTTTTGTAAAAATAAGAAGGAAAAAGAACCAGTTATGTGGTATTTCAGTTATAGGTGGCGTGTGGTGGGTTAAGTCACTTGCTGGCTTTTTATATCTGTTAGAGACTCCCTTGTAATGTACTGCTCCTTTTTATTACACATCTGCTTTACTGCTTATATTTACTGGACCTTTCTTTTACTACTCTGTATTGCTGCTCCTTTGTTTACTTTGCCTCTGTTCTGTTCCACGGTATTGCTGCTTCTTTGTTTTACTGATCCTCTTTCCTGCATCTCTGCATTACTGCTAGTCTTTACTGCACTTCTGCTCTACTGCTTCTCTTTGCTGCACCTCCGCAATACTGCTCATCTTTATTGTACCTCTTCATACGCTTCTCCTTACTACACATCTGCATTTCTGATTCTCCTTACTGCACCTTTGTTTTAGTACTCCTCTCTTTTACTGCCTCTCTGCATTACTGCCCTCTTTTCTCAGTGCAAGTGTATGCATCGACTCAGGTTCACTGTAAGGCTAAATGAGCTTATTGCTGTAGTCATTAATACACACACACACCCAAGATGTGCGATATTGCCGAGAATGTCACTATCACAGCAGTAATTCTAGCACAAGAGCTCCTGGTTAACTTCAAACTGAAAAGGCTTTTAATGCGTCACCTATGCAGATTTTTGGGTACCATTGTTTTTTGCGATATCACGGACACACGCAATTTTAAGACTTGACACATTTACCATCTATTTTACCAAAAAATGGGTATTGTATTATATGTGTTTGCACTAAAATCTATTTTATTAAATTTTTTCCTGAAAATTGCATTTAATAAACAGTTTTGCAAATATCATGCAACATAAAAAATTGCAACTGTCATACTTTTATTCTACAGGGCCTGTGCTTTAAGAAAATGTATAATGTTCTGAGGGTTTAAGTAATTTTATGGCCAAAAAATGAAGATTCTTACATGTTTGCAAAACATGAAAAACATTGCTCCAATGTCGAACTGGTTAAGCTGTAATTATCTACAGTGAAAATTAAGGTGTCAAACGTTCAGTCAATATAGATACAAATGTTCACATTATACAAAAATGCAAACTTTAATTGGAAGCTTTACCCACTCTAGCCTTCTGAGTCTCCCTATTTATCCTTTATTGTGATTAGCGTGTTGACCAGTAGAGAGGCTTAAGATTTGTGAGTGGGTGGGGCCAAGCTTAAATCCTAAAATACAAGGTTTTCTTTATGAATGGTGACCCAGCCTTCATCTAAAATAATGTATTTGACAACAAAGCCATGTAAATTCTGTTCTTAGGCATTCAACATCTACACATTCAAGGAAGATTGTATCATGGTATTGGTGCCACCTGTGTGCATAAAAATTCTGGGGTATCTTCCTGACACTCATGAGAACTAAAGGAGTGGCTTGGGGAAGCTACCAAACATCTTCAACAAAACACATTTAGGAAAAAAGATAAGACTGGAAGACAGCAAAGCCACTTTTGGAAGGGGGTAGCAGGGGGAAGTAAGGTTTCAGTGCATCTACTGTGAACTTTTACAAATATACTGTATACTCCCCAGTGAGAACAGCTACTGAGATTAGTGATAGCTTTAAAGACATTTACTGAACAATTTTTTAAAATGTTAATGTCCATAGTCAGGCCATAAGATCACGTCAAGGAAATCAGGCCCTAGTAATATAGTAAATAATAAATAAATACAGTAGTTTAAGAGGTGCACACAAAAGGTAGTTATGTGGCTAACAAATGTAATAAAAGATTGCTTGAGAGTCTGCTCTAAATTTAGACTGTAAAAGTATACACTAAATGACCACTTTTCAAGACCCATAAAAATGATGTTTTTAGAGTATGTATTTTATTTGTAATGCTTGTGAAATAATACAGAGGGACCAAAGTTGGGGCTTAACCTGCTTACAACTAGGAAGTTACGCTTTTTGGCTATATATTTTTACATTATCTTTTCTCTGAGCATTTATGATCACAAAGATGTTTTGTTTGTTAACTAGTTCCAGACAATTTTTATAAGCAACTTGATGTCTACACAAAGCAAGGCTTTCGCGTAATAGGACTGGCATATCGATCTCTACAAAAGGAGGGACTGCCACTTACCCCCGACTTAGAAAGGTGACCACAATTTTTATCTTTTAAAACTAACACATCTTATATTGCATATTAAAAAGATCTGCAGCTGCCTCCCAAACCTTTCTGTCATGGTCACCCCAAACTATTCTGGTAGAGTAAGCTTCCACATTTCATGGCAGTTTAGGAGGTTGTCACTAAGCCCCATCCCCACCCACTCCTATTTGTTCATCACTACAATGGGAGGCTTGATTGACAAACAGGTATGTGTAAGCATTAAAAAAAGTGGGCAAGTTTATGCACTATCTATAAACTTTGTCTGTTAAAACGGCCCATATTTTAGATGTGATGGGAGAGTTTGGGATACAGGGAGAGTTTGGGATACAGGGGTCACTGAATGTTGATGACATATTCTGAGTTAAATAAAAAAGTTAAAATACACAAATAGTATTTGTGAATTGATGCTTTAAAATTTTTATTTGACCTTTTTCATTAGCGTTTTTGAAAAACACAAATACAAAAGCACAAATAACACTTTGTAAAATAACATAGGTGCCTTCCTGGTAACAAACTCCACAAAAGGAATTTGCATGGTAAAATTTGATGAAATCAATAATATTTTGCCAAAATCAATTTTGCTGGAATCATTGTGCTCAGTTCTAATTTTTATTTTTGATTACTGTATCCTAATAAACAGTATATTATTATACATTTATTTCTACATATATTCTAAACACAGAACAGTCCCTGCAGCTGAACTATATACCGTATATACTCGAGTATAAGTCATTCCGAGTATAAGACGAGGCCCTAATTTACCACAAAAAAATGGGAAAAACTTATTGACCCGAGTATAAGACGAGAGTGAGAAATGCACAGCTACTGTAAGTGGAAAAGAGGGTCAACAATGCCCATTTGCAGCCTCACTGTGCCCATTTGCATGCCTCACTGTGCCCATTTGATGCCATAGGTCCCCCGAACTTCAAACTCGGTAGTTAAGGGTTCCTAGATGCCCCCTAGCTGCAGCCAAAATTTGGGGTCTCTGAGCCCAAAGGGTCCCAAAATGACATTGCTGCAGATGGACACAGTTGACCGAATATCGGGCCCCGTATCTTGGGGCCACTTAGTGCTCAGAACCCCAAATTTGGTGTGCAAACCCAGTGAAACTAGCACCATAAAATATCCAAAGCTGGGGTTTTTAGCACCAAGTGGCCCCGAGATACAGGGCCCCAAATATCAGTTCAGAAAATGTCAAGCACTTTTCTGTAGCAAAGAATGACATTTTCCAAACCGGGTTTGGGGCCCCGTATCTCGGGGCCACTTAGTGCTAGGAACTCCATCTTTGGATATGTTGTGGTACCAGTTCAACTGGGTTTGTACACTAAATTCGGGGTTCCTAGCACCAAGTGGCCCTGAGATATGGGGCCCCAAATTCAGATCGGAAAATGAAATTTTTTGCTGCAGAAAAGTGCTTGGCTCGAGTATAAGTCGAGGGGGGCACTTTCAGCACAAAAAAAGTGCTGAAAAACTCGACTTATACTCGAGTATATACGGTATACTGAAGAATTTTACCAGATTTATTTCTTGGTTCTGAAGACATAGATTTGCCTAACTATGTTCTTTCTCACATTAACTACAGAAATGGGAAAGTCTGCTTTCATTGTCATTACCTAAGCAAGCACAATGTTATAGTATGAAAATGACCATCATTACTTTTGCTATGAAGAACTTTAGGAAGAATCTCCAAAAAATGAGTCTACTATAGTCTTTGCCATTCCAGAACTGTGCAGACCTCTAGGAAAAGTTGTGATTCGTATACAAAAAATCTGAGGGCATTCTGTAAATAAACATGTTCCCAGCTTACCACATTGCAAACATGACATTTTAGTATTTTGTAAGTTTTAATATGATAAGTGAAAGACAGCTGCAGAATAAAAGCAAAAGTAAATCTTTTTACCACAATGAAATTTTATTACAATGTAACACTATTTACCCTAAGTTAATGGTGAGTGACCTGTGGATTGTGTAATAGGCCCAGTCCAGTTACCTTGCTGTATTTTTCAGGTGTATTTACCTACCAATACCCTCGGTGATAGTAAAAGTGGTTGTAAACCTACTTTGTAATTTTCATGTAATCCCCAGTGTTCAATAGTGCTATGTGCCCAGTGTATGTTCTTTATTAAAAAATGAGCGATGAGAGGCGCTCTGAAATAAGGTATAGTACAACATTTTTTAAATAAAGCACATACACTGGGCACATAGCATTACCGAAAACTGGGGATTGCATGAAAAGTTATTTTAGCAGCCGGAGAAGAGGGGTGGGTACGCACAGGAGCTGACAGGCGGGGGGGGAGAATACGGAGGCACATAAACTGACCATGGTATCAGTGGCTCAGCAGCCATGATAAACGTGGGCAGCACCAGGCAGGATCAGTCAGGTATTTTAGATGATACAAAGGGCCAAATTACACAGCACATATTATATATATATAATAAATATAAATATAATTAAAATAAAATAATAATAATATTAAAATAAAAATATAATAAATATATATATATATATAAATATATATATATACTGTGTGTGTATATAGTGTTATAATGGTTGTAAAATAGGATGTAAGGCAAGAGACAAAATTCATTTATTCATCTGATTAGTTACATTGTTGATTCAAGGATAGATCATTCGGGTGACTATTTGATGATATCTTTTTGTGGTTATAATGTAGGGAACATTATATGTGCTTTTTGTGTTTTCTGTATCTAATTGTATTTCTTAATGCTTCAAATTGTTTACACGCATGAATATGGTGTGGCAACTGGTTAATCAATTATCTGATTGGATTGCCTGTGTGTTTAAAAGCCACTGTAGCCCTATAATTAAGCAACGCGATTCAATCAATGATTAATGCGTTTCCCTTTGTAGACATTACATTTTGTTTTTCTGTAAGCCATTCCCCCAGGACTTATCCTAATTTGGGGACAGTTGCTTTCCCAAGGCTGAAGGAGAAACTCCTCCAACGCACAAACCCTCTATGCAGAAGGCCAGGGGAGAGCGATCTCTCTAGAAAATTTAAAACAATAAAGTAAAAAAATTGTATTAAAGCACTGATATGAACTATTAAATAAATAAATAAGTGACAAATACTAGAAGATGACCAAATAATATAGCTGCAATTATTGTGTATGTGAACTGATATCACACAAAAAGTGTTGTATATATTTGGAATGTATAATGCGCTAATATTAACCTCCCAATATAACATGGTGTAATCTCCTAATGGTTAATCAGTGAATCATGTGCAAAATAATCAAATGGAACCTATTATAAATAACATAACATCCTTCACCATAACAAAATCCTATAACTAAATATCAATGTGATAATAAATTATTGAACACAATAAAAAAGAAAGAAATAAAGATGAGATATATTAATGTGATATACCACAGTGCACAGATATCTCAATAGGACAGCATACCGCTGTGAAGAAATATAACGTCTTTGGTGATTGATGAATATAGACAGGTTTAAATGAGTAATCCCCAGTGATAGATGGCTTGCTCATATATTCAGTTGCTCATTAGCATGGGCTGTGTTGTGGAAAATTTTATGAAGATGTATTTTAATGTATTTTCATAAGAGTCTCCCAGTGTCCGTTCTCTCGCAGGCCGCTCTAAAGAGCTGACTGGGGCAGACTGATGCTGGTTGACATCCGTTTGGTAGTGAAAAGCTCTTTGGGGATGCAGAGAAATGTTTGTGGAGTGGGGACATGTTCGCCAGCTAAGGGCCCCTGTGCGGTGCACAGAACGATCCTCTGGTGGGGATGTGTTCGCTCTGCAAAGACATTATCGGTTTAACGAGTGTGCGCTCATGTTGCCCCTGAGTGCTTGATCAACATATTTGTGGCCCAATGAGTGTACGCCTGCCGATAATCTCTTGTCCTAGGTAAGATGCATTTATATAATTAGACGAAAATGGGTGCTTATTAGCACAGGAGATATGGCTGTGTACATAGCATACAGCCATCTTTCTATGACAGATGGCGAGCCAGGTCCTTATGGAGCAGACAGAGCCCCCTCCACACCGCAAGAAAGGGGGGAGAACAGATCCCAGTCCAGGACATCTCTTTCCGATGTGTTAGGGGGGCTCTGCTCTGCGAAAGAACTGATTTTTCGTCTTTTTGAAATAATGCTGGAAGTTTGATCGTATGTCTGGTGTGTGTGCGCCTGCGTGTGTGTGCGCCTGCGTGTGTGTGCGCCTGCGTGTGTGTGTGCCTGCATGTGTGTGTGCCTGAGTGTGTGTGTGATTTGTATCTTGAATGTTATGTAAGGAGACTGTGTGCTGTGTGTATGTGTAAGTAACTGTATGTTGTGTAATAAGTACATGAGAAATAGAAATGTATGAATTGGGATAATTTGCAGCCTGCAATGTGTGTGTGACTGATGCTGTGTAACAAGTTTGTAATGCATGTGAGAAATGGATGAATTGTAATTATTACTTATTTATGGGACAAGTAGATTGCATGAGTCCTGTAGAGTGCTTAATTGACTCAAGATGGTTAGTGGACTTTGATGGTTGTTTAGAAAAGCTTTTGGTTTGAAGATGGCTGCTGCATTTTCAAGTGGCCATGTGGCCTGGGGGAGGGGCGGCCAAGCATAGTTGACCTATCATTTACAATGGTGAAAGTTGGCTACTCCCTATGGACAATAGAAAGGTTTTGTTTCGAGATGAAAATAACATGCAAGCATCGCTGTTTGTATTTCTCAATGTCTTGTTCCTGTGAAAGCTGATGTGAACTTTGTTTGAGAAAATAGGATATGTTTCAGCCATGTGATTGTGGTTTATGTGGCTTTGTTGTTTCATTGAATAGCATGTGTACCTAAGTTGTGCTTTTTCATAACTTTAACACTTTTAAATGTTTGTAAGTGTTCATTTAGTATCTTAAATGTGTAATTTTGTGGGGAGAAATTTTGGTTTTGAGGGGACAATGCGCCATTTTGTCGTGGCCTGGTTTTTGTCTGCCATTGCCTTTTTTTATTGTCTGCCATGTGGCTACGGTCGGCCATTTTTAATTCCTTTGTGTGTGAAACCATGTGACATGAGCCACCATCTTGTTTCTAAGCATCATTTCCGTTTTCTTTTAAGTGAATGTAAGCTATTGTAGGTGAGCTGTGTTTGTACTTTTTGTTAACTTTGCAGTAGAAGAGTGGCCATCTTTGTATTGGATTTCAGTTTTGGCGGGAGAATGTGCCATTTTGTTGTGGCCTGGCTTTTGTTGTAGTCACCATGTGGCCATGACCGGCGGCCATTTTGAGGACCTGTGGGTCATTCTACAGGGGAAGCTGCTCCAATTCCTTTGTGTGTGTGTGTGTAGCCATGTGGTTTGGGTCGCCACCTTCTCTCTAGGCACCATTTCCTTTTAAGTGAATTCTATTTTTGTACTTTTTACATACGTTTCAGGGAAGCTATTGCATTTTCAGTATTGAATTTTGGTTTTGAGTGAAATCTCTACTTTGCACTGAATTTCTATGGATAACAAGACTAGCTTTAACTGTGAGTTTTTGTACTTTTAGCGGTGTGTGTTTATTTTTTTGTTTTATGTTTTATCGCTTTAGCTGAGGTTTGTATTGTATAGTCTGTAGTATATGAAGCTAGGCTTACCCTCCCCCTCCCGTTTCCTATACATTGATATGTAAATAAACCAATTTGAGGGTTTTTTTAGAGCTGGGCATGCAACAGGAAGTTCATTTCAGCTTCTTATGTCTCCACAGGAAGTTGGTGGGAGGGGTTTGGTCTTTTGACTCATGTTTGAATGACAATGGAAAACACATTGGCTTTTAAAAGAGTTGTACTTTCCTCATTAGCTGTCACCTACATTCTCAGCTGATGGGGTAGGTGCAATCAGGGCCGGATTAACATAGGGGCTGATGGAGCTGCAGCTCCAGGCCCCTGCCTTAAAATCGGCCCTCACAGCTAGTAATATAAGCCCGACTTTCTCCTGCCCATAAACGTCTATGGGACAGGAGAAGCTGTGTGTAAATGGAGGGGTGTCTGGCAGCATCTGTGTTGGCTCACTGTGTTTAGTACAGCGTCACAGTGCACAGTTCCCCCCTACACAAATGGCTCTGCCTTCCCCCTCCCCTCTCTCCTCTCTCTGTGTGCAGTGAAGGAGCCATGTGGGCTGGGAAATTATGAACAGAGCAACTGCAGCCGGCAGATAGAAGGTGAACTGAACAGATATCTGAGTGATGAGCTTCCAACCATCCAAGTGTGAGCTCAGTGACTGGACTCTTATCTCCCTTCTCTCCCCCTCTTTTACCTTTATCTTCAGCAATGGCTGTTATAACTGCAGTCAATATGTAGACTTGGCTCCTTGTGCTTTTAGGTATGTTCACACTCATTTGCTGTGTTTTGGCCATTGCTGGTGTATCCGCAGTTTTCCTGCGTTTTACCCACAGTCCTATTGATTTCTATTAGGTTGCATGTTTGTTCTGAAAGCGCACCAAAATCAATAGGACTGCAAGCTAAAACTGCAGATACACAAGCAGTGCGGCCAAACTGCAGCAAACCAGTGTGAGCCCAAAGGCTGTACACACAACCCTCTATAGAACTTGGTCTGATCAATACTCCTGGCATTCATTTTACACACAGCCATACCATCCCAGATGAGGAGGGGTGGGGGCTCCAGGGATTTGTTTGACTATGGAGGCCCTGTCCCTTCTACCCATCCTGGAAGAGTCCCGGAGGGAGTGGCAGGCTGCTGGTGGCAAGTGACACACTGTATCTGGTGGCAGGCTGC
The DNA here is from genome assembly GCA_037952925.1 of Lithobates clamitans. Taxonomy (NCBI): domain Eukaryota; kingdom Metazoa; phylum Chordata; class Amphibia; order Anura; family Ranidae; genus Lithobates; species Lithobates clamitans. Next base: position 2,096,377 of record JBBGZY010000160.1, read on the forward strand.
TAGTGGCAAGTGGCACACTGTATCTGGTGATAGGCTGCAGGTGACAAGTGGCACACTGTATCTGGTGATAGGCTGCAGGTGACAAGTGGCACACTGTATCTGGTGACAGGCTGTGGTTGGCAATTGGCGCACTGTATCTGGTGATAGGCTGCAGGTGACAAGTGGCACACTGTATCTGGTGGCAGGCTGCTAGTGGCAAGTGGCACACTGTATCTGGTGGCAGGCTGCTGGTGGCAAGTAGCACACTGTATCTGGTGGCAGGCTGCTGGTGGCAAGTGGCACACTGTATCTGGTGGCAGGCTGCTGGTGGCAAGTGACACACTGTATCTGGTGGCAGGCTGCTAGTGGCACACTGTATCTGGTGATAGGCTGCAGGTGACAAGTGGCACACTGTATCTGGTGGCAGGCTGCTAGTGGCAAGTGGCACACTGTATCTGGTGGCAGGCTGCTGGTGGCAAGTAGCACACTGTATCTGGTGGCAGGCTGCTGGTGGCAAGTGGCACACTGTATCTGGTGGCAGGCTGCTGGTGGCAAGTGACATGCTGTATCTGGTGACAGGCTGTCAGTGGCAAGTGGCACACTGTATCTGGTGGCAGGCTGCTGGTGGCAAGTGGCACACTGTATCTGGTGGTAGGCTGTGGTTGGCAAGTGGCACACTGTATCTGGTGGCAGGCTGCTGGTGGCAAGTGGCACACTGTATCTGGTGGCAGGCTGCCGGTGGCAAGTGGCACACTGTATCTGGTGGTAGGCTGTGGTTGGCAAGTGGCACACTGTATCTGGTGGCAGGCTGCTGGTGGCAAGTGGCACACTGTATTTGGTGGCAAGCTGCTGGTGGCAAGTGGCACACTATCTGGTGGAAGGCTGCTGGTGGTAAGTGACACACTGTATCTGGTGGTAGGCTGTGGTTGGCAAGTGGCACACTGTATCTGGTGGCAGGCTGCTGGTGGCAAGTGGCACACTGTATCTGGTGGCAGGCTGCCGGTGGCAAGTGGCACACTGTATCTGGTGGCAGGCTGCCGGTGGCAAGTGGCACACTGTATCTGGTGGTAGGCTGTGGTTGGCAAGTGGCACAATGTATCTGGTGGTAGGCTGCTGGTGGCAAGTGGCACACTGTATCTGATGGCAGGCTGCTGGTGGCAAGTGGCACACTATCTGGTGGAAGGCTGCTGGTGGTAAGTGACACACTGTATCTGGTGGTAGGCTGTGGTTGGCAAGTGGCACACTGTATCTGATAGAAGGCTGCTGGTGGCAAGTGGCACACTGTATCTGGTGGCAGGGAGCTGGTGGCAAGTGGCACACTGTATCTGGTGGCAAGTGGCACAATGTATCTGGTGGCAGGCTGCTGGTGGCAAGTGGCACACTGTATCTGGTGGCAAGTGGTACAATGTATCTGGTGACAGGCTGCTGGTGGCAAGTGACACACTGTATCTGGTGGCAGGCTGCTGGTGGCAAGTGGCACACTGTATCTGGTGGCAAGTGGCACAATGTATCTGGTGGCAAGTGGCACACTGTATCTAGTGGCAGGCTGCTGGTGGCAAGTGGCACACTGTATCTGGTGACAGGCTGTCGGTAGCAAGTGGCACACTGTATCTGGTGAAAGGCTGCTGTTGGCAAGTGGCACACTGTATCTGGTGGCAGGCTGCTGGTGGCAATTGGCACATTGTACCTTTTGGCAGGCTGTGGGTAGCAAGTGGCACACTGTATCTGGTTGCAAGTGGCACACTGTATCTGGTGGCAGGCTGCTGGTGGCAAGTGACATGCTGCATCTAGCGGCAGGCAACTGTGGAAAGTGATACGCTACATTTGGTGGCAGGCTATGGGTGGCAAGTGACAAGCTGCATCTGGTGGCAAGTGACAAGCTCAGGTCCCACTGATTCTGCACGATGGTGAGTTGAACTATTTCACTATATATTACAATGTAGTAACTGAAATAATGGAATTTGATCATCCTGACACCATATCAAGCATGGTGTCAGGATGATTGATTTTAAGTACTAACACCAGCCATTTGCCTGACAAATCACCTCCACCACCGATTTCCCTGCCAACCCCGAGACTACACTCCCCACCCTCATCTTTTTTTCGGAAGAGGGGGTTGTCTCTGAATGACAGTTTGGAAATGTGGTCTCCCTATGTTGCTGCTGGTGAGAGACTGCATAGCAGGTGGTATTGGTGGTGTTGCTGCTGCTCAGAGGCTGCACAGCTGGTATTACTGGTGAGAGTATATTTAATTCGTTTTAGCGAAAAATTGTTTGCATTTTCATTTTGTTTCCATAAAAAGGCCCACCGAAATCCTCAGCACCAGGCCCATGATGCTCTTAATCTGGCCCTGGGTGCAATCACTGTAACATGAACTTCAAAAGGTCCACCACAGGGTTCACGAGTCCCTCCTGGACCCTGACACAATAACCAGTTTACATTCTTTCCAACCAGGTGACTGGGTCATTGTAAAGAAGCTTGAGGGATGAGACCACGCCAGCCACTGCAAGCAGCAGCTCAACCACAAAGAATAGAGGAGTATCTTCGTTTATTTATATTTTTTTGTTTAGTAAATTTTAGCAAGGGTAACAATGAAAAGCATCCCAACTAGCTAAGAAAGCAAACAGGACACATATTTGGGTTTACTAGTGCCCCAGCGATGACAGCGGTACATGATTTATAGGATGTTCATATTGGTGTTACTAATTTTGACAAACTAGTAAAATCCAAACAGACACTTGTCAATAGAACTTAACAAAACATTTCTAGAGGGTAAAATTAATTATAATTTTAACAGTAGCTCTGGTTCTTGCCAGCTTTGGTATCGGGATAACTAGGTAGCCCACAAGTGTGCTTCAACTGTAGTTTGGTATTAATGCGGATCTACAGCATATAAGGTAATTCCCCTAATGCAAGAGGTTCATGTGTGCTGGTGAAACTCATCCCACCATCTTATGTCGCGGCTGATCGTGAGGATCTGATGGCGCGAGAGAAATTAAGAATGACAGGGACAGCTGGAAGGGAATTGTTCACCAACCCCGACCAACTCTGGGCATGGTTTCCTGCATGTACAAAGTGGGGGGGTTTTGAGCTTATGATACGATTGAACAATTCTCATCCATTGTGGATGGGATGTTCATTTAAACTGTTGAAGCCAGAGCCATAGCTAGTGAAGGTTGGAAACCTTTTTAAGGGTTTGGGAATCGTTGGGGATTTAATTTTTATTTTACAGCGGATCATAGTTGAATGAAGTAGGGGTATATATACTCATGTTGTTTTTGTTTCTATTCCTTCTATATGCCGTGATGTGGTGCTCCTGTTGCCTGATTGGACGTGTGACCAGAGCCTGAGCAGATGACCACATCTTCCCTGATGAGATGCCCTGAAGCCCAACCCACGTACAAGACACAGAGGATCCCAGACCGACCGGCGATTACTACAGCTCACCATGACATTTCTAACAGAGTCTACATGTCAAGCCATGTTTTCCTTTTTATGGACTAAGAAGAAGATCACGATTCATCGAGGGACACATGGAATCATATGAAAAGAGGAGGGACTGTTGTGGAAAATTCTATGAAGATGTATTCTAATGGATTGTCATAAAAGTCCCCCAGTGTCCGTTCTCTCGCAGGCCGCTCTAAAGAGCTGACTGGGGCAGACTGACGCTGGTTGAGATCCAATTGGTAGTGAAAAGCTCTTTGGGGATGTAGAGAAATGTTTGTGGACTGGGGACATGTTGGCCAGCTAAGGACCCCTGTGCGATGCACAGAACGATCGTCTGGTGGGGGTGTGTTCACTCTGCAAAGGGATTATCGGTTTAACGAGTGTGCGCTCATGTTGCCCCTGTGTGCCTGATCAACATATTTGTGGCCCAATGAGTGTACGCCTGCCGATAATCTCTCGTCCACAAAGACAGTAGAATAATCCAGGTATACATTGTTCTCTGGAACAATGTATAATAGGGATTTCTATCAATGGAAATACGGGAATCTTTTGGGTTGTTCTGGTTGAATACAGAGTCAATGTTTGAAAGCCATGTGCCTTCTAAAAACATGCATGCACCCTGTCTCTGCTCAGACACATCCATAAGACTCCTGTAGTCATTGTTCATTCTTTGTTGCATTTTCCTGTGTTGTTAAATCCTTATATGGTCATATCCTGTGATGTCACTTGCCATGTAAGAAGTGATTGGCTGTTGGAACCATCACTTCCTGTTTGTGAAACCTTTTGTGTTAATAAAAGAGCCTTCTAGCTAGGGAGAGGTCAGAGATACTGATGGAGGCTGAGCTGGTAACGTGAGGAATGGTGGTGATGTCTGATTACTTGGATGCGTGGGATTTTAGGTCAGATGCATTTATATCATTAGACAAAAATGGGTGCTTATTAGCACTGAAGATATGGCTGTGTGCATAGCATACAGCCATCTTTCTACGACAGATGGCTTCTGGCTTTCAAAGGACTTCCGCAGTATGAAACAACAAAAAAAGAGACCATTGCGTAGGTAGTGTAATATATATTCCCTATAAACTAAGGGTAAAACATCACTCACATTTTTCAGCAGAATAAATCGCATATGGTAAGGTCAGTTGCATACAGCTAACAGCTGGGATCTCCTCACATGCCAACAGTGCACACACAGCACTGCTCGTCACTGGCTCCTTCCCTGGCTGAGTGATGTTTTACCCTTAGTTTATAGGGAATATATATTGCACTACCTACGCAATGGTCTCTTTTTTTGTTGTTTCATACTGCGGAAGTTCTTTGAAAGCCAGAAGCCAGCCCATGCTAATGAGCAGCTGAATATATGAGCAAGCCATCTATCACTGGGGATTACTCATTGACACCTGTCTATATTCATCAATCACCAAAGACGTTACATTTCTTCATAGCGGTATGCTGTCCTATTGAGATATCTGTGCACTGTGGTTTATCACATTAATATATCTCATCTTTATTTCTTTCTTTTTTATTGTGTTCAATAATTTATTATCACATTGATATTTAGTTATAGGATTTTGTTATGGTGAAGGATGTTATGTTATTTATAATAGGCTCCATTTGATTATTTTGCACATGATTCACTGATTAACCATTAGGAGAGTACATCGTGTTATATTGGGAGGTTAATATTAGCGCATTATACATTCCGAATATCTAGAAAATTTGAACCAATGATTTATCACCACCTCACCTAAACCACCAGAAAAGCTCCTCGCTGATTGGCTGGGATGGTACATATTCATAACTCGGATTGTTAACCCTTCTGCCGCAGACTAGTTGAATATCTTCAACTACACTAGCAGATGCAGTGTACAACCTGAGCTTAGGCACAAAAGGGGGGGGACAATTTGGCGGGCTGCAACCTGACTGCTCTCTGCAGGATTAAAAATACATAAATCACTCCCTGCCTGTAACAGGGTCCATACAACCAAATGGCCTATGTACTTGTTATATACTGTATATCATAACATTTGTACAGCAAACACTTGTTTTCCTTTAAATATTTCTTTATAGATAGCATTATTCATCTAAAATCTAAGTCTAGCATTTTTTCTCTTACAAGCATAATTGTTTAGTCTTATTTCATAAAAGCTTCAATTAAAACTTTTATTGAAAACTTTTTCCTCAAAGGGAAGTAGTGGAGACCAACCTTATATTTCTTGGGTTACTGGTCCTAGAAAATCGTCTAAAGCCAGAGACAAGTCCTGTATTAAAGGAACTAAGTGCAGCCAACATAAGAACAGTTATGGTTACAGGTATGTTTTTTAAGCACATTTACAAGATTCAAAAGTTGTCCAATTATGCTAAAATATGCTTAAAGTGGTATTATACCTAAAATAAAATTAAAAAAATAATATATTGCAGCTTACAAATCATTAGATGTGGTGGCTGCATTGTTTTTCTTTTTTAATGCTTATTTACGTTTGTTTTCATCTGGTGATCTGGCCAGTAACACACCTCCTGTATTACAGTCCCTCTAGTTTGGATCAGTGTTGCCAACCTACCAGATTGAAATTTATTGGCACAACACTCAAAATTTACTGGAACAGCCAAGTTTTTACTGGCTTTTCTAAAAGTTAAAAACATTACAGTTTAAGTGTAAATTTCAGTATTTAGGAAATGCGCATGCGCGGAAGTGACTTCATCGCGGCTCCAGCCACTCAAAGCGCTGTAGCCGCAAACCTGGAAGACACACCAAGGGCAAATGTCAGCCCCCAACGCCTCGTTCTAAGGTAAGTATTTCATAATGAGCTAGTATGCGCTGTATACTAGCTGATTATGCCCTTGCCTTACAGGTTTTTTTTTTTGGATTTTTCTTTGTCCTGCGGGTAAACAACCACTTTAAGTCAAAAAACATATTTCTTATTTTCAGTATAGTAAAGGCGGATTATTGTACCCCATCAGTAGTTTGTCAAACTGGAGAGATTTCCCCTGAATTTCTGCCTCAGCCTGCCCAGCAAACAGAATAAAGAGACTGCTGCTTACTGCTTCCCATTCCCGACACTTCAAGTCTGTTTACCTGATTCAACTTCACACCCAGTTATGTAACAAGATCAAGTATTGCTAGCACTTACTGGCAGTGGCGTCACTAGGGTTGGTGTCACCCCCTTCCCCCAATAATTTTTTTCTCATATAGACACTAGGTTCGATAGTTTCGGGCCAGCAGCGCATGGTCAGGCTGTGCATCCCAAGCTGGCTATTGTAAATGTGTCAGGGTTGGGCTCAAAGCTGGCCGCTCAGCTGTCGGCTAATTGCCAGCTCCTATCTCTCCACAGTGACTCACCTGTTGATGATATCCTGCTCATCAGTCCTGCCTACTTAAACTGTCCAGTCCAGATGCTCTTCCTTCACATTGGTCAAATCTCTAGAGACGCTCTCCTGTGTTCCTGTTAAAGACTTGCTTGGCTGACATTCCTTCTAGGTCCAGATCCTGCTTGCTTTTCTACTACGCTCAACTCTGGCTCCCTGAAGTTTTGGCTTGTCAGACTATCCATTCCAGTTCCTGAATGTTTTGACTACGTTTACTCTGTTTACCTTTTTTATTATTATTAAGCAAGTGTGATTTAACTGTACTTCTGTCTCAGTCTGATTCCTGGTTTCTGTCAAAATGATGCTGTTGGTGCTAGCACGCTGATCTGTGTGGCAAGATGTGCACTAGGGTTTACGGCTCACCATTTGGTTGCTAGAGGTTACAAAATGTTACTGCTTGCTGATTGGTTGCTAGAGGTTACTACACATTACTACTCACCAATAGGTTACTATACATTACTGTCCACAAATTTAGTTGCTAGAGGTTACTATACATTACTGCCCACCATTTGGTTACTATACATTACTGTCCACCATTCAGTTGCCAAAGGTTACTATACATTACTGCCTACCATTCAGTTACTATACATTTCCACTCACCATTCAGTTGCTAGAGGTTACTGCATACTGATCGCCTGCTACTCAGTTTCCCCCTCTGCAAGCTGCTCAGTCCTGCCGCTGCTTTATTAATCCCCGCCCCCGCTGCTGAAAGAAGAAGGGTGAGGAAGAATGCACACAGCCCTGTCTGTGTGTCTTTGATCTCCGTGCTCATGCTGCTGACCGGAGAAGGAGAAGGAGGAGGGGGGGGACATTACAGAGAGCCAGCTCTGCCTCACTCCCTGTCATAGACTCACAGCCGCTCCGGTACTGACAAAGGGAGAAACAGGCTCTCTAGAACATGCAGCCCACAGCTGTGCCTCTCCTCTGTCACAGTGTGGCCAGGTGAACAAGCGGGGGTAATGGTAATGTAAAGCCCAGGGAACAGAGCAGACTCCCACCCGCCTCAATACAGTACAGGCACACTTTTGGGTGCCCGCATCTTCTTGTCAAATGTGGAGGGCTGTAGGAGGAGGGCGGATTACATTAATACTAATTGGCTGAGAGGCCGTGGTGGGCAGAGCAATTATCAGAGGTGCAGATCGAATTGGCTCGGGCAGCTGGCTCTCGGGCATCTCCGGGAATAGTGCATGTGCAATTCCAAGCTGAGCTGGTCACAGACATTTTTACTGGCACTTTTTCTGTGCTATGGACATTTACGGGCAGGAGAAAAAGCGCCATGTTTTTACGGGCTGCCCGTAAAAATATGGGCGGTTAGCAACACTGGTCTGCATGAAGGAACAACAAGGGCACTTTTAGACAGCAGCATTGCTTGTATGGGAGAAGGGAGTGTTAGATGTATTAGCAGATTTCAAAACACTAATAAATTGAAGCCAAACTCCAGCAAAAATGCATAATTATTGCTGCATGTTTACACATGGTGTTACCTTTATACTTTTTTTACACAGGTGATAACCTTCAGACAGCTGTGACAGTTGGGAAAAATTCTGGAATGATACCTGACAACAGTGACATCATCCTGCTAGAAGCCTGTGAACCTGAAAAAGATTTACCTGCATCACTTACCTGGAAATCCATGGCTGAGGAACAAGTTGATGGGAACCCAACAAAATCAAAAGTATGTTATATGCCTTTAAAATATAAATAATAAATTATACAACTATTAAAAGAGCATTCTAATTACAGATATATAAATCTAATACCATTCTATGCAAATGCTACTTAAAGTGCAGCTATATTTAGTTTTAAACTGTCTAAATGCAGACACCACATGACACCAGTTATTAGCCAGAAAAGGCTTTGATAATCTAGTACATGCTCTCCCTAAGTTTGTAAATAAGTGAGTGCCATTATGTATTACTGAGGAACCATTGGACAGAGTGATGGCAGTTAACAAAGCATAGCTGTTAAGACATGGAAACCCAGGCTCTAGAAACAAAGTAAAAATGCAAGGGAAGTCCTTGAGTTTTACCAACTAATATCATCCTGCCATCCTTTCCTCATTGTATAAAAACAGTATGAACACCACACAGTATACCTGCTGACAAAGTGACAAAATCAATTTAAGCAGTGTTTTTAAAAGTTTAAAGTGAAATACGGGTTGAATTTAAAATATTTGGCTAAAAACTGTTGGCTTCCAAAAAGTTCACTTTACATAAACCCATTAAAATGTACTGTAATACGCAAATTACCAGATCCTAAGAAGACATTGGAATGTTTTTATTTCTATGGATGGCCTTTCATCATCTTCAGTATTTCATCGATGGGTAAACTTGATCACAAAAAATATCAGTTGTCATGCTGCCATAGAGAAGCTTTTCCTTGTCTGAGCAGTGTGTGCTGTAAGCACCATAGTGTGATGGAGGTAAATATAGACATGGAAGTGGTGATTTAGAAAAAGAATAGTATTTTACCTAGCCAAATTACAATTAGTTTACATCAAATATCCAAATCCTAAAAGTGCAAGTCAGTGGACTGATTTTAGTATACACAGGTTTCTGGACTAGTAAGTAAAAATGTTGCTGTTTCCACATAATGCGTTTGATACTTTCCCATTGCATTGCATTTGTTTAATGCAAAATCCTGTTTTTTAATTAGGCTGTAGTTCAGTTTAAATGTAAAAACATAAAACACTTGTTACTATAAGACAGTAATGAACACATTATCTTTACTAACAGAAATATTTGTTTTAGGAGTCAAAAATAAACCTTGATGGTGGATGGATTAATAACCCCACTGCTCATGGAAATTTTCACTTTGTGTTAACTGGAAGGTCCTACCAGGTTATAAGTCAATATTTTTACCACTTGCTACCAAAAGTAAGTATGTTGCCCGTAGTTTTATATATACATATCTTCTTCATATTGTTGTATAAAACACAGAATGCCCCATCTTAAAAGCAATGTCTAGTATGATGCTTTAAAAGAAAAAGAATTACTGCAGTCAGGGATGGTAAAGGGGATGTGTTATGTATATTAGGAGATGAAAGGCACACAGGAAAGCAATTGCTATCATTTTCCTGGTGATGACACCAGTCATCCTACAGTATATCATATCTGATTATTACAAAGAGTCAAAAAACATAATACAACTGCATACAAAATGTGGTATTTACAGTATACTTAATAATGAACGTCTTGAAAATAGTGACTGACACAAACTTAAATAGATTAAAAGAATTTGTTCCTTTTTCTTGCCTCCTTATTCATACAAACATTATAAATGGTTACATATGGCCTACCATAATAGTGTATTGTACATATTTTAATGTTTTAAAGATATTATTGAACGGAACCATTTTTGCCAGAATGATGCCAAAACAAAAGTCAAACCTTATTGAAGAACTTCAGAAATTAGAGTAAGTACAGACCTTTAAGAACCTTAAAATAATGCAATACATATGTTGTATAATGTTGTATTACTTTTTTTTCTGGATAGCTAACGTAGGCCATTGCCAAGGGCGGCTAGGCTGAAAAGGGAGTATACAGCCAACCACAAATCTTGTTCCTGGCTGGGTCTATAAACCTAGCACCAACTAGTTGAATGTGTTGAGAGTTTGCCTTGTGTGGCTATGTTGTCTTGTATTGAGATTCTAGGGAGAGAGTCAACTTAGGTAGGAAGGGTCCAGACCAAGACAGCTGAACTGGTTGTAGGCAGTATAAATCTGCCTTTAGATAACTATTTTCAGGTTACCCAGCTTATATGTTAAAATAAACAGCAACTATTTTTAAAGTAAAATTTTTGTATGTCATTTTTTTCAATTATGTGAAAGATAATGTTACGCCAAGTAAATTGATACCCTATATGTCATTCTTCAAAATTGCGCCCGCTTGTGGAATGGCAACAAACTTTGGCACTTAAAATTCTCCATAGGCGAAGTTTCTACAGGTTACCAGTTTGGAGTTACAGAGGAGGTCTTTTGCTAGAATTATTGCTCTTGCTCTAACGTTTGCAGCGATATCTCACATGTGTGGTTCGAACACTGTTTTCATATGTGGGTACGACTTACGCATGCGTTCGCTTCTGCACGCGAGCACGGAGGGACGGGGCGGTTTACTTTTTTTTTTTTCTTATTTATTTTACGTCTTGTTTTTTATTTTTATACTGAGCTGTTAAAAAAAAAATGGATCACTTTTATTCCTATTACAAGGAATGTAATAGAAAAAAAGCATGACAGGACGTCTTTATTGTGAGATCTGGGGTCAAAAAGACCCCAGATCTCACATTTACACTTGAAAGCAATAAAAGAAAAATGTCTTTTTTTTTTGATAAAAAAAAAAATGGTCCCTTTAAGACCAGAGGGCAGAAGTGACCTCAGATCTCACATTTACACTTAAAGTGGTGTTCCAGCCAAAATTATACTTTTTAAATAAAAATACCCATATAATACACAAGCTTAATGTATTCTAGTAAAGTTAGTCTGTAAACTAAGGTCTGTTTTGTTCGTTTAAGCAATAAAAAAACTAATGAAAAAATGTCTTTTTTTTCTGTAAAAAAAAGGTCCCTTTAAGGCCAGAGGGCAGAAGTGACGCTTGAGGTCGCTCCCTTCCTCCAAGGGCATAGAGTTGAGTGGGGGCTATCATTCCCTCACTCTACTTCCTCTCCATCAGGGTAAAGCATCGGATCGCCTCCGCCACTACCGACGGATCAGGTAAGTGGCGGAGACAACCCTGGACACGGCAGGAGGGAGGGACACCTCTCCCGCTGCCGATAAAAGTGATCTCGTGGAGAATCTGCCACGGAGACCACTTATATCTTAAAGTGGACCACCCACTGTTGAAGAATTTACCAGGATTATGGCAGCTATCTGCTGCCATAACAACGGTATTTATTGTCAAAGTAGCAACGTAAATAGACGATGGGCGGTCCGTAAGGTGGCAAGTATCTGTAGGCCCAATGGATTAATAGGGATCTTTTCACTGGTTCTGAGCTGCTAAGGGGACTGAAGTACTTCTTTCCGATTCTGTAAGTGAATTGGGGTTTCCAACAAGTTCATGAAAACTGAGTTATGCAAACCAATCAATGCATTGCGACTACTGCAACTCCCTCCTCATTGAATTACCTTTACATAGACTATCCCCCCTTCAGTCCATAATGAATACCGCTGCAAGACTCATCCACCTTACCAACCATTCAGTGTCCTCCACCACTCTCTGCCAATCCCTCCACTGGCTTCCACTCACCCAACAAATAAAATTCAAAGCACTAACAATAATTTACAAAGCCATCCATAACTCTGCCCCCAGCTACATCATTAACCTAGTCCCAAAATACCAACCAAACCGCTCTCTTCGGTCCTCCCAAGACCTCCTGCTCTCTAGCTCCCTTGTCACCTCCTCCCATGCTCGCCTCCAGGATTTCTCCAGAACTTCTCCCATCCTTTGGAACTCCCTACCCCAATCTGTCCGACTGTTCCCTAATCTATCCATCTTTAGACGATCCCTGAAAACCTTTCTCTTTAAAGAAGCCTATCCTGCTTCTAACTAACACTGTTTTACTTCCTCCATCAGCTCATCCCCCACAGCTATTACCTTTTGTATCAATTGACCCTTCCTTTTTAGATTGTAAGCTCTAATAAACCTCTTGTACCAAATTGTAATGTAACTGTATTGTCTGCCTTTATTGTGTTAAACGCTGCACAAACTGTTGGTGCTATATAAAACCTGTATAACAAAACAAATATATAATAATTATTTTACTGTCACTATTTCAGTTACTTTGTTGGAATGTGTGGAGATGGAGCAAATGATTGTGGGGTAAGCTTGCTATATTTGTGAATATGGTGAATACATGTATACACCCACTTAAAACTGTGCCAGTATCTGGCAATACAAATGTAAACCTAGTTTTATACCTATATCTATAAGAACTATACTTAAATCTTATTTTTATACTTCCTAACACTAAACCTGTTCTATGGACTGCAACTGACCACCTACAAATATCATATGAAGAATGATATTTTCATGTTATGATTGCACGTACTCTATAGCAGTCCATAGAACAGGTTTACTAGTTGGAAGTATATTGATAGATATCGCTGGGCTCTTAAAACCCTGCAAATGACATGCCTAGAAGTCACCAAGATTTTTGTGTGGATTATATCTCATTTATATAAAATGATGTTCTGCTTGTGATGGTATGATGCTAGATACACTGGATTGGATTTACTAAAGGAGTAATATTTGTTGACTTTGCAAAGTGAATATTTTCTTAGTTTAATAAATAAGGTGATTTTGTGTTTGCTTTTAAATAAACAATCGTGTCAGTAAAACAAACAAATGAAAAATAAAAACAACAGGCTTTCTCATTGCATATGATTGGATGATATTAAAAAAATGCAGATTTACCTTATTTACTAAGCCAAGTGAACAATTATTATGGAAAGTGAACAGTCACTTTTCCTTTAGTAAATGAACCCCATAGAATTCTAGGCTCATCCACCAGTACATTTATGGAAAGCCCACTATGTATGTGCCAAGTGATTCTATAAAAGGTATAGTATATTCTATAACAGCTCACCAAATCTGATATTAGAGCTGAAGGTTGATTAAATAATTCATGAATGTATTTTTACGGACATTTTCAATTACCTGCAGGCTGCTTTTCTACTAACAATCTTCTCTGCTGTGCATCCTCACAGCTGCCAGATACTATCCTGAGTAGCTGTCTTGTGGTGCTGTGAGAGTTCACTGCAGGCATTGATGCAGAGAGAAGTTGTGTCACTTGCTTGCCCCCATCTTCCCTGTCCGCCATTTTTGGAACTTGTATTATTACACTCCCACAATGCATCACATTCCATAAATGGGTGGTGGAATAATTTCATTCAACTGCTCCAACAGTTCTCTGTAGCAGGGGCTGCAGTTAAGTCTCACAGTGCTGGAAGACAGCTGCTCAGGATAGTACCTGGCAGATATGAGGAGGCACAACAGGCTGCAGCAGTCTGCCAGTAATGGGATACATACATTTATACATAACCAATGTGTATGGTACTGTATCTCCCCACAAAAATATATACTAATCTTCAGCTTTAAGTAAAGTGAGAAGTTGTGACTAGTTGTGAGTGACATAAAGTTTTATCAGAATTTTTGAAGCAAAAACAAAAGGTAATAGAACCATTACAATCATTATAAACATTTGTGTAGTACTCCAGTGTTTCCTCTATTTTTCACGAATGTAATAATTTACCTTTTATCCATTCTTTACAGGCACTTAAAATATCCCATGCTGGAATTTCGTTGTCAGAATTAGAAGCATCTGTTGCTTCACCTTTCACTTCCAAAATTCCAAATATTCAATGTGTTCCAATGCTCATCAAGTACGATTTTTACTTTTTTACAAATTGAATAGGTTTGGCTATAAGAAACTGAATTAATGTTTAAATATCAATTATAACTGGCTTTTGCACATAAAAGGGAAATGTCCTAAAGCAGTAGAGAAAGGTTGCTTTACAAAGTGAATGCTGACTTAAGCTGTGTTCGCTTTAAAAATCTTATTACTTGCAGGAGAGATTTAAAAAAACAGGATTTTTGCTATAATTTGATTGAAGTGAACCTATAAACTTCATAAGTTTAGAAAACATTTGAGATGATTTACTAAAAGAGTTTTAAATTTTCACATAATCAGTTGCGTGAAAGTTTACTTCAATTATATAATCCTGTGAAAAGCAAATTCCTGTTCACTTAACTACTTCAGCCCCAGAAGGATTTACCCCCTTCACCAGGCCATTTTTTTTGCGATACGGCACTGCGTTCCTTAACTGATAATTGCGCAGTTGTTCGCTTCTGTACACAAATAAAATTGATGTCCTTTTTCCCAGAAATTTTCTTTTGGTGGTATTTGATCACCTCTGCGGTTTTTATTTTTTGCGCTATAAACAAAAAAAGACTGACAATTTTGAAAAATAAACAATACATTTTTACTTCCTGCTAAAATACATATACAATAAAAAAATTGAAAAAAAATCAAATTTCTTCATCAATTTAGGCCAATATGTATTCTGCTACACATTTTTGGTAAAAAAAATCCCACCATTTTGTTCTCCAGGGTGTCTGCTAAAAAAAATATATATATATCATTTTTGGGGGTTATGAGTAATTTTTTAGCAACAAAATGATGATTTTTACATGTAGGAGAGAAGTGTCAGAATTGGCCTGGGTGGTAAGCAGTTAATTACTATAAGTAGGTAATATACAACTAATTATTATATATTGTTTTTAAGGTAATTTACTATATTTTCTAAAACTGTACTCAAGCAGGTGGCTTAACCACTTCAGCCCCGGGAGAATTGGCTGCTCAATGACCAGGCAATTTTTTGCGATACGGCACTGCGTCGCTTTAACTGACAATTGCGTGGTCGTGCAATGTTGCGCCCAGACAAAATTGACATCCTTTTTTTCCCAGAAATAGAGCTTTTTTTGGTGGTATTTGATCACCTCTGTGGTTTTTATTTTTTGCGCTATAAACAAAAAAAGACTGACAATTTTGAAAAATAAACAATACATTTTTACTTTTTGCTATAATACATATACAATAATAATAATAATAATAATAATAATAATAATATAATTTCTTCATCAATTTAGGCCAATATGTATTCTGCTACATATTTTTGCTAAAAAAATCCCAATAAGTGTATATTAATTGGTTTGCGCAAAAGTTATAGTGTCTATAAACTATGGGATAGATTTAAGGACTTTTTATTTTCTAATATTTCTTACTAGTAATGGCGGCGATCAGTGATTTTTAGCAGGACTGCGACATTGCGGCGGACAAGTCTGACACTAAGTGACACTTTTTGGGGACCAGTGACACCAATACAGTGATCACTGCTAAAAAAAATGCACTGTCACTGTATAAATGACACTAGCAGGGAACAGGTGCCAGGGACCAGGGGTGATCAAAAGGGTTAAGGAGGTGCTTGCTAACTGTGTGGGGGATGGTCTGACTGGGAAAACACAGAGATCCATGTTCCTGTTTAGTAGGAACACAAGATCTCCATGTTCTCCCCTGACAGAACGGGGATCTGCCTTGTTTACATAGGCAGATCCCCGTTCTGCCTCTCTGGGGAGGAATCGCAGGTGGCCGGCTAACATGGCGTCCGCTGGACCTGCTGATTGGCTCTCCCTCTCCCTCCCACAGAGGCTACTGCATGGAGTGACATACAGGTATGTCGCTTCGGACAGCTGGGCTGCATTGCTGCAGTAAATGTGCGGAAGGCTGTCCGGAAGAGGTTAAATACATAATCATCTGCAGATGAAATAAGTAAATGAGAGTTCACTTTTCACATAACTGGATAACTGAAGTGAATTTTTAGCCAATTTATTGTGTGAAGACTTAAATTTCTTTAGTAAATAAGCCTCATTCTCATAGAAAAATAAATAGACTCTCTATTTCTTTAATAAATAAAACCCGTGCATGGGAATTCAAAACAGTCCTAACAACAATTTTATGTCAGCAGTCCCCTCAAAAAATTACCTGTTCCTAATTCAGACAAGCATTTGCACCAGTGTCAGTAACATTAGCAAAATATGTGACAAATTCAATTAGCTCTTACTACTGCCACTTTAAGAACCTGATGCTTTGGCAGCCACAAATTCGTTAATAACTACTGCTAGCTCTCAGATTAGCAAACTGTCGGGAATTAAGACCAACTGTGAGCTGGCATACAGAGATATGCCAGTACACAGATTGTGCAGTTCCATGTGCTAGGAAGCTTAAAGGGGTTGTAAAGGTGTTTTTTTTTTTTTTTTTAAATAACAAACATGTCATACTTACCTTCACTGTGCAGCTCGTTCTGCACAGAGTGGCCCCGAACCTGGTCTTCTGGGGTCCCTCGGCGGCTGTCTCAGCTCCTCCCCGCAAGCATTTACCACCTTCATGCGAGCTCTCTCGCACGGTGGTGAGTGCTTGCGGGCGCGCTCCCGTGATACAGCCGGCGGCTATAGCCGCTCGCTGTATCACTCGGCCCCGCCCCCCGGCGCGCCGCGTCATCGGATGTGATTGACAGCAGCGCGAGCCAATGGCTGCGCTGCTTTCAATCCATCCACTGCAGCCAATCAGCGGCCAGGGTGAGCGGAGGAACAGATGTCGGGAACGCGAAGCTGACTTTCGAGGCGTCAGGTAAGTAAAACGGGGGGGCTGGGGGCGGCGGTTCTGTCAGAAGTTTTTTCACCTTAATGCATAGAATGCATTAAGGTGAAAACATTTTTACCTTTACAACCCCTTTAATGTGGAAGATTCTCTGGATGAAAGCTAAATGTATACAGGGCAATGCTCATATTTGGGAAATGACTAGTCACTGGGTGGGCAAAGCTGGATGGGAGCTCACAAAGTCTGCTGCCTCAGTTTTTTTCATGGCAATAAGCATATGCTCCAGAATATTATGAAGAGTGATCAGATGAATTGCAATTAATTGCAAAGTTCCTCTTTGCCATAATAAATTAACTTAATCCCTAAAAGAATACTAAATTCTTCTGCACTTCAGCCTGCCACAAAAGGACCAACTGACATCAAGTCAGTGATTCTCTTGTTAACACAGGTGTTAGTGTTGACTAGGGAAGGGCTATCTGTTCAAGTCGAACATAAGTTCGACTCGAACATTGGCTGTTCACCTGTTCGCCGAACAGCGAACAATTTGGGGTGTTCGCAGCAAATTAGAAAAGCAGCGGAACACCCTTTAAGAGTCTATGGGAGAAATCGAAAGTGCTAATTTTAAAGGTTAAAGAGGAGTTCCACCCAGGGGGGCCGTCAAAAAAAAAAAAATTAAAAGTCAGCAGCTACAAATACTGCAGCTGCTGACTTTTAATTGGACACTTACCTGTCCCTGGGTCCAGCGATGCGGGGGATCGAAGCCCCGCTCGTCCCCCCCTCCGCTCGTTGGCGCCGGCATTTCAACTGTGGGCGCCGGGCTGTGGCTTCACAGCCTGGCACCCACTGCGCATGCGCGAGCGGCGCCGCATGCCGTGATTGGCCGCTCAATCACCTGGGACCTGTAATGGGTCCCAGATGATTGACAGGAGGGAGGGAGCAGAGCGGAGCCATTCCTGTGCCTGGGGGAAGTGATGTCACCAGCCCAGGCAAAGGAACAGGCAGACTACGAGGGACCACCTAGCAACAGGCATTTAGAGGTAAGTGAAAAAAAAAAATATCCAAATGTTTTTTCGTTTTTTTTTTTAGAATTTTTCCAGGTATTTTTGTTTTTTGGGTGGAACCCCACTTTAATATGCAAGTTATTGTCATAAAAAGTGTTTGGGGACCTGGGTCCTGCATACATGTATCAATGCAGGCGAACAGCCAATGTTTAAGTCGAACTCATGTTCGACCCGAACATAAAGGCCATCCCTATTAATAACACCTCTACTTCTATTTTGAGAAAATATTGTACATCTCTTAAAATACGTACAACACTGTGTACAACAATGTAATAAGACAATGTTCTTTTCTTACACAGGGAAGGAAGGAATACTTTGGTTACAACATTCTCTATCTTTAAGTTCATGACCATGTTCATCCTTGTTGGTCTAACTTGCATAGCATATCTATTCTGGGTAAGGTTGCTTTAATTTAAACTTTTCCTTGCTGTTACTGTGAAGATGTTTTGAAGTGATTACTTGCTGGATTATAATTTTTTTGGTTAGATGGTTAAAAGATGCCACGAAGTAACTGGCAATGCCTTAACCGTATATGCGTTGTAAAGGCCCCTGGGATCTCTTCCATCCTTTTACAATTGATTTTTAGA
Organism: Lithobates clamitans; assembly: GCA_037952925.1. NCBI lineage: Eukaryota > Metazoa > Chordata > Amphibia > Anura > Ranidae > Lithobates > Lithobates clamitans. The sequence continues at coordinate 2,114,966 of JBBGZY010000160.1, forward strand.
TTCTCTAATTACTTTGTAAATGTTTGTATAACATTGTCCCACTGTTTTTAAGTGTTATTACTATATGTTCCAGATAGGCTAAATATATTGCTGAAAAGTACTTTGCTGATTATTTTTACCTTACTAAAGAGAAGGAGTTGGCCTTTTCTTACCATGGGCACCAGCTCTGGATTTTTATTACAGAGATATTAAGAGTACTTGATATTTTGATAAAAGAATCCTAAAACTGACTCCTACCTGGCAGCAATGGCCCATTGCAATGTAAATAACGTTTTAAATATTTTCTGGAGCTATCTCCTAAGTCCAGAGATGTTAATGAGGTGGCTCCATAGAAGCTTATCATATTTTTCTGCACAGGTGCTGTGAGTGCAGGGTAGATTTTAGCCAAAGGATGTAAACATTGTGTTCACATATGCTTTTAATGCATTTGCTTATTTCTACTTTTGAATAGAGTAAAGACTAGATAAAATCCCTCTCTGATTTTTTTTTAGCTGTCTGTGTCACATTGGGGAGATTGAATTTTTTTTTATTGTCTCCTGTCCTGTAGACCAAACAGGAAGTAGGTGGGAATTTCTACAAAGAGAGGAGAAGCCTTGTCGTAGGTAGTTGTCACTAGAAAAACTGTAATGCACATACACACGATTGGGATTTTGGTCGGAAAAAGATATGATGGTTTTTCCGACGGGATTCCGCTCAAGCTTGTCTTGCATACACACGGTCACACAAAAGTTCTCTGAACTTTCGACCGTCAAGAACACGGTGACGTACAACACTACAATGAGCCGAGAAAATTAACTTCAGAACATGCGTCAAATTGTTTCCAAACATGTGTGATTTTTTTTTGCGCGTCCGAATTGCATACAGACGATCGCTTTTTCAGATAGGAACTTTTTTCTGACCGAAAAATAGAGAACCTGCTCTCAATCTTTTGCTGGCTGGAATTCCACCAGCAAAAGTCTGATGGAGCATACACATGGTCGCATTTTCCGACTAAAAGCTCACATCGGTCTTTTGCTGGCGGCATTTCCGATCGTGTGTACGGGGCATAACCCTTGGAAAATTTACCTTTCCCTCCTAAAGAAAAAAAACAGCTTTAACATTTTGCTATAATTTTCTATCACAGTGACAGTGGTCCTCTGGACCAACAGGGAGAGCATATCTCCCTAGTGGGGACACAGACAGCAAATAATACCTGACCATGGTTTTAAATTCTGCTCCATTGAAAACAAAAAAGAAGTAACTTTGGATATACTATAAATTGCAGACTCACTGCTGGAAACACAGCTCTGTATAAATATTCCACAGGTTATGAAATTATTTGTTTTGCCTTACACAAATTATTTTGTCTTAGAAACAAACTCTTCTTGGAAATTATCAATACCTATTACAAGATTTGGCTATCAATATTACAGTGGCCTTAACTTGTAAGTATCTGTTATTTTAGTATTTTATTGCTGACTTCTTCAATAAGACACCGTATGACACAACATTCTTCTTTATTTAGTAAGTTTGAATGGTCCAGCACCAAAGCTCGCTCCATACAGACCTCCAGGACAGCTTCTTTCTCCTCCATTATTATTGTCCATTGGTATGCACTTTATCTTCAGTGTGATTGTACAGACAACTGCTTTCTTCCTACTTCTGCAACAGCCATGGTACAATGAAACAGATGTTTTCAGGTAAATGATTACCACATGGTTTATAGATCTAACCATTGTTTAGGCACAATTTTAAAAATGCAGTTTCATAAGGACAGTGAAAGTCATTTTTTTAAACTAATGTTGTCATTATTATACTCCCTCACATGGATCTTTATAAAAATCCAGCAGTAGGCTAAAGCAAGGATCGACAAACTGTACCACATGCACACAGGTGAGCGCACCACGCCTTTTTCACTGAAACCTGGGCATAGTTGATAGTCAGCCCACAACCTTTCCCCCCTATTAATGCGAGGATGTTAGTGTGTGAAAGAACCCACACACACAACTACACCCACCCCCCTTACTATGCAGCAGGTATTTTGTGTCCCTGCATTTCTGAAAGTGAAGAGTTTTGGTAGATCTGAGGTCTGAAGTTAAAGAATTTGGGTTTGATCTGAGGTCTAAAGATGCATTCATTTGGACCAAACAGAGTTATGAGGATGCAGGCATTGGTGTTGATCTGAGGTCTAAAGGGGCTTATTTGAGGTCTGAAAGTACATTATTTGGGGTTTTTAAGAGATTTGAAGGTACATGCTTTGGGGCTGATCTGAGGTCTGAAGGTATATGAATTGGGGCTAATTCACAGTAATAGTAACAACAAACATGTTTTGTATGTGCACCAGTTAATATAATAATAATTAATGAGCTTACATTGCTATTAGTAGTACAACTATGAGTGCAAAAAATAAAAAAAAAAACAATATGATTAAAGTGTGCTATTGTTCATTGGCATGCTAATGTTTATAAAATTGACACTTTGGGATTGATTTACTAAAGGCAAATAGACTGTGCACTTTGCAAAGGGCAGTTGTACTCTGCACGTGCAGTTGCTCCAGAGCTCGGTAAAATGAGGTAATATTTCACCTTGCAAAGAGTACCCAATCACATCCAAGGAAAATGAAAAAAAATGCATTTTTGCTTGCACATGATTGGATGATGGAAGTCAGCATAGCTTCTGCTCATTTCCCAAACTGTGAAGCAACTACTCTTGCAGCTTGCAACTGCACTTTGCAAAGTGCACAGTGTATTTGCCTTTAGTAAATCAATCCCCTAATGTTGAAGAAGTAGCTGACTCCTGATCTAATGTCTAAAAAAACAAAAAAAAGTGTAGCACAACTTAAAAATAATGGGGCGTGGCTTGACCTCGTAGAGAATGGCTGCTTAACTTCAGAGCTCCGCTGACAGGGATAGAAATCTGAATTTTAAAGACGGTCAACGGCCTCCCAAACACCCGAAAAGCGATGGGTACATCCTCTAGAACTTCGTCGACCTCCCGGTCCCGTTCTCCCCGTGAAATACCGGCAAGATCCAGTCAGAACATCCCGGAGATGTTCCGGGCACAGATGGGAACTTCGGCGCCGGCTCCCACCTCACGGAGCCAGCATCAGCATCCTCCTCACTCTAATGCTGCTGCCTCTCCATCTCACGCTGAACTCAATGACAGGGGAATTCTCCTCACTCCTCATCAGCATCCGAGCCTGAGCGATCTCAGATCCGTAGCTGAGGACATTAAGGACACCCTGACAGCAGCAATCTCAGATTTAAAAATTGAAATCCAAGCTATTACAGGCAGAGTTCAGGCGGTGGAACAAACGACTGCCCTTCATTCATCCAAGATCCGTCACCAGCATCTGGCGATTGACACACATACACGGCAATTAAGAGATGTCAATCGCCACTTGGAAGATTTAGACAATCGCGGCAGACGCCATAACCTCAGGCTGAGAGGTTTGCCTGAAACCGTGGATGCGGATCATCTTCAAAGTGAAGTTATCCATATCTTTAATAACATACTCGGCAGACCCAGAGAGGTTCCTATTGCGATGGAAAGAATCCACCGTGCCCTGAGACCGAAGGGAAAGGACTCTGACCCGCCTAGGGATGTGGTATGCTGCATTATTGACTACCGTTTGAAGGAAGACATTCTGAGGGCTGCACGTTCCCTGACCCCTTTACTACATAACGGCACAGAACTTCGTCTATTCCAGGATTTATCAAACATAACCTTGCAGCGCAGAAGGGAACTGCAACCCCTTCTGACAGTACTCCGGGCTAAAGGTATAATTTACCGCTGGAAGTTCCCTTTTGGTTTGGCGGCAACAGTACAAGGACGCTCAGCTCTCCTCAGAGTCCCTGAGGATCTACATTCCTTCTGTGATACGCTCGGAATCCCTCTCATGGAGGTCCCAGATTGGTACGCGGAATTTCGTACCCCTACAGCATCTAAAGCACCTTCCATGAGTGAAGCAATGGAGACCCAACACACAAGCTACAGAAGACACCGTTCGCCATCGGAACCGAGAATTCATTAACCCGACCCGCAGTCTCCTTCCATCTACAGCCCGACGAAACCTCCACACTCCAGAAGAGCTAGAAGAGATCGGTGAATACAGATGGCATCTGCAACATAGACTGAAAGATTTCCTCTGACTGTTCATGTGCCATTTTTAGAATATTGAAAGTTCATACCCCGGCTGGTAATATGTTCCTAAAGTATTTCAATATGTTAAGTTTAGTTTATGTAGATCATAGTTCTTACACACAGGCATATCTATATCCCCCTTAACGCTGACTATCAAAGCAGCGCTTTGCCTGCATGGCTTGTTCTGTCACACGTTACTCTCCAATACAGCCCTACACTAGCAGTTCCACCCTTCATTAGAGCTCTATTATAATTAAATTCTTATGTGACTGTATTTTCCAATCTAGTGAGGTATAGTGTCATCAGAGATCTCCAATCTACTTTATCTCTCCCTCCTCTAGCTGATCGGTACACTGACAGTTTGACAGGGTTTCATCCCGCTCCGATTGCACGGATTCATAATTATAACTGCAAATATGCCCTTCTCTTACACACAACAGGCTGCTAGTAATGTTCATTGACACCCCTATTTTGATCCTGTATTAACTCTCTGTTCCTCTTAGATAGCAACTACATTAGTAGGTAACTACTAGAACTACCACACAATCTTATTGCCATGACAACCAGCTGTTCATCACTCTATTGGTTGCTGTCTTTCGGCGCGAATTCATGAGAGGAGCCAAGGTCTGAGGTAAAAAGTTCTCCCCCACCATGACTCATGCAATCGCTCATTGGCTCTCACAAGGTTTGAGACCTGACTTGTTACCGTGGTGACACACTGCAGACCTCTCTCCCCTGCCTCCACACACGCACCTCCCATAGGAGGATGCCTGTATCATCCCAGCCCGAGATGGTTGTGACACATGATCCATCTCCTTAGTAGTCCTAACATCACCTTATCTGTCATGTATTACGCAAAGATTAGGGCACTCACTACCCTGTATGATTATATAGAACTTATCCTTATGATTGCCTTTCCCTGACTAGACAGCTATCTACATGCCAAAAACGGAACTGACAGGCTTCTCAGATAAAGGCACTCTAAGGGAGTTTCACAGACACTGATCTTTCTCATATAATCATCCCCTCCTATCCACTGTGATATGCTCCTAAATAACATAACGATCTACATAGATACTTCGTTTTATTAATTATTTTGAGAAGCTTCTTCATAGCCTTCAGGGGTAGTTAATTATTAATTAGTTCAGGCACGGTTTATCTATCTTAAGAGATAATACTTTCTACCTATGTTGAATACTCTGATCTGCAAACTGTTCAAGTTTTCTGGCTGACTGTTTAACTGAATTATTACATAGACTTTTGCGCTATGAATATCTGCGCCTCACCAGATGTTTATTTTATGTGCTACTCATGGGGATTTTTATTTCTTTTATTTCTTTTATTTTTCTGTTTTTTTTTTGTTTTTTTTTTCTCATTCTTTCCTCTCACTTAACGATCACCAGGGGAACGATCTCACAAAATATGTCATTAACTTAATGTTTCATCTGACCATACACCTAATTCTTTATCTGCTTTTCGCAAATCTGACCCATGCTGTTTCTCCAAATCCACTGAGAAAGTTAATAGGCGGCATTCACAGCAATCTAAATGCAACCATTTCACACATGGACCGTCTTCAGTCCATGCCTTCTGCCTACATCTATCCCATATGTCAGCGGCTCTTGTCCCTTATTGACAGGTTTTACTTTTCTCTACGTTACCGGTTGGTCACCTTCCCAAACAGTGGTTTCAATTGATTACCTGATTTCTTCACTCAACCCTCCTTTAAACCACCACTGACCCATTCCGGTACCATATATCACGAGTGTATACTCATACATAGCCTAGCGAGCAGGCATCGCTAGTCCCCGGATTACTTTCCACTACCTATAACCCCTAACAACACTACACAGTGGTCTTCACAGTTTCCTCTCCCCCGCATACCCAATATCCCTCACATCACTCCCTATTCCTGAACAATCTACTCTCATCCTGAATAGAATCTCATCACTCTCCTAGAGCACACCTTCCACACATAAGAGCATAAGGCACAAGTCCAACTACTGTTCTTTTTCTGCCACACATACACCTGCACCGCAGACTATCTTCAGTAAACACCACTCCAGTCTAACTCACAACACCTCCCAAATTACAGAATGACACCGGTCTCACACAATTCTACACCAATATCTCACCACAAAGCCACTACTAAACTAGTCTCGCTCAACGCACGGGGACTAAATGTCCCTGAGAAACGTACACAAGTTCTCCTTTCTATGCATAAACTCAAGGCAGACATTATATACATCCAAGAAACGCATTTCAAAACGGACTCTATCCCCAAATTCTCAGACTTACGTTATCCAACAGCTTTTCATGCTACCAACAAACAATCAAAAACAAAAGGAGTTTCTATCCTTATCTCAAAACAGTGTCCACTCATAATCAAAGACACTCTAGCGGATGAAGATGGAAGATTTCTTTTTGTCAAAGGTTCACTTTTCGGTAAACCTTTAACCTTAGCAAACATATACGCCCCCAACATTAAACAAGTCCCGTTCTTCCGACACACACTGCAATTGCTCGCATCGTTTCAAGAGGGTATACTATTAACTGGAGGAGATTTTAATGTTCCCTTAAACCCAATACAGGATACATCTTCGGGTGCATCCAAATTACCCTTCTCAGCGTTACGAGCAATTAAACAATGTTTTCAAGAATTGACATTACATGACGCATGGCGTACTTTAAACCCCTCAACTAAAGATTACACTTTTTTCTCCAACCCACATGGCAGCTACTCCAGACTTGACTATTTCTTTATTTCACAAAACGATCTCCCCATGCTCAAGCACACCTCCATCGAACCAATGTACATATCAGATCACCACCCGATAACCATGTCCTTGGAATTTCCATCCAAACATACTCGCTCACAAATATGGCGTCTTGATCCCTCACTGCTGACAGACATTTCAATTGTGTCTACTATACACGACAATCTAAAACTTTATTTCCAGGATAACGACTCCTTGGACATATCCCCAATGATAAAATGGGAAGCCCACAAATGCACCATACGGGGAAAATTAATAGCTATCGCTTCCAAGAGAAGACGAGAAAGACAAGCGCATATTTCTATCCTTTCCAAACGCATACAGAATTTAGAAAAAATACATAAGAAAACTCGAGCGCTCTCCACGCTTGAGGAACTTACTCAGGTGAGGACAGAGTTGAAAGAAGTGTTACATAAACAAATAAAATGCAAATACATATTATCACAAAAAATATTCTACGAACATGGCAACAAATCCGGTAAAATTCTAGCCAGAGCCCTCCGTGCAAAACGATCATCTACAACACTTCATTCCATTAATGACCCTTCGGGTTCTAAAGTAACGTCTAATACACTGATAGCAGACCAATTTGTGAATTATTTCTCGCAGCTCTATAATATCAATCCTCATCAACCCACGATAAACAATGATCGTAGAACACACTTGATTAAAGAGTTCCTAGCCCAACATGGTCCCAAACCCATTTCTGATGCAGAAGCTTCGCATCTAGAACGTCCCATCTCTAAGGACGAACTAGAGACTGTGCTCAAACAACTCAAAACAGGCAAAAGTCCAGGTCCAGATGGCCTAACAGCAGGATACTATAAGGAATTCATAGCTACGCTTTATCCTCACTTCTTAAATGCTTTCAACTCCCTTTCATCCGAGAACCCCCCTCCCAGAGATCTTCTCACAGCTCACATAGTGGTTATTCCAAAACCTGATAAAGATCCAAATTTAGTTCACAACTACAGACCAATATCTCTACTAAATGTTGACCTGAAAATATATGCAAAAATTTTGGCTAATAGACTTTTACCCCTTCTCCCTGGCCTCATCTCCTTGGACCAAGTTGGTTTTGTCCCAGGTAGAGAGGCAAGGGACAACACCCTAAAGGCAATCAGTATTCACAATTGGCTGACTTCAAAGAAACAACCGGGATTCCTTCTCTCCCTTGATGCGGAGAAGGCATTCGACAGGGTAGCCTGGGACTACCTAAAAGAGGTCCTAACACACATTGGCATACGAGATCGCATGCTACAATTTATTCTTGCTCTATACTACACCCCAACTGCCAAAGTCTGGATAAATGGACACCTGTCGAATGCCTTCTCCATATCTAATGGTACAAGACAAGGATGCCCACTCTCTCCGCTTATTTTTGTCTTGGCACTGGAACCATGTCTAACGCATCTAAAAAACAATCCAAACGTTAAAGGAATAACCATCGCAAAATCTACCTATAAATTAGCGGCATTTGCGGATGACATCCTACTATTCCTGAAAGAGCCACACATTACGCTACCCAATCTCCTCAAAGATCTTACTCTCTTTGAAAATCTCACATATCTTAAAATTAACTTCCCTAAATCAGAGGCCCTAAATATCACTCTACCACCAGATATAGTGAAACAATGTCAAACTAATTTCCCTTTCATATGGAAACCGAGCGCCATTAAATACCTTGGGGTCTACATTCCAACCTCGCTATCGGACTTATACAGCAAAAACTATACTCCCATTATCCAAAATATTCAAAAAGACCTCAACACTTGGTCAACGGGTTTGTTCTCATGGTTTGGCAGAGTCTCCATTATAAAAATGACTATAATGCCAAAATTTCTATACCTGCTCCAAACAATCCCAGTGTCTCTACCACAAACTTTTTTTAATGCGTACCGCAAATCCTGTATGAAATTCATCTGGAAGGATAAGCGACCTAGAATGAGTTTCAACAGAATGACCGTACCCAAAATGAAAGGTGGATTAGGCCTACCGGATCTTCGAAAATACTATTGGGCCTGTCAACTCTCTCGAATAGTGGACTGGAATGTTCACCCTAAAACTAAAGCGTGGATTGCAATTGAACAAGCCTTCTCACAAATCCCGATCCATAACCTACCCTGGATTCACCCTCGCCACATCTCTCCACATTGCAAACAACATCCCCTTATCGATACGACACTGAATTCCTTTAAAAAGACATGTAAACATTTGCACATTTCCTCCTCTCCAGGCCCTCTCACGCCAATCAAACATAACCCAGACTTTCCACCAGGCAATGATGATTCGTTCCTTCATCACATAGGATCCCAGACAAGGATGACAGCGGGAGATTTCTTCGCTAAGGGGAATATTAAACCGCTGTCCTCATTGAACTCCCAAGAAACGAATCACCAGATCCCTTTTGGTCTTATATGCAACTCAGACATTTTCTTCTTGATCCCCAAACTAGGGCTGCATACTCAAGAAACCAATCACACTTTGAATCCCTTTGCTCTGCCACTGAACCCCAAAGACACCTGATATCCACCATATACTTGAACCTCTTTCTCGAGCATACTCCTAAAACAAATATAGCTAGTGCAAAATGGGAAAAAGATCTTTTCATCCACCTCTCTGATAAGGAATGGGAAAAGATATACTCTAACATACACAAAGGCTCCATTAATGTAACAACTCAAGAAAACGGATACAAGCTTTTCTCCAGATGGTACAAAACGCCTCTCAAGTTACACACCATTAATCCAGAGATCCCATCTAATTGTTGGAGATGTAATGACAAAAACGGATCACTCCTTCACATATGGTGGGACTGCCCTGCGATTTCTGCCTTCTGGACTAAAGTTTTTCACCTCTCCTCCCAAATCACTACACTTCAGCTAGAATTCTCTCCAGCACAAGCCCTCTTACACCACTCCTCCCTACCGATGAAAACTTATCACAAATCCCTAGCACTACATCTAATCAATGCTGCCAAACTCTGTATCCCAGTTCTCTGGACATCTCCCAACCCACCCACAATCGCAGACTGGTTCAAAAGAGTAAACAAAATAGCTGAAATGGAGGAACTTGTACATCAAGCACAGGATTCCTATACTAAATACAGGAACACTTGGGCCTGTTGGCTACATTTCCGCACAACATCTGAATATACCCAATTAATCAATCAGGAACCCTCCTCCAGCACACCATAAGACACATCATACATCCCATCCGACCTGTCTATAGTCCTCCCTATAGTCGTGCATGAAACAAAATTCAGGAGGTAACTATATCATTACGCATACAGAATTCACTTCAAAAGCTCTATTATGCTTTTCTTCCTGGGACTTGGTCCTTCTGTAAAGATATTTCCCGTTAGACCCATGGCTGAGCCAGGGACGGGAAATAACTTTCCCCTACCTTCCCTTTGTATTTCTCACTATATTTTGACCACCATTTAATCGAAACTTTGCTATGTTAGATATCCATGGTTGTATGCTATGATTATATCTCTATCTACAGACATTACCCGACTTATGGACACCACGCACCAGGATCAATTTCACACTCTCACACAGACATAGTAATTAACGATTATTCCAAACACAATCCAACAAAAATCTCAGACTCATATACTAAGGCTATCATAGGCAATCTATTATAATACGGTTTTTACTCCTCTCTCCCTTTTTAATCTTTTTCGCCCTCAAAAATCAACATGTTTAAAAAATGTTTTACCTGCTTTACTATATGTTCTTTATATTTTCTGCCCACACTACTCTGTAATCCCATTTATCCACACACCAGATGTAATGTGTTTTTCAACAAATCCACAGTCGTAGATTTGAATACTTGTTAAAATACAACGTTGTACTCTCTGGACTGTTCCCTCTGTATAACACTATTGTCATTTTATCTCAAACCTTGCTTTTATGTACTACTTTTCTGTATGGATTTAACTTAATAAAGCTTTATTTGGAAAAAAAAAAATATTCATATATTTAGTGCATAACCACCTAGATTAAACACCTAAAATTGTCCCAATACAGCTAAGAATCCATTATCCAAATATGTCTTCCAACACCGATGTGCAATTGTGAACAATTCCATGTCTTCTATGAACGCGTAATGCCTCAGTCACACCAGTGCATTCCACCACATGATATTACAATCTGCTCACCTCAATTTTTGACCTCTCGTCATAAATGAGGTCAAATAGCGTTACATCCAGAGCGCCATACTTCTTCATTAGGGCTTCTTCAGTCTTACTGAAGAAGACCGCCCCCCCCCCCTGAAGTAACATGTATAGGTGCAGAGCCTAAGGCCGATGATGTCATCATGTTTCTATGCTCGGATCTCTCATGTTAACTCATGTGTTGGGAAACTTCTCCAAAGTGACTCATGCTGATAACAGAGGAACAAAGCACTTAGGGCTTTGGAGAGAAACAAATGAACACTGTCGACAGAGGCGTAGCTTGAAGCTTGTGGGCCCCGATGCAAAAGTTGACCTGGGCCCCCCTCACTACTTCCAACGTGCGTGCAGATACATCCACCGCATGCCAAGATACTCAAAGTGGCTTAAGAGTTTTGAGTTCCCAGAGTTCCTCTTTACATCAGAGGACAGGGATTACCGCTGGAGATTCAGAGGACAGGGATCACTTTTTTATACATGTACTGTGTATCTAAGCCATAGACAAGTCCAATAAGGAATGGACCCCATATGAGTGTATTAGCCCTGCAGGAGAGTGTGAAAGTACTATTTGACCTTATTTATGATGAGAGGTCAAAAATGTAGAGCATATTGTAATATCACGTGGTGGAGTGCACTGTTGTCACTGTGGGATTACATATTCGTAGCAGATTTTTAATTGATCACAGTTGCACACAAGTGTTGGAAGGTATATTTGGATACACTGTGCATGTGAGTATTTTTGCTGTATGTCTTGGTTTGTCATTTTTAAACAGACAAAACATGGGAAATGTGCATATATTGATAAGATGTACTAAATATGTTTTGTTATAAATATATACAATACAGTGCTATTCTCTTAAAATTGCAAATCTGTGTTCATGAATCAAACAATCCACTACATTAAATATAGTCCCAATACAAATATATGTATAAAATCTTGATCAGTGAACATCCGTAGGTATAAATCACCACCATGCTTTTCTCTCTTTCAAATTATTTTATTGATTTTTCGCAAGGAAATACAAGGTACAATTAAGATATTGTACGTCGTGCAACGACGTAGTGCATATATTCAAAACAAAGGATTTTCAAAAATAAACTATACGTAACAGTCAGCAGCTTGCCATTGGATTAAATGCAATTAAATGAGCATAGGTGTAGAAATATATTGTACTGTAGTTAGAAAATTATACATATAAGGCCCCTTCTCCCATCGCAGCACCACAGTTGGGATCTCTTTGTGCCGCAAAGGGAGAACGGTCCCCATGGGTAGATGTAAAGTACAATCAATTTCTTGTAAATTGAGGTGTTAAACCTCTGCTATAGTCAAGGTGTATCTAGAAGAACTAAGACATGATGAACAAATTGCTCGGTCAAGAAGGTGTGAGGTTGACTTTGGGATTCTGAGTAGGGAATGCAGCATTAGTCCAATTTGTCCAGGGTAACCATTGTTTACTGGCTTTTGAGGCCAGACCATTGCTGGCGGCCATCATTGTTTCGTAACTGAAGTGGAGTGAAACCAGGTCTATTGTTTGTGTTATAGTTGGGGAAGTGTCTGACTTCCAATTCCTTGTTATATTGAGTCTGGAAGCCAAGAGAATATGGGTTGCTGTGTGTCTGAGGGGGCCAGGTATGTTTTCTATATTTAGGTTTAGAAGCGCCATCTCGGGTGAGGGTGGGATAGGAATTTTAGTAATGTTGGTAAGCAGATTAAACGTATCTATCCAGTATTTCCGGATGGAGGATCATGTCCAAAAAATATGAAACATGTCTCCTCTAGATGATTTACATCTGCAACAAGTGTTGGGGGTGTGGGGACTGAAGGTAGCTAGCTTATCTGGGGTTAAGTACCAACGGAGCGAGATTTTCTGGGTGAGTTCCCAAAGTGTTGAACATTGGGTTGCTTTGAAGGTGGACTTAAGAGCTAGTTGCCATTGTGCGTCAGAAAAAATACTAGTAAGGTTTTTTTCCCATTGATGATGGGGGACCATCTTGGTAAAGGACCTTTTCCCCTGGAGAAGGGTATAAAAGTAAGATATGCTTTTGGGTCGTGGTGCGGGGTTCGTGAGGAAATCCCAGGTCTTTGGGGGAATGTTGTAGAGGGGGAGAGGTATTTTAGCTAGGCAGTGGTGAATGCGGAGGAATGTGAATCGTTCAGTGGCGGGCAATGCGTATTCTGTTTGTAATTGGGAGAAGGGTTTAATTTTATTACCTTGTATAAGGTGGTGTAGTGAGTGTATTCCTTTGAGGGTCCATTTGGAGAGTCTAAGATCCGGTGACAGATGGTGAAGAGTCTCTAAGGGTATGTTGAAGAGTGTCTTAGAGGGGATGTAGTCTGAGAGGGTAATCATCTTTTTCCAGGCATAGACTGAAGCCTTCATGGTCGGGGAGATGGAGGGTGATACGTAAGAGCTCAAAGGAGTGCTCATTAACCAGTGTTTTAGGTTAGGGCATATAAGTGAAAGGTTTTCTATCTGGGCCCATAGAGATTGAGTGTTAGGTTGAAACCACTCTGGGAGTTGTGCAAGTATGGCCGCTAAGCAGTAATCCCTAAATTCTATGGATCCTGTGCCTCCCGCCAATCTATGTTTGATTAATTTTGCGTGTGCGCATCTGGGTTTTTTCCCGTTCCAAAGAAATTTGTTGAAAATTGACTGAAGGGACCTAAAGAAAGAGGCGGGTATTGGAATTGGCAGTGTTCGGAAGAAGTACAATATTTGAGGGAGACATGTCATTTTGAAGGCCGCCAGTCTCCCCGACCATGAGAGCTCGTGTTTTATAATATGTTGTGTATTAGTTTTGATTTTGTGAAGGAGTGGGATGAAGTTAGACGAGTAGAGATTTCTGATAGATTTTGGGAGTTGGATTCCCAGGTATGTGATTTCCTTGTCTGCCCATGCGAAGGAGTACTCTACCTGAAGTAAATTCTTAGTAGTGGCATCTAGATTTATATCAAGAATAGAAGATTTGGTTGTGTTTAGTTTATAATACGATACTTTACTGAACCAATTTAGTGTAGCTTGTACTTCAGCCAGGGAAGATGTGGGATTAGTGAGTACTAGAATAACATCGTCCGCGAAAAGACTAATTTTGTGGCAGACGTTACCTATTTGTATTCCAGATATTGTAGTATTGGATCTGATGTGTTGCGCCAGAGGTTCCATTAGCAAATTAAAGATAAGTGGGGACAAGGGGCAGCCTTGACGTGTGCCATTTGTAATAGGGAATGGTTTTGAAAGCATACCTTCTGTGAAGACTTGGGCCGAAGGAGTGGTATACATTGCTAAGATGGCTCTAAGGATGTGGTCTCTGAATCCAAATTTCTGGAGGACCATTTTAAGGTAAGTCCAGTGAACTCTGTCGAACGCCTTCTCTGCATCCAAAGATAGGAGCAGAGAAGGTGTTCCAGTGGATTCAGCGTGGTGTATCAAGTTGATCATTCTTCTAGTGGCATCTGGTGCTTGTCTCCCTTTGGTAAATCCTGTCTGGTCTCTATTTATGAGGGTGGGTATAATGTCTAAAAGACGTGCGGCAATGGTCTTAGCATACATTTTCAGGTCAAGGTTGAGTAGGGATATTGGTCTGAAGTTTTTGGGGGTGTTAGGTTCCTTCCCTGGCTTCGGTATCGTAACTATTAATGCATTCAAATAATCATTTGGAAGTTTAGAAGAGGAGGCAGCGTTGTTATATAGTTCTGTAATATGTGGAATTATCTGTGAAGAATACTGTTTAGAGTATTCGGCTGTTAGGCCGTCAGGTCCTGGGGCTTTCCCATTAGGTAGGGAATCAATTGATGTTTTGACTTCCTGTTCTGTAAAGGGTTTGTTGAGATTTTCTAGTTCAGTCCCATTCTGGGTGGGTAACTGAATGGATTGGAGAAAGTGGTTAATCTCTTCTGGTGATGGTTGTGGGGTGTTAGGGTCATGTTTCAAATTGTAGAGGTCGCTATAGTAGTCGCTGAATGCGTTGGCTATGTCTTGAGGGTTGGACTGGGGGATATTCGTGTGGGGGTGGTTAATCTGAGAAATTTTGGTTTTAAGTCTTCTACCCTTAAGTTTCATTGCTAGAGTCTTCCCTGCCTTGTTGGAGGTGGCGTAAGAAGTGGCTTTTAGTTTACGCTGGAGATATTCGAACGATTGAAGGAGCAAGGTTTTCAGTTCTTGCCTAAGGGTCAACAACTGGTGGGTTTGGCTTTATGTTGTTGTTCTAGGGAGGTAATTTGGGAGGTTAGTTCATCTATACGCTGCGTCCTCTTCCTTTTGTGAAGGGAACTTAGTTTTATTAACATACCTCTAATATAGGCCTTATGGGCACTCCACACCACTCCATGGTCAGACACTGAGCCTTTGTTTATAGAAAAAAATTCAGTGAGATGGTTGGAGATCTCTGTTGTGTATTTTTCATTTTGGAGTATATAATTGTTTGCACGCCATAGAAATGTGTTACGTTGTGGAGTGGAGTCTGAAATAGAAATTGATATTGGGGCGTGGTCTGACCATGTCGTGGTGTGGATTTCAGATTGACATACATTCTGAAGGAGCCATTTATCAGTAGCAAATAAATCATTACTTGAATATGAATTGTGCATGGGAGAATAGTAGGTAAAGTCCTTTTCTGAGCCATGGTGGCAGCGCCACACATCAAATAAGTCCTGTGAGGATAAAAAAATTTTCAATGGCGATAATCGCCTCTTTGCTGGTGACGTGGTGTCCATGTTGGTGTCGGGGACAATATTAAAATCCTCACAAAGAATTAAATGACCTTTTCTTATCTGGTTAAACATAGAACTTTATGCAAGAATTTCATTTGGTGAGTGTTCGGTGCGTAAATATTGGTGAGGGTATAAGAAACTTTGTTGATGGTACACACTATAATTAAGTAACGACCTTCAGGGTCAATTAGTAGTTTGGATAGATGGAAGTCCACTGTTTCTTTGATTGCTATCATGACGCCTTTGGATTTAGTAGAGTGGCAGGCTTGAAAAATGTGTGGAAACTGGCGGTTGGTACATAGTGAGGATTCTGACTTTATCAGGTGTGTCTCTTGAATACAGAGAATGTCACTCTGGAGAGCTTTGGTGGTTTTCCATAAAGAATATCGTTTAGCCAGATGGTTCAGGCCCTTGACATTTAGCGATAATATGTTTAGCGGCATTGTGTAGGGAGATGAAGGAAGGCTTGTGTGAGATATAACTTACGGTCAGACGTCCCGGTCTAGGGGTCAGAGGATCCTAGGATCTGTATCTGTTGGTAGGAGGGCTTCAGTCCACGGACTCAATATTGGTTTGGATATTAGAGCTGCAGATAGAGCAAAATGTTAATCACACTTGACAGTACGAACCCAGTGAGCAAACTGCCGATAAGGTAACTCTGCTAAGTTGAAAAAGGATACATAGAGGTGGTGTAAAACACCGCTTCAACCTCTAATTGGGGGTATAAACAGTTAGTAACGAAGGGAGCTGAATAATCAATGGAACAATTCGTCAAGCTCCAGGGGATTTGAGATTCAGTAGTTAGGCCTACTACGGTAGTAACTATGGGGTCCCCTCAGCTGGGGTGGTGATCCATACGGCTGCGGGCAGGAGATGGGCCATTGCGCATTGGTGAGGTCTTGGGAGGTTCAATAATTATTCCCCAGTTGTGGAGGAGGTGCAGGCTTTTGTTTAGGTCATGTATGATGTGGGATTGACCATTTCTAGTGACCAGGATAGTCGCTAGGTGACGCCATTTGTATGGTATTTTATGGTTTTGAAGCCCTTTGGTGATCGGGTTCAGGTTTCTTCTTAGTTGGAGAGTATATTTAGAGAGATCTGGGAAAAATTGGATTCCTATGTACGGAGCAGGCAATGGTGATTTATTTTTGACCCCCAGCAAGAGTTTCTCTTTGATATGAAAGAAGTGGACTCTCATTAAAACATCTCTGGGAATGGAGGCAGCAAGGTGGGATGGCTTGGCAATTCTGTGTATTCTGTCTATTATTATGTCCCTGGGGGATGCTTCTGGGACAATAACGTGCATCATTTCTTTCGCGAACCGTGGCAGGTCTCCAGGCATTATGGATTCGGGGACTCCGCGCAGCTTGATATTGTTCCTGCGAGATCTGTCCTCTAAATCGGCCAGCTTGGTGCGAATCCATGTTTGCTCCTCTCTGATATCTTCACACACATCAATGACCTCATTAGCTGTGAAGGTGCATTCACTCATATTTTTTTCAATGCATGTCACTCTATCATCAATTGAGTGTATGTCTGAGGAGATTTCAGCAAATAGTGAGGAGAGATCTGTCATAAGGGAGGTCTGCAGTGACAGTAGCATGTCCTTTAATGGCGAGCCGGCGCCATCTTGGAGTTCACTGACCTGCTCCGCCGGCTTGTAGGAGAACTCGGTGAGTTTTTTAGGTTTATACTCCGGGTTTCTCTTCCTAGACCCACTGGCCATGTTCTCTGGTGTCTTAGGTGCAAGGATGGCACCGGATTAAGGTAGCTGTGCGGCCTGAGTAGCTTGGAGATATCCCCTGTGTGACGAGCTGTTGTATCAGGCGTCCAGCTACAGCTCCGGTCGGCCACGCCCCCACCACCATGCTTTTCTATGGGCAATTGTGTACACCTCCACCAGCCAATATTTTTGCTCACTTCAACAATGAATCAGATGGACTAAAAAAAATGTATACTTTCTCCACTTGCCTATGGTCTCTGTCGTTCTTAATGACTCAGATGTAAGATTAGCCCTCAACTGCTTCTCCAGCCTCCCAAGTGATTCCAAAAACATTATCACCCACCTATTGGAATCACTCGGGAGGCTGGAGAAGTAGTTGAGGGCTAATCTTACAGCTGAGCCATTAAGAACGAGAGAGAAAATATTAATTTTTTGAGTCTATCTGACTCATTGTTGAGGTGAGCAGATATATATTAGCTGGTGGAGGTTTACACAATTGCCCATAGAAGAGCACAGTGGTGATGTATACCTACGGATGTTCACTGATCAAGATTTTATACATATATTTGTATTGGGACTATATTTAATGTAGTGGATTGTTTGATTCATGAACACAGATTTTCAATTTTAAGAGCGTAGCGCTGCACTGTATATATTTATATTCATTTTGTGCATAGTGAGGTGTTTTAATTAGAGTGTTCCGCCGCTATGTTGTTTTGATATATCTGATTTGCACAGTATTTGGTATATATTTTTTTTTTTGAACAATAATTTGCACTTAGCACTTTAATTATAATTAGGGGTGGCACTGATTGTTACATATGCACCAAATATGTTTTGTTGTTACTGTGTTCATACATACACTTACATTTAAATTCAAATAAAAAAATTTACTTTTTCTATTTTTTTTTCACTTGAACACCACATATTTTCATTTTCTGCCATTAGAAACTGTGAACGTTTTCAACCTGTAGCAAATTTAAAATAAAAAAACATATATACAGTATATATTTGAGTGAACTTGACACAGTTTGACTTTTCTTTATTTCTAATTGGCAGTGCCTGTCTACCATTAAACCATAGCATGGAAAATGTTACCATAAGAGAACATCGGTTTGCAGAGAACTTTATTACCACGACAATGTTCCCTATAACAGGATTCAACTTAATTATTCTAGAGTTTGTCTTCTCCAAAGGACGACCATTCAGACAACGTTTATATACTAACTGTGAGTTGCAATTTCCTGTATGAATGTAAAAAATAATTCAATGTATGTTTATACCCTTTACCTCTACCTTCCTGCTGACATCATTGCTGCGTGCATTATAGACACCAGTGCAGGATATGTGTCTCTGCCCCCCTATGCTTGGCCTACAACTGGCCAGTCACAACACAATCCCTGATGATGCTTTGGCTGTGCATTTTGTGATAGCCAAGAGTTGGTGTTCTATCTAGTGGGACTAATAGCTGCAAAACTATGAAAATGCTGCTGCAATTTGACTTTTGGCTAACTTAGTGACTATCTATCTATCTATCTATCTATCTATCTATCTATCTATCTATCTACAGTGGGGACGGAAAGTATTCAGACCCCCTTAAATTTTTCACTCTTTGTTATATTGCAGCCATTTGCTAAACTCATTTAAGTTCTTTTTTTTTCTCATTAACGTACACACAACACCCCAGAAAAACACAGAATTGTTGACATTTTTGCAGATTTATTAAAAAAGAAAAACTGAAATCTGTATCTCTGGAGCTCAGCCACAGTGATCTTTGGGTTCATCTTTACCTCTCTCACCAAGGCTCTTTTCCCCCCGGCCAGCTCTAGGAAGGGTTCTGGTTGTCCCAAACGTCTTCCATTTAAAGATTATGGAGGCCACTGTGCTCTTAGGAACCCTAAGTGCAGCAGACATTTTTTGTAACCTTGGCCAGATCTGTGTCAGATCTGTTTCTGAGCTCTTCAGGCAGTTCCTTTGACCTCATGATTCTCATTTGCTCTTACATGCACTGTGAGCTGTAAGGTCTTCTATAGACAGGTGTGTGGCTTTCCTAATCAAGTTCAATCAGTATAATCAAACACAGCTGGACTCAAATGAAGGTGTAGAACCATCTCAAGGATGATCAGAAGAAATGGACAGCACTTGAGTTAAATATATGAGTGTCACAGCAAAGGGTCTGAATACTTAGGACCAAGTGATATTTCATTTTTTCTTTTTTAATAAATCTGCAAAAAAGGTCAACAATTCTGTGTTTTTCTGTCAATATGGGGTGCTGTGTGTACATTAATGAGGAAAAAAATGAACTTACATGATTTTAGCAAATGGCTGCAGTATAACAAAGAGTGAAAAATTTAAAGGGGTCTGAATACTATCTATCTATCTATCTATCTATCTATCTATCTATCTATCTATCTATCTATCTATCTATCTATCTATCTATCTATCTATCTATCTATCTATCTATCTATCTATCTATCTATCTATCTATCTATCTATCTATCTATCTATCTATCTATCTATCTATCTATCTATCAGTCTGTCTGCCAATAAATGTCACAGCGCAGTGGTTGAACACTATCAATAATAATCATTATAATGCATTTATATTTTTCTTTTTAGATCTACTTACCCTTTTGATGATTGTGCAAGTGACAGTTTATGTTTTTGTGTTGTTTGCTGACATTGAAGATATGTACACTGTTCTGGAGGTATAGTATTTTGTAACAATTATCTTAATTATTGTAAAAGACTGCCCAGTTTAAAATAAGCATAACTATGAGTACTTATTTTAGCTTTATGAGCAAGCTTAGGTAATTGATGAGTACATTTTTTATTTTTTTTTAATGAAAAAGTCAAGTTTTTGTTGTGTTGTTAGAATATATATATTGTTATGTCTGTATATATTGAAGAAAGCTTTAACAAGACCTTATTTTACAAATAGAATGATCCAAAAAATAAAGTTTCCCCGAAAATAAGACCTACCCCTAAAATAAGATCTAGCGCTATTTTCCAGGAGGGCTGCAATATGAACACTACTCCGAAAAAAAGCCCTAGTTTAAAATGCTTGTAAAATCATATAATCCACTCTATTACAGTAGTATATAAAATGTACAGTGTGTGTGTTCCTGTAATATAATTGCGGGAAAGAGAGCTCTGGCGGGTCACAGAAGCACAGAACAGCACTATAACAAAGATATTTGGCATAATTATATTACAGAAACACACACATTGTACAATATATACTACTGTTATAGAGTGGATTATAGCATTTTACAAGCATTTGACCTCAGTTCACACTGGGGATTCCGTCAGGCAGGGAGAGAGAGGGGGTGAGAAGACCTACCCCGAAAATAAGCCCTACTGTGTCTTTTGTTGCCAAAATTAATATAAAACCCATGCTTATTTTCGGGTAAACACTGTATATATATTTTCTTCAAAAAGTTTCCTCACTTTTTTTAACTGTTTTTTAAATATTTCATTAAATATAAAAAAGCGCAGAAACTTTTTTAAGACTCCTTGTATATACAATATATATATTTCCAATTTCTCCTTTAAGCCCTGCATCAAATCACTCTTCGAATGTTGCCAATTTCACTCTCTTCTTACTCTTGCCTCGACTACTGCAACTCCCTCAGTATCTACGATCCCCCTTTCAATGTCAGCCTTTAAGTGATCCATGATAACTCTTCAGTACAGGCAAGTCCATCTTTTCTCAGTCAGCTTGTTCCCACACATCTTCTACCTTTTGTATCACTTCCCCTCCACCTTAGATTATAAGCTTTCATGAGCAGTGCTCTCCAAACCCTCTTGCCTTAAATTGTATTATAACTTTAATGTCTCCCTTTATTTTGTAAAGCTCTTTGTTTAACTGTTCAGAAAAACCAAGAAACCATTCTGGAGGGCACATTTTTTATTGCTGCAGTTCCACCTCCGAAGTAGCTGCTGGATGTTTTGGGTTGTTTTTGGATGTTTTCTATATAATATTTTCCAAATTGATTTAATCATGACCAAATTGTACCTCTATCGATCTGTCTATCTATCTGTATATTTCATTCATGTATCAATTTATTTAAAACTATTTCAGAAGGTTTATTTACTGAGGGTTTATTTCCCTATGTTGCAAAGTTCACATACAAACAAATGCCCAAATCCCACCCCCAACCAGCCCCAAACCCCACCCCTAGACACACCTTCCTTAGCGGAGAGAAGTACAGCAGCGCCAAATAGTTGTAATAAGCAGGGCTAAATTTCTCAGAAAATAGGTGCAGGAACTCACCCTCCCCGCCCAAATCCCTTCCCCCAAGCACGCCCAAACCCCACCCCCAGACACACCTTCCTTAGAGAAGAGAAGTACAGCAGTGATAAATAATTGTAATAAGTAAAGGCTTAGAACTGCGTATCACACAAGGCGCATGGTTCAGGAATGTGTAACACACAAAGTACAGGACTCAGGAGTGTGTATTGTGAAGTTGTGAGCAGTGCATATCACACAAGGCGCAGAAAAAAAAATCAGCCAACAGGATAGTACTTACATTCAATGCGAAGTGTCCATTGTTCTCAGAAATATGGAACAATATGTAACATAGTGCCCAGCACAAAGAGCAGTTGTAAAGCATATGTAATATGCGGTCTAGCATACAGAGTGCAGGAGTATGTAACGAAAAACCCATTGTACAGAGTACAGCATTAATAAGGAGTACCATCCAGAGGCCTTTAATATGTAACATGCAGCACAGCACACAGAGTATAGCAGTTCTGAGTATGTAATGTACAAGGTGTTACAAAATTCTCACCACTGGACCCTGCACACTGTGCCATACCTTACATACTCTTGGTCACTAACTCTGCATGCTTTACTGTCCCCCTGCAAATATCCCTGGTCTTTCCCCTCAAGTACCCCCCAAAAGTAACCATCAAATACTCACTTCTGCTTATCTCTTTGCTTACCCCTGTTTCCCCCATCCACACCTAACCTCTGCAACCCTCATCCACAGTTCCCCTCTTCTTTCCCCTGTCCACAGCTCCACTCTGTACCCCTATCCATAACTCAGCTTTGCTCCCCCTTCAACATTTCACCTCTGCACCCCTCTATCTACAGCTTACACCCCTCAGTTCACAACTCACCTCTGCACCCCCATCCATATAATCTCTAGTCCCCTTCTGCACCCCCATCTAAAGCTCACCCCAATCCACAGCGCTCACCTTTGTCCCTCCCATGTTTCACCTATGCACCTCCAGCTTCCCCTACAGCTCTAACCTCTGCACAGCCTGCCCAATTCTCCACAGCTATCATTTTGCACAACCTGATCTCCCCCCTCCACATCTCTCACTTTGCACAACCTGCCTACTGCCCTCTGCAGCCCACTTTCTCAGCCATCCTCTCCACACAAATCCCCCCACTTTCCAAGCCCTCCTCTCTGCACAAATCCCCCCACTTTCCCAGCCCTCCTCTCCGCACAAATCCGCCAACCACTTTCCCAGTTCTCCTCTCTGCACAAATACCCCCACTTTCTAAGCCCTCCTTTCTGCAAGCTCCCTCCTTCCCAGTTCTCCTCTCTGGACAAATTTCCACCCCCAGCTGTCCTCTCTGCTAAAAAAATCCCCCCCTCCTCTCTGCACAAATCCTCCCACTTTCCCAGCCCTCCTTTCTGCACAACCCCCCCCCCCCCCCGACTTCCCCAGATCTCCTCTCCGCACAAATCCCCTCCCACCACTTTCCCAGCTCTCCTCTCTGCACAAATCCCCTCACTTTCCAAGCCCTCCTCTCTGCACAAATCCCCCATACTTTCTTAGCCCTCCTCTCTGCACACCCCCCACACTTTCCCAGCCCTCCTCTCCGCACAAACCCCCAGTGCCACTTTCCCAGTTCTCCTCTCTGCACAAATCCCCCCACTTTCCAAGCCCTCCTCTCCACACAAATCCCCCCACCACTTTCCAAGCCCTCCTCTCCGCACAAACCCCCCCACTTTCCCAGCCCTCCTCCCTGCACAAACTCCCCATCACTTTTCAAGCCCTCCTCTGTGCACAAATCCTCCCACTTTCACAGCCCTCCTCTCCACACAAATCCCCCCCCTTTTCCAGCCCTCCTTTCTGCACAAACCCCCCACTTTCCCAGCCCTCCTTTCCACACAAATCCCCTCCCACCACTTTCCCAGCTCTCCTCTCTGCACAAATCCCCCCACTTTCCAAGCCCTCCTCTCCACACAAATCCCCCACTTTCAAAGCCCTCCTCTCTGCACAATCTGCACAAATCCCCCCACTTTCCCAGCCCTCCTCTCCGCACAAATCCCCCAACCACTTTCCCAGTTCTCCTCTCTGCACAAATACCCCCACTTTCCAAGCCCTCCTTTCTGCACAAATCCCCCCACTTTCTCAGCCCTCCTCTCTGCACAAATTCTAAGCACTCCTCTGTGCACAAATCCCACCCCCCACCACTTCCAAGCCCTCCTCTCTGCACAAATCTCACCACTTTCCCTGCCCTCCTCCCTGCACAAATCCCCCCACTTTTCCAGCCCTCCTTTCTGCACCCCCCCCCCCATTTTCTCAGCCCTCCTCTCCGCGCAAATCCCCTCCCACCACTTTCCCAGTTCTCCTCTCTGCACAAATCCCCCCACTTTCCAAGCCCTCCTCTCTGCACAAATCCCCCCTCTTTCTCAGCTCTCCTCTCTGCACAAATTCTCAGCCCTCCTCTCCGCATAAATCCCCCCACCACTTTCCAAGCCCTCCTCTCCACACAAATCCCCCTCTTTCCCAGCCCTCCTCCCTGCACAAATACCCCCGACGACTTTCCAAGCACTCCTCTCTGCACAAATCCCTTCACTTTCCCAGCCCTCCTCTCTGCACAAATCCCCCCCACTTTTCCAGCCCTCCTTTCTGCACAAATCCCCCCACTTTCCCAGCCCTCCTCTCCACACAAATCCCCTCCCACCACTTTCCCAGCTCTCCTCTCTGCACAAATCCCCCAACTTTCCAAGCCCTCCTCTCTGTACAAATCCCCCCCACTTTCTCAGCCCTCCTCTCTGCACAAATCCCCCCACTTTTCCAGTTCTCCTCTCTGCATAAATCCCCCCACTTTCCCAGCCCTCCTCTCCGCACAAATCCCCCCCACCACTTTCCCAGTTCTCCTCTCTGCACAAATCCCACGACTTTCCAAGCCCTCCTCTCTGCACAAATCTCCCCACTTTCTCAGCCCTCCTCTCTGCACAGATTCTCAGCCCCCCAGCACAAATTCCCCCCACCACTTTCCAAGCCCACCTCTCCGCATAAATCCCCCCACTTTCCCAGCCCTCCTCCCTGCACAAATTCCCCACCACTTTCCAAGCCCTCCTCTCTGCACAAATCCCCTCTATTTCCCAGTCCTCCTCTCTGCACAAATCCCCCAACTTTTCCAGCCCCCCTTTCTGCACAACCCCCCCACTTTCCCAGCCCCCCTATCCGCACAAATCCCCCCATCACTTTCCCAGCTCTCCTCTTTGCACAAATCCCCCCACTTTCCAAGCCCTTCTCTCTGCACAAATCCCCCCCATTTTCTCAGCCTCCTCTCCGCACAAATCCCCCCACTTTCTAAGCCCTCCTCTTTGCACAAATCCCCCCACTTTCGCAGCCCTCTCTCCGCCAAATCCCCCAACCACTTTCCCAGTTCTCCTCTCTGCACAAATACCCCCACTTTCCAAACCCTCCTTTCTGAACAAATCCCCCACTTTCTCAGCCCTCCTCTCTACACAAATTCTCAGCCCTCCTCTCCACACAAATCCCCCACCACTTTCCAAGCCCTCCTCTCCGCACAAATTCCCCCACTTTCCCAGCCCTCCTCCCTGCACAATCCCCCCATCACTTTTCAAGCCCTCCTCTGTGCACAAATCCCCCCACTTTCCCAGCCCTCCTCTCCACACAAATCCCCCCCTTTTCCAGCCCTCCTTCTGCACAAACCCCCCCACTTTCCCAGCCCTCCTTTCCACACAAATCCCCCCCACCACTTTCCCAGCTCTCCTCTCTGCACAAAACCCCCCACTTTCCAAGCCCTCCTCTCCACACAAATCCCCCCATTTCCAAACCCTCCTCTCTGCACAAATCCCCCCACTTTCCCAGCCCTCCTCTCCGCACAAATCCCCCACTTTCCCAGCCCTCCTCTCCGCACAAATCCCCCAACCACTTTCCCAGTTCTCCTCTCTGCACAAATACCCCCACTTTCCAAGCCCTCCTTTCTGCACAAATCCCCCCACTTTCTCAGCCCTCCTCTCTGCACAAATTCTAAGCACTCCTCTGTGCACAAATGCCACCCCCCACGACTTTCCAAGCCCTCCTCTCTGCACAAATCCCACCACTTTCCCAGCCCTCCTCCCTGCACAAATCCCCCCACTTTTCCAGCCCTCCTTTCTGCACACCCCCCCCACTTTCCCAGCCCTCCTCTCCACGCAAATCCCCTCCCACCACTTTCCCAGTTCTCCTCTCTGCACAAATCCCCACACTTTCTCAGCTCTCCTCTCTGCACAAATTCTCAGCCCTCCTCTCCACATAAATCCCCCCACCACTTTCCAAGCCCTCCTCTCCACACAAATCCCCCCACTTTCCCAGCCCTCCTCCCTGCACAAATACCCCCGACGACTTTCCAAGCCCTCCTCTCTGCACAAATCCCCTCACTTTCCCAGCCCTCCTCTCTGCACAAATCCCCCCACTTTTCCAGCCCTCCTTTCTGCACAAATCCCCCCACTTTCCCAGCCCTCCTCTCCACACAAATCCCCTCCCACCACTTTCCCAGCTCTCCTCTCTGCACAAATCCCCCAACTTTCCAAGCCCTCCTCTCTGTACAAATCCTCCCCACTTTCTCAGCCCTCCTCTCCGCACAAATCCCCCCACTTTTCCAGTTCTCCTCTCTGCACAAATCCCCCCACTTTCCCAGCCCTCCTCTCCGCACAAATCCCCCCACCACTTTCCACTTCTCCTCTCTGCACAAATCCCACGACTTTCCAAGCCCTCCTCTCTGCACAAATCCCCCCACTTCCTCAGCCCTCCTCTCTGCACAGATTCTCAGCCCCCCTCCGCACAAATCCCCCCCACCACTTTCCAAGCCCACCTCTCCGCACAAATCCCCCCAATTTCCCAGCCCTCCTCCCTGCACAAATTCCCCCACCACTTTCCAAGCCCTCCTCTCTGCACAAATCCCCTCACTTTCCCAGTCCTCCTCTCTGCACAAATCCCCCCACTTTTCCAGCCCCCCTTTCTGCACAAACCCCCCCACTTTCCCAGCCCCCCTCTCTGCACAAATCCCCCCACCACTTTCCCAGCTCTCCTCTCTGCACAAATCCCCCCACTTTCCAAGCCCTCCTCTCTGCACAAATCCCCCCCATTTTCTCAGTTCTCCTCTCCGCACAAATCCCCCCACTTTCCCAGCCCTCCTCTCCGCACAATCCCCCAACCCACTTTCCCAGTTCTTCCTCTCTGCACAAATACCCCCACTTTCCAAACCCTCCTTTCTGAACAAATCCCCCCACTTTCTCAGCCCTCCCTCCCTGCACAAATTCTCAGCCCCTCTCTCGCCACAAATCCCCCCACCAATTTCCAAGTCCTCCTTTCTGCACAAATCCCACCACTTTCCCAGCCCTCCTCCTGCACAAATCCCCCCACTTTTTCCAGCCCTTCCTTCTGCAACCCCCCCCCACTTTTCCCAGCCCTCCCTCTCCACCCCAAATCCCCCTCCCACTACTTTCCCAGTTCTCCTCTCTGCACAAATCCCCCCACTTTCCAAGCCCTCCTCTCTGCACAAATCCCCCACTTTCTCAGCCTCCTCTCTCTGCACAGATTCTCAGCCCCCCCCGCACAAATCCCCCCACCATTTTCCAAGCCCTCCTCTCCGCACAAATCCCCCCACTTTCCCAGCCCTCCTCCCTGCACAAATTCCCCCACCACTTTCCAAGCCCTCCTCTCCGCACAAATCCCCCCACTTTTCCAGCCCTCCTTTCTGCATAAACCCCCACTTTCCCAGCCCCCCTCTCTGCACAAATCCCCCCACCACTTTCCCAGCTCTCCTCTCTGAACAAATCCCCCCCACTTTCCAAGCCCTCCTTTCTGCACAAATCCAACCACTTACTCAGCCCTCCTCTCTGCACAAATCCCCCCACTTTCTCGGCCCTCCTCTCTGCACAAATCCCCCTACTTTCTCAGCCCTCCTCTCTGCACAAATCCCCCCACCACTGTGCTTCAGCAGAAAAAAAGCCCTGATTAAAACCATAAAGTAACATCATGTAACATCACATAAAACTAGCTTATGTGACACATGCTTGCCTCTGTGTTCTAACACATGTAAGTTACAGTATTTAAGGTTTTGAGAGAGAGAGAGAGAGAGAGAGAGAGAGAGAGAGAGAGAGAGAGAGAGAGAGAGAGAGAGAGAGAGAGAGAGAGAGAGAGAGAGGGGAGGGGAGAGAGAGAGAATGTGTTCTATATTTCCTCCATTAATAAATTATAATTCTTGGTTCTATCTTTGTTGTCCTCAGCTGGTGTGTACCCCGTATTACTGGAGAGTGAACATCTTTATCATGATGGTTGTTTTATTTATCATGTCGTACCTTGGAGAGGTAACTTAACACATTATTTTCTTACAGTTATGCATAATTATAATAAACAGTACTAAGAAAAGCATGCAGTGTCATCACATACAGTCAAAAGTCACAAATAATCCAAATCTTGTCTGATATCTCCAACAGTACTTCCCCCCAATACCTGAATTAGCATTATTGAATTTAGAAATTGACAACCTCTCTCTCCTCAACAGACATGTCGCTACGCATATCCTCTTAGCAGCGAGACTATAGTGTAGCTAGAAGTAAAAGTGAAAAAAAAAAAAACCTGTGACAGAAATTAAACAATTTAAATACAATGTATCAATTCAGCAGCTTTTTCAATCGTCTGATAAATGTGAAAAGTGATGCCACAGGAATTATTCCTAAAACAAACAGCGCTAGCAATGAAGCTACTAATTTCCACAATGAATAAAAACAGTCAGTGAATATATGAATAATTACATAAAACATAAAATAAAAGTGCAAATATAGTCCAATAATGTTGAATTAGATGAATCTTTCATTTACAAAAAATGCTCTTTGTGTAAGTGTCACACAATAGTGAACCGATGTTGACAGTGCTCCCAAACGATGTATGTAAAAAGTGAAGATCCCTATTCACCGAATTGAGTTAACCCTAATTACCTTATGATAAGAGAGGTCAAATGCGCTGTGGGGTCTCATTGACCAAATGTTTGCAGGAACATCCTCCCGTCAGTGCCCGATGATCCGTGGTCCCGGTGAACAGCCCAGAGGAATCAGCCCCTGCTCTCCCACACAAGGCAAGATCCAGACCACGATGTGGTCTCAACTATCAATGGCTCCACTCATAAGCTCCGACCATGCGTCCTAGCTTTGGACGCATGGTGTGTTGAATCAAGCTATAGACGGTATGCAACAAGCACAGCTGTTTTCTTGGAAAGTTTGCAAGGACTTTTATTTGACATACCAAGCAATGCGGTCTCAACGATCAATGGTTCCACTCATGAGCTCCGACCAACAGCTTCCTGCTGCTATCCGTACTCCAGAAGGACAACCACGTAGTGTTTCAAAAAGAAAAGAAAAATTGTCTCCTCATAGCATAAACCAGTTTGACTCTTTAATAACACTTGATTAAAATTGCAGATACAGTTATCAAGCAAGTAGGTAAAGAAAACAGCTTGCTGTAAACACTTGGTATATCACATAAAGTTCTTGCAAACTTTCCAAGAAAACAGCTGTGCTTGTTGCATACCGTCTATAGCTTGATTCAACACACCATGCATCCAAAGCTAGGACGCAAGGTCGGAGCTTGTGAGTGGAGCCATTGATCGTTGAGACTGCATTGTGGTCTGGATCTCGCCTTGTGTGGGAGAGCGAGGGCTAATTCCTATGTGCTGTTCACCGGGATCACGGATCATCGGGCAGTGACGGGAGGCAGCTTCCTGCAAACATTTGGTCATTGAGACCGCACAGCGTATTTGACCAGTCTTATTATAAGGTAATTAGGGTCAACTCCATTCGGTGAGTAGGGACCTTCACTTTTTACTTTCAAATAATTTTTATTTTGTAAATGAAAGGTTTATACAAAAATTAACAACCAGTTCAGTACAAAAATCTCATACAGTCTCAGAAGTTACATTCTTCAAAGTGACCATCATTGACTTTCCTTTACAGGGATCGTTATAAACCAAAAATAAGGTAACAAAGTATAGAGTAGTCGAATAAAAGGAGGCATGGTGGCATAGGCGTGCGTTAAAGAACTGGTTAGGGGCTTGATATGGCTAATAAGCTTTCCAGCGTGGTGTAGAAAACCAGAGATGACCACAGGAATGAGGGATTCAAGCTCAGACCCCGGTCCTATCGACAGACCACCCCAATGGGAGCATACTGTGGCCTGCCCGGTAGGCCCGGGTTCCAGTTTCCTGTGTCATTGCCCCAAAACTACAACTGAACCATATTAAGTCATATTTGTGCAATAAATAAAAAAGATCAATAAAACATCAATCAAAACTGTTAAATGTACTGAGGAGGTAGGAAAACCAACCTCACCCAGCCCAAAGAGTAGGAAGGACTGTCGTTCCTACCCTTACGGCCACTCGGGCCAGGGCCTCCCTAAAATGGGGAGACCGAAAAAGAGCCTAGGGGAACCTAAGGAACACCTGAGGGTAAGTGTAGGTGCACTGGGTCCACCACAGCCCTAGTTCCTCTCAACTATCCAACCAAAGACCGCAGTCAGGTCTATTAAATACAAAAGACAGAGCGTACAAAAATAAAAGAAAATAGGGGGTGAACGTGGAAAAAAAAAACATTTTTAATATAGACCCCTTTTGCAAGCTAATCAGTGTAGATATGACTATGTAGAAAACCCCCTTTCTGCAGGGGTAATTATGAATCCCTTTCTAAGGGGATCGGAAGGCCGAGCCTATCGGTGCCTAGGAGGAGGTGGGGGTCCCAAAACCAGGACCCACCCTCGCCAGGAGAACTCAGGGACACTGAGTCCTTGACCGGGGAACTTTATGTAGAGCCCCCCTCCCCCAGGGCCCATCGAGAGAAGCTCTTAAAACTTAGCCTTGCTCTGTGTTCAAACTAATCAAACATCATCTTAAAAAATATAAGACATAAAAACCAAAAATAAAGAGAGATCTAAGCCAACAAAAGTAAGTCTCAGAGCCAGTGGGCCTGGGGAGAATGGAGACGTTCTACCACAGGACCTAAGGCAGGCGCCCAGCACCCTTCAAAAAACCTTGAACCATGTGGAAGAGGTAGAAATTCATGTTGGGAAATTTTCCTTCGACCTCTTGGAGCTTTGTTTTAGCCAGGAAGGCTGTAGAGGGCTTGCTGGAGGGGGTCTTTTGGTGGAAGATGGAGTGCCCCTGCTTGACTGTGATGCCGACGGCTCTTGAGGGATGAGACCCAGCTGAAGAAGAATCCATTCACCTTCCGCGAAGGTGGAGAAGCTACAGTTTCTGCTCTTGTATGAAAAATTAAGTCTCAGAGGGAACGACCATCTATAGGGGATCTTTTTCTCCTGCAGGAGTAGTAGTAAAGGTTTAAGAGCCCGTCTCTTCTGAACTGTATAGGGGGACAGGTCCGCAAAGATCTGAATTTTGTGGCCCAGAACAGATAGGTCATTCAAATTTCTGACTTTTCCAATGACTTCCTCCTTCACAGCGTAACAATGGGGCTTCACAATAATGTCCCTCGGGAGTCCATCTTTACGGGGGGGTTGTAGAGCTCTGTGGGCCCTGTCAAGCTCCAAGCGGTGCTCCGGGATCTCAGGGATAAGATCTTTAATGAGGGTTTTGATGACAGTGTGAACCTCCTTTTCTGCTTCTGGGATCCCCCTCACTCTGAAGTTATATCGTCTCGATCTGTTCTCCAAATCATCGATCTTAGCAAAAGCTGTTTCAAGTTGATCCTGCATGTCTTGCAATCTAGCTGTATTCTGATTGATCCTAGACCCTGCTTGATCCGCTTTTTTCTCCATGTTGTCCAGTCTGAACCCAAATTGCTGCATGTCAGCATGTATGGATGCTGTTATCTGGGCTGCGTTTTGTGCCAGGCTTTTAGATAGCAGCTGAGCAAAGGCCTCCATCATGGAGGGAAAGTCAGTGGGTATGGGGGAGGCTTCTTGTGCTTCACTAACAGAAAGCAGGAGGCCTGTGTGAGGGTCCATCATAGGGGTGGATGGGAGGCCTGCCTGCAAGCTGAACAGGAGGGATTCTGTGGAAGCAGGTGAATGGGCCTGAGGTAGAGGGGAGTTCAGGGTACCTGGCGACTGCGGCGGGGCACAGTCTTGGTCTGCTATGGAGTCGTCAGCAGCTGCCGCCGCGCTGTGTCTCGGAGGAGCGGCGGCCATCTTGGCATAGCTGAGCGGTCCAGGCGCGGCCCTCATCTGGCTCGTCAAGCTCCTTCTGGCAGTCCCCACCAGCATCAATCGGTTCCCGGGGGTGTCTTGCGCCCGATGGCGTTGTTTTGGGGCTGAAAGAAGCGCTCTGTCTGCGCTAGAGGAACGAACGGGGTCGTGGTGGAGCGGAGCTTCAGTGGCTAGCGGCCATCTTGGAAGCTACCGCGCATGCGCCTCCCTTCACTTTTTACATACATCATTTGGGAGCACTGTCAACATTGGTTCACTATTGTGTGACACTTCCACAAAGAGCATTTTTTTGTGAATGAAAGATGCATCTAATTCAACATTATTGGACTATATTTGCACTTTATTTTATGTTTTTATGTAATTATTCACATGTTCATTGACAGTTTTTATCTATTGTGGGAATTAGTAGTTCCATTGCTAGCGCTGTTTGTCTTAGAAATAATTCCTGTGGCATCACTTTTCACATATATAGTGTAGCTAGACATTGGAAATCTTCTATCCCCTTTATGATTTTCAAAACTATGGACCTAGTCCAGAATCAATGCTACTACGAAATAATGATGGCCTCAATAAAGACCACTATGCCCAGGTGGTTCCCCTCTGGCAGCCTTGGACACAATGGTTATAAAATAGACACCCTACTGGTATCACATAATACACACCAAGCTCTCTTCCTAACATCCCAACAAAACTACTTTATTAATCTGCACATGTTGTATACTTTGAACATGATTGGAATGGAGATGGATGCTTATTTATGTTATTTACATTTTGTTATGGCCTGTTTATATACCAGAAACCTCAATAAAAATGTATTGAAACAAAAAACGTCATGTCGTTGACAAAAAACAAAATTATTTCTAGGAGCACTTCGCATCTGAGCTGATGTATTAACAATCTACTAAAGTGGTGCATAAACCACTGGTGTTTCTGTTGTGGAGAATTCTGCTCTCTTTGTCTCAGGGCAGGAGGTGATTGGGAAATCTTTTGAAAAGGAACACAAACAAAGCCAAAGTACATTTTAGCAGCGTGAGCTAGGGTTTAAAGCTTCTTTGTAGCTGTATTGCTGTTCTCTCCTGCTTGTCCCAATGACACCTGTACCTCCCATTCCTTGTACTGTCATCACAGAGACAGTAAGTGAGTAAACGTCTCCACAATGGAGGTAGAGAAAAAAACCTGACAGACATTTTTAATCCTATCTGCTCTCACATAGCATAAACCAATTTCCAGGAGTTGAGGTTTTAATTTAGTTACAACTTCACAACGTTACTTTAAAGAGGAACTGCAGTCTGCTCACATAATTTGTAATAAAAACATCTTTGTCATTCTGAAGCTTCCCTCCAACCACTTTGCATATTATTTCATATACACTGTGATTCTGTGCTTGCTAAATATGCTGCAGAAATCTCCCTCCACTGAGTCTGGCTGCAGCCATTTTAACTGTGGGCAGCTGAAGCTGCTGCATGTTCACTTCTTGGATTTACACAGACACACAGAGGCACACCTCCAGCTGTGCAGCTTAAAATTGGCCCTCTTATGATTCACCCCCCTCCATTCCTGGCAAACCCTCACAAGAGTGAGAGAGAGAGAGAGAGAGCTGTGCATGATGTCATAAGCCTAGTCTAATGACCAGACAAGAAACAGGAAGTGGGCTGTATAAGGTAATTACTGGCAGAAAAAAAAATGTTTTACTTTCCAAAGTTAAAACAACAAGGGCAGAAGATTTAATAGATGGAAAGTTCAAAAAATGACAGAAGGACCGCTTTAAAGGTGCATTGCCAGTTATAAGGCAAAACATTTAGATGTGTACAGGAGTCACAGCCTACTTTCTCAGCACTTTCTAAGGCACCTATTCACCTCACTGCTCTTTATCCAAGATGTGGTACTCCCAAAATGTGCCTGCTTGTGATTCTGGAATGTTTAACGATAGCAATTTGCTTTTTATAATACAGAACGTTTGATGTAAAAACTGTAAGAAGATTTTTTTTCATAACGATATAGTTATCTTTCAATATGCTTTGAAATGTTGAATATGAAATTTGAAGAAAAAAAGCAGTGAGAGCAAGAAAGAAGGAGAGAGAGAAAAGAGAGAAAAGAGAGAGAGAGAAGAGGAAGAAAGAGAGGGAGGGAAGGAAAAAGATGAAAATGTACAGCACAACGTTAGGGAAGCACACTATTACTGCCCTCCTACTGACTCAGGGCCCATTTCAACAAGCATTGCCGGGGACAATTCTTGCTGCTGCATGTGTATATCCCATTACAGCTTTGGGGGGGTAGTCGGTTTTGAAGGCGGTAAAAATGCAGCACAACCATCTATTCCTATTGCCCTCTAACCACAAGTGTAAATTAAGCATCTTAATTTACAGTTGGAGAATATGATGATGACTTACTTGTATCTCACTTGTTCCTTGGATTGAACTATTTAAAATGAAATGTTATGGCAGTGTTGGTGGGAAGTAAAGTGTAAACCATTTAGATTTGATTTCTCTGGATTTTTCTTTAGGAATTCTTCATTGAAAACCGAAAACTCTGGCTCTGGTTAAAGAGAATATTTAACTACAAATCAAAAAGTCAGTATAGGAAACTACAGAGGAAAATACAGAAAGATTCTGAGTGGCCTCCAAAGAACAGGACAGACTATGCAATTCAGACTGTTTCCATAAAGAGCACTGATATCAATTACAGTAAGCCCATCTCCAGCAACTCACCACATGGGAAAGAAGTGATTTCAGAACATACAATTGTAACAGCCATGTGAGTGTGAAAATTAGAGACTTTTCAAAACCCAAGACATTTACTGTTGTGGTGTTTACTGACTACAGCAATATCCAGTGACATCTAGTCTCATGTAAATGTTTTTTCTTTCAGTCTAATTCCA
This sequence comes from Lithobates clamitans, assembly GCA_037952925.1. Classification (NCBI taxonomy): domain Eukaryota; kingdom Metazoa; phylum Chordata; class Amphibia; order Anura; family Ranidae; genus Lithobates; species Lithobates clamitans. The sequence goes on from JBBGZY010000160.1 coordinate 2,149,769, forward strand.
AAAACGTATTTCAAATGTACATTGAAATATGGGTCCACGTTGTTTTGCTTCCTATATATTAACATTTCTAGCATTTTCCTTTTGTAATTAAGAAATCAAAACAGGGTTTGTGTTTGCTGAAGTGTGCAGAAATTCTAATGGTGATCAAAAAGGTCACCTTTGCTAAACCACCTCATTTTTAAAGCCCAACTCTAAGCAATTTTGTTTTTCTAAATAATCCCCCAAGGATTTTTAAATAAAGAAGCTTCTCTGGCTGTAAACTCACCTTCTCTCCATTGCTATCCCCATAGTAATTTAATTCCACAACTTAAAGTGGAGGTCCACCACAAAAAAAAATGCACCAAAAAATACCTAAAAAATTGGAGGAAAAAAAAAAATGTAACTCACCTGAAATGGCTGTTGCTAGGCAGTTGTCCTAATCTGCCTCTTCCTACGCCACGGTGATGTTCTGTCTTCTCGTCCCCGCGTTGTCTTCTGGGGAATGGGGCGTGGTGTGTTATGGGAAATGTGTGTGTCCCACAACACATCGCGTCCCATTCACAAAGCGATGCGCGTCTCGCGCATGCGCAGTAGGAAACAGGCAGTGAAGCCGAAAGGCTCCACTGCCTGTTTCCCTTAGTTAGGATGGCGGTGCCGGGAGCCGAGAGACGGGTCGGCCTCGGACGGCCGACATCGCGGGCACCCAGGACAGGTTAGTGTGCTTATTTAAAGTCAGCAGCTACAGTGTTTGTAGCTGCTGACTTCTAATTTTTTTTTCCCCGGCCGGAACCCCGCTTTAATATCTTCAGTCTTTCAGGTTGAATGACTCTGGTTAGGATTTAACCCAGAGGACTGGAGACTTTCAGTGAATGCAGTGCATCGTGGTCTCTAGTGGAGGCATCTCCACTTATAGATGAATGATTCAGAGACCTGTTCATAACACCAGACCTACTATCTGCATCATTGTGGATTGCCCATCCCAGGGAGAAGATCCAAAGAGGAAGATGTCCCTGTGCATCATTACATTACAAAAAAAGGTATAATATAAAAGTTAAAAAAAAAAACAGAAAACTAAGAAGAAATAATGCTGACGGGTGCAAAATCAAGCTGGCAAGAAGCATTCAGATATACTATGTGGCAAAATAAATAAACAGCTTGCGTGCTAATCGTGATAATACCTAAACAGAATAATCATACAAATAAAAGTGAGATTTCACTTTTATATGTATGATTATTCTGTTTACATAACATCACGGTTTAGCATGGCAAGTTATTTATAAAAAGGAGGGGAGCAATGAGATTTGGGTGGGTATGTCTAAATTTGGGTCTAAAATATTATGCACAGAAACTTTTCATTTTGTGATTGTGCTGAAAAGACTTGCTAGTTTAGACTTCCTATTTTTTTTTTTTTAATCCACATCTAAGATGTATATGTAAATCTCGGGGTCATGCAAAGTTTTCACATTTGTGCTAGACCTCATTTGTTTCCTTTTTTGTTCAGTTATGACACTCCCAAGTATAGATATGTAAATATCACAGGTGTAGAACAGAGTATAGGTTTGTAATCTGCATATTTAGATTCATTTTATGTAAATCTTTTTATTTTATATTTGTCAGGAATTAAATCTGCATCTTCATTTATGTCACTGCTAGCACATTTGTCTTCTATTTTTTTTTTTTTTGATTCAGCATTTTCAGTGTATGTTCAATATATTTTGTGTATTGCTTATATTTTTGGAGCATATTTCCTGATGTCATCTAATAGATAGCCTACTGGTAGTCATATTATATATTTTTAATCATTAAATACGAATGTGCCTGTATTTTGTTGTGCTGCATTTTTTTTATTATTATTTCTGTGTATTTTTAAACCATGATAATTGTAAACAACTTTGTCCATGTAGGGGTGCACATACCTGTAAGCATGAAAGTGGGTACTCCTTAAGCATGTTTATTGCAGAGTGGGGTCAGGGGCCTACAGCTCTGGTTTCCTTATGTAAGAGGCTACCAGTCATGTCAGTTCATGGGATTCTTGTCCACCTAATACTGGGTTGCAAAGTTGAAAACGTAAAAGTATTCATGACTCTGGGTTTCTACTGTACATCTATGTCATAACTGTTTGTGACAGGGGTGAGTGCAGTGTCACGTGAGTGTTTTAAAGAAAATTAGAATTTTATTAAAGAACTGTGAATTTATAGAAAGCACTATGGATTATTTTCATAATTCTTTCTGATCCTGATATCTATAAAATCCTGATTGTCCAGAGTCAATTGGATTGATAACCTGAAACCTTTGGGGGAACACATGCTATTATACCTAATATAAGTATGAGATTCACCATATTAGGGCAACTTCAAACTGAGCAGCTGCTTTTTGTCCGCAGTACAGTGTACCCATGGTTTTGGTGCAGGTTACCTGCTCTTTTCTATAGAACTCTATTATGTCCTGTGGTTTTGGTGTATTTTAAGACAGTGTACTAAAAGTCATGCATGCAGGACAGTTGGTGCACTTTCAGAAAATGCACCAAAACTGTGGAACATAATAGAAGTCTATGGTAAAGTGCAGCTAACCCGCACCAAAACCGTGGGTACACTGTGCTGCATCCACGCAAAAGTGCATTGGGGCAGTGTGAAGCCACCCTTAGGTAAGAGTCTGGCCACTGTGGGTGAACTGAAATTCACACAGTAGGGTGTTCTAACAAAGAAGCATGTGGGTATATAGTGATTAGTGGATGGCATAGGAAGAATATGTTGAGGGTTTTGGATCACATGGTGTACTTTGATATAGTTTGTTACAGCTTTTATATATTTATGTTGTTAAAGAATTTTTTTTCATTTTTATTGTTTCACTTTAAGCATCATTAAAATCACTGCTCCTTTAAAAACTTTTTTTTTAAAGCTTTTTTTGCATTGGTACATGTCCCCCATGGCAGTACCCAGGCCCCCATACCATTTTCATGGCCAATAACTGCATGTAAGCCTTCAAAATGAGGACTTTTTACTTTTTGGCCCATCTATAATAGTGTGCATGGAGGGTTTAAGGTCTGAACTTCCCATCTCCAGAGACATAATTAGCATATGATGTTAAAGCGGAGTTTCACCCAGAAATTAAACTTCTGATGATCCGGTTCCTCCCCCCCTCTGGTGTCACATTTGGCACCCTTCAGGGGGGAGCAGATACCATTCTAATCCAGGTATTTGCTCCCACTTCCAGTGAAAGATCGCTGCAGAATCCGCGGCGATCTACGCCATGTCCAGCCCCTCCTCCATCCCCCCTACTGTCTTCTGGGAGACACACAGGTCCCAAAAACAGCAGGGACCACTCTGAACGCAGTGGAGAACCAGACAGTGAAACCACAAGGCTTCACTTCCTGATTCCCTTACTGAAGAATCCGGCGCCTCCAACCGGAGCAGAGGGATGGGCCGGGTGAGGACATCTCGGGCGCCCTGGACGGGTAAGTGTCCTTATTTTAAAAGTCAGCAGCTGCAGTATTTGTAGCTGCTGACTTTTTTTTTTCAGGTGGAACTCAGCTTTAAGTGAGGCAGTAAGACAGCTTGGAAAATTTTATAATATTTAGCCGTATACCCATCGGGGCCAGGTGCCTTACTAGAGGCTAAAGATTTCAGATATTTGTCTTCCGTAATTGCAGCTTCCAAATGTTTCAGAGTGTCATTGCAGAGTTTGGGAAGTCCAGCCTTGGATAATTAGTCAGCTATACAGGCCTTGTAGGTGGCAGGAGTTTGCACTGGGTGTTATTTTTTAACAGCGTATAAGCGCTCATAAAAATCCCTAAATACTCTAGAAATATTCGTAGACATATGGACCATAGTGCCTGTGGGTGTTTTTATTTTAGAAATATAAAGGGATGGATTTTTTGGAACAGAGCTAGCAGCTTGCTAGATTTATTGCCCCATTTATAAATCTCTCGAGCTGAGCTACCAAATGAAATGCATATTTATTCTCTAAGTGGAGAAGTGATTTCACTTCTTTTTTTTTGTAAGTTGGAGAAAAACAGATTGATTAGTGTGTTTATGGATGCCTTCTAGCTCACCAACCTGTCTTAAAGTTTCTTTAACAGAAACAGAGTGCTCTTTTTTTTTTTTTGCAAGAGCCCAAAGTATTGCTGGAGCTGAGTGTTGAGGATAGAAGCATTGACAGGGTTGGAGAGAACAGAGTAATTGAGTTTCCAGTTAGTAGCCGTAGATGGGAGCATCGGTATGCAAAATTGAGCTTTAATGGGATCATCCCAGATAGCAAGCAATTGGGCTGCAAGTTTGAAAATTACTTGCTGAGCTATTGCTAGATTTTCCAGGCTTCACATGTTTGTTGCACAATTGCATGACTCCGGATCAACTTTCTTTGCAAACATTCTGCAAATCTGCTGCAAGTTCTGGTTCAGTTATGTTTTGCAATAGTCATCCCACTATAGGGGTCACTGTAACTTGCAGAGCTATTGCTGTAGACTCACCACTGCAAATTTGCTCTTGCTAGAGACTTGCCATGCAAATTTGCTACAGATTGGAAAAGTGTCAACTAGAACTTGTGCTTCAAGTGCTCTGCAAGTGTAAAACTTGCCAGTGAAAATGTCAGCAAGTTAACAAAATTTACTATTCAACACTGTCACAAATTTGTGACAAGTTTTCCTTGCTATCTGAAATGGTCAGATAGGGTAAAGTGATACTAAAGCTTTGTTTTTTTTTTTTTTTTTTTTTTAAAAAAACATGTTATACTTACCTGCTCTGTGCAGTGGTTTGCACAGAGCAAACCCGATCCTCTTCTTTTTGGGTCCTCCACTGATGCTCCTGGCTCCTCCCCCACAAACAATGCCCCCAGAGAAAGCTTATTGCCATGGGGGGCACCGTTGTATGCTCGCTCCTGAGCCGCTGCTCTATGCATCCATAAAACACATAGAGCTGCGGTTCGGCCCCGCCCCCTTTTCTCTCCTCATTCGCTTACTGGCTGTGATTGAGCCAATGGCCTCCTGCTGCTGTCTCAGCCAATGAGGAGGGAGAGTCATCATACAACTAGCTGGATCAGCTGGATTGAAGGGGGCTTAGGTAAGGATGGGGGGGGCACTGCACACAGAGGCTTCTTTACCTTCATGCATAGACTGCATGAAGGTAAAAAACCTTCAGCCTTTAGAACCGTTTTAACCACATCAATGGAAGTGGATTTAAAGTGTTACTAAACCCAGGACCCTGCTTTTACTGATCTGATCTGAGCTGATCTGCCGTCTGACCCTCTGCTGCTGATCCTGTCCTACCTGGACTTCCGGGAGGTTCTCAGGTCCTACATACATCGTGTGAGTTATGGAGCCTTCTGTTCAAAGCTGCAGGGTCGATCCATCCACCCATTAACCTCATCTTATCCAGCTGGAGTATCACCTGGTCGTTAAGATACCTGCTTTTTGAGTCTGCCTTTTGGTAAGCAGGCCCTCTGTGTGGTGTTGGTGCAATTATTGATTTCTTCACCAGCTGATGTTCCACATATGCGCTAGGATTTTGCACTAATTATCTGCCATTTGGTAAGGAGGCTCTCTGTGTGGTGTTGGTGATTGCTAATTTTTCAACACTGGGTGTTTTATATGCACTTTTCTATATCTCAAAATGTTAGTGCTTCTCTTATCTTTATTTTTAATTTATAAATTTTTGTGTCAGTATTACGCTATGTTATTATATATTTTTTTGGGATAATTTTTTAACGTCGACCCAACGCACACCCGCCGTTCAAGCGGAATATCGTTATATCCTACTGTGACTGGTTCGCATCAAGGCCTTGGCTGGGTTAAGCCACTAGTCTACTTGGCTTACAATCTGGTAAGCATGCCATTCATCAGTTGGGGATACACTTCGTTATGTCAAGTCACTGAGTGTTATTATTTGTAAAGTTGGGACATTTGATACTTTGGACTTCAACTAGCACATTACAAAATAATATTTGTTTTTGTAGTTTTTCTGGGTTATATATTCACTTTTAATTTTATAAATATTTTTTAATATCAATTTTTCACAGATTTATATACATTTATGCACTTGAGATATCTATATTCCACCCATTCTGGAATGTATTCATTTTCTAGGAATAATTTTTTCAGCGCGGCTTCTCTGTTTCCTTTCATTATATGTGGTCTCCCACAATACACAAAACATGGAAATGCAATTATTTTAGTAAATATAAACTGCTAAATACCTTTTCTCATCAGCAGTATATAGCAGTCTTATGACTTCTATCAGTGCCAAGCACTGGTTAAAGCTCGTATGAGGAGTTTTCCTATGAGGCGGCATGACCCCGGACCCTCTGTCTGAACAGTGCTGATTTGCCCTGTGCTGAACAAATGCACTTTCTAGCAATACACTCCAAACTAAGAATGTGCAGAGTGTCTCTAGGGCTCTGTACTATCAACAGATGGATTAGGGCACAGTAAAAGAAGGGGAGGATCAAAGAAGGCAAGATCAAACAGCCTTTTCACACAATGCGGAGGATTAACCCTTTAGATTCTACAGTGCGTATAACAATCATGCTTTACTGTTTATACAGACCGATTTTACTGTTTAGTAACACGTTAAGCCATTCCAGATGGTGATGGTCAACAAATATATAGTCTATTCTCCAATATGTACAGTGTAGGGAGGAGTAATAGGAATAATCGCAACCCGTCGGATGTAATGTACACCAGATGTCAATTTGTTAATGCTCGTGCAGGCAATATCAGAGGACTAAACAAAAAGATAGGGTGTGTGGCACTACCATGTGGCTAAGGGCAAGATGTATGTGGGGGGAATTGAGAGGGTTGCATAATAGATATGTGAACCCCACCGGTGCACAATTCATAAAACCCCAGCCTGGGATAAAGAGTCAGTGCCTCTTATATAGGTGTACCTGTGGGGTGTATTTGAATGTGACAAAGAAAACATATACACCCTGTAAAACATGTGCGTGAACTGCCGTGCAGAATAACCCCTAATTGGGGTAACCACAGAGCACGACCTATGAGTATGTAATATGTGAATATACACAAACAATATGTGTATGTAAGTAATATGTGTTTATACCCAAATATCGGAGGACCCCCTAGATGTGTCAATGCTAGGGTCAAGTGCTACATTAAGGTCACCTGTTAAAAGAAGAAGGCCTTGGGCAAAATCAGTCAACCTCACCAAAGTTTGAGAAGTAAAATCAATTCAATGTTGGTTAGGAGAATAAATAGTCACCAAGGTGCACAATGTATTCCTGAGGTATCCCTTCAAAAACAAAAACCTGCCTTAGGGTTCTGCTACCATATCCAGCAACTGAAAGATAATGTTCCTATGGTGACTTCTTTAGCCCTGTGAATATCAGATAGACTATAGTACCAATTTAGGTATTTAGGAGAGTACAACCTAGTAGAGGTAGAGTGTGTAAGATCCATTTCTTGTAGGAAAGCCACGTCACAAGAGAGATGCTGTAGCTCACACAATAATTGATGCCTTTTGCCAGCAGCATGTAGGTCTTGTACAATATAAGAGAAAGTATATATATATATATATATATATATATATATAGTCGCCATGGGTGTGTAAAAACATATATAGCTTTCAATGCATTTACTGTAATTGGAATATAGGGCACAGTAGTCTAAAAAGAGAGGGGCAACAAGGGTGGGGTAGACGATAAGCAAGAAAGTATAGCAGAAGGTGAGAAAAGAAGAGGAGGAAGGTAGCAAAAGACCAAACAACATCTGGTAAATCAAGCAAATAAATGCAGTGGTAGAGCAGGGGGTAAACCCTCCAGCCAGCTCCTACCAGAGTGGTGAATAGAAATAACACCAATACTCTGAAGTTCCAACAACGAACTAGGGAGAATCAGGCACAAATGGAGCTGTAGCTTACAATTTTAGGAAATTAATAAGATCTCACCTGTTTTTGTGGGAAGAGCCCGGGGTTCCTGAGAGACATTTATTTGAAGCCTTGTGCCATTGTTTTTCCTGGAGTGATTTGAGGACAGGCAGGTGGTCTTCCCAGTCCGAGAGCTAGAGTGAGTCGATATGCATGTCAAGGCAGAGCTTCCAGGTCTTCCGGAAACCACAGGGTAGCAGATGGGCCATCGAGAGTGGATACAGTCTGATCCACATGAGAAAGCCTGCTCTGTATGGAGGAAAGATCCTGGCACCATGTGGGAAAGCTGCTGGGTCTCCGTCCTCCATAGAATCCTCCATGCCCGGGGCCAGCTAGCGTTTAATGGACCCGGAATGACGAGACTTGGCAGTCGAGGGTAGAGTTGTCGGGAGTATGGCAGCATTGAGAGTCAAATAAAGGCAGAATCCCAGATGGAGCTCTCTCTAGATGCGGCTCGCCCGCCCCATGCATAAACCACACAGAATAATATGAGTTGGCACTTAAAATAGCGATAATACAGTGTTTATTCCTTTTAAGTTATGCTCTTCATTTCAGACAGGTAGATGATAGACTTTATAAAGAAATAAGATCGAGCCAAGGCGATGGGCAGTCAAGGAGCCACAAGAGAGATCCACTGGGATGTAACAATTGTGGCTGCAAGACAACAATGTAACAAATTGAAAAACACAAATTTATTCATGAAAATACAGAATGAAAAATAAAAACCATATTCCTCCACCTACAACCATCTAAAAAGACAACGTTGTCTAGGACAAAAACATCTAGGCACCGTCATGCATCCACATACCCATACAATAAAGCAATGACCATAAACATGGAATGTATAACTTGGTGTAACCGATGGGTGTAAGCGATGCTGGCAAAAGTCCCTATAGACCAGACCGATAGAAAGTGAATGGCAATGAAAGATGCACTAGTTCAGATATCCAAAGGGACACAGATCATGGCAGGATCACTAGCACATCAAGCAAGTTATGCAATTGTATATGTGTGCCTCTCTAAGGCATGGATTCATATCAGTGACACAGGCGGGAAAAGCCGGAAGAGCAACAGAGGCAGTAAGCATATTACTGTATCCGAGTATCAGCTGATGGATTCCTCATATCCAACAGAATACTGTTACTATATAGTAAGTCTGGACTCCTAGAGGGGCACCTGGTGGCGTATGCAGCCAGTCCTCACAGGTGAACCCCTATACCTGATGGATGGATGACTCAGATCGGTCAAAAAGAATCAAAGGCCACCCACCACGATCAGCTGCAGCAAAGTCCCGGTGCTAATAAAGGATCCACAATGTATAATGTCATACTGCATCAGAGATAAGGGGATGCAACAGACAGTGTCAGACGTAAAGGAGGATGACGTTAACGTGTTTTGCTGGGAGTCTACAGCTTCATAAGGACGTAGCGCCCTCTAGCTGAGGCATGTATAAATACACCTTCAAACTGAGCCTTCTTTTTTTCATTCACGGGGGAGCCAATAGCATAGTGCGTATATTGATTATAAATTGATGTGAAGATGATGCTTACAGTATCTCACAAAAGTGAGTACACCCCTCACATTTTTGTAAATATTTTATTATATATATTTTCATGTGACAAAACTAAAGAAAAGACACTCTGCTACAATGTGAAGTAATGAGTGCACAGCTTGTATAACAGTGTAAATTTGCTGTCCCCTCAAAACAACTCAACACAGAGCCATTAATGTCTAAACTGCTGGCAACAAAAGTGAGTACACCCCTTAGTAAAAATGTCCAAATTGGGCCCAATTAGTCACTTTCCCTCCCCGGTGATATGTGACTCATTAGTGTTACAAGGTCTCAGGTGTCAATGGGGAGCAGGTGTGTTAAATGTGGTGTTATCACTCTCACTCTCTCATACTGGTCACTGGAGGTGCAACATGGCACCTCATGGCAAACAACTCTCTGAGGATCTGAGGGTCCATATTAAGACACTGGACGCCGTGTCAGTGTCACTGTCCGGCTCTGCGGCGGTGGTTTGAGACTGGTCGAACGGAGCTGCTGAGCACACTGCTGCACAGTGTTGCTACAGATACGGTAACGCTTTCCCCTGCCTCCTCGTGTTTCTTTATTTGCCTGGCAACCCCAAATTGTTGTAGGCTTTTTAATTTGCCTCCTCTAAGGGAATTCCCATGCAATGCATACAATGTATTGTAATATACTTTTGAATACTCTTGTCCTAATGTCTGTGATCTAGCCTCTCTCTTTCTTGCATTACTCTACAGATCCTGCCTGTGTAGGTAGCTGTTGTCTCTTGCAACCCTGTAAGCTGCCTGTGCTCTTAAGGGACCTCCGCTCCCCCGCTCATACCCTGAAGGCCCTGGTTTACATCTACTTACAATATCTCGCATGAACCAGCACTAGGGTAAGCTTTGCATATTAAAATTGCTTCACTTTTTTGTCCTGCCTGGACGCAGATTTGCATGGTAAACACCGTGTTCTGCGTCCTTGCGGCGACAATTTCTAACCATGGTTGTTTTTTTGTGTGCAGCGGGAACACTAGCCTATTTGGCTCTTTTCTATGTTTCAGACAATCCCCTCCTGGTTCCTTGCTTTCTGGACCCCCTTGGGATAGCGTTGTCCCCCTTGAGTTTCTTCTCCTGGGGTGACACATTGGGACCAGTGTGGATAAGGTGGGGCCAGATATACGCCCGTTTCCTTTTTGGATTCTTGTGGCATCCTTTGCGTACCTATCCCCGAGACTCTGACAGCTAGCCTTTTTTCCTGAATATACTTGGGTATGTGTGTTATTTTCTTTTTATAATGTATTTGTTTTCTTTTATGTCTAACTGTACAGAATGGTTTTAGATGCAGGCAATATGTATAATTATGTTAATTTACATTTTGTTATATAGTGTAAACTCCCCCTACAAGTTGCCCTTGATGAAGGGACTCTATGAGCAGTCCCGAAACGCGTAGGCTCAGGTGGAAGACTACACGAATACACATTCGGTTTCTACATCAGTATATTCCTGATTTTACTACTGTGTTTATTCTATGTTATTACATTAGATTTTTCTTCATGTATATATTTTTTGTATATTTGTACCAATAAAACCCATTTTACTTACTTTGTTGCCTTTAAAGTCCCACCACCTCTTGAGGGGTCATTCCTTCTTTCTCCTTACATTAGGGATGGCGGCAACCCTTATGACATAATTGGATGGTATCCCCCCCTCTTTAACTATAGGAAGCACACACGGCAGACCACCAAAACAAAAATAATCACAAAAATGTACAGAATCAAACAAAGACAAAAAATAAGAAAAGATAATAAGTATGATAGACTTTACCACTATAGTCCCCAAAGTGTTTTATGTGTGGTGAGAAATGGAAATGTATTCTAATACCAAACAGTCTATGGGGCCTTTTCTTGAAGTATATATATTTTAAACCTTAATTTTGTTGCTGTTTTATGGTTCATTACACATTTGAGGTATTTGCATAATCTTATGCATAATCAATCTAAAGTCAATATGTGTATTATATTTCAATAATTTTTTATTGAATTTTCAAAGATATAAACACTGTCCATGGCAAATATAGGGTATGGAAACAAATTTACCAAAACAGTTGTTAGAGATACAACAGAGATAATGAGTACAATAAAATAGGTGTAAGTTAAACATACTATTGAGTAACGCTTCACATTTAATAAAGCACAATCCAGCCGCACTTGTGATGTCTTAAAATATACAAACAAAAGCAGCTAGCACAGTGGTTCTGGTATATAACAATAACAACAATAAAATATAAATGTAGCGCTTATGTATTAGGTATGAAGAGAGTCAATATTAGTAAGAGGTGGAAGGTTCAAGGATAAGGATCCAGTGAATGCAATTCCACATGGAAGGTGCTTAAAGATGTCCATCACCAGTAACAGAGTAACACACTGCCCCTTACCCCAAATGATAGACCACTTAACCAAAAGCAGTCAAAAACGATTAGTAGTAATCAACTCCAACTCTCTATATACACAAAACCTCCTGATAACTATATTCCTCAGGCTATGGCTCACTCCATTAAGGACAAGTCCTCAGATCATACAGGATGTGGGAACAGGCAAGAAGATACTTCATTGCGAGTGGGTGACAATAAAACACAGGAAAATGCACCAAGAAAGATGTTACTTACAAGAGTGTCGAGTGTACCATTGAGCATATGGGCCACAAGATTTTTGAGTGCTAATATAAACTTTCCCATCATAAGACAGCAACATTTCATAGGTGTGGTGTGTATGGGTTAATTGTATGGTGTTCTTCATCCATGGGGGTGAGTTGGATTTCCACTTCCTAGTTATCGACAATCTTGCTGCCAGTAGTATGTGGGTAATGACCATACAAAAAGAAGGGAATATTTTCTATAGAAAAATTAAGTAAGGCTAGTCCAGGTGATGGAAATATTGGGGCTTCGACAATGTCTGAGATGAGGTTTAATACTTCCTGCCAGAAACCATGAAGCGATGGGCAGCTCCATAGAATATGATACATTTAACCTGTCATACCGTATTCTCTCCAACAGAGTGGAGACATGAAAGTTTTGAATGCTGATATTCTCAATGGGGTTAAATACCACCTTTGGGTAATTTTGTGGGTTAATTCCCATAAAGTAGCACAACGTGTAGCTCTTTAGATTGTTCTTAGTGCCCGTTGCCACTGGGGGACAGAGTAATGGGTTCCCATATTGTTCTCCCATTCTAGGATAGGGCCGGATTTTACTAGCGTTAGTTTTTCTTGGAGGAGATTGTAGAAGATTGTTACACCTTTTTTGTTGGGCAGACGGGAGTTGAGGTACAAGCAGGCCTGGTTGGGTATCTATTTCAAAATGTGGGTTGAGTGTGCCAGGCAATGGGATATTCTCATTAGGGATGAGCCAGTGGTTCAAGTTGAACATCATTTTGACTTGATTATGGGTGTTTGTATGTTCTAAAACTAACCAAACATATGGGGCGTTCGCGGGAAATTTGAGTGCCGTGGAATCGCAGTGCATTGCTATATGATGATTATCCAAAGCATGCACCTGACCTGCATGCTTTGGCCAATCACAGTGTGCTCTGCTGAGAGAGCTGTAATTGGCCAAAGGCAGGGTGCCTTTGGCCAATCATGGCTCAGGGGGACTAAGTTTACGCTCCACACTATATAAGGCTGCTTACATAGCGGCCATGTGTAGTGTTGTTGGCATGGACAGAGAGATAGCTTGAGTTAGAATAAGCAGGCAGGTTATTCAGTTAGTGGCAGTGTATTTGATGAATATATACAGTCAGTTTAGTATATATATATATATACATATATATATATATATATATATATATATATATGCTCTGCATTTAGCATAGACTTTATATTCAGGGTTTACTTTATATTCAGTCAGTGCAGGCTGTGTATTAAAGGGGTTGTAAACCCTCTTTTTTTTTTTTTTTAATAACAAACATATCATACTTACCTCCACTGTGCAGTTCATTTTGCACAGAGTGGCCCCGATCCTCGTCTTCTGAGGTTCCCCAATGGCGCTCGCGGCTCCTCCCCGGGGGCGCTCAGGGAGGAGCGCTCTCCCTGGTGGTTACCATGCAGGTGCGCTCCAGAGTCCAAGAGTCCAGCATTTGCGTCCATAGACACAGAATGTCGAACTCGGCCCCGCCCCCCGGAGCCCACGCCATTGGATTTGATTGACAGCAGCGGGAGCCAATGGCTGCACTGCTATCAATCTATCCAATCAAGAGCCGAGACCCCGCCAGAGAGGGTGTGCACGTCTCCGGCATGGGAATGAACTGGCTCAGGTGAGTAAAACGGGGGGCTAGTCAGTGACAGAAGTTTTTTCACCTTAATGCATAGGATGTATTAAGGTGAAAAAACATGAGGGTTTACTATATATATATATATATATATATATATATATATATATATATATATATATATATATATACAGTGGATATAGAAAGTCTATACACTCCTGTTAAAATGTCAGGTTTCTGTGATGAAGAAAATGAGACAAAGATAAATAATTCCAGAACTTTTTCCACCTTTACTGTAACCTATAAACTGTACAACTCAGTTGAAAAACAAACTGAAATCTTTTAGGGGGAAGTAGTTAAAAAAAAACTAAAATAATGTGGTTGCATAAGTGTGCACACCCTCTTATAACTGGGGATGTAGTTGTGCTCAGAATTGAGCAATCACATTCAAACTCGTGTTTAATAGGAGTCAGTACACACCTGCCATCAATTAGAGCTTCTCCGATTAACCCAAAATAAAGTTAAGCTGTTCTAGTAGGGCTTTCCTGGCATTTTCATTTTCAGTCACATTGTATAGCAAAAGCCATGGTCCGCAGAGAGCTTTCAAAGCATCAGAGGGATCTTATTGTTAAAAGGTATCAGTCAGGAGAAGGGTACAAAGAATTTCCAAGGCATTAGATATACCATGGAACACAGAGAAGATAGTCATCAAGTGGACAAAATATGGCACAGCAGTGACATTACCAAGAACTGGACGTCCCTCCAAAATTGATGAAAAGACGAGAAAAAAAACTGTCAGGGAGGCTGCCAAGAGGCCTACAGCAACATTAACCACTTGCCGACCGCCTCACGCCTATATACGTGAGCAGAGCGGCACGGGCAGGCAAAATCACGTACCTAGTACGTGATTGCCTTCCCGCGGGCGGGGGGTCCGATCGGACCCCCCCCCTGTGCCAGCTGCGGTCGGCATTTGGTTGGGAGCGATGACAGACGAGGGGGAGGCCATCCGATCGTGCCCCCCCCTCGCGATCGCTCCCAGCCAATGGGAAACATCCCCTGCCTCTGTATAGTACACAGAGGCAGAGGATGTGATTTCATCTCTCCTCGGCTGTCAGTTTCCGTTCCAGCGCCGAGGAGAGATGACATGTAAGTTAGTACACAACACACACACACACAGTAGAACATGCCAGGCATATATTACACCCCCGATCCCCCCCCGATCGCCCCCCGATCCCCCCCCCAATCACCCCCCCCCTGTCACAAACTGACACCAAGCAGGTTTTTTTTTTTTTTCCTGATTACTGCATAGTGTCAGTTTGTGACAGTTAGCAGTGTTGGGACAGTTAGTATTACCCCCCTGTAGGTCTAGGGTACCCCCCTTACCCCCCCTAATAAAGTTTTAACCCCTTGATCACCCCCTGTCGCCAGTGTCGCTAAGCGATCATTTTTCTGATCGCTGTACTAGTGTCGCTGGTGACGCTAGTTAGGGACGTAAATATTTAGGTTCGCCGTCAGTGTTTTATAGCGACAGGGACCCCCATATACTACCTAATAAATGTTTTAACCCCTTGATTGCCCCCTAGTTAACCCTTTCACCACTGATCACCGTATAACCGTTACGGGTGACGCTGGTTAGTTCGTTTATTTTTTATAGTGTCAGGGCACCCGCCGTTTATTACCGAATAAAGGTTTAGCCCCCTGATCGCCCGGCGGTGATATGCGTCGCCCCAGGCAGCGTCAGATTAGCGCCAGTACCCCCCTTACCCCCCCTAATAAAGTTTTAACCCCTTGATCACCCCCTGTCGCCAGTGTCGCTAAGCGATCATTTTTCTGATCGCTGTATTAGTGTCGCTGGTGACGCTAGTTAGGGACGTAAATATTGAGGTTTGCCGTCAGTGTTTTATAGCGACAGGGACCCCCATATACTATCGAATAAATGTTTTAACCCCTTGATTGCCCCCTAGTTAACCCTTTCACCACTGATCACCGTATAACCCTTACGGGTGACGCTGGTTAGTTAGTTTATTTTTTATAGTGTCAGGGCACCCGCCGTTTATTATCGAATAAAGGTTTAGCCCCCTGATTGCCTGGCGGTGATATGCGTCGCCCCAGGCAGCGTCAGATTAGCGCCAGTACCGCGAACACCCACGCACGCACCGTACACGCACCGTACACCTCCCTTAGTGGTATAGTATCTGAACGCATCAATATCTGATCCGATCAGATCTATACTAGCGTCCCCAGCAGTTTAGGGTTCCCAAAAACGCAGTGTTAGCGGGATCAGCCCAGATACCTGCTAGCACCTGCGTTTTGCCCCTCCGCCCGGCCCGGCCCGGCCCAGCCCACCCAAGTGCAGTATCGATCGATCACTGTCACTTTTTTTTGTAGCGTTTTGGTGAACTGGCAAGCACCAGTGGCCTAGTACACCCCGGTCGTAGTCAAACCAGCACTGCAGTAACACTTGGTGACGTGGCGAGTCCCATAAGTGCAGTTCAAGCTGGTGAGGTGGCAAGCACAAGTAGTGTCCCGCTGCCACCAAAAAGAAAAACACAGGCCCGTCGTGCCCATAATGCCCTTCCTGCTGCATTCGCCAATCCTAATTGGGAACCCACCGCTTCTGCAGCGCCCGTACTTCCCCCATTCACATCCCCAACCAAATGCAGTCGGCTGCATGAGAGGCATTTATATATCCTCCCGAGTACCCCTACCCAACGAACCCCCCCAAAAAAGATGTCGTGTCTGCAGCAAGCGCGGATATAGGCGTGACACCCGCTATTATTGTCCCTCCTGTCCTGATAATCCTGGTCTTTGCATTGGTGAATGTTTTGAACGCTACCATGCACTAGTTGAGTATTAGCGTAGGGTACAGCATTGCACAGACTAGGCACACTTTCACAGGGTCTCCCAAGATGCCATCGCATTTTGAGAGACCCGAACCTGGAACTGGTTACAGTTACAAAAAAAAAGTGTAAAAAAAAAAAAAACACAAACAAAAATAAAAAAAAATAGTTGTCGTTTTATTGTTCCCTCTCTCTCTATTCTCTCTCTATTGTTCTGCTCTTTTTTACTGTATTCTATTCTGCAATGTTTTATTATTATTATGTTTTATCATGTTTGTTTTTCAGGTATGCAATTTTTTATACTTTACCGTTTACTGTGCTTTATTGTTAACCATTTTTTTGTCTTCAGGTACGCCATTCACGACTTTGAGTGGTTATACCAGAATGATGCCTGCAGGTTTAGGTATCATCTTGGTATCATTCTTTTTAGCCAGCGGTCGGCTTTCATGTAAAA
The DNA here is from genome assembly GCA_037952925.1 of Lithobates clamitans. NCBI lineage: Eukaryota > Metazoa > Chordata > Amphibia > Anura > Ranidae > Lithobates > Lithobates clamitans. The sequence continues at coordinate 2,166,690 of JBBGZY010000160.1, forward strand.
GCAATCCTAGCGGCTAATTAGCCTCTAGACTGCTTTTACAAGCAGTGGGAGGGAATGCCCCCCCCCCCCCCACCGTCTTCCGTGTTTTTCTCTGGCTCTCCTGTCTCAACAGGGAACCTGAGAATGCAGCCGTTGATTCAGCCAGCTGACCATAGAGCTGATCAGAGACCAGAGTGGCTCCAAACATCTCTATGGCCTAAGAAACCGGAAGCTACGAGCATTTTATGACTTAGATTTCGCCGGATGTAAACAGCGCCATTGGGAAATTGGGGAAGCATTTTATCACACTGATCTTGGTGTGGTCAGATGCTTTGAGGGAAGAGGAGAGATCTAGGGTCTAATAGACCCCCATTTTTTCAAAAAAGAGTACCTGTCACTACCTATTGCTATTATAGGGGATATTTACATTCCCTGAGATAACAATAAAAATGATTTAAAAAAAAAATGAAAGGAACAGTTTAAAAATAAGATAAAAAAGCAAAAAAATAATAAAGAAAAAAATAAATAAATAAAAAGCACCCCTGTCCCCCCTGCTCTCGCGCTAAGGCGAACGCAAGCGGCGGTCTGGCGTCAAATGTAAACAGCAATTGCACCATGCATGTGAGGTATCACCGCGAAGGTCAGATCGAGGGCAGTAATTTTAGCAGTAGACCTCCTCTGTAAATCTAAAGTAGTAACCTGTAAAGGCTTTTAGAGGCTTTTAAAAATGTATTAATTTTGTTGCCACTGCACGTTTGTGCGCAGTTTTAAAGCATGTCATGTTTGGTATCCATGTACTCGGCCTAAGATCATCTTTTTTATTTCATCAAACATTTGGGCAATATAGTGTGTTTTAGTGCATTAAAATTTTAAAAAGTGTGTTTTTTCCACAAAAAATGCGTTTGAAAATCGCTGCGCAAATACTGTGTGAAAAAAAAAAAATGAAACACCCACCATTTTAATCTGTAGGGCATTTGCTTTAAAATAATATATAATGTTTGGGGGTTCAAAGTAATTTTCTTGCAAAAAAAAATAATTTTTTCATGTAATCAAAAAGTGTCAGAAAGGGCTTTGTCTTCAAGTGGTTAGAAGAGTGGGTGATGTGTGACATAAGCTTCTAAATGTTGTGCATAAAATGCCAGGACAGTTCAAACCCCCCCAAATGACCCCATTTTGGAAAGTAGACACCCCAAGCTATTTGCTGAGAGGCATGTCGAGTCCATGGAATATTTTATATTGTGACACAAGTTGCGGGAAAGAGACACATTTTTTTTTTTTTTTTTGCACAAAGTTGTCACTAAATGATATATTGCTCAAACATGCCATGGGAATTTGTGAAATTACACCCCAAAATAAATTCTGTTGCTTCTCCTGAGTACGGGGATACCACATGTGTGGGACTTTTTGGGAGCCTAGCCGCGCACGGGACCCCGAAAACCAAGCACCGCCTTCAGGCTTTCTAAGGCCGTAAATTTTTGATTTCACTCTTCACTGCCTATCACAGTTTCGGAGGCCATGGAATGCCCAGGTGGCACAAAACCCCCCCAAATGATCCCATTTTGGAAAGTAGACACCCCAAGCTATTTGCTGAGAGGTATAGTGAGTATTTTGCAGACCTCACTTTTTGTCACAAAGTTTTGAAAATTGAAAAAAGAAAAAAAAAATTTTTTTTTCTGGTCTTTCTTCATTTTCAAAAATAAATGAGAGCTGCAAAATACTCACCATGCCTCTCAGCAAATAGCTTGGGGTGTCTACTTTCCAAAATGGGGTCATTTGGGGGGGGTTTGTGCCATCTGGGCATTTTATGGCCTTCAAAACTGTGATAGGCAGTGAGGAGTGAAATCAAAAATGTATGCCCTTAGAAATCCTGAAGGTGGTGCTGGGTTTTCGGGGCCCCGTACGCGGCTAGGCTCCCAAAAAGTGCCACACATGAGGTATCCCCGTACTCAGGAGAAGCAGCTGAATGTATTTTGGGGTGCAATTCCACATATGCCCATGGCCTGTGTGAGCAATATATCATTTAGTGACAACTTTTTGTAAATTTTTTTTTTTTTTGTCATTATTCAATCACTTGGGACAAAAAAAATAAATATTCAATGGGCTCAACATGCCTCTCAGCAATTTCCTTGGGGTGTCTACTTTCCAAAATGGGGTCATTTGGGGGGGGGTTTGTACTGCCCTGCCATTTTAGCACCTCAAGAAATGACATAGGCAGTCATAAACTAAAAGCTGTGTAAATTCCAGAAAATGTACCCTAGTTTGTAGACGCTATAACTTTTGCGCAAACCAATAAATATACGCTTATTGACATTTTTTTTACCAAAGACATGTGGCCGAATACATTTTGGCCTAAATGTATGACTAAAATTTAGTTTATTGGATTTTTTTTATAACAAAAAGTAGAAAATATCAATTTTTTTCAAAATTTTCAGTCTTTTTCCGTTTATAGCGCAAAAAATAAAAATGGCAGAGGTGATCAAATACCATCAAAAGAAAGCTCTATTTGTGGGAAGAAAAGGACGCAAATTTCGTTTGGGTAGAGCATTGCATGACCGCGCAATTAGCAGTTAAAGCGACGCAGTGCCGAATTGTAAAAAGTGCTCTGGTCAGGAAGGGGGTAAATCCTTCCGGGGCTGAAGTGGTTAAAGGAGCTGCAGGAATATCTGGCAAGTACTGGCTGTGTGGTACATGTGACAACATTCTCCCATATTCTTCATATGTCTGGGCTATGGGGTAGAGTGGCAAGATGGAAGCCTTTTCTTACGAAGAAAAACAACCAAGCCTGGCTATATTTTGCAAAAACACATCTGAAGTCCCCACAAAAGCATGTGGGAAAATGTGCTCTGGTCTGATGAAACCAAGGTTGAACTTTTTGGCCATAATTCCAAAAGCTATGTTTGGTACAAAAACAACACTGCACATTACCAAGAGAACGCCATACCCACCATAAAGCATGGTGGTGGCAGCATCATGCTTTAGGGCTGTTTTTTCAGCTGAAAAAGGGGGCTTAGTCAAGGTAGAGGCAATTATGAACAGTTCCCTTCAGGCTTCTTCTAAAAAGCTGAACATGAAGAGGAACTTCATCTTTCGGCATGACAACGACCCAAAGCATACATCCAAATCAACAAAGGAATGGCTTCACCAGAAGAAGCTTAAAGTTTTGGAATGGCCCAGCCAGAGCCCAGACCTAAATCCCATTAAAAATCTGTGGGGTGATCTGAAGAGGGCTGTGCACAGGAGATGCCCTCACAATCTTACAGATTTGGAGTGTTTTTGCAAAGAAGAGTGGGCAAATGTTGCCAAGTCAAGATGTGCCATGCTGATAGACTCATACCCAAAAAGACTGAGCGCTGTAATAAAATTAAAAGGTGCTTCAACAAAGTATTAGTTTAGTTTGTGCACACTTATCCAACCATATTATTTTATTTTTTTATTTTTACTTTCCTCCACCTAAAAGATTTCAGTTTGTTGTTCAAATGAGTTGTACGGTTTATAGGTCACATTAAAGGTGGAAAAAGTTCTGAAATGATTTATCTTTGTCTCATTTTTTTATATCACAGAAACCTGACATTTTAACAGGGGTGTGTAGACTTTTTATATCCACTGTGTACTGGACTGGGTGTCGATAAGAGAACATAGTGTGGTTTAGCTTTTCACACACACAGCCAGAAAAGCCTGACGAAGAGCAACTTGCGCTCGGAACTGTACAGTGGCTTGCTTATATTTTGAAATATGTTATGGAATAATTTTCTGTAAAAGGACACTTTTTGCATCAAGCATCGTTCTACGTGTTTTTCCTAATTGTTACGGTGGAATTTTGGGAGTCCACCCTGACGGTGCCTTGATTGAACAAGGATATTAAGAGAAGAGGGTAACCCACCTGATGTTTATCCAATTATATATATATATATATATATATATATATATATATATATATACTCTGCATCCTGTGTAGCCTATATCTAAAGTGCATTCTTCGGTGGTGTGCTGTTTCTAATACACTTCAGGCAATGTATTAATATATATACAGTCTAGTATATATATATATATATATATATATATATATATATATATATTAAAACAACATTAATAATAACAATTCCACAAGACCAGGTCAAGTGTCAGTGATTACTATAGCTGCGCTACTATCATACAGTTCATGTGATCAGCTTTCATGTGTATAAAGTGCACATGAGTGGTGAAAAAAAAATTGACAGATGTTGTGAAAAGACAGACCCAATAGTGTATTTCTGTTTCTCACATTTATTAATTAAAAGTTTTTTCCAAAAAACATCATCAGCCAAAAGTTTATCACAAGGTTGTTTCAAGGCAGATCAGTAAACACCCTTCACATCGCTTACGAAGGGGTTACTTACATGTAATACAGGGAGCAGCGTCCAGCGCTTGCTTCCTCTTCCTGGCTGTGGAGCGCAGATTGCAGTGGAGTGTCTATGATACAGTACCACAAGATTTCCATCTATGGTTTCTGGGGCTGTCTTTTCACAACATCTATCAATTTTTTTCATATCTGTTCAAGTAGGATCAGGCACTTCCCATTCAGACCCACCCGAAGTGAATCCCTCGAGGAAGGGTCTGAACGTGACTGATCCATTGAGGCCAGGTGGTTGGGTGGCATTTAGGAGGAAAATCCACCTCTGTTCATGCTGGAGTAGGGTCTTGTTCTAGTCCCCCCCCCCCCTGCATACTGGGGTGTATACGGTCGAGGATCAGGAATGAGACCCTAGGACAAATTCCATCATGAACGCTGCATGCCATCATCCTGGGGGACGCCCTGCTAGCCTCGCCCCACTCCATACATGCATGGCTGATTGGCTTCATTCCCATCAGTTCCAGGCATAAAGCTTGGTGCCTCTCTAGTCATTCATCTATGCTGCATGGTCAGAGATCCAGGACCTACCTATCTTCCAGCCACACATCAGGTAATCACTGCCTGTCCACATTGAGCCACAAAAGACATTTTTGATTCAAAAATTCATCCATCCAGAGGGGATCTGAGTAATGCCTGTCTGGTTTCTTTCACTCTTCATTCTTTACTCATATTTTTTTTTTTTCTCTTTGTAACATTTCAGATCGCAGGCTATTTGCCTGACCTTCTGGCGATACACCTGCGCTCTCTGATGAATACTGCGGACTGTTTAATACCATCAGGTCCCTCTCACCCCTCACTTGAGTTCCATGCACATGGCTGGCCAGGTATATATGTGGGTAGAAAAAGGCTGAACCTCAGTGATGGGATTTTAAAGGCAATTCAAAATACATTTGAAGGAATTTCTTATTAGAAAAGTACATTAAAAATAGAATTTATTTAAAGTACAAACATTTTTTTAAAAGATTGATCACAACAAAAACACACATATCATACAAAAAATTACAAAATTATAAATGGTAGTTAACAGTTATGGCAATGACAGTCCGATTTCCAATTTTTCGGTATATATGTGGGTTATTTGTAGTTATATATGGATACATTATAGATTATCATACATATGTCATTTATGCGAGTATTATTCTCCCCTATCTATAACTGTCGTTTTCTCACCTGTCCTCTCTGAGCTTTGCTATATATCAAGCTGGGCATGTAAATTAGCTAAACTACTCGTTTCTCCCCTCCTATACGAGAGGGACTCTCCTTTTTGGGCTGAGCCAGGGCACCCTTTGTGATGCGCCATTGGACAGTGTCTTTCTCTTGCTGAGCTGAAACTGAGTGGGCTCATGACTGCAGTAAGCTTCTAGTATCGCCTCTCTTTAATCGGATGTAGGATACCTTGAATAGCTATACAATTTGCATGGTCAGTGCATTTTCAATTTAGATATGCATTAATGAATATTGTAATACTGTGTTATTGCACACTTCTATTATGATGTTGTACGATTTGTACCTTTATTCATATATACCTTCTTTTTTACCAACTATAGACGTTTATACATCCTGTTGTAATCGCATACCCCTGAAGAAAAGAAAGCATTTCGCAGACTTGAAACGCATCGGGTATCTCTGTTGTCCTCACTGTATCCCAACAGACCAAATTGTGGTTGCCAACTGTGACGTTAACTGTATTCATTCTGTATCAGCATCCTATTGATTTTCATGATATGTACACATATGTGATTATTCTTTTAACTTTAAACAATTAAATATTTTATTTATATTTTTGTAAACCTTTGTGACCCTATAGCTGCTTTCTGCTCCTTTCAAAGCCCCACTTAGAAGAAACTTATCTTTAAACTATTATTTAGAGATGTGGGTCAGTGCAGTCTCTTTTGTGGCATTTAGCACCATTTCTTAAATATACATAAATATGGTGCAGCTTCTCCAGGATAAACATAATGGTATCAGGTTCAATATTTGTTTTTTTACCTTTTTTAGCTGTTTTAGACAATCTGTCACCTTTTGCTTGATATGCCAGGGTATGTACCTGATATTCACTAGACTTAAGACGTGGCTTGGATACCTTGGAAAATGTGTTTGAAATGGATAAAAGAGAACCTTAACGAGCATAAGGATTAATTTACAAAAAGACAAATAGGCTGTTCGCTTTGCAAGGGCATTTTCCCTTACCCTAGTAAATGTGGTGGTACTTTTTCTTGCACATGATTGGATGATTGAAGTCAGTAGGGATTTGCCTCATTCACTAAGCTAAGGGAAATTCCCTTGTTAATTGAGAATTTCCTTTAAAAGTGAACAGCCTCTTTACTTTTAGTAAATAATCCCCATAATGACAATAATTTTTCCACAAGTGGTGTGCCTTGTGGCTCCAAGTTGTTGTTAGTAACTTCTGCCAGGCTCAGCGCTTTTATATACAAAGCTGTAGAAGTGAACAATGAGTACATCAGGAAAAGACAAGATTCCAGTTCATTCCCATGGGCCTGTTTAAGGGTTGAGTTCCTTGAATGACAACGAAAGGCAGTTAAAATAGTAGTGAAGTCTGAAAATAGAAAAACAAACCTTCCCCTTGCAAGTTAAGGGCATCATGTGCTAGTATGCATTGCATTCTAGCACATTTTGAAAAACTTACCTGTAAAAGGGATCCCTCCAGCGGTGCACTGTTACCGCTGACAAGGCTTACATCTTCACCCAGTCATCTTCCTGGGTTCACAGGCTTCAGCCATTTAAATGGCCGAGCCGTGGTGACATCACTCCCGAGCATGGGCACCTGAGCCATGATTGCAGCACCTCTGAATGGACGACATACTTGAGTATGCTGTCCATTCAGATCGCAGTACGCATGTGCCGGTGATGACACTGACTGTTTCAAACATTAATATTTCCTAAACGTTGGACATTTAAGAGATATTCCTTGTACCTATAGATAAACTTTATTATTAGCTTACCTGTAGGTCAAAGTGACTTGCTCTGTAATTTCGAAGATGTTTTGCTTCTCATCCAAGTTGCTTCTTTGACTTAAATATTGCCAGGAACTAATGCCACAAAGGTAACCAAGACACTTTAATACAATCACCAGTGGATGTGACATGGCCAATGCTCCCCTTGATAGCACAATTAGTGTAATCAAGTGATCAAAAGCGGGAATGGGAAGAGTATTGGCTCGTGTGAGGCCAATATGCGCAGTAGTGCTTTGCTGTTTTTATACAGGAATGATATGCTAAAGGTACTTGTTTTTACCAATTTACTTTATTGCAATAAATTATTATTAATATTAGAGAAGAAAAAACATATTGGGCAATATGGGACTTTAAGGGTGCTTATTAATACAAATAGATATCACACTAAATTTAATAGAAAATATATATTTTTATTACAGACAAGAATAACATTAAAAAAGTCACTTCCTTCATACAGTTTTCTACACAATCATTCCTACATGTTTCGATGTATGGCTTCTTCATGAAAATGCATGGACTTTATTTCTAGTAAATAGATACAAAGATAAATCAGCAAAAGAAAAAAGTACATATGCAAAACAAGAAAAGAAAATTCCATAAGAACATGTTAAAGTACATATATTAATACATACATAGATGCATCTGAGTAGATACCCTGTTTCCCCGAAAATAAGACCTAGCGTGATTGTCGGTGATGGCTGCAATATAAGCCCTACCCCCCAAATAAGCCCTAGTTAAAGTCCTTGTAGGTCTTATTTTCAGGGTAGGGCTTATTTTCGGGGAAACAGGGTAGAGCTTATTTGGGGAGTAGGGCTTTTATTGCAGCTATCACCGACAATCACGCTAGGTCTTATTTTCGGGGAAACAGGGTAGCAGGAATTTCTTAACCAGAAGTTCTAGCCCCAATGTTTTTGTGGACTCAGAGCCAGATCTACAGTGGGTAACTGATATCAGAGGGAATTTCTGGACACAAATGGTCCCGCCCACAGGAATCTCCCAACTAAGCCGGATCACCGAAAGAGAGTGGTATAAATAACTTGTATTTATCTTTAAAGCCAATGTTTCCTGTGAATCAATCAAAAATGTTAGTATGACGTATCAATCTTAGTGCATGTCTGTATTTATATTTAATTAAGATATTAAATCCTTCAACAGGAAAAAGGGGTATATGCTTACATAAGAAACTTCTTTTAAATGGATAACTGGGAGACTATGATCCCATGCAGCTGACAGCAATGATTATCTATGCTGTGTAGAGCCAGAGTCAGCTCTCTGAAAGTAAAGTAATTTTAGAATTTTAGTAAATTTAGTAAAGTCATTTAGAATACCTGCTTATATGATAAAGGAAAAACTTGCCTTCACATGCTATTTAGTCCGTGGATACAAAGACTTCAAAGCAAAACGGAATATAGAAGCAACCATAAATGAATAAAGCCTTAGATATACCACACCTTTTATTATTAAGTAATGCAATGCACTTGCAGTGCATGTGACAGGTGTTGTCAATAAGTTCAATAGATCTACCTGTTAACAGCTGCATGAGGTGTAGGGCTCCTAGGGACTCCAGCAGCGTAAATGGTGCTGCATGAGTCCATTTATACCCCTCCCCAGTGCGTTAAGTGGGTGCAACGTGTGACGTCACGCCGCGATGACGCAAAGCGGACGCTGTGGAGGAACGCTGTATCACAGAGGGAGCGCCGCCTCTCCACCAAAATCCCGCCCCACGCCAAAGGCTGACAGACAGAGGGGCCACCACACACAGACATGCCCTGAGGGCGTACCGAGTGCGGTGACACAATCACATACATCAGCCGCTCATCCGCAAAGCTGTGACACAGTGGGGGGGGGTGACGTCCCACCGGGAAAGAGCAGCACCTAGTTTCCGGACACACAGGGATGCTCCTGTTTTGTGTATTTATATAAGCATGATGTACATCTCTTGTTAACTACTGTCAATTACCAATGCTCACAATTAGATGACCTTACTGTATAAGTTGTAAGAGATGACAACTCATACACTCTGTACCTCATTTTTATACATATCTGAAAGCTGGCTTTGTATTTCTGATACGGTCATTGGAGTATATCCATCTAACGTGCATGTCTGTATTTGTACTCTATTTTGAAAACTCTATTTTATTTTTTATTATCACCACTTTTTACAAATTGGGATTGATTAATTAAAACTATATAAACATATGTCAAGGGTGCTCAGAAAGTCAGGACCAGGCAGATAGTGTCTTTAATGAATGGATGAAGTGGTCTTCAAACACTTAGGGCTGCACTCAAAGAGGGAAGCAATCTCTAGTAGAAAACAAATAAAAGAAAAAAGGCGCCTCTAAGTGCAAAATTAAAACTTTTACTATCCCCAATCAAGTTTTTAAAATTATAACTATTTCGACCAACAACGGTCCAATGACCCTAATTTTTGGTGACCCCGATTTTCTACAAGGACAGCTTAGACAGTGGACCTCTTTCTCAATCTCACTGATATTTAATGCCCTATCCAAGAGCAATTTAAAGTCCCTAACGGAAATACTGAAGGGTTCAGAAAAAGTGCAAGGAAATTGACTGGCGTACTTCCAACTTAGGAATTTTTATTAGAACTTATTAACCACCTCCCACCCTATAGTAAAATGATGGGTGCAAGGTGGCTCTCTCATTCTGGGATGACGTCATGTGATGTTGTTCTGCTCTCGCTACACAGATCGGCAGTGCGCTGTGTCCTTGCTATAATATGTGCCTTCATTATCAGCTCATTACCGAGATCTTTACCCATGTGATCAGTTATCTCCACTCACAGCTGATCACATGTAAACAAGGAAATGCCAGTTATCGGCATTCCTATCCTCACACTAAGCGTGTGAGGAGAGGAGAGCCGATCAGTGGAATTTCCTCACAGGGGAGATCTGCACAGATCATCAGTGCCCTGATGATCAGTGCAAGCCCAATCAGTGTCCGGCAGTGATGCCAATCAGTGCCCATCAGTGATGCCAATCAGTGCCCATCAGTGATGCTAGTCAGTGCTGCCTTTCAGTGCCTCATTGGTGCCACCCATCCATGCCCATCAATGCCACCCATCAGTGCCCATCAGTGTCGCCTATCCATGCCTTCTATCCATGCCCATAAGTGCTGCCTATCAGTACTCATCAGTGCCACCTATCAGTGTCCATTAGTGCTGCCTATCAGTGCGCATCAGTGCTGCATATAAGTGCCGTCTATCAGTGCCCATCAGTGCTGCATAATAGTGCCTCCTCATCAGTGGCACCCCATCAGTGCTGCCTCACCAGTGCCCATCAGTGCCGCCTCATCAGTGCCCATCAGTGCAGTCTCATGAGCGCACATCTGTGAAGGAGATAAATTACTTATTTACAAAATTTTATAACAGAAACTAAGAAAAACTTTTCTTTTTTTTTTGGCCTTTTTTCGATTTTTTTAGCAAAAATAAAAAAACTCCAGTGGTGATTAAATACTAGGAAAAAAAGCTATATCTGTCTAAAAATATTGATAAAAATGTTGTGTGGGTACAGCATTGTTGCAGGACCGCGTAATTGTCATTTAAAGGTCGACAGCACTGAAAGCTGAAAATTTGCCTGGGCAGGAAGGGAATGAAAGTGCCCAGTACTGAAGCGGTTAAAGAAGGGACAATACACAGACCTCTTACACCTTTTGAAAATGTGAAAAGCTATGCTTAGGGTCGCAGGCTCCTTCCCACCCAGTTTCAACCATCTATGCTCTACTGTTGTATGCCTCAACCCCAAGATTACCATACTGGGACGCCATCTTGGAACTAATTTCCGGGGAGACGAGAAATATGTGTTTATTCACAGATATTCTTTGTTTCTATCATGGCTGACCTGCTGAATTATGAGAATTATTCTCCTGATTCCTGCTTTACTCTGTGTTGATAACATTAGAGCCCACAAATTTTTGTAAGCACATTTAACCCTCTGTGTGGATGGTGGATATGTACACCACAGTGATCTCCTGTATGGACCTTTCAGGGTTTCTCCTATCAATATTCAAGTTAAACACCAGTGGCTTTCACCTTATGGACTCTTATGTTTAATGATAAACTCCCTTTATGGATTTTGGTTGTACATTGTTCATTTATACATTTTTATATTTGCACTTTATACAGTATCTCACAAAAGTGAGTACACCCCTCACATTTTTGTAAATATTTTATTATATCTTTTCATGTGACAACACTGAAGAAATGACACTTTGCTACAATGTAAAGTAGTCAGTGTACAGCTTGTATAACAGTGTAAATTGGCTGTCCCCTCAAAATAACTCAACACACAGCCATTAATGTCTAAACCGCTGGCAACAAAAGTGAGTACACCCCAAATGTCCATTTGGGCCCAAAGTGTCAATATTTTGTGTGGGCGCCATTATTTTCCAGCACTGCCTAGAAAATAATGGTGGCCATTATTGGGCATGGAGTTCACCAGAGCTTCACAGGTTGCCACTGGAGTCCTCTTCCACTCCTCCAGTGTAAATTTGCTGTTCCCTCAAAATAACTCAACACGCAGCTATTAATGTCTAAACCGCTGGCAACAAAAGTGAGTACACCCCTAAGTGAAAATGTCCAAATTGTGCCCAACTAGAAATTTTCCCTCCTCGGTGTCATGCGACTCGTTAGTGTTACAAGGTCTCAGGTGTGAATGGGGAGCAGGTGTGTTCAATTTGGTGTTATTGCTCTCACTCTCTCAAACTGGTCACTGGAAGTTTAACATGGCACCTCATGGCAAAGAACTCTCTGAGGATCTGAAAAAAAGAATTGTTGCTCTACATGCAGATAGCCTAGGCTAAAAGAAGAGTGCCAAGACCCTGAAACTGAACAGCAGCATGGTGGGCAAGACCATGCTGCAGTTTAACAGGACAGGTTTCACTCAGAACAGGCCTCGCCATGATCGACCAAAGACGTTGAGTGCACATTCTCAGCCTCATATCCAGAGGTTGTCTTTGGGAAATAGACATATGAGTGCTGCCAGCATTGCTGCAGAGGTAGAAGGGGTGAGGGTTCAGCCTGTCAGTGCTCAGGCCATACGCCGCACACTGCATCAAATTGGTCTGCATGGCTGTTGTCTCAGAATGAAGCCTCTTCTAAAGATGATGCACAAAAAAGCCAACAAAGAGTTTGCTGAAGACAATCAGACTAAGGGCATGGATTACTGGAACCATGTTCTGTGGTCTGATGAGACCAAGATAAACTTATTTGGTTCAGATGGTGTCAAGCGTGTGTGGTGGCAACCAGGTGAGGAGTACAAAGACAAGTGTTTCTTGCCTACAGTCAAGCATGGTGGTGGGAGTGTCTTGGTATGGGGCTGCATTAATGCTGCCAGCACTGGGGAGTTCATTGATGGAACCATAAATGCCAACATGTACTGTAACATACTGAAGCAGAGCATGATCTCCTCCATTCAGAGATTGGGCCACAGGGCAATATTCCAACATGATAACGAGCCCAAACACACCTCCAAGATGAAAACTGCCTTGCTAAAGAAGCGCAGGGTACAGGTGATGGACTGGGCAAGCATTTTACCAGCCCTAAACCCTATTGAGCATCTGTGGGGCATCCTCAAACGGAAGAAGGTGGAGGAGGGCAAGGGCTACACAAAATATTGACACTTTGGGCCCAATTTGGACATTGTCACTTAGGGGTGTACTCACTTGTAGACATTAATGGCTGTGTGTTGAGTTATTTTGAGGAGACAGCAAATTCACACTGTTATAAAAGCTGTACACTCACTAATTTACAGTGAGGACGGAAAGTATTCAGACCCCCTTAAATTTTTCACTCTTTGCTATATTGCAGCCATTTGCTAAAATCATTTGAGTTCATTTTTTTCAGATTTATTAAAAAAGAAAAAATGAAATATCACATGGTCCTAAGTATTCAGACCCTTTGCTCAGTATTTAATAGAAGCACCTTTTTGATCTAATACAGCCATGAGTCATTTTGGGAAAGATGCAACAAGTTTTTCACACCCAGATTTGGGGATCCTCTGCCATTCCTCCTTGCAGATCCTCTCCAGTTCTGTCAGGTTGGATGGTAAACGTTGGTGGACAGCCATTTTTAGGTCTCTCCAGAGATGCTCAATTGGGTTTAAGTCAGGGCTCTGGCTGGGCCATTCAATAACAGTCACAGAGTTGTTGTGAAGCCACTCCTTCGTTATTTTAACTGTGTGCTTAGGGTCATTGTCTTGTTGGAAGGTCTGAGGTCCTGAGCACTCTGGAGAAGGTTTTCATCCAGGATATCCCTGTACTTAGCCGCATTCATCTTTCCCTCAATTGCAACCAGTTGTCTTGTCCCTGCAGCTGAAAAACACCCCCACAGCATGATGCTGCAACCACCATGCTTCACTGTTCTGACTGTATTGGACAGGTGATGAGCAGTGCCTGGTTTTCTCCACACATACCGCTTAGATTTAAGGCCAAAAAGTTCTATCTTGGTCTCATCAGACCAGAGAATCTTATTTCTCACCATCTTGGAGTCCTTCAGGTGTTTTTTAGCAAACTCCATGCGGGCTTGCATGTGTCTTGCTTCCGGAGAGGCTTCCGTCAGGCCACTCTGCCATAAAGCCCTGACTGGTGGAGGGCTGCAGTGATGGTTGACTTTCTACAACTTTCTCCCATCTCCCGACTGCATCTCTGGAACTCAGCCACAGTGATCTTTGGGTTCTTCTTTACCTCTCTCACCAAGGCTCTTCTCCCCCGGTAGCTCAGTTTGGCCAGACAGCCAGCTCTAGGAAGGGTTCTGGTCATCCCAAACATCTTCCATTTATGCATTATGGAGGCCACTGTGCTTTTAGGAACCTTAAGTGCAGCAGAAATTTTTTGTAACCTTGGCCAGATCTGTGCCTTGCCACAATTCTGTCTCTGAGCTCTTCAGGCAGTTCCTTTGACCTCATGATTCTCATTTGCTGTGACATGCACTGTGAACTGTAAGGTCTTATATAGACAGGTGTGTGGCTTTCATAATCAAGTCAAAATCAGTATAATTAAACACAGCTGGATTCAAATGACGGTGTAGAACCATCTCAAGAATGATCAGAAGAAATGGACAGCACCTGAGTTAAATATATGAGTGTCACAGCAAAGGATCTGAATACTTAGGACCATGTGATATTTTCTTTTTTAATAAATCTGCAAAAATGTCAACAAGTCTGTTTTTTTCTGTCAATATGGGGTGCTGTACATTAATGAGGGAAAAAATAACTTAAATGATTTTAGCAAATGGCTGCAATATAACAAAGAGTGAAAAATTTAAGGGGGTCTGAATACTTTCTGTCCCCACTGTACATTGTAGCAAAGTTATACGTTTCTTCAGTATTGTCACATGAAAAAATATAATAAATTATTAACAAAAAATGTGAGGGGTGTACTCACTTTTGTTAGATACTGTATGTGTTTGACATTTTAGATGTGAATACATGTAATGATTTACATATTGTGATTCACTATTTATTTAGTTGGCACAAGTCACTTTATATCATAATCTTAGTGCAGCACTTTTTCCTTTACATAATATTACACAATGTCTTGTTAGATTGTGGTGCTTGCAGCTGTCTGTCTCAGTTGTTAATAGTGCAGTATAATATTAGAATTTTTTTATCATACTCTATAGCTGAGTGGGAAAGGGAATTGGGGATTACAATCTCACAGGAAGACACCAGAAAAGCATTTATATGGACACATAAAATGCCCTTATGCCCTGTACACACGATCAGAACTTTCCTCGGAAAAACCTTGGATGGCTTTTCCGACGGAATTCCGCTCAAGCTTGGCTTGCATACACACGGTCACACAAAAGTTCTCTGAACTTTCGACCGTCAAGAACGCGGTGACGTACAACATGTACGACAGCACTAGAAAAGGGAAGTTCCATACGAAGCGATGATCCTGAGCAGGCATGGTTTTTTTCGTGTCGGAATTGCATACAGACGAACGGAATTTCCCATAGGAACTTTTTCCGACGGAAAAATAGAGAACCTGCTCTCAATCTTTTGCTGGCGGAAATTCCGCCAGCAAAAGGCATACACACAGTCGGAATTTCAGACCAAAAGCGCACATGAGACTTTTGCTGGTGGAATTTCCGATCGTGTGTACGGGGCATTAGTTTGTAAAGTACAAGAATAAAACTTTAAACTAATATCAAGATGGTATCAATATCCAGAATATTTCCTCAAAAGTCAAATATCTGTTGGAGGTGCCAAACACACCTGGACACATTGCTCCTTTTGTGGTGGACATGCCCAAGAATTGCACCCTTTTGGACAACTATATTTGATGTATATAAATTTATAATGAATAGAGAAGCTGCTTATATGCCACAGGTAGCATTGCTGTCGATCCTTCCAGGCTCTGCTAGGGAGATCAAGGAGGGACTCCTACACTTTTGTTTCTTGGCCGTAAGGGCTGTAATACCAAGTGTTTTGAGATCTCCTGACCCCCCCCCCATCCCCCCCGGGGAATAGTTGATAGAGGAAATGCAATATTTGCGGAGAATAGAAGAAATTAGTGCAATTATAAATTAAATTAGCAGAAAAATTACTTAAAAGTATGGTCCTCATGGAAATCTTTCTTTGCATCTGCGAAGATGAGGGAGATGTTGGAAGTGTGTTACACTGTAAATTAGCTCATTGGGGCGTGGGGGCGTGGGTAGAGGTGATGGGGGAGAGAGGAGAGAGAATTATCTGTTTTTTTATTCCTTGAGTAGCTGAGGGTTGGGTTTATGGAATAGGAGATGTTTCAATAATTCTTCCTCTTCTGGGAGACTATAAATGTATATATGGGCCTTTCTATGATAATGTAGATTGTGGTGTATTTATTCAGAAATAGAGAGACACATAATTGAAGACTGTGAAAGGTTGTGTTTGTATTAATACTGATACAAAACTTCAAGATTATAATGATGGACAAAAAAATATATCGATATTTCTAATCAATACCATTTAGTTTATAGGATATTATTGATCTGTTTTTTCCTATATCTTTATTGTATCTCCTATAACTCCTTTATCTTGTTTCAAAGCCATTCTATCAACTTTTCTGAGGTGTAATACAATTATGCTTGCTACCATTTAAATGCATAATAATCATTTTATTGAGCAGGTTCAAATGACAGCCAACATGTTACATCTTTACAAACAATATAATTTTGAATGCATGAAATATATTATAATTTATACATGACATAGTGTAAAAAAAATATATAATGTAGCATGTTTTGGAAATCTCTCAATTAGACCAAAGGATGGGATGCAATTTGCTAGCATATAGTGCATGGTACAGAATCAAAAATAGAAAGTTTGACTTAATTTAGATGTTCAAAATTCTGTAATTTCATCAGCTTCATTTATGTATTCATCATCCTCAAAAGCAAGATTAACCTGAGCCCCTGACTCTTCATTTGCTGCCTTCATGTTGATGTTTTCGTTGGTGCTCTTTATATTACGGTCATTTGTATTGTCATTGTATGCCAGATTTATATGACCTTTGATCTTATCACTTTCCTCCTGTATTTCACCATCTTCACTTATCCTGAATTCCTGTTCATTGTCAATTTTTTGATACAAATTCTCATTAAGTGCCATGTTCAGTCGGTCTCCAGGTTCATCAAATGAAAGACGTATAGATCCCTGGTTTGAGTTGTTTCTTCCACTTTCAGCGGAATCAGATGACTCTATAAATCTATCCTTCTTTCTTCTGTAAATGGAAAACACATAGCAAATTATTAAAATAGGATTGTGATCAAAGGTTATTTTTGATGCAGTCTGTCAATAATAGTAAAAGAGCACTAATTGTTTATCTGAGCCGCCTGTAATGTAGCATTAGTGGTTTTTGATCCTGTCAGTTGATCTGCTGATTTTCAACTTTTTTCAGAAGGGTGACAACACTGTTTACACGCTAGAGAAATCACTACAATGTTTTACCCCTGGACCTGGACATTCCCCCTGTAAAACTGAGTCTGTATTGTAAATGTGAATAAAATATAAATATAAGCATGTGAGATAAAAAAAGGAATTCAAATATTAAATACTATTATTACAGATATTAACCACATATCATTACTAGGATAAGACATTTGTTTGGTAAAGTGTTCCTTCAAATTCAACCACAAGTTATAAAATATAATAATCAAATGTAATTTTATGTATGACCTCCAAATAATATGCTTTATTTTCACTTTGGTAGCCAACACTGTTTAATTAGAACACGAATTACTATAGTAAAACGAGAGTCGAAGCTGCTACTTGTGGTAAGTGTGAATCAATTGGAACCAGAAGCTGTGGTAAGACTAGGCTCTAATAAACAACTTATTTCATGTTTTTAAATATATCAATCGGTTTGCGCAGTGTTAGCTTAACCAGACATGCAGGAAAAAAGTATATTTGTACCAGATACACTATACTTGCTTATATAATCTCCTGTGTATGGAAAAAATATACATACTTGGATTTCAGGTAGAAGTATGCAGCAATAATAAACACAAAGCTGATGACGAAGACTCCAAGAACGACACCAATCACAATGTATATAACTGTGTTGTTAACTAGAAGCAAGAAAAAAAGGAAACATTTATTAGAATGGGGCAATTTTAACAATACCAAGTTTATTTTCAAAGTAATACAAGACATGAATGACGTCTAACCTTTACCCAATTAGCTAAAACATATATAATGATTCATGTAAAAAATATGATATAAAATTATAGCAAGCAATGGCGGCTGGTGCTCAAAATGTTTGGGGCGGGGGGGCGCAAACAAACTAAAAAATTCTGAAACATACCGAAAAAAAACCATCAAATGCACTGTGCAATCAATTGCAGCCACTGCGCCCGTCAAATGCAGCCACTCTGCCCATCAATTGCAGCCACTGTGCCCATCAAATGCAGCCACTGCACCCATCAAATGCTGCCACTGTGCCCGTCAAATGCAGCCACTGTGCCTGTCAAATGTCACCACTGTGCCTGTCAAATGCAGCCACTGTGCCTGTCAAATGCAGCCACTGTGTCCATCAAATGCTGCCACTGTGCCCATAAAATGCAGCCACTGTGCCAGTCAAATGCAGCCACTTGTGCCAATCAAATGCAGCCACTTGTGCTCATCAAATGCAGCCACTTGTGCCCATCAAATGCAGCCACTGTGCCCATCGATTGCAGCCACTGTGCCCATTAAATGCAGCTACTGTGCCCATCAAATGCCGCCACTGTGTCCATCAAATGCAGCCACTGTGTCCGTCAAATGTCACCACTGTGCCCGTCAAATGCAGCCATTGTGCCTGTCAAATGCAGCCACTGTGTCCATCAAATGCTGTCACTTGTGCCCATCAAATGCAGCCACTTGTGCCCATCAAATGCAGCCACTGTGCCCATCAATTGCAGCCACTGTGCCCATTAAATGCAACTACTGTGCCCATCAAATGCCGCCACTGTGCCCGTCAAATGCAGCCACTGTGTCCGTCAAATGTCACCACTGTGCCCATCAAATGCAGCCACTGTGCCCATCAAATGCAGCCACTTGTGCCTGTGAAATGCAGCCACTGTGCCCATCAAATGCAGCCACTTGTGCCCGTCAAATGCAGCAACTTGTGCCGAACAAATGCAGCCACTTGTGCCCATCAAATGCAGCCACTTGTGCCCATCAAATGTAGCCACTGTGCCCATTGATTGCAGCCACTGTGCCCAATAAATGCAGCTACTGTGTCCATCAAATGCAGCCACTGTGTCTGTCAAATGTCACCAATGTGCCTAACAAATGCAGCCACTGTGCCCGTCAAATGCAGCCACTGTGTCCATCAAATGCTGTCACTTGTGCCCATCAAATGCAGCCACTTGTGCCCATCAAATGCAGCCACTGTGCCCATCAATTGCAGCCACTGTGCCCATTAAATGCAGCTACTGTGCCCATCAAATGCCGCCACTGTGCCCATCAAATGCAGCCACTGTGTCCGTCAAATGTCACCACTGTGCCCATCAAATGCAGCCACTGTGCCCATCAAATGCAGCCACTGTGCCCATCAAATGCAGCCACTTGTGCCTGTGAAATGCAGCCACTGTGCCCGTCAAATGCAGCCACTTGTGCCCATCAAATGCAGCCACTTGTGCCTGTCAAATGCAGCCACTTGTTCCCATAAAATGCAGCCACTTTTGCCCCATCAAATGCAGCCTATTTTTCACCATGAAATGCAGCCACTTGTGCCCATCAAATGCAGCCACTGTGACCTCCCCACCCGCACTCTCGCTTGCTGACTGCCCAGCACTTACCCCATCTTGGTGGGGGATCAGGCAGCGGGTGACGGCAGTGAGCTGTGGGATGAGCAGCGGGTCAGGCGGCGGCTCCTGAGTCCTCCATTTGCCTCTTTTTCCTTCCTGCTAGGCATTCAATTGGAGCGCCTGTTCCTTCAGCCAATCAGGTGATGGGTATTAGACCCGCGCCTCCTGATTGGCTGAAAGGTGGTTCAGTGTTAGAAAAGTGAATATTCATGCACTTTTCTAACACACTTGGGTGTGCTCTGAGCGCAATGCTCTGTGCTCCGAATCTACCTTTTTTGAAGCCTATTAGAGCCTATGGCTCTAATCAGGTGCTTAAAAAACCCTGCTGCTGTAATTCAGGCGCCCGGCGTCTGAAAAGAGGCTAAATGTCTAAATAAGGGGTGGCTACAGTGGCCATGAATACACAGAGGGGGTGGCGCAGGGGGTGGCACAGGGGGTGGCGCAGGGATGGACTCCCCATCGGGACTACTGGGAGATTCCCGGTGGGCCGATGGCTCAATGGGCCAGTTTCAAAGACAGGGGAGGAGAGAGAGATACATAGCGCCAAATGAGGCATTAGGACAACTTTTATTCCACTTAAAGAACATTACTGACAAAGTTAGTAGGGGAAAAGGCATTGAAACACTGTGCAAGAGTCGAGGCTTGTCATCAAGTTGAATTAGGAGCCGCCACCGTGAACCTAACGGGCCAGTAGATGCAGAGCTCATCGGTGTGTACTACTACTTCCTGGTGGTGGAGGAGTGATGGCCTGAAGGATGCATCACCTCCCACATCTTGCATCATTTCCGGATTATGACATCACGTCCGCCCCATCATGCGATCCACCGCTACCAGGAAGTAGTAGTACACACCGATGCTCTGCATCTACTGGCCCAATCAGTTCCCCGTGGCAGCTCCTAATTCGGATCGATGACAAGCCCGGACTCTTGCACAGTGTCTTAATGTCTTTCACTCTACTATCTTTGTCAGTAACCTTCTTTAAGTGGAATACAAGTTGTTTTAATGCTACATTTGACACTGTGTATCTCTCTCTCCTCCCCTGTCACGTTGTGTGTTGGGGGGGTACAGAGCTGGGTTGGAGGTGCCCATCAAGGCCTGTAGTAGCACTGCATCTGGTGACAAGTGACTTGGCAGGTGACAGGCGACGGGGCAAGTGATATGCGGCATCTGGTGGCAGGCGATGGTGGCAAGTGACATGCGGCACCTGGTGGCAGGCAACATGGCAAGTGACATGCAGCATCTGGTGGCAGGCAACGTGGCAAGTGACAAGCTGCCTCTGCTGACAAGTGACGTGGCAAGTGACATTTTGCATCTGGTGGCAGGCAACGTGGCAAGTGACATGCAGCATCTGGTGGCAGGCGATGGTGGCAAGTGACATTTTGCATCTGGTGGCAGGCATCGTGGCAATTGACATGCGGTATCTGGTGGCAGGCAACGTGGCAAGTGACATGCTGCATCTGGGGGCAGGCGACGTGGCAAGTGACAAGCTGCCTCTGCTGACAAGTGCCATGGCAAGTGACACACTGCATCTGGTGGCAGGCGATGTGGCAAGTGACATGGCAAGTGACAAGCTGCCTCTGCTGACAAGTGACGTGGCAAGTGATGTTTTGCATCTGGTGGCAGGTAACGTGGCAAGTGACATGCAGCATCTGGTGGCAGGCGACGTGGCAAGTGACACGCTGCATCTGGTGGCAGGCGATGGTGGCAAGTGACATGCGGCACCTGGTGGCAGGCAATGTGGCAAGTGACGTGGTAAGTGACAAGCTGCCTCTGCTGACAAGTGCCATGGCAAGTGACACACTGCATCTGGTGGCAGGCGATGTGGCAAGTGACATGGCAGGTGACACACTCAGGGCTCCCACTGATTCTGCATTATGGTGAGTTGGATTATTTAATGTTATATTACAATGTAATAATAGAAATAATGCGCTTCAATCATCCTGACACCATATCAACCATGGTGCCGAGAAGATTGAAGTGCCAACACCAGGTGTTTGGAGTAAAGTGGGCCGGTCTGGATGAAGTCCAGGGCCAAATTTTTGTCCCAGTCCAGGCCTGGGGTGGCGCGACAGAGGGGGTGGCGCCCGGGCGCTCCTAATGGATGCACCGCCACTGATAGCAACAATAATAATTTTCATTTTGTAAATAATAAAACAACAACTATCTCTCTATATTAAAATAATATAATATATTATATATATATATGTACAGTATATATATATGTATATATATATATATATATATATATATATATATATATAAATATATATATATATATATATAATCTCTTTAACCCTTTCACTGTCAGGTCTGTACGTCATACGAACCTGACAGCAGGGGCAGGGTTTTTTTACACATACTCAGTGTGTGTATAACTGACAAGTAGAATGCCACCTGTCAGATGAAAGCAGTCTGGCACATCTGGTGGCATCAGATTGCTTTTACACCCCCTGGTAATGTGTGCCCCTGTCATGTATCTCTGGCTATGCTTGCCCATCTGTAAGTGCGGGACTAGCATAGTGGGTGTTACTGGGTAGGGGGGAGGGAGCTGAGTGGACACATGTCTACTCTCCTCCCCTCCTTGTTGCTGACCCAGAAGTGATGTGTTTGACGTCATTTCCGGGTCTCCATGACAGCTTCCCCAGGCAGCATCGCCCTGAAAGAATGTAATGCAATGCAATCTGCACAGTGGAGTACAGGGGAGACATCTGGGGTCTTTTAGACCCCAGATGTCTCATTAAAGTGAAGTTGCCCCCTATGTGATGAAAAAAAAGTTAAGTAAAAAAAATGTATTTTAAATTGTAAAAATTTAAGGTTACTCCCAAGCATATAAAATCTCCTACCCCCAAAAAATTGAGACCCCCCCACCCCCACATATACACACATACAAACGTAAATGTACTCGTCGAGGGTACCTACGCATGAAAACACTGATTGCAATACACATGTTACATAATGCCATGCACGCCGGAGTGAGAATGATATTTCTACTACCAGACCACCTCTGTAACATTAAAGTTTAAACCAATGACCAATGGGTTTTAAAGTATCACCTATAGAAAACATAGGGTATTGAAGTTTGTTGCCATGACATGTTGGTTATCTATTTACTTTATGCAATCTCATCTTTTATATTTTACCCAAAAAAGTGAGCAATTTATTGAACTTGTGTGCCCTAAAATTAACTTGAGTGTATTTTTTTACCAAAATTTTGTGTTTTTATTGCGGTATTATCGTGTAACATAAAAAAACTGGAACTGCCACTAATTTATTCTATAAGTTATCTGCTTTCAGAAAATATATAACAGTTTAGGGGTTTTATGCAATCTTCAGGCCTAAAATAATTTTTTAAGCGTGTGGAAAAAAATGTGATAACTAGTCTAGCAGTGAAAGGGTTAAAAGGTGCTTAGTCCAGTACGCGCAGTTATGGCCAGCAGACTGATTATGTCTGTGCCAGACTAAAAGATGGATTGGTTACTACAGGTTATTGAGTATTACTGCTAATTGTACTATTTTATTAAATAGATGGTACTATTTTATTAGATAAGTGCCAATAATATTTCTTGGCACAGTGCAGAAGAGTTCTGGCCATCCAAAGCCAAATGCAAAATATTTTATTCAGAAAAGTGAAAGCTGTGACCTTATTTCATTAAAGCGACACAATTACTGCATACTCTATCCTAATGATTGTAAAAAGATGTACATATTTGTGGCATAAACTAATTGGTAACTTACTTTCAGTCTCCTCCTCACAGTAGGTTCCTTTGTGGGTGCTGGGGCACATACAGCGCATTCCATCAGTCGTATTGTCTGTTCCTGGCAATTCCACACAGGTACCACCATTCTCACAAGGATTTTCCAGACATGGGCTTGCTGTAATCACAACATACAATGTTAGAAAGTTCTACAATACATTTTGAAATGGTATTTCCCAAAGATCTGTAGCTTTTGGTACTTCTGAAAGTCATCTGTGCCATTGTTGTTGCAAATTTCAGATTACTTGTAAAGTAAGCTTCACTATTTTGCACTGCGCAAATGTCATAAGTGGCCTATTTGTTTACTCCTAATTCTGATAAAAAGGATTAAAAGCTCACTTACGGATATAGCATCCACGAATCTGATTGGCTGTAGTACATTCCTCCCATTCTTTACACTGTATGTCCTCACAAACTACAGAGGAAGTATCTGCGCAAGTGCAGTTCTGTGAACAGTCATCTGTAATGAAGCGATCACCAATCTACAAGAAACAGATTAAATACAAAATGCTATTATATGCTTTTAACCACTTCAACCCTGGAAGGATTTACCCCCCCAAAGACCAGGTCATTTTTTGGGTAATGGAACTGCGTCGCTTTAACTGACAATTGCGCAGTCGTGCAACGCTGTACCCAAACAAAATTTACATCTTTTTTCCCCACAAATAGAGCATTCTTTTGGTGGTATTTGATCACCTCTGCAGTTTTTATTTTTTATGCTATAAACAAAAAAAACTATTTTGAAAAAAAAGCAATATTTTTTACTTTATATTGATTGGTTTGCACAAAAGTTATCGCATCTACAAACTATGGGATAGATTTGGGGACTTTTATTTTTTCTTTGTTTTTACTAGTAATGGCAGCGATCTGCGATTTTTAGCGGGACTGCAACATTGGGGCAGACAAATCGGACCCCAAATGACACTTTTTGGGGACCAGTGACATTATTACATTGATCAGTGCTATAAAAATGCATTGATCAATGTAAAAATGACACTGGAAAGCAAGGGATTAACACTAGGGGGCGATCAAGGTGTTACCTGTGTTCCCTGGGTGTGTTCTAACTGTAGGGGGGATGGGCTCACTGGGACTTGACAGGTCACTGTTCCCAATCACTGGGACAGTAGATCTCTGACATGTTCCCTGTCAGAACAGGGATATGCCTTGTTTACAGATCCCCATTCTGTCACTGTACTAGGCGATTACGGGTCGCCGGCAGACATCAAGTCTGCCCGACCCCGGGCATGCTCCCGGGAGCAAGAGCACGGCAGTGGCGGCGCGCCCGCCCGCAACTGCGCCTGCGCGAGCCGTCGTACAGGTACAGCGATTCACGCAGGGCTGCCAACCTGAGGCAGTATATCTGCGTGAGCTGGTCGGCAAGTGGTTAAAGTAAACAATACATTTGTTAGCCCTAAACTGACTTTCAAGGAGGCATTCCATGAAAAAATTATTCAAGTTACATAAGATTTGGAAATCTCTATAATATGTATAAGGTTATTCACATAAGTGTCTGGGGACATGTTGTTAAATGATTTGGTTCAGTAAATATAGCCTACACTTTATACATCAAGCAGTGAGGTTGGTTTACTAAAGGCAAAGAGGCTGTTCACTTTGCAAGGAAATTTGAACTTTGAAAGGAAACTTGCACTCTGCATGAAAATTTTCCCCAGAGCTTAGTGAATGTGGTGAAATTTCATCTTGCAAAGAATACCCAATCACGTACAAGAAAAAAAAAGTATTTCAATAGTTACAGGGGGTCACAAAGCCCAATATAATGTAGAATGGAAGAACATCAAGGGCATAGATTGTCAGCATTGAAACCTTGCAGAAAATTTTAGTGAATGCCCACTAAGTAGTTAAAAACAAATATACAAGTATGCACAAAAAGACATTGGAATTCAATAGAGCTGTTGCACAGCTTTTCTGGTGTTAATCCCACTTGATAATGTATTGCGCTAAATTCATGAAGCTTTTACGACACTTTTGGTTCTGACAGCGATTCGTGTACCAAATTAAAGTGGAGTTCCACCCACTTTTACAACTCTTCAGCATCCCTCACTAAACTGTGCACTGTAAACAAATTGGATATTTTTTTATTTTTTTTCTCAGCACCTACTGTATATCTGCTGTGTTCATTTTTCACTTCCTCCTCCCTGGCCGCGGCCCATCGCATCATTTCCTGTTTGCAATGCCTTCTGGGAAGGGGCGGCAACTTCCTCTGAAACTGCCATTGCTATGGAAACCTGACCTGAAACCTATTACACTGCTTGTGCTGCACTGAGCATGTGGGGCGGCAACTTCCTCTGAAACTGCCGTTGCTATGCAAACCTGACCTGAAACCTATTACACTGCTTGTGCTGCACTGAGCATGTGCGAGATCTGCAAGGATGAGATCCAGGAAGAAATACAGTCTGGCTTCAGATGCCCACACTTAAGATGGCCACGACCTGCTGTAAGTTTATAAAATAACAAACTACTGCTATAAACTAACAAAACAGACCTTAGTTTACAGACTAACTTTACTAGAATACATTAAGCTTGTGTATTATAGGGGTATTTTTATTTAAAAAATATAATTTCGGCCGGAACACCACTTTAAGGTAGTTCTAAAATTCTCCACTTTTATATTGTGTCTCATTTAACGGGCCAAATTCAAAAGTAGAGCTAATTAAGGTAAAATCCCTTTTGGCGTACAGAGAGAAAAATGGCTCAGACAGATTTTGCAAAAGTGTCTTTCATGCAGGGTGGAGCTCAGAACCATGGTCAGGTTATTACTAAAAGCCCAGCACACACCTGACCAATCAGTACTCTGGCCATTCTGGATCCAGGTTTGGATATTTTATCCCACCCAGATCACTTTGAAATCTCAAGGCTCCAGGTCCGAAAACAAATGAATAAAACACTGAGGAAGCCAGTTTCCTCTTCATATCACAATCTCCCTGGAGCCCCTCAACCCATCCGGGTTGAGAATTCGGGTCACAACCTCCTTCTAGACCCTGCAAGGGCAGCGCTTTGCCACAACAGGTATATGAAATATGTGCATTTTTCACCATTTTTTGAATGCATGAGAAACACTTTTGCAAAATATGTTTGCCAGTCTTTATAAATCCAGAGATTTTGGTTACTGCTACATGTTACTGCTATCTTGCCAAAACAGACTATATATCTACCAAAATGTTAGTTTATGTTTAGCTTTAGTAAATTTAATCAGTGCAACACAGCGATGTTATTTAAATATGTATAATCTAAATATGAGTGTTATTACCATGTAGTATTTATTGAGGTAAGTACAGCCACAATCTTTGTATGGCACACAGTCAAATCCACTGAGTATGTATCCAGGCTCACACTGGCATCCTTCATAGCATGGTGCCTCACATTCAGACTCTGATGCCATGTTGCTACAGGATGCAGGACAGGCACTTGTGCAGTCCTTGTAAACGCTGTTAGCAGTGCAGGTTAAAGCTGATTGAAAAAAAAAAAATAAAGGAGTTACAAATATGGAATATTTATTATACCCTGCGTAGAAGGAATCTGTGGAGAGGTATACCTTGAGTGGTAGGAATATTAAGGAAGTATGCATACATAAATACTTACCACAGCCAGTCTTTTCTCTCCAGCCATCAATGTTTGTTCCATTTTGCTGGCAGGCATATGCGTACTGCCCAAGGTTAATACATAGCAAATCTTGGCTTTGGAACTCAGCACATGTGTCAAAGATACAGTCCCTTTAAATGTAATTATAACGGTTATCAGTGATGAACACAATCAATAAAATATTATATTAGGCAAATATACACAAACAACTTACACAATGAAATCCTCTGGTGGCACAAATGGAATACAGTTTCTAAATGGTCCAAGAGGGTCTCTCATAACTCCACAGAATGAAGAGCTGTTCACAAAAGTCAGGCCTGATGTTGAACAGGCAAAATTGTCTCCTGTGTTTAATATGATATCTTCTTCTTCTAATGGCATCACAGCAGCACGTCTGCAAAAAAATAAGTTTGTATGATTTTGTTTCACAAGAAAAAAATTATATTTATTTTAGTTAAGGGCAAAGGAAGGCTTTTTCTCAAAACATTTTTTTAAAATGTAAGCTTATCCATCAAAATCTGTTAACAGTTAAGTGCATGGATGACTTAAGGTTTGGAACAAAAGAATCTGGATGCCGCACACTGGATAAAGTTGAAAATTCTTCTTTATTGTAAAATCAGGATCATCAAAGATACAGGACAATCAGGCAGATGGTACAGACACAGCTGATGCGTTTCGCACTCTAATTTGAGTGCTTACTCATAGCTCGGATGACTTACTATTCTTCTAATTAGTAGGTAATGTTGCTTTGCAGTCAACCCCCAAGAGTTCTGTATTTCACTAGAGCAAGTAGCACCATCCTTATATGACATATCACTTAAACAGGGTGGATGCAGCCTGTCCATCAGTCCACCACTCTGTGATATTACTGTCAAGCTCCACTGCCTGCCTGTAAATCAGGTGAGACTGTGGCGCACCCTGGCAGGTGAGAGAATGAGAAGTTACATCACAGAGCAAGGATGGCTGGAGGAAGAACGGGGTGCTGAAATTTGCATATTTGCAAATTTAAGGCAGTTCTCAGTTCTTAGATTTGGAACAGTGCATTTTTGCATAGACTAATAAAGATACTTGGTCTGTACTACCTGATAGATAGATAGATTAGATGGTGATATGTGTACTTTTAGAAACTTTTGCTACTTATTGTATATACTCGAGTATAGGCCGACCCGAATATAAGCTGAGGCACCTCATTTTAACACAAAAAACTGGGAACATTTATTGACTCGAGTATATGCCTAGGGTGGGAAAATGCAACAGCTACTGGGTAAACAATGCCCATCTGCAGCCCCACTGTGCCCATTTGCAGCCTCATTGTGCTCATTTGCAGCCTCACTGTGCCCATCTGTAGCCGTACCATTGATTACTAAAACAGCGGGTGTCTCCCGCTGTGTTATGCAGTCTGCTCGGTGGTCGTCCATTGTAACAAAGCCCTGCCTCCTCCTCGTCCATGATAGATGGAACACTGATACAGTTTCCCAGCATTGTATCAGTGTTCCTCTATCACGAACGAGGAGGAGGCGGGGCTTTGTTACAATGGACGGCCGCCGATGAGGCTGCATAACACAGCGGGAGACAGCCGCTGTTTTAGTAATCAAAGGTACAGCTGCAGATGGGCACAGTGACGCTGCACCCTCACTCGAGACCCTCACTCAAGTATAAGCTGAGGGGGGTTTTCAGCCTAAAAAATGGGCTGAAAAACTCGGCTTGTACTCAAGTATATACGGTAATTTAAATCAACATTTATGTTCTCTGGGTGCGTGTTTACTAGTATGCCTTCTTCCAGTGCTGACAGTTCCAAGCTTACATTTGTATGCACACAGATATTAAATTGCCCAGCAATGCAAAGAAGTATTGCAGGCAATGTAAACATAATAAAAAATTGCTAAAAGAAAGTTTGCATGTCTCTTCAGCCAAAATAATCTACCTCCTGGCACCTTATTCGAGAAGTTTGTTTCCACTTCATAAAATATTTATTATTAAAGCAAAGATAGACTTCAGTACACTGTATTTGCAGATTTTAGTTTTTTTTTATCATTGAAATTTTAAAATCAAAATGTTGTCATTATTCATTATATTAAAGCACGAACATTCTAAATAATTCAAATACAGATTTATACTTTTGAGACATACAGTGTGATAGAAAACTAAACTTCAGCATCATTCAATAACTCCACAAGTATTACATACCTGACTTTAGTAGCTGGCTTAAGTGACTTAATATTCCAACTTTCACCAAATGTATTCACATCACTAATTAGTCTGCCTTCAGGATTGGTAAAATCATTTGATGTTCGTCCATCATAGTTGCCACAAAGCCCCTGAAGCAGACTTTGGTAGCCGCTTGGTACAATAATTTCTAATTTAAAAATAGCAAAACAAATGGAAAACATGTTCATTACTGTTATATAAACTCTTGTCTCTGTATTATAATCTAAACTTGAACCACATTTTTTAAAAATTACAAAAATGAATCATCATGCAGTCAATATTTAATGAATCTTGAACCATGCCATAAATAATCCCCCTTTTTAACAAGTACATACAGCAAACCTTAATGATAACAGTTTTCATTGCTTACATTCACATTTTAACATAACAGACCTTTTGGTTGCAACTGTGTGTATATCAACAAATATAGGCTGTGCTTCAATGTGTTCCTTCCAGAAATGGCTATTTACTGTTTTATTGAATGCCATGAAACAAACTGCAACATCAGGTTGTGTCTGCAGGCTAAATTTGAATATGGATTGTTTGCATGCTGTACACTATTCTTTCTTTACACATTTTGCTAAGCTTTTAACTTGTGCCCTGCTCATCACTCTACCTTGCGCTGTCTTTTTCCAAACTGTGAGGTGTTTCCACCATTTCCGTTTGGCACTGGATGAAACACACTCATCCAATCGTGATCAGTTTTCGTGTCTTCAACTTCTGCATTGCTTTCCCCTCTCCAAGTATTTAACTTTGCTTATGTCTGGTCAAGTCCATTCCCCTGATAACCCCCTGTTCCAGTCCAAGCTGCTTGGTTGCTAGCATTTCTGTGTGGTTGTTCCCAGCAACCATCTGATTTTGTTCCTGTTGTCTGTTTGTCTAAAGTGTCTTTTTGTCATGAGTGTCTATTAACTTTCCTGGAAAATCTTTGCTGTATGGTTAGCTGTTGAGTTGTGTCTATGTCAGTGTGGTAGCTCATCTGATTTAGAGCCTATTTGTTTACCTTAAAGTGGTTGTAAAGTCAGCAGCAGCTCCTAATACATGCCTGAGCCCCATCTAGATCCAGCGATGTTGCACAAGAGACTTGTCTGTCCAGGACTCCCCTCCTCATTGGTTGAGACAGCAGCGCAGTGCCATTGGCTCTCGCAGCTGTCAATCAAAGTCAGTGAGTCAATGGGGAGAGAGATGGGGCAGGGACAGGCCATGGCACCATGTCTGAATATACACAGGGAGCTGAGGCTCAGCTCGGGTGCTCTCATAGCAATCTGCTTGCTGTGGAGGCACTGGGCAGGAGTGAGAGGCCAGGAGCCCCGAAAAGGGACCCGAGAAGAGAAGGATCTGGGCTGCTCTGTGCAAAACCATTGGACAGAGCAGGTAAGAATAGACATGTTTGTTATTTTTAATGAAAAAAAAACAAGAATTTAGTATCACTTTAAGCCTGTCTCTGTTGGTCAGTCTGTTACTGTCTGTCCCTGTTGTCCCACCCGAAAGGGCTGCAACCACATAACACTATCTATATTATCAGGAGTTCTGACCAGGAACTGCCCACTGATGGTAAGCCATTAACACCCATTGGTACCACACTTGTACCACAAACACTATTCACTGTTACCTCTGCATATCATTGTTGTTTAGTCTCTGTCTGTTAACACAGTTCTGAGTTTTATTTTTGGCTCACTTTCTCCTCTGACATTTGATCTCAACTATGCTTTAGAATATAAAGTTTAGATTTTGGTGTTAACTATGCTACTGCTGGTTCTAAGACATGATCGAATAGATCTTTATATATACTGAGGAAGTCACATGACCAACGGTGCAATGCATCGGGTGGGGCTTGTAACATCACATCCTGTCTGACGGAACCTGGAAGCGTGGTGAGGAGTCAGTAGGTTGACCAATTAATTTTACTGTGCATACATTTTAGCTTT
Source organism: Lithobates clamitans (assembly GCA_037952925.1). Taxonomy (NCBI): domain Eukaryota; kingdom Metazoa; phylum Chordata; class Amphibia; order Anura; family Ranidae; genus Lithobates; species Lithobates clamitans. Next base: position 2,197,808 of record JBBGZY010000160.1, read on the forward strand.
ATGTGAGTGCATTATATGAAGATAAGCCATATTTATGTTTTGCGCTATAAGTCTATCCCCCTTTTGTATTTGAGTGACACCTGAAGGGGAGGCATGCCTCTTAAAGGGGACTACACAAGCAAAGTTGGTGTTAATAGCTGGATGGAGGATCCACAAACTTTAATATTTACAGTATCAAGCGTTTTTGACCTGTTTTAGGTCAAACTTAGAGGTGAGCAAGCACTGCACCCAGAAGTGGATTGGTGGTTAATTTCTCTGGATTTTTTACTGGAGCACATTACTACTACTTTTTTTTATTAGTTATTCCATATAAAGTTTAAAATCAAACATATTAGACACTACATGTGTCATAAAAACAAGCACACTATACATACATTACTGAAAGTAACATAAATACAGTATTAGCGAAAACATTTAAATTGATCCAGTTTTGAACTCTGAGTCTCTACGTGTTTCGTGTAGCAGCATCCACTTCATGAGGAGACAGCCATAGTATTTTTGCATTTGTGGGAAAACCATGTCATAAACAAGAATTTATATATATTTTAAGTAAAATCACATAATTAGTACATAATTCACCTGCAGGATGAACATACTTACATATGAGTTGAAGTGCATAAAACCAATGCACAAAAGGTCCCAACAAGGTGAAAATATCAAGCAACACCACAAAGTGGGAATGAATCCCATGGGTAAGCTCTGCCCGGGAGCCGATAGAAGGGCAGACCCGGGACCAGGGCACAGCACAGGACTCAAAAAAGTGAACACCTGAGATGCAAATGAGTGGGGTAACCATTAGCATTATGGAAAAAAAGTGCAAAAAAAAAAAGACAATGAAGAAAAAGACCCAAACAAAGTACAACACATGGTGTTGCACAGGCCAGAAGTATTAAAACAGTAATACGTATGATACATCAACACAGATGTAAGGGACAAACCTGAAGTTACTAAACAAAAGATGCAGAAAATGTAAAAGTCGTGCAAGCTATAACAGTGTCCCAAATAAGAAAAAAGGGATTAAAAAAAATATATATAAGTATACAATACCTTGTGCATGAGCCAGGAGGAGCCCTAGTGATGTGTGGCCATGACAGAGCCACAGTGATATGTGATTGTTGGGAATTGCAGAGGGAAATAGCAGGAAAAAGAGGGGTTCTTATAAATGCCAGCCTAGCCCAAGAGCCTGCTCCCCTCAGTGTCATGTAGGGGGTGGGCTGAATAAACAGCCATGGTCACCACACCTCTAATGGCGGCAGGTAGCGTGGAAAACCACCACTGCACATGAACTTGATATCAGCAAAGCGTGACTGAAACGCCCGCCGAAACCATGCATTTCCCCGGAAACGAAGCCTGACCACACACATGCCGAGGTGTAAAAAACCAGCAGGGCAAGGGTCACATGGGCACAACTTAAAGGAAGATGAGGCACGTACCCAGCGTCAGTCAGCGCATTTACAGAATGGAGGCTGAGCCACACATGTGCCAGACACCCCAGAATGACGGTAGAGCTCCAGGAAGCTGTGATGCCATTATGACCCACTGGTGTATCCCCATTTCTCTTTCCCATTTTCCCTTTTTTTTGAAGTTGCCTGATGGGTTTCTTTACGTGATCTGCCATCCACTGACAGACCATGGTTGGCATTGGTGTCATGTTTTTTGTTTGTTGCCCTTTGTATCTGGGGAACCCCTGAGGATGCTTCAGTCTACCTGTTGGCCCGGAGCTCTACCACTGTTCCGGGGAGTCTGGTGCATACGCATCTTAGCCTCCATTCCACGCATGTGCTGACTGCCACTGGGTATGTGCGTCATCTTCCTTGATATTGTGCCCATGTGACCGTTGCCCCGCTGGTCCATCACCCCTCGGTGTGTGGTTCCAGCGGGTGCTTCAGATGTGCTTTGCTGAAGGTATTCGCATGCACGGTGGTGGTATTGCATGCTGCACCTTGGAGGCGGCCTGCTGCCATTTATGGCCTGGTAACCTGGGCTGTTTTTTCAACCCAGCCCCATATAACACTTAGGGGAGCAGGCTCTTGGGCCAGGCCTGCATTTATAAGGACTCCCCTTTTTCTGCCAACCCCCTCTGCATTTCCTCACGATCACACATTACTGTGGCTCTGTCATGGCCACACACCACTAGGGCTTCTCCTGGCTCATGCCCAAGGTATTGCATATATACGTTACCTTTTATTTTCTGCATCTTTTGTTTAGTAACTTTGGGTTCGTCCCTTACATCTGTGTTTATGTATTTTTCTTATCACTGTTTTAATACTCCTGGTCTGTGCAATACTAATATGTCGTACTTTGTCTGGGTCTTTTGTTTTCATTGTCTTTTTTGTTTTTTGCACTTTTTGTCAATCGTGGTCATGGATACCTCACTCATTTGCATCTCAGGTTTTTACTCTTTTTTACTCTCTTCCTTTGCTCTGCCCTGGCCCCAGGTCTGCCCTTCTATTAGCTCCCGGACAGCGTTTACCCCATTGGATTCATTCCCACCTTGTGATGTTCCTTGATATATTCACCTTGTTGGGACCTTTTGTGCATTGTTTTTTTGCACTTCAACTCATAAATAAGTATGTCCATCCTGCAGTAATCCTTAAGTAATTTTACTTAATATATATATATATATACACACTTCCGACTTGAACTATTATCTGGAGTTCATCTGTCTTAGACCAATTGCTGTGTTTGGAGACTATTTACACGGTGAGTTATCTATCTGTTTGTGAATAGTTTTCCTTTTCCCTACTTTTAATAAAATATATCGAAAGGATAATGCACAAGGCTGGTGTGCCCTTTTTTTCTCTCTTTTTTTTCGTTTTTTTTCTTTTTCTCTTTGACTGTTAGGATACCCCTATCCTTGAGGGCAGCAAGGCCTGTGACATACATCATCATGATATATAGTTCATCTGGTTATCCACTCGTGCGCAAGATCTTTATTTTTTGCTATCACGGTTCTTCCGACTTCCAGTGCCTCAAAATAAGTTTCCTAGCCTGGAAGAGAGCCCTGGCTATCGCTATCCTAGAAGGCTTCTCCTCCAGGACATCATCCATAATACCCAGTAAGCACAGTTTAGGGTGTGCCTTCAGCTGAACCTGAAATACACGGTTGATTGTATCCAACACCTCCTTCCAGTAAATATGCAGTTTGGAGCACCTCCACAACATGTGGATCAGGTTACCGTGGTCCCTCTTGCATCTTGTAAAGGAAGGATCATCTCGCACCCCCATTCTTACCAGCCTAGCTGTTGTGTAGTGTACATGAAGAAGGATATCATTTTCTCCTTTGGCTCACAACAGTATTACTATCTCTGCTAAATTTTACAGCTTCCCTTCAGGTTGGTTGTTAGTAGGGATGAGCCTTAGGAACACCCCCCACCCCGGTTTGGTTCGCAACAGAACATGTGAACAGGCAAAAAAATTGTTATTGCCATAAAAAGTGTTTGGGGACCCGGGTCCTGCCCCAGGGGACATGTATCGATGCAAGATGCTGTTTTTTTGGGAGCAGTGATTTTAATAATGCTTAAAGTGAAACGATAATAATGAAATATTCCTTTAAATATTGTGCCTGGGGGTCCCTTTAGTCTGCCTGTAAAGTGGTGCATCTTTCTGATGTGTTTTACTGTGCACAGCAAAATTACATTTCTAAAGGAAAAAATCTCATTCAAAACTGCTGGCGGCTGTAATGTATTGTCGGATCCTGGCAATATAGAAAAAATATCAAATAAAAATGGCGTGGATGTCCTCCCCAAAATCCATACCAGGCCCTTCAGGTCTGGTATGGATATTAAGGGGTTATAATGAGAAGGGGATGGTGGCGCTCCCTAGTTTGCGTGAAAGTGCCAATAAATGGTGTATACTTAACACAAATGTAGTGTAATACAGACTATTGTTAAATGTAGTGGTCAGTAAGCTCCAAATCCGTGAACAATACTTGTTACAATTAATCACTTAAACAAGGTGATCCGCTATACAAATTGTGAACATTTAAGCGGATCACCTTGTTTAAGTGATTAATAGTAACAAGTATTGTTCACGGATTTGTGAAATAGTGAACATTTAAGCGGATCACCTTGTTTAAGTGATTAATAGTAACAAATATTGTTCACAGATTTGGAGCTTACTGACCACTACATTTAACAATAGTCTGTATTACACTACATTTGTGTTAAGTATACACCATTTATTGGCACTTTCACGCAAACTAGAGAGCGCCACCATCCCATTCTCATTATAACCGTATACCTATAGACCCCTTAGGGGAGCTATATCAGGGGAGGCAGCATACCTAGGTAGGATCCTAAGCGCAGTCACCCACCCTTCAATTTACTGGATATTAAGGGGAACCCCGCACCCAAATTTAAAAAAAAAATGGCGTGGGGGGTTCCCCAGGGTAACAACACCGTAACCCCTCACAGATACTCTTGTTGGGCGCAGGAATGGGCCCAGCTGTGAAACATGACTGCCAGCTTCTCTTTCCTTCTGTGGCTCCCTCTCTCGCTCACGTTACTCCCTTCCTCAACCTGGGAACCAACATCGGAGCCTTCAAATTGCTGCGCGTCCTCCAGCAGCCTGTAACCGACACTGTGGTCGAATAATTCTGGGGACTCCTCCGTGCATGATGGTGGGGCTACGGAAGGAGTGACTGTGGACAAGGAGCCGGTGGAATAGACCGCTTTGGCAGCTGCGTTGGAAGGCAAACTACTCTGAGCCTGGGTGACAGAGGATGAGGAGGATGAGGATGGTTTTGTTATCCACTCCACCAACTCTTCTGCATGTTGTGGGCCAATAACATGGCCAGCAACAGCAAAAAAGGACAAGCGTGCCCCATGGCCACCTGCAGAGGATGCACCATGTCCATGACCACCACTGTTGACTGTAGACACAGAGACTGCTTGTCCTCTTTTAGTGGCCTGTGAGTGTCTGCCTCTCCTTGGTGGCCTTCCAGACATTATGTATTTTTTGTTTTGCAACACCACACTACACTGTATTAGATACTGTGTACACCGCCTGAAGTGTATTAGAAAGTGTACAAGGACTGCACTGTATTGTATACTGTGTACACCACCAGAAGTGTAGTAGAAACTGTACACACTGTGTATATATATATGATATGATATGTATGATATATATATATATCAAATACACTGCCACTAACTGAATAACCTGCCTGCTTAAACTAACTCAAGCTATCTCTCTGTCCACGCCAACAACACACAGCCACTCTGTAAGCAGTCTTATATAGTGTGGGGCATGGACTTAGTTCCCCTGAGCCATGATTGGCCAAAGGCACCCTGCCTTTGGCCAACTATCGCTCTCTCAGCAGAGTGTGCTGTGATTGGCTAAAGCAGGCAGGTCAGGTGTATGCTTTGGCCAATCGTTATATAGCAATGCACTGCGATCTTGCAGTGCATTATCGGGCATTCAAAGGTCACTTGAATTTTCCGCAAACTCTCCATATGTTCGGTTCGTTTTAGAACAAACGAACACCCGATGTTCGAGTCAAACCTACGTTCGACTCGAACCTCTGGCTCATCTCTAGTTGTTAGTTGTTAGTCAGTAGGAAATACTCTGTGTCTGAGTGCATGCCACCATTGCCAACAATGACATGTTCAGCAGTGGCAACATATACAGTAACTTATCTTTTTCAAAATGGCACTGAGGTATGTTAGGTTACTTCTCCACAAGCTTTAAAATGGAGCACATGGTAGACTTTTCTGAGTCAAACAACTCAATATACACATCTGTGTTTGCTGAACTTTGAATTTCTTGTGCTGGAAATAATATAGCATGCAGACTTTGGATCACACCACCCCAATAGCTCACACTGACTCAACAAGAAATAAGTTCAAAATTAAGTTGTATTGTGGGTAGAACTCTGTTTCTGCATTCAGCATCTATAGTGACGGAGCTCCATATTTTCAGTTTACTTGCAAATAGTGCTTAGGGGAGTTAAATTTATACTGTTATTCTATTCGCACCTATTATTGATTTCAGCTGTTTTCAAAGAAAATAACTATGATTTTTTTTTATATATCTGTATTGTTCAAAGATATCATGTAGAGTTGAACAAAATGCACCGATTTATTTACAACATACAAATAATTAACACACAAAAGTGCCAGTTTGGTCAGGAGTGGAATAATTTACTGTCTGAGCTTGCATAATGGACAAATAATGCTAACTATGGGCTTCCCATGGTGTACAGCCATGGCACATACTTGCCGATCGGCTCCTGTACATATACGTCGGCACTTTAAAGATGGATATCTTGGTAATGGCAGCAGCTGCTGCCACAACCGAGGTATCCATCTCTTCAGGAGCCAGTCATGTTTACGATAATAGTGGTCTCTGCAGCAGATTTGTCACGAGATCACCATTATCGGCAGCGGGAGAGGTGCCACCCCCTCCCGCTGCTCTCCCGCGCCCTCCGCCACTTACTGGAGCCGTCAGCAGTGGCAGAGGCGATAGGGACCTGTCCATGGCCTGGTATGGAGACGAGTGAGGGGAAGATGGCCCCCACCCATCTCCCAACCATAGCAGGGCGGAAGCGACGTCATAGCGTCACTTCCGCCCATACGTCTTAAAGGGCCATTTTTTCAAAGTCATTTTTTCAAATGACAATATTTTTTTTTATTGCATTTAAGTCTAAATATGAGATCTGAGGACTTTTTGACCCCAGATCTCATATTTAAGAGAACCTCTCATGCTTTTTTCTATTACAAGGGATGTTTACATTCCGTGTAATAGGAATAAAAGGGACAAATTTAAAAATAAAAAAGTGAAAAAATAAATAAAATCAAGTAAAATAAATAAGAACATTTTTTTTTTTTTTAAAGCGCCCTGTCCCGACGAGCTCGCTCGCAGAAGCGAACGCATACCTGAGTAGCGCCTGCATATGAAAATGGTGGTCAAACCACACATGTGAGGTATCGCTGCAATCGTTGGAGTGCGAGCAATAATTCTAGTCCTTGACCTCCTCTGAAACTCAAAACATGCAACCTGTAGAATTTTTTAAATGTCGCCTATGGAGATTTTTAATGGTAAAAGTTTGACGCCATTCCACGAGCGAATGCAACTTTGAAGCATGACATGTTGGGTATCAATTTAATTGATGTAACATTATCTTTCACAATATAAAAAAAAATTGGGCTAACTTTACTGTTGTCTTATTTTTTTATTTAAAAAAGTGAATTTTTTCTAAAAAAGTGCGCTTGTAAGACTGCTGCGCAAATACGGTGTGAAAAAAAGTATTGCAATGACCGCCAATTTATTCTGTAGGGTGTTAGAAAAAAAACTATATATATAATTTTTGGGGGTCCTAAGTAATTTTCTAGAAAAAAAACTGTTTTAAACGTGTAAACACCAAAATCTCAAAACAAGGCTAGTCCTTACGTGGTGCAATGAACACCTTTACTAGTTCACTTAAGAATAGAAGACAAAAATCAAAACCAAGGTTGAAATGAAACAAGTATAAACCAATTCTGGCAGATTATGAATATCTGAGTTGGATTGAACTATCAATTTTAATGAATCCTTGCAAAAGTAGATATGACTTTAGCGTGTCAGTGTTGCGCCATATTCTGTCCTGATACAGAGGCAGCAAAGCAACTCTGACAAATTTTGCTATATAAACCAAGGATAATTTAAAAAATATAAGATAGATAGATAGATAGATAGATAGATAGATAGATAGATAGATAGATAGATAGATAGATAGATAGATAGATACTACACTGTTGTGTTATATATACAGTACCTGCATTTTCCTTGCCATCAAAGCTGATAGAAAAACCAAAATCAGTTTCCATGTAGATTCTTGTTGGCCTCTGATAGATGTATATTCCTTCATGTGGACGAACAGGAGGTACTGTTTTCACACCATTAAGCTACAAAGAAGTGTAAAGATGTCAATATAAAGTAACAATTCTCAAACAAAATCTCCAAATGTAAATGTTTTAACAGTGTTATTATTAACATAAAAAATCTAAATGTTTCCAAAGCCATAATTGTTACTATAAATCATACAAATACATGCTTTAATGCTTTTATATTTGGTAATAGTGTCTCTGAGTTGGACAAAAATAAATCTTTACAAAATACTAAACAGGGTGTGTGTCAGGCTATAACAGAGGTGACAAAAAATGTATTGCAGTGTAACATACAGCTTGTAGCATGTAGTGTGAGGGATCATGTATAAATGAACAAATTCTGAAATAAGGGCAAGACTTCCTAAGATGTTGTTTAAGCTTATGATCTCTGCTTTTTACGTAGCTTTTTAACAGGCCTTCATTTAAAATTAAATGAATCTGTGTTGCTGCGATTGCACTAATCAGTTGGTCATATTTAAAGAGAATGCAATGCAATTTTAAGCAGGCCAATCAAGCCAACATTATCCAAGCAGGCCGACATTAAACTTGAATTATTTTCTAATCAACTTAGTGTTTGACCATATCACAGGTTCACTGGCAAGTGAAAACATTTTTCAACAATATGTAATATATTCAAACCCATAATCCCTATACAGTAAAACCTTGGATTGTGAGCATAATTCGTTCCAGAACCATGCTTATAATGCAAGGCACTTGTATATCAAAGCAAATTTCCCCATAAGTAATAATGGAAACTCAGATGATTCGTTCCACAACTATTTATTCATATAAAAATACAGTATGAAGAGTACTGTAAAAATAAAACAAATTAACCTGTACTTCAGGAGCTACAGAATATAAAAGAAAAGAGTGGTGGTTCACACTGCCATAACCTGAAAGTAGGCACGACTTTGCCAGGCAACTTCGAAGCAACTTCAGGGAAAAGCCTGTGTAATCTTCCTGTAATGTTGGATCCAAATCACATCAATTAACCACTTATCAACCGACTCACGCCGATATAAGTCGGCAAAGTGGCATGGTTGTGCAAAATTATGTACCCGTACGTAGCTCTGTCATTGGCAGCTAGCGGGCGCGTGCCCGCCGCGCCCCGCGGGAGTGTGCCCACGGGTCCTGCAGACTCGATGTCCACCAGTGGCCCGCGATTGTGGCACGGAGAGGCAAAACGGGGAGATGCCTATGTAAACAAGGCATTTCCCTGTTCTGCTTAGCAACATGACAGGGATCTACTGCTCCCAGTTATCGGGAGCAGTGATCTTTGTCATGTTCTAGTGAGCCCATCCCTCCTACAGTTAGAACACACTGAGAGAACACACTAAACCCCTTGATCGCCCCCTAGTGTTTAACCCCTTCCCTGCCAGTGCCATTTACACAGTAATCAGTGGATTTGTATAGCACTGATCGATGCATAAATGTCAATGGTTCCAAAATAGTGTCAAAAGTGTCCAATCTGTCCATCGCAATGTCGCAGTCATGATAAAAATCACAGATCGCCGCCATTACTAATAAAAAAAAAATTATAATAAAAATGACATAAATCTATCCCCTATTAGACACAATACCTTTTGAGCAAACCAATCAATATACGCCTATTGCAAAAAAAAAATAACCAAAAATATGTAGAAGAATGCATATTGGCCTAAACTGAGGAAGAAATTTGTTTTTTATATATTTTTTTGGGATATTTATTATAGCAAATATTAAAAAATATTGCTTTTTTTTCAAAATTGTCGCTCTTATAGCACAAAAAATAAAAACCGCAGAGGTGATCAACCACCACCAAAAGAAAGCTCAATTTGTGGGAAAAATGGACGTAAATTTTGTTTGGGTACAACGTTGCACGATCTCGCAATTGTCAGTTAAAGTGACGCAGTGCCGTATCGCAAAAAAGGGCTTGGTCAGAAAGGGGGTAAATCCTTCCGGGGCTGAAGTGGTTAAGATATGGATCTGACATTGATTGGTTGGTTAGAAGTCGCCTTGAAGTAGTACAGGAGCCTTTTGGAGCAACTTCAGTAGTGCTAATTAAGACAGCTTTCATTGACTAAAATTCAACTGGATTTCACATGTCACGCAACTTGGAGTCTCACAAGTTGGATCCCAAGTTGCGGCAATGGGAACTGAGCCTTATACTCAGTTGTGACGTGGCACTACTTGTATTGCAAAACCTCGCTCATTTATCAAGTTAAAATTTATTTTAAAAATTTGCTCGTCTTGAAAAAACATTCACAGACCAAGTTACTCGCGATCCAAGGTTTTATTTTATTAATGTTCCTCAGCAAGATGCTCCGAGCATATGTTATTAAATACCCTCCCTTTTGACAGCTAAAACCCTCAGCTCAGACTGACAGCTCAGATCCCCACTAATGATCATGAACCAATAAGAGTGTTTCCCAATTATGAGATAATTATGTCTGTTATGATATAGTGATTATATGCAAGCTAGAGGATTCATTGACAAAGAAAGTCCTAAACTTGCTGATGGCACTGCAGATGTCACTGCAGCCTGAAGGGGTGAAAACAATTACAGTTTTGAAAAAAAACATTAATTACAAAAAATTAAAACATGTTATTATTATTTGAGTTTTTGCTCATATATCAGACTATAAAAAAGTACAGGGTTTTTATTAAAATAGGATGACAAATAAAAGCAATATATTGCGAAAAAAATTATCACTATAATATATGATAATATATTGTTATTTAGGTGCAAATTAGTCATACAGTTACATTTTACATCCAAGTTAACTGAGCCCTGCTGATGCTGTTATATTTGGCCAAGGCATCAATGACCTTTGGTGAAGAAAGTGTTAAGTCTATCTATTATGGTTATGTACATGTTAATGTTGTAAGTAAACTCACCAATAGTTTTACACTTACCACTAGTATCCTGTTTTGTCTGAATAATATGACTTGATTGTAAACTTCAATTCGCAGCTCTTTTAATAAACTGAATTTACTGAATAAGAACATGGGCTCATTTTTGCCTTCAATGGTAAATGGCTCCATATAGTCAAATATAGAAGAAGAGGTCCGTGTCAACAAATAACTACTCTTGCCCTGGAAGTGATGGTTCAGGCCATCAAAGGTGCGATAATGTGGGTCACCCCCAATGGTACACCTAGAATAACCTGGAATAGGCATTTATAGTTAGATAATGCAGTAAATAATAAATCTTTTTAGGGAAATCACAATATGCAAATTTAACTAACACATATAAACCAATTATAAATTATCTATCACTGGTGTAGATTATGTAAATTATATCTGGTTAGCTACCTTTGATTTATTTACTTCACATTTTTGTAGATTTTTGCACTTGCATTGCATGTTATTTAATAAAACAGTTTATTTTGAACAAGAGGAACATTTTGAAACAATGTTAAAATATAGTTACAGTAACAAAACATAAAAGACTGCTGCAGTACTTAAAGGGTAACTCCACTTTCAAGAGAAAAAATATAGCAAACTAAAAAAAAAAAGAATATAGCATATATAACTGTGATTCAAGCCATAGCAGGCTCCACTCACTAAAAGAGATTGCATGTGGTATTTAGGTGTCCAGGCACATTTTTTCTAAATATCGCATGCAATCTTAAAACTGTCAATTCACTATGCAGTTCTACTGTATTTACAGCAAAACGCTTGGTAAATACTGCATGAAGAGGAGTTAAACTCAAATTACCGAAGGAAATAAATAATTAAATGCATGCAGTAATTAAGTAGTGGTCCAGGCATTTGGTATTTGAATGCAGCTGCAAGACTCATCCACCTTACCAACCGTTCAGTGTCCTCCTCGCCTCTCTGCCAATCCCTCCACTGGCTTCCACTCACCCAACAAATACAATTTGTACTACTAACAATAATTTACAAAGTCATCCATAAATCTGTCCCAACTGCATCACTACCCTGGTATCAAAATACCAACCAAGCCATTCTCTTCGGTCCTCCCAAGACCTCCTGCTTTCTAGCTCCCTTGTCACCTCCTCCCGTGCTTGCCTCCAGGATTTCTCCAAAGCTTCTCCCATCCTTTGGAACTCCCTACCCCAATATATGCAACTGTCCCCTAATCTACCCATCTTTAGACGATCCCTGAAAACCCTTCTCTTTAAAGAAGCCTATACTGCTTCTAACTAATACACTGTTTTACTTTCTCCATCAGCTCATCCCCACAGCTATTACCTTTTGTATCAATTGACCATCCCTCTTAGAGCCCTTTCACACTGGGGCGGTTTGCAGGCGCTATTGCGCTAATAATAGCGCCTGCAAACCGACCCGAAAGTACCGCTGCTTTGTATCCAGTGTGAAAGCCCCGAGGGCTTTCACACTGGAGCGGTATGCTAGCAGGATGGTCAAAAAAGTCCTGCTAGCACCATCTTCGGAGCGGTGAGGGAGCGGAGTGTATACCGCTCCTTCACCGCTCCTGCCCATTGAAATCAATGGCATTTTACCGCCGACGTCGCCCCAGCCCCAGTGTGAAAGGGGCCTTAGATTGTAAGCTCTGACGAGCAGGAAAAAAACAAGGAGAGAGGCGCCTCTAAGAGTAGCAGTTTGTGCTATTTTAATTAGCATACAGTTAATGCACTCACTTTTACACTTTTAGATGATGTATTATGAGCATGTCAGTCCCAACATGGATAAGTCCTGGTACCGCTCCTAATGACTGCTTCCTCATTCTGTGTCGCTCAAGCGCCGTCTATGAGAGTGTCGTAGATGGCGCCAGAGTGACACAAACTGAGGAAGCAGTCATTAGGAGCGGCACCTGGACTTATCCATGTTGGCACTGACATGCTCATAATACATCATCTAAATGTGAGTGCATAAACTGTATGCTAATTAAAGTGGTACAAACGTCTACTCTCAGAGGCACCTCTCTCCTTGTTTTGTCTCTGCAGTTCGGGCGTGGCCATGAAAATCCACTGGTATGATGTGAACCTAGAATTAGTATTGGCAAGGACCGAAACCAGGGTGCCCATATGTCATTGGGGGCTGGGAGTAGGTTCTCCCCGAGAAAACTGGAAGGGGACACTATCTGGTAGAGATGGGGCTGCACTGGTCTGGCCGAAGGCAGGGTCCCAAAAGAAGCTTGTGGTGTAAGTGCCCCTGGAGTGGCAGTCCAGGGATGCCATAAATCTCACTCTGAGTGAGGGTCACTTTGAGTTTACCGGCACCAAGGCCACTGCTCTACCACACTTTTTTCACAACTGCCTCTAGGGCTGAGCCTTTTGGCTAGGACCAGAGGATTTTTTATTCCTGGCAGGAATTTCTATTTGTTTATTTATTTCTTCTGTACAAAATTAGGTATAAAAAATGAGCACAGCTACAATTTATTGAGTGAAGATTCTCAACCCCTTTAGTAAATCAGTGCAATACAGAACCCAGTTAGTTGATGATATCATGCACACCTGAATGTCAGTTGATAAATCTTATGCTGCACACACTCACCTGTTGGTTTACAGTTGTATTTGCCATTTTTGCTTACACTGCAGATTCCAAAAGGACAGCTGAATGATTTGCATTGGATTACATTGCCCGCCTTACATTCACATTTCTGAGTGCAGTGAGGTGTAATCCAGGTTTCATCAATCTAAAAGGGCAATGAATATTCTATGTCAATCATCCAACAATGTTAAACACGTTTAACAATGAATATGTTATTGTGAGAATATATTTTACAACTTTTTTTTACAAAGAAACGTTTTAAAAAGGGTAAATTCATGACACTGATGTAACAGAACATTATGGGTCTATTGCTTCTAAAAAATTGTTCTCACAACTTTCACCCTGGATTTATACATTGCATGAATATTGTGTGAAAACATTTATAAATAACCTCATATAGGTCTTATAAAGAAGGAACAAAGCAGACGCTGTTTACCTTACGGACTCTCTGTTTTATTGTCTATGCCTGTGAAGTAAATAAAATTGGGTAACAGATTGCTTGGTCAAATCAGCAATTTTGACCATCTGCAATCTTCCTTCCATCTACCTAAAATCCAGGTAGGAGTTAATGGAGTGGCAAAATGGCACCCTAGGCAGATCTAAGGCACATCTAGGAGACTTTGGGACTTTTTTTGGATTTAGACTAAGGCTCTGTTCACACCTAGGCATTTTTGGGTGTTTTTCTGCTCTAAGCCTGAGCTCTAAAAACGCCCAACAAGACAAATCCCATTCATTTCAATGGCCCCTGTTCACATCTGAGCATTCTGTCACCTAAAGCAAAATGCCTGTCACTCAAAAAAAGTACAGGAGCTCTTTTTTTTGGCAGATTACAGGCAATTTTCATTCTTTTATATTGGTGACCTTTTGACCTGTGCAAAAATCACGGTAAAAATCATGCGATTTTAACTGTGTCAGACAAAACTCTAAACAACTATGCTGTTAACAGAGCCAAAGCTCAAAAATGAATGCACATTTTCAGGCATTTTGTGAGCTCTCTTTAAACTCTTTTTCCTTCACTCCGCTTCTCCATCCCTCATATTGTGTATATCACCCTTACTCCTGTCCTCTCCTTATTACTTCACTCATCAGCTCCTTATTATTCTGAATCCCAATGCTAACAAAACCTCCAGGGCACTGGGGCATGTCCCTTAATACAAATCATACATATTACCTCCCTCATCCTTTTGCTTCTCCTAACTTGTGCATATTTATCCCCAAATCCTGGGCCTTCTTCATGTCACTTTGAACACACCCCCTTCCCATCATCTGGCAGCAGCTGCAATGCACACAATCTAGTTTCTATTTCTCTTCTTCCAAGAACCAGCTTCCCCTTCTCATGTGCACTTTGGAATGCCTGTTCTGTTTGTATCAAACTCACCTCTGTTCATAACCTTTTTATCACTAGCTTCTTTAACCTACTTGCTTTTGCTGAAATCTGGCTTCAGCAGGTTGCCACTTTAACCTCCCTTCCATCCACTGGGTCTGTAAGAGTGGGTCCAGCGGTTTTACCACTCCCCCAAGTGTGAACAAACCCTAATAATCCAGCCAGTCACAATTCTCCCATCACCACCACACCAGCCACAGTGTTGCCAGACCAGTTTAGCCAAAATCAGTGGGGGGAGATTTACCTTACTGCTAGACTTTACTTTACTCTGGACTTTACTGGAGCACTCAGAATCTGGTGAATCTGTGCATGGTAGCCAATCAGCTTCTATCTTCTGTTTGTTCAATTAAGTTTTGACAATAAAGCCTGAAAGCTGATTGGTTTCTATGCAGAGCTGCACCAGGTTTTGCTCTCTCCAGTTTTAGTAAATCCTCTACAGTGTTCCTTATTGACCATGTTTCTGCCTGTTGCCTCTATGCTGACCATGTCTCTGTCCTTGCCTGAACTGCCCCATCTGCATGTCCGACTGACTATGTTTCTACAATACATCAGTCTGAACTTGCAAACAACTGCACTTTTGGAACCACGAGAACTTATTTTTTTCCTTTCCTTCTTTAGCCACCTGTACTTCCTGGACAATAAACATGCCATTCCTGGGGGCAGCCACTTACCAGAAGGCTAGGCTTGCTTGGCTTAAAGAAACTGAAAGTGCTGTAGGTGACACTGCACTAAGCTATATTCCCTATTCACTCATATAGGGGGTGATCATTGCAGTACATTTCTTTTGATAAAATTGGTTAATTTGTGAGAAACACAAGATACAATGGGGAGATTTAACTAATGCTGGTGGACACAGAATCTAGTGCAGCTGTGCATAGTAACCAATCAGCTTCCAAGTTTTATTGTCAAAGCTTAACTGAAGAAGCTGAAGTTAGACGCTGAATAATTACTATGCACAGTTGAGCCAGCTTCTGTGTACACCAGTTTTAGTAAATTTCCCCCAATATGTGGTACATAATCATTCCAGGCACTTAAAAAAATCTCGCAGATGTGGTATCACCATACTCAGAAGGAGTGTTTTTGAGTCATTTTGGGGATATTTGTACTGTACTGTCCTAGAATTTTAGGGCCTCAAGAAATGAGATACTCAGCACATCAGGACTGATCAATTTTCGAATATACAGTATATACCATTATCTGTGGACTCTATAACTTTCACACAGACTAAATAATATACAATGATCAGGGTTATTTTTTACTAAAGAAATGTATCCGAATACATTTTGGACAAAATTTATTTACAAAATTTTATAAGAGAAAGTAAGAAAAACATATTTTTATCAAAATGTTCCATGTTTTTTAGTTTATATAGCAAAAAAAAAAAAAAGTGGTAATGAAATACTACCAAAAGCTCTATCTGTTTAAATAAAAATAATAATAATTTGGGTACAGTGTTGAATGACAGTAATTGTCATTCAAAGTGTGAGAGTGCTAAAAATGTAAAAATGGCTTGAGCAGGAAGGGGGTGAAAGTGTCCAGTATTGAAATTCCTAAAGAGAATCTCTTCCTTCAGGAAAAAAGCATCAGACACAATCCAATGAGATTATTCTTGGGGCTCCTTCACTCCAGTGTGCAGCAGTAACATGTGTTACATGCATTGGTGCAATGTGGTTCCATACATTCTGGATGGCATCCCAACGCATCTTCCCAGTGCACCACAATGCACAGTAATACATTGCCATGTGTTGTGATGCATTGTACTGTCAAACATGCTGTGGGAGCAATTTTTTAGCCCGTTGGGATGCATTAAGCAGCCTATGTAAGATACCAGGCTATCTTCACGCAACACAAAGTTAAAGCATGACATAATATTTGTGCAGTCTGTGCAGCTGCACAAAGGCACTCAGGGACCTAAGAGCCCATAAGATGTGGGTCAAATAAGAACTTTGACTCCCTCCTGCTGTTACATAGACCTGGACATAACTCACTTCTAGCTAGCTGTCAATCAATATACAATGAAAAATGGGTACATTTATTAAGTAGTGAATTTGATATTCACCAAATCTACTCTTCAGATGTTTGTTCCTGGTCCATACATTTTAAATACAGTGATTCATTCACCTGCAGTGAATGTTTATTGAATGTCACATTCATTGCTTTATAAATATGCCTCTTGGAATTTTTCCTTGACCAGTAGTTAAATGGGGGGCCCATACATGATCTTACACATGAGGCCATTGGTACTTGGCAGTGCCGTTCCAGGCTGAAGTGTAGAGCCCCATTGGCCCTTAGGATAGTAGGAATGCACTGGGATGAATAACTCACCCAGTGAGCAATGAACATTTATACATAAAACTTGTGTTCTCACCATAAACGATCCTAGTGTGGGTGTATACATGTGAAATTCTCAGTCAAAGTACCCCTATGATTAAGCCCCAGTGGGCAGGGCAAAAAATATCAGGGGGTGTGGCATGAGGAGCAGCATTGACTGAGGCTTTTATATGTTTACATCCATACTAGGATCGGATATGTTGAACAGCGGTTTTATGTTTAAATGATCTCGTACATGGGCCTTTTGGTGACTCTAGCTGCCATTGTCTGTGACTATACATTTTACTAGTGGCTGCAAACATTTATTTATGGCTGTTGGTTAAACATTTTCAATCGATAGATGTATGACATATATAAATAATATGTCTTTCATACATTTTTTAGAAAAAAAAATGTTTTCAACAATATCTATTATATCAAATAATATAATCATTATATGGTACTCACATTGTAATAGTTATCATCGGAATCTCTGCATCCACATGACTTAAGTGGAACACACTGGTCACCACTAAGCACATATCCATCATCACAAACACAACCCTCCAAACATGCAGTTGGCTTATCACACATATCAGGGGCGTAGATGTTATTGCAGGTAGATGGACAAAGAGACGCACAGTCTGTGTACTTGCTATGTCTTGGACATGAGAGGGCTGCAAAGAAAAAATAAATAATTTTGCAAAAATGCACATAAATCTATATACATAACATAAAAGAATAAAATCAGGCTATTTGACTTTTAAACCTTTTTAAAACTTAAAGGTAAATCCACTACTGAGCCCTTGACTGAAACATTTATTTATGGGCATATATTTACACAATAGACTCAAGTAGAAAGATCTTAAGCTTAAGCCCACCAAATATATGATTAAATAAGCCCACCACCCTTAATCCATTGCTGAAATATCAGTTTGGGATAGAGTGACCCTATAATTCTGAAATTAGGTCAATGCACTAGTATTTTTTTTTTGCATTTTTTGCTAAGGGGAATTCCTGTTTACCTTTAATGAAAATTAGCTTTCAAGACACACGGATTTTATGTTTCCAATGAACACGTAATAGTTAAACTATAAATAAACCATTTAGCCCATTGTGATGTGTTAAGCAACCTATTTTAAATAACATAGTGGTGGTGGTGGTGGTGGGGGGTATAACCACTGTCAGAGCTGCTGTCTATGTTCCTGTTAGGAAGATTAACTCTCTCTAATTGTCTTGCTCATTATTGTCACCAGGAATAAAATTGAAAAAAAAAAACTTTGACTTTCTACCGGAACAAGAATGAAGGGGGAAATGTCCAATGCAGACACTTATTTTAATTTTACTGTCTAAGAATGAATATCCCTCAAAAATTGAATATATATTCTTTTACATCTAGTTTATTTTACAAGACAGAAAGTGTAGCAAAATCCACCTAATGAGACATAGATGGCAAAAAATAACATTTGTAACCCTCTTCTACTCTATCCAAAAAAAAAAAAAAAGTTTAGCTTTGGTTATATTTAAGGGAGACTTAACTAACTGAACTGAGATGCATGAAAACCCTAAATTCTGGAGTGAGATGGATTAATTATTTTTTGGGCATGCTGCATACTAAACTATGCCCCTATAAGCTTACAGGATTAGTTCACCTTTTTTTAAAAAAAATGTGAACTGACTACTAAGTCCATGTGAGGACAAAGGGTGTCTGGGGTTAATTCACATTTTTTCTGTAAAGGTGAACTAGCACTTTTAGGAAATGTTAACACTTACAGTACAGTCAAACTTTGCAGTAAAATAATTGCTATTTTTTTCCTCCTTCTTTCTACCTGCTTATTTTCTTAAGAACTTACGGCAGAATAATGGACTTCTCCATGTAATCTTTGCTCCTTGTGTTCTGCAAGCATCTACATAGGCTTGGAATATAGCACACATTGTAGAGATCATGCCATTATATCTGCACATGTCATATACACAAGACTGAATAAAGAGCTGTGGATCAACTAGGTGATGACAAGGTTTGAATGTGTCTGACAGAAGTGCATTGCACTGAATATCTATAGATGGTCTCTGAGCTGCAGTACATGGTGGGCTAAGATCCAGTCTGTCATCATCCAAGCACCTGCCAAAAAAAAAAAGTATTTAAAATACTAAAGAACCACCAAAATAGTATAGTATATGAGGTTAAAGGTGAGACTACTACTGTTGAATCCATAAAGCTTTGTCCTTATCTGATTATTACAATCCATTTCTAATGACATTATTTCAGTTTCCCTTCTCCCCAAAACTCCATGTCAAAGGCAGCTAGCTGTACCTGTCAGTGGGGTATAATTTTTAAAATGATATAGGAATTGTTTTCCAGATTTTATTGATGTGGTAGGATAGTAGTTCTCTAAGTGCCAGCTTCATCTGGATTTCTATTAGTTCTCCCTTGTTCATTTAATTATTAATTGTGGTCTGCAATATGTCGTGTCCAGCAAACTAACCGCTGTTCCTTTATGTCTTTATTTTGTATGTACAGTAGTCAAGAGCTGTTTTCTGGCTCCTATTATTAGGGATAGCACATGTGTTTGAATCCAACCAAATAACTAAATATCATCTAAATACAAGAGTTGTGTGTATTCTTCTTTGAATCCCGAAGTGCTTTGTATTTTTAGTCCAAATCTGTGCAGTAATCCAGTGTAAAACTTTTTCTCTCTGCAGGAGTTTACTGCAATAAAGACCATTTACTTCTAATCTCTCTCTCTGACTGGTCTTCTCCCTGTCTCCTCCTGTAGTTTTCTGCACACTGCCTGTATTTGGTGGGGCCTTCTGATGTCACTGTTACTTTTACAAGATAATTCCTGTGTTTACAAAGGTATTTGGTGCACACAAAGTGGATTTATGTAATATGTGGCTACTGAGGAATATACAGTATTTAAAAAAAAGTTTTTGTGTCTGGCGTTCAGTTCAGAACCTTACCCTTTTAACTCTCAACATGGCAATCTTGATTTAAAATTTAAAATTTAAAATTTAATTTGTGGCATTACAATTCAATATCAAAGCGATTTTGAGTTATTAAATGAGATGAAATAGAATGTTTTACATTCTTATTTGGACCAAACTTAATTTAGGGTAAAGTGAGGAAGGTTTAAATCCTTCGTCAAGCTTAAATTGTTTACTGTGTCCCACCAGAATAATTAATTTTTTCGGATTTCCTGTCCAATTATCACTCTTTTTCTCGGACAGGAAGTGATAGCTCCCTAAACTGGACACAGTCAGCAATAAAAAACCTGGGAAAACTTCTAACTCTTCCACATTATTAAAAAAAAAAAAAAGTGTATTAAGTACAATCACTACCTTAAGCACATTAGGTAAGGAAAAATATCCCCAGTTGGAAGCAGAAATTAATAAAACTTGACAGAATGTTTAACCCTTCCCAACTATAACCATTTTTTCAATCAACTCATGTCTTAGAATTCAAATTACTTTGCATCGCTATCTTCTGTCTTCCAGCTGTTTCCAAATGCAGTTACATTATCTGCCTGAAGTAAGTTCGGCATGAGGTATTCATCGTCGTTTTGGTTGTTGAAATTTCCACACATACCACACACCTATAGAAAACAATTACATACAAATCAGCAATGTTCTTATTTTAATAGTGTGATCAGTACAACTCTTTTAGACAGTAACCATGTTATATTAATATATCTAATAATAATGAAAGACAATACAATTTGGTAAACATATCCACAGTTAATGATCCTTTTAATCAAATATATTAATTACAGACATTTATGTAGCACCAAACATTCACAGCAGCCCCTGCCCTGAAGGATCTTACAAAGTAAGGTTCCCATCTCACACACAACTGAACTGAGGATCCCAACACTGCAAGGCAGAAGGGCTAACCACTAAGCCACTAGGCTACCCACTTTTATAACATTTCAGTGATGATTGTTTAGAGTTATAGATGAACCTACTTCTGACAATGCAACCAATTGTGTTTTTGTCAAGCCTTCTGCCGGTCAGATATCTGCAGATTTTTTTTGTTTGTTTGTTTAAGTATAAAAACATTCTCCTCTCTGCTGTCCTTTGGCCCCACTACCAGTTCACTAATGCACTTCAGTTGTAAATTTTTTTTCTAACTTCATGTATTCATTCTGTGCTCATCTGTGGATGGGTTTCCATGCTGTCATTCATATGTATGTTAATTACTCACTCAAGACCTCAGAAGGCCTCACTGAATTAGAATTAAACACCAATAGTGAACTAATAACTAGAACTCATAAATTTACAAAATGACTTTCCTTCATCACGTTCAAACTTTCTAGAATTACCTGGGAAGGAGACCATCATAATATGCAATTTTCACTGTGCTTTATTGAAATGTGATAGGATAATAGACTATATAATCCTAATCTGTTTTTATCTAATTACCCATCTTGTATAGTCCATGTGATGGGGTAGCAAACTTAGAAAAAAAACTTATTTATTTGAGTGTGCAATCGGTATTAGTTACATCAAACAATATTACTGGTTCTCTGGTGACAGTTTTCAGCAGTCAGATTTTTTTTCTTGCTGTCATAAATTGGTTGAGGTGTATTACAGCCTGGTGAGAAGAGGTTATGCTTTAGATGTTCTACATGTCATATATGCTCTACTGGGAAGTATGGTTAATGGAGAACGTAATGTATTATTGACTATTGTCCAAAAATATATTTCTACATGCGCACTAATGTGAAGGACAAAAACAAAAATACATTGACTGCTGACCTTTCCAAAGTATGATGTAGGTAGCACGATCTCCAAGTGGTGATTACCATCAAACTTTACTATCATTCCAAAGTCAGTGGTCACCACAGTATACAGGCCCACAGTGGCAATAGAGACCCCTGCCGATTGTCCAGACCACGGTGTATAGATGAGTGTATCCCCCACCTAATTGTAAAGAAAACAGGTGACAGATAATGATACCACAGAACTTCTTGCACTAAATTCATATGCAACTAATTTAGTCATCCTTTAATGTCATCTTGCAAAGGGCTTTCTTTATACTGCAGTAGCTGCAAGCAGTATAAACAGCATTACACCAACTGTATGCATATACTGTACACCAGGGATCCTCAAACTACGGCCCTCCAGCTGTTGCAGAACTACACATCCCATGAGGCATTGTAAAACTCTGACATTCACAGATATGAATAGGCATGATGGGAATTGAAGTTCATGAACAACTGGAGGGCCGTAGTTTGAAGACCCCTGCTGTACACTATGAAGCTTGCAACAAAAAAAAATGTGGGAAAATTTAGGCTATATGACAATCACGTGGTATTATATGAAGTCACCTTGTATTTAGTCTTACCAAAGTTCTCCTATCCCTCTGCAGTGTAATATGGATGCCATAAATGTCAATATAAACTTCTTTGAGATATGTTGCAGCTCGTTGCCCTCGGTCCTCTGTTTTGCCTTTGATAGTGAAAGGGATGATGCTTCTCTTGTCACAGACATCCACCAGAATGTAAGTACATGTTCCCATAAAAGTATGCATGACCTTATCAAATGTGTAGAAGTGGGGATCTCCAGAGACATGGCAAGCTGCAATTCCTGCAGTAAAAACAATATGGGATATTTATAAACAACACGGTCAACAATTCACCTGACATTTGCTGAAAAATCTTCTTTGGGCAATATTCACCCTAATACTTATTAATCAGATTCTTTTTATTTTTAGATGCAAACATTACAACAATACAATTAAATTATCTAAAC
Source organism: Lithobates clamitans (assembly GCA_037952925.1). NCBI lineage: Eukaryota > Metazoa > Chordata > Amphibia > Anura > Ranidae > Lithobates > Lithobates clamitans. The sequence goes on from JBBGZY010000160.1 coordinate 2,220,578, forward strand.
AAAATCACATAAACGAAACATAACAGGAGAAAAAAAAAGATAAAACCTCCCCCACCCCCTGCCCCCACCTTATTTTTTGGTGTATAAGAAAGAAAAAGAAAAAAAAAAAGAAAAAACCTTTAATGCTTAGAAACACTGAAGGTGGTCACAAAATACAGCCTTCACAGAAAAAAAGAAAAACCAAAAACATACATATTTACCCACGAATACCTATAGTATGATGGTCACCTACAATATCTGATATTACAGTATACATAATACAGATTTGTCTATACCGATGCCAGGGACATAGACTCAAGCCACTTTGACCAGATAGCATCAAACTATTCATGGCGTTCCTTAAAATATATGTATGTTTTTCAAATATCATAATCCTATTAAAATCTGAAATCCAGTCAGATACAGTCAGCGGATGGGGAGAAGTCAACTTAAGGGTAATCTGTCTGTGGACAACAAAGAGTGCTCGCAGACAGATTCACCCTAATACTAAACAAAAATTAGAGGACATTAGCAAAAAAATTTCTGACATTTACTGTAACACTTACCTTATGTTTATTAGGCTGAATATTAAATTCCCTGCAGATTTACCAGATGTTTTCCCAACCTCCTGAACTGGTTTTAGGGACTAATACAAATTATGGGCTGTGATGTCACCAGTTACAGCTTTCACTAAAACATCCCCTAACATTTACCTGAACAAATACTGTAACATCTAATGTAACCCTTTAAATGAGCCCTTAAAGCGGCTATAACCCTATTTTTTTTTTCATCCTGTTCTATTAAAGCATGAATAACAGCACAGTGCATGTGCTGTGTAATTTGTCCCTTTCTATAATCTAAAATATCCGGTTGATCCTGCCTGGTGCTACGCTCCCCTCTGTAAACTAACCACGTTTATCATGATACCGTGGTCAGTTTACGTGCCTTCATCAGCCCGCTGTCTCTCCTCCTTCCTCCCTGCCTGTTAGCTAGTCTCAGTGCCGATCTGCTCCCCGCCCCTCCCCTCCTGCTGCTGTAATACTAAATCCTGCTAAAAATTGTATTTTTTCGTCATATCTACCTGTACAATCCTTTTCTTTGAGTACATCATAGGACACAGAGTTAGGCTAATATTCATTACCTGCTGGGTTATACTTCATCTCCAGGTGAATGGACACTGGTAGACCAAATGTCTTTAGACAGGAAGTGATCCCCTATGTAACCCCTCCCATACAGGAAGTACTTCAGTTTTGTAGCAAGTACTGAATCCTCAAATAGAGGGGAGGGACCTCTGTGTCCCATGATGTACTCAAAGAAAAGGATTTTACAGGTAAGTATGAAGAAACAATCCTATTTTCTTTTTCATACTTCATGGGACACAGAGTAAGACTAATATTCATTACCTGCTGGGACATCCCAGAGCAATAGCCTTGAGGGGAGGGAGACACCCTGCCAAACAATAGCCATCAGACTCTATACGGCAGCCCGCAGTACAAATCCTCTGCTGCTCGAACCTCCACTTGATAACATTTTGTGAACGTATGCACCGAAGACCAGGTAGCAGCCTTACTAATCTGAGACATAGATACCTGATGGGGAAAAGCCCAGAAAGTTTCTACACCCCTGGTAGAATGAGCTCTCACCCTAAAGGGAGGAGCTTTACATTTCAGACCATAGGCCTGAATGACCAATTGAAGGACCCAATTGGCAATGGAAGCTTTGGAAGCTGCCCGCCCCTTCTTGGGTCCCTTTGGTAAAACAAAAAAGGAGTCTGATCCTCGGATCTCCACAGATCTAGACAAATAAACCTTGACTGCCCGAAGAACGTCCAAAAAATGCAGTCGTCTCTCTTCCGCCGACCTAGGGCAAAATAATGTCTTAATTTAAATGAAAGACCGACACCACTTTTGGCAAAAAGGATAGAACAGGTAGTAACACAACCCTATTGTGGTGAAGGATTAAGTATGGTTCCCTGCATTAAAGGGCCACCAACTCCAACACCCTTCTAGTCGAGGTGATAGCCATCAGGAAGGCTAGCTTGCGTGACAGCAAGTTTAATTGAATTTCCTTGATAGGTTCAAATGGTTGTTTCTGTAACACAGACAGCACCAAGTTCAAGTCCCAAGGACACATAGGTGACCTAATGGGGGGAATCAAGCAAGTTGCACCCTGCATAAAGGACCAGTGAATGGGAGGCTAAAGGCCTTTGGAAGAATACTGATAGGGCCAAAACTTGACCTCTGATTGTACTCAAAGCCAATTTGATTTCCACAGCTGATTGTAGAAAAGAGAGAATTCTCCCAATCACATATTTCCAAGAATGCCATTTTTTGGCTTTACACCAAGCAATATAAGTCTTCCAGACCTTATGATAGATCTTCCTAGTCATAACTTTTCTAGCATTCACTAGGGTAGACACCACTGGTCCCGAGATGCCATTGACCTTTAACACCCTGGCTTCAGTAGCCATGCCATCAAATTTAGAGACTGTAAATAGGGGTGGAATATAGGACCTTGAGACAGTAGATCAGGCTGTGGAAGTGTCCATGGCCCATCTATTTTTAGTCTCACAATCTCCGGGAACCAGGGCCTTCTGGGCCAGGCTGGTGCCACCAGAATGAGTGGAACTCCCTCTCTCCGAATCCTGCGCAACAAATATGGAAGGAGAGGGATCAGAGGGAGAGCATAAACCAGGGAGTACTGACTCCATGGAACTACCAGAGCCTCTGCTCCGATTGCCAGAGGATCTCTTGTTCGGGACACAAACTGCTGTAGCTTGTTGTTGAGCCTGGATGCCAGTAGGTCGACCTCTGGCCATCGCCAATGTTTGCACATTTCCTGGAACACTCCTGAGTGTAGATACAATTCCCCCGGGCAGATTTTCTGGCAGTTGAGAAAATCTGCCTTCCAGTTCTCTACTCCCGGGATATGGACAGCTGATAGAATCAGCACCTGTCCCTCTGCCCAGGGTAGTATGTGGTTTACCTCCTTCAGAGCTGAATGACTCCTGGTACCGCCCTGGTGGTTTACATAGGCCACTGCAGTGGCATTGTCGGACTGAGCCCTGATAGGGCAGTCCTGAAGCTTAAAACATCCATGACCGTAGGGCCAGTGGTACTGCCCTTAATTCCAGGATGTCGATGGGCAGGATCTGTTCTGTCCTTGACCATTTCCCCTGAGCTGTGAGCCCCACTAGAGTCGCTCCCCAGCCTGAGAGACTGGCATCTGTAGTCAGTACTCTCCAAGTTAGCGTGAGGAAGGATCTTCCCTTTCGTAGGTTCTGATCCTGCAACCACCAGTTTAGGCTTAAGCCTGCCTGAGGAGATAAGAACATTGGATAATCCAGGACTTGTACTCTCCTGTTCCAAGCCAACAAGATGTCTTGTTGTAGAGGCCTGGAACGGAACTGGGCATAGGGCACTGCCTCGAAAGAGGATACCATCCTCCTTAGAAGACTCATACAGAGCCGAATGGAGGGTTGTCTGGTGCCCCTTATCTGACACACCTGATTGTTCAGGGCAATGATCCTTGCGGGAGGCAAGAATACTCTTGCTTGGACCATATCTAGGATCAGACATAAATACTTTAGACTTTGAGCTGGTCTCAAGGTTGACTTTTCAGTATTTATGATTCAGCCTAAGCTTTCCAAATATCGCACTGTGCATGTTATGCTCTGTTCTAGAGCCTGTAGTGAGCTATCTCTGAGCAGGAGGTCGTCCAGAAACCCGAGCACCAGGATCCCTTGGGTCCTTAAAAGACCCAGTACTGGTGCTAGGACCTTTGTGAATACTTTGGGAGCTGTAGCAAGCCCGAAGGGTAGATCCACAAACTGAAAATTACGTTTCTCTACTACAAATCACAGGAACCTCTGATGAGGCTGAAAGATAGGTATGTGTAAATACGCATCCTTTATATCAATGGAGGCTAGAAAGTCTCCCATCTGGAGTGAGGTTACTACTGAGCGGACAGACTCCATCCAAAAGGACTGGATCAGTAGATACTGGTTCAGGGATCTTAGGTCCAACTAGGCCTTGTGTCCCCGTTTGGTTTTTGAACAGTAAATAGGTTTGCATAAAACCCCGCGCCCCTTTCGGGTACAGGAACCTCTGCAATCACTCCTTGATGCACCAGATGATGTAGTGCCTGAAGCAATAAGTCTCTTTTGGGAGGATCTGAGGGGACGCTGGATCTTAAAAACCTCTGAGGGGGAACCCCCCACAAACTCCAGCTTGTAACTGCGGGTTATAGTTGAGGTGACCACTCATCCTGAACTATTGTTCTCCAAATGTGCAGCAGCCTTCCCCCCACCCAATGGAGTGGGGGGGTCCCCTCAAAAGGAGTGCTTGGTGCTGGGTTTAGAAGAATTTTGGACCCGGGGCTTTTTCTGGCCCTGGCCTTGTGGCTTGCCCCTGGTCCTAGCACTCTGTTGGTGGCGGAACTGCCTTGGCCCTGAGACATTTGAGGAAGCAGTCCCTGAGGTTTTAAAACGAGGGACACCTGGTGCTTTTCTTCACAGGAAGTAGAGAACTGTTACCTCCGGAAATCTTTTGGATATATTATAATCACTAAATAAACGTTCCCCATGAAAGAGGAAACTTGCCAATAACTTTTTTACAAAGAAGCTTGGCTGACCAGTTCTTAAGCCACAAAAGTCTGCGCATATGTACAGACAAGAGAGCCAAATGAGAAACCTGCTGTATTGAATCCTTTAAGGCATCAACAGCAAAACACAGCGCTTGAGGAATATCTGCATTATTTTCAGGCAGATCATCCTCCTGGTTAGGCCTGTCAGGCCATCTGATCTGATTCTTTATGGACTGGCAGATACCAATTGCTGCAACAGCTGGCTGAATAGCTGAACTGGCCAAAGAAAAGCAAGCCTTTAATAATGACTCCAATTTCTTGTCAACAGGGTCTTTCAAGCCCTGCGCGTTATCTACCAGACAAGTCAAGTTCTTGTTTAAGGAAGAGACTGCTGTATCTACGGCTGGCATGCTCCACTTCTTAACAAACTTTTAATCCATGGAATATAAAAGGGAAAATCTCTTAGGAGGAACAAAAATCCTGTCAGGATGTTCCTGATCAGCATACACCGCCTGTTCCAACAGAGGGTGTAAAGGGAAAGCCTGTGTGGCCTGAAGAGGCCTCAGGGATCCCAAGGATCTCTAGGGATACGACTAGGTTCATCGGGAACTACTAATAACATAGGTGTGCCCTTCCCTGTAGTTTTAGTCCCGCTCCTCTTTTTTGAAGACATTTACTAGCCACAAAAGGAGAGTACCTGGGTGTAGTATTAACACACCTCAGAAGGGAGACCCTTTAATAGGGCTCACCAAGCCCCTATGCAACAATCCTGCTAAGCACCTTTAGCCTGCCAAGCAACACCTGGTGACTCTTGTGACCCGGGTAAGGAGAAATGAACCGCTGCAAGTGTCTGGTTCAGAGCCTGCTCTGTGTCCCACAGCTGCCTTCTGGAAGCACTGCATGCTTGGCATACACAGCTTAAATAAGCTGGCTGTGAGCCGGATCATTCTGCGCATGCATCCGCACGCACGTGCAAGGTCCCAGAGAATGGGCGTGGCCGTATTCGCACGTGCAAGGTCCCAGAGAATGGGCGTGGCCGTATTCGCATATGACGTGTATCTTCGTGTACCCAGATAAAGGCTACAGCGCATGTGCGGCGAAGCCACGTGCACCATGGCCGCCAAACAAACAAACTGCTGAGCCCAGTGGTGCTTTTGCAAATGCATGTGCACCATGGCAAACCAAGGCAAAATGGTGCATTGTCATGCACAATTATACAGGTAAAAAACAGCCAGACACAAGCAAAAAAGGTACACTTTGCAAACACCCACAGCTAGCCCAAAAACTCCCACGTATGGTCACCGCACACAGGTGCCCAGCCTCTAGCTAGCTTGACTGATTGTGACAATCACTGGGACACCCCACAATAATAATAAAGAGGTTTTACTTAACCTTCCAGGAGGAGGGCAGCTTAGAAACTAAGAGACCAATCTTCACCCTTCATGGCGGGTTCCTGTCACTTGAGGACCTTCAAGGACTGGGTACCCTTTTCATGTTTAGGGTCTACTCCCTTGGACCTGTACAGCACCCTGCAGGAATGCCTTAGAGCAATAGTGTCCAGGATTCCACTTTGCAGAGTCCAGCCGATGGAGGCCGCATTACGGGCAAAACCTCGCAGGATCTTGAGTCTTCTTTGCGAGGCTCGGGTACCATTTATCTAAGCATGTAAAGCCTGTGTCAAATGGATTTGATTTGTCAATCCCTTGATTAGTTTAAGAACTGTTTGTGGGACTAGAGACCTGGAGCTCAGAGAGCTCAAACAACCGTGCCATCCACCTTGCAGACACTGGTAAAAAACTGAAGTACTTCCTGTATGGGAGGGGTTATATAGGGGATCACTTCCTGTCTAAAGACCTTTGGTCTACCAGTGTCCATTCACCTGGAGATGAAGTATAACCCAGCAGGCAATGAACATTAGCCTAACTCTGTGTCCCATTAACTATGAAAAAGAAATAATTTTGTTTTATTCCTAGAATCCCCTGTGTTAGATTAAGGTATGTTCCCCAGTGTATATGCTTTATAAAAAATATGCAGCTTCACCGTGACTGCCCGCTGCTCTCCTCCTCTCCTCCCGGCTGATGTCAGTGGGAGATTCTCAGCCTCTCCTGCTGTAGTTCTCAGATTGAGGGAGGCAGTCACGTGAGTGCCGAGCGGCGCTCTGAAAAAGGGTATGAAGCTGCATGTTTTTTAAAAAGCACATACACTGGGGAACATAGCTTAATCTGACACAGGGGATTTTAGGAATAAGACAAAGTGGCTTTTTAAGTGCAACCACTTAAATGCTTAACTGCTCTCCACATTAAACCGTTATCGCTCAACTTGCCTTTTGAAAAATGATTCTTACTTCCAACCCTGTGTTTATTGTGATCCTTTATTATTTAATCTCTGACAGAATGTATGCAGGTACTGTAAAACACCAAAGCCACACAATCCCAAGATCTCATCTGACACGCGCGCGCTCTCTCTCTCTCTCTCTCTCTCTCTCTCTCTCTCTCTCTCTCTCTCTCTCTCTCTGTCTCCCTCTTTTTCTTTCTCTCAACATATTAGATAATAGAATACAAACCAGAGGAATGACAGCCTAGCACTCCATCCTCCACCTTGCATTGATCTTGTGAACCACACTGCCATTCTGCGCATGTGATGGTGTTATCGCTATTGCATGTACAGCGCTGGGTGCAGTTTTCATAAGTGAACCAACTTTCACCAAGCTGAAAGCAGAAAGAAAGCAAGTGATTATTAAAAAAAAAATGTTATTTTCCATTTTGTTTGCAGATACACTGCAGTTTGTCAAACAGATATGCCAAATTCTGTCAATTAAAAAAATTGTTTTCAGAAAACTTTACTTTTATTTTTCTGGAACCTTATTGTTACTTTTTTTGACAACGCAAAACTTATCATCAGTTCTTCAGTTACATTCTAACAATTTGAAGGTATGATTGATTTTTAAGCTTAAGTAGTGGGTGAAGGAAAATGCAGGCTCACATGTACTAAGGACCTCACCAAGGCACATCATGATGGTAAGAAGAAGATACTCATTATTTTTATTTTGAAAGGATGAAAATATTACAAAGTTTCAGAGAGTTTCAGTTCCTTTTACAGGGATTCCATGACCTATTTGTTTGCCCTCCTACATCTAATTGCTACCAATTAGAAGTCAGCTAATGTAGAAGAGTAAATGGTAGCTATAGAGGTGAATCTAATGTCAATGATGCATATTCTATCTAGCCTTATAAACACAAGTCACAGTGGTGAATGTTTTGTATATGACTTAACATTTTTCCAGGGATTAAGTGACCAATCAACAATTACTTTCATGTCTTATCGATAATTTATTTTACACTAAGCTAAAACATAAAAATGAAACACTATTACTTATACTTAACATTCAGTTCAGGGGGGCGTGGCCTGACACTGCATGGAGTAGGACGTGTGGACCCTGAGCTCCGTCCATTACTCCTGTAATATCATTAATCCTGGACCTATTCACTGACCAACTGGCTGGACTGCCTCTCTAGGACACCTGGGACAGCTGCCCCTGACTCCTGAAAGAAGAGGACGCACGGCGGCCCGAACGGAGCGGCGATCTCCCGCTCGGCGGGTGGAAAACTAATTGAGACCGCGGCTTCGGCCTACAACCGGAGGCCGCGGCCATCTTGGTACACCTTACTCTCGGCCCTGCTTGGATCCAGCCACACAACGCAGGTACCTGGCTGCTAGATAACTCCCTGAAGGAGCTGCACTGAGCTCATCCCTCCTCCTCCTAGCCTGCTCACCCACCTGAGGCCCAGAGAGACTGACACTCACAAACGGCCTGGCTGGCGGCCTGGGCCTACATGTGCTGACCGGCGGCCATCTTGGCACACCTGCCCCCTATACCTGTGCAGTACACATAGACTGCAGCCCTGCTATCCCCCTGTAAGGGCGGCTTATCCTGAGGACGTGGCCTGACAGAGGAATAGGACGCATTCCTGAGAAGATCTGCCCATTACTGCTGACTTTACCTTATCCTGTACCCGCAGACCCCTCTAAACAAGCCTAGTAGCTTTCCTTTTGTGACCGCTGCAGAACCCAATCAGGATGTCTCCCACAAAGGCTCAGAAAGCAGCGACGGCGGCAAAACTAGCTCAGTACCGCCGGCAGGAAGAAGAGGAGATGGAGGAAAATGACACAGCGGAAAAGCCTGAGGAGGAACGCCCGGCGGGAGATACGGATCGGCTTCTCGAGGCAATCACATTCTGCAGAACTTCACTAACGGCCCAGATAGAGGAGGTAAAGGTAGATATATCTCTGATCCGGCAAGATTTACATAAACTCCGAGACCGGGTTAAAACTACAGAAAACCGAATCAGCAATGTGGAAGACGCCATCCCGCCCCTGCAAGAGGGGACAGAACGTATACAGCGCCAAATCCAGCAACTGTTCTCCAAGCAAGACGAAATGGAGAACAGACTGAGGAGATGCAACCTGCGATTAATCGGCCTCCCTGAAGGCGCTGAGGGAAAGGACCCCACCACGTTCCTGGAGCAGCTACTTATCACACACTATGGCAGAGAGGCTTTCTCCCCAATGCTAGCTGTGGAAAGGGCCCACCGAATGCCTGCCAGACCGCCTCCGCAGGGAGCACCCCCGCGCACTTTTATAGCCAAGCTCCTTAATTATAAGGATCGGGATGCGGCCCTGAGAATGGCGCGAGAAAAAGGCAACATTCAGCTAGGGAACAGTAAAATCGCCATATTCCCTGACTTCTCAACAGAAGTACAACGCCGCAGACAAGGGTTCACAGAAGCCAAACGCAGGCTGAGATCAAAGCAAATTAAATATGCCATGTTATTTCCAGCCCGACTCCGAGTAGAGCAAGATGGCAGAGTTCACTTTTTTGAGGACCCCGAGGAGGTGATAACCTGGCTGGAACGCCAAGGGGCACCGGAGAGAGCAGACTGATACCGCTGTAAGTACTTTTTTGCTACCACTTACCACAATCAATACAGCATACAACTCCTGACACTTATTGCAGACCTGATTAGAAATTAACAGATATGCGCTGTGCACTGAAGTGGACATATACAGATCAAACTGCTAGATTTAAATATTCTTTGCACTAGCCCATTTATTCGCTCAGTGAGCCAGATGGAAGACCCGCCAAGGAACTGTGAGTTGTATCCTTACCACGAGAGTCAAGTTTAGCCAAACAGTCAACAAGCTGATTTTTTTTCCCTTACCCACATTTTTTACTTTAATTTGTTTTCCCCTGACATCTGATGTGGCTCAATATGTTTTTTGAGAAGACGGAGCCCCGGAGAGGGCACAGTCCTGCCCCTCTATTGCAAAGTGCAGCGAGACTTTACCCCACTCGACATCAGAGAATATGCTAGTGGGATTGGGGAACACTGCAATGAACAATTATACACCGCTCCTCCAATACGGAGTGTAACCCGTCAGCACTCTCTTGTGCAGTGGCCTCAATTACTCACATGTTTATGGCTTCACCATGCAAAGTTTTGTATTTCCTTGTTGGGGATTTTCAGTCGGTTTGGGGATGATGCCTGCAACGGTTGGGGAGGTTGCAAGGCGGGGTGGGGGGTGGTGGGGGGGACAGTTCAACCGTTGAACAGATTTATATGTGTCACAACCAGATGGTACACCAACCAAAGTTGGACATTGTTGTTGCAGACATTAAACGTTATGCTATACTTAGTGCAATGCACGCTAAATATACATTACAGACATCTGAAAAGGCTAACCAAAAATCTAGAAGTATATATGATGGCTGAAATACGTTGCTGTATAGAAGAGAACACATGGGGACTCTAAAGTTTCTTACCTGGAATGTGCGGGGCCTGCGTGAGAAGATAAAACGCTCGGCGGCCCTCACGTTCCTTAAAAAACAACACGCTGACATCTTAGTCTTAGTGGAGACTCATGTGGAAGGGAGATTGCAAATGGCTCTTCGCCGACCATGGGTCGGATGGGCATTTCACTCAACCTATACATCACACGCACGTGGAGTATCAGTTTTGGTGGCCAAATCGGTACAATTTGAACTTATAGAGGTTTCCACAGACCCGCAGGGACGGTATGTCTTTTTATCTGTCAAGCTATATGGGGAACCTTTCCTTATTTTGGCTTTCTATGTACCCCCCCCCATTCTCCATACCCATAATCTTAGAGGGCTTCACATTCATGACCAAACACCCCACAGTCCAGGCGGTCTGGCTGGGGGATTTTAACACCACACTAAACCCCTCGGTAGATAGGCTTCAACCCTCGAATCCACAACCAATAACCAACAGAGAAACCAAATTTGCCAAGCTAATTTCCTCCTTTCACCTTGTGGATTCTTGGAGATACAAAAAAAAAAAACATTCAGTTCTGCTGTTTGGCCTCAACGATAACATGGACTAAGAAGCCTGTGAGCTAAATTTGAGTTTGCTGTTATTTTTTTCTTATATATTTATACTGTAATAAGTTATAGGCCAGAAAACTAGAGAAACAACTTTTCTAAAATGGGAGCAAAATAGGCAATTTTTTGCAAAAATTAAACATTTTTTGATATGCAACAAAATAGGAAGAAAACAAAGAGCAAATTAACCATTTTAATTCTTTTTTTTTAATTCTTTTGTAAAAAAGTGTCTAAGTTGTCACATGTACAAGAGTGTCATATAAAGGGTTGAAAAATACTTTACCTGGTAAGAGTTGTTATATTCATCGGTGCAGCCACATTCACTCTGTGGGACACATTTGTCTCCACTGAGGACATAGCTGTCATTACAGAAACAGCCTTCTACTGACTCAGACTTGCATGGTGCTACCGCAAAACTGTTGAAGCAAGTGGATGGACATGTGGTACCACAACTCTTATAATAACTCCTCGCAGGACATGAAATAGCTGAAAGTTTAAAAATGATGTGTGAGATATTTACACTTTAGAAAAAAACAATGCAACATTCATATTTAAGGATAAGTTGCAGATGAGCAGTGCACTGTGCCAGTTGGGAGAAATTACTTTTCTACTGGTGCAAGACTTCATTTATGAGTATTATATAACCCCAATCAAATCTTGCATTCATCTTACAATGAAGACAAATGGTAACACCACAGTGTACAGCAATAAGCAAGCAACAGTTTTTAACGTCCCAGCTCTTTCTCATGCTTCAACAGTAGAGGCTTGAGAAAGAGCCGTAGCACTCAAAACTGTTGTATTGATATTATCAGCAAATCATTGGTATCACACCCCATCTATTTAGTATATTGCAATGTTTCTTAACCCCAGTCCTTAAATACCCCCAACAGGTCATATTTTCTGAATTTCCCTCAGATGAAACAGCTGTGGTAATTACTAAGGCAGTAAAACTGATCAAATCACCTGTGCAAAATAACGGAAAGCCTGAAAACATGACCTGTTGGGGGTACTTGAGGACTGGAGTTGAGAAACAGTGGTATATTGCAACAGCGAATGTGAAGCTGTCCTAATGTATATACCTTTCATTGAAGCATTTGCCATCTGTTATGTGCAGCTCACTCAAATTTACCTTCTATGTAGAACCATAATCTGTGCTCCCTTTACAGAGATGACATGCCCACAATATTATGAATTTTTTACTTTTACTGCAAAGGCCATTCATAAGAACTCAGTTCAATAACAATACAACAATACAGGTTTTACACAACACGATAGGCTAAAACTGTTCAAAGCATTTTTCTCCACTATTACAATATTGCAGATTTCCTTAAAGAATTTCAAAATGTGTAGCATTGCCATTGCTAGATCAAGGAATGTTCACAACTATCACAACAACTATTCACAACAAAATTAGACTCAAAGTACGCCCCTTCAATCAACGCATACAGGGGCTTATGTTTACACCATACGTGGCATCCCACTGTGCTTGTCACTGATACATATACAAGTCGGTTTCCAGCCAAGCAAAGCCTTAAAGTGGTTGTAAACGCTTACATAAAACCAGTGAAATGTCTTGCCTCAGGTGATACAGAGAGATGAAACACATCCTCCTACATAAGTTGTACCTGCTTATCTGCAGTCATATGGCCTGTACAGCCCTCTAAAACACACAGAGTTTACACAGAATCTGCCAGCATCTCTCAGCAGCACAAAAGAGGGTGTAGAGCAGTGGTTCTCAACTCCAGTCCTCGGGACCCACCAACAGGCCAGATTTTAAGTATTACCTTGGGGAGTTGCAGACTAGAATACTGCAATCACTGAGCAGCAAGTGATATCACCTGTGATGTATTTCAGCTATCTTGCAAACCTGGCCTGTTGGTGGGTCCTGAGGACTGGAGTTGAGAACCACTGGTGTAGAGGGTTGCAATTCACACACACTGCATAGGTAAGAAAGATTAACTCTGAGCCCTGATTAAAGGGAAGGGGCACACTCCCCTCCTTATACTACAGGGAGAATAAGCACAGCTGTGACTGTCAATCACAGGCTGTGTTCTGGAGCTCCCTTCTCCTGTCTCTTTATTCTTCTAGTGTCAGGGAAAATCACACTCAGAGCTTGGGATAGAGACAGATTGCATGTCTCAGGTTTACAACCACTTTAAGTAGCTACTCTAAATAAAATACCAAAAACATGTATTTTTTGAATTCTTGTCCCCGTCAAAGGGCAAGAATTCATGCATACTCTAAAAGGTATTTCTTCCAAAGCCATATAATGCATAATAGTAATGGGTAACCCTGACTTATAGTAGTATTAAATCTTAATTTTCTTTTCAAAAAAGCAAATATGTTATAATTACCTGCTCTGTGCAGTGGTTTTGCACAGAGTAGCTCTGATCCTCTTCTTTTCAAGTCCCCCAATGGTGCTCCTGGCTCCTCCTCCTCAAGCAGCACCCCCAAAGAAAGCCGGTTGCCCTGGGGGCAGCACTGAGTGCTCACTCCTAAGCTGCTGCTCTATTCATCCATAAGACACAAAGAGCCATAGCCCCCCCTCCTTACTCTCTCCTCATTGGCTCACTGGCTGTGATTGACAGCAGTGGGAGCCATTGGGCTCCCACTGCTGTCTTGGCCAATGGGGAGAGTCCTGGGACAATCAAGGCTATCATGAACATGGCTGGATCAGAGAGAGCTCAGGCAAGGATTAGGAGGCTGCACACAGAAGGTTTTTTTACCTTCATGCAGGGCTTTTTTTCTCAGAGAATAGGTGCAGTCACCCAAGTCACCCCTTGTCTCCACCCCCTAACCACTTGCGAGCACCATCCATGATCCCCTGCAGCCAGCCATGATAGAACCCTCCATCAACAAAAGATACCCCCAACAACAATAGACGCCCAACAGCAAAATACCCCCAGTAGAAATAGATCCACCCCAGCAACAATAGACCCCCGCCAGTAACAATAGATCTCCCAGCAGCCAGCATCAATAGACCTTCCAGTAGCAAGCAACGATAAACCCCCTCCCTAAGCAGTAAATTCCTACCAACGACATAAGACCCACCAGCAACAATAGATCCCCCACCAGCAATGAAAGACCCCAGCAACAATAGATCCCTAAGTAGCCAGCAACAATAGACCTCCCAGAAGACTTCACCATCCCTTGCCATTACATACAATCAGTGTTGGAGATGCCAGAACTGCATGAAGGTAGAAAAACCTTTAGCCTTTGGAACCACTTTAACCATTCATGTTTACTAATACAGATCTTCAATATATTCATGAGGTTATGAAACATTTGCCTTTCATCAGATGAGTCTTATACAGTATTATATTAGTTTAGCAGAGTGACATGAATAAACTGACGATAACTAAATGCTGCGTTTTCCAAAATGGTCAGTAGGTTTTACACAAATGTCTGGGAATATGGCACAGCCATTCTCAGGTTATCCAATTTATTCTGTCGCGTTTGAGATATGTTATTTACGGTCAGCTGGAACGCAGGTGGATCGCTAACCGGCAATTCCTATACAATATATGCTGAACCTTGTCTTCTTTGATGTAAGTGCAATACAACCTGTAATACGGGTCAATTAAATCTGGTGAGTGCATTGTGTGTCTGCATGCGGGTGGAGAGTAAGCTTTCCTATACACACTGAGAACGTTATTAATGTGTGGGATTTATACATGGACATTTTTATGTATTTTTTTTAATTCAAATGAAGATTTATTTGTGTATTCACTATGGTGATTTATGATATGTAATTTATGATATAAGAGAACGGTTTCTTTGTTTCTTTTCACATTTTAGGTGTGTTTTACACTTTACAATACGCAGCTCTTAATTGTAGTTTATTCGTTTTTTGGTCATTGATTTGCGTGGGTTTGGAACCTATTGGCTGCTATATTTTCTTTTAATGTTTTAGGCAACGTTAGCCCTTGTTCTTGTGCTTAGTGTTTTTTGTGCGATTTTGATCCATAAGGACAGAATAAAGTGATACTCCTGCAATGGCTGTGATGTACTCCCTGTTTTTCTGATAATATGCAATTATGCACAGAGTGGAATTCCTGAGCACATGTTGAGCCACCGTTGATTACTAATAGCACATGTTACCCGATTACATTTTTATGTTATACACCAATGTTACCACACATTATATGCAATGTCTTCCTTCTGATCTAAAATAAAAAGCATAAGCTTATTTGGAGGGTTCCACAAAGTTTCTCCATAATATGTCCTGAAAATGTAAAATGTATATATAACTACAGGCAAAGAAACCAATGAGAGTGATACAAGCTAAGTAGCACAAGAAAGCCATCACAAAGATATACTGTATACAGCAATCCTATCTTTTCCAGATAACATTGCCCTAATATGTACAGTATTTCAGGTGCCTATGTTGGGATGTTTTGAACTAGATTTTGGGAAGGAAGGATTCTTGGGAAAGATTAATGTAATTTTTGCTACAGGGCATGATACTTATGGGCTTTAAAGCTTATTTATAAATAACTACAGTGGGGACGGAAAGTATTCAGACCCCCTTAAAGTTTTCACTCTTTGTTATATTGCAGCCATTTGCTAAAATCATTTAAGTTCATTTTTTTCCTCATTAATGTACACACAGCACCCCATATTGACAGAAAAACACAGAGTTGTTGACATTTTTGCAGATTTATTAAAAAGAAAAACTGAATCCTAAGTATTCAGACCCTTTGCTCAGTATTTAGTAGAAGCACCTTTTTGATCTAATACAGCCATGAGTCTTTTTTGGAAAGAATCAACAAGTTTTTCACACCTGGATTTGGGGATCCTTTGCCATTCCACCTTGCAGATCCTCTCCAGTTCTGTCAGGTTGGATGGTAAACGTTGGTGGACAGCCATTTTTAGGTCTCTCCAGAGATGCTCAATTGGGTTTAAGTCAGGGCTCTGGCTGGGGCATTCAAGAACAGTCACAGAGTTGTTGTGAAGCCACTCCTTCGTTATTTTAGCTGTGTGCTTAGGGTCATTTGTCTTGTTGGAAGGTAAACCTTCGGCCCAGTCTGAGGTCCTGAGCACTCTGGAGAAGTTCAGGATATGTACTTGGCTGCATTCATCTTTCCCCTGATTGCAACCAGTCATCCTGTCCCTGCAGCTGAAAAACACCCCCACAGCATGATGCTGCCACCACCATGCTTCACTGTTGGGACTGTATTGGACAGATGATGAGCAATGCCTGGTTTTCTCCACACATACCGCTTAGAATTAAGGCCAAAAAGTTCTATCTTGGTCTCATCAGACCAGGGAATCTTATTTCTCACCATCTTGGAGTCCTTTAGGTGTTTTTTGTCAAACTCCATGCAGGCTTTCATGTGTCTTGCACTGAGGAGATGTTTCCGTTAGGCCACTCTGCCATAAAGCCTCGACTGGTGGAGGGCTGCAGTGATGGTTAACTTTCTACATCTTTCTCCCATCTCCTGACTGCATCTCTGGAGCTCAGATACAGTGATCTTAGGGTTCTTCTTTACCTCTCTCACCAAGGCTCTTCTCCTCCAATAGCTCAGTTTGGCCGGACGGCCAGCTCTAGGAAGGGTTCTGGTCGTCCCAAATGTCTTCCATTTAAGGATTATGGAGGCCACTGTGCTCTTAGGAACCTTAAGTGCAGCAGAATTTTTTTGTAACCTTGGCCAGATCTGTGCCTTGCCACAATTCTGTCTCTGAGCTCTTCAGGCAGTTCATTTGACCTTTAGGATTCTCATTTACTCTGATATGCACTGTGAGCTGTAAGGTCTTATATAGACAGGTGTGTGGCTTTCCTAATCAAGTCCAATCAGTATAATCAAACACAACTGGACTCAAATGAAGGTGTAGAACCATCTCAAGGATGATCAGAAGAAATGGACAGCACCTGAGTTAAATATATGAGTGTCGCAGCAAAGGGTTTGAGAATACTTAGGACCATGTGATATTTCAGTTTTTCTTTTTTAATAAATCTGCAAAAATGTCAACAATTCTGTGATTTTCTGTCAATATGGGGTGCTGTGCGTACATTAATGAGGAAAAAAAATAAACTTAAATGATTTTAGCAAATGGCTGCAATATAACAAAGAGTGAAAAATTTAAGGGGGTCTGAATACTTTCCATCCCCACTGTACATTAACATGAAAACATTCATTATTTTGTAGTTTATGTACAGTGCAAAGCATTACTTACGACAGAAAGTGTCTGATCTCCATTCTACACATACTCCAGCATCTGAGCACCGTTGGGCATATGCCTGCACAGCATAGCAGAGGGAAGTTGACTCTCCCTGAGTAAAGCACATATCCAGCACACAATTCTCAAAGAAGTTATCAGGATTTACTAGAGCGTGACAGTCCTTGAAGATACCTAAATGAAAACAGTGTCCATGTATGTTAGTTTTCTTTCATCACTATTCAATAATTAACAAAATAAGTCCACAAGTTTAAAACTGAACTTCAGGCAGATATAAAAGACACAAAGGCAGCTCTGTAACCATGAATGCATCATTAAATAAATTTTTTAATGTAGGTATTATACAAATTTTGGCATGGTGTCAGACTTTTGTAGTCTACTGTACAGCAAAGCTTTGACAGGGGGAGGAAGACGTAGCACAATGAGAGAATAGAGTGACAGTTAGTCAAGCTCATCATTGTGCTGCTTTTGACTTTAACCAGTTCCCGACCAACTGCTACAGTTTTACAAGGGTGGGCAAAACAACGTTACCTTACGTCGAGCGCACGGCCGCCTAGGGGGCCACGACCATCGGATTCGTTTCAGAACCGATCAGTCTCCAGGCCCAGGTCAATGATTTCTGGCCTGGACCTGCTGATCGGTTCTGATGAATGAAATGCTTCCCCTGCCTGTAAGTGTAAACACAGGCAGGGGAAGTGATCTCATCTCCCTCTCTGGAATTCTTTTCCGTTCCAGAAAGAGGAGAGAGGACATCCAAACATGAGTTGCACCAACACTACTCTAACACAGTACATGTAGGCACACATTTCACCCCCCGATCAACCCCCGATCACCCCCCCAAGTTAACCCCTTCACTTCCTGAGTAAACTATCAGAACTATATTAGCGTCACCCAATAGTTTAAGGTTCCCAAAAATGCAGCGTTAGCGGGATCAGCCCAGATACCTGCTAGCACCTGTGTTTAGCCCCTCCACCCAGCCCAGCCCACCCAAGTGCAGTATCAATCGATCACTGTCACTTACAAAACACAACTTCAGTGTTCGCAGAGTCAGGCCTTATCCCTGCGAATGCTAACAGTTTTTTTGGTAGCGCCTGAAGCAGTCGCTGACAGTCAGGTGCTCTTTTTTCCTGTGAGTCTCACTAGTTGTACCAGTAAATTTAGAGGCCAAAATGTCCAATCGAAGGTACACTAGTGAAGAGGCCTACACATTTCTGAGCATGACAGATGAGAGTGAAGAGGAACTCACCCATCTGCCATATTCAGGCTCAGAATACGCACGGGTAGACAGCAGCAGCACCCTGATGAATAGCTCTGATGACAGAGTAGTGGTCCTTGCCAAAGTCAGGCATACCCCGTTCTTCTGCTGCTGTTGAGGTACAAGAACCGCAGGGCTCTCGTATGGAGCAGAGAGCCAGTACTAGTGCTGCTCATCCTTCTGGTGAACTGGCAAGCAACAGCGGCCTAGTACATCCTGGTCGTACATCCAGCACTGCAGTAACACTTGGTGACGTAGCAAGTCCCATAAGTGCAATATACAATATAGTGTGTTTTAGTGCATTCAAATAATAAAAAGTGTTTTTTTTCCCCAAAAAATTGTGTTTGAAAAATCGCTGCGCAAATACTGTGTGAAAAAAAATTGCAACACCCACCATTTTAATCTGTAGGCACTTTTCCTTTATAAAATATATAATGTTTGGGGGTTCAAAGTAATTTTCTAGTAAAAGAAAAAAAAATTTCATGTAAATAAAAAGTGTAATAAAGGGCTTTGTCTTCAAGTGGTTAGAAGAGTGGGTGATGTGTGACATAAGCTACTAATATTCTGCATAAAATGCCAGGACAGTTCAACCCCCCCCCCCCAAATAGACACCCCAAGCTTTATGCGGCTAGGCTCCCAAGAAGTCTTACACATGTGGTATCTCCATACTCAGGAGAAGCAGCAGACTGTATTTTGGGGTGTAATTTCACATATAACCATGGCATTTGTGAGCAATATATCATTTAGTGACAATTTTGTGTAATATTTTATTTTTTTGTCATTTTTCAATCACTTGTGACAGAAAAATAAAATATTCAATGGGCTCAACATGCCTCTCAGCAATTTCCTTGGGGTGTATACTTTCCAAAATGGGGTCATTGGGGGGGGGGGTTGTACTGCCCTGCCATTTTAGCACCTCAAGAAATGAGAGTCAGTCATAAACTAAAATCTGCGTAAATTCCAGAAAATGTACCCTAGTTTGTAGATGCTATACACTTATTGACTTTTTTTTACCAAAGACATGTGGCTGAATACATTTTGGCCTAAATGTATGACTAAAATTGAGCTTATTGGATTTTTTCATGTCAAAAACTAGAAAATATCATTTTTTTTAACATTTTTGGTCTTTTTCCATTTATATCGCAAAAAATAAAAATCGCAGAGGCAATAAAATACCATCAAATAAAAGCTCTATTTGTGGGAAAAAATGACAAAATTTTGTTTGGATACAGCATTTCATGACCGTACAATTACCAGTTAAAGCAGCGCAGCGCCAAATTGTAAAAAGTGCTCGGGTCATTGAGCAGCCAAATCTTCCGGAGCTGAAGTGGGTAATTGTCCAGTCAAAGGGTGGGGTCGGGGAGAAGACCTGTAAGTGAAAGTCTCCTCCCATGGTAGATAGCATGCGCTGTGTGGCACAACTGTTTATATTTCAGGACTGAATGAACAAACATACAAATTCTTTTGACAGTTTGAACAGCTTTCATCTGTGCATCTCATGTGTTTATTTGGCTATTTGTCTGGAGCTCAGCTTTAAACAATGTATGTGTTACCTGATGCATCAGTTAAAATGCCACATGCTGTAGTCTTGCTGTATTCCTGCTGGTCACTTGAACTACAAGTTTCCAGTTCTTCACTTCCACACCTTTAAGAAACAGCAATTAATAGTGAAAGGGCAAGTATATTCAAAAAATGGAAATACAAACATACTGTATTGCATTAGTAACTACTGAATGATACTATATACTATTAATCCTGGGATATTATTCACCATTCGTGATGTCCCCTTGCCATTAGAAATCAACCACATCTTAAAACATCAAAATGTATTGCATACTTTATACATATGTATTGTATTTTTTTACAACTTTACTTAGTCAATTTACTGAAAATGGACTGCTGTGTATTTCTGCATGTTTGAAATTCTCTGCATTCGTTTTTATTCAGTTTGCTTTTTAAAGAGTTTAAATACATTAAATACATGAAACAATACTTGTAAAAATTCAAGGAAACATGAATGAATGCACATATTGTGGAAAAATTATTGCACCTATAGTCTATGTAATGTGATAGTCTATGGAACTATGCAAGCAAATGTACAGTTTAACACTTACAATTCACCATCTTGTGAAACTATCCAACTGTCTCCCAAATCTCTAGAATCAATGGCAATGCTGCCATCTGGCTTCATGTCATCATCTGGTGATATGCCATTATAGTTCCCTGAATAGAGGGAAGATATGAGTCATCATATAGATTGGATCTTGTAAATGTTTAAAAGTGATTACCTGAACACAAACATAGGACTTACCACACAATCCACATAAATGATTTTTGAAGGCTGGTGGTAGGGTAATGTCAACATAGTGGTTACCATCAAATCTCACTTGTAGACCAAAATCTGTTGCCAAAATCAAATAATTGCCACTAAGATGGACTCTGAGTCTACTATCATGGGGGGTTGGCAGATTTGTTCTCTTCCCATTTACCTGGAATTACACATTTTAAAAGTTTTCATCGTGATGTGTTGGATCTGTAAAATGTTGTTTTGTTTTCTAACAATTTACAAGACACTGTTTAGATGATGTAGGCAGTGCAATACAGTGTAATAGCAATTATTTAGAAAAAGTGATGCCCAATCTAATTAGTTTCTTTGGGATGCTTCACATTATGAATATTTGCTATATACTTCTTTTAAAAAGTGGCAAAAGCCACCCACACATTGTAGCAAAATAGGCAAAATGTTAAGGTGATGACTTACTGTATGTGTAAATAATAGTCAAGTAGTTAATCTGTTAGCCATTTTGAATTAATCTCTTTCATTGCCATTCATGTGGGATGGAACATGCTTACATAAATATAGAATTTGCACAGGGTATGTACATAGTCTGCAGACTCTGCACTTTCCAAATTTTTCTCAGTGTCTTCGTTATTTGTCATGCTGCCCTGCCTTACTCTGTTAGTAGGCTGTTGAAGCTCTCCATTGGTCAATGGCATATTGGGGAGCATGCTGAAGCTCTGATTTTGGAAGTGGGTGGCAGGTTTGCTCCCTGGTTTTGACACAATCTGCCACTAATCTTCATACTACATTGCACACTATCCACACCTCTGCAGCCTGATTTAGGACAATTATCTGTAGGCTGCAGAGGGAACCAAGGCACTGCTACATTGCACCTACTGGCACCATCCTATTGCTATATACAGTGCCTTGAAAAAGTATTTATACTGAGATTAAATTACACACAGGTGGACTCTATTTACTAATTATGTGACTTCTGAAGGCAATCGGATCTACTAGATTTTAGTTAGGGGTATCAAAGTAAAGGGGGTTGAATACAAATGCACACCACACTTTTCACATATTTATTTGTAAAACAATTTGAAAACCATTTATCATTTTCCTTCCACTTCACAATTATGTGCCACTTTGTGTTAGTCTATCACATATAATCCCAATAAAATACATTTACGTTTTTGGTCTTAACATGACAAAATGTGGAAGATTTCAAGGGGTATGAATACTTTTTCAAGGCAGTGTAATGGCTGTAAGAGAAAATATTTCCTAAACCCACAAAACAGCAAAAATCTTTTTTTCTGATAACAATCATTAACTTCATATGTCTAATACACCACTTACATTTAGTTTTTTATTCTTCAACAGTGTGAAGTTAGTATTGTACACTTCTACATGCACAGACTGAACATATGAGACTTTGGTGTTGGAGCCACGATGTTCATTTGTAGTGTAGACATGGAAATAGGGGAGTCCACTTGTCAAAGCATCACAAAGTTTAGTGAGAGTGTAACTGCAGTTGCCCATATAATGGTGTACTCTACCATCAAATGTGTTGTAGTGAGGATCACCTGATGCACTGCAGATTCCAGTAGCTAAATAAAGAAACACAAAAGAATGAATAAGCCAGGACAAAACAAATGATCAGCTTGACCTAGCTCATAGATTTGTTTTCATAAATAACAATCCACAGTTAAAATAGTTATTGTCTTTGCATTAAATCTGATTCTTGAAACATTTTCTTCTTTTCCTTATCGCTTTGGCTGGCATAATGCTATACAGTATCATTGTAAAGCAATACTTGATCTATAACTGTAAACAAAAAACTATTTTTTGCTATATGTTATATGGTAATTAGATCCTTGTTTAGCAATTGTTAACCCTTTTGTATTATATTTCCAAAGCATAATTCAAAATGATTAAATTAGTTTCCTCAGGGATGCATTCCTCAGGGCTGCATTCCTCGGGGGTGCTTGAGGTCTTTCACAATCCTGACCACACCCCTGGTGGATCATAATACATCTTAGCTTTAGTGAATCATTTAACAACAGCTATCTTATTAGTTTTTTATCTATATTACTATACTATTTATACAGTGCCGACAGTTTACACAGCAGTTTACAATATAGAGGGGGACAGTACAATTACAATACAGTCCAATACAGAAGCAATAGGAAGGTCCTGCTCATGGAGTTTATAACCTAAAGGGAGGGGGGTGGTATAAAAGGTAACAGCTGCAGGGGAGGACCAAGTACTACAGCTGTTATTTAGGTAAATTCAGGATATGGCGCTTCTCCGTTTAATACAACATGCCAGACAAAATTGGTAGGTACAAAGTGAATAAAAAAACAATAATTCATGATCAACAGCTTCAAATTTGAAGCAAATGTGAAACTTTTTATTTTTTAACCCAGTAATCAGGACAACATAATGCACTTGCTATAAACTACATTAAATGTTCATATATATTTTATTACATTCATGCTTATTTAACTAAACTTTAGAAACATGCATAGGCATAATCAATCATAACTTAACCAAGTGAAATGGCACACACATAATTTTAATTCTGATCCCACTTACTTGTAACTTCTGCTGTTTTTGTTGTAGTCATGGTAGTAGTAGTAGTAGTAGCAGTAGTAGTAGTAGTAGTAGTAGTAGTAGTAGTAGTAGTAGCAGTGTGATCTATAATAATTGTTGTAGGTG
The DNA here is from genome assembly GCA_037952925.1 of Lithobates clamitans. Taxonomy (NCBI): domain Eukaryota; kingdom Metazoa; phylum Chordata; class Amphibia; order Anura; family Ranidae; genus Lithobates; species Lithobates clamitans. The sequence continues at coordinate 2,243,975 of JBBGZY010000160.1, forward strand.
TTGTAGTTCTAGTTATAGAAGTTGAAGGTGTTGTGGTAGAAATAACGGGCAATGCTGTAGAGCTTGAATCTAAAGAGAAAAATATATTCTTGTTGGAAGTTAAAAACTTACAAAGGGACTCAATAGAGATTGCCAGAGAAACCCAATCACCAAACAGTTGATTGTAGTAAGATAAGGCTAGTGTGGAGCATTAGAGGAAAGTGATACTGATTATTTAGATTTTAATTTCCCAGTCAACAGCTTTGAAGACTACAAGTCATATTATCTAGATAGTGAATGTATTTTACTATATGATCTGTCATATCATAGATGGAGGTTTCACGTGAAGGGACATTAGGAATTATATAATGTGTGAACATCCAATACCTGGTTGTGGATTTGTCGATGGAGTAGAAGTTGCAGATGGAGTTGTGGATGGTCTGTTTGGATCTGTGAGAAATTTTAAGTTAGTTATTAGCTCAAACGATGATTTTTTTCTTTTTTTTTTTTTTGGGTGGTTAATAACAAAACATTTAGATCTTACCACAAATAGTATTGTTTATCCAGTCAACCAAGTTGACACCTAAACCTTCACAGGCTTTAGCATAGGACTCCAGTACACCACAGAGAAGATCTTCACTTCCGCCTGTTACACATTGATCAAAGACACAACTCTCAAAGTATTGATGTGGTCGAAGGTAAGGATGGCAGGTTTTAAATGGTCCATTGCTGTCTCTTAAAATCCAACATTTCTTAATTGCTATTTCTTGTACAGTGGGAGAGCAGACTGGTGGAGGTGGTGGAGTAGAATCACATCTAATTGAAACACATTTAAGTCATAAAAGTAAATGATATCATATTTATATTAAGTAAAATGTAAAGCTGTAACATTGTGCTAATGTGTAAAAGGGAAAAAGCATGGACATGTTTGGGTTATAGGTAATTTTTAATTTAAAAAATCCACTCTTTTTCCATCACGTGATTTCCTTGTAGAAAGCATTCTTTATAGCTGTGAAAATGTAGAATATATTTCCTCCGGAGCTAGTTCTAGCTAGCTCTGTAGACTGTGTAAAAACCTGTATGTTTTTGTAAATGCACAGAATATAACTGGCTAGTATTATTTACAAATATTATACTGTATATAAATAAAAAAAAATCCACTCATATAACATTATAATGGGAATACTGTATATATATATTTTTTGTATAATGTATTTATTTTAGTCTTTAATTTAAACTCTAAGGACATGTGTCTTTTTTCATCCTATCTATGTAACTTTGTAATACGCAGGGAGCAGTTCATACGAATAACGCAGAAATATTACAGTTTTTTTGGTCATTTTATGCTGATCTGTACACGTCTAAAGTGTGCCCTGAGGAGAGTGACATAATGGATTTCCTTAATGAGTGTGAGTTGCCTCGATTGTCCACCTCGGATGAGGCCCTCTTAGATGCTCCAATATCAGCAGAGGAATTGGCATTAGCCTTAGCACATACACATAATAATAAGGCTCCGGGAGCTGATGGCCTACTATCCGAGGTGTACAAAAGGTATGCGGAAACATTACTACCTACTAGGGGTGCAACGGATCGTTGCCGATCCATGATCCGTGCGGATCACCCTCCGCGGATTGGCACACCCGCGATCTGCGGAGCACTCTGCGGCCTCAGCCATAGGAAAGGCCGTGGCTACGGCCTAGCTCCGGAGCGACGGCCATCTTGGTACACCCGAAAGCGGCCAATGTCTCGACAGGAAGTGACGTTTCATCGCCGCCATCTTGCTACACCCCACACTCCTGCACAGTACAATAATGATAGAGTGAGAAGGGGGCAAGCAGACATCTTGTTACACCCACCGGAGTTTTAGATTTAAAAGCTATTTTCAACACAAAACCGAGCTTGTATGCACAAATACTGTATTTATGCATATAAGCTCGGTTTTGTGGGTGTAACAAGATTGGTGGTTTTTTTTTTTGCTGATCCGAAAATGATCCGATCCGTGACTCTGATCCGAGGATCGATCCGATCCGTAAGATTTTTGATCCGTTGCACCCCTACTACCTACGTTACTAAAAGTATATAATGATGCACTAGAGAAGGGTGTACTGCCTAGTTCTATGAATGAGGCAATTATAATAGTGTTATTAAAACCTGGTAAAGATGCCACATCCCCTGACTCTTATAGGCCCATCTCATTATTAACGACCGATGTCAAACTGTTAGCCAGAGTATTAGCGACAAGACTCTCTCAAATAGTCCAAAAGTTAGTACACAGGGATCAATCTGGATTCATACCTACCAGATCCACAGCCCAAAACATCAGGCGCCTATTTTTAAACATTCAAATCCCAGTTGAGAATCCCGGTAATCAGGCCATTTTTTCACTGGATGCAGCTAAGACCTTCGACAGTGTCGAATGGCCTTACCTGTGGAAGGTACTGGAACACATGGGATTAAGCTGTACTTTCATTAGATGGGTCAAACTGCTATACGCTCAGCCATCAGCCAGAATCAGGGTCAACGGGGAACTTTCAAACCCGTTTCCTCTATTCAGAGGTACAAGGCAGGGGTGCCCTTTGTCACCCCTGCTGTTTGCCATGGCTCTGGGACCTTTGGCAGCTAGACTGAGAGGTGACAGCGGGGTTGTAGGATTCCGTCGCGCCACAGGAACAGACGTTATATTACTATATGCTGATGATACATTGTTATATCTCGGCGATACCCAGGACTCTTTAAAAACAGCTATGCATCTAATTAAAGTATTTGGCACACTGTCGGAATTTTCCATCAATTGGAATAAGTCAGTGTTGATGCCCCTGGAACTGCTATCTGCCCCATTGCCTGACTGTGCTTCAATGGTGCAAATAGTGTCATCTTTTCGCTATTTAGGGGTACAGGTGTCCCCAGATATCACCCAATATATCACTCTTAATCTTATTCCCCTACTTACTAAATTTAGAGAAAAATTTAATACCTGGTGCAAATTACCATTATCAGTAGTTGGGAGGGCGAACCTCATAAAAATGGTGTGGTCCCCGCAGCTATTATACATATGTCATAACTCACCAGTATGGATACCCCAGCGGTGGTTCGATAAGATAGATTCCCAGTTCAGAGAACTACTGTGGTGTAAAAAAGCAGCTAGAATCAGCCTGTCCACTTTTCAATATAATAAGGAAGAGGGTGGACTGGTGGTCCCGCATGCTAGAGTCTATTTCCTCGCATCCCAACTACAGCAGCTGGGTGGGTGGGGACTGACAGATGACTTGGATCCTATACGTAGACTTCTTAGCACACCGTCAAGTACTACCATTGCATTAACCACCTTAGAGGCCGGCTACACTCACCTAGTCAGGAGACTCCCAACCATAATCTTGTTAAAAAGATTATGGACATATCTCAAATGATTATTAAGTATAAGAGGCTTCCTTTCGTCTACCCCTATTTGGAGGAACGTCAATTATAGGGAACTACTTAAACTGAAGGGCTTTAGATCATGGAAGACAAGAGGGATTCAGTTTCTATCACAACTTTACAGAGGTCAGGTTCTCAAGTCTTTCACAGAAATCCAGATGGAGTTTGACATCCCGTGTAGTAATTTCTTTAGATACTTGCAATTAAGACATGCTCTACAACTGCAATCTAGACATACTTCTCTCCAGCTAGTTGAGCATGTCATATTGCAAGAGATCTTGATGGAAAAAGAAACGAAAGGGATGATCTCTAGAGGGTACAGTATTATCCTTGCTGTGCTTTAGGATCCTACCGGTCTACCATGCAAAAGCAAATGGGAGGGAGATGTAGGGCCATTAGACGAGGAGACATGGAGTCTGTGTCTCGCTTCTGCTCCAAAGGTATCTATATCAGCCTCACAGAAACTCTCTCACCTCTATTTGCTACATAGAGCATACAGAACGCCTGCTAAATTGCAGAAATGGGGGTTACGTGACACACCACTTTGTCCCAAGTGCCTGAGAGATCAAGGGGACCTAATGCACATGTTTTGGAGGTGCCCAAAACTCTTTCGATATTGGATGGAAATTTTAGAGTTGATCTCTCAGGTGTTTAACTTTACAGTTCCGAGAGATCCGGTGGTATGCCTGCTGGGTGCCCTGGATGATGAGTCCTTGACCCCTTCAACCCATACAGCGATACTCCGGCTGCTTTATATAGCTCGGAGACTGATAGCTTGGCATTGGATCACCTCCGGGGTCCCCACCAGGCAACAGTGGAATGACCAAGTGAATAAACTATTAATACGCGAGAAATTGACGTACCAACACACAAATGTACCCCGTAAATTCTACAAGATGTGGCAAGATTGGCTAGAAGTGCCAGGCTTAGCACCCCATCAATTGGTCAAATATAGATTGTTGCAAGGTTAATCACAAAGCTGTAGTACCTGATCTTGCATATATTAAGTGAAGAAAAACTGCTGAAGAGGTTGGGCAGAGCACTATAACTAAATGAGCAATGGATGGATAATAGATTTTATGTTGCAATGTACAGTACATCTGACACTATGTTTTGGGTGCATTGATGCTTACTCATTTTATTGTTTTTAATTCTGTTCCGCACTGCCTTACTATATACATATATGTATGTAAAATGGTACTGTACAAATACTGTACATTTTTGATGACTTTGTAAAAGGACACTTGATATTTGTTATGGTCACTGGTATGCCATGGTTATATTTGACTTGTATATGGCTGTGCGGAAATTCAAATAAAACTTTTTTCTGATTTAAAAAAAAAAGAAAGAAAAATTTAACTAAAAATAGAAATATCATTATATATCATTTTTCACTAGTCATAACACTTTAAAGTGCTTGTCCAGATACTCACATCCACCCATCATCTGGCACCCTCCAACTGTTGCCAAAATCATTGACATTGGTTACAATGTTGCCTTCTGGTGTCATGAAGTCATCATGACGGTTGTCATTGTAGGTTCCACACAGACCACATAATGCTTCTTTGTAGTTCTCATTCACTTTTACAAACAGCTCATGATCACCGTTAAACTGAACTTCTAGTCCAAAATTTGTTATGACTGTAACATACTGGCCACTCTGTGTAATATGTATATCAGACTTTGAGAAAGGAGGTGTAACTATCTCATCATTAACCTAAAAAGAAAAAAAAAAAAGTTTAACTGGTTGGCTTGCAATTAAAATGTGACATTACCTATTTCAATATCTCATTACTTACAGGGACTTGCAAAATGTATACTATTAACTAGTTCTTAAATAATATTTGTAATAAATGTTTTTCTCCTGTCACTTGCATCACGTTTTCCTGGTCCTGGAAAGTAGCAAATCACATTCAGAGGTTCTAAGCCTTCCCTATTCCACTAAAATAGTTTTTGTCTCTGTCCCAGTTAAAAAAAATCACAACTTTTCCTAACTGGACTTGCTCAAGGCAAAACAAATTGGACGGGTTTGGCTGGCATTGGGCTTCAGATAGTGGGCTGTACTTAGCTACACAGTAAATAAGAGAGACTAACTATTGATATAAATCAGTGCCACCAGCTCCTCAAAAGTGCTGCTGGGAGTATCTGAGATTCTGGTAAAAAAATAGTTTCTTTAAATATACATAGGATTTTTTTTTCTATACATACATGCACAATGTTGTTCTTTTCAATAAAGATCTCTATTCCATCCACAGTAATGTTGACTGAGTTAATGGCAGTCCAGCTTGGGTTACCTCGGTGTTCGTTACGGGTGATAACACTAAAGCTGTGAGAGGTATTAGCACATGTCTCAGTCGCAGTGTAAGTGCAAGATCCCTGGAAGTGATGAACTGTGCCATCAAATGTTGTATAATGAGGATCTCCATAAATGTGGCAGATTGCTGTGCTTGGTGGATGGCAGCCCAACAACCCATTTTGAACTTTGCAGATTTCATCTCCAGTACAAGACATTGGATCACACGTTATGTTGTTCCCTCCTCCACATGTACATACACTCTCACAGTTCTTTGTTATGAATTGTTCTCCTTCCTGTAAATGATAAATATAAGTAATATGTCATTAACAAAATACTGGTACAGAAATTAAAAGTATTGAAATAATAATTTTCTTTCCTCTTACCATGTAATAAATGCCATTGTAGAAGCAGCCACAGTGTGACTCATGCACACAGGTTCCCCCACTGATGACATAACCTGATATACATTCACATCCTTCTGAACATGGAAGGCTGCAGTTCTCTGGTTGTGGCTCTAGACATGTGGCCGGACAGGCAGATGCGCAGGTACTGAACTGACTGTTCGCAGGGCAGTCAGGTGCTAAAAGGAAAACATTTTGTTAAAAATTTCAAATGATAATGAAATACAAATTAAGAAGGTGTATATGAAATAGCTAATTTCATTTATATATAATGTTTGTATTTGTGAAGTTATAGAAGATTAACCTCCCTGGCAGTATGATTATTTCATATTTTTGATGCTGAAAACGGTACAATTATTTTGCATGCAAATTTGGCGTTTTATATTGTAGGCCTGTAATTTTTTCGAATAACTCAAATAAATCTGTCCAAACCAGAGTCTAATAGACATCTTGGGTATGATAAAGTTTGAAACACGAAATCATAAATGATAATATAATAAATAACTATAAATAATTATACCAAATAATAATATAATAATAATAAAAATTATTCAATAATGTAATCAAATCAAAAACACTAAAATTTGCTCAGTTGCAGAATTGTCGCTGTCATTACTTTTCAGTGTTTGATGACGGATCTCCCCATAAATCACTATCGCTCAATTTTGCGAGTGATTCTAATTTATTATCGCTGTTTTCTAGCTGGTCTAAAACCCCTTTTGATGTAAAGGGACGGTTTTGGTTGCTATGGACAATCTCCAGTTTCCAGGCAGAAAGAACAGTTTTTATAATATAAAACTGCATGCAGGGCACTGGAGAAAGCACTAGGGACAGAAGGGAGGTTAAATAATTTCATACAGTAATGTAATCTGTAATAATACAGTATACTGTATGTATTGTGTGTGTTTCACTTTTTGAATTTGGCGCTGTTCTCCGTCCCCGTGCGTCGCAACGCTCGTAGGTAACGGAGCTCGGCTCTGTGATGAATCGAGCGGAGGACGAGCCGCTCACACTGCGGGGAGACATCGCAGGATCCAGGGGACAAGATAAGCAAGCTCTGCCTGGATCCTGCGATGCGATCCCGAGTCTGGCTCGGGGATACCGCTTTTGGCTCTGAAATTCCACCCCGAGCCTGACTCGGGAATACCGCCACTGAGGTTAAGGAATATTTCAGACAGATATGTGCATTTAGAGTGAGAACAATAGTATTTTGCCATTTTTTTTAAGCAAGAATCATATGTCTATATACTGTATATTCTATAAAAAGGATGCCTTAAGCTCGTATCAAGAATGCAGCAAGATATACTTACCACAGAAAGTATTATTTCTCCAACTGATGGATATACCTTCCTTCTGACAAGCATCCGCATATGCTGCTAACAAGCTACACAGAGCATCTGGATCTCCATTCAAAGCACACATGTCAAAGACACAGCTGTCAACAAATCCTCCTGGACTGATAACAGAATTACAAACATGGAAAGGACCAGCTTTACTTATCAGCAAACCACAGAATGCATCGGTTTTGTACAACTCCTCTTTTCCTGGTGTACAAGTTGGAGGAGGAGGGGGAGGTGTATCAACCAGATTACAAAGTGGATCATCATCCTCAACCATCCAGCTCTGTCCAAGTTGTTCAGAGTTCTTGGCTTGTTCTCCATTTGGCATCATGTAATCATCTGATTTGCGATTATTGAAGTTACCGCACATTCCACATGTTAGTTTGGAGAAGTTACTAGGCAGTTTTACTTCTACAAAGGTGTCTACATCATAAGAGACAGTCAGCCTGAAATCTGTCTGCAGACTGACATACTTTCCAGTCCAAGTCACACTCACTGCTCCACCCACTAAACTTACAGGAAGTGAGGTCCAGATAGAATTGACCTAAATATAAGGTAAGAATGTTAGTAATGAATTAGTAGTACATACCTCTGGAAAACATCAAATAGGAAACAAATAAATGTTCATACTAACCAAAACACGATCTTTCTCATTTTTCACGATTTTGACTTTCTGACCATAAACCTCAATGAGAACATGTTTTACAAAAGACACTTTGGGATCTCCACGGTGTTCATTCTTTGCTTCAATGTTGAAGTAATTTTGAGAAGAAGTTGAACTGTTGCAGAGTTTGGCAAGAGTGTAAGTGCACAGACCCATGAAGTCATGATTGAGTCTGTCAAATGTATCATAATGTGGATCATTATGGACTCTACAAATGCCATATGTGAAGTAATGACAGCCAGGAACACCATTTGATATTCCACAATACTGGTTACTGGGACATGAATCACTGTTACATATTAATCCGCTTCCAGATGAAGGACATTTGCACTTTGTAGAGCAAGTATCATCTGTCCAGAATTCATCGCCAACAGCATAGTACTTATCATCATCATCCCAACATCCACACTTGTCATCTGGAACACATTTTGTTCCATAAAGGATGTATCCGGGGTCACAGATACAAGACTCAGTGCAGGGCAGAGAACATGTGGATGGAGCTCCTGGACTGACACACGTAGCTGGGCATGCGGTTCCACAGTGCTCATAGTGGCTGTTTGGTGGACACTTCAAATCTGTGAGGAAATAAAGATGCTAATTTTGCATGTATTCTTCTATCACTTGCTCTACTTAGTTATGCTACATCTTTCCAAAAAGCATGATCTGTAGTGTTTGCTATTGTAAGCTCAGTTCACAGATTTCCAGCTTATTAAAATAATAATAATGATGATTCCATACACCTGGGTAAGTACATTTTAAAACAAGGATCAAGCAGGGTTATCATAAAACTTTTCATGTGAACAGATGACCAACAAGAGGTAATTAAAGTGGACTATTTAAAAAAAAAAGGACATATTAACATGCTAAAGCATGCTAAAAAGTCATATACCATCAACAATAAACAAAACATTATACAATTAAGCATTTATGCTGAATTGTACAATAGGTGAGTATTTCTTAATACACTAAAAACCTAAGTTAAAGGGGAACTGAACTTTACGAGCATTACAAAAAAAGGCTATAGAGGCCAAAGGACTAGTCACCAGTATTGTCTCTTGTCTCCCTGCAGTTATCCTTTCCCCATTGCTGACTTACCATGCCTTGTTTTTTGAAGTGATCATCTTGGTAGAGGCAGGGCACTGTTTCCCTATGTCAGAGACTGCAGCAATGAGGCTACAGTGCCTTACATTTAACACATACAGTTATAATTTCTATATGTATATACTGTATGCTCCTTAACCCTTCACTTTTTGAGTTCAGGTCCAGTTTCATATGGAGAATAATAATAATCCAAAAAGATTACTAAATTTAATATAAAGCTGTAAAAATCAGAGAAGTTTGAATAACAATAGTGAATAGCATACTTACCACAGAAAGAATTATTTCTCCAGGATAAAATGGTAACTCCATTGGACTGGCAGATTTCTGCATACACCTGAAGACTATTACACAGAGTTTCTGGATCCAGACTCATCTCACATAAGTCATAAGCACAGTTATCATAGTAAACTAGTGGGTCAATAACAGCATGGCATCCTTTAAATGGACCATTTTTGTCAGTAATTAGTCCACAGAAGCTGTTGCTTGCAATAATAACTTTTTCATCGTTGGTACAATTTGGTTGAATGTCAGGTCCTGGTGAACATCTGTAATAAACATATACAACTGCTGGGTAAGTGTCTTTGTGTGTAAAATATGGAAGATTTGAATTTGAAAGGCATTTTCAGCCTTAAATTAAAGCATAATCAACATTAAAACATTTTACCTTGTATCATTGTCAACTTGCCAGCTGTTACCAAGATTTGTTGAACCTGATTCTAATTGACCATCTGGATTTAAGAAGTCATCGGCTGCATTTCCATTGAAGTTTCCGCAAAGTCCACAAACTTTGCCAGAGTAGTTCTCTGGAATTTTCACTTGTACTCTGTGATTTCCATCAAATTTCACTATAAGTCCAAAACCTGTTGTCACCACAACATTAGATCCACTTATAAATATTTGAACATCTGGTGTCAGGTTAACTGGAAGGGTCACCAACTGCCCATCCACCTGTCAAAAACAAAATGTAAGTAAACAATATAGAACAATAACTATATATTTGGCCAAATGACTGCAACAAAGTAAAAAATAGAGACTTTCTATGACAGCTCCCATTTATACAGATTCAAAAAGTGTAAGAAAAATATTTCCAAATTTACTAATCACAATATAGTCCCAACCAATTCCTGGACCTTTATACCTTTCAGTCCCATACAGGAGGTTACATTTTAGCTTGTCCCTTGTGGAGATAAGTGTATCTTTAAATTGATGTAACCATATGATGCCTTAAAGTAGAACTATAGGCAAAACTTTTTTTTTACATTTAAAAAAAAAAAGGGGGGGGGGGTTGATAGCCCCCATCAGAATTTTGCGATCTGTGTCCCATTTCAGAGATTTCCCTTTTCTTCGTGTCTCATAGCCAAACAGGAAGCAAGAGGAAATCCCTGCAAATTAACCGCTTGCCGTCCAGCGCACGGCGATATACGTCGGCAGAATGGCACGGCTGCGCAAATGAGCGTACCCATAGGTACCCTTTAAATTGCGGGCTAGTGGCCACAGGCTTTGGCCCGTGATCATGACATGGAGAGGCAGAACGGGGAGTTGCCTATGTAAACAAGGCATTTTCCTGTTCTGCCTAGCAACATGATAGGGATCTACTGCTCCCAGTGATCTCTGTCATGTTCTAGTGAGCCCAACCCCTCTACAGTTAGAACACACTGAGGGAACACATTTAACCCCTTGATTGCCCCCTGGTGTTTAACCCCTTCCCTGCCAGGGAAGAGATTACATAGTAATCAGTGCATTTTTATAGCACTGATCGCCGTATAAATGTCAATGGTCCCAAAATAGTGTCAAAAGTGTCCGATCTGTCTGCTGCAAAGTTGCAGTGACGATAAAAATCGCTGATAGCTGCCATTACTAATAAAAAAAAAGAATTAAAAAAAGCCATAAATTTATCCCCTATTTTGTAGACGCTATAACTTTTGTGCAAACCAATCAATATACGCTTATTGCGATTTTTTTTTTGCCAAAAATATGTAGAAGAATAGATATCGGACTAAACTGAGGAAAAAATTATTTTTTTATATATATTTTTTGGGATATTTATTATAGCAAAAAGTAAAAAATAAAAACCGCAGAGGTGATCAAATACCATTAAAAAAAAGCTTGATTTGTGGGGAAAAAAGGACGTAAATTTGGGTGAAATGGGTGAAATGTCGCAGGACTGCGCAATTGTCAGTTAAAGCGATGCAGTGCCATATCACAAAAAATGCTCTGGTCAGGAAGGGGTAAATTCTTCCAGGGCTTAAGTGGTTAAGGGAATCCCTTGGGGACCCCCAGATCACCAGAACTAGTGTCCCCATTGGAGGATGTCTAATCTATTACTTTTCTGGGGACAACCCAATTTGGGATTTTCCCTTCCCACACACACACATACGCACACACACACACACACACACACACACACACACACACACACACACACACTCACCCATCAGCCATTATGACAAAGATCTATTGAAACTGCTTTGTTTTTGATTTGTTGAAAAAAGACTAACCTTTACAACTCTGTTCTTATCCAGTGTTATTCTGTATCCATACACTGCAACATTCACATACTTCACATAAGACACCCTGGTGTTCTTTCCTCTGTGCTCATTGGCTGCCTCCACATTAAAGTATATCAGAGTTCCATCATTTTCACACAGCTTAGATAAAGTATAGGTACAAGTGCCCATGAAATGGTGCACCTGGTTGTCAAAGGTGTAATAATGGGGGTCTCCTTGTACTTCACAAATACCTTAGTAGAAAAAAAAAAACAATAAAACCAAATGTAATTAGAAAAGCATGAATTGTAACTATAACATTATTACTAATACCATAACAAAACATGGGTAAGAATTACTGAAGGATTAATTTTAAATAAATTATTTAAAGAGTATATTTTTTTCACATAACGTTTCAAATAACGTTTTCTTTTTTTTTTTTTTAATCCATACAGGCAGCCTCGCAGGCATGCAGCATGTCTTCTGCAATAAAAAAAACATACCTGCCTGCTCAGAGTCTACACTGAACTGTGCATGCTTCCACAGGCTTCCTCCCCACTGTATTGCCCTGTACACACGGTCGAACATTGATCGGACATTCCGACAAAAAAATCCATGGATTTTTTCAGACGGATGTTGGCTCAAACTTGTCTTCCATACACATGGTCACACAAAGTTGTTGGAAAATCCGATCGTTCTAAACGCGGTGACGTAAAACATGTACGTCTGGACTATAAACGGGGCAGTAGCCAATAGCTTTTGTCTCTTAATTTATTCTGAGCATGCGTGGCACTTTGTGCATCTGATTTGTGTACACACGATCAGAATTTCCGACAACGGATTTTGTTGTCGGAAAATTTTATAGCAAGCTCTCAAACTTTGTGTGTCGGAAATTGCAATGGAAAATGTGTGATGGAGCCCACACACGGTCGGAATTTCTGACAACAAGGTCCTATCACACATTTTCCGTTGGAAAAACCAACCGTGTGTACGGGGCATATGACTGGCCCTAGAAGCTGCTTCTGTTCACTGCTTGACTAGTCATGGCCTCTCCAAGATTACTTACAATGCAAGACCAATAGTTTTGCATTGAATGTGTGGATGTTAAAGGCCCTGTCCACATCCAAGAGCATCAGAAAATGGGGAGGAGAGCTGTCTACTAGGGGATTGGGAAATAAAGTAAGTATTTCTCCTTTCTTCTAGATGAAAGAAGCAATTAACCTTATTTTTTGTTTTCCCCGGATTTACGCATATTATTACACTGCATTGCCTACTTTCCTCTGTATCATATCTGCATTTGTAACATATTTGTAATACTGAAATTATTATTAAAAAAAAAAAAAAAAATAACTTTTTAGTATCAATGAAGAAAATGCTTCCCATCCAACTCCCGAAAAAAAAAATCAAGTTGGCTGAGCTCCCAGCTTGCAGCAAAGTCATCTGTTAGTGAAGGAAATCATTTGTTTTTACCAGCTAATACAATATGAAACTATTTTTTGTTATCATGCTTTAAAGGAAACATTGTGATTTGTTGTAAACAAAAAGTTACCTAAAACCTTAAAGAATATACTGTATAACATTTCCACAAAAATTTTAATACATGGTATTTGAATTTACATTTATTAGAATTTGTTCTAATCTACTGTTAACATTTGAAACATTGTTTGAAGAGTTGTTCAGATTAATATACCTGGTTGTGTTGGCACAAAAGGTGTAGTGGATGTAGTAGGTATTGTTGTTACCGTGGAACCTGTCAAAAGATTAGAAACATAAGACCAGCTCTTCTTGTAAACATTTCAGCATAACTTTGATTTGCTTAAATTTCAACCCCTTCCTATATATTTTTCTATCTCAGAAAAGCTGCTGAGCTAGCAAATATATTAAATGGTGAACTTGAAAGCAATTCCCATTTCTGTGCAGATTCTTATGCTCTATCTGGGCAGCACAGCAGTGGTTAGCCCTTCTACTTTACAGCACTGGAGTTCTTGCTGGGAATCCTGGCCAAGACACTATCTGCACAGAGTTTTGTATGTTCTCCCTGTGATTGCATGGGTTTCCCCCGATGCTCCAAAACATGCTGGTAAGTTATTTGACTGCTGTCTAAATTCACACTGGTATGTACAGTATACTTATAAAATACCCATCAGAGAAAGATTTTGCATTCTTTGAGAAAAATACAAGGTCTTATCTGAATGCTGTCCATGTTAAGTGGACAACCCATTCTGGTGACTATACAGTAGAGCAGATGGCTAGCTGGAAGACAGAGAGGATAACAGTAGTCACACTGGCTTCCACAGGGATCAGTCTGATATGGAATATGAATACATACATACATACATACAGAATATTACTAGGAATTCAGCTTTAAATAAAGTATACACTGAAGAATGCTGGAGGTTGCTATTTCTGACCTTTCCATTTAAAAACAATGTTGCTTGATTGTTATGTTTGCCCAGTGGCTCCAGCACTTTTTAAATCACTGGCTTAAACTCCTCTGCTGTGTGTTGTAGGGGAAATTATGGTGGAAGAAATACTAGTGTACTTTAGTATAAATGAAGGAAAACTTTTTTTTTTTTCATTTTGGATAGACTACGGGACTACAGGAGGGTTACAACCCCTGTCAGTTTTTTTTGCCATTTCTGTCCCATAGGGAAAATTTCCCTTCATTTCCTGTCCCAGAGCCAAAACAGGAAGTGAGAAGAAATCCCTCTAAAGTGAGGGAATCCCAGTGTGTCAACAACGTCACCAGAATTAGTGTCTCCATTGGAAGATTTCCCCTCTATTAGTGTTTTGGTGTCAACCCAAAATTTGGGTCTTTCTTTTATTTTCATCTTCGATGATTGTAGTAAACAGGACAAATAGAGAGGGCGAATCTCCCTAACAGTGGCACAGACAGCAATAAATACTGACAGGTATTTTAATTCCTCTCCACTCAAACCAAAACTAAATGCACTTTAAATTGGTTAATGGGGGGGTTCCAGGAACTTAAAAAAGTATGAAAAACAGAAAAACACAGATAACTGCTAAGGCTTTCTAAGAGCATTACATTTACCTGACACCATAAGCTAATTTACCTGAAACAACAGGTGCTGTGGAAGTTCTGGTGGAAATAGTTGTTGGAAGAGGACTAGTAGTAGCTGGTGTAGTAGATGTCAAAGGTGGTGTTGTTGATGGTCTATTTGGATCTGTAAAAATGTGAACATTATTTTTGCCGTTATATATTGAGAATTCTACTACAATGTAAATTTTTTTTTTTAAAGTTTTACATTCTTACCACAAATAGTGTTATTTATCCAATTAACCAGTATAATACCCAAAGCTTCACAAGCTTTAGCATAGGATTCCAAGACACCACAAAGTAGATCATCATTTCCCCCTGTGACACACTGGTCGAAGACACAACTCTCAAAGTACTGGTGTGGGCGGAGATAGGGATGACAAGGGCTGAATGGTCCATCATTCTGTCTGATGATCCAGCATTTTCTTTCTGCTTCTTGTTGCACAGAGGGAGGACAGAGAGGAGGAGGTGGTGGAGTAGAGTCACAACTAAAGAACAAAATATAAATGTAAGTCATATATTTATTCAGCTACATGATCATTTACATCTTGAAACATGGATAGAAATTGACATGAAAAATTGACATGAAAAATTGTATGAAATAGACATTTCTGAGAACATTGGGGAATGAAAAATGTTCCTTTTTGGCAAAATGCATTGGAGCCATAGGGAAGGTAAAATAATGATGTTTTTTAATGGGTTTTTTTAAGGTTGCAATAGATCATGACCAGAATCTGTGGTTTTGAAAGAGAAAAAAACAGCCCCTCAAAAGCCCCATTATTTTACGTTTTTTTCACAGAAAGAAAGAACTTACTTAAATAAATAAATAAAAATAACATATAATGAATGAACTAAAATACCATAAATACTAACAAAAAAAATATTTTAATAAGCAAAACTGGGAATTTTTACTTCAGAAAAACCGCCCCTCATTAGCCTCTTTCTTTTATGTTTTTTTTCACAGAATTAAAAAAACTGACAAAAAAGCAACAGAAATTTTCAAATAGAAAGATAATAATAATACTAATAATAAATAGACTAATTTACTCTAAATACAAAAAAAATATATATCTCAAGCGAAATTGAGTTTCCACTTCAGAAAAATTTCACCGGCAGTGAGATCTATATTTTTATGGAAAGCTCAATTTCATCAAGATCATTTAATTTACCCCGAGACATGAACAGTGGCCCTTACTGAGGAGAAGATTAGTGAGTGAATTAACATAATAATATTTAAAAGTTCCTAGTAAATTACTGACTGAATAATAGAACTTTAATAATAATAGAATAATATAACTTTCCAACCAGGTTGCACTGCTCGTGTATGAGGGCAAGATTGAGGACCAATGTCCACTGACTTTTGCTTCTAAACTGCTCAAACAAGTCAATGGGAATGTAATAGCGGCTGAAACAGGTCAAATGCAGGCCAACTGCACCTGCAATACATTCTAAATGGTCTCAGAAGCATCCCAAACTGATGTAAACTGTGTAAAAGCACCTTGCATTTGTTCATCAAATCCCATGAAGAGAGGCTCCTGGTTACAACCACACTACTTCCTCATGTAGCTATTCAGATACTTACGGCCATCCATCATCAGGGACTCTCCAGCTGTTTCCAAATTCATTGACATTAGTTACAATGTTGCCATCAGGAGTCATTAAGTCATCATGGTGGTTATCATTATATGTTCCGCACAAACCACATAATGCTCCTTTGTAGTTTTCTTTGACTTTCACAAACAGTTCGTGATCACCATTAAACTGAATTTCAAGTCCAAAGTTGGTAGTAACTGTAACATAATGGCCACTCTGTGTAATACTTATACCTGACACATAGGCAGGAAGTGTGACAATTGCATTGTTAACCTGACAAAAAAAAAATATGTTAGTAAATTGGACAAAATTTATATTAAAAAAAAGGCAATGTAGTTAAAATAATGTATCAAAGGGAGAGTCTGAATTAAAGCATTACTGTCTTTTTCCTGAATGGGGTCATTGGCGTGCAGCCAATTAGCAGCCACCTTTGCCTTAGCCAATTGAAGGCCAGGCCCTAATTACAGGGCCAGCATATGTGCTGCTCAGAGTTTGAGCAATGCATATCCTGTGCTCCCAGCGTTCCAGATTCTAGTGATCCTTTGTGACTGTATTCCAGCCTGATACCTGCAACCAGTATCTGTGTGATTAAGTGTGTGTTCCACTAAGCAACTTGCATCCCGGTGGCTCTCTGTGCACTCCAGCCTATAACCAGCATACCACTACCTGTGACTTCCTTGTATACCCCAGCCAGCATACAGTCTCCCTTCACCTCTGTGACTCCCTGCATATCTCAGCCAGCTGTAACTCTGCACCTGTGTGATTCCCTATGTGTTCTAACCAGCAACTTGCTACCAGTATCTATGTGATTCTCTGAGCACTCCAACCTGCATCCAATCTCTCTACACCTGTGTGTCCTCTGTACTCTTTAGACTTTTCCCCTGGTGGGAATAGATTCCCCATCCATGACAATTGTGCACTTCACTACATTGTTTATTTAAATGGTCCATCCAATCCAAGAAACATGACAAGATCAATGGGTTTTGTGACATTGTTTTTCTGAATGCTAAAGCATTCTACTATATAAGGCAAAAGGTCATGTTAAAGCTAAACTTCAGGCAGTTATAAAAGGCGCAAATGAATGCAGTTCTTTATAAATTGCTGCTTTTAAGTTGGCATCATCCCCCTTGCATTCTACTGTACAATTTGTACAGAAGAGCTCAAAGAAAGGGAGGGGAAGCAGCATGATTAATTAATTAGGCTTGCTACAGTACAAGGAACATTCTGATATGAAAGAGCAGGGTGGTAGATAGATAAGATCATTGTGGTGCTGCCTCTTCTTTCAATTTCCAGTTACAGGTTGGGGGGGGGGGGGGGGTGGACAGTGAGCTTGTAAGTGAGCATGTATGGAAAAGTGTAACCCTAGCAGAGACAAGACTGTGCTGTGAGACAGAGCTGTGCAAATCTAAAGACTGGATGGACAGAAATGCAAATGCTTTGATGATAAAAACAGCCCCTATGTAAGTATTTAATCTATGAATTTAGCCATTTGCCTGGAGTTCAGCCTTAGAATTTGTCACTTTGTAAGATTGCAAAAAAGTACAGTAAGTTATTGGGTTTTATATCAGATACAGATTGATTTAAAGTTCAGAAAAAAAGCAAACATATAAACATTTCAATTTCTAGCTATTTTAATTTACAGTTCTAAATACTAATACATAGTTTGCAATTTTAATCCGCAAAGATATTTCTAAGCTACCAATTCCATGAAAAAAGGTAATGAAATGTTCATAATATGAGGGTTATAATGGGATATTTTCTTGTGTTGTTTTTAAAATGGTCATATTAGAATATTTTTCTTGACTTTACATGTGAATGTTCCGTACCATTTTATCCATAAATTATTACCAAAAGTTTGCCAAGCTTACTGCCCTAAATAGTTTACTGCAATGAATATTGTAATACAATGTAACCAATATGCCCAAAAAAACAAACATTTTTGTATTTCTACTTTTTTTGGGTTGAAGTATGCCCCATCATGTGACCACAATCTCTTTGCTTCATAAAACAAATGGCAGAAGGTGGCATGTACATTAAGAGCTAGGAGCGTCACTTCCAGAGGTCGCTAGTAAATGAGCATTAGAAAGCTATCATGGATATCATCATGAACAGGGTGGGGCCAGGTGGATGGGGCTGGACAGGGCAGATTGGCTGGCAGAAAAGAACAGGGCTGGTCAGATGGGGCTAGACAGGGCGAGACTGGCTAACAGAGAAGAACAGGGACCAACAACACTACTCGGATGTGTCAGTAAGCAGCCACATTCGACTGCACAGATCATTCCTTTGTTAGCCACATAGAGGAGGGTTGTTGAATGGCTTGATTTCTAATCAGCCATTTAGCATGCCAAAAAGTGCATAATACAGATGTTTATGTTTTTTAACAAATTAATAAAGGGTAGATTTTGATTTTTGACTGGAATTCCACTTTAATATCCCTTCTTCAAGATTTACACAATTTTCTAGTTCTATAAAGCTAAACAAAGAAAAACCAAGGGGTACTGAATCTTTAAGAGCAAATTAGTCAATAACAGGTATTGCTTAAACTCCAAACTCGTCACATTATTTTGCATGGGTAACCCCCTGTGCAGGATATTCCATTACTATGGAACACTGGAAGACAGTGGTCAAGAAAATAATGTGATAGAAGAGATAAAAAGTGAACAGATGCCTAGAGGGCTAAGAGATCCAGGAGAAAAAATAATTACACTGACTCATATAAAATACAAAAAATCCCCTTTCCTTCATGTTATATATAAATATATAAAAATGCTTTTTTTTTAAACTATACATACGTGCACAATGTTGTTCTTTTCAATGAAGATCTCTATTCCATCGACCGTAATATTGACTGAGTTAATGGCAGTCCAGCTTGGGTTACCTCGGTGTTCGTTACGGGTGACAACACTAAAGCTGTGAGAGGTATTACCACATGTCTCAGTCGCAGTGTAAGTGCAAGATCCCTGGAAGTGATGAACTGTGCCATCAAATGTTGTATAATGAGGATCTCCATAAATGTGACAGATTGCTGTGCTTGGTGGGTAGCAGCCCAACAACCCATTTTGGACCTTGCAGATGTCATCTCCAGTACATAACATTGGATCACACGTTATGTTGTTCCCTCCCTTGCATGTACATACACTCTCACAGTTCTCTGTTATGAATTTTTCTCCCTCCTGTAAATGACCAAGACAAGCTGTGATGAAGGAAATATTGGTACAGAGGTTGAAAGTACTGAAATAGGTTTTTCTTCCCTCTTACCGTGTAATAAATGCCATTGTAGAAGCAGCCACAATGTGATTCAGGGACACAGGTTCCTCCACTGATGACATAACCTGGTATACATTCACATCCTTCTGAACATGGCAGGCTGCAGTTCACTGGTGGTTGTGGCTCTAGACATGTGGCCGGACAAGCAGATGCACAGGTACTGAACTGACTGTTTGCAGGGCAGTCAGGTGCTAAAATGAAAACATTTTGTTTATAATAAAATTGTTCTGAACCTCATTTGTTATTTATTTTAATTTTCATCATAATTAAATTGCAATTGATAGTGGGTCATCTACACATACAGAAGATATATATATGAAATAGTTAATTGTATGTATGTTAGTGTGGTGGATTGTATTAGTGTAGTACAAAACACATTTTATAAAGATAAAGATATATTCCAGACAGATATGTATTTTGAGACTGAAAATAAACAGTAATATTTTGTCATTCTTAAGTAAAAATCACATGGCTTGAGATTGTAAGCTCTAAGGAGCAGGGCCCTCTGATTCCTACTGTATCAAATTGTATTGTATTTGTACTGTCTACCCTCAAGTTGTAAAGCGCTACGTAAACTGTTGGCGCTATATAAATACTGTATAATAATAATAATATAAAACGTGTATTCTATATAAGGGATGACTGACAATAATAACAAAAAAGCAAAAAGATATACTTACCACAGAAAGTATTATTTCTCCAGCTGATGGATATGCCTTCCTTCTGACAAGCATCCGCATATGCTGCTAACAAGCTACACAGAGCATCTGGATCTCCATTCAAAGCACACATGTCAAAGACACAGCTGTCAACAAATCCTCCTGGACTGATAACAGAATTACAAACATGGAAAGGACCAGCTTTACTTATCAGCAAACCACAGAATGCATCGGTTTTGTACAACTCCTCTTTTCCTGGTGTACAAGTTGGAGGAGGAGGGGGAGGTGTATCAACCAGATTACAAAGTGGATCATCATCCTCAACCATCCAGCTCTGTCCAAGTTGTTCAGAATTCTTGGCTTGTTCTCCATTTGGCATCATGTAATCATCTGATTTGCGATTGTTGAAGTTACCGCACATTCCACATGTTAGTTTGGAGAAGTTACTAGGAAGTTTTACTTCTACAAAGGTGTCTACATCATAAGAGACAGTCAGCCTGAAATCTGTCTGCAGACTGACATACTTTCCAGTCCAAGTCACACTCACTGCTCCACCCACTAAACTTACAGGAAGTGAGGTCCAGATAGAATTGACCTAAATATAAGGTAAGAATGTTAGTAATGAATTAGTAGCACATACCTCTGGAAAACATCAAATAGGAAACAAATAAATGTTCATACTAACCAAAACACGATCTTTCTCATTTTTCACGATTTTGACTTTCTGGTCATAAACCTCAATAAGAACGTGTTTCACAAAAGACACTTTGGGATCTCCACGGTGTTCATTCTTTGCTTCAATGTTGAAGTAATGTGGAGAGGATGTTGAACTGTTGCAGAGTTTGGCAAGAGTGTAAGTGCACAGACCCATGAAGTCATGATTGAGTCTGTCAAATGTATCATAATGTGGATCATTATGGACTCTACAAATGCCATATGTGAAGTAATGGCACCCAGGGACACCATTTGATATTCCACAATACTGGTTACTGGGACATGAATCACTGTTACATATTAATCCACTTCCAGGTGAAGGACATTTGCACTTTGTAGAGCAAGTATCATCTGTCCAAAATTCATCGCCAACAGCATAGTACTTATCATCATCATCCCAACATCCACACTTGTCATCTGGAACACATTTTGTTCCATAAAGGATGTATCCGGGGTCACAGATACAAGACTCAGTGCAGGGCAGAGAACATGTGGATGGAGCTCCTGGACTGACACAAGTAGCTGGACATGCAGTTCCACAGTGCTCATAATGACTGTTTGGTGGACACTTTGTTTCTGTGGAGGATGAAAAAGGCAATTTAATAATTAAGATTAAACTGTCAACAACTAACAGCTTGTATAAAATATATAACACACTGCTATCTAAGCTATCATATCTATCATATCTATCTATCTATCTATCTATCTATCTATCTATCTATCTATCTATCTATCTATCTATCTATCTATCTATCTATCTATCTATCTATCTATCTATCTATCTATCTATCTATCTATCTTTCCCGATATATATACACAAATTTACTACACAAGGTATTAATTTATCTGGAACATGAGTGTATCATATTGAAGTGTGGCGTGATGAATATGTCTGCAGTCTCAGAAACCCAATTTACTCTTTCTGATATTTTACTGTTTCAGCTTGTGATCACACAATACACAGTATACCTCCTTTTAAAAATATACTGATGACTTTCAATAATAAATAATAAGATGATAGCTTAAAGGACAGATATTTTGAATTTTGTTCCAAATACTGAGGAAAGAACCATATTTACCGCAGAAAGTGTTATTTCTCCAAAGTTTAATGGTGACTCCACTGGCTTGGCAGATCTCTGCATAAGCTTCAAGACTATTACATAGAATGTCTGGATTAAGTGTTGTTTCACACAAGTCATATACACAGTTGTTGAAGTAAATAGTTGGGTCTATAACATTGTGGCAATCTCGAAATGGTCCGTTCTTGTCAGTTATCAGTCCACAGAAGCTGTTGCTGACAATAATGTTTTTCTCATCATCAGTACAATTTGGCTGAATGTCTACTCCAGGGGTACATCTGTAATATAAGTTGTGTAAGATGTGCTGTTAAAATAAGACACATGGGTAAATACTGCATTCAAAACATAACAAAGATAATACATTTACACATTTTACCTTGTGTCATTGTCCACTTGCCAGCTGTTACCAAGACTTGTTGAACCTGATTCTAGTTGACCATCAGGGTTTAAGAAGTCGTCGGGTGCATTTCCATTGAAGTTTCCACAAAGTCCACAAACTTTGCCAGAGTAGATACCAGGAATTGTCACCTGTACTCTGTGGTTACCATCAAATTTCACTATTAGCCCAAAGCCTGTTTTCACCACAACATTAGATCCGCTTATAAATATATCAATTCCAGGTTCAAGATGATATGGCAAGGTCACTGTTTTGCCATCCACCTGTAAAAACACAAATTTAATATTTTTCCATTTATAGGCCACACTACTTGAAATATAAGTCAGAGAGCACTGGATTTATTTTTTTAAAAGGAAATCCTTTATGTACTCAGATAGGTATAGAATACATGCTTTAAGAAGAAAAATCAGCTGCAATGTCAGTGTCACAGACAGGGACAAAAAATATGTCATAGTTACTAATGAAGATTTATGTGATTAAGAAAAGATAAAAAAAATAAGGTCCATGGTAAAAGGTTTACAATTACTATCCAATATAAATTACTGTGATTCACTGACCTTGACCACTCTTTTTTGATCCAGTGTGATTCTGTACCCATGAACATCTATATTCACATACTTGACGTAGGACACCCTGGTGTTACCTCCTCTGTGCTCATTGGCAGCTTCCACGTTGAAAACAGTCAGATTGCCATCATCTTCACAGAGTTTAGACAATGTGTATGTGCAAGTTCCCATAAAGTGGTGAACTTGATTATCAAAGGTGTAGTAATGAGGATCTCCATTTACTTCACATATACCTTAACGTAAGACAAAAACAAGGACCTGATATGTATAGGTTTATTTAAAATTAACACAATGGGCTTAAAGGCCCACCATATTGTAGTTTGATTACTATAATTAATACAAGTAATTATAACATTCAGAATCTATAACTGCCCTTCCCATTTTGCTTTTATTATGTTTTATGGAAAACAATTTGCAATCAAATATCACAATGTCAATGAGTGGAAACTATTCTACTGAGCAGTTGCCCTAAAAAGTAATATCCATAAATATATATATATATATATATATATATATATATATATATATATATATATATATATATATATATCGTAATCACTTGTAAATAATACATGAAACTTTATATAGACACATACTGTAAGAGTCTATTGAGAAATGTTTTTTACACGATTCTCACAACTTTCACACATTTTTCTAATTGGATGCAATCAGAATAATGTGTGAATCCTGAGTGAAAGTTGTGTTAATCTTGTGTAAAAAGTTTTATAAAAAGACTCTTTATAAAGCAGTGTATTCACAACATGCATGCTGGTGTAGTTAAGAATATTTTTACAATTCTTGTTGTTTCTACATAGAAAAAACAAAACAAAGGATGAAATTAATAAATCAAAAGCCCAAAATAACTTACAGACAGCATTAAACCAATCATTTCAGATAAAATAAAAAATTAAATCAGAGGACGGCATTAAAGCAATCATTTCAGATAAAATAAAAAATAAAATCAGAGGTATAAAAATCTACCTGATTCTGGTGGCACAAATGGTGTGGTTGTTGTGGCAGTTGTTGTTGTAGTTGAACCTGTTAAAATGAATGAAACCAGTTATAAAAGTGACATTTTATTTTGCTTGCATTAACTTCAGCAAATTGCAATTATTTGATACCTTGCTGCACAATGTCAGTAACAGCATAGCAACTATATCATGCTTCTTCACACAAAAATACATAGCTGAATTGTGGTATCAGCCATATCTAGCAAGTAGCTGGATGCAAGTTATTTGACCTTCTAAGTATACCATGAATCAATTAAACTGAATTCTTGTTTTATCTTTTAGAGACACATGCATACCATTTGAATACAAAGCAAATGTTCTCAGGTTTAAAAAAAAATGATTGTAGTGCTATAACTGCGACTAATTACATATTGCACCAATAAACTATTGTAACAGTAATGCCGCGTACACAAATCAGAATTTCCGACGGAAAATGTTCAATGTGAGCTTGTTGTTGGAAAGTCCATCCGTGTGTATGCTCCATCGGACATTTGCTATCGGAATTTCCGCACACAAATGTTTGAGAGCAGGTTCTCAAATTTTCTGACAACAAAACTATTGTAACAGTAATGCCGCGTACACAAATCAGAATTTCCGACGGGAAATGTTCAATGTGAGTTTGTTGTCGGAAAGTTCGATCGTGTGTACACAAGTCAGTTGCACAAAAGTTAACGCATGCTCTGAATCATGCAGAAGGCTATTGATCTTTCTTTTTCAAGGCTCGTCGTATGTGTTTTACGTCACCGTGTTCTTGACGTTCGGAATTTCCGACAACATTTGTGTGACCGTGTGTATGCAAGACAAGTTTGAGCCAACATCCTTCAGAAAAAAATCCACAGGTTTGTTGTCGAAAAATCTGATTGTGTGTACAGATGCTGGCTGCTGGTCCATTGACACCTCCTGCACATTCTGCAGCAGTCACTCAGGAGAAATAAGCATATCAATTCCTGGAGCCCACTTGTTAGATCCCTTAGATCCCTATGCATGTCTACTGACTTTAAGATGTTTCTGCGACATCTGGCAGTTTGTCCTTTCTCTTAGCTGAGGGAAATCATAGAAGCTTCATACACATGACATGCTCACCCTCCACACCACTACACCACTATATATGAAAGGATTCAGCTTATCACTTGATTGTGTAACACTTTTATATAGAGCACATCAGTACATTATTGCATCAGTACTTGCATTATATATATATATATATATATATATATATATATATATACATATAAATTAAACATTTTTATTTAATTAAAGCAGTGTTCCGCCTGGGGAA
Source organism: Lithobates clamitans (assembly GCA_037952925.1). NCBI lineage: Eukaryota > Metazoa > Chordata > Amphibia > Anura > Ranidae > Lithobates > Lithobates clamitans. The sequence continues at coordinate 2,269,278 of JBBGZY010000160.1, forward strand.
AAAAAAAAAAAATAGTCAGCAGTTACAAATACCGTATCTGCTGAATTTTAATATATAGATACTTACCTGTCTAGGGAGCCCACAATGTCGACACCGAGGAGGGGGGCTGAAAGTACGAGGGACAGCACCGCGGGGCTGTCTCCCTTAAGTGAGGAAGGGTACCTGTCAAAAACAGGTAGCCGTTCCCCCCTTCCCCTTGAAAGGTGCCAAATATGGCGCCAGAGGGGGGGGGGGGCAGATCAACGGAAGTTCCACTTTTGGGTGGAACTCCGCTTTAAGCACAAATCTTGGCACCTGCTGGATCCAATTTTCAACCAGTCTCCCCATTAAGAGTAAGTAATGATTTGTACAGTAGAATTACATTTGAATTGACTTCCAGCTCCGTTGCTGCCACTCCCCCTGTCCTGTTTTGATTGACAGTGTCTTTCCCTGCTGTCCTACACATCATTCACTACCCTCCCTCAGACATGTCCCCTGTACTAGGAAAGAGGGAGGAATAAAGTATGTGCAGTCATGTGACTGCTCATTATCACTAAAAATAAAGCATACAAATAATTATTTTTTAAAAAGATGTTATTTATACCATTAAAGAGATTTTTGCATGTGAAGGTGTGTTTTTCTTGATATGACTTCAGGATATTTTTTAACTAATGTTTTGCATATTAATGTTGAATTAGACATACCTGTAGGAGTTGGAGTAGTAGTTGTAGCAGTTAACACAGATGTGGTAGAAGTTGATGTTTGCAAAGGAGTGGCCGCAGAAGAGGTGATACTTATGGTTTCAGTATGGCCTAATGTTGTGGTAGATGTTGGAGAAATTGTACTACTGGCTGAAGGCCCAGGCGTGATATTTGTGGTAGTTGTACTGGTCACAGTTCCTATAGTTGAACCAGTTGTTAATGTTGAAGAAGGCATGGGCACAGAGATAGTTGATGTCTCTGAAGTAATACCAGCTGTTGGCTTAGAAGTGGTGGTGCCTGATGTTGTAGTTTTTGTTCCCAAAGATGTGGTGCTTGAAGTACCAGTGAAAATCGTGCTTGCTGTTGATACAGTTGTGGAAGTTGAAGTAAGGACTGTTGCAGTCCCTGAAGAGGATGTTGATCTTGATGTACTGGTAGGCTTTGAAATGGTTGTACTTCCTGAAATAATACCAGCTGTTTGCGCTGAAGTGGTGGTCCCTGGAGTAGTAGTTTTTGTTCCCAAAGGTGTGGTGCTTGAAGTACTAGTGACAATAGTACCTGCTGTTGAACCAGTTGTGGAAGTTGAAGTAAGGACTTCTGCAGTCCCCGGAGATGATGTTGATCCTGAAATACTGGTAGGCTTTGAAGTGGTTGTACTTTCTGAAATAATACCACCTGTTTGCTTTGAAGTGGTGGTCCCTAGAGTAGTAGTTTTTGTTCCCAAAGGTGTGGTGCTTGAAGTACTAGTGACAATGGTACCTGCTGTTGAACCAGTTGTGGAAGTTGAAGTAAGGACTGCTGCAGTCCCTGGAGATGATGTTGATCCTGATGTACTGGTAGGCTTTGAAATGGTTGTACTTCCTGAAATAATACCAGCTGTTTGCTTTGAAGTAGTGGTCCCTAGAGTAGTAGTTTTTGTTCCCAAATGTGTGGTGCTTGAAGTACTAGTGACACTGGTACCTGCTGCTGAACCAGTTGTGGAAGTTGAAGTAAGGACTGTTGCAGTCCCTGGAGATGATGTTGATCCTGGTGTACTGGTAGGCTTTGAAGTGGTTGTACTTCCTGAAATAATACCAGCTGTTTGCTTTGATGTGGTTGTCCCTGGAGTAGTAGTTTTTGTTCCTAAAGGTGTGGTGCTTGAAGTACCAGTAAAAATGGTGCCTGCTGTTGAACCAGCGGTGGAAGTTGAAGTATGGGCTGTTGCAGTCCCCAAAGATGATGTTGATCCTGATGTACTGGTAAGCTTTGAAATTGTTGTACTTCCTGAAATAATACCAGCTGTTTGCTTTGAAGTGGTGGTCCCTAGAGTAGTAGTTTTTGTTCCCAAATGTGTTGTGCTTGAAATACTAGTGACACTGGTACCTGCTGCTGAACCAGTTGTGGAAGTTGAAGTAAGGACTGCTGCAGTCCCTGAAGATGATGTTGATATGGATGTACTGGTAGGCTTTGAAAGGGTTGTACTTCCTGAAATAATGCCAGCTGTTTGCTTTGAAGTGGTGGTCCCTGGAGTAGTAGTTTTTGTTCCCAAAGGTGTGGTGCTTGAAGTACTAGTGAAAGTTGTGCCTGTTGCTGTTGAGCCAGTTGTGGATGTTGAAGAAAGAGTTGTGGTCACTGAAGAAGTTGATCTGGTAACAGTAGGCACTGAGATGGTTGAACCTTCTGAAGTAATACCAGCTGTCTGCTTTGATGTGGTGGAGCTTGTGGTACTTGAAGCTGTGGCAGTAAATCAAGAATGTCATTTATCTATAAAGTTTTTTTTTAATCTCTGCATGCATTAAATCTATCTATCTATCTATCTATCTATCTATCTATCTATCTATCTATCTATCTATCTATCTATCTATCTATCTATCTATCTATCTATCTATCTATCTATCTATCTATCTATCTATCTATCTATCTATCTATCTATCTATCTATCTATCTATCTATCTATTCTGAGGCCATGCAAAAAACTTTCAGTACTAGCTGCACCTGCTAAGTTTCTTCCCATATTTTTTTTAATGGTGCTCCATTTAGTATTAGCCTAAATCTACCTTGTTGAAAGCAATTGGTATATTTAGGTACTAATAATGTAAAACAATGTTGATTGTTGATTGGATGTTGATTGATAAACACATTTTTCACATTTCCAGGAACATACTTAATTTTAGTGGTATACAAGAGAAAAAATACATTAAGATTAATATGATGGTTAGCTACACAGGAGACATTAACCTTGGTCAATATACACATGAACAAGGAATCATTTTGATCTAACCTCAAATTCCTTAGGATATGTATTCCTTGCTTTTTTCATGGCCTTTAAATTAACACCGTTCTGTGTGCACTAATTACTTAAAAATACAATTACAAAACCAATTAAATGCACTTACTAATAGCAACCAAACAGATGTAACATTTGTTTTGTACTTAAACATGATTTCTGATTAGTTTTTGATTTCTGATTAGTTTTTGATTTCTAAATTAGTTTTTAAAGAGTAAGGCTTGGTTCACACTGCTACGATGCGAGAACCCGTGCAAATCCAGTATGGCTTCCTGCATCACATACAACTCACAGGCAGTTCACGCTGCCCTATGAGAACCGCTACAGGTGTCAAGTTAATGACACCCCCAGATCGGTTTGCATTTCGCATCGCGAACTGTAAATTGGGACAGGAACACCCATGTGATCTGATTCTGGTGCGGACCAAAAAAAGGGTCCTGCATGACTTTGGTCCAAATGTGACGCAAATTCAGCCATACAATCTGTATGGCTGAATTTGCATCGCACAGACATCACATGTGATTTGCGCAGCATGCGGTGCGAATCACATACAATGTCTGACATTGCAGCGGTGTGAACCCAGCCTAACGTTTGTTGAGAAAAAAAAATTCTTCTATAGGTGATCTGTGTACATTGCAGGAATTTTAACAAACTTTGTTGCAGATATCTACCAGATATCTACCTTTTGTTATTCTGAAGAAAAAGCTATTTGTTTGTTTGTATCTCTCTGCAGAGTGAATCTGTATGGGAATGGTTTTATAATTATCAATCAGCTGCTGCACCTGCACGTCTCTAATGAGGAATTTGGCAGGGTCTGCATCCCTTTAGGTGTGGTTTCCATTTGAGAGTATCTCACCAAAAATGAAATTTTTGTTGCAGGGGATGCTCAAAATATGATTGTATCTTAGTGCTGACTTCTGGGAAAATCAGTGAGCCAATCGCACAAGCAGGAAATGACATTTCTGGGGGGTGTTCTGCACACCATCTGTGTACAGAATGCCTACAGGTAGCCATATTTGATTGCATTTTACAGAAAATGACAGCAGATTGAAATAGAAAGATAATTTTTAATAACTTGTGTTGCAATTGTACACGCTATATTATTTTTTTATTTGCTAATTTTTTTTTCACACAAAAGTGGAGTTACCCTTTAACTACTTCCAGACCGCCACACGCTGATGTATGTCCTCACTTTGAAGAGGAATATCGTTGTTATGACAGCAGCTAGCTGCCATCTTCTTCAGCGGGCGGTTCGGTTTCCGATAACAGTGGTCTCTGTGGCAGATTCGCCGCAAGATCACCTTCCGCCACACTCCGGTGCCCTCCGCCGCTTACAGGAGCCGCCAGTAGTGGCGGAGCCGATCGGATGCTTCTCCTTCCTAGGTATGGAGACGAGTAAGGGGAAGATGGCCCCCACCCGTCTCCATACCATTGCAGGGCGGAAGCGACGTCAAAACGTCACTTCCGCCCACAACTCTTAAAGGGACATTTTTATTTATTTTTTTTCAAATGACATTTTTTTTTATTGTTGCATTTTTGTCTAAATATAAAAAACTGAAATCTCATATTTAAGAGGTCCCGTCATGTTTTTTTTCTAATACAAGGGATGTTACATTCCTCATAATAAGAATAAAAGTGACACATTTAAAAAAAAAAAAAGAACAGTGTAAAAATAAAAAATAAAAGATAAAATAAAAATGAAAAAAAAAAATCATTTTGAATGTGCCCAGTCCCGCCGAGTTTGTGTGCAGAAGCAAACGCATACATGAGTAGCACCCGCATATGAAAATGGTGTTACCACATGTGAGGTATTGCCGTGATCGGTTGAGCGAGAGCAATAATTCTAGCCCTAGACTTTCTCTGTAACTCAAACATGCAACCTGTAGAATTTTTTAAACGTCACCTATGGAGATTTTTAAGGGTAAAAGTTTGTCGCCATTCCACAAGCGGGCACAATTTTGAAGCATGACATGTTGGGTATCAGTTTACTCAGCGTAGCATTATCTTTCACAATATAAAAAGAAATTGGGCTAATTTTACTGTTGTCTTATTTTTTAATTCAAAAAATTGTATTCTTTCCAAAAAAAGTATGCTTGTAAGACCGCTGCGCAAATACGGTGTGACAGAAAGTATTGCAACGACCACCATTTTATTCTCTAGGGTGTTAGAAAAAAAATAATTAAATTTGGGGGTTCTAAGTAGTTTTCTAGCAAAAAAAACCTGTTTTTAACTTGTAAACAACAAATCTCAGAAAGAGGCTTGGTCCTTAAGTGGTTAAGTAATTCTGCACTTCGGACAACATTTTCTTGTGTGGATTGTTGCAGCTAGAGTAACACCTGTGCTGCTTTAGAACTAGCCATCAATTAACCAGTCAATGGGGTTGATTTACTAAAGACAAAAAGACTGTGCACTTTGCAAGTGCATTTGCTCCAGAGCTTAGTAAATGAGGTGAAGCTTCACTTTGCAAAGAATACCCAATCACATGCAAGGAAAATAAAAAAACATTTTTTGCTTGCACAGGATTGGATGATGGAAGTCAGCAGAGCTTCTGCTCATTTACTAAGCTCTGGAGCAACTGCACTTGCAGAGTGCACAGTCGTTTTGCATTTCACAGAGCAGATTAGGCAGCCAGCTTATGTATTAGCACATGGTCTTACTCAGTTTAGACTGAATAGATTGGTGAAATATTGAAAGTTCTTTAAATATTAAATTTTATAAGATGAATATTAAAATAAAATTCTGGGTGTCAGTCATAAGTGAACCTCTCAAGAACTCCTGCTCACTAACTCCCTTGTTTCCTCATCCAATGCTCACCTTCAGGACCTCTCCAGAGCCTCTCCAATCCTCTGGAGCCTTCTACCTCAATCTGTCCAGCTATGTCCTATTCTATGCACCTTTAGATGAATCCTGAATGCTCATCTCTTCAGGGAAGCCAATCCACCTCCACCTCCACCTAACAACTGAACTTTTAAAGCAGTTGTAAAGGCTTTTTTTCTAAAAGAGAAAACATGTTATACTTACCTGCTCTGTGCAATGGTCTTGTACAGAGCGACCCTGAACCCCCTCTTCTGGGGTACCCCACCAGAACTCTTGGCTCCTCCTATTCTTTGTGTGCTTCCATAGCATTTCTATAGCAAGCTGCTTGCTATTGACATGCACAGCCCAGCCCCACCCCCTGCTCTCCGCTCACAGGAGCCAATGGCTTTAACTTTAAATAAAGATTTTAAAAAATTCCACAGTAGCAAACTGGTTTACCTGGCGCTGGAGTGCCTGGTTTTGCTGTGGTTGTAGTAGAACTGGTTGATGAGGAAATGCCTGTAAAATAGATTACAGATAAAGCCTATATTAGTATTTTATTAATTTCTGAAATTTCAAACAGGTAAAGAACAATTACAGCACAGGTGCATGTTTCAAAAATAAAAAATCCAAACCAGATTTGTTTAATTATTGGGACCCTAAAACCCATATAAACCTAGAACTGCTTGATTTTTCTTTTTTTTTAATTTGAGGTGACATCAAACTAGAAGACAATAAAGGATTAAAAAATGCATTATTTCTAGGCACCACCTCCACTTTCACCTAACAACTGAGCTTTTAAAGCAGTTGTAAAGGCTTTTTTTTTTTTAAATAGCAAACATGTTATACTTACCTGCTCTGTGCAATGGTCTTGCACAGAGAGACCCTGGACCCCCTCTTCTAGGGTACCCCACCAGAACTCTTGGCTCCTCCTATTCTTTGTGTGCTTCCATAGCAACTCTATAGAAAGCTGCTTGCTATTGACTTGCACAGCCCAGCTCCACCCCCTGCTCTCTGCTCACAGGAGCCAATGGCTTTAACTTTAAATAAAGATTTTAAAAAATTCCACAGTAGCAAACTGGTTTACCTGGCTCTGGAGTGCCTGGTTTTGCTGTGGTTGTAGTAGAACTGGTTGATGAGGAAATGCCTGTAAAAGAGATTACAGATAAAGCCTATATTAGTATTTTATTAATTTCTGAAATTTCAAACAGGTAAAGAACAATTACAGCACAGATGCATGTTTCAAAAATAAAAAATCCAAACCAGATTTGTTTATTTATTGGGACCCTAAAACCTATATAAATCTAGAACTGCTTGATTTTTCTTTTTTTTTTAAATTTGAGGTGACATCAAACTAGAAGACAATAAAGGTTAAAAAATGCATTATTTCTAGGCACCACCTCCACTTTCACCTAACAACTGAACTTTTAAAGCAGTTGTAAAGGCTTTTGTTTCTAAAATAGCAAACATGTTATACTTACCTGCTCTGTGCAATGGTCTTGCACAGAGAGACCCTGGACCCCCTCTTCTGGGGTACCCCACCAGAACTCTTGGCTCCACCTATTCTTTGTGTGCTTCCATAGCAACTCTATAGCAAGCTGCTTGCTATTGACATGCACAGCCCAGCTCCACCCCCTGCTCTCTGCTCACAGGAGCCAATGGCTTTAACATTAAATAAAGATTTTAAAAAATTCCACAGTAGCAAACTGGTTTACCTGGCTCTGGAGTGCCTGGTTTTGCTGCGGTTGTAGTAGTACTGGTTGATGAGGAAATGCCTGTAAACGAGATTACAGATAAAGCCTATATTAGTATTTTATTAATTTCTGAAATTTCAAACAGGTAAAGAACAATTACAGCACAGGTACATGTTTCAAAAATAAAAAATCCAAACCAGATTTGTTTATTTATTGGGACCCTAAAACCCATATAAACCTAGAACAGCTTGATTTTTCTTTTTTTTAAATTTGAGGTGACATCAAACTAGAAGACAATAAAGGATTAAAAAATGCATTATTTCTAGGCACCACCTCCACTTTCACCTAACAACTGAACTTTTAAAGCAGTTGTAAAGGCTTTTTTTCTAAAATAGAAAACATGTTATACTTACCTGCTCTGTGCAATGGTCTTGCACAGAGCGACCCTGAACCCCCTCTTCTGGGGTACTCCGCCAGAACTCTTGGCTCCTCCTATTCTTTGTGTGCTTCCATGGCATTTCTATAGAATGCTGCTTGCTATTGACATGCACAGCCCAGCCCTACCCCCTGCTCTCTGCTCACAGGAGCCAATGGCTTTAACTTTAAATAAAGATTTAAAAAAATTCCACAGTAGCAAACTGGTTTACCTGGCTCTGGAGTGCCTGGTTTTGCTGTGGTTGTAGTAGAACTGGTTGATGAGGAAATGCCTGTAAAAGAGATTACAGATAAAGCCTATATTAGTATTTTTTTAATTTCTGAAATTTCAAACAGGTAAAGAACAATTACAGCACAGATGCATGTTTCAAAAATAAAAAATCCAAACCAGATTTGTTTAATTATCGGGACCCTAAAACCCATATAAACCTAGAACTGCTTGATTTTTTTTTTTTGAGAAATTTGAGGTGACATCAAACTACAAGACAATAAAGGATCAAAAAAAAGGAAAATTTATTATCAAATACTTACCGTAATTTTCCTTTCCTGATGGACTCCATGGCAGCCTACGTGTGGGTTAACCCCGCCTCCTCTCCAATGCTATAGGACCCCATACCCTATAAGATTGAGCTCACCTGAATAGACTGTGTTCCGTAACTAGCCTACTCTTTGACCGATGGGTGGGGACTCCGTCTGCCATGGAGTCCATCAGGAAAGGAAAATTACGGTAAGTATTTGATAATAAATTTTCCTTTTTCCTGACAGACTCCATGGCAGCCTACGTGTGGGAAATAACTAGCCAATCCACACGGATGGGCATGCTAAATAGCAATAAATTTCAATTTGACCCGTCAACTGACAGGAATTATAACCAACGTCCACAGAAGATAGCAAAGCAGGCTCAATATCGTAATGTGACGATAAAGTTTTAATAGAGGCCCACGAGGCCGCTTTGTAGATCATGTCTGGAGCCACATGCCGGGCTGCTGCCCATGAAGTCGCTATACCCCTGGTGGAACGTGCCATCACTGCTTCCAGAAGATCCAGGCCCCTAGTTCTAAAAGACTGATGGATGAACTAGATGATATAGGCCGCAGTTCTAGCTGAAGCCCAATTCAGTTTGTTACTGCCAAAGTGCAGGTCGGCTGAGTGTCTAAAAAGGGAAGAAGCAGCTTGCAGGTATACCGACAGAATTTTGCCCATGTCCAGAGGATGAACTTCAGCGGACTCCTGGTCCTGAATGTTGTTAGGATGATCTCTTGGTCTTTATGGAACTTTGAGGTAATTTTTGTATTTGAGCTAAGTCTAGGAATGAGGACCATCCGGATCGGAAAGAAGGACAGAAGAGGTTCTTTGTAATTTAGTGGGGTGACCTCCGAGACCCTCTTGGCCAAGGTAACAACTACAAGGAAAGTGATTTTAGCCAAAAGGTCTCCAAATAGAAAAGCGGGGAAGGCCCCGTATTTACTGAGTTCAGTCAGTGAGTTGTGGACAAGAGGAAGATCCCAATTGGGGAACCTTGGTTTAGTTTGAGGGCTGAGTTTAAACTCCCTACGGAATCACTGCTGGATAAAAGGGGTGAACAGTCCATGAAGTACCGGAGAAGGCCGACAAAGCTGAGACTCGGACTCTTAGAGAACTGATGGATACAGACAAATAAAGAAAGCCGGAGATATCCTGAGCCTTGGATTTCTTCCTGATCTGCCCGAAGAATATGATAACTTGACCGATTTGGTCCATCTTCTTCTATAGACCTAACTCGTGCTCATCCCCGTAGAGCTCATGAGAGTGGAAATCATCCTTGACCTGCTCCCGAATCGGACAAGGGTGCAGGACTGCCACTTGAGCAGGAAAGTCAGGCCCGAGAGGGAGATGCAACGGGTCCCGAAAGCTGAGCTCGCACAAGAGGGGAAACCAAGGTTTGCTTCCTCCAGTAAGGGGCTACTGCCACCATTTTGACTGCTTATGCATGAGGTATCGAAAAGGACCTGAGGATTTGTAGGAGCTGTGGAAAGGTGTATGCCCTCTTGAAACTTAATTGATCTGTCAGGGCATCCATTCTGGAGGCCTAGCTGCCACGACCCCAAGTGTAACACTTCACCAGCTTGAAGTTACCTGGGAAGAGAATAGATCCACTGCAGGATTGACTCCCAGGGACAGAATCCACTTCAATGCCTGCCTGCGAAGAGACCACTCTTTAATGTCTTAACCGAATGCGCAATAAGAAATTCGCTCGGACGCTCTGGACCCTGGGGAAGTAGGTCGATGAAATGTTGTCTAGGCCCAAAACCTGAAGGGCTCGACCTCCCAGAATAGTGTGGAGCTTTGAGTGCCTCTATGACTCCTCACATAGGAGATTGCCATTTTGTTTTCCATCTTCACTTTTTATTTTATTTTATTTATTTATTTTAAATCTCTTTCGTCGAGTATAAGACATACAAACAGACAAACACCAGTACATCTACCACAGCACTGGGGTGTCGTCCATTCTTAATAATACTGATTCTCCCTTCTGGGGATGGGAGAAGTACTGAAGGGCACACTAGGCTTGCCGAAATTCCATAATGTACTGGCCCGGGTTGAGAGAACACGTACCCTTGAGCAAGATCCGACCTGCAGAGGGCTCCCCAACCGGTACCGCTGGCATCGGACATGACCTTGACACGTAAGGTGGGGCAACAGAGTGGCAATTGGACAGGTTTTGCGCTGAAGCCACCAGAAGAGGCTGCTCCTCATCGTTGATGACATGTGAATAGGTTGACTGTTGCCTCCTGATTTCCATTACTGCAGAAAACCTGACTGGAAAGGGAATAATTTCCGCAAGGACCACTTTACCATAGAGGTCGCGGAAACCGACGAGCCGATAGATTCTTGCACTATAAGGCCCTCAGCCCTGAAGGGATTAGAGACCACAAAATTCTCTCCTGGATGACAGTGACCTTCCCCCACTGGGAGAGAGATGGAGCCTGTAGCAAACCGGGTCCCAAATAACATCTGGCGCTGGACTAGTTCTAGGTGTCTTTTTCCTAGAATTAGGAGCCAACCGAAGCTGGTCAAGGTGGAGATTAACTGTTTCCTGTGAACCAGCAGCTGGACTTTGTCTTAGGATAGCAACAGGAGGACATAGGAATAGTGATAAAGACGTACCCCTCTCCTTCTGATGTGGGCCATTATGGCCAGAGGAATTTTGCGAAGACTCGGGTGAGGTTATCAGCCCGAAAGGGAGGTAGAAGAATTGTCGATGGTCTTGACAACTTGGAGCCGGAGGTATTGAGAAACTCCTTCGCCACCTGAACACGGAAGAAAGCATCTTTAAGTCAAATGAGATTAGCCAATCGCCTGTCCGTACAGATGGTCGACAGAGCCTATATTTTGGATCTTCTGAATTTATATACTTGTTACTTAGATGTTACTTAGATCTAGCACTAGATGCCATAAATCGTTTAGCACTGTATAACGAAGAGGGGAAGGTATACCCCCTGGAGTTTTTCGTCCCTTGGGACGTGTACCACTGCTCCCTGAGACCATATTGAGTCCATGTAGGACAGTAACGTCTGCTTCTTCTCTTCCGACCGAACTTAGCAGAGTGGAATAAATCTGGGTGGAGGAGTAACAGTGAAGGACCATGCGTTGCTTGAACAACCGTTTTGACGACCCAGTCATGATTGAGGCCACCCAGGCATCCTGGAAGAGGAGCAGACAAGCCCCCCCTGCCCGAACTGTCTGGGCGGGCGTAACCTAAAAGAATTAGCCGGTTCACCACTACCGGACGCCTGGTTGTTAGCGGATTTCTCGGAAGGGCACTTGCCCTCTGCTCCAATTCTTACAGAAGCCCCGGCAGGCCTTTACAGCAAGCTTCTCTCAAGCGTTCGGCACCTTCTGTACTGGGGACTCTTCAGACCGAGCCGGTGCCTCTCGTGGGAAAGGCGTAACCATAAGGCCCGTTGAACCGCGACTGAGGACCCTTTAGTCCAAGCCAACAGGGGGATCGGATTGACGCCAGCTCCAGCTCCCTAACCGCTGCACTTAAGTGTTCTGAAACTCCATTTGAGAACAAAACCACGTTCTCTGTCCTGGTTTCCGTAGCCCTAGACATAGCTGCTAGAGCCAGGGCAGGTTTACAAGTCATGTTGGCATACTCATACGTCCTTCTTGAGGTCTTGATACATTTCTCTCAAGCCTGTCCAAAAGGACACAGCATCTTTTAAGGTAGAGTAACCTGTTTTTCCAGACGCAACAATGCTGCATCAATGAGGGGAGTGTTTTCCAGATACTTCGCTCTTTTACCTTGAAGGGATACAATCTGGAGGTTTTGAATGACATAGAAGTTCTCTTGTCCGTCTTGCCCCACTACCCATTCTTTAACTCCGTAAAGAAAACAGAGAGAGAGAGAGTGTTCTTTCTCCAGGCGCTTAAAGAATTGGTTTGCTTAGCTGGGGGTGGAAGGATCTACCTACTTAAGGGCTTCCATAATCGCTTTGACTCGTGGAGGAACCCGAGAGACGTCAAGGCTTCCGACATATTCGTCCCCCCCTAAATCGCCAACCAAGGAATCCAGAGAAGCGGCGTAAGGCTGGGAAGGACCCAGATCCTTTGGGCCACGTTAGCCAAGGAGCCAGGTAGAATATACAACTGGCTCAATGTGTGAGATGTATCCCATTTCTTTAGGGACTGCTGCATCACACATTTCACAAGAGACTCCACATCATTGTTATCTGTCTCTTATTCCCAAAACTGCCCAGGCATAACACCGGTCACATAGAGACTTACCCTCAGGAACTCGTGTCCCATATGTCCAGCAGACTCTGTTATCCGAGCAGCTGTCATGGCGGTGGGTGCGGTGACTGGAGGAGGAACGGGAACGTCTCCTCTAGATGGAGGAGGAATGGTAACATCTCCTCTAGTTGAAGGAGGAATGGGAACATCTCCTCTAGTTGCAGGAGGAATGGGAACATCTCCTCTAGTTGCAGGAGGAATGGGAACATCTCCTCTAGTTGCAGGAGGAATGGGAACATCTCCTCTAGTTGCAGGAGGAATGGGAACATCTCCTCTAGTTGGAGGAGGAATGGGAACATCTCCTCTAGTTGGAGGAGGAATGGGAACATCTCCTCAAGATGGAGGAGGAATGGTAACATCTCCTCTAGTTAGTTGGAGGAGGAATGGTAACATCTCCTCTAGTTGGAAGAGGAATGTGGAACATCTCCCCTGCTGTTATAATGTTGTGGCCTGGCAAGGTCTCTGTCGTTCTGGATCACGACCTGAGAAGGCTGAAAAAATAAAATGTGGGGAGGGGGAAGGCGAGACATGAAATTAAGACGCCAATACTTTGCAACCGTAAGCTCAACCCCTCCCCTCACCTGCACGTACCATGTGCGTGAGGGCTGGCCACACGAAGGCGGAGACTTGTCCATAACCTTTGGACAAAACGTCAAGAGACGGACGGTCTGCAAAAGACCTGAAAATGCCAAAATGTACCAGAGCCAGCCAAAAGAGCAAAAGATTATATAATCTTGCTTACCCCCTTTTTTTTTTTTTTTTTTAAAGTAAAGAAATATACTTATACATTACTTCCATCTCTTTATTTTTTTTTTTTTTTTTGAAATACACTTATTTTATTTTTATCTATTATTTTTTTTTATTTTTTTTTTAAGAAAAATGTTTCCCTTTGAGGGAGAAGGACTAGGCACTCTGAGGCATTCATCAGGGCAGACCAAGGCTGGAGGGGCTGGAGCTGCTACTGCTCACTGCCTGGGGAGATCCCATTTTGACAGGAGCTAGCAGTTGTTTTCGAATCCCCCGCCTGTGACATCACCGCCCCCCCACCACACGCCTGCGCTGTGGGGAGGTAGCCGAGCGGCACCCGCACGGCCGCCGGGGTGCCCGTCAATCTGCGCATGCGCGAGCCAAGCCTCGCGCTGAGGCTCCGGCACCTGCGCAATGACGGTGGCGGCCATGACTCGGAAGTGCTGCGGCGAGCTGGAACGCAGAAGCGTTCCAATCGCCATGAGGGGTAGCTGGGGATACGGAAAGGCACTGGTAAAAGTGAAAACAGGGGCTACAAACAAAAAACACATAGAAACGACTGCCATGAATATAGGAAGAAAAATAGAGTCGCAGACCTTGCCAGCCGTTGATGCGTCCATGTTCAGGCATACAGAGGCAACCTCCCCTCCACCATTGGGGTATCTAGTGCCTTAAAAGCTTCTCACCCGCCCGTGGCTGGGTCCTGAGCTGCACCGCAAAGTGGTATGCCAAATCCCGGAAATATCCAACCGGACGTGAACAGGAACAATGGTGTGTGTAGGTCCATTGGAGGAGGACAAAAAAGGAACACAGTCTATTCAGGTGAGCTCAATCTTATAGGGTATGGGGTCCTATAGCATTGGAGAGGAGGCGGGGTTAACCCACACGTAGGCTGCCATGGAGTCTGTCTAGGCACCACCTCCACTTTCACCTAACAACTGAACTTTTAAAGCAGTTGTAAAGGCTTTTTTTCTAAAATAGCAAACATGTTATACTTACCTGCTCTGTGCAATGGTCTTGCACAGAGAGACCCAGGACCCCCTCTTCTGGGGTACCCCACCAGAACTCTTGGCTCCTCCTACTCTTTGTGTGCTTCCATAGCAACTCTATAGAAAGCTGCTTGCTATTGACATGCACAGCCCAGTCCCACCCCCTGCTCTCTGCTCACAGGAGCCAATAGCTTTAATTTTAAATAAAGATTTTTAAAAATTTCACAGTAGCAAACTGGTTTACCTGGCGCTGGAGTGCCTGGTTTTGCTGTGGTTGTAGTAGAACTGGTTGATGAGGAAATGCCTGTAAAAGAGATTACACATAAAGCCTATATTAGTATTTTTTTAATTTCTGAAATTTCAAACAGGTAAAGAACAATTACAGCACAGATACATGTTTCAAAAATAAAAAATCCAAACCAGATTTGTTTAATTATCGGGACCCTAAAACCCATATAAACCTAGAACTGCTTGATTTTTTTTTTTTGAGAAATTTGAGGTGACATCAAACTACAAGACAATAAAGGATCAAAAAAAATGCATTATTTCTAGGCACCACCTCCACTTTCACCTAACAACTGAACTTTTAAAGCAGCTGTAAAGGCTTTTTTCTAAAATAGAAAAGATGTTATACTTACCTGCTCTGTGCAAAGGTCTTGCACAGAGAGACCCAGGACCCCCTCTTCTGGGGTACCCCACCAGAACTCTTGGCTCCTCCTACTCTTTGTGTGCTTCCATAGCATTTCTATAGCAAGCTGCTTGGTATTGACATGCACAGCCCAGCTCCACCCTCGGGGCCACTTGGTTCTAGAAACCCCAGCTTTGGAAATTTTATAGTGCTAGTTCCACTGGGTTTGCACACCAAATTTGGAGTTCTTAGAACTAAGTGGGCCCGAGATATTTCTCACCCTCGTCTTATACTCGGGTCAATAAGTTTTTCCCATTTTTTTGTGGTAAATTAGGGCCTCGACTTATACTCGGAACGACTTATACTCGAGTATATATGGTATATTAGTATTTTATTAATTTCTGAAATTTCAAACAGGTAAAGAACAATTACAGCACAGATGAATGTTTCAAAAATAAAAAATCCAAACCAGATTTGTTTATTTGTTTATTTATTGGGACCCTAAAACCCATATAAACCTAGAACTGCTTGATTTTTCTTTTTTTTTAAATTTGAGGTGACATCAAACTAGAAGACAATAAAGGATTAAAAAAATGCATTATTTCTAGGCACCACCTCCACTTTCACCTAACAACTGAACTTTTAAAGCAGTTGTAAAGGCTTTTTTTTTCAAAAATAGGAAACATGTTATACTTACCTGCTCTGTGCAATGGTCTTGCACAGAGAGACCCTGGCCCCCCTCTTCTGGGGTACCCCACCAGAACTCTTGGCTCCTCCTATTCTTTGTGTGCTTCCATAGCAACTCTATAGCAAGCTGCTTGCTATTGACATGAACAGCCCAGCTCCAACCCCTGCTCTCTGCTCACAGGAGCCAATGGCTTTAACATTAAATAAAGATTTTTAAAAATTCCACAGTAGCAAACTGGTTTACCTGGCTCTGGAGTGCCTGGTTTTGCTGTGGTTGTAGTAGTACTGGTTGATGAGGAAATGCCTGTAAAATAGATTACAGATAAAGCCTATATTAGTATTTTATTCATTTCTGAAATTTCAATCAGGTAAAGAACATTTACAGCGCAGATGCATGTTTCAAAAATAAAAAATCCAAACAGATTTGTTTATTTATTGGGACTCTAAAACCCATATAAACCTAGAACTGCGTGATTTTTCTTTTTTTTTTTAAATTTGAGGTGACATCAAACTAGAAGACAATAAAGGATTAAAAAATGCATTATTTCTAGGCACCACCTCCACTTTCACCTAACAACTGAACTTTTAAAGCAGTTGTAAAGGCTTTTTTTCTAAAATAGCAAACATGTTATACTTACCTGCTCTGTGCAATGGTCTTGCACAGAGAGACCCAGGACCCCCTCTTCTGGGGTACCCCACCAGAACTCTTGGCTCCTCCTACTCTTTGTGTGCTTCCATAGCAACTCTATAGAAAGCTGCTTGCTATTGACATGCACAGCCCAGTCCCACCCCCTGCTCTCTGCTCACAGGAGCCAATGGCTTTAAATTTAAATAAAGATTTTAAAAAATTCCACAGTAGCAAACTGGTTTACCTGGCTCTGGAGTGCCTGGTTTTGCTGTGGTTGTAGTAGAACTGGTTGATGAGGAAATGCCTGTAAAAGAGATTACACATAAAGCCTATATTAGTATTTTTTTAATTTCTGAAATTTCAAACAGGTAAAGAACAATTACAGCACAGATGCATGTTTCAAAAATAAAAAATCCAAACCAGATTTGTTTAATTATCGGGACCCTAAAACCCATATAAACCTAGAACTGCTTGATTTTTTTTTTTTGAGAAATTTGAGGTGACATCAAACTACAAGACAATAAAGGATCAAAAAAATGCATTATTTCTAGGCACCACCTCCACTTTCACCTAACAACTGAACTTTTAAAGCAGCTGTAAAGGCTTTTTTCTAAAATAGAAAAGATGTTATACTTACCTGCTCTGTGCAAAGGTCTTGCACAGAGAGACCCAGGACCCCCTCTTCTGGGGTACCCCACCAGAACTCTTGGCTCCTCCTACTCTTTGTGTGCTTCCATAGCATTTCTATAGCAAGCTGCTTGGTATTGACATGCACAGCCTAGCTCCACCCCCTGCTCTCTGCTCACAGGAGCCAATGGCTTTAAATTTAAATAAAGATTTTAAAAAATTCCACAGTAGCAAACTGGTTTACCTGGCTCTGGAGTGCCTGGTTTTGCTGTGGTTGTAGTAGTACTGGTTGATGAGGAAATGCCTGTAAAAGAGATTACAGATAAAGCCTATATTAGTATTTTATTAATTTCTGAAATTTCAAACAGGTAAAGAACATTTACAGCACAGATGCATGTTTCAAAAAAAAAAAATCCAAACCAGATTTGTTTATTTATTGGGACCCTAAAACCCATATAAACCTAGAACAGCTTGATTTTTCTTTTTTTTTTAAATTTGAGGTGACATCAAACTAGAAGACAATAAAGGTTAAAAAATGCATTATTTCTAGGCACCACCTCCACTTTCACCTAACAACTGAACTTTTAAAGCAGTTGTAAAGGCTTTTTTTTTTTAAATAGCAAACATGTTATACTTACCTGCTCTGTGCAATGGTCTTGCACAGAGAGACCCTGGACCCCCTCTTCTAGGGTACCCCACCAGAACTCTTGGCTCCTCCTATTCTTTGTGTGCTTCCATAGCAACTCTATAGAAAGCTGCTTGCTATTGACTTGCACAGCCCAGCTCCACCCCCTGCTCTCTGCTCACAGGAGCCAATGGCTTTAACTTTAAATAAAGATTTTAAAAAATTCCACAGTAGTAAACTGGTTTACCTGGCGCTGGAGTGCCTGGTTTTGCTGTGGTTGTGGTAGAACTGGTTGACGAGGAAATGCCTGTAAAAGAGATTACAGATAAAGCCTACCGTATATATTCGAGTATAAGTCGAATTTTTCAGCACATTTTTTTTTGCTGAAAGTGCCCCCCTCGACTTATACTCGAGTCAAGCACTTTTCTGCAGCAAAAAAATTTCATTTTCCGAACCGACTTTGGGGCCCCCTATCTCAGGGCCACTTGGTGCTAGGAACCCCAAATTTGGTGTGCAAACCCAGCGGAACTGGTACCATAACATATTCAAACCTGGGGTTCCTAGCACCAAGTGGCCCTGAGATACGGGGCCCCAAAACCAGTTCGGAAAATGTCATTCTCTGCTTCAGAAAAGTGCTTGACATTTTCTGAACTGATTTTTGGGGCCCTGTATCTCGGGGCCACTTGGTTCTAGAAACCCCAGCTTTGGAAATTTTATGGTGCTAGTTCCACTGGGTTTGCACACCAAATTTGGAGTTCTTAGAACTAAGTGGGCCCGAGATATTTCTCACCCTCGTCTTATACTCGGGTCAATAAGTTTTTCCCATTTTTTTGTGGTAAATTAGGGCCTCGACTTATACTCGGAACGACTTATACTCGAGTATATACGGTATATTAGTATTTTATTAATTTCTGAAATTTCAAACAGGTAAAGAACAATTACAGCACAGATGAATGTTTCAAAAATAAAAAATCCAAACCAGATTTGTTTATTTGTTTATTTATTGGGACCCTAAAACCCATATAAACCTAGAACTGCTTGATTTTTCTTTTTTTTTAAATTTGAGGTGACATCAAACTAGAAGACAATAAAGGATTAAAAAAGTGCATTATTTCTAGGCACCACCTCCACTTTCACCTAACAACTGAACTTTTAAAGCAGTTGTAAAGGCTTTTTTTTCAAAAATAGGAAACATGTTATACTTACCTGCTCTGTGCAATGGTCTTGCACAGAGAGACCCTGGCCCCCCTCTTCTGGGGTACCCCACCAGAACTCTTGGCTCCTCCTATTCTTTGTGTGCTTCCATAGCAACTCTATAGCAAGCTGCTTGCTATTGACATGCACAGCCCAGCTCCAACCCCTGCTCTCTGCTCACAGGAGCCAATGGCTTTAACATTAAATAAAGATTTTTAAAAATTCCACAGTAGCAAACTGGTTTACCTGGCTCTGGAGTGCCTGGTTTTGCTGTGGTTGTAGTAGTACTGGTTGATGAGGAAATGCCTGTAAAAGAGATTACAGATAAAGCCTATATTAGTATTTTATTCATTTCTGAAATTTCAATCAGGTAAAGAACATTTACAGCACAGATGCATGTTTCAAAAATAAAAAATCCAAACAGATTTGTTTATTTATTGGGACTCTAAAACCCATATAAACCTAGAACTGCGTGATTTTTCTTTTTTTTTTAAATTTGAGGTGACATCAAACTAGAAGACAATAAAGGATTAAAAAATGCATTATTTCTAGGCACCACCTCCACTTTCACCTAACAACTGAACTTTTAAAGCAGTTGTAAAGGCTTTTTTTCTAAAATAGCAAACATGTTATACTTACCTGCTCTGTGCAATGGTCTTGCACAGAGAGACCCAGGACCCCCTCTTCTGGGGTACCCCACCAGAACTCTTGGCTCCTCCTATTCTTTGTGTGCTTCCATAGCAACTCTATAGAAAGCTGCTTGCTATTGACATGCACAGCCCAGTCCCACCCCCTGCTCTCTGCTCACAGGAGCCAATGGCTTTAATTTTAAATAAAGATTTTTAAAAATTTCACAGTAGCAAACTGGTTTACCTGGCGCTGGAGTGCCTGGTTTTGCTGTGGTTGTAGTAGAACTGGTTGATGAGGAAATGCCTGTAAAAGAGATTACAGATAAAGCCTATATTAGTATTTTTTTAATTTCTGAAATTTCAAACAGGTAAAGAACAATTACAGCACAGATGCATGTTTCAAAAATAAAAAATCCAAACCAGATTTGTTTAATTATCGGGACCCTAAAACCCATATAAACCTAGAACTGCTTGATTTTTTTTTTGAGAAATTTGAGGTGACATGAAACTACAAGACAATAAAGTATCAAAAAAATGCATTATTTCTAGGCACCACCTCCACTTTCACCTAACAACTGAACTTTTAAAGCAGCTGTAAAGGCTTTTTTTCTAAAATAGAAAACATGTTATACTTACCTGCTCTGTGCAATGGTCTTGCACAGAGAGACCCCGGACCCCCTCTTCTGGGGTACCCCACCAGAACTCTTGGCTCCTCCTACTCTTTGTGTGCTTCCATAGCATTTCTATAGCAAGCTGCTTGGTATTGACATGCACAGCCCAGCTCCACCCCCTGCTCTCTGCTCACAGGAGCCAATGGCTTTAACTTTAAATAAAGATTTTAAAAAATTCCACAGTAGAAAACTGGTTTACCTGGCGCCGGAGTGCCTGGTTTTGCTGTGGTTGTAGTAGAACTGGTTGATGAGGAAATGCCTGTAAAAGAGATTACAGATAAAGCCTATATTAGTATTTTATTAATTTCTGAAATTTCAAACAGGTAAAGAACAATTACAGCACAGATGCATGTTTCAAAAATAAAAAATCCAAACCAGATTTATTTATTTATTGGGACCCTAAAACCTATATAAACCTAGAACTGCTTGATTTTTCTTTTTTTTTTTAATTTGAGGTGACATCAAACTAGAAGACAATAAAGGTTATAAAATGCATTATTTCTAGGCACCACCTCCACTTTCACCTAACAAGTGAACTTTTAAAGCAGTTGTAAAGGCTTTTTTTTTTTAAATAGCAAACATGTTATACTTACCTGCTCTGTGCAATGGTCTTGCACAGAGAGACCCTGGACCCCCTCTTCTGAGGTACCCCACCAGAACTCTTGGCTCCTCCTATTTTTTGTGTGCTTCCATAGCAACTCTATAGCAAGCTGCTTGCTATTGACATGCACAGCCCAGCCCCCTGCTCTCTGCTCACAGGAGCCAATGGCTTTAACTGCTGCCTCTGTGAGCAGAGAGAGAGCCACAAGAGCTGCTGCAAATGGGCACAGCCCCGGATCAAGATAGACTCAGGTAAGTATATAGGGGGTGTATAGCTAACACATCTAAAACACCATATCCAAAAAAGGGTAAGAAAAACAAGAAAGGCTTACTTACCTTCAGGTCTCTGTAGCATAAGATGTGTCACCTCGAGTTACTCGTCTACCATCTGTAATCACCAGAGTGTACAGCCCTAACCAAATGCAGAAGGCATATATTTCTTGCTCAGAATTCTCCATGGAAATGAGCAGAATTCCCTAGCTGTTTTGACCCACATCCAAATACCATAGTAATGCCCAGAAGGTGGGATATAAGTACACCAGCTAACACATTTTACAGCCAGAAACACAGAAGTAGATATCTAGCCAGATAGTTTATTAGCACATAGGCTATTGGCCAAGCTAGGCTGGGTAGATTTCACAGAAAGTGAAAAGTTTCTTTAATAGACCAGCTTTATAAGGAAGGTTTGTCAGAAGTAAACTTTTAAATATTTCACAAGCTTTGTTTTTATGTAAATTTTAGGGTTATACAGATTCATTCATATGCTACATAAGCCTACAGCTAAAGTCATGTCATGTAGAAAGGTCTGTTTTGAACTGGTTCATACAAATCCAGACCCAATCCGGTTCACACCAATTCAAATCCAACATTTCTTAACCATTATACCATTGAGGGTGGAACAGTTTCTTTGATTGTTGAAAAATACATAAGTTATTCAATGTTCTCATTGTAAACAAATAGATGTGCAATGATGATTTTACTTGGTGTGTAAAAATGCCCATACATTAGTAGATTTTCAAATTAATATTCGTAAGAAAATGTGCAAGAAAATTCTCATCAGTACATTTAATGATATGCTGGACCGCAGTCACTCTTAGAAATTAGTTTATTCAAGAAAAAAAAATCCATCCTGCTCCTTCAAATTTTCTTTCCACTGCGGATGTCAATTTGCCCCCCAATTACAATTAAAATGAAAATTTACTAGTGTATTGCCAGATTTGGACTATTAAAACTACTTGAACTATTTACCTGGTTTTGCAGTTACAGTGGTGGTGGTTGTGGTAGGTATTGTTGCTAAAAAGACAAAAGCTCATTTTTGATCAATGCAGTCTTAGAATACACAAGCTAGACATCCTAAATACATGTTTAAAGCCTAACTCCAACCAAGTTACACCCATATTTAGGTTGTATCCTGTCACATGGGTGCAAGCTGAAACCCCCCCCCCCCCCCAACCATCCCACTCCTGACAGTGTGCAGATGTTGTTTGATCGTTGCAGCCACTGTCACTTTTGAAATTGATGCAGCTGTATGGGGCTCCACTCACACAGCCACATTATTCATTCACAGGGATCTGTGAATAGATAAATGAACTACAAGCCCCATCTTCATTTGTAGCGATCATTTAATCATATGGAACTGAAATGTTCAGCCTTTATTAGATATTATTTTAAGACTAGGAAATAACCAAGAAAACATTCTGTCATGGATGGATCACAGTTTACCTGTACAATATCCTGGGTAAAAAGAAATATCATCTATAGCAACATCACTGCGGAAATCTTCACCTCTGACACCTTCAATGAAAATCTGTTGACAAAATTCATAGGGTTATAGCTAATAACCAGGACTAGGTTTATATTATGCCAGTGCAAAGAGCACAATGGCTAGAAAGCACAATAACACACAAAAAGAGATCACACCATTTTTAATAGTTTTGATAAAATGAATTTGGTAAAAAAAATACATTGCATACCTGGATAATATCACTTTCAATTAGGAAAATCTTCTCTAAATACCACATGTCCCCCTTATTTCCTTCTATAGTTGTGACAAATTCCAAACCATCATTGCTTAATACTGCCACTCTCAGCATCATGTATTCTGATGTTCCATACATATGATACCAAAACTGTAAGCAATGAGTTCCAGTGAAACAATTTGCAGGACTCTCCAATCTTGCAAAGTCTCCCTCTTCTGAAGTCTGTCCATTAATGTATAGATAGTAGCCATCTGTTTAGATAAAAATATTAATGCTGAAATACCTTTTCTGTTATTATTTATTATTTTGGGAGTTTTATAAACTAATAAAAACAGAGAAAGTAAGTAAATAAATCACTTACATCCTGTTGTGTGGTCAAAGGATGGTCCAGTAAAAAGAGAGGGGGTTGAACCACTCCAGCGTATCCAGTCCATGTTATCACTCTTTGATTGTTTCCAGTTACACAAGTTCACATCAAAAGAACAATCTATACGGCATAAATCTGTTTTAGGAAACAAAGATAACATTTATTTGTTATATCGTGTATAATGTATAATGCATGTGCAAGCTTTAAAGCTGAACTCCAGGCAGATATCATAATCACCATTTAATACAGCTATGCTTTCCATAAATTGGCTAAGTAGCTTCATTTGTTTTTGTATCAGCTTAAGGCAATCCCCTATACAGCACCACCCATAATGATATAGGAAGGAACAGCCATTCAACCAAGCACACACCACTATATTCTAGAGCCAATTTAGCCTGACACAGTGAACATGTTTACTGGAGGAATAAGCATAGAGGTGACTGAGTTGGCTACTGATCCATTATTGTCAGTAGGCTGGGATACGGAGGTCGCACTACTATATTTCATAGCTGTAACTGAGAAAGCTTTATTACCCTCCTAGCTATACATTGTGCAGGAGTATGTGAATAACAAAACTAACTGAACAGGATTATAAATATTTACATACAGTATAAGTATTTAAACTGTTTATTTAGCTGTCTGATAGATGCAAATAAAGCATATGTTACTCTAATATTTCAAATCCTGATATACAGTATGTCTGTGATACCATGTATTATATTTAAATGTATCCAGCTCTTTTTGCATCTCTTCATTTTTCATTTGTATGAAATACATTTTGATCCTTACAGTCCCTTGCTTTCCTATTTTAAATTGATCACACTAGGCATGGAAGCACATCCATTGCAACGTGGTTAGTTTTCTTCTTTGCATTGTACTCGGGTACAGTCTGCCTGTACTCCAGTGGTCAGACTAGTGCTCAACTGCCCCCATACGCAGCTAACATCTCACTCAGAACATATGTGTACTTCTCTTTCTCTGCGTCCTGTTGACACATCCCCCTGCAGTCTCCACCCCCACCTCTCAAAGCATCTTATGCAGCTGAGAAAAGAGGTCATGTGATCACTTAAAGAAAAAAAAGGTATTTAAAATATATTATATATACATATACATATATATTGTATATATATATATATACATATATATTGTATATAAATATATATATATATATACATTTTGCCTTGCATTTTTATTTAAAACGAAATGGGCTGTTTTACAAGGTAAGGATTGTAAACTTAAAATCCGATTTTCACTTCTTCTCAGCACCGCAAACCAAAAACACTATTTAATTGATTTTTAATATTCAAAGCAAACTCCTCATTCATCCATGTCTCCATGCTTTATTTTGTTGAGAAATCACCTTGGAAAAAAAACTCCCCTTGCATTTCTGGCCATGGGCATCTTGAGTAAGGGAAAATGATTCATGTAGCATTTACTTCCTAGAATTCATCTGCCCTTATCTCAAGCATGCATGCAGAAGTGTGTGCTTAGCTGAGAAAACCCCTCCCCTCCTAAAGACTCCTGGAATATATGACATCATTTGCCTAAGCAAGAAACCAGGAAGTAACTAAAGAGATGTGAAAAAAAAAAAAAGGTTTAAACAAGTAAATATGATTTCCTATCTATTTACTAATGCTAGTAGCATGAGGATTAAAAATAATCAGTGTTGATTGGGAGAATGAAGACCAACTTTAACAAATTCTGCATTTTAGATACCTTAAACTTAATTTAAATACCTTGGCATGGGGGGGGGGGGGGGCACCCTGCTCACCTTCCTCCTCTGCAGCTCATTGGCTGCATTTACAGTGAAGCTGGAGTCAATATGATGGATTCCATTCCACTAGCACTGATCATTTGTAAATTATTCTTGCTTTCCTATGTGATATAGATCTTTAAATAGCATAAAAGCCTTTACAATTCTGATCTGTTTACTCTGCAGCCCTTCCCCACACTTACTTAGATATATCCTTGATAGGGATGAGCTTCGTGTTCGAGTCGAACCCATGTTCGACTCGAACATCGGCTGTTCGACCGTCCGTCGAATTGCGAACGATATGGGCCGTTCGCGCCAAATTCGTGTGGCGCGTCACGGCCCATAATTCACTGCGGCATCGCAGTGCATTGCTGGCTGATGATTGGCCAAGCATGCACTATGACCCGCATGCTTGGCCAATCACAGCGCCGTCAGTAGAGAGAGCTGTAATTGGCCAAAGCCAGGGTGGCTTTGGCCAATTATGGCTCAGGGGATTTAGTACACACCCCACACTATATAAGGCCGCCTGCACGGCGGCCCTGTGTAGTGTGTGTTCCGGTGTGCTGAGAGATAGAGAGAGAGAGAGACAGTGTCATTTGATTTGAGTTAGATAGATTAGGCAGAACAGTCAGTCAGTTAGCTGCACTTACAGTGTATTGTGTATATATATGCATCCCAGGTGTTGCATATATATATATACACTGTATTCAGTTTAGCTAGATCCGTTCCTGTTATCTTCTATCTAGACTATTTACATTTAGTGCAGTGTGTCCTGCTCACAGTGTTCAGCTAGATCCGTTCCTGCTATTTACATTCAGTGCAGTGCGTCCTGCTCACAGTGTTCAGCTAGATCCGTTCCTGCTATTTACATTCAGTGCAGTGCGTCCTGCTCACAGTGTTCAGCTAGATCCGTTCCTGCTATTTACATTCAGTGCAGTGCGTCCTGCTTACAGTGTTCAGCTAGATCCGTTCCTGCTATTTACATTCAGTGCAGTGCGTCCTGCTCACAGTGTTCAGCTAGATCCGTTCCTGCTATTTACATTCAGTGCAGTGCGTCCTGCTCACAGTGTTCAGCTAGATCCGTTCCTGGTATTTACATTTAGTGCAGTGCGTCCTGCTCACAGTGTTCAGCTACATCCGTTCCTGCTATTTACATTCAGTGCAGTGCGTCCTGCTCACAGTGTTCAGCTAGATCCGTTCCTGCTATTTACATTCAGTGCAGTGCGTCCTGCTCACAGTGTTCAGCTACATCCGTTCCTGCTGTTTACATTCAGTGCAGTGCGTCCTGCTCACAGTGTTCAGCTAGATCCGTTCCTGCTATTTACATTCAGTGCAGTGCGTCCTGCTCACAGTGTTCAGCTAGATCCGTTCCTGCTATTTACATTCAGTGCAGTGCGTCCTGCTCACAGTGTTCAGCTAGATCCGTTCCTGCTATTTACATTCAGTGCAGTGCGTCCTGCTCACAGTGTTCAGCTAGATCCGTTCCTGCTATTTACATTCAGTGCAGTGCGTCCTGCTCACAGTGTTCAGCTAGATCCGTTCCTGCTATATACATTTAGTGCAGTACGTCCTGCTCACAGTGTTCAGCTAGATCCGTTCCTGTTATCTTCCTACTGACAGGCAGGCTTGTCTGGTTACAGTATATAAAGCTACCTGAAGAAAATTACAGGTGTTCTTTTTGATCCTATTAGTACCACGGTCAGGCAGCTAGACTATTTACATTTAGTACAGTGTGTCCTGCTCACAGTGTTCAGCTAGATCCGTTCCTGTTATCTTCCTACTGACAGGCAGGCTTGTCTGGTTACAGTATATAAAGCTACCTTAAGAAAATTACAGGTGTTCTTTTTGATCCTATTAGTACCACGGTCAGGCAGCTAGACTATTTACATTTAGTACAGTGTGTCCTGCTCACAGTGTTCAGCTAGATCCGTTCCTGTTATCTTCCTACTGACAGGCAGGCTTGTCTGGTTACAGTATATAAAGCTACCTTAAGAAAATTACAGGTGTTCTTTTTGATCCTATTAGTACCACGGTCAGGCAGCTAGACTATTTACATTTAGTACAGTGTGTCCTGCTCACAGTGTTCAGCTAGATCCGTTCCTGTTATCTTCCTACTGACAGGCAGGCTTGTCTGGTTACAGTATATAAAGCTACCTTAAGAAAATTACAGGTGTTCTTTTTGATCCTATTAGTACCACGGTCAGGCAGCTAGACTATTTACATTTAGTACAGTGTGTCCTGCTCACAGTGTTCAGCTAGATCCGTTCCTGTTATCTTCCTACTGACAGGCAGGCTTGTCTGGTTACAGTATATAAAGCTACCTTAAGAAAATTACAGGTGTTCTTTTTGATCCTATTAGTACCACGGTCAGGCAGCTAGACTATTTACATTCAGTGCAGTGCGTCCTGCTCACAGTGTTCAGCTAGATCCGTTCCTGCTATTTACATTCAGTGCAGTGCGTCCTGCTCACAGTGTTCAGCTAGATCCGTTCCTGCTATTTACATTTAGTGCAGTGCGTCCTGCTCACAGTGTTCAGCTAGATCCGTTCCTGCTATTTACATTCAGTGCAGTGCGTCCTGCTCACAGTGTTCAGCTAGATCCGTTCCTGCTATATACATTTAGTGCAGTACGTCCTGCTCACAGTGTTCAGCTAGATCCGTTCCTGTTATCTTCCTACTGACAGGCAGGCTTGTCTGGTTACAGTATATAAAGCTACCTGAAGAAAATTACAGGTGTTCTTTTTGATCCTATTAGTACCACGGTCAGGCAGCTAGACTATTTACATTTAGTACAGTGTGTCCTGCTCACAGTGTTCAGCTAGATCCGTTCCTGTTATCTTCCTACTGACAGGCAGGCTTGTCTGGTTACAGTATATAAAGCTACCTTAAGAAAATTACAGGTGTTCTTTTTGATCCTATTAGTACCACGGTCAGGCAGCTAGACTATTTACATTCAGTGCAGTGCGTCCTGCTCACAGTGTTCAGCTAGATCCGTTCTTGCTATTTACATTCAGTGCAGTGCGTCCTGCTCACAGTGTTCAGCTAGATCCGTTCCTGGTATTTACATTCAGTGCAGTGCGTCCTGCTCACAGTGTTCAGCTAGATCCGTTCCTGCTATATACATTTAGTGCATTACGTCCTGCTCACAGTGTTCAGCTAGATCCGTTCCTGTTATCTTCCTACTGACAGGCAGGCTTGTCTGGTTACAGTATATAAAGCTACCTGAAGAAAATTACAGGTGTTCTATCCCAGCTTAGTGCAGCTACAGGCCATTAGTATGTCTGGAAGGCCAAGAAGGAGAGGCAGACAGTCACAAGCCAATAAGAGAGGGCAAGCAGGCTCTGTGTCTAGTGCTGGTCGTGGAGACGGTGCATCCTCATCAGCACGTGGCCATGGGACACGCTTGGCCTTTTTTTCGGCAGCTGGCCGTGTTGAGCCGCAACATGCGGAAGACTTGGTCGAGTGGATGACCAAGCCGTCCTCATCCTCCTCATCCTCTCTCACCCATGCCCAGGATGCTTTGTCTGGCAAAGCAGCGGCCTCTTCCCTCAGCTCAATGTCATCAGTGACTCCTTCCCTAGCTCCACCATGTCCTCATGAGGATTCCCTCGAACTGTTTGACCACAGTGTTGGGTACATGCTCCAGGAGGATGCCCAGCGTTTGGAAGGCTCTGATGATGATACTGAGCTCAATGAAGGCAGTAACATGAGCACGGACAGAGGGGGTGCCCAAGAAGGACAGCAATCTGGCAGTCATGCTCCCCCTGCTGCAGCATACTGCCAGGTTTGCTCCAGTGATGAGGAGGGAGGGGATGATGAGGTCACTGACTCAACGTGGGTGCCTGATAGGAGAGAGGAGGAGGAGGAGGAGGAGGAGGAGGTGGCACATCACCAACTAGGCAGGATGCCCTCCAGGGGCCAGCCTAAGGGCAGCACATTGACTGCATCACACCCCAAAGCTCCACATGTGCAGGGCGCTGCAGTCTCTGCGCGTTATTCAAAAAGTTCTTTGGTGTGGGCCTTTTTTGAGACGAGTGCATCAGATCGCACCGCTGCTATTTGCAACATATGTCTCAAGCGTATCTCGCGTGGCCAAAACATCTCCCGCTTGGGTACCACATGCTTGACCAGACATATGTTGACCTGCCATGCAGTTCGTTGGCAAGCGTATCTAAAAGACCCACACTAAAGAACAAAGACGATCTCTCCTTGCTCCTCATCAGCTGAGATTTCCAACCCCACTAGACCTTCAGTCCTCTCTGCGACCTGCAGTGAGAGGAATGAAGGTGTAGAATTAGGTGTGTCACAGCCAAGTACTTGTGGGCAATCTGCTTTTGGTACACCGACGTCAGATTGTACCAGGCAAATTTCCCTGCCCCAGCTGCTGCACCGCCGAAAGAAGTTTGCTCCCAGCCATCCACATGCCCAGCGGTTGAATGCTAGCTTGGCAAAATTGCTAGCACTTCAACTGCTGCCTTTTCAGTTGGTAGACTCTGCCCCCTTCCGTGAGTTTGTGGAATGTGCGGTTCCTCAGTGGCAGGTACCCAAACGCCACTTTTTCTCACGGAAGGCGATTCCGGCTCTCTACCGGCATGTGGAAGGCAATGTCCATGCCTCGCTGGACAGGGCGGTCAGCGGTAAGGTGCATATTACCGCTGACTCATGGTCCAGCAGGCATGGACAGGGACGTTACTTAAGTTTCACGGCGCATTGGGTGACTCTGCTGGCAGCTGGGAAGGATGCAGGACAAGGTGCAGTAGTGTTGGAGGTTGTTCCGCCACCACGCCTCCAAAATGCTGATTGTGACACACCTCTCTCCTCCACCCCCTCCTCTTCTTCTTCCTCCATGGCCTCTTCCTCGGAACCAGCGGTGCTCCGTAGGCGTTCAAGGGGCTACGCAAGTACGCAGGCCAAAAGATGCCATGCGGTGCTTGAGCTGGTGTGCTTGGGGGACAGGAGCCACACTGGGGCAGAGGTTCTGTCAGCTCTGCAGGGGCAGGTTCAGAGGTGGTTGACGCCACGCCAACTTAAGGCAGGAATGGTGGTTTGCGACAATGGCACCAACCTCCTCTCTGCCCTCCGACAGGGACAACTGACCCATGTGCCCTGTTTGGCTCACGTCCTTAACTTGGTGGTGCAGCGGTTCTTGGGCAGGTACCCGGGCTTACAGGATGTCCTGAGGCAGGCCAGGAAAGTCTCTGTGCATTTCCGCCGGTCATATAATGCCAGTGCTCGGCTGACGGACCTCCAAAAGGAGTTTAACCTGCCCAAGAACCGCCTAATCTGTGACATGCCCACCAGGTGGAACTCAACGTTGGCCATGCTGCAGCGGCTGCACACGCAGCAGAGGGCCATCAATGAGTACCTGTGCGACTATGGCACCAGGACAGGGTCAGGGGACCTTGGTTTTTTTTCCCCACGCCAGTGGGCCATGATCAGGGATGCATGCACTGTCCTGTCACCATTCGAGGAGGCCACGAGGATGGTGAGCACTGACAGTGCATGCATCAGTGACACTGTCCCCCTTGTCCACCTGTTGGAGCACACGCTGCGTGGAATAATGGACAGGGCACTTGAGGCAGAACAGAGGCAGGAAGAGGAGGACTTCCTTAGCTCTCAAGGCCCCCTTTATCCAGACAGTGTTCCTGCGTGCCCGCCGATCACACAGGAAGAGGACGAGGAGGAGGAGGAGGAGGAGGAGGAAGATTGTGTCAGTATGGAGGTGGAGCCTGGCACTCAGCATCAGCAGTCTTTAAGGGATCAGTCCCAAGGAACACATGGACTTGTACGTGGCTGGGAGGAGGTGGCTGCGGACGTTGTTGTCCTTAGTGACCCAGAGGACTCCGGACCGAATGCCTCAGCAAACCTACGCTGCATGGCCTCCCTGATCCTGCAAAGCCTGCGTAAGGATCCTCGTATTCGTGGTATCAAGGAGAAGGACCAATACTGGCTGGCAACCCTCCTTGATCCACGTTACAAGGGTAAGGTTGCGGACCTTATCTTGCCATCGCAGAGGGAGCAGGGGATGAAACATCTTCGGGAGGCCTTGCAGAAAGGTCTGTGCAACGCGTTCCCAGAGACTGGGAGGTTACAAACTCCTGTTTCTGGACAACGTGTTGCTGAGGCTTCGGTCAGTCAAAGAAGGAGCGGTGGAGAAGGTGGCCGTCTGACCGATGCGTTCAGACAATTTTTTGGTCCGCAGCCCCAAGGTATGATCGGTTCCAGCAACCATCGCCAGCGTCTGTTTTACATGGTGCAGGAATACCTAGGGGCAAAATCAGACTTGGACACCTTTCCCACCGAAAATCCTCTGGGTTACTGGGTCTTGAGGATGGATCACTGGCCAGAGCTTGCACAGTATGCAATTGAGCTACTGGCCTGTCCTGCATCCAGCGTTCTTTCGGAACGCACATTCAGTGCTGCTGGAGGCGTGGTAACCGATCACAGGGTGCGTCTGTCCACCGACTCGGTCGATCGGCTGACCTTCATAAAAATGAATCAGTCTTGGATCACCACCAGCTACCAAGCACCTGATGCAGATGTAACCGAATAATTTTTTTTGAAATCTCAGATCCCTTCAAAGACTGCCTATGCTGATGCTGAGTGACTATCCCTGAGTAATTATCCTCTTCCTCCTCAATCATCACGCTGATAGCTTGTAAGAACATTTTTGGTTCTGGGCGCCACCACCAGTGCCTAAGGCACAATTTTTCAGCCCCTGTTTAACAGGGGCGTGTAATTACAATTTTTGATGTAATACTTTGCAGCAGGGCTCGTTCCTGCATTCCAACTAGAGTGTCTGTGAGGGGTTGCAGTGTTGTGGCACCAGCACCAGTGCCTAAGACCCAATTTTTCAGCCCCTGTCTAACAGGGGCGTGTAATTACAATTTTTGATGCAATACTTTGCAGCAGGGCTTGTTCCTGCGTTTCAACTAGAGTGTCTGTGAGGGGTTGCAGTGTTGTGGCACCAGCACCAGTGCCTAAGACCCAATTTTTCTGCCCCTGTCTAACAGGGGCGTGTAATTACAATTTTTGATGCAATACTTTGCAGCAGGGCTCGTTCCTGCGTTCCAACTAGAGTGTCTGTGAGGGGTTGCAGTGTTGTGGCACCAGCACCAGTGCCTAAGGCCTAATTTTTCAGCTCCTGTTCAACAGGGGCATGTAATTACAATTCTTGATCTAATATTTCACAGCAGGGCCCTGTGAGGGCTTACAGTGTTTTGGCCACAGCAACACCTAAGGCCCAAATTTCTGCTGAGTATATAGGGCAGGACCCTACTTTCAAACATCTAACTTACAAACGACTCCTACTTGCAAACGGAAGGAGACAACAGGAAGTGAGATGAAATCTACCCCTAAGGAAGGGAAATTCTCTCCTGTAAGAGTTAATATGGGAAAACAATTTCTCCTTTCCACTGATGCTTTCCAATCCTTGTTCCACAAAAAAACCCAAATTTTCCAAAAACATTTTTCATTGGGACAAAAAAGTGAGGTGAAATCTTCTGAAGAGGAGGAAAGACGCAAAACAAATGTCACAGGGGTGATAACCCTTCCCTATGTTTTCCAAAAAGCTTAGAAAAGATTTTTTGGCTGGAGCTAAACACATTAAAAATGTTCAAAATTACAAACAGATTCTACTTAACAACAAACCTACAGTCCCTGTCTTGTTTGCACCGCCTGAATACTGCTGTTCAGAGTATATAGGGACCTTTCCTTATTTTAATTTGGGTGCGGGGTTCCCCTTAATATCCATACAAGACCCAAAGGGCCTGGTAATGGACTGGGGGGTACCCATGCCGTTTGTCTCACTGATTTTCATCCATATTGCCATGACCCGACATGACATTAAACCCGCAAGCAGTTTTAAATGAGATTTTTTCCTTTAAAAATGACATTTGGTGCAGGGACTGTTCTAAACATGGGAAACACGCGTCACTTTACAGGCATACTATAGACACCCCCCAGGTACGATATTTAAAGGAATATTTCACTTTTTTTTTTTTTACTTTAAGCATCATTAAAATCACTGCTCCCGAAAAAACGGCCGTTTTTAAAAGTTTTTTTTGCATTGATACATGTCCCCTGGGGTAGGACCCGGGTCCCCAAACCCTTTTTAGGACAATACCATGCAAATTAGCCTTTAAAATGAGCACTTTTGATTTTGAACGTTCGAGTCCCATAGACGTCAATGGGGTTCTAACGTTCGTGCGAACTTGCGGTCCATTCGCGGGTTCTGGTGCGAACCGAACCGGGGGGTGTTCGGCTCATCCCTAATCCTTGATCAATAGCACTTGGATTACACTATTGGTGTACACTTCACAGTTCTCTTCTTAAGGCTGCTTTCACATAGGGGCTGCGGCCACGTTAGTGCTAAAGCGCTGCTCTTTTTAGCAGCGCTATAGCACTGTTTAAGCGCCCCTAGTGGGGCGCTTTTAACCCCCCGCTAGCGGCCAAAGGAGGGGTTAAAAGGACCCGTGTTGCAGCGCTTCCAAATTGCCTTTCAGGCACTTCAGAAAGCGCTGCCCATTCATTTCAATGGGCAGGGAGTTTTGGGAGTGCTGCATACAGCGTTCCCAAACTGCCCCAAAGATGCTGCTTGCAGGACTTTTTTTTTAACATCCCGCAAGCACACAGGCTTTCACATTTGGGAGGCGGTTTTCAGGCACTATTTCTAGCGTTAAAACGGTTGAAAACTGCCTCAGTGTGAAAGGGGTCTAAGTAACAGCTAAACTGATTAGTACCATTCTAACACCAGTGAATTTCAAAATGTCCCACTGGC
Source organism: Lithobates clamitans (assembly GCA_037952925.1). Taxonomy (NCBI): domain Eukaryota; kingdom Metazoa; phylum Chordata; class Amphibia; order Anura; family Ranidae; genus Lithobates; species Lithobates clamitans. The sequence goes on from JBBGZY010000160.1 coordinate 2,302,827, forward strand.
AACTGGTACCTCTACTAATATCCTCAAAATTGGCCATTCTGCATCAATCCTTTTTTGAATTCTTTAATCTTTTCCATATTACAAGTAATTTACCTGGCACAGTAGATGGGGGGCTAGTAGTGGTTGTGGTAGTGGTGGTGGTTGTTGTAGTAGTTGTGGTGGTGCTTGTCACTTTAGGTGCACAGGTCTTAATTCCATTCTGGACTTGGCAAACTTCATTAGGTGGACAGGTCTGCTGCTTACAGTTCACTTGGTTGTTTCCCACACATGTGCAATGACTTTCACATTCCCCTTGCCAGAACGTCTCATCTTTCTGAAAATATGCGGATAAGTAAAAAATGTTATAATCTGATCAATAAATATGCAGTTAAATGTTTAGCACAACGTAAATATGGCATCATTACTTTCGCTATTTGCACGATTGCTATGTTTTAGGGGAAAAAAACGAAAATGACATATGGAAAAACTGACCTGATAGTATTTGCCATCATAAAAGCATCCACATTCACTGACAGGAACACAAGTGTGTCCACTGAGCACAAAGCCATTATTACATTCACAAGCATCAGTACAAGGCTTATTGCAGTTATTTGGAGCATTCTGGTCCAGGCATGTGGCTGGGCAAGCACTGGTACATGGGTTGTAGTGACTGTTTCCAGGACATGGGATAGCTGAATATAAATACATACAAAAATATCACTGAATGAAAACTGCAACATTATTGATTTGTTCTTTGCATATTCACTTTTTCTACAAAGATTCTATTAACCACTTCCGAACCGCCACACGCCAATATACCTCCTAACTTTGAAGAGGGATATCTTTGTTATGGCAGCAGCTAGCTGCCATACCCTGGTATCCTCTTCTTCGGCAGACAGTCCGGTTTCCAATAATAGTGGTCTCTGTGGTGAATTCGCTACAAGATCATTTTTATCGGCGGCGGGAGAGGGGCCGCCCTCCGCTGTTCTCCGGTGCCCTCTGCCGCGTACTGGAGCCGTCGGTAGCAGCAGAGGCAATCGGATCCTTCTCCTTCCTGGGTATGGAGAAGAGTGAGGGCAAGATGGCCCCCTCCCGTCTCCATACCATTTTTTTCAAATGACAATTTTTTTTTTATTGCATTTTAGTGTAAATATGAGATCTGAGGTCTTTTTGACCCCAGATCTCATATTTAAGAGGTCCTGTCATGCTTTTTTTCTGTTACAGCGGATGTTTACATTCCTTGTGATAGGAATAAAAGTGACACATTTTTTTTTTTTTTAAAGAACAGTGCAAAAATAAAAAATAAAAGGTAAAATAAATAAGAAAAAAAAATTAAATGTGACCTTGTCCTGCCGAGCTCGCGTGCAGAAGCGAACGCATACGTGAGTAGCGCCCGCAAATGAAAACGGTGTTCAAACCACAAATGTGAGGTATCGTCGCGATCAGTAGAGTGAGAGCAATAATTCTAGCCCTAGACCTCCTCTGTAACTCAAAACATGCAACCTGTATAATTTTTTAAACGTTGCCTATGGAGATTTTTAAGGGTAAAAGTTTGTCGCCATTCCACGAGCGGGCGCAATTTTGAAGCGTGACATGTTGGGTATCAATTTACTCAGTGTAACATTATCCTTCACAATATAAAAAAAATTGGGCTAACTTTACTGTTCTCTTATTTTTCAATTCAAAAAAATGTATTTTTTCCAAAAAAAGTGCGCTTGTAAAACCACTGGGCAAATACAGTGTGACAGAAAGTATTGCAACGACTGCCATTTTATTCTCTAGGGTGTTAGGGAAAAAATGTACAGTATAATGTTTGGGGGTTCTAAGAAATTTTGTAGCAAAAAAAAAATGTTTTTAACTTTTTTTCAATGTATTAGCTATTGTACCCATTATTGTTTGTACTAGAATTTTAAGATAATAAATACTATGCCATTTCTTTAACATTGCTATAATACATTTATTGCATAAGGAATTTTGCAAAGCCTTAAAACTTACGGCAGAAAGTAGAGTTTCTCCAGGAAATACTAACTCCTGCTCTTTGACAGGCATCAGCATAAGCTTCCAATGCTTTACATAAAATGCCATCCCCAAGTGCACACAGGTCAAATACACAGCTGTCAAAGAAGCGGGCTGGGTTGATTACTGAGTGACAAGCCTTGAAAGGACCAACTTTACTGGTTAACAAACCACAGAACTTATCGCCTGAAATGAGTTCCTCTGTCTCTGGAGGACATGGTGGTGGAGGTGTAGGAGGAATTGTGTTACATAATGGATCATCATCTTCAACCTGCCAGCTGTTTCCCAACTGATTTGAGTTCTGAGCTAGCTGTCCATTGGGCATCAAATAGTCGTCCTGCCTAATGTTGTTTAAGTTGCCACACATTCCACAGGTTTGATTGAAATAAGAAGTCGGAACATTAACATTCACTGTATGGTCAGTGTCATAAGACACTGTGAGGTAGAAATCGGTTTCTAGAATGACATATCGACCACTTTGTTTAACAGTCAGAGATCCATTGACCAAGATGACTGGAAGATTTCTCCAGATGCCATCCACCTGATAAGAAATAATATTGGAGATTATTATATTGAAAGTCATCAAAGAAGAACTTGAAAACACAACTACATGAAAATATATTTTCTCTGGAACTTACCATAATCCGACTGCGCTCATTTTTAACAATAGTTATTTTATGATCATACACTTCCACCATAACTTTCTGCACCCATGACACAGTTGGATTCCCACGGTGCTCATTCTTTGCTTCAATGTTAAAATATGGCAAATTGGTATAATTGCTGCAAACCTTGGAGAGTGTGTAAGTGCATATTCCCATGAAGTGGTGTGTTTCCTTATCAAAGGTGTCATAATGAGGATCCCCATAGATTACACAGTTGCCAAATGTGAGCTCATAGCAGCCAGGAACTCCATCTTTTATGCCACAGTATTTTCCAGGTGGACATGAAGCAGAATTGCACACTAAACTACCACCAGCAGAGGGACAACTGCATTTAGTGGAGCAAGCATCATCAGTCCAGAACTCCGAGCCTACCGGATAATGTTTATCATCTTCCCAGCATCCACATTGACTACTTGGTACACACGTCTTATCATACAGAACATATCCCGAGTCACATACACACCCTTCTGTGCAGGGAAGATTGCAGTTTGATGGTGGTCCTGGTTTCACACATGTAGCTGGACAGGCCGTTCCGCAGACCTCATAATGACTGTTTGATGGGCACTTCAGAGCTGTACACAAATTATAAATTGTGAACTGAAGAACATGACAAACATTTCTACAAAAGGTAATTAAACATGAGTCCTGCATATTTTTACAGAATTTCCTAGGCCATATACACATAAATAGGTTCTGGGTGTTTAGCACAGGACTGTTGTAACATATGAAAATGGATACATAAGTTCCATTTACCATCCACAATATAAAACATCATTAGATTGATCTACAAATCACTGCTAACCTGTAAAATAAACTTTAGGATGTCTTTTTGATATAACCACAATTATATCCCCTAAGAACAAATCATATATCAGGTTTTGGGGTCAAAAAGAACAGTTTCTGTTTAGTAATATTTATTTGTACTTACGGCAGAAAGAGTCATTTCTCCAGGGACCTATTGCTACTCCATGAGCCTGACAAGATTGTACATAGGACTGAAGACTGTCACACAAAGCACCTGGATCCAAATTCAGTTCACACAAGTCATAGACACAGTTATTGAAGTAGACAAATGGATCTATAACACCATGGCAATCTTTAAATGGTCCATCCTTATTGGTAATTATTCCACAAAAGCTGTTGCTGTTGATGGTGTTCTTCTCATCATCTGTACAGCCTGGTGGATAAACCTCTCCTGGAGTGCATCTTCAAGATATAATGATTAAATTATTATGCAAAGCACATTTAAGTACTGCATTTCAAACTAATACTATTACAGTATATATAAAACCATTTTGCTTAAAGTGGAGTTCCGCACAAAAAAAAAAAAAATGCATGAATGTGCCTAAAAAAAAATTTTAAAAAAATTGGAAAACATTTAATTCACCTCTAGATGCCTGTTGCTAGGGGGTCCTGCGTAGTCTGCCTCTTTCAGTGCCTGGGCTGGTGACATCACTTCCCCTCAGCGCAGGAAGGGCTCAGCTCTGCTCCCTCCCTCTTGTGAATCATCTGGGACACATTACAGGTCCCAGATGACTGAGCGGCCAATCACGGCGCGCGGCGCCGCTAGCGCATGCGCAGTGGGTGCCCGGCTGTGAAGCCACAGACCAGCGCCCACAGTTGCAATGCCGGCACCGCCAAATGGAGGGGGAGATGAGCGGGGCTTTTATCCCCCGCATCGCTGGACCGTGGGACAGGTAAGTTTTCGATTATTAGAAGTCAGCAGCTGCAATATTTGTAGCTGCTGACTTTTAATTTTTTTTTTTTAAATGGGAACTCCTCTTTAAGTTATCCAATAGTAAAGGTTCCACTTTATTCTAAGATGACACCCGGATTAAAGGATTAATATGAACTGAATAGTGACATCTGACAAAGTAATTTTTATTAACTGTGCTAAATATATATTGGAGGGAGCAATTTTTAGGGGTGTTTCTTTTTTAAATGTTTTCAAAGCTCAACTGAACCTTTAACCCTTTTGATGCAGAGACATTTTTGTGTTTTTTGCACACATGTTTAACCACATCAACACCAGGCACTTTTGCCCCCTCATGCCCAGGCTAATATTCAGCTTTTAGCACTGTCACACTTTGAATGACAATTGCACAGACATGCAACACTGCACCCATATTACATTTTTAGCATGTTTTCTTTAGTGAAAATAACCCAAATCAGTGCACATTATTTAGTCTGTAGGAAAGTTATAGAGTCCACAAGCTATGATATATAAAGCTGTATATATGAAAATTGATCTTCATGGCCTCATCTCATTTCTTGAGCTCCAAAAATGTCAGGATAGTACAAGTATCCCCTAAATTACCGGTAGCCCTTTTTTACTAAGTTTTAGTAAGTTTTTTGAAGTTGTAATTTTTTGTCACATTTTAAAAAAAATGAAGAAATGTTGTTTTTTTCACATTTTTATTTATTTTTACATATTGTCACCAGGTGCAGTACAGTGTCATCATAACTAGTGTTTCAATTTTTGAATTAATTTTTTCTTTGTATTACATTTTTTTTTCTTTTTTTTTTTTTACAATTTTTTTTTTACATACTGTGACCAGAGCAATACAGTGTTACCATAGTAACACAGCACTACTCAGGAAAGGTGATCAGGATTTTTTCTTTTACACATTGACTGCTTATAACAGTGGATTTCACTGATATAAGCAATCATTTTCTCGGAATTAAATGCATTTATTCAGTGTTTATTATTGTGATTAGTTGTGATTGTCCACAGCTAATCAAATGATACAGATGGACTGTGATTGGCGCTGTCTGTACCATGTGATCACTGTGACCAATCACAGCTAGCAACACAAATGTGCACAATGAATGGCATGAATGGAATCCATCCATTATGCACAATTGTCATGTGATCTGCTGTGATTGGTCACAGCAATCACATGGTACCAGCAAAAAGCTGGTACACTAATCTGTCATTGGCTGTGTCTGTTGTACACAGTGGGTGACAGATTGTGCCATAGTGTGGCCCGTGGGGCCCACATGATGTGCGTTTTGGTTCTGGGGAGGACGTCATTTGACAGCTGACAGTTGGCTTATCAGATGACATAGATCACATGTCCGACTCCCCCTCCCCCCGCGCTACTGCTGATGTATGCCATATGTAAGTTGCATTGAAAGAGTTACATCAGCTTAATACAATCCAGTTCAAGTGCATCAAAATAAAAGGTGCTCAATGTCTTTATTTTTGCTTCATTTCAAAAGCAGCTTTAACCTGAGTAGAAAAGTATGTTCCTTGTCAGCAGCTGCAGTGCTCTCTAATATGCAGGAGGTTTACTCTTTTCTGATTACAGAGTTATAGGTCTGACTCAGCAGGGAATGTGTCAGACTTCTACAATGAGATCAGTACTTTCCCACAGAGAGCAAGGATCTCATTCTTCAGAATGCTGGCATGGAAAAGACTTCTCTATTAAGGCTGTGGTTGTTGTTTTTTTTTTTTAACAAACTGTAGCATTTTGCACACCTTTTTTTTTTTTGCCTGGAATATATTTAGCTGGTTTAAACTGAACATTCAATTGGGCTTTAAATTCTAATGAAAAATATGTAACTAAAAATATTTTTTGTTTTAATCATTGTTTTTGTGTGTCTCTTTATGGATAATCCTGTCTTATATTTCCAATATATCCAATATTACAACTGTTATTAAAGTGGCTATAAAATCCTAAATACGTTGAAATTATTACCTTTTTATAACCAAATAAAATTGATTTATATGACCTACCTGGTGTCATTGTCCACCTGCCAACTGTTACCAAGACTGTTAGAGTTTGACTCTAATTCCCCATCTGGGTTTAGGAAGTCATCAGTCTTGTTTCCATTGAAATTTCCACAGATTCCACATACTTTGTTGGCATATTCTCCTGGAATATTCACCACCACTCTATGATTTCCATCAAACCTCACATTTACTCCAAATGCTGTTGTAACCACAACATCATGTCCACTAACAAAGATGTTAACACCAGGATGTAGGGTAGTGGGTAAGATTACAACTTTTCCATCCACCTGTGTGCACACAATTATGACATAATTTGTTGATGTAAAAGAAATGACAACAAGAATCAGTGCAATTTGCACACATATATTTATATATGGTAGACTGACCTTCACATTTCGGTTCTTCTCTAGTGTGATTCTGTAACCATGTACATCGACGTTGACATACTTCACATAGGACACCTTGGTGTTGCCTCCCCTGTGCTCATTGGCTGCTTCTACATTGAATTCTGCCAGGTGTCCATCAACTACACAGAGTTTAGATAATGTGTACGTGCAAGTGCCCATAAAATGGTGCACCTGATTGTCAAAAGTGTAGTAGTGAGGATCTCCACTAACCTCACAGGATCCTGGAAATACATTAGGGGAAGCAACATGAGTCTATAACCTCCAACAACTTTTTTTGCACCAAAAATAAAGAACTATAATAGAAGTAGAGTGATATATTAATTGTATTTTTATAATATGCTAACAAATGTTTATTTTAAATTGTAAATAGAAACAGGTCTAAACATGTAAAATTATTTTTATTTTGTTTACTTGTTACCATAGTTGCTAATAGATAATAGGTTTAAAGTAAAACTATAGGCAAAAGTTTTTCTAGATTTAGATTTGCCAATTAGATTAATTTCCCTGATCACCAATATCACCAGGAATGAAAGTGAGGGTAAGTCTATATTTTTGAGTTGGCAATAATGGGGACACTTGTTCCTGTGACAACTGTCTAAGTGTGGATTTCCTTCACATTGGAAAATATCTTCCCACTTCCTGTTGAGGAGTTAACCACTTCGGGACCGCCCACCATCGTTATACGTCGGCTGTTTGAAGAGGTTTATCAGTGTTATGGAAGCAGCTAGCTGCCATAACACCAGTATCCTCTTCTTCAGTGAGCCGGTTTAAGATAAAAGTGGTCTCTGCGGAGGATTTGCCACAAGATCACTTTTATCGGTGGCGGGAGAGGGCCCCCTCCCGCTTACCAGGTCCATCGGCAGCGGCGGAGGCGATCGTCACTTCCGCCCACAGCTCTTAAAGGTCCTTTTTTTTTATGATAATTTTTTTTTTATTGCATTTTAGTCTAAATATAAGATCTGAGGTCTTTTTGACCCCAGATCTCATATTTAAGAGGTCCTGTCATGCTTTTTTTCTATTACAAGGGATGTTTGCAGAAGCAAACGCATACCTGAGTAGCGCCCGCATATGAAAACGATGTTTAAACCACACATGTGAGGTATTGCTGTGATCGGTAGAGTGAGAGCAATAATTCTAGCCCTAGACCTTTTCTGTAGCTCAAAACATGCAACCTGTAGAATTGTTAAAATGTCACCTATGGAGATTTTTAAGGGTAAAAGTTTGTAGCCATTCCACGAGCGGACACAATTTTAAAGCGTGACATGTTGAGTATCAATTTATTCAGCATAGCATTATCTTTCACAATATAAAAAAAGGACTAACTTTACTGTTGTTTTAGTTCAAAAAAGTGTATTTTTTCCAAAAAAAGTGCGCTTGTAAAACCGCTGTGCAAATACGGTGTGACAGAAAGTATTGCAATGACCGCCATTTTATTCTCTAGGGTGTTAGAAAGAAAATGTATAATGTGTGGGGGTTCTAAGTAATTTTCTAGCAAAAAAAATTGTTTCTAACTTTGTAAACAACAAATCTCAGAAAGAGGCTCGGTCCTTAAGTGGTTAATCACTTCCCACCCAAGGTACGTAATAGGACGTCCTTGACTTTGTGCGGGTATATCTGAATGATGCCTGCAGCTACAGGCATCATTCAGATATCATCTTTTTCAGCTGGTGATTCCCTACACCATAAGAATGATCATAGCGGCTGTTCTGCCGCTTGATCGTTCTTACAGGTGGTGAGAGGGGACGACCCCCCCCTCCCACCATCCTCCGGTGCTTCTACCAACTCACCGCTTCCATCGATGAGTCGGAGAACTGATCCAAATAAATGGCGCTTCTTTATTTTTTTTATTTCAGGATTCCCAGCCTAAAGGTGAGATGTGGGGTCTTATTGACCCCATATCTCATTGTAAAGAGGACCGATCATGCCATATACCTACTACAAGGGATGTTTACATTCCTTGTAATAGGAAAAAAGTGATCAAAATTTTTATTTCTATAAGTAAAGCATCCCTGTCCGCATGTGCTAGCATGCAGAAGCGAATGCATATGTAAGTCCCGCCCACATATGAAAACTGTGTTCAAACCACACATGTGAGGTATCGCCGCGAATGTTAGCGCAAGAGCAATAATTCTAGCCCTAGACCTCCTCTGTAACTCAAAACATGTAACCAGTAAAAAAAGTTGCCTATGGGGATTTTTAAGTACAGAAAGTTTGGCGCCATTCCACGAGCGTGTGCAATTTTGAAGCGTGACATGTTAAGTATCTATTTACTCAGCGTAACTTCATCTTTCACATTATGCAAAAAAATTGAGCTAACTTTAATGCTTTTTTTTTAAAGCATGAAACTGTTTTTTTTCCACAAAAAACATGTTCGATAAAATTGCTGCGCAAATACCGTGTGAGATAAAAAGTTGCAACGACCGCCATTGTATTCTCTAGGGTCTTTGCTAAAAAAACATAAGTAATGTTTGGGGTTCTATTTAACGTTATAGCAAATAAATGATGAAATTTACATGTAGGAGAGAAAGTCAAAATTGGCCTGGATGTCAAGTGGTTAATAATACAATCTCCCTAATGAGACACGAATGGTAAAAAACACAACAATAATTTGTGTTATAAGTGCCCCTCTTAATAGGTGGCACAGGGAGAATTTAAAGCAGCACCCTAATAATGAGAAATAATTGATTGCCAAGAAAAATAGTATTGACAGCTAAAACTGGATTTATGTTATGTTTTTTATTTAGGTTACAGCGTGATTGTTTCCTTTCTTAATGTTCATTTAGCACTTGATGGAGTAAAGCCTGGGTTTTATTCAAATGAACCTGACTTATGAAGCTCCAAAAATGAATCCCTCACTTAGTACAAATGCTGCAATCCAGTGACTATACTGTATGTTGCAAATATAGACATATTTTTTTTTTTAAATAAATAAGCATTCAAAGACAAACACAGGTGGCTGATGAATCATTAAAACACACTTCCAAAGTCTCTTCAAAATGAATGAATAAATAATAAACTTACAAGTGATCTTTAAAAACAACATATAAATAAAAAGTGTCCAAACTAATAGTGTCTTTTCTTTTTTTTTTTAAAGTGGTTGTAAACTTAATTCATGAAAGTTGAACTAACACACATATACCACATATATCTGTAGTGTGTATTCATCTCTCTCCAAACCTCTAAGTGCCATTTCTCTCTGGTGCTTCATTCCTCTGTTATCAACAGAGTCACTTCTGACAAGTTCTCCAACACATGAGATAACAGTAGCTGAAAACTTGTGTCAGGGAGGGAGCTTAAAGGATGATAAGCATGGAGCTTGTCTATTTAGACTACAGCTATTCATGTTCCTTTATTCCTCTGCCTATGTGGAGGGGGGGGGTGTCCCTTTCCTCCAATCAGCTCACACACAGTGTAAGCCCAGTATCCCCACCCACCCTTATGTACTGCCAAAAGAGGAAGAAATATTTTTAACACAATCTGCACATTCTAAAGAGTGTAGAAAACTGAAGACAGCAGATATACAAGTAAAATGTATGCAGGAGGATTTGTTTAATCTCTGTGTATCATCTGAGGCTATTCACTTCACTGGGTATATGTGAGGGTTTACAACCACTTTAAATAGTCAGTAATACTGAATGCACCCAGTGACTCTTCAAATAGGGATATCTACTGCTCATATACAATAAACCCAGAACTGCTTGATTTTCCTTTTTTGAGAAATTTGAGGCGACATCAAGCTAGAAGACAATAAAGGTTTAAAAAAATTCCACAATAGCAAACTGGTTTACCTGGCGCTGGAGTGCCTGGTTTTACTGTGGTTGTTGTAGAAGTGGTTGATGAGGAAATGCCTGTAAAAGAGATTACAAATAAAGCCTATGTTAGTATTTTATTAATTTCTTCATCTTTCACATTATGCAAAAAAATTGGGCTAACTTTAATGTTTTTTTTTTTTTTAAACCATGAAACTGTTTTTTTCCAAAAAAAACATGTTCGAAAAATTGCTGCGCAAATACCGGGTGAGATAAAAAGTTGCAATGACCGCCATTGTATTCTCTAGGGTCTTTGCTAAAAAAACATATATAATGTTTGGGGGTTCTATTTAACGTTATAGCAAATAAATGATGACATTTACATGTAGGAGAGAAAGTCAAAATTGGCCTGGATGGCAAGTGGTTAATAATACAATCTCCCTAATGAGACACGAATGGTAAAAAAACACAACAATAATTTGTGTTATAAGTGCCCCTATTAATAGGTGGAACAGGGAGAATTTAAAGCAGCACCCTAATAATGAGAAATAATTGATTGCCAAGAAAAATAGCATTGACATCTAAAACTGGGTTTATGTTATGTTTTTTATTGGAGAAGGTTACAGTGTGACTGTTTCCTTTCTTAATGTTCATTTGGTACTTGATGGAGTAAAGTCTGGGTTTTATTTAACCACTTCAATACCAGGCACTTAGACACCTTCCCGCCCAGGCCAATTTTCAGCTTTCAGCGCTGTTGCAATTTGAATGACAATTGCGCGGTCATGCTACACTGTACTCAAAATTTTTTTTTATCATTTTGTTCCCACAAATAGAGCTTTCTTTTGGTGGTATTTGATCACCTCTGGGGTTTTTATTTTTTGCGTAACAAACAAAAAAAGTAAAAAAAAAAACAAGATTTTCTTTGTTTCTGTTAAAATTTTTTGTAAATAAGTATGTTTTCTTCTTCAATGACGGGCACTGATATGGCTGCACTGATGGGCACTGATACAGTGGCACTGATGGGCACTGATGAGGTGGCATCAATGAGGTGGCACTGATGAGGTGGCACTGACAGGCACCGATGATGGGCACTGATAGCCGGCACTGATGGGCACTGATAGGTGGCACTGATGGGCACTGATTGGTGGCACTGGTATGCGGCACTGATGGGCACTCATAGGTGGCACTGATGGGCACTCATAGGCGGCACTGATTGGCACTCATAGGTGGCATTGATGGGTACTTATGGGTGGTAGTGATGGGTACTTATGGGTGGCACTGATAAGTGGCACGGATGGGCACTGATGGGCATGGATGGGCACTGACAGGTGGCACCGATGGACACTGATGGGTGGCACTGATGACACTGATTGCTGGCACTGGTATGCGGCACTGATGGGCACTCATAGGTGGCACCGATGGGCACTCATAGGCGGCACTGATTGGCACTCATAGGTGGCATTGATGGGTACTTATGGGTGTTAGTGATGGGTACTTATGGGTGGCACTGATAAGTGGCACGGATGGGCACTGATGGGCACGGATGGGCACTGACAGGTGGCACCAATGGACACTGATGGGTGGCACTGATGACACTGGTTGTTTGCACTGATGCCCCTAAGGGTGGCATTGCTGGGCATCACTGCAATATTATGGTGCCAAACAGTGCCCATTTGTGGACACTGATTGGCACAGATTGGGCACTAACTGGGCACATGTGGTTGGCCATGGGGTACATACCTGGCCATCCACATGTTGCCTCCTTCCCTGGTGGTCCTAGTGGCGATCCCTGGTGGCCCAGTGTGATCATCTGAGCGGGGCTGTGCTGATAAACAATCAGCGCAGACCCCCCCTGTCAGGAGAGCCGCCGATCGGCTCTCCTCTACTTGCGTCTGTCAGACGCGAGTGAGTAAAAGCCGATCAACGGCTCTTCCTATTGACATCGTGATCAGCCGTGATTGGACACGGCTGATCACGTGGCAAAGAGCCTCCGCCGGAGGCTCTTTACCAAGATTGGTGGAGCGGTGTGTCAGACTGACACACTGTTCCACCAATCACCGCGATGCGTGCCCTCGTGGGCGCGAGGTGGCATGTTCTCCTGCTGGACGTCATATGACGCCCAGTCAGGATAACTGAACCACCGCCCAGCCGTCATCTGCTATGGGCCGGGCAGGAAGTGGTTAAATGAACCTGACTTATGAAGCTCCAAAAATGAATCCCTCACTTATTACAAATGTGCAATCCAGTGAATATACTGTATGTTGCAAATATAGACATAATTTTTTTAAAATAAATAAGCATTCAAAGTCAAATACAGGTGGCTGATGAATCATTAAAACACACTTCCAAAGTCTTTTCAAAATGAATGAATAAAAAATAAACTTACAAGTGATCTTTAAAAGCAACATATAAATAAAAAGTGTCCAAACTAATAGTGTCTTTTCTTTTTTTTAACGTGGCTGTAAACTTCATTCATGAAAGTTGAACTAACACACATATACCACATATATCTGTAGTGTGTAGTTATCTCTCTCCAAACCTCCAAGTGCCATTTCTCTCTGGTGCGTCGTTCCTCTGTTATCAACAGAGTCACTTCTGACAAGTTCTCCAATACATGAAATAACAGTAGCTGAAAACTTGTGTCGGGGAGGGAGCTTAGAGGATGATAAGCAGGGAGCTTGTCTATTTAGACTACAGCTCTTCATGCTCCTTTATTCCTCTGCCTATGTGGAGGGGGGTGTCCCTTTCCTCCTATCAGCTCACACACAGTGTAAGCCCAGTATCCCCACCCACCCTTATGTACTGCCGAAAGAGGAAGAAATATTTTTAACACAATCTGCACATTCTAAAGAGTGTAGAAAGCTGAAGACAGCAGATATACAAGTAAAATGTGTGCAGGAGGATTTATTTAATCTCTGTGTATCATCTAAAGGCTATTCACTTCACTGGGTATATGTGAGGGTTTACAACCACTTTAAATAGTCAGTAATACTGAATGCACCCAGTGACTCTTCAAATAGGGATATCTACAGCTCATATACAATAAACCCAGAACTGCTTGATTTTCCTTTTTTGAGAAATTTGAGGTGACATCAAACTAGAAGACAATAAAGGTTTAAAGAAATTCCACAGTAGCAAACTGGTTTACCTGGCGCTGGAGTGCCTGGTTTTACTGTGGTTGTTGTAGAAGTGATTGATGAGGAAATGCCTGTAAAAGAGATTACAAATAAAGCCTATGTTAGTATTTTATTAATTCCTTCATCTTTCACATTATGCAAAAAAATTGGGCTAACTTTAATGTTTTGTTTTTTTTAAAGCATGAAACTGTGTTTTTCCAAAAAAAACATGTTTGAAAAATTGCTGCGCAAATACTGTGTGAGTTAAAAAGTTGCAATGACCACCATTGTATTCTCTAGGGTCTTTGCTAAAAAAACATATATAATGTTTGGGTGTTCTATTTAACGTTATAGGAAATAAATTATGAAATTTACATGTAGGAGAGACAACAATTTGTGTTATAAGTGCCCCTCTTAATAGGTGGCACAGGGAGAATTTAAAGCAGCACCCTAATAATGAGAAATAATTGATTGCCTAGAAAAATAGCATTGGCATCTAAAACTGGATTTATGTTATGTTTTTTATTTAGGTTACAGCGTGATTGTTTCCTTTCTTAATGTTCATTTGGCACTTGATGGAGTAAAGCCTGGGTTTTATTTAAATGAACTTGACTTATGAAGCTCCAAAAATGAATCTCTCACTTAGTACAAATGCTGCGATCCAGTGAATATACTGTATGTTGCAAATATAGACATAATTATTTTTTTAAATAGATAAGCATTCAAAGTCAAATACAGGTGGCTGATGAATCATTAAAACACACTTCCAAAGTCTGTTCAAAATGAATGAATAAATAATAAACTTACAAGTGATCTTTAAAAACAACATATAAATAAAACGTGTCCAAACTAATAGTGTCTTTTCTTTTCTTTAACGTGGCTGTAAACTTCATTCATGAAAGTTGAACTAACACACATATACCACATATGTCTGTAGTGTGTACTTATCTCTCTCCAAACCTCCAAGTGCCATTTCTCTCTGGTGCTTCGTTCCTCTGTTATCACTTCTGACAAGTTCTCCAATACATGAGATAACAGTAGCTGAAAACTTGTGTCGGGAGGGAGCTTAGAGGATGATAAGCTTGTCTATTTATACTACAGCTCTGCATGTTCCTGTATTCCTCTGCCTATGTGGAGGGGGGGTGTAACTTTCCTCCAATCAGCTCACACACATTGTAAGCCCAGTATCCCCACCCACCCTTATGTACTAAAGTGTGTAGAAAGCTGAAGAGAGCAGATATACAAGTAAAATGTATGCAGGAGGATTTGTTTAATCTCTGTGTATCATCTGAGGCTATTCACCTCACTGCGTATATGTGAGGGTTTACAACCACTTTAAATAGTCAGTAATACTGAATGCACCCAGTGACTCTTCACTACAGCTCATATACAATAAACCCAGAACAGCTTGATTTTCCTTTTTTAAGAAATTTGAGGTGACATCAAACTAGAAGACAATAAAGGTTTAAAAAAATTCCACAGTAGCAAACTGGTTTACCTGGCGCTGGAGTGCCTGGTTTTACTGTGGTTGTTGTAGAAGTGGTTGATGAGGAAATGCCTGTGAAAGAGATTACAAATAAAGCCTATGTTAGTATTTTATTAATTTCTGAAATTTCAAACAGGTAAAGAACAATTGCAGCACAGATACATGTTTCAAAAAAAAATCTAAACCAGATTTGTTTAAGTATTGGGACCATAAAACCCATATAAACCTAGAACTGCTTGATTTTTTTTGAGAAATTTGAGGTGACATCAAACTAGAAGACAACAAAAAGATTTAAAAAATGCATTATTTCTAGGCACCACCTCTGCCTAACAATTGAACTTTTAATGCAGTTGTAAAGGTTTTTTTCTAAAATAGCAAACATGTTATACTTACCTGCTCTGTGCAATAGTCTTGCACAGAGCGACCCTGAACCTTCTCTTCTGGGGTACCCCACCAGGCTCCTCATATACTTTGTGCTCTTCCATAGCAACTCTATAGCAAGCTGCTTGCTATTGACATGCACAGCCCAGCCCCACCCCCTGTTCTCTGCTCACAGGAGCCAATGGCTTTAACTGCTGCCTCTGTGAGCAGAGAGAGAGCGAAGAGAGCTACTGCAAATGGGCACAGCACTGAATCAAGTTAGGACTGAGGTAAGTAGGGGGGGGGGGTGTATAGCTAATACATCTAAAACACCATATCCAAAAAATGGCCAGAAAAACACGAAAAGCTTACTTACCTTCAGGTCTCTGTAGCATAATATGTGTCATCTCGAGTTACTCACCTACCATATGTACCGTATATACTCGAGTATAAGTCGAGTTTTTCAGCACATTTTTTTGCTGAAAGTGCCCCCCTCGACTTATGCTCGAGTCAAGCACTTTTCTACAGCAAAAAATTTCATTTTCCTAACCGAACTTGGGGCCCCGTATCTCAGGGCCACTTGGTGCTAAGAACCCCAAATTTGGTGTGCAAAATAGTACCACAACATATCCAAAGCTGGGGTTCCTAGCACTAAGTGGCCCTGAGATACGGGGCCCCAAAGCTGGTTCAGAAAATGTCATTCTCTGCTGCAGAAAAGTGCTTGACATTTTCTGAACTGATTTTTGGGGCCCTGTATCTCGGGGCCACTTGGTGCTAGAAACCCCAGCTTTGGAAATTGTATGGTGCTAGGTCCTTTGGGTTTGCTCACCAAATTTGGGGTTCTTAGCTCTAAGTGGCCCCGAGATATGGGGCCCCAAATTCGGTCAACTGTGTCCATCTGCAGCAATGTAATTTCGGGACCCTTTGGGTTCAGAGACCCCAAATTTTGGCTGCCGCTAGGGGGCATCTAGAAACCCTTAACTACAGGGGACCTATGGCTGCAAATGGGCACAGTGAGACAGGCAAATGGGCACAGTGATGCTGCAAATGGGCATTGTTGACCCTCTTTTCCACTTACAATAGCTGTGCATTTCTCACCCTCGTCTTATACTCGGGTCAATAAGTTTTTCCCATTTTTTTGTGGTAAATTAGGGCCTCGACTTATACTCGGAGCGACTTATACTCGAGTATATACGGTAATAACCAGAGTGTACAGCCCTAACCAAATGCAGAAGGCATATATTCCTTGCTCAGAATTCTCCACTTTTTATGATAATACCATGCTTATAAGCCTTTAAAATTAGCACTTTTGATTTCTCCCATAGCCTTTTAAAGGGTATTCCGCGGCTTTCGAATTTGCCGCGAACACCCCAAATTGTGCGCTGTTCGGAGAACTGTCAAACAGCCGAACATGAGTTCGACTCTAACTCGAAGCTCTTCCCTAATTATTAGCATCTGAATAGGCTTTGTTCTTGTATCAAGGATTGGTATGCCTGGTGTCCGCTCTTTCCTAGGAAAAGGTTAAATAAGTGCTAAAGATTATACTCAGGGCCTTGGTTATTTTGTACAAGGGATCCCTGAGGTTTGTGTAGAGGCCTATGGACTGTGGAGGCTGTCTGTCACCTTTCCAGTGACAGTTTCTGTAAGTTTTTTAAATTGCAGGAGTAGGCCTCTGGTCCTTTTTCAACCGGACAGAATCCAGTGGCCACCAAAATAGTATTTCCCATCTCAAACATAACTGGGATCTGGCCTTCCATTTGGTTAAAGGATTTAGCCCCCCTCCCCACTCTATCCTAATAGAAAAAAAAAACAATTAAAAGTTTGGTCTTTAGATATATTTAAAGGAGACTTAAACTCAATGAACTCTAATAACTTTAAGCATTTTGAACCATTACAGTGACACCAAACTCTTCCCCAGTATGATATCCTTACAGGTCTAATAGATTTTCAGGGAAGTGGTGCTCAGCATACAGACTGCATAGATTTGTTGTCATGGGAAATAGAAGATCACATTTCCTAAATACACAAAAATCTCCATTAAATTAAATATAAATTAGTACATGAAAAAATAAAGGTAGTGTCTACCCTTCCTTAAGACAGATTGAGGGATTTATTAAAACTATAGAGAGGATCCGGAGCAGCTTTTCACGATAACCAACCAGCTTGTAACTTCTGCTTTGTTCAGCTACACTTTGAAAATGAAAGCTAGAAACTGACTGATTGACATGCACAGATGTTTCAGATTCCTCATTGTTTGCTCCAAAAGTGCAGGTTTATATTAAAGGTTTCTAGATAAAATTATTATTATTATACTGTATTATAGACTGCTCTTCGTGTTTTTAATGCCCCAATGAACATAAACCATTGGAAAACACATGCACAATTGACAAAGCAAAATAAATTCTATAATAGCAAACTG
Source organism: Lithobates clamitans (assembly GCA_037952925.1). Lineage (NCBI taxonomy): Eukaryota > Metazoa > Chordata > Amphibia > Anura > Ranidae > Lithobates > Lithobates clamitans. Next base: position 2,320,760 of record JBBGZY010000160.1, read on the forward strand.
TTTTACCTGGTACTGGAGTGCCTGGTCTTGTTGTAGTTGTTGTAGAAGTGGTTGTTGAGGAAATGCCTATACAACAGATTACAAATAAAGCCTATGTTGATATTTTATTAATTTCTGAAATTTGAAATAACAGGTAAAAAATATAGTGGCACAGGCATGTCTTTCAGAAAAACATCTCCAAACTAAATTTGTTTTATTATGGGGACCCTACAGCTCATATACAGTTAACCTAGAACAGCTTGATTTTCCTTTTTTGAGAAATTTGAGGTGACATCAAACTAGAAGACAATAAAGGATTAAAAAACGCATTGTTTCTAGGCACTAGTTAGTGGTTTGTATACAGGTAGCTATAACATTTGGCTGTGATTTTCTACACAAAATAATGATACTAAGAATGACCTGTCATATAAGGCATTACCTGCTTCTGATTAAAGAACGAGTTAATGTGATGGTAATAGGTTGGACCATTACTAACCAAACAACTGTCAGGAACATAACTATACACTGTATATAACTGTGTATAAAAATATGTTCATACAGCAGCATGTGAACAACCAGCTACATACAGTATGCAATGGATACAAGTGTGATCTGTTTTATCTGTCAATAGATTTGAAATTCTGTCCAACAACTTTTGGAGCTCAAAAATGATGTGTAAAATGTGAGTTTTATGACAGAGTAGATAGGGCTGTAGATAAGCAGGTTCAACTTATGTAGGAGGAATTAATCTCTGTATATCAACTGAGACTGGGCACTTAAGGGTTTACATAGACCACTGAAAGCTTTGAAAATGAAAGCTAGAAAAGGATTGGTTGCCACGCATAGCTGCTCCAGATTAAGGATGCTCCAGTCTTATTAATCCCTCCTTTTTGTTAGTTCCAAAATATCAAGGTTTATATGAAAGGATTCTAGATGAAAATATTAAATATATGATATTATATATGGTTCTTTATTCATGTTTTCAATGTCTTAATGAATGTAAGCCATTGGAAAACATTCTATGCAACATATGGTGACAACTGCTTATCCATCTCTGCCCTCACTTGTATTCCACAACATTGCTTTGGCCAGGCCAAATTTGAAGAAAAGTCCAGGTCTAAATTCTGATTCTTTTCCGATGTACATTATGAAATGCAAGAGGGGGCAGTGGTAAAACAATCAAGTAAGTCAAGTAAGAAAACAGTCAAGTAATTCTTTCTTACGGCAGATGGTGTTCTCTCTCCAGTCACCAACAACAATACCAGCATTTTCACAAGCAGCAGCATAGGCCTCTAAAGCATTGCAGAACTGATCTTGGTTTCCTCCAGTTGCACACAAGTCATACACACAGTTCTCAAAGTATATCTGAGGAAGAATGTGGGGGTGACAGTCCTTGAAAGGTCCATTGCCTGCTAATATCAGTTTACATTCATCTTCATATTTAATCTCATCAGTGGGACCACATGGTGGTGGATCAACAACGTCATCTTCACATCTAGAGAGACACACATTGATGTAATTTTAAATACTTATCGTCCACTACATATTTTCCTTAGAAACAAACTTAGAACTGTGCACTGCTTCCTCTGCATACAAAACTGGTCAAGGCACAGAAACACTCAACCTGTTCCTTCCTCTGATGCATTTTTATCCCCGGTGGGACTAAATCAAAGAGTCAGAGGAAGGAAAAAACAGAGTGTCTCTGTGCCATTTGCACAGTTACTGTAAGTTTCATATGTGGTAAAAGAATTAATGTGTTTCTGTACATTTGTGCTTTTGTTCCTACTGCAAAGGTGATGTGACAAATCCCAAAGTTCTGACGGCATCCACAGCTGGATTGGGGCACAGGACCTCAGAGTGGTGTTGAGGAACATTACGTAAGAAATAATTCCCTTAATTTTAAATGTCTGCAAGCATGTACTAAAAATAATTTAACAAACATGAACCTGTTGACTAATAACTAATAACTAATCATGACACCAATAAATGAAACACCCCTAAACCGGGGTTACCCTGAATGATTGGATATTATATTGCATTTGTTCACTAAAATTTATTTGACAAACAATCTCTCAAATATCATGCAATGTAAAAACTACTGTCATTTTATTCTACATGGTCTTTACTTTCAGTAATTATATATTGTCTTGTGGGTAATTTTCAAAAAATGCAGATCTTTACATGTGTAAAAAATAGTGTGAAAAATAGAAATATTGGTCTCTCTTTTATTTTAATTTCTTAGAAAAAATTTCTATGCGTGACCTATATGCATGTTATCCATGATATGGAGTTTGTCAGTAGTATCTCAAAATGACCAGCTATTACAAAGAGTATAAAGGTAAGTAACATGGCTGCAAAGACAAATGTACTAGACAACATACAACTAGAGGCCAAAATCTATAACAGTGCGCTTAAACCTAACTGAAAATAATAATAAATATTGCACAGCTGTACAATGTCACTCCAAAGAACAATTAATAATCCCTCTTCTATAAAAAATATAATCCAATTATGCAAACAATACATAAAATAAGAAAAGTGTAAAGAAAGTCCCAACAAGGATAAACCATCACCTGGAGGAAAGATTCCTAATCACCTTCAATAATTAAATCCAAAACCTTAATTAACAATAGTACTCTCCAGTACATGGATCCCCACTCCGATGAGCTTATAAGTTCCCGTGGTTCAAATGGTCCATTTTCTTCCCAGCGGATGGTTTCTAAAACATTACTCTCAGAAATAAAAACACATCATAGCGCAAGATTGCTTAGTAGTAAATAAACCCCCAATTAGTGCAGGCTGTTCACTAACATTTGGCCAGGTACAACACGCACATAACACAATCAGAATTGCACACAGCTTTCCTCCTCCCCATAGGGGAGGAGCCAGTGACATCGCCTTCGGTGTTTAACTACACCGGACGCGTGGTGAGGAGGAAAGCTGTGTGCAATTATGATTGTTTTATATGCGTGTTGTACCTGGCCAAATGTGAGTGAACAGCTTGCACTAATTGGGGGTTTATTTACTACTAAGCAATCTTGCACTGTGATGTGTTTTTATTTCTGAGAGTAATGTTTTAGAAACCATCAGCTGGGAAGAAAACGGACCATTTGAACCATGGGAACTTATAAGCTCATTGGAGTGGGGATCCATGCACTGGAGAGTACTATTGTTAATTCAGGTTTTATATTTAATTATTGAAGGTGCTTAGGAATCTTTCCTCCAGGTGGTAGTTTATCCTTGTTGGGACTTTCTTTACACTTTTCTTATTTTATATATTGTTTGCATAATTGGATTTTATTTTTTATAGAAGAGGGATTAATAATTGTTCTTTCGAGTGACATTGTACAGCTGTGTAAAATGTATTATTATTTTCAGTTTTAAGCGCACTATTAAAGATTTTGACTTATTTTGTATGTCAAAACAGAGCACATTGGAATAGATGCAGCTGAACCTTTTTTGCACTAATTAATTAATTCCATATCAGCACTTTAGTAACCTTTTTTTTATTAACATACAACTAGAGTTTCGTTATAAAAAAATTGATGACTAGAAAAGCCCTACACAAAAGAATCCCAGAGGTTTGGGGCCCTTACAATATTTGCATTGAGCATTCATCACCATTAATGTGAATATTTTGCCTATACTTACATCCAGCCTGCATCAGATACACGCCAGCTGTTTCCAAAGTCATTGGATGTGGGTGCAAGCACACCTTCAGGTGTAAGAAAATCATCTTGTTGGTTACCATTGTACGTGCCACAGAGGCCACACAGTTTTCCTTTAAAGTTCTCATTAACTTTAACAAACAGTTCATGGTCACCATTAAACTTAACTTCAAGACCAAAGTTAGTTTGTAGAACAACAAATGCACCACTTAAACCTATTGAGATGCCAGGTGCTGGGGTAGTAGGCAATGAGACAACAAGTCCATTAATCTAAAAATAAAATAAACATAAATTTATATTTATAAATATATTAACGATTGATTTGTAGGCAGAAAGGATCAGCATACATTTGTTGAAATGTGTCATTTAGACATTTTACCTCCACCACTTTGTTTTTCCCCAGAATGATGTTTAGGTCATTGAAGCTGACTGCAACTGAGTTTATAGCTGTCCAGGTTAAGCTTCCTCTATGCTCATTTCTTGTAGTAATTGAGAAGTACACACTTGTGTTTCCACAGGTCTCCACAACTGTATAATTACAGGATCCTTGGAAATGGTATAACTTGCCATCAAATGTTATGTAGTGTGGATCACCATAGATATGGCAGATGGAGGTATCAGCAGGGAAACAAGCCTTAATTCCATTTTGTACTTTGCATGCCTCATCAGGGGCGCAAGTCTGAGTAGTACAGCTCACGTGATTGTTTCCTTGACATGTACACCGACTTTCACAGTCACCCTTCAAGAATATTTCATTTTTCTGCAAAAATAAGATGCAATATTTCATAATATCTTAATACACATTATTCTACCCAAGTGTAAAAAAGTAAATTGCTGCAGTAAGCATATTATTAAATAATTGAATCCCTTTACAACAGAAATTAACTTGAGCACTGTTATTATGACCACTTCAATACCCGGTCATAGTAAAATGACGTCCTTGACTTTTAGGGGGGATATCTGAATGATGCCTGCAGCTAGAGGCATCATTCAGATATCATTCTTTGCAGCCGGCGATTCTGTGCACGATAAGAATGATCATAGGGGCAGTTCTGCCACTTGATTGTTCTTATAGGCGACGGGAGGGGATGTGCCATCGGGGGCCCGGAGAAAGAATCGGCTAGCGCCGGATGAGGACGATAGAGTCATCTCTATGACCATCCGAGGCCCGGGCGCAGCGTTATCCCGGGTACCCGGAAATAAACAAAGCCGCTATCACGGCTGTCAGCATGAGATCGGTGAATTTTTTTTTCCAATCTCATGCTTTCCAGCCTGGAGGAGAGATGTGGGGTCTTATTTAAAAAAAAAAAAAAATTTAAAACGCCCCTGTCCCCGGTAGCTCGTATACACATAATTCCCACCTACATATGTAAACGCCACTCAAACCACACATGTGAGGTATCGCCGCGTGCATTAAAGCATGTACAACAATTCTAGTACTAGACCTCCTCTGTAACTCTAAACTGGTAACCTGTAAAAAATTTTAAAGCGTCGCCTATGGAGATTTTTAAGTCATGAAGTTTGGCGCCATTCCATGATTGTGCGCAATTTTAAAGCGTGACATGTTAGGTTTTTATTTACTCGGTGAAACATCATCTTTCACATTATACAACAAAAATTGGGCTAACTTTACTGTTTTGTTATTTTTTAATTCATGAAACCGTTTTTTTTCCCAAAAAAAAGGCGTTTGAAAAATTATTGCGCAAAAACCGTGTGAGATAAAAAGTTTTATCTTATTCCCTAGGGTGTCTGCTAAAAAAACATATATAATGTTTGGAGGTTCTGAGTAATTTTCTAGCAAAAAAAATATGATTTTTACATGAAGGAGAGAAGTGCCAGAATAGGCCAGGTATTGAAGTGGTTAAAATAATGTGAACATACCCTTTACATTTGTCTAGTATTTTCTAAGGTTAAGGGAAAAACTACTGTTCAAATACTAATATACCGTGTACATTTTAAATTGCTATATCATTAAAGTGGATGTAAACCCGATTCATGAAATTTGAGCTGGGCACATATATCTGCAATGTTTTCTTATCTCTCTCCAAAGCCTTAAGTCCTGTAGATTTTTCCTGCTCCATTCTTCTGTTTTCAGCATGATAACTTCTGACAAGTTCTCTGTCAACTGTGATAAAACCAGGCTGAACTTTGTGTCAGGGTGGGTGCTATGAATAGGTTACCAGAGAGCTGGTCTATTCACAGCACAGCTCTGCAAGTCTCTGCCTATGTGGAGTGGGGGTGTGTGCCTTTCCTCCAATCAGCTGTCTCACAGTGTATGGCAAGAATCCACATCCACAGGTGAATCAGGAAGAGAAAATTCTAACAGGACGTGCACTTTCTAAACAGTATATAAAGCTGAAGACAGCAGATAAACAGTACATGTAAAACTTATGTAGGAGGATTTGTTTCATGCCTGTGTATCATCTGAGGCTGTTCACTTCACTGGGTATATGTGAGGGTTTACATCCACTTTACATCCACTTTAACTGTCAATATCTGAGAAATAGCACAGCACTGACCTACATAGGCATATATATTTTACATTTGCAATAATATATTTGAATAATTTGTTTAGAATGATCACCAAATTAGAAAAAATGACATTAAAAGATACCATGACTTACCTGATAATACTTGCCATCATAAAAGCATCCACATTCACTGACAGGAACACAAGTGTGACCACTGAGCACAAAGCCATTATCACATTCACAAGCATCAGTACAAGGCCTGTTGCAGTTGTTTGGAGCACTCTGGTCTGTGCATGTCGCTGGGCAAGCACTAGCACATGGATTGTAGTGACTATTGGCAGAACATGGAATGGCTGAAAAAAGGAACAAAATCCATTTATTATCATAGTTAATAAAGAGAAAGGAAATCCATCTTTATAAATTGTACACCAAGATACATTTTAGTTTTAATCTTAACTAAATATATGAGTGGTTTAACATATAACTTTTTACACTATTTTATATGCTTCAAAACTCCTCAAAGGATTATGATTTTTTTTTGAAAAGCTAAAGAACGCTTACGGCAGAAAGTAGAGTTTCTCCAGGTAATGGTGACTCCTGCTCTTTGACAGGCATCAGCATAAGCTTCCAATGCTTTACATAAAGTTCTGTCACCAAGAGCACACAGATCATATACACAGCTGTCCAAGAAGCGGTCTGGGTTGATCACTGAATGACAAGCCTTAAAAGGACCTTCTTTACTGTTTAACAAACCGCAGAACTGATTGCCTAAATAGAGTTCCTCTGTCTCTGGAGGACATGGTGGTGGAGGTGTAGGAGGAATTGTGTTACATAATGGATCATCCACCTGCCAGCTGTCTCCCAGTTGATTGGAGTTCTGGGCTAACTCTCCATTGGGCATGAAATAATCATCACGTTGGATGCCATTTAAGTTGCCGCACATTCCACAGGTTTGATTGAAATATGTAGTGGGGACCTTAACATCCACTGTATGGTCAGTGTCATAAGACACGGTGAGAAGGAAATCAGTCTCCAGAATAACATATCGACCACTTTGTTTCACTGTCAGAGATCCATTCACTAAGATGACTGGAAGATTTGTCCAGATACCATCCACCTGAAAATGAATAATATTTGTTAGATCTTAAGCAACAATTGATTCTTTAAATATTTTGAAAGATTGCAGAATAATCTAAGAAACTTACCAAAACACGACTTGGCTCATTTTTAACTATGGTTATTTTATGATCATAAACTTCAACTAAAATTTTCTGTATCCATGAGACTGTTGGATTCCCATATCGATGCTCATTCTTTCCTTCAATATTGAAATACGGCAGAGATGTGACATTGGCGCAAAGCTTTGACAGAGTATAGGTACAAATTCCCATAAAATGATGAGTTTCCTTATCAAAAGTGTTGTAATGCGGATCTCCATATATAACACAGTTACCAAATGTGAGATCATAGCAGCCAGGAACTGCATCTTTTATGCCACAGTATTTTCCAGGTGGACATGAAGCAGAATTGCACACTAAACTACCACCAATAGAGGGACATCTGCATTTAGTGGAGCAGGTATCATCAGTCCAGAACTCTGAGCCTACAGGATAATGTTTATCATCTTGCCAACATCCACAATGACTACTTGGCACACACTTGTTATCATAAAGGACATATCCCGGGTCACAAACACACCCTTCTGTGCAAGGAAGATTGCAGGTGGATGGTGATCCTGGATTGGCACAAGTAGCTGGGCAAGCTGTTCCACATTGCTCATAGTGACTGTTTGGAGGGCAATCCAAAGCTGTAAAATATAACATAGTAAACTTAGTTCTAATACCCAAAATATGCTTACAGTCTTACAGAGATATTTATTAAGAGTAAATAACCACAAGTGGAAATTTGTTGAATATATAGCAGTAGAAAAGACAGCAACCCATTAATATAAATAAGATATTTTATACTAAACAGTAAAAGTACTGCTACACGTTATTAGCATAAACACAGACCTCCACACAGAAAAAAATATGTAATGCACCTAGATAGAAAGTTTTAAGGTGGCAATGCTTAACAGAGGGATCAGAATCAAATGAAGATAAACAGCCCAATAAAAGAATAAGGAAGTTGAAAACATTAGAACAACTAAGCTGAGCAATACACTTGGGAGACAACAAAATGATATCGCTAAAATCATTTGTCTTTAAAACTGCAATTTCCAGAGCAACTACCACATTTACACTTACGACAAAAGGTTGCATTTCTCCACGGCAGCACTACGGCTCCTGCCTCGTGACAGGCATCTGCGTAGGCCTGAAGATGATTGCACAGGATATCAGGGTCTAGATGTAGCTCACACATGTCAGTAAAACAGTTAAAATAGTACTCTCGGGGATCCACAATGAGGTGGCAGTGCTTGAAAACACCCTCAAAAGGAAGCATCTTGGCACAAGAGTCTTCAGTTTGAATTATATCTATTTCTTCTTTTGTGCAGACGGGATCAACTTTAATGGCTGGTGCACAACTGGAATGCCAAAGAGTTTGTTATTTGCAATTTATAAATCTTTGAGCAGTATTACTCTCATAAAGTTGTACAGAATTTTTTGAAAAAATAGTCTTATTTCCATTTTTAATAATTTGTTCTGTTTTAAAGAGGACTAAATAAATGTAGCACTTTGTCCCACCTTCCTATATGCTGCCTGAGACTACACAAAAAAAGAAAAAAAGACCTCTAAACCAATTTCAATAACTGGAGCCCTCAGTAGAAAGACACTAAATTCCAAATCTTTACCAATTACTACTGTTACTAGGCTAACACAGGAAAATATTCACGCAAAATGATTAAAGCAATATTAAAGTCTGTTTTTTTTCTTTAAAATAACAAACATGTTATACTTACCTGCTTTGTGCAATGGTTTTGCACAGAGCAGCCCTGATCCTCTTATTTTAGGGTCCTACGCTGGTGCTCCTGATCCCTACCTTCTGCCGGGTGCCCCCACAGCAAGCAGCTTTCTCTGGGGGCACCCAAGCAGGCGCGCTCCTGAGCCGTGGCTCTGTGTGTCCATTCACAAATGGAGCTGCAGCTTGGGCCTGCCCTCTCTGTCTCCTGGTTGGCTCACTGACTGTGAGTGACAACAGCGGGAGCCAGTGGCCAAAAGCCAATAAAGAGTGTGAGTCCCCAGAGAACCAAAGCTCTCATGGACATCGCTGGATCGAGACGGGGCTCGGGTAAGTATTAGGGGGGGCTGCTGCACACAGAAGATTTTTTACCTTCATGCATAGAATGCATGAAGGTAAAAAACCTTGTGCCTTTACAACCACTTTAAGAAGAAAAACCTTTTTTAAACTTAAAAGCAACCATCAATTTTATAACAAACCATTTTTTTACATAGGAAAACCCCAATATAGAAGTATACCTAATCCCATAAAAGGCCTTATATCAAGGATCACAAAAGTGCTGAGTACCCTCTGATCTATGTCCCTGTGTATGTATAACCAAACATATTATTTCCCAATTTTGATAGAGTAGATAATTATTATCCTGTTAATAAAGAAACCAATTAGTCTGTAAAAAATACAATAAAAATGCATCATGCCCCTTCTGTGTAGAAGCATACCAATATGTATTCCAAGGCTAATAGCCTGAAGGGAATAGAAGGCTGGGCATGGCCATGGAGGGCATGTACCAGTGCAAAAAATATAACAAAAATAAAAAAATACCATACAGATGGAAGAGGGTCTTTTTATCTAGCTTTGAGTGCATAAAATGTATAAATCCTTTATATAAAATTCTCAGGGAATGCCTTAAAGTCTCAGTGACAGCGTACACTGGCAGCACAAAAGATCAAGGTGTCTTTAGAATGTTGTTCTTACCTTGTATCATTGGTCACTTGCCAGCTGTTGCCATAGCTTGATGAATCAGTCTCTTTCCCCCCATCAGGATTGAGGTTATCATCACCCCTATTTCCATTATAATTGCCACATACTCCACAAACTTTTTTTTCAAAGATTTTGGAAAGAGTCACTTCAACTCTGTGATCTCCATCATATTTGACTCGTAGTCCAAAGGCAGCTGTTACTTGAACATATTGACCACTCAGTCCAATATAAACACCTGGAGATAAGCTCACTGGAAGCTGCTGTACCAGTTCATCCACCTAACACATAACAACACAATATAAAAATAAAATGCTCAGGGACTTAAAGGGTAACTCCACTTTCGTGGAGAAAAATTAGCAAATAAAATAAAAAAATAATACAGCAGGTACAATTGCTATACAAGTCATATTGTAATTGAATGTTATTAAACATTACCTCTTCTTTTCAATCTGCAGCTCTGTCATTTTCGGTAAAATGCAATGCAATATGGCTACCTGGAGATGCTCTGTACACAGATGGTATACAGAACAACCCCCAGAAATGTAATTTCCTGCTTGTGTGATTGGCTTACTGATTCTCCTAAATGTCTGCACTAAAATACTATAATAATTCAGATTTTTGAGTATCCCCTGCAACAAAAATGTCAGGGAAATCACATTTAAAGAGATGCAGACCATGCCTCTTACCTCGATAGAACCCTGCAAGTGCAGCAGATTCTTGATAATTATAAAATCACTCCCAGTCACATTCATTTTGAACATGGACTGAGACAAACAAACAGCTATTTCTTCAGAATAACAAAAGGAAGGAATCTTCAACATTGTTTTTTTTTTCACAACAAAAGTGGAGTTACTCTTTAACATTCAGGAAAAAAAATGTTGTAATGTTTACATATTTTTAAAAAATTCTAAATACTTTTAATGTAAACATTCTTTAGGCTCTTAGAGTGGTGGGAGCGCCACAACAAAGGCTGTAGAGTTCAGAAAAGTTATTGTGTTGGGACACTTTCACACTGAGGCGCTGGATGCATTAGCGGTAAAGAGATGCTAATTTTAGCGGTGCTTTACCGTCGTTTTTGCGGCGCCTTTTTCGTGCGCTTTTAAACCCTTTGTGGGCCACTAGCGGGGGTTAAAAGTGCCCCGCTAGCGGCCGAAAAAGATTTAAAAAGCGCACGAAAAAGCGATGCTGTCGAAACGCTTTGCAGAGGCACTTCGACAGCGCTGGCCATTGATTTCAATGTGGCAGGGGCGGTTTAGGAGCACTAAATACACCGCTCCCACACCACCCAAAAGATGCTGCTTGCAGGGCTTTTTTTCCTGTCCTGCAAGCACACCACTCCAGTGTGAAAGTACTCAGACTTTCACACTGGGGCTGCAGAAGAGGCAGTTTACATGCGCTTTTCAGGTGACATTTTTAGTAAAAAAACGACAATCAATCACAGTGTTCAGCGATGTAATGCTTCTTCACATCACCAGCCAATGTTTACATGCAGTCTAAGTGGCAGGTTCCTCAACTATACTAATGTAAACAAGCAGCCAGGAATCTTGGGTGATGTCATTAATCAAATTTGGTCATTGGAAGAATTTTAAGTAGCAATGTTAAGCCTAAATTTGCTAGAGACAAAGGGCACAATTAAATTACTGCAGAGAATACAATAGTTTAAAACTGTCCAGCAGCAGGACTGTTTTGACCACGGTTAATAGACCTAACTGGTGTACGCCTAATGTTTATTTTAAGTGTGGAGAAAAAAAGGCCCTATTAACATAAAATAAAAATCAAGAAACCCCCAAAAGAAAACTCCAAAATACCACCCATGAAACAAAAGACCACTTTTTATTTTTACAACTTATTTAGATCTGCGTGAAGAACAAGTTGTTATTTCCATTTTAAATAAGCATATAAAAGCAAATACAAAGAAAAAAAACACAAATGTTGATAAATAAGTAGCAACCAAGTCGATTTGTTTGTAGAGCGGTTAGGGGAGGGGGAAGTAGAGAAGGAAAAGTGAAAAAAAGGAGGAGAAAAGAATAGGGGTAAGTTATTAATTGTCCATCTAAATCAGATCACCTACAGTAACTTCAATGATCTTATAGAGAAAAAATATTACAAAAAATTTGGCCACATTAGTTTACCAGGATTGTGAATCTAAGACTTGCTGGGTTCACCTTGAATGCATGGTAGACCCCCAATCCAAAGCTCATCCTTGATAGGCAAGCAGATAGATAAATGGTTGAAATACATATGTGTGTTATCCGCCAAGATGTACAGCTACTCTAACAACTGCAATGCAACTTAGCCAGGTCCCTGACCTTACATTTTTATTGTCCAATTTAGCAACATGGCTTGGTTAAAGACCTGCGCCCACCTGCGGTTGGACAGTAAAGGATTCACTTCATTTTATTAACTCTCCCCCACTATGTGCACACACTTTTGTTACTACTTTTGCTACTTTGAAAATGTCTCACATTTGATTGACAAAGGCTATGAAGAAAGATGTGGATGCTCAACTTACCTTTACAAGCTTTTGTTTTTGCAGACTTATTTTGTAACTGTGAACATATATTGTGACTTCTTTCACATATGACACACGTGTGTTTCCTCCTCTGTATTCATGTCCGACTTCCACATTGAAATATGGTAACCCACTGTTGACATCACACAGTTTTGTAAATGTGTAAGTACAATTCCCCATGAATGTATGGGGATAGTTATCAAATGTAACGTAATGTGGGTCACCATATCCACTGCAAGATCCTCCTGTATAAAAAAAAGTATGTGGTAAATACTGTACTGTATATGTTAAAGAAGAAGGGATTTGCCCTATACGTGATGATTGAAACAAACACAAGGTCATTTTCAAAGGTGTGGGAACTGTTCACTCAGCACAGTAAATAGTCATTGAGGTTAGTAAAAAAAGTGAAGCTGTATCCATTTAAATGAATCAAACATATGGAAAAATTCTGGTATCGATTTCACTTTGCACATGATGGGAATTCACTGGTTCACCTTATATACAAACATTCATTCCGTGGTGTGAACATACACTTTGAAAAGAGAATCATCTCTTCTCCTTTAGTAAATCCATTTTCATGTCTTAAAGCAAAATTATGGAACTGTAATAATGATATAACTATGTTTTTATTTCAACTAAATTACATCAGAACATTGGAACAATAAAGAAAAGAGGAAAAAATTACCTGATATATCAGGAGGAGATGTTGGTTTTGTAGAGGGTAGAGAGCTTGGTTTTATTGTTGAAGGAGGAGCCTCAGTTGTTATACCTATAAAAAAAAATGTAATTGATTTTAATGTAAAAATCATTACAAAGTAAAATTTCCTTAGAATAATTTTGTAAAAGAAGGGTCATTTCACTAATATTTGCTTTTTGAATTGCACGATAAAATATGAAAGATCTGTCAATTACAATACAGTACTGAGGGGTACAAATATGTTATAATTGGGGTTCAGTTAAGAGATTCAGTTAAATTTGAAGGGCGAGTTCACAACACATGCAGCCCAGTGCATTTTTTTCTGCATCAAACACGCTTGGAAAGTAGGCTATATGGTTTCCAATGGCATATTTCACACCAATTCGGTCTGTTCCAGGGCATTCCAGTTCCAGTAAAAAAGTAGAACATGCTGCATTTTTCCTGCACTGGACTGTACTGGAACGTGGTAAAACGCATCAAAAATGCACCAGAATGCACTGAAAAGCATCAAAAATGCACAAAAAACACACCAGATCCCAGTACAGTGAAAAAAACTGAAAAAAGAAGAAATCATCTGGAATGCATCAGGAAATGCATAAAAAATGCGCCGGAACGCGTAAAAAAACATATATATATATTTTTTAAATGTGCATGCAGAAATGCATCTGGAATGGATCTAGAGTGTGTGAATTGGCCCAAAATCACTATAAGGGCTGGTTCACCCCACAAACATGCACTCCAGATCCGTTCCGGATGCGTTTCTGCATGCACAGTTTTAACGTGTTTTTGGCGCATTCCGGTGTGTTTTTGATGTGTTTTCGGATGCATTCCAGATGCTTTTTTTCTTTCTTATTCCTGTTTTTTTTCACTGTACTGGGGTCCGGTACATTTTGTATTCAGATTTGATGCGTTCCAGTGCAGGACTTACTTACTCTACTTTTTTTTTTGGAACTGACCGCACTGGTGTGAGCTATGCCATTGGAAACTATATAACCAACTTTGCATGCATTTTTAATGTAGAAAAAAAAAATCCACTGGACTGCATGTGGTGTGAACTGGCCCTTAAGGATTTTGTTTTATCACATTTTCTAGTTAAATGGAAGTAGTACATGTTGAAAGAAAAGTCAGTTTACTACAAACCATCTGTTTAAATGCTAACTGGTAGTTTATGAAACACAGTAAATTCATACCACAAGGTCCATTCTTCACTCCAATGTTATCAATTGCTATATCTCCAAATTCTGTTAGCCCTCGAATAGCTTCAAAAATGACCTGTTAGTTAGAAGAACAGACAAAATGTCAGGGAGAGACATGCCTACTGTCAAAGAAACAGTTAGAAATATGTTAGCTGCCGTTGCTGATACTTTCTGAAAATGCTAGTTGCTTGATGTCATGATGATGTTAAGTCTTTAATACTTTCTGATTCACTGATCAGTTAAAGTATAGAGATAGGTAATTCCAATCTGTATACCAGCAGTGGTAGGCCTCATCTTTCTTATGTAACATGTGTGCTTTTTTCTCAGTAAGGTGTTGGTACTGTACCATACCATATACATTCATGTTTGAACTCTAACTCAAATTATGATTGATATTAGAATATGCTGTAACTGTCTACATGTTTAAATAACCACTAACAAAATCTGCAGAATGGATGTAATTCTCAGTTAGTACAGTATAATAGAGTATAAATAATAATTAGCACAGCAATTATCATTAAGGTATGATAGACTCATATTAGTGGCCTTTGGCCATGACGTCACTAGAGGGTGCTATGTCCTACTTCTAAGACCAAGACTTTTAAAATAAAAATGCCAGGACAGTACAACACCTCCAGGTAAACTCATTTTTGCCACAATTTTTGGAAAATTAAGTAATATGCTGAGGTGGTTAATACATGGAGCTTGTAATAGTACACTACATACAGCACATCATTAATGTACAATTAACATACACAGGGAAAGAAAGAGATGAAGGGGTTAATATACAGGTCACACACAGAGGAAGATGTGTAGGAGAAGAGAAGAGGAGACACATAGAGGATCAGATGTGTAGGAGACGAGAGGGGGGTGAAAGGGTTAAAAAAAAATCTTACAGTCACTAAGAATTAATGAATGAATCTACTGCTGCTGCCACAGATCCATTTACTCATTTCTCATCAAAGATCACTACTATTTCCTCTACTTCCTCTACTGCAAATGAAAGGGTAGGGGCCAACAATGTAAAAAGTAGTGTGTTTACATTAGGTCATCACATGGTACAAAGCAGTGGCGGTACATCCATAGAGGGCGCAGGAGCGCCACCCCCTCTCTCCTGCATCTGTCAATCTTCAATAGATAGATTCATGCATCCTTGTCGGGCGCCGGGCATCTGAATTACAGCCGTGGGCTCTAATAGGCTTCCAAATTGGTAAACAGCGGGCGCACTGCTGTGTGTTTACTGCTTACGTAGTGCTGTGTTAGGGAATCGAATAATTTGCTTCCCTAACACTGACCCGCCTCTCAGCCTCAGTGCACCGGGTCTGGTTACCTGTCACCTGATTGGCTGAAGTGACAAGCACTGTGATTGGATGCCTATTGAGCGTCCAGTCATAGCAGAAGAGGACGGGAGAAGACATCAAGGACTCGGAGGGAGCGTGGAGGAATGTGCTGACCCGAGACAGGTAAGTGCCAGGTGGGGGGACAGTGGCAGCATTTGATGGGGCAAACTGGTGGCAATTGATGGGGCAAACTGGCGGCAATTGATGGGGCAAACTGGCGGCAATTGATGGGGCACACTGGCGGCAATTCATGGTTACAGTGGCTGCGCTTGATGGCACAGTCGTGGCAATTTATGGGTACAGTGGCTGCGTTTGATGGTACAGTGGCTGCGTTTGATGGCACAGTGGCTGCGTTTAATGGGCACAGTGGTGGCAATTTATGGGTACAGTGGCTGTGTTTGATGGCACAGTGGCTGCATTTGATGGCACGGTGGCTGCGTTTGATGGGCACAGTGGCTGCATAAATATACAGCAGTAATGTAATGGTTAATGGAATTATAACAGTGTTTAGGCTGACCACACATATTGGGATCTGAACATACCACAATGTAAAGTAAGAGCATGCCAGACTTAATAAAAAATGTGCAGGTAGATCCTCACATTACTTGATAAATTTAAATGACAGATGGTATATTTATTGTACATTCAGATTGTGTTATGTAGGGTCAACAAACATAGAACTGAAAAATAAAAGAAATATAGACTGTAACTGTCTATGAGCGACAATTAAAAAAAAAAAACACATTATCTTTTACTTTTTGCTATAATAAATATCCAAAATTAAAAAAAAAAAAAAACACATTTTTCCTCAGTTTAGGCCGATATGTATTCTTCTATATATTTTTGGTAAAGAAAAAAAAAAATCGCAATAAGCGTATAATGATTGGTTTGCGCAAAAGTTATAGCGTCTACAAAATAGGGGATAGATTTATGGCATTTTTATTATTATTTTTTTTTTTTTACCAGTAATGGCAGCGATCATCGATTTTTATCAGGACTGCGATATTACGGCGGACAAATCGGACACTTTTGACACATTTTTGGGACCAGTGACATTTATACAGCGATCAGTGCTATAAAAATGCACTGATTACTGTATATATGACACTGGCAGGGAATGGGTTAACACTAGGGAGCGCTCAAGGGGTTAACTGTGTTCCCTAGGTGTGTTCTAACTGTAGGGGGGATGGGACTGACTAAGGGAAGAGAGAGATCAGTGTTCATACTTAGTATGACCACACGATCGGTCTCCTCTCCCCTGAGAGAACCAGGATCTGTGTGTTTACACGCACACATCCCTGTTCTCATTCTGTATCGAGCAATCGCGGGTGCCCAGCGGTCATCGCACCCACCGGGCACTCACATTAGCTCCGGGGACATGCTACTTTAGGATGCCTCTGCGTGCCTCCGGAGGCATCTTATAGAGCCAACGTACATCTACGATGGCTCACGCAGGGGAGCTAACCTGCCGCAGTATAGTATATTATACTGCGGCGGCTGGTCCAGGAGAGGTTAAAGACTGAGATTTAGAAAATTGTTTTTTTTACTTTCTGCTATATATCTAATAATTTTTTTCTTAAATCTAGTTTCTTCAAAACATTAAGGCCAAAATGTATTCTGCTACATATCTTTGGTAAAAAAAATTCTACAAACTATGGTATATATACTGGAATTAATTTTTTTATACTAGCAATGGCGGTGATTGGCGACTTATAGTGAGACTGTGATAGTGCAGCGGACAATCTGACACTAACTGACACTGGGTGGGAACTGACTAACTGACACTGACTTCACCAGTGACACAGTAATCATTGATAATACTGTCACTGTACTGATGACACTGACTGGGAAGGGATTAACTCCTTGGGTAATCAAGGGGTTAAGTGTGTGCCAAACTAGTGTTAATGTGTGTAATATGTGCTGCTTTTTACTAAAAATCTCTGCTGCTTTGCAGGGAGAAGAAAGAAAGAGATTGTTCCCTCTGTACAGAGCCCTGTGTGGTTTGTCAACACAGGACTCTAGGCTGTGATTGGACATAGCCGATTAGCAAACCCTGGCCATGAATCATTAGCTGGGACCTGCTGAAAAAATCCTGCTGTGTTAAATAACAGTTCCCTGTACCCTGGTACATTACTGTACCCGTAGAAGTCGCCCATCTGCAATACAGTCCTAGAGGACTAAAGGGGCCCATTTTTAGCTTTGGATAAAGTCAAGGATGCAAAGATTTGCTATTCGGATTTTCATTGCTGTCTGTAATACAACTGAGATTTTTTGTTCCTATCTGGATGATCACCCCAACTGGGACGCAAACAACAATAAAACTCTGACAAAGCTTCTAACCATTCCCCTCACTTTTAGTGAAGCTTAAAAAATATTGTTCCCCACTGCTTCAGATTTAAAGAGAGACAGTTTATTTTTCAACAGTCAAATTTAAATAAAAATATAACTATAACTATAAAATTGTTTACCTGAATAGAGTTCTGTCTTGGTGATAGAAATGTCACTGAGCCATAAAGCCAATCTGGACCTTGATGTCCTGTCCTTCCCCAAACTTCATGTGTGCCTGTGCCATCTTTTAATAAAACTTTTAACTGATTTTCAGTTTCTGTTCCACTCATGTGATACCAAAAATCTATACATACATCACCACGGATGGACAGGATTGTGCTGTCAAGCCTTTGATTGTCCCCTGGGATGAGATTAGTTGCCTCTTGATAGAGGTAATAACCAACTTAAACAAAAGAAAAGAGTTATTAACTTGGGAAAATGTGTATATCATTGCCTACATTATTAGAAGTCATATTTGTTTTTAACTATATATCACTTAAAATTGGCATGGTTTCCTTTTAAAAATTTTCAAAATTTCACATAAATGCAGGAGCCCTAGTTGGAGAACTCCTAAAACTGTGATAAGATATAGAAACTCATTAACCTTTTACCAATAAACTACATGAGATGTAACAAAATCTTGACTAATTTGAGTTTCACTATTTTGAGAATAGTGCTCATTAATCTTTCATTTTAAACTGACTGTGGAGAAATCGTGTAGGAGGACAGATAACAATAAAACTGTAATAAAAATAAATTTGTCCTGTCAAACATGTTTAAAGGAGAAGTAGGGCCAGAGCTCTTCTGACCCTACTTATCCTGTTGATCACAGGAGTGCACTTAGTTCTGAACTCCTGTGATCCTGCTAAAATCCGTTGTCGGCTGATGTCACTTAGCCAGTTCAGGCTCTGGAGGGATCCCAACTTTAATGTCTAGATCAGGTGTCTCAAACTGACAGCACTCCAGCTGTTGCACAACTACAAATCCCATCATGCCTCTGCCTGTGGGAGTCATGCTTGTAACTGTGAGCCTTGCAATGCCTCATAGGACTTGTAGTTTCACAACAACTGGAGGGCCGCCAGTTGGAGACCCCTGGTCTAATGTCTAGATCAGTGGTCTCAAACTGGCAGCCCTCCAGCTGTTGCACAACTACAAATCCCATCATGCCTCTGCCTGTGGGAGTCATGCTTGTATGTGTGAGCCTTGCAATGCTTCATTGGACTTGTAGTTTCACAGTTGGAGGGCCACCAGTTGGAGACCCTTGGTCTTGATCCACCCAGATGCCTGGACTGGCAGATGGATCAGCCTCTGCTGTTGAGAGCCTGAGCCAGCCGCTCACTTGTCCCACAGCCCAGGGCTCCAGTGAGCACTGACAGTCACCGTTCTCTGTACACTGATGATAGAGAACTGAGCGATCAGTGGTCTTTGATCGCTTGATTCTCGGTCTTAGAGGCAGTGGGAACAGATGCAGTGTTGGACCGATGCTGCACCCACTTATGTGAACATGATTGTGTGTTTTTTAATCCCACACTTCTCTTTTAAAAGAACAATGATTGTCATGATATGCTGAATTGATCTTACATCCATCAGGATAGTCCCCATTTGGACCTGTAGCTAGTGTTGGCGTGTTTCCTTTTGCTCTGATCCAGTCTGCCTGATCAAGTTCACCATAGCTTTGCTTCCAGTCACAAAGTGGCCTAGCATTGTCATTGAAGTTGCAATAACTTATATAATCTGAAAAACAAAGTAAAAGTAAATAGTTATTTATTAGTATAGACACTGCACCTGGTCAGCATGCCCTTACTCTCATCATAATTATACAAATCATTAACATTTACATTGAAAAAAATGAATTGTTTTTATTCTCAAAACCTGGAGTTCTCATATAAATTGTACTTATTAAATCGCCCACTCATGCAAGCACACAGTTTTCATCCACGCCTATGTCCGTATAAAGTCAAAATGCATACTTAAAAGTCTGTGTCTGCACCACCGTTGTTGCCTAGTAGCACTTTGTGTTTAGATTTTCCACTGGCCTTGAATTAACCAATCATAAGGCAGTGGAGATGGCACAGATGTAGAATGACCTTGGCCATTAGTGATTCTGAACTGCTAAGGGCCACGGTCATTTTGCATCTGCAAAACTGCCACTGCTGAGTGATGATGATGGATTTAGTGCCGGGGGAAAATATAAACAAAAAAAGAGCTACTAGGCAATGGTGGTGGCACATACACATGTAAAATACTTAATATGATAAAAGCAGACTGCGATGCAAAATATTTCAATTAGATTTAACTTTCAGCAAAACTGGGGAACACAGAGCACAATACAGCCATGGGCATGGCCTACAATATTGCTGCGTTCAGATCTATATAAAACTGTATGCCACATGGATCAGAATGCAATGTTGTATATGCCTGTGTGAATAAGCCATTACAAAACAAGTCCCATTTTTGGTGAGTCTGCTTTATGATGCTTTTAGAAAAGTGATGTCATTGGCAGAGGAACTAAACCCTTTTAGCTATAATACTGAATGACCAGCATGAGACCAACTCTTCTTATTGTCAGCCTCATTTGCAAGCAGACACCTGAAAATTACACCCACATACATACACATACTGTACACCGAGGAGCAGAAAGATAAATCGGACTTTGTTGAGGAACACAGCACACTAGGTTCTGTGTAGTCTAGGAAGAGTAGAGAATGTTTGAAATTAATGTTCATCTAGCTTAGTGAATAATGGGAAGCTGTGTTATATACCCAATCATTTGTAAGGGGGACATGTTTAATTTTGCTTGCATATGCCTGGCTGATTGTGATCCTAGCTTCACCTTGATGTAGAACTAAAAGCAAAACTTTTTCCCAAACCTCCATTGGGGAGATTTACCTTCACTTCTTGTCCCATAGCCAAAACAGGAGAGGAGATGCCTTCAAAGAGATGGAATCCCTGATTGTCACCAGGGTCAACAGAACATGCGCTCCTTTTGGAAGTCTTACTCTCTAATCTATTTCCGGTGACAACCCAAAATTTTAGATTTTCTTTCACTTTCACTTCAATGATAATGTTAAACATCTAAACATCACAAATAGAGTTGGGCCAACCCCCCTCCCCCAGTTTGGTTCTCGAACATTGCAAACGTTTAGACCTGAAACTCGAATCCCGTGGAAGTCTATGGGATCTGAATTTGAAAATAAAAAAAAACAATTTTTAAGACTTATATGCAAGCTATTGGCCATAAAAAGGTTATGGGGGCCCGGGTACTGCACTGGTGGACATGTATCAATGCAAAACATTTTTGAAACAAAGATTGTTTTTACAGGAGCAGTGATTTTAATAATGCTTAAAGTGAAACAATAAAAATTAAAAATTCCTTTAAATATAGTGCCTGGGGGTCCCCTTATTCTGCCTAAAAAGTGGGCTGTACTGTGTATAGAAACCTGCTGAAGCAAAACTGACATTTATAAAGAAAAAAATTACATTTAAATTTCCGGCAATACAATACCATTGCCGGCAATACAAAAATGTTTTAAAAATGGCATGGGGGTCCCCCCCTATCCATACCAGGCCCTTTGGTTCTGGAATGGATTTTAAGGGAAACCCCACACCAAAATAAAAAAAAATGGTGGGGACAAGAGAATCTTCCTCGTAACCCTGGGCTGTGGTTGTGGGGGTCTGTGGGGAGGGTGCTTATCAGAATCTTATCCCTGCCCCATCCCCCTGTGTGAACAAATACCCCTACCCATTCAGCCAAAAATGTCAAAAAGAAATACAAACACACAGTTTTTGACAATTCCTTTATGAAAAATGAAAAAAAAAAACCAATTCCCCCCGATTTATCCCCCCGATCTATCATTTTTTTCTTTTTCCAAGCAGTGGCAGTGGCAAAGTGATTGATGATGGATCTACATTGGGGGGCATTTTTTTTAAAATAAAGGAATTGTCAAAAACTGTGTGTATGTTTTTATTTCTATTGGACACTTTTTTGGATGAGTAGGAGTATAATGGGGTAGGGTTGTGGGGAAGAGGCCCTTGTCCCCACTGCCCAAAGCACCCCCCCATGTGGAGAGCATGTGGCCTGGTATGGTTCAGGGGGGGGCACTTGCTAATCCCCCCTTTCCTGGCCTGCAGGGCTGCATGCTTGGATAAGGGTCTGGTATGGATTTTGGGTGGACCCCACGCAGTTTTTTTAAAATTTTGGTATGGGGTTCCCCTTAAAATCCATACCAGACCCAAAGGGCCTGGTATGGATTGAGGGGAGACCTGCACGCTGTTTTTTTCCCCCACATTTTTCTATTACCGGCAATTTTTTTTTATACATTCAGCTGTCAGCAGGTAGCCCATTGACAACTGATGACTCTTCTGTTATTAAGGATGCAGCAGCCGGCTTCCCAGCCCACTCCTTAACAACCAGCTATTTACTATGCACTGATTGGGCAAAGTAGCGCACAGTGCATTGTGGGGTACTCGGCGGACGAACATCCCGCCAAGTGCCCTGCAAATTCGGGTGTTCACTGAATGGGCGAACAGGTGATGTTCGTGCAGAGCAAAAGTTCGCCCAACTCTAATGACAAATAGAGAGGGTGAATCTCCCTAAAAAGAGTACAGACAGCAATAAAAACCCGACAGGTGTTCTACTTTTATGCTACGACTAAGGCTGTTGCTGAAACGTGTTAACTGCTTTGCTTGTCACTTCATATACCCAACCATTAAAATCGCTACATGGACTACAGAATTGCTGACTCAATCCTTTTATTTGTTTGTTCTACTTTCTCCTTACTATATCCAAAACTTTAAAAAAAAGTTTTGATTTTAGTTTTCCTTTTATCACAAACTTAAGTAAACATTAATTTTGTTAATGAGACACAGTCTCCTGCTCTTGCAGGGCAATGTGACAGTGTCATTGCATAGGTCCCCATCCACTCACTTATATTTACCTTACCGGCACTCCTCTGTCACTCCTTCCTTTGTCGCAGCACATTACCTAGTGCTTCCAGGTAAAGGGGAGCATGTGACCTCTTACTCTGGCACAGTGCTTAGGTCAGGCAGCTAAAAGCTAAGTCTGAACACTGTCACAGTACGGGTGATTTCATTGCTTCCTCTAGTGCCCGCCCCCAGCTGACATAAGGGATTTTATCGCTGGCGAAGGAGAAGTAGGGAAACGCTGGAAAGACACTGTCACTTTGCTCTGCATGGGCATTTTGAAAATTTCCTTTTAAGTGAACAGTATCTACCCTTTTAATAAATCAAACAAATATGTTAATGGAAACCTAACTAGCTGATAATACAAATATAGCATATATAATTATGAAGAGGTCGTTATAAATGGCAATTACAAATACAAATTATAACCAGGGCACTAGAAGAAATGTTATTGCAGCACCAGCTTCAGCCATCCTTAACCGCTTGCCACCCGCCCGCTGTCATATGACAGCCAGGCGGCGTGGCTCTCATTCTGGGAGGGCATCATATGATGCCCTCACCTTCCCTGCCCACCAGGGGGCACACGCACCGCCGGCAGCAATCACTCGCGCCCGCCATGTCACTGGGCACCCGATGTGCGTGCCCAATGGCCGCGATGTCTACCGGGCACCCGCGATTGCCCGGTAACATGGCAGGACCATGAATCTGTGTGTTTAAACACACAGATCCACGTCCTGTCAAAGAGGAGAGGAGACCAATGTGTGTTCTCAGTAAAGAGCAACACCGATCGGTCTCCTTCCCTTGCGAGTCCTCTCCCCCTTCAGTTAGAAAGACTCCCTAGGAACACAGTTAACCCCTCGATCACCCCCTAGTGTTAACCCCTTCCCTGCCAGCCACATTTATACAGTAATCAGTGCATTTTTATAGCACGGATCGCTGTATAAATGTGAATGGTCCCAAAAATGTGTCAAAAGTGTCCGATATGTCCGCCACAATATCGCAGTCACGATAAAAATCGCAGATTGCCACCATTACTAGTAAAAAAACAATAATAATAAAAATGCTATAAATATATCCCCTATTTTGTAGACGCTATAACTTTTGCGCAAACCAATCAATATACGCTTATTGCGATTTTTTTTACTAAAAATATGTAGAAGAATACATATCGGCCTAAACTGAGGAAAAAATTAGTTTAAAAAAAAATTGGATATTTTTTATAGCAAAAAGTAAAAAAATATTGTGTTTTTTTTTCAAATTTGTCACTCTTTTTTTGTTTATAGCGCAAAAAATAAAAACCGCAGAGGTGATCAAATACCACCAAAAGAAAGCACTATTTGTGGGGAAAAAATAATAAAAATTTCATTTGGGTAGAGTGTTGTCATTCAAACTGTGACAGCGCTGAAAGCTGAAAAATGGCCTGGGCAGGAAGGGGGTGAAAGTGCCCTGTATTGAGATGGTTAAAATTGTACCTACTATCTATTTTATTAAAAGAGAAAAATGGCTAAGGATTAGCTAAGGAAACAAATGATTACATGCTCACTATCACAGGGCAAAGTATAATTTTTATTGGAATCACTCTTTGCTGATTTACAGATATAGTCCACAGTAATGTTATTACAAAGTTTATAAGGATAAGGAATAAGGAAAGTCATTCTGCTTTTTTCTCAACCACTGATAACTGATACATTACTTTATTGTAACTACCTGACAATACATTAGGGTACAGAAAATTCAAAGGCAAATGAATACACACTGAATGTTATGGAAATATAAAGTATGTAAAGTAATGATAAAAATAATTTTAAAAAATCTAAAATGATAATTACCAGCATAGGGATTCCAATCATTTGATGCAGCATTTTCATTCACACTGCAAAGAAAACACACACTTGTCATCACAATTCTTTTAGTTCATTATTGCCTTTTTTCATTAAAAGTGTACTGATGTGATCTGCTTTATTTTGTTAATCTAAATTATACCTCCTAGTTTTCAGGAGTCAGGACCTATGTACAGTAGTCGTCCCTTACTAGTAAAGATGCATCAACCTATACATACTTACCACATATATGTGAAGGGCACTGTTACCTTTTAAAGTCTAAGTCTAGGACCCTGTATTCACTATATCTGGTCTTCCACAGTACACAGAAGATGGAAAATTAGAAAGAAAATTATTTTAGTAAATATTCCAAAGAAATATTCCCAAGAAAGCACTCTCCCAATAAATAAAAAAAACTCTTTAGCAATACACACCAAACTGAGCATGTGCAGCCTGACTCCAGTAACTCTGCTTTATCCGGACATGTTTAAGGGTCATGGCAAGAGGGGGAGGATCTGTGCATACAGGATCAAACAGCCTTTTTACACAATGCAGAATATTAACCCCTTAGGTTCCACAGTGAGTATAACAAGCATGCTTTACTGCATATACAAACTGATTTTACTATTGTGGGTTTAGTAACACTTTAAGTACATCTTACTTCAGAGCTAGGCTAAACACACATTCATATTGTGGTAAATATAGGCAACCTAAAAGTTGGTTGTAAAATTTTACAGGTATAAACTAATGTATATCTGTCAGATTAAAGTGATATTAAAGGCTTTCTTTTCTCTTTTTTAAATAACAAACATGTCATACTTACCTGCTCTGTTCAATGGTTTTTCACAGAGTAGCCCGCATCCTCCTGTTCGCGGGTCCCTCACTGGAACTCCTTGCCCCTCCCTCCTACAAGTGCCCCCATAGCCAGCCTCTTGCAAAGGGGGCACCCAAGCAGGCTCGTTTCCGAGCCACGGCTTTGTGTGTCCATTCACACTCAGAGCCATGTCTTGGCCCTGCCCCCTCTCCTCCCTCATTGACTCACTGGCTGTGATTGACAGCAGTGGAAGCCAATGGCTCCAGCTGCTGTCTCAGCCAATGAGGAGGGGGAATCCCCGGAGAGCCAAAGCTCTCATGCACATCGCAGACATCTCAAGTCAGCTGCTCTGTCTGTGGCTGAGTGACAGGCGGATGTAAGGTGCTGCGACCTGAAGCAGAGGGAGGCTGTCCCCAGTCTGCTTTGGCTGCTGCCTGGGCACAGGTACTTTTTTTCATCTGGTTAATTCAGCAGGGAAGGAGGGGGGTGGGTGGAGGCAGTGGCATTGTTATGAAGGGGCTGGGGGTGCGGGCCGCATCCGGGTGACACCTGTGGGCTGCGGCATTGCACGATCCGCACACCCCACTGATCTGGTTCTCTCCCTAACTGAAACGTTTCCCCTCGCTCTGGGCACGGATCGGTAACCCGCCCCTCCAGCCTTCTGCACTGCAGCTCCTCCCACACTACTGTACACAGGATGGATGAGGGAGTCCATGGAGGGACACGCTGCTATGCATATCCCGCGCTGTTCTGAGGTCTGAACAGTGTACTGTATTTGTACATGGAGAAATGCTGAGGGCTGGGACTACTAGCACAAGTGGAGAGGTCTGCACTGAGGGGGTTTATCCTGATGGAGGGGGGGAGTCTGCACTTAGGGGGTTAGATCCTAGCAGCCAGACCCTTGGACCCAGCAGCCAGACCTCAGGACCAGCAGCCCAGCTCCAGCAGCCAGAGCCTAGCAGCCAGACCCTTGGCCCCAGCAGCCAGACCCCAGGACCAGCAGCCCAGCTCCAGCAGCCAGACCCTAGCAGCCAGACCCTTGGCCCCAGCAGCCAGACCCCAGGACCAGCAGCCCAGCTCCAGCAGCCAGACCCTAACAGCCAGACCCCAGGACCACCAGCCCAGCCCCTGTGTGATCAGGCTGCATTTCATGGGCACTGGTAAGGCTGTATTTAATTGGCACTGGTAAGGCTGCATTCTATGGGGGGGGGGGGGGGGTTCGACACCGGTGCGAAGCGTCACCTCCCTGAAATGAGTTTGAAACCTCCCTGAAATACGTTTTTGCAGGTTGGGATAGCTGACATCGCTGGATCGAGATCTGTTTCACAGAGAATGCATGAAGGTAAAAAACCTTGAGCATTTACAACCACTTTAAGTTTATCTATCCATAGATTATAACAATTACTTGACCTTGACCCGTTCCTGGGTGTTACAGGTACCTCCATAAACCCTGTTGATTCCTGATATCATTAGGTTGCAATAATCATTTAAATGGGTTTTACTTATTACTGGCATGTTTTTGGCATTAGACTCTCACTTCCCTTTCTCTGAATTGTTTAAATGTCAATCAACCGTTAATCAACAACAAGCAAAATGCATGTTTCTCTTATTGTGCTTAAAGAGTCTGAATTATTAACCACTTCAGCCCCGGAAGGATTTACCCCCTTCCTGGCCAGAGCATTTCTTGCGATTCGGTCTGCGTCGCTTTAGCTGACAATTGCGCGGTCGTGCGACGTTGTACCTAAGCAAAATTTGCATCCTTTTTTTCCCTACAAATAGAGCTTTCTTTTGGTGATATTTGATCACCTCTGTAGTTTTTCTTTTTTGCGCACAAAAAACAAGCGATCATTTTGAAAAAAAAACAATATTTTTTACTTTTTGCTATAATAAATCTTCCCAAAAAATATATAAAAAAAACACATTTCTTCCACAGTTTAGGCCGATACGTATTCTTCTCATAGGTGTGTGCAGCCTATTGCATTAGGGTGTGCACCCCAACTCTCAAACACACATGAATGCCACCTGCTGTCATAGAAAGGAGGCTCTGGTGGTGGGAGACAGTTGATAGGGAGCATGTTACGTTACACCCTAAATACAGGTGTAAGGTGTTCCTACTGTTGAACCTAGCCTTTAATATAATGAGGGCATTTACACTGGTCACTGGCACCCTCAACCACCCACCTGGTGCTGTCCCTGGATAATGCTAATGCACATGAGGTGATTAGGGTGTGCCCAGGCACACCTGGCACACCCTGTGCGCACGCCTATGATTCTTCTACATATTTTTGGTAAAAAAAAAATCGCAATAAGTGTATTTTGATTGGTTTCCGCAAAAGATATAGCGTCTACAAAATAGGGAATAGAGTTATGGCATTTTTATTATTAATTTATTCTTTTTACTAGTAATGGCAGGGATCTTTTCATCGTGACTGCGACATTGCGGCAGACAGATCAGACACTTTTGACACTATTTTGGGACCATTGACATTTATAAAGTGAGCAGAGCTAAAAATAGCCACTGAATAGCGCGCCCGCTGGGGGGAAATTTCAAAGGGACATACGGGTACGCCCTTTTGCCTGCCCATGCCATTCTGGCGACGTACATCTGCGTGCAGGGGTCGGCATGTGGTTAAAGAAAGTGCACCAGTAGGAAGAAGGCACTATAAAGATAATCATGCTTGCGATGCAAGAGTGTAATGAACGTGTGGATGTACTCACACCCAGTGATTGAGATCCACTCATTTATTTGTTAAAATGTACACTAATGTTTAACATGTTGTATATGTTACTTGAGATGAGATTTCATTACATATTCAAATAATACTGTTTTTTTCTGCCATCGATTCTGTTAAGGTGAATTGAGTAGTATGCATGCTATGAGTTGATCCAAGGATTAAAAAAAACAAGAAAGCTGGGATAATTATTATAATTGCTCACCAAGGTATGATCGTGGTGGGGGAGGAAGGAACTGGAAGGCAGCTCAAGCTACCCAAGGAGCCGACTGACTGAATCTGAGTCGAGCAGCCAGAGAGTAAGTCATGGCAGTGTGGACTCTTGTCTTGTTGTTCTTCTGACTGAGGGGGCACTGGAGCAGGGACAGTCACATGACTCTGGGAGGAACTGGTCTGGGACTGGGGGTCAGTACAGTAGCCATTGCAGCGCAGGAGAAAAAGCACAGAGCTGAGGAGGAGGAAACAGATTTGCAGAAGCTGTAGGTCTGTTTGATGCAGTGCCAAGCAAAGCAAATGCTTTCCTGAAAACTTTTCTTTGCTTGGCACTGCATCAAACAGACCTGCAGCTTCTGCAAATCTGCCAGTGGCGGCCCGTCCATAGGGGGCGCCTGGGCGCCGCCCCCCCCCCCCTCCAGGCAGCAAAAAAAAAAAAAAAAAGTCAAAAAAAAAAACAAAAAAAAATTTTTTAATACTGGCCCTTTAAAAAAAAAAAAAAAGGAAAAAAAGGTCCTTAAGTGCACTGTGTTTGGACGCCGGATACAGTGCGACGCCGGACACAGTGTACTTATAGGAAGCGCCACGTCTATGCAATCACGAGATTGCAGACGTGGCGCTGCATTTGCGGGCGTTTAGCCCGCCTTGGGGCGTTTTCTGAAGCGCCGAGTAGCTTCCGCTCAGCCATAGCAATACATACTACAGGCGCCGGGCAGAAGCTACTTGGCACTTCAGATTTGATTGACATCTGCCCTGAGGCAGATGTCACTTCCTGGTTCTCTCTCTCATTGCGCCCGAGAGAGGAAGCAGGAAGAATGCTGCTGCCAGTGTGAGGAGGAGGACACCGCAGGAGACTGAAGGTAAGTACCGCTGTGTGGAGAATCGGGGGGACAACTGCTGTGGGGGGTTCTGATGGGGACAACTGCTGTGGGGGGACTCTGATGGGGACAACTGCTGTGGGGGGCTCTGATGGGGACAACTGCTGTGGGGGGCTCTGATGGGGACAACTGCTGTGGGGGGCTCTGATGGGGACAACTGCTGTGGGGGGCTCTGATGGGGACAACTGCTGTGGGGGGCTCTGATGGGGGACACCCTGCTGTGGGGGGACTCTGATGGGGGACACCTGCTGTTGGGGGACTCTGATGGGGACACCTGCTGTGGGGGACTCTGATGGGGGACACCTGCTGTGGGGGACTCTGATGGGGACACCTGCTGTGGGGGGACTCTGATGGGGGACACCTGCTGTGGGGGGACTCTGATGGGGGACACCTGCTGTGGGGGGACTCTGATGGGGGACACCTGCTGTGGGGGGACTCTGATGGGGGACACCTGCTGTGGGGGGGGCTCTGATGGGGGACACCTGCTGTGGGGGGACTCTGATGGGGGACACCTGCTGTGGGGGGACTCTGATGGGGGACACCTGCTGTGGGGGGGGCTCTGATGGGGGACACCTGCTGTGGGGGGGACTCTGATGGGGGACACCTGCTGTGGGGGGGACTCTGATGGGGGACACCTGCTGTGGGGGGGACTCTGATGGGGGACACCTGCTGTGGGGGGGACTCTGATGGGGGACACCTGCTGTGGGGGGCTTTGATAGGGGACACCTGCTGTGGGGGGCTTTGATAGGGGACACCTGCTGTGGGGGGCTTTGATAGGGGACACCTGCTGTGGGGGCTTTGATAGGGGACACCTGCTGTGGGGGGGCTCTGATGGAGATACCTGCTGTGGGGGGGCTCTGATGGGGACACCTGCTGTGGGGGGACTCTGATGGGGACACCTGCTGTGGGGGGACTCTGATGGGGACACCTGCTGTGGGGGGACTCTGATGGGGACACCTGCTGTGGGGGGACTCTGATGGGGACACCTGCTGTGGGGGGACTCTGATGGGGACACCTGCTGTGAGGGGACTCTGATGGGGACACCTGCTGTGGGGGGATTCTGATGGAGACACCCTGCTGTGGGGGACACCTGCTGTGGGGGGCTCTGATGGGGACACCTGCTGTGGGGGGACTCTGATGGGGACACCTGCTGTGGGGGGATTCTGATGGAGACACCCTGCTGTGGGGGACACCTGCTGTGGGGGGACTCTGATGGGGACACCTGCTGTGGGGGGGCTCTGATGGGGACACCCTGCTGTGGGGGACACCTGCTGTGGGGGGCTCTGATGGGGACACATGCTGTGGGGGGACACTGATGGCAACTCTGATGTAAGGGGACAGAGGCTGCATTTTGGGGGGGGCAGAGGCTGCATTTGGGGGGGGGCAGAGGCTGCATTTGATGTGACAGAGGCTGCATTTGATGTGACACAGGCTGCATGTAAGAAGGGACTGCTGGGGACACCTGATGGCATCTGGTGACAGGCGACGTGGCTAGTGACACACTCGGGGCTCCCACTGATTCTGCATTATGGTGAGTTGAACGATTTCATTTTATATTACAATGTAATAATAGTAATAATGAGCTTCAATCATCCTGACACCATAACAACCATGGTGCCGGGATGATTGAAGCGCTAACACCAGGTGTTTGGAGTATCTTTATCTGCTGATTGTTAAACTTTGTAGAATACACATTTCTTTTGTTGTGTAGGATCTAGGCCTGCTGTCCCTCTCTCCCTCGCCCTCTCCCTCCATCCCTCGTTCATCTCAGACGCTAACCACACCACCTTAGAGCCACACCCACTATTTCGCTGAAACCACGCCCATTTCCATCAAGTGGGAGGGGTCAAAAAGGAAGGGCGGGGTCTGGCACCCCCCCATCCTAAAACTTCACCAGCCGCCACTGAAATCTGCACTAGTGATGTAGCAGCTAGAAGGGCCCTGGCCTGTACTGATGATTGCAGAATGCAGATATCATTGCAGATGCAATCATCATTATCATTGCACATGCTAAAACAACTAGGTAGGTACCCAAACCAGCAGCACCTTCTTTCCTTGTTTTCTCCTCCTCCTCAGCTCTGTGCTTTTTCTCCTGCGCTGCAACGGCCACTGCACTGACCCCCAGTCCCAGACCAGTTCCTCCCCGATTCCTTCACTAATTTTTGAAAATGTCTGCCACAGCCTTGGTCCGTGCCTATACCCGAGTATGTGCCCGAGGGGTTGGGAGTGATTGACGCCCTCATAAAAGGGCAGGTGACTGGCCAGACCAGGTGCACGTAATTGAACTGGTGGAAGCAGAGCCTAATGCTCCGCCTACCCTCTTCTGCCTACCCTTCTCCGCGCGGCATCCTTACATTACATCTTCTGCCCGGTGCTGGTCTCTCTGTGATGAAGGGAGAGAGAGGGGAGGATGACGGGAACCCCCCAGCGGCGGCAAGGACAGCAGGTACAACAATTACTATTACTTTTGTGCCTGTGCCAAGCAGAATACAAAGTGCTCAACGTGAATAATATATAAAAATCATATTGCAATTAAGTGCTCCATGCATGCTACAAACTCATTAAACAGTCCACATTCAGTGAAAGTTCATGTACTGCAAAGTGCTCCATGCATGCTGAAATCAATGCAAACTTTGCAGTACATGAACTTTCACTGAATGTGGACTGTTTAATGAGTTTGCTTTGATTTCAGCATGTGCAAAGTGCTCCATGCTATGATTAAAAGATAACTCATATACACTAATAAGCTTATATTAGGAAACTGATGAGTCTGCACTAATTGCCACTGATGAGGCGGCACTAGTGGCCCCTGGTGAGGTTGCACTGTTGGGCAAAGATGAGACGGCACTCGTAAGCTGCACTGATAGGGTGGGTCTTAATCAGGAAGGGGTGTGGCCTTGACATGAAGGGGTGGGTCGTATTTAAATTAGGCGGTGCATGAGTTTAGTCAGGCCTAGGGCAGCACAACACCTAAATACACCACTGATCCCATGCATGGACTGTGGCGTTTTTACTTTTAGCATCTTTTACAGTCACCTTAATGGCTTGTTCACACCAGTTGCTGCATTATACTACTGGAATGTGAAGGAAGTGATACCCATGCATAGTAATGACATATCACACTGTTTACTTTTTCTTTTCAACTTTATTTAAATCTCTGGAAATTACATACCATCCATCTTTATGCACATCAGTGCCTTTTGATGCAGTGTAGTGCGCTGCTACATGCTGAGCTGTGTAAAAATTGAACATGGCCTACTTTTTTCCAGTGCTGAACTCATAGAACTCAAGGTAAAATGCCCTGTCTATGTGTTAGGACTGAGATAAGCCAGGCTGCCCAGTGCAGACTTGTGCCTTGTACACACGATAGGATTTTCCGATGGAAAATGTGTGATAGGACCTTGTTGTCGGAAATTCCGACCGTGTGTCGGCTTCATAACACATTTTCCCCTAGGAATTTCCGACACACAAAGTTTGAGAGCTTGCTATAAAATTTTCCGACAACAAAATCCGTTGTCGGAATTTCCGATCCTGTGTACACAAATCCGACGCACAAAGTGCCACGCATGCTCAGAATAAATTAAGAGACGAAAGCTATTGGCTACTGCCCCATTTATAGTCCCGACATACGTGTTTTACGTCACTGCATTCAGTACGATCAGACTTTCCGACAACTTTGTGCGACCATGTGTATGCAAGACAAGTTTGAGCCATGCATTTTGTTGTCGGAATGTCCGATCAATGTCCGACCGTGTGTACAGGGCATAACACATATGGTGTGAATGAACCCCTGAGGCTGGTTTCACTCCTCCGACGGATACGGCTCGCAGCATGGGTCTGGTGCGTCCCTGTTCTCTGTTTCAGGAATGAATCAGGGACAAATTTTTGCCTGAATTTGGCCCTGAAACATAGCCAAAGACGCTCTGCACCTGCAACGGAGATATGTGAACTGTCTACATAGTGAGCCGGTCACAATCTCCTGTCATGCGAATTGGATGCGGGGAAACCCACATCCAATTCGCAATAGTGTGAACCGAGCCTTATGCCGCGTACACACGGTCGGACTTTTCAGCTACAAAAGTCCAACGGACGCTGACGGACTAAAGCTGGCTGGTAATCCGATCGTGTGTGGGCTTCTCCGGACTTTCAACGTACTTTTTTAGCCTCAAATCCGACGTACTTTAGATTTGAAACATGCTTCAAATCTTTACGTCGTAACTACGACGGACCCCGAAGTCCGCTCGTCTGTATGCTAGTCCTACGGACAAAAACCCACGCTAGGGCAGCTATTGGCTACTGGCTATCAACTTCCTTATTTTAGTCCGGTGTATGTCATCACGTACGAATCCGTCGGACTTTTGTGTGGTCGTGTGTAGGCAAGTCTGTTCGTTAGAAAGTCTGCCGCAAGTCCGCCGCAAGTCCGCCGGAAGTTCGCCGAAAGTCTGTCGGAAAGGCTGTCGGACTTTTGTAGATGAAAAGTCCGACCGTGTGTACGCGGCATTAGTGATTTCAGTGTGCACTTGATATGGTCTTGTTCCTGCTTGTTCCTGCAAAATAGCTAACAGATAGCAAATAGCCCTTAAAACATTATATACTTTAGGAGTATCTAAAATAAAAAACTAAATATATTTCAACTTTCTAGTCCTTGATGTGCTGACTGTTAGTTTTCCAAGCTTCTCTTGCATCATTTTTACCTAGTGATCCTACAAATAACAACCCTCCCTATCTTTGAGCGGTTTTGTTAGTCCACTGAATCCATGGAGGGAGCTATGGTTGTCACTTTCTTCTCTGGATATGAGCTACAAACATTTTTATATCCCTTCATCTCCATTTCATGTGGGGCAGGGAAAGTTTACAGAGGATAACTAGGAAGGAAGATATTCTTCTGTGGCACTCACGAAAAGTGACAAGAACAGGGGATTGCTGGTAAGATCAACAGGTATTTTCTGTATTTGCTGAAGATGTTCTTAGCTTGAAAAAAGGCAGCCACCACCTCTAAGGAGTGTATCTGCAATATGTTATGTTTATGTATATATTGTCTAAGGCACATGCACAGTGAGGCGAAGAATCATGGCCCACTTTTGGCATGTAAGGTGCTGGGATGATGTACCTCCTGCCTGCATGCGCAAAAGTTTTGGGACATTCCTCAGGACAGAAGAAGTAGCCAACAGATTGGTAACCTGTATTGGGGAACTGTCAGTGAGGTGGAGAGATGTGCAGCTTGCAAATTATGGCAGGAGTTGTTGTCGATCTGCCTTGCTACAGTTCTGCTTAATGTTTTTAGCCACTTTTCCCAGTACATAAAAAATAGTAGTAGTGGTTTGAGTATGACTAGAGTTCTTTCATTCTAATAAAATCTTTGCAGAATAAAATATGAAACTTTTCAAATTACCCTTTATGTTGACAAAATTAGTACAACTGGCATATTGCATATTTGTGGAACAACGCATTGTTAGCCAAGCCAGCTGAATTGCTTATAGTTTGACCTGATAATCAAAGCAATTAAATCACTTGTCTAGCTGCCAGTAGACTCTCAAACGTCATCTGAGGGATATGATTACTATATTGCTCAA
The DNA here is from genome assembly GCA_037952925.1 of Lithobates clamitans. Taxonomy (NCBI): domain Eukaryota; kingdom Metazoa; phylum Chordata; class Amphibia; order Anura; family Ranidae; genus Lithobates; species Lithobates clamitans. Next base: position 2,355,783 of record JBBGZY010000160.1, read on the forward strand.
CTCTGTTATAAGCACAGGGAATGCAAGAGGGCAATGTTTAGGACAACTGTTGTGGACTTTGGCTAGAACTGTGACTAATTATTATACTAAATGACATAACACTCCACAATATTTTTTTATAACATGGTAAAATAGCTATCTTTTATCCTTGGAGAAAAGCAATAGCTTAATGTTTAAAGAAGTACTCCACCTTGATTAATCCTGTTTCCAGTGGGCCGCTTTCTAACACTTCACCATAATAAAAGAACTTCATTGATTGAACAAAGCCATTTTGGGAAACAAAATAAAAAAACAAATTGTGACAGACCCAACCAGGACAGGGGCTTTTGAAGGGGACTACAGGATAGCCTCTTGCCTATTCTTGGGAGGAGTGTGCACGGGGGACCCTTGGCATGGTCTTGCTTCTGACTCATGTCCATGTCTTCCCAAAACACACAGACTCTGGGAACCTAGGATCTGGATTCAGATTTGGGACCTTTGTGCCCAAACCAGAAATGACTGCTTTAGACTGTGAGACTCAGAGCAGATGTTAATATAATCATCTCAAAACAACTTGATGCTGGGGTCTCCTGTTATAATGTGTATACTAAGGTGTCTTTCTCCCATGGTATCATTTCCAACATTGTGTGAATTATAATTGTTAATTGAGTCGCCTATTGTTTCTGTCTGTCTGCTAATCCTTTAGAGATTTGGACAGCCCTAGGTCTTCTTACTGGAGAACTAGTGCCAAATGGTCTGGGTGGGCACTGAGTCACCTAGGTTTGTCTAGGTGACTAGTTAGCTTACTATTCAATTATATTACTGTTTATGTTGGCTGTTCCTTAGCTATCTTAATCATCTTACTATTTGCATAATATGATCAAGCTCTTATCTGATTTTGTGTGGTATACAGAATATATTCTGAGTTAACAATAATGTGAGTTCCAGTTTGCACCTAAGCTAGTGTCGTCTAGATCTTGGGTGCAATATTCCCCTATAGTACCTGATTCTAGACTGGAGGCAGCTGTATACTGATGGAAGCACCCAAGCTGGGTGCTGGAAAGTCCATCACACAAATAAACAAACAACAATAATGAGAATATTACATTCTAAATTGCAAGTTTACTGATTCTAACATATTTCTAAAACAAATATTTTAAGACTAATTATGTCAATGATTCAGATACCAGTTGAATGATTTTCTCCTATTGCTCTTTATGTACACAGTAAGAAAAAGGTTCCCAGTAAATGAGTATTAGTAAATACCATGCAGCCCTAACATTAAAAGGAGCCACTTAGCTAAGCTTTATTTTAATCAAATATAGTCATACTGCATAGCCACAAATATACTGTATATTTATGTAAAGGCTTGGATATGTATTCTTATGCATGACCACTGCCCCTCAATAGCGTGTTACAACAGCTAAAAATATATCTGTTGCAATTAAATGCACACTGTTAGTGCTTTGTGATTTATAAGCTGAATTATCAATTAGTGCGATGCAGTGAAGTGGTTCTTATAGACGCAAAATTACTTAGGATAGTGTGCACTAGTAGGTTCAGCAAGTTAGGTATCTTAGTCCCTGGCTGGAGAATGTCCAGCTTCATCTAGCACTATCCCAGCTTGCCTTACTGTTTCTGACCCTCCAATTCCATTCAGTGAAATACAGTTATTTTAATCATGGAGGTTCAATATCACATGTGGACATAAACACAGGGCAGGTTGCATGCAAATGCAGCCTGCATACTGTATGAAAGCCCACTCCTGAAGACTGACATCAACGCATCAAAGCATATATGCTTGTGTCAAGGCTGAGGACTAAGAAGTACTGAGGCAGAATGTGGTGATATTTTCAGGAAGCTATGTACAGCACCCTGTAAGCCCCTCCCACCAGTCACGGTCTGTCTGCAAATCATAGAGAAGTACAAAGGCTTAGTAATAACATTGCTGGATCTAAAATAAGGTATGTAAGGTATGTAAAGAAACAGGAAGGTTTTCCTTAAAAATTTATTTAGCATGTTAATGAAGAAAATGAGAACACAGATTAAGCTTTGGCTTTAATCCTTAAGTTTCCAAAGTAGATGGATAGCTAATCTGGTACAACACTTTCATACTAATACATACAGTAAGAAGCATGTATATATATATATATATATATATATATATATATATATATATGAATCCACAGTAGTGTTGTCACCAAATCAATTCAGTGCTCCATACAAAATAATAAGAAATGATGAAAAAAATACAAGAAAGAAGTCCAATAACAGTCCTCTTTAACAAATGATAGTTCCATGCAAAAATATTAAATCCCAGTGATGTCCTGTTAAGATTAATCACCAAATAGATCCTCCACTGCCATGTGACACATCTGACCCACTCCCATCAGATGGTAACCAAATCATGTTGCCCACCATTCTCATGGTTGGGTTAATACACAAAAAGTAGTCAGCTGTTAGAAATTTCCTTAGTAAGCCAATCCTCTTCGCCACCCCTCTTGCAGTAGAGGTACACATCCGTGGGTATACCTCTCCAACAGTTGACCGCTAAATATATTACCAGTCAGCACCCCTCCAGCAGATGCTGACCTAATAAAGGAGGCCCCTTTTGAACAAATGCCTTACCGTGTAACTAAAATAACTACTGCTGCATTCCTGGTCTGTGTGTCAAGCTGTTACAAGCCTGTGATTTCCTATGGGACTTATGATGCAACCCTTGCCATAAATGCCTGGACTCCCTGTCTGATTCTGTGCTGTATTGGAGAGGAGTATTAGTAATTGCCAGTGTTACCTCAGCTATTACTGCAATTGTTACCAAAAGTTCTCCTGTAACTCTGTGATACGCTATTCCTATTTCTAAAAATACAAGAACTTTTATTTTCAATTGGTCTTTGTGTGAGTGCTCACTTGCAATTGGCTACCACAGGCCCCACTCCAAGGAGAAAATTCTTGCAGTAGACAAATATTCAAATGTAAACTTTTTCAGACTACATTTGCAAACATATCTTAAATATGTTTTATAAATCTTTCCATGTTTCAGAAATTTATCTCAGTAAAACCTTCCATGCGTAGAATAAGGCATATCAAAAGATAGGTTAAAAACATTTGTTGCTGTTCCTCGTGTGTGCCTTAAAGTATGACTCTAAAGGCCCGTACACACGATCGGACTTTTGGACAACAAACTTGCAAAAATAGCTGTTTTGGAGCAACATCCAACCGTGTGTACGCTCCATCGGACAAACTTTTTCTGTTTCCATTGGACTTTTGTTGGCTGTGCGAACGGACAAACTTTCCAGCAACAAAAGTCAGATGGAGCAAAGTCCGATCGTGTGTACACAAAAACTACAGTACGCGGCCGCGAGAATGTTTCCAGCGCGAACCCATCGCGCTGTTTCTCAGTGACAGGTTACTGTGCATCTCGCACTGGCTGCAATAGGTGGTGCTTTGGAGGAGGGGGGCACCCTGCAGCCCCCCCACCCCAAAGCACCTTGTCCCCATGTTAATGAGGACAAGGGCCTCTTCCCGATAACCCTGGCCGGGGTCTGCGGGTGGGGGTCTTATCGGAATCTGGGAGCCCCCCTTAATAAGGGGCCCCTAGATCCCGGCCCCCCACCCTATGTGAATGAGTATGGGGTACAGCGTACCCCTACCCATGCACCTAGGGAAAAAAGTGTCAATAAATAAAACACACTACACAGGTTTTAAAATTAATTTATTAGGCAGCTCCGGGGTCTTCTTCCGACTTCAGGGGTCTTCTTCCGACTTTGGGGGTCTTCTTCCAACTTCGGGGGTCTCTCAGGCCTCTTCTCCCTCTCTCTGGTGTCGTCTCCGCGCTTTCTGGTTCTTCTCCGGTGCCTTCTTCCTTCTGCCGGACTCCTCCGATATCTTCTGCTCTTTTGCCGCTCTTTTGCTAGCGGAGGAGCCCGGACATCTGGATCGTCTTCTTCCCTCTTCTCTTCCAGAGATGTTGACATGATGCTCTCTCCGGCTGTAATGCTGTCTGTGTGCTCTGCTATGACTTATATAGGCGGTGACCCCGCCCCTATGACATCACAGTCCTGGGGCATGCTGGGACTGTGAGGTCATGAGGGGGCGTGATCATAGCTCGTCCCCACCCCTTCCCTGACCGGTTGGGCTGCGTGCTCGGATAAGGGTCTGGTATGGATTCGGCGTACGGGGTTCCCCTTAAAATCCATACCAGATCTAAGGTCCTGGTATGCCCCTGGAGGCGAACCCATGCCGTTTTTTATTTAAAATTTGGCGTGGAGTTCCCCCTCAAGATTCATACCAAACACAGTGCCTGGCAATGGCCTGGATCCAAGTCGGATCCCCGCACCAGTGTGAACCCGGCTCGCAAGGTGTCAATCTGGCCAATAAAAGTGGCGAAATTGACTCAATATCAGACAATACAGAAGTTGACCAAAGGGTAGTGGTAAAGAGCTGAAAAAACATGTGATTTGGTAAAAGTTGGCTGGAAAAGTCCTGTCGTCTGTATGCAAGACAAACTTCTGGCCAACTCCCTTTGTACAAAAATCCAAGGGAAAGTTTGTACAAAGTCCTATCGTGTGTATGGGGCTTAAGAATTAATTTTTAATACTTGAGATTTTAATTTTATCACTTTCAGAGTTTAGCATGTTTGAAGGAATGGAATGTGAGCCTAAAATTCCTGCATTGTTCACTTCTAGAAAATAATGGATGCTATCTGTCATGTGAAAGAAAATAATAGGGCCTTGTACTGCAATGATATAATTGTAGCTGTTTTACCGTCATGTTTATCTCAGTAGTGTCATTGCACTAGAGAGTTTCTGTGTGCAGTGATGTTAGTCAATAGATGAAAACAGCATGTACCCTTGGGTCATGACCATTGCATCTATTCCTTGTGGGGTTGGGGTGTAGTTACATAGTTAGTCAGTTAATCAGGTTGAATGAAGACACAAGTTCATATAGTTCAATCAACAGAAAAAACACACATGCACAAATGGAAAACATCCATATATTAACAATCTGATACCCACAGTTGATCCAGAGGAAGGCAAGAAAAGAAAGCAAAAAAGCATGATCCCATTAGCTCCATTGGGGAAAAAATACTTCCTGATCCCTCAGGAGGCTATTCCCTGGATCAACTATCCCTGATGTTAATAACTGTAAATATTAGTATCCAGTTATATTTTGTACATTTAGGAAAGAATCCAGGCCTTTTTTTAAAAAACAATCTACTATGCTGGCCAGAACTAGTTCTTGAGGGAGTTTATTGCACATTTTCGAGTTATTCTGTATCACTATCGCTGTTTTCCAGCACATCATAAACCGCTTTTGAGGTAGAGGCGTGCTTTTTTTGATGTCATGGTCGTTCTGCAGTTTCCAGACAGAAAGTACAGTAAAACTGCAGGCAAAGGCACTGGATAAAGCACTGGGGGGCAAACTGAGGTCAATTTATTAGATACAGTAATGTAATCCAATAAGATTACAATGTATGGTGTGTGTTGTGGTTTATACTTTTTGAATCTGCCGCCGCTTCCACCCCCCTGCATTGTGATGCTCGCAGGGAAGGGAAGCCGGAACACACAGAGGATCAAGCGGAGGATCAGGCCGCCGTACACAGTGGGAGTACATCGCGGGATCCCGGGGACAAGGTAAGTAACCTCTTCCAGGATCCAGCGAAGCAAACCCGAGGTGGCTCGGGGTTACCACGAAAGGTACTGAAATCTCACCCCGAGCCATACTCGGGAATACCACCAAGGAGGTTAAGGTGAAAAAACATGAGGGTTTAAAACCCCTTTAATGAATTGTAAAGTAATCATGACAATGATTGGTCCAAACACGGCTCTACCTATAATTTTGCCAACTATGACAACATAAGTCCTCCAAAGGCACAATAGGACCAGATCTTGCTTCAATTTGGAGAAGACTAAACTTCTTAAGAAGAACAAGCATGCCTCTAAATTTTTTGGAGAGTTTGTACATGCTGACACCATCTGATTAGATTTGGGTATCTGTAGCAGCCCATGAGTCTGAGGGTGCCTTATAGATATTAGGTCATTACAGCTAAAACTGGCCTGATCAAAGGACTGTCAATAATGTTTATTGCCACCTCAATAGATAATAAATGGGGACTTAGCAAAGTAAATGTGATAAAGCATTGTTTACTTGGGCTCCCATCTGAAAGGGATCATAGAAAACACAATTTCAACCAGTTTATGGTAAAGCTAGTAGTAGTTAGCAACAATTAAAGTAACATTAAATGGTATCCTTATTCTCTGCAAAAAATCCACATACCATGAGCTAACGAGTAACACAGTTGGGAGCACTGGGGACGGCACACCTGAGAGAACTGGGAGATTTCAGTTTGAGATTGGTGCAGAACCAGGAGTGAGCACTGTGGAAAAAGGTCATTGCAGCCAGGCTGGTTGGAAGGGCTTGAAGAGAGCTATTTGGGAGTGGTCGCTGAATAGAGGAGAGTTGTCACCTGAACTATTTCTACACCACAGGGTCCCTACCCGCAAAAGGCAGTTCACAGAGGCCTGGCTGAGTTAATGTCAGGCCCAACCATGCGGTGCTAGCTAGTCTGGAGGAGTAACAGTCTGCAGCAAGTGAAGTGCTTGTGGAGTAACAGTCTGCAGCAAGTGAAGTGCTGGAGGAGTGAAGGATAAGAGGTCTTAAGCAAGAGTTTGTGCTGGAGAGAAGAGTGTATATACTGGAGTGTATATAGAAGTCGCAAGCAAGTTTGCACTCAATATTCCTGGGCATCCCATAACTTCCCTATTTCCCATCCAAGTTCAATCCCCTCAATAAAAACAAAGCTTATGAACTGTTCTATGTCTCTAAGTGTCTGAGAGATGAATGCTGGGCTGGGCAGGGTGACAGGTGAACCACTACATTCAGCAACCCCTACGGGGGCATGGCTACATTTGGGTGCATCGTCTGGGATCACCTGTTCACAGCTAACCTGTCAGCCGTTGCCCCAAGTAACCAAGATTGATTGAGCCGGGGAACTGTGCTTTGTTCCACCACCAGTTGAGGAAGTAAACTTGAGAAAGGACTTATGTGCTCTGCCTGCAATTCAGTGCCATAGTAACAAGTGCTGTTGCCCTTAGCAACCAGGGGGAACTGCCTTCAGGTCAGTTTTATTGCTGCTCGCTCACCCAGTTGCCTCAACCGCAGCTAAGGTGGACACTTGTACTAATCCTGCAGCTCAGGAACTGTTTACCATGTGCTGTCACCCGTGGCAACCACAGCGGTAACCCACTTTACAGGCATACTATAGACACCCCCCAGGTACAAAATTTAAAGGAATATTTCATTTTTATTGTTTCACTTTAAACATTATTAAAATCACTGCTTCTGAAAAAACTGACGTTTTTAAAACTTTTTTTTGCACTGATACATGTCCCCTGGGGCAGGACCCAGGTCCCCAAACACTTTTTATGACAAAAACTTGCATATCAATCCTTAAAATTAACACTTTTGATTTCTCCCAAAGACAATTCACTATAGCCGACACCACTATTACTTCATGACTTTTTTTTCCCTTTAGAAATGTCATTTTGCTCCCCGAAAAAACGGCTCTTCTTAAAACTTTTTTTGCATTGATACATGTCCCCTGGGGCAGGACCCAGGTCCCCAAACACTTTTTATGACAATAACTTGCATATTAACCCTTAAAATTAGCACTTTTGATTTCTCCCATAGACAATTCACTATAGCCAACACTGCTATTACTTCATGACTTTTTTTTCCCTTTAGAAATGTAATTTTGTGCCCGAAAAAATGGCCGTTTTTAAAACTTTTTTTTGCATTGATACATGTCCCCTGGGGCAGGACCCTGGTCCCTAAACACTTTTTATGACAATAACTTGCATATTAACCTTTAAAATTAGCACTTTTGATTTCTCCCATAGACAATTCACTATAGCCGACACTGCTATTACTTCATGACTTTTGTTTCCCTTTAGAAATGTCATTTTGCTCTTAGACTGTTCTAAACACGGGAAAAAAGCGCCACTTTACAGGCATACTATGGACACCCCCCAGGTACGCAATTTAAAGGAATATTTCACTTTTATTGTTTCACTTTAAGCTTTATTAAAATCACTGTTCCTGAAAAAACGGCCGTTTTTAAAACTTTTTTTGCACTGATACATGTCCCCTGGGGCAGGACCCGGGTCCCCAAACACTTTTCATGACAATAACTTGCATATAAGCCTTTAAAATGAGCACTTTTGATTATTCATGTTCTTGTCCCATAGACTTTAATGGTGTTTACTTGTTCAAACAAATTTTTTGCCTGTTCGCATGTTCTGGATGCGAACCGAACCGGGGGTGTTCGGCTCATCCCTATTTGCCAATAAACATCTACTTGATTCAGAAAAGGATTGGGAGAAAGTGTTGTGGTCAGATGAGACCAAAATTGAGCTCTTTGACATTAACTTGACTTGCCATATTTGGAGGAAGAAAAATGCTGACTATGCTCCTAATAACACCATCCCTACAGTCCAGCACAGAGGTGGAAACAATATGCTTTGGGGCTGTTTTTCTGCTAAAGTTACAGGCCAACTTTGCCGCATTGAAGGGTCAATGGATGTGGTTGTGTATTGTAAAATCTTGTATGATAACCTTTTTTCCCTCAGCCAGAACAATGAAGATGGGTCATAGAAGGGTCTCCCAGCATGACAATGACCCAAAACAAAAGCAACAAAGGAGTAGCTCAAGAAGAAGCAAATAAAGGTCACAGAGTGGCCTAGCCCGTGTCCAGACCTTAATCCTATAGAAAATGTATGGAGGGAGCTGAAACTTCGAATTGCCAAGCGATAGCCAAGAAACCTTAAAGTGATTGTAAAGTCTTGTTTAAAAAAAATAAAATAAATAACAGACAAGTTATACTTACCTGCTCTGTGCAGTTGGTTTTGCACAGAGCAGCCTGGAACCTCCTCTTCTCGGGTCCCTCTTTGCTGCTCCTGGCCCCTCCCTCTAATTGAGTGCCACCAAAGCAAGTAGCTTCCTATGGGGTCACCCGAACCAAGTCAGAGCTCCGTGTATCCATTCAGACACTGAGCCCTGTCCTGCCCTCCGCCCCCTCTCTCCCCTGATTGGCTGACTGACTTTGATTGACAGCAATGGGAGCCACTTCTGTGTCTCAGCCAATCAGGAGGAGTGTTCCGGATGGCTTAGACACTCATGGACATCGCTGAAGAGAGATGGGGCTTAGGTAAGTAATTAGAGGGGTGCTGGGAAGGCTGCTACACACAAAAAGTTTTTTTTTTATTTTAAAGCATATAATGCCTTAAGTTAAAAAAAAAAGTTCTGCCTTTACAACTTCTTTAAGGATTAAGAGAAGATTTTAGTGGGCCAAAATCCCTCGTGAGATGTGTGCAAACTTGGTAACCAAATACAAGAAAGGTCTTACCTCTGTGCGTGCCAACAAGTGTTTCTCCACCAAGTACTAAATCATGTTTTGATTGGGGATCAAATATTTTTTTTACTAACTGAACTGCAACTCAATTTATGACATTTGTATCATATGTTTTTTTCTGGATTTTTGGTTGATATTCTGTCTCTATCATTTAAAATACACCTACGATAAAAAAAATGATACACCCTTCATTTCTTTGTAAGTGAGCAAACTTACAAAATCTGCAGGGGATCAAATAATTATTTCCCCCCACTGTATATATACTCTATAATTTATATATATATATTCAGCCTATATTTATGTGGTCTAGCTAACGGCCATTGAGGGTAAGAATTATTATACCAATAACAAATGCACCCGCATTACCAACCTTAAGGCTTGGTTCACACTGCCGTGACCTGAAAGTTGTGTGACTTATGCCCCGTACACACTGTCGGACATTGATCGGACATTCCAACAACAAAGTCCATGGATTTTTTCTGACGGATGTTGGCTCAAACTTGTTTTGCATACACACGGTCACACAAAGTTATCGGAAAATCCGATCGTTCTGAACGCGGTAACGTAAAGCACGTACGTCCGGACTATAAACGGGCAGTAGCCAATAACTTTTGTCTCTTAGTTTATTCTGAGCATGCGTGGCACTTTGTCCGTCAGATTTGTGTACACACGATCGGAATTTCCGACAACGGATTTTGTTGTCGGAAAATTTTATAGCAAGCTCTCAAACTTTGTGTGTCGGAAATTCCTATGGAAAATGTGTGATTGAGCCTACACACGGTCAGAATTTCTGACAACAAGGTCCTATCACACATTTTCCGTCGGAAAATCCGACCGTGTGTACAGGGCATTACAGTGCAACTTTGCAAGGTTACTTCCTGGAGATTTTCTAGCAACTTGAGTAGGACTTGATGCCACTTTGAAGTGATTTTGAGCCAAGGTTCACAGTTGTGTGATGCGGGAACCAGCGCAATTACAGAGCCGGATCCGGCATTGCATCTCCCTCGCAGGCAGTTCACACTGCCCTCTGCGAACCACTGTGGGTGTCAATACATTGTTAATTCAACAATACATTGTTCCAAACCCAGATCAGTTCACAGATCGCAGTACAAACTGTGAACTCGCACAGGAATCGGACTGCATAAGTGAGAACACCCATGCGATCTGATTTCAGTGCAGTGGAAAAAAAGACCCTGCACCTTTTTTGTGCAAATTCAATGCGAGTTCAGCAAATTGGCCCCGCAGTGTGGGTACGAATCACATGCGATGTCTATGATCGCACAAATGTGAACCTAGGCTGAAGCAACTTTCAGGGAATACCTGGGTAATCTTCCTGTAATGTCAGATCCAAATCACAAAATATAGTATATGAGGATCCGACTTTGAGGCAACTTCAATTAAAGTCTATGGGAACAAGTTGGATAGAAGTCACCTTGAAGTAGTACAGGAACCTTTTCTAAAGTCGGAGCAACTTCAGTAGTGCTAATTAAGACAGATCTCATTGACTAACATACGATTTCACATGTCACGCAATGTGGAGTCTCACAAGTCAGATCCCAAGTCGCGGCAGTGTGAATCGAGCCCTAATGTTGTATATTGACATAATAATTATTGGCTGTTTATAATTGGGGCAGTTAAAGTTGACCTATCCCTGTAATCGTGTAGTTAATGTGTTTGCTCTTGACATCTATGACCAGCAAACAATGTTTTATGGTTACTGGCAGTAAATGTAAATGTTTTTTCGTTAAATTTTTACCTACACACAGTTTTGCTCATACTAAGTGTTTCTTGGCTGTTGCTATGCACCGTATGCATCCATTTCAGTTATGTTCACTCCATTAAAAAAGAAAAAAAACTTTATGAAAATTATAAGTGTGAATTTATAGATCTGTAAATGCCATGAATTTTCCTCATGCAGTAAACATGTGCTGAGTTAACTGAAGACAAATGTAAATTCCAAACAAAAACTGCACTAATCTACAAGTAACCCCAGCCTCAGGTGGATTATTAAAAGTCCACTCCAGCCAAAATTGGTTTGGTAGGTTCAGGAGAATAAGACCCCTAATGTTTTTTCTGTATCCGCAGTTGCTTTCAAGTCTGCAAGCACTTTGTTGCAATGAAAATGTCATGCTCTCTCTATGAAAATGTAATCTATTCTATATTATACAGAGAAAGCAACATGGTGTGGATACAGAGCCACTGCTGCTGGGAGGCCTTACCACTGAAATCATTAAACAGGAACCAATAAATCAATAGAGGACTCAGCGCGACATACATGTAAAACTTAAATAAAGTATATAAATAAAATAAATTAACCAAACAAAACATTTCCAAAAGTCCCCCCCCTTTCTGATAGTACTACACTATGGGGCAGATTTACTAAAACTGGAGCACTCAGAATCTGGTGCAGCTGTACATGGTAGCCAATCAGCTTCTAACTTCAGCTTGTTCAATTAAGCTTTGACAATAAAACATGGAAGCTGATTGGTTTCTGTGCAGAGCTGCACTCTCCAACTTTAGTAAATCTCCCCCTATCATTCCACCTGCATAGTGGATATTTATTGAAGCCTCTTACAGCAACTAAAAAACAAAGATAAGATAGTCACTGGTTTAAATAGTATTAGGGCTAGGAGGTCTTACTGCTGAAATCATTACAAAGGAACCAATAAATCAATAGAGGACTCAGCTGAACTTACTAAAACTTGAATAAACATTCATTTGACATGCAATTAAAATGAATAATGCAAATTATGCGGTCAACTGAACCATAAGGTGGTCTTTTTCAGCTACCAGATGAACTACAAAACATTACTTATCACAATTCTGATTACAAACTGTAAACTCGTTCTGCTAATAGTTAAAATGTATTTAAAACTTTTTTTTATTTGGATAGAGGGAAGGTCACCATTAGAGAGATTCACCCTCTATGTCTTTTAATAGAGACATGTGTTTAGGTGAAGGTTGTCTAAGGCAGGTATACGTCACATTGGTAAGATATCCTCTCACTACCGTTTTTTCTACAGAACCGTACAAGACAGTAAATGAAGGGAAATCTTTTGTACGGGACACAGAAAGCAACAAAAAAAAAAGAAAAGACATACTAGAACTAATATCAAATGAAATGAAATATCTACTTACCATCTAACTTGAAGAATAAATAAATTAATAAAACAAAACACACATTTCCAAAAACTCCCCATTTCTGATAGTACTACACTATCAGTCCGTCTGCATAGTGGATGTCTTTTGAAGCCGCTTACAGCAACTAAGAAATAAAGATAAGATAGTCACTGGTTTAAATAGTATTAAGGCTGGGAGTGGGTGGTCATAAAACAATTATGTAAGGTGGAAATAATTTGTGATTCACCTAGTGGAATGCCTATCTATGTGTTTGCAATACTTTGGTTCTCATGGTGACACCGCATTCATGTATTGGGTTTGTATGTGAAGGTTATGTGAATAACTTATTTTATTATTGATATTTTACTGTAAAGCTTTATTTTTTAATATTTAGCAGTGGCAGCTGTATATATCACAACAACTTACTGTTCCTGTTCTATTTCTATTTGGATATACTTTGTGTCAGGTAACATTAAACTGCTCTGAAAAACACTTAAATTATGTTCTGTCTTAAGTAACTGGTTGCAAAAATTATAAATATAAGGGATGACATTTCTTAAAACGGGGCTATGCAGTATCCATTTTTTGTTGCCCAGGTTATCCTACAAATATACAGTAGCAACCAAAAATTCAATATTACTTGTATAGTAGAGCATCTACACTCTTATGCCGCATGCACACAGTCGGATTTTCCGACGGGAAATGTTCGATGGGAGCTTGTTGTCGGAAATTCCGACCGTGTGTAGGCTCCATCGGACATTTTCCGTCAGAATTTCCGACAAACAAAATTTGAGATCTGGATCTCAAACTTTCCAATAACAAAATCAGTTGTCGTAAATTCCGATCGTGTGTACACAATTCCAACGCACAAAGTTCCACGCATGCTCGGAATCAAGCAGAAGAGCTGCACTGGCTATTGAACTTCATTTTTCTCAGCTCGTAGTATGTGTTGTACGTCACCGCGTTCTTGACGTTCGGAATTTCCGACAAGATTTGTGTGACCGTGTGTATGCAAGACAAGTTTGAGCCAACATCCGTCGGAAAAAAAACATGGATTTTGTTGTCGGAATGTGCAATCGTGTGTACACGCCATTGGGATTCAATTTGATGGAAATAAATTAGAAAGGCTGAATACATAGAAACAAAAAATTTTCTCAGGTAACATTGTTTCTGCTATTTTTTTGAAAATCCACTTTGTGAGATATACTGCCTGTGGATTCTTACTTCTATTTCTTCTCTTTCTTCTTTTCTTCTTTAAAGAGGACCTTAAATGGAAATGCAAGATCAGCTTTAATGATAGTGCCCCACCCCTAAATAAAAGAAAAAAATACAACTTTTTTTTTTTGGCTGGGGTGAAGGGGTTGTCATTAAAGCAGATCTTGCAATTTCATGAAAGTCCACTTTAAATACATTGTCCATATGATTTTATGTTAACTTTAAATTTTGGCTATACACTTTAAGTATTGTGATTGTTTATGGCAATTAGGTTTATGATTTTGGTCAACTACATTAGCGTGGAGTGCGCTTCAAATATTATTTAATTTTAGGAATAATTTCTTTGTAATTACAGGTTTAATTTATATGAAGGATTTTGCACATAATGAACATATTATCATCATAATCTGTTTATATCTACATTTATGTTTTTTTTTAATGTTTATAGATATTTCACTTACTGATTTTTATGATTGTACATAATTGTATTTAGCTATTTATATTTAGTGCATTTATAAATTTACAAATATTAGTTTGATCGGATCTTGATACTTGATTTTTGCTACACTTAGTAGGTGTATTAATGTCATAATATTTTAAATATAGTAACAGACCATATTTCAATAGGGACCATTGCTTACCAACATACCGTATATACGAATTTGAAAATAATGATGTGGTCATTTATTTAAATGTTGACTTTTCACTGATTTTTGGGTTTGGTGGGGCTTTTTGGCTCAAATATGTTTGTATGATTATTTTCTCTGATGCATCCCTTCCATATTAATGCCCTGTACACACGATAGGATTTTTCGATGAAAAATGTGTGATAGGACCTTGTTGTCAAAAATTCAGACCGTGGGTAGGCTCCATCACACATTTTCCATAGGAATTTCCGACACACAAAGTGTGAGAGCTTGCTATAAAATTTTCCGACAACAAAATCTGTTGTCGGAAATTCCGATTGTGTGTACACAAATTTGATGCACAAAGTGCCACACATGCTCAGAATTAATTAAGAGATGAAAGCTATTGGCTATTGCCCCGTTTATAGTCCCGACGTACGTGTTTTACGTCACCGCATTCAGAACGATCGGATTTTCCGACAACTTTGTGTGACCGTGTGTATGCAAAACAAGTTTGAGCCAACATCCGTCGGAAAAAATCCATGGATTTCGTTGTCAGAATGTCTGATCAATGTCCGACCGTGTGTACGGGGCATAAGAGTAGCAAAATATTATTCCAACTCTTGTTGGAACCATTCTACATTTACATTATATTTTACTTATGTCATGAATGTGTGTCTGAAATGAATGTCTACCTTGATGACTAGGAAACATTGGGGGCTATTTACTAAAATTGCATGGTGCAAAATCTGACACAGCTCTGCATAGAAACTAATCAGCTTCCAGGTTTTAGGCTGGGATGTTCACACTGGTGTGACACGACAGCCGTCCTACTTTGGATCCGACTTTGCCCTGCGACTTGAAGCCGACATAAGTCCGACTTTCAATGAACAGGGATCCGACTTGGATCCCCGCCAATACCAGGCACTGTGTTTGGTATGCATCTTGAGGGGGAACTCTACGCCAAATTTTAAATAAATAAACGGCATGGGTTCCCTCTCCAAGGGCATACCAGGCCCTTGGGTCTGGTATGGATTTTATGAGGAACCCCCTTCACCGAAAAAATGGCATGGGGGTCCCCCCAAATCCATACCAGACCCTTATCCGAGCATGCAGGAAAAGGGGTGGAGACGAGCGAGCGCCTCCTCCGAAGCCTCTCTGTGCCAGGCTCCGTTCCCTGCGAGCGTCGCGATGCATGGGGGCGGAGCCTGGTGGCAAATTCAAAAAATGTAAAAATCATAACACATACAGTACTGTAATCTTACAGATTACAGTACTGTATGAAATTATTTCACATCCCTTTTGTCCCCAGTGCTTTGTCCAATGTCCTGCATGCAGTTTTATATTATATATACTGTTCTTTCTGCCTGGAACCTTGAGATTGTCCATAGCAACCAAAAAGTGTCCCTTTACATCAAAAGTGGCTTTAGACCAGCTAGAAAACACTTGCAGAATTGAGCGATATTGAATCATAGGGAAAATTATTTTATTACCATTATATTATTATTTTTTAAATTATTTATATTTATTTGTTATATTATAATATATATTACCGTATTTATCGGCGTATAACACGCACCGGCGTATAACACGCACCCCAATTTAGGAGGGATTTTTAAGGAAAAAAAAACTTTTAGGAGGGAAGTTGAAGGGAAAAAAACTTACATTTAAATGCCCATCATTGCAGCCTTCTCAGTGCAGCCTTGCCCCAGTGCAGCCATGTCAGTGCAGCCTTGTCAGTGCAGCCTTCCCCAGTGCAGCCATGTCAGTGCAGCCTTGTCAGTGCAGCCTTCCCAGTGCAGCCTTCCCCAGTGCAGCCTTGTCAGTGCAGCCTTGTCAGGGCAGCCATGTCAGTGCAGCCTTGTCAGTGCAGCCATGTCAGTGCAGCCTTGTCAGTGCAGCCTTCCCCAGTGCAGCCTTCCCCAGTGCAGCCTTCCCCAGTGCAGCCTTCCCCAGTGCAGCCTTTGATCCCCTGTCCCTGCCATCCTGGGCTTCAAAATCGCTGACCGCGATTTGAAAATGGCGCCGCCGGCGCCGAAATACACAGAGCCGGTCCTCGGCTCTTTCCGGCGGCTCTCGTTCACTTTCGGCTCCACTCGTAGTCCCGAGCGGAGCTATCCGAGTAGGCGCCATTTTCAAATCGTGGTCGGCGATTTTGGGGTTTTGACAGCTCGGGATCGCAGGGGATCGGCGTATAACACGCACCTGCGACTTTCCCCTGATTTTAAGGGGAAAAAAGTGCGTGTTATACGCCGATAAATACGGTATATTATAATTTATGATTTTGTGTTTCAAACTTCATCATACCCGGGATATCTACTAGATTCTTGGTGGACAGATTTAAGTGTGTTATTGTTAAGAATTACAGGCCAAATTTCCATGCCAAATAATTGTACCGCTTTCAGCACCTAAAATCCGAAATAATCATACCGCCAGAGAGGTTAAAGTAATTTATTAGGCAGCTCGGGGGGTCCTCTTCCGACTTCGGGGGTCTCTTCCTTCTTCTCTGTGCTCTCCGACCTCTTCTCCGCACTCTCTGGTTCTTCTCCCGCTCTCCGGTATCTTCTGCCGGGCTCCTCCGTTATCTTCTACTCTTTTGCCCACTCTTTTGCTAGCGGTGACCCGGTCTTCTCCGCCGCCTTCTTCCCTCTTCTCTTCTTCCGATGTTGACACGATGCTCTCTCCTGCTGTAATGCCGTGTGCGCGGTCCACAACAACTTATATAGGGATGGGGCGTGGTCACCGGGTGATGTCACCCGGTGACCCTGCCCCTTATGTCGTCACAGTCCCGGAGCATGAGCGCGGAGAAGAGGCCGGGGAGCGCGAGGAAGAAGGAAGGGACCACAGAGAAGAAGGAAGAGACCCCCAAAGTCGGAAGAAGACCCCCGGAGCTGCCTAATAAATGACTTTAAAAACCTGTCTAGTGAGTTTTTTTATTGACACTTTTTTTTCCTAGGTGAATGGGTAGGGGTACGATGTACCCCATACTCATTCACATAGGGTGGGGGGCCTGGGATCTGGGGGCCCCCTTATTAAAGGGGGCTCCCAGATTCCGATAAGCCCCCCACCCACAGACCCCGACAACCAACTGCCAGGGGTGTCGGGAAGAGGCCCTTGTCCTCATCAATATGGGGACAAGGTGCTTTGGGGTGGAGGGCCCCAAAGCACCCACCCCCCCATGTTGAGGGCATGCAGCCTGGTACGGTTTAGGAGGGGGGCGCTTGCTCATCCTCACCCCTTTTCCTGACCGGCCGGGCTGCGTGCTCGGATAAGAGTCTGGTATGGATTGGGGGACCCCCCACGCCATTTTTTCGGGCCTGGTATGCTCTTGGAGGGGGAACCCACGCTTATTTTTCATTTAAAATTTGGCACAGAGTTCCCCTTCAAGATCATCTGAGCACAAGTTGCATGCCAAAGTCGGAACATGCGAGATGGCGATCCAACTTTGATCCGACTTCAATGATAGTCAATGGGCTGAAGTAGGATCAAAGCAGACCAAAGTAGTACAGGGAGCATTTTCAAAGTCGGACCGACTTGTGTCGGACCAGTTAGGACGGCTCCCATAGGGAAACATTGATTTTCACACGTCATGCGACATGAGCTCCCAATGTCGGAGCGTTTGTCGCACTAGTGTGAACCCGGCACTAGTGTGAACTGGTGCGACAGTACAGCCGTCCTACTTTGTATCCGATTTTGCCCAGCGACTTAAAGCCGACATACGTCCGACTTTCAATGAACAGGGATCCGACTTGGATCCCCGCCAATACCAGGCACTGTGTTTGGTATGAATCTTGAGGGGGTCCTCCATGCCAAATTTTAAATACCGGCATGGGTTCCCCCTCCAGGGGCATACCAGGCCCTTGGGTCTTGTATGGATTTTAAGGGGAACCCCCTATGCCGAAAAAACAGCGTGGGGCCCCCCAAATCCATACCACACCCTTGTCCGAGCATGCAGCCCGGCCGGTCAGGAAAAGGGGTGGGGACGAGTGAGCACCCCACCTGAACCATACCAGGCCACATGCCCTCAACATGGGGTGGTGGGTGCTTTGGGGCAGGGAGGTGCCCTGCGGCCCCCCGCCCCAAAGCACCTTCTCCCCATGTTGATGAGGACAAGGGCCTCTTCCCGACAACCCTGGCAGTTGGTTGTCGGGGTCTGCGAGCGGATGGCTTATCAGAATCTGGGATCCCCCTTTAATAAGGGGGCCCCCAGATCCCGGGCCCCCCACAGTACGTGAATAAGTATGGGGTACATTGTACCCCTACCTATTCACCTAGGAAAAAAAGTGTCAATAAAAAAACACACTAGACAGGTTTTTAAAGTAATTTATTAGGCAGTCCCGGGGGTCTTCTTCTGACTTTGGGGGTCTCTTCCCTCTTCTCCGCGCTCTCCGGTCTCTTCTCCGTGCTCTCTGGTTCTTCTTCCGCTCTACGATTCTTCTCCCGCTCTCTGGTGCCTTCTGCCGGGCTCCTCCGCTATCTTCTGCTCTTCTGCCGGCTCTTTTGCTAGCATTAGCCCGGTCTTCACCGGCTTCTTCTTCCCTCTTTTCTTCCGATGTTGACACGATGCTCTCTCCCGATGTAATGCCGTGTGCGTGGTGCGCAACGACTTATATAGGCATGGGGCATGGTCACCGGGTGATGTCACCCGATGACCCTGCCCCTTTATGACGTCACAGCCCAGGGCATGATGGGGCGGTGACATCATAAAGGGGTGGGGTCACCGGGTGACATCACCCGGTGACCATGCCCCATGCCTATATAAGTCGTTACGCACCGCGCACACGGCATTACAGTGGGAGAGAGCGTCGTGTCAACATCGGAAGAAGAGAAGAGGGAAGAAGATGGCGGAGAAGACCAGGCCACCACTAGCAAAAGAGTGGGCAAAAGAGCAGAAGATAGCGGAGGAGCCCGGAGAGCGGGAGAAGAACCGGAGAGCGCGGAGAAGAGGCCGAAGAGCGCGGAGAAGAAGGAAGAGACCCCCGAAGTCGGAAGAAGACTCCCAGAGCTGCCTAATAAATTACTTCAAAAACCTATCTAGTGTGTTTTTTATATTGACACTTTTTTCTCCAGGTGAATGGGTGGGGGTACGATGTACCCCATACTCATTCACATAGGGTGGGGGGCTGGGATCTGGGAGCCCCTTATTAAACAAGGTGCTTTGGGGTGGGGGGGCCGCAGGGCGCCCCCCTGCCCCAAAGCACCCACCCCCCATGTTGAGGGCATGCGGCCTGGTACGGTTCAGGAGGGGGGGCTGCTCGCTCGTACCCACCCCCTTTCCTGACAGGCCGGACTGTGTGCTTGGATAAGGGTCTGGTATGGATTTGGGGGGAACCCGAACGGAACGGCCGTTTTTAGTGCGAACCCGGCCTTATTGTCAAAGCTTAATTGAACAAGCTGAAGTTGGAAGCTGATTGGTTACCATGCACAGCTGCACCATATTCTGAGTGAACCAGTTTTAGTAAATGTTCCCCAATGTCCCCACTTGCCCTCCGGAAGATTTACCACCCTTCATGACCAGGCCATTTCATTTTTTGCGAAACTGTACTGCGTTACTTTAACTGACAATTGCGTAGTCATCTGACACTGTACCCACATAAAATGTATGTCCTTTTTTCCCACAAACAAAGCTGTCTTTTAATGGTATTTGACCACCTCTGCGTTTTTTATTTTTTGCGCTTTAAACAAAAAAGCCTGACAATATTGAAATAAAAATCATTTTTTACTTTCTGTTTTAAAAAATATTAAATAAAAAAATTTAAAACAAATCTAACTTCATCATCAGTTTAGGCCAATATGTTTTTGATAAAAAAATCCCAATAAGCGTATATTGATTGGTTTGTTCAAAACTTATAGTGTCTACAAACTATAGGATATTTTTAGTTATATAATTTTTTTTTTACTAGTAATATTAGTGACTTATAGCGGGACTGCAACATTGCAGTGGACAAATTGGAAACTAACTGACACTTTTTGGGGACCAGTGACACTAATACAGTGATCAGTGCTAAAAAATATGCACTGTCACTGTACTCATGACACTGGCTGGGAAGGAATTAACATCAGGGGAGATTAAAGTGTCAATTGTGTGCCTAGCCAGTGCTTTCTCACTGTGTGGGAGGTGCTTTGAAGGCATTGATCCATGTTTTTGCTTTGCAGGAACACAGAATCAATACCTCCCCAACTGACAGAACAGCGATCTGCCTTATTTAAATAGGCAGATCGCTGCTCTGCCTGTGTACTGTATAATCAGCGGGTACAGCAGACATCGAGTCCACGGTACCCACCGCTGGACTCCTGCTCTGTGTGTTCACAGCAGGAGCAGGTCATTGGCGTACGCACATGCCCCAGATCCGGAAGATCATGTACTAGGTACGTGGTCTGGCACAGAGCGGCCGCCCTGCTTTAGTATATGTATGGTGGGCGGTCCGCAGGTGGTTCATTTTACATGTATTTATACTTTTCAGTGGTCCATATGACTAGCAATAACATACAGAAACCTAATATTGGTTCTATAATATATATTATATATATATATATTTAACTTGATATTCAATATCAACAGTAATCTGTTTCTGATTAAAGTAAGGACTTCTCGAGTAGTTTTTTTTTGCATTGGGACACTTTGGGGTTGATTTACAAAAGACATATATACTGTTGAATTTGCAGGGGAATTTGCAAGTTACAAGAGCATTTCCCCTTAGGTTGGTGAATTTAGGGAAGCTATGCTGTCTTTTCAATGTTATAAGTATTAGGCTGATTTACTAAGGAAGCTAAGAATCTTCATACATTTTGTGAAAATTCACTTCAAATTTATGTGTACTTGTTTCATTTGTACATGATTGGATAACTGAATTGAATATTCATGCAACTGTGTGAAGATTCTAAACTCATTTAATAAATAGCTCAAATTGGTGTAAGCTGTTTTGTTAGATAGAGGTGTTTGTAGAAGATAGCATGGATGTCTGTGGGTTTAGTTCACATAAAAAAGTCCAAATGATAAAGAAGCAATGTGTAGAAAGAATAAATATGTATACCATATAAGCAATGGTATTATAAAGAAATATTTTTTGACATTCATCTTTCCAGTGCTGGCATAAATATAAAAAAAGGAATACTTTTAAATATACATTTTAATTATAATAACAGTAGTTACTATTTCTAATGGTTATTTCTACTGGTAGCAATTCTGCTTCAGGCTTTACCAATTCACATTTGTCTACATATAAGGAAGAGTATGGCTGAATATCTTAGTTAACCGCTTGGTGACCAGCCACCGCAGTTATACTGCAGCAGGTTGGCTCAGCTGCATGAATCGCTGTAGCTGTATGTCGGTCCCTATAACAGCTAAAGCAGGAGTTGATGCATGTGGATGGCAGCCGCGATGTCTGCCGGCCACCCGTGATCGCTCCTCAGAGATCTAGAACGGGGATCTGTCAATGTAAACAAACAGATCCCCAATCTGACAGGGGAGAAGAGAGAGATCGTCTGTTCCTAGTGATCAGGAATAGCGATCTCTTTGTACTCCCAGTCGGCCCACCCCCCATTAGAAACACCTCCCTAGGGAACACTTAACCCCTTGATCGCCCCCTAGTGTTAACCCCTTCCCTGCCAGTGCCATTTATACAGTGATCAGTGGCTATTTTTAGTTCTGATCAGTGTAATAATGTCACTGGTCCCAAAAAAGTGTCAAAAGTGTCTGATCTGTCCACCACAATGTTGCAGTCCCACTAAAAATCACTGATCACCGCCATTACTAGTAAAAAAAAAAAAAATTATAATAAAAATGCCATAAATATATCCCCTATTTTGTAGACGCTATAACTTTTGCACAAAGCAATCAATATACACTTATTGCAAATTTTTTTTTACCAAAAATATGTAGAAGAACACATATTGGCCTAAACTGATGAAGACTTTTTTTATTATTATTTTTTTTGGATATTTATTATAGCAATAAGTAAAAAAAAATGTTAAAAAACATTAAAAATATATAGTTTTTTTAAAAAATTGTCGTTTATTTTTTGTGTATAGCGCAAAAAAATAAAAACCGCAGAGGTGATCAAATACCACCAAAAGAAAGTTCTCATTGTGCGAAAAAAAAGAATATCAATTTTGTTTGTGTACAGCATCACACGACCGTGCAATTGTCACTTAAAGCGACGCAGTGTCGTACCCCAAAAAATAGACTGGTCATTAAGGGAGGTAAATCCTTTCGGGGCTGAAGTTGTTAAAGAGAAGTTCAGCAGATATTTTAAATGTTAAACAAACTTAAATAAGGGTTCTCAAAACAAGAATGCGATGCAATAAACTTTCACCTTTTTAAGCCTCACAGTCCATCAGCTGGACTTTCTTTTTATTATCTCATAAAAGGCAAATTTCCAACTAGAATTATGAAGCTGCCAACTTGCAACACAATCCAAGTTGGCAGGTACATATGTACAAATAAAGTAGGGCAATTAGCAATGCAGAAATCCTTGTGATTGTAACCACTAAGAAGAAAGGCTCCAATAAGGTTGCCAACTCATTCTTTTGATTGCTGACAGAAATTATGTTTTCTAAATGATATTGTACTTGTTTTATTGTAATTATACATTGTATCTTTACATTTTAATTACATAGGGTAAAGTGGCAGCAGAACTTAAAAAAAGCATTAAGTAGAAAAAATGAAAAAAATGTTTCATTTGTAAATTACTTAACTACAAAACAAAACAGGACATGACAAAAAAGATGAACCCTTGTTTAAATATATTTCTGGCCAAACTAGATAGAAAACATATTTGTTTTATTTTATTTTGTTTTCTACTTCTTTTAGGCATTAAATCAGAAATAATATCAGTAAATATCATCATAAGAAAGCCTTGAGTGCCCTCAAAACAATATATGCCTCATTTATGTACCATATGTAATAAAGGTATCGGTTAAAAAATAAACCTATAACAAAATGCAAAAATGGCTTTGGGGTTTAACTGATTACAGGAAACCTTTATTGAAAGAAAAGTGCATAGGGTACTATTCTTCAGAAAAAAAGGTTGTTGCCTGGCTGCCTTGCTAACTCTGTGACTGTAGTGCTTTCCAAGACACTGACCTAGAACAAATATGCAGCAAGTGAAGTCAGAATTCCTGATCTGCAAAGCTCCAAAAATATCGAGGATTGAGGCAAATTAAAGAAAATGACATTTTCAGAAAGAGACATTAATAGTGCAAAGCTTAAGAACAGTAATGCACTCAGTGCAATGTCCTTTAAGTGAAAGATAAGTGCAGCGCTAAAGGTTGATTTCAAAGTGAACTGAAAACAATATGAAACAGTGTAAATATACATATGTTCGTATAAAAAGGGACACTCTGCTGAAGTCACTGTTTTATTTTAAGCGCTTTTTTATCAACAAAAATGAGAGTGTATTTCCTCCTTTTTTATAAATAAATTATTTCCGATTTAAACAGAATTACACTATGTGCCTACTTTTTTTTCCTTTTTATAAATATATTTCATTGGAGAAACTATCCACCCGGTTTTCTGTCTAAAAACCTACCCCATTGAGTTTCATTGTTGGAGTTGGTCTTCTGGTTGGAGGTCGTGTCCATTGCTACAGTTCCCCTTGGGTGTGTAGCCCTACAAGCCTAATTGACCCATTGGGTGTACACCTATTTGGGTTCAATCGTTCTGGTAAGCCTTTTGATTCTCTGGTGGTGGATCACCTATCAGCAAGTTTAGGCACGTTTTTCTATGTCACACTGTTACTCAGTTCAAGTGTTAACTATTTTGAATCACGTTTTGTATATTTATAATTTCATTGTTTGGTCCACTCTTCCAAACATTAAGGATGTGTTTCCCTTCTCTTTGGACATTATCATTGGACATTATTCACATAATTTTTATCTGCACATTTGTTGATATGACACCTAGTATATCATTTTTCCTTTAAAGGTTTATTACATTTGTATATTTTATTATATACTTATGTGTATCTATACACTGTTTATATTGTTTTGAGTTCACTCTCAGATCATTTTTGTACACCTTTTTTATACATACATTATTATATTTACACTGTTTCATATTGGGGGTTATTTACTAAAAGCAAATCCACTTTGCACTACAAGTGCACTTGGAAGTGCAGTCGCTGTAGATCCGAGGGGGCAAGAAAAATAAAAAACAGCATTTTAGCTTGCCCATGATTGGATGATAAAATCAGCAGAGCTTCCCCTCATGTCAGATCTTCCCCTCAGAGTGCACTTGTAGTGCAAAGTGGATTTGCCTTTCGTAAATAACCCCCATTATTTTCAGTTCACTTTGAGATCAACCTTTAGCGCTGCACTTATCTTTCACTTATTTTCTAAATTTTTGTAATTGATCTATTGCTGTGCTAGCTGCTTTTATATCATCGTTTGTAGACAGCGCAGTATATCTGTTTTATTTTTCACACAGTTTCTTTTAAGGCCTCATGCACACTGAACGTTTTTGGACATTTTTACAGCAGCTGTTTTTGGCTTCAGATGTATTTTTCTACAGTCAATAAACTCTCCATCATGTTATCTTATGTGTCCATGCACACATAGGCTGTTATCAGCAGTTTTTTCCTGGGGCATTTTTTGGCTTTAAAAAAAAAACAAAAAAAAAACTAGTGAGTTCTGAGAGGTGTTTTTCATCTGTTTTTAGCTGTTAAAACGCTCAAAAAACGCTGATAAACGCTCAAAATTTTGTCTCCCCAGCGTTTTTGGACGTTTGTGATCCATTGAAAAAAAAAATGTAAAAAAAAAAAAAAAAAAAGCTAACGCGGAAAAACACTAAAAAACGCTAATAAACGCTAAAAAAGTTATTGCAAAAATGTTGAAAAACATTGAAAAACTCACTGCAAAGCTACGGGCATTTTTAAGACGTTATTTTAACGTCCAGTGTGCATGAGGCCTTAAGTGAAACTATGAGTCAATTTTGAGAGTCAGCACAGTAGCTGTTGGATTTAAACTGTGTCTCTAACCAAATGTTCACGTGTCCTTGTATTAAAAAATATTATTAGTTCTTAACATAATAAATAATGATAATGTACAGAGAACACTATACAGTACATTTCCTTTGCATACACCTTGCAAAAACATGACTTTCTCTGAAAGAGCTTCCCCTTTCTATAAGAAGCAAAAAAGTAGATGCTAACTCTATTAGCGTTTAGTTTGCTAAAGCACTGAGTATCACAAACAGTAGCCATTTATAATTTTTTTTTTTTACAATAAGATACATGTTTTAGTTTTTTTTTTTTTTTAGGTCAGTGCTGCTGATCCTTTGCGGCTTTTTTGCAGCAACATTTTGTATACATGCATGCACTCCAACAATGGCCAATGGCTTCATGGCATTTTCTTCTAATGTAAAAACAATGGACCATGCCTGCCCAATGTTTTTTGAAACTGTCATTTGAAGTTTCATCAGAAGCCTGTAATACAAAGTAAAAATGTCTGAGCACATTGAGATATATTGTCATCCTGTGACAGGGAGTTCCAGATGATTTCATTTGCTGACATCCTTCTCTGAGTTATGAGTGTCCACTCATAACTGAAGCATAGTAAATTGTGTTACTATGTTTCATTTTGTGAATGAACAGGAGTCTCTGTGTCCTGTTCATTCATGTGCAGTGCAGCTGAGGCTGCAGAGAAAGGAATTGGAGAATCTGTATCATCAGTTCCTTTCTCTGTTTCAAAAGTAGGATGTCAGGGGTCTATTTAGACCCCTGATATTTCACCCAAGCCCAACCCAACAGCGTTGTAAAAAAATGTAAAAAATGATTCTAAAAAATGTAAACAATAATAAAAAATTGTAAAACATAATTAATTTTTTGTAAAAAAAATGTAAAAAATAATTGTAAACAATTGTAAAAAATCAGTTATCCACGCCCATATACACTGCTCTCTGGCCCATAAAGTGTGAATGAAAGGTTTGTTTGTGAAGCTGGAGTCGGCTGTTACTCTATGAGGATGCAGATGCTGTATGAACACAGCCGCAGTCCTAATTTAAGAGGTGTGCAGGTGTGGGTAAGTGACCCCAAATACACAGGAGTCATACACCAGCATTTACCTGTCAATCTAGCACCTGCAGCTGTGTGTTGTACAGCTGCTGCATCCCCATAACGTAACATAGGATGCCTACACACAGCATCAGACACACAAAAAAAACACTAATTCACACTGTACAGGCCACAGCATCCATGTGAATGAGCACCAAGACCTCATTTACACAAAGTACATTATTACTCAATACAATTTTATCTTTTAGATTTGGCAGGAATTGTGTAAGTTATGTTATCTTTGTTCCTGTTAATAATGATTTTTGTGTATTTTTTTGTGAAAATATTGTTTTGATAGTTTTTTGGGGGGGGTGGGCCCTGTCAGATGTCAGAGGCTGTATGGGGTCCCATGATTTCTGCTTGTAATACAGCTAGCAAGTCTGTTGTTTTTCACAAACACAAGCTCTCTAGCAAAATGTATCAGTTTACATGGATGAGACAAACCAATTAACACTGGCAGGGGTGAATAAAATGAGTATATTATATATTATTCATGCAAAACCTTTATCCCAAAAGAAAAAAACCTGTTTGCTGTAACTGGTTATAAAATGTGAGCTGGAGTTTGGCTTCAATTTGTTAGTGGTTTTAAATCTGCTAGTTGTGTCTCACTAATACAGGAAGTGCGTTACTGGCCAGATCACCAGCTGAAAACATAGCCAAAGCAAAGAAAACTAATGCAGCCATCACATCTAATTATGGGTAAGCTGCAGTACAATACTTTTTTTTTGTTTTGGGTTTAGCCCTTCCTGCCACCGCCTTCTGGCTCTTTAAGAACTTCTGGATGCCGGGAGGTGAAGGCAGGCATTTTGGGTCATGTGACCGCTGTGATTGACTGTCACAGTGGTCACATGACCGGAAAGCTCCCAAGTGCAAGTATGCATCAGGAGCTTTCCAGTCCCCATTGTTGGTTGTGCTGGGAGCATGCAGGGAACCTGCTTTCAGCACAGATTAGTGTTTACATAGGGCCGCATATATGCGGCCTCTTGCCATTAAAGCCCACTTGCCGAGAGGCCGCATATATGCGTACGCCTGGTGGGTAGAGGTTAAAACCACCTTAGCATGTTAAAAATGATATGAGGTTTTAGTGATTGGATTTACATGTATTTTAATCACTTGACCTCTGGAAGATTTACCCCCTTCATGACCAGGCCACTTTTTGCAATACGGCACTGCATTATTTTAACTGACAACTCTGTGGTCATGCAAAATAAAATTAAATAAATAAATAAATAAATAACATTTATGTCATTTTTTTTCCACAAACAGAGCTTTCTTTTGGTTGTATTTGATCACCACTGCGTTTTTTATTTATTTGCGCTTTAAATAAAAAAAAAAAGACCGACAATTTTTTACTTTATGCTTAAAAACATATCAATAAAAAATTGAAAAAAAAATTCTTCATAAATTTAGTCTAATATGTATTCTGCTACATGTTTTTGGTAAAAAAAAACCCCCAAAAACAATAAGGATATATGGATTAGTTTACATGAACGTTATAGCATCTACAAATATATATGTAAACTGTAAGTTTTATTTATTTACATTTTTTTACTAGTAATGGCGGTGATCAGCGACTTATAGTGGGACTGCGATATTGCGGCAAACAATCAGACACTGACACTTTTGACACTTTTTTGGGACCCGGGGACACTAATACAGTGATGAGTGCTAAAAATGTGCACTGTCACTGTACTAATGACACTGGGAAGGGATTAAACATCTAGGGTGATAAAAGGGTTGAATATGTGCCTAGGCAGTGTTTTGATGTACACTGTGTGCTGTGCTAACTAGGGGAAGAAATTAATTCTAGTCCCTGCTTTGCAGAAACACAGAATCCACCCCTTACCCCCTGTCAGAACCCCGATCTGCCTTGTTTACCTAGGCAGAATGCCATTCTGTGTTCTTTACCGACGATCAGCGGGTGCCAGAGGACATTGAGTGCCCGACACTCGCAGATCAGTTTTTGCTGTGAATATTCACAGCAGAAGCAGCATGTGTGGCCTCTGTTGGCGGATGTGTGCACATGCGATCCTGTGTACAGCTGCCGCCCTGTAGCAGTAATATTGCTATAGGGTGGTCAGCAAGTGGTTAAGGATATTTTTCTTTATTTGAAGTAAGCCTGTCAGAATTGGGAGCACATGATGAAAAAATGCAGAGGCAAAAGATGTCTTCAGTAGAAACAAAATGTCCAAATGATCAGCAGATGCAGAAATTGAAGCAGTTAAAGATTTATGCAAATCTCAACTTTTTATGTAAATCTTTACTTTGACACTTCCTGATCCTTCAATTTGGACAGTGTTGCTGCTTGTAACATTGATGCCACATTATAGAAGTGAAAGAGGGAAAAGTCAGATTCTACTTTTCCTGTAAAAATTTAGATTTTTACAAAACTTTGGCTTTTTACATATCATTTTGATGGTTTTAGTAAACATAACCTATGCTTATTTCTTTTTTGATCATATGATCAGTTTGAATTGTCTACATCTTTTACAAGTTTAGGATTGTGCCAAATTCTGGATTTGCTGCTATATTATGACTGCTGTATAATACAAAAGTAGGCTTTATAAATTCTGTACCTACAGATTTCACCTTTCATCTGTGTTTAGAATATGTTAAAAGTACATTGCCTGTAAATTAATAAATCATTTTAAAAACTTTGATTGTTATTTATTAGCTTTAGCTTTTTAGCTTTCTTTTTTTTTCAAAGTGATCATTATTGTTAAGGAAAAAGATAAAATTTTGACATACAAAGGAATCCTCCTAGTAGTTATAACATTACAACACAATAACATTACAACACAGTGGCTTATAAAAATTCATACGATTAAATGATTAACAACTAAAAGTACCTTCATGTGAGTTTAAGCCATAACATATACCAAGTCATAAATATCCGTACATGATTAAATAGGTAAACCGCACACCGTAAAAAAAAAAATACATACGATAATCACTTTTTTTACCCTCTTGTTTATAAGCTTATGGTTAGTAGGGATTAATTTAGGGTGGAACATGGGTTTGTGGTGAATCCAACCTGTTTGCAGGTTCAATGACCTAACAAACTAATGTGGCTGCTTCCCATAATTACAAGCAACTCCCATAAAATCACATATTGGCCTCTGAACTGTGGTCTGGTAGCTTAGATTAGACAATAACTGAGGTTTCTAATGTTCTTGCTACAAAAAACGGGATTCCCAACAGCCTTTTGTCAGTGTGTGTGTTAAAGTGGATAAGGAGAGACAGTCTTTGCATGGAAATATTGATATGCTACAGTATACAGTGCTCTATACAGTACTCTAGAGTGCTATACACAGTGCTGTATTGTGCTACATAACAGTGAATTGAGGTGAGGTGGGCTACATTTTAGTGCGTATTAGGTGTCCTTTTTATGACTACCATCTACTGTGTGTCAGCAAAAACTTCAGTTACTGTTTAGCTACCATCAGCAGCAGGAACTAATGACTAACACTGCCCTTTAAATCCAGACCATGGGTGGTGTAAAGATGCCACACCCTATTATTGGTTACAATAACAAAACACTTGAGCATTTAAAAAAAAAAAGAAGTGCAGGATTTAAAAACAAAAAACAGAAAAACATTCTCACTTACCTAGATAGATGCAGCATCGATCTGATGTTGCATCTGTTCCCCGCTGCCTCTACACCACTAGCTGAGTAATCAAAGACTGTAAGTCACCACTCTGTGCTCTGCTCCTCCAGTGCTCACTAGAACTCTGGACTGTGAAGGGGCAGGAACGGCTAGCTCAGGCTGTTGTGGCGCTCTGAGAGGCTTAGCTAGCTGCCAGTCAAGCATCTGGACGGATCCTGACATTACTGTAGGATTCTTGCAGAGCCTGGATTGGCTCTGTGGCGTCAGCTGACAGAGGACTTTAGCCCGCTTAATTTGGGTCACAGAAGTACAGAACTGATTGCACTCCTATGACCCACAGGAGAAGTATGGTCAACAGAGCTTTGGCCATACTTCTCCTTTAAGACAGCAAATATCAAATAAATCACTATATCAACTATATATATATATATATATCAGCATACTTTTTTTTTTTTTTACTTTTTTTAAAGACGATACATGTACATAAAACAATACCTACTGCTACTTAAAAAAATAGATTCTGATAATCATTGATGATGGTGTACACAAAGCAAATATCCAACCCTCAACAAACGTATTGCATTTAAGTCAAGTGCTCTCTCCCAAAAGTGGGCCATTAAAAAATGCTGTGGGCATATAGATTTTTCACAAAGATGAAAGAAAAGAAAACAAGGGTCACCAATGAGCTCTATGTGTTTCCCTACTGCTATTTTTCCTATGATGACAAAAAGAGATTATGCAGCGTTATAACTGTCAAAAACCATGAATCAGACTGAGACAGAAGTACAGTTAAATCACACTTGTTTATTAATAATAAAAAAGGTAAACAGAGTAAACGTAGTCAAAACATGGCCAGAGTTCAGGAACCGGGACGGATAGTCAGGCAAGCCAAAACATCAGGGGGCCAGAAAACAGCGTAGTAGAACAGCAAGCAGGATCTGGAGCCAGAAGGAATGTCAGCCAAACAAGTCTTTAACAGAAACACAGGAGAGCGTCTCTAGAAATGTGACCAAGGCGAAGGCAGAGATCATCTGGACTGGACGGCTTAAGTAGGCAGGACTGATGAGCAGGATATCATCAACAGGTGAGTCACTGTGGAGAGATAGGAGCTGGCAATTAACGGACAGCTGAGCGGCCAGCTCAGAGAAGGAAGGGCTGAGCCCAGCCCTGACAATAACTGATTTCAGTGGACACTGACCATGTGGCAGACACATTTTACTGATTGCTATGAACAACAATCACCCCTACCCTATATATCTGTACTCTTTAAACCAAAATCTAAATTCTTTCTCATCAGCTTGCTTCATAAAATTCCTAAATCTCAACATCTTATTGTCATCTTACATTATGTAGAGATATTAATAATATCATTGATGAGAAAATGGATACCTACAAAGGTAAATGGAGATATCCACATATTTTTTTATAACATGATAAGTTCATGGGGTGTTTGCATGGCACAGAACAATGGTTTTATTTTTTATTTTTTTTCAAATTCAAGTCTCCTCAGTCGATAGCCAGTACTATAGAAGGGATGGACTGCACCTAAATGAGGAGGGTGCAGATCAGCTGGGAAGGAAGATGGCCAAAAAGTTAGAGGAGTTTTTAAACTAGGCGACGGGGGGAGAGTCCAAAGGTAGAGAAAGTCAGCGTGGAACATATTCCAGAGGTTAGTATTGGGGGCATTAGTGATAGGTTGACCAAAGCACATAAACCCAAGGTAAGTATAGTAGCAAGTCCTAGTTGTAATCTCGGAACACCCAATAAGAGGATAACATGCGACCGGTCTAAACTACGTGGCATGTTCACCAATGCCAGGAGCCTGGCGGAGAAGATAGGTGAACTAGAGATACTGTTGTATGAGGAGGATTTGGATTTTGTGGGAATTTCAGAGACCTGGTTCAACAGCTCTCATGATTGGCTGGCAAACATTCAAGGGTATACCCTTTATCGCAAGGATAGAGAGGGTAAAAAAGGGGGAGGGGTATGCCTCTATATCAAGAATAATGTACAAGTGAATGTGAGAGATGACATCACTAAGGGAGCTAGGGAGGAGGTGGAATCCTTATGGGTAGAGTTACAAAGGGATGAAGCTAAGGGGAAAATAATACTGGGAGTATGCTATAGGCCCCCTAACCTGAGAGAGGAAGGGGAGACAGATCTCCTATCACAAATTGGATTATTAGCAAGGATGGGAAGTGTTATCATAATGGGGAATTTTAATCATCCAGACATAGACTGGGTGGAGGTAACCAAAAATCTATCTAAGGCTCACCAGTTCCTAAATGTCTTGCAGGACAATTTTTTGGTTCAGATGGTTTCTAGTTGGTGTGTTGGATGCACCAACTAGAAATAAAGCGTTACTGAATCTACTGATTACCAACGATACAGACCTGATCACGGATGTGGATATATGGGGCAATTTGGGTAACAGCGATCACAGGTCAAATGGCTTCAGTATAAATCACACAAATTCGAAGCATAAGGGGAATACAAACACTGAATTTGAAAAGAGCCAACTTCCATAAACTACTAACCTTGCTAGAAGGCATAAATTGGGATAAAATCTTAGGAACAAAGAACATGGAGGAGAGATGGGTTTGCTTTAAGAGCATATTAAATAAGGACATTAGCCAATGCATCCCTTTGGGTAATAAATTTAAAAGAGCGAACAAAAGTCCAGGATGGCTTAACTCAAATGTAAAAATGCATATAAAAGCAAAGGAGAAGGCCTTAAAAAAATACATGGTTGAGGGATCATCCTCAACATTCAGACTTTATAAAGAATGCAGCAAGAAATGTAAAGGTACAATAAGGACAGCTAAGATAGAACATATAAGACACATAGTGGAGGAGAGCAAAAAAAAACCCCAAGAAATTCTTTAAGTATGTAAACA
The DNA here is from genome assembly GCA_037952925.1 of Lithobates clamitans. Lineage (NCBI taxonomy): Eukaryota > Metazoa > Chordata > Amphibia > Anura > Ranidae > Lithobates > Lithobates clamitans. The sequence goes on from JBBGZY010000160.1 coordinate 2,388,690, forward strand.
GTAAAAAAGGGAGGACAGACTATATTGGCCCCATAAAGAATGAGGAAGGACATCTGGTTACAAAGGATGGGGAGATGGCGAAGGTATTGAATTTATCCTTTTCCTCAGTTTTCACGAGGGAATCAAAACTGCAGTGTTTATCCTCATGACATATCACAGGAAGCACCTCCATGGTTAACAGAGGACAGAATTAAAATTAGACTTGGGAAACTTAACATTAATAAATCACTGGGACCAGATGGCTTGCAACTGAGAGTACTTAGGGAACTCAGTCAAGTAATTGTCAGACCATTGTTCCTAATTTTTACTGACAGTCTACTGACTGGAATGGTACCAGCTGTTTGGAGAAAAGACAATGTAGCACCAATATTTAAAAAGGAACCAATATACATCCCTGGGAATTACAGACCAGTTAGCCTAACATCAATAGTATGTAAACTCTTCGATGGGATGATAAGGGACTATATACAAGATTTTAGTAATGAGTACGGTATCATTAGCCGTGAACTTTACTTCTCAACTCCATGAAAAATGACTAGCCAACTTTTGAACAATCCTGTTTATAATGTACAGTTCAAAACCAAAATTTGAATGTACTTTTAGCAAAATCTTTCTTCTGTGAGTTTACTTCATTTTGGAAGCCAATGAGAAGAGGGAAAGACTTCAATAAATAAATAACCATAAACAAACCATTCAATCTTTATAATATGGAACAGCGTGAATATACACTAAAAGACTACTAGATCAGTGGCAATAAGGTAGGAGCACATTTAGTAAAGCAATTTGAGCAAAAACTAAGATCGCTTATCTATTGGATGCAAATGGAATGGTTGTCTTGGAAAAACTACAGGAAAATGCTTTTTTTTTACTTTGTATTCCCATTAAAAACTAAGAAAGTAAAATTACAGTATATGTACAATATCCAGATTGCTACCAAATTAAAACCCTGTGTCCAAAAAATGTATAATAGATTAGGCATACCTCCCAATTTTTCATCTTGAGAAAGAGGGGCAATTTGCAAGAAAGAAAAGAAAAAAACAAAAAAATTCAGTGTGCACAGCACACGGTGGTGAAAAGCTCTTCCAGGGAATACACTGAAAAAAAAAATAACACACTGCAAACATGTGATATAAAATATTTAGAAAACATCATTTGACACAAACTTTTCTGCTGAGTGCTGCAATGCCGCGTACACACAAGCGGACTTTTCAACCAGACTGGTCCAACGGACCGAGTCCGGCGGACAATTCGACCGTGTGTGGGCTTCATCGGACCTGCGGACTTTTTCGGTCGAAAATCTGACAGACTTTAGATTTGGAACATGTTTCAAATCTTTACGTTGGAACTCCGCCGGACCCAGTTCCTATCAAAAAGTCCGCTCGTCTGTATGCTAGTCCGACGGATGAAAACTGAAGCTAGGTCAGCTTGGTTACTGGCTATAAACTTCTTTATTTTAGTCCGGTCGTACGTCATCACGTACGAATCCATCGGACTTCGGTGTGATCATGTGTAGGCAAGTCCGTTTGTTCGGAAAGTCAGTTGGAATTCCGCCGAAAGTCCGTCGGATAGACCGTCGGACCAGTCCGGTCGAAAAGTCCGCTCGTGTGTAAGCGGCATTAGCCCGGTTGAGCCTACTCACTGTAAACACATCACACATATGTCCTTCATGCTCACAAAATATGCTTTATCCACTTCAATACAAGGCACTTTCACCCCTTCCTGCTGTTGCATTTTGAATGACAATTGCGAGGTCATGCAACACTGTACCTATATGAAATTTTTGCCCGCATGTACCCTCATGTGGGGAATGTGGTTTTAAGCCGTTTTTAGCTTAAATAAATATTTTGGCTTACTTCACTATGGGAGTTTCTTATTCACCTCTCCCCAACTTCAAACATTCACGGTCTTTGTGACCTACCCTGGGAAGTCCGGTCGCATGCATCCAAGTAACCTTACCGCTGATCAAGACGCCTGAGTTCCAGCGACTGAGCTCCAGCATCTGCACCTGGCCGTGATCGGGAGAAGCCTTGTTGGTTAACCCCAAAGCGCATCTGACTCCTGTCATGGGAGTCACCTCCATCTGGTGAGTAGGCTGCGTGGCTGGTGATGGCAATTGAATGCTGCTGTTTGATGCTTTGCTGTACCCAAGGAAGATATGCCTAGAAGCTCTACCCACCCAGAAGCTCTGTTTTCAAAATATTTTTTGAACATTTATTTTTTGAACATTAATTTTTGAACACTAATTTGTTGTACACATTGGTTAATAATGGTGGACTTTCTTTTTGAATTTTGAATTTTCTTTTTGAATTTTGCACATCTGATTAATTTAACCTTTGCCTGGTATTATTCACTATGATAATTTAACATTCAGTTGGCAGATATATATATTTTTTCACAATTTTTCACGGTTTCATTATGTTGTTTATATAGAGTAATTTTGCACAGGAGCGCGGTTTGTAATTAGGCAGCTAATTATTTTTCTTTATTTTCCTTGGGACCTGCTGATTGACTGTGTACAATCACAGCCCAGAGCCCAGCCAGTGTCATTAGTACAGTGACAGTGTATAGTATTATCACTGAACACTGTATTAATGTTAAAAAAAAATTGTTTTTTTTTTCAAAATTTCTGATATTTTTTTCATTTATATCGCAAAAAATAAAAAACCCTGTGGTGATTAACTACCACCAAAAGAAAGCTATATTTGTGTGCAAAATATTATATAAATTTTGTTTAGGTATAGCGTTGCATGACCACGCAATTACAAGTTAAAATAGTGCAGTGCTGAATAGTAAAAAATGGCCTGGTCATGACGGAGGTAATCTTCTGGAGGTCAAGTGATAACCACAATGGGCACTTTCACCCCTTCCTGCTCAGACCAATTTTCAGCCTCCAGTGCTGTCGCATTTTGAATAATTGCGCAGTCATGCAACACTGTATCCATATGACATTTTTATTATTTTTTTCACACAAATAAACATTTCTGTTAGTGGTATTTAATCACCACTGGGTTTTTCATTTGTTGTGCTAAATAAATGAAAAAAGACTGACAATTATAACATTTTGCAATTAAATAATCTTTCTTCATAAATTTAGGCCAAGTCCACAAATTATGGTATATAAGTTTGAAAATCGATCTGTCTTGATGTACTGACCACCTATCTCACTTCTTGAGCCCTGAAAATGCCAAGACAGTAAAAATATCCCCAAAATGACCCCTTTCTGCAAACTGTTACCAGTGCAGTACAGCATCATCATCATATAACTGGTGTGGTGGTGATCAGGGACACTGACTGGTGATAGTATGTTAAAAAAAAAATAAAAAAATAAAAAAATATAAATATATATATATATATATATATATATATATATATATATATATATATATATATATATACCGGTATATATTTTTTACATTTTTTTTTTTTACATGCTGTAACCAGAGCAGTACAATGTTGCCATAGTGACACTGTGCTACTCTGGGGAGGAGAGCAGGATTTTTTCTTTTTTTGAACACTGTGATTGCTTAAAACAGTGATAATAACTGTAATAAGCAGTCCTTTTTTATGAGTGGCATCCATTCATCCAGTGTTTAATGTTGCAAATCTGTCATTGGCCACAGCTATCACATGGCACAGATACACTGTGATTGATTCAGTCTGTACCATGTGATTTCTGTGACCAATCACATAGATCAACACAATAATACACAATGAATGGCTATCAAAGGAAGTTATTCGTTGTGTACAATTGCCATGTGATCTGCTGTGATTAGTTAGCCCAGTACACTGATTTGTCATCCATTGTGTCTGGTGGACATATGCCATCCATCCATCCACCCATTCACCCGCTCGGTTATTATTGCACTATAGGTTGAGCAGCGGGAAGCTGTTAAGCTACATTCAGGGGTACCCCCACACACATATTAGAATTACATATGCCCATCTGCCATAGGGGTTGCATGCACAACATGTGCACAAGGACCCTCTTACCCTTTAATTTAGTTCATGCCTTTACAGACACTCTAGTTGCACCTGTTGTAGTTTATTTTAATTTTGTTATAGCCTTTGAGCCTTTGTTAGTGGATTATTGACCATTCATCTATCATAGTATCCTTAAGCCTGTGCAATTGCCTGTTTGTGGATTTACATCGTGTTGAAATAATTTGCCATAATATATTAAATTCATTTACAGCCAAGCTGTTTGTGGCTTTATTCCTGCGCAGTCTTATAGAGCGATAGCTTGCTACCTATTAAAAGCGGAGTTCCACCCAAAAGTGGAACTTCCGCTTATTTGCTTCCTCCCCCCCTCTGGTGCCACATTTGGCACCTTTCTGGGGGGGAGGGGGGAATGTGTACTTGTTTTTGACAGGTCCCTGTCCCCACTTCTGGGAGACGGCGCCGTGGTGCCATCACTCGAAAGTTCGGCCCCCCTCCTCTTTCCTTCGCCACCGGACCAATTAGAAAGCTCAGCATGCTTTGCACATGCGCAGTAGGGAACTATCTGTGAAGCCTAAAGGCTTCACTGCCGGTTTCCTTTAGTGGAGATGGTAGCGACAGCACCCGACAGCTAATCCGGAGTTTGGCTGGAGTGCCGACATTGTAGGCTAATTGGACAGGTAAGTGTCCATATATTAAAAGTCAGCAGCTACAGTATTTTAAGCTGCTGACTTTTATTTTTTTTTCCCAGGCTTGAACACCTCTTTAAGTCCCCAGGTGTAAACGGCTTTTAGTCTACGGCCAAGTGTGTCAGTGGAGACTGAGCAGTTAAGAGAGTCATGGTAGAAAAGAAAACCCATTATCACCAGTGGATCCTTTGGGGGTAAGTCTTTTTTGTCATGCTTTTTCTTTTTACCTTTGTTCATATGCAATGCATTGTGTCAGGTAAGCAGTTATACATATTGATTATTTTACGCGTGATTTTGGATTCTGTTGGTAACCAGGTTTGGGTATTACCATTAGCCTTATCTTGACCAACTTATTGGTAGGTAAGGATAGGAAGTTTCACCTAGTTCTAGCTTTTTTTTTACTTACATGTTTTAACATGAAGTATAACAGATACATGAAACCACTTGAGGCACACCTCGGAAAAGTCATAAAAATGTCTATGCCACGGTTATGATTAAAAGATTTATTGTGAAATCAAAGTCAAAGGATTCCAAGAATGGAAAGGGTTCAAATATGTCTGACAGACAATCAATGTTAAACATCATACTTGATTATGAACCTCAATCTCACACAAACCTCTACAGGCATATCAAGGCAGGTGCTGGGAGTGGCCAAAAGGTGTGAGGTGTGTAGGAGCCAGATGTTGCATGGGCATCGACCCAATCGAAGGGATGACAGACTAATGGTTGAGCCTGTAAGGGTCAGTGATGTAGAGAGGCCACCAATGGACTATGCAGAGGACTCCAAACCTCAGGATGGTGCAGGTGGTGTAGTCAGGCGGTACGCCGGATATGACTCCATCAACATGGAGTGATGTGGGACCAACTCACCACAACAAGGCTTGGGATGGAATGCAGATGCAGCAGCAGAGCAGATGGAAAGCTGTCAGCAGGCTGTAGTCATGACAACACGTTTCGGGCGTGGCCCTTTATCAAATCATGTAACTTTGAATTAGGTCTTAAAGGCACGAAACATCATTTTGGCTCCTGCAGCACCAAGCACCATAACATTACCTTTTGTACAAATTACCATCTTACAACAAGGCAGACAATAATTAATAAATAATTGATAATAATAATGATAAAAGATAAAATAAAATAAACCAAACTTAGACTCAGAATTTAAGACACAAAACTCAAAAAATAGAAATTAATTGATAACAAGTTAATATAATATAAAGTATTATATAATATAAAGTATATGTGTTATCATAGATAATAATTATCCTATCGAAAAGACAAAAGCTTTTTGAACCCATTATGCACATACCATCACACAGAAGAATATTGGCAATGGCCAAGGGTAATAAAAAAAAGAGGGGGAGAGGGTAATAAAAAATAGGAAGGGGGTAAAAAAAAGGAGCAGGGGGTTAATGAAAAATAGGAAGGGGGTAAAAAAGAAAGAAAGAGGGGTAATAAAAAAATAGGAGGGGGGTAAAAAAAGAAAAGGAGAGAGGGTTATTAAAAAATAGGAAGGGGTGGTAAAAAAAAGGAGGGAATGTAATAGAAAAAGGAAGGGGGTGGTAATAAAGAAAAAAAATGGAGGGGTAATAAAAAAATAGGAAGATAATAAAAAATAGGAAGGGGATGGGGTAATAACAGAACGGAAAAGGAGGGTAATAAAAAAAAATGTAATACATTTAATAATAAAAATTAAAGGACTAAAACTCTACCGCAATCAATAATTGTTCTCATTGAATGAAAATATATAAAACAAAGATATGTATACAATTATAAAAAAGAAACTCAAATGTGCATTATATCCTAGGTCACAAGGTTTCCACTGCTATGTTCAGAATTACATGAGATATATTAATGGAAAGAAAGGGTAAAACAGGAGCTGACTGGAGAAACTGCATCCTAGGATGGTGTGTACTTCTAGTTCCTTGTTTAACCCATTATGGGACATGGTAGACAATCTATATATCCGAAAGGTCTCCCTTCTGCACAACAAAGCTAATTTTTCTTTGGCAGAAGGGGAGTCCTCTAGTATACACTCAATGGCTGTTACAGATAGTTTGCTAATGTCCCTTTTATGATGAATTTTAAAGTGCCGAGGTACACTGTGTTTATCACAATCCTTGATAATAAAATGACAATGTTTTCCTATGTGTTTTATGAGAGTACGCATGGGATGTCCTATGTAAGAGAGATTGCAAGGGCACCTAAGCATATAAACAACATACTCAGTCGAGCATGATATAAATTGCTTAATGTTGTAGGTATTGCCTTCTCCATCAGTAAAAGAAGTCTGTCCATGTCTGAGGAACTGACGGGTAAGGCAACCTCTTTTCTTGCACTGAAAATAGCCCGTCCCACTGTCAAAGTATGAGAGTATATCCATGGACCTCATATTGCACGTGCTCTTGAGTTTGCTAAGTGCTATGATGTTAACCGTGCATGCTCTCTTAAAGGTAACTTGAGGGAGATTAGGACCTAACTTGGGATCCATTTGGAGGATGTGCCAATGTTCTTTGATAATTTTATTAATAGGCTTAAAGCTGCTGTTAAACCCTGTTATTAATCTGACATTATTACTTTTGGTGTTGTCTTTATCTTTTCATACCAGAGAGGGGGCTTCCGAAAATGTATCAAAAGCTTCCTGAATTAATGTCTCTTGGTATCCATTTTGTTTGAATTTACTAGTCAGCTTAACACCCTGATGGACATAATCCTCCCTCCTAGAACAGTTCCTGTACAACCTTTGGAACTGCCCCAGGGGAAAGTTATTTTACCAGGCAGGGTGGTGGCAGCAAGAAAAATGAAGATAGGAGTTTCCATTAGTAGGTATACAGTAATTTTTCATTTTAATCACTCCTCCTTCTAGAAGTAATTCCAGATCTAAAAAGACCAAAGATAAGGGGTGGAGCACATGTGTAAATTTTAGACCTAGTTTATTACAGTTATAATGCATAACAAAGGCTGCAAAATCTTCCTGGCTACCACTTCATATAAGGAAAATGTTGTCGATGTAGCGACCATACTATACCTCGCATAGGGGTTGTGGCTCCAGATATAGTGTTCTTCCCAAAACCCATTGTAACATTTTGTAAGATGGAGCAAAACTGGCTCCCATTGCGCCATTGATTTGAAGATAGAACTTATCTTGAAACACAAAATAGTTATGTTCCAAGCAAAACTTCATGGCATCTATCAAAAACTTGGCTTGTCTGTGGTTCATGTTGGTAACTGTAAATAAAAAGTGCTGGATACAAGGAGCACACATCCACATGTAGCACCCTGATGGTTAGGCAGGCATGCCAGTAAATTTATGGTTGCCTTGGCTAATTGATAGGAGATCAGTGGATTCCGCCCTAATTCTGGAATTTCTGCATTTCTCCTTTCTGTCACTAGATGGTCGGGTATCTGGTGACATTAGATAAGACAATAGCACTACAAGGTCAGATTAGGAATATATGGGGTATCTCAGCCAATGGGCAGGGATCTTCTTGGGTACCTTGGCCCGCTGGGAGAGCCTATGTATTTGGGGGAGGTCAAGTGATAAGGGGTTCTGTGCCAATTGGATGGCTGTCTGAGTGGATGTGTGTTGTACTGCTGCTAGGCCAGAGTCTGAGGCCTATCGCAGGGACTTCTGGCTGCTAGGCTGTCTGAGGGCCTATCCAGAAGCAAGAGAGCAGCGTAGGGTTGGGATTGCGACTTGCAGTCCAACCAGAAGTGACAGTTCTGCTGTCCGGAGAACCTGTTGTGGTCAGAGGTAGAGGGGAAGCTGTCGCCACTAAGGGACCAACCACCTTGTTACCTGGAGCCACAGTAAGTAGCTAAAGCAAGTACCAGAGCAGTATTCTCACCAACCAGTGGACGGCGAAGAATTGGGAATCTTCAGCAGGTGTGAAGCCAGGAACCCAGCCAGCGGAGGTGACGTTTGCAGAGCAGCCTTGAGTTTCAAGCCAGGGACCAAGCAGGCCAGTGGGGTGACACTTGAGGAGTAGGGACCCAGCAGGGAAGTTTGGGTGACGCTTCAGGAAGATACTCAGTGACAGGGGCGTTGCTAGGTAGCAAAAAAGACCAGGGGCTTCAGCCCGAAGTCAGAGCCCAGCACCAGGGGGGGGTGATGGTGCGGCAGGCAGTGGGGTTGTATGGAGGGGGGTGTTACCTACCTGACATACACTGACCTACCTGACACACACTGACCTACCTGGCTGACATACACTGACCTACATAACATACCTGACACATACTAACCTACCTGGCTGACATACACTGACCTACATGACATACCTGAAACGTACTAACCTACCTGACATACACTGACCTACCTATCTGACATACACTGACCTACCTGACATACACTGACCTACATGACATGCACTGACCTACCTGACACACACTAGCCTACCTGGCTGACATACATTGACCTACATGACATAACTGACACGTACTGACTTACCTGACATGCACTGACCTACCTGACATACACTGACCTACCTAACATACACTGACCTACCTATCTGACATACACTGACCTACTTGACACACACTGACCTACCTATCTGACATACACTGACCTACCTATCTGACATACACTGACCTATCTGACTGACACACACTGACCTACATGACATACACTGACCTACCTGACACACACTGACCTACCTGGCTGACATACACTGACCTACATGACATGCCTGACACGCACTAATCTACCTGATACGCACTGACCTACCTGACATACACTGACCTACCTGACACACACTGACCTACCTGACACACACTGACCTACCTATCTGACACACACTGACCTACTTGATACACTGACCTACCTGACATACACTGAACTACCTACCTGACACACACTGACCTACCTATCTGACCTACCTGACACACACTGGCCTACCTATCTGACCTACCTGACACACACTGACCTACCTATCTGACATACACTGACACACACTGACCTGCCTATCTGACATACACTGACCTACCTATCTGACATTCACTGACCCACACTGACCTACCTGACATGCACTGACCTACCTGCCCTTGCCCCCTTAAAGCCTAAGTTTATTTATTTAAAATTAGCCAAGGGGCAGTCAAATCATCAATTGCAGCCACTGTGCCCCGTCAAATGCAGCCACTGTGCCCGTCAATTGCAACCACTGTGCCCCATCAATTGCAACCACTGTGCCCCGTGAAATGAAGCCACTGTGCCCGTCAAAAGAGAGAAGAGAGAGAATAGAAACAGAGAAGAAGAGAGAGAGAAGGAGAGAAGGGGAGAAAGAGAGAAAGCGAGAGAGAGAAGGAGAGCGAGAAACACAGAGAGAGAGTGACACCTTTTTTTTTTTTAAATCTTCGTTCTGTCCCACTCCCAGTCACAGCCACCATGGCCGTTATTCAGCGTGACTCTGGAGGTTGAGGGAGAAGGAGGAGTCGCCTCGCGCCGGCGTTCACTTGATCTCCTGCTTTCCTCAGGCCAGACGGCATATCACTCCGCCTGTCAGTCAGTGCAGTGGGCTGCGCCGCAATGGCCAAATCACACAGGTAAACTGCGGCTGCCGCTGCTGCTGTCTGGCCTATTTTCTCTCCCTTTCTCTTTACTGCAGGATAGGGTTGCCTTTTCTTTAAGCCAAACCTGTACACTTTAGAGGTGCATGGTAAAGAATTTTGGAAAAAAAAGCTGCATGGCAAATATTAGCACAAAACATTTTGGAATGGATTTACACCTCTATTCATACATTATTATATGTGTATGGCGACTGCACAGTATATGTTTAAATAAGATTGGAGTGTATTAATACTTTATCCTTTGCGGTTTCCACCATCATTCACAATTCTTTTTTCACATTTAAATTAATATACACTATAGCATTGTAAAGACCTGGGACACCTTTGGGTGCACTAAGGAGAGCAATAATGCAGGACGCTTTATTGGTGAGTGTTACCCCCCATAATACAGGGGTCATTGTTACCCCTCTATAATTTAGGGGCCCCTCATAGAGGACCTGCATTAGATCAGAGTCCCCTTATATCAGTGCTCCTCTTAGAGACCCAAAAAAATTAAAATGGAAAAAATGCAGCACAACCTCCCCCTATAATTATATTCATATATGAAAAATAGTTGTAAATGATGGTGGAAACCCCCAAGGATAATCCAAGTACTAATACACTCCAATCTTATTTAAACATATACTGTACAATCTCCACACACATATAATAGTGTATGAATAGAGGTGTAAACCTCCAATTCATTCCAAAATGTGCTAATATCCAATTTACTTTTTCGGATATTAGCAAAACACATTTTGCAATGAATTTACACCTCTATTCATACACTATTATATGTGTGTGGCGATTGCACAGTATATGTTTAAATAAGATTGGAGTGTATTAATACTTGGATTACCCTTGGGGGTTTCCACCATCATTCACAATTATTTGTTCACATTTAAATTAATATAATTATAGGGGGAGGTTGCACTGCATTTTAATTTATTTTTGAATAGTTTTTTCAAAAATAAATTTTTAGTTTTAGTTTTATTTTAGGTGTTTTTTTTTGTTTTTTTTTTTAGATCAGAGTCCCCTATATCTGATCCTCTTTAGAGACAAACCGTCAGTCTCCAAGGGGGGTGCTGATATAAGGGGACTGTAATATAATGGGTTTCTCTAAGCAGAGAGAGAAGGAGGTAATATAAGGACAAACTGATCTAATGTGGGTGCTGATATAAGGAGAGTTTCCCTTATTTAGTAGAGGTCTCTAGGGAGGGGGGGTGGGGGTGCTGATCTAATGGCGGGTGCTGACTGCTGATCTAATGGGTCACCAGCAGTCAGCACCCCCTCTACATTAGCTCAGAGTCCCCTTATATCAGCACCCCCCTTAGATACCTCTAATAGATCAGTGACCCCTCCTCTCCATCAGTGTCCCCTGCCCCTAAAGACCCCCATTAGACTGCCTTACAGAGAGCCGTTTTTACTGTAACGCCCTGTAAAAAAGATATTGGAGCTAAAATGAGTCAGGAAGTGTGGGAGCGGGAGTTTGGGCGTGGAGCGAAGCTGCTCTTCTGTAGTGCCATTTTCCTTCCTTCCATTGTGTGAGGGGGCTTGGGGAGAAGTCATAGTAGAGGCAGATGCTGCATCGCTGTGCCCACTGTGTCAGCAAGACACATTTGAACTGGTACACTCACTCACAGGGTTGCTGTTAGGAATCATGGGGCCTCCACCCCCTGAGGGGGGTAAAGAGGTATGGTGAGGGAGGTGAGAAAGGGGAGGTGAGAGAGGAGAAGAAGGCAGGCGAGAGAGGGGGTGCTGACACAGAGGGGGGTGGTGCTGACAGAGAGGGGTGCTGACAGAGGGGGGCACTGACAGAGAGGGGGAGGGCTGACAGAGAGGGGGTGGGCTGACAGAGAGGGGGTGGGCTGACAGAGGGGTGCTGACAGAGGGGAGTGCTGACAGAGAGAGTGTGGGCTGACAGAGAGGGGGTGCTGACAGAGGGGGGGTGCTGAAAGAGAGGGGGGTGTTGACAGAGAGGGGGGGTGCTGACAGAGGGGGGTGCTGACAGGGGGTGGGCTGACAGAGAGGGGGTGCTGACACAGAGGGTATGGGCTGACGGGGGGGTGGGCTGACAGAGAGGGGGGCACTGAAAGAGAGGGGGGTGTTGACAGAGAGGGGGGGTGCTGACAGAGGGGGGTGCTGACAGGGGGGTGGGCTGACAGAGAGGGGGTGCTGACAGGGGGGTGGGCTGACAGAGAGGGGGGTGCTGACTGGGGGGGTGGGCTGACAGAGAGGGGGGTGCTGACAGAGAGGGTATGGGCTGACAGAGAGGAAGGGTGCTGACAGAGAGTGGGGTGCTGACAGGGGGGTGGGCTGACAGAAAGGGGGGTGCTGACTGGGGGGGTGGGCTGACAGAGAGGGGGGTGCTGACAGAGAGGGTATGGGCTGACAGAGAGGGGGGTGCTGACAGAGAGGGTATGGGCTGATAGAGAGGGGGTGGGCTGACAGAGAGGGGGTGGGCTGACAGAGAGGAGGGTGCTGACAGAGGGGGTGCTGACAGAGAGGGGGGTGGGCTGAAAGAGAGGGGGGTGCTGACAGGGGGTGGGCTGACAGAGAGGGGGGTGCTGACTGGGGGGTGGGCTGACAGAGAGGGGGGTGCTGACAGAGAGGGTATGGGCTGACAGAGAGGGAGGGTGCTGACAGAGAGGGGGGTGCTGAGAGGGGGGTGGGCTGACAGAGAGGGGGGTGCTGACTGGGGGGGTGGGCTGACAGAGAGGGGGGTGCTGACAGAGAGGGTATGGGCTGACAGAGAGGGGGTGCTGACAGAGAGGGTATGGGCTGATAGAGAGGGGGTGGGCTGACAGAGAGGGGGGTGGGTTGACAGAGAGGGGGGTGCTGACAGAGGGGGTGCTGACAGAGAGGGGGTGGGCTGAAAGAGAGGGGGGTGCTGACAGGGGGTTGGGCTGACAGAGAGGGGGCTGCTGACTGGGGGGTGTGCTGACAGAGAGGGGGGTGCTGACTGGGGGGGTGGGCTGACAGAGAGGGGGGTGCTGACAGAGAGGGTATGGGCTGACAGAGAGGGGGTGCTGACAGAGAGGGTATGGGCTGATAGAGAGGGGGTGGGCTGACAGAGAGGGGGGTTGGGTTGACAGAGATGGGGGTGCTGACAGAGGGGGTGCTGACAGAGAGGGGTGGGCTGAAAGAGAGGGGGGTGCTGACAGGGGGTTGGGCTGACAGAGAGGGGGCTGCTGACTGGGGGGTGTGCTGACAGAGGGGGGGTGCTGACAGGGGGGTGGGCTGACAGAGGGGGTGGGCTGACAGAGAGGGGGGTTTTGACAGGGGGGTGGGCTGACAGAGAGGGGGGTGCTGACTGGGGGTTGGGCTGACAGAGAGGGGGTGCTGACAGAGAGGGTATGGGCTGACAGAGAGGGTATGGGCTGACAGAGAGGGGGTGGGCTGACAGAGAGGGGGGTGGGCTGACAGGGGGGGTGGGCTGACAGAGGGGGGGTGCTGACAGAGAGGGGGGGCTGACAGAGAGGGGGGGCTGACAGAGAGGGGGTGCTGGCAGGGGGGTGGGCTGACACAGAGGGGTGGGCTGACAGAGAGGGGGGTGCTGACAGAAAGGGGCAGGCTTACAGAGAGGGGCACGCTGACAGGCTGGTGGAAGGCAGATAACAGACCTCAGTCAAGAGGAGACACATCGCGCACCAGGCAGGGAGGCGGGACTCCGGGCGGCCGAGATCACCCACAGTCCAGCCCAGCCCCGCCTCCACATGTGACCAGTCACCACCTCCACCGGGCCAATCACAGACCCTTATGTCCGCCTCCTGCACAGCCAATCACAGAGCGCCCGCTGCCCATGCCTCGTATGTGATAGTGAGTGTAACACAGATGTCAGTGGGCACGGGAATCGGGATGCGCCGCTCTCGATCTTGCGGCCGGGGCCACTGGTCACAGGACAACTGAGGATCATGTCTGTATGCAGCCGCGCTGCATAACTAAGCAGGGAGAAGAGGTGAGCGCTGCGGGGGGTGAGGGAGGTGGCGGTCCGATGGCTCAGTGCCTGTACATGCCCGCCCGTCTCTCCTCCACACCCGCTGAGACTCGGGGCTATGTGCTCCACATTCGGGGCTCCAGCCTCGATGGCCACTCCCTGGCGATGCCTCTGCTCAGTGAGAAGGTTGGAAGAGCTCGGGAGATCCAGTGGCAGTGGATCAGCAAGTCTAGTGAGAGAGACTGGGAGCTCAGTGGAGTTAAGATCTACAAGAGGTGATTGTAGAGGAAGTACAGAACTTTGTTACAACTTGTGTGTTAGAAACTGTTATAAGACTGTGCTATAGGAGACAGCGATCCTACACATGCAGATGTGGTGTCTTGCTGGATGCCTTTCCCTACATGGCTGTCTACCTATAGATGTCTCGGAGTCTGCTAATTGACATTGCAACTACTAAAGGGTGTCCTGACCCTAAACCCTCTCTCCCACAGTTCTGTTCAAGAGAAAATAAATCTCTTCGCATTCAAGAAGTGTCTGGCACCCATGAATCTACCTTGCACTACACCCACCATGCCTTGTAACCCACTCTATATAGAAGGATGTCAGCTGTCCCTAACTCTGGACAAAACTATTATGCCCCGTACACACTAGCGGAATTTCTGATGGGAAATGTTCGATGTGAGCTTGTTGTCGGAACCGTGTGTATGCTCCAGCAAACATTTACGGTAGGAATTTCCTCACACAAATGTTTGAGAGCAGGTTCTTTTCCGACAACAAAGGTAAATCCGATCATGTGTACACAAGTCCGACGCACAAAAGTCCACGCATGCTCAGAATCAAATATGAGATGGAAACGCTCGGTCTTGTAAAACTACCGTCTTAATGGAGATAGCACATTTGTCATGCAGCAAATTTTTAAATCTTTCAATGCAGCGCATTCTCTTCTTTATAATGCTAGAATAATAAAGTTGCTCTGCTGATATTCACACAGAGTTCTGACAAACGGATTGTTTTATTATTTCTTGTGATCTCATGAATAATCTTTGGTTTTGTTTTGTTTTTTTTAATCAAGATCTCCAGAATAATCTTTTTTTATTTTTTATAGTGATCTCCTTTTTTTTGTTTTTTTTAATTTCTCCAGATCTCCAGAATAAAAGTTTTTTTTTTTTTCTAGTGATCTCCATGATATTTTTTGTCGTTGTTTTGTGCCAAGTTACCACAACACCATTATTATCTTGTATTTTTGAACCTCAAAGAGGTTGCTGTTGGTGTCCCTTGGTAATTTGACATTGTATTTTTGAAATGTACCTGCCTACTCACAAACAAACTGTCCTGTTTGACGTAAAACACATAGACAAGTATTTGTCAAAACAAAAATTAAACATTTATTAAAGTGGAGTTCCACCCAAAAGTGGAATTTCCACTCATTAGATTCCTCCCCCCTCCGGTGACAGAGTTGGCACCTTTCAGGGGGGAGGGGGGTACAGATACCTGTATATTACAGGTATCTGTACCCACTTCCGGCATAGATACCCGCAGAATCTGCGGGTATTTACGCCACTTCCTGCTCCCTCCCCGCTGCCTGCTGGGAAACACAGGGGTCCCAGAGGCAGCAGGGACCATCCGGATTGCGCTGCGCAACTCGCGCATGCGCAGTAGGAAACCAGGAAGTGAAGCCGCACGGCTTCACTTCCTGATTCTCTTACCGAAGATGGAGGCGGCAGCACCCGAGGACCGAGAGACGCTTCGGCCTCGGGTGCCGACATCGCGGGCGCCCTGGACAGGTAAGTGTCCATGTTTTAAAAGTCAGCAGCTGCAGTATTTGTAGCTGCTGACTTTTAAAAAAAAAATTTTCGGTGGCGCTCCGCTTTAAGAGTCCTAACAAAATAAAGAGTAAGGCAAAGCTGGAGAAACAGTTGGAATTGTTGAAGCCTTTGTATCCCAGGGCAGACATCAATTATTTGACTGTCAAAATTGGTAACCTGAGGAGTCCATTTAATAGGGAACACAATATGGTCCAGGACTCCGAGAGATTGGGAGCAGCAGCAGATGACATATATGTCTCGAGGCTGTGGTCTTACAACAGCCTGTGTCTTTTGGCAGACCACACCAAACCCAGGGCATCACTCTTAACACTTCCTTTCACGCTTCCTTCCAGCCTGCTGTTGTGGGTTGGGTGGCTGTGTTGTTGGAGGTGTTGCTGGATGTGGTGGTGTTGCTGGAGGTGGTAAAGGAGTAATATGGTCCAACTCACACGCGTGGCTTTTAGTTGTGAGTTGGCGTTGTGAGTTGGCCCATCATCCCCTTGTTTAGGGCCTGAAATATTACCTCCTCACAGATGAAACGTTTGCTCTCCTCCATTTGTTCCAGTTTACTGGCTGTCAGACAGTTATATGACTCTGGGCCACCAGGGGTTGTTGTGAGGACCGCAGTAGCCTGCCGAATCAAAACAGTCGCTGACTACTCCAGGTTCTTCATCTTCCTGGTCCTTTTTGTTGGAAGGCGGAGGGGAGGAACCTGGGATTCGGTCAGGCTGCTTCCCACGGCCACCTCCTGGCTGCCACTTTCCATGGCCTCCTCCTGGCTGAGACTTTCCTGTGTATGAAAATGGGACATAGTTTTAGTTTTTTGGTCATCAATCACACACAATTTTTAGCTCATGTCTGTTGCAAATTGAACGTTAAGAAATAGAAAAGACTATCATTCTGACCCCAGCATTTTTCATTCTTGTCCCAATCATTTTTGGCTACTATTGTCTATTGATATGTTAAATCAGAAATTAGTGATCAATCATAGCATCTAGTTAACATCATTCAATTTTGGAGAAGAAATATGTTGAACAATGTATACCTGGCTCAAGCTTGGCTCCTCCACATCTTCTTCCTGGGTGAAAGGCCCAGGCTGGACTTCTGAAGCCTCATCTGATGTGGAAGGAAGTGTATAAGAAAGTGTAGATAGTGATGGCCTGGGTTCACTCTGGTCTGACAAAAACCGCAGTCTGTCGTAGTACCACAGCCTGGGGACATATACATCATCTGCTGCTGCTCCTGATCTCATGGAATCCTGGACCTTTTTGTGCTCCCTATTATATGTGCTCCTCAGGCCACCAATTTTGGCCTTCAAATAGGGGATGTCTGTCATGGGAGTAACCGGCTTCACTAATTCCAACAGTTGCTCAAGCGCTGCCTTCCTCTTTAGCTTGTTGGAGTAATCTCGGTGTAATCTCGGTGTTTGACTTGCCAGAGACATGGCAGCTCCCTGTACATGTCTATAAAGTTTGGCAGGAAGTCTGGGTCTGTAAATGTATCCATTTTATCTGCAAGACACAACACAAGACAAACCCTAATGTCAGGGTAAACTCTCCTAATCTTGTCCTAATATAGGCCTCAATCTAGAAAAGCAGTATAGGCCACTAACCCAAGTTAAAATTGTACCTTCGTTTGTACGATCGGCGCTTAAGCTACTCTGTCCTCTGCTCACAGATCATACATACGACGCATGCGTGTTATGCTATATATACACTGCGCATGCGTGAAAGTCCGCCCCTGACCTTCTTTCTACTGTATTCCCACCCCTTCTTTTTTGGTGCAGTGGGAAAGCACATGGCGGAGACAGAGCAGGTGCATGCAGAGAGCAGCAATAAGGAGGATGACAAAAGCCCGGAGCAAGGAAGTTAATGATCCAGGATGAGGAATTAGGCCTCAAATATGTCCTTTGTGGAGATGGTGGAGATGGTGGACATCCTGAAGAGGACAGACTATGAAGGGAAGTATGGACCATACAGAAACCCAAATATGAGAAAGGCCAAGATCATGACTAAAGTTGTGAGAAGTCTGCACGGGAATTTTGGGGTACGACGATCCAAGAAGCAATTGAGGAAATACTGGTCAGACCTGAAATTGAAGGAGCATGATCAGTACAGAAGGATCAGGAAACTGCTTCTAAAAAGTCAGCTATTGATGTGTGTTTACGTAACTGGGTGACCCTGCCCCCCTCTGACAACATGGAAAGCCAGAGGGAAGTCCCTGTGAAGTTCCCGTGCGTCAGTGGAGGGCGGGATCACCAGGGGGCCCTGCCCTCCATTATATAAGAAGTGTCAGAAGAACCGAAGCATCACACGGCAGAAGACTCCCTCTGAGGATAAGAAGCCAGAGGAAGATGCAGGACGAGAAGAGCGGAGGAAGAAGAAGATGGAGAAGAAGAAGATGGAGAAGAAAAAGATGGAGGAAGAAGAAGAACATTGAAGGAAAACCAGAAGAAAGAAGATGAAAGAAGAAGAAATTAATTAAGGACTTGTCAAAACCGTCTCTTGTGTTTTTTAACCTTTTTGACACTTTTTTTGTGAAATGGTAGGGGTACAAATGTACCCCATTACCAATTCAGACAGGGGGGGCCAGGATCTGGGGGTCCCCTTGTTAAAGGGGGCTTCCAGGTTCCGATAAGCCCCCCGCCCGCAGACCCCCCAACCACCGGCAAGGGTTGTGGGGATGAGGCCCTTCTCCCCATCAACATGGGGACAAGGTGCTTTGGGGGCTACCCCAAAGCACCCTCACAATGTTGAGGGCATGTGGCCTGGTACGGTTCAGGAGGGGGGGTTCTCTCTCGTCCCTCCCTCTTTTCCTGTGGCCTGCCAGGTTTCGTGCTCAGGAAAGGGTCTGGTATGGATTTTTAGGGGGACCCCCATGCCATTTTTTCTTTAAATTTTGGTGCGGGGTTCTCCTTAAAATCCATACCAGACCTGTAGGGTCTGGTATGGATTTTGAGGGAGACCTCCATGCTATTTTTTTTTAATTTTGGCGTGGGGTTCCCCTTTATATCCATACCAGACCTGAAGGGCCTGGTATGGAATTTAGAGGGACCCCCACGCATTTTTCACTTTAAGCATTATTAAAATCACTGCTCCCGAAAAAACTTCAGTTTTAAAACTTCTTTTTGCATTGATACATGGCCCCTGGGGCAGGACCCAGGTCCCCAGACTCTTTTTATGACAATAACTTGCATATAAGCCTTTAAAATTAGCACTTTTGATTATCTGTAATACTCTGTCTGGGCGATGACTCCACCATCCAACATCCGACCATTTTTCCCCACGCCCACACACAAAAATTTGTACATTGCCGACATCACCGCCAACAACACTATACTACTATACCCCTTATAATCATATTAGTATGACCCCGAGTTGGGGGGTGGGACGATGTGGACATGTTTCCCAACTATTGCCCCACTGCAGTTGGGGAAGTCCCACTGCTGGGCAAACTTGGAAGCCACAGTCTGCCATTCCTGTGGGTTTGAAGGAAACTGTGGAGTCAAGCAAGAAAAAAAAATAGTACTTTTGCATATAACATTGCAAGCAGATTAGACACAAACATTCTTGGCCAACATAAGTATAAATTTATTTTAAGGAGTATTTAAAGACAAAAGTATAAGGTCCATTTATCAGATCCCCCCCCCTCTCTGATGGCCCAGTGTAAAAATTTGTGGGTGGGGGGGAGATGTTTAGGACAGGTAACCCTCTCCTCTTCATTGAGAGCTGAATGCATAAATAATGTGTGTTACTTTGGCCAGCCCCTCCTTACTTACACTATTGGCAGGCCACTGGACAGGTAAGAAGTTTCATAATCCAAAAATATAAATGCACACTGTCCAAATTGAAGCACATTTTTACATTCTACAATTACCTATCAAGATAATAGGAGAACAAAACTTTAAACAGTACCATTTAAAAGTATTCAGGCAGGCCCTTGCACTACATGCTTTAGTGAATTCATCCATAAATATGACCACAAAAGAGGTAGGTATAGTGTATATGGGTTTGGCAGAGGCAGGGTTCAGTCAGCAGATAGAGTATTGGTATCGGTTGATTTAGCGGTTGGGGGGGAGGGTTCCAAATGAGTTTGGGCCCACAAAAAAAGCCTCTTGCACTCTGCCTGAATTTAAGGACAACAATAACATTTATACACATTTTAGGGGGTGTTTAGGGTAAGCTCTATAAAGGAGCTGACAAAATACATTGTTAAGTCTAGGCTAAGTGTGTATGGGCCCAGGGCATGCTGGGGAGGTTACTGAAGGCAAATAATCATGCAGGACAAAAAATGAGCATTAAAAGCATCCAACATGCATGAGGACAAAGAGGACAGGGTCCGTCATCTGGAGATAATTCCTGAAATCATCAGGAATCTCCTGGATCTCCCACAGCAAAGGCATGTGCGAGAATTGCCTGTTCATGGACTGGACTTGGGTCAAAGCAAGAACTTCAACACCAAGCCCAAGCACAGCACGAACTCTATGATGAGAATGTAACTGCAACATGGCTTGAAAACGGTCGACTGGTCAGAACGAACTGAGAAAACGCACTGAAAATCAGAAAGAATCTGAGAAGAATGATCTGAAAATCAGAAATGAGCAGACAAGAACACACTGAAAAACAGAAGCGAACTATTAAATAGAACGCACTGAAAGACAGGAACAAACTGACAACACGCACAAACTGAAAAGCAGAAACGAACTGAAAAGCACAAGGCTGAAAAGCGCGAATCGTTTCTCACCAAACTTCTACTAACATGAGATAAACACTAGATCAGCAGAAGGAGTCCAAAGGGTGGCACACTGGCTATTGAACTTCCTTTTTATAGTCCCGTCGTACGTGCTGTACGTCACCGCGTTCTCAACGTTTGAAATTTCCAACAACATTTGTGTGACCGTGTGTATGCAAGACAAGTTTGAGCCAACATCCTTCGGAAAAAATCCACGGTTTTGTTGTCGGAATGTCCGATCCTGTGTACGCGGCTTTAGGCCTAAAGAGGCCCAGGACCTTGCTACACAAAGAAGCCCACTTGTAGTCATACTTCCATCTGTAGTGTTTCAAAATATCAATGACATGGCCAGAGTCCTTGATAAAAGAAGATAGTGGTGTGGCAATGGGTTGTAAGGAAAAGTCCACATAGACAGAAATATTTTTTTTTACGTATCCAAAAAGAGAATGAGTATGTACCCAATTTGAAGTGGCAATTAAGGAGCTGTGCAAATGTCTGGAAGGAAAAGACCAGCTAGGCTTCTGCTAATATAGACTGGCTCAAGTGATACAGATCAGTTTATCTCAGAGATCCAAGCTGAAATAAGTTCTGAAAAACAGCATGAAAGCTGATGCAACATGGAAGCCTAATGTCATCCTATTAGAAGTAGTAGAATGGGAGCAGGAACTGACAGAAGCTAGAGTAGCAGCCACTGTCACTGTTGAAGAGTGTGCCATCAGAGATTTGACAATTGCTCCCATTCAACTAGAAGTATTTCTTGTTATACACAAACTGGGTGAGGTCCCTAATATTAATTGCTCAGCATATAATAATGCTAGAACCCAGAAAATATGATAAACATTTATAGGGCGTACACACGGTCGGACTTTGTTCGGACATTCCGACAACAAAATCCTAGGATTTTTTCCGACGGATGTTGGCTCAAACTTGTTTTGTCTACACACGGTCGCACAAAGTTGTCGGAATTTCCGATCGCCAACCACGTGGTCACGTACACCACGTACGACGAGACTAGAAAAGGCCGGTTCAGAACCAAGCGCGGCACCCTTTGGCTCCTTTTGCTAATCTCGTGTTAGTAAAAGTTTGGTGACAGACGATTCGCGCTTTTTTAGACTCGTGGTTTCCAGATCGTTTTCTGCTGTTCAGTTTGTGCTTGTGGGTTTGTATCTGCTCTTCAGTGCGTGCAGTCAGTTCGTATTGGAGTTTTCTGTGCGATCTTGTCCGCTTGTTGCTGTTTTTCAGGTCGCTCTTCACAGGCCTTGCTGTTCTTCAGTGCGTTCTGTTACTTCGTTCTGAGCAGCCGACCGTTTTCTAGCCATGTTGCGTATGCGTACTCCTCGTAGAGTTCGTGCTGTGCGGGGGCTTGGTGTTGGGGTCCTGACCTTGACACAAGTCCAGTCCATGAACAGGGTGGGGAGGAGTTCATGGACCAAGAATTGGTTGCTTCAGCGTGACCAGTTCTCTCATATGCCTTTGCTCCGTGAGATCCATGAGAATAATCCTGATGATTTCAGGAACTTTCTCAGGATGACGGACCCCGTGTTTCACCGTCTGTTGGCTTCGCTGACCCCTTATATTAGCAGGAAGGATACCTGCATGAGGCAAGCATCACTGAGCAGAGGTTGGTCGCTACTAGGGATGAGCTTCGTGTTCGAGTCGAACCCATGTTCGACTCGAACATCGGCTGTTCGACCGTCCGTCGAATTGCGAACGATATGGGCCGTTCGCGCCAAATTCGTGTGGCGCGTCACGGCCCATAATTCACTGCGGCATCGCAGTGCATTGCTGGCTGATGATTGGCCAAGCATGCACTATGACCCGCATGCTTGGCCAATCACAGCGCCGTCAGTAGAGAGAGCTGTAATTGGCCAAAGCCAGGGTGGCTTTGGCCAATTATGGCTCAGGGGATTTAGTACACACCCCACACTATATAAGGCCGCCTGCACGGCGGCCCTGTGTAGTGTGTGTTCCGGTGTGCTGAGCGATAGAGAGAGAGAGAGACAGTGTCATTTGATTTGAGTTAGATAGATTAGGCAGAACAGTCAGTCAGTTAGCTGCACTTACAGTGTATTGTGTATATATATGCATCCCAGGTGTTGCATATATATATATACACTGTATTCAGTTTAGCTAGATCCGTTCCTGTTATCTTCTATCTAGACTATTTACATTCAGTGCAGTGTGTCCTGCTCACAGTGTTCAGCTAGATCCGTTCCTGCTATTTACATTCAGTACAGTGCTTCCTGCTCAAAGTGTTCAGCTAGATCCGTTCCTGCTATTTACATTCAGTGCAGTGCGTGCTGCTCACAGTGTTCAGCTAGATCCGTTCCTGCTATTTACATTCAGTGCAGTGCGTCCTGCTCACAGTGTTCAGCTAGATCCGTTCCTGCTATTTACATTCAGTGCAGTGCGTCCTGCTCACAGTGTTCAGCTAGATCCGTTCCTGGTATTTACATTTAGTGCAGTGCGTCCTGCTCACAGTGTTCAGCTAGATCCGTTCCTGCTATTTACATTCAGTGCAGTGCGTCCTGCTCACAGTGTTCAGCTAGATCCGTTCCTGCTATTTACATTCAGTGCAGTGCGTGCTGCTCACAGTGTTCAGCTAGATCCGTTCCTGCTATTTACATTCAGTGCAGTGCGTCCTGCTCACAGTGTTCAGCTAGATCCGTTCCTGCTATTTACATTCAGTGCAGTGCGTCCTGCTCACAGTGTTTAGCTACATCCGTTCCTGCTGTTTACATTCAGTGCAGTGCGTCCTGCTCACAGTGTTCAGCTAGATCCGTTCCTGCTATTTACATTCAGTGCAGTGCGTCCTGCTCACAGTGTTCAGCTAGATCCGTTCCTGCTATTTACATTCAGTGCAGTGCGTCCTGCTCACAGTGTTCAGCTAGATCCGTTCCTGCTATATACATTTAGTGCAGTACGTCCTGCTCACAGTGTTCAGCTAGATCCGTTCCTGTTATCTTCCTACTGACAGGCAGGCTTGTCTGGTTACAGTATATAAAGCTACCTGAAGAAAATTACAGGTGTTCTTTTTGATCCTATTAGTACCACGGTCAGGCAGCTAGACTATTTACATTTAGTACAGTGTGTCCTGCTCACAGTGTTCAGCTAGATCCGTTCCTGTTATTTACATTCAGTGCAGTGCGTCCTGCTCACAGTGTTCAGCTAGATCCGTTCCTGCTATTTACATTCAGTGCAGTGCGTCCTGCTCACAGTGTTTAGCTACATCCGTTCCTGCTATTTACATTCAGTGCAGTGCGTCCTGCTCACAGTGTTCAGCTAGATCCGTTCCTGCTATATACATTTAGTGCAGTACGTCCTGCTCACAGTGTTCAGCTAGATCCGTTCCTGTTATCTTCCTACTGACAGGCAGGCTTGTCTGGTTACAGTATATAAAGCTACCTGAAGAAAATTACAGGTGTTCTTTTTGATCCTATTAGTACCACGGTCAGGCAGCTAGACTATTTACATTTAGTACAGTGTGTCCTGCTCACAGTGTTCAGCTAGATCCGTTCCTGTTATTTACATTCAGTGCAGTGCGTCCTGCTCACAGTGTTCAGCTAGATCCGTTCCTGCTATTTACATTCAGTGCAGTGCGTCCTGCTCACAGTGTTTAGCTACATCCGTTCCTGCTGTTTACATTCAGTGCAGTGCGTCCTGCTCACAGTGTTCAGCTAGATCCGTTCCTGGTATTTACATTTAGTGCAGTGCGTCCTGCTCACAGTGTTCAGCTAGATCCGTTCCTGCTATATACATTTAGTGCAGTACGTCCTGCTCACAGTGTTCAGCTAGATCCGTTCCTGTTATCTTCCTACTGACAGGCAGGCTTGTCTGGTTACAGTATATAAAGCTACCTGAAGAAAATTACAGGTGTTCTTTTTGATCCTATTAGTACCACGGTCAGGCAGCTAGACTATTTACATTTAGTACAGTGTGTCCTGCTCACAGTGTTCAGCTAGATCCGTTCCTGTTATTTACATTCAGTGCAGTGCGTCCTGCTCACAGTGTTCAGCTAGATCCGTTCCTGCTATTTACATTCAGTGCAGTGCGTCCTGCTCACAGTGTTTAGCTACATCCGTTCCTGCTGTTTACATTCAGTGCAGTGCGTCCTGCTCACAGTGTTCAGCTAGATCCGTTCCTGGTATTTACATTTAGTGCAGTGCGTCCTGCTCACAGTGTTCAGCTAGATCCGTTCCTGCTATATACATTTAGTGCAGTACGTCCTGCTCACAGTGTTCAGCTAGATCCGTTCCTGTTATCTTCCTACTGACAGGCAGGCTTGTCTGGTTACAGTATATAAAGCTACCTGAAGAAAATTACAGGTGTTCTATCCCAGCTTAGTGCAGCTACAGGCCATTAGTATGTCTGGAAGGCCAAGAAGGAGAGGCAGACAGTCACAAGCCAATAAGAGAGGGCAAGCAGGCTCTGTGTCTAGTGCTGGTCGTGGAGACGGTGCATCCTCATCAGCACGTGGCCATGGGACACGCTTGGCCTTTTTTTCGGCAGCTGGCCGTGTTGAGCCGCAACATGCGGAAGACTTGGTCGAGTGGATGACCAAGCCGTCCTCATCCTCCTCATCCTCTCTCACCCATGCCCAGGGTGCTTTGTCTGGCAAAGCAGCGGCCTCTTCCCTCAGCTCAATGTCATCAGTGACTCCTTCCCTAGCCCCACCATGTCCTCCTGAGGATTCCCTCGAACTGTTTGACCACAGTGTTGGGTACATGCTCCAGGAGGATGCCCAGCGTTTGGAAGGCTCTGATGATGATACTGAGCTCAATGAAGGCAGTAACATGAGCACGGACAGAGGGGGTGCCCAAGAAGGACAGCAATCTGGCAGTCATGCTCCCCCTGCTGCAGCATACTTCCAGGTTTGCTCCAGTGATGAGGAGGGAGGGGATGATGAGGTCACTGACTCAACGTGGGTGCCTGATAGGAGAGAGGAGGAGGAGGAGGAGGAGGAGGAGGTGGCACATCACCAACTAGGCAGGATGCCCTCCAGGGGCCAGCCTAAGGGCAGCACATTGACTGCATCACACCCCAAAGCTCCACATGTGCAGGGCGCTGCAGTCTCTGCGCGTTATTCAAAAAGTTCTTTGGTGTGGGCCTTTTTTGAGACGAGTGCATCAGATCGCACCGCTGCTATTTGCAATATATGTCTCAAGCGTATCTCGCGTGGCCAAAACATCTCCCGCTTGGGTACCACATGCTTGACCAGACATATGTTGACCTGCCATGCAGTTCGTTGGCAAGCGTATCTAAAAGACCCACACCAAAGAACAAAGACGATCTCTCCTTGCTCCTCATCAGCTGAGATTTCCAACCCCACTAGACCTTCAGTCCTCTCTGCGACCTGCAGTGAGAGGAATGAAGGTGTAGAATTAGGTGTGTCACAGCCAAGTACTTATGGGCAATCTGCTTTTGGTACACCGACGTCAGATTGTACCAGGCAAATTTCCCTGCCCCAGCTGCTGCACCGCCGAAAGAAGTTTGCTCCCAGCCATCCACATGCCCAGCGGTTGAATGCTAGCTTGGCAAAATTGCTAGCACTTCAACTGCTGCCTTTTCAGTTGGTAGACTCTGCCCCCTTCCGTGAGTTTGTGGAATGTGCGGTTCCTCAGTGGCAGGTACCCAAACGCCACTTTTTCTCACGGAAGGCGATTCCGGCTCTCTACCGGCATGTGGAAGGCAATGTCCATGCCTCGCTGGACAGGGCGGTCAGCGGTAAGGTGCATATTACCGCTGACTCATGGTCCAGCAGGCATGGACAGGGACGTTACTTAAGTTTCGCATTGGGTGACTCTGCTGGCAGCTGGGAAGGATGCAGGACAAGGTGCAGTAGTGTTGGAGGTTGTTCCGCCACCACGCCTCCAAAATGCTGATTGTGACACACCTCTCTCCTCCACCCCCTCCTCTTCTTCTTCCTCCATGGCCTCTTCCTCGGAACCAGCGGTGCTCCGTAGGCGTTCAAGGGGCTACGCAAGTACGCAGGCCAAAAGATGCCATGCGGTGCTTGAGCTGGTGTGCTTGGGGGACAGGAGCCACACTGGGGCAGAGGTTCTGTCAGCTCTGCAGGGGCAGGTTCAGAGGTGGTTGACGCCACGCCAACTTAAGGCAGGAATGGTGGTTTGCGACAATGGCACCAACCTCCTCTCTGCCCTCCGACAGGGACAACTGACCCATGTGCCCTGTTTGGCTCACGTCCTTAACTTGGTGGTGCAGCGGTTCTTGGGCAGGTACCCGGGCTTACAGGATGTCCTGAGGCAGGCCAGGAAAGTCTGTGTGCATTTCCGCCGGTCATATAATGCCAGTGCTCGGCTGACGGACCTCCAAAAGGAGTTTAACCTGCCCAAGAACCGCCTAATCTGTGACATGCCCACCAGGTGGAACTCGACGTTGGCCATGCTGCAGCGGCTGCACACGCAGCAGAGGGCCATCAATGAGTACCTGTGCGACTATGGCACCAGGACAGGGTCAGGGGACCTTGGTTTTTTTTCCCCACGCCAGTGGGCCATGATCAGGGATGCATGCACTGTCCTGTCACCATTCGAGGAGGCCACGAGGATGGTGAGCACTGACAGTGCATGCATCAGTGACACTGTCCCCCTTGTCCACCTGTTGGAGCACACGCTGCGTGGGATAATGGACAGGGCACTTGAGGCAGAACAGAGGCAGGAAGAGGAGGACTTCCTTAGCTCTCAAGGCCCCCTTTATCCAGACAGTGTTCCTGCGTGCCCGCCGATCACACAGGAAGAGGACGAGGAGGAGGAGGAGGAGGAGGAGGAAGATTGTGTCAGTATGGAGGTGGAGCCTGGCACTCAGCATCAGCAGTCTTTAAGGGATCAGTCCCAAGGAACACATGGACTTGTACGTGGCTGGGAGGAGGTGGCTGCGGACGTTGTTGTCCTTAGTGACCCAGAGGACTCCGGACCGAATGCCTCAGCAAACCTACGCTGCATGGCCTCCCTGATCCTGCAAAGCCTGCGTAAGGATCCTCGTATTCGTGGTATCAAGGAGAAGGACCAATACTGGCTGGCAACCCTCCTTGATCCACGTTACAAGGGTAAGGTTGCGGACCTTATCTTGCCATCGCAGAGGGAGCAGAGGATGAAACATCTTCGGGAGGCCTTGCAGAAAGGTCTGTGCAACGCGTTCCCAGAGACTGGGAGGTTACAAACTCCTGTTTCTGGACAACGTGTTGCTGAGGCTTCGGTCAGTCAAAGAAGGAGCGGTGGAGAAGGTGGCCGTCTGACCGATGCGTTCAGACAATTTTTTGGTCCGCAGCCCCAAGGTATGATCGGTTCCAGCAACCATCGCCAGCGTCTGTTTTACATGGTGCAGGAATACCTAGGGGCAAGATCAGACTTGGACACCTTTCCCACCGAAAATCCTCTGGGTTACTGGGTCTTGAGGATGGATCACTGGCCAGAGCTTGCACAGTATGCAATTGAGCTACTGGCCTGTCCTGCATCCAGCGTTCTTTCGGAACGCACATTCAGTGCTGCTGGAGGCGTGGTAACCGATCACAGGGTGCGTCTGTCCACCGACTCGGTCGATCGGCTGACCTTCATAAAAATGAATCAGTCTTGGATCACCACCAGCTACCAAGCACCTGATGCAGATGTAACCGAATAATTTTTTTTGAAATCTCAGATCCCTTCAAAGACTGCCTATGCTGATGCTGAGTGACTATCCCTGAGTAATTATCCTCTTCCTCCTCAATCATCACGCTGATAGCTTGTAAGAACATTTTTGGTTCTGGGCGCCACCACCAGTGCCTAAGGCACAATTTTTCAGCCCCTGTTTAACAGGGGCGTGTAATTACAATTTTTGATGTAATACTTTGCAGCAGGGCTCGTTCCTGCATTCCAACTAGAGTGTCTGTGAGGGGTTGCAGTGTTGTGGCACCAGCACCAGTGCCTAAGACCCAATTTTTCAGCCCCTGTCTAACAGGGGCGTGTAATTACAATTTTTGATGCAATACTTTGCAGCAGGGCTTGTTCCTGCGTTTCAACTAGAGTGTCTGTGAGGGGTTGCAGTGTTGTGGCACCAGCACCAGTGCCTAAGACCCAATTTTTCTGCCCCTGTCTAACAGGGGCGTGTAATTACAATTTTTGATGCAATACTTTGCAGCAGGGCTCGTTCCTGCGTTCCAACTAGAGTGTCTGTGAGGGGTTGCAGTGTTGTGGCACCAGCACCAGTGCCTAAGGCCTAATTTTTCAGCTCCTGTTCAACAGGGGCATGTAATTACAATTCTTGATCTAATATTTCACAGCAGGGCCCTGTGAGGGCTTACAGTGTTTTGGCCACAGCAACACCTAAGGCCCAAATTTCTGCTGAGTATATAGGGCAGGACCCTACTTTCAAACATCTAACTTACAAACGACTCCTACTTGCAAACGGAAGGAGACAACAGGAAGTGAGATGAAATCTACCCCTAAGGAAGGGAAATTCTCTCCTGTAAGAGTTAATATGGGAAAACAATTTTTCCTTTCCACTGATGCTTTCCAATCCTTGTTCCACAAAAAAACCCAAATTTTCAAAAAACATTTTTCATTGGGACAAAAAAGTGAGGTGAAATCTTCTGAAGAGGAGGAAAGACGCAAAACAAATGTCACAGGGGTGATAACCCTTCCCTATGTTTTCCAAAAAGCTTAGAAAAGATTTTTTGGCTGGAGCTAAACACATTAAAAATGTTCAAAATTACAAAGAGATTCTACTTAACAACAAACCTACAGTCCCTGTCTTGTTTGCACCGCCTGTATACTGCTGTTCAGAGTATATAGGGACCTTTCCTTATTTTAATTTGGGTGCGGGGTTCCCCTTAATATCCATACAAGACCCAAAGGGCCTGGTAATGGACTGGGGGGTACCCATGCCGTTTGTCTCACTGATTTTCATCCATATTGCCATGACCCGACATGACATTAAACCCGCAAGCAGTTTTAAATGAGATTTTTTCCTTTAAAAATGACATTTGGTGCAGGGACTGTTCTAAACATGGGAAACACGCGTCACTTTACAGGCATACTATAGACACCCCCCAGGTACGATATTTAAAGGAATATTTCACTTTTTTTTTTTTACTTTAAGCATCATTAAAATCACTGCTCCCGAAAAAACGGCCGTTTTTAAAAGTTTTTTTTGCATTGATACATGTCCCCTGGGGTAGGACCCGGGTCCCCAAACCCTTTTTAGGACAATACCATGCAAATTAGCCTTTAAAATGAGCACTTTTGATTTCGAACGTTCGAGTCCCATAGACGTCAATGGGGTTCTAACGTTCGTGCGAACTTGCGGTCCGTTCGCGGGTTCTGGTGCGAACCGAACCGGGGGGTGTTCGGCTCATCCCTAGTCGCTACCCTGCCCATCATCCAGGTCCTGCAGAAGGAGTATATGAAGGTAAGATTTTTATCCTTTTATATCACATTTTATTGTATTGAATGTTTGTTAATATCTTGTATTTCTTTCCTCATTCCCTAATTACCATGATTGTAATATGCTGTGAATGTCCCCTTTGTCCTCATGCATGCTGGATTTTTATGCAATTATTATTTTAGGTCCTTCATACATATTTGCCCTTCAATAACCTCACCAGCATGGTGTCTCTTGGCCTATATTCACCGCATGTAGTCACTTAACAATGTATTTTTTCTGCTCCATAGTAGTGCTTTACCCCAAACACCCCCTAAAATGTTTTGAAATGTTATTTTTGCTTTAAATTCAGGCAGAGTGCCAGAGGCTTTTTTTTTTGTGGTGTCCCCAAATAATTTTTTGTAACCCTCCCTCCCCCAACTGCTAAGTCAGCTGATCCCAATTCTCTATCCTCAATCATCTATCTGCTGACTTTGCCAAACCCATACACACTATACCCATCTCTTTAGTGCTCAGATTTATGGATGAATTCCCCAAAGCATGTAGTGCAAGGGCCTGCCTGTATACTTTCAAATGGTACTGTTTAAAGTTTTTGTATCCTATTATTATCTTGGCAGGTAATAGCAGAATGTCCAAATGTGCTCAAATGTGTACAGTGTGTATTTCTATCTTGGTATTATGACACTTCTTACCTGTCCAGTGGGCTGCCAATAGTGTAACTAAGGAGGGGCTGTTCCAAGTAATACCCTGTATTTAGCCATTCATCTCTCAATGAAGTGAAGAGGGTTACCTGTCCAAGATTTCCACACACCCCCTATAATGTTAGAAATGGCCCATGAGGGGGGGGGAGGGGGAATATGATAGGTGTACCTTATAGTTTGGCGTTGTTAAATTCCCCTTAATAAATTCTATCTGGAGGTTGCCCCATAATGTTTCTGTCTAATCTGCTTGCCATGTTTCTGAGAAAAAATAGTAATGTTTATTGTTTTTTCCTCAACAGTTTCCTTCCACGCCACAGGAATGGCAGACTGTGGCCTCCCACTTTGCCGAGCTGTGGGACTTTCCTAACTGCGGAGGGGCAATTGATGGGAAACACGTCCACATCGTCCCACCACCCAACTCGGGGTCGTACTATTATAATTACAAGGGGTTCAATAGTATAGTGATGTTGGCGGTGGTGTCGGCTAATTACGACTTCCTGTATGTGGACGTGGGGAAGAATGGCCGGATGTCCGATGGTGGAGTCATCGCCCAGACTGAGTTTTACAGGCGTCTCCAGAATGGCAGCTTGGACTTGCCAGCTCTAGAGGACATTGTTGAAGGACTCCCATTTGTGTTCGTTGCTGATGAAGCATTTGTGCTGGGGGACCACCTGATGCGGCCATTCCCAATGAGGACCCTCACCCCGGAACAGAGGGTTTTTAATTACCGGCTGGCCAGAGCCCGAAGAGTGGTGGAGAACACATTTGGAATCCTGGCCAGCCGGTTCCGCCTATTTATGACACCCATCCATATGGCGGAGTATAAACTGAACCATATTATACTTGCGTGCTGTGTTTTCCATAACTTTTTAAGGAAACATTCGGCCAACTATGCTGGCTCAGTTGGGCCTGAGGCCGGAATGATACATCAAACCACACTGACGGTGCTTGAAAGTGGCCGTCCTGGTTTGCCCTCCCTCAGTGCCCGTGATGTCCGGTTACGATACCTGGAGTTCTTTGTGGGTAGGGGGCTATCAATATGCCAGCAAATCTGTGAAGCCTTTTTATAATAAAACCAAAAAAGAAATTCTTTGTGGACATTTACTGCTTGTGTTTGTTTTAGCTGACCCTGACAGAAATGTGTTGAGTCCAGAAAATGGCGTGATTGTGTAACTTTATACAAAGCACTGTTGGCTATTATTTACTAAATGCAAAAACACATTTCACTACAAGTGCACTTGCAACTGCACTGAACCTGCACTTGTAGTGCAAAGTGGATTTGCCCTTAGGAAATAACCCCTATTTTCGCAGAAAACAGCAATTACATCACCCCAAAAGTGTTGTAGTGTTGAGACAATAATCCACACATTCTTGATTAACAAACTTTTTTGTACCTGCACAATCACATGTGCATTTACCAAAGGTTTTTTAAACAAACCAACATGTTTGTTGTGTAACAATTTTTGGAGTAGCATTATCAAAAATCGAAATGTCCATTTAAGATAAAACAGGCCTGTGTAAAACCAACAAGAAAGCCAAAAAACTTGAACTTACAAAGTTCACATTAGGTAAAACCTGAAGGCTATATCAGACATCAGTATTTAGGAACTGGGTTTGATATAGCGTTCAGATGGGGGAAATCACCCCTGGAAAAGCCAAATTTGGAAGATGCACACCAGTTTACGAATGTCAACATGTGCTATCTGCCATCACAGGGGATCAAGGGACGTGTTTTGGGGGAGCAAGCCCTTCCTCACCGCTACTTTATAATTGAGGAAGGGGTTGCACCGCCAAAATGCGTCCATTGATCTCCTGTGATGGCAGATAGCACATGTTGGCATACTGTGTGCATCCTCCAAATGTGGCTTTTCAAAACATTGCAAAAATATTTAAAATATTGGACCACAATCCAAAAAGTGATTTTGTGGGGTTTTAAATTCGCCCCAAAACATCAATGATGTTATTATTTTTTTTAATCACATTATTGATTTTTTGCAGGATGTTTTGAAATTCGACATTACACCCCATGATCTCCCCGATCAGGATCTGGGCACTTTCTGATGTGAAAGGATCTGGATCACGATCACCTAAAAAGAGAGAAACCAAACAAAAACAGGTATCAAAAATCTGCCAGCATCCATCTCTTACCTGAGCCTGTGGTCGCAGACACTCACCTGTTGTTTTGCCAATTTCCACCACATCTTCTTCTTCCTCCTGCTCTTCTTGGATTGGTGGTATTTCCCCTTCTTCCATAGGTGGGGGGTCTGTGGTCTCCTCGGATGAGGGGTGTCCTCCGAATCTTTTCTCCCCTATGTAAAACAAAAATGTTATAATTAGCACATTATTATAGTATTTGATGGCAGAACTAGAAATAGGAAACATTGCTTGGAAGTGGGGTACAATTGTCTATTTTAGCCGAGTTCCAAGATGTATTTTTTTTATTGCCCTTTGTCAAGCTGCAATACTTTACCTATTTGGTACAAGCTTCACAGATGGAGACCCCCCTTTAGTATACACTCGAGCACCTGTGTGCCCCCCCTAATAAAAATGGTGTTCTTGTGTCCCACAAGTGCTCCAGTGTCCAGATGTGAAAACAGCTGCTCAGTGTCCTCTCCTTACACACAATCTAGTTTGCATTTCATTCGAGTAACAAACCCATCTACAGAAACAAATATTTGGCATCCAAGTAGGCCCCAAAAAAATGTGGGAAAATGCATATGGCATAAGACAAAAAGAATAGGAGCACACCACAACTACTTACTTTTTTGCAGCACTCTCCGGATCTTTCGGTACTGCTCTGGCTCTCTTAATTTCAGGTCCAACCACCGCTTCCTGAGCTGATCTTTTGATCTTCGTACCCCGAAATTCTTGTGAAGACTTTTGACCACTTTCGCCATGATCTTGGCCTTTCTGATATTGGGGTTTGGGTAAGGCCCATACTTTCCGTCATAGTCGGACTTCTTCATGATGTCGACCATCTCCAACATCTCCCCAAAGGACATATTTGTGGACTTAAAACGTCTCCTTCTGGATCGGGACGTGTCCGGATCCGGGCTTTCCTCCTCCTCCTCCTCGTTCCTGTAATTAGCACGCACCTGCTGTGACTCCGCCATGTGCTCTTCCCCCACTACACCGAACGAAAAGGGGCGGGGAATAGAATAGAAAGAACATCAGGGGCGGGAGGAGTCACACGTATGCGAAGTGTATATAAAGCGTAACACACATGTGTATTACGTACGATCTGTGAGCGGACGAAGGAGCATTGGACGCGCCGATCGTAAGAACGAAGGTAAGAGACAAACTTGTGCCTATACTGCTTCTACATTGAGGCCTATATTGTAACAAGATTAGGAGAGTTTTGTCTGACATTAGGCTTTGTCTTGTGTTGTGTCTTGCAGTGAACATGGATATGCTACTGAAAGACAATGACTTCATGTCAGTATTCGTAGATATGTTAAGGGAGCTGCCCTGTCTGTGGGAGATTAAACACCCCCATTTCAAGAACCAAGCAAAGAGGAAGGCAGCACTGGTGCAATTGTTGGAAATTGTGAAGCAGGTGATCCCCACGGCAGACATCACCTATTTAAAGATATTAATTGGTGGCCTGAGGAGTACATATCTAAGGGAGCGCAAGAAAGTCCTGGATTCACAGAGATCCGGAGCAGCAGATGACATCTATGTCCCCAGGATGTTGTACTACGACAGGCTGCATTTTCTGGCAGGCCAGACTGAACCCAGGTCAGCACTCTCCAGTCTTCCTTCCATGTTTCCGTCGTCCCCGGCTGAGGCTTCTGACGCCCAACCTGGGCCTTCCAGGCAACATGTGGAGGAGCCCAGATTGAGCCAGGTATAGCATTCCTCTAAATATTTCTGCTTGTCCAATCAATGATGTTAACTAGATGTTAGTTGGGAGTACTAATTTAGGATTGTGATTGATGATGCAAAACATTACAACCATGTCCCTTTTTTATACACAGGGAAGTCTCAGCCAGGAGGTGGCCGGGCCGAGCCGGTTGGCTGATCTGCAGGTCCCTCCACCCCCCCTGAAAAGAGAAAGTGGCGGTAGGAGGAGTGCCCTGGAGGAGGCTGGCAGAGGACTCTTTTGGAGGGCTACAGAGGCCCTGGGAGCACGACAGACCGTGGAGGAGGACATTGCTGCCATCATTGCATATAAAATGCAGAGGATGGAGGAGGGACAACAAGTCATGTGTGAGTCGCTCATATTGGAGGCTCTTAACAAAGGTATGAGGGGCCAAATTACATCTCCAACTGCACAGCCACAGCCCGGAAGGAAGCGTGGAAGGAAGACCAGAAAGTGAGGACCCTGGATCCAGTCTGGTCAGCCAAAAAATGCAGCCTCTTGTGGTACCACAGCCTGGGGACACAGATGTCATCTGCTGCTATCCGGATCTCTGCGAATTCTGGACCAGACTGCCCTCCCTTACATATGGACTCCTCAGGCCACCAATTTTGATGTTCAAGAATTGATGTCTGCCGTGGGGGTCCCAGGCTTCGCTAATTTCTCCTGTTGATCCAGTTTTGCCTTCCTCTTTGTTTGGTTCTGATCCCTTAATAAAGGATTTTTGTTTTGAATTATACTCTCCTAAGTGTTTTACTTCAAAAAGGACAGTTTGTTTGTGAGAATTCAGGTACATTTCAAATATACAATGTGAAATGAACAAGGGACTCCAACAACAAACAATCTCCTTGAGATTAAATAATAAAAGATATCAATGGTGTTGGGGTAACTTGACACACAAAACACACACAAAAATATTCTGGAGTAAAAATAAAAATAAAATTGAACAAAGATCAGCCTTTGAAAAAATACAAACATTAAATAAAAAAAAAAAAAGGCTTAAAATCCCAAAAAAAATTAAATTAAAAAAAAAAAATTATGTCAGATGTGACAACTAATAACAATATATTTAGGGAACACCAATAAAAAAACAAAAATAAAACTTTGTGAGAAGTGTGTGTGAATATGAGCAGCAAAACTACTTAATTCTTGTCACATTATAAAGAAGAAGAGAGTGCGCTGTATTAAACCATTTTGAACATTGCAGCGTGACGAAAGTGCTGTATCCATTGCGAACGCTAAGTTTACCAGAACGAGCTGTTCCGTCTTGGAATTTCTTCTGAGCATGCGTGGCACTTTGTGCGTTGGAACAGGCCACACACGGTCGGAATTGACGCGATCGGATTTTGTTGTCGGAAAATTTTATCTCCTGCTCTCCAACTTTGTGTGGCGGAAAATCCGATGGAAAATGTCCGATGGAGCCCACACACGGTCGGAATTTCCGACAACATGCTCCGATCGGACATTTTCCATCGGAAAATCTGACCGTGTGTACGGGGCATTAGAGTTGTAGTGCCTTGCCTTTTCCAGAAAGCCCCATGGCCCAAAATTGTAGAGTTTTCTATTCAAAATTACCAATAACTTTCAGAAGCAAATGATATACTAGATAGTCACAAGTGTGTGATTTGCGTGATTTGCATGACTTGCATGGATTTTATCCTTGGTTCCACATGGTGTCATTCGCCGATTCCACAAGACATACGAAGTCAAGATAACATTGTTAAAGGCGTGTGTGATTGTGTGTGATTATCTTTAAAAGAACCATAATAAATACAGCAGTATAATACATTGTAATTTTTATGATAAAATAAATTACAACTTTTTACGTAAAAAGATGAACAAAGTTGTGATAAAACCATACGTTTGAACAAAAGGGGAACATTAAAAAAGAATACACATGTTATAATAATAAGAAAAAAAAACAAATGAGAAATGCACAGAAGATACCTAGTAGAGACATAACAGGAATATATTTTGCAATATAGGCTCCATGATAAATAATAAATCAACTATGCAGAAGAAAATAAATGCAAGTGTCACTATACAAAATCCTAACAAGAATCCTCTCTTTTTTGCTTGTTTTGGTGTGTTAAATATATCATTGGAAATGTTTTGTTATGTCCAGGTGCATGTACCCCCCCCAACCCTGGGTCATGTACCCCCCCCCCAACCCTGGGTCACTGTTGTCACTGCCCCCTACCCACTTAACAGCTTTACGTTTGTCTCTTTCCCTTACCCATCTCCCAGCACTTACTTCTTCCCCACACACAAAAACAAAACATCTGAATTGTAGGTTTGTCCAGATTGTGCTAACAGTGAGAGAGGCCTAAGGGGTCTAAAGCAGGCCATACAATATGCAATTTTCTTTCCTCCAACCACAAGTTGAAGGAAAGAAAATTGTTTATTTCCACCATCAACACAGTCAGTGTTTATGAAGGAATCACTCCTGCTGGCAGGGAGCATTGAGAGCCTTCCCCACTGACAGACTACAATGTTCACTGCTGTCGGCTATAGCTACTGGCAGTGATGAAGTGAAAAAAAATCCAACAGGTTGATTATACTGAAGTTGATGGATGAATCAATTTCAGTACAACCAGCCTTCCCATAGACAGATCAAAGTTTGGCTGGTGCAGCAGGAACCGTCTATGGCTGGCTTAAAAAACACTGCAAAATAATTACTATTTTACAAATAAAACTCTTCCATTACATATGCTTTTCAGCCTAGATAAAAGTAGCATACCTTATCGATCTTCACAAAATAGTCAGCAACTATTGAGCCAATATACACTTTGGTCAGAAGCATTGGTGGTCTGGCTGTAAAAATAAGAAGCCTCTATTTACATCAGTGTCCCCCCTTCACATCCTAAAATTCCTATCACATCTGGAGCCCCTGCTTCCATCTGGATACCCCATTCTCATCTGGAGCCCCCATTCTCATCTGTAGTACCCGTCCACATCTGATCTGAACAGAGGCAGACTTCTGTGATGGAAATTACATCTTCTCCTGGAGCAAGCCACAGGGGTTGACTTATTAAAACTGGAGAGTGCAAAATCTGTTGCAGCTCTGCATAGAAACCAATCAGGTTCTAGTTATTTTTTGTCAAAGCTTAATTGAACAAGCTTAATCTAACAAGTGTTAGATTCAGTGAGGTATTAAGTCAGAAATCCAGGCCAAGGTCAGTAACAGAGATGAGCAGCAATCATAGGCAGGCAATGATAAGAAGGTCAGATGAGAGCTGAGTGGGTAATAAGGTCAAGTATAAGCTCAACACCAGGAATCACAGAAATACATACTAAAAGGCCATTCAGCAATGCTCCTATGCAGAACGCACGTTTGAGGTTGGAACTGTGAGTTAGTGGCTGCCCCAGGCAAGGGGAAGGGGTTAATTTGCAAATGTTTTGTTCCCAGGATTTTGGTCCTAGCCGACTCACCTATGGTTTAAAAAGGGGGGAAGCTGACGTCCGGAACTGGGTCAGCTCTTCTGGGCATTGCTCTGCTTGGTCGGATCTTCTTAGCTGTCTGTGCTATGTGCATGGCGGGGTCCCATTCTGTTTCTGGGAGTAAGGTAACAGAGGTACGCTGGACTGGTGGAGTGGGCACAGGCTCAGCACCAGTATTGCCAACCCTCGAAGTGAAATGTACTGACAGGACACCCAAAATGTACAAACAGCACCAATTTTTACTGGCAGAAACCATGACATTTTTTGACAGAGCCACATTTTTTACTGACATTTCAAAAAAGTTTATACAATCCCTGTTTTAAGTGCAAAACAGTGCACATATCAATATATAAGCAAACAAACAAATCACTAGTGCTGTTAGCAATGTATTTAAGTTACAAGAATAGTCAAAAAACATATTTCTCAATTTCCATGAAGGTCAGGTTAATATAACCCAGCCAGCACAGAATTCTCCCATACATCAGAGTCTGCAAGTTTCCCCCTTACAGTGTAAGGAGACGCTGATGTAAAGGGGAATGCTGCAGATCATGATGTAAGTGGGAATGCTGCAGACTTTGGTGTAAAGGAGAACTCTGATATAAGGTGGTCTCTGGTCACCAGAGTCCCCCTTATCTCAGAGCGCTCAACTTTACATCAGAGTTCCCATTTACATCAGGGTCTGCAGAATTTCCCTTTGCATTAGAGTTCCCCTTTACATTAGGGTCTGCAGCGTTCCCTCTTTCACTGTAAGGGGGAATCCTGCAGACCCTGATGTGAAGGGGAATTCTGAGGACAATGATTTAAGGGGGAATGTCAGGAACTCTGATGTGGGGGAGACTCTGGTGACCACGGACCACTTCCACAGAGGGAATACACTAAGGTAAGGGGAGGTTACTAATATAAAGGGAAACATTTATATCAGTGTCCCCCCACCTTTTTGTATTCACTCACTTCCTACATCAGTGACTCCACCCCCCTCAGACTTGTCTGGCGGCACTGTCACTGACCTCCTTTCAGGTGCAAAGTGCAGGGCTCAATCAGACAGTCCTCTACGGGCTCAGCTTGGCAGCTCTGGTTTCATCCTATGTTCTCCGAATCAAAGTCTGCACACATCTGACTTCTCCCATGACCCCCATCCCAGCAGTGCTCCTGCTCTTGACTCCTGTGCAGGCTCCCCCTCAGAGACTGCCAACATGATACAAGACAAGGGATGGTCAGAGATTGTGGAGATGATACAAGCTATGGTTAAAGATTGTGAATCAAAAGAGTTGATTAGGGGCTGATAACATGGTACAGGAGATGATTAGGGGTTGTGGACATGGCACAGGAAATGGTTAGGGGCTGCATACATGGTACAGGAAATGTTTAGGACCTGCGGACATGGCATAGGAAAAGGTTAGAGATTGCAGACTTAGCACAGGAGATGATTAGAGATTGTGGATATGCTACAGGAGGTGGTAGAGATTGTGAACATGGCATAGGAAAAGGTTAGAGATTGCGGACATGGTACAGGAGACAACTAGAAGCTGCAGACATGATACAGGAGACAGTTAGAAATTGTGAACATGGTACAGGATACAGTTAGAGATTGCAGACATGGTACAGGAGATGGTTAGAGATTGTGGACATGGTACAGGAGATGGTTAAAGATTACGGACATGGTACAGGAGATGGTTAAAGATTATGGACAGGGTACAGGAGACGGTTAGAGGGTACAGACATGGTACATGGTACAGGAGATGGTTATAGGCTGCAGACATGGTACAAGAGACGATTATAGGCTGCCGACATGGTACAGGAGACGGTTAGAGATTGCAGGTGCAATGTCCTGCGTGCTCCTGAGAAAAAAAAATAAATGCTAATTTTTTTCCTAAAAGAATATTTTTTTTTTTTTAAAGGTGAACTTAGCCTTTAACTTTGGTTTCCTCTTTAGGAGGTAGTTCATCATCATAGTAATGGTGCATGATTATATTTAAAGAACGACCTTTTGTGTGTTAAGAGTTAATAAATGTTGTGATGTTTTCATCAAATGTATGTTTATGGGTGTTCTGTATATAAATACAGAGGCACTGAAAGACAATGTAGTGTGAGAAATAAAACCATTCTTTCACTCACTGTTGTATTGTGCTAACTATTTGACTGCCATAGATTTTTTTTTAATAACTTACAACATAATTTATTGTTCCTCAGATGGTATCCTCAATATGGTATTTTGTATGCTGCACTTGATTTCCCATGCCTAGTTTATGATTAACAGAGGGTGGCGTAATGTATGGTAATGTGACTGCCTAACATTTGGGGATAAATTGGCCCAACATTATGCAATGTGAATCTTAATGTTGGAGATACAGTAAATAAGACGTATGTAAACCCATGTTAACTGGCTCGGCCATATGAGAAACAAATAGATCCATTTAAATGAAAAGTCGGGCCAAAGCCCTTTTGACCCTACTTCTCCTGTGGGTCACAGCAGTACAGTCAGTTCTGCACTCCCGTGACCCAGTTTCAGCTGACAGCGGGCTAAGGTCCGCTGTCGGCTGACGTCACTCAGCTGGTTCAGGTTCTGGTGAGATCCTGACTTTAATATTGGGTTCCACCCAGTTGCCTGAACAGCAGCTGGCACAGCCTCTCAGTGTGCTGCTGGGAGACTGTCAGCCACCCTCACCCCCTCCAGAGTCTGGTGCTCCAGTGAGCACTGGAGGGGCAGAGCAGAGTGTCAGTGACTGACAGTCACTGGCTCTCTGCTCACCGAAGGCTGAGAACTGAGCGATCAGTGGTATTTGATTGCAGAGTTCTCAGTCTAGAAATAGGGGGGGACAGATGCAGCACCAGACCAATTTTGCATACACGTAGGTGAGTATTAATGCTTTTTTTTTTTATATTACTGCACTTCTCTTTTAAACAACAATATGTAGATCTCATTATAAAAATTTAAAATGCAAGTTACTGTACATTGTGGCCACGTGATATCCATGGCTTATTCTGCACTCCACTGTGCATCCACTAGGTAGAGCTAAGAGGCAGCAGTGACATGATTACCAGGCATTATTGCAGACTTTTTCTTTGCCTATGGAGGCAGAGACCTGATTGGTGCTGTTGCAGTTATATGTCATTATTATCGAACTGTTCATTAAATTCATATTTAAAAATCAAAGAAAAAGCATCAATACAGTACACAGATTCAAATGTTTTGCTA
Source organism: Lithobates clamitans (assembly GCA_037952925.1). Classification (NCBI taxonomy): domain Eukaryota; kingdom Metazoa; phylum Chordata; class Amphibia; order Anura; family Ranidae; genus Lithobates; species Lithobates clamitans. The sequence continues at coordinate 2,429,901 of JBBGZY010000160.1, forward strand.
AATTAAATGACATCATAAGGATAGGCTGATAACTGGGGAAGAAGCTACTGGCAGTCACCTGCCTGGAGCCACCCCTGCAAGCCAACATTAAACAGGAAAGCTTCCAGGGGAGAAGAGGGGTTTTCTCATAAGGGAAATTAGAGCATGTGAAGTGAGAGTGTCAATGCAGAATATGGAGCATTAGCTGCAATGACCTTTACCACTCTGAATGAGGAACCCCAGACAAATGGCGGGATCAAGCAACTGTTTACTAGAAAAGAATATAGTTAAAGGAAAGGTTGAACACCCAGTTAGAGAAAAAACATTTTTGAGACAATGACATAAAAAGCTTTTTGGGGTTTCCAGACACTTGAATGAGTGTTGTCAGAATTGTTCAAAGTTTTACTATGTTACAAATCCAAGCATTGTCAAACAAATAATGTATTAAGGAAACGTAAATGTTCTATCATCAGGAAGAAAGGCAAAATTACAAGCTGCAAAACTTGAGACATTCTGTGATTTCTAACACAGATAGCTAGGGTGTGTGCTGGTTGAACTCAAATAAAATGTTTATTACCTGATATGAATAATCTTAAATGACTATATGATGGCACTAAAGGTGTTCCCTGGGATCTTCTTTGACGTCAAACCTTTATCTAATACCCTTGCACTGTTCCCTAGATTCAACCATACCGATACTGACCTGCATACCCTATAGGCGTAGCATGATAGAATTCACAGACATCTTTATCAGTTTAACAGCTACTAGGTTTAAAGTGCAGGCACTTCTTGACCTTTTCACTTTAAGAGGTTTTAAAAACAAGTGTTTGCTTTACATTAACGTGGGTCTTTTTATGTACCGTATATACTCGAGTATAAGTCGATCCGAGTATAAGTCGAGGCCCTAATTTACCACAAAAAAATGGGAAAAACTTATTGACTCGAGTATAAGACTAGGGTGGGAAATGCAGCAGCTACCGGTAAATTTCCAACAGCGTATCCCTTAACATAAAATTTGCCCATGGACACATTTTATATTAAGGGACACTCTGATGGGCAAATTGTATGTTAAGGGGCACCCTGATGGGCACATTTTATATTAGGGGCACTCTGATGGGCACAACAAAACGTGCTCCCTAATGTAAAAACTGCCCATCAAAGTGCCCCTTAATACAAAATGTGCCCATCAGTGTTGCTCTTAAAATAAAATATGCCCATCAGAGTGCCCCTTAACAAAAAATGTTCCCATCAGCATGCCCCTTAACATAAAATAAGGGTCATGCTGATGGGCACCTTTTATGTTAAGGGGCACTCTGATGGGCACATTTTATTTTAAGGGGCACGCTGATGGGTATATTTTTAATGTGCATCCTGATGGGTACATTTTATGTTAAAGGGCACTCTGATGGGCACAAGAAAATGTATCCATCAGTGTGCCCCTTAAGAAAATATGCCCATCAGTGTGCACATTAAAAATATACCCATCAGCGTTCCCCTTAAAATAAAATTTGTCCATCACAGTGCCCCTTAACATAAAAAAGGTGCCCATCAGCGTGACCTTTAACAAAATAAAATATGCCCAGCCATTAGTGATTACTAGTTGGCCCACATACCTTGAATGCAGGAGGGGCGGATTGCGGAAGCTGCACGAGCCTAAGCCGGGACCCGGGAACCATGAGTAGCAGGGGGGCGGGGCGCGCACAGGACGTCACGCCCCTACTCGCGGCCAGTGAGTGCGAGCTGAGTGCGAGCTCATCTTCGTCTGCGGTGAGGAGCAGGGGGCGGGCACACGCACGCAGCGTCACTGGTTGCTGGGGAAACCCGCGGTCCCAGCAAACTAGTGACGGCGTCGGCGAACCCAGCGGCACGACCCCGCCCCCTTTTCTCCTCCATTACTTGGATTTTTAGTTAAATGACTCGAGTATAAGTTGAAGTGGCTTTTTTCAGCCCAAAAAATGGGCTGAAAAATTTGGCTTATACTCGAGTATATACAGTAAGTATGTAGTAGTATTCAAGTATTCAGCTTTTATGAGTAATATATATACTGCTACTGCCAAATATATCAAGAAGCTAAAGCATTCTTTTGGGAGAACATGTTTACTCCAATCTCATATTTCCATGGCTTAAAGGAAAACTCCACATCCATCTAAAAGAAATTATAGAACATACAATATATGGTATAAGCACTATCAAAGTTGTTTTAAATTCATATTAGTAAAATGATCTTTCCATTTTTGATGGTAATGCAGCTGATGTGCTTTTCTTAAAAGTTAGAAAAAAATTTGTGTAATATGACAACCTGAAGGTGTCTGTACACCAGAAACACCTTCTCCTGCTTCTAGGATTTGTTCACTGTTTTTCCAAGAAGTATGTACTGAACTACATGTCAGAATTTAGGTATTCCTTGTGATAGGAGTTTTGTTTTTGGTGAGATACTTCCAAAGTCTTGTCTACTTGTAAATGGATGCATTTACTGCAGCTTTCTTCCTTAGAACACTGAGATTTGCTTAGGTAACCACAATGAAGGTTAATATCCCATTCGGGAATTATGGTGAGATAGGAAGAAGTAAAACATACTATTTATTTAGAACATATAAAATTAGGAATCTGCTATAAAGTTTTCCAAAACCCATACAATGTATATAGTTTAGCTAAATGGGAATGCATAGGGGTTGATATACTAAAGGCAAATAGACTGTGCACTTCGCAAAGTGCAGTCACAGTTTCTCCAGAGCTTAGTAATTGAGGTAAACCTTCACTTTGCAAAGAATAACCAATCATGTGCAATAAAAATGTTAAAAAATGCATTTTTGTTTGCACATGATTGAATGGTGGAATTCCGCAGAGCTTCTGCTCATTTACTAGGCTCTGGAGCAACTGCACTTGCAGAGTGCAAATGTACTTTGCAAAGTGCGCAGTCTATTCTAGTCTAAATCCACCCCATAGAGTTACATTTGAAGTAATTTTTGGTTGAAGATACATACACTACCACGTCTACATTCATTTTAGTTAGCAGCAGTGCAAACCATCTGCAGACTTTGTGTAGTATAGAAGAGAAACCATGGTTCATCACTACCAGAACTTGCAAATATCAGAGTATATCTATATGAAGAATGTATGATTACCAAAAATTAAGTACCTTGACCCTGCTGATAAAAAGTACTAAGTCTGTTTAGGTTGCAAGGGCAAGGCCACAGCTTTTATGACTTTACACAGCCTATTAATACCAAACATAACTACAAGTACCAAACATATTACTAATAACACAAACTAGTAGACCAGTGGCCTGTTCTAACCAATAGTCCTGAACAGACGTCACACAGACTTCCAACATTCCAACTAGCCAAAGTCCACTGATGCCGTCAAACTGAGCCCTTCTGGTTTGTGTGATAAAAAGGGTTAAAATGATTCAATACAATGGTTTATTTTCAGCATTATTTAATAAAAACATGAAACAGTGAAAGGTTCTTGTTGAATTTCTTTGTGATCAACAGTAAATTGACGTAAGATAAGTATTTGCTACCATTTATACCTATTGTAGTTAACCTCTGCTAATCAATTAATCTGTTAATTGACTCTTGCTAGTTCATAAATGCTAAATTATTAGGCAAACAGTATTATTTACATGAGTTGATTTACTAAAGGAGTAAAGAATATTCACCTATCTTACTAAACAATGTGATGTTGTGTCCCCTTTGATCACCCATCGTCCTGCATGATTAGATTATTGAAGTGTATACAGCTTGCTTTCTTTGCTAAACTGTAGGAATAAGCAAAACTGGAAACTTAATGTAAAAATGTGTTGAGAATTTGCCATTTCAGCAAAGCACATTGTAGCCAGGGAGGAAGGTTAAATTAAGATGGGTTTAAAGGTCCAAAGGGGTCCTAATAAGCCCTGATATTTAGTGTAGCTCCTTTACATTTTACTGCACCTGTTCCATGTTCTATTTTAATGAGGTTTTCACAAAGAGAAAATTGGTATGTCTGCCCATCCCTAGTTAACACCCACTACTCCCGTAGTAAATCAACCCTACAAACTCATTGAAAACCAATACCAGCAAACATGTGGCTTGATGTATTTGAGATTTGTATTAAAGTAAAAACTATAGACTTCCAGATAATGAACTATAGAGCTGTCATTTTTTAAACTCTCCATTAACCTTATACAGTATTACAACTAAGGATGATTAAATCCAGGCAAAGAGTATTTATAACTTGCAGTAAGTTATCAGACAGATCTACATGCATATACAGAAGAAGAAAAACATCTACAATCAAGTCAAATTTTAGGCATTCACTGCAACTGAAATTCATTTTTGCTGAGATACTCCCTAAGGCGCCATAACTGTCCTTCAGTGCCTGCCATGAATATTTCAATGGGCACCACTCTAGTAGTACACACAGAAGCAGTCGCATTGAGTAGTGTTGTGTTAAAAATTAAGAAGCCTATCGCTTTCATGAGGCATCAAGGCTTATCAGCTGTCTCCATTCATTTCAATGGTAACATGCTGAAACTGCACCTTAACCACACCTATAGTATTTATGGCATGTTAATGAAGCATTTATAAAGTGTTAGCTGGGTGCTGAGGGAGAGGCAATGGAGGTTCCTGTATCCCAAAATGCATTGGGAAATACTAGAGAACTAAGACAGAGCAGCATGAGTATGTTCCTGTTTGTACAGAACAACTGTGTTGTAACACCATTTGCTTCTGTGTGCAGGCAAAAGCATCAAGCCAGCCAGAAAGACTGACAGTGCTAGGCAGGAGCAGGGATATTGACAATTATTGTCAGTGGCAAAGCTTTAAGGCCCTTTTCATACAAGCGGACCGATTGGGTCTGTCTGTCTGTTTTTGAGGCAGACTCGATCTGACCACCCATAGCTCTCTATGGAGTGCAGATGTCAACAGATGTGTCCACTGAAACTTGCCGGCATCTGATCCAATCCAGGCTGCAAAAAACAGACAGATGGAGATCCATTTTGTCCAGCGGATTGGATGACAGTCAGATGGAAATAGACAGGCTGTCCATTTCCATCCGGCCGCCCCATAGAGGAGAGCAGGCTGTGTCTGTGTCCAGTCTGCTATGCAGACCTGTCATATGCCTGCTCAGCAGGGATCGACAGAGAGATCCCCCACTGAGTAGGCGGATCCACTGGGCCAAGTCCACTCCATGTGAAAGGAGCCTTAGTGTCAGCAAAATGTTGATGCCAGCATATGAGTCAGTGCCAGCAAGTGACTGTGACAGTCTTTCTATGATTATCTTGAGCAAGACTAAGCCAAGTGTCAAAGAGATCAAAGTATACAAATTCATCTTGCAGAGAAATCACAACATGCCTGCTGTCACACTACAACCTAAACATGTCTCAAAGCAGATCATTTCCTCTACATCACTTTCCTTTTGAACACTTACCACTAGAAAAAACAACACTTTCATGGGCATTTAACTTTCTTGATGCCTTTTCAATTCTTTAAAAACACATCAAAAATACATCATAAATGCTACAGGCATATTAATGCGTGTTGCTTTGTTCTTTATAATCAGCACACGTGTGAACGAGCCCTAAGGGTCAAGTATCTCTAAAGTCATGCAGACCCTGAAACTTTTCTCATCAGAACACTGAGAGTGCACCAAGTGATTACAATTATTCAGATCCAGTATCCAGTATCCAAAGACAGAGAAATTGTAGATTAAGTCTATTGAAAATCTCATAAAGGTTTGGATAATCAGTATGCTTTCATTTGCAAGCAATTGTCAATTTAGCTGCAAATAAGATATGAGCTACTGTAGTTCTATATTCAGGAGGGTATACATCAATGCCTTTATTCAAAATGACCACTTGTGAGAAAGGTGGCATTGTCCATAAGGTTGATAATCTTTTTAAGCAATGAAGTCCAAAAACTCTTAAGTTATCTGTCTGTGTACATTTCCAGTGGTGGATATATCAATAACCCCATTGTTAAAATGAATAGCTACTTTTCAGGAGTTAATACCTGTTGGAGGTCTTTTTTCCCACTTTGGTAATCACTTGACCTCTAGAAGGTTTTACTCCCTTCATGACCAGAGAATTTTTGGCTATTCAGCACTGCGCTACTTTAAATGACAATTGTGTGGTCATTTAGCACTGTGCACAAAGTACATTTTTATCATTTTTTTCACACAAATAGAACTTTATTTTGGTGGTATTTGATTACCATTGGGTTTTTAATGTTTTGTGATATAAACAAAAAAAGACCTAAACTTTTGAAAATAAAAATATTTGCTACTTTCTGTTACAAAACATATCCAGTAAAACGTAAAAAAATCGAATTTCATCATCAATTTAGGCCATCATTTATTCTGCTACATGCTACATTCTGCTCATGTACTATGGTATCTATATTATACTGGTATATATGCAACTATGACACTATGCTAGTAATGCCGGTGATCAGCGATTTATAGTGGGAATGTGATAGGAAATGTGATGCTAGCCGATGCTCGTTGGGAGATACACTAACTGAATAACTGACACTGACATCAATAGTGACATTAATACAGTGATCAATGCAAATACTTTACACTGTCACTGTACTAATGACACTGGCTGGGAAGGGGGTTAATATCCAGGGGAAATCAAAGGGTTAACTGTGTGATGCTTTTACTTAAAGTGGATATAAATCCCTACATATCCCCAGTGAAGTGAACAGCCTCAGATAATACACAGAGATGAAACAAATCTCCCTACATACAGTAAGTTTTACCTGTCTCTGCTGTCTTCAGCTTTCTACACTCTTTAGAAAGTGCAGATCATGTTGGAAATTTTGTCTATATTTCATTATATCCTAACATCGTACATAGCATGTTACAAATTCCTTTCCATCATGTTCATATACCGATCTAACACAAACACAGAAGTTTTACCTGTATGTTATATTATGTACTCCCACTGAACATTCCCTTGCTATATTATTCACTTTGTACTTTCTGTAACAAAAACACTAGAAAATACAGATTAAACTAAAAAGAGTTTTAAGATCGTGACCAGAGGTAACTGCTTGCTCTATAGTAAATTAAAACGTATAATGAGAAAACCATGTTTTAAATTGCACTCAAATAATTCAAATATTCGCTCTATTACAGATTCCGTGCCTATGCACACACAACTACAGGTGCTGGATCCCCAAGCAGTCTGTCCTCTGTTCAACATGCCAGCATTATTGAGAAAGACAAGCCAAACTCTAAGATAAAAGCCGATAAAGATCTTTAATAATCCACCTGGTGCCATCACCTGTCCCGAACTGCTGCCCTCACATTTCACTCTATTATTTAGATCATCGCTATGTAAAACACGTTAGAGGGCAGAAGTTCAGATGATTTTGCCATTTGCACCCAGTTAATAAATATCTTTATCAGATTTTAAGCCATATTGCCTTTCTCCACAATGTATGTTTGTAATCGGTAATTGGATGCCCTATAAAGTCCTGCAGCAGTCCCATACTTTCAATTGACCTATGTTTAATCAGAACTCTGTATAGGGTTCTAGACTTTTTACCATGCCAGACATAATGTAATAAAGAAATAATTAATGTCTTAAAAAATTCCACAGAAGTGGAATAGGTAAAGCCCTTAACCACTTACCCACTGGGCACTTAAACCCCTTCCTAACCAGACCAATTTTAAGCTTTCGGTGCTCTCACATTTTGAATGACAATTACTCAGTCATGCAACAATGTACCCAGCTCCCCCCTCTCCCCACAAACTGTACTGATCGGCGTGAGGAGAGGGGAAGAGCCGAACCGGACAAGCCCCGGTTTGTTTACAAGTGATCACGCCGTCATTGGATGGTATGATCATGTGGTAAAGGGCCACTGTCATTGGCCCGTTACCTCGATCCATGACACGTCCGGTCTCCCACGGAGATTCCCAGGTTCATGCCCCAGGGGGCGCATGGGAGCGCAATTCTCGGAAAGGCTGTCATATGACGACCTCCCAGAATTATCTGAGCGCTCTGTAGCCATCATTTGGCTATGGCCCAGTTGGCAACTGGGTAAATAGAATTTTGGCAGTACTGATATTTTAAAATTTTCTACGCGACCCACCCATGACAACTCAAGTCTTCCCACTAAATTGAGGCATGAAGTAGTTCAAAGAATAACTGCTTCTGGAACGCCCTATGTACTTTTATGGCGGCAGGACCGTCCATTAGCGCAAAATCACCTTCCTGTATGTCGCATTTTTTCTGGGTCTGGGGAGCGCCCACTGCTGTGACCCGCTCCAGCTGTGATTGGACACAGCGGAAGGCAATCAGTGGGTCCGGCAAACCCAAATGGTCGCTGGCACCCGGTGATCTCTCCCGAGGGAGGCGGAACAACAGTCTGCCTATGTAAACAAGGCAGATTGCTGTTCTGTCAGAGGGGAAGATGAAGATCTTGTGTTTCTGTAAAGCAGAAGCATAGATCTCTCTCTTTCCCCAGTCAAAGCATCTCCTACACATTTAGCGAACACTCCCTAGGAGCACATTTAACCCTTTGATTGCCACTGATGTCAACCCCTTCCCTGCCAGTGTCATTAGTACAGTGACAGTGCATTTTTTAAGCACTGATCACTGTATTGGTTTCACTGGTCCCCAAATGTGTCACTTAGGGGGTTATTTACAAAAGGCAAATCCACTTTGCACTACAAGTTCACTGCAAGTGCACTTGTAAGTGCACTGAAAGTGCACTTGGAAGTGCAGTCAATGTAGATCTGAGGGGAAGATCTGAAATGAGGGGAAGATCTGCTGATTTTATCATCCAGTCAAGTGCAAGCTAAAATTATGTTTTTTATTTTCCTTGCATATCCCCCTTTCAGATCTACAGCGACTGCACTTCCAAGTGCACTTTCAGTGCACTTTCAAGTGCACTTGCAGTGCACTTGTAGTGCAAAGTGGATTTCCCTTTAGTAAATAACCCCCTCAGTGTCAGATTTGTCTGCCACAATGTCATAGTCCCGCTAAAAATCACTGATCTCGGCCATTACTATTAAAAATAAAAGATAATGAGGTAGGTTTTATACTCATATTTAATACTTGGAATTGAATCACTTTTTTAACCACCTCAATACTGGGCACTTTCACCCCCTTCTTTCCCAGACCAATTTTCAGCTTTCAGTGCTCTCACACTTTGAATAACAATTACTCAGTCATGCTACACTGTACCCAAATTACATTTTTATAATTGTGTTCACACAAATAGAGCTTTCTTTTGGTGGTATTTATTCACCACTTCATTTTTTATTTTTTGTGATATAAGTGAAAAAAAGCGAATATTTTGAAAAAAAAAAATTCTACTTTCTGTTTTAAAAGAAACCAAAAAAATCTAATTTTGTTGAAAATTTAGGCCAAAATAAATGACCTTGAAGATACTATGGACTGATAGATTCATATTTTTTTTTTTGGACTCTATTTTGCAAGCATATTCTGCTTTTTCTCCTTTTTTTTTTTTTTCATTATGCCATTAGATGTGTTGGCAAATGTTAACATCTTTACCCTCAACTCATCCTTAATTGATAACGTTATGAGTGCATAGAGCTCATTCTTACCCCTAACCTCAATTCCCCTCACTTTTTGTGTACCAAATTTATAGTTTCCTTCCCCCCCTTTTTTTTTTTTTTCGCCCCTTCCCACCTGCTCTTATTAATTATATGGTTAACAAACCTGGTATGTAAGTTTATACCCTACCTAGATGTGTAATATGCTTCAACTCAATGTTTTCTTACTTCTTCTCACCCTCCTTTCCCATCCCTCCTTTTTTATTTATTTATTTATTTTTCTCTCGCCCCCCTTTTTCCCCATTCCTTTTTTTTTTTTTTCTCTTTCCCTATCCCCTTACTTATCACTTATTATAGCCGCTTTTGGGTGTTAGTATACTTTATTTTATTCATATATGTTTTGGCTGTCGTGGTCTCGGGAGAATATCACTGCTCTCCCCATCTCTCTATCTTTGGGTATTCTTCCTTCCTGTTAATTTTAGGGAATTCCCTGGATAGCTATTAGGCCTCTGGGTTCGTATTTTTGCGCACCCAGTACGCCACTTTCTTACTTATCCGCATAATTAAACTTAATGTTGATTGTCTATATAAACCTTACCCCCTCCTTTATCTTACATACTTCTTTCTTACTCTTCTACTTGTTTTTACTCTTCTCCGAGGTAAGTGTAGCAACACAAATTGTAAAGACTAATTTTGACCATATGTATTTTATACCCTTTCTATGGCTCCTTTAAATGTACTTACTTTAAATGTGCAGGGTTTAAATATACCACAGAAACTAACTAAAGTGTTTCGCTCATTGGCATCAACCAAGGCACATGTTGTGTGTCTCCAGGAGACGCACTTTACTACTACAGCAATTCCCAAATATTTTAGCCCTTTTTACCCACAAGTTTTTACGGCTTCAGCTGAAACCAAAGAAAGAGGAGTATTGGTAGCATTCCATGGCACAACACCTTTCTCTCTTCAAAAAGAAATTAAAGGCCCTGAAGGGAGATACCTGATACTAATGGGTTTTTTATCCGATTCTCCAATTACAGTGGTATCTTATTATGCCCCGAACAAAACTCCAACATCATTTCTTTCCCACTTGCTACATGTGATTGATACCCACAAAATGGGCACACTGTTAATCTGTGGTGACTCAAACCAAGTCCTATATCCGTTCTTAGACAAATCCCCAATACCTATTGCCTCTAATTCGCGAAAGCATACCTTCCAACAATTACTCCAACAGTACATTAGACTCTTGGCGTGAAAATAATCCCACAAAACGACAATTCACTTTTTATTCCCATCCACATAAGTCATTCTCCTGAATAGATCACATATTGATCGCAATTGGCATGACCCCAGAACTCCTTTCCTCTTCACTTATACCATTTGCGTGGACAGACCATAGTGCTGTACTAACAAAATTCACTTCTTTAATACCTAAAGCACATGACCCCACATGGCTTATCAGTAATTCTATATTATCACATCCATCTCATTCCTTAGATTTGGAAAAGGCTTTAAAAGAATATCTGCTTAATAACGCTACTCCTGATATCTCCTCAATGACACTTTGGGAGGCACATAAACCGGTGATTAGAGGTGTTTGTATTCGCCAGGTCTCTTTTCTCAAAAAAGAAAAGCGCTTAAAGCAGCAAAAACTAGAAGCAGAATTTAATTCTGCACATGTGCTCTTCCAATCTAACCCCTCTCCTACAACAAAATTAAAATTAGATAAAACACGCCTTGATCTTGACCTTTTCCTTTCGGACTCAGAGGATAAAACGATACGTAAATCCAGACACTTATTTTATTTTAAAGCCAATAAGCCTAGTACACTTCTTGCCTGGGCCCTTAATAAGATAAATCGCCCTTCTAAACCAATACGGTTGAAGTTATCCCAAGGTACATATACCAGTAACCCTATAAAAATCCTAAATGCCTTCCAAAAACATCTTGCCTCCCTATATAACAGGGAAGATCCTCTAGATCAAGCCTCAGCAGACTCCTTTTCACAGTTCACTCTTCCAACTATTCCCCCGGCTCATCGCGAGTGCCTTGAAAACCCAATATCCACTAATGAACTCCTGATGGCCATTAAATCCCTTAAGTTGAATAAACGCCCAGGCCCAGATAGCCTTTCAGCCTTGTATTACAAAAAATTTGCTTCTATCCTAGCTCCAGTATTGACTGAAGCCCTTAATTCCCTATTAAACGTACATAGCTTTAGAACTGAAATATTAACTGCAATTATTTCAATGAAACCTAAACCCCACTCTGATGAAACATCTTGCTCTAATTACAGACCCATCTCGCTGCTTAATTTAGACATCAAACTTTTAGCAAAAGTTTTCGCAACTCGCCTAAATAATATAGTTGGCTCTTTAATACATAGAGATCAAGTAGACTTTATCCCAAAGCGTCAAGCTGGGGATAATATATGTAGAGCGACACTATTGATGCATATTGCCAAATTAAGGAAAATCCCACTTTGTTTTTTATCTCTAGATATCAAAAAAGCGTTTGATACAGTTTTATGGCCCTACCTACGCTATGTCCTACAATGCTGGGGATTTGGCCCTCATTTCCTTAGTTGGATCTCTTCTTTATATGATAAACCCAAGGCGTATGTCAAATATTAGACATGTGCACACTGAAATATTCCATTTCGGAATTTCGTTTTCGTCCGAAAAATAAATTTATTTAGTTACTCCCGAAATTCATTTTTATTTATTTCGTTTTTCGTTAAAAATTGCATTAGTCCGAAAATCCAAATGAATTAAGGTCAAATCTGTCATTGAAGGCTTATGGTGTCTGTCGAATGTTCAAAGAAGATTCGACGGAGCAGCTAAACTGTACGACGTCGTATAGTTTACCTGCTCCGTCGAATCTTCTTAGAGCTTTCAACAGACACAATAAGCCAAAGTACGTGTGTACTTAGTTGTAGCTATTTTACTGCTCCTCCTCTTTGGTTACAATCAGCCAATAACATTCATCATGATCATTATTTTTATTTTACTTCTACGTCGTACATTTTCTCCCCTACGTCGAATCTTTTCTCCCCTACGTCGAATCTTTTCTCTCTATGTCGAATCTTTTCTCTCTATGTCGAATAATCTTGGACTAATAGAGTTAAAATCTATGGCATTAAACATCTCCCTATCACCCTCAGATGTACAACAGGCACAAACATCTCTCCCTTTCACATGGTCTACTACCAGTCTTCCATATTTAGGAATTATTCTTACGCCTCATCTCTCTGAACTATTTAGGATAAATTTTCCACCTATCTTACGACAGATCACCAACTTATTAACTCAATGGTCTTCTCTCCCTATATCTTGGATTGGTAAAATCAATGTTATTAAGATGGCTATATTACCTAAATTTCTTTATCTTTTCAGGGTTTTACCTATTTCGGTCCCAACATATTTTTTAAGAATAATGCAGCGCAAAATAACAACCTTTGTTTGGGGCTCTTCAAAACCCCGCTTACCTAAACATACTTTATATCTTCCAAAACTTAAAGGTGGTCTCGGATTTCCTAATCTATCTACCTATTACCATGCGGCTCATTTGGCACAAATACCTAAATACCATGCGACAACTGAAATACCACTTTGGGTAGCTCTGGAGTCTATAGATTGTGACCCATTATCAATATCCAATCTCCTTTGGATACAGCCCTCTTGCCGGAAAAAACTTACAAATCCGATAACTAAACAATCCCTTGCAATATGGGACAGATTTAATTTGTTATGTGGTTTACAATCTCCTCATAATCCACTCTTATCGTTCCTTAAAAATCCTCTTTTTTATCCTGCCTGGAAATTTCCTAAAACCTTTAAAACATGGACCACCTTTAAATTGACCCAATTACATGATCTTACTTCCTCTAATTCCTTTAAAACATTCACAGACTTAAGTAATAGTCACGAACTTCCAAATTCCGAAATTTTCCGATATCTTCAGATTAAAATTTTTTATATGCCTAATATCCAAGGAAGACTTGCACTAGATAAATTATCATACTTTGAAAACATATCTAAACATGACCCCCATACAAAAGGACTTATTTCAAACATTTATGCCCAACTCATTTCTAAATCAGATTCTAGTCCGCCCACATATGTAGCTAAGTGGGAAACTGATCTTGGATTCTCATTGGAAACAACAAAATGAGATAAGATTTGAACTACTACAAAATCCTCCTCTCAAAATATAGCTGCTTTAGAAACCAACTACAAAGTACTTACACATTGGTACTTAGTTCCTACTAGAATTGCGAAATTTGCCCCCAATTACTCCTCCTCTTGCTTTCGAGGCTGTACTGAACCTGGATCACATTTTCATATTTGGTGGACTTGTCCAAAAGATTTTGGGAAAACATATTCTGCATGATCTCGACATTATTTGCAGTGTCCATCCTTCCTGATCCCTTGATTGCGCTTTTGAATTTAAAACCGACAATTCTCTCTAATAATCAGTTCAAGCTAATGCTGCAGATTACTACAGCCGCGAAACAAACAATCACTAAAGCCTGGAAAATTTGTACCCTGATATTAACTGAAACTAATTGTAGAATTAATCAAGCCATGGTTCATGGCAAAACAGAGGCTATAACGCATGACAAAATTCCTAAATTCAAGAATATATGGCTTCCTTGGACGACACATTTCCTGCCTTCTAATTTTGATGCAACCTTATTGATGCCTGGGTAAATTTCTCATGCATTTTCATTTTCTCATATTTAATATATGGTTGAAAACACGCCTTACCTCGGAGATCCCTTCCCTTTCATTTCCTTTCCTCTCTCCTCTTTCCTTTCTTTTCTAACCCTTTCGCTATCCTACCTTTCTTTTTCCTTTCTTATACTTCTTGCTCTTCATCAGGTTCATATAGCATCACTTTTAATTATATTTCATGTTTCTATGACGTTATTACCCATTGGAACTTCCTCTTACCTGAAATATGGAAGCGACAATTCCTTAACGCTTCTTTTATTTAAAACTTTAGATATTCTCAAATTATAATTTTATTTGGATTCCAATATCCTATCATAGTCTGTGTTTAGACATTTTTGCTTTCTTAACACTATAGGAAATGTCTCTCTGAGTTGACAATTTTTTGTTTAAAGTAAGAGACAACTTTATATTTTGTCATATTATGTTATACTGTACCTTACTATTGTATATTCCTGTATTGCTTTTGAACCTGTTCCCTGACTTATAAAAATTCAATAAACAAATTTGACAAGGAAAATTTAGGCCAAAATGTATTCTGCTACATGTCTTTGGTAAAAAAAAATCCTGAAGTGTATGATCATTGGTTTGTGTGAAAGTTATAGAGTCTACAAGCTATGCTATGCATTATTGAAAATGTATTAATCCTACTGCACTGATGGCCTAGCTCATTTCTTGAGGCCCTAAAATGTCAGGACAATACAAATACCCCCCAAATGACCCCTTTTTGGAAAGAAGACAGTCTGAGGTATTTAGTAAGAGGCATAGTGAATTATTTGAAGTTGGAGGCCCAACTTCCATATAGCACCATCAGGCGTTCTAAAGGCATAAATTACATATTTCATTTCCTGAGTACCTATCACATTTTTGAAGGCCCTGGAACACCAGGACAATGGAATTACCCACAAAATGACCCCATTTTGGAAAGAAAACACCCCAATGTATATTCTTTGAAGCATTATTTAGTGAGGTATTTAGTAAGAGGCATAGTGAATTATTTGAAGTTGCAATTTTTTCCCCACAATGCTTTGGAAAATTAAGAAATATATATATTTTTTTTCTTCACTAAATTATCATATTTACAAGTTATTTCTCACAGGCGTAATTGCAATTACACCCCAAATTACATTCTGCTATTCGTGCTGAGTATGGCGATACCACATATGTGAGACTTTTCCACAGCCTGGCCACATACAGAGGCCCAACTTCCATATAGCACCATCAGGCGTTCTAAAGGCATAAATGACACATTTCATTTCCTGAGTACCTATCACATTTTTGAAGGCCCTG
The DNA here is from genome assembly GCA_037952925.1 of Lithobates clamitans. Classification (NCBI taxonomy): domain Eukaryota; kingdom Metazoa; phylum Chordata; class Amphibia; order Anura; family Ranidae; genus Lithobates; species Lithobates clamitans. The sequence continues at coordinate 2,445,413 of JBBGZY010000160.1, forward strand.
GAGCACCAGGACAATGGAATTACCCACAAAATGACCCCATTTTGGAAAGAAAACACCCCAATGTATATTCTTTGAAGCATAATGAGTCTTTTGAACATGTCATTTCTTTCCAAAAGTTTTTGAAAAATGTGGAAAGAAAATGAAAACTTATTTTTTTCTCACAAAGTTGTCAATGTAGAAGATCTTTCTAACACATAGCATGTACATAGACAAAATTATACCCCAAAAAACATTCTGCTACTCATCCTGAGCATGGCGATACCACATGTGTGAGACTTTTCCACAGTCTCGCCACATACAGAGGCCCAACATTCATGTAGCACCATCAGGCGTTCTAAAGGCATAAATTAATTTATCATAACTGGGATGATTTTGAGGAAGGCATTGGGCATTGTTGAAATGTAAAAATTTCATAATCATCTCGTAACGGGTTCTGGGAATAGACCGGCATGTGGTGGATAGGTTGGGTAGACCAGTAGGCATGGAGTTTTTTTTTTGTCAGCCCCATGTTGAGGGTTAGGCCAAGGAAAATTTTAAATTCTTCTATGGTGAGGGGTTTCCAAATAAAAGGACGGGCATATGAAGAATTTGGATTGTTGGATAGATGTTGGCTGGCGTATAGATTACATTGCTCCACAATGTAATTTAGGAGATCATCGGTAAAAAATATGTGAAAATAATAAATTGGGGTTCTATTTTCCGACTGTATCTGAGGGCCTGGCTAACCTGTAAAAAGGGGAATTTCAGGTTCTACTGACGTAATGGGCAACCATGTTGGATACAGTAGAATATCTGGGAGTCTAGTATGGGCCCTGCCTCATTGATGGGATGCTCCGTTGTTAGCATCTGGCCTATCCTCTAGGAAGGTTGCAGAACTGCTGGTGGATGCCTGCCAATCCCGGAGTGCTGCGCTGCTGGTGGATGCCTGCTGGTGGATGCCCTGGAGTGCTGCACTGCTGGTGGATGCCTGCATATCATCCTGGAGTGCTGCGCTGCTGGTGGATGCCTGCTGGTGGATGCTCTGGAGTGCTGCACTGCTGGTGGATGTCTGCGCCTGCTCATATCTCCCGATTCTCCTTGTTAGGATTCTATCTTCCTCGGTTTTTATCTCGGAGCCACTGCTTTCCACTGGCTTATAGTCGCTAATCGAGTCTGACGGAGAGAGTTCTCCGCTACTCGAGTCTGACGTACTCTGGAGTATCTGGAGAGCCTCCTCAGCATTGCAGAATCTTTTAGTCTGCAGATGTGCCTGATGTTGGCGGGTGGCAGATGTGTCAGATGGTGGGTGGCAAATGTGTCAGATGGCGGGCGGCAGATGTGCCAGATGTTGGGCAGCTGTGCAAGATGTTGGGCGGCTGTGCCTGATGTTGGCAGGCAGATGTGCCTGATGATGGCGGGCAGATGTGCCTGATGATGGTGGGCATGTGCCTGATGATGGTGGGCAGCAGATGTGTTAGATGGCGGGCGGCTGATGTGCCAGCTGTTGATGGGCTGATGTGCCAGCTGTTGGCGGACAGATGTGCCAGTTGTTGATGGGCAGATGTTCACTGTATGACAGGTGTTTTCACTGTTTTGGGGACACTGCGTTTTGGGGACACTGTGTTTTGGGGACACTAGCTGGGTGATCAGTGGGTAAACAGCTGACAAACAGCTAAAAACTCACTGATATCACAGCTGCAGCACAGATCTCTCTTCCTCTCCTCACTGACAGGCTCTTTGTGAGGAGAGGAAGAGATGAGAGCAGTTCCAATCGCTCTCTATTTACATTACATGACGACTGTGATTGGACACAGTCGTCATGTGATCAGGCGGGCCAATCACAGAGCTCTCATGTCTTGCACAACTCTCCTGTCTCTGGGGGGCACAGGGAGATCGGGATCGTGCCGCTGCACGGTGCGCACATCAGCGCGATCCCCTGTCCGATGCCACTTCCCCCTCTGTTTACATTACAAAGGCTGTGATTAGACACAGTCATCGTGCGGATCAGCAGGACAAATCACAGTGTCCTCCTGCCATTCCGAGATGCGGCGTGTCCGGGGGACATGCACGCATCGGGATCGCGCAGGTGCGCGGGCGCGCGCCCACGCGATCCCGCTTCTTCTGAAGGATGTTCGGGAACGTCCACTCAGAAGGAGGGAGCTCCCACCCAGTCATATATGTGCAATGGCCGGGTGGGAAGTGGTTAATAAGATACATGGCCACATTTATTGATAGTGCTCTGCACTGCTCATAAGAAAAGTACAGGATTAGTCAATAAAAGGCTATTGGCAAATATCCCAGTTTTATTGGTGTATCTAGCTCTAACTATACCTGTAATCAGGGAACTTGATTTAACAGCAATGGAGAATTTCTCTATCATTGGCACAAACATTAACCTCCCTGGCGGTATGATTATTTCGGATTTTAGGTGCTGAAAGCGGTACCATTATTTTGCATGGAAATTTGGCGTTTTATATTGTAGGTCTGTAAATATTAACAATAATACACTTAAATCTGTCCAAACCAGAGTCTAGTAGATATCCCGGGTATGATAAAGTTTGAAACACAAAAACATAAATTATAATATAATAAATAAAAATAAATAATAAAATTTTTTTTTTAAAAATAGTAATAAAATAAATTTCCCCACAATTCACTATCGCTCAATTCTGCAAGTGTTCTAATTTACTATCGCTGTTTTCTAGCTGGTCTAAAGCCACTTTTGACGTAAAGGGACACTTTTTGGTTGCTATGGACAATCTCCAGTTTCCAGGCAGAAGGAACAGTTTTATATATATAAAACTGCATGCAGGGCACTGGGCAGACCACTAGGGACAAAGGGGATGTGTCATTATTTGATACAGTACTGTAATCTGTAAGATTACAGTATACTGTATCTGTACTGTGTGTTTCACTTTTTGAATTTGCCGCCAAACTCCGTCCCCGTGCGTCGCAACGCTCGCAGGGAACGGAGCTCGGCACTGTGAATCGAGCGAGACACAGCGGCTCGCCGATCACAGCGGGGAGACATCGCAGGATCCAGGAGACAAGGTAAGTAAACTCTTCCTGGATCCTGCAATGCAAGCCCGAGTCTGGCTCGGGGATACCGCTTTTGGTATGAAAAATCCACCCCGAACCAGACTCGGGAATACCGCCAGGGGGGTTAATGAGGATAGAGGACATCCCTGAGGAGTACCAAATGTAATGTTACTGTGGTAATAAACAAAAAACAAAAGGGGAATTTATAACAGCTTTCCAATTTTTCGATATTGTGGCCATGTTTGTTTTCTTTTTTTAGTTTTTTTTCACCTTTTGATCTGGCCAGTAAGTTTGTTATTTTTCACCTTCTTTGAACAGACCAAGCTGTCCAGACAAAGTGGCAATAAGAGGGTTGAGACAAAGCCATTACCATTGACAAGGGTGCTTACAATAATCAGATTTTATTAATTTGTGTAAAACCTTTATCCCAAAAGTAAAACGTTCTTTGCTGTAACTGACTATAAAGAGTTAACTGGAGTTCAGCTTTAATTTGATAGTTAAGCCCATCTAAATTTGCTAGTCTATTACTACCCTCAAACCAAACTGACCATGCTGCTGTTCAAAGGTGTCTGCTAGGGATGGGCCGAACACAGTTGGGTTCGCACTAGAACATGTGAACAGGCAAAAAATTTGTGCGAACATGCGAACCCTATTAACCACTAGCCGACCAACCGCCATCAGTATACTGTGGCAGGTTGGCACATTCCCGCAAATCGCCGTAGCTGTACGTCGGCCCTTTAAACAGCTATAGGAGGTGTGTGATGTCCGCCGGCCAAGCGTGCTCGCGGGCATGAGAGCCAGAACGGGGATGTGTGTGTGTAAACACACAAATTCCCATTCTGATAGGAGAGGAGAGACAGATTGTCTCTTCATAGTAATTAGGAACAGTGATATGTCTCCTCCTCTAGTCAGTCCCATCCCACCACAGTTAGAAACACACATGAGGGTACACATTTAACCCCTTGATCGCCCCCTAGCGTTAACCCCTTCCCTACTAGTGACATTTACACAGTAATCAGTGCATTTTAATAGCACTGATCACTGTATAAATGTCAATGGTCCCAAAAATGTGTCAAAAGTGTCCGATCTGTCCACTGCAATGTTGCAGTTCCACTAAAAATCACAGATCACCTTCATTACTAGTAAAAAAAAATATATAATAAAAATGCCATAAATCTATTCCCTATTTTGTAGATGCTATAACTTTTGCACAAACCAATCTTTACGCTTATTGCAATTTTTTTTTTACCAAAAATATCTAGAAGAATATATATCGGCCTAAACTGATAAAGACATTTCTATTTTTACTTTTTTTGGGGTGGGGATATTTATTATAGCAAAAAGTATAAAATATTGTTTTTTTTTTCAAAATTGGCGCTCTTTTTTTGTTTATATCACAAAAAATAAAAACCGAAGAGGTGATCAAATACCACCAAAAGAAAGCTCTATTTGTGGGAAAAAAAGGACATCCATTTTGTTTGGGTACAGCATTGTACGACCACGCAATTGTCAGTTAAAGCGACGCAATGCCATATCACAAAAAAATGGCCTGGTCATTAAGGGGGAAAATCTTCTGGGGCTGAAGTGGTTAAAGTCTATGGAACACAAGCATGAAAAATCAAAAGTGCTAATTTTAACCACTTGCTGACTGCCGTACGCCGATATAGGTCCTCAATTTGAGAACGGATATCGTTGTTATGGCAGCAGATAGCTGCCATAACCCCGGTATCCCCATGTTCAGCCGGCTACAAGATAAAAGTGGTCTCACTTTTATCAGTGGGGGAGAGTGCCTCCCCCTCCCACTGCGATCCGGTGCCCTCTGCTTACTGGAGCCGTTGGCAGCAGTGGAGGCAATCGGATCCTTCCCGTGGCTGTGCATGGCTGGCCCCCACCCGTCTCCATGACACTGCAGGGCGGAAGCAACATCAAAACGTCACTTCCGCCCATAGCTCTTAAAGGGACATTTTTTTAAATAATTTTTTTAAATGACAATTTTTTTTTGATTGCATTTTAGTGTAAATATGAGATCTGAGGTCTTCTTGACCCCAGATCTCATATTTAAGAGGTCCTGTCATGCTTTTTTTCTATTACTAAGGTATGTTTACATTCCTTGTAATAGGAATAAAAGTGACACTATTTTTTTAAACAGTGTAAAAATAAAAATTAAAAGGTAAAATAAATAAGAAAAAAACCAAAAATTTTTAAACGTGCCCTGTCCCACCAAGCTCGCGTGCAGAAGTAAACGCATATGTGAGTAGCGCCCGCATATGAAAATGGTGTTCAAACCACACATGTGAGGTATCGTCGTGATTGGTAGAGTAAGAGCAATAATTCTAGCCCTAGACCTCCTCTGTAACTTAAAACATGCAACCTGTAGAATTTTTTAAACGGCGCCTATGGAGATTTTTAGGGGTAACAGTTTGTCACCATTCCACGACCAGGCGCAATTTTGAAGCGTGACATGTTGGGTATCAATTTACTCGGCGTAACATTATCTTTCACAATATAAACAAAATTGGGCTAACGTTATGTTTGTCTAATTTTTTAATTCAAAAATGTGTAATTTTTTTTAAAAAAATTGCGCTTGTAAGACCTCTGCGCAAATACGGTGTGACAGAAAGTATTGCAACGACCGCCATTTTATTCTCGAGAATGTTTATAATGTATAATGTTTGGGGGTAATTTAGTAATTTTCTAGCAAAAAAAAATGTTTTTAACTTGTAAACAACACATCTAAGAAAGAGGCCCCGTCCTTAAGTGGTTAAAGGCTTATATGCAAGTTATTGCCATAAAAAATGTATGGGGACCCAGGTACTGCTCCAGGGGACATGTATCAATGCAAAAAAAGTTAGTGAAACAAGTGAAAGTAAAACAATATAAAATTGTTGAAATTAAATAGTCTTTTAAATATTGTGCCCGGGGGTCCCCTTAGTCTGCCTGTAAAGTGGTGCATCTGTGTGATGTGTATAAAGCCATATTCTTATTGTGTGTATAAAGCCATACACGATAAGAATATCACACAAAAGTTCTTCCAAATATAATCGTATGCGAGTCTAGAATCGAATGCGCCTCCTCATGCACACGTTAAGAACATCGAACGCTCTTCTGAAATTAATTGAATGCGCATCTAGAATCAAGTCGCCAGTGTAGTTCCTCTCCGAAAATTCCCGCACGATCAACTCAAACGTCCAGTGTGCGTAGGTAGGTTCTGCAGCGTGGTAGTCGGAGGTGATGTCAGAACTTGACCTTGTGCAGGCCATGCCTTTGGGTTCGGAGTGGCGGGGAGAGCATTGCATACAAATACGCGTGTTCGTTCATGTGAGGAATATTCGTTATATACGAAAAGTGGACTTTTACATGGAAGACCAAACACTGCCACTAGTCATGCTTGGAGTTTTGGCCAAAAAAAGAGGAAAAGAAGCACATAGTCAAAACAATGGCTGCAGAACCGAGAGAACTATTCTCATATGTCGTTGCTTCGAGAATTACAGGAGAACAACTCGATTTCAGGAATTACCTCAGAATGGATGATGAATGTTTCCAAGCATTGCTGCAGCTGGTGACACCAGTAATTAAAAAACAAACTACAATTATGCGACAGCCAATAAGTCCAGAGCAGAATTTATTTGCAACACTATCTGGAGACCGGGAGAAGTCTGCCAGACCTTAAATTCTCAACAGGAATTTCACCTCAATCACTGGGGAGAATAATACCGGAAACCTGCAAGTCTATCATCGATGTGCTCCAGAGAAATTATGTAAAGGTAACTTACCTATATTATCTTACATATTAACGTACATATATTAACCTTTTTTTTAATTCAGTCGTTTCTATAGTAGTATAGCGTGTGTGTGTATGTATAGACAGATAGATAGATAGATAGATAGATAGATAGATAGATAGATAGATAGATAGATAAATAGATAGATAGATAGATAGATAGATAGATAGATAGATAGATAGATAGATAGACAGACAGACAGACAGACAGACAGACAGACAGACAGACAGACAGACAGACAGACAGACAGACAGATAGACAGATAGACAGATAGACAGATAGACAGATAGACAGATAGACAGATAGACAGATAGATAGATAGATAGATAGATAGATAGATAGATAGATAGATAGATAGATAGATAGATAGATAGATAGATAGATAGATAGATAGATAGATAGATAGATAGATAGATAGATAGATAGATAGATAGATAGATAGATAGATAGATAGATAGATAGATAGATAGATCTATATATACACACACACACAATAATTTTGCTTATATGTCTTTTTATATGTATTTTGCTTATATATGTGTGTGTGTATATATGTAGCTATAATATAAATCCTAAGTTAAAACGATAAAAACGTAAAAATTTTGTTAAAGGGGTTATAAAGATTCGTGTTTTTTCACCTTAAAGCATCCTAAGCATTAAGGTGAAAAACACCTGCAATCACCGGGCCCCCAGCCCCCCCGTTTTACTTACCTGAGCCAGTTCACCTGCTTAGGCGTCCTCCTCTTCATGAAGTCTTGGTGTTGATTAGATAGATTGATAGCATCGCAGCCATTGGCTCCCGCTGCTGTCAATCAAATCCAATGATGTGGCCGCGGGGACTGAGTCATACACTCAATGTCTATGGACGCCGAATGTATGACGTGGGAGCGTGCCTGCAAGGTAACCCCCTCAGGAGAGAGCATCCAAGAGGGGGTTATCTATTGCGGGGAGGAGCTGAGAGAGCCACCATGGGACCCCAGAAGAGGACGATAGGGGCCACTCTGTGCAAAACGAACTGCACAGTGGAGGTAAGTATGAATGAACTTTTAGTACCACTTTTAAGTTAAGTCATTATTACTCTAGTACCACTTTAAAGTCAAGTGCTTATTACTCAGTTTAGTTTGGAAATAAATCTAAAATTTATTAAAACACCATATATTTTTGTTCCTGTTACAGTTTCCAAGCAACCCACCTAATGAAACCCTTAACCTGTGCACACGTGACAACACATGTGAAAACATGAACTTCATGTTTGTGGCTGATGATGCGTTTGCATTAAGTGAAAATATATTAAAACCATTCCCTATGTGTAACCTGACTCCGGACCAAAGGATCTTCAATTACAGATTATTAAGGGCCCGTAGGGTGGTTGAAAATGCCTTTGGGATCTTGGCCAACAGATTCCGCCTGTTTCTAACAAGCATAAATATGCCCATGCATAAAATAGATATTATTGTGCTGTGTTGTTCTGTCCTACACAATTATTTACGTCAACATTCCCCTGCATACATTGCCCCGTCACCAAGGGATCCGGACACAATGGCAGTGCCCAGTGGTGGCAGCGTTGGAGGACAAGACAGTATGGAGGTGCTCACACCATTGAGCAGTGGACATTCTAGGCTGCCTACACTGAATTCAAGGCAATGCAGGTTGGACTATCTTAATTACTTTTCCGGAATTGGTGCAGTGCCCTGGCAGTCTGATATGTAAAAAAAAAAAAAAAACCAGGCTTGATGAATTGATTTGTCACATGTCAAATACCCTATCACAACTTTATATTAAGATTTAACACTTTATATTGTCGGATTTTAAAATGATTTGACTTGTGTGAACATTGCCATTGTGATATGTATTTATTAAATTCCAGCAGTTGTAATAAATATGTAGTTTCATGTGTTGGTGTGAATAATGCACAGTTTTACAACCTCTACTTTAAACTCTACAATAAATGGTATATTGTGTGAACGGCTGTTAAACTGTCTGTGTCAGTTTCATCAGCCATTATACCAACTGAAACATTGCCTGGGGGTTGTAAATTATGTGTTCTATGCATGGATTAAAACTGTTTAGGTGTCAACATTGCTTCCTCAGCCACCCTTTAATTACCTGAGACCTCATTCTATCTAGTGCCGTGCACGGCTGTACAACCTTTATCCCCTCACTTCTGGGTCAAACTGGCTTTGTTGGGGCACAAGTAGCACCAGCGGAGGGCAGAATAGGGTAGGTTCCTGGCCACTCTTTGTGCAATTCTGTACATGTTTTTTTTATTTTTTTTTTATTAACTTTTAAAACCCCTTGGTTTACTTGCACATGTGTTAATTTAAGAAAACAAAAATCATCAGCAACCAACAAGGCACAAGTAGAGCATTAAAATCAATTATGTCAAAAATCTCAAAATCCAGTACAAACATTTTAATAATTTTAAAGGAGAAAGCCATCCAAATAGATCATATAGGTTGCCATCATCCCTGGATATCAAGAATAAAAAACCCACAAACAAGTAATAGGACTTTAAAGGCAACGAAATATTAAAAAAGAATAATTTATTAATTTCAAAGAACACAAAAAATTGAGTACAGAGTCACAATAAACATATAAAAATAAGGCTGTCAAGATGAATGTTGTATGTACCCGCCCTATTCACAACAATACTCCGCGCTTAGAACGATATAACCAACAGTATATATAGCATATATATAAAATTGAACATACGAATAAATATGAATAAATAAATAGCAGCTGCTTGAATAATAAGTAATATATATATAGGCAATAGTGAGTCAGTTAAGTCAATAGCATTCCTTTAGTATTGCAGCAGCGCTGTGTGACCCCAATTATTAGGATCCTTTTTTCCAATCAAGTTCATAAAGTGCAAAGACGGGAAACAGGCACAGTGCACTTAATTTTCTTTGCTCTTATTGAATGATCATCTGGTATGCATGTTTTTAAAGGGAAATGTTTAGATGTTTTAATAAAAGTGTTTAGCGGTATCACATTATGTGGACATTTATTTCTCCCACATATTGCATTGAAACTACCGAGAATTAGACTGACATCTGGTGGTCGTTTGGAGAGTGGTGCAGACCAACTAATACTAATCAAGGCTCATATTGATTAAATCTCTGGTCAGTGAGTTTTTCATTGGGGATCCCAGCACGTGGTGTATCGCTTGGTGAATGGACTAACTACCCTCACAGAACACAAGATTATTGACTAGGGGGATGTATATCATCTTTTTATCATCTGTTTCCCGTCTTTGCACTTTATGAACTTGATTGGAAAAAAGGATCCTAAAATTTGGGGTCACACAGCGCTGCTGCAATACTGAAGGAATGCTATTGACTTAACTGACTCACTATTGCCTATATATATATATAAACATAAGGATAATGATAATCACAGAACCACTAAAAACAAAAGCGTGAAGCAGTCATGGCGTATGTGCAGTCTTCCACATGGTCCTACGCATTTCAGGATTTATCTGAAGCGTCCCTTCATCAGGGGCAGTCAGAGGAACAAAAATCGCACCCACCCACAAAAGAGGGCAGTGCACACCGGGAAGCACGGTACCACCGATGTGGATCAAAGCTGTGCCCCATCGTACACCAATCTGTACCAGGGGGAGTGGGAGCAGTCTTTCCTGTCTGACGAGTCACTTAGACCTCATACTCAACATGTCACGGCTTGGTTCCGTTATATAGACGACATTTTGGTCCTATGGGAGGGCTCGGAGGCAGAGCTGGAGGCATGCATTAGTGAGATGCAACTCAATACCTTTAATCTAAAATTTACTGTTACCCATAGCAAGACCAGTGTCACCTTTTTCGACACTATTATCACCAAGCAAGAGGATGGTAGTCTTTCTAGTGGATTGTTCCGTAAACCGACAGCAGGGAACACTATTTTGCATGCCTCCAGCTCTCATCCCCAACCTCTCCTTCACGCAATTCCATACAGCCAGTATCTGAGGCTAAAACGGAACTGCTCTGATCAGGAGTCCTACCTGCATAAAGCGGCTACCCTCAGAGATAGACTCCTTGTTAGAGGTTAATGTCACTCCATCCTAAAAAAGGCATTTAGACGAGCTAATGGACGCACTAGACAGTAGTTACTGTTTGGCCACCAAAGGAAAACTAATGACTGTCAGAGAGTACCCCTGGGCAGAGGTGCTGCTGGTGTGCATCGCGGTGCGTTGGGTGCTGGCGTGCGGGTACATGCGTGTGTGCGGGGGCGCGCGCTGGCGCACGTCGGCATGCACGCGCGCCCGGCGTTTGCCGCCAATCTGCCTATTTAGGCTGTCTGCACAGGGGGCTCGGTGCTGTCCGATCTTCAGCTCCCTGTATCCCTGCACCTGCTTCCTGCTTCCTGTTTTGAACCTGACCTCCTGACCACCGGCCTGTCTTTGATTCTCCCTGCCTGCTGCCTGCCACTGATCCCAGACTGTCCTGACTACGAATCTGCCTGCTCCTCTGTACCACGTTGCCCGCCTGTTGCCGACCTCTACCAGTGACCCAACCTGCTTGCTCCACTCCTGCTCTGCACCTGCTGCCTGTGCTTTAGTTGCCTGGTGATCTCAATAACCACCTTTACCGGGATCCTCCTGCAGCTACCCTGCCAGGCTCTCATACCATTCTGTGCTCCTGTGCCTCCTGTCCATACTACCAGGGGCTGGGAACCAGATACGTAAGGGAGGCCTCCCCCTGCTACATTGGGCTCACCTGTCTGTTACGTAGAAGTCCGACAGTATCGGACAGCCATGTCCGAGCCCGAGCAGGGAACCTCCCCCATGGAGGAACTGTGTAGACACCTGGCGGGTCTCACACAAGCCGTGAAGAGCCTCCAGGAGGGCTATACAAGGTTGGAAGAACAAGTCCAAGTCCTGTCTGCTCTAACCCATCCGCAAGCCACTTCATCTGCCGGTGCACCATCTGCACCCTCAGTAGTAATGCTACCTCCGGAGCCTAGGGTACCCATACCCGAAAGATTTACTGGGGACCGTAGTAAATTCCGGGCCTTTCGCAATGCCTGCGAACTATACTTCGCTCTGCAACCTCACACTTTTTCCTTGGAGGCAACTAAGGTGGGCTTTGTAATTTCCCTCTTATCTGGTGAACCACAGTCCTGGGCTCACCACCTGCTGGAGCAGAAATCTGGAGCACTGGATAACCTTGATGCTTTCTTTACCATCATGTCTCAGTTGTATGAGGATCCCCAAGTGACAGCGACTGCCAAAGCCGCCTTGCACGCCCTTCAACAGAGGCATAGAGCTGCAGAGGACTATGTGGTGGAATTTAGGCGGTGGAGCTCCGACACTGGTTGGAATGATGCGGCTTTGCGTTATCAATTTCGCATGGGATTGTCTGATCCTTTGAAGGATGAGTTAGCACGGGTCGGAATACCCCAAACCCTGGATGAGCTCATCAATCTTGCTATCCAGATCGACCGACGCCTCAGAGAGCGTCGCTCCAAGAGATCTACCAGCCAATTTCGCCCTACCTGGATGCTTACAAGGTTCCGAGCTCTCCCAGCAAGTCCTTTCTGACACCGGCCACACCGGTACCTGATACCTCCGAACCAATGCAACTCGGTCTGCTCCATCCCTCTCTCAATCCAGAAGAGCGCCAGCGCTGAAGAACCAACAACCTCTGCATGTACTGCGGGGAGCCTGGACACTACGTGAGGTCTTGCCCAAACAAGACAAGTCTCTGCCAATCTCTTCAATTTGTGCATCTGCTCTCTCTAAACTTGCTAATCACCTTGCTCTCTCTATCACCTTACAGCTTCCAGGAAGGATTATTCCAGCTACAGTCATAATTGATTCAGGAGCCTGCAGCTGTTTCATTGACCTAACCTTCGCTGCCAACCATCACATCCCTCTCCAGTCTAAAGTTCGGGGACTTGCTGTACATCTCGCTGATGGCTCCTCTCTTCGTTCCGGTCCCGTCACGCAGGAAACCATCCTTTTGTTAGCCACCATGGGCCCTAACCATCAAGAACTCCTGCGCCTGGATGCCATCTCCTCTCCTCTTTTTCCCATCATACTGGGGATGCCATGGTTGCAGGCCCATAACCCCAGCATTGACTGGTCTAGCGGGAAAGTCAAGTTCCTTTCTGAATATTGCCGGCAACACTGCCTACATACGAATCCTGCTGAATCTACCCAATTACTCTGTTTAGATACCGAATCTGAGTTACAACAGGTGATCCCTGCACCCTATTGGGACTTTCTGGATGTTTTTAGTAAAAAAGGAGCAGAGACTCTACCTCCCCACAGGCCTTACGATTGCCCAATCGAGCTATTACCTGGAGTGGAAGTCCCCTTTGGGAGGATTTTCCCATTAACAGAGCAGGAGTTGGACACCCTAAAAATATACATTGATGAGAACCTGAAGAAAGGGTTTATCTGCCCATCTACCTCTCCGGCTGGGGCTGGTATATTCTTTGTGGAGAAAAAGGACCATTCCTTACGTCCTTGTATTGATCATCGGGAACTGAACAAAATAACAATCAAAAACCGTTACCCTCTACCTTTAGTGCCTGAACTCTTCCAGAGATTGGGATCCGCAGTAATCTTTACCAAATTAGATCTCCGTGTTGCCTACAATTTGATTCGTATTCGGGAAGGAGATGAGTGGAAAACAGCTTTTCGCACCAGATTCGGGCATTTTGAATACCTTGTTATGCCCTTCGGCCTGTGCAACGCACCCGCAACGTTTCAGCATTTTGTCAATGACATTTTCCGTGACTTCCTGGACCTATATGTTATTGTTTATCTAGATGATACTTTGATCTTCTCCTCCTCAGTCTCCGATCATCGCAGGCACGTCAGAAATGTGTTAGCTCACCTCAGGCAGCATGGACTTTATGCTAAACCGGAAAAATGCCAATTCGAACTTCAAAGTATCCAGTTTCTAGGCCTAATCATTTCTGTTGAAGGTATTAAAATGGACCCTCAAAAGGTATCAGCCATTCTGAAATGGCCCGCCCCCTCCGATAAGAAAGGGGTTCAAAGGTTCATTGGCTTCTCTAACTTTTACAGGAAGTTCATTAGGGGCTTCTCTGCAATAATTGCCCCCATCACCGAAGTAACCAAACAAGGGAATCGGTTCCAGTGGTCTTCTAAGGCGCAGTCCGCCTTTGAAAAACTCAAGGAGCTGTTCACCTCTGCTTCTATCTTAAAGCACCCAGACCCTGCTCTACCATTCGTACTCGAAGTGGACACTTCAGAGGTTGCAGTCGGAGCTTTTCTGTCCCAACGGCAAGGTCCAAAGGCCCTTCTCTATCCAGTGGCCTTTTTCTCCCGCAAACTCTCTTCAGCGGAGAGAAATTACGATGTTGGTGATCGGGAGCTTCTGGCCATCAAGTCTGCTTTGGAGGAGTGGCGTTATTTACTGGAGGGTGCAGCACATCCCATCCTGGTCTATACGGATCATAAGAATCTGGAGTACCTCCGAACAGCCAAGAGACTGAAACCACGGCAAGCAAGGTGGGCTCTATTTTTTTCCAGATCTCAGTTCCATATAACATACAGACCTGGTTCCAAAAACATCAAGCCGGACGCTCTCTCCCGTATGTTCCCTGATTCCAGCAAACCTGTGCAGCCGGACACTATTCTTCCATCCGGAAATTTTCTTTTACTCCAAGGGGATCTGCTATCCCGCATAAAACAAGCCTCCTCAAATTGGACCCCGACTTTCAGGGATGAGGTGAGAGCCCAGGATGGCCTCTTTTGGCACAAGGGTAAAATCGTGGTCCCTGAAGATCTGAGGGTGGCAGTGCTAGAGCTCTGCCATGATCACAAGATGGCTGGACACTTCGGTGTGCTAAAGATGACTGAATTAGTCCAGCGCACATTTTGGTGGCCTCTGTTAGCGAACGACTGCAAGAACTATGTAGAATCTTGTACTATCTGTGCTCGGAGCAAAAATAGCCGGACAAGAGCCTGGGGTCTGCTAAAACCATTACCCGTTCCGGAAAGACCGTGGAAGATGATATCAATGGATTTTATCATAGAGCTTCCCCAGGCAGAAGGCTTCTCTACCATCTTCGTCGTCGTAGACAGGTTAACCAAGATGGCTCACTTTCTGACTATGAAGGGCACGGCTATGGAGACAGCAAGGGTCTTCATCAAAGAAATTGTTAGGCTGCACGGAGTCCCATCAAATATCATATCTGATCGTGGTGTTCAGTTCACCTCTCGGTTCTGGAAGGCTCTCTGTGATTCCCTGTTAATTGAGCTGGCACTCTCCTCTGCTTACCATCCCCAGACTAATGGGCAGACGGAGAGAACTAATCAAACCTTGGAGCAGTACCTCCGTTGTTTTTCATATTTCTCACAGGACAACTGGGTTTCTCTCCTGCCAATTGCTGAGTTCTCGTACAACAACTCTTTACATTCAGCCATTAAGCAAACGCCCTTCTTTGCCATTTACGGCTTCCACCCGTCCTTTCTGCCCAGGTCTTTACCCGAATGTGCTATCCCTGCGGTCTCTGAAACCATGGACTTTTTTCTTACCAACAACAAACTCTTGCAGGAAATCATGGCTAAGACCCAAGAGTATAATAAGAAAATGTTTGACAAGAAGAGGCGGGGAGAGCTCATCCTGGAACCTGGCAACCAGGTTTGGTTGTCCACAACCAATGTAAGAATGGCCTGCCCTTCAAGGAAATTGGGCCCCAAATTTATGGGTCCGTTCTCAGTCAAAAAGAGATTTAACAACATGGCCTACGAACTCAACTTACCTAGTACCCTGAAGATTCACCCGATCTTTCATATATCATTGTTGAAACCTGTTATACCCAACACCTTTGCTTGCCGAAGTACTGACCCACCGGAGCCCACAATTATCGATAACGAAGAAGAATTCGAAATGGAGGCTATCTTGGATTGCAGGAAAAGACACAACCAATTGCAAAACCTGATCAAGTGGAGGGGGTACGGACCGGAGGACAACTCCTGGGAGCCAGAGGGCAACTTACATGCCGAAGAGCTCCTGTGGAGGTTCAGGAGTACTCACGCCACCAGATTGGCTCAGTTGGACATCCGGAGGCTGCCCTTGAGGGGGGGCACAGTCAGAGAGTCCACCTGGGCAGACCCGCTGCTGGTGTGCATCGCGGTGCGTTGGGTCGCTTCGGCGCACGTTCCCGTGCGCGATGCCGCGGGTGCTGGGGTGCGGGCACGTGCATGTGTGCGTGCACGCGCGCCCGGCGTTTGGCGCCAATCTGCCTATTTAGGCTGTCTGCACAGGGGGCTCGGTGCTGTCCGATCTTCAGCTCCCTGTATCCCTGCACCTGCTTCCTGCTTCCTGTTTTGAACCTGACCTCCTGACCACCGGCCTGTCTTTGATTCTCCCTGCCTGCTGCCTGCCACTGATCCCGGACTGTCCTGACTATAAATCTGCCTGTTCCTCTGTACCACGTTGCCCGCCTGTTGTCGACCTCTGCCAGTGACCCGACCTGCTTACTCCACTCCTGCTCTGCACCTGCTGCCTGTGCTTCAGTTGACTGGTGATCTCAATAACCACCTTTACAGGGATCCTCCTGCAGCTAACCTGCCAGGCTCTCATACCATTCTGTGCTCCCGTGCCTCCTGTCCATACTACCAGGGGCCGGGAACCAGATACGTAAGGGAGGCCTCCCCCTGCTACATTGGGCTCACCTGTCTGTTACGTGGAAGTCCGACAATGACCCTCCAATAGTCAGAATGATCACTAGATTTAACAACCAGCACCAAAAAGTTAAATCTATTTTTAACAAATTTTGGCATATACTATATACTGATTCCAACTAGCGACCATACCTGTCTGAACGTCCGGCAATCACCTATCGACGCACCAGTTCATTGAAGGACCGATTGGTCCACAGTGAATTTGTGGGCGAGTTCCTTAGTGATCCATGTAAGAGACTGGGGACTTTCACCTGCGGGGGATGCCCAATATGTCGTTACATGAACACTAGGCGGGATATTGTCCTGCCCAATGGAAGATCCTACAGACCTCAACACTTTTTTAACTGTAAAACCGAGGGGGTGGTGTACCTCCTAACCTGTCAGTGTCAACATTTTTATGTTGGCAAGACTAAGTTAAAATTCTACTTACGTGCCTCCCGACACATCATATCTATGAAGAAAGCTAATCCTGATCTCCTCTTGGGGAGGCATGTGGCGAACAGGCATCATGGTATCTTCCCAGGAATTGAATTTCTTATCTTAGACAGAATTAATCCCAGTCCCATGGGCGGGGACTGGAACAAGGTCCTGCTACAGCGGGAGACTCACTGGATTGCAGACCTTGCTGCCACCTCGCCCCCGGGACTTAATGAACAATTTAGCTATAGACCCTTTTTAGAGGGATTCTCATCTGGGGGCTGTGAGAAGGAATAAACTGCCTCTTTTGTGACCGCTATATGGATACATTTTCTCTATTTTTCTCCCTTTTCAAATTCTTTTTTATGTACCTCATGTTTGTATCATCACTGGGTTTTGTTATCATGTTATGTTTCGCCCATTCACCCCTCCACCGAGGTACCTGTTGAAATCTCCCGGCCATACCCCGGTTTGGATGACCGTTGACTTTTAGATCTGCTGACCCTCCTTTGTCCCGCCCGGCGCAGGTAGGCCTCCCATCAATACGTTGGTGGGGGGCCTTCTTTTTGGCAGTCGTTTGGGATGGTGTCTGATGGGCAGCAATGTGGCCCAGTGATGTCTGTCCACTTGGCCGTCTTCTTGCGCCGGTGGACCGTCGCTGCAGGACTTTCTTCACAGACCCTGGCCTGTGGGGGGCACCCTGCAGCTTCGGTCCAAAGTCCTGTTTCCCAGAAATCTATGGTGTTGCCACTGTTTAAAGGATATGTGCATCGATGTGTGATTTATCTGATCCTTGTAGTTGTACTTTATTATTGTGTTCCTGTTTAGGTCCTCCATTTTACCAAGTAACCTGCCTAGTTGCTATGATGTCTTTCAATTCTTATTAAACAGCTTGTTTTACTGATTGGTTCCTGCCTGTGTATCCAGGGGAGGTGCCCATGGAACTTTGGTATCCGCCCCGGTGCTATGATGATGTACGCCGTGGAGAGCAGCAGTACGCAATGGCCGCTCCCACGGCATGTGATCCCTCACTTGTCTCTCCTCCGCCCCGGACAACGATGTACTGAAGCGATGACGCCACTCTCGAGTGGTGCCGCGTCTGACGTCACCTCCTGGTGCCTTTTTAAACCTGAACTAATGGGAGTGAATGTCAGTGTAGTTCATGGCGGCGAAACGAGCGGACGGACGATTGGCTTGCTTTGTGGGCTCTACATATCAGATAGCTCTTATTGTGCTGTAAGTACAGATTCTCAAACTTCCCCCACCTTCCCCTCCTTTTCTGCTGTTCAGTGTGACGACTGCAGCAATCTACCTACTTACTTATATTGTAACTTGCCTATTGTTTATGGGCTTTTCTTGTATTTTCCCTTATTTGCAGAGTACTTTTATGTGACTGGATATTACTTAAGCAATATATTTAGGAGCACTGTATCATATATTTTTTGCCCCAGCTCGGATTGCCCTTCTCTGCGTATCCATCGGTACACACTCTCCCCCTGGCTTTCTACTTTGGTAAGGTAGAACACCTATGACCCACTTTAGTTTTTCAATGTAAATCATGTGCTTATTGAAATTGGCATTTCACTGGAACCAGGCCACATAATCTTACATGTATAATTTTTCTAATACAGCTTTGATCCACATCGGTGGTACCGTCCTTCCCAGTGTGCACTGCCCTCTTTTGTGTTTGGGTGGAACAGTGTGGATAAAGTAGGGCCAGCCACACTTCCCTTTTTCCTCCTGGATTCTGGGGTGTTGTTGTTTGATACGGTCGTCGCCGCAGTCTTGGCGGTGAGATTTCAACTATGCTGGGTTTGGGTATGTTTCCCCTCTATGGCACTATTATGCCGTATGCTGTTATGATATAGAGCAATTGTGTATTGTATTTGATTATACTGCATTTATGTAACAATTTATTGATATAATTTTTTCTGATTTTGATAGTGAGATATTTGTTCCACTGACTGCCCCTGATGAAGGGACACTTCAGATAAATCCCAAAACACGTAGGGCCATGTGGAAGACTGCACATACACCATGACCGTTTCACGCTTTTGTTTTTAGTGGTTCTATGATTATCATTATCCTTACATTTATATGTTTATTGTGACTCTGTACTCAATTTTTTTTGTTCTTTGTAATTAATAAATTATTCTTTTTTAATACTTTGTTGCCTTTAAAGTCCCATTACCTGTTTGGGGTTTTTTTTTCTTGATATTCAGGGATGATGGCAACCTATATGATCTGTTTGAATGGCTTTCTCCTTTAAAATGTTTTGTAAAGGGTAGCAAATACCCACGAATCCCCCTCTCTGTCCATCGAACTTGATCGTAGCAAAAATTATTTTTGATGTTTATTACGTTGTTCAAATTCATTGCGATAATTGCTCTGATTTCTGCTATACACCATTCGGTATAATTTTTTTCTATATATATATATTTTTCCAGTTTTTGGGGCTGACTTAGTCATCATGTTTCAGGGTCAAAATTGGGTGGCCCTTATGGCAGATTACTTTAAAAATCATGGTGAAGGAGAGGCGGTCCAATCTGAACTTTTATCTCTATGTGATCAGCTGGGCAGGCTAGTGGAGAAGAAAGCCGCCCTGTTCTGGCACATAGAGAGTTTCGACAAATACATTAGAGAGGATATCAATCCTCTCTAAGCTAAGCAGGGCAATAACTTCTCCGCAGGATGTGGAAACCTTGCAAAAAGACCTGAACAAATTAATGGGGTGGGCGACCACATGGCAAATGAGGTTCAATGTAGAAAAATGTAAAATAATGCATTTGGGTGGCAAAAATATGAATGCAATCTATACACTGGGGGGAGAACCTCTGGGGGAGTCTAGGATGGAAAAGGACCTGGGGGTCCTAGTAGATGATAGGCTCAGCAATGGCATGCAATGCCAAGCTGCTGCTAATAAAGCAAACAGAATATTGGCATGCCTTAAAAGGGGGATCAACGCAAGAGATAAAATGATAATTCTCCCACTCTACAAAGCTCTGGTCCGGCCGCACCTGGAGTATGCTGTCCAGTTCTGGGCACCAGTCCTCAGGAAGGATGTACTGGAAATGGAGCGAGTACAAAGAAGGGCAACAAAGCTAATAAAGGGTCTGGAGGATCTTAGCTATGAGGAAAGGTTGCAAGCACTGAACTTATTCTCTCTGGAGAAGAGACGCTTGAGAGGGGATATGATTTCAATTTACAAATACTGTACTGGTGACCCCACAATAGGAATAAAACTTTTTCACAGAAGAGAGTTTAATAAGACTCGTGGCCACTCATTACAATTAGAAGAAAAGAGGTTTAACCTTAAACTACGTAGAGGGTTCTTTACTGTAAGAGTGGCAAGGATGTGGAATTCCCTTCCACAGGCGGTGGTCTCAGCGGGGAGCATTGATAGCTTCAAGAAACTATTAGATAATCCCCTGAATGACCACAACATACAGGGATATATAATGTAATACTGACACATAATCACACACATAGGTTGGACTTGATGGACTTGTGTCTTTTTTCAACCTCACCTACTATGTAACTATGTAAATCCATACGGATTATGTATCCAAATTTTTCCATTGATTGATAATGTTAGCCCTGAGTTCAAAAAGAAGTGGGAGGACAATTTACAACTCTGCACACCCAATATGATGAAAATGCTTGTGGAGGAATATAGGAGTCGGATTGCGATACTCGAGAAAGACATTGATTCAGTTTATACTAAGCTACAAGTGTTTAAAAGTCTTCCCAGTTTAAAGGAACAGGAAGAAAAAATTAAGACTCATTTAGATCAACTAACCATTGAAACCTTGAGGAAAAAACATTGAAAGTTCTGGTGCGACAAAATATCCTTTCAGGAAGGAAAAGCTTATAAATGGCTCCAAAATAAGCACACTCCTAACTCCAGGAAAAGATGACTAGCTAAATCCACAGCGGAAAGAGGTTCTGATTCTTCTATTAATTCATCTGTTTCTGTTTCTTCTTCTTCTTATAACCGCAATAGAAACAAACAGAAGAAATCCAAACGTCCTCTGTCGGGTGAAGAGTCTAACGTACACAAGAAATTGATCACAGACCAACCTACTTTCTCCACTCTGTCTGGGTCTGAAATGTCGGGTAACTATAACACACGTGGTGATGTCTCTGTTTGTTCTATGGGCACTCCGGGTACTAACTCTTCTTCATCTCAACACATGGGTGGTCAACTTTCTCAATGTAGCACAGGTACGACCATGACCCCTGATGGGGAAATAGGAAAGAGTACGTTTTTTCCACAGGGTACGATAACTCTTCCCAAGACCTAGGGAGACACCAAGCCCTCTCAATGGACACTAAAGATATGAACATTATCAATCTTTCTAATTACAAACTGTCGGTCGGAGAGAGGGATCTATTATCTAAAGGGCTAAGTTTCTGTCCAGCTTCTAACGTTGATACCTTTGAGGTCATCAAGGATTTGAATCTGTTCGCGCGGAAATTACTTTTTAAAAGCATGTACTCTAAAGGCAAGGAAAAATCTGTGACCCCTGATAACCAACATGATAAGGACCTTGACGTTTTAATGTCCCTACTTGACGAACAAGACTCTGTAGATTTGATCGACACGTAGATATTGATTCCCTTCTACAGAAGCAATTGACGTTTGAAGCACCTCCCCCTCGGACGAAAAAACTTAAAAATAAATCTGACAGATTCCCTTCCCTCAATTCTAATCCTAATCTGATGTCCTTTGTTTCATCGGTCACATCAGAGATTAAGACATTGAAAATACAAAAAAGGGTTGGGAACCTCTCCTCCTCCGAGACGCTCGCTCTGGAAAATCTGAAAAAATGCCACTCTCTTACGATCAAGCCCTCCGACAAGGGGGGCAACATTGTCATCATGTCCAATGATCAGTATAGGGCAATGTGCAACAAAGTCTTGGCCAATAGAGATTGGTACAAACCGTTCCCCAGAGCGAGCGTTTCAAAATTTGAAACCCAGTTTTATGCCTTGATGGATGAAGCCTTTTCCCAGGGGATTATAGACCAAGATACCTGGGAATTCCTGCTTATCAAATATCCCAGGACTCCGACCTTTTATTGTTTACCTAAGGTCCACAAAAACTTGGTCCCCCCACCAGGTAGACCAATAGTGTCGGGGAATGGAGCTGTTACTGAACATCTTAGCCTATATGTTGATACTCATCTCAAACCATTTGTTGAGAACTTACCTTCTTAAGTACGGGATACTATACATCTCTTGCAAAATTTGGATGGGCTACATATGTCACAGCAGTCCCTGCTGGTGGTGATTGATGTAGAGGCTCTATACAGCTCCATTCCCCACCACTTGGGATTGGCTGTTATCAGATGCACTATTGCACAGACTCACAGGGATGACAAGAAATTAGGTGAGTTTATCGTTATGGCAATGGAGTTTATTCTCCAACATAACGTTTTTTTGTTTGATGGCTCCCATTTCCTCCAGGTACATGGTGTTGCGATGGGGACTTCCTGTGCCCCATCGTACGCCAATCTATACCTGGGGTAGTGGGAGCAGTCTTTCCTGTCTGACGAGTCACTTAGACCTCATACTCAACATGTCACGGCTTGGTTCTGTTATATAGACGACATTTTGGTCCTATGGGAGGGCTCGGAGGCAGAGCTGAAGGCATGCATTAGTGAGATGCAACTCAATACCTTTAATTTAAAATTTACTGTTACCCATAGCAAGACCAGTGTCACCTTTTTGGACACTATTATCACCAAGCAAGAGGATGGTAGTCTTTCTAGCGGATTGTTCCATAAACCGACAGCAGGGAACACTATATTGCATGCCTCCAGCTCTCATCCCCAACCTCTCCTTCGCGCAATTCCGTACAGCCAGTATCTGAGGCTGAAACGGAACTGCTCTGATCAGGAGTCCTACCTGCAGGAAGCGGCCGCCCTCAGAGATAGACTCCTTGTTAGAGGTTATTCTCACTCCATCCTTAAAAAGGCTTTTAGACGAGCTAATGGACGCACTAGACAGGAGTTACTGTTTGGCCACCAAAGGAAAACTAATGACCCTCCAATAGTCAGAATGATCACTAGATTTAACAACCAGCACCAAAAAGTTAAATCTATTTTTAACAAATTTTGGCATATACTATATACCGATTCCAACTAGCTACTATACCTGTCTGAATGTCTGGCAATCACCTATCGACGCACCAGTTCATTGAAGGACCGATTAGTCCACAGTGAATTTGTGGGCGAGTTCCGTAGTGATCCATGTAAGAGACTGGGGACTTTCACCTGCGGGGGATGCCCAATATGTCGCTACATGAACACTAGGCGGGATATTGTCCTGCCCAATGGAAGACCCTACAGACCCCAACACTTTTTTAAATGTAAAACCGGGGGGGTGGTGTACCTCCTAACCTGTCAGTGTCAACATTTTTATGTTGGCAAGACTAAGTTAAAATTCTACTTACGTGTCTCCCGACACATCACATCTATGAAGAAAGCTAATCCTGACCTCCCCTTGGGGAGGCATGTGGCGAACGTGCATCATGGTATCTTCCCAGGAATTGAATTTCTTATCTTAGACAGAATTCATCCCAGTCCCAGGGGCGGGGACTGGAACAAGGTCCTGCTACAGCGGGAGACTCGCTGGATTGCAGACCTTGCTGCCACCTCGCCCCCGGGACTTAATGAACAATTTAGCTATAGACCCTTTTTAGAGGGATTCTCGTCTGTGAGAAGGAATAAACTGCCTCTTTTGTGACCGCTATATGGATACATTTTCTCTATTTTTCTCCCTTTTCGAATTCTTTTTTATGTACCTCATGTTTGTATGATCACTGGGTTTTGTTATCATGTTATGTTTTGCCCATTCACCCCTCCACTGAGGTACCTGTTGAAATCTCCCGGCCATACCCCGGTTTGGATGACCGTTGACTTTTAGATCTGCTGACCCTCCTTTGTCCCGCCCGGCGCAGGTAGGCCTCCCATCAATACGTTGGTGGGGGGCCTTCTTTTTGACGGTCGTTTGGGATGGTGTCTGATGGGCAGCTATGTGGCCCAGTGATGTCTGTCCACTTGGCCGTCTTCCTGCGTCGGTGGACCATCGCTGCAGGACTTTCTTCACAGACCCTGGCCTGTGGGGGGCGTCCTGCAGCTTCGGTCCAAAGTCCTGTTTCCCAGACATCTATGACGTTGCCACTGTTTGAGGGATATGTGCATCGATGTGTGATTTATCTGATCCTTGTAGTTGTACTTTATTATTGTGTTCCTGTTTAGGTCCTCTATTTTACCAAGTAACCTGCCTAGTTGCTATGATGCCTTTCAATTCCTATTAAACAGCTGGTTTTACTGATCGGTTCCTGCCTGTGTATCCAGGGGTGGTGCCCATGGAACTTTGGTATCCGCCCTGGTGCTGTGATGATGTATGCCGTGGAGAGCGGCAGTACGCAATGGCCGCTCCCACGGCATGTGATCCCTCACTTGTCTCTCCTTCGCCCCCGGACAACGACATACTGATGCGATGACACCACTCTCGAGTGGCGCCGCATCTGACGTCCCCTCCTGGTGCCTTTTTAAACCTGAACTAACCAGGAGTGAATGTCAGTGTAGTTGATGGCGGCGAAACGGCGGACGGACGATCGGCTTGCTTTGTGGGCTCTACATATCAGATAGCTCTTATTGTGCTGTAAGTACAGATTCTCAAACTTCTCCCACCTTCCCTTCCTTTTCTGCTGTTCAGTGTGACGACTGCAGCAATCTACCTAGTTACTTATATTGTAAATTGCCTATTGTTTATGGGCTTTTCTTGTATTTTCCCTTATTTGCAGAGTCCTTTTATGTGACTGGATATTACTTAAGCAATATACTTAGGAGCACTGTGTCATATATTTTTTGCTCCAGCTCGGATTGCCCTTCTCTGCGTATCCATCGGTACACACTCTCCCCCTGGCTTTCTACTTTGGTAAGGTAGGACACCAATGACCCACTTTAGTTTTTCAATGTAAATCATGTGCTTATTGAAATTGGCATTTCACTGGAACCAGGCCACATAATCTTACAATTTTTCTGATACAGCTTTGATCAACATTTTTGGTACCGTCCTTCCCGGTGTGCACTGCCCTATTTTGTGTTTGGGTGGACCAGTGTGGATAAAGTGGGGCCAGCCACACTTCCCTTTTTCCTCCTGGATTCTGGGGTATTGTTGTTTGATACGGTCGTCGCCGCAGTCTTGGCGGTGAGATTTCAACTATGCTGGGTTTGGGTATGTTTCTCCTCTATCGAACTATTATGCCGTATGCTGTTATGATATAGAGCAATTGTGTATTGTATTTGATTATACTGCATTTATGTAACAATTTATTGATATAATTTTTTCTGATTTTGATAGTGAGATTTTTGTTCCACTGACTGTCCCTGATGAAAGGACGCTTCAGATAAATCCCGAAACACGTAGGGCCATGTGGAAGACTGCACATACACCATGACCGCTTCACACTTTTGTTTTTAGTGGTTATATGATTATCATTATCCTTACGTTTATATGTTTATTGTGACTCTGTACTCAATTTTTGTGTTCTTTGTAATTAATAAACATTTTAATAAAAGACAAACAAAAAAACTCATAGCAAATGTTTTTATTGCACTTGAAAAAACAATGTGGGTGCACATAGAGGATAAGTAGATCCATGATTACACAAGGAAAAAATATGTCTTTTTTGTATAGAGAAACATATTTATTTTTCATCTATTTTTTTATAATTGACATATTGTCCTGTAATTATGGACATGCCTAACATTATTTGTTGTCCTGGCCTCAACAAGGGGAAGATCAAGAACATTCCCATTCTTAATATTCTTTTTAAATATCTATAGCAAACTTAAACAATATGAACATTATCTCCTTAAAATTGTTCTGTATTCTGATTTAGTTAAAAAAAAATCTAGAAACTTGGATTAACAAGAACAATGGTATTCCACAAATTACACCTAGGATTGGGATTGCGAGTAACACAGTTACAAGTGTATCACAATACAAGATATCACTTTGAAAAAATCCTGACTTGGTTTTCGATTGTTGTGTCACAAAACGAGCAGGATTCAAGCCTCTGCGCTGTGCAGTACCATATGTGGTCAGAGGGGGGGGGGGCGCCAGTGACACTTGAAGCCGTTCTGATGCACTTGTAAATACTGTACTATCTACATAACTGAAAAAGTGGTCAGTGAGAGGAATGTCCCTTACATTTCTTCTATCCTATGCTCTCTCACTCGCACCTTCAATCTCATTCTATCTACTGGAACCTTTCCCTCTCCTCTCTAAAAAGCATGCACAGATTACTCCCATACTTAACCCCTTTGTGTCTTAGGCTGCTTTCACACTGAGGCGCTTTACAGGCACTATAGCTATAGCGTACTGCATATAATAGAAGTGGAATGAATTCTATTCGTTTCTATAGACTTCTATGTGAAAACTTGGTTTGATATGAAAGTGCTGTGGATTACAAGCATTCTCCTGAAACGGATCATGCTCCTAATCCAGGGTTCCACTGTATACATATTTATCATAATATTTCGATATATAAAAAAAAAAATCCAAAAAGTGACATTAACAATATTTATATTTTTGGTCACAGGCAGATTCAATACAATTTTGCCCTGACATCTAGCGCAGGTCAATATGTGTCCTCATGGCAACCGTGCCTATGTGCCAATGGCCCACATATTTTCTTTCAACAATGCTGTGCCAATAGTGCGCATCAGCTCACCAAAAAATACTGATAGGTGCTTATCTGTAAACAGTCTACCAAAAACAAACAAACATAAAGATGCTCAACAACACAAACAACATCACAAACAACATTTTGTAAACTACTCAGAGGAAAAATAAAAATATATAAATCTTTCCCAATTTTTGCTAAAAGATCAAGAACATATTGCAAGCGACAGATCATAGATGAAGTGCAATCCTTAATTGTCTGTAGTTCCGCGCAGCACTACAACAATGCAGATGACATATGGCCAACTGTGGATGCGTTGAAAACTTGTTCTAAAAAAAGGGATAATAAACAAAATGTATATTCTAGTGAACTACACAGGTGTAAAACATATATTGTTAGTTCCGGGTTAGGCAACCCAGAGAGGTGGATATCGCCTACTCACCACCTAACACACTAGGATCTCTTTTTAAAGGAGCAGTACTTGTTCAAGCTGCTAAAACAGCAGAATAAAATAGAAGTCTATAAGAATCTATGGCAAGTGCAGCAAACCCACAGAAAAGCTGCAGGTACACTGCACTGCCCTGTTTCCCCTCTTCTAGGATCCCCAAAAGGCCTTCCTGGCACATCGCTTCTGTAAAGTACTTGATTTGAACTTCCGCTGGTGTGTCAACATATGTGGAAGAAAGCAAGTAGAATTGATGCACAATATATGTAATGTATGTAATAATCATAAAACATATAATAAAATCTATAAATAACGTGCACAAGAGCCTCATTCAATAGTGGACTCTCCCTCATTTTGTATGCAGCATCGCCTCCAGTCACCAATAAACCTGAGCAATCTAGGTACTTTACAGTGAGCTTAAAACGGGAGTCCAGAGACCTATCGGCCTATCGTTTTTTGTTTTTTTTTCTGCTCATTAAGAAACTTTGATTATCAAAATATCATACTCACTGTTTGTGTTTAATATTGCCTCCTCTCTCAGATTTCGTCCGCAAGAATAACTTATATTATTTGATCCTGGCAGTTTCCATCTTGCTTGTGGGCAATTGAAGCCCACAAGCATTTATTTCCGGGTTGCGGTGAATGCTGCTCTCCCAGCATTCACCGCTCGTTCCCGCGCATGCTCATTGGTAACAGCGAGCAGCGCCGTAAAATTCCGGGTTGCCATCACAACCGTCGTCGTCGGAAGTTCCCGCCCCGTTGTGATGGCAACCAAACAATATACAAACAACAAGATAACAAAGGAATGCTTACTACGAGAGAGACTATCATCGAGCAAGGTAAGGCAAACGAGGAGCTCTTTTTGAATAACCTTTTTTAAAACTTTAAAACTAAATCTAGTAACTCTATATTTATTTATTAAAAAAAAAAATTATAATCATTTAATTTTAATTAATTATTTAAAACAATAAAAAAATATAAAAATATATTTTTTTAAATTTATAATGGCAAATTTCTTTATGTTGGAGATATAGATTTCCATAGCACTGCACAAATTAATCTCTCTCCACCTCTATTTATAAATATATATATATATATATATATATATATATATATATATATATATATATATATATATATATAATATAAAATTATTCAGAAAAAAGATAATAATAAAAAGATAGAGTAATTAAACAAATAAATATGTATATCTAGATATATATATATATAATTAAAAAAAAATATATAATATTATTTTTATTTATATAAATATCGTTTTCAGTAAAATCTGTGTAACATTACATGCACGTTTATGACTAAATGGCCGAGTTCAAATGTCTTTATATGTTTTAATTAAATGTGTTTCTCTTATTTCAGAAAATAAAAGATTTACTCGTAACTGACATTATATTTATTACCTTTGAAATGGTAAGTAAATTTTTAATATTTACATTGCCAGATTTTTTATATTGTAAATTTTTTCTTATATAAATAAAGCTTTTTTTTATGGTACAATTTTTATTAGGAAAATAATGCAGTACCCAAAGGATCTGTATCCAGGAGTTACAGTTCCATGACACAAGAGGAAAGAGTAAGTAATATCTTCAATTTATATAAATCCACACATCTCAGTTCTCTCTGTATACATCACTATATATGTATAAACATATAGAATAATATTTTTTTATATTTTACAAATATATATGTACATAAAGAGAGAGAGCTCTTTATTTATTTATTTTTGTATGTGTATGTTTGCAATAATTAATATAATTAAAAAAGTATATATATATATATATCATTCTCTAGTTGTTTTTTTTAAATTTTAGCTTGTGCGAAAAATAAAATTACATTTTTGTTTTAAATGCAGTATTTTTTGGGTTACATTATAAAACTAAGAATATATTTTTTTTATTTGTTTGCATACATAAATATTCTTTAATATTTTTATATTTTATTTTTTTAAAAGAGAAATCTGCTAATTGCACAACTTTTGGCCGGGTATCCGGCCCCTGAAAATGATAGAGCATTTTCAAACAATCCAATCATGCCCATTACAAGTGATGATTCGAGTACTTCACAATTGCAAGAGACAGCAGAATACAGAATTGGCAATACATACTGGTGTCTGTGTGAGTGTTGCCTAACAATGGCAACATAAATAGAATCTGTTTGCTGTAGAGAAATAGATGAGGTCCAAGGCTGTATCCCTGAGGGCAGAAAATGCATCACAAATGCTGATATGTTCATCTCCCAAATTGCTACCGAGCAACATGTTCGGCTGATGTTCATGACCATGCATCTGGTGGATCTACCTGTCGTGGATGCCAACAACAATAGGTTAATTGATTATTTATACTGTAATTAATTAAAACATTTTTTTAATAAATGTAACTCTGTTTTAGTAAGCATGTCACTTAATTTTTTTTTTAGGCGATTGAGGAAAATGGCATACCGGGCATTCATTGCGTGGATCTATGGATTTTTAGGGAAGGGCAACACAAGAGTCATTCCAATTTGTGCAGTAAAAGTTGTGAGAGAGGTATTTCCAGATCCAAACGGTTCTTACGTGGGTTTCCTATATTCCAACGATTACGATGCACCAGAGATGGATCTCCTGTGGCACAGGGACAAGATCTTCGTTCCCATGGGAGCCAGGCTTCAGGTCCTTGAGACCTTTCACGAACACCAACTTGCTGGCCATTTCGGGATTCATAAGACTACTGAGCTGATTCAGCGATCCTACTGGTGGCCTAACCTGAGGCAAGATTGTAAGGATTTCATAGGCTCCTGCACAACCTGTGCCAGAAGTAAGGGAAGCTGCACCCAAGCCTGGGGTTTGCTAAGACCACTACCTATCCTGGACCGCTTCGGGAAAATGTTGTCCATGGATTTTATTGTGGAGCTGCCCCCATCTGAAGGCTTTACCACTATCCTGGTGGTGGTCGATCGTTTATCAAAGATGGCCCACTTCCTGCCTCTACTAGGCACACCTTCTGCTATTGATACAGCACATGCCTTTATTAAAGAGATCGTAAGACTGCACGGCTTGCCAGACAGTATTGTATCCAACAGAGGAGTACAATTTACTTCAAGGTTCTGGAGGGCTCTCTGTAAACCTTTGAATATTGAAATCTGTTTGTCTTCTGCCTATCACCCACAGAGTAATGGCCAGACGGAGAGGACGAATCAGATGCTAGAGCAGTACCTCCGCTGTTTTTCTACCTTCTCTCAAGATAACTGGGTAACCTTGCTGCCATGTGCCGAATTCGCCTATAATAATTCGGTACACGCCTCCACCAATCAGTCTCCATTCTGGGCGAACTATGAATTACACCCATCCTTATTGCCTTATGTCACTCCAGAAGCAGCGGTACCTGCTGTACAGGACAGATTAACTTTCATTCAAGAAAATTTACAGGTTCTTCAAGAAAACATGAAAAAAAGCACAGGAGGACTATAAAAAGCATTATGACAGGAAGAGGAAAGGTAATCCAGTTCTGAAAGTAGGGGACAAAGTTTGGCTCTCCACATTGAATCTCAAATTGTCTTGCCCCTCCCAGAAGCTGGGCCCAAGATTCATTGGTCCCTTTGTGATTAAGAAAGAGATTAATCCTGTGGCCTTTGAATTGTCTCTGCCAAGCTCTTACAAGATTCACCCAGTCTTTCACGTCTCGCTGCTCAAGCCAATCAGTACTGGCCCCTTCTCTGGAAGAGAAGATCCTCCTCCACCTCCAATCACAGTGGGTGAAGAAACGGAGTTCGAGGTGGAAATCATCCTGGATTGTCGAAAGAGAGGTAGACAAATTCAATATTTAGTGAAATGGAAGGGTTACCCATCAGAGGAGAGCTCTTGGGAACCCGCAAGTAATGTTCATGCCCCTAGACTGCTACGTGAATTCTTCAGAAGATATCCGGAGAAGCAAGCCCGCCTGGGCATCCGGAGGCTGCCCCTTGGGGGGGGCATTGTCAGGGACTAACCCGCAGGAGAACTAACATCTATGGCTAGCAGAATCCTGTATCAATGAACACAAATTCTCCAGCGCTAATGCGAGCATGTGCGCGCCAAAGCACACGCACCACGTGAGAGACTCCAGGCGCCAAGCTTACTATTTAAAGCAAGTTGCAGCAGTCACCAACTGCTGCATGATCTTCAGCTTCCTGTGTATTCCTGAGTTCCTGTTCCTGTTGTCTTGGATTATCTGCTAAGGACCCGGCTTGTCTTGACCTATCTGATCTGTACTTACCCCGGCTTGACCCTTGGCTCGTTCCTGTTACTCCGCTCTGATCTGCTGCACCGTGTAAGACCCCTGGCTTGTTTTATGGACTTTGCTACTGTTTGATCTGCTGCACCGTGTATGACCCCTGGCTTGTTTTATGGACTTTGCTACTGTTTGATCTGCTGCACTGTGTATGACCCCTGGCTTGTTTTATGGACTTTGCTACTGTTTGCTGTCCTGTGTATGAACCCCGGCCTGGCTCCTGACACTGCATCTGGTACTTCCTGCTGAACGATCTCATCTGGTACTTCCAAGGTACCCCTGCCTAGCAGTCTACCCTGCTCGTCAGCTTCCCACCAGTGGACTTCTCTGCTTCATCTCAGCTTGCCGCAGCCAGCAACCCCTGCCGCTTTGAGTATAGTTCCCCCTGTACCACCTCCAGGGGGCGCTCTGCACTTAGTCGCAAGGGAAGTCCTCCCAGTACTTCAGCCTCCGATCAGGTACGTGATAGGGTCAGTTTGAGTTCCAGCTTCGTTCATTGTCACATTTGTACATTGAGTAACTAGATGACATTGGCATGTCCATCTACTGTTGCCTAACAAAGTCTTCGAAGTTCCTGCCGTCATGGAAGCTGCATTTCAAATTTTCTCCAGTCTGCTGATTCATTTATTTCCTGTTGATTTTTGGGTTGGTAATTCATTGAAAATTGTTGGCATAGATTGAGGTCTTAGTTTCCTTTGTGTTCCCTGTAATTGGAAACAATGACTGTCGAAGTGAACTGAACACATTTGATACAAGTCTGCCCGATTGTCTGCTTTGATAAGCGGAATGTACTCTTCTATCATTCCTGGCTCCAATCCAGCATTTTCCAGCCAAACTTTAATTTGATGATCATCCCCAGGAAAGGCATGATAACTAACGTTGGCTTGTTTTGTTTTCCAAGTACTGTAGTTGGTGCAAAATTTGGCAAAGCAGCCTGGCATTTCTACTGAATACATACAAAGATTTAGTTAGTGTATACATTATTTGTTAGCTTTGGTAGCGCAGTATAAAATAGGTATGGAAAGAATTAAGAAAACATATAAAATGAAAACAATGGTTAGATATTGAAATATATATTTTAAATAAACTTTTTAATATGTGATTATCAAAAAAATTAAATGCTATATTCGTACACTATAAATAATTAAAAAAATATTTTTTGATAAAGTAATCTATAGCCTTAGTTTAAGAGACTATTCTTATAAATATTATTTTTTATTTTAGTAACATCATCAAAAAATACAAAAAAAAAATTAATAAAAATCTTTATTAATTAAATTTAATTACATTTAGATTAAAAAAAGAAACTAAAAGATATATAACAATTTATAATTACATTTTTTCATTTATTTTTCTTTTTTTCCCGGAGAGAAAGAGAGAGAGAGAGTAGGGGAAAAAAAGAGAGAGAGAGAGCTAGAGAGAAATAATTTACATAACACATGAAACATTATATATCAAAAAAATGCATGGTTTTGAAATAAATCAAGAACAATTGGCTTCAAAAGAGATAGGGGTAAAGAGAGAGAAGGGAAAGAGAGAGAGAAGGGAAAGTGAGAGAGAGAGAGAGCAAGAGATTATTTACATAACACATGAAACATTATACATCAAAAAAATGCATGGTTTTGAAATAAATCAAAAACACTTGTCTTCAAAAGAGAGAGAGTTGCAAACCAAACAATCCAGTGGGATGGATGGAATCCTGCCAGAGATGATTAAACACGGCTCCCCAGATGTACACGCTGCACTATGCAAAATGTTCAATTTGGTCCTGAGCGCTGGTTACTACTCTATAGTATGGAACCAAGGCCTCATAACACCCATCCATAAGAGTGGAGACCAGTATGATCCAGCCAACTACAGGGGGATATGTGTCAGCAGCACACTAGGGAAACTATTCAACAGTATTCTCAATAAATGGATCCTCAACTTCCTGACACAACACAATGTCCTCAGCAGAAGTCAGGCAGGGTTCATGCCAAACCATCGCACCACAGACCACATTTACACCCTGCACAGCCTCATCAAGAACCATGTCCACAATACAAAACATGGAAAGATATTCGCCTGCTTTGTGGACTTTAAGAAGGCATTTGACTCAGTGTGGCACCCAGGCCTGTTCCTCAAACTATTAGAGAGTGGAATAGGAGGGAAAACATATGAAGTTATCAAGAGTTCATACACTAAGAACAGCTGCAGTGTAAAGGTGAATGGGCAAAGAAAAGAACACTTCCGGCAAGCCCGAGGAGTCAGACAGGGCTGCAGCCTAAGTCCAACCCTCTTCAACATCTACATCAATGAACTGGCTGCAGCTCTAGAACAGAGAAAGGCCTACAAGACAGCCTGGAAGTGCTGGAGAAATACAGTGCCACATGGGCACTACCGATCAACTCAAGTAAGACAAAAATCATGGTGTTCCAAAAGGAAAATACTAAACAAACAAAGAGCCCTTTACATTAAACAACTGCACTGTTGATGAAGCTAACAGCTACACATACCTCGGTTTAGAAATCAACAAATCAGGAAGTTTCAAGCCAGCCATAGAGGCACTAAAAGACAAGGCATGCAGAGCCTTCTATGCCATCAGGAGACAGCTGTACCACCTAAAACCACCAGTGAGGGTCTGGCTCAGAATATTTGATAGCGTCATCACCCCAATTCTTCTTTATGGCAGTGAAGTTTGGGATCCTGTCACCTACCCAAACCAATCCAAATGGGACCCCAGCCCAACAGAAATATTCCATCTGGAATTCTGCAAGCACCTCCTCCAAGTCCATCGGAGCACCTCCAACAATGCTTGCCGGTCTGAGTTGGGCAGATTTCCCTTACTTCTTGCAGTACAGAAGAGGGTGCTATTATACTGGGACCACCTACAAAACAACAGTCCCAACTCATACCACCATAAAGTCTTACTGAACAGTAAAGACCAGTCCAAGCTGTGTGGCCTGCAACAACTCATCAACACCTTGTCTATCGCCAACTCTCAACAATGCAACCTGACAAAATCTCAAACAAAAATCCTAATCAATGACTCCAAAGAAAAACATGTTGGAGAATGGAGAAATGATCTAACAAACTCCAAAAAACTAACTGTTTACCAGTCATTGCAGAGAGACTACAAACTGGCCCCGTTTGTGCTACAAGACCCCAAAGACAGACAGACCCTGAGCCTGTACAGACTGAGCGCCCACAGCCTGGAAATGGAATTAGGATGGCACAGGCAGACCTACGAGCCCAGGGAGAGTAGACTGTGCCAGCAATGTGACCAGTGCGTCAATACATTATACATTAATAATACATTACTCATTTTCACAATAATAATATATGTATAATTAAACACATAATGAGGCAAGAAACATGCTTACTCCCACGGGAGGAGAGCCAGGAAGTGGAGCTATAAATTAAAATATAAAAGGTAATTACGGCGATATAATTTTTTTGGGAGCGGCATTTGAGCATCTAGGTAATTAACTGAATGGGGTAAGATAAAGTAAAAAATTTGGGTGAAACCCCGCTTTAAAATTATAGGTCAACAGCTACACATATTGTACCTGCTGACTTTTAATGTCCTGGAGTTCAGTGATGTAAACACCGCAGATGATGTTGCCATGTTGCCATCAGCTGTTCGGTTCTTCAACCACCATTGCCTGTAAGGAGACCAAGCAGTGTAGCCTTTTGGCTTCATGGCCGGGCCCCTACTGTGCATGTGTGGAGAACGCTGAAATCTCTCGCTCGTTCAGCAAAAAGGTGCCAAATGTGTAGCAGATAAGCAAAAATTCCACCTTTGGGTGGAACTATGCTTGAAGCTCCATAATTCAATTTTTACCTATAGGTTGTACATGCATTTAGAAAATAAATCACTTAGATAATTGATTGTACATTACAGTACGTGAACGTGACAAGCTCTCTAAGAGTTCTTTAAGATTGTTGGTGCACATTGCACCATCACCATCACTATGTACATCTTTAATTTGCTGATCATCTTGAACCAATGATATCTCATCTGAAAAGACAACAACATAAGCCGGAATATTCAACACGTCATCAATTTTTATATTCCTATAATTTACATGCTATCTGTATTGTAAAGGATTTACAAATCCAAAGACATAAAGAGAATGGAATAGCTTCCCTGCTACAAGTCATGTAATCACTAATACCCATAATGAATGATTTTTTTACTGTTATAAATTAAAGGAGTCCAGCATCAGCTTTTTAGGCTGGGCTTCTCTTCTGGGTCACAATTCTGGGAGTGCAATTAGTTTTGAACTCCTGTGACCCATTTTCAGCAGAGAGCGGTCTGTAGTCCAATCTCCTCTGACATCACTGCCATCAGTCGGGATAGCGCATCATCCCGACTTCCAAGTCTGGATCTGCCAGCTGCCCTGATTGATGGCAGTCTCAGCGAGCCGCTAAGATGCTGTCACGGCCGCTCCCCACCCCTCCACTGCTCAGCACTCCAATGAGCACAGAGAAGTCAGTCAGCATCGCTCTGCTTGGGAAGAAGTGAAAACTGAGCCATCGGCGATGTTCGGTGGCTTGGTTCTCAGCGCAGAGATGACGAGGAACAGATGCAGCATCAGCCTGATGTTGTCCACCGAGGTAAGTATGAATAGCCAAAAAAACAAACAAAAAACTTCTCTTTTAATAGAACATAATTATATATCCATTATCGATTATGTATCCAAAATGCATAGACATACCTTGTTCAGGTAGATTAAGATTTAACGATTCCTCCAAGGTCATGTGACCACTGTCTTCCTCTGCAATGTAGTCTGTGTCAACAGCAATAGAGGGCTCCTGGCTTGATAGGCAATTTACCACATCTTCTTCCATATCTAGTCTTCTCTTTTTGCTAGGATTTGTCCAGATTATAAAGGAATATACATTAGGTAAATCGACTGTAAATTTAAAAAATAAAACATTACACAGCACTTTTATTTGGAACCATTATTAACCACTTCAGCCCCGGAAGAATTTACCCCCTTCCTGACCAGAGCACTTCTTGTGATTCGGCACTGCGTCGCTTTAACTGACAATTGCGCAGTCATGCGACGTTGTACCAAAACAAAATTGATGTCCTTTTTTTCCCACAAATAGAGCTTTCTTTTAGTGGTATTTGATCACCTCTGCGGTTTTTATTTTTTGCGCTATAAACAAAAAAAGAGCGTCAATTTTGAAAAAAACGCATTATTTACTGTAGCAATAGCTCTCGGTGGAGCTGCTGATTTAAGCGGGCTTGTTACCTTCACTCTCCTTCCCTTTGTTAAACCCGTACGATCCTCTGCCACAGGATGTATTGTTTTTTTCTGCATTGAACGTCAGTCACAGTGCCTGAACCTTTAAGCCAACCCGGTAACACTATGCTGTATAGTTACTTTCCTCCAACCGAGTCACCAGGCCCCTCTCCAGACCAGCAGAGGCAATATCTTCACCTTGTGACCATAACAGCTCTTGTGACATAGCTTCAAATAGGTCATCATCACCCAAAAGATCCGACATGGATTCTATTTCCGAATCTCCCAACTCTTCCGCTGGTAGATATTTATTTACAGTCCCAGATACATTCCCCATCAGTGGCTTACAAGTTCCTGACGTGGACTCTGGTAGCTCTGGTTCAGGTAACCTCTGAGGTAGGCCTCGACCACGGCCGCGGGAACCCTTCACATATACCACCTTCCTTTGAGCAGGTACAACAGGAGTAGGTGTAATGGACGCAGAAATCAAAGTAATGTCCCCTGATGAGACAACAGCAGCAGTGTCTCTCTCCGGAACATTGTCAGCAACAACAGGCAAAGTGATGGCCTGTCGCTCTCTCTCTGTAGCAGTAGCAGCTTCTACTGTGGCAATACCTGTTGCCCAATCTATCTGATAAACACGGGGTGACGTGGTAGGTTGCTCCACCACAAACAAGTGCTCTCCACATTGCGGACATCGGCCAAACGGACGGAGATGCACGGCCAATCCTTCACATCGGTGGCAGATCATACCCAGTCCCTCAATATCTCCTGAGGTATACAGAACAAGCCTCCCCTGCGGCTTCAAATGAACTCCAGTATCCGTAAGCAGAGTTCCAGATAGCACAGTATTCATCACGGTGCTTGCAGGGAACATTCTCGGTCCCATAATTGGCTGCATCGCTGGAAAAGACATGGCTACACTTTGATCTTCTCAGCACGATCACAAGGCTTCTCTTTTCCTCTGGCGCCAAACACATGCACGCGTCCCACGTGGTAGCAAGTAGGGTAGACTCCTCCCACTTGTTCTTCTGGTCACGTAGCTCCCGGGCCTTCATTGGCGCCCGCCGTCTACACATTCAGAAATAAAGTCCTGCAGTTTAACCTTTCCTCTTCCTGAAATATTTTTACAAAGTCCAGCTCTCTCCGTAAACTCCCGGTAAAACACTTGTCTGGGTTGCGAGAATTGATGGTCAACAAATCCCGGACGAGCCCCCACATGTAGCAATAACTCTCGGTGGAGCTGCAGATTTAAGCGGGCTTGTTACCTTCACTCTCCTTCCCTCTGTTTTACCGGCACCGGGTCTAGGGTTCCGTTGAGTTTACCTCTGGATGACACACGCACCAACACTTGAGTACGTTTTCAATGCTTTATTAAACAATTTGCTAAGGAAGTAGCAGGAAAGAGGCAGAAAGGAAACTGCAGAAGAAACTCAAATATCTTCTTGTAAGATTCTTGACTAATTTCTTTGTAGAATTTGGATATTACAATAGAATGCGCTCCCCTCGTGGGACACACTCCTTGCTCACCTGGATAGGCCTCTCTCACTTGCCTAGCAGCCAGTACGTAGCAAGAACAAAAGTCTCTGCCACAGACTTGCTTGGGATAAACCCGTATGATCCTCTGCCACAGGATGTATTGTTTTTTTCTGCAATGAACGTCAGTCACAGTGCCTGAACCTTTAAGCCAACCCGGCAACACTATGCTGTATAGTTACTTTAGGATACATCCTCCAACCGAGTCACCAGGCCCCTCTCCAGACCAGCATGTTGCGTGATCATTCCATGATGGGTCCTCCCCTGGGATCTCCTCTGTTGTCCAACTTCTTCACTCTGGATAGACAGCTCAGGACCATTCCTTGGCTGCTGTGGTAGGCCCCAGACAAGCCTCTGGGGCCACCCCTGCACCGCAGCGACGTGGCCCTCTGGAACGGAGGCCCATGAGATAGCTCTCTAACGCATACCTGTCGGCCAGGAGGGCCAGCAGGTGGCTGTAAAACGAACCCCAAAATATGGCGTCTGTCCCATAAATACCCTCGCCCAGAATGCAACTCAGAGGACCACCTCCACCGAGTTGTCTCTGGGACAGAAGAGCATCCATACGCTTCGACACGTTGCCTTTCCAACACTAACCAGTGATAACAAGGAACACCCACCGGTCAGTATGGAAACACACGCAACGTCAGCCAAGCTGGAACAGAGGCAAACCTAACCTTCCTAACGAACAAGTTACTAAATTTACCTAACATATGGTAGATCGCAAATCTACCAG
Source organism: Lithobates clamitans (assembly GCA_037952925.1). Taxonomy (NCBI): domain Eukaryota; kingdom Metazoa; phylum Chordata; class Amphibia; order Anura; family Ranidae; genus Lithobates; species Lithobates clamitans. The sequence continues at coordinate 2,484,213 of JBBGZY010000160.1, forward strand.
CGCTACATTACTTTTTACTATAATAAATATCCCCCAAAAATATATAAAAAAAATGATTTTTTCCTCAGTTTAGGCCGATATGTATTCTTCTACATATGTTTGGTAATAAAAAAATCGCAATAAGCACATATTGATTGGTTTGCGCAAAAGTTATAGTGTCCACAAAATAGGGGATAGATTTAAAGCATTTTTATTATTATTATTTTTTACTAATAAAGGCGGCGATCTGCGATTTTTATCGTGACTGCGACAATATGGCGGACAAATTGAACAATTTTGACACATTTTTGGAACCATTGGCATTAATACAGTGATCAGTGCAATTAAAAATGAATTGATTACTGTAAAAAATGTCACTGGCAGTGAAGGGGTTGACACTAGGGGGCGGTGAAGGGGTTAACTGTGTTCCCTGGGAGGTGATTCTAACTGAAGGGGGGGGGGACTAACCACAGGAAGTGACAGATCGTGGTTCCTAGCTAATAGGAACACACGATCTGTCACTCCTGTCAGAACAGAACAGGACATCCCTGTTCTGTGTCTCCTGGTCATGATCGCTCATGGCCGGTGGTCATCGCGGCTGTCACCCAGGAGCATCGGCACCCCCGCTGTGCAGCGGCGCATGCACCTGCTATCCGGACCCTGCGAGGGTCCGGATACAGGAACGTGGTTTCGTGCAGGGGAGCCAACTAGTGTAGTACCTGGAGGAGTTGTCGGTTGACCATGATCTTCAGGCTCTGTGTCTTGTACACATGATGTACTTGCATGCTGGCCATGTACTCTTCTGGTTTTTCTTTTCTTTGATAACTTCATTTTCCTTCCTGTCAAACATAATGTAATAGAAAGTGTTAAAAATGCACTACAGAAAAATACATATTTTCTACAAAACATACACAATTAACATTTGGCAAATCCCAAAGACCGTCGCATAATGATCTTTAATGTAAAAAAAAGGCTTCCTTACTTTTCTAGATGGTAACATAAATTTGCTGGAATTGGTCATGTTCTCGAAGTTTCAAGTCTGATCAGCGCTTCTTTAATTGGTCCTTTGAACGATTAACACCATGTTTCCTTTCGAGGAGTTCAATCACCTTTTCAATAATCATATCCTTCCTGGTATTAGGCCTCTCATAGTTTTTCTTCTTGCCATCATAATCATGTTTTTCAAGCATGAACACCATGTCCACCATCTCTGTTCTAGACATAGAACTTGCTTTAATCTCTATTTCAGGAGTCCGGTCTTCTCTGTCCTTCTCTGTCTTCTCTGTCCTTCTGAATATAACCCCGATCATGGCGCTTGTCCTCCTTTTTATGATGTTTTTTGGGATAACAGCGGCGAGATTGACACAATATCGCGGTCACCTACTGTAGGTATGGCGGACAAATTCACCAGGCCTGATTTTCTTATACAATTTATTGAACTGTACAGACAACTTCCCTGCCTTTGGAAAATTAAGTCAAAGGGATACTACGACCGTAACCAAAGGCATGATGCTCTAGAGAAACTTATAGAATTATGCAAAGCTGTTTGTCTGAATCCAACAATGGATTATGTTACAAAAAAAAATTGTGAATCTGAGGACTGTATTTTAAAAAGAGTTGAATAAAATCAGAGCATTACAAAAATCAGGTGCTGGAACGGATGATGTATATGTACCACGCTTATGGTACTTTGAAAGTTTACAGTTCCTAACCAAAGAGATTGACGCAAGAGCTAAAATTAGTACTCTGCCATCAACCTCTGCAGTTTCACCAGTACCTAATGATTGCCACTCCCTGGAACAGAATCTTGAAAACTCTGGTGAAGAATTATTGACACAGGTAACTACAATTATGGTCTGTGAGGTATGTAATGCACACAGTGATGGATGTGTGTTAATATCATCATATTGTGCAGATATGTTTCCTCTTGTAATCTGTGAATTGTTTCAAAATCCATAGGTAATTGAAAAAAGATGCTACCACCATTTCACAAACACCTGAGCCAAGAGGAAAGAAGAGGAAACATTTGGATGGTACCTGTGCATTTCTAGCATAGGCAGCTGCTGCATTACAAAGAAAACCGAATGACTCCGGTGGCTTTGCCATTGTTGTAGCCAACAAACTGAAAATTATGCGCACTGAGCAATGACAGCTGGCTGAGATGTTGTTCCTCAAGGTTCTACACAAAGGTGTTAACGGTAAATTAACCAAAAAGACCCATTTGTAGGAACAACAAGCTTTTCTAGCACCAACACCTTCTGTGCCTCCCATAGTGTCCCAACCATTACAGCAACAGGGCACACATTGGCAGTATGCTCCTGGAGAAAGGCAACAGTGGTCGCATGATTATACCTACGCACAGCTGTAAATCATTTTACCTTCTTCTTGAGCTATTGGATTGTTTTTGCTTATTCTTTGTAATAATCGTTAAAGTTTAATAAAGTTATGTGTTTAAAATTGTTAATATAACTGGTAATATTGTTTTTACATATTGCTGATATACGAATATCTAAATGATTATATAAAGCATTATATTATAAAATCATATGTTATTATATTAGGGAACAGGTGTGTCAAGAATATTAGATTACATTATAGCCTTGTTTAAAAAAAGTGAAATAACATTTTTTTCTTGCTTATGACTTCTTCTTATGAAATATACTTTGTGCTCATGTGCTCTTACTTCTACTTCTATACACATATGTGATCAAACACCGCCCTTATTAGTGTGACCTATAAGTGCCCATCAGTAGCGCATATCAGTGCCATCATCAGTTGCCATCGGTGATACCTCATCTGTTTCAGCCAGTCCTACCCATCAATCTACTGCCACTAGTCATCCTCTCTCTGTGAACATGGCCTATCTGCCCACAAACCGCGCACACACCCCTCTGGCTTCCTATTGGCAGTCGGTCCCGGGACACTGTGCCGACTCCAGTTCGTGTTCCTCTGCTGTTCCAGGGATGGGTTTGCTGCTCTACCCCACCTGTAAATAGGGTTGACACCTGTCCTGGATTCACCTGGACAGTTCGGGTTTGGAATCATGTGTCCGGGTTTCAAGATGCCTGAAACCCAGACACATTATTCAGACTGGACTATGGTCTCCCAGCATGGTTGCTGGCTGCAGTTGTCCAAGCTGAGTGTGTCTGTTACACTCTTTGATACTGCCCAAAGCCATCACCAATCCCTCTACATACAGATGGGAGAGGAGAGAGGGCTCGATCGGCACCTCTTCCTCCCATCCCTACCCCTCTGTGTCTGCCCACACTCCAATCCCCGGAACTGTGCCTCAGAAAAGGAAAGTGGGGGATGGAAATTTGAAGTCCACCAGCCTCAGATACATCTGGATGAGAGGTGCTGACTGTCAAGGGGTGAGTGAGCTCACAATCCATCCCTGTCTGTGATTGAAGTCGCCCCCTTCTCTCTCCTGCTTCTGAATGAGTACATTAAGGTAAATCAGGGTTCTCAGAGCACCCCTTATGGGAGTCCCCAGAGTTCTCTCTTACATCAGAGTCCCCAGAGTTCCCCCTTACATCAGAGTCCGCACTTCACAGTGTAAGCAAACTCTGCGGATTCAGATGTAAAAGGGGAACTCTGCGGATTCAGATGTAAAAGGGGAACTCTGTGGAATCAGATATAAAGGGGGAACTCTGGATTCAGATATAAAGGGGGAACTCTGCGGATTTTTGTGATTAACTTCATATGATTAGAAATGTTATTTAAAGAGGAAGTAAACCCAGATGGGCGATGCATAGTAGCCCATTATGTGTCACTTACCTGACACAGGAGCCTGCAATGTCACCGCTGTCCCCTCTTCCATGAAGCATCCATCTTCCTTCTGGGTATCACGGCTCCGGCGCTGTGATTGGCCGGAGCCGCGATGACATCACTCTCGCGCATGCCCCCGGAGCCACCACTAATGGCACGATCGGCGTTAAAGACGGAACACTCAGTGTGCCTGCGCGCCGTTGTCTACAGTGCCTGTATTTTGCATGTAGCTTTAGGAGATATTTCTTGCACCTACAGGTAAGCCTTAATCTAGGCTTACCTGTAAGTAAAAGTGGTCTTTAAGGGTTTACAACCACTTTAATTGTAAAATATATGTATCGTTTACTACAAACAAAATATATTGCTGTGCGCCGCTAAGCCCCCTTTCACACTTATACGACTTGTCCCACGATTTTGGACTGCAAAATTGCATGACAAGTCATTCTCCATGATTTTGAATGACTACCATTCATACAGTATTGGCACGACTTTAAGTCGTGCTGACTTCAAAGTAGTTCCTGCACTACTTTTTTCTGAAGTCGGATCAAAGTCTGATTCTTTATTAACTGATCCGACTTTGGCATGCAACTTGTGCATAAAGGGCAACTCCACGCTATTTTTTTTTTAAAGAAAAAACCGGCATGGGTTCCCCCTTCATGAGCATACTGGGCCCTTTGGTCTGGTATGGATTTTAAGGGGAAACCCATGCCGAAAATGCGGCGTGGGGCCCACCCCCAAGATTCATACCAGACCCTTATACTAGCACCAGCCTGGCTGGTCAGGAAAGGGGGTGGGGACGAGCGAGCACCCCCGCTCTTGAGCCATACCAGGCCGCATGCCCTCAACATGGGGGGTGAGTGCTTTTGTGCAGGAGGGTGCCCTGCGGCCCCCCACCCCAAAGCACCTTGCCCCCATGTTGATGAGGAGAAGGGCCCCTTCCCGACAACCCTGGCCATTGGTTGTCGGGGCCTGCAGGCGGGGGGCTTACTGGAATTTGGTAGCCCCCTTTATAAGGGGGCCTGTAGATCCTGGCCCCCACCCCATGTGAATGAGTATGGGGTACATCGTACCCCTACCCATTCACCTGGGGGAAAAAAGTGTCAATAAAAAAACACACTAGACAGGTTTTTAAAGTAATTTACTAGGCAGCACCGGGGGTTTTCTTCTGACTTCGGGGGTCTCTTCCGACTTCTCCGCTCTCTTCTCCCGCTCTCCAGTGTCTTCTCCCATCATCACCTAGTGACCACGCCCCATGCCTATATAAATCGTTGCACACCGCACACACGGAATTACAGCGGGAGAGAGCGATGTGTCAACATTGGAAGAAGAGAAGAGGGAGGAAGACGACGGAGAAGACTGGGCCAACGCTGGTAAAAGAGTCGGAAGAAGATAGCGGAGGAGCCCAGCAGAAGGCACCGAGAACGGGAGAAGACACTGGAGAGTAAGGATGAGCTTCGTGTTCGAGTCGAACCCATGTTCGACTCGAACATTGGCTGTTTGCCCGTTCGCCGAATTGCGAACGATATGGGCCGTTCGCGCCAAATTCGTGTGGCGCGTCGCGGCCCATAATTCACTGCGGCATCGCAGTGCATTGCTTGCTGATGATTGGCCAAGCATGCACTATGACCCGAATGCTTGGCCAATCACAGCGCCGACTGAACAGAGAGCCGTAATTGGCCAAAGCCAAGGAGGCTTTGGCCAATTATGGCTCAGGGGATTTAGTACACGCCCCACACTATATAAGGCCGCCTGCACGGCGGCCCTGTGTAGTGTGTGTTCCGGCATTCATAGATAGAGAGAGAGAGAGAGAGAGAGAGAGAGACAGACAGTGTCATTTGATTTGAGTTAGATAGATTAGGCAGAACAGTCAGTCAGTTAGCTGCACTTACAGTGTATTGTGTATATATAGGCATCCCAGGTGTTGCATATATATATATATATACACTGTATTCAGTTTAGCTAGATCCGTTCCTGTTATCTTCTAGACTATTTACATTTAGTGCAGTGCGTCCTGCTCACAGTGTTCAGCTAGATCCGTTCCTGTTATCTTCTAGACTATTTATATTTAGTGCAGTGCGTCCTGCTCACAGTGTTCAGCTAGATCCGTTCCTGTTAAATTCTAGACTATTTACATTTAGTGCAGTGCGTCCTGCTCACAGTGTTCAGCTAGATCCGTTCCTGTTATCTTCTAGACTATTTACATTTAGTGCAGTGCGTCCTGCTCACAGTGTTCAGCTAGATCCGTTCCTGTTATCTTCTAGACTATTTACATTTAGTGCAGTGCGTCCTGCTCACAGTGTTCAGCTAGATCCGTTCCTGTTATCTTCCTACTGACAGGCAGGCTTGTCTGGTTACAGTATATAAAGCTACCTGAAGAAAATTACTGGTGTTCTATTTGATCCTATTAGTACCACGGTCAGGCAGCTAGACTATTTACATTTAGTACAGTGCGTCCTGCTCACAGTGTTCAGCTAGATCCGTTCCTGTTATCTTCCTACTGACAGGCAGGCTTGTCTGGTTACAGTATATAAAACTACCTGAAGAAAATTACTGGTGTTCTTTTGATCCTATTAGTACCACGGTCAGGCAGCTAGACTATTTACATTTAGTACAGTGCGTTCTGCTCACAGTGTTCAGCTAGATCCGTTCCTGTTATCTTCCTACTGACAGGCAGGCTTGTCTGGTTACAGTATATAAAGCTACCTGAAGAAAATTACTGGTGTTCTTTTGATCCTATTAGTACCACGGTCAGGCAGCTAGACTATTTACATTTAGTACAGTGCGTCCTGCTCACAGTGTTCAGCTAGATCCGTTCCTGTTATCTTCCTACTGACAGGCAGGCTTGTCTGGTTACAGTATATAAAGCTACCTGAAGAAAATTACTGGTGTTCTATTTGATCCTATTAGTACCACGGTCAGGCAGCTAAACTATTTACATTTAGTACAGTGCGTCCTGCTCACAGTGTTCAGCTAGATCCGTTCCTGTTATCTTCCTACTGACAGGCAGGCTTGTCTGGTTACAGTATATAAAGCTACCTGAAGAAAATTACTGGTGTTCTATTTGATCCTATTAGTACCACGGTCAGGCAGCTAGACTATTTACATTTAGTACAGTGCGTCCTGCTCACAGTGTTCAGCTAGATCCGTTCCTGTTATCTTCCTACTGACAGGCAGGCTTGTCTGGTTACAGTATATAAAGCTACCTGAAGAAAATTACTGGTGTTCTTTTGATCCTATTAGTACCACGGTCAGGCAGCTAGACTATTTACATTTAGTACAGTGCGTCCTGCTCACAGTGTTCAGCTAGATCCGTTCCTGTTATCTTCCTACTGACAGGCAGGCTTGTCTGGTTACAGTATATAAAGCTACCTGAAGAAAATTACTGGTGTTCTATTTGATCCTATTAGTACCACGGTCAGGCAGCTAGACTATTTACATTTAGTACAGTGCGTCCTGCTCACAGTGTTCAGCTAGATCCGTTCCTGTTATCTTCCTACTGACAGGCAGGCTTGTCTGGTTACAGTATATAAAGCTACCTGAAGAAAATTACTGGTGTTCTATTTGATCCTATTAGTACCACGGTCAGGCAGCTAGACTATTTACATTTAGTACAGTGCGTCCTGCTCACAGTGTTCAGCTAGATCCGTTCCTGTTATCTTCCTACTGACAGGCAGGCTTGTCTGGTTACAGTATATAAAGCTACCTGAAGAAAATTACTGGTGTTCTTTTGATCCTATTAGTACCACGGTCAGGCAGCTAGACTATTTACAGTTAGTGCAGTGCGTCCTGCTCACAGTGTTCAGCTAAACCTACAAGTTAGTGGGGTGCGTCCACCTCACAGTGTTCAGCTAAAGCTACTTGTAGAAGGTTGGTGGTGTTCTCATACTACAGGCAAGCAGTTGATTTTGCTAGCTGCAGTATCAGTACATATATATATATATATATATATATATATATATACATATATATAGATATATATATCCCAGCTTAGTGCAGCTACAGGCCATTAGTATGTCTGGAAGGCCAAGAAGGAGAGGCAGACAGTCACAAGCCAATAAGAGAGGGCAAGCAGGCTCTGTGTCTAGTGCTGGTCGTGGAGACGGTGCATCCTCATCAGCACGTGGCCATGGGACACGCTTGGCCTTTTTTTCGGCAGCTGACCGTGTTGAGCCGCAACATGTGGAAGACTTGGTCGAGTGGATGACCAAGCCGTCCTCATCCTCCTCATCCTCTCTCACCCATGCCCAGGGTGCTTTGTCTGGCAAAGCAGCGGCCTCTTCCCTCGGCTCAATGTCATCAGTGACTCCTTCCCTAGCTCCACCATGTCCTCCTGAGGAGTCCCTCGAACTGTTTGACCACAGTGTTGGGTACATAATCCAGGAGGATGCCCAGCGTTTGGAAGGCTCTGATGATGATACTGAGCTCGATGAAGGCAGTAACATGAGCACGGACAGAGGGGGTGCCCAAGAAGGACAGCAATCTGGCAGTCATGCTCCCCCTGCTGCAGCATACTGCCGGGTTTGCTCCAGTGATGAGGAGGGAGGGGATGATGAGGTCACTGACTCAACGTGGGTGCCTGATAGGAGAGAGGAGGAGGAGGAGGAGGCGGCACATCACCAACGAGGCAGGATGCCCTCCAGGGGCCAGCCTAAGGGCAGCACATTGACTGCATCACATGTGCAGAGCGCTGCAGTCTCTGCGCATTATTCAAAAAGTTCTTTGGTGTGGGCCTTTTTTGAGACGAGTGCATCAGATCGCACCGCTGCTATTTGCAACATATGTCTCAAGCGTATCTCACGTGGCCAAAACATGTCCCGCTTGGGTACCACATGCTTGACCAGACATATGTTGACCTGCCATGCAGTTCGTTGGCAAGCGTATCTAAAAGACCCACACCAAAGAACAAAGAGGATCTCTCCTTGCTCCTCATCAGCTGAGATTTCCAACCCCACTAGACCTCCAGTCCTCTCTGAGACCTGCAGTGAGAACAATGAAGGTGTAGAATTAGGTGTGTCACAGCCAAGTACTTGTGGGCAATCTGCTTTTGGTACACCGACGTCAGATTGTACCAGGCAAATTTCCCTGCCCCAGCTGCTGCACCGCCGAAAAAAGTTTGCTCCCAGCCATCCACATGCCCAGCGGTTGAATGCTAGCTTGGCAAAATTGCTAGCACTTCAACTGCTGCCTTTTCAGTTGGTAGACTCTGCCCCCTTCCGTGAGTTTGTGGAATGTGCGGTTCCTCAGTGGCAGGTACCCAAACGCCACTTTTTCTCACGGAAGGCGATTCCGGCTCTCTACCGGCATGTGGAAGGCAATGTCCATGCCTCGCTGGACAGGGAGGTCAGCGGTAAGGTGCATATTACCACTGACTCATGGTCCAGCAGGCATGGACAGGGATGTTACCTAAGTTTCACGGCGCATTGGGTGACTCTGCTGGCAGCTGGGAAGGATGCAGGACAAGGTGCAGTAGTGTTGGAGGTTGTTCCGCCACCACGCCTCCAAAATGCTAATGATTGTGACACACCTCTCTCCTCCACCCCCTCCTCTTCTTCTTCCTCCATGGCCTCTTCCTCGGAACCAGCGGTGCTCCGTAGTCGTTCAAGGGGCTACGCAAGTACGCAGGCCAAAAGATGCCATGTGGTGCTTGAGCTGGTGTGCTTGGGGGACAGGAGCCACACTGGGGCAGAGGTTCTGTCAGCTCTGCAGGGGCAGGTTCAGAGGTGGTTGACGCCACGCCAACTTAAGGCAGGAATGGTGGTTTGCGACAATGGCACCAACCTCCTCTCTGCCCTCCGACAGGGACAAATGACTCATGTGCCCTGTTTGGCTCACGTCCTTAACTTGGTGGTGCAGCGGTTCTTGGGCAGGTACCCGGGCTTACAGGATGTCCTGAGGCAGGCCAGGAAAGTCTGTGTGCATTTCCGCCGGTCATATAATGCCAGTGCTCGGCTGACGGACCTCCAAAAGGAGTTTAACCTGCCCAAGAACCGCCTAATCTGTGACATGCCCACCAGGTGGAACTCAACATTGGCCATGCTGCAGCGGCTGCACATGCAGCAGAGGGCCATTAATGAGTACCTGTGTGACTATGGCACCAGGACAGGGTCAGGGGAGCTTGGTTTTTTTTCCCCACGCCAGTGGGCCATGATCAGGGATGCATGCACTGTCCTGTCACCATTCGAGGAGGCTACGAGGATGGTGAGCAGTGACAGTGCATGCATCAGTGACACTGTCCCCCTTGTCCACCTGTTGGAGCACATGCTGCGTGGAATAATGGACAGGGCACTTGAGGCAGAACAGAGGCAGGAAGAGGAGGACTTCCTTAGCTCTCAAGGCCCCCTTTATCCAGACAGTGTTCCTGCATGCCCGCCGATCACACAGGAAGAGGACGAGGAGGAGGAGGAGGAGGAGGAGGAGGAAGATTGTGTCAGTATGGAGGTGGAGCCTGGCACTTAGCATCAGCAGCAGTCTTTAAGGGATCAGTCCCAAGAAACACATGGACTTGTACGTGGCTGGGAGGAGGTGGCTGCGGACGTTGTCGTCCTTAGTGACCCAGAGGACTCCGGACCGAATGCCTCAGCAAACCTACGCTGCATGGCCTCCCTGATCTTGCAAAGCCTGCGTAAGGATCCTCGTATTCGTGGTATCAAGGAGAAGGACCAATACTGGCTGGCAACCCTCCTTGATCCACGTTACAAGGGTAAGGTTGCGGACCTTATCTTGCCATCGCAGAGGGAGCAGAGGATGAAACATCTTCGGGAGGCCTTGCAGAAAGGTCTGTGCAACGCGTTCCCAGAGACTGGGAGGTTACAAACTCCTGTTTCTGGACAACGTGTTGCTGAGGCTTCGGTCAGTCAAAGAAGGAGCGGTGGAGAAGGTGGCCGTCTGACCGATGCGTTCAGACAATTTTTTGGTCCGCAGCCCCAAGGTATGATCGGTTCCAGCAACCATCGCCAGCGTCTGTTTTACATGGTGCAGGAATACCTAGGGGCAAGATCAGACTTGGACACCTTTCCCACCGAAAATCCTCTGGGTTACTGGGTCTTGAGGATGGATCACTGGCCAGAGCTTGCACAGTATGCAATTGAGCTACTGGCCTGTCCTGCATCCAGTGTGTTCTTTCGGAACGCACATTCAGTGCTGCTGGAGGCGTGGTAACCGATCACAGGGTGCGTCTGTCCACCGACTCGGTCGATCGGCTGACCTTCATAAAAATGAATCAGTCTTGGATCACCACCAGCTACCAAGCACCTGATGCTGATGTAACCGAATAATTTTTTTTGAAATCTCAGATCCCTTCAAAGACTGCCTATGTTGATGCTGAGTGACTATCCCTGAGTAATTATCCTCTTCCTCCTCAATCATCACGCTGATAGCTTGTAAGAACATTTTTGGTTCTGGGCGCCACCACCAGTGCCTAAGGCACAATTTTTCAGCCCCTGTTTAACAGGGGCGTGTAATTACAATTTTTGATGTAATACTTTGCAGCAGGGCTCGTTCCTTCATTCCAACTAGAGTGTTTGTGAGGGGTTGCAGTGTTGTGGCACCAGCACCAGTGCCTAAGGCCCAATTTTTCTGCCCCTGTCTAACAGGGGCGTGTAATTACAATTTTTGATGCAATACTTTGCAGCAGGGCTCGTTCCTGCGTTCCAACTAGAGTGTCTGTGAGGGGTTGCAGTGTTGTGGCACCAGTGCGTAAGGCCTAATTTTTCAGCTCCTGTTCAACAGGGGCATGTAATTACAATTCTTGATCTAATATTTCACAGCAGGGCCCTGTGAGGGCTTACAAGTGTTCTGGCCACAGCAACACCTAAGGCCCAAATTTCTGCTGAGTATATAGGGCAGGACCCTACTTTCAAACATCTAACTTACAAACGACTCCTACTTGCAAACGGAAGGAGACAACAGGAAGTGAGATGAAATCTACCCCTAGGAAGGGAAATTCTCTCCTGTAAGAGTTAATATGGGAAAACAATTTCTCCTTTCCACTGATGCTTTCCAATCCTTGTTCCACAAAAAAACCCAAATTTTCAAAAAATATTTTTCATTGGGACAAAAAGTGAGGTGAAATCTTCTGAAGAGGAGGAAAGACAGCAAAACAAATGTCACAGGGGTGATAACCCTTCCCTATGTTTTCCAAAAAGCTTAAAAAAGATTTTTTGGCTGGAGTTAAACACATTAAAAATGTACCCGTTCAAAATTACATAGAGATTCTACTTAACAACAAACCTACAGTCCCTGTCTTGTTTGCACCACCTGTATACTGCTGTTCAGAGTATATAGGGCCTTTCCTTATTTTAATTTGTGTGCGGGGTTCCCCTTAATATCCATACAAGACCCAAAGGGCCTGGTAATGGACTGGGGGGTACCCATGCCGTTTGTCTCACTGATTTTCATCCATATTGCCATGACCCGACATGACATTAAACCCGCAAGCAGTTTTAAATGAGATTTTTTCCTTTAAAAATGACATTTGGTGCAGGGACTTTCAGTCCGTTCGCAGGTTCTGGTGCGAACCGAACCGGGGGGTGTTCGGCTCATCCCTACTGGAGAGTGGGAGAAGTCGGAAGAGACCCCGAAGCCGGAAGAAGACCCCCCGGAGTTACCTAATAAATTACTTTAAAAACCTGTCTAGTGTGTTTTTTTATTGACACTTTTTTCCCCCCAGGTGAATGGGTAGGGGTAGTAGGGGTACGATGTACCCCATACTCATTCACATAGGGTGGGGGGCCAGGATCTGGGGGCCCCCTTATTAAAGGGGATCCCAGATTCCAATAAGCCCCCTTCCCGCAGACCCCGACAACCAATGACCAGGGTTGTCGGGAAGGGGCCCTTGTCCTCATCAACATTGGGACAAGGTGCTTTGGGGTGAGGAGCGCAGTGCAGACAAAAGGCCCTCCATGCTTATGAAGGGGGAACCCATGCCGTTTAAAAAAAAAAAATTGGTGTGGAGTTCCCCTTAATTATTTGGTAATCAAAGTCGCGTCCCTGCTCATTGAAGTCATACTTCAAGTCAATGGGCAAAGTCAGATCCACAGTCGTATGACTGTCTTGTCAAAATTGCGGCCATGAAATGGTGGCAAAATCGTGCGACTTTGGAGTAGCACAAGTGTAAAAGGGGCCTAAAGTGTTCTGGTTTGACTTGAAGAAAAGGTGGCAACCCTACCAGTAATGGACATGTCTGTTAATCTATCCTGCAGGCAAACCAAGTGCACTGTTGTATATGACACTCAACATGCACAAAGCAGTCACACAGAGCACACTGCATGTATACAGGGCCGATCCTAGGGTGACAGGCGCCTGAGTGCAGAAATATTTCTGGCACCCCCACATGGGCGTGGTCATCTTACTAACTCCTCCCCTCCCCTAAGGCGTCTTTGTTTCCCTGGGATTCTCCCACGATCTCTTAACAATAATCAAATACAGAAAGAGAAGCAGAGTACTCTAATGGGACCTGGAGGGCGGTCTCTCTGATGGACACAGAGAGGGTCACTGTTAGAAAGAGCCCCCACCAGGCTCCATTAGACACTACAATGGGGTATATTGGATCCTGAAGGTGGGTCGATCTAACAGAGGCCCTCTCTGTGACCATTAGAGAGTCTCTGATAGAAAGAGTCCCCTCCTGAGAGATTACAATAGAGTGTCACTGAACAATAGTAAAAATAAACAACATTATATTAATATTTGATGCTGAGGACCAGACCTAGAAGACTTTGCTTACCTTAATGTGTACTGGGGCTGGCTGCTGCTCCTCCTGGGGCTGGCTGCTGGTCCTAATTCCTGGCTGCTGGTCCTGGGGCCTGGCTTCTGGGGCTGTGCTGCTGGTCCTGGGGCCTGGTTTCTGGGACTGGGCTGCTGGTCCTGGGCCTGGTTTCTGGGGCTGGGCTGCTGGTCCTCTGCCCTGGCTGCTGGGGGCTGGCTGCTGAGGCCTGGAATCTGGCTGGTCTCATTTCCTAAGGCAGTCCTTTGCCCAGTTCCACTTCAGAGCCCTTCAACTAAAGATCTTGTCCAGATAAGCTAGCTTACTGTTTTCCTGGACAGGCAACGTTGTCTCACCCCTGTTGTGGTGGCTGCAATCTCCAGTGTTAATCCTGGGCAGGTTATTCCTACTCCACAATTATGCAGTTCTCACCACAGAAGTAAGTTTCTGCGGCTGGAAAGGCATTCTGAGCCAGTAGAGGGCCATTGGACACAGGACAAATTCAGACTGCCTGACAACTTGCCTAAATAAGAGCCAAAGGGCTTTCTCTGATGCACTGAGCCCATCACTTGTATGGTTACCCAGCAAAACATCAGTCTGACATTGTCACTGTGGTGGTGTACATTAATAGTGCCCCATCTTTGGCATCAATGGAAGGAACAGTGCCCCGTCATTGGTGTCACTGGGAGGAATAGTGCCCCATCATTGGTGTCAGTGGGAGGAATAGTGCCCCATCTTTGGTGTCAGTGGGAGGAAAAGTGCCCCATTCTTGGTATCAGTGGGAGGAATACTGTTCCCATTATTGGTATCAGTGGGAGGAATAGTGTCCCATCATTGGTATCAGTGGGAAGAATAGTGTCCCAATATTGGTATCAGTGGGAGGAATAGTTTCCTATCGTTTGTATCAATGGGAGTAATAGTGCCCCATCTGTGGGTGTCAGTGAATGGACAAGTGCCCCATTGTCGGTGTCAGTAGCAGGAACTATGCCCCACTGTGCTGATAGTGGGAGAAAAAATGCCCAAGGGCCAAAAAAAAGCAAGCAAAGCGCCACAGTTTGGATACCACTGCTCTAGAAGAAACAGCTGAGCCACATACACATTGTAAAGACTTACTGTACTCAGGGCTGTATCTTGCTCCTGGTTTTCTGCTGTGTGGAAAGCCTCTTCTTTCTGATGCCATGACCAGTGACATAATGTGGGTTGTCAGTGCCCGGGGCAAGGCACGTAATTTGCGCTCCCTAACCTGCGGACTTTTAGCACTCCCCGAGTCCCTTCCTACAATAGTACTGACCAGCCTGATTCCAACACTGACCACTTCACTAACCTACCTGATTCCTACACTGACCACTACACTAACCTACCCGATTCCTATACTGGCTACTACACAGAGTCACTGGCCTACCTGTCCACTACCCTGACCTACCTGATTCCTACACTGCCCCTTACTCTGACCTACCTGATCCTATACTGACCACTACACTGACCTACCTGATTCCAACACTGACCTGATTCCTACACCGACCACTACACTGACCTACCTGTCCACTGCACTGACCTACCTGACCATTACACTAACTAATCTGATTCCTTTACTGATCACTACACTAACACTACACTAACCTACCTGATTCCTATAATGGCCACTACACTGAGTCACTGACCTACCTGTCCACTACCGGATTCTTACACTGACCCTTACAGTGACCTACCTGATTCCTATACTGACCACTACACTAACCTACCTACAGTATTCCTATACTGACCACCCTACAATATTCCTATACTGACCACTACACGGCGTGAGCACCTGCTTTTCTTCCAACTGCTCTGCGGCCTCTGTCACACTGCCAGACTGGCTGCCACAATGGGGAAATGGATCTGGTCTGGAGAAGAGGAGGAGGAGGAGAAGACAGTGGCTGCTCACAATGAAGTTGAGATGGGACTCCAGAAGCAACCCTGCCGCCGCACATAACCCCATTCGCCCAGTCGCCAGTGTGTGTGTCACGCTCGGGCCTCCTAATTTCTATTTTGTTGTGTTACACTATGTGATTTATTATGCTCTGTGTCTTTAAGATTTGTTCCCTCTGTCTATCTGAACTCTTTCTCTCACCGTAGTTCTGTATATTCTCCTCCCCTTCCTCTCTCTGATTCATTGTGCACAGTATACCTCATTGCTGTAACATCTTACATGTGGCTTACAACTGCAACGTTTTTCTACCTATGAATATCCATCATTAAACGGAACATTCGAGAGGATTCATCGTCTGTCTTTCCATACAGTGAGTTATTCATTGAGTTAAGCTGCCTGAATTGATGCAAGGGATAAATAGATCACCAGGTCATGTAAGCTCTATGTGAAGCTGAAGATAACATTTATAGCCTTGTAGTTGAGTCAGAAAAGTAGAAAAACTGAGTTCCACAACCTAATTACAAGATTTCTGCATATAGTACTGTTACAGACAAGATTTACTGCCCTCATTGCAAGAAAGAATTAGACAGCAGCACATGGAATCTTCATAACCTGAGACCAGGCTGCATGGTGTCATATTACAGCACACAGATCCTGCCTGCTTATCACTGAGACATTGTCTGCCTGTGTCAGCCATGAGTCACCACAGCTCTCAATGTGAATACACAGCCACTCCAACACAAGACACTGAGCCTACTGACTTACCCAAACGCTCAGTCAAACCAACCTGGAAAGCGATGGAGAATTATGAAGCCTTAAGAACTGAATTGTTTAATAGCTTGAAGCTAATTTGGGACAGGATTGCCTTTGAATCAAATACAGTGTCTGTTGAAGGTGAATTACTGACACTACAGGGCGCCATTAAACAACTCTCTATCTCTTATGAGCTCTATCAGCTTACCAGTGACAAGTTCATTAATGTCTTACAAAATATGAACACAGAACTTTCACTCGAGGAATTAAAGAATTTCAAGGCTCTTAATCTGGAAAGAGACAGTTTTATCCAGCAAACCAAATTAAAGGCAGAAGGAAAGTTAAAGCTGATACAGGACACTGCATCTCACAGATCTGTTTCCACCAGACATTCTAAAAAGTCTTCTAGAAGTCATAGTTCAAGATACTCAACACTCAGTGAGCGACTTATTAATGCCCGCGCTGAAGCGGAAGCCAGCAAGGTGCAGGTCGCACATGCAGAAAAGAGAGCAGAATTGGAAGCTCACACAGCACGTCAAAGAGCAACTATAGAAATCTTAAATGAACAGTGTAACATGACGCAGCTATGGCAAGGCTAAGAGTTTTAGAGCAAGCTATCAGTGCAGACGAAGGTGCAAGTGAGAAAGACAGCATCAACCTAAACATAGCAGATATGGAAGATCCCCTCAAACGCACTAAACGCACTTGTCTCCAATGCTCCTGGCAACTTAGAAACTCCTTCACAGCTCCAAGTTAAAGAGGTTCCAGCAACTTCCTGCATGCAAAATCACTCCAATGCATTTCCTGCCTGCCTACCTAACCTTCCTTCTTATGTCACAGAGCATCAGAGCAAGCTGCAAGCAAGTTATCAATTTCCTGTCATCGGTACAGCATTGAGTCAACGTACCATTGGAACAACCGACTTCAAGCAAGAAACTCACCTGAACGCATCTGCTGCACCATATTTACCTGTGTCCTTTAACAATAATTTCAAAGATAGTGCAATCAGCACCGTTCAGCCAACAGCATCTCACATAAAGGCAGAGACAACTGAGACAGCAGAGTTTGTGAGGTACATACTTCGCAGAGAGCTCACAAAGACTGGTCTTACAAGTTTTGATGACCAACCTGAGAACTACAGAAGTTGGAAATGTGCTTTCTGAACTGCAATCAGCGATCTTGGCATTACAGCGGCTCAAGAATTGGATCTCCTGATTAGATGGCTTGGTCCTCTATCTGGTGCACGTGTTAAGCCATTAAGATCAGTTTTCATGGACAATCCTACAGCAGGCCTCACAGCTGCATGGGAGCGACTAGAGCAAAGTTATGGCAGTCCAGAAGCTATAGAAAATGTCTTGTTCATGCGCCTGGAAACTTTCCCAAAGATATCTGGTAAGGACAACAAGGAGTTCCAGAGACTGAGTGACCTTCTCCTTGAGCTTCAGCTAGCCAAGGCAGACCCAAAACTACCTGGACTCAGTTACCTTGACACTGCAAGAGGGGTAAACCCAATCGTCTCCAAGCTTCCGTATGGTGTACAAGAGAAATGGTCTGCACTAGGATCATCATACAAAAAAGAGAACAAGGTTTCCTTCCCACCATTCTCTTTCTTCTGCAACTTCATCAGGAGAATCGCAGAGACCAAGAATGATCCAAGTTTTTCCTACGGTGAGTACAGTCTCTTCTCACCATTTCCTAAGAGTACCAGTCTTCAGGGCAACTATAGAAGCCGTAGAGGCCCAGTATCGGTGAAAAAGACTGACATCCTTCCCACTCCTACCACAGTTGTTGCCACGGACAGACAGAGTAGGAAGATTGAAAACCCTAACAGAGAGTGTCCCATTCACAAGAAGCCACACCCCCTGAAAAAATGTATCGGCTTTAGGAAAAAGCCTCTTGAAGAGCGTAAGGAGCTTTTAAAGACATTTAGGGTATGTTTCAGGTGCTGTGCTTCTACCGAACATTTTGCAAGGGATTGTAATGTATCCATCAAGTGCATAGAGTGTGGCTCCGAAGAGCATGTGCAAGCCCTACATCCGTTCGAGCCCAGCTCTGCACAACCTGCTAACTCTCCTCCCAGGTTAACGCATGGCGGGGAGAATACAGACCAAGTGCCTAATTCTACCATCATTTCTTCATCCTGCACTGAAGTTTGTGGAGAAGACCGCTGCGATAAGTCCTGTGCTAAAATATGCTTGGTGAACATATACCACAAGGACCATCCAGAAAAGACTCTAAAAGCCTATGCTATCTTAGACGATCAGAGCAATAGATCGCTTGCAAAATCAGAACTGTTTAATCTATTTGAAATAAAAGGCGAAGCTCATCTTTACACCTTGGGTACCTGTAGTGGAACTACAGAGGTTTCTGGAAGAAGGGCTCATGGACTCATGGTATCTTCTCTCAAAGGTAACTTGCAATTACCTCTACCTACACTTGTCGAGTGCAATCACATACCTGCTAACAGGTAAGAAATCCCTACTCCAGCTGCTGCTATCCATCACCCTCACCTGAAGGTAATAGCAAATGAGATACCGCCACTTGACAAAGATGCTCAGATCCTTCTTCTGTTAGGAAGAGACATTCTAAGAGTTCACAAGGTACACAGACAAGTCAGTGGACCCCCAGATGCCCCATTTGCTCAGCACATGGATCTAGGGTGGGTCATCATAGGCAACGTCTGTATAGGCAAAATGAAGAGACCTACCAACATTTCGTCATTCAAGACAAATGTTCTGCCAAATGGCCGAAACACTTACTTTGAGCCATGCCCACATCACTATTGGGTGAAAGAGAAGATAGCCAGCCATAGATGGCAACATGGTATCTCAGGTAACACAAGCCCTTTCTCGTGCCACGATGACGACTTTGGCTCTACAGTGTTTAATACAACCAGTGAAGATGACATACTGGCTCTTTCAATGGAAGACAAAGAATTCATCAAGGTAATGGACAATGAGTTCTTTCAAGATGACTCCAATAACTGGGTAGCACCCCTACCTTTTCGTCTCCCAAGAGAGAGACTGCCCAACAACTTGCAACAGGCCATCAGTAGATTCTCCTCCTTAAAACGAAACTTAAGCAGGAAACCAGAGATGCAAAGACACTTTGTGAACTTTATGCAAAATATATTTGACAGAGATCATGCAGAGCCTGCACCCCCACTAAAGGAGGGAGAAGAATGCTGGTACCTCCCATCCTTTGGCCTGTATCACCCACGTAAACCAGACCAAATCAGAGTTGTCTTTGATTCCAGTGCTCAGCATGAAGGTGTTTCTCTCAACAACATGCTCCTTACAGGGCCTAACTTGAACAACAGTCTAATAGGAGTCTTGATTCGCTTCAGACAAGAACCTGTAGCAGTTATGGCAGACATTCAACAGATGTTTCACTGCTTCATTGTCAGAGAAGACAACAGAAACTACCTCAGGTTTCTATGGCACAAAGACAATGACATCCACAAGGAAGTTATAGACTTTCGAATGAAGGTACATGTCTTTGGTAACAGTCCTTCTCCTGCAGTGGCAACTTATGGGCTAAGGAGAACAGCTCAGACTGGAGAAGAAGAATATGGATCTGATGCTCGTCAGTTTGTTGAAAGAAACTTCTACGTTGATGACGCACTCAAGTCTTTTCCAACCGCTAAAGAAGCGATTGATCTCCTCACCAGAACAAAGGAGATGCTGGCTACAGCAAACCTTAGACTGCACAAGATTATATCCAACAGCCAAGAACTTACGAATGCCTTTCACTCTGAGGACTATGCCACCAGTCTAAAAAACCTTGATTTGGGTACAGATGTGCCTCCTGTACAGCGAAGTCTGGGTTTGTTGTGGAACATCGAACAAGACACATTCACCTTCCAAGTGTCAACTTGTGACAAACCCTTCACTAAGAGAGGAGTCCTGTCGGTGGTGAATAGCATCTATGACCCACTCGGTTTCCTTGCTCCAGTTACCATTCAAGGTAAGATTCTGCTAAGACAGTTATCTACTGAGAACATAGACTGGGATACTCCCTTACCTAGTGAGAATCAACACAAGTGGGAAAGGTGGAGACATTCTTTGAAGTCACTAGGAAAACTTCAGATTTCCCGTTGCTATGTTCCAGGTTCTATTTCAACTGTTTACCGGAGGAAAATTCATATTTTCTCTGATGCATCAGTTGAAGCTATTGCTACTGTAGCCTATTTGAAGATCTCTGAAATGAATGGGGAATCACACTGTAGTTTTGTCCTAGGCAAGGCAAAACTCACTCCCAAACCTGCACATACCATACCAAGACTCGAACTTTATGCAGCCGTGTTAGCAGTAGAAATTGCCGAAGTCATACGAAGTGAAATGGACACTAGAATTGATTCTTTCACCTTCTATACAGACAGTAAGGTAGTACTTGGTTACATATAAAAC
This sequence comes from Lithobates clamitans, assembly GCA_037952925.1. Classification (NCBI taxonomy): domain Eukaryota; kingdom Metazoa; phylum Chordata; class Amphibia; order Anura; family Ranidae; genus Lithobates; species Lithobates clamitans. The sequence continues at coordinate 2,504,731 of JBBGZY010000160.1, forward strand.
CAAACAAAACAGTTTCATGTGTATGTCAGCAACAGGGTTGAACGTATTAAGAGATTCTCCCTACCAAGTCAATGGCATTACGTTCCCACTGAACTCAATCCAGCTGACTGTGGGACCAGAGCTGTGTCACTTCCAAGCTTTTTGTGTGAGGAGTCATACTCACCCCCTGTTGACTCCATGTTGCAGACTCACAAGTCTTTACCACTCACCCATGATACTTTGTCTACCTTTCTCGCTGAAGTGTGTGCTATAGAGAACGCAAGACCTTTAGTGCCGGTATCTTCAGATCCTGATGCTCCAGTGATCCTTACTCCAGCTTCACTCCTTACTCAAAAGATTGGGACTGCTGTAATATCTTCAAGTGTGATTGAACCCAAGGATATCTACAGGCGTCAATGGAAGCAGGTGCAGCATCTCGCCAATGTGTTTTGGCATCGCTGGAGGAAGGAGTATCTTCATCACCTTCAAGGTCGTAACAAATGGCAAACATCTAAGCCTAATCTTAAGGTTGGAGATCTCATCCTTCTAAAAGACAAGGAAGTGGTCTATGGGTCTTATTACCAAGGTTATGCCCAGTGACGATAACAAGGTCCGGAAGGTAGAAGTCAAGGTAACCAAGGGAGGATCCACACGAACCTTCACTCGACCAATTACAGAGTTAGTACTCCTTTTGCCAGATGAGTGACTTATGCAAGGACTAGCCATGCTGTTGGCACGGCGGGGAGTACATTGCTGCTATCTATAGGTTCTACCTTGAACTTTGGAACTCTTTAAAGACGTCATACATCGGACTACATGTTCTTCAATCCTGTTGGACTTATGTTTATACTTGCTTGTTGCATGTTTTTCATTACAGGTTCCAGAACATTTAACAGTATTGGACTTATTGAATATATATATAATTGTTTATGGTTATGAAATCTAAAGATTTCAGACGGGGAGTGTTGTGTTACACTATGTGATTTATTATGCTCTGTGTCTTTAAGATTTGTTCCCTCTGTCTATCTGAACTCTTTCTCTCACCGTAGTTCTGTATATTCTCCTCCCCTTCCTCTCTCTGATTCATTGTGCACAGTATACCTCATTGCTGTAACATCTTACATGTGGCTTACAACTGCAACGTTTTTCTACCTATGAATATCCATCATTAAACGGAACATTCGAGAGGATTCATCGTCTGTCTTTCCATACAGTGAGTTATTCATTGAGTTAAGCTGCCTGAATTGATGCAAGGGATAAATAGATCACCAGGTCATGTAAGCTCTATGTGAAGCTGAAGATAACATTTATAGCCTTGTAGTTGAGTCAGAACATATTTCCTGTGTCCCTGTGCTCCAGGCTGCCATGTTCAGTCTCAGGCTGGGTGGCCAGAGCGCAGGGACACATGAAATAGAATTTAGGAGGACGGAGCCGAGACTGACACACATTGGCGCAGAATTTTGCCCCCCAAATGTTGCGCCTGGGGCCACGGCCCCCTCACGCTATGCCATTGGCCATAACAGAGGAGACACTGCACTTATTCTCACAATGCAGCTGTGCAGACTAGAGGGGAGAAGACAGCAGGGTGCCTCTGCCTCTGTTCCTGCATGTCAGATCACGCCGCCTGTCCTGCCTGCCGAAGTTGGTCATTTGCAGACTGCACTTAGAAACACGAGGAATCGCTGGCCATTTCCGGATTGAGGTACCTCCCCCACTTGCGCCACTGCCCGCCCCCTCCTCCGTTGTTATGGGATAGGATTGGAGTGCTGCTGGGAGAGCAAGGCTGTCACTGGGCTTGGAGACAGAGGAACCGAGCTCCTGCGTTTACAAGTGTAAGCTGGGAGTAGCAAGCACAGGGCTGGCACCGGCGGATTGATATAGCAGTGACTGTCAAGATCACTACACGGCACGGCGCCCGAAAGTGAACAAAGAGTCTGCTTGTCTTGCGACAGTTTTTTTTAATTGCTGGAGATCGCAGCGCCCAGTCTTCTCTCAGCCTCCGCCCACCCCTTCAGGCTCCAGAACTAGAAAGTTGCCTTGTACAGAAGCCAAAGCAGCCTGGGCTGTCCCCCCCTAATGGCGCCCCTCCCTCTGCCTCAGCTGCAAGCGCCGGTGCGCGGTGCACCCCACCCAGGATCAGCCCTGCATGTACATGTACATAAACATCACCCCCCCCCGACTGACCCTCTCTCATATAAAGACATTCCCAGGATGTTTGGTTACTTTTTGTGGTTTTGTTTCCGGTTTGTTCGTTTGTTTCCGATCATGCGCACTACCATTCCCTCTATTATTATTATTTTTTACGATTACCATACTATTGATACGATGATCGTTTGTTGTGTTCACAAACGGAAACAATTTTCAAAATGTTCCTTCTATAAATTTTGTACGACCGGCCTTAATCGGATGCATCAGCAGTGTACTAATGATTAGATTATTGAATGATTATCGAACGATCTATCCGAAAGTGGTATTTTTCATACGATTTTCTCATCGTGTGTATGGGGCTTTACAGTGTCGCAGCAAAATGACTTTTCTAAAGGAAAAAATGTCATTTAACCACTTGCCGCCTGCCCACCGTCAAATGGGTGGACATCATATGACGGCCTTTCAGAACGACCGCTCTCGCGCGCCCCTGGGGGCGCACAGCACGGTGATCGCGACCGCACAGAGTTGCTGAAGCAGCTGTTTAACCACGTGATCGGCTGTGCCAAATGTAAACACAGAAATGCCGATAATCAGCGCTCCTCGCCTCACACTGACAGAGTCACAGGGGACAGCTAGGTATGTAATCAGGGCACTGATCATTGCCCTGATTACAATTAAGTCCCCACCCATGCCAATCTGTGCCAGCAATCAGTGCCCACAAGTGCCAGCAATCAGTGGCCATTAATGATGCCATTCAGTGCTGTCTATCAGTGCTGCCCAACAATGCCCATAACTGCTGTCCATCAATGCTCATCACTGCTGCCCATCAATGCCACCCATCAATGCCTATCAGTGCCCATCAGTGCCACCCATCAGTGCTGCCTATCCATGCTGCCTATCTGTGTTCACCAATGCTGTCTATCTGTGCCCAGTGCCCACCAGTGCCACCCATCAGTGCCGCCTATCAGTGCTCATCAGTGCCACCTATCAGTGCCCATAAGTGCGGCATATTCATGCCTTCTCATCAGTGCCACCTAATCAGTGCCCATAAGTGCCTCCTCATCAGTGGCCATAAGTGCCACCTCATCATTGCCCATCAGTGCAGCCTATCAGTGCCCATCAATGCTGCCTCATCAGCGCCCATCAGTGAAGGAGAAAAATTACTTACAAAATTTACTGACAGAAACTAAGAAAAAGTTTTTTTTTCAAAATTTTTGACTCAGGAGTGATTAAATACCACCAGAAGAAAGCTTTATTTGTGTGAATAAAATGATAACAATTTCACATGGTTAACCACTTCAATACTAGACACTTAGCCCCCTTCCTGTCCAAGCCAATTTTCAGTTTTTTGCGCTGTCGCTGTTTAAATGACAATTGCGCGGTCATGCTACACTTATTTTTTGCTAAACAAATAAAAAATACCAAAAATTTAGAAAAAAATAAAAGTTTTGCTTTTGTTTTTTACATAGTTACATAGTAGGTGAGGTTGAAAAAAGACACAAGTCCATCAAGTCCAACCTATGTGTGTGATTATGTGTCAGTATTACATTACATATCCCTGTATATTGCGGTCATTCAGGTGATTATCTAATAGTTTCTTGAAGCTATCAATGCTCCCCGCTGAGACCACCGCCTGTGGAAGGGAATTCCACATCCTTGCCGCTCTTACAGTAAAGAACCCTCTACGTAGTTTAAGGTTAAACCTCTTTTCTTCTAATTGTAATGAGTGGCCACGAGTCTTATTAAACTCTCTTCTGCGAAAAAGTTTTATCCCTATTGTGGGGTCACCAGTACAGTATTTGTAAATTGAAATCATATCCCCTCTCAAGCGTCTCTTCTCCAGAGAGAATAAGTTCAGTGCTCGCAACCTTTCCTCATAACTAAGATCCTCCAGACCCTTTATTAGCTTTGTTGCCCTTCTTTGTACTCGCTCCATTTCCAGTACGTCCCTTCTGAGGACTGGTGCCCAGAACTGGACAGCATACTCCAGGTGCGGGCGGACCAGAGTCTTGTAGAGCGGGAGAATTATCGTTTTATCTCTGGAGTTGATCCCCCTTTTAATGCATGCCAATATTCTGTTTGCTTTATTAGCAGCAGCTTGGCATTGCATGCCATTGCTGAGCCTATCATCCACTAGGACCCCCAAGTCCTTTTCCATCCTAGATTCCCCCAGAGGTTCTCCCCCCAGTGTATAGATTGCATTCATATTTTTGCCACCCAAATGCATTATTTTACATTTTTCTACATTGAACCTCATTTGCCATGTAGTCGCCCACCCCATTAATTTGTTCAGGTCTTTTTGCAAGATTTCCACATCCTTCGGAGAAGCTATTGCCCTGCTTAGCTTAGTAACGTCTGCAAATACAGAGATGGAACTGTTTATCCCATCCTCCAGGTCGTTTATGAACAAATTAAATAGGATTGGTCCCAGCACAGAACCCTGGGGGACCCCACTACCCACCCCTGACCATTCTGAGTACTCCCCATTTATCACCACCCTCTGAACACGCCCTTGTAGCCAGTTTTCAATCCATGTACTCACCCTATGGTCCATGCCAACGCACCTTATTTTGTACAGTAAATGTTTATGGGGAACTGTGTCAAACGCTTTTGCAAAATCCAGATACACCACGTCTACGGGCCTTCCTTTATCTAGATGGCAACTCACCTCCTCATAGAAGGTTAATAGATTGGTTTGGCAAGAACGATTCTTCATGAATCCATGCTGATTACTGCTAATGATATCATTCTTATTACTAAAATCTTGTATATAGTCCCTTATCATCCCCTCCAAGAGTTTACATACTATTGATGTTAGGCTAACTGGTCTGTAATTCCCAGGGATGTTTTTTAGGCCCTTTTTAAATATTGGTGCTACATTGGCTTTTCTCCAATCAGCTGGTACCATTCCAGTCAATAGACTGTCTGTAAAAATTAGGAACAACGGTCTGGCAATCACCTGAGTTCCCTAAGTACCCTCGGATGCAAGCCATCTGGCCCCGGTGATTTATTAATGTTAAGTTTCTCAAGTCTAATTTTAATTTCGTCCTCTGTTAACCATGTAGGTGCTTCCTGTGTTGTGTCATGAGGATAAACACTGCAGTTTTGGTTACTGAAGCCCCCCGATTCACTCGTGAAGACTGAGGAGAAGAATAAATTCAATACCTCTGCCATCTCCCCATCCTTTGTAACCAGATGTCCTTCCTCATTCTTTATGGGGCCAATATGGTCTGTCCTCCCTTTTTTACTGTTTACATACTTAAAGAATTTCTTGGGATTTTTTTTGCTCTCCTCCGCTATGTGTCTTTCATGTTCTATCTTAGCCATCCTAATTGCACCCTTACATTTCTTATTGCATTCTTTATAAATTCTGAATGCTGTGGATGATCCCTCAACCTTGTATTTTTTGAAGGCCTTCTCCTTTGCTTTTATATGCATTTTTACATTGGAGTTAAGCCATCCAGGATGTTTGTTCGCTCTTTTAAATTTATTACCCAATGGGATACATTGGCTAATGCCTTTATTTAATATGCTCTTAAAGCAAACCCATCTCTCCTCTGTATTCTTTGTTCCTAATATTTTATCCCAATTTATGCCTTTTAGCAAGGTTTGTAGTTTAGGGAAGTTGGCTCTTTTGAAATTCAGTGTCTTTGTGTTCCCTTCATGTCTCCTATTTGTGTGATTTATACTGAAACTAATTGACCTGTGATCGCTGTTACCTAAACTGCCCCGTATTTCCACATCTGTTATCAGGTCTGTATTGTTGGTAATCAGTAGATCTAGTAATGTTTTATTTCTAGTTGGTGCGTCTACCATCTGACCCATAAAATTGTCCTGCAAGACATTAAGGAACTGGCGAGCCTTAAATGAATGCGCGGTTCCCTCCGCCCAGTCTATGTCTGGATAATTAAAATCCCCCATTATGATAACACTTCCCATCCTTGCTGCTAATCCAATTTGTGATAGGAGATCCGTCTCCACTTCCTCCCTCAGGTTAGGGGGCCTATAGCATACTCCCAGTATTATTTTCCCCTTAGCTTCATCCCTTTGGAGCTCTACCCATAAAGATTCCACCTCCTCCCTAGCCCCCTCAGTGATGTCATCTCTCATATTCACTTGTACATTATTCTTGATATATAGGCATACCCCTCCCCCTTTTTTACCCTCTCTATCCTTGCGGTATAGGGTATACCCTTGAATGTTTGCCAGCCAACCAGTGTGGATGGCCATCCTTGGTGGTCCTGGGTGGCATGATGGTGGTCCTGGGCGGTGTCCACACAGATCAATCAGCACAGACCCTCCTGTCAGGATAGCAGCCGATCGGCTCTCCTCTACTCGCATCAGACGCGAGTGAGGAAAAGCCGATCAACGAATCTTCCTGTTTACACTGTGATCAGCCATGATTGGACACGGCTGATCATGTGGTAAAGAGCCTCCGTCGGAGGCTCTTTACCGATATCGGTGTAGCAGTGTGTCAGACTGACACACCACCGATCGCCGCGATGCGTGCCCCCACGGGCGCGTGGCGGCTGTTATCCTGCTGGACATCATATGACGCCCAGTCAGGATAACTGAACCACCGCCCGGCTGTTATTCTGCTATAGGCCGGGCGGGAAGTGGTTAAAGTGTAGCATGATCACGCAATTGTCATTCAAAGTGTGACAGTGCTGAAAGCTGAAAAATGGCCTGGGCAGGAAGGGGGTGTAAGTGCCTTGTATTGAGGTGGTTAAAATTGCTTGCGGCCGTATTGTATTGCCGGCTCCCGGCAATATAGATAAATCCAAGGAAAAAATCAGTGTGGGTTCCCCCCTCCCCAGTCCATACCAGGCCCTTCACGTCTAGTATGGATATTAAGGGGAACTCTACACCAAAATGTAAAAAAAAAAATAAAAACAGAGTGGGGTCCACCCCAAAATTCCATACCAGGCCCTTCGAGTCTGGTATGGATTTTAAGGGGAACTCCATCCCCAAAATCCTTATCTGAGCATGCAGCCTGGAGGACAGGATAGGGGGTGCGAGTGAGCGCCCCCCCTTCTAAACCATACCAGGCCACTTGCCTTCAACATGGGGAGTGTTCTTTTGGGTCCCCCCAAAAGCACCTTGTACCCATGTTGATGGGGTCAAGGGCCTTGTCCTGACAACCCTGGCCATTGGTTGTTGGAGCTTATCGGAATCTGAAAGCTCCCTTTAACAAGGGGGCCCCCAGATCCCAGCCCACCCCACCCAATCACCAAAAAAGTGTCAAAAAGTAAAAACCACAAATGACAATTTTTGACAATTCAATTTATTAAAAAAGAAACAAAATTGTCCTGCAGTGTACATTCATCATCACTCACGACGCCCAACGGACCAAAAAAATAGAAGAAAAAAACGTAATACATAGTTACATAGTAGGTGAGGTTGAAAAAAGACACGAGTCTATCAAGTCCAACCTATGTGTGTGATTATATTTCAGTATTACATTGTATATCCCTGTATGTTGCGGCCGTTCAGTTGCCTATCTATAGGGTTTTTGAAACTATCAATGCCCCCCGCTGAGACCACCGCCTGTGAAAGGGAATTCCACATCCTTGCTGCTCTTACAGTAAAGAACCCTCTACGTAGTTTAAGGTTAAACCTCTTTTCTTCAAATTTTTGTGGCCACGAGTCTTGTTAAACTCCTTTCTGCGAAAAAGTTTTATCCCTATTGTGGGGTCACCAGTATGGTATTTGTATATTGAAATCATATCCCCTCTCAAGCGTCTCTTCTCCAGAGAGAATAAGTTCAGTGCTCGCAACCTTTCCTCATAACTAATATCCCCCAGACCCTTTATTAGCTTAGTTGCCCTTCTTTGTACTCGCTCCATTTCTACTACATCCTTCCTGAGGACTGGCGCCCAGAACTGGACAGCATACTCTAGGTGCGGCTGGACCAGAATCTTGTAGAGCAGGAGACTTGTTGTTTTATCTCTGGAATTATATCCCCTTTTTAATGCATGCCAATATTCTGTTTGCTTTGTTAGCAGCAGCTTGGCATTGCATGCCATTGCTGAGCCTATCATCTACTAGGACCCCCAGGTCCTTTTCCATCCTAGATTCCCCCAGAGGTTCTCCCCCCAGTGTATAGATTGCATTCATATTTTTGCCACTCAAATGCATTATTTTACATTTTTCTATATTGAACCACATTTGCCATGTAGTTGCCCACCCCATTAATTTGTTCCGATCTTTTTGCAAGGTTTCCACATCCTGCGGAGTATCCTTAATACTCCACCTCCATGGGAGGGCTCCCGATGACTGCTGTCTTTTCGCGGGGCCACCTGCTGTCGTAACCAGATAACCTCACCCCCTCTGATGATGTCAGAAGGGGCGAGGTTACTCGGTTACATCACCGGGTGGCTCCGCCCTTGCCTATATAACAGCTGTCACAGCCAAGAGACAGCAGTCAGTAGGACGCCTCCCATCGAGGCAGAGATTTTTTTTTCTATTTTTTGGGTCCATCGGGCAGCATGATTGAAGATGGATGGACATTGTGGGACACTTTTTTTTCCCTTTTTAATAAAGGAGTTGTCAAAAACTGTCTTTTGTGGTTTTTACTTTTTGACACTTTTTTTGGTGAATGGGTAGGGGTACAATTCATATGGGGGGGGCTGGGATCTAGGAGCCCCCTTGTTAAAGGTTGCTTCCAGATTCCGATAAGCCCCCCACCCGCAGACCCCCACAACCACCTGGCCAGGGTTGTGGGGATGAGGCCCTTGTCACCATCAACATGGGGACAAGGTGCTTTCGGGGGACCCCAAAGCAACCTCCCCATGTTGAGGGCAAGCGGCTTGGTAAGGTTCTTTCCATTGTGGGGGTGCTCGCTCGTCCCTTCCCTTTCCTGGCCTGCAAGGCTGCTAGCTCAGAAAAGGGTCTGGTATGGATTTTTTGGAGGGACCCCATGCCAATTTTTTTTAAATTTTGCCATGGAGTTCCGATTAAAATCTATGCCAGATGCAAAAGGCCTGGTATGGATTTTAGGAGGAACCCACGCTGTTTTTTTTTTTTTCTAGCGTGGAGATCCCCTTAAAATCCATACCAGACCCAAAGGATATTTTCTTAGATTGTCATAGGGGTCCCCTTAACCACTTCAATATACTGTATTATATACTGTACATTACCTGCACTGTATATATATTTTACACTGACTGCACTGTATTTATTTATATATATACACATATATTAGACTGCCTGTACTGTATACAGTATATATAGTTTACACTGAATGCAGAGTATATATATATATATATATATATATATATATATATATATTAACACACTGCCTGCAATGTATGTATAGTCTACACTATGTACCCTCTACCCATTCACATGGGGTCATAATCTGGGGCACCTTTCTTAAAGGTGGCTTCCAGAAACCGATAAGCCCCCCGTCTGCAGACCCCAACAACCACAGCCCAGGGTTGTCTGAAAGAGGCCCTTGTCCTCAAAGCACCACCCCCTTGTTGAGGGCATGTGGACTGGTATGGTTCAGGAGGTGAGGGGCACTCGCTCCCCCCTTTCCTGACCTGCCAGGCTGCATGCTCATATAAGGGTCTGGTATGGATTTTGGGGGGACCCCACGCTGTTTTTTTATTTTATTTTGGCTAGGGGTTCCCCCTAAAATCAATACCAGAACCAAAGGGCCTGGTATCGACTGGGAGGGACCCATGCCCTTTTTTTAACACTTTTCTATTGCTGGGCAATGCCGGCATTCTTTTCCTTACATTTATCTGTCAGTGGGGAAGCCAGCTGATAGATGAAAAGTTATGGTTGTTAAGGACGCGGGCAGCCGGCTTCCCAGTACGCTGCTTAACAACCAGCTATTTCTTCTCAGGGATATGAAATTGGTTGATCATTTTTTAACCGATCCGAATTCTAAGTGTTCCTAAAAGTTGGAATTCATTCGAAAATTAATAAATAAAACAAATTTTAATGAGAACGAAACTAAGTTTAACTAAAACTAAACGAAACTAAACAAATTCTTAAACCAAATTAAACAAATTCCATAACAAAACTAAATTAGTAACAACTAATCTATTCGAAAGGAAACAAAACCCATTTTTCTGTTTTGCATATGTCAAATAATCATTACATCTTCCACCACTGTATCATAAATAAAAGTCCCACTCCGTTACATCAATTACAAATTTCCACAGCATGATTGAGACTTCTGTGAATACCAGACCAAACAGCATCAGTGGCTTGCTATTGGGGGCACTGGACATGGGGGAGGAGCCAGGAGCGCCATCAGGGGACCCGAGAAGAGGAGGATCAGGGCTGCTCTGTGCAAAACCACTGCACAGAGCAGGTAAGTATGACATGTTTAAAAAGGGGACAAAAAGCAGCACCTTCTAAGTGTAGCAAGTTAGGTACTTTAATGGATAAAGAATATAGATAACACTCACAAACGAGCAAAATAATCCAGCATTATATATATATATATATATATATATATATATATATATATATATATATATATATATATATTTATTTATATATATATATATATATATATATATATATATATATATATATATATATAGTTACTAGTTACGATTGTACTGATCATTTGCTGTAAGTAACATTGTTTACATAATCCATTTGTCTATCAGTAAGTTAGGCCGCCAGCGTCTGTATTAAGGTTTCCATGGTTACCACTCTGTAAGCCTGATAGCACGCTCATATATGTGGTATATATACCTATTCAAACATGGCCCCCAGCAGAGCTTGAGGAAGCTCTGAACGTGCGCAACGCCCGCTGACCTCAAACCCAGAAAATGACATCACCTCCAAGTGTCTCCGTGCACCGCTGTTTTCCATCCAAGCTTTCCGAAAGCACTGGGAGCCACTAGTGCGGCCGGATCACACTCAGCCACAAGCTGGTTACAGCAAGCCATCTACACTCGGCATCACCCCAGGACAGAGTGGATGCTTCATATATAATGCTGGATTATTTTGCTTGTTTGTGAGTGTTAACTATATTCTTTATCCATTAAAGTACCTAACTTGCTACACTTAGAAAGAGCTGCTTTTTGTCCCCTCTTTACCTTTCAAAATCTCTTCTAGCTTGTAATAGCTGGCAGCCTCTAAGGACAGCAATATTGTCATCCTTGCATGGACTTATGTTAATGGGCTTGATTTATTACAACGCTCAGTGACCTCATTATAGTCACTAAATTTTAACAGCCTTTTAAATTTTTTATATATTAGTGAATAACCATATCCAGAGTGCTCCATTTAACCTTTTTGTTTGTATGTTATCATGTAAGTATGACATGTTTGTTATTTAAAAAAAAACCCTTTCTAGCACTTTAAAGCAGAACTAAACTCTCAAAATGAGTCACCTTCCCCTTCCAGCAATGTGGTGCTTATATCCCTCGCTGACTGTTGTCATCTTCTCCTCGGTTGCTTCTGAGTTTTCGACTTCTTGATTGGCTGATGGTGGAATGACATCAACCTGCACAGGAGTCAGTCATTCTGGCACAACTGGAGTGTGCCTGGAATGCACACTGGACTGCATATGTGCAGCTTGGTGTATATTCAATAGAAGAGCACACGCGGGCAGGTAAGTGTTTGTTATTGCAGAAGAGATGTAGCATGTCTTCTTTGCAGTAAAGAGCTGCCTGCTCACAGGTTTTTACCAGTTAATAGAGATGGGCTGAACTACCCCCTGTTCAGTTCATTGGACCCGAACTGGAAAAATAAAAAGTGCCCATTTTAAAGGCATATATGCTAGTATTTGGGCATACAATGGTTATGGGGGTCTGGGTACTGCCCTGGGGGACATGTATCAATGAAAAAAGTTTGTAAAAAAACATCATTTTTAAATGAGTCGTGATTTACTGATGTTTAAAGTGAAACCATAAAAATTAGAAATAACAATAAAAATGAAAAATTCCTTTAAATATAGTGCATGGGGGGCCCCTTAGTCTGCCTGTAATGTGGCACATCTGTACCTGTACAGAAACTGTTGCTGCAATAATAACATTAATAAAGCCAACAAAAATGACATTTTCAATCCAAGCTTTCTTTATTTTATAAACAACGGCTTGGGGAGACAGTCTGTATGATGAGGCCACAATTCATGCACTCAGAACAAGATTTTTTGGGATAAATTCTGGTGTCTCTTTCGCAGACTTTGGATAGAAGTAACAGGTGTGGAAACATTGGTCTTTGGGTGTTGGTGGTGCCTTCACACAGTAACCCTATAGAGGTACTCTTGATGAAACCAATAATTGGCCTTGCTGTCAAAAATTAAAATGATATGCACCTTTCAAACAGGTGCAGAAAAATTGGTCTTTGGGTGTCTGTGGTACCTTCACACCATATAACCATATAGAGGAACTCTTGATGAAAGCAAAAATTGGCCTTGCTGTCAAAAATTTAAATGACATGCACCTGTCAAACAGGTGGGGAAAATTTGGTCCTTGGGTGTTAATTGTGCCATGAAACCTACACCAAAACATTTCTTCCAGATGAAATCAACACCCACACAGCTAGGAAGCCTAGAGAGTCTTTCAGAGATTCAAGAAAGCACTTAATCAGCGACACTGGCATCAGAGGCTTGATAGCTGCTGCTTATCCAGGACTGATTCATTTTGATAAATGTCAGCCACTCCACGGAGTCTGTAGACAGACGCGCTCTCTTATCTGTCACAAAACCTCCAGCAGCACTGAATGTCCATTTGGAAAGCACGCTGGATGCTGACACGTACCTCGTATGTGAGCCTGACGTGCAGAGGGAGACCTCTCGTACAGCCCTGGTTCCTGGGTCACTGGAGTTGAGGACAGTGACCGTAGGAGAACAGTGGGGTAAGAGTGCCTGGTGGATTCTCTGGAACTGGAGATGATGACCACTGGGAAGCACCGGAACTAGCAGGAGTGCCGGGTGCAGGTAAGCTGGATGCAGGTCAGCAGGGTGCAGGTAAGCTGGATGCAGGGCAGCAGGGTGCAGGTAAGCTGGATGCAGGTCAGCAGGGTGCAGGTAAGCTGGATGCAGGTCAGCAGGGTGCAGGCAAGCTGGATGCAGGTCAGCAGGGTGCAGGTAAGCTGGATGCAGGTCAGAAGGCTGCAGATGTGCCAAGAAGCAACAAGCGCACAAGGGTGCACACAGCAGGCAGAAGCAAGGTCAGACAACCTGGGTAATGCACAGCGGATCAGTTCATCAAAGTCGGCAGGCAAGGAATGGTCGAGTTCAGGCTGGTTCTGGTAACAGGAGATCAGGCAGGCAGGTAAACAGGATCAGGGTCAAGGAAAGCCAAGGTTCAGGATTGGAGACAGCAGCGTAGTCAGGGAGCCAGGTCAGAAGGTGATCGGATGCAGGTTTACAGGAACAGGTCACAGGTGAAGCTGCAAATCAGACAGCAAGAGCTGAGCGGTGGGAGCCCCTCTTAAAGGCCACTGGGCGCCAAAGCCGCGTCACTGTGCGCGCGCACGATCTCTGCGATCGGCGCACTTGCATGCACATTGGCGCATGCCTGTTCGCTACTGGGGACCTGTTGGCAGGGATGCGCCTGAGCCCTGTTGCAGGTCTGGAAGTAGTATGCCCATGACAGATGCAAGGCAGCCCAACAGCTCAATTGCAAAAATTCGTCTTTGGGTGTTAATTGTGCCCATGAAACCTACACCAAAAAAATTCTTTCAGATGAAATCAAAACCCACAACGCTAGGCAGCCTAGAAGTCCTGCAGAGATTCCACATCCCAAAAATACTTAATCAGCGACATCAGCATCAGGGACTTCAATGTCAGATGGTCCACGGAGTCCGTGGACAGATGCATTCTATTATCAGTAACAAAACCTCCAGCAGCACTGAATGTCCGTTTGGAAAGCAAGCTGGATGCAGAGCAGCCCAGCAGCTCAATTGCATACTGGGCAAGTTCTGACCAGTGGTCTATTCTCATAACCCAGTAGATTGTCAACTGGAAAACTCTCTATGTCTGCTTTTGCCCCTAGATAATGTTCCACCATATGATGCAGATGCTGCAGATGGAATGTGGAAGCTGACAGTCCTGGGCGCCAAGGACTAAAAAAACATTTTAAATCCATCACTCATGTGGCCCCCTTCTCCACTGCTCCTCTCTTGACCAACAGAAGCCTCAAAACTATGTTTTCCACCAGACTGTAACCTACCAAAGTCAGGAAAGGCATTACATAAGTTCCTCTTTAAAGTGTCCTCTGTGGGGACAGGATGAATTCAGAGACTCTCCAATTGTAACGGTGTTCAAGAAAGGATGCTAACCAATAGTGATTCTTCTCCTTGATGCCACGTATTCTCGGGTCCTTTTGCAGGCTTTGAAGAATGACGTAGTTAGTCACTGAGGATTACAGTATCTGGAACTGCCTCCTCCCAGCCACATACTACTCCCAAGGTTTCTGAGAATGGAAAACCATCTGTTAAGAGTTGACGTATGTCTTGATCTGCTGCAATGCCTCCAAAACTGACAGAATCCTCCTCCTCTTCTCTCCTCTCCTCTTGTGTGTTCTGTGGCGTGGCAAGAATGGTGTCACCATTTAGGAAGGCCTTGAGAGGAAAAGAAGTCCTCCTCTTCCTCCCGCTGCTCTGCCTCGAATGCCCTGTCCATAATGCCACACCGAGATTGTGTCACTGATGCATGGATTGTCACGGCTCACCATATTTGTGGCCTCCTCAAATGTTGACAGTACAGTGCATGCATCCTTTATTAGCAGCCATTGGCATGTAAAAAAAAAGCCTTGTCTGCTTTAGCAGATCTTCCAACCCTGGGTACCTATTTAAGAAACGCTGCACCACCAAATTAAGGACATGTGCTAGACATGGCACATGTGTCAACTTTCTCTGCCTAAGGGCAAACAGGAGATTTATACCAATATCGCACACCACCATTCCTGGCTCCAGCTGGTGTGGCGTAAACCACCTCTGGGCCTACCCCTGCAGAGCTGCAAGAATCTCTGCTCCTGTGTGGCTCCTGTCCCCTAGCCAGACTAGCTGAAGCACTGCAAGGCGCCTTTTAGCCTGACTCATTGAATAGCCCCTTGAACACTTAGGGGGTACTTGTGGTTTATATGACAATTCAGCAGAGGAGGTCATGGAGGAGGAGGAAGATGAGGGGATGGAGCTGACAAATCTTGCATCCTCATCACTAGCTGTATGGAGACGTGGTAGCACAAGCTGCAGCACTGAGCCCTATCCTGTATCCTTCCGAGTTACAAGCAGAGTTAACCAGTTTGAACGAAATATATAATCCCTGACCATGCTTGCTGGACCACGTTTTAGCAGTAACATGGACCTTGCTGTTGACTCAAATAATCAGGAAAAATACAGCGCCAATCACAGAAACTTAAAAAGCAGCCAACACTACCATTCGACAAAATTGTGCAGAGTAAATTGGTATAGAAAGTGTAGCGCTATTAATGAACCATATATATGAACTATGTTCCAATCATATAAAAAATTGCTGTTGACTACCTTGTCCAAGGATGCCACAACATTTCCTTCCATGTGATGGTAGAGAGCTGGAATGGCTTTACGTGAAAAGAAATAGCAACTGGGAACCTGCCATTGTGGTACAGTACATTCTGCAAATTCACGGAAGGGGGCACAATCCACCAGAATGAAAGGCTTTAGACGCTTGGCATGTGGGTGGCAGAGACTGTAATTTTTTTCGCTGTAGGAGCTGGGGCAAAAAAATTTTGCCTGCCATAGTCTACAGCTGGTGGTGTGTTACTGGCAGACATGCTGCAAGGACCTGGGACACCCTGCGCTATACCACCATCCCTGTCAGTGGAGGCTGCTGAGAGGTCATGAGGTATAGCCGGGTTAGACTAGAAAGGTGAGGATTCAGAAGGAGAAGAATTGCATCCCTTATGTGTGGCTTTTAGGTGCCCTTGCCAACAGGCTGAGAGGTGGGAGGTAAAATGCCTTGTCAAAAATGTGTTACCCAAATGGCTGGTGTTTTTGCCAGTGTGATCGGCTGCACATGTGCTCAAAAAGGCCCAAACAGCTGAGCTATGGGAAGTGGGCCGGAAGATAACAGCTCCACAATTCGGTGGAATAGGGTGGCTGCTCTTTACTCTTCCATGATGGCTGCCTCTTTGGGGTTATGCCTCACCCTCACTTTCCTCCTCTGCTCTATCTGGCATCCAAGTTGTGTCAGTGACCTCATCATCATCATCCCCTCCATCCTCATTATCACTGGAGATAACTTGGCAATACGCTGTGGCTGGTGGAACATGACTGCCAATTTGTTGTTTACGAGTGTTCTCCCCTCTCTGTAGGCTCACGTTCCTACTTTCCTCGACCTCAGAACCAAGATCTGAATAAAATAATGGCTGTGCATCATCAAGGAGCAAGTGGCTGATGCTGTGTTTAAATAACTTCTGACTCCTCCATGCATGATGCTGGGGCTATGACCAGAGTAGCTGTGGACAAGGAGGCAGAATAAGCAACTCTGGCAGCTTCAGTAGACTCTGCACTAGTCTCTGCTTGGATGACAGAGGATGGGGAGGATGAGGATGGTTTAGTAAGCCAGTCCACCACATTCTTTGCATGCTTTGGCTGGATAGCATGGGTATTGGGCAGCATCACTAAACAGAGGAAATGGTGCCCTGCCTGAGGACGGACCACGTCCAGCTTTGCTTGTGGACACATACGCTGCTGGCCCCCTCACAGTGTCATTGAAATGTCTGCCTCTTATTGTTTGTCTACCAGACATGATGGAGGGTGCTCTCATTAACAAAATGTAATATAGATGTGGAAATGTGTACATGGATGCACTTTAATCAATAGAAAGTGGTGTGCACTTTATCATGAGTACTCACTACACAGACACACTCCACTGACACACTACAATATATTGCAGTAAAACTGCACTGACGCACTGCAAAATACTGTGGTAAACGTGCACTAATGCACTGAAATATACTGCACTTAAATATACTGCATTAAACTTGCACCTACGCACTGAAATATACTGCAATAAACGTACGCTAACACACTGAAATATACTGCACTTAAATAAATTGAATTAAACTTGCACCTACGTACTGAAATATACTGCGTTAAACGTACGCTAACACACTGAAATATACTGCATTTAATGTGCACTAACACACTAAAATATACTGCGTTAAATGGGCAGTAATGCACTGAAACATACTGGATTAAACGTGCAGTAACAAACTGAAATATACTGTGTTAAATGTGCAGTAATGTTAAACAAACAGTAATGCACTGAAATATGCTGTGGTAAACGTGCACTAATGCACTGAAATGTACTGCGTTAAGCATGCAGTAATGCACTGAAATATACTGTGTTAAATGTGTAATAACGCACTGACATTAACTGCATTAAACGTGCAGTAACAGACTGAAATATATTTTGTTAAACGTGCACTGAAATATACTGCGTTAAACGTGCACTGACGCACTGAGATGTACTGCGTTAAACATGCACTAATGCACTGAAATATACTGAGTTAAACGTGCACTAATGCACTGAAACATACTGCGTTACACATGCAGTAACGCACTGAAATATACTGCGTTAAACGTGCACTAACACACTGAAATATACTGTGCTAAACAAACAGTAATGCACTGAAATATACTGCATTAAATGTGCACTAATGAACTGAAATATACTGCGTTAAACACACAGTAACGCACTAAAATATACTGCAGGAAAGCTGCCCTTACAAAATAAACTGACACTAAAGTAAAAATGAATGGTCAAACTTCACTAACACTGCAGTATCTCTAAATTCATACTAAAGTAAAAATAAATGGTCAAACTAGACTCACACTGCACTACCACTAAAATCACTCTAAATTGATATTCTACACTGACAATAGAATCACAATAGCACACTATAGTACACCAACTCGCAAGTAGCACTGAACAGTATATGTATAAACAAGGGTAGTGGCGCTTCCTATGGGGTACTGGATGGGAGGGGTGTTAGTAATGTACACGTGTGGTTCCCTCAATGAACCCCAATACAGGTACCTGGTATCTACCAGGGACAAACTATGTTACCGTACGGGTTAGATATACACACATACATCCATATACACCCGCCTGTATCAGCAAAAATAATGATATTAATAATTCTGAAGATGGTTCTTCCAGACCTAATTAAAAGAGGTGTGGCCTGGTTCATTCAGACCTAATTACAAGGGGTGTGGGCTAGAGCCCCTGTGGTTGTGATAATATGCCACCACTAGGTAATCATGTGTGTGTAACCTTATAAGTGCTCTACTGCAAAAATAATCCAAAATAGTCCAAAGTAATTCAAACCCTCTGCTCACGTGCAAAGTGAACATACATAAATGAGCATGCATAAAAAATGTGCGTTACCCAAGCATTACATATAATAATCAAATGAACGTAAATGTGATCCAATTAAGTGCAAAAGGGACCAGTAATTAGTGTTAATAGTCCATAAAATAAAGAACTTGTTCAAGTCCAGTGTTCCAAAAAATTCCGTGACTTAGGTGCTCTTGGGTAATTCCTGTGACTTTAGTGCTCCCCCTTCAGATCCCCACTCACCAGATACAACAACCCCGTGAAGGGGCAACCAGCATAAGATGTCTCTTTCACGATCTCTTTTCCACGCTGATCTGGCGGACTTTACAGGATGGTTTCCGTTGGTTATCCCAATAGGTTCCCAGATTCGGGTATGCAGATGGCTTTCTAATAGGTAGAATGTTCACAATGGCTCCCTTGCTGGATGCTGTCGTTGATGCTGTTCCCATCCACTTCTGGTCTGTTAATCCAACTCCCTGCACCCCTGCAGGAGTAATAGGCATGTAAAGATAGCCTGGGATGGTTCCTGGTATCTCTCCTCGTGGTCCGCATGTGGTAACTGTGGTCTGTAGGGCCTCTGCAGCTCACTCCACCCAGTAAGGGTATCCAAGGGAGTCTTCCTGGTCACTTTTCCCAAAGTTGATTCGTCAGCCAGTAAACCCTTAGAAAACAGTTCATCAGGATAACCCATTATCCTGATGAACTGTTTTCTAAGGGTTTACTGGCTGACGAATCAACTTTGGGAAAAGTGACCAGGAAGACTCCCTTGGATACCCTTACTGGGTGGAGTGAGCTGCAGAGGCCCTACAGACCACAGTTACCACATGCGGACCACGAGGAGAGATACCAGGAACCATCCCAGGCTATCTTTACATGCCTATTACTCCTGCAGGGGTGCAGGGAGTTGGATTAACAGACCAGAAGTGGATGGGAACAGCATCAACGACAGCATCCAGCAAGGGAGCCATTGTGAACATTCTACCTATTAGAAAGCCATCTGCATACCCGAATCTGGGAACCTATTGGGATAACCAACGGAAACCATCCTGTAAAGTCCGCCAGATCAGCGTGGAAAAGAGATCGTGAAAGAGACATCTTATGCTGGTTGCCCCTTCACGGGGTTGTTGTATCTGGTGAGTGGGGATCTGAAGGGGGAGCACTAAAGTCACAGGAATTACCCAAGAGCACCTAAGTCACGGAATTTTTTGGAACACTGGACTTGAACAAGTTCTTTATTTTATGGACTATTAACACTAATTACTGGTCCCTTTTGCACTTAATTGGATCACATTTACGTTCATTTGATTATTATATGTAATGCTTGGGTAACGCACATTTTTTATGCATGCTCATTTATGTATGTTCACTTTGCACGTGAGCAGAGGGTTTGAATTACTTTGGACTATTTTGGATTATTTTTGCAGTAGAGCACTTATAAGGTTACACACACATGATTACCTAGTGGTGGCATATTATCACAACCACAGGGGCTCTAGCCCACACCCCTTGTAATTAGGTCTGAATGAACCAGGCCACACCTCTTTTAATTAGGTCTGGAAGAACCATCTTCAGAATTATTAATATCATTATTTTTGCTGATACAGGCGGGTGTATATGGATGTATGTGTGTATATCTAACCCGTACGGTAACATAGTTTGTCCCTGGTAGATACCAGGTACCTGTATTGGGGTTCATTGAGGGAACCACACGTGTACATTACTAACACCCCTCCCATCCAGTACCCCATAGGAAGCGCCACTACCCTTGTTTATACATATATTAGTTCACAGAGAATCCTTTTTAGGAAGCTCTCTTAAGGGAGGCAGCACACCTATTTCAGTGTCCTAAGCGCAGCTTTTTGTTTTCAATTTAGCACTGAACAGTGCCCTGTTCTATCTCTCTCCCCACCAATATCACACTGCAAATAGCTGCTATAAGGGAGAATATTTGGTGGGACTAAGAGCAATGAGCCATGGTTGGGCACAGTCATCATTACTTTCTCCAATCATGACTCTGACAGTTCTCTGTGCCCTGATTGGGCAAAGCTTTAATCACTTCTGCCAATCAGGGCTTCCAATGCACTGTGTGATGTCACAGTGCATTGTGGTCATTTGGCAGGTCAAACAAATGGTCGAACGCCCCCGATAATTAGGGTGTTTTTCGAATGGGTGAATAGCCAATGTCTGGCCAGAACTCAAGCTCGGGCCGAACCGTTTGTCCAACTCTACTAGTTAAGATTAGTTCTACTTTAAGTTATACAGTGAGCTATGATAATCACAGAACGAGCTAGCAATATTGTTAGAATTATATAAATTGGCATTTGCCGAATGATAAAACAAATACGATACTCTTGTTTTATTCAAATGATAAAACAAATACGATACTCTTGTTTTATTTGAATATATTTAGCTGATTTTTATTGTGGGTTTTATAGTGGGTTAGACAAAATAAACATATTATTGCACCAAAAAATATGTAGAGTTACTGTTCTGTTTTTCTACAATAGACAAAGTTAATGGCACAGGGTCCAGCCCTGTAATATTTGAGATTGTTGCTTGCAATACTCTTAACTAATAACCATTTACAGGTATCTATGCAAAAGTTATATTCTAGAATAAGACTTGTGGGAAGACAAATTAAAGGAAAAGTTTACAGTAGGATGCAAATACATCCAAGGATCAAATATATCTATGTCAGAGATATGCAGAGGTATCCTATGTGAGATCAGATATAGAATTAAATGGTTGATTTACCAAGGTCCAATAAACTTTTCACTTTGCAAGGGAAGTTTCACTTTGCAAGGGAACTTTCCCTTAGCTTAGTGAATGAGATGAAGATCTGCTGACTTCCATCATTTAATCAAGCAAGCAAAAACACATATTTTCCCCCTTGCACATAGTTGAATATTCTTGGCGAAGTAAAATTTCACCACATTCACTGAGCTCTGGGGGTGTGCCTGCCCTAGCAAAATGAATAGCCTATCTGCCTTTAATAAATCAACCTCAAAGCCTTTACAGATAAACAAATAGCTATATTACCCTGTTTCCCCGAAAATAAGACCTAGCGTGATTGTCGGTGATGGCTGCAATATAAGCCCCACCCCCAAATAAGCCCTAGTTAGGCCCCTTTCACACTGGGGCGGTAGGGGGCGTCGGCGTTAAAACAGCGCTATTTTTATCGCTGTTTTACTGCGGTATTCGGCCGTTAGCGGTGCGGTTTTAACCCCCCGCTGGCGGCAGAAAAAGGGTTAAAACCCCTCGTATAGCGCGGCTATAGCCGCGGTATTACCGCGGTATAGCCGTGCTGTCCCATTGATTTCAATGGGCAGGAGCAGTTTAGGAGCGGTGAATACACCGCTCCTTCACCGCTCCAAAGATGCGGCTCGCAGGAGATTTTTCTCCTGCCAGTGCACCGCTTCAGTGTGAAAGCCCTCGGGCTTTCACACCGAACAAACAGCGGAGGCTGTTTAGGGGCGGTTTGCAGGCGCTATTTTTAGCGCAATAACGCCTGTAAACCGTCCCAGTGTGAAAGGGGCCTAAAAGTCCTTGTAGATCTTATTTTCAGGGTAGGGCTTATTTTCAGGGAAACAGGGTAGAGCTTATTTGGGGGGTAGGGCTTATATTGCAGCCATCACCGACAATCACGCTAGGTCTTATTTTTGGGGAAACAGGGTATGTGTGTATTTTTTTATGTTTTAGTAGTTTAAATAAAATGTAGATTGTGAGTTAGGGGCATACATATTTAGTAATGTATAAGCCACATTGCTGATATCACCCAGGAGAAGATTATTAAATCAGTCATTTTGATCCAGGATAATTTAATGGATGAGTAAAAACATAGGGGGTTATTTTCTAAAGGAAAATCCACTTTGCACTGCAAGTGCACTTGAAAGTAAAGTCGCTGTAGATCCGAGGGGGACATGAAAGGAAAATTAAAAAAAGCATTTTAGCTTGCACATGATTGGATGATAAAATCAGCAGAGCTTCCCCTCATTTCAGATCCACCCCTTAGATGTAGAGTGACTGCACTTCCAAGTGCACTTGCAGTGCAAAGTGGATTTGCTTTTCATAAATAACCCCCATAGAGTCCCTGATGGCAAAAATCTCTCCCTTTTTTGCATAGTAGCATTGGCAATAAATGTATATGGAAAGTTTTTGTGCAAACATCCCTCACTTCCTTCCAAAGGAGGAACATTTCTGTCAGATCTATAAAACTATTTGACGTCCACCAGTCCACCTGGTCACAAGAAACTCATAGCCAACTTCTTTTTTTTTTTGTCTGCGGTGGTGAAAAACCTACAATGAAAAAAAACTGTGAGTGAACAAAAAAACGTGCATGTGAAACACACACTAAAAAGTGCACTTAAGGGTGGGCTTTAGTCCACCCCCTAAAGGAGTAGGACCTCTACCCTGACCCCCGGGGCGCAAAGCTCCTGATGGTGACATAGGTTTACATGGTCTGCCTAGCCAGAAGGGCTGGCAGACACCGTTCTTCTAATAGGGCGTACACACGGTCGGACTTTGTTCGGACATTCCGACAACAAAATCCTAGGATTTTTTCCGACGGATGTTGGCTCAAACTTGTTTTGTCTACACACGGTCGCACAAAGTTGTCAGAATTTTCGATCGCCAACCACGCGGTCACGTACACCACGTACGACGAGACTAGAAAAGGCCGGTTCAGAACCAAGCGCGGCACCCTTTGGGCTCCTTTTGCTAATCTCGTGTTAGTAAAAGTTTGGTGAGAGACGATTCGCGCTTTTTCAGACTCGTGGCTTTCAGATCGTTTTCTGCCATTCAGTTTGTGCTTGTGGGTTTGTATCTGCTCTTCAGTGCGTGCAGCAAGTTCCGTGTGACTTTAAGTAGTCATTGTATTCTTGTTCGTTCGTTACTGTTTTTCAGGTCGCTCTTCGCAGGCCTTGCTGTTCTTCAGTGCGTTCTGTTACTTCGTTCTGAGCAGCCGACCGTTTTCTAGCCATGTTGCGTATGCGTACTCCTCGTAGAGTTCGTGCTGTGCGAGGGCTTGGTGTTGGGGTCCTGACCTTGACACAAGTCCAGTCCATGAACAGGGTGGGGAGGAGTTCATGGACCAAGAATTGGTTGCTTCAGCGTGACCAGTTCTCTCATATGCCTTTGCTCCGTGAGATCCGTGAGAATAATCCTGATGATTTCAGGAACTTTCTCAGGATGACGGACCCCGTGTTTCACTGTCTGTTGGCTTCGCTGACCCCCTATATTAGCAGGCAGGATACCTGCATGAGGCAAGCCATCACTCCGGAGCAGAGGTTAGTCACTACCCTGCGGTATTTGGCGACAGGGAGAAGTCTGCAGGACTTGAAGTTCTCGACAGGCATCTCCCCCCAGGCTCTGGGGATCATTATCCCAGAGACCTGTTCTGCCATCATCCAGGTCCTGCAGAAGGAGTATATGAAGGTAAGATTTTTATCCTTTAATATCACATTTTATTGTATTGAATGTTTGCTAATATATTGTATTTCTTTCCTCATTTCCTAATTACCATAATTGTAGTATGCTGTGAATGTCCCCTTTGTTCTCATGCATGCTGGATTTTTAGGTAATTATTATTTTATGTCCTTCATACATATTTGCCCTTCAATAACCTCCCCAGCATGGTGTCTCCTGGCCTATATTCACCTCATGTAGTAACTTAACAATGTATTTTTTCTGCTCCATAGTAGTGCTTAACCCCAAACACCCCCTAAAATGTTTGGAAATGCTATTTTTGCTTTAAATTCAGGCAGAGTGCCAGAGGCTTTTTTTTTGTGGTGTCCCCAAATAATTTTTAGTAACTCTCCCTCCCCCAACTGCTAAGTCAGCTGATCCCAATTCTCTATCCTCAATCATCTATCTGCTGACTTTGCCAAACCCATACACACTATACCCATCTCTTTTCTGCTCAGATTTATGGATGAATTCCCCAAAGCATGTAGTGCAAGGGCCTGCCTGTATACTTTTAAATGGTACTGTTTAAAGTTTTGGGATCCTATTATTATCTTGATAGGTAATAGCAGAATGTTCAAATGTCCTCAAATGTGTACAGTGTGTATTTCTATCTTTGTATTATGACACTTCTTACCTGTCCAGTGGGCTGCCAATAGTGTAACTAAGGAGGGGCTGTTCCAAGTAATACCCTGTATTTAGGCATTCATCTCTCAATGAAGTGAAGAGGGTTACCTGTCCAAGATTTCCACACACCCCCTATAATGTTAGAAATGGCCCATGAGAGGGGGGAGGGGGAATATGATAGGTGTACCTTATACTTTGGCGTGGTTAAATTCCCCTTAATAAATGCTATCTGGAGTTTGCCCCATAATGTTTGTGCCTAATCTGCTTGCCATGTTTCAGAGTAAAAATAGTAATGTTTATTGTTTTTTCCTCAACAGTTTCCTTCCACGCCACAGGAATGGCAGACTGTGGCGTCCCACTTTGCCGAGCGGTGGGACTTTCCTAACTGCGGAGGGGCAATTGATGGGAAACACGTCCACATCGTCCCACCACCCAACTCGGGGTCGTACTATTATAATTACAAGGGGTTCAATAGTATAGTGATGTTGGCGGTGGTGTCAGCTAATTACGACTTCTTGTATGTGGACGTGGGGAAGAATGGCTGGATGTCCGATGGTGGAGTCATCACCCAGACGGAGTTCTACAGGCATCTCCAGAATGGCAGCTTGGACTTGCCAGCTCCAGAGGACAATGTGGAAGGACTCCCATTTGTGTTCGTTGCTGATGAAGTGTTTGCACTGGGGGACCACCTGATGCGGCCATTCCCAATGAGGACCCTCACCCCGGAACGGAGGGTTTTTAATTACCAGTTGGCCAGAGCCCGAAGAGTGGTGGAGAACACATTTGGAATCCTGGCCAGCCGGTTATGCCTATTTATGACACCCATCCATATGACGGAGTATAAACTGAACCATATTATACTTGCTAGCTGTGTTCTCCATAACCTTTTAAGGAAACATTCGGCCAACTATGCTGGCTCAGTTGGGCCTGAGGCCGGAATGATACATCAAACCACACTGACGGTGCTTAAAAGTGGCCGTCCTGGCTTGCCCTCCCTGAGTGCCCGTGATGTCCGGTTACGCTACCTGGAGTTCTTTGCGGGGGGGGGGCTATCAATATGCCAGACAATCTGTGAAGCCTTTTTATAATTAAAAAAAAAAGAAATTGTTTGTGGACATTTACTGCTTGTGTTTGTTTTAGCTGACCCTGACAGAAATGTGTTGAGTCCAGAAAATGTCGTGATTGTGTAACCTTATTATACAAAGCACTGTTGGCTGTTATTTACTAAATGCAAAAACACATTTCACTACAACTGCACTTGCAACTGCACTGAAACTGCACTTGTAGTGCAAAGAGGATTTGCCCTTAGGAAATAACCCCCATTTTTGCTGAAAACAGCAATTATATCACCCCAAAAGTGTTGTAGTGTTGAGACAATAATCCACACATTCTTGAGTAACCAACTTTTTTATACCTGCACAATCACATGTGCATTTACCAAAGGTTTTTAAAACAAACCAACATGTTTGTTGTATAACAATTTTTTTGGGGGGGCATTATCAAAAATCGAAACGTCCATTTAAGATAAAACAGGCCTGTGTAAAACCAACAAGAAAGCCAAAAAACTTGAACTTACAAAGTTCACATTAGGTAAAACCTGAAGGCTATATCAGACATGAGTATTTAGGAACTGTGTTTGATATAGCGTTCAGATGGGGGGAAATCACCCCTGGAAAAGCCAAATTTGGAAGATGCACACCAATTTACGAATGTCAACATGTGCTAGCTGCCATCAGGGGGGATCAAGGGACGTGTTTTGGGGGAGCAAGCCCTTCCTCACCTCTACTTTATAATTGAGGAAGGGGTTGCACCCCCAAAACGCGTCCATTGATCTCCCGTGATGGCAGATAGCAAATGTTGGCACACTGTGTGCATCCTCCAAATTTGGCTTTTCAAAACATTGCAAAAAGTTTTTAAAAGATTGGACCACAATCCAAAAAGTGATTTTGTGGGGTTTTAAATTCGCCCCAAAACATCAATGATGTTATTATTTTTTTTAATCACATCATTGATTTTTTGCTGTATGTTTTGCAGTTCTACATTACACCCCATGATCTCCCCGATCAGGATCTGGGCACTTTCTGATGTGAAAGGATTTGGATCACGATCACCTAAAAAGAGAGAAACAAAACAAAAACAGGTATCAAAAATCTGCCTGCATCCATCTCTTACCTGATACTGTGGTCGCAGATATTCACCTGTTGTGGTGCCAATTTCCACCACATCTTCTTCTTCCTCCTGCTCTTCTTGGGTTGGTGGTATTTCCCCATCTTCCATAGGTGGGGGGTCTGTGGTCTCCTCGGATGAGGGGTGTCCTCCGAGTCCTTTCTCCCCTATGTAAAACAAAAATGGTATAATTAGCACACAGATATTTGATGGCAGAACTAGAAATAGGAAACATTGCTTGGAAGTGGGGTACAATTGTCAATTTTAGCCGAGTTCCAAGATGTCTTTTTTTTATTGGCCTTTGTCAAGCTGCAATACTTTACCTGTTTAATACAAGCTTCACAGATGGAGACCCCCCTATAGTATACACTGGAGCACCTGTGTGGCCCCCCTAATAAAAATGGTGTTCTGGGGTCCCACACTAGTGCTCCAGTGTCCAGATGTGAAAACAGCTGCTCAGTGTCCTCTCCTTACACAGAATCTAGTTTGCATTTCATTCGTGTAACAAACCCATCTACACAAACAAATATTTGGCATCCAAGTAGGCCCAAAAAAAATGTGGGAAAATGCATATGGCCTAAACAATGGTGTTTTAAAGGCAGAAAGAAAAATGTTTGATACAAACAAATAATGGGCCCATGAACATTAAAGTTGCCCTTTTAAACGTTACAATTAAGAAAAGCATATGGAGCAGCACGAACGGAATAAAGACAGAAAGAATAGGAACACAGCACAACTACTTACTTTTTTGCAGCACTCTCTGGATCTTTCGGTACTGCTCTGGCTCTCTTAATTTCAGGTCCAACCACCGCTTCCTGAGCTGATCTTTTGATCGTCGTACCCCAAAATTCCTGTGCAGACTTTTGATCACTTTCGCCATGATCTTGGCCTTTCTGATATTGGGGTTGGGGTAAGGCCCATACTTTCCGTCATAGTCGGACTTCTTCATGATGTCGACCATCTCCAACATCTCCCCAAAGGACATATTTGTGGCCTTAAAACGTCTCCTTCTGTATCGGGACGTGTCCGGATCCGGGCTTTCCTCCTCGTTCCTGCAATTATCACGCACCTGCTGTGACTCCGCCATGTGCTCTTCCCCCACTGCGCCAAACAAAAAGGGGCGGGGAATAGACTAGAAAGAACGTCAGGGGCGGGCGGAGTTACATGCATGCGCAGTGTGTATAAAGCGTACCACGCGTGCGTATTACGTATGATCTGTGAGCGGAGGAAGGAGCATTGGATGCGCCGATCGTAAGAACGAAGGTAAGAGACAAACTTGTGCCTATACTGCTTCTACATTGAGGCCTATATTGTAACAAGATTAGGAGAGTTTTGTCTAACATTAGGCTTTGTCTTGTGTTGTGTCTTGCAGTGAACATGGATATGCTACTGAAAGACAATGACTTCATGTCAGTATTCGTAGATATGTTAAGGGAGCTGTCATGTCTGTAGGAGGTTAACCACCCCCATTTCAAGAACGAAGCAAAGAGGAAGGCAGCACTGGTGCAATTGTTGGAAATTATGAAGCAGGTGATCCCCACGGCAGACATCACCTATTTAAATATATTAATTGGTGGCCTGAGGAGCACATATCTAAGGGAGCGCAAGAAGGTCCTGGATTCACAGAGATCCGGAGCAGCAGATAACATCTATGTCCCCAAGATGTTGTACCACGACAGGCTGCATTTTCTGGCAGGCCAGACTGAACCCAGGCCATCCCTCTCCAGTCTTCCTTCCATGCTTCCTTCCCCCCGGCTGAGGCTTCTGACGCCCAACCTGGGCCTTCCAGGCCGCATGTGGAGGAGCCCAGATTGAGCCAGGTATAGCATTCCTCTAAATATTTCTGCTTGTACAATCAATGATGTTAACTAGATGTTAGTTGGGAGTACTAATTTAGGATTGTGATTGATGATGCAACAACTAAAACCATGTCCCTTTTTCATACACAGGGAAGTCTCAGCCAGGAGGTGGCCGGGCCGAGCCGGCTGGCTGATCTGCAGGTCCCTCCACCCCCCCTGAAAAGAGAAAGTGGCAGGAGGAGTGCCCTAGAGGAGGCTGCCAGAGGACTCTTTTGGAGGGCTACAGAGGTCCTGGGAGCACCACACACAGTGGAGGAGGACATTGCTGCCGTCATTGCATATAAAATGCAGAGGATGGAGGAGGGACAACAAGTCATGTGTGAGTCCCTCATATTGGAGGCTCTTAAGAAGGGTATGAGGGGCCAAATTACAGCTCAGACACACCTTTGCGATGGTCCTCCTCCTCCTCCTGCAGGTCCTCCTCCTCATCCTCCCTCTCCTCCAGGTCCTCCCAGTCCTCCTCCTCCTGCCACATCTCCAACAGCACAGCCACAGCCCAGAAGGAAGCGTGAAAGGAAGACCAGAAAGTGGGGACCCTGGATCCAGTCTGGTCGGCCAAAAAATGCAGCCTCTTGTGGTACCACAGCCTGGGGACACAGATGTCATCTGCTGCTATCCAGGTCTCTGTGAATTCTGGACCAGACTGCCCTCCCTTACATATGGACTCCTCAGGCCACCAATTTTGATGTTCAAGAATTGATGTCTGCCGTGGGGGTCCCAGGCTTCGCTAATTTCTCATGTTGATCCAGTGTTGCCTCCCTCTTTGTTTGGTTCTGATACCTTAATAAAGGATTTTTGTTTTGAATTATACTCTCCTATGTGTTTTACTTCAAAAATGACAGTTTTTTTGTGAGGATTCAGGTACATTTCAAATATACAATGTGAAATGAACAAGGGACACCAACAACAAACAATCTCCTGGAGATTAAATAATAAAAGATATCAATGGTGTTGGGGTAACTTGACACACAAAACACACACAAAAATATTCTGGAGTAAAAATAAAAATAACATTGAACAAAGATCAGCCTTTGAAAAAATACAAACATTAAATAAAAAAAAAAAAGGCTTAAAATCCCCAAAAAAATTAAATAAAAAAAAAATTATGTCAGATGTGACAACTAATAACAATATATTCAGGGAATACCAATAAAAAAATAAAAATAA
Source organism: Lithobates clamitans (assembly GCA_037952925.1). NCBI lineage: Eukaryota > Metazoa > Chordata > Amphibia > Anura > Ranidae > Lithobates > Lithobates clamitans. The sequence goes on from JBBGZY010000160.1 coordinate 2,534,440, forward strand.
AACTTTGTGAGAAGTGTGTGTGAATATGAGCAGCAAAACTACTTCATTCTTGTCACATTATAAAGAAGAGAGTGCGCTGTATTAAACCATTTTTAACATTGCAGCGTGACGAAAGTGCTGTATCCATTGCGAATGCTAAGTTTACCAGAACGAGCTGTTCCGTCTTGGAATTTCTTCTGAGCATGCGTGGCACTTTGTGCGTCAGAACAGATGGAGCCCACACACGGTCGGAATTTCCGACAACACGCTAAGATCGGACATTTTCCATATCCGACCGTGTGTACGGGGCATAAGACAGACAAAGCCTTTCTTGAATACTAGGTCAAAGGAGCTCTCCCGAAAAGAGACCCCCCCAGGGGCAGGGGAGGAAGGAACCTGAGGGCCACACATCCTCCCCCTACACGTCAGGGCAAGCCCGAGGACTCACACCCTTAATCTGTGGGAAAAATCAAAGCCAACTTCATGATAGAAAATTTGCAGCCCTTTGTAAGCCCTTAGAAGACACTGCAGAAATGATGCACACGCAGGATGGAATGCCTTGAGAAAAGCACTTGGAGAGAGGTTGAACTAAACATTTTACAGAGCTTATAGAGCAGTGGTCCTCAACTCCTGTCCTCATGACCCACTAACAGGCCAGATGTTAAGTATTACGGTGGGGAGATGCAGACTAGAATGCTGCAATCACTGAGCAGCAAATGATATCAGTGAATACAATCACTTGGGGGCATAGGGGTTGGTTTACTAAAGGCAAATAGGCTGCTCACTTTGCAAGGGAAGTTGCAATTTGTAAGATAATTGCCCCCAGAGCTCAATGAATGTGGTGACATTTCACTTTTTAAAGGATACCCAATCACATGCAGATAAAAATTAAAAAAAAAAAAAACACACCATTTTGGCTTGAGTGTGATTGGATGATGGAAGTCAGCAGAGCTTAATCTCATTCACTAAGCTCTGGGAAAAATTCCCTTACAAATTGAACTGTCTAATTCCATTTAGTAAATCGACCACATAGAGTTCTTACACAACTACTTCATTACATAAAACAATTGGCTGATAATAGCCTTTCCTAAATGGGAAATAGGAGCACAAATGTATTTTAGGAATAATGACAAACAAGTGGCTCCACCATACACTACCACAGAATTACTATTACACCACAATATGCTAACAGACAATTTTTTTTTACTAATCAACAAATAGACACATTTTTCAAGGTATGGTGAAGCTAATTGCAGCTGAATCTACTGCAGAACAGTTGCAAGAAACAAATAGCTCTTAAGAATGACCTTTTTTGACAAGATTAAGGCCTCTTTCACACGGGGCGGATCAGTGATGATCCGCCCCGTGAACATCCGCTTGCTCAGCGGGGATAGCTCCGCCGATCCCCGCTGAGCAGGAAGATGACAGGTGCATCGCTGCACACTGTGCAGCGACGGACCTGTCAGAGCGCCGCTCTCCCCTATGGGAGGATCGGATGATGACGGTCCGTAGTGTCCGTCGTCATCCGATCCGATCCGAAAACGGAGGGAAAAGTAGGTTTTTCCTCCGTTACACTTTTCGGATCGGAGCGGGGTCGGATGTCAGCGGACATGTCACCGCTGACATCCGACGCTCCATAGGGATGACTGTATGTCCGTTTTTCATCCGAAAACGGAAGGATGAAAAACGGACATACGGATCCCCGTGTGAAAGAGGCCTTAATGTGGCTTCCAAAAGACTTGATTTGGAGTGAATTTGTGGCAAATGTAGAGCCCCAAAGTAAAGAGAAGTGTCCTTTATTTTTATATTGCTCACATTTGCTAAAGAACTTCTATTCCTACTTCTATTTCAAAAATTGGGGAAGGTGGCTTGTTAGACAGGTATTTATATAGTATTTTGGTATTGCAAACAAGTTTTTTCTTAAACCTTGCTTATTTAGTATTCAAAGTGTGTTATGTGGTTTTGCAACTGTAGTTGTAGTAAGCTGTGGGTGTAACATTGCCTCATCAACTGATTTATCCCTATAATGCATTGCACGCATTTGCGTCGCTACTCCGTTGAACTATGGGAGCTGTGCAGCTTGTCAAATTCTGCACCCTGAGTTAAAAATGCTATGGCCACAATGCAAAGCATTGCGGTCGTGACATGTGAACAGCCCTGTCTGGCTGTTATTTTAGAGTTTGGGGTGGGCAGCCCAGGAGCGGTGAGACCGCAGATTAGCTGCTTGTTCTTAGCACCCCCCCCCAACTGCCCATCTGAATCTAAGATAATTTGCTGGAGAATGATTTAATATCAAGTGCCACTAGATGGCAAAATCTCCACATAGATATCGCCTTTTATGCACATGAGTTAAATCACTCTATGTACTGCTGGGTTCACACTGATGTGGTATGATTTTAGTGAGATTTCTAGTGCGATTTCAAGGATCACATCCAGTGCAACTTGATATGAGTTCAGCTGCAACTCCAAAGCATTTTGCATGCGATTTGGATGCAGCTGCGATTTTGATTTATGGCCTGGGGGCTCGCTCTCTCTTGCTCCCTCTCTCTCTCTTTAGAAACAGCACAAATCTCACTGGAATCACATTGTCTTCAAACAGATATGAGTTTTTATGTGGTTTCCATTTAACTATATGGAGCTCACAATCACACTGCGCTGCTTTAAAGATGCACAATCATACCGCCAGGAAGGTTAATTGAACAACTGAAGTTAGAAGCTGACTGTCTATGATGCACAGTTTCACCATATTTTTCACTCTCCAAATTTAGTAAATCAACCCCAGTATTTCTAGAAAAGATGGAGAGCTCTGTCATATTGTAATGTAACTTGTGAGAGGTCTTGGATTAAAACAGTTGGTTTCGCCTCATACACAATTGGCTTCCCTGTTCCCTTGCTTCCTGTAAACTTTTCTCCTTCAGAGGGAAGTTTTGTAGGCATTATATCTCTTAGGTTATTTTCTTGCAGGCTGCCGGGTCTTAGAGGTCTGTGTGCCATGACAAAATCAGTTGGGTGTTTCCTCTGTGCACTCTGGCAGTTTATTGAATATAACTCCCAGGGCATTTTGGATCTGAGCTGAGGGTACTGATTCCAGGATGCCCCTTAATCCACGTACACACGATCAGATTTTCTGACGGGAAATGTGTGTTGACAGGCTGTTGGCGGAAAATCCGACCGTTTGTACGTTCCATCGGACAATTGTTGTCGAATTTTCCACAGACAAATGTTGGATGGCAGGTTTTAAAATTTGACGCGGACAAATGTCTGTTGTCGGATTTTCCAAGCGTGTGTACAGACAGAAGTTCAAAGTACAAACACGCATGCTCGGTAGCAAGGATGAGCCAGAAGCGGTCGGTCTTATAAACTAGCGTTTTTAATGGAAATTTAACATTCGTGACGTGGCAAATTATGAAATCTCGAAATGCAGCACACATTCTCTTCTTCTTTAATGGGATAATAATGAAGCTGCTTTGTTGGTGATACTGATGGAGTTATTGCAAATGAATTTTCAAAGGCTTTTTTTTCTAGCGATATCAAGAATAATATTAATATGCATGTGTCCTTTTTCTTAATATAGGGGTTCACCAATGCCAAGAGTTGTGAAAGTAGGGGTCTGTCATCCAGAGATAATTCCGAAAATCATCTAGATTATTCTCCTGGAGCTCCCGCAGCAAGGGCATATGACATAATTGGTCACGATTAATAAAGCAACCAATTTTTGGTCCAAGAATTCCTCCTCCTTCTGTTCCTGGACTGGACTTGGGTCAAAGCAATAACTTCAAGGCCAATAATAAATAACACGTTATCTCCTCCGATTCTGCAGCATGTCTAGAAAAACCATGTAGTACTCCACTACGTTCGTGTTTGTTGGCCAACAATTCCTTGCCGTTTGTATGCAAGACAAAATCCAGGCACATGCCTTCGGACAAAAGTCAGAGGTTTTGTCTACCTAAAATCCGATCGTGTGTATGAGGCTTATCTCTAATGTTTGATCGTCTGCCCCGTTATCTAAGTCTTCTAGATGCCTGTCCATTAAGATAATATTTGATTTCTTGGCTGACTGAGTAGTTTGCAGATCCAAAATGACATGGTCCCACTCTCTCCCTGCTTCTCCCATCTCCTCCAGTTTACTCACCAGCCCTTAAAATTCTTTGTGATGCTCTAGAACTAGTGTAGTTAGCAGATTCTTCATGTCAGCAGCCACAGAAGACAGTTTGGCTTTAGGCTGGGTTCACACTGGTAGGACACGACAGTCGTACCACTTTGGATCCAACTTTGCCCTGCGACTTAAAGTCCGACATGCGTTCGAATTCAATGGAAAGGGATCCGACTTTGATCCCCAACAATCCCAGGCACTGTGTATGGTATGAATCTTTAGGGGAAGATCCATGCCAAATTAAAAAAAAAACGGCATGGGTTCCCCCTCCAAGAGCATACCAGGCCCTTTGATCTGGTATGGATTTTAAGGGGAACCCCCACGCTGAAAAAAAGACATGGGGGTCCTCCCAAAATCTATACCAGACCCTTATCTGAGCACACAGCCCAGCAGGTCAGGAAAGGGGGTGGGGACGAGCGAGTGCCCCCCTCCTGAACCGTACCAGGCTGCATGCCCTTAACATGGAGGGGTGGGTGCTGTGCCCCCCACCCCAAAGCACCTTGTCCCCATGTTGATGAGGACAAGGGCCTCTTCCCGACAACCCTGGCCATTGGTTTTTTAGGGTCTGCAGGCAGGAAGCTTATCAGAATCTGGAAGCCCCATTTAACAAGGGGGCCCCCAGATCCTGGCCCCCCATCCTATGTGAATGAGTATGGGGTACATTGTACCCCTACCCATTCACCTAAAAAAGTGTCAAAAATAAAACACATTACACAGGTTTTTTAAAGTAAATTATTAGGGCAGCTCCGTCGTCTCTTACAATCTCTTCTCCCCCTTCTGGCTCCTCTGTGTCCTTTGCTGGCGTCTTCTGCCTCTGTCGGTTCTTCTCCCCTCTGCGTTTTTTCTCCCTCTGTCCGCTGTCTTCTGCCGTGTCTCCTCCACTGTCTTCTCGCACCTTTGCTCACTTTTTTGCCCGGTCTTTTGCTCACTCTTTTTCTGGGTCTTCTCCACTGTCTTCTCCCTTTGTTGCTCTTCCGATGTTGACTCAACGATCTCTCCCACTCTAATGTTGGGTACGCGGTGTGCCACTGCTTATATTGGCATGGGGCAGGATCACCTGAGGCACGCCTCTTATGATGCCACCGCACATCATGCTCCGGGCGGCGACGTCATAAGGGGCAGGGTCCCCAGATGACGTAACACAGTGACCCCGCCCCATGCCAATATAAGTAGTGGCACACCATGCACCCAGCATTAGAGCGGGAGAGTGTCGAGTCAACAACAGAGGGAGAAGACAGTGGAGAGAAGACCCAGCAAAAGAGCAAGCAAAAGAGCAAGCAAAAGAGCGAGAAGACAGCAAAGGAGACCCGGCAGAAGACAGCGGACAGAGGGAGAAGAACCGGAGAGAAAACGCAGAAGAACCGGAGAGGGGAGAAGAACCGACAGAGGCAGAAGGCGTCAGTGGAGGACACAGAAGAGCCAGAGAGGGGGGAAAAGATCAGAAGAGATGACAGAGCTGCCTTAATAAATTACTGATTTTCTCTGCATAACTCCATGATTTTTTAAACTCTCTCCAACACTTCCATTTGTCTTTTCCCCCCTCAGATATTTCTTCCTTATTACCATAAATCCTGTCCATGATATTGGTTTCTTCCACGGCATTTATCCACTCCCATATCTGTGGGCTTTCTTTTTCCCTCCAATTTTTAGGGATTAACTTTTTTGCTGCGTTAATTAAGTGTGGCACCAACGAGGCCTTATATTGTCTCTCATTCCCATCCATGCCGTGGAAGAGCACCGACCATGGATCTTTTTTCACCTCTCTCCCAGTAATCTCTTTAACAATGCTTAATACCTTTTCCCAAAATTTTTGAATAATCGGGCACTTCCACCATTGTGCCTACCTCCTTGCATCCTCTCCAGCAATCTGCCGACGTCTCTTTTTGATATTTACTGGCCCTATCTGGTGTTACATACCACCTCACTAAGCACTTGTAGTTCATCTCAGCTGTTTTTGTGTCTATTGCCGAACTATGGGTAAGGTTCAGAATCTTTTTAATCGTGTTTAACTCTATCTGTGTCCTCAAATCCTTTTCCCATTGTTTAATAAATGTGGGTACCTCTATTTCATCCTCTACTAATAATAATTTATATAATTTTGAGATAGTGTTTTTTGTGATTTCTGAGGTGCATAATTTTTCCAGCCCCGTCAGTTCTTCTCCTGATCTTATTGGCTGTGGTAATTTTTTCACAAACCGTTCTAATTGTGAGTACCTTCATCCATTAATCACCCATGTTTCTGTGTTCTGTTCCAACTCGTGAAGTGTCCTAATTTTCCCTTTGTTTACTATCTCCCTAAGTTCCACCTTGTCTTTCTTTATCCAATTCCCCCCTATACTTATTTTCCCCGGGGCAAAAAAACTCATTATCTTTAGATCTTAATAAAGGTGAGTTATAAATTTTGTTTAACTGCTTATAAATTGTATCCCACATCCTAAATACCACCCGTGTTAACAAATGTGTTTTTTCATCTATCATTCTGTGTTGGGGGGGATTCCAAATAATTGCTCCTAACTGTGCCTTACTATAATATTTTTCTATATTTACCCATCTTTTTTCTTGATTATCCCTTGCCCATTCTATCGCTCGTGACGAGACTATTGCTTTGTAGTATCTTAAAATACCCGGAACCGCCAGGCCCCCTCTTTTTTTCTCTTGTTTTAGTGTCTTTAAGGATACTCTCGGCTTTTTGTTTTTCCATATAATATTTGTTAGTATTGTTTTGAGCTTTCTGAGGAAGTACGATGGTAGTCCAATAGGTAACATTTGGAATTTATATGTAATTTTTGGAAGAAGCGTCATTTTTATAGCGTTTATACGTCCTATCCAGGATATTGGTCTGATCTGTATCTTTCTTCCTTCTTTCCTAACTTCATCCAGTAGGGGGATATCATTTCTTTTATATATTTTCTCCAGGGAGTTAGCTAATTTTATTCCTAAATATTTTATCTCTTTTTTTCCATATAAATTGGAACTCCTTCTTCAACTTTTCCTCTTCTATTTTTCTTAAATTTATATTTAGGATTTCAGATTTCCCCATGTTAATTTTAAAATTTGCTAACTCTCCGTATTGCTTAAACGTTTGGCAATGCTTTGGCAATGTACTCTCAGGGTTGGTTATATAAAAGAGCACATCGTCGGCAAATGCTGATAACTTGTGCTCTTCACTACCCACCTTAAATCCTTTAATATCGGGATCATTGCAAATTGTTGCGAGGAGCGGCTCTAAGGATAGGATGAAGAGGAGTGGGGACAACGGGCACCCTTGTCTTGTCCCTCTCTTCATCTCAAAGAAATCTGAGAGAACTCCATTAATCTTAATTGCTGCTCTTGGTTGTCTATATAGAGTTTTTATTCTTTTCAACATCTTTGAGCCTATTCCCATTTTATCTAGTGTTTGAAACATGAACCCCCGGTCTACTCTGTCGAACGCTTTTTCAGCGTCGCTCGACAGAAGTAGACCTGGGGTCCCGTCCTCCTTTATCTTCTGGAGTATAAGCAAGGTTCTCACTCAGTGGTCCTTCCCTTCCCTTCTAGCTACGAATCCTACTTGGTCAGGGTGCACTATTGTATTCATTAGTTCTTTCATGCTTTTTGCTAATATTTTTGCATAGATCTTCGTATCTGCATTTAGTAGCGATATTGGTCTGTAGCTAGAGCAAAGGGTCGCGTCCTTTCCTTCCTTTGGGATTACTGTGATCATAGCCGTTTGCGCCTCCCTACTCAACTCGAAGTCCTTTCCCAGCCCATTCATATACTGACACATCTTAGGTATCAGAATATCCTTACATTTTTTATAATAGTATGAGGTAAATGCGTCTGGCCCTGGGCTTTTCCCTTGTGCTGTATCTGATAATGCTTCCTTTACTTTTTCTTCCGAAATTGATTTTTCTAAGGCTTCCCTATCGTTCTCCTGAATCTTAGGTATCCCAGCGTTCTTTAAGAAATCCCTTATCTTTTTATTTTTCTCTTTTATCTGCCTCCCGTTTTGATCCCCTGCATAAAGATCTTTATAATAATTTTTGAAAGTTTCTCCTATTTCTTTTGTCTCATAAACCATTAAACCTTGTTTAGACTGTATCTTACCAATAAAGTTACAAGTTTTTTTTTTCCTTAGCATTCTAGCCAGATGTTTCCCTGTTTTATCCCCCCAGTGGTATCTCTCTTTCGCTATTAGGAAGAATTTTTCCTTTGTTTCTTGATCTATCAAGCTTTTCAATTCTTCCCGTTTATCTATCAACCTTTGGTATGTTTCCTTATGGGGTTCTCTCTGTTTTTTATGTTCTTGTTCAATGGTAAATATTTCTATCGTAAGGTTTCCCATTCTATCTTTCCTTTCTTTTTTTTTTCTAGCTCCTTCTTTTATTAATATTCCCCTTATGTACACCTTATGGGCCTCCCAAACCACAGCCCCCGAGACATCTCCTGTTTCATTTGTCTTAAAATATTGTTTGAGTTCCTCTTCCACCCTTTGAGCCACACCCTTATCTAATAGTAGGTCCTCATTTATTCTCCATAAGGGGGATTGTCTCTGTATTTGAGAAATTCGCATTTCCATTTCTACGGGGGGAATGGTCTGACAGTGTAGTGATTCCTATTTTTGCATCTACTACCCTTTCTAATAATCCATGTTCTATCAATATGTAGTCCAACCTAGAGTACGTCCGGTGTACAGGGGAGTAAAACGTATAGTCTTTTGATTTACCATTCATAATCCTCCATATATCTACCAGTTGGTTCTCATAGAACTTCTGTCTAACCCTTCTTAGCTGTTCGTTGTTCGTCCCCTGTACCCCAGACATACTATCCACCGCAGGCTCTAGACATACATTAAGATCTCCGATTACAATCAGTCCCCCTTTCCTAAAGTTTAATAATTTCTCCAGTGTACCTATCAGGAATTTTGCTGTATTTTTATTAGGGGCGTATATACTTGCAATAGTGCATTCTAATTCCCCCAATGTCCCCTTTAAAAAAAGGAATCTCCCCTCCGTATCCTGCATTCTTCCTTCTAGTTTGAATTGTACATCTCTTGCCAATCCTATTGCCACTCCTCTTGATCTATTAGAAATTGTATCTCCATAATACCACGTCGGGAAATCCTTAGACCACAATCTGATATTCGACTCATGTGTCAGGTGAGTCTCTTGTAATGACACTACTCCTGCACCATGTCCCTTCAATTCTTTCAGTATTTTGTATCTTTTAGAGGGTGAGTTCAGACCTTTTACATTATATGTCAAAAATTTAAGTGTTGTCATTTTTATCAGATTCCTGTTTATTATGCCCCTCTAGCTTATATCGAGTTATTCCCACTATTTTTTTTCCGCTTGCACCTTGTATTCCCCCCACCCCCTCCCCTCCCCCCTCCACCCCCCCACCCAAATTGGCTCCTCAGGGCCCCTAAGGTCATCAAGGGTCTCATTCCGAGCCCTTTCTGAATCCCTATATCCTAAGGTGGAGTTCCGAGTGTTCCTCTCCACCCCATTCCTCAGCCGGCCCCTATATACTCTTTATTACAGGCCTCGTTTTCATTCTTCTACAATTCCCCCCCCCCCCCAGCCGAAAGCCTTTTTTTTTTTATTCCCAATCCTATTTGGGCTACCCCCCCTCAGAAGGCCCCTTAATCTTCTGTCGTCCAGCCTGGTAATTCCGGAACCTGTATATCCAATCTTTTGCAGAATTCTTCTAGGTCTTCCGGAAATCTTAGTCTAGCAGACCTCCCTCCCTTATGTCCATTCAGACAAGCTGGGAATCCCCAGTTATATTTAATATTTTGTAATCTCATTGTTTCCAATAATGGCTTAAGTAGTCTTCTTCTTAATAAGGTTTCTTGTGCTAAGTCTGCATAGATCTGAATTTCCGCTCCCTCGATCACTAAAGGTGGTTTTCCTCTCAGATTTTTCCAAATTTCCCATTTATCTTCATAGAATCTAAATCTAACAACAATATCCCTCGGTCGTTCTGTCTTAGAGTCGCGGGCATGTCCCACTCGGTGTACCCTCTCTATCTTTAGGCAGTCCTCCCCTCCTCTATCTAACAAGGGCCCAAATATTGTGTTAATCATTTTCTTCAGATCTTCCCCCTCTTTTTCTGGGGCTGAGCGAATCCTGATGTTCTTTCGTCTACTCCAGTTTTCCTGGTCTTCCAACCTATATAGTATTATCTTTTGATTTTGTTGTGTTCTTTTAACTTGCTGTCTGAGGGTTTCTAATTCTTGTTTTTGTTCTTCTGTAGTTTTTTCCGTGATCTCCACTCTTTCCAGTAAGTTTCCCAGATCTCCTCTCAGATTTTGAATATCTGTCTTTATCGAATTTTCCATTCTCAGAAGCATTTCGCTCATCTCTCCCTTGGTTAGTGGGAGGGTCCCAGATGGTCCCCCTTCAGCTCCACTGAGGTCCTGGTCCCCCTCTGTTGACAAGTCTTCTCTGGAATGTTCTGGGGTCTCTCCTGTTTTTTATTGGTCCCCTTTTTTTTCTGCTTTATTTTGACCTTGTCTCCCAGAGTCCGTATTCCTTGGGCTAGATCCTTGTATCATGTATTGTTTTAACGTACTAACCGCTGGTTTATCTTTCGGGGACTTAGGGGCATTCCCCCTTGTTACTTTAGTTGTATTTTTACTAATTTTATCTCTCTTTCTTGTCCCTCTTATTCGCTTACCCAGCCTTAATTTCCTATCTTCCCTCCCCTTCAGTGGGGGGACCTGGATCTTTAGTCCAGGTAAGGAAGTATTTAGAGAGTATGGGGAGGGAAGCGGGGGGGATAGGGCTTGGGGAGAATAGGTACCACAACCTGTTTAAATGTCCTTCTCCTATCTGGCTTTCTCCCCTTCTTATTTCCTGTTCCTCCCGTCCTGTATAATCCAAACGATTGCCATACTTTTTAATTCTAGTTTCAGATGCTCTTTTCTCGGTTACGGCTTTAGCCCAGTATTATATCCCCACTTTGAAATCCTCCAGACTCTTACCCAACCTCTCCGCTTCTCCTCCCTATTTTTGGGGATCAGTGTGTTGTTCCCTTTTGCCTTAGATGTGACTTCTTTGTTATCACTATTGCTTGGCTATTCCTCTATTTTTACACATTTGCTTAATCACAATTACTAAGCAAGCCTGCCAGGCTACCAATCCTTCCAGACCAATCCTGTGTATTTCTTATACAGTTCCACGCCCATTTGGTCACATGCTGTTTTTTAACCCTCCTTTCACTTAATGAATTACTTTGTTACCGCTCTTGCTTGGTCTCTCTTCCAAATTTATAAATATTATTGCTCAAGTCCATGCACCAATCAATCACACCTTAATTCCAGTCTGTACAATTGGAGTCTCTAGTATTCTGTCAGGTTGATTGAACCTCCCCCTTAGTGCTGTTCAAACCTTCCTTTTTATATCCATACTGTTTTCAGCATAAATACACACATGCTACTGACACCATCTTTGTTCACTATTTATGGGTTCTGTGTTTTTTACATTAACTTAGCTGCTCCTCCAGGCTTATATTCCTGTTCAGTACTGTGTGTTTAAAAACTCATACCTTAGTAGCCAGGTGTATGCCAAGTGTATGGCTGTGTTTCAGAGAAGTCCCGACCGTTACAAGTACATGCATGTCATCACTGTATAAGTAATTCTATCTTGGTTACCTTTGATTTCTGCCCTTCTTTGTTGTGTTCCTTCCCCTCTTGTGAGAAAGGGGTACTTACAGCCTTTGGGGGTTTTTATTCAGCCGGGTGGGGGAACGTGCAGGGGTTCCGGGAAGGCGGGGGGGTTCAGTATCCCGCTGTGTCTGCTGTCATTCCTCGGCGCTCTGTTTAAGCCGCTTTCTAGTTGCTCCTACCGATCCCCTTTCAGCGTTCCATCTAGCAGAGCTTTGGATCGGGGGCCGCTATCGTTCCCTCTGCGGGGGGACAGTACCTCTCATCCCGTTGTTTGTCTGCGGACCTCCCGCGGCTTTGGCGTCTCTCTCCGCTTCGGCGGCCAGCTGACACTCTGGAGCTCCTCCCTCCGTGACTGGCACTACGTCCTCATGTCCTCTCCTCCCATTCCCTGGGTGAGAGGGTTCCTGGATTATTATTTCCTAAACTGGCACCTATGCTGGGTGGATATAATTGCAGAAACAGGCACTGATACTGGGGGCGGTTACCTAGTTTTGACAGGCACCCAGCTCACACTTCTGCTCGGGTCACCTAGGCGGCCCCTCCCTGCAATCTTATGGGACACGTCACAGGTCCCAGAAGATTGCCCGGCCATTCAGGACACAAAGCGTGACTCGCGTATGCGCAGTGTGCACCCGGCTGTGAAGCCCACAGTAGTGATGCCGGCGACGGGGAGAGGTGGGTGAGTGAACCAAGGGTTCAGGCGACCGCGTTGCTGGACCATGGGACAGGTGGGTGTGTGTTTATTAAAAGTCAGCAGCTATACATTTTGTAGCTGCTGACTTTTAATAAATACAGAAACAGCTGTAACGCCGTTTTAATGGTAATTAATTTTTTTTTTTCACAAAACATTGTTTGCACTTTCCTTTTATTTATTTCCATAAAAAGGCCCACCAAAATCCTCGGCACCAGGCCCATGATAGTCTTAATTCAGCCCTGGCAGCAAGATGGACACGGAGAGTACAGATGCCATGTTGGATTCTTGGCTTTGTGCTCCATCTGTCTGCTGAGCGTGAAAAATCTCTGGGATATTTCTGCTCAGTTGTGTTCTCTGGGAGTTCTCTGAGATTGTGTTTATTTTCCAATATTCCCCAAAACAGTTGTTTGCCAGAGCTCTGAAATCAAGCTGACATCTGCTCTGCTGGTTCAGCCGAACCAAGAACGTTTTACTTTCAACTGACTACTACTTTTTTTTTTAAATCTTTAAAAATACCCTACAATAGAGGACTGTTTATAATTACCTGCCTTGCTGCCAGTCATGGAATCTTTGCTCTTTTACACAACAAAGCCATCAGCAGAATTTTCACATCCAACACATATCCCAGTGTGCTCTTTTTAAGGTGGGATGTGGGGGAACATCATTTAAAAGCAGCCAGCTGTCCAAAGTGCACTTAAAGTGTTTGTAAAGGCTCAAGGTTTTTTACCTTCATGCATTCTGTGCATGAAAATAAAAAACCTCCTCTGTGCAGCAGTTCCCCCAGCCCCTCTAATACTTATCTGAGCCTGATCTTCCTCCAGCGATGTGCACAAGAGCCTCAACTCTCCGGGAACTCTCCCTCCTCATTGGCTCCTGCTGTTATCAATCACTGCCAGTGAGTCAATGAGTATAGAGAGGGGGGATCTGAGCTGCAGCTCTGTGTGTGAGTGGACATGCAGAGCCATGGCTCAGGAACAAGCCTGCTTCGGTGCCCTCATTGCAAGCTGCTTGCTCTGAGGGCACTTGGCAGGAGGGAGGGTCCAAGAGCACTGGAAAGGGACCCAATAAGAGGAGGATCAGGGCAGCTTTGTGCAAAAGCATTGCACAGGGCAGCTAAGTATAACATTTTTGTTATTTTTTACAAACAAACCCCCAAAGCTTTAATATCACGTTAATCCACGATTGCTGTTTTTAAATGACAGATCAAGCACTTTTGAGGGATTCCCACACTACCAATCTTTTATCCATGCTGTCATTGCCCAGTATTGCTACTGATCATTGACCTATAATTCATGTTGGGTATTTGACTCAATAATGGACACGGCATAGGAATCAAACTGTGAATTGCATTGCCTTGCTTGCGATCTGATATACTAGAGTAAAATCTTGTACACGCATTTGGATTTTCCGACTGGAATTGTGTGATGACAGGCTGTTGGCAGAAAATCCGACCTTTTGTACGCTCATTGGACAAATGTTGTCATATTTTCCGTGTTCAAATGTTGGATGGCAGGCTTTAAAATTTTCCATGGACAACGGTCAGTTGTCGGATTTTCCAAGTGTGTGTACACATGTCCGAACACGCATGCTTGGAAGCAAGGACGAGCCAGAAGCGGTCGGTCTTGTAAACTAGCGCTCATAATGGAAAATTAACATACGTGACGCGGCAAATTCTTCTTTAATGGGATAATAATGAAGCTGCTTTGCTGGTGAAACTGATGGAGTTCTGCCAAATGTATTTTAAAAGGCTTTTATTTTCTAGTGATATCAAGAATAATGTTATTATGCTTGTTTTTTTGGTTTTTTTGGGCAAGTTACCACAACACCATTATCCCGTAGTTTTTAAGATCAAAGATACATGTTGGTGTCCCTTGTTAATTTTACATTGTATTTTTTTTAATGTAACTGCCTACTCCTAAACTGTCATTTGAAGTAAAACACATAGCCAAGTATTATTCTCCTCAATTTTTTTTCTTGTACATTAAAAAAAGAAAACAAAATTAGACATGCTATCTGCCAATAGAACTTAACCAAAAAGTGCATTCTATGCATCCAAAAATATAGAAAATATAACAAATCAAATCATTATTCAACCAAAAAATAAAAGAAAAGCCTCATGCATGTGTCCTGATTCTTAATATAGGGGGTCAGCAATGCCAAGAGTTGGTGAAAGATTATTCTCTTGGAGCTCCCACAGTAATGGCATATGACATACTTGGTCACGATTAATAAAGAAACCAATTTTTGGTCCAAAAAATCCTCCGCCTCCTGTTCCTGGACTGGACTTGGGTCAAAGCAATAACTCCAAGGCCAATAATAAATAACACGTTATCTCCTCCGATTACACAACATGTCAGGTTGACGAACAGCCATTTAGAAACAAACTGAAAAGCACAAAATGAAAAGCGCAAAATGAAAACTGCGAATCAACAATCACCAAACTTATGCTACCACGAAATTTGCAGAAGGAGCCCAAAGGGTGGCGCATGACAATTGAACTTCCTCTTTATCGGCTCGTAGTACGTCTAGTACGTCACTACGTTCAGGTTTGTTGGCCGACAATTGTGTGCCGTTTTATGCAAGATAAGTTTGAGGCCAACGCCCTTCTGACAAAAGTCCAAGGTTTTGTCTGCGGAAAATCCGATCGTGTGTATGAGGCTTAAGTATAGAAATGCAGCGCAGAGCAGTCATAATGCAACTGGGAATAGAAATAAAGTTTTTGCTATTTGATACTGAATTTGCTCAATTTGAATGAACCCAAAATCGGAAATGAATCTGAGTTGAATAGGAAATATCCATGCTGGCTGAATGAATCATAGCGATAGATCAGGAGCAAAACACAACTTTTCCTAAGTTTACATTTAATTAGAAATGTAGGGCAAGGGCAAGATTTGAAAAATTGTTTCATAAATTTAAACCATTTTACATCCTCTGCTCAACACCCTACGCATGTCGTCTACACCCTTATGGCTTGTTGTTGTGCCATACTGTAAATTGTCTTGGTTACTGAGGACAGCAACAGTAGGTTATAAAGCTAGTGACAAAAAGTGATATGTGTTCAGGTGGAGGAATTGATTAGCTGCCTCTGTCTGAATTTAACCATTTGTTGTTAGGAACATGACCAGCCACTGTGGTTTTATTAAGTTACCAGCAGCTGGAGGGAGGTTGCAACAACTAATAGATAAGCATGACATGGATTTTCTAAGGCTGGTCATAGATGGATTTTTTTTTCCAGCCAGCAGGCCAATTAAAAAAAAATATATGTGAACAGATTTCCCCATCCACACAAGCAAGGTGGATAGAGGAATCCTCCTCACTGTGCAATTGTCAGAATACACTGATCAATGTTGCAGCCAATCAAATTAAAATCTTATACAATTCCATATCAAGAGAACTGGCTGAACTTTGATCCTTCTATAGCCAGCTTTAGATGTTAAGATTGCAAACAATGTGGGGTATTGTGAAAAGGGTTTAGCTTTGTAAATAGTTTATGTCAAAGTTAAACAAAAGACTACCACAGGTAAATTTGCTTTTCAATTTAAATTAGCCAAAAAAAGTGAACATCAAATATACATGTTTGTTGCAAATGTATATAATAATAATTAAAAAATGCCATTCCGAAACAAAACATGTTTTCTTAGTGATTTTCCTTGGTAAAAAAATTAATTCAGAGAAAAATTCTGTAGATATGTTAATGGAAAAAATCACAGTTGTTATTTGCCCTCTATATAATAATTAACAGGAACCTTTGAACTTGAACTTCCTGCATCTGTGACCTTTTTGTCCCCAGTTAGCTTTGAAAATCTGTATTATCATCGGTGAGCTCACACCCTGCATGCACAGGGAGTCATAAACCCCACTTATCTTTCTTAAACACTGTAAAAGTGTGTTTTCATGAGACTCATATTAATGAAGTGAACTTGAACTTGAACTTCCTGCATCTGTTTGTCTCCTATTAGCTATGCAAATCTGTATTATCATTGCTAAGTTCACACCCTGTGTGCTTGCATAGGCAGTTATAAACTTCACTTTAAGCATTGTAAAAGTGGGTTTTCCTGATACTCAAAAATGCCCCTGTGGCAGTGTCTATGGGAGTAAACATGTTCCTTCAGTGGTGTCAGTGGGAGGAAAAAACAAGCAGTGCAAAGGAGGGCAGTTGATGGTGGGGACAGGTAGTATAGACGAGGGGGTAAGCAGTACAGATATGGCAGTTGATTGTGGTAACAAGCTATACAGAGGGTGCAGTTGATGGTGGAGCCAGGTAGTACATATAGGGGCAATTGATGTTGGGGGCAGAAGTACAGAGGGGGCAATTGATGCTGGGGACAGTTATTGGTGAGGATAGGCAGTACAGAGTTGGCAGTTGATGGTGGGGACAGGCAGTACAGATAGAGGTAGATATTAGAGTAACCCACCGCCCTTTACTCGGAATACCACCACTGCGCCACCAATCTAGTAATAACATGAAATATTATAGTGAAATAAAGGTGAATAAGCTGCCCCTATATACGATGATAACACATAAAAAATTCTATCCAATATATCTATACACCTAAACAACTCCCCACTGTATATATATAGGACAAATAGTGGCGCTCTATCAGACAGTAATATAAAACCAGTGTCTGAAAAAAATATAAATAACATACAATGTTCACCAAGTGCTATCTTGATAAAACGTAGACAAACAGTGCCCAAATGTATAAATAATGTGTAAATAAAGTGTAAATCAACCACTCACACCATCATGTGCTGAATGTGAGTGAATGGAAAAATTATATGTGAATTAAAAAGTCCATATATAACAATGAAAGGTGACAAAAATAAAGGAATCTTGATGTTTAAGTGTCTTCTCAGTGTCTTCCACCACACCAGAGTGTTGAGTGAACCCACTCCCTTCAGAATCGTACTCACCGACTCCAGTTGCCTGCACTTTCATGCAAGGCAAATGCGCTTTTTACCACACACCAGGGTAATAAGACCAACCCGATATCCAGCAATGTGTATGAGGATCGCTCCACATGTAAAATAATAAAGTGCTCCAATAGTGTAAAACAGCAAAGCTAAGTTTTTAAAACCACTAAAATCTTCAAATGATCCACTCACATTTTACATGATTCAAACCAGCATAAACAAAGTGCAAATCACAGCAACTCCGAAAACAATGGATAACACAGCTGATAGTAGACAGTCACGGCAGACCCGAGGTGTGCTGGTGATTAAACGTCTGATCTCACCCCTCCTCAATGGTCCTCCGCTAGATCGAATCACCACTCGTATAGTGCGGCTTCCAGCGTCACACGTCATATCCCTAATAAGAGTTAATATAACATCTGACTTCCTAGTTTATGTTCATGTTAATGGGATTTACCTGAACAAGCTTTACAATTATTTTGGCTAGGAAGTAAGAATTTTTGGGGGAGGGGTATCATTTTTCTTCGCAGCTGCTGTTTTTTGTTTTTTGATAATTGGCCAATTATGATTTTATTCAGATTTATGTGTTTTTTGATATATATTGATACAAATATATATATGGCTTTTTATACGTTACACTGAGCTGACTCCTTGGTCTCATATATATAAATCAAGTAAGAATTTTGGATTTAAGTACATCAAATTAGAGGTTTGAGCCAAAGCCAAGGTTTTTTATTCAGGTTTTGTGTCTCCATATTTGTACACCCTGACACTAGACTGGACTGTAGTGTTTTTCTGCAAAACTGAAAACGCACTAAAAATGCATAGCTGTGAACCAGGCCTAAGTGTATAGGGAGCACTTGAGTCTTGGAGCCTGTGTGCACTGCATGCATTTTACACATTAGGGATACTCCACTAACTGCATCACACACATTGTTATGTGTTGACGTATGTTGCAATGCTAAAAATTCCCACGGCGCATATGAAATTATAGCAGGTTACATATTTCCACAGTGAAGTGCAGCCCTCATACTTATGAAAAGGGATGGGCTGTCTGTTCGAGTCGAAGAAGATCGAATATTATGGGCCGTTCGCGCCAAATTCGAGCGGCGTGTCATGGCCCATAATGCACTGTGTCATCACAGTGCATTGCTGGCTGATGATTGGCCAAGCATGCACTATGACCAGCATGCTTTGGCTAACCACAGCGCTGTCAGCAAAGAGAGCCATAATTGGCCAAATGCAGGGTGTCTTTGGCCAATTATGGCTCAGGGGGTTAAGTCCACACCCCACACTATATAAGGCCGCCTGCAAGTCGGCCTTGTGTAGTGTGTTGCTGGCAGTGAGAGATAGAGAGAGTGTCATTTAATTTACTTTGAGCAGGCAGTTTATTCAGTTATCTAGATCTCACTGCAGACCGTTCCTGCTGTACTGTTTCTAATATACTTCAGGCAGGCAGTTAATTTAGTTCAGTTAGCTGCAGTGTTTTTAATACATATATACAGTCAGACTGCTATATATATATATATATATATATATATCCACTGTATCCAGTTTAGATAGATCTCACTGCAGACCGTTCCTGGTGTACTGTTCCTAATATACTTCAGGCAGGCAGTTGATTCAGTTAGCTGCAGTGTATTTAGTTTATATACACAATCCCGGCTTTGTATATATATATATAAATATATATCTCCACTGTATCCAGTTTAGCTAGAACTCACTGCAGACCATTCTTGGTGTACTGTTTCTAATATACTTCAAGCAGGCAGTTGATTCAGCTAGCTGCAGTGCATTTAATATATATATATATATATATATACAGGCTTGTATGTATATATATAGTCTAGCCAAGCCTATACCTGACTGTAGGCCATTCCTGGAGTGCGTGTTCAAAGACACTTTCAGGCAGGTAGGTGACTCAGTGAGCTGTAGTTCATAAAATATATATCCACGGCATTGTAGTCCAGCCAAGCCTATACCTGACTATAGGCCATTCCTGGAGTGCGTGTTCAAAGACACTTTCAGGCAGGCAGGTGACTCAGTGAGCTGCAGTTCCAAAAATATATATCCACTGCAATTTAGTCTAGCCAAGCCTATACCTGACTATAGGCCATTCCTGGAGTGCGTGTTCAAAGACACTATCAGGCAGGCAGACAGGTGACTCAGTGAGCTGTAGTTCATAAAATATATATCCACTGCATTGTAGTCCAGCCAAGCCTATACCTGACTGTAGGCCATTCCTGGAGTGCGTGTTCAAAGACACTTTCAGGCAGGTGACTCAGTGAGCTACAGTTCATTTAATATAAATATATATATATACAGGCTTGTATATATAAATACAGTCAGGTTCATATATATTGGGACATCAACACAATTCTAATCTTTTTGGCTCTATACACCACCACAATGGATTTGAAATGAAACGAGCAAGATGTGCTTTAACTGCAGACTTTCAGCTTTAATTTGAAGGTATTTACATCCAAATCAGGTGAACAGTGTAGAAATGTTAACAGTTTGTATATGTGCCTCCCACTTTTTAAGGGACAAAAAGTAATGGGACAATTGGCTGCTCAGCTGTTTCATTGCCAGGTGTGTGTTATTCCCTCATTATCCCATTTAGACGGAGCAGATAAAAGGTCCAGTGTTCATTTCAAGTGTGCTATTTGCATTTGGAATCTGTTGCTGTCAATTCTCAATATGAGATCCAAAGAGCTGTCACTATCAGTGAAGCAAGCCATCATTAGGCTGAAAAAACAAAACAAAACCATCAGAGAGATAGCAACAGCAGAGTGAATACAGAGGGTTTCCCACAAGATGTAAACCATTGGTGAGCCTCAAAGACAGGAAGGCCAGATTAGAGTTTGCCAAACAACATCTAAAAAACCCTTCACAGTTCTGGAACAACATCCTATGGACAGATGAGACCAAGATCAATTTGTACCAGAGTGATGGGAAGAGAAGAGTATGGAGAAGGAAAGGAATTGCTCATCATCCAAAGCAAACCACCTCATCAGTGAAGCATGGTGGTGGTAGTGTCATGGCGTAAGCATGTATGGCTGCCAATGGAACTGGTTCTCTTGTATAGGGATGAGTCGAACATCCCCCGGTTCGGTTCGCACCAGAACCTGCGAACAGACCGAAAATTTGCACGAACGTTAGAACCCCATTGACGTCTATGGGACTCGAATGTTCGAAATCAAAAGTGCTCATTTTAAAGGCTAATTTGCATGGTATTGTCCTAAAAAGGGTTTGGGGACCCGGGTCCTGCCCCAGGGGACATGTATCAATGCAAAAAAAACTTTTAAAAACGGCCGTTTTTTTGGGAGCAGTGATTTTAATGATGCTTAAAGTAAAAAAAAAAAAAAAAGTGAAATATTCCTGTAAATATCATACCTGGGAGTGTCTATAGTATGCCTGTAAAGTGGCGCGTGTTTCCCGTGCTTAGAACAGTCCCTACACAAAATGACATTTTTAAAGGAATAAAAGTCATTTAAAACTGCTTTCGGCTTTAATGTAATGTTGTAATGTCGGGTCCTGGCAATATGGATGAAAATTATTAAGGGGAACCCCGCACCAAAATTAAAAAAAGAAATGTGTGGGGCCCCCAGGCCCTATATACTCTGAACGGCAGTATACAGGCGGTGCAAACAAGACAGGGACTGTAGGGTTGTTGTTAAGTAGAATCTGTTTGTAATTTTGAACTGGCACATTTTTAATGTGTTTAGCTCCAGCCAAAAAAATCTATTTTAAGCTTTTTGGAAAACATAGGGAAGGGTTATCACCCCTGTGACATTTGTTTTGCTGTCTGTGCTCCTCTTCAGAAGATTTCACCTCACTTTTTGTTCCAATGACAAATATTTTTTGAAAATTTGGGGTTTTTAGTGAAACAAGGATAGGTGATAAAGCATCAGTGTAAAGAAAAGTTTTTCCCATATTAACTCTTAAAGGGCGTACACACGGTCGGACTTTGTTCGGACATTCCGACAACAAAATCCTAGGATTTTTTCCGACGGATGTTGGCTCAAACTTGTTTTGCCTACACACGGTCGCACAAAGTTGATGGAATTTCCGATCGACAACCACGCGGTCACGTACACCACGTACGACGAGACTAGAAAAGGCCGGTTCAGAACCAAGCGCGGCACCCTTTGGGCTCCTTTTGCTAATCTCGTGTTAGTAAAAGTTTGGTGAGAGACGATTCGCGCTTTTTCAGACTCGTGGCTTTCAGATCGTTTTCTGCCGTTCAGTTTGTGCTTGTGGGTTTGTATCTGCTCTTCAGTGCGTGCAAGCAAGTTCCGCGTGACTTTAGGTAGTCTTTGTATTCTTGTTCGTTCGTTACTGGTTTTCAGGTCACTCTTCACAGGCCTTGCTGTTCTTCAGTGCGTTCTGTTACTTCGTTCTGAGCAGCCGACCATTTTCTAGCCATGTTTCGAATGCGTACTCCTCGTAGAGTTCGTGCTGTGCGGGGGCTTGGTGTTGGGGTCCTGACCTTGACACAAGTCCAGTCCATGAACAGGGTGAGGAGGAGTTCATGGACCAAGAATTGGTTGCTTCAGCGTGACCAGTTCTGTCATATGCCTTTGCTCCGTGAGATCCGTGAGAATAATCCTGATGATTTCAGGAACTTTCTCAGGATGATGGACCCCGTGTTTCACCGTCTGTTGGCTTCGCTGACCCCCTATATCAGCAGGTAGGATACCTGCATGAAGCAAACCATCACTGCGGAGCAGAGGTTGGTCGCTACCTTGCGGTATTTGGCCACAGGGAGAAGCCTGCAGGACCTCAAGTTCTCAACAGGCATCTCCCCCCAGGCTCTGAGGATCATTATCCCAGAGACCTGTTCTGCCATCATCCAGGTCCTGCAGAAGGAGTATATGAAGGTAAGATTTTTATCCTTTTATATCACATTTTATTGTATTTAATGTTTGATAATATATTGTATTTCTTTCCTCATTCCCTAATTATCATGATTGTAATATGATGTGAATGTCCCCTTTGTCCTCATGCATGCTGGATTTTTATGCAATTATTATTTTAGGTCCTTCATACATATTTGCCCTTCAATAACCTCTCCAGCATGGTGTCTCCTGCCCTATATTCACCTCATGTAGTCACTTAACAATGTATTTTATCAGCTCTATAGTAGTGCTTTACCCCAAACACCCCCTAAAATGTTTTGAAATGTTATTTTTTATTTAAATTCAGGCAGAGTGCCAGAGGTTTTTTTTTGTGGTGTCCCCAAATTTTTTGTAACCCTCCCTCCCCCAACTGCTAAGTCAGCTGTTCCCAATTCTCTATCCTCAATCATCTATCTGCTGACTTTGCCAAACCCATACACACTATACTCATCTCTTTACTGGTCAGATTTATGGATGAATTCCCCAAAGCATGTAGTGCAAGGGCCTGCCTGTATACTTTCCAATGGTACTGTTTAAAGTTTTTGTATCCTATTATTATCTTGATAGGTAATAGCAGAATGTTCAAATGTGCTCAAATGTGTACAGTGTGTATTTATATCTTTGTATTATGACACTTCTTACCTGTCCAGTGGTCTGCCAATAGTGTAACTAAGGAGGGTCTGTTCCAAATAATACCCTGTATTTAGGCATTCATCTCTCAATGAAGTGAAGAGGGTTACCTGTCCAAGAGTTCCCCCCCTATAATGTTAGAAATGGCCCATGAGGGGGGAGGGGGAATATGATAGGTGTACCTTATACTTTGTTGTTGTTAAATTCCCCTTAATAAATGCTATCTGGAGGTTGCCCCATAATGTTTGTGTCTAATCTGCTTGCCATGTTTCTGTGAAAAAATAGTAATGTTTATTGTTTTTTCCTCAACAGTTTCCTTCAACGCCACAGGAATGGCAGACTGTGGCCTCCCACTTTGCCCAGCGGTGGGACTTTCCTAACTGCGGAGGGGCAATTGATGGGAAACACGTCCACATCGTCCCACCACCCAACTCGGGGTCATACTATTATAATTACAAGGGATTTAATATTATAGTGATGTTGGCGGTGGTGTCGGCTAATTACGAGTTCTTGTATGTGGACGTGGGGAAGAATGGCCGGATGTCCGATGGTGGAGTGATCGCCCAGACGGAGTTCTACAGGCGTCTCCAGAATGGCAGCTTGGACTTGCCACCTCCAGAGGACAGTGTTGAAGGGGGACCACCTGATGCGGCCATTCCCGATGAGGACCCTCACCCCGGAACAGAGGGTTTTTAATTACCAGCTGGCCAGAGCCCAAAGAGTGGTGGAGAACACATTTGGAATCCTGGCCAGCCGGTTCCGATTATTTCTGACACCCATCCATATGGCGGAGTATAAACTGAACCATATAATACTTGCCTGCTGTGTTCTCCATAATTTTTTAAGAAAACATTCAGCCAACTATTCTGGCTCAGTTGGGCCTGAGGCCGGAATCCCAAATCCATCAACACTGACAGCGCTTGAAAGTGGCCGTCCTGGCTTGCCCTCCCTGAGTGCCCGTGATGTCCGGTTACGCTACCTGGAGTTCTTTGCGGGTAGGGGGGCTATCAATATGCCAGACAATCTGTGAAACCTTTTTCAAATAAAAAACAACCAAAAGAAATTCTTTGTGGACATTTACTGCTTGTGTTTGTTTTAGCTGACCCTGACAGAAATGTGTTGAGTGCAGAAAATGTCGTGATTGGGTAACCTTATAAAAAACAGTGTTGGCTGGTACTTCCAAAATGCAAAAACAAATTTCACTACAAGTGCACTTGCAACTGCACTGAACCTGCTCTTGTAGTGCAAAGTGTATTTGCCCTTAGGAAATAACCCCCATTTTTGCATAAAACAGCAATCACATCACCCCAAAAGTGTTGTAGTGTTGAGACAATAATCCACACATTCTTGAGCAAGGCACTTTTTTATACCTGCACAATCACATGTGCAATTACGAAAGGTTTTTAAAACAAACCAACATGTTTGTTGTATAACAATTTTTGCAGTAGCATTATCAAAAATCGAAATATCCATTTCAGATAAAACAGGCCTGTGTAAAACCAACAAGAAAGCCATAAAACTTGAACTTACAAAGTTCACATATGGTAAAACCTGAAGGCTATATCAGACATCAGTATTTAGGAACTGGGTTTGATATAGCGTTCAGATGGGGGGAAATCACCCCTGGAAAAGCCAAATTTGGAAGATGCACACCAATTTACGAATGTCAACATGTGCTATCTGCCATCAGGGGGGATCAAGGGATGTGTTTTGGGGGAGCAAGCCCTTCCTCAACGCGACTTTATAATTGAGGAAGGGGTTGCACCCCCAAAACGCGTCCATTGATCTCCCGTGATGGCAGATAGCACATGTTGGCACACTGTGTGCATCCTCCAAATTTGGCTTTTCTAAACATTGAAAAAATTTTTGGAAGATTGGACCACAATAAAACAGGTGATTTTGTGGGGTTTAAATTCGCCCCAAAACATCAATGATGTTATTATTTTTTTTAATAACATCACTGATTTGTTGCTGTATGTTGTGCAATTCGAGATTACACCCCATGATCTCCCCGATCAGTATCTGGGCACTTTCAGATGTGAAACGTTCTCTCTCCCTCACATCACGATCACCTAAAAAGAGATAAAGAACAAAAAAAAGGTCTCAAAGATCTGCCACCATCCTTCTCTTTTACCTGAGCCTGTGGTCGCAGACACTCACCTGTTGTGGTGCCAATCTCCACCACATCTTCTTCTTCCTCCTGCTCAGCTTCTTGTGTTTGCGGTATTTCCCCTTCTTCCAGAGGTGGGGGGGTCTGTGTTCTCCTGGGATGAGGGGTGTCCTCTGAGTCTTTTCTCCGCTATGTAAAACAAAAATTGTATACTTAGCATACAGATATTTGATGGCAGAACTAGAACTAGGAAACATTGCTTGGAAGTGGGGTACAATTGTCTATTTTAGCCGAGTTCCAAGATGTATATTTTTTATTGCCCTTTGTCAAGCTGCAATACTTTACCTGTTTGGTACAAGCTTCACAGATGTAGCCCCCCTATAGTATACACTGGAGCACCTGTGTGCCCCCCTAATAAAATGGTGTTCTGGGGTCCCACACTAGTGCTCCAGTGTCCAGATGTGAAAACAGCTGCTCAGTGTCCTCTCCTTACACACAATCTAGTTGGCATTTCATTCTAGTAACAAACCCATCTACACAAACAAATATTTGGCATCCAAGTAGGCCCCAAAAAATGTGGGAAAATGCATATGGCCTAAACAATGGTGTTCTAGAGGCCGAAAGAAAACTCCTGACTCCTGACCACTTTCGCCATGATCTTGGCCTTTCGGAAGTTGGGGTGGGGGTAAGGCCCATATTTTCCGTCATAGTCGGACTTCCTCATGATGTCGACCATCTCCAACATCTCCCCAATTGACATATTTGTGGCCTTAAAACGTCTCTTTCTGGATCGGGACGTGCCTGGATCCGGCCTTTCCTCCTCCTGCTCCTTGTTGCTAGAATTAGCATGCACCTGCTGTAACTCCGCCATCATGCTCTTCCCCCACTGCGCTGAACAAAAAGGGGCGGGGAATAGACTAGAAAGAACGTCAGGGGCGGGCGGAGTTACATGCATGCGCAGTGTGTATAAAGCGTAACACGCGTGCGTATTACGTACGATCTGTCAGCGGAGGAAGGAGCATTGGACGCGCCGATCGTAAGAACGAAGGTAAGAGACAAACTTGTGCCTATACTGCTTCTAGATTGAGGCCTATATTGTAACAAGATTAGGAGAGTTTTGTCTGACATTAGGCTTTGTCTTGTGTTGTGTCTTGCAGTGAACATGGATATCTTAATGAAAGACAATGACTTCATGTCAGTATTCGTAGAGATGCTAAGTGAGCTGCCCTGTCTGTGGGAGATTACCCACCCCCGTTTCAAGAACCAAGCAAAGAGGAAGGCAGCACTGGAGCAATTGTGTGAAATTGTGAAGCAGGTGATCCCCACGGCAGACATCACTTATTTAAAGATTTTCATTGGTGGCCTGAGGAGCACATATCTGAGGGATTCACAGAGATCTGGAGCAGCAGATGACATCTATGTCCCCAGGATGTTGTACTACGACAGGCTGCACTTTCTGGCAGGCCAGACTGAACCCAGGCCATCCCTCTCAAGTCTTCCTTCCACGCTTCCTTCCCCCCCGGTTGAGGCTTCTGACGCCCAACCTGGGCCTTCCAGGCGATATGTGGAGGAGCCCAGATTGAGCCAGGTATAGCATTCCTCTAAATATTTCTGCTTGTCCAATCAATGATGTTAACTAGATGTTAGTTGTGAGTACTAATTTAGGATTGTGATTGATGATGCAAAACATTACAACTATGTCCCTTTTTCATACACAGGGAAGTCTCAACCAGGAGGTGGCTGGGCCGAGCCGGCTGGCTGATATCAAGGTCCCTCCACCCCCCCTGAAAATAGAAAGTGGCAGTAGGAGGAGTACCCTAGAGGAGGCTGCTATAGCATTCTTTTGGAGGGCTACAGAGGTCCTGGGAGCACCCCACACCATGGAGGAGAACATTGCTGCCTTCATAGCCTATAAAATGCAGAGGATGGAGGAGGGCCAAAAAGTCATGTGTGAGGCCCTCATATCGGAGGCTCTGGAGAAAGGTATGAGGGGCCAAATTACACCTCACACACATCTTTGGGATGGTCCTCCTCCTCCTCCTGCAGGTCCTCCTCCTCCTCCTCCCTCTCCTCCAGGTCCTCCCAGTCCTCCTCCAGGTCCCCCAGTCCTCCTCCTCCTCCAGGTCCTACTCCTCCTCCTGCCACATCTCCAACTGCACAGCCACAGCCCGGAAGGAAGCGTGGAAGGAAGACCAGACAGTGATTGCCCTGGATCCAGTCTGGTCGGCCAAAAGATGCAGCCTCTTGTGGTACCACAGCCTGGGGACACAGATGTCATCTGCTGCTATCTGGATCTCTGTGAATTCTGGACCAGACTGCCCTCCCGTACATATGGACTCCTCAGGCCACCAATTTTGATGTTGAAGAATTGATGTCTGCCGTGGGGGTCCCAGGCTTCGCTAATTTCTCCTGTTGATCCAGTGTTGCCTTCCTCTTTGTTTGGTTCTGATCCCTTAATAAAGGATTTTTGTTTTGAATTATACTCTCCTATGTGTTTTGCTTCAAAAATGACAGTTGGTTTGTGAGGATTCAGGTACATTTCAAATATACAATGTGAAATGAACAAGGGACACCAACAACAAACAATCTCCTTGAGATTAAATAATACAAGATATCAATGGTGTTGGGGTAACTTGACACACAAAACACAGACAAAAATATTCTGGAGTAAAAATAAAAATAACATTGAACAAAGATCAGCCTTGGAAAAAATCCAAACATTAAAGAAAAAAAAAGGCTGAAAATCAAAAAAAAAAAAAAAAAAAATATAAAACTGTCAGATGTGACAACTAATAACAATATATTCAGGGAATCCCATTAAAAAAACACAAATAAAAGTTTGTGAGAAGTGTGTGTGAATATGAGCAGCAAAACTACTTAATTCTTGTCACATTATAAAGAAGAAGAGAGTGCGCTGTATTAAACCATTTTTAACATTGCAGCGTGACGAAAGTGCTGTATCCATTGCGAACGCTAAGTTTACCAGAACGAGCTGTCTCGTGTCGGAATTTCTTCTGAGCATGCGTGGCACTTTGTGGGTCGGAACAGGCCACACACGGTCAGAATTGACGCGATCGGATTTTGTTGTCGGAAAATTTTATCTCCTGCTCTCCAACATTGTGTGTCGGAAATTTCGATGGAAAATGTCCGATGACGCCCACACACGGTCGGAATTTCCGACAACACACTCCGATCGGACATTGTCCATCGGAAAATCCGACTGTGTGTACGGGGCATAACAGGAGAGAATTTCCCTTCCTAGGGGTAGATTTCATCTCACTTCCTGTTGTCTCCTTCCATTTGCAAGCAGGAGTCGTTTATAAGTTGGATGTTTGAAAGTAGGGGCCTGCCCTATATACTCAGCAGAAATTTGGGCCTTAGGTGTTGTTATGGCCACAACACTGTAAGCCCTCACAGGGCCCTGCTGTGAAATATTAGATCAAGAATTGTAATTACATGCCCCTGTTGAACAGGGGCAGAAAAATTGGGACTTTGGTGGTGGTGGTGGTGGTGGTGCTGGTGCCACAACACTGTAAGTCCTCACAGTTACTCTTGGTGGGCTCAGAAATGGGCCCTGCTGTAAAATATTACATCAAGAATTCTAATTACATGCCCCTTGAACAGGGGCTGAAAAATTGGGCCTTAGGCACTGGTGCCACAACACTGCAACCCCTCACAGATACTCTAGTTGGAGCGCAGGAACTAGCCCTGCTGCAAAGAATTGCATCAAAAATTGTAATTACACGCCCCTGTTAAACAGGGGCTGAAAAATTGGGCCTTAGGCACTGGTGTTGGTGCCACAACACTGCAACCCCTCACAAATACTCTAGTTGGAGCGCAGGAACTAGCCCTGCTGCAAAGAATTGCATCAAAAATTGTAATTACACGCCCCTGTTAAACAGGGGCTGAAAAATTGGGCCTTAGGCACTGGTGCTGGTGCCACAACACTGCAACCCTCACAGATACTCTAGTTGGAGCACAGGAACTAGCCCTGCTGCAAAGAATTGCATCAAAAATTATAATTACACGCCCCTGTAAACAGGGTCTGAAAAACTGGGCCTTAGCCACTGGTGCTGGTGCCACAACACTGCAACCCCTCACAGATACTCTAGTTGGAGTGCAGGAACTAGCCCTGCTGCAAAGAATTGCATCAAAAATTGTAATTACACGCCCCTGTTAAACAGGGGCTGAAAAATTGGGCCTTAGGCACTGGTGCTGGTGCCACAACACTGCAACCCCTCACAGATACTCTAGTTGGCGCACAGGAACTAGCCCTGCTGCAAAGAATTGCATCAAAAATTGTAATTACACGCCCCTGTAAACAGGGGCTGAAAAATTGGACCTTAGGCACTGGTGCTGGTGCCACAACACTGCAACCCCTCACGGATACTTTAGCTGGAGTGCAGGAACTAGCCCTGCTGCAAAGAATTGCATCAAAAATTGTAATTACACGCCCCTGTTAAACAGGGGCTGAAAAATTGGGCCTTAGGCACTGGTGGCGGCGCCCAGAACCAAAAATGTTCTTACAAGCTATCAGCATGATCATTGAGGAGGAAGAGGATAATTACTCAGCATAACAGGATAGTCACTCAGCATCAGCATAGGCAGTCTTTGAAGGGATCTGACATTTCAAAAAAAAATATTCGGTTACATCAGCATCAGGTGCTTGGTAGCTGGTGGTGATCCAAGACTGATTCATTTTTATGAAGGTCAGTCGATCGACCGAGTCGGTGGACAGACGCACCCTTTGATCGGTTACAAAGCCTCCAGCAGCACTGAATGTGCGTTCCAAAAGAACGCTGGATGCAGGACAGGCCAGTAGCTCAATTGCATACTGTGCAAGCTCTGGCCAGTGATCCA
This sequence comes from Lithobates clamitans, assembly GCA_037952925.1. Taxonomy (NCBI): domain Eukaryota; kingdom Metazoa; phylum Chordata; class Amphibia; order Anura; family Ranidae; genus Lithobates; species Lithobates clamitans. The sequence continues at coordinate 2,564,332 of JBBGZY010000160.1, forward strand.
TCCTCAAGACCCAGTAACCAAGAGGATTTTCGGTGGGAAAGGTGTCCATGTCAGATCTTGCCCCTAGGTATTCCTGCACCATGTAAAACAGACGCTGGCGATGGATGCTGGAACCGATCATACCTTGGGGCTGCGGACTAAAAAACTGTCTGAACGCATCAGTCAGACGGCCACCTTCTCTACCGCTCCTTCTTCGACTGACCGAAGCCTCAGCAACACGTTGTCCAGAAACAGGAGTTTGTAATCTCCCAGTCTCTGGAAACGCATTGCACAGACCTTTCTGCAAGGCCTCCCAAAGATGTTTCATCCTCTGCTCCCTCTGCGACTGAAGATAAGGTCCGCAACCTTACCCTTGTAATGTGGATCAAGGAGGGTTGCCAGCCAGTATTGTTCCTTCTCCTTGATACCACGAATACGAGGATCCTTCCGCAGGCTTTGCAGGATCAGGGAGGCCATGCAGCGTAGGTTTGCTGAGGCATTCGGTCCGGAGTCCTCTGGCTCACTAAGGACGACATGATCCGCAGCCACCTCCTCCCAGCCACGTACAAGTCCATGTGTTTCTTGGGACTGTAAATGATCCCTTAAAGACTGCTGCTGATGCTGAGTGCCAGGCTCCTCCTCCGTACTGACACAATCCTCCTCCTCCTCCTCTTCCTGTGTGATCGGCGGGCATGCAGGTACACTGTCTGGATAAAGGGGGCCTTGAGAGCTAAGGAAGTCCTCCTCTTCCTGCCTCTGTTCTGCCTCAAGTGCCCTGTCCATTATTCCACGCAGCGTGTGCTCCAACAGGTGGACAAGGGGGACAGTGTCACTGATGCATGCACTGTCACTGCTCACCATCCTCGTGGCCTCCTCAAATGGTGAAAGGACAGTGCATGCATCCCTGATCATGGCCCACTGGTGTGAGGGAAAAAAAACAAGCTCCCCTGACCCTGTCCTGGTGCCATAGTCACACAGGTACTAATTGACTGCCCTCTGCTGCATGTGCAGCCGCTGCAGCATGGCCAACGTTGAGTTCCACCTGGTGGGCATGTCACAGATTAGGCGGTTCTTGGGCAGGTTAAATTCCATTTGGAGGTCTGCCAGCCGAGCACTGGCATTATATGATCGGCGGAAATGCACACAGACTTTCCTGGCCTGCCTGAGGACATCCTGTAAGCCTGGGTACCTGCCCAAGAACCGCTGCACCACCAAGTTAAGGACATGAGCCAAACAGGGCACATGGGTCATTTGTCCCTGTCGGATGGCAAAGGGGAGGTTGTGCCATTGTCGCAAACCACATTCCTGCCTTAAGTTGGCATGGCGTCAACCACCTCTGAACCTGCCCCTGCAGAGCTGACATAACCTCTGCCCCAGTGTGGCTCCTGTCCCCCAAGCACACCAGCTCAAGCACCGCATGGCATCTTTTGGCCTGCGTATTTGCGTAGCTCCTTGAACGCCTACGGAGCACCGCTGGTTCTGAGTACAAAGCACAGGAAGAGGCCATGGAGGAAGAAGAAGAGGAGGGGGTGGAGGAGAGAGGTGTGTCAGAATCACTAGTAAAGGCATTTTGGAGGCATGGTGGCGGAACAAAATCCAACACTACTGCCCCTTGTCCTGCATCCTTCCCAGCTGCCAGAAGAGTCACCCAATGTGCCATGAAACTTAGGTAACGTCCCTGTCCATGCCTGCTGGACCATGAGTCAGCGGTAATATGCACCTTAACGCTGACCGCCCTGTCCAGCGAGGCCAAGACATTGCCTTCCACATGCCAGTAGAGAGCCGGAATCGCCTTCCATGAAAAAAAGTGGCGTTTGGGATCTGCCACTGAGGAACCGCACATTCCACAAACTCACAGAAGGGGGCAGAGTCTACAAACTGAAAAGGTAGCAGTTGAAGTGCTAGCAATTCTGCCAAGCTAGCATTCAACCACTGGGCATGTGGATGGCTGGGAGTGAACTTCTTTTTGCGGTGCAGCAGCTGGGGCAGGGAAATTTGTCTGGTACAATCTGATGTTGGTGTACCAATAGCAGATTGCCCGCAAGTACTTGGCTGTGATACACCTAATTCTACACCTTCATTCCTCTCAGTGCAGGTCTCAGAGAGGACTGAAGGTATAGTGGGGTTGGAGATCCCAGCTGATGAGGAGTAAGGAGAGGTCCTCTTTGTTTTTTGGTGTGGGTCTTTTAGGTACGCTTGCCAACGAACTGCATGGCAGGTCAACATATGTCTGGTCAAGCATGTGGTGCCCAAGCGGGAGATGTTTTGGCCAGCCGAGATACGCTTGAGACATATGTTGTAAATAGCAGTGGTGCCATCTGATGCACTCATCTCAAAAAAGGCTCACACCAAAGAACTTTTGGAATAACGTGTAGAGACAGCAGTGCCCTGCACATGCGGAGCTCTGAGGTGTGATGCAGTCAGTGTGCTGCCCTTAGGCTGGCCCCTGGAGGGCATCCTGCCTCGTCGGTGATATGCCTCCTCCTCCTCCTCCTCTCTCCTATCAGGCACCCACATTGAGTCAGTGACCTCATCATCCCCTCCCTCCTCATCACTGGAGCAAACCTGGCAGTATGCTGCAGCAGGGGGAACATGACTGCCTGATAGCTATCCTTCTTGGGCACCCCCTCTGTCCGTGCTCACGTTACTGCCTTCATCTAGCTCAGTATCATCATCAGAGCCTTCTAAACGCTTGGCATCCTCCTGGAGCATGTACCCAACACTGTGGTCAAACAGTTCGAGGGACTCCTCAGGAGAACATGGTGGGGCTAGGGAAAGAGTCACTGATGCCATTGAGCTGAGGGAAGAGGCCGCGTTGGCAGCTGCTTTGCCAGACAAAGTACCCTGAGCGTGGGTGAGAGAGGATGAGGAGGATGATGACGGCTTGGTCATCCACTCGACCAAGTCTTCCGCATGTTGCGGCTCAACATGGCCAGCTGCCAAAAAAAAGGCCAAGCGTGTCCCACAGCCACGTGCTGATGAGGATGCCCCGTGTCCACGACCAGCACTGTTGCCTCTAGACACAGAGCCTGCTTGCCCTCTTTTATTGGCTTGTGACTCTCTGCCTCTCCTTGTTGGCCTTCCAGACATACTAATGGCCTGCAGTGAGAAGTAGCTGCACTAAGCTGGGATATATATATATATATATATATATATATATATATACTGATACTGCAGCTAGCAAATTCAACTGCCTGCCTGTAGTATTATTAGTATGAGAACACCACCAATCTTCTACAGGTAGCTTGAGCTGAACACTGTGCAGAGGTCGCACTACACTAACTTGTAGCTTTTGCTGAACACTGTGCAGAGGTCGCACTACACTAACTTGTAGCTTTAGCTGAACATTTTGCAGAGGACGTGCTACACTAACATTTAAATAATGTAGCTGCCTGCGATAGTGATAGGATCAGGAAAACACCACCAACCTTCTACAGGTAGCTTTAGCTGAACACTGTGCAGAGGTCGCACTACAATAACTTGTAGCTTTAGCTGAACACTGTGCAGAGGTCGCACTACGCTAACTTGTAGCTTTGGCTGAACACTGTGCAGAGGACACAATACACTAACATTTAAATAATGAAGCTGCCTGCGGTAGTGATAGGATCAGGAAAACACCACCAACCTTCTACAGGTAGCTTTAGCTGAACACTGTGCAGAGGTTGCACTACACTAATGTGGAAATAATGTAGCTGCCTGCAGTAGTGATATGATCAGGAAAACACCACCAACCTTCTACAGGTAGCTTTAGCTGAACACTGTGCAGAGGTCGCACTACACTAATGTGTAAATAATGTAGCTGCCTGCGGTAGTTATAGGATCAGGAAAACACCACCAACCTTCTATAGGTAGCTTTAGCTGAACACTGTGCAGAGGTCGCACTACTCTAACGCGTAAATAATGTAGCTGCCTACAGTAGTGACAGGATCAGGAAAATACCACCAACCTTCTACAGGTAGCTTTAGTTTAACACTGTACAGAGGTCGCAATACACTAACCTGTAAATAATGTAGCTGCCTGCGGTAGTGATAGGATCAGGAAAACACCACCAACCTTCTACAGGTAGCTTTAGCTGAACACTGTGCAAAAGTCGCACTACATTAACGTGTAAATAATGTAGCTGCCTGCAGTAGTGATAGGATCAGGAAAACAACACCAACCTTCTACAGGTAGCTTTAGCTGAACACTGTGCAGAGGTCGCACTACACTAACTTGTAGCTTTAGCTGAACACTGTGCAGAGGTCACACTACACTAACGTGTAAATAATGTAGTTGCCTGCGGTAGTGATTGGATCAGGAAAACAACACCAACCTTCTACAGGTAGCTTTAGCTGAACACTGTGCAGTGGTCGCACTACACTAACTTGTAGCTTTAGCTGAACACTGTGCAGAGGTCGCACTACACTAACTTGGAGCTTTTGCTAAACACTGTGCAGAGGTCGCACTACACTAACATGTAAATAATTTAGCTGCCTGCGGTAGTGATAGGATCAGGAAAACAACACCAACCTTCTACAGGTAGCTTTAGCTGAACACTGTGCAGAGGTCGCACTACACTAACTTATAGCTTTAGCTGAACACTGTGCAGAGGTCGCATTACACTAACTTGGAGCTTTAGCTGAACACTGTGCAGAGGTCGCACTACACTAACGTGTAAATAATTTAGCTGCCTGCGGTAGTGATAGGATCAGGAAAAGAACACCAACCTTCTACAGGTAGCTTTAGCTGAACACTGTGCAGAGGTCGCACTACACTAATGTGTAAATAATGTAGCTGCCTGCGGTAGTGATAGGATCAGGAAAACAACACCAACCTTCTACAGGTAGCTTTAACTAAACAATGTGCAGAGGTCGCACTACACTAACTTGTAGCTTTAGTTGAACACTGTGCAGAGGTCGCACTACACTACTGTGGAGCTTTAGCTGAACACTGTGCAGAGGTTGCACTACACTAACTTGTAGCTTTAGCTGAACACTGTGCAGAGGTCGCACTACACTAACTTGTAGCTTTAGCTGAACACTGTGCAGAGGTCGCATTACACCAACTTGTAGCTTTAGCTGAACACTGTGCAGAGGACGCACTACACTAACATTTAAATAATGTAGCTGCTTGCGGTAGTGATAGGATCAGTAAAACACCAGCAACCTTCTACAGGTAGCTTTAGCTGAACACTGTGCAGAGGTTGCACTACACTAACCTGTAAATAATGTAGCTGCCTGTGGAAGTGATAGGATCAGGAAAACATCACCAACCTTCTAAAGGTAGCTTTAGTTGAACACTGTATAGAGGTCGCAATACACTAACGTGTAAATAATGTAGCTGCCTGCGGTAGTGATAGGATCAGGAAAACACCACCAACCTTCTACAGGTAGCTTTAGCTGAACACTGTGCAGAGGTCGCACTACACTAACGTGTAAATAATGTAGCTGTCTGCAGTAGTGATAGGATCAGGAAAACACCACCAACCTTCTACAGGTAGCTTTAAATGAACACTGTGCAGAGGTCGCACTACTCTAACGTGTAAATAATGTAGCTGCCTACGGTAGTGATAGGATCAGGAAAACACCACCCACCTTCTACAGGTAGCTTTAGCTGAACACTGTGCAGAGGTCGCACTACACTAACGTGTAAATAATGTAGCTGTCTGCAGTAGTGATAGGATCAGGAAAACACCACCAACCTTCTACAGGTAGCTTTAAATGAACACTGTGCAGAGGTCGCACTACTCTAACGTGTAAATAATGTAGCTGCCTACGGTAGTGATAGGATCAGGAAAACACCACCCACCTTCTACAGGTAGCTTTAGCTGAACACTGTGCAGAGGTCGCACTACACTAACGTGTAAATAATGTAGCTGCCTGCGGTAGTGATAGGATCAGGAAAACACCACCAACCTTCTACAGGTAGCTTTAGCTGAACACTGCGCAGAGGTCGCACTACACTAACTTATAGCTTTAGCTGAACACTGTGCAGAGGTCGCATTACACTAACTTGGAGCTTTAGCTGAACACTGTGCAGAGGTCGCACTACACTAACGTGTAAATAATTTAGCTGCCTGCGGTAGTGATAGGATCAGGAAAAGAACACCAACCTTCTACAGGTAGCTTTAGCTGAACACTGTGCAGAGGTCGCACTACACTAATGTGTAAATAATGTAGCTGCCTGCGGTAGTGATAGGATCAGGAAAACAACACCAACCTTCTACAGGTAGCTTTAACTAAACAATGTGCAGAGGTCGCACTACACTAACTTGTAGCTTTAGTTGAACACTGTGCAGAGGTCGCACTACACTACTGTGGAGCTTTAGCTGAACACTGTGCAGAGGTTGCACTACACTAACTTGTAGCTTTAGCTGAACACTGTGCAGAGGTCGCACTACACTAACTTGTAGCTTTAGCTGAACACTGTGCAGAGGTCGCATTACACCAACTTGTAGCTTTAGCTGAACACTGTGCAGAGGACGCACTACACTAACATTTAAATAATGTAGCTGCTTGCGGTAGTGATAGGATCAGTAAAACACCAGCAACCTTCTACAGGTAGCTTTAGCTGAACACTGTGCAGAGGTTGCACTACACTAACCTGTAAATAATGTAGCTGCCTGTGGAAGTGATAGGATCAGGAAAACATCACCAACCTTCTAAAGGTAGCTTTAGTTGAACACTGTATAGAGGTCGCAATACACTAACGTGTAAATAATGTAGCTGCCTGCGGTAGTGATAGGATCAGGAAAACACCACCAACCTTCTACAGGTAGCTTTAGCTGAACACTGTGCAGAGGTCGCACTACACTAACGTGTAAATAATGTAGCTGTCTGCAGTAGTGATAGGATCAGGAAAACACCACCAACCTTCTACAGGTAGCTTTAAATGAACACTGTGCAGAGGTCGCACTACTCTAACGTGTAAATAATGTAGCTGCCTACGGTAGTGATAGGATCAGGAAAACACCACCCACCTTCTACAGGTAGCTTTAGCTGAACACTGTGCAGAGGTCGCACTACACTAACGTGTAAATAATGTAGCTGTCTGCAGTAGTGATAGGATCAGGAAAACACCACCAACCTTCTACAGGTAGCTTTAAATGAACACTGTGCAGAGGTCGCACTACTCTAACGTGTAAATAATGTAGCTGCCTACGGTAGTGATAGGATCAGGAAAACACCACCCACCTTCTACAGGTAGCTTTAGCTGAACACTGTGCAGAGGTCGCACTACACTAACGTGTAAATAATGTAGCTGCCTGCGGTAGTGATAGGATCAGGAAAACACCACCAACCTTCTACAGGTAGCTTTAGCTGAACACTGCGCAGAGGTCGCACTACTCTAACATGTAAATAATGTAGCTGCCTACGGTAGTGATAGGATCAGGAAAAAACCACCAACCTTCTACAGGTAGCTTTAGTTGAACACTGTACAGAGGTCGCAATACACTAACCTGTAAATAATGTAGCTGCATGCGGTACTGATAGAATCAGGAAAACACCACCAACCTTCTACAGGTAGCTTTACCTGAAAACCTTGCAGAGGTCGCATTACACTAACGTGGAAATAATGTAGCTGCCTGCGGTAGTGATAGGATCAGGAAAACAACACCAACCTTCTACAGGTAGCTTTAGCTGAACACTGCGCAGAGGTCGCACTACACTAACGTGTAAATAATGTAGCTGTCTGCGGTAGTGATAGGATCAGGAAAACACCACCAACCTTCTACAGGTAGCTTTAGCTGAACACTGCGCAGAGGTCGCACTACTCTAATGTGTAAATAATGTAGCTGCCTACGGTAGTGATAGGATCAGGAAAACACCACCAACCCTCTAAAGGTAGCTTTAGCTGAACACTGTACAGAGGTCGCAATACACTAACCTGTAAATAATGTAGCTGCCTGCGGTAGTAATAGGATCAGGAAAACACCACCAACCTTCTACAGGTAGCTTTAGCTGAACACTGTGCAGAGGTCGCACTACACTAACTTGTAGCTTTAGCTGAACACTGTGCAGAGGTCGCACAACACTAACTTGGAGCTTTAGCTGAACACTGTGCAGAGGTCGCACTACACTAACGTGTAAATAATGTAGCTGCCTGCGGTAGTGATAGGATCAGGAAAACAACACCAACCTTCTACAGGTAGCTTTAAGTGAACACTGTGCAGAGGTCGCACTACACTAACTTGTAGCTTTAGCTGAACACTGTGCAGAGGCAGCACTACACTAATGTGGAGCTTTAGCTGAACACTGTGCAGAGGTTGCACTACACTGAGTTGTAGCTTTAGCTGAACACTTTGCAGAGGTCGCACTACACTAACTTGTAGCTTTAGCTGAACACTGTGCAGAGGTCGCATTACACCAACTTGTAGCTTTAGCTGAACACTGTGCAGAGGATGCACTACACTAACGTTTAAATAATGTAGCTGCCCGCAGTAGTGATAGGATCAGGAAAACACCACCAACCTTCTACAGGTAGCTTTAGCTGAACACTGGGCAGAGGTCGCACTACACTAATGTGGAAATAATGTAGCTGCCTGCAGTAGTGATATGATCAGGAAAACACCACCAACCTTCTACAGGTAGCTTTAAGTGAACACTGTGCAGAGGTCGCACTACACTAACTTGTAGCTTTAGCTGAACACTGTGCAGAGGTCGCACTACACTAACGTGTAAATAATGTAGCTGCCTGTGGTAGGGATTGAATCAGGAAAACAACACCAGCCTTCTACAGGTAGCTTTAGCTGAACACTGTGCAGTGGTCGCACTACACTAACTTGTAGCTTTAGCTGAACACTGTGCAGAGGTCGCACTACACTAACTTGGAGCTTTAGCTGAACACTGTGCAGAGGTCGCACTACACTAACATGTAAATAATGTAGCTGCCTGCGGTAGTGATAGGATTAGGAAAACAACATCAACCTTCTACAGGTAGCTTTAGCTGAACACTGTGCAGAGGTCGCACTACACTAACTTGTAGCTTTAGCTGAACACTGTGCAGAGGTCTCACAACACTAACGTGTAAATAATATAGCTGCCTGCGGTAGTGATAGGATCAGGAAAAGAACACCAACCTTCTACAGGTAGCTTTAGCTGAACACTGTGCAGAGGTCACACTACACTAACGTGTAAATAATGTAGCTGCCTGAGGTAGTGATAGGATCATTAAAACACCACCAACCTTCTACAGGTAGCTTTAGCTGAACACTGTGCAGAGGTTGCACTACACTAATGTGAAAATAATGTAGCTGCCTGCAGTAGTGATATGATCAGGAAAACACCACCAACCTTCTACAGGTAGCTTTAGCTGAACACTGTGCAGAGGTCGCACTACACTAACGTGTAAATAATGTAGCTGCCTGTGGTAGTGATAGGATCAGGAAAACATCACCAACCTTCTACAGGTAGCTTTAGTTGAACACTGTATAGAGGTCGCAATACACTAACCTGTAAATAATGTAGCTGCCTGCGGTAGTGATAGGATCAGGAAAACACCACCAACCTTCTACAGGTACCTTTAGTTGAACACTGTGCAGAGGTCGTACTACACTAACGTGTAAATAATGTAGCTGCCTGCGGTAGTGATAGGATCAGGAAAACAACACCAACCTTCTACAGGTAGCTTTAAGTGAACACTGTGCAGAGGTCGCACTACACTAACTTGTAGCTTTAGCTGAACACTGTGCAGAGGTCGCACTACACTAATGTGGAGCTTTAGCTGAACACTGTGCAGAGGTCGCACTACTCTAACATGTAAATAATGTAGCTGCCTACGGTAGTGATAGGATCAGGAAAACACCACCAACCTTCTACAGGTAGCTTTAGTTGAACACTGTACAGAGGTCGCAATACACTAACCTGTAAATAATGTAGCTGCCTGCGGTAGTGATAGGATCAGGAAAACACCACCAACATTCTACAGGTAGCTTTAGCTGAACACTGTGCAGAGGTCGCACTACATTAACGTGTAAATAATGTAGCTGCCTGCGGTAGTGATTGGATCAGGAAAACAACACCAACCTTCTACAGGTAGCTTTAGCTGAACACTGTGCAGTGGTCGCACTACACTAACTTGGAGCTTTAGCTGAACACTGTGCAGAGGTCGCACTACACTAACTTGGAGCTTTAGCTGAACACTGTGCAGAGGTCGCACTACACTAATATGTAAATAATGTAGCTGCCTGCGGTAGTGATAGGATTAGGAAAACAACATCAACCTTCTACAGGTAGCTTTAGCTGAACACTGTGCAGAGGTCGCACTACACTAACTTGTAGCTTTAGCTGAACACTGTGCAGATGTCTCACTACACTAACGTGTAAATAATATAGCTGCCTGCGGTAGTGATAGGATCAGGAAAAGAACACCAACCTTCTACAGGTAGCTTTAGCTGAACACTGTGCAGAGGTCACACTACACTAACGTGTAAATAATGTAGCTGCCTGAGGTAGTGATAGGATCATTAAAACACCACCAACCTTCTACAGGTAGCTTTAGCTGAACACTGTGCAGAGGTTGCACTACACTAATGTGAAAATAATGTAGCTGCCTGCAGTAGTGATATGATCAGGAAAACACCACCAACCTTCTACAGGTAGCTTTAGCTGAACACTGTGCAGAGGTCGCACTACACTAACGTGTAAATAATGTAGCTGCCTGTGGTAGTGATAGGATCAGTAAAACATCACCAACCTTCTACAGGTAGCTTTAGTTGAACACTGTATAGTGGTCGCAATACACTAACCTGTAAATAATGTAGCTGCCTGCGGTAGTGATAGGATCAGGAAAACACCACCAACCTTCTACAGGTACCTTTAGCTGAACACTGTGCAGAGGTCGTACTACACTAACGTGTAAATAATGTAGCTGCCTGCGGTAGTGATAGGATCAGGAAAACAACACCAACCTTCTACAGGTAGCTTTAAGTGAACACTGTGCAGAGGTCGCACTACACTAACTTGTAGCTTTAGCTGAACACTGTGCAGAGGTCGCACTACACTAATGTGGAGCTTTAGCTGAACACTGTGCAGAGGTCGCACTACTCTAACATGTAAATAATGTAGCTGCCTACGGTAGTGATAGGATCAGGAAAACACCACCAACCTTCTACAGGTAGCTTTAGTTGAACAATGTACAGAGGTCGCAATACACTAACCTGTAAATAATGTAGCTGCTTGCGGTAGTGATAGGATCAGGAAAACACCACCAACATTCTACAGGTAGCTTTAGCTGAACACTGTGCAGAGGTCGCACTACATTAACGTGTAAATAATGTAGCTGCCTGCGGTAGTGATTGGATCAGGAAAACAACACCAACCTTCTACAGGTAGCTTTAGCTGAACACTGTGCAGTGGTCACACTACACTAACTTGGAGCTTTAGCTGAACACTGTGCAGAGGTCGCACTACACTAACGTGTAAATAATGTAGCTGCTTGCGGTAGTGATAGGATAAGGAAAACAACACCAAACTTCCACAGGTAGCTTTAGCTGAACACTGTGCAGAGGTCGCACTACACTAACTTGTAGCTTTAGCTGAACACTGTGCAGAGGTCGCACTACACTAACTTGGAGCTTTAGCTGAACACTGTGCAGAGGTCGCACTACACTAACGTGTAAATAATGTAGCTGCCTGTGGTAGTGATAGGATCAGGAAAAGAACACCAACCTTCTACAGGTAGCTTTAACTGAACACTGTGCAGAGGTCGCACTACACTAACGTGTAAATAATGTAGCTGTATGCGGTAGTGATAGGATCAGGAAAACAACACCAACCTTCTACAGGTAGCTTTAAGTGAACACTGTGCAGAGGTCGCACTACACTAACTTGTAGCTTTAGCTGAACACTGTGCAGAAGTCGCACTAAAGTAATGTGGAGCTTTAGCTGAACACTGTGCAGAGGTTGCACTACACTGAGTTGTAGCTTTAGCTGAACACTTTGCAGAGGACGCACTACACTAACTTGGAGCTTTAGCTGAACACTGTGCAGAGGTCGCACTACACTAACGTGTAAATAATGTAGCTGCCTGTGGTAGTGATAGGATCAGGAAAAGAACACCAACCTTCTACAGGTAGCTTTAACTGAACACTGTGCAGAGGTCGCACTACACTAACGTGTAAATAATGTAGCTGTATGCAGTAGTGATAGGATCAGGAAAACAACACCAACCTTCTACAGGTAGCTTTAAGTGAACACTGTGCAGAGGTCGCACTACACTAACTTGTAGCTTTAGCTGAACACTGTGCAGAAGTCACACTACACTAATGTGGAGCTTTAGCTGAACACTGTGCATAGGTTGCACTACACTGAGTTGTAGCTTTAGCTGAACACTTTGCAGAGGATGCACTACACTAACTTGTAGCTTTAGCTGAACACTGTGCAGAGGTCGCATTACACCAACTTGTAGCTTTAGCTGAACACTGTGCAGAGGACGCACTACACTAACATTTAAATAATGTAGCTGCCTGCGGTAGTGATAGGATCAGGAAAACACCACCAACCTTCTACAGGTAGCTTTAGCTGAACACTGCGCAGAGGTCGCACTACTCTAACGTGTAAATAATGTAGCTGCCTACGGTAGTGATAGGATCAGGAAAACACCACCAACCTTCTAAAGGTAGCTTTAGTTGAACACTGTACAGAGGTCGCAATACACTAACCTGTAAATAATGTAGCTGCCTGCGGTAGTGATAGGATCAGGAAAACACCACCAACCTTCTACAGGTAGCTTTAGCTGAACACTGTGCAGAGGTCGCACTACACTAACTTGGAGCTTTAGCTGAACACTGTGCAGAGGTCGCACTACACTAACGTGTAAATAATGAAGCTGCCTGCTGTAGTGATAGGATCAGGAAAAGAACACCAACCTTCTACAGGTAGCTTTAACTGAACACTGTGCAGAGGTCGCACTACACTAACGTGTAAATAATGTAGCTGTATGCGGTAGTGATAGGATCAGGAAAACAACACCAACCTTCTACAGGTAGCTTTAAGTGAACACTGTGCAGAGGTCGCACTACACTAACTTGTAGCTTTAGCTGAACACTGTGCAGAGGTTGCACTACACTGAGTTGTAGCTTTAGCTGAACACTTTGCAGAGGACGCACTACACTAACTTGTAGCTTTAGCTGAACACTGTGCAGAGGTCACATTACACCATCTTGTAGCTTTAGCTGAACACTGTGCAGAGGACGCACTACACTAACATTTAAATAATGTAGCTGCCTGCGGTAGTGATAGGATCAGGAAAACACCACCAACCTTCTACAGGTAGCTTTAGCTGAACACTGCGCAGAGGTCGCACTACTCTAACGTGTAAATAATGTAGCTGCCTACGGTAGTGATAGGATCAGGAAAACACCACCAACCTTCTAAAGGTAGCTTTAGTTGAACACTGTACAGAGGTCGCAATACACTAACCTGTAAATAATGTAGCTGCCTGCGGTAGTGATAGGATCAGGAAAACACCTCCAACCTTCTACAGGTAGCTTTAGCTGAACACTGTGCAGAGGTCGCACTACACTAACTTGTAGCTTTAGCTGAACACTGTGCAGAGGTCGCACAACACTAACTTGGAGCTTTAGCTGAACACTGTGCAGAGGTCGCACTACACTAACGTGTAAATAATGTAGCTGCCTGCGGTAGTGATAGGATCAGGAAAACAACACCAACCTGCTACAGGTAGCTTTAGCAGAACACTGTGCAGAGGTCGCACTACACTAACTTGTAGCTTTAGCTGAACACTGTGCAGAGGTCGCACTACACTAACTTGTAGCTTTAGCTGAACACTGTGCAGAGGTCGCACTACACTAACTTGGAGCTTTAGCTGAACACTGTGCAGGGGTCGCACTACTCTAACGTGTAAATAATGTAGCTGCCTGCGGTAGTGATAGGATCAGGAAAAGAACACCAACCTTCTACAGGTAGCTTTAACTAAACACTGTGCAGAGGTCGCACTACACTAACGTGTAAATAATGTAGCTGCCTGCGGTAGTGATAGGATCAGGAAAACAACACCAACCTTCTATAGGTAGCTTTAAGTGAACACTGTGCAGAGGTCGCACTACACTAACTTGTAGCTTTAGCTGAACACTGTGCAGAAGTCGCACTACACTAATGTGGAGCTTTAGCTGAACACTGTGCAGAGGTTGCACTACACTGAGTTGTAGCATTAGCTGAACACTTTGCAGAGGACGCACTACGCTAACTTGTAGCTTTAGCTGAACATTGTGCAGAGGTCGCATTACACCAACTTGTAGCTTTAGCTGAACACTGTGCAGAGGACGCACTACACTAACATTTAAATAATGTAGCTGCCTGCGGTAGTGATAGAATCAGGAAAACAACACCAACCTTCTACAGGTAGCTTTACCTGAACACTTTGCAGAGGTCACACTACACTAACATGGAAATAATGTAGCTGCCTGCGGTAGTGATAGGATCAGGAAAACACCAGCAACCTTCTACAGGTAGCTTTAGCTGAACACTGTGCAGAGGTCGCACTACACTAACATTTAAATAATGTAGCTGCCTGCGGTAGTGATAGGATCAGGAAAACACCACCAACCTTCTACAGGTAGCTTTAGCTGAACACTGTGCAGAGGTCGCTCTACAATAACGTGTAAATAATGTAGCTGCCTGCAGTAGTGATAGAATCATTAAAACAACACCAACCTTCTACAGGTAGCTTTAGCTGAACACTGTGCAGAGGTCGCACTACACTAACTTGTAGCTTTAGCTGAACACTGTGCAGAGGTCGCACTACACTAACTTGTAGCTTTGGCTTAACACTGTGCAGAGGATGCACTACACTAACGTTTAAATAATGTAGCTGCCTGCGGTAGTGATAGGATCAGGAAAACACCACCAACCTTCTACAGGTAGCTTTAGCTGAACACTGTGCAGAGGTCGCACTACACTAATGTGGAAATAAGGTAGCTGCTTGCAGTAGTGATATGATCAAGAAAACACCACCAACCTTCTACAGGTAGCCTTAGCTGAACACTGTGCATAGGTCACTCTACACTAACGTGTAAATAATGTAGCTGCCTGCAGTAGTGATAGGATCAGGAAAACACCACCAACCTTCTCCAGGTAAGTCTGCAGTTAAAGCACATCTTGTTTGTTTCATTTCAAATCCATTGTGGTGGTGTATAGAGCCAAAAAGATTAGAATTGTGTTGATGTCCCAATATTTATGGACCTGACTGTAAAGCCTAGCCAAGCCTATTCCTGACTGTAGCTGTCCTCATCCTCCTCATCCTCTGGGTACTTTGTCTGCCACTTCGGCTGCCAAAGCGGCCTCTTCCATCAGCTCAATGTCATCAGTCACTCCTTCCCTAGCCCCAATATCATGCCCTGAGGAGTCCCCCGAACTGTTCGACCACAGTGTAGGGTACATGCTGCAGGAGGATGCACAGCATTTTGAAGGCTCTGATGAAAGTACCCGGGTTGAGGATGAAGGCAGTAACGTGAGCCCAGAGATAGGGGGTGCCATAGAAGGACAAGAAACTGGCAGTCATGTACCCCCAGCTGCAGCATACTGCAAGGTTTGCTCCAGTGGAGAGGAGGGAGGTGAGGATGAGGTCACTAACTCTACATTGGTGCCAGATAGAAGAGAGGAGGAGGAGGAGGAGGCACATCTCCAATGAGGCAGGATTCCCTCCAGGGGCCAGCTTAAGGGCAGGCAACCAACTGCATCACACTGCAGAGCTCCGCATGTGCAGGGCGCTGCTGACTCCAATTTCTAAAAGTTCTTTGGTGTGGGCCTTTTTTGATACATGTGCAGCAGATCGCACCGTTGCTGTTTGCAACATATGTCTGAAGTGTATCAAGCGTGGCCAAAACAGCAGCCACTTGGGCACCACTTGACCAGACATATGTCGAGCTCCCATGCAGTCCGTTTGCAACAGTACTTTAAAAGACCCACACCAAAGAACAAGGCGGACCTCTCCTTGCTCCTCATCAGTTGGGATCTCCAACCCCACTATAACTTCAGTCCTCTCAGAGACCTGCACTGAGAGGAATGAAGGTGTAGAATTATTAAACCAACATCCGATTGTAGCAGGCAAATTTCCCTACCCCAGTTGCTAAACCAGCGAAAGAAATTCGGTCCCAGCCATGCACATGCTCAGCGGCTGAATGCTAGTTTGGCTAAATTGCTAGCACTCCAACTGCTGCCTTTTCAGCTGGTAGGCTCTGCCCCTTTTGAGAATTTGTGGAATGTGCGGTACCTCAGTGGTGGGTTCCCAAACGCCAATATTTTTCTCGGAAGGCCATTTCTGCTCTCTACCAACATGTGGAAGGCAACGTCTTGGCCTCATTGGACAGGGCGGTCAGTGGTAAGGTGCATATTACCGCTGACTCTTGGTCCAGCAGGCATGGACAGGGATGTTACCTTTCTTTCATGGTGCACTGGGTAACCCTGCTGACAGCTGGGAAGGATGCAGGACAGGGTGCAGTATTGTTGGAGCTTGTTCCGACACCATGCCTCCAAAATGCTGGTAATGGTAATTCTGCCACACCTCTCTCCTCCACCCCCTCCTCTTCTTCTTCCTCTATGGCCTCTTCCTGTGCAGATTTGTCCTCGGAACCAGCGGTGCTCTGTAGGCGTTCTAGTGGCTACGCAAGCATGCAGGCAAAAAGATGCCATGCGGTGCTTGAGTTGGTCTGCTTAGGGGACAGAAGCCACACTGGGGCAGAGATTCTGGCAGCTCTGCAAGGGCAGGCTCAGAGGTGGTTGACGCCACACCAGCTTCAGCCAGGAATGGTGGTTTGCGACAATGGCACCAACTTCCTCTCCGCCCTCCATCAGGGATACTTGACCCATGATCCCTGTTTGGCTCACATCCTTAATTTGGTGGTGCAGCGGTTCTTGTGCAGGTACCCAGACTTACAGGATCTCCTGAGGCAGGCCAGGAAAGTTTGTGTGCATTTCCACTGATCATATAATGCCAGTGCTTAGCTGGCTGACCTCCAAAAGGAATGAAACCTGCCCAAGAAACACCTCATCTGTGACATGCTCACCAGGTGGAACTCAATGTTGGCAATGCTGCAGCAGTTGCACACGTAGTAGAGGGCCATCAATGAGTACCTGTGCGAGTGTGGCACCAGGACAGGGTCAGGGGAGGTTGGCTTTTTTTTTGCCATGCCAGTGGCTCATGATCAAGAATGCATACACTGTCCTGTCACCATTTAAGGAGGCCACGAGGATGGTGAGCAGTGACAGTGCATGTATCAGTGATACTGTCCCTCTTGTCTACCTGTTGGAGCACACGCTGCGTGGAATAATGGACAGGTCAATTGAGGCAGAACAGAGGGAAGAAGAGATGGACTTCCTTACCTCTTAAGGCCCCCTTTATCCAGACAGTATTCCCACAAGAAGAGGAGGAGGATTGTGTCAGCATGGAAGTGGAGCCTGGCACTCAGCATCAGCAGCAGTCTTTAAGGGATTGTTTCCAGTCCCCAGAAACCCATGGACTTGTACATGGCTGGCAGGAGGTGGCTGCGGATCAGGTCGTCCTTAGTGACCCAGAGGACTCCGGACCAAATGCCTCAGCAAACCTATGCTGCATGGCCTTCCTGATCCTGCAAAGCCTGTGAAAGAACCCTCGGATTTGTGGTATCAAGGAGAGGGATCCGTACTGGCTGGCAACCTTTCTTGACCCACGTTACAAAGGGAAGATGGTGGAACATATCCAGCCGTCACAGAGGGAGCAGAGGATAAAACATCTTCGGGAGGCCTTGCAGAAAGGTTTGTGCAATGCATTTCCAGAGCCTGGGAGGTTACACTTTCCTGGTCATCCTGCTGAGGCTTCGATCAGTCACAGAAAGAGCGGTGGAGAAGGTGGCCGTCTGACCGATGCGTTCAGACAATTTTTTAGTCCGCAGCCCCAAGGTCTGATCGGTTCCAGCAACCATCGCCAGCGTCTGTTGTATATGGTGCAGGAATACCTAGGGGCAAGATCAGACTTGGAGACCTTTCCAACTGAAAATCCACTGGGTTACTGGGTCTTGAGGATGGATCACTGGCCAGAGATTGCGCAGTATGCAGTTGAGCTACTGGCCTATCCTGCATCCAGCATTCTTTCGGAACGCACATTCAGTGCTGCTGGAGGCTTTGTAATCGATCACAGAGTGCGCCTGTCCACCGACTTGGTTGATCGGCTCACCTTCATAAAAATGAATCAGTCTTGGATCACCAGCTACCAAGCACCTGATGCTGATGTAATCGATTAATTTTTTTAGGAATGTGAGATCCCTTCAAGACTGCCTATGCTGATGCTGAGTGACTATCCTGTTATGCTGAGTGACTATTCTATTCCTTCTTAATGTTCATGTTGAGGTTCCTGGCACCACCACCAGTGGCTAAGGTAAAATTTTTCTGCCCTGTTTAACAGGGGCGTGTAATTACAATTTTTGATCAAATATTTAATAGCAGGGCTTGTTCCTGCGCTCAACAAGAGTATCTGTGAGGGGTTGCAGTGTTGTGGCACCAGCACCACTGCCTAAGGCCCAATTTTTATGCCCCTAGGGGCGTGTAATTACAAATTTTGATCAAATATTTCACAGCAGGGCTCGTTCCTGCGCTCAACAAGAGTATCTGTGAGGGGTCGCAGTGTTGTGGCACCACCACCACTGCCTAAGGCCCAACTTTTCTGCCCCCGTTTAAGAGGGGCGTGTAATTACAATTTTTGATCAAATATTTAACAGCAGGGCTTGTTCCTGCGCTCAACAAGAGTATCTGTGAGGGGTTGCAGTGTTGTGGCACCACCACCACTGCCTAAGGCCCAATTTTTATGCCCCTAGGGGCGTGAAATTACAATTTTTGATCAAATATTTCACAGCAGGGCTCGTTCCTGCGCTCAACAAGAGTATCTGTGAGGGGTTGCAGTGTTGTGGCACCACCACCACTGCCTAAGGCCCAATTTTTATGCCCCTAGGGGCGTGTAATTACAATTTTTGATCAAACATTTAACAGCAGGGCTCATTCCTGCGCTCAGCAAGAGTATCTGTGAGGGGTTGCAGTGTTGCGTCACAACCATCACGGTCTAAGGCCCAATTTTTCTGCCCCTGTTTAAGAGGGGCATGTAATTACAATTTTTGATAAAATATTTAACAGCAGGGCTCGTTCCTGTGCTCAACAAGAGTATCTGTGAGGGGTTGCAGTGTTGTGGCACCACCACTGCCTAAGGCCCAATTTTTATGCCCCTGTTTAAGAGGGACATGTAATTACAATTTTTGATCAAATATTTAACAGCAGGGCTCGTCCCTCCTAGAAAGCATAAACAGTGAGGTGGGGGGTAATAGTGCCCCAGCTGCTAGCTGCGTCCTCTGCTAGTCAGCTCCAAGGCATACGAGAGAGGAGGACGCAGCTAGCGGCTGGGGCACTATTACCCCCCATCTCACTGTTTATGCTTTCTAGGAGGGACATTTTATCTTGGCCTAACGTCTGGAAACTAATGCTGTCCTACTCCATCTGGACATAGTCTGCATCTAGTGCCCGGATTTTTAATTTTTATTTTTAGCCTTATTTTTTATTTTATTTATTTTTTGTCACTTTTGGCTGTTTATTCATCTGAACCTTTTTTGTCCATTTGCTGAGTCCCTGACTTGTGGGTACTTAAGTTTTAAATAAAGTCTCATACTTTATCACACCATGGAAGCTCTTTTTTCTCAATTTATGAGGGGAAGCAACATCCTTACAGAGTAAGAAGCACAGGAGACATCCAACACAAATATAGCGGCAAAGCGGCCCGTTTTTTCAGCATAATCGCATTACCCTGAAGTGAGACGTGGGGAGCTGATCATATAATTAGCATCCACCAGAGGAAGCAACAAGGAAAACAACCCAGCATACTACATTACAGGCGTAATACCCCTGTCAGGGTTCTGGGAGCTGGTGAGTAAGCAGCCAACAGGGGGAGCACGAGAGTCACCAGGCAAAATTATTGCAGCACCAAAGTCACCATTGGGAATCTTATTTTTGTTAACATATGGGACTGTTATAATATGCCCGAAATATTATTGCTGTAATCTCTGTGCTATTATTTCTTGTTGTATATATATGCAAACTTTAGTCCTTATTTATGGCATTTGAGTAGGGTGGTATAACCTGCATGCATTGTATGGTATTCACACCCGTAATAAGCTATCTTGAGGTTGTATTCTTATGCTTGATATGGTCACGGATCCAATACGGGAATACAGCATACGGTATATGGTCCAATAAATTCACTCTAGGGAATATAGCCTCTGGCTTCACTACCAGATGCTGTAGAACCACTTTATTTTGTGCGACACTTGAGCGTTTGTCACATATCCGCAGCATAAATCCAGCTGCACACACTTATCTGTTGAAGTGACATTCTTAACATAAGGGGAAACACTTTCCTATATGTTCAACACCTTATAAACCACGTATAAGGAGCCGCTAAAACTTTAGGCAATCCTCTTTTATTGTTCAGAGAGATAAATCTTGACAAACAGAGAAGAACTTTGTCAAATCCTCCCCCTTGCTGTGAGTGACATGTGATTTACATATCTCATGCACTAACCTAAGAGACATGCATTATTTTTTAATTCCCTCCTACTCCTTTCTTCTGCTACTCTGCCAGTATTGGATGTACAACAATTTCCAATGGTTCTGCCTCTCTGCCTCCCCTTCTCGTGCTTCCTGGTCTGCACATGCGCAGGAGTAACATGAGCGTGCTCTGCTTTCATCACAGAACGCGCTCTGTCACTCCTGCACATGCATGCGAGTCTCACCAGACGCGAAGCTCATCCTGGCTGGCCGTGGGAGTGTAGTGGTGGGCGGAGGTATCCTCTGACATCACAACTCCACCCACTGAGCGCCGAGAATTAAAACGCCCACAGAATCTGGAAGATTGCGGGGCTCTTTGCAGGTGAGGGGGTGACTATTTAAATATAAGGATACATGCAGGAAGCATGTAAAGCCTTATATATATATATATATATATATATATATATATATATATATTAACTCTGCTAATGCTTATAAATTGATGACAGTGGGTTTACATCCACTTTAGGGCTTGCAGACTATGGTGCAAAACTTTCCATCCAAAGTCTGCCGAAGAGACGCCAGAATTTATGCAAAAAATCTCTAATCTTGTTCTGAGTGCACTAAATTGTGGCCTCATCATACAGACTGGTTCCCCAAGCCATTGTTTACAAAATAAAGCAAGCTTCCAGGGAAGATCATTTTAAGGGCCGATTCACACTGCTGCGATGTGGGAACCCTGCAAATCCACTGCAGGTTCCCGCTTCGCATGTCTCCCTGTGGCAGTTCACATTGCCCTATGCAAACTGCTGGGAATGTCAGCTAAAAGTTATTGACACCCCCAAACAGGGGCGTAAGTAGAAATAGCAGGGCCCCATAGCAAAATGTTGTATGGGGCCCCCCTGTACACAGCCCCCCCCCACAGCTGCCCTAGTGTCAATGCAGCGTGACCTGTGCCACATAGAGCGTGACCTGTGCACAATGCAGCATGACCTCTGCACAATACAGCGTGACCTGTGCCCCATGCAGCGTGACTTGTGCCCCATGCAGCATGACCTGTGCCCCATAGACCATGACCTGTACCCCATACAGTGTGACCAATACAGCATGACCTGTGCCCCATGCAGCGTGACCTGTGCCCAATGCAGCATGACCTATGCCCAATTCAGCGTGACCTGTGCCCCATACAACGTGACCTGTGCCCCATACAGCATGACCTGTGCCCAATACAGCCTGGTCTGCCTGTGCCCCATACAGCCTCACCTATGCAGAGGGAGAGGCATGCCACCCGGATCAGCAGAGAGCGGGATTGCCCGCTGTAATAGCTTTTATTTGAATTTCACGTCTTCCCGGGGCTCATCATCACATAGCCCCACCTCTTGGCTCGACGCCTTTGATGACGTCACATGTCCCGCATTGGATCGCCATCCTGTCTATCAAAGGCGCCGGGCCAAGAGGTGGAGCTATGTGATGTGAGCCCCGGGAACACTGGAAGTTCTAATGAAAACTATTACATGGGTCAATTCAGCTCTCTGCTGATACGGACAGCTCGCCTCTTCCTCTCCTCTCTCTTCCCCTGACTGGGAGACTGTGCCAGTGGTGCTCTCATCCTCACTGGGCCCCACTCGGCCGCGGGCCCCATAGTGCCCGCATGGGTCACTATGGTGGTAGTTTCGCCCCTGCCCCCAAATCAGTTTGCAAATCACAGTGCGATCTTTAAACTTGTACAGGAATCGGATCGCATGGGTGTTCACACCCATGCGATCAGATTCTGCTGCAGACCAAAAAAAGGGTCCTGTGTAAGTTTGGACTGAATGCGATGCGATTTCAGCCATACTATCTGTATGGCTGAAATTGCATTGCACAGAGATCACATGTGATTTGCACTGCAGTGAGGTGCGAATCATATCCGATCTTGGACATCGCAGCAGTATGAACCGGCACTAAATGTCATTTTGTTCTTTATGAATGTCAGTTTTGCCTCAGCAGGTTCTGTACACGATGCAGATGCACCACTTTACAGGCAGACTAAGGGGGCCTCCCAGGTACTATATTTAAAGGAATTTTTCATTTTTATTGTTTCACTTTAAGCATCATTAAAATCACTGCTCCTTTAAAAGCAATCTTTTTTAAAAGTTTTTTTTTTTGCATTGGTAAATGTCCCCTAGGGATTTCAAAATGGGGACTTTTAATTTTTCAAAAATCCCATAGACTTCAATGGGGTTCACGTTTCGAGACTGAACTTTTGCGATTTTCTATAGTTCTTGCGCAAACCAAACTGGGGGGTGTTTGACCCATCTCTACTTCTTACAGTGCCTTGACATTTTCCACATTATGTCATGTTACAACAAAAAATGTAAATGTGTTTTATTGTAATATACCAACACAAAATGGCACTTAATTGTGAAGTGGAAGGAAAATGATAAATGGTTTTCAATTTTTTTTACAAATAAATATCTGAAAGGTGTGGCTTCCATTGTATTTTGTGGATCCAATTGCATTCAGAAGTCACAGAATTAGTAAATAGAGTCCACCTGTGTGTAATTTAATCTCAGTATAAATACAGCTGTTCTGTAAAGCCCTCTGAGGTTTGTTAGAGTAAACAAACAGCATAATAAAGACCAAGGAACACACCAGACAGGTCAGGGATAAAGTTGTAGAGAAGTTTAAAGCAGAGTTCGGTTATAAAAAAATATCCCAAGCTTAGAACATCTCATGGAGCACTGTTCAATCCATCATCTGAAAATGGAAAGAGTATGACACAACTGCAAACCTATGAAAGACATGGCCATCCACCTAAACTGACAAGGAGAGTAGGGATGAGGTTCGCCAGTTCGCCGAACAGCGAACAATTTGGGGTGGTCGCGGCAAATTCGAAAGCCGTGGAACACCCTTTAAAAGTCTATGGAAAAATATAAAGTGCTAATTTTAAAGGCATATATGCATGGTATTGTCATAAAAAGTGTTTGGGGACCTGGGTCCTGCCCCAGGGGATATGTACAAATGCAAAAAAAAGTTTTAAAAACAGACTTTTTTTGGGAGCAGTGATTTTAATAATGCTTAAAATGAAACAATAAAAGTGTAATATTCCTTTAAATTTTGTACCTGGGGGGTGTCTATAGTATGCCTGTAAAGGGGCGCATGTTTCCCATGTTTAGAACAGTCTGACAGCAAAATGACATTTAAAACTACTTGCGGCTATAATGAATTGTCGGTCTGACAATACACATAAAAGTTCATTGATAAAAACTGCATGGGATGCCCCCACAGGGGAACCCCGAACCAAAATTTAAAAAAAAATGGTGTGCGGGTCCCCCTAAATTCTATACCAGGCCCTTCAGGTCTGGTATGGATATTAAGGGGAACCCCGCTCCAGAATTTTTTTAAAAATGGTGCGGGGGTCCCCCTCAAAATCCATACCAGGCCCTTCAGGGCTGGTATGGATATTAAGGGGAACCCCGCTCCAGAATTTTTTTAAAAATGGTGCGGGGGTCCCCCTCAAAATCCATACCAGGCCCTTCAGGGCTGGTATGGATTTTAAGGGGAACCCCGCGCCAATTGTTTTTTAAAAAATGGCGTGGGGTCCCCCCAAAAATCCATACCAGACCCTTATCCAAGCACGCAACCTGGCAGGCCGCAGAAAAAGAGGGGGATGAGAGAGCGCCCCCCCTCCTGAACTGTACCAGGTCACATGCCCTCAACATTGGGAGGGTGCTTTGAGGTAGCCCCCCCAAAGCACCTTGTCCCCATGTTGATGAGGACAAGGGCCTCATCCCCACAACCTTTGGCCGGTGGTTGTGGGGGTCTGTGGGCGGGGGGCTTATTGGAATCTGGAAGACCTCTTTAACAAGGGGACCACCAGATCCCATCCCCCTGTGTGAAATAGTAATGGGGTACAAAAGTACCCCTACCATTTCACAAAAAAAGTGTCAAAAATGTTAAAAATGACAAGAGACAGTTTTTTGACAATTCCTTTATTTAAAGTCTTCTTCTCTCTATCTTCTTGAGGTCTTCTTCCTTCCTTCTTCCTTCGGTTTCTTCCTCCATCTTCTTTTTCCTCTGGTTCTTCCTCCGATCCTCTGATTCTTGCTCCGGTGTTCCCTTCTAACATCTTTCTCCGCGGCGTCTTCTTCCCCGCTTCGTTCTTGGGCCGCTCTGCATCCATGTGAAGCTCCTGCTGTGTGACGCTTCTCTTCTTCTGACACTTCTTAAATAACAGAGGACGGGGCCACCCGGTGACCCCGCCCCCTCTGACGTCATCGGGAAAGCCATAGGGAAGTCCTGGCCAAGTCCCCGTGTGTCAGAGGGGGGTGGGGGTCACCGGGTGGCCCCAACCCTCCGTTATTAAAGAAGTGTCAGAAGAAGAGAAGCGTCACACAGCGGGAGCCTCACATGAATGCGGAGCGGCCCAAGAACTAAGCGGGGAAGAAGATGCCGCGGAGGAAGATGCCAGACGAGAACACAGGAGCAAGAAGCAGAGGATTGGAGGAAGAACCAGAGGAAGAAGATGGAGGAAGAAACCAAAGGAAGAAGGAAGGAAGAAGGAAGAAGACCTGAAGAAGATGGAAAGAAGAAGACTTTAAATAAAGGAATTGTCAAAAACTATCTCTTGTCATTTTTAACATTTTTGACACTTTTTTTGTGAAATGGTAGGGGTATTTTGTACCCCATTACCATTTCACACAGGGGGGCGGGATCTGGGGGTCCCCTTGTTAAAGGGGGCTTCCAGATTCTGATAAGCCCCCTGCCCGCAGACCCCCACTACCACCGGCCAAGGGTTGTGGGGATGACAATTCATTATAGCCGCGAGTAGTTTTAAATGACTTTTTTTCCTTTGAAATGTCATTTTGCTCTCAGCCTGTTCTAAACACGGGAAACATGCGCCCCTTTACGGGCATACTATAGACACCCCCCAGGTACGAAATTTAAAGGAATATTACACTTTTATTTTTTCACTTTAAGCATTATTAAAATCACTGCTCCTGAAAAAACGGCCGTTTTTAAAACTTTTTTTTGCATTGATACATGTCCCCTGGGGCAGGACCCAGGTCCCCAAACACTTTTTATGACAATAAATTGCATATAAGCCTTTAAAATTAGCACTTTTGATTATTCATGTTCGAGTCCTATAGACTTTAAAGGTGTTTGCGTGTTCGAACACATTTTTTTGTTTTTTTGAACAAATGTTCTGGTGCGAACCGAACAGGAGAGCATTAATCAGAAAAGCAGCCAAGAGGCCCATGGTAACTCTGGAGGAGCTGCAGAGATCCACAGCTAAGGTGGGAGAATCTGTCCACAGGACAACTATTAGTCGTGCACTCCAAAATCTTTATAGAAGAGAGGCAAGAAGAAAGCCATTGTTGAAAGAAAGCCATAAGAAATCCCAACATTGCAGTTTGCGAGAAGCCATGTGGGGAACACAGCAAACATGTGGAGGAATAAGACCAAAATTTAACTTTTTTACCTAAAAGGAAAACGCTATGTGTGGCGGAAAAATAACACTGCACATCACCCTGAAAACACCATCCCCACCATGAAACATGGTGGTGGCAGCATCATGTTGTGGGGATGCTTTTCTTTCAGAATTGATGTGAAGATGGATGGAGCCAAGAACAGGGCAATCTTAGAAGAAAACCAGTTATGCCCCGTACACACGGTCGGATTTTCCAACGGAAAATGTTCGTTGGGAGCTTGTTGTCGGAAATTCTGACCATATGTAGGCTCCATATACAACAAAGTGCAACGGTATCTACCACATTATGTACTATATCCCATAAAGTAAACAAACCTAATGTGCACAAATAAACCGTGCAATAAGCATGTAGAATGATAATGGTAATATTAATAAATAAATCCAAAATAAATAAGTGCAGAACAGGTGCTAAAAAAGTGCAATTGACAAATACAATAATGATAGTAATGATAAAAATTAATATTGCTTCAAAAATACATACATTCAAACAAATACTGAAAAGTGACATGTGCCAACCAAAAAGTGCAAAGTGTCACGCAATACATATAGTTAATAGTCCATCATGAACCAGATATATATTGAACACAAAAGTCCTTCACAAAAGTGATGACAAATGATCTTTAGTAGTGATGTATTCAAACGTGCTAAAATTCCATGTGCCACAGATCATGCGGTGGTGAATCAAAAGGTGACCCCCCCAAGGTAAAGCGCTCACCTTAGAGAATGTGACTAAGTTGCTAGACAGAGTCAGGAAACGCTTTTGAGCCACCCAGGGCTCTATGTGGATCACAGGAAAACAGGCTCCAGTATAGGCTCAAACAATAAGCAAGGAGAAAAGGAACCATATAGTGTGATAACGTAAAAAAATATTTATTCCAAGGGGACACAGGGGGCACAGTGGTGTAATGGGGAGCACTCTCGCCTAGCAGTAAGAAGGGTCGCTGGTTTAAATCCCGACCATGACACTACCAACCTGGAGTTTGCATGTTCTCCCTGTGCCTGCGTGGGTTTCCTCCGGGTACTCAGGTTTCCTCCCACACTCCAAAGACATGCTGGTAGGTTAATTGGATCCTGTCTAAAATTGTCCCTAGTATGTATGAATGTGAGTTAGGGACCTTAGATTGTAAGCTCCTCGAGGGTAGGGACTGATGTGAATGTATAATGTATACTGTATGTAAAGCGCTGCGTAAATTGATGGCGCTATATTTATATTAGTACCTGAAATAAATAAAATAAAATAAAATAAAAGGAACCATATATTGTGATAACGTATAAAATATTTATTCCAAGGAGAGGGGCCAGGACGGAGTGTTAGGCAGCAGCAGTTGTCGGTGCTGGGACGGTCTCCATATCCTCACTGTTACATCCATTACCTCACTGTTATATCCAGATTATATGCCTTTTCAGAGTGGTGCACTGGCGCACCCTCAAAATGTGAGTACCCCTTGTGGGGCAGAGTTTTTTTATTTGACCTTGGAATAAATATTTTATACGTTATCACACTATATGGTTCCTTTCCTTTTCTTGCTTATGGTTTGAAATGGAATTATGGAATTTTAGCACGTTTGAATACATCACTACTGAAGATCATTTGTCATCACTTTTGTGAAGGACTTTTGTATGGGGGGATTTGTATGGGGCCCCATATATCTACAGAGAATACCTGAGCGGGTGAGCCTGTCCTTTCTTTATCCAACTTGTATATTATTGTTCAATGTAATTTCAATGATCTCGCTGCCACCATCACAAAAACTGTACGCATCTGTGTATCCTTGTATATTTATTTGTTTTTTATGCTACATTTTAGACTTTACTCTCCTGAGGAAGCGGTGAATACCGCGAAACCGGTCGAGAATCCAAGTCATTGTTACAATCTCTGTTATTACTGGATGCAATTCATGCGGTTGTATATATTGTCTTGCCCTGTATTGCGACTGTATATGTTACTGCATTATTGTGCTATATATATTCTTTTAAAATGGATTTCTATTAAAAATATAGTTTTTATCCTATTATCTTCTCTCCACCCTTTTGTACTAATACCCTACTACCTTTAGTACCGAAATAGTCCCCTGTGTTTTTCCCTGTGTGTGGGGGGTTGGGACATCTGCCGACAGAAGCAGCGAACTGCGGCACTCCCTACTCCCTGCCTCCTTTTGTAGTAGATTGTTGGGATGATGGTACCTTATACTTGATAATTTAACTATTTATTCGTAGGCGCTCTGTCCTATTGTATACACAGGGTGGATAATACACCCATAACTTCTCTGGACCTCAGGGTGAACAGCAACACCCTTTGACACGTCCTTATTTTTCAGCGCCTGGATTTATACTTTCTGTATTTTACTTTTAACCATATTCCTTAGTTTTTTGTATTGTGTCAGCACAACTCACTTTAGGGATTGCCGTCGGCAGCCTGGGACAATATGGATGTTCTAGGCACAGACTGGACGGGCTTTATGTCCAACTTGAAAACCACCTGTCTGAATGAACATAAAACTGATGACGATATTTCAACGTTCTTTGCGCGAATGTTTAAACTCCTTAAACGTAAGTCCCATTTACATTGGCACATTGAATATTTTAAACTCTATGTCAGCGAGAAAGTCTGCCCCTTGGGCTTGAGGGGGCAGATCTTCCCTACCCTCAAGGACCCCTCAGTGGATTTTAAAAAAACCTGGGAGGATATCCTAACCAAAAATAGTCTGGAATTGATCGGATTACTGATTACTCAATATACCCTCGAAATGAGCCTTCTTGACGGTGATATCGAGCGACTGAATGCTGAATATTCCCACTTGACCGACAATACTGTTTTTAAAACCAAGTGGAAAGACCTTAGAGAACGCTTGGAAATTATGAATAAAGATATCATCGTCAAGAAACAGATTAAATTTGGAAAGGATAAAGCTGCTTTCACTGAGGGTTTGGCCTATCGTTGGCCTGGGAGAGGCCGAGGTAGACGAGGCCCCCCCCGTACCAATAATAGAAACTTCACCACTGACATTGAATCAGACTCATCACTATCCTCTACGGTATCTTCTTTAAATATCACTCAACCCACCACTTCATCTGCACTCAATGCTTCACGTAAGAGACTTCGCTTTGGAGGCAACACCCCACCCACAAATCCCAAAAAAGATAAGAAAGGCCCTAGAGGCCCTAGACCTACCCAGACACCTCCTACACAAACCTCACAGGATACAAATACCCCCGTGGAAGGGGCAACTGGTTACTCTACACTGCACGGCACCATTCCTAAAATTTTGCATTCAGGTCTAATGACCAACAAATACACTAAGGTTAACGAAGATGCTATTTTTTTAGATCTAAAAAAACAACAGAGCAACCTCGATGCGTACGTCCTAAAACCCCCACCGCCCCAATAACACCCCCCTCCTCACATTACACTGATCACAATGTCATTAACCTCACTCCCTATACACTTAACAATGATGAAATTTCGATACTTCAATTAGGATTGGGCTTCTGTCCCCTTGATGCGCTCAAGGTTACTGAAACAATTAAAGATCTTTACCTATTTGCACGTAATTTAACCTTTAGATTCATGTATGATAAAGACCGCATCAATCAGGGACTGGAGCGCGAGCTCACGGAGCGCACCAAGGGTTTCTCAATGGAGGAATTCAGGGCGCTCCGTGACCTAATGCTCCTCTTTGACGAGGGAAATACCGGAGACGCCGTAGCCTCACAGGATAGCATGGATTGTGCTACTAGCTCCCCAAATGTATCGCTAGCAGGGACAGATCTACCCGCTTCCCCTGCACCCAATAGGTGTGACCCTCCGGTCGACCCTAGACACATACCCTTACCGAAATCCTTCCGTCTACGATCCCGCAGGTTCCCCGATCTCAACACCTGTCCCGAGATATGGGCCTCCCTGTGAGCCACAATTAGTGACCTCAAGAAACAAAAATGGCCCGACTTCTCCCCAAACCTTGACCATAGTCAAATTCGAGCCCTCCGGTCCCTACAGCAACGTTCTGATATTGTGATCAAACAATCAGACAAGGGTGGGAACATTGTCCTCATGACCAATCACCAATATCAATCTATGTGCCTTACTATCTTGAACAACAAACACTGGTATAGACCCATCTCCCCCACTCACGTTCTGTCCTTCGCACAGGAACTCCGGGCTCTTTGCACTGAGGCCTACTTCTCAGGCCTCATTGACAAAGACACCTTGGAGTTCCTGGTCCCCAAATTCCCACGCACCCCTACCTTTTACTCTTTACCCAAGACTCATAAAGATATGCATCGCCCCCCCGGAAGACCCATAGTGTCGGGGATAGGCTCCCTAACAGACAATGAAAGCAAATTTGTTGACGCTTTCCTAATGCCCCATGTCCGTAGCCTCCCGTCGTACATCAGGGATACCACCGACCTGCTACAAGACCTCGAAGGTATCCAGATCCCTCCTGACGCCCTGCTCGTGGCTGTTGATATTGAGGCTCTTTACTCCAGTATCCCCCACGAGCAGGGCGTACGGACGGCTGGATCCTTCCTAGCTGAACAAGATACAACGACCTGGCCCCTGAACCAGTTCATATTGACACTACTGTACTTTATTTTAACCAAGAACTACTTTACTTTTGACGATCAGCTATTTTTGCAAATACAGGGTGTTGCAATGGGGACGTCCTGAGCCCCAGCATATGCCAACTTATACTTGGGGGGCTGGGAGCGACAGATCCATGCTCATGACCAATACACGGAGTTCCTAAACGACATCTTGGTATGGTTTCGCTTTATTGATGACCTGTTCCTGGTCTGGTCGGGCTCCAGGGAAAAACTTTTACAATTCTTACGTCAACTCGATAATAATGATCTAAACCTTAAATTTACCTTCAAAATTGAGACTGAACAAATCCCCTTTCTAGACCTACTAATCATTAAACATCCGGACGGTACCCTAGGAACTGACCTGTATAGAAAACCCACGGCGGGGAACACCTTATTATTTGCCACGAGCGCCCATCCCACTTCCTTGATACGGAGCATTCCTTATGCCCAATACCTACGGCTATGCAGGAACTGCACACATGACCTTGACTTTAAACGCCAGGCTAAAGCTTTGCGCGTTCGCCTCTTACGACGAGGCTACTCCTCTACCACCTTGCGTAAAGCGTATAACAAGTCCTTGTCCCATTCACGAACCTCTCTCCTTTTTAAAGATAGGAAACCGTCGCCCCCTACAGAAACTGTAAGATTTATTACCACTTACTCAGCACACCATCATGTGTTGCGGAATATCCTAGCCAAACACTGGCACCTTTTGGCTGAACATCACACTTTAAATAAATACATTAGACATACACCGGAAGTGGTCTTTCGCAGAGCTCGATCGCTACGTGATCAACTTACTGCGAGCCACTACAATCCCACCAAACCTGCGCGTAGTGGCCCCAATGGCACATTCCAATGTGGGGAATGCCCCCGGTGCCCTTGGGTCCACGAAAGCAGAACAGTGACCCTACCTAACGGAGAAATCCTGGTTCCACAGACCTTCGCGAACTGTGCTACTAAGGGGGTTATCTACCTCATGAAGTGTGTATGCAAAGCCTTCTATGTGGGCAAAACTATTAGGGAACTCAGGCAGAGAATCGGTGACCACCTCTACGACTCAGAAAACGGTAAATTGACTACTATTGGCCGACACATCGGACTTTATCATAGATTCGATAATTCCGTGGCCAAATTTCTGGTATTGGAGGTGGTGAAACCCAGCCCTAGAGGTGGCGATTGGGATCACTCGATATTACAGAGAGAGTCCCTCTGGATCGAGCGACTCAACGCCACCACCCCGCCTGGCCTAAACGAGTCGGTGTCCTATAGGGCTTTCTTATGAGATCATGTTCACTCCCTTTCCCCTTGCTCTCCCTTCCTCCCCTCCATCCCTCTCCCCTCTCCCTCTCCCTCCTTCTCCCACCCCCCTCTCCTTTTCCCCCCCCTTTCCCCCCCCCCCTCCTCCCCATCACTCCCCCCCCTCCCCCCCTTCTCTCCCCCCCCCTCCCCTCCCCCTTCACCTCCCCTCTCCTTTCTCCCTCCTTCCCCCCTCCTCCCCCCCCTCCCCCTTTTTCCTCCCACTCCCCCTGATTCCTCCCCCCCTTTTTTTACCTCCTTCGTGGCACCCCTAGGGCCAAGTATCAATGTATTGACCATATCTGCCTAAGTTCCATCTTCTAAAGTTATGGGTGGCTGACACTCCATTTAACTTCACACAATATTTGTATTTATATCCGTTTTATTCCCTATTTCATTTTGCTGTATCATGCTGTTTTACTGTGTTGCTGTACAAGGTCAGGCTCTCTTCCCCGTCATCAGACTTTGTTGATATGTCCTGCCCCGATCCTCCTCCTATGCGACGGACACATGCTCGCCCTGGCAGTCTTGTGACTGCTTGCGTCTCCTTGTTTGGGAACTAGATTCCCTTTGTCAGGAGCGCGCGCTTGCGCAGTAGCACTCACAGTGCACCTGCGCAGTGCGGGCGAGCTGACCCGGCGACGTCAGGGACCGCCCTCGTTTTGCCGTCCCTGACTTCCGGGTTGGGATGCTTTTATAGCGGCCGGACACGGCCGCTGTACAAGCCTACAGTCCCCTGACGTGGCGCTCAACGAGGAGCAGCATCTGGGTAAGTTTTACCTTCTCCCCCCTCCCTCCCTGCTCCCCTTCCCGTCCCTTCCCTGTCACTTCTTTCCCGGTGGCTGACCTCTCTCCTCTGCTTCTCCTCTCACCCATGCTGGACCTGGTTATATATTGCCCTTTCACACACAGTGGCTGCTTGTAGCACCTATGTGTGTCTTCATACTGACATGTTACCATCTTTTCTTCACGGGGGAATACATATAATTTGTTACCTCTACACCTCTTGGTAACTGTTACCTATTCTCATTGCTTATGTTTTGATACCCTTTATTGAGCTACCGTTTATGTCGCTCTGTTTTGTGGGCATTGTTCTCTCCCCCCTCCTGTCATTTTGGAATGTAATTTACCTTACTTTATTACAGCTGCTATGGTCCTTATCCTTTTTGCACATATCAGTGGCTCCAGCTGTGTGGAGCTTTCATGAGCGCCTGGATCGTTTAAACGATTGTACCCCCCGATCCTTACCATTGTATGCTCCCCTTTTACTGTAGTTCACCGCCCTCGCTGATCACGTTGCAGGGGTAAGTTATGGTCCCTATTACCTGTGTGCATTTTCCTTCCTTTCCTTCAGCCTTGCCTAATTTTCACCTGGACCTAATCATAGGCCCTGCTCACCACCGTATCCTATTATCTTTCCTTTCCCTCTCCCCCCCCCTCCCCATTCCCCCACCTCTCCCCCCCTCTCCCCCCCCTCTCCCCCCCTCTCTCCCCCTTCCCCCCCCCCTTTTCCTCCTTCCCCCCTTTTCCTCCCTCCCTCCCCCCCCCCGTTTCCCCCCCCCTTTTTCCCACTTCCCCCTCCCCCCTCTTCCTCCTCCCTCCCACCCCCAACCCCTCCCCCCTCCCCTGTCCCTCCCCTTCCTTTCCCTCCCCCCCCTCCCCCCCTAATTTTCTCCCCCCCTCCCCTCCTCTCTATCACCTTCCTCCTTTCTTCTTTCTTTTCCTCCTTTCCTCTTTCCCTTAACTACTCCAATTCTAGTCTCTGTCCTCTGCACACTGGGTTCCAAACTTAAAGGTAATTTATGGGTACCCCTCTACTTTATCACGCCTTACTTTGTTTTGTGGTTTAGTGACCCACACATAAACCAATTACCTAAATATTTTACCCACCAGAGGCTGTTCTGTTATCCCCTGTGTTCGTCGCAGGGGGATTTGTATGGGGCCCCATATATCTACAGAGAATACCTGAGCGGGTGAGCCTGTCCTTTCTTTATCCAACTTGTATATTATTGTTCAATGTAATTTCAATGATCTCGCTGCCACCATCACAAAAACTGTACGCATCTGTGTATCCTTGTATATTTATTTGTTTTATATGCTACATTTTAGACTTTACTCTCCTGAGGAAGCGGTGAATACCGCGAAACCGGTCGAGAATCCAAGTCATTGTTACAATCTCTGTTATTACTGGATGCAATTCATGCGGTTGTATATATTGTCTTGCCCTGTATTGCGACTGTATATGTTACTGCATTATTGTGCTATATATATTCTTTTAAAATGGATTTCTATTAAAAATATAGTTTTTATCCTATTATCTTCTCTCCACCCTTTTGTACTAATACCCTACTACCTTTAGTACCGAAATAGTCCCCTGTGTTTTTCCCTGTGTGTGGGGGGTTGGGACATCTGCCGACAGAAGCAGCGAACTGCGGCACTCCCTACTCCCTGCCTCCTTTTGTAGTAGATTGTTGGGATGATGGTACCTTATACTTGATAATTTAACTATTTATTCGTAGGCGCTCTGTCCTATTGAAGGACTTTTGTGTTCAATATATATCTGGTTCATGATGGACTATTAAGTATATGTATTGCGTGATACTTTGCACTTTTTGGTTGGCACATGTCACTTTTCAGTATTTGTTTGCATGTATGTATTTTTGAAGCAATATTAATTTTTATCATTACTATCATTATTTTATTTGTCAATTGCATTATTTTAGCACCTGTTCTGCATTTATATATTTTGGAGCAAATTTATTTATTAATATTACCATTATCATTCTATATGCTTATTGCACGGTTTATTTGTGCACATTAGGTTCTTTTACTTTATGGGATATAGTACATAATGTGGTAGATACCTTTGCACTTTGTTGTATATGTACTGTATCTCTTTGTGCCGTGATAGGGGCATGTTCAGAACACTCTAGCGCATCATATTTTTATTTATTTGTTATTTCACACGCAGTACAAAGCGTGATTCATGCATGCAGCTGTGTAGTGCTTATTTTTAGCACTAGGTTCATTGTGGCTCGTAGGATTTCCTTTTTTTGCATGTGTAGGCTCCATTGGACATTTTCCATCAGAATTTCGGTCACACAATATTTAAGATCTGGATCTCAAATTTTCCGACAACAAAATCCGTTGTCGGAAATTCCGATCATGTGTACACAATTCCAATGCACAAAGTTCCACGCATGCTCGGAATCAAGCAGAAGAGCCACACTGGCTATTGAACTTTCTTTTTCTCGGCTCGTCGTACGTGTTGTACGTCACCGCGTTCTTGACGTTCGGAATTTCCGATGAGATTTGTGTGACCGTGTGTATGCAAGACAAGCTTGAGCCAACATCCGCCAGAAAAAATCCATGGAATGTCCGATTGTGTGTACGGGGCATTAGAGTCTGCAAAAGACTTGAGACTGGGGCAGATGTTTACCTTCCAATAGGAAAACAACCCTAAACATAAGGTCAGAGCTACAATGGAATGGTTTAGACCAGGGATATGCAATTAGCAGACCTCCAGCTATTGCAAAACTACAACTCCCGTCATGCCTCTGCCTCTGGGTGTCATGCTTGTGGCTGTCAGAGTCTTGCTATGTTTCATGGGACTTGTAGTTCTGCAACAGCTGGAGGTCCGCTATTTGCATATCCCTGGTTTAGACCAAAGCATATTCATGTGTTAGAATGGCCCAGTCAAAGTCCAGACCTAAATCCAGTTGTGAATCTGTAGCTTGAAAATTGCTGTTCACAGACGCTGTCCATCCAATTAGACAGAGCTTGAACTATTTTGCAAAGAAGAATGAGCAAAAATGTCACTCTCTAGATGTGCCAAGCTGGTAGAGACATACCCAAAAAGACTTGCAGCTGTAATTGCAGCAAAAGGTGGTTCTACAAAGTACTGGTTTAGGAGGGCTGAATACAAATGCATGCCACACTTTTCACATGTTTATGTGTAAAAAAAATTGAAAACAATTTATAATTTTTAATATAAAATTGTGTGACACTCGTGCCTTGGTAACGTGGATTAATTATTTAGGCCACTGCTGTGAGTGCTGTCTCCCTTGAAAGGGAACAGAGGGATGATATAAATAGCTAAACAGTGCTTGCCTCACCACACCTATAAGTAAATAATCTGTGTGTGATTATTCTGTGTCTGGACAAATAGCTTTATGTGAACCTTTCTGTGCTAATACAGTACATACATTAATACAAATTGGATAAGTTAATCATGTGAATGAGTGACTGATAAAACCAATAATATTATTGAATAAAATAATGAATTGATACATTGTAGCTAGTGATAGATAAATAAATAGATAAATGGTGACTAATAAATACAATAATAAAGTGAGGTGTGATTATACATGTGCAGAAAAAGTCTATTAAAGTGCTCTTGTGCTCCGTGCTCCAACGGTGACTTTAATCCACCTCTTGTGAGGCTGTATGGTTAAGCACTCACCAGATTGGTTGGACTCCTCTACCTTATGGTCAGAAGGAGTCAGCTGTGCTTTTAGGTCTCTAAGGGGGGACCTATCCCACCATGATATCCGTTGGGTACTCCTGCTGTAATAAGTAAAGAAAGAACTCCTCATGGTGTAAGATCTTTAAAACATTTATTGGACATAGCCATCTTACGATTAAAAAATCCCAATACCAATTATATCTACTAATTTAAATCTGGGTTGATCTATAGTATATAGATGAACCTAAACTTCTCTTTTGATGAGACATCTCTATATCTCCCACTGTGTACCACATACCCGCCGAATCTCTTCTTTTGTATACCAGTTTGATTTGATATAATATGCCTAAGCTCCTAAAGAAGTGTTGAGCACATGTAACATGTAGAGCTGAGCTGCAACACAGCACACCTCCCTATTATTCTACATTTGATGCAATAATACCAATGGAATTTGATTCCGGGTCTCCTTTGTAACTAAACTATTTAATAGATAATATTGGCTTAATAGGTGGTGTGATATATATTTCTAGGCAACATTGTTGCATTATGAATAGTTAATGTTTTTAGCATTGATAAACTGTATATTATTTTGTAATAAACTTTATTGAATTTTGAATACGTTGTCATTGTGCCTAGAAATTCCATCATCCAACAATTTTCTTTAATCTCTTGTTTGAGATAATGCTGTCTACAGATCAGCGTGTGTTCCACTATCTGTGCCAGAAGTGATGTATAAGGGATTGAGTCTGGACGCGTTTCATTGTCTGAGTGAGATGTTATCAAAAGCAGGCCTTTATCAATTTATTAATTTATTTAATAGTATTATTTGTTTTATCAGTCAAACATTCACAGGATTAACTTATCCAATTTGTATTTATTATTTATTCATTTATGTACTGTATTAGCACAGAAAGGTTCACATAAATTAATTTGTCCTGACACAGAATAATCACATACAGATTAATTAATTTTCTTATAGGTGTGTTGAGGTAAGCGATGTTTAGCTATAGACGGTATATCAATTTATCATTTTCCTTCCACTTTACAATTATGTGCCACTTACTGTAGTGCTGGTCTATCACATAAAATCCCAATAAAATACATTTACGTTTTGGTTGTAACATGACAAAATGTGTAAAATTTCAAGGGGTATGAATACTTTTCCAAGGCACTGTACATTACACTACAAGCCTAATTGGTAATGGCACCCCAATTGTGGTTAGCATGGCATTATGGTGAGACAAGCACGATATGCGTTTTCAAAACTCGTGCCAAAAGTGCTTTTTGTGCGGATTAAAAACACATAGATGTGAATGTAGCCTAATGCCCTGTACACACGATCGCACATTCCGACAATAAAATCCATTGGATTTTTTCCGACGGATGTTGGCTCAAACTTGTCTAGCATACACACAGTCACACAAACTTGGTTGGAAATTCCAAACGTCAAGAATACGGTGACGTACACCACGTACGTTGAGCCGAGAAAAATGAAGTTCTATAGCAAGTGCGGCTCTTCTGCTTGATTCTGAGCATGCGTGACACTTTGTGCTTCAGAATTTTCTACACGCGATCCGAATTTACACAAACGTATTTTGTTGTCGGAAAATTTTAGATCCAGCTCTCAAACTTTGTTGGAAATTCCAATAGAAAAAGTCAGATGGAGCCTACACATTGTCGGAATTTCCAACAACAAGCTCCGATCACACATTTTCCGTCGGAAAGTCCGATCGTGTGTACAGGGCATTATTGTTGATTACACCTTAATCGTAGTTAGCAATGCCATTATGGCGATGCACATGCAATGCGCCTTTGCAGTTCCTTTGTTAAAATGTGCAGAAAAGTGTGCGGTTTCTGTAAGGGTTGCCGTGTATTAAGAAATGTACAGACATGAATGCATTGCAATGCAAGCGCAATGCGCATTTGCAGTGCATTTTCAAAACACACATCAAAGCTTGCGTTTTCTGTGTGGATTGCCGCATGTTCAGATACTCGGTTGCATTCACATCTGCCAGATTCAAAACACACAGCAACCTGTACAGAAAATGCAAGCTTTACCTTGCATTTTGGAAATGCACTGCAAACATGTATGGTGTTTTGCGTTGCCATACATTAACATCTGGGTGTTTTCTAATGTGCGACAACCCTCTCAGAAAACACACACTTTTCAGCATGTTTTGGGAACAAATGCGACTGAGGTGTCATAACAATTAGGCTGCATTAATATCTCTGTGTTTCCAAATGCACAGTGACCCACACAGACATTAGCATCATGCTTGCATTGCCATAATGGCATGCTAGTTACAATTGGGGTGTAATTCCCAAAGGCTGCATTCACATCTATGTGTGGAAAAAAAGTATGGTCAAAAAAGTATTGCTCCCATTTAGTTTGAGCAAAAGTGATATGTGCAATGTATCTGCTGTTCAGCCACTCTATCCTGTGTCTCCTTGGGCAGTTGGATCGTTACTGCATAGTACCTTTGATGGGAGCACAGAGAAAGTAGACTGGGACAGACAGGCAACAAGCCTGTTGGCTTTAATGAAAGAGACCTCTGTTTGTAACAGTGGCGCTGACACAATTTCTGCTATGCTGAATGGAGGGGCTGCAAAGCAGCTTAGGGCTCATTTGCTGCTACTGAAAGGGTCAAGTGAGATTGAGTACTGTACATAGCAGACGTTGTGCCCACAAACCACAAAGGATCAAATGATGTCGTGATTAATGATGTGATGCCAAACAAGTTGGTGTTGGTAGAAGGTCCAGGTGGCACAGATATAAATGAAGTGAATTGGGGTTACCAATCCAAATGTGGAATTATGTATTAGGTGTCAAGACAATTGCTGGAAGAGGGTCATTTGCCAGGGGAGTTGGTGGATAGTGACGTTGCTATGGGAGACAACCACCCGCTTTGTGAGATTCCTGTCCAGACACTGCCCTGTTAAACACCGAAATGAGTTCTGACAAATGTGTTGATACTTTGGACAATGTGGAAAATTGCAATGCACTTGTAAATGATGATTTTGTTACCATGGGTGACAATGAGAATAATGGTAGACCTGAAGGCCAAGTGGACATGGTTGCTACTAACTCTGAGAAATGTGATGATATGGGTAATGGGATGACAGATACAATAAAGGTATAAGGCACAGTGGAATTAGGCCCCCTACAGGTTCAGGAGGGTAGTCTAGGAAGAGAAACAATAACAATTAAATAACTTATCTGCCCAGAGGGAAAATTTAAAGGAATTTAAATCTTTAAAGAGGTGCCAAGTTAAAGAGTTTAGGCTTGTGTGTTCCGTCCCCTCCTGGGTCGAAACAAGGGGGGATATGAGGCAGAGCATTGCCCTGCCAGGGTCTAGAAAGAGATTAGGACCCAGAATTCTCAACCAGGTGGGTCAAGGGGTTCCAGGGAGCTTATGTCATAGAGAGTAAAATCGCTTTTCAGTTTCCTCAGTGTTTCCTCCTCAGTGCAAAGTATGTTTTGAGTCCTGGATCCTGGAAGTTTCAAAGTGATTCCAGTGGGATGAAATCTCCAATCATAGGTCCAGGTTTTCAGAACCACCAGCACACTAATTGGTCATGTGTGTGCAAGTCTTTTATTAGTGATCTGACCATAGTTCTGGACTCCACCCCGGCAGACAAGAGGCCGCTGCCCAGGAGTCAGGAGAGCTCCA
Organism: Lithobates clamitans; assembly: GCA_037952925.1. NCBI lineage: Eukaryota > Metazoa > Chordata > Amphibia > Anura > Ranidae > Lithobates > Lithobates clamitans. The sequence continues at coordinate 2,604,307 of JBBGZY010000160.1, forward strand.
CCTACAGTAGGTGGAGGGGGAGAGAGGTGGGAGCCAGAGCAGGTGGGGCTGCTAGCTGTGCCCACAGAGTTGTTTAGGAAGATAGTCTGTGGGAGGCAGTCAAAGACCTATAGGGTAAGGCCAGTGCCAGTGTAAGCCAGAAGGGCTGAAGGTTTGTTTTTTGAATGGAAGACAAATTATGAATACCCCAGTGAGGAAAACTCTGATTGAAGCCTGGAATTGTATCGAATATTTCTTTTAATAATATTGGACAAGAAAAGCCCTTAAAGAAGGAAAAGAAAGCAAGTGACCGATTCCTTAAAGCTCTACCTTTGATACGACTCTCACATAATGCATTGATAAATAATGAGCTTGTCATTTCATTCAGTAGCTAAACCGACAAACATTATAAACTGATTCCATGCTATCATGAAGTTCCAGGAATTCTCACCCCCCTGCATTTGTAATTTGCTCACTATGTTATTCATATATGTCCTGCGCTGTTGAGAAACCCTTAGGTTTACTGCAGGACCATTGGGGGTTGGAATTAATTTAGCATTAAAATATAGTTGACAACGGTTTTCTCCCATGATATTTCATGAGTATCCCAGCTCTTCTGTCTGTGTAATGGTCTCTGATCTCTCCTTGCTGCATTCCAACAGTCCCGAATGGCTGATCATACCCGGGTTTGGTTCAGCAAACATTTGGTGAACGGTATAGAGGTCCCAAAAGTGGAACCATATTGAAATCAATTGGAGGTGCATGTTCAGTTTCAATAATGGCAATTATATAGGCTAAAAGTAGGAGATTGACAAAGAGAAGGCGAGGGGGTGAAAGGGGAGGGGGGTGTTTTATCAGTGGCCTGGGGAATGTAGAAAAAAATGTAAAGTGTATTTATTTTATTTTTTTATGGCAAACATGTAATACCTGTTTTGTGCAATCATTTTGCACAGAGCAGCCCCAATCCTCCTCTGCTGGGGTCCCCTGCTAGTGTGCCTAGCTTCTCCTGCTTTCCCAGTACCCCCCAACAAGCTGCTTGCTAGGGGGTACTTGTGCAGGCACACTCCCAAGCCCCGCTGGCTGCATCCATTTGCCCCATCCCCTGCTCCCTCATCATAGGATTTGATTGACAGCAGCAGGATCCAATTTATCCCACTGCTATCAATCTGCCCTGTGAGCAGGGAGAGCCAAGAGAGTGTCTGCTCTTGTGCACAGTGCACATAAATTGCATGTCTATTCATTTTAATAAATATATAGTGACACTCAACAACTTTTTGCTTTGAGATTATACTATGCTGAATAATAATTTAAGAAATCTTACATGCAAATATCAAAATCTTTTTCATACCATAGAAAATCAATAATGTGTAGTATCTCCAGTAATCAATCATGATGATTAGTGCATAAATAATAATACACTACTTGTTATAAAATCTATTTGTAATTACTATGTGTTCGAATTTCAAATGTGTCATCCGCATCAATACTAAAAATAATACTTGTTTCTAAACAATATAATTAGAATTCTTCATCAATCTATATTGTGTCTACTTAACTCCTTCCCATGCAATAGTGTCTAGTGAGTTCCACCACCTTTCACACTCTGCGCTCACCTCAGCAAATTGACCTATTGTGTAAGAATAGGTCACCATGTGCATTCCCCTTTGAGGGGTCTCATACTCCATTTTCAGATGTCTGGGGTTCACTCAACCCGGTCACCTCTTCATCAATCCCAATGGTCACATTAAAACAAAGCTTTCTCCACGACTCATCCACTCAAAAAAGAAAAACTTGCATAGTGTTTTACCCACATATAAATAAAATTCTTTATTAAAAGCAAAAAGAGCCCTTAATAAAGGCATTTAAAGAAAAATGTAAGACATGGAGCTGTCTTCTTTTGTCAGTAGTGGGTCGTTGTAGTTTAGTAAAAATGGTGTGGTTACCACAACGCCTATCTTATTTGCACAACTCACCAATATGTATTTCTGGAGTGTAGTTTAGGAAATTAGAAGGATTTTTTAGGGATTTGATTTGGAGGAAAGGACAAGAGTTTGCCTGTGGGTACTGCAGTTACCAAGAGATAAAGGTGGTCTGGCAGTGCCACATCCTTGGAGCTATTTCCTAGTGGCCCAGCTTCAACAGGTGGGGGGCTGGGAGGTAGGTAATGACACCACTAACTATAGCACATGAGCCTTATTGGCCTGTACATTATTGGCCTGTACACCTTGGTTGAAGCATTAGAAGCAGACTCATTGGAAAAGGAGGTGCAGCGTACTGCATCTGTTATTGAAGGTGTGGAATATAACACGGTCCCTGTTTCGGTATTCAGGGTTCACAGAGTATGCGCCCATCTAGGGTAATAAAAACATACCAGAGCTTGAGGGGCTGGAGAACTTTAATAACTGGAAACCGAGGGGAGTGGTAAGACTGTTGCAATTAAATTCAGCTGGGGTGTTGAAAACATTTCAGGAGTTGAAAGAGGAGTTTGGGTTTTCAAATAAGAACTTTTACCAGTATTTACAGTTAAGACACACATTGACAACTCAAGTGATTGTAAAGTCTCATTTTTTTTTCCTACAAAAGTAACAAACACGTTATACTTCTTGCAGTGGATTTGCACAGGGCAGCCTGGATCGTCCACTTCTCAGGTCCCTCTTCTGTGATCCTGGCCACTCCCTCCTGTTCAGTGACCCCACAGCAAGCAGCTTGCTATGGGGGCACCCAAGCCGAGTCACAGCTCCCTGTGTCCATTCAGACACGGAGCCCAGACCCCGCCCAGACTCAGGCCCCACCCCCTTCCCCCTGATTGGCTAGCTGACTATGCTTGACAGCAGCGGCAGCCAATGGTGCCACTGCTGTGTCTCAGCCAATCAGGAGGGAGAATCTTGGACAGCTGAGAAACTCGTGGACATCGCTGGACAGAGAGGTGTTGTATATGTTGTAATATGTTCACTGATTTATGTGGGACATTATATTATTATATGTATGTACACATACAGTCAATATTGACCAGGCCAGAATTCAATTGACAATGGTTGATTTGTCTGAGCCAACTGAATTTTAACATAGCAAGGGGACAGCTGAAGACCCTTTGATGTGTTAATCTTATGCATGTCTATTTGAACATTTCAAAGGGTGTTCAGGTGGTATCTGTTAATCTAATCTAATTACACATATCTAAGGGGACTTGTTGATGTTGATATGCGGGAGTGCAAATTAGGGTGGTTTATGACTACAGCTGTTCACGGCTGGGGGTTGTTGTCTGTCTGAATGACTAAAGCAAATCAAAGTCCTAAATTGAAACGGCCAATCAAATTGCTCAGCCATTCAATGTCTAGTGAATATAACATGGTGTTCAGTCTATAGTCAGTATAGTCTTGTCTGTGTATGACTATGAAGGCGCAAATCTAGAGAAAATGAGACTCTGAATTATATACTCTGTCGGATTTTTTTGTCATTTTGTTTTAACTTCAAACAACGTTTAAGGACCTTGCTAATTTGTTTTGTTGGAGAATTCTTTTGTCGTTCAGATATGGCCAAAGATACTTGCTTGCATGTGAATAGCAGAAGCACAGTCTGAAATTGCTGGCTGGTGGGGGAGAAATGCTGAACAGACAATATATCACTATACAAGAATTATAAAGAATTCATGGACTCTCAATATTCATCAAGCAATGGACCTTTTTTCTTTTTTCTTCAACACCCTAATTTTTATTTTTTCTCCCTTTTTTGCTTTTCATTTTTTATTTTGTTTGTTTTATTTCTTGAACTTTATCTTAAAACCAAAGAGAAGCATTTAAACCTAAAATAATTTTCATAACATCTGTACATATTACATAATGCGTATTGATCAATATATTTGACATCTAAGGTGAGATGCTGCACAATGGCTTGGCATAGCATAAATTATAGTATTGGGTGGTTTTCCTAAATTTATAAGAGGGGTGAGTGAAATTTATCATGCCAGTCATGATTTGAAACTTTGTTGAATCAGTTGTTTATAATATACTAAAGGCTATGACATATATGGATGAAAAAGACCTTTATACCTTTCATGGTGAGGATACTGGCAAGAATTTCCACTGCCGCTTTGTCTGGATAGAAGATCTGATAAACACTGATGTCAAGCTGATTCTATCTGAACTATCGTGTGGGGGCATATGTATATGTTGGTATACCATTCAGGTGGAATTATGGACTGAATGATCCAAGTAACTGCTCTATTGAAGGCAATGAGGAGTCGGCCTACAGCAAATTACAAAAGAAAATTGTGGCTGGCAATCAACAAATTCAGGTACTTGACGGGTACACAACAGGGTAAAATGATTGTCAGATGGACTCATGAATGTCAAGTGAAAGCAAATAGTTTGCAGCAGTTTTTACTGCCGTATCCAAACCTTTTGACCTTGAAAGTGAGTGCTGGTACATTGATGGTTCTTCTTACCATAAAGATGTAAATAGAATGTTTGTGTAAAAGCATCTTTAAAAATGAAAATCTTGAGCCTGGAGATGAGAGAATCCTGGACTTATGTGGATTGGAGCTCCCAGAGCAGAGCATACCAAGTTTACTTTCAGTGAGATGGTGAGAGATGTGATGAAGTCAGACCGAAGAATGGACTGTGGCATCAGCTCGTCTTTGTGCAATATTCAAGATCTTGATGTGATATAATAAGGCCTAACAGCTATATGGGCCACTGATGTTTACCAAATCCTTTTCCAGTCATGGTCTAAAAGTTATATTATCTAATAACTGTTTCATGGGGATATTTTAGAGGCTGGCAAAGAGAGATGTAACCAGTTTCAACTTCATATTTTATATGAGCCATTGTAAAGCATCCAGTACCTTAAATTAAAATGATATTTTTTGTTGTTTGATTTATGGGTCAGTTCTAGTAGTTAGAACCGACCCAAGTGGGGGTATATGTTGTAATATGTTCACCGATTTATGTGGGACATTATATTATTATATGTATGTACACATACAGTCAATATTGACCAGGCCAGAGTTCAATTGACAATGGTTGATTTGTCCGAGCCAACTGAATTTTAACATAGCAAGGGGACAGCTGAATACCCTTTGATGTGTTAATCTTATGCAAGTCTATTTGAACATTTCAAAGAGTGTTCAGGTGGTATCTGTTAATCTAATCTAATTACACATATCTAAGGGGACTTGTTGATGTTGATATGCGGGAGTGCATATTGGGGTGGTTTATGACTACAGCTGTTCACGGCTGGGGGTTGTTGTCTGTCTGAAAATCAAAGTCCTAAATTGAAACGGCCAATCAAATTTCTCAGCCATTCAATGTCTAGTGAATATAACATGGTGTTCAGTCTATAGTTAGTATAGTCTTGTCTGTGTATGACTATGAAGGCGCAAATCTAGAGAAAATGGGACTCTGAATTATATACTCTGTCGGAATTTTTTGTCTTCTGTGGACCTTGGACTTTCTTCTGTGTTGGAAGTCAATAAAGTGCATCTCTCTGAAAGAATTGGGTTGCTGCAGAAGAGTACTTACTAATTAATTATCATACCCACGATACTACTATTCTACTATACATATTATATCACTACAAGAGGGACCTCAGGTAAGTATTAGGGGGGCTGATTGAGGATGCTGCACACAGAAGGATATATGTAGGTCACCAGCGCAAAATAATTATTAATTGTGTAAAAAACATAAAAAACTAGTTGCTGCAGTCAAAGATAAATTCCTCCAGTGGGTGAAAGAAAAAATAAAGTGAATATAGTGTTGACTGCACTACCCCAATGTCATACCATTTAAATACACCACTCCTTTTCAATTGTGAAATTAATATAACTGACCAAAAATATTTGTGCAATGTTATATGATCATTTTTCACACACTATCAATCTTCATTTAGTTCATATCCATAAAAAACAAACCCTAAATATATCTTAACATAACACCAATATAAACGTACAAAAAATGTAAATTATAGTGTCTAATTATTATTAATAAAGTGCAGTATGCCAATTTACACAGGAGGTCCCCATGTGGACTATTCTCTGTGAATTTGATTTTCCTGTGCTCTTAAATTATTTGTCCGTAAAATCTTGTGACAATTTTACCACTTAAGTGACTACACCACCACCACATGGATTGGCCACTCACCAGATGCTGGTATAAACGAGCCTTTGGTTCATTAAGAAGGGATAACTACTCCACTTGTAATATTTAGCCTTGCTGACCCCAATAGACTATGGGCATATAGTATCCATCCTCATAAAAAACAGACAGCGATCATTGCGCAGTATATGAGCTTCCTGATGACGCAATCAATTTTTGTGAAATGCGTAGAGGCTGCTGGGAAATACACACGACGTCACTACGTCACTTCCGGCCGGGCAAAAGCAAGGTCTGAACCGCAAACCGGGTGAAAACGAGGCTTACACTGCACGCCAGCATAGGAAGCATACAACGACATCTTTACACCCATTCTAACTGCTGGAATAGCTTGGTACAGGCTTACGGGCACTACAAAATGTGAGTTCACAGTCTCTTTTTTAACTAATTTTAAATAAACTTTATAAATTTACTGCACAATGATCACTGTCTGTTTTTTATGAAGATGGATACAATATGCCCATAGTCTATTGGGGTCAGCAAGGCTAAATGTTACAAGTGGAGTGGTTATCCCTTCTTAATGAACCAAAGGCACATTGATACCAGCATCTGGTGAGTGACCAATCCATGTGGTGGCGGTGTAGTCACTGAAGTGGTGAAATTGTCACAAGATATTACGGACGAATAATTTAAGAGCACAGGAATATCAAATTCACAGAGGATAGTCCACACGGGGACCTCTTGTGTAAATTGGCATACTGCACTTTAGTAATAATAATTGGACACTATAATTTTAATTTTTTTATACATTTATATTGGTGTTATGTTAAGATATATTTAGGGTTTGTTTATTATGGATATGAACTTGATAGTATGTGAAAAACGATCATATAACATTGAACAAATATTTTTGGTCAGTAATATTCATTTCACAATTGAAAAAGGAGTGGTGTATTTAATAGGTATGACATTGGGGTAGCGCAGTCAACACTATATTCACTTTGCTGCACACAGAAGGCTTTTTATCTTAATGCATAGAATGCATTTAGATAAAAATACCTTCTGCCTTTACAACCCCTTTAAGGATGTCAGGTTAGAATGGAGTAAAGCCCCTTTACTAAAAAAGTTGGTAGACGCCACTTCCTTAACCACTTACGTACTGTCCCAGGCACATTTACTGTGGCAGGGTGGCCCTTAAGCGCAAAATCACATACATGTACGTGATTCTTATGGATGGCTCTGGGGCGCACATCTGCGATGGCCACCCGTAATCGCTTGCTGTAGAGACAGAACAACGGTGTGCCTATGTAAAAAAGACAGATCGTCATTCTGTCAGACAGGAGGAGAGATATCTTCCTGTCTTCAAAAATTTCTGCTAATCAGGAACACAGATGTCTCTCTTCCTTGAGTGCATCCGTCGCCCACACAGTAAGAAAAGACTCCCAGGGAACACAGTTAACCCTTTGATTGCCCCTGATGTTAACCCCTTCCCTGCCAGTGTAATTTATACAGTGTCAGTGCATTTTATTTAGCACTGATCACTGTATTGGTGTCACTGGTCCCCTAAAAGTGTCACTAAGTGTCAGATTTTTCTGCCGCAATGTCGCATTCCCGCTAAAAATCATTTTTCAAAATTGTCGGTCTTTTTTTATTTATAGCGCTAAAAAGAAAAACCGCAGAGGTGATCAAATACCACCAAAAGAAAGTTCGATTTGTGGGAAAAAAGGACATCAATTTTATTCTGCACAATTGTCAGTTAAAGCAAACCATTGCCGTATTGCAAAAAATGGCCTGGTGAGGAAGGAGGTAAAACCTTCCGGAGCCAAAGTGGTTAAAGGGGTTGATTTCGAAATTGTATATCAATATACACTTAAAAGTATTAGAAAAGGGCTCTCAGCTTTCTAGTAGAGTAAAATGAGAGAAAGATGTGGGGGAGTTAAAGCGGAGTTCCACTCAAAAATGGAACGTCCACTTATCCGGTTCCTCTCTCCTTCCAGTGTCACATTTGGCCCTTTCAGGGGGGAGCAGATACCAGTCTAATAAAGGTATTTGCTCCCACTTCCGGAAAAAGATCGCTGCAGAATCTGCGCCCATGTCCGGCCCCTCCTCTGTCTCCCCGCTGTCTTCTGGGAGACACACAGGTCCCAGAAGACAGCAGGGACCAGTCAGGATGCGCAACACGACTTGCGCATGCACAGTAGGCAACCAGGCTGTGAAGCCACAAAGGATAGAATAAGTGCGCTTACAATCAAGTGATCAAAAATATATAAAATTAAGTAATCATAAAAATTCATAAATTGATAAAGTCCAATAATGAATTAATTCATATGTAAATAAATGATAAAGTCCAATAATAAATTAAGTGCACATACGATCAGGTGACCAAAAATATATTAAAAAATAAAATAGTGATTAAAGTTCATAGGTTGCTGGTGAATAAATAATTGATTCCATTCATAGAGAGCTTGATGAGAATAAACAAATCTCATGAAGGAGAGTCACACATCCACAATTCATTGGTCCCAGCCCATGTAAGAGGAAAAAGGAAGAAGGGAGTGTGAGGGAAGCATCCAGGCAGACTGTGAATACAGGTGACAGTAAAATTGAGCCCTTACCAGAAGTGGTGGACCTCCTTAATAGCAAGGTCGTATACACATGCAGACACGGCCCTCTGCGGGGACAAATGGATAACAGCGTCCGGATTCTCAGATGTATAAAACGTTCCAGGGGGAGGCCACTCCAACATATCAAGCTAAGGAGAAGCGTTCACTGGTCCGGAGGACCGTGAATGCAAAGAGACGCAAAAAAGCTCCAATAGTGTGGTAAATTAAAAAAATGTTATTGCTTAAAAGGGCAGAGAAAACATCTCCGTCATAAATATCATTTAAAAAGCAGGCATACAAAAAAGCGAACACCCATGTAAACAATCATGGGGTGTACAACGTGATGCTATACAGTGTGTAGCCACGTCCTACATGTTTTGTCATAAATGACGTCTTCAAAGGGGCCCTGTGAATGCTTCTCCTTAGGTTGATACGTTGGAGTGGCCTCCTGCTGGAACGTTTTTATACATCTGAGAATCCGGACGCTGTTATCAATCTGTCCCTGCAGAGGGTCGTGTCTGCATGTGTATACGACCTTGCTATTAAGGAGGTCCACCACTTCTGGTAAGGGCTCAATTTTACTGTCACCTGTATTCACAGTCTGCCTGGATGCTGCCCTCATACTCCCTTCTTTCGTTTTCCTCTCACATGGGCTGGGACCGATGAATTGTGGATGTGTGACTCTCCTTCATGAGATTTGTTTATTCTCATCAAGCTCTCTATGAATGGACTCAATTATTTATTCACCGGCAATCTACTATTTTATTTTTTAATATACTTTTGGTCACCTGATCGTATGTGCACTAAATTTATTATTGGACTTTATCATTTATTTACATATGAATTAATTCATTATTGGACTTTATCATTTATTTACAGGCAATTTATGAATGTTTATCATTACTTAATTTGATATATTTTTGATCACTTGATTGTAAGCGCACTTATTCTATCCTTTGCATTTTTATTACACTGATATTTGTGTCTTTTTGCTGCAGCTGCAGTTTAGTGTTTACACAATTGTTTTCTTTTTAGCGTGTTTTTTTTCTTTATACATTTGTGAAGCCACAAGGCTTCACTTCCTGATTCCCTTACTGAAGATGCTGGCGCTTGCACCTGGAGCCGAGGGACGGATCGCCTTCGGGTGAGGACACCGCGGGCACCCTGGACAGGTAAGTGTCCTTATTTTAAAAGTCAGCAGCTGCAGTATTTGTAGCTGCTGACTTTTAATTTTTTTTCGACGGAACTCCGCTTTAACGGATGATCAGTGGAAAGGCATAATAACTTCAATAGACTCGTTATCCTTATGAGCAGCCTAAAAACGCACACAATTTTATATTATCCATAGAGAATACTATACACCAAAAATATTATTTCTGTTTGGGGACGCCCAGATGCATTGTGCCCCAGGTGTGGGGTTGCAGCTGGAGATTTGATTCATATGCTTTGGAGGTGTCCCAAGTTAAATAGATATTGGGAGGCGGTGTTGGGTACAATAAGGTCAGTATTCGGAAAATGTGTACGGATGGATCCAATACTATGTGTGTTGGGGTACATGGAACAGTGTGTGGGATCTGCATCTAAATGGATAGCAGTGTTGAGATGTCCTTACCAAGCTAGGAAATTGATTACCTGGAAATGGATAAATTCTAGGCCTCCTACTATATTGTTTGAAAATCTTTAAAGGTTAACTCCACTTTCATGGGGAAAAAAAGTAGCAAATAAAGAAAAAAAATAATATAGCGTGTACAATTGCAACACAAGTCACATTGTAATTGAATGTTATTAAAAATTACCTTTCCTTTTCAATCTGCAGCCACTGTAATTTTCTATAAATGCAGAGCAATATGGCTACATGGAGTTGTTCTGTATACAGAATCTGTACTGACCACTCTCCACCAGAGACATAATTTCCTGCTTGTGTGATTGGCTCACCAAGATACAAGTCAGATTTCAGGCATCCCCTGCAACAAAAATGTCATTTTTGGTGAGATATTTCCAATAGGAACACGTCTAAAGGGATGCAGGACCAGCAGATTTCCTCATTAGTGCCCTGCAGCTGCCACAGCTGACTGATAATTATGAAACCACTCCCATTAGACCCACTCAACCCAGAGGCACAAACAAACACACATAGATTTCTTCAGAATAACAAAAGGTAGGAATCTGCAACAAAGGATGTTATAATCCTTGCAATGTACATAGATCACCCAGGGAGGGAATGTTTTTTTCTCAACAAAAGTGGAGTTATGCTTTAATAACATAATTATAAGAGACAAATGAGCATATACAAATAGGGGATATGTAGCTAGATTTGAAAGGATTTGGAAAGTATGGATTGAAAACCTGGGATTGGCACCCGGAGTCAAATATATATATGTAGCGCTGGTAGATTTTTAATCTACCGCTGATAGGTTAATCTAGTGGGTCACTTATTATAGGAAGTTAGATTTGCCTCTGTTCCAGCTTGGCTGAGTTGCATGTGGTTCCGCACTGTGCCGGTGGGTGTCGTTGTCACCGTCGGCTGGTGTTGGAAAAGCAACGTGTTGAAGTGTATGAGTGCTCCTCTGTTCCGGGGGTTACTCAGTGGAGGTGGTCCTCCGAGTTGCATTCTGGGAGAGGGTATTTATGGTACAGACGCCATGTTCTGGGGTTCGTTTTCAGCCACCTGCTGGCCCTCCTGGCTGACAGGTATGCGTTAAGAGTACCACCTCACGGTCCTCCGTTCTGGAGGCCCACGTCGCTGTGGCGTGTGGGTGGGCCCGAAAGCCTGTCTGGGGCCTACCACAGCAGCAGAGGAATGGTCCTGAGCTGTCTATCCTGAGTGAAGAAGCTGGACAACCGAGGAGATCCCAGGGGAGGACCAGTCATGGAAGGATCATGCAGAGTGCTGGTCTGGAGAGGGGCCTGGTGACTCGGTTGGAGGACGTATCCTGAAGTAATCTTACTGCATAATAATGATAATAAGCCCTACCTGAATCACACCATACAACACCCAATACAGAACCTGTTTGATGCTCAAGTTCATCTTACTTAAGGTGAGAGTTTAGAGAGCCCGGTTTCACCGGATCCCTTCATTTTAAGGATATCACCATCACCTCTCCCCTCCAATATATGTTCCCAGTGGATGAAGCATATTATGAACTTTTGATTAATTTATGCACACCAGCACTTTGGATTATCACTTTTATTAGCACTTTGCACTTTATATGTTTGCACTGTTGATAAATATTCGTAGAACACACTCAATTTATATAGCTGTATGCACAAGTATGCTTTTATGGGATAGATTTGAAGCGCCAAATCACTTTATTATCATTATTATGTTGAGTGTATGTGAACACTTTTGATTTTGCTGCAGTCCACAGAGACATCATCACCATATACACATCCTTTACCATTTTTTATTCTAGTATTGATTCAGTCCATAAACTCAATATAGCGCGAGGGACTACACCACATTTTCTTTGACACTATTCACTCACTTACCTTTGCTGCGAACATGGACATTTTTCAGTTCATGGAGAATAGGAATGTCAATCTAGATGATATTTTTAAATCACAAACTAACACACGAAACACAGACCTAGAAAGTCAAGTAAGGAAACTTGGACACCATATGGAGAAAAAAGTGTCTCTATGGTGGGACACCATTACGTTTGAGAAGTATATTAGAGAGAACATCGTACCCAGAAGACTTTGGTGGGAACTACCACCCAATGATGGATTGATAGATAAGGAGTCAATGGAAGAGTGGTTTGAGTTTTTTAACAACAAAAGTATAGAAGGCCTCAAATTCTTACTAGGAAGAAAATACAAAAAAACAAGAATTTTAGAACAACAAATAGAAGAGATCAAGCTAAAACTAGAACCTTATAAGGAATCTCCAGATCTTAAAAAACTAGCCACACAATTAAACAAAGATCTAATCAACAAAGATCTTGAAGTACAACAATGGAAATTAAAAAAATATCATAGAGATATAGAAGACTATAAAACTGAACAGGTCTTCAAGTGGCAGAAAAAAACAGATCCAGTTATACCAGATTCAACGTATTCTACACCAGAGAGGGAAGTAAGAATACAAGATCCAACCATGGCATACGCGTCAAATCCCCCAAGATGGGATAACAGAGAAATATACCATGACAATAGGACACAACAAGAAATAAGAACACCTCAACAAGAACATAGACACTATAACAACTATAACCAACATACCCCAAAACAACCATGGAAGAAATTTTTTAAAAAACCTTTTAAGAAGCCATTCAACCAGAGACCATACAATGAAAGAAATTAAAGAAATCAAAGGGAGTATAATAGACCTCCCAACAACCAAGACACATACAGAGAACCTACAAGAAATCTGATACCCACTTACAATAGGTTCGAACCGATTAGAAACTATCAAGAGCCCTATCACAATGACCCCAGAGATTATTACAATGAGCATGAATACCACCAACAGCAACATTTTTTAGAGAGAGAGAGAGAAGGGAGTATTCCCCACGAAGATATCCACAAGATCCTTACCCCTCACCCAGAAGAAGATCACAGGAGGACAGAAGAAGAAGCAGTCCAGAACGAAGAGAGGAAGGAGAGCGGGAAAGAGAATCCAAGCGCAAAAGAGAAAAGTAGGCGCCAATGTGGTAAATCTGAGTGGATGTTCCATCTCATCGGAAGAACTCTCTGTTCTCGACAAAGGTTTAACAATCTTAACAAATTCAACATATATATAGGAATACTGAAGTACATTAGGAAAGTCAACGTGAAGAAATATTACCTATCAAATCCTTACAAAACCACAAATACAATGAGAAATACCCCCACTACAATAAAACATAGTACACTACGGAACAACTCTACTTTCAACCCACAAGTATCGGACAACCATCACATCAAAGTTTTTAAAAAACTGATACTAAAAGACTTGGAAGCTCTGGAAGTTAAAAAAGTGTCAGACCCCATACACATAAGAAAAGGTATCAAATCCCTAAAAGAAAGAAAAGATATTGTAATCCGACCGGCCGATAAAGGAGGAGCAACAGTGATACTATCAAAGGAACAGTACCTGAACGAACTAGAGAGACAATTGCAAGATGAGAACACGTACATCAAATTATTGGGGAATCCCACAAATAAATATAAAAAAGAATTAGAACATCTAATACAACTGGGAGTGAAAAAAGAAATACTCAATAAGAAAGAATCAAAGTATCTAGTCCGGGAGGCATGCAGGATACCTGTTATTTACACTGTCCCTAAAATTCATAAGTCCCGAGAAAATCCACCGGGTAGACCCATCGTAAACGGGATAGATTCCCTCACATCCAGAGTAGGACAATACCTGGATGAATTTATACAACCAGCAGTACAACAGACACCAGCCTATCTACAAGACACAAAGCATGTATTACAATTATTAACTAAAACACCAGTCTTGGAGGGAAGAACAATACTAGCCACGGCAGATGTTAGTTCACTATACACCATAGTACAACATCATGATGCATGTTCAGCGACTAAGTGGCTTCTCAAGAAATATAGCAATTTGGTTTGCAAACAGAGAAAATTTCTTATTAAATGTCTTGATACATGCCTAAAATGCAACTATTTTTGGCATAATCAAGCTTATTATAAACAAACTATAGGCATAGCAATGGGTGCCAAGTTCGCACCAAGCGTGGCCAACGCATTCATGGCCTAGTGGGAGGAACAATCTATTTATACAGATACCCCACCAGAACTCACTCTATACAGAAGATACATTGACGATGTGATTATAGTTTGGAATGGAAAAAGAGAAGCACTAGAACAGTTTCTAGAAAAACTGAATCGAAATGAAAAGAACATCCATCTATCGTGGAATATTAATGAAAAAACTGTGGAATTTCTTGATTTAAAAATCAGTCTAGAAGAAGACAAACTAGTCACCAAAACTTTTTTAAACAAGTAGACACCAACAGCTATTTATCTTTAGATAGCTGCCACCACAAAACGTGGCTATACAATATACCCAAAGGACAATTGGTCCGGATTAAAAGGAACTGCACGAGTGAAAAAGATTATAAAGAACAGGCTGAATTAATTGGGTCCAGGTTCACAGAGAAAGGATATGAACCTACTTGGATATACAAACAAATAGAAGAGGTAAATAAGATGGACAGGACCAAAATGCTGGAAAAGAATTCTAGAGAAACATTCCACCAAGAAGCATAAAGTTTAATCTTCGATTACTGTGTACAATATAAACAGGTATCACGAATAATCCAACGACATTGGCATATTCTTCAAAATGACAAAGATTTGAACAAAATACTACCAACAAAACCAAATATTATATATAAGAAAGCACCAACTGTGAGAAACATGGTGTTTAAATCAGTCATTGAAACTCCACAACAAGCAACATACTCCTTTTTTTCAGGCAAAGGCTTTTACCCTTGCAGAAATTGCTTTGCATGTAGTCACGCAAAGAAATTCCAGGGCAAAAGACAGGAATTTACATGCACTACAACACAGGAAACACACAAAATTAAAGATTTTGTAGGTTGTCACACAGAGGGGGTGGTTTATGTTCTTCAGTGCAGTTGCCAACTACAATATGTAGGACGAACCAAAAGAGCCCTGAAAGTAAGAATCAAGGAACACATTCAAAATATTCTAAAAGGCAATCCTAAACACAATGTATCTAAACATTTTGCGATAGCACATAACCGAGATCCTTCACAGCTTCAATTTTGGGGTATTGAGAAATATAAAGGCGCATGGAGAGGTAGTCATAAAATTAGAAGCATAAGCCAAAGGGAGTCATATTGGATACAAACTCTACGTACGTTAACACCCAGTGGTATGAACGTAGCGTTTGACTTAAACTGCTTTTTAAATAATTTTTAACCATTATAACCATTTTTAATATCAGAATTCATTTTTTAAATAATCATTGTATGTGTAGAATTTTAATTTATTTTACCCTATTGTACACACTAGGCTTATGTATGAGTGTATTCTAAGGAGCTATTTATTTAAATCAGAATCTTGAGATAAATTTATTGGATTTTATTTTAATAACATGGTTGAAATAAGAATGAATGTCAAAATATAGTTGTATATTTATTAAAACTACGATATGTGTGTAGAGACATCTCCTTGGGGACTCAGGTTACGACTGATGACCCCAACTAAAATCTATTCTCACATAACACAAATAACATCATTGCGTACAGTAACATGGCAGACGATAACACAATCAACCACTCAAAAATGGCTGCCACCTATATGGACCTATTGACATATAGAATAACATAGGCTGTGTAAAACATCAGGGACTACAAGAAAATGGCCGATATCAAACACCGATTTCCCTTAAATTTCTCACATAATAACGGAACAACATAGTATGCTATATACATCTTCCTCCTAACAAATTAGATCGGCTCACATTACATCATAAAAAGAGTAAACATGACTATAGTGCGCATAAACCAGTGTGGCATATTTAGCTTGATCCTCTTCAATATGGCCGCTATCTCACACAGATTGCCACCTACAAGATGGCCGCAACAACATAAGTACACTTTACCACAACAAAAATGGCCGCTATAACACTTCCGGTATCATTACATAAAAGACATCCCTCTCCGGCCAATCCGGTTCCCCAGTTGAATTCACGAGCGGAGACGTAATGCGTAGGGCGTGGCAGAGAGCAGACGTAACTGGAAGTCAGTAAGGAGGCGCCTCAGATGCCGCTCTGATCTATCGTTTTGCAATTTATGCTGTTTTTATTTGTTTTTTAATGTAAGAGACCACCCTATTACTTTAATAAACTCCATTCTATATAAATTTACTACACTATTGGAGGCCTCCTTCTCTCCCTTCCCTATACATCCCACCGGATCGGTGGAGCCCAGGGGGGCAACCCATTCCCCCCCTCCCTTCCATCTTTTTGATAGGTATATATATCGGGAGGATCATTAAATCATCAGAGAAGCCCTACCTGAATCACACCATACAACACCCAATACAGAACCTGTTTTATGCTCAAGTTCATCTTACTTAAGGTGAGAGTTTAGAGAGCACGGTTTCACCGGATCCCTTCATTTTAAGGATGTCACCATCACCTCTCCCCTCCAATATATGTTCCCAGTGGATGAAGCATATTATGAACTTTTGATTTATTTATGCACACCAGCACTTTGGATTATCACTTTTATTAGCACTTTGCACTTTATATGTTTGCACTGTTGATAAATATTCGTAGAACACACTCAATTTATATAGCTGTATGCACAAGTATGCTTTTATGGGATAGATTTGAAGCGCGAAATCACTTTATTATCATTATTATGTTGAGTGTATGTGAACACTTTTGATTTTGCTGCAGTCCACAGAGACATCATCACCATTTACACATCCTTTACCATTTTTTATTCTAGTATTGATTCAGTCCATAAACTCAATATAGCGCGAGGGACTACACCACATAATCTTACTGCTTAGTACTGCCGGATTGGCTTAAAGGTTCAAGTACTGTGTCTGACATTCAATGCAAACCAATACATCCTGTAGCAGAGGATCGTACGGGTTTTATTTCAAACAAGTCTGTGGCAGAGACTTTTGTTTGTGCTACGTACTGGCTGCTAGACAAGTGAGAGAGGTCTATCCAGGTGGGCAAAGATTGGGTCCCACAAGGGGGAGCGCATTCAACCATTCAACCGCAAGTGTTCAATTCCATAGAATGTTCCAAAGAATACTAAGGAAAGGTATTTGAGCCTCCCTGCAACTTTCCTTCTGCCTCTTTCCTGCTACTTCCTTTATTATTTGTTCATTAAAGCATTGAAGAAGAAGAGAAGAAGAGGTTAAAAATTGCAGGACTTTATTTCTGAGTGCATAGGTGGCGGGTGCCAGTAAAAGCCCGGGAGCTACGTGATCAGAAGAACAAGTGGGAGGAGCCTACCCTACTTGATACCGCATGGGACGCGTGTATGTGTTTGGCGCCAGAGAAGAAGAGAGGCCTCATGATCGTGCTGAGAAGATCAGAGTGTGGCCATGTCTTTTCCAGCGATGCAGCCAATTATGGGACCAAGAATATTCCCTACGAGCACCGTGTCGAGTACTGTGCTGACCGGAACCCTGCTTACAGATACCGGTATTCGTCTGAAGCCACAGGGGAGGTTTGTTCTCTATACCGTCTGAGATATCGAAGGGCTGGGCATGATTTGCCACAAATGTGAAGGACTGGCCGTACATCTCCGTCCATTTGGTCGCTGCCCGCAATGTGGAGAATATTTGTTTGTGGTGGAGCAACCTACCATGTCGCCCCGTGCTTATCGTATGGACTGGGCTACAGGTGTCGCCACAGTAGAAGCTGCTACTCCTGCTGAAAGAGAACGGCAGGCCGTGACTTTGCCTGTTGTTGCTGAGAGAGACACTGCTGTTACCGATTCATCGGTGGACATTGCTTTGATTTCCGCGTCCACTACACCTATCCCTGTTGTACCTGTCCAGATGAAGGTGGGATATGTGAAGGCTTCCCGCGGCCGTGGCCGAGGCCTACCCCAGAGACTACCGGAACCGGATTCAACAAAGTCCACGATAGGAACGGGTGAGCAATTAATGGGTAATGTATCTGGGACTGTAAACAAATATCTGCCAGCAGAAGAGCTGGGAAATTCGGAGATAAAATCCATGTCGGATCTCTCCGGTGATGATGACCTATTTGAGACTATGTCACAAGAACTGTTGTGGGCCCAAGGCGAGGATGTCGCCTCTGCTATGACTTTCCCTGAATGGACAGCCCTGAGTTCTGGGAAGACATCACCCTGTGTGGAGCCACACAGCACTGTAAATGAGACATTGTCAAAAGTTGCTAGTTCACTTCGGACACCGGCTGGGTCTATGGTGAGCAAGTCATTGGATTCATGTGTGCCTCCTGGTATGGGAAAAAATAGATCCTTACCGAAACTTGCACGTTTGCAGAGAATGTTGAAAAAGCGTTAAGCTACGGAATATGGTTTGGAGTTCCCTTATGTCCCTCAGGACATAATGCAAGTGATTGAAGCTAACCAGAAGCTTTGGTACAGTGAAGCTGTTTGGGACTATTTGTCTGTGCCTAAGCCTTTCCGAAAAACTGGATGTTCTGTTGCTATGGATGAATGCTTCAGTGGATGTTTTATGCACTGGAACTATGGTCGGCACATTCATGCTGACAAAGTGGTCATTTGCAGACCCGGAAAAAATGACGTTGTACATTTCATCACTACAGTGGATAAGCTGGGAAAAACACTGACATTGCCAGATCCCCGATTTTATTGGTAATTATGGACAAAAGAACTTTGGGATAGTTAGTTAGTGTCAGTATATAGAGATCTTCGTGGTCAAGATCGGAATACTCATCTCAGTGTTTCAAATTCAAGGACTTCTTTTTGCTAGCCGGATTTCTTTCATTTAAGAAAAAAAAAATGTATATATAGGGATGGACTCCTAAAGATTATTTTGATGTAGGTAATGAGAAGAGAGTTTCATTTTTTCAAATGAGACTTTGCTCCTGAAACTGTATAGGTTGCATGTGTGTTTAATATGTTTTCCTTTTCAGGAATCATTTGATCTCCTATCAAGCTGTTGTGTACAGTCATAGGATGGTTTTGTTTGCGGATGTGAACATATTGTTTTACAAATGTTAATCTTATAATGTCTTTCTACTGTCTTTCCTTCTTCTTTGCCTAAATCCAAGTTTTAAGCTCAAATACCTGCTCTCAGGCTTGGGAGTAGGGATGAGCCGAACACCCCCCGGTTCGGTTCGCACCAGAACCCGCGAACGGACCGCAAGTTCGCACGAACGTTAGAACCCCATTGACGTCTATGGGACTCGAACGTTCGAAATCAAAAGTGCTCATTTTAAAGGCTAATTTGCATGGTATTGTCCTAAAAAGGGTTTGGGGACCCGGGTCCTACCCCAGGGGACATGTATCAATGCAAAAAAAACTTTTAAAAACGGCCGTTTTTTCGGGAGCAGTGATTTTAATGATGCTTAAAGTAAAAAAAAAAAAGTGAAATATTCCTTTAAATATCGTACCTGGGGGGTGTCTATAGTATGCCTGTAAAGTGACGCGTGTTTCCCATGTTTAGAACAGTCCCTGCACCAAATGTCATTTTTAAAGGAAAAAATCTCATTTAAAACTGCTTGCGGGTTTAATGTCATGTCGGGTCATGGCAATATGGATGAAAATCAGTGAGACAAACGGCATGGGTACCCCCCAGTCCATTACCAGGCCCTTTGGGTCTTGTATGGATATTAAGGGGAACCCCGCACCCAAATTAAAATAAGGAAAGGTCCCTATATACTCTGAACAGCAGTATACAGGCGGTGCAAACAAGACAGGGACTGTAGGTTTGTTGTTAAGTAGAATCTGTTTGTAATTTTGAACATTTTTAATGTGTTTAGCTCCAGCCAAAAAATCTTTTCTAAGCTTTTTGGAAAACATAGGGAAGGGTTATCACCCCTGTGACATTTGTTTTGCGTCTTTCCTCCTCTTCAGAAGATTTCACCTCACTTTTTTGTCCCAATGAAAAATGTTTTTTGAAAATTTGTGTTTTTTTGTGGAACAAGGATTGGAAAGCATCAGTGGAAAGGAAAAATTGTTTTCCCATATTAACTCTTACAGGAGAGAATTTCCCTTCCTTAGGGGTAGATTTCATCTCACTTCCTGTTGTCTCCTTCCGTTTGCAAGTAGGAGTCGTTTGTAAGTTAGATGTTTGAAAGTAGGGTCCTACCCTATATACTCAGCAGAAATTTGGGCCTTAGGTGTTGCTGTGGCCAAAACACTGTAAGCCCTCACAGGGCCCTGCTGTGAAATATTAGATCAAGAATTGTAATTACATGCCCCTGTTGAACAGGAGCTGAAAAATTAGGCCTTAGGCACTGGTGCTGGTGCCACAACACTGCAACCCCTCACAGACACTCTAGTTGGAACGCAGGAACGAGCCCTGCTGCAAAGTATTGCATCAAAAATTGTAATTACACGCCCCTGTTAGACAGGGGCAGAAAAATTGGGTCTTAGGCACTGGTGCTGGTGCCACAACACTGCAACCCCTCACAGACACTCTAGTTGAAACGCAGGAACAAGCCCTGCTGCAAAGTATTGCATCAAAAATTGTAATTACACGCCCCTGTTAGACAGGGGCTGAAAAATTGGGTCTTAGGCACTGGTGCTGGTGCCACAACACTGCAACCCCTCACAGACACTCTAGTTGAAACGCAGGAACAAGCCCTGCTGCAAAGTATTGCATCAAAAATTGTAATTACACGCCCCTGTTAGACAGGGGCAGAAAAATTGGGTCTTAGGCACTGGTGCTGGTGCCACAACACTGCAACCCCTCACAGACACTCTAGTTGGAATGCAGGAACAAGCCCTGCTGCAAAGTATTGCATCAAAAATTGTAATTACACGCCCCTGTTAGACAGGGGCAGAAAAATTGGGTCTTAGGCACTGGTGCTGGTGCCACAACACTGCAACCCCTCACAGACACTCTAGTTGGAATGCAGGAACGAGCCCTGCTGCAAAGTATTACATCAAAAATTGTAATTACACGCCCCTGTTAAACAGGGGCTGAAAAATTGTGCCTTAGGCACTGGTGGTGGCGCCCAGAACCAAAAATGTTCTTACAAGCTATCAGCGTGATGATTGAGGAGGAAGAGGATAATTACTCAGGGATAGTCACTCAGCATCAGCATAGGCAGTCTTTGAAGGGATCTGAGATTTCAAAAAAAATTATTCGGTTACATCTGCATCAGGTGCTTGGTAGCTGGTGGTGATCCAAGACTGATTCATTTTTATGAAGGTCAGCCGATCGACCGAGTCGGTGGACAGACGCACCCTGTGATCGGTTACCACGCCTCCAGCAGCACTGAATGTGCGTTCCGAAAGAACGCTGGATGCAGGACAGGCCAGTAGCTCAATTGCATACTGTGCAAGCTCTGGCCAGTGATCCATCCTCAAGACCCAGTAACCCAGAGGATTTTCGGTGGGAAAGGTGTCCAAGTCTGATCTTGCCCCTAGGTATTCCTGCACCATGTAAAACAGACGCTGGCGATGGTTGCTGGAACCGATCATACCTTGGGGCTGCGGACCAAAAAATTGTCTGAACGCATCGGTCAGACGGCCACCTTCTCCACCGCTCCTTCTTTGACTGACCGAAGCCTCAGCAACACGTTGTCCAGAAACAGGAGTTTGTAACCTCCCAGTCTCTGGGAACGCGTTGCACAGACCTTTCTGCAAGGCCTCCCGAAGATGTTTCATCCTCTGCTCCCTCTGCGATGGCAAGATAAGGTCCGCAACCTTACCCTTGTAACGTGGATCAAGGAGGGTTGCCAGCCAGTATTGGTCCTTCTCCTTGATACCACGAATACGAGGATCCTTACGCAGGCTTTGCAGGATCAGGGAGGCCATGCAGCGTAGGTTTGCTGAGGCATTCGGTCCGGAGTCCTCTGGGTCACTAAGGACAACAACGTCCGCAGCCACCTCCTCCCAGCCACGTACAAGTCCATGTGTTCCTTGGGACTGATCCCTTAAAGACTGCTGATGCTGAGTGCCAGGCTCCACCTCCATACTGACACAATCTTCCTCCTCCTCCTCCTCCTCCTCCTCCTCGTCCTCTTCCTGTGTGATCGGCGGGCACGCAGGAACACTGTCTGGATAAAGGGGGCCTTGAGAGCTAAGGAAGTCCTCCTCTTCCTGCCTCTGTTCTGCCTCAAGTGCCCTGTCCATTATCCCACGCAGCGTGTGCTCCAACAGGTGGACAAGGGGGACAGTGTCACTGATGCATGCACTGTCAGTGCTCACCATCCTCGTGGCCTCCTCGAATGGTGACAGGACAGTGCATGCATCCCTGATCATGGCCCACTGGCGTGGGGAAAAAAAACCAAGGTCCCCTGACCCTGTCCTGGTGCCATAGTCGCACAGGTACTCATTGATGGCCCTCTGCTGCGTGTGCAGCCGCTGCAGCATGGCCAACGTCGAGTTCCACCTGGTGGGCATGTCACAGATTAGGCGGTTCTTGGGCAGGTTAAACTCCTTTTGGAGGTCCGTCAGCCGAGCACTGGCATTATATGACCGGCGGAAATGCACACAGACTTTCCTGGCCTGCCTCAGGACATCCTGTAAGCCCGGGTACCTGCCCAAGAACCGCTGCACCACCAAGTTAAGGACGTGAGCCAAACAGGGCACATGGGTCAGTTGTCCCTGTCGGAGGGCAGAGAGGAGGTTGGTGCCATTGTCGCAAACCACCATTCCTGCCTTAAGTTGGCGTGGCGTCAACCACCTCTGAACCTGCCCCTGCAGAGCTGACAGAACCTCTGCCCCAGTGTGGCTCCTGTCCCCCAAGCACACCAGCTCAAGCACCGCATGGCATCTTTTGGCCTGCGTACTTGCGTAGCCCCTTGAACGCCTACGGAGCACCGCTGGTTCCGAGGAAGAGGCCATGGAGGAAGAAGAAGAGGAGGGGGTGGAGGAGAGAGGTGTGTCACAATCAGCATTTTGGAGGCGTGGTGGCGGAACAACCTCCAACACTACTGCACCTTGTCCTGCATCCTTCCCAGCTGCCAGCAGAGTCACCCAATGCGCCGTGAAACTTAAGTAACGTCCCTGTCCATGCCTGCTGGACCATGAGTCAGCGGTAATATGCACCTTACCGCTGACCGCCCTGTCCAGCGAGGCATGGACATTGCCTTCCACATGCCGGTAGAGAGCCGGAATCGCCTTCCGTGAGAAAAAGTGGCGTTTGGGTACCTGCCACTGAGGAACCGCACATTCCACAAACTCACGGAAGGGGGCAGAGTCTACCAACTGAAAAGGCAGCAGTTGAAGTGCTAGCAATTTTGCCAAGCTAGCATTCAACCGCTGGGCATGTGGATGGCTGGGAGCAAACTTCTTTCGGCGGTGCAGCAGCTGGGGCAGGGAAATTTGCCTGGTACAATCTGACGTCGGTGTACCCAAAGCAGATTGCCCATAAGTACTTGGCTGTGACACACCTAATTCTACACCTTCATTCCTCTCACTGCAGGTCGCAGAGAAGACTGAAGGTCTAGTGGGGTTGGAAATCTCAGCTGATGAGGAGCAAGGAGAGATCGTCTTTGTTCTTTGGTGTGGGTCTTTTAGATACGCTTGCCAACGAACTGCATGGCAGGTCAACATATGTCTGGTCAAGCATGTGGTACCCAAGCGGGAGATGTTTTGGCCACGCGAGATACGCTTGAGACATATATTGCAAATAGCAGCGGTGCGATCTGATGCACTCGTCTCAAAAAAGGCCCACACCAAAGAACTTTTTGAATAACGCGCAGAGACTGCAGCGCCCTGCACATGTGGAGCTTTGGGGTGTGATGCAGTCAATGTGCTGCCCTTAGGCTGGCCCCTGGAGGGCATCCTGCCTAGTTGGTGATGTGCCACCTCCTCCTCCTCCTCCTCCTCCTCCTCTCTCCTATCAGGCACCCACGTTGAGTCAGTGACCTCATCATCCCCTCCCTCCTCATCACTGGAGCAAACCTGGCAGTATGCTGCAGCAGGGGGAGCATGACTGCCAGATTGCTGTCCTTCTTGGGCACCCCCTCTGTCCGTGCTCATGTTACTGCCTTCATTGAGCTCAGTATCATCATCAGAGCCTTCCAAACGCTGGGCATCCTCCTGGAGCATGTACCCAACACTGTGGTCAAACAGTTCGAGGGAATCCTCAGGAGGACATGGTGGGGCTAGGGAAGGAGTCACTGATGACATTGAGCTGAGGGAAGAGGCCGCTGCTTTGCCAGACAAAGCACCCTGGGCATGGGTGAGAGAGGATGAGGAGGATGAGGACGGCTTGGTCATCCACTCGACCAAGTCTTCCGCATGTTGCGGCTCAACACGACCAGCTGCCGAAAAAAAGGCCAAGCGTGTCCCATGGCCACGTGCTGATGAGGATGCACCGTCTCCACGACCAGCACTAGACACAGAGCCTGCTTGCCCTCTCTTATTGGCTTGTGACTGTCTGCCTCTCCTTCTTGGCCTTCCAGACATACTAATGGCCTGTAGCTGCACTAAGCTGGGATAGAACACCTGTAATTTTCTTCAGGTAGCTTTATATACTGTAACCAGACAAGCCTGCCTGTCAGTAGGAAGATAACAGGAACGGATCTAGCTGAACACTGTGAGTAGGACGTACTGCACTAAATGTATATAGCAGGAACGGATCTAGCTGAACACTGTGAGCAGGACGCACTGCACTGAATGTAAATAGCAGGAACGGATCTAGCTGAACACTGTGAGCAGGACGCACTGCACTGAATGTAAATAGCAGGAACGGATCTAGCTAAACACTGTGAGCAGGACGCACTGCACTGAATGTAAATAGCAGGAACGGATCTAGCTGAACACTGTGAGCAGGACGCACTGCACTGAATGTAAATAGCAGGAACGGATCTAGCTGAACACTGTGAGCAGGACGCACTGCACTGAATGTAAATAGCAGGAACGGATCTAGCTGAACACTGTGAGCAGGACGCACTGCACTGAATGTAAATAGCAGGAACGGATCTAGCTGAACACTGTGAGCAGGACGCACTGCACTGAATGTAAATAGCAGGAACGGATCTAGCTGAACACTGTGAGCAGGACGCACTGCACTGAATGTAAACAGCAGGAACGGATGTAGCTAAACACTGTGAGCAGCACGCACTGCACTGAATGTAAATAGCAGGAACGGATCTAGCTGAACACTGTGAGCAGGACGCACTGCACTGAATGTAAATAGCAGGAACGGATCTAGCTGAACACTGTGAGCAGGACGCACTGCACTGAATGTAAATAGCAGGAACGGATCTAGCTGAACACTGTGAGCAGGACGCACTGCACTGAATGTAAATAACAGGAACGGATCTAGCTGAACACTGTGAGCAGGACACACTGTACTAAATGTAAATAGTCTAGCTGCCTGACCGTGGTACTAATAGGATCAAAAAGAACACCTGTAATTTTCTTCAGGTAGCTTTATATACTGTAACCAGACAAGCCTGCCTGTCAGTAGGAAGATAACAGGAACGGATCTAGCTGAACACTGTGAGCAGGACGTACTGCACTAAATGTATATAGCAGGAACGGATCTAGCTGAACACTGTGAGCAGGACGCACTGCACTGAATGTAAATAGCAGGAACGGATCTAGCTGAACACTGTGAGCAGGACGCACTGCACTGAATGTAAATAGCAGGAACGGATCTAGCTAAACACTGTGAGCAGGACGCACTGCACTGAATGTAAATAGCAGGAACGGATCTAGCTGAACACTGTGAGCAGGACGCACTGCACTGAATGTAAATAGCAGGAACGGATCTAGCTGAACACTGTGAGCAGGACGCACTGCACTGAATGTAAATAGCAGGAACGGATCTAGCTGAACACTGTGAGCAGGACGCACTGCACTGAATGTAAATAACAGGAACGGATCTAGCTGAACACTGTGAGCAGGACACACTGTACTAAATGTAAATAGTCTAGCTGCCTGACCGTGGTACTAATAGGATCAAAAAGAACACCTGTAATTTTCTTCAGGTAGCTTTATATACTGTAACCAGACAAGCCTGCCTGTCAGTAGGAAGATAACAGGAACGGATCTAGCTGAACACTGTGAGCAGGACGTACTGCACTAAATGTATATAGCAGGAACGGATCTAGCTGAACACTGTGAGCAGGACGCACTGCACTGAATGTAAATAGCAGGAACGGATCTAGCTGAACACTGTGAGCAGGACGCACTGCACTGAATGTAAATAGCAGGAACGGATCTAGCTGAACACTGTGAGCAGGACGCACTGCACTGAATGTAAACAGCAGGAACGGATGTAGCTAAACACTGTGAGCAGCACGCACTGCACTGAATGTAAATAGCAGGAACGGATCTAGCTGAACACTGTGAGCAGCACGCACTGCACTGAATGTAAATAGCAGGAACGGATCTAGCTGAACACTGTGAGCAGGACGCACTGCACTGAATGTAAATAGCAGGAACGGATCTAGCTGAACACTGTGAGCAGCACGCACTGCACTGAATGTAAATAGCAGGAACGGATCTAGCTGAACACTGTGAGCAGGAAGCACTGTACTGAATGTGAATAGCAGGAACGGATCTAGCTGAACACTGTGAGCAGGACACACTGCACTGAATGTAAATAGCAGGAACAGATCTAGCTGAACACTGTGAGCAGCACGCACTGCACTGAATGTAAATAGCAGGAACGGATCTAGCTGAACACTGTGAGCAGGAAGCACTGTACTGAATGTGAATAGCAGGAACGGATCTAGCTGAACACTGTGAGCAGGACACACTGCACTGAATGTAAATAGTCTAGATAGAAGATAACAGGAACGGATCTAGCTAAACTGAATACAGTGTATATATATATATGCAACACCTGGGATGCATATATATACACAATACACTGTAAGTGCAGCTAACTGACTGACTGTTCTGCCTAATCTATCTAACTCAAATCAAATGACACTGTCTCTCTCTCTCTCTATCGCTCAGCACACCGGAACACACACTACACAGGGCCGCCGTGCAGGCGGCCTTATATAGTGTGGGGTGTGTACTAAATCCCCTGAGCCATAATTGGCCAAAGCCACCCTGGCTTTGGCCAATTACAGCTCTCTCTACTGACGGCGCTGTGATTGGCCAAGCATGCGGGTCATAGTGCATGCTTGGCCAATCATCAGCCAGCAATGCACTGCGATGCCGCAGTGAATTATGGGCCTTGACGCGCCACACGAATTTGGCGCGAACGGCCCATATCGTTCGCAATTCGACGGACGGTCGAACAGCCGATGTTCGAGTCGAACATGGGTTCGACTCGAACACGAAGCTCATCCCTACTTGGGAGATATTATTTTTGTGACAGACGTTGAGGACAACATCTATTGTAGTGGGGGGAATATGTAGTGCTGGTAGATTTTTAATCTACCGCTGATAGATTAATCTAGTGGGTCACTTATTATAGGAAGTTAGATTTGCCTCTGTTCCAGCTTGGCTGAGTTGCATGTGTTTCCGCACTGTGCCAGTGGGTGTCGTTGTCACCGTCGACTGGTGTTGGAAAAGCAACGTGTTGAAGCGTATGAGTGCTCCTCTGTCCCGGGGATAACTCGGTGGAGGTGGTCCTCCGAGTTGCATTCTGGGAGAGGGTATTTATGGGACAGACGCCATGTTCTGGGGTTCAGCCACCTGCTGGCCCTCCTGGCCGACAGGTATGCGTTAAGAGTTAAGAGTACCACCTCGTGGTCCTCCGTTCTGGAGGCCCACGTCTCTGCGGCGTGTGGGTGGGCCCAGAAGCCTGTCTGGGGCCTAACACAGCAGCAGAGGAACGGTTCTGAGCTGTCTATCCTGAGTGAAGAAGCTGGACAACCGAGGAGATCCCAGGGGAGGACCCGTCATGGAAGGATCATGCAGAGTGCTGGTCTGGGGAGGGGCCTGGTGACTCGATTGGAGGACGTATCCTGAAGTAATCTTACTGCATAGTACTGCCGGGTTGGCTTAAAGGTTCAAGTACTGTGTCTGACGTTCATTGCAAACCAATACATCCTGTGGCAGAGGATCGTACGGGTTTTATTTCAAACAAGTCTGTGGCAGAGACTTTTGTTCGTGCTACATGCAGGCTGCTAGACAAGTGAGAGAGGTCTATCCAGGCGGGCAAAGATTAGGTCCCACAAGGGGGAGCGCATTCAACCATTCAACCGCAAGTGTTCAATTCCAGAGAATGTTCCAAAGAATACTAAGGAAAGGTATTTGAGCTTCCCTGAAACTTTCCTTCTGCCTCTTTCCTGCTACTTCCTTTATTATTTGTTCATTAAAGCATTGAAAAATCTACTCAAGCTTTAGTGTCTACATCGTCCAGAGGTAAACTCAACGGGACCCTAGACCCGGTGCCGGTGAAACAGAGGTATCAAGAGTGAAGGTAACAGCCCGCTTTAAACCAGCAGCTCCACCGAGAGTTAGTGCTACATATAAAATGTTTGTTTTGGTATTATATTAATCCTAACAGTGACTCAAGGAAGGGGATGGGGGAGGAGAAACTCATATGTATACAATTATGTGACTAATGGATATGGGGACAGGGGATTATAACGGTGCTAAGGTCAAGGAATACAAAGAGAAAAGAAAAAGTTTTAAAAGGCAAAAAATTACAAAGTTTATTGGTAATAATACATACATAGAAAAACACACTTAGATCGAAATCCCCTGTCCCCATATCCATTAGTTATTTGATTATTTCGGGGATGAGGTGCTGTATCCTACGGTACCATCTAGCCATCACTATATTTTTTACAATTATGTGACTGTTTTTATTTTTTTGTATGGAAATTTAGCTTATTGGAAAAGGAAAATAAAGATGAATTGAATTAAAAAAAAGCAAAAAAACAATAATTGCACTCTCAAATAAAGTGTACTTGAAACAGCAGTGCACCACTTTAAAAGTCATATGCATATTCTAGGTGCATATCCCCTTAAGGCTAAGACCACAGCATCACCTTAACAAGCAATCCAATGGTGACTTTTGGGCGGACGTGATAATGTCAGTAAGCTCTGTCCTGACCTTGGGGACTTTTTTAAACAAATTCATAGCATTTGTAACTGTGAAAGCTTCTAAAACATTGGGGGTGTCACACTAAAGTTGCTGTTGTAAAGAACAGAAGCTAAGGCCCCATTTTTAGACAGTAATGGCAGAAGGCTTAAAATAGTGTCATGATATGTTAACAGTGGCAGATAGTGGGATGTCAAGTGGCTGGGTGTATTCATAGAGACCGGACATGGCAATGGTGGCAGCATGTGAGATTTTTTTTGTGGCCTGCAACTGTGAAAAGAGCAGCTTTGGATGCAGCCCAAAAAAAAGGAAGATTGCATAATCCCCCTAATTTTTATTAATCAACATCTGCAGCAGGGGCTTGGTAGCTACTGCCATCCAAGACTAGCTCATTTTCACAAATGCCAGCATGTCAACAGTGTCCATGGACAGATGTACAAAACCCACTACAGCACTTAGAGCACACTGGCAGCAGGGCAGCCTAGCAGCTCATTTGCATACTGGGCAAGCTCTGGCCTGTGGCCCAGCCCCAAGATCTAGTATTCAAGGGAAGTCATTCATTCGAAGGATAATCTGGCATCAAGTGATGTAGCTGCAGCCAAAAGTTGCTGTGAGCAGTCAGCCCTAGGCACTGAGGACTCCCTCAGACAACCACACCCACCATATACTGTATCACCTAATTCCCTGAAATGTGTTTGTTAGTGTGGCAGTTATTTTGATTCTTCTAAAAATATTCTCTTTATCCTATTTCCTGCTTTTGTGAAGCAATACAATAATCAGGGAAGCATTCCAATGTGCAATATATTTTTTTTTATTTAGGCAGGTTATAATCAACATATTACATGTCATAAATATGCAAGAAAAGTGTAAAAGTAAGGAAATACAATATATACAGTAGAATTAGTTATTATCTTTACATTACAACATCTTCCTCAAAAGCAAGGTGATTCTGAGCTCCTGCCTCTTTGCTCTTTACCCACATGTTGACATTTTCTTCTGTGCTCAGTTTATCTCTGTCCTTTGGTCCCATGCAATGACAGACTGATCAGACCTGCTATCTTGTCACTTTCCACTGGCTAATTTACAGGCTTATAGTTCCCTGTTTCTGTTTTTTATTAAAGGTTTGTTAACCCACATTATTTACTTCATATAATCCGCTCGGTCTCTTAAGGATATGTTCCCCTGTGTGTGTGTTGTATAAAAGAAAAAGCCGTATATACCTTATCTGTGAGCACAGATCAGCGCTCACGTGCTGCACCACATCTCTCTTCTCCCCATCTGACAGCTGCAGTGGGAGGGGCCGAGATTTCCCCGCTGGTGTCAGTCTGGAGGGAAGGAGTGAGACAGTGGGTCCCATGACCGTCGATCAGCGCTCACAAATAAGGTATATATGGCTTTTTTTTTAATATACAACACACACACAGGGGGACATATCATTATAAGACAGCATAGATTATATAAAGTAAATCATGTTATTACAGCAGCAGCAGGGGAGGCGGGGACGGACCCTGACATAGGAGCCGACAGGCAGGGAGGTGAGTGGGGAGGAGGACACAAGAGCAGAGAGGAGAGACAGAAGGGCTGCGGATGACGGAGACATGCAAACTGACCACGGTGTCAGGGCTCAACAGCCACGATTACCGTGGTCAGTTTACATAGGGGAGGGTAGAAACTGGCAGGATCAGCCAGATTTCTTTAAGTGTTACAGGGGTCCAAATGACACAGCACAACCACTGTGTCAAATAACATGCTTTAAAGAAGCAAGATCCATTTATTTATTTTGAGGTTAACGTATGCTTTAAGCTTCATCTTTTAAATTACTATCAAATATTTACTGGGCCCTTGACAATACATAGGGGAAAAGTATACTATAGATCTAATTGATGAGGTGTCACTTCCAGTTTCAGAGGGTTCAGAAGAGTCAAACACTCCATTCTTCTTTCTCCTATAAAAAGTAAAAGGAAAATAATTAATCCAAAGCACAAGCAGTGTTTTGAGCAGGTATACATTATTGTGTTTCATTATCACTTAACCACATGCCGAATTGGCCATAGCCGAAAGACGGCTACAGCGCGGTCGGCTTATTCTGGGTGGGCATCCATGGACCTCCTCACAGGATCGTGCTCCCGCGTGCCCCCTGGGGCACACACCCAGAACATCCATAACCGTCGGGTCCGGGGGACCCGGCGCATCACGGATCACAGTAAATGGCCACTAATAGTGGCCGTTTACCACGTGATCACTCCGTCAAATGACAGAGCATCACTTGTAAACAAACCGGCGCCGGTTCCTCCCTCCCCTCTCTGTACCAATCGGTACAGTGTGAGAGGAGAGAGGGAGAGATCATTTGCAGCACTGTGGGTTCTACAGATCCAGCCCACAGCACTGCTCAGTGCCCATACTCTGCAATAATCTGCCAATACTCTGCCAATACTCTGCCAATACTCTGCAATACTATGCAATACTCGCCAATACTATGCAATACTCGCCAATACTATGCCATACTCGCCAATACTCGCCAATACTCTGCTATAAATTTTAACAGAAACAAAGAATTTTTTTTTTTTTTTACCGAATTTTCAGGTTTTTTTTATTTATAGCGCAAAGAAAAGAAAACCCAACAGGGATTAAATACCACCAAAAGAAACCTCTATTTGTGTGAAAAAAGGACAAACATTTCAAATGGGTACAGTGTTGCATGACTGAGTAATTGTCATTCAAAGTGTGAGAGCACCGATAGCTGAAAATTGGTCTGGTTAGGAAGGGGGTTTAAGTGCCCAATGGTCAAGTGGTTAAACTACTGTAGCTGTGTGATGGGAATTTGAAGTTCTATTTGACACTAAAAAGAAAAGCAGAGACTAAAGTGCATTAAAAATGAAATCCAAGCATAAATAAAAATACTATTTAATGTAGTTGTGTTGTTCTTTTCAGGGGCTATGGGTGGTACTAGAAGCTAATCAGGCTCTACTGCACATGTGTTAACAGGGATCATGCAGATAGGAGGAGAGAACAAGAAGTGTATTGTTGCTCTGTTATTGGCTGTGTATTCCTTTAAGAGACACTGTCACCTCGCCCATGAGGAGCAAAGTGACAGGGTTTCTGCAAAGGGATCACCTCAACCCACTGATACTTAACTTACAAGTTCTCCCTTCCTCCCTTCCACTCTTTCCTCCATTGCAGCCAATACTAAAATCACCAGTGGCAAGGGGGAGCAGTGACGTCATTTGCAGAGACCCCTACCCCCCCATTCGTATCCTTGTTTAGCAATTGACAACTTAACCTTTGCATTGACACTGTCAATTCGCCCTGCATAGGCAAAAATACTGTGGAGGAAATGTGTCAAAAATAAAGCAGCCAGAATCTAGAGCAGCTGTGCATGGTAATCAATAAGCTTTTATTTTGTTCAGTTAACCTTTGTATATTAACCACTTTAATGCCAGGCACTTTCGGCCATTCCTGCCCAGGACAATTTTCAGCTTTCAGCGCTGTCACACTTTGAATGACAATTGTGTGGTCATTCAACACTGTACCCAAACTAAACTTTTATAATTTTCTTCCCACAAATAGAGCTTTCTTTTGGTGGTATTTGATCACCTCTGGGGTTTTTATTTTTTGCTAAACAAACTAAAAAAGACCAAAATGTTTTGAAAAAAAAAGTTTTTCTTTGTTTTTGTCATAAAATTGTGTTTTCCCCTTCACTAACGGGCACTGATGAGGCAGCACTGATGGGCACTGATAAGTTGGCACTGATGGGCACTGATGAGGAGGCACTGATATGTAGAAATGATGGACACCGATAGGCGGCACTGATATGCAGCACTGATGGGCATCAATAGGCGGCACTGAAATGAAGCACTGATGGCCACTGATAGGTGGCACTGATGGGCACCGATGGGCACTGACAGGTGGCACTAATGGGAAGTGACAGGCGGCACTGACATTCGGCTGTGATGGGCACTGACAGGCGGCACTGATTGGCACTGATAGGTGGTACTGATTGGCACTGACAGGTGGCACTGATGGGCAGCACTGATGATGAGGTACTGAGAGATTACTGACAGGTGATACTGCTGAGCACTGATTGACACTGTGGTGGGCACTGATTGGCACTGTGGTGGGCTCTGATTGGCACTGTGGTGGGCACTGGCACACTTTATTGTTGGGACACTGCTGGGCACTGATTTACAGGTGATTTGCACAACTGAGGGGGCTGTGCTGATAATCAATGTGCTGATTATCAGCACAACTCCCCCCCCCGAAAGGGAGAGCCACCGATCGTCTCTCCCTGTCACCGCGAACCGAGAAATGCTTACCGCCACTTCCTGGTTCACGAGATGATCAGCTGTGATTGGGCTCAGCTGATACCGTAGTAAGAAGCCTCTGTCAGAGGCTTCTTATCATGATCGGAGATATGGTGTGTCAGACTGACACGCCGCACTCGCGATCGCCGCGCTGCGCACCCCCACGGGCACGTGCTGGCATGCTATCCTGCTGGATGACATATGACGTCCAGTCAGGATAACAGAACCACTTTTCGGCCATCATTCTGCATACAGCATGTGGGAAGTGATTAAATATAGAAGATGATTGGTTGCCATGCACAGCTGCAGATTCTGGATGCTCCAAATCTGATGAACTGCCCTCAGTGTCTGTTTAACACAGAAAGGAGCAGAGACACTACTGGTCATGCTGTCTGGAAGAGAGGTAGAAATCATAGGTGTAGCTTAACAAAATTAAAAAGATAAGACACTTAACATACATGTATATCCGACCTCAGTGGCACCGCACTACCTGACCTCTCCCTCTACTACATAGCATCCCAACTCTCTCACTTTTTCTATTTCAACCAAATTGATAAAGAAAGGTACTCCTCTAGTCTGCTCCCAGGCCCTCGGCCCAGTGACCCATCCCTTCCAGATCTTGTTCCGCGGACCCCGCGGCTTGTCCCGAACGGGCGATAGGAACCACATGCTGTTTCACCACTGTAAGATTTGGCAAGTGGCCATGTACCTCAGCAAGGCACCGCCCGCCACTCCCACACACCTCTGTGGGACAACCCACATATGCTCAAATTAGCCTCTATCCCCGATCATAGTCTGTGGATCAATAAGGGGGTCATATACATGTCGCAAGTTGTAGCCAATGGGATAGTCAAATCTTTCCAAACCCTAAAAGATAACTTTGCCTTACCCAACCACATGTTCTTCCCATACCTCCAACTCCGACACGCGCTTAACACTTAATTCAGGGATTCCATCCCAGCACTTGAAATCATACTATTGGTGGACATTATTCTGGGAAGGGACCCCAAAAAACTAATCTCTCAAATCTACAGCTACCTCATGTTTCCTAGGGCAACTACCATCAGGTACCATCATACCTGATGCCCTACCGCATCTCCAAATATAGACCGGGGCAAAACCCCAACTGTCCCAGATGCGACCACTCCAACAGCTCCTTTTACCACCTACTCTGGACCTGTCCGTGCATACAGGGATACTGGACCCAGGTAGCTCAGTTCCTCCACGACTGCATGGGCTCCCCACTGACCGTATGCCCCCAACAGTGTGTGTTGGGGCTCCTCTCACTCTCTGAAGGCGAGAAATACTTAAACATATTCCTGCAAGAAACATTATTCTTAGCCAGACTATAAATCGCCAAGTTGTGGATGAGGGGGACCCCCCCCTACACTGCAGCAATGGATCAGAGCTGTCAAAAACACCCTCCCCTACAAAAAAGTGCTGTTCATCAACAGGGGCTGTCCAAACAAGTACCATAAAATATGGGATAGATGGCTGGAAGTTACCTCCACCTGCAACACAGAGGATTAGGCACACTCTCATATGACCACCCCCTTGGCTCGCCTTGGGATCCTCCCATCTCCCCCTAGTGGGCCCACTTTGTCATGCTACCCAATAGACTGTAATCTGCTGATATTTGTTGAGACGATGTGTATGTCAACAAGACCGTTCTGTATGTAGAGCCTGTTGCACTTTCTCACACGTATGTTATTATCCTTTATATGCTCAATAAATGTTGTTTTTGATTTAAAAAAAAAAACATACATGTATGTCAACCGTTGACTGGAGTTCACTTTTAAATACAAAATAAAAAATAAGTCACATGACAGGTAAATAGGAAAAAACAACGAGACATGTAAACATGGGTTATGTGAGTGCCTTCAATTCATCATTAAAGCAGTGAGGTGTTTGCTCTGGTGTGCAGCTGGAGAATGACATGAGGCATGTGAAAAAGAGGGGATATTTTAGTTTTATATATATATATATATATATATATATATATATATATATATATATTAAATATAAATTAAAAAAAACACTAAAAATACCTACCTAGACTTTGTCTGTAGAAGCAATAAGCAATATTAAGCAACAATAAATACAAAGCTGATGGCAAGGATTCCAAGCACAATGCCAACCGCAGCGTACATAACTGTGTTGATAACTATAAGACAACAATCAGATATTTATTAGAATAGAATAAGTTTAACAATAAAGTAAATATTTGTTAAGTAACACAATACACAAAGTGACTCTATAAAATAGCAATATGGCTAGGTATACAAAGTATGGCAAGAAAATAATAATTATTATTTGCTGAGATCTACTGAGGCATGTATGCTAATGCAGCATGTGGGCAAATGTAATGCTCAACTGCAAATTCATTAAGTGCAATAACATGCAGAAACAGTTAATTTCTTAAAAAGCTGACCTCTGATTGGTTGCTTCAGATTACTGTAATTAACCACTTCTTGATCAAGCCTATTTATTTACCTAGATAAAATTACCTAGAACCCCCAAACATTATATATATATATATATATATATATATATATATATATATATATATATATATATATATATATATATATATATATATATATATAAAAAATTTTTTATATATATATTTTTATATATATAAAAAAAATTTTGGGGGGGATATTGTGAAAGATGATGTTATGTCGAGTTTATAGATACTTAATATGTTATGGTTTAAAATTGCGCACACTCGCAAGAATGGTGACCAACTACAGTACTTAAAAATCTCCATAGGCAACACCTTAAATTTTTATTAACCGTTACCAGTTTAGAGTTTCAAAGGGGGTCTTTTGCTAGAATTATTGCTCTTGCTCTGATGACCGTGGCGATACCTCACATGTGTGATTTTAACACTGTTCATATTTGCAGGCACAATTTGCGTATGCGTTTTCTTTGGTGCACGGGCACACAGGGATGGGGGGTGCTTTAAAAAATGTTTTTTATTATTATTTATTTTATTTTTATTTTTTTATACTGTCTCTTTAGAAAAAAAATCTGATGACTTGTATTACTGTCACTAGGAATGTAAACATCCCTTGTGATAGTAATAGGGGGTGACAGGTACTCTTTATGGAGGGATCTGGGGTCTAAAAGACCCCAAATCCCTCCATTGCACTTAAAAGTATTCAAAATGCCAAAATCTACATTTTGGAATACTAGGGATTTTTTTTTAAATTGGCGCCATTGGCAGCCAAGTAAACCGGAAGTGATGTTGTGACATCGCTTCCGGGTTACTACATTAGAGACACAATCAAAGCCAATTCCGGCTTTGTTTGGGACTCTGGCCAGCCAGCAGATGTGTCGGCTGGTTGTTTGGGTCACGGGAGACCCGAGTGGAGTGGCGGAAGGCATCAGGAGAGGGGGAACATCCCTCCCATTCCTTATGATAATGGCTGGGCAGCCAACTACCAGCTCTAAAAAACGTTACCTGCAGGCTTCACCCTGGTACAACCACTTCCTCAAAAGGACATACTGTACAGGTATGTTGTTTCATGTGAAGTGGTTAAAGTGGTTCTAAAGGCTGAAGGTTTTTCACCTTAATGCAGTCTATTCATTAAGGTGAAAAACCTTCTGTGCTGCAGCTAGCCCCAAGACCCCCCCCCCCCTCTTTTCCTTACCTGAGCCCATCCAATTCAGCGATGTGCACGAGCGCAGCGGCTCCCGCAGCTGTCTCTCTCCTCATTGGTCAGATTGATGGCAGCGAGAGCAATTGGCTCCCGCTTCTGAAAATCAAATCCGGTAAGGCGGGAGTGGGGGACGGGGCCGAGTCCCACTGTCTGAGTCAATAAACGCATCAGCGGGACTCGGGAGTGAGCACACATGGGTGGAGGGGCCTGGAGTGCCAGCGGGGGACCCCAGGAAAAGAGGATCTGGGCTGCTCTGTGCAAAACCAAGTATAAGCATGTTCATTATTTTTCTGAAAAATAAATATGGCTTTATAACCACAATTGCCACAATTGATTTTTTATACATTAGTAAAATATTGGTAGGCATACCTCATTGTTCATGATTACTACCCTATATAAAAAAAAAAGCATCACTGGACAACATATGAACTGTTCCTTTATCTGGTATTCGGTATTATTTCATCCAAGTCAGTTACTAATAGAAATCTATTCACTTCCACCATAAGCATGTTTATTTAATAAGATAAAGTTACAATCTGATCATTTATAATCCTAGCTAGTGCAGACAGATGCATGGTATTTTATAGTAACCAGTTTTGTAGAGCACAATAAACCATATGTTCTATGACAGGCTGACACAGGAGAGAACACAGGACCGTACTGGACCTGAAAGTAGGTATAGTAAGTATACAAATATTTCTTACACAAGTTAGTCAGAATGGGTGTTAGGAGGGGAGGGAACCATTTTAAAATTAGTTAGGTGTATTGTATTGTATAAAGTCCAAGAGGTTGCTGCACTTAAAAACTCCTTTGCTTTATTTCACAATATCTTCAAGAGAAATTTACAAAGCAAGTATAATCCTTTCAAGCAATATCAAAAAGCAACAAATGCTTACACAGTTTCAGACATGAGTAGATTCAGATATGGATGGATGGATGGATTTCGTTTCGGGCTAGTCAGCTTACGCCCTTCCTGAGATCCATTGAAGCACATCTGAAGGTTTCATTCCAATCATTCATTTAAATACAGGTTTAGTGAAGTACTTCACATATGGAATCAATATGGCTAATTAGTTCAAATCGCATACCATTTAACATCTATATATGCATATGTTTCTATAACATGCCATTAAAGCAAGGATAAGCAGCAGGTGTCAAATCTCTCATTCTCCACACTCGCATTATAATATATTCAGAATACCTATAAAAATGCAGGAAAATGGTACATTCATAAGTAAAAACAAAAAGATATCCCCATTATAAAGTTATTTTATCTGGCTACTTTTAAAAGCTTATTCCAACAATTAAACAAATAAATAAAGATCCAAATCAACATTCAAGCCACATGGAGCAATCGTATTTAAAAAATGTAACCAGTATACTTCTCTTTTTCTTAGAATCAATTCACGGTTGCCCCCCCTCCTATTTTTCTCAATCCCTTCTAGGACCATATATTTTAATTGTGATACATTGTGGCCAAATTCCAAAAAGTGTCTCGCCAACTGTAATTGGGTTAGTTTATCTCGTATTGAGTATTTATGTCTCGCTATCCTGTCTTTTATTATTTGTGTAGTCTCCCCTACATAAACTAAACCGCACGGGCACTTTATGGCATAAATTACATATGAGGATTGGCATGTATAGTAACCCCGTATGGGGATATTAAAACCCCTATGTGGATGTGTAAAGTATTTACCTTTAATCATAGAGTTACATTGTATGCATGACAAGCAGGGATACGATCCCAGATTTTTTGGTCCCAAAAAGGTTAGTTTGGCTGCTGCAGCCACAGCTTCATCAGATTTAATCAATCGATCTCGTATCGTTCTACCTTTTCTATAGGAGGGCATGGGTGGATTCCAGAATTCCTGTACCATGGGGGAACTGGATCTTAAAAGATTCCAATGTCTTTTGACAATTTGGTTGATTTTGTTGGAGAAGGGATGATACTGCATAATAAAGGGGATTCTCTTGTTTTCCTTTCGGGGTGATCTCTTATAATCTGTATGAGGATAATCGATATTAACTAAAGCTTGTGGGTATCTTCTACTAGTAAGTTTGTTTTTTATATCATTAAGTCTCTGATCACGGCACAGCGGGTCGCTCACGATCTGCTGTACCCTCATCATCTGACTTTTTGGGATGGATGAAAAAACGTTTGGGGGATGAAAGCTATTAAAACCCCCTGTATGTGCAGGGGGCTGCACATACAGGGGGTTCTTCCAAAGAAGTGGGGTTCTTAAAATAAGTGGCACTTCTGCTCCTGCACATCAGCGATTTGCACAAAGCAAACCATAGCAGATTGCAGGTGATCTCATTTTCATATTATCTCTCCTTCTCTGAAACATGCACTTTTTACCTCTCCTCCTCTTCACAATTGCAGCCTCTCTCCTCAAGCTCTCTTTTCTACATCCCTCTGCTCCACCACACAATCTGTACATATCACCCTCACTTCTCCCCTCCCCCTATTACTGCACTCATCACCTCTTTCTAACTCTAAGCCCACCCCAGGATACTGAAGCATGTCCCCTCATACAAATCATAGTCTCATATTACCTCCCTCACTCTTCTGCTTCTCCTAATCGCTGGAGATATTTCCCCAAACCCTGGGCCTCCCTTATTTAACTGTGCCCAACACACCCATCACCATCACCCTACACCCTCTGGCAGTAGTCGCAATCTACACAATTTAGTCTCCATTCCTCTTCTTCCCAACACCAGCCTCCCTCTCTCCTGTGCCCTTTGGAACGCCCGCTCTATCTGCAACAAACTCACTGCTGTTCATGACCTCTTTGTCACTAATTCCTTTAATCTACTTGCTCTCACCGAAACCTGGCTCCATGAATATGACACCCTTTCTCCTGCTTCCCTCTCCCAGGGTGGCCTTTACTGGACTTACTCCCCTAGGCCTAATGGACGCAAGGGAGGTGGAGATGGATTCCTCCTATCCCCCCAGAGCACCTTCCAGGTTATTCACCCTCCTCCCTCTTTTCCCCTCTCATCAATCGAAGCCCACTGTATACGTCTATTCTCTCCTACTTCCCTAAGAATTGCTGTGATCTACTGGCCCCCTGGACCATTATTGACTTTCCTTGATGAGTTTTCTGCCTGGCTACCCTACTTTCTCTCTTCGGATATTACCACAATCCTTCTTGGTGATTTCAACATCCCTGCTAATACAAACACTCCTGCTACTTCTAAACTTCTTAGTCTAACCCCTTCATTTGACCTGAAGCAATGGGTACAGGCTTCTACTCACTCTGATGGCAACACCCTTGACCTTGTATTCTCCTACCTATGCACTCCATGCAACTTCTCAAACAATCCTTTTCCTCTCTCCGACCACCACCTTATTAGTTTCTCTCTCCCCCTGTCTTCCACCACCTTTCCCTCCAATCGCCTAACCATCACCCGTAGAAACTTTCGCAACTTCAACTCCTCTCTCTATTCTGCTACTGACCACCTCTATGACAAAATCTCTCCCCTGTCCTGCCCCAACCAAGCCATGTCCATCTACAATAAATCTCTGTCCTCCACCCTGAACAAGCTCGCTCCCCTCACTACACGCAGAATCAGGCTTCGACCCCTACAACCCTGGCAAACAGATGACACTAAAATTCTCAAAAAACGTAGTCGCGCTCTTGAGCGTCTGTGGCAAGACTCTCGAAGACTTCAACCAATACAATACTGCCTTCCAAAAATATTATTCTTTCCTCCACACTGCCAAGCAAAGCTATTTTACAACTCTTATTAACACCTTCTCATCCAATTCCCGTAAACTCTTCTCTACCTTCAACTCTCTACTTTGTCCTCCACCGCCTCCACCCACTGACTTACTCACTGCCCAGGAAATCGCTAATCACTTCAAAAACAAGATTGATACAATCCGTGATGAAATCTCCATTCTACAGGTATCTCCCCCAGCTAAGACCCCATGTCAACAGGTACAACTGACACTCCCCCTATTCAAATCTACTACTACAGATGAAGTTGCTAAACTCCTTTCTATCGCCCACCTAACCACCTGTCCCCTGGACCCTATTCCCTCTCAAATGCTACGATCGCCCTCTGACCCCATCCTACACTCTCTAACCCACATCTTCAATCTCTCCCTCACCTCTGGCATCTTCCCCGATGCTCTAAAACATGCTCTGGTCACCCCCATACTCAAAAAGCCGTCCTTGGACCCTACCAATCTTAACAACCTATGCCCTAGCTCCTTACTCCCCTTTTCCTTTAAACTCCTTAAACACCTGGTTTACAACCAACTGAGTGACCACCTCATTAAAAACAACCTTCTTGATCCCCTTCAATCTGGATTTCGCCCTCTACACTCCACAGAAACTGCTCTTTTAAAACTCACAAATGACCTACTAACTGCTAAAACCAACGGACACTATTCTGTACTCCTACTTCTGGATCTTTCAGCTGCCTTTGACACGGTTGACCACCCCCTCCTCCTCAAAAAACTTTACTCCCTCGGTCTCCGTGACTGTGCTCTTCAGTGGCTCTCATCCTACCTATCCCAACGCACCTTCAGTGTCACTTACAATTCTACTTCCTCCACTCCTCTTCCCTTCTCTGTCGGGGTTCCCCAAGGTTCTGTTCTTGGACCTCTTTTATTTTCAATCTACACCTCTTCCCTGGGTCAGCTGATAGCCTCTCATGGCTTTCAATATCATTTCTATGCTGATGACACACAAATCTATCTCTCCACCCCTCAACTCACTCCATCAGTCTCCTCCTAACTTTCTAACCGACATATCTGTATGGATGTCACACCACTTCCTCAAACTCAACTTGTTTAAAACCGAGCTTATTATATTTCCTCCCCCACGTGCCTCTTCCCCTGACTTCTCTGTCAAGAGCAATGGCAAAACCATCCACCTGTCCCCACATGTCTGGGTGCTAGGTGTTATCCTAGATTCTGAACTCTCCTTTCAGCCCCACATCCAATCACTTTTCAAAGCTTGCCGCCTCAACCTCCGCAACATCTCTAAACTGCTTCCCTTTCTAACCAATGAAAGCACAAAGCTCCTGATTCACTCCCTGGTTATCTCGCCTTGACTACTGCAACTCACTCTTCATTGGCTTACCTTTAAACAGACTATCCCCCCTTCAGTCCATCATGAATGCGGCTGCCAGACTCATCCACCTTACAAACCGCTCAGTGTCTGCTACCCCTCTCTGCCAATCCCTCCTTTGGCTACCACTCGCCCAATGAATTAAATTCAAAATACTAACAATAAGTTACAAAGCCATCCACAACTCTGCCCCCAGCTACATCACTAGCCTAGTCTCAAAATACCAACCTAATCGCCATCTCCATTCCTCCCAAGACCTCCTGCTCTCTAGCTCCCTCATCACCTCCTCCCATATCCGCCTCCAGGACTTCTCCCGTGCCTCGCCCATCCTCTGGAATTCCCTACCCCAATCTGTCAGACTGTCTCCAAATTTATCCACTTTTAGGCGATCCCTGAATACTTTCCTCTTCAGAGAAGCCTATCCTGCCCCCATCTAACAACTGCACTATTTTCTCCATTAGCTCATCCTCCACAGCTATTACCCTTTTGTATAACTTGACCCTCCCTCCTAGATTGTAAGCTCTAACGAGCAGGGCCCTCTGATTCCTCCTATATTGAATTGTATTGTACTTGTACTGTCTGCCCTAATGTTGTAAAGCGCTGCGTAAGCTGTCAGCGCTCTATAAATCCTGTATAATAATAATAATGATGAGGGTACAGTGGATCGTGAGTGACCTGCTGTGCCATGATCAGAGACTTAATGAAATAAAAAACAAACTTACTAGTAGAAGATACCCACAAGCTTTAGTTAATATCGATTATCCTCATACAGATTATAAGAGATCACCCCGAAAGGAAAACAAGAGAATCCCCTTTATTATGCAATATCATCCCTTCTCCAACAAAATCAACCAAATTGTCAAAAGACATTGGAATCTTTTAAGATCCAGTTCCCCCATGGTACAGGAATTCTGGAATCCACCCATGCCCTCCTATAGAAAAGGTAGAACGATACGAGATCGATTGATTAAATCTGATCAACCTGTGGCTGCAGCAGCCAAACTAACCTTTTTGGGACCAAAAAATCTGGGATCGTATCCCTGCTTGTCATGCATACAATGTAACTCTATGATTAAAGGTAAATACTTTACACATCCACATAGGGGTTTTAATATCCCCATACGGGGTTACTATACATGCCAATCCTCATATGTAATTTATACCATAAAGTGCCTGTGCAGTTTAGTTTATGTAGGGGAGACTACACAAAAAATAAGAGACAGGATAGCGAGACATAAATACTCAATACGAGATAAACTAACCCAATTAGCGTTGGCGAGAGACTTTTTGGAATTTGGCCACAATGTATCACAATTAAAATATATGGTCCTAGAAGGGATTGAGAAAAATAGGAGGGAGGGGCAACCGTGAACTGATTCTAAGAAAAAGAGAAGTATACTGGATACATTTTTTATATACAATTGCTCCATATGGCTTAAATGTTGATTTGGATCTTTATTTATTTGTTTAATTGTTGGAATAAGAATTTAAAAGTAGCCAGATAAAATAACTTTATGATGGGGATATCTTTTTGTTTTTATTTATGAATGTACCATCTTCCTGCATTTTTATAGGTATTCTGAATATATTATAATGCGAGTGAGGAGAATGAGAGATTTGACACCTGCTGCTTATCATTGCTTTAATGGCATGTTATAGAAACATATGCATATATAGATGTTAAATGGTATGCGATTTGAACTAATTAGCCATATTGATTCCATATGTGAAGTACTTCACTAAACCTGTATTTAAATGAATGATTGGAGCGAAACCTTCAG
Source organism: Lithobates clamitans (assembly GCA_037952925.1). Taxonomy (NCBI): domain Eukaryota; kingdom Metazoa; phylum Chordata; class Amphibia; order Anura; family Ranidae; genus Lithobates; species Lithobates clamitans. The sequence continues at coordinate 2,648,413 of JBBGZY010000160.1, forward strand.
ATGTGCTTCCATGGATCTCAGGAAGGGCGTAAGCTGACTAGCCCGAAACGAAATCCATCCATCCATATCTGAATCTACTCATGTCTGAAACTGTGTAAGCATTTGTTGCTTTTTGATATTGCTTGAAAGGATTATACTTGCTTTGTAAATCTCTCCTGAAGATATTGTGAAATAAAGCAAAGAAGTTTTTAAGTGCAGCAACCTCTTGGACTTTTTTCTATATATAAGGTCGGTGGGAAGACCTGATTGCTGGCACTAAACTGTAAGCAGAGTGCGGTTCTCCTCTACAAGTGAATATATATATATATATATATATATATATATATATAGGACTTAGGTAAGTGTTTAGGGAGGTGAGGGGGCGATACAACTGCTGGTACATTTTTTTTACCTTTATGCAAATGTATTGCCTTTACAACCACTTTATAGCAAAGAGTAACATTCATTTAATGATATTTTATAACAACAGGTTAGTAGAGCACAATAAAAAAAAATATGTTCTAGGACAGGGTGTAAATTGGTATCTAAAGACTTCAGTTAGAGAAAACTATGTCAGATAAATCAGACATTTACCTGGTGAAGGTGTATGAGGACTTGATGGTTTGGAAAATGCCTTTGGGCTTGTAGTGGAGAGAAATGATGTTGTTGTAGATTTAGTGGTGCTTGAGACTGGAGTATACATTGTGGTAGTAAAGGTTGCAGTAGATGTTGTAGTGCTAGTAGAGGTTGTGGTGAATGTTTCAAAGGAACTACTTAAATGAGGAGTTGAAACACTGAAAGGAGTTGTTGTAGAACCTAAACAGAAAATTAAAATGTTGTGTTATACTTGGTAAGTCAAAGCATATCAGTAAGAGTAAAAAGCATCATGGGACAAATATTCTGTATATGGAAAAAATAATAATTGACAAACACTTGGGGCTGACATTGCTAGCCTTCTTTTAAACACGTTAGTTGCCTGGCTGTTTTTGACTGTAACACTTTTGAGTCTCAGACCCAGAATATGCATGCTATAAATGAGCATTAGAAATGTATCAGAATTTATTTATCTCTATATCTTTTCTGGGTCAAACACTTAGAAAATATTTAAGCCAATTGGTAGAAGTATGGGTACATAAAAGAAATGGATCATATTTTTTGCTGTAAATATTTTTAGCCTACTCTAGAATTCAAAAGAAAATTCGTATGTGATTAAGTACAATGTGTGCACAATCAGATATACAGTATTTCACTCCTGGCTGATACAAATTTTTAGTAACAGAGTTCGGAGTGGCTTCTGTAATTACTATCTAGAGGCAAATAATGTATATTTTTGTAATATTACTATTTACTGTGAGCAATACCAGATAGTGATAATACAAAATGCTGACTATGAAAAGTATAGCTATTGTATGTACCTGATGGTTTTGATGTTGTAGTGGTTGTGGTAGTGGGTATACCTAAAAGACAAAATGCATCATGGTAAACCGATCTCTCTCTTCCCCTAGTCAGTCCCATCCCCTCTAAAGTTAGAACACACCTAAGGAACACAGTTAACTCCTTGATCACCCCCTAGTGCAAACCCCTTCCCTGCCAGTGTAATTTATACAGTAATCAGTGCATTTTTATAGCACTGATCGCTGAATAAATGTCACTGGTCCCAAAAATGTGTCAAAAGTGTCCAGTTTGTCCACTGCAATATCGATAAAAATCGCAGATTGCCACCATTACTAGTGAAAAAAAAAATAATAACAATTCCATAAATCTATTCCCTATTTTGTAGACGCTATAACTTTGCGCAAACCAATCAATATACGCTTATTGCAATTTTTTTTACCAAAAATATGTAGAAGAATACATATCGGCCTAAACTGAGAAAAAAAAAAGATATTTTTTTTCCAAAAAATTGGGATATTTATTATAGCAAAAGGTAAAAGATATTGTGTTTTTTTTTTCAAAATTGTCGCTCTGTTTATAGCGCAAAAATAAAAACCTCAGAGGTGATCAAAACACCACCAAAAGAAAGCTTTATTTGTGGGCAAAAAGGACGTCAATTTTGTTTGGGTACAGCGTCGCACAACCGTGCAATTGTCAGTTAAAGCGAGGCAGTGCTGTATCGCAAAAAATAGCCTGGTCATTGAGCAGCGAAATCTTCCAGGGCTGAAGTGGTTAATGGCTGTGTGTTAAGTTATTTTTAGGGGACAGAAAATGTACACTGCTATACAAGCTGCACACTCACTATTTTACATTGTAATAAAGTGTCATTTCTTTAGTGTTGTCACATGAAAAAATATAATAAAATATTTACAAAAATGTGAGTACAGTAAATACGGTTATTATTCAAGTACAACTGTGTGAGTGCTGTTTTCCTCTTCATCACCAGCCAAGAGGAGGGTAAGGTAACTACAGACAGGTATATAATATTAAGTATTGTGAACTTGCCTTTGTGATTTCATTCTAACTGCACACTATTACACCACAGCTGTGTCAGGGGGACTGAGATATTCAAGGGGGTATAAAGCAGAGTACAGGCCCAAATAAATCAGCAGGTCCTACGGGGGTCAGTACTACATTATATATATATATACAGTGGGGACGAAAAGTATTCAGACCTCCTTACATTTTTCACTCTTGGTTATATTGCAGCCATTTGCTGAAATCATTTAAGTTCATTTGTTTCCTCATTAATGTACCCACAGCACCCCATATTGACAGAAAAACACAGAATTGTTGACATTTTTGCAGATTTATTAAAAAAGAAAAACTGAAATATCACATGGTCCTAAGTATTCAGACCCTTTGCTGTGACACTCATATATTTAACTCAGGTGCTGTCCATTTTTTCTGTTAATCCTTGAGATGGTTCTACACCTTCATTTGAGTCCAGCTGTGTTTGATTATACTGATTGGACTTGATTTGGAAAGCCACACACCTGTCTATATAAGACCTTACAGCTCACAGTGCATGTCAGAGCAAATGAGAATCATGAGGTCAAAGGAACTGAGACAGAAAGAGCTCAGAGACAGAATTGTGGCAAGGCACAGATCTGGCCAGGGTTACAAAAAAATTTCTGCTGCACTTAAGGTTCCTAAGAGCACAGTGGCCTCCATGGCCTCCAGTGGCCTCCATAATCCTTAAATGGAAGACGTTTGGGACGATCAGAACTCTTCCTAGAGCTAGCCGTCTGGCCAAACTGAGCTATCGGAGGAGAAGAGCTTTGGTGAGAGAGGTAAAGAAGAACCCAAAGATCACTGTGGCTAAGCTCCAGAGATGAAGTCTGAAGATGGGAAAAAGTTGTAGAAAGTCAACCATCATATTTAACAGCAGGGACCATTCCTGCGCCCAACAAGAGTAATGCCCCGTACACACGGTCGGATTTTCCGATGGAAAATGTCCGATCGGAGCATGTTGTCGGAAATTCCGACCGTGTGTGGGCTCCATCGGACATTTTCCATCGGATTTTCCGACACACAAAGTTGGACAGCAGGAGATAAAATTTTCCAACAACAAAATCCGATTGCGTCAATTCCGACCGTGTGTGGCCTGTTCCAACGCACAAAGTGCCACGCATGCTCAGAAGAAATTCCGAGACGGGACAGGATAGATAGAGAATTGGGATCAGCTGACTTAGCAGTTGGGGGAGGGAGGGTTACTAAAAATTATTTGGGGACACCACAAAAAAAAGCCTCTGGCACTGTGCCTGAATTTAAATCAAAAATAACATTACCAAACATTTTAGGGGGTATTTGGGGTAAAGCACTACTATGGAGCTGATAAAATACATTGTTAAGTGACTACATGAGGTGAATATAGGGCTAGGAGACACCATGCTGGGGAGGTTATTGAAGGGCAAATATGTATGAAGGACCTTAAATAATAATTACATAAAAATCCAGCATGCATGAGGACAAAGGGGACATTCACAGCATATTACAATCATGGTAATTAGGGAATGAGGAAAGAAATACAATATATTATCAAACATTAAAGACAATAAAATGTGATATAAAAGGATAAAAATCTTACCTTCATATACTCCTTCTGCAGGACCTGTATGATGGCAGAACAGGTCTCTGGGATGATGATACCCAGAGCCTGGGGGGAGATGCCTGTCGAGAACTTCAAGTCCTGCAGACTTCTCCCTGTGGCCAAATACCGCAAGGTAGCGACCAACCTCTGCTCCGGAGTGATGGCTTGCCTCATGCAGGTATCCTGCCTGTTGATATAGGGGGTCAGCGAAGCCAACAAACGGTGAAATACGGGGTCCGTCATCCTGAGAATATCCTGAAATCATCAGGATTATTCTCACGGATCTCACGGAGCAAAGGTATATGACAGAACTGGTCACGTTGAAGCAACCAATTCTTGGTCCATGAACTCCTCCCCACCCTGTTCATGGACTGGACTTGTGTCAAGGTCAGGACCCCAACACCAAGCCCCCACACAGCAGGAACTCTACGAGGAGTACGAATACGAAACATGGCTAGAAAACGGTCGGCTGCTCAGAACAAAGTAACAGAACGCACTGAAGAACAGCAACGAGCAGGCAAGATCACACAGAAAACTCTGATACGAACTGACTGCACGCACTGAAGAGCAGATACAAACCCACAAACACAAACTGAACGGCAGAAAACGATCTGAAAGCCACGAGTCTGAAAAAGCGCGAATCGTCTCTCACCAAACTTTTACTAACACGAGATTAGCAAAAGGAGCCCAAAGGGTGCCGCGCTTGGTTCTGAACCGGCCTTTTCTAGTCTCGTCGTACGTGGTGTACGTGACCGCATGGTTGGCGATCAGAAATTCCGACAACTTTGTGCGACCGTGTGTAGGCAAAACAAGTTTGAGCCAACATCCGTCGTAAAAAATCCTAGGATTTTGTTGTCGGAATGTCCGAACAAAGTCCGACCGTGTGTACGCCCTATAACTGTGAGGGGTTACTGTGTTCTGCCACCACCAACACCTAAGGCCCAATTTTTCAGCAGACTATATAGTGCAGTCTGTATAGTATATATACTGCAGTTCAGAATATATAGTGCAGTTTCTCTGTACGCTACACGTAATCCATGTCTCCTGCGCTAAAAAAACACCCTTTCAGCCTTTTGGTATAATGCATCTTAGTATACACGTATGTTCCCAAATAACACAGCCATGACCACCGTCCTCACATCCTTTGCTCCACAGGTAGACTCTCCTCTGGAGAGCCTGTGTTTTGTTCATTTATAGTACCTAACAATAGAGGCTTGATAGCTTCACAATCGGCCAATCAAGCACAGGCATTCCTTTAAGCAGGAGGAGGTATACAAATCTCAACCAATAAACAATGACTAGGGGAGTTTATGAGCGTGTCTAGGCAGTGGCAGTGTGTATGATTTCCCGCCCCCTGTCCTTATAAGCCATGCTTTTCAGCTAGACAAAGAAAGCCATATGGCTGGCTGAAATCATGAACGCTGTCCCCGACCACAACGCACTCAAAGACTTCCATTTTTCCATTGTTGTGAATCCTTATTCTGCATTTTTCAGAGAACAATGCATACACGGATTATCCTACCATTCCTGTCGATGGGAGATTATCTGCAGGGACACGCCATAGTCCCCCTATGTGCTGATCAGACACACAGAGACACACGAGCGTACATGCCCATAACTGATAATGTCTTCACAGAGTGAACACATTCCCCCCAGACGATCGTCTGTGCATTGCACAGGGGCCCTTCGCTGGTGGTCATATCCACACTCTGCAAATACTTCTCTACATCTTACAGGAAGCTTTTTACTACCAAAACGGGTCTCAACTAATGTCTTTAGAGTGGGCTGCAGGAGAACTAACACTTGGAGACACTATGAAAATACATATTAAATACATCTTAATAAAATTTCGACAACAATATACTGCAGTTCAGAGTATATAGTGCCCTCAGTGTAGTATATATAATACAGTGCAGGGTATATAGTGCAGTGTACAATATATAATATAGTGTATTGAAGTGGTTAAGGGGAGCCCTATGACAGAATTAAGAAAAAAAAAATTGGCATGGAGTTCACCTTAATATCCACACCAGACCTGTTTTGGGTGGGGGGAAACCCACACTGTTTTTTTAAATGATTTATTATGTATATTGCCGAGATCTGGCAATACATTACAGCCGTGGGCAATTTTAAATGACATTTTTTCCTTTAGAAATGTCATTTTGCTGCAGTACTTTTCTAAACATGGGAAAAATGTACTACTTTACAGGCAGACTAAGGGGACCCCCCGGCATGATATTTAAAGGAATATTTCATTTTTATTGTTTCACTTTAACCATTCTTAAAATCATGGCTCCTGAACAAACAGCCATTTTAAAAACTTTTTTTTGCATTGATACATGTCCCCTGGGCAGTACCCGGGTCCCCAAACACTTTTTATGACAATAGCATGCATATACAGTGCCTTGCAAAATTATTCACCCACATTGGCATTTTTCGTGTTTTGTTGCCTCACAACCTGGAATTAACATGGATTGTTTGAGGATTTGCATAATTTAATTTACAGAACATGCTCACAACTTTGAAGATTTTTTTTTTTTATTGTGAAGCAAACAACAAATAGGACAAAATAACAGAAAAAGTCATTCTGCATAACTATTCATCCCCTAAAGTTAATACTTTGTAGAGACACCTTTTGCAGCTATCACAGCTCCATGTCACTTTGGATAAGTCTCTATGAGCTTGCCACATCTTACCACTGGGATTTTTGCCCATTCCTTCTTGCAAAACTGCTCCAGCACCTTCAAGTTGGATGGTTTGCGCTTGTGAACAGCAATCTTTAAGTCTGACCACAGATTTTCTATTGGATTGAGGTCTGGGCTTTGACTAGGCCATTCCAACACATTTACATGTTTCCCCTTAAACCACTCAAGTGTTGCTTTAGTTATGTTTGGGGTCATTGTCCTGCTGGAAGGCGAACCTCTGTCCTAGCCTCAAATCACACACAGAATGGTACAGGTTTTGCTTACGAATATCCCTGTATTTAGCACCATCCATCTTTCCCTCAACTCCGACCAGTTTCCCAGTCCCGACTGCTGAAAAACATCCCCACAGCATGATAAAGCCACCACCATGTTTCACTGTGGGGATGGTGTTCTTTGATGGCCAAAAAGTTCAATTTTCCCATCACTGGGGAAAGGCCTGGACTGGCCCTTCTCCCTGGAGTCCTTTCTGCCACTGGAGAGAAGACAAGGTGACTGGGCTCACGCCGTCATGCTGTTGGGGATCTGAGCCGACTGCCCAGCATCCCTGGGGTATACAGGTGGGGACTGAAGCCCCATCCACCGACACCAAATCAAGCTGCTATTGTGAGGTGACGACTGCATTCTCTCCTTGGATCCTGATCTGCAGCTCGCGATAGACTGCCACCTCCTCACCCTGGGCCTCCACAATCGCTGCAGGTGTGGGGCAGAGGTCTTGGACCCTATGTCCGGTTGCCAGCAATTCTGCTGGGGGTTTGCTAGGTGGTTCCTCCTCTACAGAAACATCTATTAAATCCCCAGTCTCTGGAATTGCTAAAAGTGTGGGACAGAGGTCTTGGACCCTCTGTTCAGTTACCAGATCTTCAGCTGGAGAAGTTTGTAACTCCATAGATGCTGCTGGCAGAAAATCACATGTCCCTGTCAGTGTTGTGGGAGAAAGGCCGACTATCTCTTCTCTCAAGAAGGCCAAAGCCACTGTTGGTGCTGGGCAGAGTACAGTGAACTTTGGCCCTGATAGCAGCTCTTCTGCTGGAGGCTCATCAGGTTGTTCTTCCTCAGCAGAAAAGTCTATCAAATCCCCTGTCTCTGCAACTAGTGTCTGGGGATAGAGGTTCACCATCTCCTGTCCATGGAACCCAGAAGATGCTATCAGTGCTGGGCAGAGGTTAGCAGAGCTCTGCCCTGTTGTCAGCACTTCAGGTTTGGGGATGGCAATCTCCAGATTTTCCACTGCCGATTCTCTGGCATGCTGCTGAACGTGTTCTAGCAGTTTCCTGTATGCCCTTTCCAGATGCTGTTCCTTCCTTAGCAAATGGTCCAGATCAGGTTTGTGCTCTGAGACCTCTGCAAGACCAAGTATAGCCTCTCTATATTCTCGCAGGTCCTCAAGGACAGGTTCCCCTTCATCGCCAAACACAAAACGATCTGTAAGGCTCTCCCATAGCAATCCAGGGCCTCCAAAGTCATATTCCTCCGGAGAGCATTCTGTTGTCTCCCCTAAATATCCCTGCTCTGCGTGCCATTGCAGAGCCCGATAATGATTGTCCAGCTCTATTTCCTGCTATCCGGACCTTAGATCCAGGTGGAAGTTTGGATGTCCCAGACTGCAGAAAGCATCCCGCTGCTTGCCACCAATGTAACGGAACGTTCCCCACTCCACTTGAGTTCTTCCGTCAGTATGCCACTTCCTCCCAGTCTGGATGTAGATATCAGATATTCCAACCACTCACAAAGCACAAGACGAGACTTGTTTCACTGCTAACATGGACTGTTTTTTTTATATCACACGGACACAACAGATAAAATAACTCAGAAACTCTTCCCCCCCACCCTTGGAAAAGGTGGCGGGTTAAACTGTCCAATGACAATGGACACACAGGTCAGGTGTGCTCAAACTTCTCCTCAGTAAACAGTGTTAGCAGGGGGCTGCTGGAGGAATCCCCCCTCCCCCCCATAGAGATACACATTCCAAATGATCACAGCAAAGAGTCCACAACAGAATGAGACAACATACAATATATTCATATATACAAGATTGAGTCTGATTAGTACAGATCAGACTGGATTTCTCATTCACCTCGCAAAGACTATTGATCCCTTGAAAATCCAGGGCTCATAATCAAAAGGCAAGAGGCTTGCATTCAGTCCTCTCCAAAAGCCTCTGTCCTGGCTAGGTCTGTCACAAGCACCTTCCTCCATACATTTTGGGAGTCTCCCACATGCCTTTTCACAAACTCAAAACATGACATTTTGTTTTTTGCTGAAAGTAATGGCTTTCTTCTGGCCACTCTGCCATAAAGCCCAACTCTATGGAGCGTTTGGCTTATTGTCATCCTATGTACAGATACTCCAGTCTCTACCGTGGAACTCTGCAGCTCCTCCAGGGTGACTTTAGGTCTCTGTGCTGCCTCTCTGATTAATGCCCTCCTTGCCCGGTCCGTGAGTTTTGGTGTGCGGCTGTTTCTTGGCAGGTTTGGATTTGGATATTTTTTTTTTATGACCTAACCCTGACTTGTACTTCTCAACAACATTGTCCCTTACTTGTTTGGAGAGTTCCTTGGTCCTCATGGCAGTGTTTGGTTAGTGGTGCCTCTTTCTTAGGTGTTGCAGTTTCTGGGACCTTTCAAAAAGGTGTGTGTATATGTAATGACAGATCATGTGACACTTAGATTGCACAGACATGGACATCATTTCACTAATTATGTGACTTCTGAAGGTAATTGGTTGCACCAGAACTTTTTATGGGCTTCATAACAAAGGGGGTGAATACATATGCATATGCCAATTATCATTTTTTTATTTCTGAAAAATAGTTTTATGTATATATTATTCTAATTTTACTTCACCAACTTAGACTATTGTGTTCTGATCCATCACATATAATTCAGATTAAAAAAACATTGAACTAAAGGCTGTAACAAAACAAAATAGGTAAAAAGCCAAGGGGGGGTGAATACTTTTGCAAGGCACTGTAAGCCTTTAAAATGAGGACTTTTGGCTTTTCATGTTCGTGTCCCATAGACTTTACTGGTGTTCGAATGGTTGCACAAATTTTTTGTCTGTTTGCAAGTTCTGGTGCGAACCGAACCGGGGGTGTTCGGCTTATCCCTATTTATAAATATGGGGCTTTCCTTCTGAAGCAAAGAGTAATATAAAGCAAAAAGTAACATGCACTTCATGGTATTTTATAGCTACCAGTTTTGTAAAACGTAATTAAAAAATATGTTTTTTTTTGACAACTGCAATATATACAGTACCTTAAAGCGGACCTTCAGTCAGTTTTCCAACTTTCCATCTATTAAATCTTCTGCTCTTGTTGTTTTAACTTTGGATAGTAAAACATTTTTTTTTCTGCTAGTAAATACCTTATACAGCCCACTTCCTGTTTCTTGTCTGGTAAAAAGCCTAGGCTTATGACATAATGCACAACTCTCTCTCTCTCACTCTTGTGAGAGTTTGCCAGGAAGGGAGGGGAGTGAGTCATAAGAGGGCCAATGAAAGCTGCAGGGCTGCAGGTGTGCTTCTGTGTGTCTGTTTAAATCCAGGAAGTGAACAGGCAGCAGCTTCAGCTGCCCTCAGTTAAAATGGATGCAGCCAGACTTAGTGGAGGGAGATTTCTGCAGCATATTTGGCAAGTACAGAGTGTATATAAAATAATATACAAAGTGGTTGGAGGGAAGCTTCAAAATGGCAGAGATGTTTTTATTACAAATTATGTGAGTAGACTGCAGTTCCTCTTCAAGACTTCAATTGCAGAAAACTACATCATAAAAATCAAATATATTGTAAGGCATTTACCTGGTGAAGGTGTATGAGGATTTGATGATGTGGAAAATACTACTGGGTTTGTAGTGGATAGGAATAAAGTTATTGTGTATGCAGTGGTGCTTGAGCTAGGATAAAGTGTGGTTGTGGTGTGTGGTAATGAAGAAGGTGGGGTAGCGGTGGTAGATGATAGATATGGTAGAGTGGTTGTTGTAAAGGAAGAAGAAAGTAGACTAGTAACAGAAGAGGTTGGATTGGATACTGTGGTCATAGTAGAGGTTGGATTAGATGCTGTGGTGGTAACAGATGTTGGAGTATCCATTGTGGTAATAAAGGTTAGAGTAGCTGTTGTGTTGGTAGTAGCAGTTGTGGTGAATGTATTAAAGGAAGCACTTGAAAGAGAAACTGAAACTCTAGAAGGAGTTGTAGTAGAACCCATGCAGAAAATTAAAATGTTGTGTTATACTTGGTAGGTAAAAGTACATTAGTAAAAGCAAAGAGCAGCACACCACAAACGTTCTGCATATGGGAATAGTCTAAAAGGCATAAACCTTTATAACGTAATAAAAGATAAGTATAAACACTTATAACTACTGTTATGACATGTATTATTAAAATATTTTTGTAAAACTGATGCAGAAATTGCACACATATAAGGCTGAGTGAATCAGTTTGAAAACACGTGAATCTACGAATATATGCATTGCACATTTTTTGAATATTCTAAATATATGAATGAAGAGTTGTCAAATCTGCCTGGAATTATACAAATCATAAATTGTGAATCAAAGATCTCTCTGCTTATCAAATAGATCTACTGTACATGCATACAAAGAGTAATGAGCCAGATTTTTTTGATTGAATTGTTTCTACTCAGAGGCAAATGTATTCAAAGCGGCCCTTGTAAATATAGGAGCTTCCACAATAAGGCAAAGATTAACATAAAACAAAGAGTAACATGTACTTTATTGTATTTTATAGCTACCACTTTGTAAAACACAATTAAAAAAAAATGTTCAGACTTCAGTTAGAGAAAACTACATCAGATAAATCATACATATTGTAAGACATTTACCTGGTGAAGGCGTATGAGGACGGGATACTGTGGAAAAAGCTGCTGAGTTTGTAGTGGATAGGAATGATGGTATTGTGAATGCAGTAGTGCTTGAGGTAGGATAAAGTGTTATTGTTGTTGTGACTGGCAATGAAGAGGGTAAACTAGTAACAGATGAGGTGGAAGTAGATGTCATGGCCATAGTAGAGGTTGGATTAGCTCCTGTGGTGGTAACATATGTTGGAATGTCCATTGTGGTTGTGGTAGTAAAGGTTGGTGTGGCTGTTATGGTGGTAGTAGAGGTTGTGGTGAAGGTTTCAAAGGAAGTACTTGAAAGAGAAGTAGGAGTTGTAGTAGAACCTAAACAACAAATAAAAAAGTTGTGTTATACATGGTAGGTCAAATTATCAAAACAACATCACATGATAAATGTTCGACATATGAAAAAAAATTGAAAAACACTTCTCAGTGTACATTTAAAACAACTTTGGCAAGGGAGAAGTATTATGCCCTGTACACACGGTCGGATTTTCCGATTGAAAATGTGCGATCGGAGCTTGTTATCGGAAATTCCGACCATGTGTGGGCTCCATCGGACTTTTTCCATCGGGTTTTCCGACACACAAAGTTTGAGAGCAGGCTATAAAATGTTCCGACAACAAAATCCGATCGTGTCAATTCCAACAGTGTGTGGACAATTCCGACACACAAAGTGCCACGCATGCTCAGAATAAATTCCGAGACGGAACTGCTCGGTCTGGTAAAATTAGCGTTCGGAATGGATATAGCACTTTTGTCAGGCTGCAATGTTTTAAAATGTTTAATGCAGCGCACTCTCTTCTTCTTTATAATGCTAGAAGATTGAAGTTGTTTTGCTGCTCATATTCACACACACTTCTCACAAACGTCTTTCTTTATTATTTATCGTGATTTCATCAATATAATAATTTTATTTGTCACATCAACCGAAAAAATATTATTTTTTGGATTTTTTATATTAAATATTTTTTTGGGGGGATTTTTTTAAAGCCTGACCTTGTGTTTTATTTTTCATTTGTTTAATTTTTTTACTCCAGAATAGTTTTGGGTCTGTTTTGTGTGTCAAGTTACCACAACACCATTATTATCTTATATTATTTAATCTCAAGGAGGTTGCTTGGTGTTGGTGTCTCTTGTTAATTTCACATTGTATTTTTGAAATGTACCTGTCTCCTCACAAACAAACTGTCCTTTTTGAAGGAAAACACACATAGGCAAGTATAATAAATCAAACCAAAAATTTATTAAGGGGTTCCCAACCAAAGAAAGAGGGTAGCAACGCTGGAGAAACAGCAGAAATTGTCGAAGCCTTTGGCCCCCAGGGCACACATCAACTATTTTACTGCAAAATCTGCGGCCTGAGGAGTCCATATATTTAAGGGAGTACAATCTGGTCCAGATGTCCATGAGATCATGAAGAGCAGCAGATGACATGTATGTCCCCAGGCTGTGGTCATACAAGAGCATGCATCTTTTGTCAGACCAGACTGAACACAGGGCCTTCACTCTCTTGTCTTCCCTCCACGCTTCCTTCCACGCTGTGTCTGTGGTGGTGGAGTTGTGGCAGGAGGAGGAGGAGGAGGATGGTCCAACTCACTCAGGTGGGTATTGGGTGTGATTTCGCCCCTCAACCCCTTATTTAATGTTTTATAAATGATTTCCTCACACATGAGGCGTTGGCCCTCCTGCATGTCCTACAGTTTTGTGCCAGCAATGGAGGCAAAGGCCTCTTCACGAGTGAGGGTGGTTCTGAGGGACGCAGAAGCCTCTTGAATCAGTGTTAAATCCTCCACGTTACTCCCCTTCCTGGGTCTTTTATTTGGAAGGCGGAGGGGAGGGACCTGCGATTCTGTGAGACTCCTCCTGGCTGCCACTAACCACCACCTCCTCCTTTGGGCCACATTCCACAGCCTCCTCCTGTGTGCCACATTCCACAGCCTCCTCCAGGCTGAGGTCTTCCTGTGTATAAAAAAGGGACATAGTTTTAGTTTTTTCTTCATCAATCACACACAATTTACATCTCATGACTATTGCAAATTGAATGTTAACAAATATAACAGACTATCATTCTGAGCCCAGCATTTTTCATTCTTGTCCCAATTATTTTTGCCCACTACTGTCTATTGATATGTAAAACACTTTATTAAATCAGCAATTAGTGATCAATAATAACATCTAGTAAACATCATTAATTTATTGACCAGAAATCTGTAGAAAAATGCTATACCTGACTCAAGCTGGGCTCCTCCACTTCTTCCTGGCTAGAAGTCCCAGGTTGGACATCGGAAGCCTCAGCTGGGGTGGAAGATAGGGTGGAAGGAAGAGTGGAAGGAAGGGTTGAGAGGGATTCCCTGACTTCAGTCTGGTCTGTCAGAAATCGCAGTCTCTCATAGTACCACAGCCTGGGGACATAAATGTAATCTGCTGCAGCTCCTGATCCCAGGGAATCCTGGACCTTCTTGCGCTCCCTAAGATAAGTGCTTCTCAGCCCACCAGTTTTGGCTTTTAAATAGGGGATGGTTGCTGTGGGGACCACCGGCTTCACCAACTCTATCAGTTTCTCCAGCGCTGCCTGCCGCTTTTGTTTATGATTATATTTCGGGTATTTGACCTGCCATAGACAGGGCAGCTCCCTGTACTTGTCTATGAAGAGGGGGAGGAAGTTGTGGTCATTGAAGCCATCCATTTTATCTGCAATACACAAGACAAACCCTAATGTCAGGCTAAAGTCTCCCAATCTTGTCCCAATATAGGCCTCAATCTATAAGCAGTATAGGCCCAAGTTTAAATGTTACCTTCGTTTTCACGATCGGCGCTTCCGATACTCCTTCCTCCGCTCACAGATCGTTTGTACTACGCACGCGTGTTACGCTTTTTATGCACTGCCCATGCATGAAACTCTGCCCGCCCCTGACGTTCTTTCTAGTCTATTCCCCGCCCCTTCTTTTCCGGCACAGTGGGGAAGAGCACATGGCGGGGATACAATAGGTGCGTGCTAATTACAGCAACGAGGAGGAGGAGGAGGAAAGCCCGGAGCCAGAAACGTCACAATCCCGGATTTAAGGCATTAAATGTGGCCTTTGTTGAGATGGTGGAGATGGTACTTACTGGTACATACTGAAGAGGGCTGACTATGACGGGAAGTATGGACCTTACCCCAACCCCAATGTCAGAAAGGCCAAGATCATGGCGAAAGTTGTGAAGAGTCTGCACAGGAATTTTGGGGTACGGCAATCCAAGGACTGAGGAAGCGTTGGTCGGACCTCAAATTAAGGGAGCACGATCAGTATAGAAGGATCAGGAGAGTGCTTCAAAAAAGTAAGTAGTTGTCCTGTGTTCCTATTCGTTATTTTTATAACATTTGTGCTGCTCCATGTGCTTTTCTTTACTGTTGTACAGTTTAAAATGGCAACTTTCATGTTCATGGACACATTATTCGTTCGTAGGAAACACTGTTCGTTCGGCCAATAAAACACCATGTTTTGTCCAGATGCATTTCAATACATTTTTTCTGGCCTACTTCTCTTAAAATAATTTTGGTGTCTAGATGGGTTTGTAACTAGAATGAAATGCAAACTAGATTCTGTGTAAGGAGAGGACACTCAGCAGCTGTTTACACATCTGGACGCTGGAGCACTAGTGTGGGACACAAGAACACCCTTTTTATTAGGGGGTCCCACACAGGTGCTCCAGTGTATACTATAGGGGGGGCTACATCTGTGAAGCTTGTACAAAACAGGTAAGTATTCAAGCTTGACAAAAGAAAAAAATATTTCTTCATCTTGGAACTCTGCCAAAATAGACAATTGTACCCCACTTCCAAGCAATGTTTCCTATTTCTGCCATCAAATATCTGTGTGCTAAGTATACCTATTTTTTTTACATAGGGGAGAAAAGACTTGGAGGACATCACTCATCAGAGGAGACAACAGACCCCCCACCTCAGGAAGAAGGGGAAATCCCCTAAAGCTAAGCAGAGGAGGAGGAGGGAGACGTGGTGGAAATTTTCACCACAACAGGTGAGTGTCTGCGACCACAGGCTCAGGTAAGAGATGGATGCCTGCATATTTATACATACATGGTGTGTTTTTTTTCTATATTTTTAGGTGATCGTAATGTTGTGGATGAAGGTCATTTCACCAGTGAAAGTGCCCAGATCCTGATCGGGGAGATCATGGGGTGTAATAGGGACTTGGAAAACATCAAGCAAAACATCAATGATGTTCAAAACAAAATGAAGAATATCATTGATGTTTTAGGGAGAGTTTTAAACCCCTCAAAATCCCTTACTTCTTTCTGCTTTATTTTTCTGAAAATTTTTTGCACATTTTTTGACATATTCTAGAAAAGCCAAATTTTGAAGATGCACACAGTGTGTCAACATGTGCTGTCTGCCATCACGGGAGATCAATGTACGCATTTTGGGGGTGCAACCCCTTCCTCAATAATAAAGTAGCTGAGAGGAAGGGGTTGCACCCACAAAACACTTCCATTGATCCCCCATGATGGCAGCTAGCACATGTTGACATTCTGCAATTTGTATGCATCTTCAAAATTTGGCTTTTCCAGGGGTGACTTCACCCCATCTGCTGAACGCAATATCAAACACAGTTTATAAATACTCATGTCTGATATTGCCTTCAATTTCTACAAAAGTTGAACTTTGTAAGTTCCAAATTTGTGTCTTTCTTGTTGGTTTTAAACATGCCTGTTTTACCTTAAAAGGACATTTCTACTTTTAATGTCACCTAAAAAATTGTTATACAACAAACATGTTGCTTTGTTTTGAAAACCTTTTATAAATGCACATGTGATTGTGCTTTTATTAAAAAGATTGAGAATCAACAATGTGTGGCTTCTTCTTTCAATGCTCAAAGGCATTTTTGGGTTGTAAAGTTGGTGTTTTCAGTGGCAATGGGGGTTATTTATTAAAGGCAAATCCACTTTGCACTACAAGTGCAGTTTCTGTGCAGTCTCAAGTGCACTTGTAGTGCAAATTGTCTTTGCCTTTAGTAAATAACACCCAACAGTGCTTTTTAATTTTACACAATCACGCCATTTTCAGGACTCCCCAAATTCCAGTCAGGGTCAGCTAAAAGAAAGACAAGCAGTAAATCTATAGCAAATATTTGTTCAGTTTAAAAAATGTTTTTATTTAAAAAATGTCTCAGACATTGTCTGGCATATTGATGGCCCCCCTATTCGCAAAGTATTCCACGTATCTTAGACGGACCTCGCGGGCACTCTGGGGGGGGGCAGGCCAGGACAGCCAGCTTCAAGCGCAGTCAGGGTTGGTTCATTGAGATTAATTCCGGCTTCAGGCCCAACTGAGCCAGCATAGTTCACAGAATTTCTCCTTAAGTTATTTTTAATTTTATTTTATTTTATTTATTTTATTTCAGGTACTTATATAGCGCCGTCAATTTACGCAGCGCTTTACAAATACATTGTACATTCACATCAGTCCCTACCCTCAAGGAGCTTACAATCTAAGGTCCCTAACTGACATTCATACATACTAGGGACAATTTAGACAGGACCCAATTAACCTACCAGCATGTCTTTGGAGTGTGGGAGGAAACCGGAGTACCCGGAGGAAACCCACGCAGGCACAGGGAGAACATGCAAACTCCAGTCAGGTAGTATTGTAATTGGGATTCGAACCAGCGACCCTTCTTACTGCTAGGCGAGAGTGCTACTCACTACACCACTGTGCTGCCCAAAAAAGTTGTGGAGAACACAGCAAGCCAGGATGATGTGATTGAGTTTATATTCCGCCATGTGTATCGGTGTAAGTAATAGATGGAACAGGCTGGCCATTATTCCAAATGTGTTCTACTCCACTCTTCTGGCTCTGGCCAGCCGGTAATTAAAAACCCTCTGGTCCGGGATGAGGGTCCTCATAGGGAATGGCCGCATAAGATGGTCCCCCCAGCGCAAATGCTTCATCCGCAACGAAGACGAATGGGAGTCCTTCCACATTGTCTTCTGGAGGTGGCAAGCCCAAGCTGCCATTCTGGAGATGCCTGTAGAACTCTGTGTGGGCAATGACTCCACCATCTGAGATCCAGCCATTCTTCTCCACGTCCACATACAGGAACTCGTAAGTAGCAGCCATCAAAGTCATCAAAGTGGGAGGCCACAGTCTGCCATTCCTGTGGGTTGGAAGGAAACTGTGAAGTCAAACAAGAAAAAAAAAATCATTTTGCACATAAACATGGAAAGCAGATTAGACACAAACATTCTTGGCCAACATCAGTATAACATTTATTTTAGGGAGTATTTAAAGACAAAGGTATAAGGACCACCTATCAGATTCCCCCCCCCCATGGGCCATTTTAGAAATTTTATGGGGGGGGAGATGTTTTGGACAGGTAACCCTCTCCACTTCATTGAGAGCTGAATTCATAAATAATGTGTATTACTTTGGCCAGCCTCTCCTTACGTACACTATTGGCAGCCCACTGGACAGGTAAGAAGTGTCATAATACAAAGATATAAATACACACTGTACACGTTTTAGCACATTTTTACATTCTGCTATTACCTATCAAGATAATAATAGGATACAAAAACGGTAAACAGTACCATTTGAAAGTATTCAGGCAGGCCCTTGCACTACATGCTTTGGGGAATTAATCCATAAATCTGACCACAAAAGAGGTGGGTATAGTGTGTATGGGTTTGGCAAAGTCAGCAGTAGGGATGAGTTTCGAGTTCAAGTCGAACTCATGTTCGACTTGAACATGGGCTGTTCGCAAGTTCGCCGAACAGCGAACAATTTGGGGTGTTCGTGGGCAAATTCGAATGCCGCAGAACACCCTTTAAAAGTCTATGGGAGAAATCAAAAGTGCTAATTTTAAAGGCTTATATGCAAGTTGTCATAAAAAGTGTATGGGGACCTGGGTCCTGCCCCAGGGGACATGTATCAATGCAAAAAAAAGTTTTAAAAACTGACGTTTTTTCGGGAGCAGTGATTTTAATAATGCTTAAAGTGAAACAATAAAAGTGTAATATCCCTTTAAATTTCGTAGCTGGGGGGTGTCTATAGTATGTCTGTAAAGGGGCGTATGTTTCCCCGTGTTTAGAACAGTCTGACAGCAAAATGACATTTCAAAGGAAAAAAAGTCATTTAAAACTACTTGCGGCTATTAATGCATTGCCGGTCCGACAATACACATAGAAGTTAATTGATAAAAACGGCATGGGAATTCCCCACAGAGGAACCCCGGCCAAAATTTAAAAAAAAAATTATGTGGGGGTCCCCCTAAATTCCATACCAGGCCCTTCAGGTCTTGTATGGATATTAAGGGGAACCCTGGCCAAAATGTAAAAAAAAAATGACGTGGGGGTCCCCCTAAATTCCATACCAGGCCCTTCAGGTCTGGTATGGATATTAAGGGGAACCCCGCACCAAAATTAAAAAAAAAAACGGCGTGGGGTCCCCCCAAAAACTGTCTCTTGTCATGTTTAACATTTTTGACAGTTTTTTAGTGAAATGGTAGGGGTACTTTTGTACCCCCCTACCATTTCACACAGGGGGGAGGGCCGGGATCTGGGGGTCCCCTTGTTAAAGGGGGCATCCAGATTCTGATAAGCCCCCACCCGCAGATCCCCACAACTACTGGCCAGGGTCGTGGGGATGAGGCTCTTGTCCTCATCAACATGGGGACAAGGTGTTTTGGGGGGGTGCAACAAAGCACCCTCCCAATGTTGAGGGCGTGTGGCCTGGTACGGGGAGGGGGGGCGCTCTCTCATCCCCCCTCTTTTCCTGCGGCCTGCCAGGTTGCATGCTCGGATAAGGGTCTGGTATGGATTTTTGGGGGGACGACACCCCATTTTTTTAAAACATTTTGGTGCGGGGTTCCCCTTAATATCCATACCAGACCTGAAGGGCCTGGTATGGAATTTAGGGGGACCCCCACGTCATTTTTTTTTTAAATTTTGGCCGGGGTTCCATTTAATATCCATACCAGACCTGAAGTGCCTGGTATGGAATTTAGGGGGACCCCCCACGTCATTTTTTTTTTTTTTAATTTTGGT
The DNA here is from genome assembly GCA_037952925.1 of Lithobates clamitans. Classification (NCBI taxonomy): domain Eukaryota; kingdom Metazoa; phylum Chordata; class Amphibia; order Anura; family Ranidae; genus Lithobates; species Lithobates clamitans. Next base: position 2,668,022 of record JBBGZY010000160.1, read on the forward strand.
TCGGGGTTCCTCTGTGGGGAATTCCCATGCCATTTTTATCAATGAATTTCTATGTGTATTGTCGGACTGGCAATGCATTAATAGCAGCGAGTAGTTTTAAATGACTTTTTTTCCTTTGAAATGTCATTTTGCTGTCAGACTGTTCTAAACACGGGAAACATGCGCCCCTTTACAGGCATATTATAGACACCCCCCAGCTACGAAATTTAAAGGGATATTACACTTTTATTGTTTCACTTTAAGCATTATCAATTAACTGCTCCCGAAAAAACGGCCGTTTTTAAAACTTTTTTTGCATTGATCCATGTCCCCTGGGACAGGACCCAGGTCCACAAACACTTTTTATGACAATAACTTGCATATAAGCCTTTAAAATTAGCACTTTTGATTATTCATGTTTGTGTCCCCTAGACTTTAACGGTGTTCGCATGTTCGAACAAATTTTTTGCCTGTTCGCATGTTCTGGTGCGAACCGAACAGGGGGGTGTTCGGCTCATCCCTAGTCAGCAGATAGAGGATTGAGAATAGATAGAGGATTGGTATCAGCTGAGTTAGCAGGGAGGGAGGGTTCCAAATGATTTTGGGACCCCCCCAAAAAAGCCTCTGGCACTCTGCCTGAATTTAAAGCACAAATCACAATTTTACACATTTTAGGGGGTGTTAAGGGTAAAGCACTACTATGGAGCTGACAAAATACATTGTTAAGTGACTACACAAGGTGAATATAGGCCCAGGAGAGCATGCTGGGGAGGTAAGTGAAGGCAAATATGTATGAAGGACAAAAAAAACATAAAAATCCAGCATGCATGGGGACAAAGGGGACATTCACAGCATATTACAATCATGGTACATTAGCAAACATTCTATACAATAAAATGTGATGTTAAAGGATAAAAATCTTACCTTAATATACTCCTTCTGCAGGACCTGGATGATGGCAGAACAGGTCTCTGGGATAATGATCCCCAGAGCCGGGCAGCAGATGCGAGCTTGGCAGGAGATGCCTGTAGAGAACTTGAGGTCCTGCAGGCTTCTCCCCGTCGCCAAGTACCGCAGGGTGGCGACTAGCCTCTGCTCCGGAGTGATAGCTTGCCTCAGGCAGGTATCCTGCCTGCTGATATAAGGGGGTCAGCAAAGCAACAAATGGTGAAATACGGGGTCCGTCATCCGGAGAAAGTTCCTGAAATCGTCAGGATTATTCTCATGGATCTCATGAAGCAAAGGCATGTGAGAGAACTGGTCACGCTGGAGCAACCAATTCTTGGTCCATGAACTCCTCCTTGCCCTGTTCATGGACTGGGCTTGTGTCAAAGTAAGAACCCCAACACCAAGCCCCCGCACAGCACAAACTCTACGATGAGTACAATGAAGTAACATAACACACTGAAGAACAGCAAGGCCTGTGAAGAACGACCTGAAAATCAGTAATGAACAAACAAGAACACAATGACAAAGTCAATGGTAACTCGCTGCACGCATTGAAGAACAGATACAAATCCACAAGCACAAACTGAACACCAGAAAAATGAACTGAAAACCACGAGTCTGAAAAAGCGCGAATCGTCTCTCACCAAACTTTTACTAACACGAGATTAGCAAAAGGAGCCCAAAGGGTGCCGCGCTTAGTACTGAACTGCCCTTTTATAGTCTTGTCGTACGTGGTGTACGTCACCGCGTTCTTGGCGTTCGGAAATTCCGACAACTTTGTGCGACCGTGTGTATGCAAAACAAGTTTGAGCCAACATCCGTCTGAAAAAATCCCATGGATTTTGTTGTCGGAATGTCCGATCAATGTCCGACCGTGTATACGAGGCATTAGTCTTTTAAAAATGTTAGTTACAGGGCTGTGTTAGGCTGTAATACTTTTGAGTCACAGACCCAAAATATAACACACCAGAAACGTTTCAGATTTTCTTATCTCTATATTTTGTCTTTATCAAACTCTTAGAAAGTTATGAAGCCAATTGGTATGGATACAAATATATATAAGACATTGATCATAGACATTTTTCCTCTAAACCTTATTGTTCATAAAGGATCGTAAAAAGGCCTGATATGGCATCTCAAAAATCTATCAAGCTTACTTCTGACTTCAAATAAAAATTTGCATGTGATTAAAGTATATGTAAACCCCCAACTTGTAAAACAACCCATTCAGTTTTTTTTTTTTAATTATTTTTTTATTTCATTTTATACAATACATACAATAACAGGCCACACAGTGTGGCAACAACCGGTCATGAAATTGCCGGCAAACATTACATAAACAATACAACATAAAAGTCATCACATAAACTTTTGATACAACCCCCCCTAACTTTGCCCAGACAGGTACACACACGTTCCAACCTCCAGCCGGAGGTGGTCCACCCTGCGGCTCCCCATGCATTTTATCAGATACCTTTGGTGTCATGATTACGCTCCTTACCCTCTCACTCCCCCCCGCCCACCTAGATACAGGGTCAAATTGAGAGGAGAGTTTCCCGTCCCCCTGATGCGCTGTATACCCCTCTTTAACTACTCACTAGTCCTCTAGTCCCTCAAAACATTCACCTCTCTGTGCTATAATACCTACACAGGGTCCCTGTTCTGTATCAAACTGTGATTAATCAGATGCCATATCCATGGAAGCCATTCACTCCCTCATGTGGCTTTGTAAAAGGGTACTGCCTTGTTGACCAACGCTTTCCAAGACTCCACAGTTGGTATCACAGAGCTCTTCCATGATAGAATAATGCGTTTTTTAGCATAGAATAATAGCAAGGTAAGGAGGGTCCGTATAGCCCTGGTAGTGGCCATTGGCTCCACCAAATGTAAAAGACACACCTCTATGGACATAGGGATGGATATGGAAGTGACTGACTTGATACAAGAGGCAATGGCTTGCCAGTAGAGTTTAGGGGCACACCCAAAAGAGATGCATTAAATTAGCTAAGGGTGCAACACATCTCCAGCACTCTCCAGCACTGGGAGTGTTGATTCCCAAACATCCTCGCCAATCTAGCCGGTGTTAGGTAGACCCTATGAAGGAATTTGTGATGAATCAATCTATCTCTGCTAGATACTAGGTACTGAAACACAGTCCCCCACATATCGTCCCAATCGTCTCTGTCCAGTCCCGGAGCTACAGCCTTCCAAGCTCTCCTGCAAGGCCCCAACAGGAGGGTCGTTTCCTGGAATAGTATTTATATAAGCAGGAGACTGGTTTTGGCAGTGATTTACTATGTATTAGCAGTTCTACTGTAGGTCACTGGGCTTAAGGTCAAGAGGCTCCCCACCAAATTGTGAGCAGAAGGCATGCCGCAGTTGAATGTACCTGAAGAAATGTGTGTTAGGCAAATTATATTTTAGTTTTAATCCATCAAATGACAATAGAGTACCATTTGATACAATGTGGAGCAAGATCTTAATACGATACCTGGTCCACACTACCGGGTCCGGGTAGTCAAAAAAATGAGTTAAATTGGGGTTCCTCCACAGTGGGGTATTAGGGGAAAATCTAGTTGAGCTAGGTGATCGCATTCCTGAGCCATAACCAATGCCCTCATTACTGAGCGCAAAGAGGATGTCAGTGGGTATGGAGCTTTTAGACCCCTGTATACCAGATGAGACAGCGCCTCATATGAGCCGACGCAGGCAGCCTCCAGGGATACAGATGCATCATCTGGAGGAACAGTCAGCCAGTGGTGGGCCACTGTCAACTGTCCAGCCAGGAAGTACTTGTAAAAATTAGGAACCGCGAGGCCCCCTTCCCCCCATGGCTGTTGTAGTATTGCTAGTTTAAGGCGGTGAATACCTCCCTGCCACAGAAAGGAGGAGATTGTGGCCTTTATTGATTTAAAAATGGACTTAGGAATCCAAACCAGAGAATCCTCAGATTATACAATAGTAGGGGCAGAATTTAAATTTTTATCAAGTTTATCGTTCCAATGAGAGACAGAGGGAGGTTTTTCCAGGTCTGGAATTTCTTAGATATTATAGCAAGCAACTGGGAAATATTAAGGCTGATGAAGTCAGCCACCGAGTTAGTAATCTGAAGCCCTAAGTACTTGATTCGGGAGACCTATTGTAGGGAAATGTTGGGATCAGTCTGTTCAGGGATTGGATGAGAGCATAAGGGGAGTATGTTAGATTTAGACCAGTTAACCCTGAGCCCAGAGAAGCCCATTCAGTTTTAAAAAGAAATTAAAGACAAAATATTTGTGCAAAGATATAAAAAAAAAAACACCTTTTTTCCTTTTTTATAAGTGATCACATAACCTCTGTTCTCAGCTGCATAAAAGCTGGGGAAGGAAAAACAGCATCAAACTGAACTACCCAGTGAAAGACTGTGTTGGGGGGGGGGGTGCCAGGACATGTATGATCATTGGAGGAGAGCACACTGAGTTCCCAGCACAGCTATAGAACTGACTATGTTTTTCTACCCTGCTTAGTGTGGTCAGTTTTTAATAGGAAATCAGGGGGACTGACAGGAACACCAGAGATTTCACACAAAGGAAGTAATACAAAGAGATCAGGATACTTTTTTCATACAAGTACACAGTACAGCAGGCACATATCAGGAATATGAAATGTTGGGTTTACATACTCTAAGTATGTAAACATTAAGACATATCTCACTCCTGACTGATACAATTTCCCAGTATTGGAGGGTGGAGCAGCTTCTTTAATTACTATCCAAAGTAAAATAATGTACTCTGTCAAGAAAGTGTATACATATGTGTGGTGTATACACAGCCAGATCTATCTTTGGTTGTTGGCAATTTTATCCTCTATCTACTTAGTGAGGTGTTTTTTCTGGAAACATGGCTAATCACACACAAACTACTCTCGTGGAATTTTCAGGGTATTAATGATACTCTTAAAAGACAATTTGTATTTAATTATGTAAATTCATTCCACCCTTCCATGATCTGCTTGCAGGAGACGCATGCCACTAAGGAGAATGTTCATTTCCTCCAACACGGAGATATTCAAACTGCTTATTACTCTGTATATTCTTCATACTCGCGTGGAGTTTCTATTTTGGTTTGCTCAGGGGTGACATTCTCCTGTAGGTGGGTCTGAACTTTATCTGATTTTGAAATGGTACTTGTCCCGGTACATATTCCACCTCCATATACTGTAGCTCTGAGATCAAAAGATCAAAGACTGCTAAATGCCCCTATTACCCTGCAGGAAATGGAAGAGGCAGTGATGAGCTTCCCTAATTGTAAAGCTCCTGAGACAGATGGGCTCCCTATAGAAATTTTCTAAGAAATATAGGGCGGTACTATTACCCAATTTACTGCTTACCCTGAATAAGGTGTTTAACGCTGGGAAGCTCCCGGAGACAATGTATGATAGTAGTTATTCCTAAAAAGGATAAAGACCCTCTCCGTCCTAATTCGCATAGGCCAATATCTTTGTTGTCTCCTGATGTCAAAATTTTGGCAAAGTTATTTGCAAATAGACTTAATAAAACTATAGCTCATGTTATACACCCCGACCAGGTGGGTTTCATACCCAACATGTCAATTGCAGGGAACATTAGGCGCACATAGATAAATTTGCAGGTCCCACTGAGCAATAGACATATTGGTTATATGGCATTAGATACCATAAAGGCATTTGACATGGTGGAATGGGTTTATCTGTGGGCTGTTTTGGAGAGATTCCAGGTTGGCATTGTTTTGTAAATAGATGAAAATACTCTATGCTGCCCCGAGAGCCTGTGTTAGGGTTAACAGTTAACAGTCCCCTTTTTTTAATCAACATAGAGGCACTAGACTGGGGTATCCTCTGTCTCCTCTTCGTTTTGCCATTGCTATAGAGCTATTGGCCTGTCTGCTTCACCACTCCTCAGATATCTCAGGGTTAGTGAGAGGCTTGCTGGAGGAAAAGATTGTTTTGTACGCTAATGACATGCTCTTACGCCACATACACACGAGCGGACTTTTCGACCGGACTGGTCCGGCGGACAATTCGACCGTGTGTGGGCTTCATCAGACCTGCAGCAGATATTTTCAGTCGAAAATCTGACGGACTTTAGATTTGGAACATGTTTCAAATCTTTCCGACGAAATCGAGTCCGGTCGAAAAGTCCGCTTGTCTGTATGGTAGTCTGACGGACGAAAACCGACGCTAGGGCAGCTATTGGCTACTGGCTATCAACTTCCTTATTTTAGTCCGGTCGTACGTCATCACGTACGAATCCGTCGGACTTTGGTGTGATCGTGTGTAGGCAAGTCCGTTCGTTGGGAAAGTCTGTTGGAAGTCTCCACGCTAGCCAGTGATAGTGCAAATTATTAACACAAAAAAACAAAAAAACTGATTGCAGCCAGCACTGACATGCGTTCCAGCACCAATCGTAATAATATTCCTTGAAGGGGTGCAGCGCAATCACAATAAAATCAAAATAAATGCACTACTGACTTGTGTTTATGTGCGAATCCAACTTCAATGCAATATTAAGAGTGAAATTATTTGAATCCATGTACAAACAAATGACATGCATTAACAAAAGGTCATACTATCTAACTATTATCAGTGGAGATTGCTAAGCATCATGTTCGCTTTTACAGTGGTGCACATTTTATGTTCACACTTTATTGGTATATTGAATTGAAGGCTGCAGCGATATTGCACATTGTATTAATATCTTTGGGGTATTGTGTGTCTGTAGCGCTGAGTTGGGTGATTATACCAGAGCAGAGTAGTTGGGTGACAATGTAGCACCCTCTACTAAGGTAAGTGCTAGAGTAGGATTTTTATACTGTAGTGTAGGTAAATTTAGGCAGGCCTGACTGGCAGCCAGACCTGTTTGTTTTGGTTTGTGTGGTCTTGAAGTGGCTCAGAGCAGCAGTTGGTGACTCACAGGCAGCCTCACCGATACCTCACTCTTTCTTCTAGAACAGTGGTTCTCAACCTTTCTAATGCCGTGACCCCTTAATAAAATTTCCCAAGTTGTGGGGACCCCTAACAATAAAATTATTTTCATAGTGTGGGTTGCCAGCACCTAAGGCAAGACAAGTAATTTGCACTCTTAACCCACGGACATTTAGTTCCCCCCGATTCCCTTCCACTTGTACAGTATTGAAACCCCTTATGCCCCGTACACACGGTCGGATTTTCCGATGGACAATGTCCGATCGGAGCATGTTGTTGGAAATTCCGACCGTGTGGGCGCCATCGGACATTTTCCATCAGATTTTCCGACACACAAAGTTGGACAGCAGGAGATAAAATTTTCTGACAACAAAATCAGATCGCGTCAATTCCGACTGTGTGTGGCCTGTTCCGACGCACAAAGTGCCACGCATGCTCAGAAGAAATTCCGACACGGGACAGCTCGTTCTGGTAAACTTAGCGTTCGCAATGGATACAGCACTTTCGTCACGCTGCAATGTTCATAATGGTTTAATACAGTGCACTCTCTTCTTCTTTATAATGTGACAAGAATTAAGTAGTTTTGCTGCTCATATTCACACACACTTCTCACAAACTTCTTTCGTTACTATTTATCGGGATTCCCTCAATATATTTTGATTTCTCACATCTGAAAACATTTTTTTTTTTTTTTACTTTAATGTAGATTCTTTTTTTGTGTTTCTCTTTTTTAATTTTTTTTTTGGTGATTTTGATTTGTACTCCCGAAAATGTTTGTGTGTTTTTTGTGACAAGTTCCCACAACACCATTGATATGTTGTTCTATTTAATCTGTAGGAGATTGCTTCGTGTTGTTGTCCCTTGTTAATTTCACATTGTACTTTAGAAATGTACCTGAATCGTCACCAACAAACTGTCCTTTTTGGATGAAAACACACACAGGAGAGTAGAATTTACCTAAAAAAATTTTATTAAGGGGTCACAACTATAAACAAAGAGGGAGGCAACGATGGAGAAACTGCAGAAGTGGGCGAAGCCTTGGACCCCCAGGGCAGACATCAATTATTTAAAAGTAAAATTGGTGGCCTGAGGAGTCCATATCTAAGGGAGGGCAGTCTGGTCCAGAAGTCCCAGAGATCCGGAAAGCAGCAGATGACATCTCTGTCCCCAGGCTGTGGTCATACGAGAGACTGCATCTTCTGTCAGACCAGACTGAACACAGGGTCATCACTCTTTGGTCTTCCTTCCAAGCTTCCTTCCAGCCTTTGGCTGTGGTGGTGGAGTTGTGGCAGCAGGAGGAGGAGGAGGAGGAGGATCGTCAATCTCAATGACATCCGTCTTGTGTGTCAGTTCCCCACTCTCCCATTTACGAAGGACTTTATAAATCAGGTCCTCAGAGATCTTGCGTTGGCCCTCCTGCATGCCCTGCAATTTGGTGGCAGCCATGCAGGCAAAGGCCTCTTCAGGACTGGGGAAGGCTCTGAGGGACGCCGAAGCCTCCTGGATCAGCCTGTATGCTGAATCCTGCACAGGACTGGGAGTGGCCTTCCTGGCTCGTTTATGTGGCAGGCGGAGGGGAGGAACCTGAGACTCAGTCAGGCTGCGACTTGTCCCAGGCTTCTCTTGGCTGCCACTTAGCCCCACCTCCTCCTGGCTGACACTAATCCCCACATTCCACAGCCTCCTCCTGGCTGAGGTCTTCCTGTGTATGAAAAAGGGACATAGTTTTAGTATTTTTTACATCAATCACACACAATTTTCACCTCCTGACTGCTGCAAATTGAATGTTAACAAATATAACAGACTATCCTTCTGAGCCCAGCATTTTGCATTCTTGTCCCAATTTTGGGTGCCCACTACTGTCTATTGATATGTAAAACACTTTTTTTAATCAGCAATTAATGATCAATAATAACATCTAGTAAACATCATTTATTTATTGCCCAGAAATCTGTAGAAGAATGCTATACCTGACTCCAGCTGGGCTCCTCCACTTCTTCCTGGCTGGAAGGCCCAGGTTGGACATCGGAAGCCTCAGCTAGGGTGGAAGGAAGCGTGGAAGGAAGAGTGGAGAGGGATTCCCTGACTTCAGTGTGGTCTGACAGAAATCACAGTCTCTCATAGTACCACAGCCTGGGGACATAAACGTCATCTGCTGCAGCTCCGGACCTCTGGGAATCTGTGACCTTCTTGCGCTCCCTAAGATAAGTGCTCCTCAGGCCACCAATTTTAGCTTTTAAATAAGGGATGGTTGCTGTGGGGACCACTGGCTTCACCAACTCCAGCAGTTTCTCCAGCGCTGCCTGCCTCTTCTGTTTGTGGTTATAATGGGGGTGTCTGACCTGCCACAGACAGGGCAGTTCCCTGTACTTGTCAATGAACAGAGGCAGGAAATTGTGGTCGTTGAACCCATCCATTTTCTCTGCAAGACACAACACAAGACAAACCCTAATGTCAGGCCAAACTCCCCTAATCTTGTTACAATATAGGCTTCCATTTCGAAGCAGTATAGGCCCAAGTTTAGATCCTACCTTCGTTAGCACGATCGGCGTCTCCGATGCTCCTTCCTCCACTCACAGATCGTACGTAAGACGCGCGCAGTTACGATTTATACACACTGCGCATGCATATAACTCCGCCCGCCCCTGACGTTCTTTCTATTCTATTCCCCGCCCCTTTTCGTTCGGCGCAGTGGAGGAAGAGCACATGGTGGATAGACAGCAGGATCGTGCTAATTACAGCAACGAGGAGGAGGAGGAAAGGCCGGAGCCTAAAACGTCCCGATCCAGAAGGAGATTAAAGGACTCAAATATGTCCTTTGGGGAGATGTTGGAGATGGTGGACATCCTGAAGAAGGCCGACTATGATGGAAAGTATGGGCCTTACCCCAACCACAATGTCCGAAAGGCCAAGATCATGGCGAAAGTGGTCAGGAGTCTGCACCGGAAATTCGGGGTACGACGATCGAAATATCAGCTCAGGAAGCGGTGGTCGGACCTGAAATTACGAGAACATGAGAAGTACAGAAAGATCCGGAGAGTTCTGCAAAAAAGTAAGTAGTTGAGCTGTGTTCCTATTTTTTTTGTGTTTATTACGTTCGTGCTGCTCCATGTGCTTTTAGGAACTGTTGTACAGTTTAAAATGGCAACTTTCATGTTCATGGGCACATTATTCGTTCGGATCACACATTTTTATTTCGGACGATAAAATACCATTGTTTAGGCCATATGCATTTGGCCACCATTTTGAGGCCCTATACTTGTCTTCAAAGAATTGGGTTGTGTAGATGGGTTTGTTACTAGAATGAAATGCAAACTAGATTGTGGGTAAGGAGAGGACACTCAGCAGCTGTTTTCACATCTGGACACTGGAGCACTAGTGTGGGACCCCAGAACACCATTTTAATTAGCGGGGCCACACAGGTGCTCCAGTGTATACTATAGGGGGGGCTACATCTGTGAAGCTTGTACTAAACAGGTAAAGTATTGCAGCTTGACAAAGGACACTAAAAAAGCTACATCTTGGAACTCGGCTAAAATAGACAATTGTACCCCACTTCCAAGCAATGTTTCATCTTTATAGTTCTGCCATCAAATATCTGTGTGCTAAGTATACCATTTTTGTTTTACATAGGGGAGAAAAGACTCGGAGGACACCCCTCATCCGAGGAGACCAGAGCCCCCCCCCCTGGAAGAAGGGGAAATCCCCACAACACAAGATGAGCAGGAGGAAGAAGACGTGGTGGAACTAGTCACCACAACAGGTGAGTGTCTGCGACCACAGGCTCAGATAAGAGATGGATGGCGGCATATTTTTTAGACCTAATTTATTTTGGGTTTCCTCTCTTTTTAGGTGATTGTGAGGTTGTGGATGAAGATCCTTTCACATCCGAAAGTGCCCAGATCTTGATCGGGGAGATCATGGGGTGTAATTTACAATTGGAAAACATCAAGCAAAACATCAATGATGTTATTCCAAAATATAAAAACATCATTGATGTTTTGGGGCGAGTTTAAAACCCCTCCAAATCACTTTCTTCTTTTGTGTGCTACAATGTCCGAAATGTTTTTGTGATTTTTCCCAAAGCCAAATTTGGAGGATGCACACAGTGTGTCAACATGTGTTATCTGCCATCACGGGAGATCAATGGACGCGTTTTGGGGGTGCAACCCCTTCCTCAATAATAAAGTAGCGGTGAGGAAGGGCTTTCTCCCCCAAAACACATCCCTTGATCCCCCGTGATGGCAGATAGCACATGTTGACATTGTGAAATTTGTGTGCATCTTCCGAATTTGGCTTTTCCTGGGGTGACTTCCCCCCATCTGAACGCAATATCAAACACAGTTCCTAAATACTCATGTCTGATATTGCCTTCCAGTTCTACCAAATGTGAACTTTGTAAGATCAAGATTTGTGTCTTTCTTGTGGGTTTTACACAGGCCTGTTTTCTATAAAATGCACATTTTGATTTTGGATAATGACACCACAAAAATTGTTATACAACAAACATGTTGGTTTGTCAGAAAAACCTTTGGTAAATGCACATGTGATTGTGCAGGTATTAAAAAGATTGTTCATCAAGAATGTGTGGATTATTGTCTCAACGCTACAACACTTTTGGGGTGATGTAATTGTTGTTTTATGAGAAAATGGGGGTTATTTCCTAAGGGCAAATCCTCTTTGCACTACAAGTACAGTTTCAGTGCAGTTGCAAGTGCACTTGTATTGAAAAGTGTCTTTGCATTTAGTAAATAACAGCCAACAGTGCTTTGTATAAGGTTACACAATCACGACATTTTCTGCACTCCACACATTTCTGTCAGGGTCAGCTAAAACAAACACAAGCAGTAAATGTCCACAAAGAAGGGCCTGGGGGGAGATGCCTGTCGAGAACTTGAGGTCCTGCAGGCTTCTCCCTGTGGCCAAATACCGCAAGGTAGCGACCAACCTCTGCTCCGGAGTGATGGCTTGCCTCATGCAGGTATCCTGCCTGCTGATATAGGGGGTCAGCGAAGCCAACAAACAGTGAAACACGGGGTCCGTCATCCTGAGAAAGTTCCTGAAATCATCAGGATTATTTTCACGGATCTCACGGAGCAAAGGCATATGAGAGAACTGGTCACGCTGAAGCAACCAATTCTTGGTCCATGAACTCCTCCCCACCCTGTTCATGGACTGGACTTGTGTCAAGGTCAGGACCCCAACACCAAGCCCCCGCACAGCACGAACTCTACGAGGAGTACGCATACGAAACATGGCTAGAAAATGGTCGGCTGCTCAGAACGAAGTAACAGAACGCACTGAAGAACAGCAAGGCCTGTGAAGAGCGACCTGAAAAACAGTAACGAACGAACAAGAATACAATGACTACCTAAAGTCACGCGGAACTTTCTGCACGCACTGAAGAGCAGATACAAACCCACAAGCACAAACTGAATGGCAGAAAACGATCTGAAAGCCACGAGTCTGAAAAAGCGTGAATCGTCTCTCACCAAACTTTTACTAACACGAGATTAGCAAAAGGAGCCCAAAGGGTGCAGCGCTTGGTTCTGAACCGGCCTTTTCTAGTCTCGTCGTACGTGGTGTACGTGACCGCGTGGTTGTCGATCGGAAATTCCGACAACTTTGTGAGACCGTGTGTTGGCAAAACAAGTTTGAGCCAACATCCGTCGGAAAAAATCCTAGGATTTTGTTGTCGGAATGTCCGAACAAAGTCCGACCGTGTGTACGGGGCATTATGGTACATTTTAGGATGTACCACTCTTTCTCTTTGTTCTCCTTTCTTTCCCTTTTCGCTCTCTATATCCTAATTTCTTGTTTTTTCCCCCATCCCTCTCTCTAGCTGTCTTTCTTGTTCTTTCTCTTATTCTTTCTCTCCCTTTTTCTTTGTTCTTCCCCCTCTTTTCCTCTCCCTTCCATGTATTCTCTATTTTTATCCCTTGGTGGAGGGTGCGGGAATAAAATGAGTGACAGTGCTGGCGGGGAGTTGGGATAAGTAAATGGAAATTATATAGTGTAGCGCTGTGTGTGTAAATATTATAAAGTGAAAAAAACAGTGAACTAGGCTCGAGCCATCTCTGAATGGCCAGCAAATGGGCTAAAATAATTCAAAATTGCATATGAGTAACTGAATACAATCAAAAGTGCACTGAGTGCTACACAATAACATGTAAAATATAGTGATTGTAATAAACCAGTGAAAAAACAATGTGGTAAACAGAAACAAATTATAAATAGGTAAAAAATCAACCAAAAAAGTATATAGATGTTGAAATTTGTGTTCCTAGTAAGAATCAAAAACCACCACCAAAAGTCTCTGAGGGTTAACTGATGAAAACAACAATGGAAAGCTTCTGGTAGATGAAAAAATAAAACACCAAATGAATGAAACGTCTAAATATGTGACAGGACCATCACCGGAGCATCAGAAGAGGTTTACCGGAAACAAGTGACTTGAGAAGACATACGTCTTACAAGTCTCAGAAAGCTTATTTAGCCGCCAGGGCTGGCGAGATGGATCATCAGGTATCCTCAGCTTCAGATGGGGGGGGGGGGGATCTCGTCACAGCCTCGACCGTCCAGACGTTTCAACAGGCCAACCGGATGTTTTTAGATACCATGAGAGAAATAAAGCTCACATGGCATGATATCGTTTAAAAAACATTCATTTATTAAAATAATAAAAAGGGACACTCACATGATAGGAGATCGTAAAACAACTCAAAATGTATCAGTCGCGGTGATCGTAAGAGGTCCACCCAACATGTTTCGGCTAACGAGCCTTCATCTGGGGTGTGGAGCCCCCCCATCTCACCGCTATTTAAACCAGAAATGACCCCCACTGGGAGTGTCACAACACAGGAAGTGCCCGACTGATGTCACTTCCGGTTATCAAATTGATGTTAATTAGTGTAAAATACATATAGATTATAAAGAATATAGTGGGCGGTATTATGCCGCTAACACCAAGAAATGAAAATCTAAGATCAAAATAGGGTGTCACAAATAATGATATTATTATGGCCGGCCGATCCAGAAGTACTCAGGAATCAAGCCAAGCCTCTTTGTCAGCATGGCCAGATCACAAAGGTCAGAGCGCCCTCGCGCTCCGCCCACCGGACCCGGCCAGATACCAAGGCTGTGCGCAATTGCGGCATGCACAGAGGGAAGTCCGCCAGCGCACCAAGCCTCGCCATCAATCCATAGATCCCATAGGCCGGAGCGCCGTCACACTCCGCCCCCCGGATCTTACATCATTTTTTTCAGTATGTAGACGTGGCCCGCCTCCGTCAGATGCAGCGCGCGCACGTTCGACTCTCGGGACCAAGCCTCTCCTCCACGTCGGCGGCATTCATACTTCCTGTATAGAGGAAGGAAGGCCCCGATAGGCTGGAGAGGACCGGAACCGGGTCCCGACAACCTCGCAACACAGAACAAAGTGTCAGCAAAGGTGGTACCAATAGAAATCGGTCAATCATGTAATGATAACCAGATGCATAGATCTTACAATAAGGCAAAAATAGAGGATGATAAGAATATTAAGTGGGGGCAATGGCCATAACAATGTATTAATTAGAATTGTTATATGGATAAAAAGTGACACTACCAATGAGGGACATCCCTTCCATCCTATATAATGCAACACACGTAAGGGGGACTAACAGTGACAGTCATTCCAATAAAGGGACATCCACCAGAATTTACAAATACAAAAAATAATTTAAAATAACACAATATACAAAGTGTTAATAACCAGAAATCTCACTGGCAATGATACAAAGTTGTAAAACGTATGTAAAAAAGAAGTATAAAAAGTGTATAAAATTAAAATTAAAAATAAGAGTAAGGGAGATCGTAAATAAAATAACTATGCCTGGTTGATAAACGAATTGATGTCCCACTCTACGTTGATACCTTGCGGGAAGTGGGAACCCAGTTCATAAATCCAGTAAGTCTCCAGACGGGAGACCCCCCTAAGGGTTGACCCACCCCGCCAAGGAGCCACATATTTGTCGATGATGAGGAACTGGGTGCCTTCAGGGTTTCGATCATGGAATTCCCTGTAATGACGAGGCACAGTGTGCTTAGTGCTACCTGCCTTGATAAGGTTGATATGCTCAGAGACTCTTGTAGTGAACGACCTAATAGTTCGTCCCACATACTGTTTGCCACATGGGCAGGTCAGAAGGTAGACTACCCCTTGGGTAGTTGGGATGAGTTGGGATGAGTGGCAGTTCTGGTGGGGGGTGGGTTCAGTGGGGGGAGTTCTGATCAGACAACTTAGGTGCTCTTGATCAAGGTAATCTGCTGATCTGAGAACTGTAGTGGGGACTTTTAATGGCAACTCTAATCACAGGTAATGTTACTCACTTTGTCTCCGGCTTCACTGTGTCTCCAGCTCAGTAGATAGGTTCTCCCCCAGCCCCTCCCACTTCACATTCCTCACCAGTCAGCTGACCTCTAGTCTCTGCCCCCCAACCATGCTGTGAACTGAATGGGTGGCTGCAAAGAGCCTGAGTGAGCGGCCGCAGGCTTCAGAGACAGCCCTGCTGGGCAGCCTCAGGCTCCAGACACAGCCCTGCTGGGCGGCCGCAGGCTTCAGAGACAGCCCTGCTGGGTGGCCACAGGCTTCAGAGACAGCCCTGCTGGGCGGCCACAGGCTTCGGAGACAGCCCTGCTGGGCGGCCGCGAACAGGCTGGGAGAGTGGCGCGGGCTTCAGGAACAGCCCAGGATTTGGTGACCCCTGGCAAATCATCATTCGACCCCCAGGTTGAGAACCACTGTTCTATAAGATTCTAGAAGGAGAGGAGAGGTGGAGCTGCCTGGGGTGTTCTAAGGAGCCTGGACCAATCCCCAACCTGGATTGGCAGGCCTCCTTAAATACCCAGAGTCAGCCCAACTGGGGAGGATTTGTCCGGTGGAAGAACTTGAGATGGAGTACTAGGCTTTTGGGGCCTTTGAGGGAGCTCCCCAGTGTGGGGGGGGGGTGACCTTGGGCCTGGGGCTTGGGTGCAGGATGGAGCCCTTCAAGAAAGCATGAAGTTCTGGACAGGAGCACAGGAGGAGCAGGAGAGGAAAGCAGGAGCTAGTACTGCTGGGCAAGTCTTCAGTAGGGAACCACCGGTTGTAGCCAGGAGGGCTGGTGAATGACGTGCACAGTAAAGAGGACTGGGGTGGCACACCTGAGAGGACTGGGATTGTGCAGTCTGGGATGGGTGCAGAGCCAGCTGTCAGGACTGTGATGTCATGGGCAGTGGAGTCGGGCAGCTGCAGCCAGGAGGGCTGGCAGGGCCTAAAGAGGGCTGAATGGGAGCAGTAGTCCATCTGTAGGACAGCTATCACTAAAGACTTTCTACCTTTTTTCTGCTACACTATAGGGGCCTGCGATCCCTGCATGCAAAGGGCAATTGCTGAGGCCTGGCTGAGCCAGTGTCAGGCCTAAACATGTGCTAAATGCTATTAGGAGTCAAGAGTTGTGCAGGAGGAAGAGAGAGCGATAGTCTGCAAGCAAGAGTTGTGCAGGAGGAGTCTGGAGTATGTGTATAGAAAGAGTACATAGTTGTCCCAATTGATTGCTAAACAATCCACCAATTGATTGCTATACAATTCATCAATTGATTACTATACAATTCATCAATTGATTGCTATTCAATAGGGATGGGCTATCTGTTCGAGTCGAGCATGAGTTAGACTCAAACATTGGCTGTTCGCCGAACAGCGAGCAATTTGGGGTGTTCGCGGCAAATTCCAAAAGCCGCGGAACACCCTTTAAAACTCTATGGGAGAAATCTAAAGTGCTCATTTTAAAGGTTAATATGCAAGTTATTGTCATAAAAAGTGTTTGGGGTGCCCCAGGGGACATGTATCAATGCAAAAAAGTTTTAAAAACGGCCATTTTTTTGGGAGCAGTGATTTTAACCACTTCAGCCCCGGAAGGATTTACCCCCTTCCTGACCAGAGCACTTTTTACAATTTGGCACTGCGTCGCTTTAACTGCTAATTGCGCGGTCATGCAATGCTGTACCCAAACAAAATTTGCGTCCTTTTCTTCCCACAAATAGAGCTTTCTTTTGATAGTATTTGATCACCTCTGCGGTTTTTATTTTTTGCGCTATAAATGGAAAAAGACCCAAAATTTTGAAAAAAAATGATATTTTCTACATTTTGTTATTAAAAAATCCAATAAACTCAATTTTAGTCATACATTTAGGCCAAAATGTATACGGCCACATGTCTTTGGTAAAAAAAATGTCAATAAGCGTATATTTATTGGTTTGCGCAAAAGTTATAGCGTCTACAAACTAGGGTACATTTTCTGGAATTTACACAGCTTTTAGTTTATGACTGTCATTTCTTGAGGTGCTAAAATGGCAGGGTAGTAGAACCCCCCCCCCCCAAATGACCACATTTTGGAAAGTAGACACCCCAAGGAAATTGCTGAGAGGCATGTTGAGCCCAGTGAATAATATTTTTTTTGTCCCAAGTGATTGAATAATGAAGAAAAAAAAATTACAAAAAGTTGTCACTAAATGATATATTGCTCACACAGGCCATGGGCATATGTGGAATTGCACCCCAAAAATACATTCAGATGCCTGAGTACGGGGATACCACATGTGTGGGACTTTTTGGAAGCCTAGCCGCGTACGGGCCCCAAAAACCAATCACCACCTTCAGGATTTCTAAGGGTGTAAATTTTTGATTTCACTCCTCACTACCTATCACAGTTTTGAAGGCCATAAAATGCCCAGATGGCACAACCCCCCCCAAATGACCCCATTTTGGAAAGTAGACACCCCAATCTATTTGCTGAGAGGCATGTTGAGTCCATGGAATATTTTATATTTTGACACAAGTTGCGGGAAAGTGACACATTTTTTTTTTTTGCACAAAGCTGTCACTAAATGATATATTGCTCACACAGGCCATGGGCATATGTGGAATTGCACCCCAAAATACATTTAGCTGCTTCTCCTGAGTATGGGGGTACCACGTGTGTGGGACTTTTTGGGAGCCTAGCCGCGTACTGGGCCCCAAATCCAATCATCGCCTTCAGGATTTCTAAGGGCGTAAATTTTTGATTTCACTCTTTACTGCCTATCACAGTTCCGGAGGCCATGGAATGCCCAGGTGGCACAAACTCCCCCCAAATGACCCCATTTTGGAAAGTAGACACCCCAAGCTATTTTCTGAGAGGCATGGTGAGTATTTTGCAACTCTCATTTGTTTTTGAAAATGAAGAAAGACAAGAAAAACATTTTTTTTTCTTTTTTCAATTTTCAAAACTTTGTGATAAAAAGTGAGGTCTGCAAAATACTCACTATACCTCTCAGCAAATAGCTTGGGGTGTCTACTTTCCAAAATAGGGTCATTTGGCGGGGGGGTTGTGCCACCTGGGCATTCCATGGCCTCTGAAACTGTGAAAGGCAGTGAAGAGTGAAATCAAAAATTTACGCCCTTAGAAAGCCTGAAGGCGGTGCTTGGTTTTTGGGGTCCTGTACGCGGCTAGGCTCCCAAAAAGTCTCACACATGTGGTATCCCCATACTCAGGAGAAGCAACAGAATGTATTTTGGGGTGTAATTTTACATATTCCCATGGCATGTTCGAGCAATATATCATTTAGTGACAACTTTGTGCAAAAAAAAAAAAAAATTTGTCTTTTTCCCGCAACTTGTGTCACAATATAAAATATTCCGTGGACTCGACATGCCTCTCAGCAAATTGCTTGGGGTGTCTACTATCCAAAATGGGGTCATTTGGGGGGGTTTTGAACTGTCCTGGCATTTTATGCATAACATTTAGAAGCTTATGTCATGCATCACCCACTCTTATAACCACTTGAAGACATTTTTTTTGCAAGAAAATTACTTTGAACCCCCAAACATTATATATTTTTTTAAAGCAAATGCCCTACAGATTAAAATGGTGGGTGTTTCATTTTTTTTTTTTCACACAGTATTTGCGCAGCGATTTTTCAAATGCATTTTTTGGGGAAAAAACACACTTTTTTAAATTTTAATGCACTAAAACACACTATATTGCCCAAATGTTTGATGAAATAAAAAAGATGATCTTAGGCCGAGTACATGGATACCAAACAGGACATGCTTTAAAATTGCTCACAAACGTGCAGTGGCGACAAACTAAATACATTTTTAAAAGCCTTTAAAAGCCTTTATAGGTTACCACTTTAGATTTACAGAGGAGGTCTACTGCTAAAATTACTGCCCTCGATCTGACCTTCGCAGTGATACCTCACATGCATGGTGCAATTTCTGTTTACATTTGACGCCAGACCGACACTTGCGTTCGCCTTTGCGCGAGAGCAGGGGGGGTCAGGGGTGCTTTTTTTTTTTTTTCTTTATTATTTTTTTGCTTTTTTATCTTATTTTTAAACTGTTCCTTTCATTTTTTTTAATCATTTTTATTGTTATCTCAGGGAATGTAAATATCCCCTATGATAGCAATAGGTAGTGACAGGTACTCTTTTTTGAAAAAATTGGGGTCTATTAGACCCTAGATCTCTCCTCTGCCCTCAAAGCATCTGACCACACCAAGATCGGTGTGATAAAATGCCTTCCCAATTTCCCAATGGCGCTGTTTACATCCGGCAAAATCTAAGTCATGAAATGCTCGTAGATTCCAGTTTCTTAGGCCATAGAGATGTTTGGAGCCACTCTGGTCTCTGATCAGCTCTATGGTCAGCTGGCTGAATCACCAGCTGCATTCTCAGGTTCCCTGTTGGGACAGGAGAGCCAGAGAAAAACATGGAAGACGGTGGGGGGGATTCCCTCCCACTGCTTGTAAAAGCAGTCTAGAGGCTAATTAGCTGCTAGGATTGCTTTTACATGAAAGCCGACCGGTGGCTGAAAAGAATGATACCAAGATGATACTTTAACCTGCAGGCATCATTCTGGTATAACCACTCAAAGTCCAGCAACATACCAGTACGTTGCTGGTCCTTGTTGGGCATATATTGTAATCTTTTTTTTTTTCATGCAGCCTGTGGGCTGAACGAAAAAAGGGATTGATTGGTGGGTATGCCTACCATTAGAATACCCCCCTTCATCCACCCACTTCTAATGATGGGCATACATGCACCATTTATATATGCCGAAGCATGGGGGCATCCTCCCGCAAAAGGTAGGAGAAAATCGCTCATCCGCCCCTGCTGCCCCCATGCTTCGGCATATATCACCTCGGCTGGAGTCACGGCTTTATATATCGTGGGAGCAAACGCTGTTGCTGTCAAGATAAATAAATCTGCACTGCAGCTGAATGGTGTACCTGAAGACAAAAAAATGGTTAACAATAAAACACAGTAAACAGTAAAGTATAAAAAATTGCATACCTGAAAAACAAACATGATAAAACATAATAACAATAAAACATTGCAGAATAGAATACAGTAAAAAAGAGCAGAACAATAGAGAGAGAATAGAGAGAGAGAGAACAATAAAACGACAACTATTTTTTTTTATTTTATATTTTTTTGTGTATTTTTTTTTTTTTTTTCCACTTTTTTTTTGTAACTGTAACTTTTGTAACTGTAACCGGTTCCAGGTTCGGGTCTCTCAAAATGTGATGGCATCTTGGGAGACCCTGTGAAAGTGTGCCTAGTCTGTGCAATGCTGTACCCTACGCTAATACTCAACTAGTGTATGGTAGCGTTCAAAACATTCACCAATGCAAAGACCAGGATTGTCAGGACAGGAGGGACAATAATAACGGGTGTCACGCTTATATCCGCGCTTGCTGCAGACACAACATCTTTTTTGGGGCGGTTTGTTGGGTAGGGATACTCGGGAGGACATAAAGAAAATGCCTCTCATGCAGCCGACTGCATTTGGTTGGGGATGTGAATGGGGGGAGTATGGGTGCTGCAGAAGTGGTGGGTTCCCAATTAGGATTGGCGAATGCAGCAGGAAGGGCACTATGGACACGACAGGCCTGTGTTTGTCTTCTTCTTGGTGGCAGCGGGACACTACTTGTGCTTGCCACCTCACCAGCTTGAACTGCACTTATGGGACTCGCCACGTCACCAAGTGTTACTGCAGTGCTGGTTTGACTGCGACCGGGGTGTACTAGGCCACTGGTGCTTGCCAGTTCACCAAAGCGCTACCGAAAAAAACTGTTAGCGATCGCAGGGATCAGGCCTGACTCTGCGAATGCTGCAGTTATGCGTTTAGTGTTTTGTAAGTGACAGTGGTCGATCGATACTGCACTTGGGTGGGCTGGGCTGGGCGTAGGGGCAAAACGCAGGTGCTAGCAGGTATCAGGGCTGATCCCGCTAATACTGCGTTTTTGGGAACCCTAAACTGCTAGGGACGCTAGTATAGATCTGATCAGATCAGATATTGATCCGTTCAGACACTATACCACTAAGGGAGGTGTATGGTGTGTGCGTTGGTGTTAGCGGTACTGGTGCTAACCTGACGCTGCCTGAGGCGACGCAGACCCTATCTGACCCTAAAACCTAACTTATATCACCGCTGGGCGATCAGGGGGCTAAACCTTTATTAGGTAATAAACGGCAGGTGCCCTGACACTATAAAAAATAAACTAACTAACCAGCATCACCCGTAACAGTTATAAGATGATCACTGGTGAAAGGGTTAACTAGGGGTTAAAACCTTTATTAGGTAGTATATGGGGGTCCCTGACGCTATAAAACGCTGACGGTGAACCTATATATTTACCTCCCTAACTAGCGTCACCAGTGACACTAATACAGCGATCAGAAAAATGATAGCTTAGTGGCACTGGCGATGGGGGTGATCAAGGGGTTAAAACTTTCATGGGGGGGTTAGGGGGGTGCCTTACCACACTAACTGTCACAAACTGACACCAATGCAGTTATCAGAAAAAAAAACTGCTTGGTGTGATGGGGGGTGATTGGGGGGTGATCAGGGTGATCAGTGATGGAGGGTGAAAAGTATGCCTGGCGTGTTCTACTGTGTGTGTGTGTGTTGTGCACTCACATCGATGTCTTCCATCCTCTGCGCCGGAACGGAAAATACTGAGCCGAGGAGAGATGACATCACTTCCTCTGCCGCTGTTTACTATACAGCAGCAGAGGAAGGATTTCATTGGCTGGGAGCGATCGCGAGGGGGGGCCACGAATGGAAATAGATGGAATAGAAAAAAAATGTGTGGGGGTCCCCCAAAATTCTATTACCAGGCCCTTGAGGTCTGGTATGGATATTAAGGGGAACTCCGCGCCAAAATTAAACAAATAAAATGGTGTGGGGTTCCCCCAAAAATCCACAACAAACCCTTATCTGGGCACGCAACCTGGCAGGCTGCAGGAAAAGAGGGGTGGACGAGAGAGCGCCCCTCCCCTCCTGAACCGTACCAGGCCACATGCCCTCAACATGGGGAGGACGTCCCCATGTTGATAGGGACAAGGGCCTCATCCCCACAACACTTCCAGATTCTGATAAGCCCCCCACCCGCAGATCCCCACAACCACTGGGCAAGGGTTGTGAGGATGAGGCCCTTGTCCCCATCAACATGGGGACATCCTCCCCATGTTGAGGGTATGTGGCCTGGTACGGTTCAGGAGGGGGGGCTCTCTCATCCCTCCTCTTTTCCTGCGGCCTGCCAGGTTGCGTGCTCAGATAAGGGTCTGGTGTGGATTTTTGGGGGAACCCCACACCATTTTTTTTTATTTTGGCGCGGAGTTCCCCTTAATATCCATACCAGACCTCAAGGGCCAGGTAATGGAATTTTGGGGGACCCCCACGCATTTTTTTTTTTAAATTTTTAAATGACTTTCAATGACTTTTATGTGTATTGTCGGGACCGACAATTCATTAATAGCAGGCACTAGCGCTAGTACTTTTAGATGACTTTTTTTCCTTTAGAAATGTAAATTTGCTCTCGGATTGTTATAAACATGGGAAACATGTTACTTTACAGGCATACTATAGACACCCCCCAGGTATGAAATTTAAAGGAATATTTCACTTTTATTGTTTCACTTTAAGCATTATTAAAAACACTGCTCCCGAAAAAACAGACATTTTTAAAACTTCTTTTTGCATTGATACATGTCCCCTGGGGCAGGACCCGGGTCCCCAAACACTTTTTATGACAATAACTTGCATATTAACCTTTAAAATTAGCATTTTTGATGCTCGTGTCCCATAGACTTTAACGGTGTTCGCATGTTGGAACAAATTTTTTTGCCTGTTCGCATGTTCTGGATGCGAACCGAACAGGGGGGTGTTCGGCCCTACTATTCAATTCACCAATTGATTGTTCTACAATCTACCAATTGAACGTTCTACTATTCACTGGGCATCCCATATATTCCTTTTCCGAATCCAAGTTAAATTCCCTCAATAAAACAAACAAAAACAAGCATATGGACTGTTCATTGCCTTGGAATGACTGGGAAGTGAATGCCGGGCTGGGCAGGGTGACAGGTGGGCCACAACACTTAGCCCCTACGGGGGTACTGCTACAACAGTTAGACAGGGTAGAGGGAAAAGCGTTAGGAAGGCCAGTCCTGAGCTTATACATCCCAATGTAAATACACCCGGTTGCGTGATGTTAGAGATATCAGTCAAGGAGTGGCAGTGCTGGAGCAGAGTGACTCCTCTAGCTGCCAGGGAAACAACTCCTCCAGTGAGGACAGGGGCAAGGCTAAAGGTAAGGATAGACAGATTCTGATGGTAGGGGATTCAGTTATTAGGACAAACAGAGCAACTTGTCAAAAAGACCACGATCGCCTAACAGTATGTTATTTAGCAGGTGCTTGGGTTCTGTACCTTGTGGATCGGATGGACAGATTGTTGGGTGGGGCTGGGGGGACCCAGTTGTCATGGTATATATTTGAACCAATGACGATGTTAGAAGAAGGTGGAGTATCCTAAAAAAAATATTTTAGGGACTTAGGAGCTATATTGAAGAAAAGGACTTCTAAGGTGGTATACTCAGAAACACTGCCGGTACCTCCAGAGAGTCAGCAGTATACTACTTAACAAGTTGCTGAGGAACTGGTACAGGCAGGAGAGTTTGGGGTTCCTAGAAAACTGGACTGATTTTTCGGTCGGTTACCTGCTCTATATCAGGGAAGGACTGCACCTAAATGGGGAGGGTGCAGCTCTGTATGGGGAGAAGATGGCCAAAAAAATGGCCAAAACGTTAGAGGGATTTGCAAACTAAATGGTGGGTGGGGAGATCAGAGGAAGTTATCTCTGGCAGTGAGTAAAGGTCAGAGGGTACTATTGGGGGCATTAGTGGTAGTATAACCAGAACACCGAAACCAAAGGTGAGTGGGTTGGCAGAACACAATTGTAGTCTCAGAACTGAGGAGGAAAAAATATGCGCTTGTATAAAACTAAAAGGTATGTACACAAATGCTAGAAGTCTAGCTAATAAAATGAAAGAATTGGAGCTGCTGATACACAAGGATAATTTTGACTTTGTGAGAATATCAGAAACCTGGTTTGACAGCTCACATGTCACTGTCCATGGGTACTCCTTGTATTAGAGACCATGCCATTCTTCAAGGGGTTAAGCAACAGTATTTAAAGTGGCACCTCTAAATTTGGGGCTTCCCTGATAAAGCAAAGAGTAACATAAAAAAAAGAGTAACATGGACTTTGACACAGCATAATAGGTATATAAAGACTTCAGATGGAGAAAACTACATCAGAAAAATGAAATGTATTTTAAAACATTTAATTGGTGTAGATGTATAAGGATGTGATACTGTGGAAACTGCTGTTGGTGTTGTAGTGGATGTCGTGGCGCTTGAGGTAGGATAAAGTATGGTTGTAGTGACTGAAGATGAAACAGGTAGGGTACTGGTGGTAGATGATAGATATGGTTGATATGGTAGTTTGATTGTGGTAAAGGAAGAAGAGGGAAGACTAGAAACAGAAGAGGTAGAAGTAGATGCCGTGGTCATAGTAGAGGTTGGATTAGATGCTGCTGTGGTAACAGAATTTGGTGCATCCATTGTGGTGGCAAAGGTTGGAGTAACTTTTGCAGTGGTAGTAGAGGTTATAGTGAATGGTTCAAAGGAAGTACTTGAAAAAGAAGAGAAAACTCTGGAAGATGTTGTAGTAGAACCTAAACAGAAGATCAAAATGTTGTGATATACTAAGTAGGTTAAAGTATATCAATAGGGCTGTGTAGAATAATAGGATAGTTCCAATTTTTTTAAGCTGCACAATATTTTCACAACTGTTTATCAAATGCATGTTTTCAGGAAAAATATGATGTTAATTTTAATGCAAATGAACACAATATAAACCCCAATTTTTGGTAAAATTTTAAACATGGGGTTGCGGCAGGTAAGTAGATACCAAACATGCCAAGTCTTAAATTTGTGTGCGCTTGTGATATCGTAAAAAATACTGGACCTAAAGTTTACATACACATGTGCACCCTGCACCACATTTGCATTTCCTGGCGTGTGCAGGGCAATGGGGGTTAAGTTTATTTATCTATTTTTTTTTATATATATATTTTAATATGGCCTTATTTTTAAAGTTTTACTTTTTGATACCAATCATTAGATGTGGTGGCTGCATTTGTTTTCTTTTTTTTTTGAATCTACGAATCAATGCATTGCAAATTTTTTGAATATTCTTAATATATGGATATAAATCTGCCTAGAATTATACAAATCATAAATTGTGAAAGAAACCTCTCTCTGCTGATCAAATAGTTCTACTGTACATGCAGACAAAGAGTAATTAACCAGAATTTTTTCTGATTGAATTATTTCTACTCAGAGGCAAAAGTATTCAAAGCGGCACTTATAAATATAGGAGCTTCCATAATAAGGCAAAGATTAACATAAAACATAGAGTAACATGCACTTCATTGTATTTTATAGCTACCACTTTTGTAAAACACAATAAAAAAATGTTCAGACTTCATTTGGAAAAAACTACATCAGATAAATCATACATATTGTAAGACAATTACCTGGTGAAGGTGTATGAGGACGGGATGCTGTGGAAAAAGCTTCTGGGTTTGTAGTGGATAGGAATGATGGTATTGTAAAAGCAGTAGTGCTTGAGATAGGATAAAGTGTGGTTGTTGTGACTGGAAATGAAGAGGGTAAACTAGTAACAGAAGAGGTGGAAGTAGATGTCATGGTCATAGTAGAGGTTGGATTAGCTGCTGTGGTGGTAACATATGTTGGAATGTCCATTGCGGTAGTAAAGGTTGGTGTGGCTGTTATGGTGGTAGTAGAGGTTGTAGTGAAGGTTTCAAATGAAACCTTCACCACAAATAAAAAAGCTGTGTTAACTCGGTAGAGCATAACATGATAAATGTTCTGCATATGGAAAAAAATAATTGACAAACACTTCTCGGTGTACATTTAAAGCAACTGGGAGAAGGGAGAAGTATTAGTCTTTTAAAAATGTTAGTTACAGGGCTGTGTTTGGCTGTAATACTTTTGAGTCACAGACCCTAAATATAAATGCAATAAATGAACACACCAGAAATGTTTCAGATTTTCTTATCTCTATGTTTTGTCTGTATCAAACACAAAATTATGAAGCCAATTGGTATGGATACAAAAATATATAAGACATTGATCATAGACATTTTTTTTCTCTAAACCTTATTGTTCAGAAAGGATTGTAAAAACCCTGATATGACATCCCAAAAATCTCT
Organism: Lithobates clamitans; assembly: GCA_037952925.1. Classification (NCBI taxonomy): domain Eukaryota; kingdom Metazoa; phylum Chordata; class Amphibia; order Anura; family Ranidae; genus Lithobates; species Lithobates clamitans. Next base: position 2,694,538 of record JBBGZY010000160.1, read on the forward strand.
CAAGCTTACTTCTGAATTCAAATGAAAATTCTCATGTGATTAAAGTATATGTAAACCCTCACCTTTTAAAACAACCCATTCCGTCTTAAACAGAAATAAAAGGCAAAACATTTGTGCAAAGATATAAAAAAATAAAAAATAAAATTAAACACTTTTTCCTTTTTTATAAGTAATCCCATAACCTCTGTTCTCAGCTGCATAAGAGCTGGGGGAGGAAAAAGAGCAAAACACTTAACTACCGAGTGAAATAATGTGCAGGGGGGTGTCAGGAGAAGTCTGATCATTGGAGGAGAGCACACTGAGTTCCCAGCACAGCTAGTGAATGAGAGTTGGGGGAGATAAGGGAGGAGACACCAGAGAGGTGGGGCAGATAAGGGAGGAGACACCAGAGAGGTGGGGGAGATAAGGGAGGAGACACCAGAAAGGTGGGGGAGATAAGGGAGGAAACACCAGAAAGGTGGGGGAGATGAGGGAGGAGACACCAGAGAGGTGGGGGAGATAAGGGAGGAGACACCAGAGGGGTGGGGGAGATAAGGGAGGAGACCCCAGAGAGGTGGGGCAGATAAGGGAGGAGACTCCAGAGAGGTGGGGCAGATAAGGGAGGAGACACCAGAAAGGTGGGGGAGATAAGGGAGGAGATCCCAGAGAGGTTGGGCAGATAAGGGAGGAGACACCAGAGAGGTGGGGCAGATAAGGGAGGAGACCCCAGAGAGGTGGGGCAGATAAGGGAGGAGACCCCAGAGAAGTGGGGCAGATAAGGGAGGAGACCCCAGAGAGGTGGGACAGATAAGGGAGGAGACACCAGAGAGGTGGGGGAGATAAGGGAGGAGACACCAAAGAGGTGGGGGAGATAAGGGAGGAGACACCAGAGAGGTGGGGGAGATAAGGGAGGAGACACCAGAGAGGTTGGGGAATGTCAGAAACCATGAACCAGACCGAGACATAAGTACAGTAAAATCACACTTGTTTATTAATAAAAAATAAAAAGGTAAATAGAGTAAGCGTAGTCAAAGCATAGCCAGAGTTCAGTAACCAGATCGGGTTATCAGCCAGGCCAGAAGTCAGGGATCCAAGTGGAGGAACAGCAAGCAGGATAAGGAGCCAAAAGGGATGTCAGCAAAGTCAGTCTTTAAACAGATCGCAGGAGATGGTTTCTTGTGATGTGACCAAGGCAAAGGCAGGACTGAAGTGAGCTGGATGTCTTTAGGTAGGCGGGACTAACAAGCAGATCCACAAGAGCACCGGCCCTGCTTACCTGTAGGTCAAAGTGGTCTGTAAGCAGGGCTGGTGCTACCACTAGGCAAACTAGGCAGCCGCCTAGGGCGCCCAGCTGCCTAGTGCGCCTGGCCACTGGTGTTCCTACTCTCTTCTCTCTGCAGCAAGCAACTAAGTCTCAGCATCAGCAGGCAGCCGCCACTCAATTCGCACTTAGTGCCAGAGGGCGCAGCGGCAGCAGGGGACTGTGTCCCAACTCCAGAATGAATGGAAGCAATTAAACATTGGAGAGGCTGCATTTGATGGGCGCTGATGAGGCTGCATTGATGAGCACTGGTGAGTCTGCATTTGATGGGCGCTGGGGAGGCTGCATTTGATGGGCGCTGGTGAGGCTGCATTTGATGGGCGCTGGTGAGGCTGCTTTTGATGGGCGTGGTGAGGCTGCATTTGATGGGCGCTGGTGAGGCTGCATTTGATGGGCGCTGGTGAGGCTGCATTTGATGGGCACTGGCGAGGCTGCATTGATGGGCGCTGGTGAGGCTGCATTTGTTGGGCGCTGGGAAAGCTGCATTTGATGGTCGCTGGTGAGGCTGCATTGAAAATGTGTATGTATCTACAAACATATAAAAAACTTAAATGCACATAAAATTATAATAAAATATATACCCCCACTGGGTAAAGCACAAACAGTGGTGAATAAATGATTTAAGGTGAATAAATTATTGGAAAGACAAACATACACAAATATATTTGAACACACTGCAATATGCAAGATCAAATCAAACAAACATGCTAAGGTACATCATAAAAATAAAATGAATAATTCCAAAAGTGCTAAGTGCCACACAGTACATGTGAAGAGAACAGTCCTTTTATGCAACGATAATAAAGGTGAAAGAATCTTAAGGTGCATCAGTGCACCGCTCGATAGAAAGCGTACAATCAATGAACCGGTCTAGGAGCATGGTATGCGTCTCATCACTGGCAGATTCACTACCTCTCGCTCCGTCCTGGCCCCTACCCTACATGTGTTCGACACAGGGATCACGCATCTTGATCAGGGGGATCCTCTGGATGCTCCCCTGTTGTGGCTTTTGTTTGCTCCTCAGCTCCCGAGCTAGATGCGCTACACAGCCACCATCTTGATATCCAGTGTTTGGCGATTTATCTCAGCCCATAGGTAAGTATGAGGTCTCCACTTCAGACCTCTCTTGCCAATCATTTCGCCTGCCCCCATTTATCAACAACATACATCTATTGATATTACCACTTACATTCATGCATCTGCCCCTGAAGAAGCGAGCAGGGACTCGCAAAACGTGTAGGGCTTTATTGATGCTTGTTTTATGCCGGTACATGCTGAGTATTATTGATGTCTGCATTATGTTTACATACTTTTCTGTCCATATGTATGTATATTTTATTTTCTTATTGTGTATGTGTATTTACCGGCCCAGGCCCAGCAACTTTCAAGTTTTATTGTTGCTTATTGATGTATGACATTTGTAATAAATCTCTATATATTTACTTTCATCCCTCGATGTGACGCGGGGGGGAGGGGTCTCCCCCACTGCGCATCGACGTCATGCCGCTCATGCTGGCGGCTTGGCGTCCTCGTGGTGTGTTAAAGCCGGCCGGCGAGCTTTCCATCTCCAGCGGTCCGAGGAACTTGTTGGGACGCTGCCGGTGGAGTGGTTTGGTATGTCTGGCCATCTCCGCCATTGCGCCCTCCTCGCCCCCATTTCCTGTCTGGTGCATGACGTTGGGGGCCCCTTTGTGGCGGCGCGTCCCTCCTGGGCCTCCCCCGGGCTTGGGTCCCCCACCCTGGTTTTCTCCTGGTCACCTCCTCCCTGGCACTTTCATGCTCAATGGCAATTCATCTCTACTTACCTTGCAGCAGGTAAAGTTTCTCTTTGCCACCCCCCATTACTTCTTTTCTCCCTCACTTTCTACCTCAGCCTCTCCCTTCTCTGTTTATTCTCACTCTTTCTTAGTCCCCATTCTTCCCCTTTCCTTCACTCCATTCCCACTTATTATCTAATTCACACGTTGCCTCTTAGTCTAATATACATGTCACTTATTTTTTACAGGCTCTCCATTTCTCTGGGATTCACTGTCCCGTCTACTATTTTTTCCTCATTTCACCAATTATCACCATGCTTTCCCTCTGTGACCCACCTGGGGTGGTGCTTGGATTGGTGGTGTGCCACCCCAGGGGGCCCCCTCAGCTCCGGGGCGTGTTATCATTGGCTGACCTGACTTGCGGGGCCCCGCCGCCTGTGCGCAAGTATATGTATGTAAGTTTGATGGGTTAGGTGTACTATGTGGGGAACATACTCCACATTTATCCAATATTTTTTCCCAAAGCATTTTTTCCCTTTAAATATGACTGTTTTCCATATCCCTAGGTTACCCTTGGTTTTTGCTCCTGAAGAGTGGCGATTAAGTCCCGAAACGCGTAGAGCTCACATCTACCTATAGGCGTACCTCACCAACAATCATGTATGAACGTTCCATTCCCACCCATTGCTTCCTTTTCTGTAACCTGTCTATCTGACACTTCAATGTGTCACATATTCTCTACTCGTGATTTTAGTTATCAAACTGTTCATGCAATGTAATTATAAGTCCTTGTTGGAATGTATACTTTGATGAAACATAGAGTAAGAAATGGTAGCTATGTACATTTAAAATCATGTGAATATATGACAATTTTGAATATAATAAAACCTGTTTTATACCTGACTTTTTGTACCTGCCCCCGTGTGCCTCATTCAAAGTCCCGCCCTTTGCTCCTTTTTCTTTGTTATATACATTGAACCGGGATGGAGGAGGGGAGTTGAACACCCCCTACCCAACCTCATTTAAAGTCCCAAACTTTCTGTTCTGTTTTTAAACCCATTTACTTTCATCTGTGTTGTGTACATTGGCTATAAAGTCCCAGGGCTACTTCTCTTATTTTTTAGTCATACATTAGGACACAGGAAACAGTATTGCATAAATGGCTACATATGACAGAACAGTAATAATAAACATGCGTGAACTATGTAATCTGTTCCGAGGGCTGAACATAAGGTAGGGATTATTGTCTAACACCCAAAGACACCTCATGTGGGAACAAACTGTGTCTTGGGGGGAAGACAATGCAACCAGCCTTGAACGTCAATAGTTTTTCGCATTCAAATAATTATATTTAAAGGTATAAGGTAAAGTATAAACTAACAATGGTCCAAGTATGGACTAAACATGAATTAAAAACAATAGAGCAATAGTGTCAATGAGCTAGAAGAGGGTTATGTACTGTACTTAGGGAGCTACAAAGCATTTATTCGGTCTAGGGGTGAAACCCCAGAGATCTAGTATACTATTGCATATACTAAATTTCAAAACTGTAATGGAACAGTACAATGAATAAACAAATACGTAGAGCTTGTCAACGTTGTGAGTCTGACCTGGCCACCTCTGTCTACAACAGTTCACTCTCATCATCACTAGATGCACTTGCTCCTCTAACCACACGCAGAATCAGGCCCGACCGTCACAACCCTGGCAAACTGACAACACTAGAAATCTCAAGAGACATTGCCGTGCTCTTGAACGACTGTGGCGTAAAAGCAATTTGTGAGGACACCTCCACTGTGCGTTCATCTTCCCCACCAACATACCTTGTCTAACAGCACATTCAACACTCTCCTCCTTGAATTGGCTACTACTGAAGAGGTTACAAAACTTTTCTCAGATGCCCACCTAACCAATTGTCCCTTGGATCCTGTTCCCTCCCAACTACTATGGTCACCCTCTTCTATCCTATGCTCCCTCACTCACATCTTCAATCTCTCCCTCTCTAGTGGCACCCTCCTCTCTAAAACATTCGCATATCACTCCCATACTGTCAGGGATGGGCTCAGCCCTTCCTTCTCTGAGCCGCACTGCAACCCTACTGCATGTTCGCTTTGTACCATGCGATTCGGGGCGATCCAATGCAGGCAAGTGCAGGCAAGTGCACTGCATTTGTGACCTGCTTTTGGGGTGCCATTAACTTTGTATTGACACCCACAGCAGATCACAAAGGCAGTGTGATTTACATGCGGTGCTGGAAATGAACATCAATGCACCGTGTGAAGGGGGCCTTAGCCTTCTTCTGAATTCAAATGAAAATTTTGCGATTAAGTATGTACACATTCAGATGTATCTCTACTGACTGACATAATTTCTCAGTAAAAGGCCTCTTTCACACATGCGGTCCATTTGTTTCATCAAAGAAAAAACAAATGAAGTTTACATCTGTTTTTCATTAGTTTGTCATCAGATTTTCACCCATTTTTACATCAGTTTATTACATCCACCAGCTAGAGTCCTTAACCACTTGAGTCCTGGAGCCATTTTTTCATGCAAAAGTGGATTGTTTGTCCATTTACATCTGTTTTCAGATCCGTTTTTTTTTTTAACAGGAGAAAAATAGGGCTTTGATCTGTTTAAAAAAAATTATGTTGATGGAAGTGAATGCAAATGCATGAAAATGGATGATCATCTATTTACATCAGTTTTTCCATAAAGATGCATTGATTCATTTTTCATCTGTCAACAGATGGATGAAAAACAAACAGTCCCCATGTGTGAAAGAGGGTGAAGCAGCTCCTAAAATACTATTTACAATTAAATAATGTACATTTTGTGAAATTACTATTTATTGTGAGCAATCCCAGACACTGTTACTATGAAATGCTGACTATTAACCCCTAGAGATCCGCACTATAGCCGAATGATGGCTACAGCGCGGACCTGCTTTGCGGGGACGACGTCCATTGACGTCGTCCCGTGCACGAGCGGCCTGCAGGGTGCGTGCGGCGCGCTCTGTAATGAGCGAGTCTATGAGACTCGCCTCATCACAGATTAGAGTAAGGGGTTGATCCCAACCCCTTACCACATGATCAGCTGTCAGCCAATGACAGCTGATCATGTGACATCAACAGAGCCAGTAATCGGTTTTTTTTTCTCCTCGTTCTGACAGCGTGAGGAGGAAAAAAAAGACGATCACCTCGCCTCTCACGGCGAGCGACACCAGATCATCAGTGCTCACCTGTGCCCTCTGCCAGTGCCACCTAGCAATAGGCAGCAGTGCCGCCTACCAGTGCCCACCAGCGCCACCCATCAGTACCCACAGTGCCACCCATCAGTGCCCACAGTGCCACCCATCAGTGCCACCCATCATTGCCCACAGTGCCACCTATCAGTGCCCACAATCAGTGCCTCAACAGTGCTGCACATCAGTGCCACCTATCAGTGCCCATCAGTGTCACCTACCAGTGCCCATCAGTGCCGCCCATCAGTGCCCATCAGTGCCGCCCATCAGTGCCACCTATCAGTGGTACCTATCCGTGCCACCCATCTGTGCCACCCATCCGTGCCACTCATCAGGGCCCATCAGTGGCCATCAGTGCCGCCTTAACTGTGCCTATCAGTGCCACCTTAAATGTGCCTATCAGTGCCCATCAGTGCAGCCTCATCAGTGCATATCAATGAAGGAGAAAAATTACCTGTTTGCAAAATTTTATAACAAACTATGAAACATGATTTTTTTTTCTAAATTTTCCATCTTTTTTAGTTTGTTTAGCAAAAAATAAAAATCCCAGCTGTGATTAAATACCACCAAAAGAAAGCTCTATTTGTGGGGAAAAAATGATAAAAATTTCATTTAGGCACAGTGCTAAATGACCGCGCAATTGTCATTCAAAATGCGTCAGCGCTGAAAGCTGAAAATTGGTCTGGGCAGGAGGTGGGTTTAAGTGCCCAGTAAGCAAGTGGTTAAAATTACAGGTATTTTTCTGATGGCTTTGAAGTTGTTGTGATAATGGGTGTACTCAAAAGGCAGAATGCATCATGGTAAACCTTTGTTTTAAATCAACTGAACTATACAATTTATACATACAGTATGTATCCAATCCATGCTTTGTGCAGATGTTGTCATATCAAAATTATTATTGAAGTTGAAAGACTCTAAATGGTGTTCATAAAATAAATAAAACAACCACAATTCACCTGGTGTGTTTGAAGAAAGTGTCATTTTAGTGGTTGCAGTAGTAGTTTGATCTATTAAAAAAATTAATTAACAGCAGAAATGTTCAAAACAATAGTAATGTTGAAACAAGTCATCTTATATCAACAAAAACTATTCAAATTATGCAATTCAAATTAGATTGGGGCTTCCCTAATAAAGCAAAAGGTAACGCAAAGCAAAGAATAAAGCTGAGTACGTGTACATGTTTATTTTTTTTTAGTTTGACCGTCAGGTTGAACGAAAAAAAACAAAAAACAAAAAATCTCTCCTGCTGAGCTACTGTATTCTGAAAGCGGGGACTCCCCCCCCTGCCAGAATACACAGATTAGCACTTGCAGTCATTGGCTGCAAATGCAGATTGAATGCTTGTTTTCCAGCAACACCATCCATCAGAAGCTGGTTGTTGGAACAAAGCCTGGTATAGCTTTAACCTTTTCGCTGTCAGGCTCTGTGCTCCATTTTTAAACTCAGAGGGCCAGGCATTTTTGCAATTGTTTAATGTTTTAAAATTTTTACTTTACAACTCTCCATTTGTGAAAGACCCCCAAACCATACATTTTCTGAAAGCATAGGACAAGTACAATAGATTTTTATTTTTTTTTAGGCCCTGTGATATTTGCGTAAGTCTTTATGAAAACAATATTTTCGCTCAAAATAAACTAAAATCATTTTTAGTGAATATATACATGGCAAAATTTACAAGATTCCTGCTAAATTCCTACTAAATATAAAAGTTAAAATGTATTGAGTTAATAAATAACAAATATTTGTAAATTTTAAATTGTGCCTTTTTGTGAAATGGTGAAAACTGAAGGTACGCAAAACTGTAAATAAAAATAACAACTGTAATAAAAATCTGGAGGTTTTCATTTTTCACTTCTGGCTTTCAGAATTTGTGAAATACTCCCCAAACCATATATTTTCTGAAAGCACATGACCTATAGAATAAAATGTGCTACTGATGTTTTAGAAAATGTTCATCAAATCGCTACTTTCATTAACAATACACTAAAATTATTATTAGTGAATACATACATGGCAAAATAAAAAATATTTCTGCTAAATTGTTACTAAATAAAAAAGCTAAAAGTGTATTGAATTAATAAATAACAAATATTAACAAAGTCGGTCCTACATGGATGGCAAATCGGGAGCAACGGCTCTGTTTGTGCAGTTGCTACATCCCAAATGACATCAAAGGGACTGCCTGCACAGGGATGAACGGAACACCTGTGCATCCCTCTACAGGCAAGCCTTTTTCTATTTTCTTTTATTTTACTTAGAACTTAGGTTCTGCACATCGTGGATTGCTGGGTGGGGCAGGGGAGGACCCAGTTGTCATGGTAAATATTGGAACCAATAACAATGTTAGAGGGAGGTGGAGCATCCTAAAAAATGATTTTAGGGACTTAGGTCCTTTTCTTCAATATAGCTCCTTTAAGGTGGTATACTCAGATATACTGCCTGTACCTTGAGCCACAACAGAGTGGCAGCAAGAGATTACTTAAGTTGCTGAAGAACTGGTGTAGGCAGGGGGGTTTGGGGTTCCTGGAGAACTGGACTGACTTTTCGGTTGTGGTAAAGGAAGAAGAGGGAAGACAAGGAACAGAAGAGGTGGAAGTAGATGCCGTTTTCATAGTAGAGGTTGGATTAGATACTGCTGTGGTAACAAAATTTGGAACATTCATTGTGCTAGTGTAGGTTGGGGTAGCTGTTGCAGTGGTAGTAGAGGTTGTAGCGAATGGTTCAAAGGAAGTACTTGAAAAAAGAAGTGGAAACTCTGGAAGAAGTTGTAGTAGAACCTAAACAGGAGATGTATGAAATGTTGTGTCATATTAAGTAGGTTAAAGTATATCAATAGAGCCCTTTAGAATAAAATGATAGTTCTATTTTTTTTTATTTTGGATAATATTTTCACAACTGTTTATCAAACGCATGTTTTCAGGAAAAATATGATAAATTTTAGTGCAAATGAACACAATATAGTTACATAGTAGGAGAGGTTGAAAAAAGTCATTCAGGTGCTTATCTAATAGTTTTTTGAAACTATTGATGCTCCCCGCTGAGACCACCACCTGTGGAAGGGAATTCCACATCCTTGCCGCTCTTACAGTAAAGAACCGCTACGTAGTTTAAGGTTAAACCTCTTTTCTTCTAATTTTTGAGTGGCCACGTGTTTTGTTAAACTCCCTTCCTCGAAAAAGTGTTATCCCTATTGTGGGGTCACCAGTATGGTACTTGTAAATTGAAATCATATCCCCTCTCAAGCGTCTCTTCTCCAGAGAGAATAAGTTTAGTGCTCCCAAATAATGAGAACGATGCAAGCCATCTGGTCCCGGGAATTTATTAATGTTAAGTTTTCCAAGTCTAATTTTAATTCTGTCCTCTGTTAACCATGGAGGTGCTACCTGTGATCTGTCATGAGGATAAACACTGCAGTTTTGGTTACTGAAGCCCCCCAATTCCCTTGTGAAGACTGATAAGAATAAATTCAATACCTTCACCATCTCCCTATCCTTTGTAACCACATGTCCTTCCTCATTCTTTATGGGGCCAATATGGTCTGTCCTCTGTTTTTTACTGTTTACGTACTTACAGAATTTCTTGGGATTTTTTTGCTCTCCTCTGCTATGTGTTTTTCGTGTCCTATCTTAGCCGCCCTAATTGCACCGTTACATTTCTTGTTGCATTCTTTATAAAGCCTGAATGCTGATGATGATCCCTCAACTTTGTATTTTTTGAAGTCCTTCTCCTTTGCTTTTATATGCATTTTTACATTGGACTTAAGCCATCCAGAACTTTTGTTCGCTCTTTTAAATTTATTACCCAATGGGATGCATTGGCTAATGCCCTTATTTAATTTGCTCTTAAAGCAAACCCATCTCTCCTCCATGTTCTTTGTTCGAAGATTTTATCCTAATTCATGCCTTCTAGCAAGGTTTGTAGTTTAGGGAAGTTGTCTCTTCTGAAATTCATCGTCTTTGTATTACTCTTATGTTTGTTATTTGTGTGATTTATACTGAAGCCAATTGACCTGTGATCGCTGTTTCCTAAATTGCCCCGTATTTCCACATCCGTGATCAGGTCTGTATTGTTGAAAATCAGTAGATCCAGTAACGCTTTATTTCTTGTTGGTGCGTCTACCATCTGAACCATGAAATTGTCCTGCAAGACATTTAGGAACTGGCGAGCCTTAGACGAATGCGTGGTTCCCTCTGCTCAGTCTATGTCTGGAAAATTAAAACCCCCCATTATGATAACACTTTCCATCCTTGCTGCTAATCCAACTTGTGATAGGAGATCCGTTTCCCCCTCCTCCCTCAGGTTAGGGGGCCTATAACATACTCCCAGTATTATTTTCCCCTTATCTTCTTCCCTCTGGCGCTCTACCCATAAGGATTGCAGCTCCTCCATAGCTCCCTTACTGATGTCATCTCTCACATTCACTTGTACATTATTCTTGATATATAGGCATACCCCTCCCCCTTTTTTACCCTCTCTATCCCTGCGATAAAAGGTATACCCTTGAATGGTGGCCAGTCAATCATGAGAGCTGTTGAACCAGGTCTCTGAAATTCACACAAAATCCAAATCCTCCTCGTACAACAGTATCTCTAGTTCACCCATCTTGTCCGCCAGGCTCCTGGCATTGGTGAACATGCCACGTGGTTTGAACCAGTTGCATACTATCCTCTTATTGGGTGTTCCGAGATTGCAACTAGGACTTGTTACTATACTTACCTTGAGTTCATGTGCTTCAGTCAACCTACCACTACTGCCCCCAATACTACCCTCTGGATCATGTTCCGCGCTGACTATTTCTACCTCTGGGGGCCCCCCCTCGTCACCTAGTTATAATATAATACCCAATTAAGTTTATCTATTTGGGGGAGTTATACATTTTAATATGTCCTTATTTTAAACATTTTCATTTTTAATACCAATCATTAGATGTGGTGGCTGCATTAGTCTTCTTTTTTTGGCTTTTTTTTTCCCACCTGGTGATCTGGCCAAATAACCAGTGGCATAACTACAGTGGTTGCAATTAAGACCCCTGCCCCAGGGGGCCAGTGCGGCTGGTAGAAAATGCCTGTCAGGTCAAACTCCCCATCATTAACTGAACTGTACATCAGCACTTGGAGCTTGATCAGACAGTGAATACACTCAGCAAAGTGAAAGCAAAGGAGGGTCTTTCCGAGTGCTGTGCTCTCTACCTCCCTCTTCAGCTCAGCACCCAGCTGCAGTGGTGGCCCATCCATTATTAGGGGTGCCCGGGAGCCACCCCCTCTCTCCACACAACCCCCTGTATGCAATGGATAGATTCATGCATAGCATGAATCTATCCATGGCTGCCGCGGCCACCCCTTATACATGCGTCCAGCCCCTTTTAGGGCACTGGGAACATGAATTACAGCAGCCAGGGTTTTTTTTTTAAGCACCTGATTCAGCCAGAGGCTCTAAAAGGCTTAAAAATAGGGTGGGCTCCGGTCACAGAGAATGCGCTCCAATCCCACCCAAGTGTGTTACAACAGCGAATATTCGCTGTTGAAACACTGATCCTCAAACCAGCCAATAAGAAGCGGGTGTGAGCCCTGTTTTCTGATTGGCCAAAAAGAGAAGAATCCCGATTGGCCGCGGAGGAGGAGGGAGGAAACGGAAGCCACTGCCATCGCCGTGATGACCCATGGAGAGCAGGGGAATGGGAGGCCGCCACCGCCAAGCAGGGGAAGCCACCGGTGATGGGGTAAGTGCTACCGACCCACTGGGGGGGTTGGCATACTGTTTGCCACCGCCACTGCCCAGCTGTGTAATAGAAAGTACTGTACTGATGATTTTTTGAAAGGGCCAATATACAGTATAAATATATATATATGTGTGTGTGTATTTGTATGTGTTTGTATTTGTGTTTTTATATTTGTTTGTATGTGTGTGTTTGTGTTTAGAGCATTCCACCCATCAAAGTTAAGGGCCCTGGGTTTAGGGCCTCTGGCTCGAAGGAAAGGGCCCAGAGACCAATGGAAAGGGCCCCAGGACCATTGGGTCAGGGGGCCCTTCATGGTTTCTTGCCCTAGGGCCCTGATGGTTCTAGTTACGCCTCCGCCAGTAACACTCCTCCTGTATTAGAGTGCTCCCACTCTAAATGAATGAGCATAGGGGGGTACAGCAGACAGCAGTATTCTCAGTCGGGGGATAGTGTTACATTTCTTAGCAGATTTAAATACACTAAACTGAACTCCATCTTAGCCCTTATAATTGGTTATAGCTAACCATTTTTTTTCCTTTTAGGATAAAGGTCTTACATGAATACATTAAAGTTGATCATTATAAGCACCCCTGTCAGTGTTAAAAGGTTTGTCTCATCCTTGTAAACTAATATATCTTGAAGAGAGCTTGCTCTTTTGAAAAATAACAGACTTACTGGCCAGATTATTAAATGAAAATAGAAGAAATAAAGCCTAAAACATCTATGAACTGGTAAACTGCAATATAATAAATATTAGCTTTTGGGTTTAATTCTACGTTAACTTTCTTGCTATCTCAAGGGATTTACAAAACACATACAATAGCATTGATCAGATGACAGGTACTCATTAAGGAGACATTGGAGGTCTATTAGACCCCAAAGTCCCTTCTGCCCTCCAAAGCAACTAACTGAGCAAAGATCAGCTCATGTAGCTGCTTCCTTAGCTGTATTAGGCTCAGTTCACACTAAGAATTACAAGAACCGCACCACATTCCTGTGCAATTCACATGCAAGTCAGTGCAATGCAGTTTGAGTCCATTCATTTTGAATGGGTTTAAATTGCACCACATTGCACCAAAGAAGTGCATGCACCTTTTTTGAGCCATACCGCAATCAGTCTGCATGATCGTTTTGTACCATGCATTCCAGTGCAGGCAAGTGAACTGTGTTTGCGACCTGCTTTTGGGGTGTCATTAACTTTGTATTGACACCAACAGCAGATCGCAAAGGCAGTGCGATTTACATGCAATGCTGCAAATTAACATGCTGGAAATATCTATGGAAAAACGGATAATCATCCATTTATATCTATTTACATCCCTTTACATCCGCTTCCATCAGAAACTGTTTTTTTTTTTTTGTAACAGGTCAAAGCCTTATTTTTCTTCCATAAAAAAAAATGGATCAGCTGAGAAACGGATGTAAACAGACAAATGGTCTGTTTTTACATGAAAAAATAGCTCCAAGACTCAAGTGGTTAAGGACTCTAGTTGGCGGATGTAAAAAAAAACGGATGTAAAAAACAAATGAAAAACTGATGTAAGCTTCACCAGTGACTGAATTGATGAAACCAAAGGTCTGATGGTCTGCACGTGTGAAGGGGGCCATAGCCTACTTCTGAATTCAAATGAAAATTCTCATGCGATTAAGTATGTTCACATTTAGATGTATCTCACTACTGACTGATACAATTTCTCAGTATTCGTTTCATCAGTTCAGTCACATTATTTTAAAGAAAAAGCAAATGAAGTTTACATCTGTTTTTTATTAGTTTGTCATCAGATTTTCACCTGTTTTTACATCAGTTTATTATATCCACCAGCTAGAGTCCTTAACCACTTGAGTCCTGGAGCCATTTTTTCATGCAAAAATTGACCTTTTGTCCATTTACATCTGTTTTCCAATCTGTTTTTCTTTTACAAGACGAAAAATAGGGCTTTGATCTGTTTAAAAAAAAAAGGATGTTGATGGAAGCGGATGTAAACGCATGTAATTGGATGATCATCTAATTACATCCCTTTTTCCATAGAGATGCATTGATGTCCATTTTTTATCCGTAAACGGATGAATGAAAAACAGACAAACAGTTTGCATGTGTGAAAGGGACCTTAGAGGGTGAAGCAGCTCCTGAAAATACTATTTACCATTAAATAATGTACATTTTGTCAAATTACTATTTATTGTGCTCAAACCCAGACACCATTACTGTAAAATGCTGAATATTAAAATTACAGATATTTTCCTGATGGCTTTGATGTTGTAGTTGTTGTGATAATGGGTGTACTCAAAAGGCAAAATGCATCATGGTAAACCTTTGTTTTAAATCAACTGAACTATACAAACACATTTTCGTGATGCATCATGGCAGCACACACATTGGGTTGTGACTCCGCCTCCACAACCTGATAGGACTGGTTAGCTATAAGTTTTGAAGAGGAGTCCACCACTGTATTCTCCTTTTTTTTCCTCACCTAGATGGTTGGACCGGTATAAGCTTGGAAACCCCTTACCGCTTCACCCCAGCTAGGTTCAGCCTCTCCTAGTTGGAAGCCCTGACTGTACAGTCTCTAAATGAGCTTTATGCAGGGAACCCCACTCTGGTGGTCTCAGGGGTATGTAAAGATCATTTATACCTTACAAACCTTAAAGAGGTTTTGGTGACATTTGCAGCGGCCTCCATGCTTTTCTCTCTCTTTCCTTTCTCTGTCAGCTAGCATTTTCCTTGCTTGAGCTCTCCTGTATATATTTCAGCCTGTGTATTTGTTATCCCGGGCGCGCTGGGCGCTGTAGTCCCTCGGCATCCCCTTTCCCATCATGGAGCCGGCTCTAGGGCGCACAGGATCTGACACAGACGACATCCTATTTTCGCCAGGTTCCAAGATGGCGTTGCAAATGGCTACTGCGCATGCACGGGCGTGACGGTAGTCTATTTAAAAAACAAAATTTCTTTTTAGCCCCTGTGAAGGCAAGAGCTTCATACCGCTCGGGTTCTCTCTCCCCCACAGTGCTGCCTTGTGACCATACCTTATCTCTGACACTGGTGAGTTTGTACCCCCTTCCCCTCCTTTTTCCAGCACTGCACTTGACACCTCTTGTTTAAAGATCTTTTCCTTTCAGGTACACTCTATCTCCTTCCATGGAGGCCGCTGCTCCAGCAGACCATCCACGAGCTGCAAGGTAAGGGGGCATATACTGGGTAAGTAGTGAAGAGGAGAAAAAGAGAGCCTTGCCACTAATGCTATCTCATTCTGGTAGCTCCAGCAGATCATCAAGGTCAGCGCACTCCAAACGCAAGGACCGCTCACCTTCAAGACACTCCCAGTCCCGAAGAAGTAGGTCAAGAACCTCCTCCAATCACCACAGAGATGAGGCTTCATTCCGTCAACCTTGTGATGACCGGTGTACCCATCCTGCGGCCAACGCCTGCTGGGTCTGCGGGGCAGTAGCATTGCCTAGTAAATTAGTCTGCCAAATCTGTTTTGACGAAGCAACTCGTGACAAAGAATTGGATGCTAGGGAAGCGTCCAACATAAAAAGGGAGTCAGTAAAAGAATCTATCATGCAAGTGGCACATGAACCCATCAGACAACCTTCATTGGCCTCATCTTCCTATACACCCCAAGATCTTTCCCCGTCAGTCTCTCATATTCTACAAGAAGAGTCCCCAGAAGAGGATGAAAATCTAATGCCCACTTCGTTTGATTTTGCACTCATAGATCCTTTTGCAAAATCCGTAAAAGAGGCAATTGGTTGGGAGGAGGAGAAGGACGCCCCACGCAAGTTAGGAAAGTACTTTCCTAACCTGAAAAGGGACCCTGAAACTTTCCCTTTTATCGAAGAGCTCGACGAATTAATAAAGGATAATTGGCAGAAACCAGATAAAAAATCAGGTCTAAACAACAGGATAACTAAACTCTACCCATTAAGGGAACCAATGGTAAATCCTCTAATCTCAGCTCCTGTGGTGGATTCCTCATTAATGCGCTTGGCGCGACATATAACTCTTCTGATTGAGGATGCCGTGACCTTCAGGGATGTAATGGATCGGATAGATCTCGATCTTAAAAAGGCCTATTCAGCAGCAGGAGGAGCATGCAGGCCAGCAATCACTCTGGCTGCGGTCGGCAGAGCGATTACATGCTGGGCATCCAACATTGAAAAACTGTTGCTGGAAGCAGCGGACCAAGAAAAAATCATTTCCGCTATGCAAGAACTCAGTCTAGCAGGAGACTTCTTGGCTGAAGCAGCGGTTGATATAATAAGATCATCAGCAAGGGCGATGTTGGCATCGGTAATGTATGGGGGGGGTATGTGGTTAAAGCCCTGGGTCGCAGATGCGACTTCTAAATCAACTTGGTGTAGAATCCCCTACGACGGCACCAACTTATTCGGTCCTAAGCTTGATACAGCGATCTCAAAGGTTACAGGAGGGAAATCGGGTCTCATTCCTTCCGATAGAAGACCCAAACAGCAAAGAAATCCAACTTTTAGATGCCACCTGATGGAAAGATACCGAGAGGCAAGATCTTATAGATCGGGAAAGGAATTCAAGCGCAACTGGCGAAATCCCTAACCGTCCTTTATGAGGGTGCAAAAACCGAAAATCCCCAATTCAGGAGACCAGCAGAAGTCATTTTGATGGCACGCACGCCCAGCCCGCAATAGTAGGAGCGAGGTTGAGGCTATTTGCTCGTGTATGGTCAAACCGAATAAAAGACCCCTGGACGATTTCCACCATCAAGAGGGTCACAGATGGATGTTTAAACACAAACCTCCCAAAGATCACTACAGGCCTACCAGGCCACCATCTTCTCTTCCAAAGAAAAAAATTCTAGCCAGTTATATTCTGGAACTGTTACAAAAACAAGCAATTGTAGAGGTTCCAGAGGAACAGAGGGGCATGGGATTCTATTCTCTGCTCTTTCTAGTAGCAAAGAAGACGGGAGATTTGAGACTAGATTTGAAAAACCTAAACAAAACAATTTCAGTTGAATCCTTCAAGATGGAGAGCCTCCAGTCCAAATTACTAGCTATAGGAACAAAGGACTGGATGCTCTCGGTCGATTTGTCCGACGCCTATCTGCATATTCCGGTACATCAAACCTACCAGAAATACCTACGCTTTGCAATAGGTCGCCAGCACTTTCAGTTCAAAAGCCTCCCGTTTGGAATATCTATGGCCCCCAGAGCCTTTACAAAGGTCTTGCTACCGGTAATAGCGCATCTGAGAGAAATAGGACTAAGAGTCCTCCACTATCTCGACGACATTATCCTGGCTGACAACCAACAAACTCTCCTCCAACATCGAGTGATTCTAATTTCCACACTTCAACAGTTCGGCTGGATAATAAACTGGAAAAAGAGCAGCCTGATCCCAACGCAAAGAATGATCTTCTTAGGTGCCGAATTGGACACCAACTCAAATACGGTCGGACTCCCCCAGGAGCTGGTAGAACCATTGGTTCACAAAATAAAGAACCTCTTTGGGGCGGAACACCTTTCTGCCAGAATGTGTCTGAGCATCCTGGGCTCAATGTCTTCCACCTTCCTAATGGTCCAGTGGTCCCAGTGGAATTCAAGGATCTTCCAAAACTCATTTCTGTCACAATGGAACGGATCTTCAATGAGCCAGCGAATAGTCATCACCCAGACAGTAAAAAGATCCGCATGGTGGTGGACACGAGTCAGCAACCTAACACGCTGTCGACCCATAGTTCCTCCATTACCAGAAATAGTTACGACAGATGCCAGCCTCCAGGGATGGGGAGCACATTACCAGCATCAGGGAGCACAGGGACGTTGGTCCTTTCGCCCACAGGGCATACTCTCAAACGTCCTTTAACTCAGGGCCGCCTGGCAGGCCATCCTAGCATTCGGGC
Source organism: Lithobates clamitans (assembly GCA_037952925.1). Classification (NCBI taxonomy): domain Eukaryota; kingdom Metazoa; phylum Chordata; class Amphibia; order Anura; family Ranidae; genus Lithobates; species Lithobates clamitans. The sequence goes on from JBBGZY010000160.1 coordinate 2,712,434, forward strand.
CATTCCTAGCAGGGAAAACCGTTCTCCTACGTATGGACAACACTGTGGCGGTGAACTACATCCACAAACAAGGGGGTACCAGGAAGCTCATGGAAGAGGTTCGACCCATAATCGAGTGAGCTTAGGTTCACCTGGTGGACTTGAAGGCGATCTACGTTCCGGGAATACAAAATCAACTAGCGGACGACTTGAGTAGAATGTTTATATTGAACAACGAGTGGTCTCTCAGTCCCCAAGCCTTCACTCTCCTTACTCGCAGATGGGGAACCCCCGATATAGATCTAGCGGCAACCCCCGAGAACAACAAATGTCCCCGATTCCTAGCGAGGGCCGACTATCCGACAGCAGCAGGGATCGACTGCCTTCACCACCCATGGAAATTTCACCTCGGTTACATTTTTCCCCCGATACCACTAATAGCCAGATTTCTGGCCAGGCTAAGGAATTCGACATCCACAGTCATAGCAATGTTGCCATTTTGGCCAAGAAGACCTTGGTTCACGACCATATTACAGTTGAACACAGGGGAGCCGCTTCCGCTTCCAGAGAGCACGGACTTGCTCTTGGAGGGTCAATTCCTACACCCGTCACCAGAGCGTCTACACCTAATGGCCTGGAGGTTGAAAGGGAAAGGCTGCTGGATCAAGGATGTTCACTTAGAGTAGTGACCACACTACAACAGGCCAGAAAAAGATCAACAAACAGCATGTATAACAGGATCTGGGACTGGCAACTAGGCCTAGAAAGGGGCCTAGGTTCGAGCACTCTCAAGGTACAAGTCTCTGCCCTGTCCGCAATGATGGGAACCAGATGGGCATTAGACCCCCTCATAATTCAGTTCCTAAAGGCATGCCTGAAGATAAGGCCACCCAGGAAACCAGTCTTTCCGACCTGGGACTTATCCATCGTTCTAGAAGCTCTGTCGAAAGAACCGTTCTTTCCTCTTGAATCAATATCCTTATGGGATCTAACGCTCAAGCTGTCATTCCTGATCGCAATAACATCTGCCAAGAGAGTCTCTGAGCTGCAAACTCTGCTAATCAAGGAACCGCATTTAGTCTTTTATCCGGATAGAGTTGTCCTCAGACCATCAGAACAGTTTATACCAAAAGTCGCATCTGCCTTCCACTTTAACACAGAAATCAATCTTCCAGTCTCCCTCTCTAATGAGGGGCATCCACACCCCTTGGACATTAAATCTATAATTTCTTCCTACCTAGAAGCTACTAGACCATTCAGGAAGACCGAAAACCTGCTAGTCATTCCGCATGGCCCCAAAAGAGGGCAAGCAGCCTCCTCAAGAACAATAGCGACTTGGCTAATTAAAATCATCAAAAGGACATACCTTATACAATCACTCCCAATCCCGGATGGATTGAAGGCCCACTCGACCAGAGCAGTGGCCACCTCCTGGGCAGCATACTGTAGAGTGTCAGCAGAAACCATTTGCAAGGCAGCAACTTGGTCCTCCAAAACCACGTTCATGTCACATTACAGAATAGATCTGGCTCAACTAACTACGGTTGAGTTCGGGAGATCAATCATCCAAACTAACTCTTCTATGCCTTGCAATTGAGTAAATAAAATATTCTGAAAACACCCACCCATGTAGCGAGTTATTTCCCAATGTGTGTGCTGCCATGATGCGTCAGGAAAATGGAAAATTGTATACTTACCTTCCGTAATTTTCCTTTCCTGACGCATCCCATGGCAGCACACAAAATCCCACCCTTCTAAGGTGATAGTTACTAAGAATACAGCGGTGGACTCCTCTTCAAAACTTATAGCTAACCAGTCCTATCAGGTTATGGAGGCGGAGTCACAACCCAATGTGTGTGCTGCCATGGGATGCCTCAGGAAAGGAAAATTAAGGAAGGTAACTATACAATTTTCCGTTTTCTTCAACCAAACATGTAAAATGTAATTTATAAATATGTATCCAATCCATGCTTTGTGCAGATGTTGTCATATCAAAATATTATTTCATGTATATGAATCTGGACTGACTGAAGTTGAAAGACTCTAAATATGGTGTTCACAAAATAAATAAAAAAAAACACAATTCACCTAGTATGTTTGAAGAAAGTGCCATTTTAGTGGTTGCAGTAGTAGTTTGATCCATTAAAAAAAAATGAATTCACAGCAGTTGTTTATGTTTATTGTTTATGTTCAAAACAATAGTAATGTTGAAACAAGTCATACTGTATCAACAAAAACTATTCAAAATATGCAATTCAAATTTGATTGGGGCTTCCCTAATGAAGCAAAGGGTAACTCAAAGCAAAGAATAAAGCTGGGTATACATGTTTAATTTTTCTTAGTTTGACCGTCAGGTTGAACGAAAAATAAAAAACTGCCAGATCCTCACATCAACACAACAATCTGTGATGCAGGGATCTCTCCTGCTGAGCTACTGTATTCTGACAGCGAGGACTCCTCCCTGTGAGAATACACAGATTAGCACTTGCAGCCACTTGCATCTGACAGGTGGACCTTATACCTTGGTTTTTCCAAACTCCATAAACTAAATGTTATACTGATGTTGGGCAAGAATGTTTGTGTCTAATCTGCTTTCCCTGTTTATGTTCAAAATGATTAATAATATTTTTTCTTGTTTGTCACCACAGTTTCCTTCCAACCCACAGGAATGGCAGACTGTGGCCTCCCACTTTGCCCAGCGGTGAGACTTTCCTAACTGCGGAGGGGCAATTGATGGGAAACATGTCCACATCATCCCACCACCCAACTTGGGGTCATACTATTACAACTATAAGGGGTTCAATAGTATTGTGATGTTGGCAGTGGTGTCGGCTACTTACGAGTTCCTGTATGTGGACGTGGGGAAGAATGGCTGGATGTCCGATAAGGTGGAGTCATCGCCCAGACAGAGTTCTACGGGCGTCTCCAGAATGGCAGTTTGGACTTGCCACCTCCATAAGACAATGTGGAGGGACTCCCATTCATCTTCGTTGCTGATGAAGTGTTTGCGCTGGGGGACCTTCTTATGCGGCCATTCCCGATGAGGACCCTCACTCCGGACCAGAGGGTTTTTAATTACCGGCTGGCCAGAGCCAGAAGAGTGGTGAAGAACACATTTGGAATCATGGCCAGCCAACTATGCTGGCTCAGTTGGGCCTGAGGCCGGAATTCCTAATGAACCAACCCTGACGGCGCTTGAAAGTGGCCGTCCTGGCTTGCCCCCCTGAGTGCCCGTGAGGTCTGTCTTAGATACCTTGAATACTTTGCGGGTAGGGGGGCCATCAATATGCCAGACAATATCTGAAACATTTTACAAATAAAAAAATCATTTTAACTACTCAAATCTTTGGTGACATTTCCTGCTTGTGTTTCTTTTAACTGACCCTGACAGAAATGTGATGAGTCCTGAAAATGGCGTGATTGTGTAACATTACAAAGCACTGTTGGCTGTTATTTACTAAAGGCAAAGACACTTTGCACTACAAGTGCACTTGAAACTGCACTTGTAGTGCAAAGTGGATTTGTCCTTAGGAAATAACCCCCATTGTCACAGTAAACAATTAGAGCACAACAAAACTTTTGGAGTGTTGAAACAATAATCCACACATTCTTGATTATCAATCTTTTTAATACCAGCAAAATGCATTTGTAAAAGGTTTTTAAAACAAAACAAATTGTTTGTTGTATAACAATTTTTGGGGTCACATTAGAAAAAGTAGAAATGTCCATTTAAGATAAAACAGGCATGTTTAAAAACATCAAGAAAGACACAAATCTGGAACTTACAAAGTTCAACTTTTGTAGAACTTGAAGGCAATATCAGACATGAGTATTTCTAAACTGTGTTTGATATTGCGTTCAGATGGAGTGAAGTCACCCCAGGAAAAGTCAAATTTTGAAGATGCACACAAATTGCCAAATGTCAACATGTGCTAGCTGCCATCATGGGGATCAAGGGACGTGTTTTGGGGGTGCAACCCCCCTTCCTCCCAGCTACTTTATTATTGAGGAAGGGGTTGCACCCCCAAAACGCGTCCATTGATCTCCCGTAATGGCAGATAGCACATGTTGACACACTGTGTGCATGTTCAAAATTTGGCTTTTCGCGAATATGTCAAAAAATGTTAGAAATTTTTAGATCACCAAAAGCACAAAAAAAGGAAAGGAATTTGGAGGGGTTTTAAACTCTCCCTAAAACATCAATGATGTTCTTCATTTTTTTTGAACATCATTGATGTTTTTATGGATGTTTTCCAAGTCCCTATTACACCCCATGATCTCCCCAATCAGGATCTGCGCACTTTCAGAGGTGAAATGATCTGGATCCACAACATCACGATCACCTAAAAAGATAGAAACAAAAACACACCATGTATTATAAATATGCCGGCATCCATCTCTTACCTGAGCCTGTGGTCGCAGACACTCACCTGATGTGGTGACTATTTCCACCACGTCTCCTTCCTCCTCCTCCTCCTGTTGTGTTTGTGGGATTTCCCCTTCTTCCAGAGGTGGGGGGTCTGCTGTCTCCTCGGATGAGGGGTGTCCTCTGAGTCTTTTCTCCCCTATGTAAAAAAAAATAGGTATAGTTAGCACACAGATATTTGATGGCAGAACTAGGAATATGAAACATTGTTTGGAAGTGGGGTACAATTGTCTGTTTTGGCAGAGTTCCAAGATGAAGACATATTTTGTCCTTGGTCAAGCTTGAATACTTACCTGTTTTGTACAAGCTTCACAGATGGAGTCACCCCTATAGTATCCACTGGAGCACCTGTGTGGGACCCCCTAATAAAAAGGGTGTTCTGGTGTCCCACACTAGTGCTCCAGCGTCCAGATGTGTAAACAGCTGCTGAGTGTCCTCTCCTTACACAGAATCTAGTTTGCATTTCATTCTAGTTACAAACCCATATAGACAACCAACTTTTTTTAAGAGAAGTAGGCCGTAAAAAAACTATTCAAATGCATATGGCAAAAACAATGGTGTTTTCTAGTCCGAACGAACAATGTTTCATACGAACGAATAATTTGCCCATGAACATGAGAGTTGCCATTTTAAACTGTACAACAGTAAAGAAAAGCACATGGAGCAGCACGAATGTAATAATCATAAAGAATAGGAACACAGGACAACTACTTACTTTTTTGCAGCACTCTCCTGATCCTTCTGTACTGCTCGGGCTCCCTTAATTTGAGGTCTGACCACCGCTTCCTGAGTTGATCCTTGGATTGTCGTACCCCGAAATTCCAGTGCAGACTCTTGACCACTTTCGCCATGATCTTGGCCTTTCGGACATTGGCGTTGGGGTAAGGTCCATACTTCCCGTCATAGTCGACCCTCTTCAGGATGTCCACCATCTCCAACATCTCCCCAAAGGACATATTTGATGCCTTAAATCGGCTCTTCCGGGATCGGGACGTTTCAGGCTCCGGGCTTTCCACATCCTCCTCGTTGATATAATTAGCTGTGTCTCCGCCACGTGCTCTTCCCCCACAGCACTGAACGAGAAGGGGCAGGGAATAGACTAGAAAGAACGTCAGGGGCGGGTGGAGTTTCACGCATGCGCAGTGTATATAAAGCATAACACGCGTGCGTAATACGTACGATCTGTGAGCGGAGAAAGGAGTATCAGAGGCGCTGATCGTGATAACGAAGGTAAGATCTAAACTTGGGCCTATACTGCTTCTAGATAGAGGCCTATATTGTAACAAGATTAGGAGAGTTTGGCCTGACATTAGGGTTTGTCTTGTGTTGTGTCTTGCAGAGAAAATGGATGGCTTCAATGACCACAACTTCCTCCCCCTGTTCATAGACAAATACAGGGAGCTGCCCTGTCTGTGGCAGGTGAAACACCCGCATTATAATCATAAACAAAAGAGGCAGACAGCGCTGGAGAAACTGCTGGAGTTGGTGAAGCCAGTGGTCCCCACAGCAACCATCCCTTATTGAAAAGCCAAAATTGGTGGCCTGAGGAGCACTTATCTTAGGGAGCGCAAGAAGGTCACGGATTCCCAGAGATCAGGAGCTGGAGCAGATGACATTTATGTCCCCAGGCTGTGGTACTATGAGAGACTGCGATTTCTGTCAGACCAGACTGGAGTCAGGTAATCCCTTTCCACTCTTCCTTCCACTCTTCCTTCCACCCTATCTTCCACCCCAGCTGAGGCTTCCGATGTCCAACCTGGGACTTCCAGCCAGGAAGAAGTGGAGGAGCCCAGCTGGAGCCAGGTATAGCATTCTTCTACAGATTTCTGGTCAATAAATAAATGTTGTTTACTAGATGTTATTATTGATCACTAATTGCTGATTTAATAAAGTGTTTTACATATCAATAGACAGTAGTGGACAAAAATAATTGGGATAAGAATGAAAAATGCTGGGCTCAGAATGATAATCTGTTATATTTGTTAACGTTCAATTTGCAACAGTCATGAGGTGAAAATTGTGTGTGATTGATGACTAAAAAACTAAAACTATGTCCCTTTTTCATACACAGGAAGACCTCAGCCAGGAGGAGAAGGCTGTGGAATGTGCCACACAGGAGGAGGCTGTGGAATGTGGCAGTCGGGAGGAGGCAGGGGTTAGTGGCAGCCAGGAGGAGGCAGGGCTAAGTGGCAGCCAGGAGAAGCCTGGGCCCAGTAGGAGCCTGACCGAATCGCAGGTCCCTCCCTTCCGCCTTCCAACCAAAAGACCCAGGAGGTTGAGTCACGTGCAGGATTCAGCGCTCAGGCTGATTCAGGAGGCTTCTGCATCCCTCAGAGCCACCCCCACTCCTGAAGAGGCCTTTGCCTGCATGGCTGCCACCAAACTGAAGGGCAAGCAGGAGGGCCAATGCCTCATGTGTGAGGACCTTCTTTATAAAGTCTTAACTAAGGGGGTGAGGGGCGAAATCACACCCAATATCCACGTGAGTGAGTTGGACCATCCTCCTTCTCCTCCTTCTCCTACTCCTGCCACAACTACACCACCAGAGCCACAGCGTGAAAGGAAGCGTGGAAGGAAGATCAGAGAGTGATGACCTGGGTTCAGTCTGGTCTGGCAAAAGATGCAGTCTCTTGTATGACCAGCCTGGGGACATACATGTCATCTGCTGCTTTCCGGATCTCTGGGACTTCTGGACCAGACTGCACTTCCTTTAGATATGGACTCCTCAGGCCACCAATTTTGCTATAAAATAATTGATGTCTGCCCTGGGGGTCAAAGGCTTCACCAATTTCTGCTGTTTCTCCAGCGTTGCCTCCCTCTTTGTTTGGTTGCAAGCCCTTAATAAAGGTTTTTTGGTATCAATTATACTCGCCTATGTGTGTTTTCCTTCAAAAAGGACATTTGTTTGTGAGGAGGCAGGTACATTTCAAAAATACAATGTGAAATTAACAAGGGACACCAACACCAAGCAATCTCCTTGAGATTAAAGATTAATAAATACAAGATAATAATGGTGTTGTGGTAACTTGACACACAAAACACACACAAAAATATTCAGGATGTAAAATAAATAAAACTAAAAAATTGACAACAAGATCAGCCTTGAAAAAAATACAAACCCCCCCCAAAAAATGATATAGATTTTTTGTTAGATGTGACAAATCAAAATATATTGAGGGAATCACGATAAATAATAAAGAAATAAGTTTGTGAGAAGTCTATGTGAATATCAGCAGCAAAACTACTTCATTCTTCTAGCATTATAAAGAAGAAGAGAGTGCACTGGATTACACAATTTTAAACATTGCAGCCTGATGAAAGTGCTCTATCCATTCCGAACGATAATTTTACCAGACCGAGCTGTTCCGTCTCGGAATTTCTTCTGAGCATGCGTGGCACTTTGTGCGTCGGAATTGTCCACACACGGTCGGAATTGACGCGATTGGATTTTGTTGTCGGAAAATGTTATAGCCTGCTCTCAAACTGTGTGTGTCGGAAAATCCGATACAAAAAGTAAGATGGAGCCCACACACGGTTGGAATTTCCAACAACACGCTCCGATCACAAATTTTCCGTCGGAAAATCTGACCGTGTGTATGGGGCATTACAGTGGGATGTACACCAGCAGCGATGTTTCCCATTTCACCTTGATTGATGAAGTCATCTAATTAGAGGGATTGGACTGCACTATCTTTTTAATTGTATATGTATATATACAGTATCTCACAAAAGTAAGTACACCCCTCACAATTTTGTAAATATTTTATTATATCTTTTAATGTGGCAACACTGAAGAAATGACACTTTGCTACAATGTAAAGTAGTGAGTGTACGGCTTGTATAACAGTGTAAATTTGCTGTCCCCTCAAAATAACTCAACACAATCATTAATGTCTAAACCACAAAAGTGAGTACACCCCTAAGTGAAATGTTCAAATTGGGCCCAATTAGTCATTTTCCCTCCCCGGTGTCATGTGACTCATTGGTGTTACAAGGTCTCGGGTGTGAATGGGGAGCAGGTGTGTTAAATTTGGTATTATCATTTTCACTCTCTCATACTGGTCACTGGAAGTTCAACATGGCACCTTAAGGCAAAGAGCTCTCTGAGGATCTGAAAAAAGAATGGTTGCTCTACATAAAGATGGCCTAGGCTATAAGAAGATTGCCAAGACCCTGAAACTGAGCTGCAGCATGGTGGCCAGGACAGGTTCCACTCAGAACAGGCCTCGCCATGGCCGACCAAAGATGTTGAGTGCATGTGCTCAGCATCATATCCAGAGGTTGTCTTTTGGAAATAGACATATGAGTGCTGCCAGCATTATTGCAGTGGTTGAAGGGGTGGGGGGTCAGCCTGTCAGTGCTCAGACCATGCGCCGCACACTGCATCAAATTGGTCTGCATGACTGTCGTCCCAGACACTTTGCTACTTTACATTGTAGCAAAGTGCCATTTCTTCAGTGTTGTCACATGAAAAGATATAATAAAAATATTTACAAAAATGTGAAGGGTGTACTCACTTTTGTGAGATACTGTATGTGTAGTTTTACTTTATGTGTTGTGCTCTGAACAAGGCTTCTGCCGAAACACGTTAGCCTTCACCATTTTTTACATGGTCATATTGGAATAAACACTATCAAGACTTAATCTCCAGAAGTGTCTTTATGCTTTGATTTCATTGTTTCTGTCTGGGATGTTGAAAGGACTTCCTGAGCCAGAGCACCAGGACTGGGTGTGCCATTTACTATCCTAAAAACAGCTACACTGTTCAGAGCGGTGAATCCTTGTGCTACATACATATACCGAAAGCCCGGTATAGCTTTAACCTTTTCGCTGCCTGGCCCTTTGCTCCACTTTTAAACTCAGATGGCCTGGTCGTTTTTTCAAATTTAATTTTTTTTTTTTTCTTACAACTTTCACTTTGTGAAAGACTCCCAAACCATATATTTTTTGAAAGCATAGAACCAGTAGAATAGATTTTTTTAGGCCCTGTGATATTTGCAAAAATGTTTATCAAAACAATATTTTCGCAAAACATACACTAAAATCATTATTAGTGAATATATACATAGCAAAATTTACAAAATTTTTGCTAAATTCCTAGTAAATATAAAAGTTAAAACTATATTAAGTAAATAAATAAAAATCTGGAGGTTTTCATTTTTCACGAACAGCTTTCAGAATTTGTAAAATACTCCCCCAAACCATATATTTTCTGAAAACACATGACCTATAGAATAAAATGTGCTACTGATTTTTTAGGCCCCACAATAATGAAAATGTTCATCAAATCTCTATTTTCATTAAAAATATACTAAAATCATTATTAGTGAATACATACATGGCTAAATTTACTAAATTCCTGCTAAATTCCTACTAAATAAAAAATCTGAAATTGTATTGAGTTAATAAATAACAAATGTTAACAAAGTCGGACCCACATGGATGTCAAATTGAGAGCAACAGCTGTGTTCGTGGAGTTGCTACATCCCAAATGACATCAAAGGGACTGCTTGCACAGAGATGTACGGAACATCTGTGCATCCCTGTACAGGTAAGCCTTTTTTTAATATGTTGTACTTTTTTACTGTGTTTGTGTGTGTGTGTATGTGGGGGGGGGGGGGGTGGTGGTGAGATATCAGAGGTCTAGTTTGACATCAGAGGCTTTGGTGGGATATCAGACCCCTGATGTCTCTTTTTTGATGCAGGGAAGGGGACTGCAGAAAGTATTTTTCTCTGCAGCCTAAGCTGCATATTACATGAATGAATAAGGATTCTGTTTAGAGACTCCTATTCATTCATAAACTGACATATAGTAAACACAGTTTACTATACTCAGTTATTAATGGGCACAGGAGCGATCAGTAGTGATTGCTGACTATATCGATCGTAAGAAAAGGAGAGGGCTGGTAAACATATGTTCAATGTACTATTTAGAGTGGAATTATATGAATCTATGTACAAACAAATGACATGCGTTAAAAAAATTCATATTATCTAACTATTATCAATGAAGATTGGTGAGCATCATGTTAGTTTTTACAGTGGTGCTGACTTGATATAGCACACATTTTTTGTTCGCAGCACCTTCTTTATTGGTATATTGAATTGAAGGCTGCAGATATTATGCACATTGTATTCATATTTTTGGGGTATTGTATATCCATAGCGCTGAGTTGGGTGATTACACAAGAGCAGAGTAGTTGGGTGACAGTTAGACGGGGTAGAGGGAAAAGTGTTAGGGAGGTCAGTCCTGAGCTAAAACATCCCAATGTAAATACTCCCAGTTACGTGATGTTGGGGATATCAGACAAGGAGTGGCAGTGCTGGAGCAGAGTGACTCCTCTGGCTGCCAGGGAAACAACTCCTCCAGTGAGGACAGGGGCAAGGCTAAGGGTAAGGATAGACAGATTCTGGTGGTAGGGGTTTCACTTACAGTATTAGAAGGATAGGCAGGACAACCTTTCATAAAGACCGCAATCGCCTAACAGTATGCTATTTACCAGGCGCTTGGGTTCTGCACATCGTGGATCGGATGGACAGATTGTTGGGTGGGGCAGGGGAGGATCCAGTTATCATGGTACATATTGGAATCAATGACAATGTTAGAGTAAGGTGGAGCATCCTAAAAAATGCAGCCTTAGAACTAAGGAGGAAAAATATGCGCAGGAAGAAGTCTAGCTAACAAAATGAAAGAACTGGAGCTACTGACACAAAGGATGATTTTGACTTTGTGAGAATATTAGAAACCTGGTTTGACAGCTCACATGATTGCCACTGTCCAGGGGTACTCTTTGTATTGGAGACCACACCAGTCTTCAAGGGGTTAAGCAACAATATTTAAAGTGGCACCTCTAAATTTGGGGCTTCCCTAATAAAGCAAAGGGTAACATAAAAAAAAAGTAACATGCACTTTATGACACGGAATAATAGGCATTTAAAGACTTTGAATAGAGACAACTACATCAGAAAAATGAAATGTACTTTAAAAGATTTACCTGGTGAAGATGTATAAGGACGTGATGCTGTTGAAACGGCTTTTGGGTTTGTATTGGATGCCGTGGCACTTGAGGTAGGATAAAGTATGGTTGTAGTGACTGAAGATGAAAAAGGTAGGGCACTGGTGATAGATGATAAATATGGTAGATTGGTTGTGGTAAATGAAGAAGAGGGAAAACTAGAAACAGAAGAGGTAGAAGTAGATGCCGTGGTCATAGTAGAGGTTGGATTAGATACTGTTGTGGTAACAGAATTTGGAGCATCCATTGTGGTGGTGAAGGTTGGGGTAGCTGTTGGAGTGGTAGTAGAGGTTGTAGCGAATGGTTCAAAGGAAGTACTTGAAAAAGAAGTGGAAACTCTGGAAGAAGTTGTAGTAGAACCTAAACAGGAGATCAAAATGTTGTGTCATACTAAGTAGGTTAAAGTATATCAATAGAGCCCTATAGAATAAAAAGGATAGTTCCAATTCTTTTATGTTGGACAATATTTTCACAACTGTTTATTAAACGCATGTTTTCATGAAAAAATATGATAAAGTTAATTTTAGTGCAAATTAACACAATATAATACCCAATTAAATTTATTTATCTATTTTTTTTATTATTTTTTTTTTGGGGGGGGGTTTATACATTATACTATGCTTTTGTTTTAAACGTTTATTTTTTTATACCAATCATTAGATGTGGTAGCTGCATTAGTTTTCTTTTTTTGTTTTTTTGGCTTTTTTTCCCACCTGGTGATCTGGCCAAATAACCAGTGGCATAACTACAGTGGTGGCAATTATGACCCCCCTGCTCCAGGGGGCCCGTGCGGCTGGTAGAGAATGCCTGTCAGGCCAAACTGCCCATCGTTGACCTAACTGTACATCGGCACTGGGAGCTTGGTCAGATAGTGAATACACTCAGCAAAGTGAAAGCAAATGAGTTGCCTCCCTCTTTGTTTGGTTGAGAGCCCTTAATAAAGGTTTTTTGGTATCAATTATACTCGCCTATGTGTGTTTTCCTTCAAAAAGGACATTTGTTTGTGAGGAGGCAGGTACATTTCAAAAATACAATGTGAAATTAACAAGGGACACCAACACCAAGCAATCTCCTTGAGATTAAAGATTAATAAATACAAGATAATAATGGTGTTGTGGTAACTTGACACACAAAACACACACAAAAATATTCAGGATGTAAAATAAATAAAACTAAAAAATTAACAACAAGATCAGCCTTGAAAAAAATACAAACTCCCAAAAAAAATGATATAGATTTTTTGTCAGATGTGACAAATCAAAATATATTGAGGGAATCACGATAAAAAATAAAGAAATACGTTTGTGAGAAGTCTGTATGAATATCAGCAGCAAAACTACTTCATTCTTCTAGCATTATAAAGAAGAAGAGAGTGCGCTGGATTAAACAATTTTAAACATTGCAGCCTGATGAAAGTGCTCTATCCATTCCGAACGATAATTTTACCAGACCGAGCTGTTCCGTCTCGGAATTTCTTCTGAGCATGCGTGGCACTTTGTGCGTCGGAATTGTCCACACGCGGTCGGAATTGACGTGATTGGATTTTGTTGTCGGAAAATTTTATAGCCTGCTCTCAAACTTTGTGTGTCGGAAAATCCAATAGAAAAAGTAAGATGGAGCCCACACACACGGTTGGAATTTCCAACAACACGCTCCGATCACAAATTTTCCGTCGGAAAATCCGACCGTGTGTACGGGGCATTACAGTGGGATGTACACCAGCAGCGATGTTTCCCATTTCACCTTGATTGATGAAGTCATCTAATTAGAGGGATTGGACTGCACTATCTTTTTAATTGTATATGTATATATACAGTATCTCACAAAAGTAAGTACACCCCTCACAATTTTGTAAATATTTTATTATATCTTTTAATGTGGCAACACTGAAGAAATTACACTTTGCTACAATGTAAAGTAGTGAGTGTACGACTTGTATAACAGTGTAAATTTGCTGTCCCGTCAAAATAACTCAACACAATCATTAATGTCTAAACCACAAAAGTGAGTACACCCCTAAGTGAAATGTTCAAATTGGGCCCAATTAGTCATTTTCCCTCCCCGGTGTCATGTAACTCGTTGGTGTTACAAGGTCTCGGGTGTGAATGGGGAGCAGGTGTGTTAAATTTGGTATTATCATTTTCACTCTCTCATACTGGTCACTGGAAGTTCAACATGGCACCTTAAGGCAAAGAGCTCTCTGAGGATCTGAAAAAAGAATGGTTGCTCTACATAAAGATGGCCTAGGCTATAAGAAGATTGCCAAGACCCTGAAACTGAGCTGCAGCATGGTGGCCAGGACAGGTTCCACTCAGAACAGGCCTCGCCATGGCCGACCAAAGATGTTGAGTGCATGTGCTCAGCATCATATCCAGAGGTTGTCTTTTGGAAATAGACATATGAGTGCTGCCAGCATTATTGCAGTGGGTGAAGGGGTGGGGGGTCAGCCTGTCAGTGCTCAGACCATGCGCCGCACACTGCATCAAATTGGTCTGCATGACTGTCGTCCCAGACACTTTGCTACTTTACATTGTAGCAAAGTGCCATTTCTTCAGTGTTGTCACATGAAAAGATATAATAAAAATATTTACAAAAATGTGAAGGGTGTACTCACTTTTGTGAGATACTGTATGTGTAGTTTTACTTTATGTGTTGTGCTCTGAACAAGGCTTCTGCCGAAACACGTTAGCCTTCACCATTTTTTACATGGTCATATTGGAATAAACACTATCAAGACTTAATCTCCAGAAGTGGAGATTAAGTCTTTATGCTTTGATTTCATTGTTTCTGTCTGGGATGTTGAAAGGACTTCCTGAGCCAGAGCACCAGGACTAGGTGTGCCATTTACTATCCTAATAACAGCTACACTGTTCAGAGCGGTGTCTCCATGTGCTACATACATATACCGAAAGCCCGGTATAGCTTTAACCTTTTCGCTGCCAGGCCCTGTGCTCCACTTTTAAACTCAGATGGCCTGGTCGTTTTTTCAAATTTAATTTTTTTTCTTACAACTTTCACTTTGTGAAAGACTTCCAAACCATATATTTTTTGAAAGCATAGAACCAGTAGAATAGTTTTTTTTAGGCCCTGTGATATATACAAAAATGTTTATCAAAACAATATTTTCGCAAAACATACACTAAAATCATTATTAGTGAATATATACATGGCAAAATTTACAAAATTTTTGCTAAATTCCTAGTAAATATAAAAGTTAAAACTATATTAAGTAAATAAATAAAAATCTGGAGGTTTTCATTTTTCACGAACAGCTTTCAGAATTTGTAAAATACTCCCCCAAACCATATATTTTCTGAAAACACATGACCTATAGAAAAAAATGTGCTACTGATTTTTTAGGCCCCACAATAACGAATATGTTCATCAAATCTCTATTTTCATTAGAAATATACCAAAATCATTAATAGTGAATACATACATGGCTAAATTTACTAAATTCCTGCTAAATTCCTACTAAATAAAAAATCTGAAATTGTATTGAGTTAATAAATAACAAATATTAACAAAGTCGGACCCACATGGATGTCAAATTGAGAGCAACAGCTGTGTTCATGGAGTTGCTACATCCCAAATGACATCAAAGGGACTGCCTGCACAGATGTACGGAACATCTGTGCATCCCTGTACAGGTAAGCCTTTTTTTAATATGTTGTACTTTTTTACTGTGTTTGTGTGTGTGTGTGTGTGGTGGGGGTGGTGGTGAGATATCAGAGGTCTAGTTTGACATCAGAGGCTTTGGTGGGATATCAGACCCCTGATGTCTCTTTTTTGATGCAGGGAAAGGGACTGCAGAAAGTATTTTTCTCTGCAGCCTAAGCTGCATATTACATGAATGAATAAGGATTCTGTTTAGAGACTCCTATTCATTCATAAACTGACATATAGTAAACACAGTTTACTATACTCAGTTATTAATGGGCACAGGAGCGATCAGTAGTGATTGCTGACTATATCGATCGTAAGAAAAGGAGAGGGCTGGTAAACAAATGTTCAATGTACTATTTAGAGTGGAATTATATGAATCTATGTACAAACAAATGACATGCGTTAAAAAAATTCATATTATCTAACTATTATCAATGAATATTGGTGAGCATCATGTTAGTTTTTACAGTGGTGCTGACTTGATATAGCACACATTTTTTGTTCGCAGCACCTTTTTTATTGGTATATTGAATTGAAGGCTGCAGCGATTATGCACATTGTATTCATATTTTTGGGGTATTGTATATCTGTAGCGCTGAGTTGGGTGATTATACAAGAGCAGAGTAGTTGGGTGACAGTTAGACGGGGTAGAGGGAAAAGTGTTAGCGAGGTCAGTCCTGAGCTAAAACATCCCAATGTAAATACTCCCGGTTACGTGATGTTGGGGATATCAGACAAGGAGTGGCAGTGCTGGAGCAGAGTGACTCCTCTAGCTGCCAGGGAAACAACTCCTCCAGGAGGAGGGTAAGGATAGACAGATTCTGGTGGTAGGGGTTACACTTACAGTATTAGAAGGATAGACAGGACAACCTTTCATAAAGACCGCAATCGCCTAACAGTATGCTATTTACCAGGCGCTTGGGTTCTGCACATCGTGGATCAGATGGACAGATTGTTGGGTGGGGCAGGGGAGGATCCAGTTATCATGGTACATATTGGAATCAATGACAATGTTAGAGTAAAGTGGAGCATCCTAAAAAATGCAGCCTTAGAACTAAGGAGGAAAAATATGCGCAGGAAGAAGTCTAGCTAACAAAATGAAAGAACTGGAGCTACTGACACAAAGGATGATTTTGACTTTGTGAGAATATTAGAAACCTGGTTTGACAGCTCACATGATTGCCACTGTCCAGGGGTACTCTTTGTATTGGAGACCACACCAGTCTTCAAGGGGTTAAGCAACAATATTTAAAGTGGCACCTCTAAATTTGGGGCTTCCCTAATAAAGCAAAGGGTAACATAAAAAAGAAAAGTGAAATGCACTTTATGACACGGAATAATAGGCATTTAAAGACTTTGAATAGAGACAACTACATCAGAAAAATGAAATGTACTTTAAAAGATTTACCTGGTGAAGATGTATAAGGACGTGATGCTGTTGAAACGGCTGTTGGGTTTGTAGTGGATGCCGTGGCGCTTGAGGTAGGATAAAGTATGGTTGTAGTGACTGAAGATGAAAAAGGTAGGGCACTGGTGATAGACGATAAATATGGTAGATTGGTTGTGGTAAATGAAGAAGAGGGAAAACTAGAAACAGAAGAGGTAGAAGTAGATGCCGTGGTCATAGTAGAGGTTGGATTAGATACTGTTGTGGTAACAGAATTTGGAGCATCCATTGTGGTGGTGAAGGTTGGGGTAGCTGTTGGAGTGGTAGTAGAGGTTGTAGCGAATGGTTCAAAGGAAGTACTTGAAAAAGAAGTGGAAACTCTGGAAGAAGTTGTAGTAGAACCTAAACAGGAGATCAAAATGTTGTGTCATACTAAGTAGGTTAAAGTATATCAATAGAGCCCTATAGAATAAAAAGGATAGTTCCAATTCTTTTATGTTGGACAATATTTTCACAACTGTTTATTAAACGCATGTTTTCATGAAAAAATATGATAAAGTTAATTTTAGTGCAAATTAACACAATATAATACCCAATTAAATTTATTTATCTATTTTTTTTTTTTTTTTTTGGGGGGGGGGGGGGGGGTTATACATTATAGAATGCCTTTGTTTTAAACGTTTATTTTTTTATACCAATCATTAGATGTGGTAGCTGCATTAGTTTTCTTTTTTTGTTTTTATGGCTTTTTTTCCCACCTGGTGATCTGGCCAAATAACCAGTGGCATAACTACAGTGGTGGCAATTATGACCCCCCTGCTCCAGGGGGCCCGTGCGGCTGGTAGAGAATGCCTGGCAGGCCAAACTCCCCATTATCGACCTAACTGTACATCGGCACTGGGAGCTTGGTCAGACAGTGAATACACTCAGCAAAGTGAAAGCAAATGAGTTGCCTCCCTCTTTGTTTGGTTGAGAGCCCTTAATAAAGGTTTTTTGGTATCAATTATACTCGCCTATGTGTGTTTTCCTTCAAAAAGGACATTTGTTTGTGAGGAGGCAGGTACATTTCAAAAATACAATGTGAAATTAACAAGGGACACCAACACCAAGCAATCTCCTTGAGATTAAAGATTAATAAATACAAGATAATAATGGTGTTGTAGTAACTTGACACACAAAACACACACAAAAATATTCAGGATGTAAAATAAATAAAACTAAAAAATTAACAACAAGATCAGCCTTGAAAAAAATACAAACTCCCAAAAAAAAATGATATAGATTTTTTGTCAGATGTGACAAATCAAAATATATTGAGGGAATCACGATAAATAATAAAGAAATACGTTTGTGAGAAGTCTGTATGAATATCAGCAGCAAAACTACTTCATTCTTCTAGCATTATAAAGAAGAAGAGAGTGCGCTGGATTAAACAATTTTAAACATTGCAGCCTGATGAAAGTGCTCTATCCATTCTGAACGATAATTTTACCAGACCGAGCTGTTCCGTCTCGGAATTTCTTCTGAGCATGCGTGGCACTTTGTGCGTTGGAATTGTCCACACACGGTCGGAATTGACGTGATTGGATTTTGTTGTCGGAAAATTTTATAGCCTGCTCTCAAACTTTGTGTGTCGGAAAATCCAATAGAAAAAGTAAGATGGAGCCCACACACACGGTTGGAATTTCCAACAACACGCTCCGATCACAAATTTTCCGTCGGAAAATCCGACCGTGTGTACGGGGCATTACAGTGGGATGTACACCAGCAACGATGTTTCCCATTTCACCTTGATTGATGAAGTCATCTAATTAAAGGGATTGGACTGCACTATCTTTTTAATTGTATATGTATATATACAGTATCTCACAAAAGTAAGTACACCCCTCACAATTTTGTAAATATTTTATTATATCTTTTAATGTGGCAACACTGAAGAAATGACACTTTGCTACAATGTAAAGTAGTGAGTGTACGGCTTGTATAACAGTGTAAATTTGCTGTCCCCTCAAAATAACTCAACACAATCATTAATGTCTAAACCACAAAAGTGAGTACACCCCTAAGTGAAATGTTCAAATTGGGCCCAATTAGTCATTTTCCCTCCCCGGTGTCATGTGACTCGTTGGTGTTACAAGGTCTCGGGTGTGAATGGAGAGCAGGTGTGTTAAATTTGGTATTATCATTTTCACTCTCTCATACTGGTCACTGGAAGTTCAACATGGCACCTTAAGGCAAAGAGCTCTCTGAGGATCTGTAAAAAGAATGGTTGCTCTACATAAAGATGGCCTAGGCTATAAGAAGATTGCCAAGACCCTGAAACTGAGCTGCAGCACGGTGGCCAGGACAGGTTCCACTCAGAACAGGCCTTGCCATGGCCGACCAAAGATGTTGAGTGCATGTGCTCAGCATCATATCCAGAGGTTGTCTTTTGGAAATAGATATATGAGTGCTGCCAGGTTGAAGGGGTGGGGGGTCAGCCTGTCAGTGCTCAGACCATGCGCCGCACACTGCATCAAATTGGTCTGCATGATTGTCGTCCCAGACACTTTGCTACTATACATTGTAGCAAAGTGCCATTTCTTCAATGTTGTCACATGAAAAGATATAATAAAAATATTTACAAAAATGTGAAGGGTGTACTCATTTTTGTGAGATGCTGTATGTGTAGTTTTATTTTATGTGTTGTGCTCTGAACAAGGCTTCTGCCGAAACACGTTAGCCTTCACCATTTTTTACATGGTCATATTGGAATAAACACTATCAAGACTTAATCTCCAGAAGTGGAGATTAAGTCTTTATGCTTTGATTTCATTGTTTCTGTCTGGGATGTTGAAAGGACTTCCTGAGCCAGAGCACCAGGACTGGGTGTGCCATGTACTATCCTAATAACAGCTACACTGTTCAGAGCGGTGTCTCCTTGTGCTACATACATACACCGAAAGCCCGGCATAGCTTTAACCTTTTCGCTGCCAGGCCCTGTGCTCCACTTTTAAACTCAGATGGCCTGGCCATTTTTTCAAATTTAAATTTTTTTTTTTTTCTTACAACTTTCACTTTGTGAAAGACTCCCAAACCATATATTTTTTGAAAGCATAGAACCAGTAGAATAGATTTTTTTTAGGCTCTGTGATATTTGCAAAAATGTTTATCACAACAATATTTTCGCAAAACATACACTAAAATCATTATTAGTGAATATATACATGGCAAAATTTACAAAATTTTTGCTAATTTCCTAGTAAATATAAAAGTTAAAACTATATTAAGTAAATAAATAAAAATCTGGAGGTTTTCATTTTTCACGAACAGCTTTCAGAATTTGTAAAATACTCCCCCAAACCATATATTTTCTGAAAACACATGACCTATAGAATAAAATGTGCTACTGATTTTTTAGGCCCCACAATAACGAAAATGTTCATCAAATCTCTATTTTCATTAGAAATATACTAAAATCATTATTAGTGAATACATACATGGCTAACTTTACTAAATTCCTGCTAAATTCTTACTAAATAAAAAATCTGAAATTGTATTGAGTTAATAAATAACAAATGTTAACAAAGTCGGACCCACATGAATGTCAAATTGAGAGCAACAGCTGTGTTCGTGGAGTTGCTACATCCCAAATGACATCAAAGGGACTGCCTGCACAGAGATATACGGAACATCTGTGCATCCCTGTACAGGTAAGCCTTTTTTTAATATGTTGTACTTTTTTACTGTGTTTGTGTGTGTGTGTATGTGTGTGTGTGTGGGGGGGGGGGTGGTGGTGAGATATCAGAGGTCTAGTTTGATATCAGATGCTTTGGTGGGATATCAGACCCCTGATGTCTCTTTTTTGATGCAGGGAAAGGGACTGCAGAAAGTATTTTCCTCTGCAGCCTAAGCTGCATATTACATGAATGAATAAAGATTCTGTTTAGAGACTCCTATTCATTCATAAACTGACATATAGTAAACACAGTTTACTATACTCAGTTATTAATGGGCACAGGAGCGATCAGTAGTGATTGCTGACTATATCAATTGTAAGAAAAGGAGAGGGCTGGTAAACATATGTTCAATGTACTATTTAGAGTGGAATTATATGAATCTATGTACAAACAAATGACATGCATTAAAAAAATTCATATTATCTAACTATTATCAATGAAGATTGGTGAGCATCATGTTAGTTTTTACAGTGGTGCTGACTTGATATAGCACACATTTTTTGTTCGCAGCACCTTTTTTATTGGTATATTGAATTGAAGGCTGCAGCGATTATGCACATTGTATTCATATTTTTGGGGTATTGTATATCTGTAGCGCTGAGTTGGGTGATTATACAAGAGCAGAGTAGTTGGGTGACAGTTAGACGGGGTAGAGGGAAAAGTGTTAGGGAGGTCAGTCCTGAGCTAAAACATCCCAATGTAAATACTCCCAGTTACGTGATGTTGGGAAAATCAAACAAGGAGTGGCAGTGCTGGAGCAGAGTGACTCCTCTGGCTGCCAGGGAAACAACTCCTCCAGTGAGGGCAGGGGCAAGGCTAAGGGTAAGGATAGACAGATTCTGGTGGTAGGGGTTTCACTTACAGTATTAGAAGGATAGGCAGGACAACCTTTCATAAAGACCGTAATCGCCTAACAGTATGCTATTTACCAGGCGCTTGGGTTCTGCACATCGTGGATCGGATGGACAGATTGTTGGGTGGGGCAGGGGAGGATCCAGTTATCATGGTACATATTGGAATCAATGACAATGTTAGAGTAAGGTGGAGCATCCTAAAAAATGCAGCCTTAGAACTAAGGAGGAAAAGTATGCGCAGGAAGAAGTCTAGCTAACAAAATGAAAGAACTGGAGCTACTGACACAAAGGATGATTTTGACTTTGTGAGAATATTAGAAACCTGGTTTGACAGCTCACATGATTGCCACTGTCCAGGGGTACTCTTTGTATTGGAGACCACACCAGTCTTCAAGGGGTTAAGCAACAATATTTAAAGTGGCACCTCTAAATTTGGGGCTTAGCTAATAAAGCAAAGGGTAACATAAAAAAGAAAAGTGAAATGCACTTTATGACACGGAATAATAGGCATTTAAAGACTTTGAATAGAGACAACTACATCAGAAATATGAAATGTACTTTAAAAGATTTACCTGGTGAAGATGTATAAGGACGTGATGCTGTTGAAACGGCTGTTGGGTTTGTAGTGGATGCCGTGGCGCTTGAGGTAGGATAAAGTATGGTTGTAGTGACTGAAGATGAAAAAGGTAGGGCACTGGTGATAGACGATAAATATGGTAGATTGGTTGTGGTAAATGAAGAAGAGGGAAAACTAGAAACAGAAGAGGTAGAAGTAGATGCCGTGGTCATAGTAGAGGTTGGATTAGATACTGTTGTGGTAACAGAATTTGGAGCATCCATTGTGGTGGTGAAGGTTGGGGTAGCTGTTGCAGTGGTAGTAGAGGTTGTAGCGAATGGTTCAAAGGAAGTACTTGAAAAAGAAGTGGAAACTCTGGAAGAAGTTGTAGTAGAACCTAAACAGGAGATCAAAATGTTGTGTCATACTAAGTAGGTTAAAGTATATCAATAGAGCCCTATAGAATAAAAAGGATAGTTCCAATTCTTTTATGTTGGACAATATTTTCACAACTGTTTATTAAACGCATGTTTTCATGAAAAAATATGATAAAGTTAATTTTAGTGCAAATTAACACAATATAATACCCAATTAAATTTATTTATCTATTTTTTTTATTTTTTTTTGGGGGGGGGGGGTTTATACATTATAATATGCCTTTGTTTTAAACGTTTATTTTTTTATACCAATCATTAGATGTGGTAGCTGCATTAGTTTTCTTTTTTTGTTTTTTTTGGCTTTTTTTCCCACCTGGTGATCTGGCCAAATAACCAGTGGCATAACTACAGTGGTGGCAATTATGACCCCCCTGCTCCAGGGGGCCCGTGCGGCTGGTAGAGAATGCCTGGCAGGCCAAACTCCCCATTATCGACCTAACTGTACATCGGCACTGGGAGCTTGGTCAGACAGTGAATACACTCAGCAAAGTGAAAGCAAATGAGTTGCCTCCCTCTTTGTTTGGTTGAGAGCCCTTAATAAAGGTTTTTTGGTATCAATTATACTCGCCTATGTGTGTTTTCCTTCAAAAAGGACATTTGTTTGTGAGGAGGCAGGTACATTTCAAAAATACAATGTGAAATTAACAAGGGACACCAACACCAAGCAATCTCCTTGAGATTAAAGATTAATAAATACAAGATAATAATGGTGTTGTGGTAACTTGACACACAAAACACACAAAAATATTCAGAATGTAAAATAAATAAAACTAAAAAATTAACAACAAGATCAGCCTTGAAAAAAATACAAACTCCCAAAAAAAATGATATAGATTTTTTGTCAGATGTGACAAATCAAAATATATTGAGGGAATCACGATAAATAATAAAGAAATAAGTTTGTGAGAAGTCTGTGTGAATATCAGCAGCAAAACTACTTCATTCTTCTAGCATTATAAAGAAGAGAGTGCACTGGATTAAACAATTTTAAACATTGCAGCCTGATGAAAGTGCTCTATCCATTCCAAACGATAATTTTACCAGACCGAGCTGTTCCGTCTCGGAATTTCTTCTGAGCATGCATGGCACTTTGTGTGTCAGAATTGTCCACACACGGTCGGAATTGACGCAATTGGATTTTGTTGTCGGAAAATTTTATAGCCTGCTCTCAAACTTTGTGTGTCGGAAAATCCAATAGAAAAAGTAAGATGGAGCCCACACACACGGTTGGAATTTCCAACAACACGCTCCGATCACAAATTTTCCGTCGGAAAATGCGACCGTGTGTACGGGGCATTACAGTGGGATGTACAACAGCAGCGATGTTTCCCATTTCACCTTGATTGATGAAGTCATCTAATTAGAGGGATTGGACTGCACTATCTTTTTAATTGTATATGTATATATACAGTATCTCACAAAAGTAAGTACACCCCTCACAATTTTGTAAATATTTTATTATATCTTTTAATGTGGCAACACTGAAGAAATGACACTTTGCTACAATGTAAAGTAGTGAGTGTACGGCTTGTATAACAGTGTAAATTTGCTGTCCCCTCAAAATAACTCAACACAATCATTAATGTCTAAACCACAAAAGTGAGTACACCCCTAAGTGAAATGTTCAAATTGGGCCCAATTAGTCATTTTCCCTCCCCGGTGTCATGTAACTCATTGGTGTTACAAGGTCTCGGGTGTGAATGGGGAGCAGGTGTGTTAAATTTGGTATTATCATTTTTACTCTCTCATACTGGTCACTGGAAGTTCAACATGGCACCTTAAGGCAAAGAGCTCTCTGAGGATCCGAAAAAAGAATGGTTGCTCTACATAAAGATGGCCTAGGCTATAAGAAGATTGCCAAGACCCTGAAACTGAGCTGCAGCATGGTGGCCAGGACAGGTTCCACTCAGAACAGGCCTCGCCATGGCCGACCAAAGATGTTGAGTGCATGTGCTCAGCATCATATCCAGAGGTTGTCTTTTGGAAATAGACATATGAGTGCTGCCAGCATTATTGCAGTGGTTGAAGGGGTGGGGGGTCAGCCTGTCAGTGCTCAGACCATGCGCCGCACACTGCATCAAATTGGTCTGCATGACTGTCGTCCCAGACACTTTGCTACTTTACATTGTAGCAAAGTGCCATTTCTTCAGTGTTGTCACATGAAAAGATATAATAAAAATATTTACAAAAATGTGAAGGGTGTACTCACTTTTGTGAGATACTGTATGTGTAGTTTTACTTTATGTGTTGTGCTCTGAACAAGGCTTCTGCCGAAACACGTTAGCCTTCACCATTTTTTACATGGTCATATTGGAATAAACACTATCAAGATTTAATCTCCAGAAGTGGAGATTAAGTCTTTATGCTTTGATTTCATTGTTTCTGTCTGGGATGTTGAAAGGACTTCCTGAGCCAGAGCACCAGGACTGGGTGTGCCATTTACTATCCTAATAACAGCTACACTGTTTGTGTCTCCATGTGCTACATACATATACCGAAAGCCCGGTATAGCTTTAACCTTTTCGCTGCCAGGCCCTGTGCTCCACTTTTAAACTCAGATGGCCTGGCCGTTTTTTCAAATTTTAATTTTTTTTCTTACAACTTTCACTTTGTGAAAGACTTCCAAACCATATATTTTTTGAAAGCATAGAACCAGTAGAATAGATTTTTTTTTAGGCCCTGTGATATATGCAAAAATGTTTATCAAAACAATATTTTCGCAAAACATACACTAAAATCATTATTAGTGAATATATACATGGCAAAATTTACAACATTTTTGCTAAATTCCTAGTAAATATAAAAGTTAAAACTATATTAAGTAAATAAATAAAAATCTGGAGGTTTTCATTTTTCACGAACAGCTTTCAGAATTTGTAAAATACTCCCCCAAACCATATATTTTCTGAAAACACATGACCTATAGAATAAAATGTGCTACTGATTTTTTAGGCCCCACAATAACGAAAATGTTCATCAAATCTCTATTTTCATTAGAAATATACTAAAATCATTAATAGTGAATACATACATGGCTAAATTTACTAAATTCCTGCTAAATTCCTACTAAATAAAAAATCTGAAATTGTATTGAGTTAATAAATAACAAATATTAACAAAGTCGGACCCACATGGATGTCAAATTGAGAGCAACAGCTGTGTTCGTGGAGTTGCTACATCCCAAATGACATCAAAGGGATGGAACATCTGTGCATCCCTGTACAGGTAAGCCTTTTTTTAATATGTTGTACTTTTTTACTGTGTTTGTGTGTGTGTGTGTGTGTGTGGGGGGGTGGTGGTGAGATATCAGAGGTCTAGTTTGACATCAGAGGCTTTGGTGGGATATCAGACCCCTGATGTCTCTTTTTTGATGCAGGGAAAGGAACTGCAGAAAGTATTTTTCTCTGCAGCCTAAGCTGCATATTACATGAATGAATAAGGATTCTGTTTAGAGACTCCTATTCATTCATAAACTGACATATAGTAAACACAGTTTACTATACTCAGTTATTAATGGGCACAGGAGCGATCAGTAGTGATTGCTGACTATATCGATTATAAGAAAAGGAGAGGGCTGGTAAACATATGTTCAATGTACTATTTAGAGTGGAATTATATGAATCTATGTACAAACAAATGACATGCGTTAAAAAAATTCATATTATCTAACTATTATCAATGAATATTGGTGAGCATCATGTTAGTTTTTACAGTGGTGCTGACTTGATATAGCACACATTTTTTGTTCGCAGCACCTTTTTTATTGGTATATTGAATTGAAGGCTGCAGCGATTATGCACATTGTATTCATATTTTTGGGGTATTGTATATCTGTAGCGCTGAGTTGGGTGATTATACAAGAGCAGAGTAGTTGGGTGACAGTTAGACGGGGTAGAGGGAAAAGTGTTAGGAAGGTCAGTCCTGAGCTAAAACATCCCAATGTAAATACTCCCAGTTACGTGATATTGAGGATATCAGACAAGGAGTGGCAGTGCTGGAGCAGAGTGACTCCTCTAGCTGCCAGGGAAACAACTCCTCCAGGAGGAGGGTAAGGATAGACAGATTCTGGTGGTAGGGGTTTCACTTACAGTATTAGAAGGATAGACAGGACAACCTTTCATAAAGACCGCAATCGCCTAACAGTATGCTATTTACCAGGCGCTTGGGTTCTGCACATCGTGGATCAGATGGACAGATTGTTGGGTGGGGCAGGGGAGGATTCAGTTATCATGGTACATATTAGAATCAATGACAATGTTAGAGTAAAGTGGAGCATCCTAAAAAATGCAGCATTAGAACTAAGGAGGAAAAATATGCTCAGGAAGAAGTCTAGCTAACAAAATGAAAGAACTGGAGCTACTGACACAAAGGATGATTTTGACTTTGTGAGAATATTAGAAACCTGGTTTGACAGCTCACATGATTGCCACTGTCCAGGGGTACTCTTTGTATTGGAGATCACACCAGTCTTCAAGGGGTTAAGCAACAATATTTAAAGTGGCACCTCTAAATTTGGGGCTTCCCTAATAAAGCAAAGGGTAACATAAAAAAAAAAGTAACATGCACTTTATGACATGGCATAATAGGCATTTAAAGACTTTGAATGGAGACAACTACATCAGAAAAATGAAATGTACTTTAAAAGATTTATCTGGTGAAGATGTATAAGGACGTGATGCTGTGGAAACGGCTGTTGGGTTTGTAGTGGATGCTGTGGCGCTTGAGGTAGGATAAAGTATGGTTGTAGTGACTGAAGATGAAAAAGGTAGGGCACTGGTGATAGATGATAAATATGGTAGATTGGTTGTGGTAAATGAAGAAGAGGGAAAACTAGAAACAGAAGAGGTAGAAGTAGATGCCGTGGTCATAGTAGAGGTTGGATTAGATACTGCTGTGGTAACAGAATTTGGAGCATCCATTGTGGTGGTGAAGGTTGGGGTAGCTGTTGGAGTGGTAGTAGAGGTTGTAGCGAATGGTTTAAAGGAAGTACTTGAAAAAGAAGTGGAAACTCTGGAAGAAGTTGTAGTAGAACCTAAACAGGAGATCAAAATGTTGTGTCATACTAAGTAGGTTAAAGTATATCAATAGAGCCCTATAGAATAAAAAGGATAGTTCCAATTCTTTTATGTTGGACAATATTTTCACAACTGTTTATTAAACGCATGTTTTCATGAAAAAATATGATAAAGTTAATTTTAGTGCAAATTAACACAATATAATACCCAATTAAATTTATTTATCTATTTTTTTTTTTTTTTTTTTTGGGGGGGGGGGTTATACATTATAGAATGCCTTTGTTTTAAACGTTTATTTTTTTATACCAATCATTAGATGTGGTAGCTGCATTAGTTTTCTTTTTTTGTTTTTATGGCTTTTTTTCCCACCTGGTGATCTGGCCAAATAACCAGTGGCATAACTACAGTGGTGGCAATTATGACCCCCCTGCTCCAGGGGGCCCGTGCGGCTGGTAGAGAATGCCTGGCAGGCCAAACTCCCCATTATCGACCTAACTGTACATCGGCACTGGGAGCTTGGTCAGACAGTGAATACACTCAGCAAAGTGAAAGCAAATGAGTTGCCTCCCTCTTTGTTTGGTTGAGAGCCCTTAATAAAGGTTTTTTGGTATCAATTATACTCGCCTATGTGTGTTTTCCTTCAAAAAGGACATTTGTTTGTGAGGAGGCAGGTACATTTCAAAAATACAATGTGAAATTAACAAGGGACACCAACACCAAGCAATCTCCTTGAGATTAAAGATTAATAAATACAAGATAATAATGGTGTTGTAGTAACTTGACACACAAAACACACACAAAAATATTCAGGATGTAAAATAAATAAAACTAAAAAATTAACAACAAGATCAGCCTTGAAAAAAATACAAACTCCCAAAAAAAAATGATATAGATTTTTTGTCAGATGTGACAAATCAAAATATATTGAGGGAATCACGATAAATAATAAAGAAATACGTTTGTGAGAAGTCTGTATGAATATCAGCAGCAAAACTACTTCATTCTTCTAGCATTATAAAGAAGAAGAGAGTGCGCTGGATTAAACAATTTTAAACATTGCAGCCTGATGAAAGTGCTCTATCCATTCTGAACGATAATTTTACCAGACCGAGCTGTTCCGTCTCGGAATTTCTTCTGAGCATGCGTGGCACTTTGTGCGTTGGAATTGTCCACACACGGTCGGAATTGACGTGATTGGATTTTGTTGTCGGAAAATTTTATAGCCTGCTCTCAAACTTTGTGTGTCGGAAAATCCAATAGAAAAAGTAAGATGGAGCCCACACACACGGTTGGAATTTCCAACAACACGCTCCGATCACAAATTTTCCGTCGGAAAATCCGACCGTGTGTACGGGGCATTACAGTGGGATGTACACCAGCAACGATGTTTCCCATTTCACCTTGATTGATGAAGTCATCTAATTAAAGGGATTGGACTGCACTATCTTTTTAATTGTATATGTATATATACAGTATCTCACAAAAGTAAGTACACCCCTCACAATTTTGTAAATATTTTATTATATCTTTTAATGTGGCAACACTGAAGAAATGACACTTTGCTACAATGTAAAGTAGTGAGTGTACGGCTTGTATAACAGTGTAAATTTGCTGTCCCCTCAAAATAACTCAACACAATCATTAATGTCTAAACCACAAAAGTGAGTACACCCCTAAGTGAAATGTTCAAATTGGGCCCAATTAGTCATTTTCCCTCCCCGGTGTCATGTGACTCGTTGGTGTTACAAGGTCTCGGGTGTGAATGGAGAGCAGGTGTGTTAAATTTGGTATTATCATTTTCACTCTCTCATACTGGTCACTGGAAGTTCAACATGGCACCTTAAGGCAAAGAGCTCTCTGAGGATCTGTAAAAAGAATGGTTGCTCTACATAAAGATGGCCTAGGCTATAAGAAGATTGCCAAGACCCTGAAACTGAGCTGCAGCACGGTGGCCAGGACAGGTTCCACTCAGAACAGGCCTTGCCATGGCCGACCAAAGATGTTGAGTGCATGTGCTCAGCATCATATCCAGAGGTTGTCTTTTGGAAATAGATATATGAGTGCTGCCAGGTTGAAGGGGTGGGGGGTCAGCCTGTCAGTGCTCAGACCATGCGCCGCACACTGCATCAAATTGGTCTGCATGATTGTCGTCCCAGACACTTTGCTACTATACATTGTAGCAAAGTGCCATTTCTTCAATGTTGTCACATGAAAAGATATAATAAAAATATTTACAAAAATGTGAAGGGTGTACTCATTTTTGTGAGATGCTGTATGTGTAGTTTTATTTTATGTGTTGTGCTCTGAACAAGGCTTCTGCCGAAACACGTTAGCCTTCACCATTTTTTACATGGTCATATTGGAATAAACACTATCAAGACTTAATCTCCAGAAGTGGAGATTAAGTCTTTATGCTTTGATTTCATTGTTTCTGTCTGGGATGTTGAAAGGACTTCCTGAGCCAGAGCACCAGGACTGGGTGTGCCATGTACTATCCTAATAACAGCTACACTGTTCAGAGCGGTGTCTCCTTGTGCTACATACATACACCGAAAGCCCGGCATAGCTTTAACCTTTTCGCTGCCAGGCCCTGTGCTCCACTTTTAAACTCAGATGGCCTGGCCATTTTTTCAAATTTAAATTTTTTTTTTTTTCTTACAACTTTCACTTTGTGAAAGACTCCCAAACCATATATTTTTTGAAAGCATAGAACCAGTAGAATAGATTTTTTTTAGGCTCTGTGATATTTGCAAAAATGTTTATCACAACAATATTTTCGCAAAACATATACTAAAATCATTATTAGTGAATATATACATGGCAAAATTTACAAAATTTTTGCTAATTTCCTAGTAAATATAAAAGTTAAAACTATATTAAGTAAATAAATAAAAATCTGGAGGTTTTCATTTTTCACGAACAGCTTTCAGAATTTGTAAAATACTCCCCCAAACCATATATTTTCTGAAAACACATGACCTATAGAATAAAATGTGCTACTGATTTTTTAGGCCCCACAATAACGAAAATGTTCATCAAATCTCTATTTTCATTAGAAATATACTAAAATCATTATTAGTGAATACATACATGGCTAACTTTACTAAATTCCTGCTAAATTCTTACTAAATAAAAAATCTGAAATTGTATTGAGTTAATAAATAACAAATGTTAACAAAGTCGGACCCACATGAATGTCAAATTGAGAGCAACAGCTGTGTTCGTGGAGTTGCTACATCCCAAATGACATCAAAGGGACTGCCTGCACAGAGATATACGGAACATCTGTGCATCCCTGTACAGGTAAGCCTTTTTTTAATATGTTGTACTTTTTTACTGTGTTTGTGTGTGTGTGTATGTGTGTGTGTGTGTGGGGGGGGGGGGTGGTGGTGAGATATCAGAGGTCTAGTTTGATATCAGATGCTTTGGTGGGATATCAGACCCCTGATGTCTCTTTTTTGATGCAGGGAAAGGGACTGCAGAAAGTATTTTTCTCTGCAGCCTAAGCTGCATATTACATGAATGAATAAAGATTCTGTTTAGAGACTCCTATTCATTCATAAACTGACATATAGTAAACACAGTTTACTATACTCAGTTATTAATGGGCACAGGAGCGATCTGTAGTGATTGCTGACTATATCAATTGTAAGAAAAGGAGAGGGCTGGTAAACATATGTTCAATGTACTATTTAGAGTGGAATTATATGAATCTATGTACAAACAAATGACATGCATTAAAAAAATTCATATTATCTAACTATTATCAATGAAGATTGGTGAGCATCATGTTAGTTTTTACAGTGGTGCTGACTTGATATAGCACACATTTTTTGTTCGCAGCACCTTTTTTATTGGTATATTGAATTGAAGGCTGCAGCGATTATGCACATTGTATTCATATTTTTGGGGTATTGTATATCTGTAGCGCTGAGTTGGGTGATTATACAAGAGCAGAGTAGTTGGGTGACAGTTAGACGGGGTAGAGGTAAAAGTGTTAGGGAGGTCAGTCCTGAGCTAAAACATCCCAATGTAAATACTCCCAGTTACGTGATGTTGGGAAAATCAAACAAGGAGTGGCAGTGCTGGAGCAGAGTGACTCCTCTGGCTGCCAGGGAAACAACTCCTCCAGTGAGGGCAGGGGCAAGGCTAAGGGTAAGGATAGACAGATTCTGGTGGTAGGGGTTTCACTTACAGTATTAGAAGGATAGGCAGGACAACCTTTCATAAAGACCGTAATCGCCTAACAGTATGCTATTTACCAGGCACTTGGGTTCTGCACATCGTGGATCGGATGGACAGATTGTTGGGTGGGGCAGGGGAGGATCCAGTTATCATGGTACATATTGGAATCAATGACAATGTTAGAGTAAGGTGGAGCATCCTAAAAAATGCAGCCTTAGAACTAAGGAGGAAAAGTATGCGCAGGAAGAAGTCTAGCTAACAAAATGAAAGAACTGGAGCTACTGACACAAAGGATGATTTTGACTTTGTGAGAATATTAGAAACCTGGTTTGACAGCTCACATGATTGCCACTGTCCAGGGGTACTCTTTGTATTGGAGACCACACCAGTCTTCAAGGGGTTAAGCAACAATATTTAAAGTGGCACCTCTAAATTTGGGGCTTAGCTAATAAAGCAAAGGGTAACATAAAAAAGAAAAGTGAAATGCACTTTATGACACGGAATAATAGGCATTTAAAGACTTTGAATAGAGACAACTACATCAGAAATATGAAATGTACTTTAAAAGATTTACCTGGTGAAGATGTATAAGGACGTGATGCTGTTGAAACGGCTGTTGGGTTTGTAGTGGATGCCGTGGCGCTTGAGGTAGGATAAAGTATGGTTGTAGTGACTGAAGATGAAAAAGGTAGGGCACTGGTGATAGACGATAAATATGGTAGATTGGTTGTGGTAAATGAAGAAGAGGGAAAACTAGAAACAGAAGAGGTAGAAGTAGATGCCGTGGTCATAGTAGAGGTTGGATTAGATACTGTTGTGGTAACAGAATTTGGAGCATCCATTGTGGTGGTGAAGGTTGGGGTAGCTGTTGCAGTGGTAGTAGAGGTTGTAGCGAATGGTTCAAAGGAAGTACTTGAAAAAGAAGTGGAAACTCTGGAAGAAGTTGTAGTAGAACCTAAACAGGAGATCAAAATGTTGTGTCATACTAAGTAGGTTAAAGTATATCAATAGAGCCCTATAGAATAAAAAGGATAGTTCCAATTCTTTTATGTTGGACAATATTTTCACAACTGTTTATTAAACGCATGTTTTCATGAAAAAATATGATAAAGTTAATTTTAGTGCAAATTAACACAATATAATACCCAATTAAATTTATTTATCTATTTTTTTTATTTTTTTTTTGGGGGGGGGGGGTTTATACATTATAATATGCCTTTGTTTTAAACGTTTATTTTTTTATACCAATCATTAGATGTGGTAGCTGCATTAGTTTTCTTTTTTTGTTTTTTTTGGCTTTTTTTCCCACCTGGTGATCTGGCCAAATAACCAGTGGCATAACTACAGTGGTGGCAATTATGACCCCCCTGCTCCAGGGGGCCCGTGCGGCTGGTAGAGAATGCCTGGCAGGCCAAACTCCCCATTATCGACCTAACTGTACATCGGCACTGGGAGCTTGGTCAGACAGTGAATACACTCAGCAAAGTGAAAGCAAATGAGTTGCCTCCCTCTTTGTTTGGTTGAGAGCCCTTAATAAAGGTTTTTTGGTATCAATTATACTCGCCTATGTGTGTTTTCCTTCAAAAAGGACATTTGTTTGTGAGGAGGCAGGTACATTTCAAAAATACAATGTGAAATTAACAAGGGACACCAACACCAAGCAATCTCCTTGAGATTAAAGATTAATAAATACAAGATAATAATGGTGTTGTGGTAACTTGACACACAAAACACACAAAAATATTCAGAATGTAAAATAAATAAAACTAAAAAATTAACAACAAGATCAGCCTTGAAAAAAATACAAACTCCCAAAAAAAATTATATAGATTTTTTGTCAGATGTGACAAATCAAAATATATTGAGGGAATCACGATAAATAATAAAGAAATAAGTTTGTGAGAAGTCTGTGTGAATATCAGCAGCAAAACTACTTCATTCTTCTAGCATTATAAAGAAGAGAGTGCACTGGATTAAACAATTTTAAACATTGCAGCCTGATGAAAGTGCTCTATCCATTCCAAACGATAATTTTACCAGACCGAGCTGTTCCGTCTCGGAATTTCTTCTGAGCATGCATGGCACTTTGTGTGTCAGAATTGTCCACACACGGTCGGAATTGACGCAATTGGATTTTGTTGTCGGAAAATTTTATAGCCTGCTCTCAAACTTTGTGTGTCGGAAAATCCAATAGAAAAAGTAAGATGGAGCCCACACACACGGTTGGAATTTCCAACAACACGCTCCGATCACAAATTTTCCGTCGGAAAATGCGACCGTGTGTACGGGGCATTACAGTGGGATGTACAACAGCAGCGATGTTTCCCATTTCACCTTGATTGATGAAGTCATCTAATTAGAGGGATTGGACTGCACTATCTTTTTAATTGTATATGTATATATACAGTATCTCACAAAAGTAAGTACACCCCTCACAATTTTGTAAATATTTTATTATATCTTTTAATGTGGCAACACTGAAGAAATGACACTTTGCTACAATGTAAAGTAGTGAGTGTACGGCTTGTATAACAGTGTAAATTTGCTGTCCCCTCAAAATAACTCAACACAATCATTAATGTCTAAACCACAAAAGTGAGTACACCCCTAAGTGAAATGTTCAAATTGGGCCCAATTAGTCATTTTCCCTCCCCGGTGTCATGTAACTCATTGGTGTTACAAGGTCTCGGGTGTGAATGGGGAGCAGGTGTGTTAAATTTGGTATTATCATTTTTACTCTCTCATACTGGTCACTGGAAGTTCAACATGGCACCTTAAGGCAAAGAGCTCTCTGAGGATCTGAAAAAAGAATGGTTGCTCTACATAAAGATGGCCTAGGCTATAAGAAGATTGCCAAGACCCTGAAACTGAGCTGCAGCATGGTGGCCAGGACAGGTTCCACTCAGAACAGGCCTCGCCATGGCCGACCAAAGATGTTGAGTGCATGTGCTCAGCATCATATCCAGAGGTTGTCTTTTGGAAATAGACATATGAGTGCTGCCAGCATTATTGCAGTGGTTGAAGGGGTGGGGGGTCAGCCTGTCAGTGCTCAGACCATGCGCCGCACACTGCATCAAATTGGTCTGCATGACTGTCGTCCCAGACACTTTGCTACTTTACATTGTAGCAAAGTGCCATTTCTTCAGTGTTGTCACATGAAAAGATATAATAAAAATATTTACAAAAATGTGAAGGGTGTACTCACTTTTGTGAGTTACTGTATGTGTAGTTTTACTTTATGTGTTGTGCTCTGAACAAGGCTTCTGCCGAAACACGTTAGCCTTCACCATTTTTTACATGGTCATATTGGAATAAACACTATCAAGATTTAATCTCCAGAAGTGGAGATTAAGTCTTTATGCTTTGATTTCATTGTTTCTGTCTGGGATGTTGAAAGGACTTCCTGAGCCAGAGCACCAGGACTGGGTGTGCCATTTACTATCCTAATAACAGCTACACTGTTTGTGTCTCCATGTGCTACATACATATACCGAAAGCCCGGTATAGCTTTAACCTTTTCGCTGCCAGGCCCTGTGCTCCACTTTTAAACTCAGATGGCCTGGCCGTTTTTTCAAATTTTAATTTTTTTTCTTACAACTTTCACTTTGTGAAAGACTTCCAAACCATATATTTTTTGAAAGCATAGAACCAGTAGAATAGATTTTTTTTTAGGCCCTGTGATATATGCAAAAATGTTTATCAAAACAATATTTTCGCAAAACATACACTAAAATCATTATTAGTGAATATATACATGGCAAAATTTACAACATTTTTGCTAAATTCCTAGTAAATATAAAAGTTAAAACTATATTAAGTAAATAAATAAAAATCTGGAGGTTTTCATTTTTCACGAACAGCTTTCAGAATTTGTAAAATACTCCCCCAAACCATATATTTTCTGAAAACACATGACCTATAGAATAAAATGTGCTACTGATTTTTTAGGCCCCACAATAACGAAAATGTTCATCAAATCTCTATTTTCATTAGAAATATACTAAAATCATTAATAGTGAATACATACATGGCTAAATTTACTAAATTCCTGCTAAATTCCTACTAAATAAAAAATCTGAAATTGTATTGAGTTAATAAATAACAAATATTAACAAAGTCGGACCCACATGGATGTCAAATTGAGAGCAACAGCTGTGTTCGTGGAGTTGCTACATCCCAAATGACATCAAAGGGATGGAACATCTGTGCATCCCTGTACAGGTAAGCCTTTTTTTAATATGTTGTACTTTTTTACTGTGTTTGTGTGTGTGTGTGTGTGGGGGGGGGGGTGGTGGTGAGATATCAGAGGTCTAGTTTGACATCAGAGGCTTTGGTGGGATATCAGACCCCTGATGTCTCTTTTTTGATGCAGGGAAAGGGACTGCAGAAAGTATTTTTCTCTGCAGCCTAAGCTGCATATTACATGAATGAATAAGGATTCTGTTTAGAGACTCCTATTCATTCATAAACTGACATATAGTAAACACAGTTTACTATACTCAGTTATTAATGGGCACAGGAGCGATCAGTAGTGATTGCTGACTATATCGATTATAAGAAAAGGAGAGGGCTGGTAAACATATGTTCAATGTACTATTTAGAGTGGAATTATATGAATCTATGTACAAACAAATGACATGCGTTAAAAAAATTCATATTATCTAACTATTATCAATGAATATTGGTGAGCATCATGTTAGTTTTTACAGTGGTGCTGACTTGATATAGCACACATTTTTTGTTCGCAGCACCTTTTTTATTGGTATATTGAATTGAAGGCTGCAGCGATTATGCACATTGTATTCATATTTTTGGGGTATTGTATATCTGTAGCGCTGAGTTGGGTGATTATACAAGAGCAGAGTAGTTGGGTGACAGTTAGACGGGGTAGAGGGAAAAGTGTTAGGAAGGTCAGTCCTGAGCTA
The DNA here is from genome assembly GCA_037952925.1 of Lithobates clamitans. Taxonomy (NCBI): domain Eukaryota; kingdom Metazoa; phylum Chordata; class Amphibia; order Anura; family Ranidae; genus Lithobates; species Lithobates clamitans. Next base: position 2,748,599 of record JBBGZY010000160.1, read on the forward strand.
AAACATCCCAATGTAAATACTCCCAGTTACGTGATGTTGAGGATATCAGACAAGGAGTGGCAGTGCTGGAGCAGAGTGACTCCTCTAGCTGCCAGGGAAACAACTCCTCCAGGAGGAGGGTAAGGATAGACAGATTCTGGTGGTAGGGGTTTCACTTACAGTATTAGAAGGATAGACAGGACAACCTTTCATAAAGACCGCAATCGCCTAACAGTATGCTATTTACCAGGCGCTTGGGTTCTGCACATCGTGGATCAGATGGACAGATTGTTGGGTGGGGCAGGGGAGGATTCAGTTATCATGGTACATATTAGAATCAATGACAATGTTAGAGTAAAGTGGAGCATCCTAAAAAATGCAGCATTAGAACTAAGGAGGAAAAATATGCTCAGGAAGAAGTCTAGCTAACAAAATTAAAGAACTGGAGCTACTGACACAAAGGATGATTTTGACTTTGTGAGAATATTAGAAACCTGGTTTGACAGCTCACATGATTGCCACTGTCCAGGGGTACTCTTTGTATTGGAGACCACACCAGTCTTCAAGGGGTTAAGCAACAATATTTAAAGTGGCACCTCTAAATTTGGGGCTTCCCTAATAAAGCAAAGGGTAACATAAAAAAAAAAGTAACATGCACTTTATGACATGGCATAATAGGCATTTAAAGACTTTGAATGGAGACAACTACATCAGAAAAATGAAATGTACTTTAAAAGATTTATCTGGTGAAGATGTATAAGGACGTGATGCTGTGGAAACGGCTGTTGGGTTTGTAGTGGATGCTGTGGCGCTTGAGGTAGGATAAAGTATGGTTGTAGTGACTGAAGATGAAAAAGGTAGGGCACTGGTGATAGATGATAAATATGGTAGATTGGTTGTGGTAAATGAAGAAGAGGGAAAACTAGAAACAGAAGAGGTAGAAGTAGATGCCGTGGTCATAGTAGAGGTTGGATTAGATACTGCTGTGGTAACAGAATTTGGAGCATCCATTGTGGTGGTGAAGGTTGGGGTAGCTGTTGCAGTGGTAGTAGAGGTTGTAGCGAATGGTTCAAAGGAAGTACTTGAAAAAGAAGTGGAAACTCTGGAAGAAGTTGTAGTAGAACCTAAACAGGAGATCAAAATGGTGTGTCATACTAAGTAGGTTAAAGTATATCAATAGAGCCCTATAGAATAAAAAGGATAGTTCAAATTCTTTTATGTTGGACAATATTTTCACAACTGTTTATTAAACGCATGTTTTCATGAAAAAATATGATAAAGTTAATTTTAGTGCAAATTAACACAATATAATACCCAATTAAATTTATTTATCTATTTTTTTTTTTTTTTTTTGGGGGGGGGGTTATACATTATAGAATGCCTTTGTTTTAAACGTTTATTTTTTTATACCAATCATTAGATGTGGTAGCTGCATTAGTTTTCTTTTTTTGTTTTTTTGGCTTTTTTTCCCACCTGGTGATCTGGCCAAATAACCAGTGGCATAACTACAGTGGTGGCAATTATGACCCCCCTGCTCCAGGGGGCCCGTGCGGCTGGTAGAGAATGCCTGGCAGGCCAAACTCCCCATTATCGACCTAACTGTACATCGGCACTGGGAGCTTGGTCAGACAGTGAATACACTCAGCAAAGTGAAAGCAAATGAGTTGCCTCCCTATTTGTTTGGTTGAGAGCCCTTAAAGGGGTTGTAAAGGTAAAAATGTTTTCACCTTAATGCATTCTATGCATTAAGGTGAAAAAACTTTTGACAGTACCGCCGCCCCCAGCCCCCCCGTTTTACTTACCTGACGCCTCGAATCTTCGCTGCTCATCCTCATTGCAGCTCAGCCTGGTCGCTGATTGGCTGCAGTGGATGGATTGAAAGCAGCGCAGCCATTGGCTCGCACTGCTGTCAATCACATCCGATGACGCGGCGCGCCGGAGGTGGGGCCGAGTGATACAGCGAGTGGCTATAGCCGGCGGCTGTATCACGGGAGCGCGCCCGCAAGCACTCACCACCATGCGAGGGAGCTCGCATTAAGGTGGTAAATGCTTGCGGGGAGGAGCTGAAACAGCCGCCGAGGGACCCCAGAAGACCAGGTTCGGGGCCACTCTGTGCAGAACGAGCTGCACAGTGAAGGTAAGTATAACATGTTTGTTATTTAAAAAAAAAAAAAATATTACCTTTACAACCCCTTTAATAAAGGTTTTTTGGTATCAATTATACTTGCCTATGTGTGTTTTCCTTCAAAAAGGACATTTGTTTGTGAGGAGGCAGGTACATTTTAAAAATACAATGTGAAATTAACAAGGGACACCAACACCAAGCAATCTCCTTGAGATTAAAGATTAATAAATACAAGATAATAATGGTGTTGTGGTAACTTGACACACAAAACACACACAAAAATATTCAGGATGTAAAATAAATAAAACTAAAAAATTAACAACAAGATCAGCCTTGAAAAAAATACAAACTCCCAAAAAAAATGATATAGATTTTTTGTCAGATGTGACAAATCAAAATATATTGAGGGAATCACGATAAATAATAAAGAAATAAGTTTGTGAGAAGTCTGCGTGAATATCAGCAGCAAAACTACTTCATTCTTCTAGCATTATAAAGAAGAAGAGAGTGCGCTGGATTAAACAATTTTAAACATTGCAGCCTGATGAAAGTGCTCTATCCATTCCGAACGATAATTTTACCAGACCGAGCTGTTCCGTCTCGGAATTTCTTCTGAGCATGCGTGGCACTTTGTGCGTCAGAATTGTCCACACACGGTCGGAATTGACGCGATTGGATTTTGTTGTCGGAAAATTTTATAGCCTGCTCTCAAACTTTGTGTGTCGGAAAATCCAATAGAAAAAGTAAGATGGAGCCCACACACACGGTTGGAATTTCCAACAACACGCTCCGATCACAAATTTTCCGTCGGAAAATGCGACCGTGTGTACGGGGCATTACAGTGGGATGTACACCAGCAGCGATGTTTCCCATTTCACCTTGATTGATGAAGTCATCTAATTAGAGGGATTGGACTGCACTATCTTTTTAATTGTATATGTATATATACAGTATCTCACAAAAGTAAGTACACCCCTCACAATTTTGTAAATATTTTATTATATCTTTTAATGTGGCAACACTGTTGAAATGACACTTTGCTACATTGTAAAGTAGTGAGTGTAGGGCTTGTATAACAGTGTAAATTTGCTGTCCCCTCAAAATAACTCAACACAATCATTAATGTCTAAACCACAAAAGTGAGTACACCCCTAAGTGAAATGTTCAAATTGGGCCCAATTAGTCATTTTCCCTCCCCGGTGTCATGTAACTCGTTCGTGTTACAAGGTCTCGGGTGTGAATGGGGAGCAGGTGTGTTAAATTTGGTATTATCATTTTCACTCTCTCATACTGGTCACTGGAAGTTCAACATGGCACCTTAAGGCAAAGAGCTCTCTGAGGATCTGAAAAAAGAATGGTTGCTCTACATAAAGATGGCCTAGGCTATAAGAAGATTGCCAAGACCCTGAAACTGAGCTGCAGCATGGTGGCCAGGACAGGTTCCACTCAGAACAGGCCTCGCCATGGCCGACCAAAGATGTTGAGTGCATGTGCTCAGCATCATATCCAGAGGTTGTCTTTTGGAAATAGACATATGAGTGCTGCCAGCATTATTGCAGTGGTTGAAGGGGTGGGGGGTCAGCCTGTCAGTGCTCAGACCATGCGCCGCACACTGCATCAAATTGGTCTGCATGACTGTCGTCCCAGACACTTTGCTACTTTACATTGTAGCAAAGTGCCATTTCTTCAGTGTTGTCACATGAAAAGATATAATAAAAATATTTACAAAAATGTGAAGGGTGTACTCACTTTTGTGAGATACTGTATGTGTAGTTTTACTTTATGTGTTGTGCTCTGAACAAGGCTTCTGCCGAAACACGTTAGCCTTCACCATTTTTTACATGGTCATATTGGAATAAACACTATCAAGACTTAATCTCCAGAAGTGGAGATTAAGTCTTTATGCTTTGATTTCATTGTTTCTGTCTGGGATGTTGAAAGGACTTCCTGAGCCAGAGCACCAGGACTGGGTGTGCCATTTACTATCCTAATAACAGCTACACTGTTCAGAGCGGTGTCTCCATGTGCTACATACATATACCGAAAGCCCGGTATAGCTTTAACCTTTTCGCTGCCAGGCCCTGTGCTCCACTTTTAAACTCAGATGGCCTGGCCGTTTTTTCAAATTTTAATTTTTTTTCTTACAACTTTCACTTTGTGAAAGACTTCCAAACCATATATTTTTTGAAAGCATAGAACCAGTAGAATAGATTTTTTTTAGGCCCTGTGATATATGCAAAAATGTTTATCAAAACAATATTTTCGCAAAACATACATTAAAATCATTATTAGTGAATATATACATGGCAAAATTTACCAAATTTTTGCTAAATTCCTAGTAAATATAAAAGTTAAAACTATATTAAGTAAATAAATAAAAATCTGGAGGTTTTCATTTTTCACGAACAGCTTTCAGAATTTGTAAAATACTCCCCCAAACCATATATTTTCTGAAAACACATGACCTATAGAATAAAATGTGCTACTGATTTTTTAGGCCCCACAATAACGAAAATGTTCATCAAATCTCTATTTTCATTAGAAATATACTAAAATCATTAATAGTGAATACATACATGGCTAAATTTACTAAATTCTTGCTAAATTCCTACTAAATAAAAAATCTGAAATTGTATTGAGTTAATAAATAACAAATATTAACAAAGTCGGACCCACATGGATGTCAAATTGAGAGCAACAGCTGTGTTCGTGGAGTTGCTACATCCCAAATGACATCAAAGGTACTGCCTGCACAGATGTACGGAACATCTGTGCATCCCTGTACAGGTAAGCCTTTTTTTAATATGTTGTACTTTTTTACTGTGTTTGTGTGTGTGTGTGTGTGGGGGGGGGTGGTGGTGAGATATCAGAGGTCTAGTTTGACATCAGAGGCTTTGGTGGGATATCAGACCCCTGATGTCTCTTTTTTGATGCAGGGAAAAGGACTGCAGAAAGTATTTTTCTCTGCAGCCTAAGCTGCATATTACATGAATGAATAAGGATTCTGTTTAGAGACTCCTATTCATTCATAAACTGACATATAGTAAACACAGTTTACTATACTCAGTTATTAATGGGCACAGGAGCGATCAGTAGTGATTGCTGACTATATCGATTGTAAGAAAAGGAGAGGGCTGGTAAACATATGTTCAATGTACTATTTAGAGTGGAATTATATGAATCTATGTACAAACAAATGACATGCGTTAAAAAAATTCATATTATCTAACTATTATCAATGAATATTGGTGAGCATCATGTTAGTTTTTACTGTGGTGCTGACTTGATATAGCACACATTTTTTGTTCGCAGCACCTTTTTTATTGGTATATTGAATTGAAGGCTGCAGCGATTATGCACATTGTATTCATATTTTTGGGGTATTGTATATCTGTAGCGCTGAGTTGGGTGATTATACAAGAGCAGAGTAGTTGGGTGACAGTTAGACGGGGTAGAGGGAAAAGTGTTAGCGAGGTCAGTCCTGAGCTAAAACATCCCAATGTAAATACTCCCGGTTACGTGATGTTGGGGATATCAGACAAGGAGTGGCAGTGCTGGAGCAGAGTGACTCCTCTAGCTGCCAGGGAAACAACTCCTCCAGGAGGAGGGTAAGGATAGACAGATTCTGGTGGTAGGGGTTTCACTTACAGTATTAGAAGGATAGACAGGACAACCTTTCATAAAGACCGCAATCGCCTAACAGTATGCTATTTACCAGGCGCTTGGGTTCTGCACATCGTGGATCAGATGGACAGATTGTTGGGTGGGGCAGGGGAGGATCCAGTTATCATGGTACATATTAGAATCAATGACAATGTTAGAGTAAAGTGGAGCATCCTAAAAAATGCAGCATTAGAACTAAGGAGGAAAAATATGCGCAGGAAGAAGTCTAGCTAACAAAATGAAAGAACTGGAGCTACTGACACAAAGGATGATTTTGACTTTGTGAGAATATTAGAAACCTGGTTTGACAGCTCACATGATTGCCACTGTCCAGGGGTACTCTTTGTATTGGAGACCACACCAGTCTTCAAGGGGTTAAGCAACAATATTTAAAGTGGCACCTCTAAATTTGGGGCTTCCCTAATAAAGCAAAGGGTAACATAAAAAAAAAAGTAACATGCACTTTATGACATGGCATAATAGGCATTTAAAGACTTTGAATGGAGACAACTACATCAGAAAAATGAAATGTACTTTAAAAGATTTACCTGGTGAAGATGTATAAGGACGTGATGCTGTGGAAACGGCTGTTGGGTTTGTAGTGGATGCTGTGGCGCTTGAGGTAGGATAAAGTATGGTTGTAGTGACTGAAGATGAAAAAGGTAGGGCACTGGTGATAGATGATAAATATGGTAGATTGGTTGTGGTAAATGAAGAAGAGGGAAAACTAGAAACAGAAGAGGTAGAAGTAGATGCCGTGGTCATAGTAGAGGTTGGATTAGATACTGTTGTGGTAACAGAATTTGGAGCATCCATTGTGGTGGTGAAGGTTGGGGTAGCTGTTGCAGTGGTAGTAGAGGTTGTAGCGAATGGTTCAAAGGAAGTACTTGAAAAAGAAGTGGAAACTCTGGAAGAAGTTGTAGTAGAACCTAAACAGGAGATCAAAATGTTGTGTCATACTAAGTAGGTTAAAGTATATCAATAGAGCCCTATAGAATAAAAAGGATAGTTCCAATTCTTTTATGTTGGACAATATTTTCACAACTGTTTATTAAACGCATGTTTTCATGAAAAAATATGATAAAGTTAATTTTAGTGCAAATTAACACAATATAATACCCAATTAAATTTATTTATCTATTTATTTTATTTTATTTTTTGTGGGGGGGTTTATACATTATAGAATGCCTTTGTTTTAAACGTTTATTTTTTATACCAATCATTAGATGTGGTAGCTGCATTAGTTTTCTTTTTTTTGTTTTTTTGGCTTTTTTTCCCACCTGGTGATCTGGCCAAATAACCAGTGGCATAACTACAGTGGTGGCAATTACGACCCCCCTGCTCCAGGGGGCCCGTGCGGCTGGTAGAGAATGCCTGGCAGGCCAAACTCCCCATTATCGACCTAACTGTACATCGGCACTGGGAGCTTGGTCAGACAGTAAATACACTCAGCAAAGTGAAAGCAAATGTGTTGCCTCCCTCTTTGTTTGGTTGAGAGCCCTTAATAAAGGTTTTTTGGTATCAATTATACTCGCCTATGTGTGTTTTCCTTCAAAAAGGACATTTGTTTGTGAGGAGGCAGGTACATTTCAAAAATACAATGTGAAATTAACAAGGGACACCAACACCAAGCAATCTCCTTGAGATTAAAGATTAATAAATACAAGATAATAATGGTGTTGTGATAACTTGACACACAAAACACACACAAAAATATTCAGGATGTAAAATAAATAAAACTAAAAAATTAACAACAAGATCAGCCTTGAAAAAAATACAAACTCCCAAAAAAAATGATATAGATTTTTTGTCAGATGTGACAAATCAAAATATATTAAGGGAATCACGATAAATAATAAAGAAATAAGTTTGTGAGAAGTCTGTGTGAATATCAGCAGCAAAACTACTTCATTCTTCTAGCATTATAAAGAAGAGAGTGCGCTGGATTAAACAATTTTAAACATTGAAGCCTGATGAAAGTGCTCTATCCATTCCAAACGATAATTTTACCAGACCGAGCTGTTCCGTCTCGGAATTTCTTCTGAGCATGCATGGCACTTTGTGCGTCAGAAATGTCCACACACGGTCGGAATTGACGCAATTGGATTTTGTTGTCGGAAAATTTTATAGCCTGCTCTCAAACTTTGTGTGTCGGAAAATCCAATAGAAAAAGTAAGATGGAGCCCACACACACGGTTGGAATTTCCAACAACACGCTCCGATCACAAATTTTCCGTCGGAAAATGCGACCGTGTGTACGGGGCATTACAGTGGGATGTACACCAGCAGCGATGTTTCCCATTTCACCTTGATTGATGAAGTCATCTAATTAGAGGGATTGGACTGCACTATCTTTTTAATTGTATATGTATATATACAGTATCTCACAAAAGTAAGTACACCCCTCACAATTTTGTAAATATTTTATTATATCTTTTAATGTGGCAACACTGAAGAAATAACACTTTGCTACAATGTAAAGTAGTGAGTGTACGACTTGTATAACAGTGTAAATTTGCTGTCCCCTCAAAATAACTCAACACAATCATTAATGTCTAAACCACAAAAGTGAGTACACCCCTAAGTGAAATGTTCAAATTGGGCCCAATTAGTCATTTTCCCTCCCCGGTGTCATGTAACTCGTTGGTGTTACAAGGTCTCGGGTGTAAATGGGGAGCAGGTGTGTTAAATTTGGTATTATCATTTTCACTCTCTCATACTGGTCACTGGAAGTTCAACATGGCACCTTAAGGCAAAGAGCTCTCTGAGGATCTGAAAAAAGAATGGCTGCTCTACATAAAGATGGCCTAGGCTATAAGAAGATTGCCAAGACCCTGAAACTGAGCTGCAGCATGGTGGCCAGGACAGGTTCCACTCAGAACAGGCCTCGCCATGGCCGACCAAAGATGTTGAGTGCATGTGCTTAGCATCATATCCAGAGGTTGTCTTTTGGAAATAGACATATGAGTGCTGCCAGCATTATTGCAGTGGTTGAAGGGGTGGGGGGTCAGCCTGTCAGTGCTCAGACCATGCGCCGCACACTGCATCAAATTGGTCTGCATGACTGTCGTCCCAGACACTTTGCTACTTTACATTGTAGCAAAGTGCCATTTCTTCAGTGTTGTCACATGAAAAGATATAATAAAAATATTTACAAAAATGTGAAGGGTGTACTCACTTTTGTGAGATACTGTATGTGTAGTTTTACTTTATGTGTTGTGCTCTGAACAAGGCTTCTGCCGAAACACGTTAGCCTTCACCATTTTTTACATGGTCATATTGGAATAAACACTATCAAGACTTAATCTCCAGAAGTGGAGATTAAGTCTTTATGCTTTGATTTCATTGTTTCTGTCTGGGATGTTGAAAGGACTTCCTGAGCCAGAGCACCAGGACTGGGTGTGCCATTTACTATCCTAATAACAGCTACACTGTTCAGAGCGGTGTCTCCATGTGCTACATCCATATACCGAAAGCCCGGTATAGCTTTAACCTTTTCGCTGCCAGGCCCTGTGCTCCACTTTTAAACTCAGATGGCCTGGCCGTTTTTTCAAATTTTAATTTTTTTTCTTACAACTTTCACTTTGTGAAAGACTTCCAAACCATATATTTTTTGAAAGCATAGAACCAGTAGAATAGTTTTTTTTTAGGCCCTGTGATATATGCAAAAATGTTTATCAAAACAATATTTTCGCAAAACATACATTAAAATCATTATTAGTGAATATATACATGGCAAAATTTACCAAATTTTTGCTAAATTCCTAGTAAATATAAAAGTTAAAACTATATTAAGTAAATAAATAAAAATCTGGAGGTTTTCATTTTTCACGAACAGCTTTCAGAATTTGTAAAATACTCCCCCAAACCATATATTTTCTGAAAACACATGACCTATAGAATAAAATGTGCTACTGATTTTTTAGGCCCCACAATAACGAAAATGTTCATCAAATCTCTATTTTCATTAGAAATATACTAAAATCATTAATAGTGAATACATACATGGCTAAATTTACTAAATTCTTGCTAAATTCCTACTAAATAAAAAATCTGAAATTGTATTGAGTTAATAAATAACAAATATTAACAAAGTCGGACCCACATGGATGTCAAATTGAGAGCAACAGCTGTGTTCGTGGAGTTGCTACATCCCAAATGACATCAAAGGTACTGCCTGCACAGATGTACGGAACATCTGTGCATCCCTGTACAGGTAAGCCTTTTTTTAATATGTTGTACTTTTTTACTGTGTTTGTGTGTGTGTGTGTGTGGGGGGGGGGGTGGTGGTGAGATATCAGAGGTCTAGTTTGACATCAGAGGCTTTGGTGGGATATCAGACCCCTGATGTCTCTTTTTTGATGCAGGGAAAAGGACTGCAGAAAGTATTTTTCTCTGCAGCCTAAGCTGCATATTACATGAATGAATAAGGATTCTGTTTAGAGACTCCTATTCATTCATAAACTGACATATAGTAAACACAGTTTACTATACTCAGTTATTAATGGGCACAGGAGCGATCAGTAGTGATTGCTGACTATATCGATTGTAAGAAAAGGAGAGGGCTGGTAAACATATGTTCAATGTACTATTTAGAGTGGAATTATATGAATCTATGTACAAACAAATGACATGCGTTAAAAAAATTCATATTATCTAACTATTATCAATGAATATTGGTGAGCATCATGTTAGTTTTTACTGTGGTGCTGACCTGATATAGCACACATTTTTTGTTCGCAGCACCTTTTTTATTGGTATATTGAATTGAAGGCTGCAGCGATTATGCACATTGTATTCATATTTTTGGGGTATTGTATATCTGTAGCGCTGAGTTGGGTGATTATACAAGAGCAGAGTAGTTGGGTGACAGTTAGACGGGGTAGAGGGAAAAGTGTTAGCGAGGTCAGTCCTGAGCTAAAACATCCCAATGTAAATACTCCCGGTTACGTGATGTTGGGGATATCAGACAAGGAGTGGCAGTGCTGGAGCAGAGTGACTCCTCTAGCTGCCAGGGAAACAACTCCTCCAAGAGAAGGGTAAGGATAGACAGATTCTGGTGGTAGGGGTTTCACTTACAGTATTAGAAGGATAGACAGGACAACCTTTCATAAAGACCGCAATCGCCTAACAGTATGCTATTTACCAGGCGCTTGGGTTCTGCACATCGTGGATCAGATGGACAGATTGTTGGGTGGGGCAGGGGAGGATCCAGTTATCATGGTACATATTAGAATCAATGACAATGTTAGAGTAAAGTGGAGCATCCTAAAAAATGCAGCATTAGAACTAAGGAGGAAAAATATGCGCAGGAAGAAGTCTAGCTAACAAAATGAAAGAACTGGAGCTACTGACACAAAGGATGATTTTGACTTTGTGAGAATATTAGAAACCTGGTTTGACAGCTCACATGATTGCCACTGTCCAGGGGTACTCTTTGTATTGGAGACCACACCAGTCTTCAAGGGGTTAAGCAACAATATTTAAAGTGGCACCTCTAAATTTGGGGCTTCCCTAATAAAGCAAAGGGTAACATAAAAAAAAAGTAACATGCACTTTATGACACGGCATAATAGGCATTTAAAGACTTTGAATGGAGACAACTACATCAGAAAAATGAAATGTACTTTAAAAGATTTACCTGGTGAAGATGTATAAGGACGTGATGCTGTGGAAACGGCTGTTGGGTTTGTAGTGGATGCTGTGGCGCTTGAGGTAGGATAAAGTATGGTTGTAGTGACTGAAGATGAAAAAGGTAGGGCACTGGTGATAGATGATAAATATGGTAGATTGGTTGTGGTAAATGAAGAAGAGGGAAAACTAGAAACAGAAGAGGTAGAAGTAGATGCCGTGGTCATAGTAGAGGTTGGATTAGATACTGCTGTGGTAACAGAATTTGGAGCATCCATTGTGGTGGTGAAGGTTGGGGCAGCTGTTGCAGTGGTAGTAGAGGTTGTAGCGAATGGTTCAAAGGAAGTACTTGAAAAAGAAGTGGAAACTCTGGAAGAAGTTGTAGTAGAACCTAAACAGGAGATCAAAATGTTGTGTCATACTAAGTAGGTTAAAGTATATCAATAGAGCCCTATAGAATAAAAAGGATAGTTCCAATTCTTTTATGTTGGATAATATTTTCACAACTGTTTATTAAACGCATGTTTTCATGAAAAAATATGATAAAGTTAATTTTAGTGCAAAATAACACAATATAATACCCAATTAAATTTATTTATCTATTTTTTTTATTTTTTTTGGGGGGGAGGGGGGGTTATACATTATAATATGCCTTTGTTTTAAACGTTTATTTTTTTATACCAATCATTAGATGTGGTAGCTGCATTAGTTTTCTTTTTTTGTTTTTTGGCTTTTTTCCCACCTGGTGATCTGGCCAAATAACCAGTGGCATAAGTACAGTGGTGGCAATTATGACCCCCCTGCTCCAGGGGGCCCGTGCGGCTGGTAGAGAATGCCTGTCAGGCCATCGACCTAACTGTACATCGGCACTGGGAGCTTGGTCAGACAGTGAATACACTCAGCAAAGTGAAAGCAAATGAGGGAGAGGTGTCTTTTCAAGTGCTGTGCTCTCTACCTCTTGAGCTCAGTACCCAGCTGCAGTGGAGGCCCGTCAATTAGGGGTGCCCGTGCTCCGCCCCCTCTCTCCACGCCACCCCTCATAGGCAATGAATAGATTTTCATAATAAAAACAGAAATGGAAGGCGTGCACACCTAGTACATTACCAAAAATAATTTAATAATAAAAATTTTTTATATAAAAGTGGGTACTCACAAAATGCAACTGACAAAAGGCCAGAAAAACAATGTATGGACATGCACAGAAAACGGGGTACAGCTTTACTCACTGCCAGCTATTTTTCTCTACAGCCTAAACTGCATATTACATGAATGAATAAGGATTCTGTTTAGAGACTCCTATTCATTAACTGACATATAGTAAAAACGGTTTACTATGCTCAGTTATTAATGGGCACAGGAGCGAACAGTAGTGATTACTGACAATATCCATTGCAAGAAGGGAGAGGGTTGGTAAACACATGTACAATGTACTATTTAGAGTGAAATTATATGAATCCATGTACAAACAAACGACATGCGTTAACAAAAAGTCTTATTATCTACAGGAAGGTGGAGCATCTTAAAAAATGATTTTAGGGACTCAGGAGCTATAGTGAAGAAAAGAAACTCTATGGTGGTACACTCAAACATACTGCCTGTACCTTGAGCCACTCCAGAGTGGCAGCAGGAGATTACTTAACAAGTTGCTGAGGAACTGGTGCAGGCAGGAGGGTTTGGGGTTCCTGGAGAACTGGACTGACTTTTTGATTTGTTACCTGCTCTATAGCAGGGAAGGGCTGCACTTAAATGGGGACGGTGCAGCTTGGTTGAGGATGGACAAAAAATGGACAAAAAGTTAAAGGGACTTGTAAACAAGTTGGTGGAGGGACAGAGGAAGTGATAGCTGGCAGTGAGTAAAGGTCAGAGGGTACTATTGTGGGCATTAGTGGTAGTGTAACCAGAACACCGAAACCAAAGTTGAGTAGGTTGGCAGAACACAATTGCAGCCTCAGAACTAAGGAGGAAGAAGTCTAGCTAATAAAATGAAAGAACTGGAGCTGCTGACACAAAAGATGAGAAAACAACTCCTCCAGTGAGGACAGGGGCAAGGCTAAGGGTAAGGATAGACAGATTCTGGTGGTAGGGGTTTCACTTACAGTATTAAAAGGATAGGCAGGACAACCTTTCATAAAGACCGCAATCGCCTAACAGTATGCTATTTACCAGGCGCTTGGGTTCTGCACATCGTGGATCGGATGGACAGATTGTTGGGTGGGGCAGGGGAGGATCCAGTTATCATGATACATGTTAGAGTAAAGTGGAGCATCCTAAAAAATGCAGCCTTAGAACTAAGGAGGAAAAATATGCGCAGGAAGAAGTCTAGCTAACAAAATGAAAGAACTGGAGCTACTGACACAAAGGATGATTTTGACTTTGTGAGAATATTAGAAACCTGGTTTGACAGCTCACATGATTGCCACTGTCTAGGGGTACTCTTTGTATTGGAGGTCATGCCAGTCTTCAAGGGGTTTTAAAGTGGCACCTCTAAATTTGGGGCTTACCTAATAAAGCAAAGAGTAACATAAAAAAAAGAGTAACATGCACTTTATGACATGGCATGATAGGTATTTAAAGACTTCAGATGAAGACAACTACATCAGAAAGATGAAATGCACTTTAAAAGATTTACCTGGTGAAGATGTATAAGGACGTGATGCTGTGGAAACGGCTGTTGGGTTTGTAGTGGATGCCGTGGTGCTTGAGGTAGGATAAAGTGTGGTTGTAGTGACTGAAGATGAAAAAGGTAGGGTACTGGTGGTAGATGATAAATATGGTAGATTAGTTGTGATAAAGGAAGAAGAGGGAAGACTAGAAACAGAAGTGGTAGAAGTAGATGCCGTGGTCATAGTAGAGGTCGGTATAGATGCTGCTGTGATAACAGAATTTGGAGCATCCATCATGGTGGTGAAGGTTGGGGTAGCTGTTGCAGTGGTAGTAGAGGTTGTAGTAAATGGTTCATAGGAAGTAATTGAAAAAGAAGTGGAAACTCTGGAAGAAGTTGTAGTAGAACCTAAACAGAAGATCAAAATGTGGTGTTATATTAAGTACGTTAAAGTATATCAATAGAGCCCTGTAGAATAAAAAGGATAGTTCCTTTTTTTATGTTGCACAATATTTTCACAACTGTTTATCAAATGCATGTTTTCAGGAAAACTCTATGGGACACGAACATGAATAATCAAAAGTGCTCATTTTAAAAGCTTATATGCAAGTTATTGTCATAAAAAGTGTTTGGGGACCCGGGTCCTGCCCTAGGGGATATGTATCAATGCAAACATTTTTTTTAAAAACAGCCGTTTTTTCGGGAGCAGTGATTTTTTTAATGCTTAAAGTGAAACAATAAAAATAAAATATTCCTTTAAATATTGTGCCTGGGGGTGTCTATAGTATGCCTGTAAAGTGGCGCATTTTTCCCGTGTTTAGAACAGTACCACAGCAAAATGACATTTCTAAAGGAAAAATTGTCATTTAAAACTGCTTGTGGCTGTAATGAATTGTCGGGTCTCGGCAATATAGATAAAACTCATTGAAAAAAAGAGCATGGGATCCCCCCAGTCCATTACCAGGCCCTTTGGGTCTGGTATGAATATTAAGGGTACCCTGAGCCAAATTTTAAAAAAAAATGGCGTAGGGGTCCCCCCCAAAATCCATACCAGGCCCTTACCTGAGCACACAACCTGGCAGGCTGCAGGAAAGGAGGGGGGCGAGAGAGCGCCCCTCCTGAACCGTACCAGGCCACATGCCCTCAACATGGGGAGGGTGCTTTGGGGTAGCCCCCCAAAGCACCTTGTCCCCATGTTGATGGGGACAAGGGCCTCATCCCCACAACCCTTGCCCGGTGGTTGTGGTGGTATGTTAGCAGGGGGCTTATTGGAATCTGGAAGCCCCCTTTAACAAGGGGACCCCCAGATCCCGGCCTCCCCCTGTGTGAAATGGTAACGGGGTACAAATGCCATTTCACAAAAAAAGTGTCAAAATGTTAACGACAAGCTTGGGGACAAGTCCTTTATTAAAAAAAAAAAAAAAAAAAAAAGGCCCACGATGTCCATTTATCTTCTTCTATTACACTGCCTGGGAAGTCCCCGTGGTGTCAGAGGGGGCAGGGTCACCCGGGTATGTCACTGGGTGGCCTCACCCTCAGTTATATAAGAACTGTCACAAGCAAAGAAGCGTCACACAGCGGGAGCCTCCCATTGAGGCAGATCGGTCTTGGCTTTTTTTTTTCTTTTTCGGTCCGGGAGGTGTAATAGAAGAAGATGAATGGACATCGTGGGACCTTTTTATTTTTTTATTTTTTAATAAAGGACTTGTCCCCAAGCTGTGTCTTGTCGTTTTTGACATTTTGACACTTTTCTTGTGAAATGGTAGGGGTACATTTGTACCCCATTACCATTTCACACAAGGGGGAGGCCGGGATCTGGGGGTCCCCTTGTTAAAGGGGGCTTCCAGATTCCAATAAGCCCCCCACCCGCAGACCACCACAACTACCGGGCAAGGGTTGTGGAGAGGAGGCCCTTGACCCCATAAACATGGTGACAAGGTGCTTTGGGGGCTACCCCAAAGCACCCTCCCCATGTTGAGGGCATGTGGCCTGGTACGGTCTGGGGGGTGCTCTCTCGTTCCCCCTCTTTTCCTGCGGCCTGCCAGGTTGCATGCTCAGGTAAGGGTCCGGTAAGGATTTTGGGGGACCACTAAGCCATTTTTTTTATTTGGCGCAGGGTACCCCTTAATTTCCATATCAGACCCGAAGGGCCTGGTATAGATTTTAGGGGGACCCCCACGCAATTTTTATTTTAAATTTTGGTTCGGGGTTCCCCTTAATATTCATACCAGACTCAAAGGGCCTGGTAATGGACTGTGGGGGGATCCCATGCTCTTTTTTTCAATGAGTTTTATCTATATTGCTGAGACCCAACAATTCATTAAAGCCGTGATCAGTTTTATATTGAAATTTTTCCTTTAGAAATGTAATTTTGCTGTGGTACTGTTCTAAACACAGGAAAAATGCGTCACTTTACAGGCATACTATAGAAACCCCCCAGGCACAATATTTAAAGGAATATTTTTTTATTTTTTTTTATTGTATTTTTATTGTTTCACTTTAAGGATTAAAAAAAATCACTGCTCCCAAAAAAAACGTCCGTTTAAAAAAAAAAAAAAATTCATTGATACAAGTCCCCTGGGGCAGGACCCAGGTCCCCAAACACTTTTTATGACAATAACTTGCATATAAGCTTATATTGCATATGATTTTTCATGTTCTTGTCCCATAGACTTTAACGGTGTTCTGGCGGCTTTTGAATTTCCCCGAACACCGCATATTGTTCGGTGTTCGCAGAACAACCGAACAACCAAAGTTCGGCCCGAACTTATGCTCGGGCCAAACCGTTCGCCTATCCCTACTCTCCACCTCCCCCTACAGCTCAGTACCCAGCTGTGTGATTGAAGGTACTGTACTGCTGATTTTTTGAAAGGCCCAAAATCTATATACAGTTTCTCACAAAAGTGAGTACACCCCTCACATCCATTAGATGTCGCTATTGGGAGTCACCTTTTTGGTGACACCATGTTATCAAATCCTTTCACTTCTGGGTATGTGTGACAACCTGGAAGGTAATTTGATTGTGGTTTTTGAACCAACCATTAGGCGTCATTGTAAAGAGGCAGGTGACACCCTGTTTTAGAATTTCTTTTTTTTCCGGGTACAGTTAAAGATTAAAAAAAAAATTTAGGTTTGAGAAACATAATTTAACCTACCCATTGTGGTGATGCCATGCAGGTCACATAAAATTTAAATTCCTCATTATTGTAATGAATAAGAGAATATGTTCATATTTTCAAATAATGCTAGGCTTTTAAACTGAGTGTTTTTGGGCGGAGATTGCTTTGTGGATGGATTTAGTCCCTATTAGGTCCAAAAAAGACACCTTAGAAGGTAAGATGTTAGAAGCTTGAAAAATATATTTAATGCATACCACAAAGTGCTCTTAGATATAGGGTTTTAGAATGAAGCTGTGGATGTCGATAGACGTATCTGTGGGATACCCTAGATCAAGGGTCTTCAAACTTATTTAGCAAAGGGACAGTTTTCTATCCTTCAGGCTTTGGGTGGGCCGGTCTGTGGTTAGTGGAGGAAAGCAATGTCCCATCATTGGTTGTAATGGGAGAAATAGTACCCTTTTTTTGGTATCAGTGGGAGGCATAGTGCCCCGTTGATGCTGTCATTAAGAGTAATGGTGTCCCATCATTGGAGTCAGTTGGAGGAGCAGTGCACCAAAGACCGGATAAATGCAAGCAAAGGGTCACATCTGGCCCCAGGGCCGCAGTTTGGAGACCACTGCCCTAGAGGATAAACCAATAGTAATTTTCAAACCACCAACTAGGTGTCACTGTTGGGAGTCACTTTTTAGGTGACGCCGCCTTGTTATAAAATCTTTCACTTCTGGATAAGTGTGACAACCTAGAAGGTAGTTTGAGTGTGGTTTTTGAAGTAATCATTAGGTGTCCTCATTGGGAGTCAATTTTGTTTTTTTAAGTTTGGGAAATATCGTTTGAAATACCTAACGTGGCTGGGCCATGTAGGCTACATAGAATTTGAAATACTCTTAACTCCTTTTTAAGCATAATAAATATGGGATGAGATACGATCATGTTTGTTTTTAATAAATATACGTTTTTTTAAACTAGGTATTCTTTGGGTGGAGTTAGTTTTGTTGACAGATTTAGTCCCAATTAGGGACAAAATAGATATTGCATAAGATAATATGCTAGATTTCTGATAACCATATTCAATTTATAACATGAAGCGTTATCGGATATAGGATTTTAGAATGAGGCTTGGTATGGGTCTCAGTATGGCCAACCGAGGTTCAGATCAAGGCTTGGTTATCCGAATGTTGTATAATGTGCATGTATTCAGACCGAGGCTTAGTTCTTTGTGAGGTGTACAAAGTGTGGTGACTCAGCGTGCCACCCGTGCCCCTGGACGTCACCAATTCCACACGTGCTCTAGGACAGCTTTGTTTTGTGTACCGGCCGATACACTTTAAACAAAAGGCGCATAATACTAGCAGCAGCTGTAAGTGCAATCTTTTATATTCTAATAAACGTTATAAAGATTTTACACTATGTAGTGCACTCTGTTTTTATTTAGAAATCTTTTTCTGATATCGTACCAAGGGGTGATTCTGCCTAGGAGACCATCTGGGTCAGGAGAAAGGCCTAGGCTGGGTTAAAGCCACAAGCGCATTTGATCCCTTGTAATGAGTGATCAATTGGAGCTGGTAAGCGAGTTTTTCTGCCGTTGTTGGAGGCACTGATATTTTAATGATCACTATAGTGGTGGACGGTGTAGAGTGACATCAACACATGACATCATTTGTGGACTATCTTTTATTATTTGAATCATCTCTATTGTGTTTTCGATGGATTAGCGCACCTTATATATATTTTTTATCAATATGAACCTGAACTGACTGAAGTTGAAAGACGCTAAATATGGTGTTCACAAAATGAATAAAACTACCACAATTCACCTGGTGTGTATGAAGAAAGTGGCAATCTCACTTTACATACACATGCGCACCCTGCGCCACATTTGCATTTGCGGGGGTTACGTTTATCTATCTATTTTTTTTTTTATATACATTTTAATATGCCCTTATTTTTCCCTTATTTTTCCCCTCTGTCTTCACCTGAGGATCTGGCCAATTAACCAGAGGTATAACTACACAAAACAAAAGAAAAAAAAACACAATTCACCTGGTGTGTTTGATGAAAATGCCATTTTAGTTGTTACACCAGTAGTTTGATCTATTAAAAAAAATAAATTAACAGCAGAAACAAAATAAAATAAAAAGTCTGCAGTCACCAGTGATACACCACCATCTATATATATATATATATATATATATATATATATATATATATATATATATATACATACACACAAAAAAAGAAAGTCGCCCTGGGACTTTAAATGAGGTGGTCACAGTTAGCCACTGAGTAACAAGAGTAATAGCAGTATAAATGTTTATTAAAATTAATGTATATACATGGATAATATAGCATATTAGCTTAGCCAATGGATTTGCACATAATGAAGAATAAATAAAGTTGATACAAACGTTATACAATGCAGTATATACAAATGCACGCATCAGAAAAATGACCCCAACCTCATCCCCTGCTCTCTTTCCTAACAGTTTCTCCATGTGCCAGAGCAGCAGCTGCAGTTGGCGGGGGGAAAGAGGGATTGCCGGCCACCAGCAGGGGATTGGTGAGGCAGGGGCCATGTGGGTGGGGTGGGAGTGGCGGGGGGGACATATTTTGGTGCCTTGTAAGCCCTGCAGCACCTGAGGACAGCAGGAGAGGCAAAGGTGGGAAGCTGGTGCCTGCAGGGTAGCTGCAGGGGATTGGGTTTCTAGGGGAAATTGGTGCTAGGAGGCAGGTGAATGCAGGGGAAAAGGAAATAATAGCGGGGGGCATCTTAAAAGAAGAGAAGCGGCGGTAGGTGAAGAGGCTGGAGACATCTAAGTGGTGGCATTGGCGGGGGGGGGGTCACATCTGATCGGATATGGCCATCTGAAAGCAGTGCTGTAGGTTGGTAGGCCAAACGGACATGGCAGTGAAAGGTTTACGCCCAGTACACATGCACCATAAGTCATCCAGCTCAGCAGTAACCAGCTGACTTTCAGTACATGTGTACTGGGCTTAAAGCTGGCTATAGATGGGTAGAATTTTGAAAAGAATGTTCTAAGAAAATTCAATAATTTTTTCTAATCATTGGTGGGTAGAATTGATTTTTGTTTTTGACCACAGGGAACAGGATGGAAATTCTTCTCAAATAAATAATTTCTAACAGTGTGTTTTTTCTTCAGTAAATTCCATCATTCCAAAACCGAATTTTAAGAGCAAACAAAATATTTTGAACAACATTTGAAAGTTCTGAGAATTTTCCTAAGACTTTTCCTAAGTATGTTGAAGTTCTATCCATCTATGGCCAGCTTGACATGCACTTCATGGTATTTTTAGTTCAGTTTTGTAAAAGTACAATAAAAAATATACTCTAAGGTTATAATAGGTACCTAAATACATCAGCTGGAGAAATCTATATCAGATAAATCATAGATATTGTAAGACATTTACCTGGTGAGGGTATATGAGAACTTGATGCTGTGGAAAATGCTGTTGATTTTGTAGTGGAGAGGATTGATGTTATTTTGGGTACAGTGGTGCTTGATGTAAGATAAAGTGTAGTTGTGATGACAGGAGATGAAGATGATGGGGTAGTGGTGGTAGATGACAGAGTGGTTGTGGTAGAGGAAGAAGAGAAAAGACTATTATCAAAAGAGGTTGGATTGGATGTAGTAGTCATAGTAGAGGTTGAGGTTAACAATGGAGTATCTACTGTGGTGGTAGTAAAGGTTGGAGTAGCTGTTGTAGTAGTAGAGGCTGTGGTGAATGTTTCAAAGAAAGTGCTTGAAAGAGAATTTGAAACTCTGGAAGGAGTTGTAGTAGAACCTAAACAGAAAATTAAAATGTTGTGTTATACTTGGTAGGTTAAAGTATATCAGTAAGAGTAATAAGTATTACATGGCAAATGTTCTGCACATTGAAACAATAATTGACAAACACTTCTCAGTGTATATTTGAAGTTACTCTGGCATGAGAAAAGTACTGTATGCATCTGTCATTGGCCTTCTTTTAAATGCATTAGTTGCCTGGATGTGTTTAGCCTTAAAAATTTTGAGTCACAGACCCAGAATATGCATGCTATAAATGAACATTAGAAATGTGCCCACATCTTTTATTTCTATATTTTTTCTGGGTCAGACACTTATAAAATATTAAAGCCAATTTGTACAGGTAGGGGTAGTTTATACTCAAAAGGATTTAGCAAATGTAAACAGAAGACACCCAAGCTCAACCGCACAAAAATACTTGAGATTCGGTGCTCAGGCTGGGGGATCTCCACTCCCCTGTTCGTACAGCCAAAGCAGAAATTTAGCCTGCAACTCGATAACTCCTTAGTAGGGATGAGCCGAACACTCCCAGGTTCGGTTCGTGGCAGAACATGCGAACAGACCAAAAATTTGTGCGAACACGTGAACCCCATTAAAGTCTATGGGGCTCAAACGTGAAAAATCAAAAGTGCTAATTTAAAGGCTAATATGCAAGTTATTGTCATAAAAAGTGTTTGGGGACCCGGGTCCTGCCCCAAAAAAAAGTTTTAAAAATGGTCATTTTTTCGGGTGAAGTGATTTTAACCCCTTCCCGACTGGCGCACGCCGATGTACGTCAGCAGAATAGCACGGCTGGGCAAATGGACTTACAGGTACGTCCATTTGAATTTCCTGCCGTGCCATTGCGTACGGCCGGGATCTCCGTGAGTTGGGTCGTGGGTCCCGTGGATTTGATCGCCACAGGGATGCCCGCGATTGCCTCACGGAGAGGACGAATGGGGAGATGCTGATGTAAACAGCATCTCCCCGTTCTGCCTAGTGACAAGTGTCACTGATCTCTGCTCCCTGTCATCGGGAGCAGTGATCAGTGTAGTGACACTATTAGCCCATCCCCCCTACAGTTAGTCACTCCCCAGTACTGACATAACCCCTCCCCACCCCCTAGTGGTTAACCCCTTCATTGCCAGTGTCATTTACACAAGAATCAGTGCATTTTTATAGCACTGATTGCTGTTTAAATGACAATGGTCCCAAAAATGTGTCAAAAATGTCCGACATGTCCGCCATAATGTGGCAGTCACAATAAAAACCGCTGATTGCTGCCATTACTAGTAAAAAAAAAAAATATTAATAAAAATGCCATAAAACTATCCCCTATTTTGTAAATGCTATTACTTATGCGCAAACCAATCAATAAACGCTTATTGCAATTTTTTTTTTACCAAAAATATGTAGAAGAATACGATCGGCCTAATGTGAGGAAAAAAAATGATTTTTTAATTATTTTTTGGGGATATTTTTTGTAGCAAAATGTAAAAAATAATGCGTTTTTTCAAAATTGGCACTCTTATTTTGTTTATAGCGCAAAAAATAAAAATTGCAGAGGCGATCAAATACCACCAAAAGTAAGCTCCATTTCTGGGGAAAAAAGGACGTCAATTTTGTTTGGGAGACACGACTGCGCAATTGTCAGTTAAAACGACGCAGTGCCGAATCGCAAAACATGCTCTGGTCAGGGGGGGTAAAATCTTCCGGGACTGAAGCGGTTAATAATGCTTAAAGTGAAACAATAAAAGTGAAGTATTCCTTTAAATATCATGCTTGGGGTGTGTATATAGTATGCCTGTAAAGTGGCGCATTTTTCCTGTGTTTAGAACAGTCCCTTCACAAAATTAAATTTCTAAAGAAATAAAAGTCATAAAAGTTGTCCCCCCCACCCCAGCCCAGTACCAGGCACTTTGGGTCTGGTATGGATATTAAGGTGAACCCCGCACCCAAAAAAACGGCGTGGGGCCCCCAGGCCCTATATACTCTGAACAGCAGCAGTATACACTTTTCTTTTACAGCACCTTACATGTGTTACAGTCTGGCTCTCCCGTTCTCGCTTCGCGATGGATCTGTGGGGTGTCCCGGCACAGATGGCAGCCTATGTCCCTGGGCTCTTTTGGGGGCTGATCCTTGCGTCAACCCCGGGGGAGACATTGCTGATCCAGACCACCAGTCCCATTACATTGGTTATTTTCTAATCTGTGAGTATTACCTAAATTTATGCTTTTCCCGTACTTAATTGTCAATCATTAGACTAATGGCTGCTTCATTACTCTATTTTTAGTCATTATGCATCTGAACTCCTGATGATTGGTTGTAAGCCAAGAAACGCGTTGAGTTAACAACTTATGGATGCCTATACCTTAATAACCATCTGTACTGTAACTGTATTCTCTGTACTTATTATGTCTATTGATTGATTTTATATTAGCTGTTTTATGTCTAATGATGTATTAAAACTATATTTTCTATGAATACCAGATGTAAATCCTTTGTGATTACGCCCATTGTTCCTTAATAGTATTGATACCATGGATTATAGATTTGTATTGGATACAGGCCATTCTATTTGAGCCTGACCAGTAAATTTTTATTTATTCGCTGACATGTCTCACGCAAAGTCCTGCTTTTGTCCTTATTCTCTCTTTTTTTTTATACCTATGGGGATGGAAACATGAAACTTTTCGTATATCCAGCAGCAGTATACAGGCGGTCCCTGGGTTACAAACAAGATAGGGACTGTAGGTTTGTTCTTAAGTTGAATCTGTTTGTAATTTGGAACAGGTACATTTTGTAAGTGTAGCTCCAGCCAAAAAATCTATTTTTAAGCTTTTTGGATAACATAGGGAAGGGTTATCATCATCCCTGTAACATTTGTTTTGCTGTCTATGTCCCTGTTCAGAAGATTTCACCTCACTTTCTGTCCCAATGACAATTGGATTTTGAACATTTTGGGTTATTAGGGAAACAAGGAGTGGTGATAAAGCATCAGTGGGGAGACACCTTTTTCCCATATTAACTCTTACAGGAGAGAATTTCCCTTCCTAGGGGTAGATTTCCTCTCACTTCCTGTTGTCTCCCTCCGTTTGTAAGTTGGATGTTTGAAAATAGGGGACTGCCTGTATATACTATACGGCCTGCCCTTTACACTCTGTGGAAAATTGGGCCTGATGCTGCTTACACACGGTCGGAATTTCCATCAAAAAAAGTGTGATGGGAGCTTTTGGTCGGATATTCTGACTGTGTGTATGCTCCATCCAACTTTTTGTGTCTGAATTTCTGCCAGCAAAAGATTGAGAGCTGGTTCTCTATTTTTCCGACGGAAAAAGTTCTTGACGGAAATTACGTTCATCTGTATGCAATTACGACGCGCAAAAAAACACGCATGCTCAGAAACAATTCGACGCATGCTCGGAAGCATTGAACTTAATTTTCTCGGCTCGTCGTAGTGTTAAACGTCACCGCGTTTTTGGTGTTCAAAAGTTCAGAACTTTTGTGTGACCGTGTGTATGCAAGCCAAGCTTAAGCGGAATTCCATCAGAAAAATCATCCAAGATTTTTCCGACAGAAATTCCGCTCGTGTGTATGGGGCATTAGGTGTTGGTGATACCAGAACACTGTAAGCCCTCACAGTTACTCTTGGTGGGCGCTGGAACGGGCCCTGCTGTGAAATATTATATCAAGAATTGTAATTACATGCCCCTGTTAAACAGGGGCAGAAAAATTGGGCCTTAGGTGGTGGTGGTGGCACAACATTGTAAAGCCTCACAGATACTTTTATTGAGCGCAAGAACGGGCCCTGCTGTGAAATATTAGAAAAATTGGGCCTTAGGCAGTGGTGGTGGTGCCACAACACTGCAATCCCTCACAGATACTCTTGTTGAGCACAGGAACGAGCCCTGCTGTTAAATATTTCATCAAAAATTGTAATTAGGCACCCCTGTTAAACAGGGGCAGAAAAATTGGGCCTTGGGTAGTGGAGGTGGTGCCCTGAACTGAAAATATTCTTAGAAGCTATCATCATGAAAATTGAGGAGGAATAGGATAGTCACTCAACATAATAGGATCGTCACCCAGCATATGCAGTCTTCAAGGGATTCCACAACCATAGAAAAATCAATCGGTTACATCAGCATCAGGTGCTTGGTAGCTGATGATCCAAGACTGATTCATTTTTATGAATGTAAGATGATCAACAGAGTGTGTGGACAGGCGCATTCTGTGATCGGTTACAAAGCCTCCAGCAGCACTGAATGTGCGTTCAGAAAGAACGCTGGATGCAGGACAGGCCAGTAGCTCAATTGCATATTGAGCAAGCTCTGGCCAGTGGTCCATCCTCAAGACCCAGTAACCTAGTGGATGTTCTGGTGGAAAGGTCTCCAAGTCTGATCTGGCCCCTGGATATTCCTGCACCATGGAATTCAGACGCTGGCGATGGTTGCTGGAACCGATCAGACCTGGGCGCTGAGGACTGAAGAATTGCCTGAAGGCGTCGGTCAGCCGGCCACCTTCTCCACCACTCTTTCTGTGACTGAACGAAGCGTCAGCAACACATTGTCCAGCACCAGGAAATTGCAACCTCCCAGGCTCTGGAAACGCATTGCACAAACCTTTCTGCAAGGCTTCCCGAAGATGTTTCATCCTCTGCTCCCTCTGCGAAGGCTGGATAAGTTCTGTAACCTTATCCTTGTAACGTGGATCAAGAAGGGTTGCCAGCCAGTAATGATCCCTCTCCTTGATACCACAAATCCTAGGGTCCTTTCACAGGCTTTGCAGGATCAGGGAGGCTATGCAGCGTAGGTTTGCAAAGGCATTCGATCCTGAGTCCTCTGGGTCACTAAGGATCCTCAACCACCTCTTCCCAGCCATCTACAACTCCATGGGTTTCTGGGGACTGCAAATGATCCCTTGAAGACTGCTGCTGATGCTGAGTGTTATCCTCCACCTCCATGCTGACACAATCCTCTTCCTCCTCTTCTTCTTCCTGTGTGATCGGCGGGCCTGCAGGAATACTAGTATCTGGATAAAGGGTGCCTTGAGAGGTAAGGAAGTCCTCCTCTTCTTCCCGCAGTTCTGCCTCAAGTGCCCTGTCCCTTATTCCATGAAGCGTGTGCTCCAACAGGAAGACAAGAGGGACAGTATCACTGATGCATGCACTGTCACTGCTCACCATCCTCGTGGCCTCCTCAAATGGTGACAGGACAGTGCATGCATCCTTGATCAGTAGCCACTGGCGTGGCGAAAAAAAGCCAAGCTCCCCTGACCCTGTCCTGGTACCATACTCACACAGGTATTCACTGATGGCCCTCTGATGCATGTGCAGCCGCTGCAGCATTGCCAACGTGGAGTTCCACCTGGTGGGCATGTCACAAATGAGGCGGTTCTTGGGCAGGTTGCATTCTCTTTGAATGTCAGCCAGCCGAGCACTGGCATTATATGACCGGTGGAAATGACCAGACTTTCCTGGCCTGCCTCAGGAGATCCTGTAAGTCAGGGTACCTGCTAAAGAACTGCTGCGCCATCAAATTCAGGATGTGAGCCAAACAGGGAACATGGGTCAAGTGTCCCTGTCGGAGGGCGGAGAGGAGGTTGGTGCCATTGTCACATACAACCATTCCTGGCTGAAGCTGGCATAGCGTCAACCACCTCTGAGCCTGCCCCTGCAGAGCTGACAGAATCTCTGCCCCAGTGTGGCTTCTGTCCCCTAAGCAGGCCAACTCAAGCACCGCATGGCATCTTTTTGCCTGAGTGCTTGCGTAGCCCCTCGAATGCCTACGGAACACTGCTGGTTCAAAGGACAAATCTGCAGAGGAAGAGACCATAGAAGAAGAAGAGGAGGGGGTGGAGGAGAGAGCTGTGACAGAATCAGCACTAGCATTTTGGAGGTGTGGTGGCGGAACAAGCTCCAACAATACTGAACCCTGTTCTGCATCCTTCCCAGCTGCCAGCAGAGTTACCCAGTGCACCATGAAAGAAAGGTAACATCCCTGTCCATGCCTGCTGGACCATGAGTCAGCAGTAATATGCACCTTACTGCTGACCACCCTGTACAATAAGGCCTAGACATTGCCTTCCACCTACTGCTAGAGAGTTGGAATGGCCTTACGTGAAAAGAAATGGCGTTTGGGAACCTGCCACTGAGGTACCGCACATTCCACAAATACACGAAAGAGGGCAGAGTCTACCAGCTGAAAAGGCAGCAGTTGCAGTGCTAGCAATTTGGCCAAGCTAGCATTCAGACGCTGAGCATGTGGATGTCTGGGACCGAATTTCTTTCGACGGTTTAGCAACTGGGGTAGGGAAATTTGCCTGCTAAAATCCGATGTTGGTGTACCGCTAGCAGATTGGCCGCAAGTACTTGGGACACCTATTTCTATACCTTCATTGCTGTCAGTGCAGGTTTCTGAGAGGACTGGAGGTATTGTGGGGTTGAAGATCCCAGCTGATGAGGAGCAAGGAGAGATCTGCCTTGTTCTTTGATGTGGGCTTTTTAAGTGCTGTTGCCAACGGATTGCATGGGAGGTCATCATATGTCTGGTCAAGCATGTGGTGCCCAAGCAGCTGCTGTTTTGGCCACGCTTGATACGCTTCAGACATATGTTGCAAACAGCAACGGTGCGATCTGCTGCACACTTGTCAAAAAAGGCCCACACCAAAGAACTTTTCAAAATATGTGGGTGTCAGCAGCGCCCTGCACCTGCTTAGCTCTGCGGTGTGATGCAATAGGGTGGCTGCCCTTAAGGGTGGCTGTCCTGGAGGGCATCCTACCTCGTTGGAGATGTTCCTCCTCCTCCTCTTCTCTTCTTTCAGGCACCCAAGTTAAGTCAGTGACCTCATCATCCCCTACCTCATCATCCCCTCCCTCCTCATCACTGGATTAAACTTGGCAGTATGCTGCAGCTGGGGGAACATGATTGCCAGTTTCTTGCCCTTCTTGGGCACCCCTCTCTCTAGGCTGACGTTACTTCCTTCCTCAACCTGGGTACCGTCATCGGAGCCTTCAAATTGCTGGGCATCCTCCTGCAGCATGTACCCGACACTGTGGTTGAATAGTTTGGGGGACTCCTTCGTGCATGATGGTGGGGCTAGCTAAGGCTAGCTAAGTAGTGACTGTTGACATGGAGCCAATGGAAAAGGCCGCTTTGGCAGGCAAACTACTCTGAGCCTGGGTGACAGAGGATGAGGATGGCTTTGTTATCCATTCCACCAACTCCTCTGCATGTTGTGGCTCAATAACACAGCCAGCTGCTGGAAAAAAGGACAATCGTGCCCCACAGCCACATGCTGAGGATGCACCAAGTCCATGACCAGCACTGTCGACTGTAGAGCCTACTTGCCCTCTTTTTGTGGCCTGTGAGCATCTGCTTCTCCTTGGTGGCCTTCCAGACATGCTGTAAATTTTGTTTAGCAAAAAACACTGCAGTGTATTCTGTACTGTGTACACCACTAGAAAAGTAGTAGCACTAGCAACTGCGCTATGAGTGCATGGCACTGTGTACACCAACAGAAGTTTAATAACAACTATGGGTGCACTGTATGTATTGTGTACACCACCAGGAAAGTAGTAGCAACTACACTATGGGTGCACGGTACTGTGTACACCAACAGAAGTTTAATAACAACTATGGGTGCACTGTATATATTGTGTACACCACCAGGAAAGTAGTAGCAACTGCACTATGGGTGCACAGTACTGTGTACACCAACAGAAGTTTCATAACAACTATGGGTGCACTGTAAGTATTGTGTACACCATCAGGAAAGTAGTAGCAACTGCACTAGGGGTGCACGGTACTGTGTACACCAACAGAAGTTTAATAACAACTATGGGTGCACTGTATGTATTGTGTACACCACCAGGAAAGTAGTAGCAACTGCACTAGGAGTGCATGGTACTGTGTACACCAACAGAAGTTTAATAACAACTATGGGTGCACTGTATGTATTGTGTACACCACCAGGAAAGTAGTAGCGACTGCACTAGGGGTGCAGGGTACTGTGTACACCAACACAAGTGTAATAACAACTATGGGTGCACTGTATGTATTGTGTACACCACCAGGAAAGTAGTAGCAACTACACTATGGGTGCACGGTACTGTGTACACCAACAGAAGTTTAATAACAACTATGGGTGCACTGTATATATTGTGTACACCACCAGGAAAGTAGTAGCAACTGCACTATGGGTGCACAGTACTGTGTACACCAACAGAAGTTTCATAACAACTATGGGTGCACTGTAAGTATTGTGTACACCATCAGGAAAGTAGTAGCAACTGCACTAGGGGTGCACGGTACTGTGTACACCAACAGAAGTTTAATAACAACTATGGGTGCACTGTATGTATTGTGTACACCACCAGGAAAGTAGTAGCAACTGCACTAGGAGTGCATGGTACTGTGTACACCAACAGAAGTTTAATAACAACTATGGGTGCACTGTATGTATTGTGTACACCACCAGGAAAGTAGTAGCGACTGCACTAGGAGTGCAGGGTACTGTGTACACCAACACAAGTGTAATAACAACTATGGGTGCACTGTATGTATTGTGTACACCACCAGGAAAGTAGTAGTAACTGCATTAGGGGTGCACGGTACTTTGTACACCGACAGAAGTGTAATAACAACTATGGGTGTACTGTATTGACCACCAGAAAAGTATGAGCGACTGTACTATGGGTGAACAGCACTGTATACTGTGTATATTAGAAACAGTACACCAGGAACGGCCTGTAGTCAGATTAGCACAAGGCAGTGTGGTGACTGAAGAGGGTGGGGTAGTACCTTCTATAATACTATTTAGAGTTAAACCATGTACATTTCTTTTAATTACTAATTATTGTGCAATCTCAGACACTGTTACTATGAAATGCCAACTATTAAAAATACTGGTATTTACCTGATGGCTTTGATGTTGTAGTTGTTGTGATAATGGATGTACTCAAAAGGCAAAAAGCATCATGGTAAACCTTTGTTTTAAATCAACTGGACTATGCAAACAAGTTTTCTTCAAGCCAACATATGTGAAATGTATCCAATCCATGCTTTGTGTAGATGTTGTCATATCAAAACATTATTTCATGTACAGCAAAATTGCGAGTAGCACGGTATATGAGCGTTTTGCAATACAAGCTAATTTTTCTTGTAAAAAACCTGGCTCGATTTGCGAGCGTTGTCTCACAAGATGAAGCAGGATTTAAGCCGCTGGGGTGTGCAGTA
Source organism: Lithobates clamitans (assembly GCA_037952925.1). Lineage (NCBI taxonomy): Eukaryota > Metazoa > Chordata > Amphibia > Anura > Ranidae > Lithobates > Lithobates clamitans. The sequence goes on from JBBGZY010000160.1 coordinate 2,778,733, forward strand.
CCACATGTGGCCAGAGGTGCAGGGACACCGGTGATGCTCTGAGACGCTCGGAGACACCTCTGGCCACATGCAGTACTGCATACACCGGCAGTGACTGTGGAACAAATTATTTGAGTTTCCATTGATTCCTATGGGGAAACTTGCTTTGATATAGGAGTGTCAAAGGGAAGGTCCTAGTTCTAAAGTACCTAAAAAACAGGGTGACTCTGTAGGTACTTGATAACAATTTGTGCCAGCGTCCCCAAAATTGTAATTGTAAACATGTGAAGACTAAGAAATGGGACTTTAAGGGCACAACAGTATTAAGCTACAAAAAAGTAGGTATAATTTTTTGAGATTTTATTAACAAAGTACAAAAAACAGAAAACAGACATAAGAGTTTAAAAACAGGTCTGACTAGACATGGAACCTAATTGTATACACCATATGGATCCTATCCTGCAAGCTCTCATAAAATCTCTTGTATCTAAAAGTAGACAATCCAAACACTCATTCCAAACGGAAAAGAATAAACTTCCCCAGGCAAGATGATGGAAGAATGTGGAGCTGTGATTGAAGAAAAGCTGCAGGTCTGGTAATCCAAGGTGAGGCGCTCTCTAATTGCTCAACATGTTTCACGTTAACAAAAACGCTTCTTCAGGAGCTAGAGGTTCTATTAAAAATACACAGGAAAGGGCGAGACAAAGAAATCACAATGGCAAAAATTATACACTGTTGTCAAAACGTGAACTTCAAAAAGATATATATATATATATAAAACCATCTATGTTAGAAAGTCTCTGGCCGGATGTGCGGCGATTGACGGGGGCACGGGGACCCGTCCTGATTCCCCTAGCCCCCACCTCTGCTGTCTGTGCATTGGTTGGACCTCGTCCCGCCGCGCCTCATTTCGGCGCATGCGCGGAGGTATCCCTGCCATCCGTGCGCCACACTGCGTGGTGGTGGCGTTGTTCGGCGCATGCGCAGCAGCCTGCAATGGGGCCGGGAGATGCTGCGCTCCATGGAGCCGGCTACTTCCGGTCGGGGTTGCCTATTTAAGGACATGGCGGTGTCCGGTCCATGATCATGGATAAGGCACTGGTCTAACTGAGCGGTGTACCCCCGAACCTCCTCTCATCTGCCCCTGGGTAAGTCCAACTATCTGATTGACTGTAGGGACTATTTTTATATGCAAACAATGATTGGTCTTGCAATTCATGCTGACTACTATCTCTGCAATTTGTGACTGTGACTATGCTCCTTTCATACATCAGAATTATAGCTCACAAAAGCTATTCCTCCTACCCACGACTATCCGATGTTACATGCACCTGGGAGGTTCTTGGCTCCGACCGCTGCCTTTCTGATTCAAATCAGATACAATTACTCCTAGTTGTTTTACGATCAACTGATTACCTGTTTCACTGACAGCATCCATAACTACCATACATAATTGGTAAGCGAATTATCTTTGACACATATCTTTTGTATGTCAATATTAGATCTCAAGTCGATTGGATTTCTCACTTTGATTTTTACTTCCCCTCTCTTGTTCCTTCCTTCCTTCCCATCCCCCCCCCCCTCCCTCCCTCCCTCTCCTTGTGTTTCCATCCCTTCCCCCTCCTTTCCTTCTTTTTCCTTCTCTTCCCTCTCTCTCCTCTTTCGTTATCCACTTCCCCCCTTCTTTCTTCCTTTTTCCCTCATTACACTTCCCCTTCTCTTCATAGTTATGTCCCCGATACTTGCCCTAATGGTTACCTGTGCATGTATGTATGAATTTTCTAGTGACTTTGGCTTGTACAATTAGGCACATACAATAGGGGCATACCTTGTTAACTGTTCTGCTGGCACATTTCTTGACCATTATCCCAATTTTTCTATGGCCCTTTTAGACTTGTAATATGGTCTGAATATTTGATGATCGCATACAACCGCATAACCTTATAGTTCTCATCTGGAGCATATTAGTCACTACTTATTTTAATTCATACCAATAGCACCGCTCATGTATCTTGGATTGGTTTTCCCCAGACCACCAGGCTGTGCTGTCCTTCCTTTTGAGACCATAATATTTTATAGGGTCTCTCCCGTGGATCACCACCGGGGTGTCGAATTTCTAACATAGATAGTTTCAAATATATATCTTTTTGAAGTTCACATTTTGACAACAGTGTATAATTTTTGCCATTGTGATTTCTTTGTCTCGCCCTTTCCTGTGTATTTTTAATAGAACCTCTATATCCTGAAGAAGCGTTTTTGTTAATGTGAAACATGTTGAGCAATTAGAGAGCACCTCACCTTGGACTACCAGACCTGCAGCTTTTCTTCAATCACAGCTCCACATTCTTCCATCATCTTGCCTGGGGAAGTTTATTCTTTTCCGTTTGGAATGAGTGTTTGGATTGTCTACTTTTAGATATTTCATGAGAGCTTGCAGGATAGGATCCATATGGTGTATACAATTAGGTTCCATGTCTAGTCAGACCTGTTTTTAAACTCTTATGTCTGTTTTCTGTTTTTTGTACTTTGTTAATAAAATCTTGAAAAATTATACCTACTTTTTTGTAGCTTAACCACTTGCCGACCGCCGCACGACGATGTACGTCGACAGAGCGGCACGGGCAGGCAAAAGGGCTTACCTGTACGTCCCTGCCTGCCCGCGGGTGGGGGGTCCGATCGGACCCCCCCCCGGTGCCTGCGGCGGTCGGATCGAGGTCAGGGTCGATCAAAGGTGAGGGGGAGGCCACTCATTCGTGGCCCCCACCTCGCGATCGCTCCTGGCCAATGACAGACTTCCTCGGCTTCTGTGAATGTAAACAGAAGCAGAGGAAGTGATGTCATCTCTCCTTGAGCCGGTCTTTTCGTCCGGCGCCGAGGAGAGAAGACATCCAAGTAAGTGCACCAACACTACACATACAGTAGAACACGCAGGCACACTTGTCACCCCCCTGTCACCCCCCGATCACCCCCTGATCACCCCCCTGTACCCCCTGTCACTCTGACACCAATAGCAGTTTTTTTTTTTTTCTGATTTTTTGCATTGGTGTCAGTTTGTGACAGTAACAAGTGTTAGGGCAGTTAGGTTAGGCCCCTTTAGGTCAGGGGTACCCCCCTTTAGGTCCAGGGTACCCCCCTAACCCCCCTAATAAAGTTTTAACCCCGTGATCACCCCCCGTCGCCAGTGTCACTAAGCGATCGTTTTTCTGATCGCTGTATTAGTGACACAGGTGACGCTAGTTAGGGAGGTAAGTATATAGGTTCGCTGTCAGTGTTTTATAGCGACAGGGACCCCCATATACTACCTGCTAAAGGTTTTAACCCCTTGATTGCCCCCTAGTTAACCCTTTCACCAGCGATCACCATATAATTGTTACAGGTGACGCTGGTTAGTTGGTTTGTTTTTTGTAGTTTATTGTAGTTTATTACAGTTTTAGGGCACCCGCCGTTTATTACCCTATAAAGGTTTAACCCCCTAATTGCCCGGCGGTGATAGAAGTTAAGTTTTTAGGATCAGATAAGGTCTGCGTCGCCCCAGGCAGCGTCAGGTTAGCGCTAGTACCGCTAAAACCCACGCACGCAGCATACACCTCCCTTAGTGCTATAGTATCTGAACGGATCGATATCTGATCCGATCAGATCTATACTCCCCAGCAGTTTAGGGTCCCCCCAAAAAACGCAGTGTTAGCGGGATCAGCCCAGATACCTGCTAGCACCTGCGTTTTGCTCCTCGGCCCAGCCCAGCCCAGCCCACCCAAGTGCAGTATCGATCGATAACTGACACTTACAAAACACTAAGCACACATAACTGCAGCGGTCGCAGAGTCAGGCCTGATCCCTGCGATCGCTAACAGTTTTTTGGTAGCGTTTTGATACAGTCGCTGACAGTCAGGAGCTTTTTTGCCTGTGAGTCTCACTAGTGTACCCCTAAATTTAGAGCCCAAAATGGCAAATAGAAGGTACACTAGTGAAGAGGCCTACAGGATTCTGAGCATGACAGATAGTGAAGAGGAAGTCACTCATCTGTCAAGTTCAAGCTCAGAATACGAACCTGTAGAGGACAGCGGCTCCATGACAGATAGCTCTGACGACGGAGTTGTGGTCCCTGCTAGGGTCAGGCGTACCAGACCCCGATCTTCTTCTTCTGTCCTTGACGTGCAAGAACCGCAGGGCTCTCGTAGGGAGCAGAGAGGTACTAGCGCCGCTACTCCTTCTGGTGAACTGGCAAGCACCAGCGGCCTAGTACACCCTGGTCGTACATCCAGCACTGCAGTATCACGTGGTGACGTGGCGAGTCCCATAAGTGCAGTTCAAGCTGGCGAGGTGGCAAGCACAACTAGTGTCCCGCTGCCACCAATAAGACAAAGACAGGCCCGTCGTGCCCATAGTGCCCTTCCTGCTGCATTCGCCAATCCGAATTGGGTACCCACCACTTCTGCAGCACCCGTACTTCCCCCTTTCACTGGCCAACCCGGAATTCAGGTGGAAACAGTTGACTTTATGCCACTGGATTTTTATTCACTGTTTTTCACCGAAGATCTCTATACATCTATTGTGGACCAAAGCAATTTGTACGCTGGTCAACACATCGCCGCTAATCCCCAGTCCTCCCTTGCCAGAGATTGGAGACCAATTACGGTCTCCGAATTTAAGATCTTTCTGGGCCTTTCCCTCAACATGGGCATAACCAAAAAGAGTGAGTTGCGGTCATATTGGTCCACTGACCCAATTCACCATATGCCCGTGTTCTCTGCTTCAATGGCCAGGGCACGATACGAGCAGATTTTGCGGTTCATGCACTTCAACGACAATGAACTCTGTCGTCCTCGTGGAGACCCTGCATACGATCGGCTCTACAAAATTCGGCCCCTCGTAAACCACTTCAACCAACGTTTTGCAGACTTGTTTACCCCCCATCAAGTTGTCTGCGTTGATGAGTCCCTGATTAAGTTTTCTGGCCGCTTGTCCTTCAAACAGTACCTTCCCAGCAAGCGTGCCAGATACGGGGTCAAGATGTATAAGCTCTGTGACAGGGCCACAGGCTATACATGTAGATTTATGGTTTACGAGGGCAAAGATAGTCACGTAGAGCCGATAAACTGCCCTGACTACATAGGAAGCGCTGGCAAGATAGTGTGGGACTTGGTGTCACCCTTATTCGGAAAGGGGTACCACTTGTACGTGGACAATTATTATACGAGCGTGCCACTTTTTAGTCACTTGTTTGATCATCAGATTGGAGCATGTGGCACCGTGCGACCTAATCGCCGGGGCTTTCCCCAGCGGCTTGTAGAGTCCCGTCTTAGGCTGGGGGAGAGAGCCTGCTTGCAGTATAATAATTTGCTCGCTATGAAGTGGAGGGATAAGAAGAATGTTTTCGTTCTCACCTCCCTTCATGCAGACACGATGACCCAAATTACTACGGCGACTGGTGTTGTGGAGAAACCCCTCTGTGTCCACGAATACAACCTTAATATGGGAGGGGTGGACCTCAACGACCAGTTGTTGGCGCCGTACCTAATTGCCCGTAAGGCCAGACGCTGGTACAAAAAAGTGTCTGTTTATTTATTTCAATTGGCTTTGCTGAACGCTCATGTGCTATACAGAGCTTCAGGACGGACTGGATCCTTCCTTAAATTCCAGGAAGAGATCGTCAGAGCCCTTCTGTTTCCAGACGGTGCTCCACCTCACCTTCCCAATCCAAATGCAGTAGGCCGGCTGCATGAGAGGCATTTTCCTTATGCCCTCCCGAGTACCCCTACCCAACGAGCCCCCCAAAGAAAATGTCGTGTCTGCAGAAAGCGCGGATTTAGGCGTGACACCCGGTATTATTGTCCCTCCTGTCCTGGCAATCCTGGTCTTTGCATTGGTGAATGTTTTGAACGCTACCATACACTAGTTGAGTATTAGCGTAGGGTACAGCACTGCACAGACTAGGACACACTTCCACAGGGTCTCCCAAGATGCCATCGCATTTTGAGAGACCCAAACCTGGAACCGTTACAGTTTTAAAAGTTACAGTTATAAAAAAAAAAGTAAAAAAAAAAAAAAAAGTAAAAAAAAAAAAAAATACACAAAAAAAATATAAAATAAAAAAACCAAAAATAGTTGTCGTTTTATTGTTCTCTCTCTCTCTATTTTCTCTCTATTGTTCTGCTCTTTTTTACTGTATTCTATTCTGCATTGTTTTATTGTTATGTTTTATCATGTTTGCTTTTCAACATTTTTTTGTTTTCAGGTACGCCATTCAGCTGCAGCGCGGATTTATTTATCTTGACAGCAACAGCGTTTGCTCCCACGATACATAAAGCCGCGACTCCAGCGCTGTCGGAGGTGATTTCACCACCACAGTTACATACTTCAGCATATATGCCGAAGCGTGGGGGCAGAAGTGGGTGGAGGAGCGATTTGCTCCTGCCTTTTGCGGGAGGATGCCCCCATGCTTCGGCATATATATATTTTAGGTAGGCACAGGTTGCGTTAAATGTTTTATTTTTTACTATGGTTTTTTTTTGTATTTGCTTTGCAGGTATGGTAAGTATTACTGTTATACTGTAATGTTACTTTGTTTTTTGTTAACCATCATTTGCTTAGCAGGTACGCCATTCAGTTGCAGCGCGGATTTATTTATCTTGACAGCAACAGCGTTTGCTCCCACGATATATAAAGCCGTGACTCCAGCGCTGTCGGAGGTGATTTCACCACCACAGTTACATACTTCAGCATATATGCCGAAGCGTGGGGGCAGAAGTGGGTGGAGGAGCGATTTGCTCCTGCCTTTTGCGGGAGGATGCCCCCATGCTTCGGCATATATATATTTTAGGTAGGCACAGGTTGCGTTAAATGTTTTATTTTTTACTATGGTTTTTTTTTGTATTTGCTTTGCAGGTATGGTAAGTATTACTGTTATACTGTAATGTTACTTTGTTTTTTGTTAACCATCATTTGCTTAGCAGGTACGCCATTCAGTTGCAGCGCGGATTTATTTATCTTGACAGCAACAGCGTTTGCTCCCACGATATATAAAGCCGTGACTCCAGCGCTGTCGGAGGTGATTTCACCACCACAGTTACATACTTCAGCATATATGCCGAAGCGTGGGGGCAGTGGGTGGAGGAGCAATTTGCTCCTGCCTTTTGCGGGAGGATGCCCCCATGCTTCGGCATATATAAATGGTGCATGTATGCCCATCATTAGAAGTGGGTGGATGAAGGGAGGTATTCTAATGGTGGGCATACCCACCGATCAATATCTTTTTTTCGTTCAGCCCACAGGCTGCATGAAAAAAAAGTTTACAATATATGCCCAACAAGGACCAGCAACGTACTGGTATGTTGCTGGACTTTGAGTGGTTATACCAGAATGATGCCTGCAGGTTTAGGTATCATCTTGGTATCATTCTTTTCAGCCAGCGGTCGGCTTTCATGTAAAAGCAATCCTAGCGGCTAATTAGCCTCTAGACTGCTTTTACAAGCAGTGGGAGGAAATGCCCCCCCCCCCCACCGTCTTCCATGTTTTTCTCTGGCTCTCCTGTCCCAACAGGGAACCTGAGAATGCAGCCAGTGATTCGGCCAGCTGACCATAGAGCTGATCGGAGACCAGAATGGCTCCAAATATCTCTATGGCCTAAGAATCCGGAAGCTACGAGCATTTCAAGACTTAGATTTCGCCGGATGTAAACAGCGCCATTGGGAAATTGGGAAAGCATTTTATCACACCGATCTTGGTGTGGTCAGATGCTTTGAGGGCAGAGGAGAGATCTAGGGTCTAATAGACCCCAATTTTTTCAAAAAAGAGTACCTGTCACTACCTATTGCTATCATAGGGGATATTTACATTCCCTGAGATAACAATAAAAATGATTTAAAAAAAATAAAAATGAAAGGAACAGTTTAAAAATAAGATAAAAAATCAAAAAAATAATTAAAAAAAAAAAAAAAAAAAAAAAAAGCACCCCCGTCCCCCCCTGCTCTCGCGCAAAGGCGAACGCAAGCGTTGGTCTGGCGTCAAATGTAAACAGCAATTGCACCATGCATGTGAGGTATCACCGCGAAGGTTAGATCGAGGGCAGTAATTTTAGCAGTAGACCTCCTCTGTAAATCTAAAGTGGTAACCTGTAAAGGCTTTTAAAGGCTTTTAAAAATGTATTTAGTTTGTCGCCACTGCACGTTTGTGCGCAATTTTAAAACATGTCATGTTTGGTATCCATGTACTCGGCCTAAGATCATCTTTTTTATTTCATCAAACATTTGGGCAATATAGTGTGTTTTAGTGCATTAAAATTTTAAAAAGTGTGTTTTTTCCCCAAAAAATGCGTTTGAAAAATCGCTGCGCAAATACTTTGTGAAAAAAAAAAATCAAATACCCACCATTTTAATCTGTAGGGCATTTGCTTTAAAAAAATATATAATGTTTGGGGGTTCAAAGTAATTTTCTTGCAAAAAAAAATAATTTTTTCATGTAAACAAAAAGTGTCAGAAAGGGCTTTGTCTTCCAGTGGTTAGAAGAGTGGGTGATGTGTGACATAAGCTTCTAAATGTTGTGCATAAAATGCCAGGACAGTTCAAAACCCCCCCAAATGACCCAATTTTGGAAAGTAGACACCCCAAGCTATTTGCTGAGAGGCATGTCGAGTCCATGGAATATTTTATATTGTGACACAAGTTGCGGGAAAAAGACAAATTATTATTTTTTTATTTTTTTTTTGCACAAAGTTGTCACTAAATGATATATTGCTCAAACATGCCATGGGAATATGTGAAATTACACCCCAAAATACATTCTTTTGCCTCTCCTGAGTACGGGGATACCACATGTGTGAGACTTTTTGGGAGCCTAACCGCATAGGGGACCCCGAAAACCAAGCACCGCCTTCAGGCTTTCTAAGGGCGTAAATTTTTGATTTCACTCTTCACTGCCTATCACAGTTTCGGAGGCCATGTAATGCCCAGATGGCACAAACCCCCCCCAAATGACCCCATTTTGGAAAATAGACACCCAAAGCTATTTGCTGAGAGGTATAGTGAGTATTTTGCAGACCTCACTTTTTGTCACAAACTTTTGAAAATTGAAAAAAGAAAAAAAAAATACGTTTTTCTTGTCTTTCTTCATTTTCAAAAACAAATGAGAGCTGCAAAATACTCACCATGCCTCTCAGCAAATAGCTTGGGGTGTCTACTTTCCAAAATGGGGTCATTTGGGGGGGTTTTGTGCCATCTTGGCATTTTATGGCCTTCAAAACTGTGATAGGTAGTGGGGAGTAAAATCAAAAATTTATGCCCTTTGAAATCCTGAAGGCGGTGCTTGGTTTTCGGGGCCCCGTACGCGGCTAGGCTCCCAAAAAGTCCCACACATGTGGTATCCCCGTACTCAGGAGAAGCAGCAGAATGTATTTTGGGGTGTAATTCCACATATGCCCATGGCATGTTTGAGCAATATATCATTTAGTGACAACTTTGTGCAAAAAAAAAAAAAAAAAAAAAAAAAATTGTCACTTTCCCGCAACTTGTGTCAAAATATAAAATATTCCATGTACTCATCATGCCTCTCAGCAAATAGCTTGGGGTGTCTTCTTTCCAAAATGGGGTCATTTGGGGGGGGTTTGTGCCATCTGGGCATTTTATGGCCTTCAAAAATGTGATAAGTAGTGAGGAGTGAAATCACAACTTTACGCCCTTAGAAATCCTGAAGGCGGTGCTGGGTTTTCGGGGCCCCGTACGCGGCTAGGCTCCCAAAAAGTCCCACACATGTGGTATCCCCATACTCAGGAGAATCAGCAGAATGTATTTTGGGGTGCAATTCCACATAAGCCCATAGCCTGTGTGAGCAATATATCATTTAGTGACAACTTTGTGCAAAAAAAAAAAAAAATTGTCACTTTCCCGCAACTTGTGTCAAAAAATAAAATATTCCATGGACTCAACATGCCTCTCAGCAAATAGCTTGGGGTGTCTACTTTCCAAAATGGGGTCATTTGGGGGGGGTTTGTGCCATCTTGGCATTTTATGGCCTTCAAAACTGTGATAGGTAGTGAGGAGTAAAATCAAAAATTTATGCCCTTAGAAATCCTGAAGGCGGTGCTTGGTTTTTGGGGCCCCGTACGTGGCTAGGCTCCCAAAAAGTCCCACACATGTGGTATCCCCGTACTCAGGAGAAGCAGCAGAATGTATTTTGGGGTGTAATTCCACATATGCCCATGGCATGTTTGAGCAGTATATCATTTAGTGACAACTTTGTGCAAAAAAAAAAAAAAATTGTCACTTTCCCGCAACTTGTGTCCAAATATAAAATATTCCATGGACTCAACATGCCTCTCAGCAAATAGCTTGGGGTGTCTACTTTCCAAAATGGGGTCATTTGGGGGGGTTTTGTGCCATCTTGGCATTTTATGGCCTTCAAAACTGTGATAGGTAGTGGGGAGTAAAATCAAAAATTTATGCCCTTTGAAATCCTGAAGGCGGTGCTTGGTTTTCGGGGCCCCGTACGCGGCTAGGCTCCCAAAAAGTCCCACACATGTGGTATCCCCGTACTCAGGAGAAGCAGCAGAATGTATTTTGGGGTGTAATTCCACATATGCCCATGGCATGTTTGAGCAATATATCATTTAGTGACAACTTTGTGCAAAAAAAAAAAAATTTGTCACTTTCCCGCAACTTGTGTCCAAATATAAAATATTCCATGGACTTAACATGCCTCTCAGCAAATAGCTTGGGGTGTCTACTTTCCAAAATGGGGTAATTTGGGGGGGGTTTGTGCCATCCTGGCATTTTATGGCCTTCAAAACTGTGATAGGTAGTGAGGAGTAAAATCAAAAATGTATGCCCTTTGAAATCCTGAAGGCGGTGCTTGGTTTTCGGGGCCCCGTACGCGGCTAGGCTCCCAAAAAGTCCCACACATTTGGTATCCCCGTACTCAGGAGAAGCAGCTGAATGTATTTTGGGGTGCAATTCCACATATGCCCATGGCTTGTGTGAGCAATATATCATTTAGTGACAACTTTTTGTAATTTTTTTTTTTTTTTTTTTTTTTTTGTCATTATTCAATCACTTGGGACAAAAAAAAAAAATATTCAATGGGTTCAACATGCCTCTCAGCAATTTCCTTGGGGTGTCTACTTTCCAAAATGGGGTCATTTGTGGGGGTTTTGTACTGCCCTGCCATTTTAGCACCTCATGAAATGACATGGACAGTCATAAACTAAAAGCTGTGTAAATTCCAGAAAATGTACCCTAGTTTGTAGGCGCTATAACTTTTGCGCAAACCAATAAATATACGCTTATTGACATTTTTTTTACCAAAGACATGTGGCCGAATACATTTTGGCCTAAATGTATGACTAAAATTGATTTTAATGGATTTTTTTTATAACAAAAAGTAGAAAATATCATTTTTTTTCAAAATTTTTGGTCTTTTTCCGTTTATAGCGCAAAAAATAAAAGCGGCAGAGGTGATCAAATACCATCAAAATAAAGCTCTATTTGTGGGAAGAAAAGGACGCAAATTTCGTTTGGGTACAGCATTGCATGACCGCGCAATTAGCAGTTAAAGCGACGCAGTGCCAAATTGTAAAAAGTGCTCTGGTCAGGAAGGGGGTAAATCCTTCCGGGGCTGAAGTGGTTAATACTGTTGTGCCCTTAAAGTCCCATTTCTTTGATATAGGAGTGGTTTGGATTACAAGCATCCTTTTGGAACAAATTATGCTTATAATCCAAGGTACTTCTGTATATGAATCTGAACTGACTGAAGTTGAAAGACTCTAAATATGGCGTTCACAAAATGAATAAAACTACCACAATTCACCTGGTGTGTTTGAAGAAAGTGCCATTTTAGTGGTTGCCGCAGTAGTTTGATCTATTTAAAAAAAAAATGAACAGCAGAAATGTTCAAAACAATATTAATGCTGAAACAAGTCATAATGTATCAACAACAGATCCCCCCGTTAACACAACAATCTGTGATGCAGGGTTCTCTCCTGCTGAGCTACTGTATTCCCCCCCCCCCACGGGAATACACAGATCTGCACTTGCAGCCATTGGCTGCAAACGCTGATTGAATGCTGATTTTCCAGCAACACCATCCATCAGAAGCCGGTTGCTAGAACAGACAGTGGTACACATATGGATAGTAAATAATAAATGTAGCGCTATGTGTAAAATTATAAATATAAAGTGCAAATCTCTAAAATAAATAAATCCTACATATAAATAAATAGTCCATAAAATGAAAAAATGAAGAAATAAAACATGAAAAACTCTTCTTGTGATCAGTGTATACACACAATTCCACCACAGTGATTGCTCGTCCTCAAAAGGAGAGCACACCACCACCAGTAAAAATGCACGCTCACCTCCCAGATGAGTCAAAACTCATATGCGGATCTCCCCACGAGCTCTTTGCTCTCACTTCCCCTTCCCAATCAATGGTGGGTAATCCAGATGGCTCTTTTCTTAATGGTAACTCAGCTCATTAATATCCAAAGAAGCGGATCATCTCCCAGCTTGGCTGAAGATTCCATGAGTTCAGGACATGTAAATAATAAATATAGAGACCATTGTGTTCTCCGTATACAAATTTATTCAAAGCCCCCAAATAGACAAGTTGCACTTACAAAATAAAAGCTTTAAAATCACATAAAAACCTTCAGAGTAGCACCACCGTGTCCACATACACAGTGCTTGGCTGAATGTGACTATCAGCTCCTCCCTTCTAGACGCATATCGGCCTTCGGCCTTCCTCAGTAGAGCAACTTGTCTATTTGGGGGCTTTGAATAAATTTGTATACGGAGAACACTATGGTCTCTATACTTATTATTTACATGTCCTGAACTCATGGAATCTTGAGCCAAGCTGGGAAATGATCCGCTTCTTTGGATATTAATGAGCTGAGTTACCATTAAGACATGGAGCCTTCTGGATTACCAACCATTGATTGGGAAGAGGAAGTGAGAGCAAAGAGCTTGTGGGGAGATCCACATATGAGTTTTGACTCATCTGGGAGGTGATCGTGTATTTTTACTGGTGGTGGTGTGCACTCCTTTTGAGGACAAACAATCACTGTGGTGGAATTGTGTGGATACACTGATCACAAGAAGAGTTTTTCATGTTTTATTTCTTCATTTTTTCATTTTATGGACTATTTATTTATATGTAGGATTTATTTATTTTAGAGATTTGCACTTTATATTTATAATTTTACACATAGCGCTAAATTTATTATTTACTATCCATTTTTAAATTAGTGTGGTGTACCACTTGGAATGTTTAGCAGCTGTGCACGTTTATTATTAGGTTATCTTACTTGTGGCGCTGATTGTTTCATCTTATAAAGTGGTACACATATACTGAAATTCCCGGTATAGCTTCAACCTTTCACTGCCAGGCCTTGTGATATTTGCGAAAATTTTTATCAAAACAATATTTTCGCTAAAAATACGCAAGATTCATTATTAGTGGAAATTTACAAATTTACAAAATTCCTGCTAAATATCTACTAAATACTGTATAAGAGTTAAAACTGTATTAAGTAAATAAATAACAAATATTTGTGAATTTTAAGTTGTGCCTTTTGGTGAAAACTGAAGGTATGCAAAACTCTCAATAAAAACAATTTACTCTAAAAATCTGGAGGTTTTCATTTTTCACGTACAGCTTTCAGAATTTGTAAAAGACCCCCCCCCAACCATATACAGTATTTTCTTAAAGCGCATGACCCATTTCACACAGGGGGGGGCGGGATCTGGGGGTCCCCTTGATAAAGGGGGCTTCCAGATTCCGATAAGCCCACCGCCCGCAGACCCCCACAACCAACGGCCAGGGTTGTGGGGATGAGTTCCTTGTCCTCATCAACATGGGGACAAGGTGTTTTGGGGGGCTACCCCAAAGCACCCTCCCAATGTTGAGGGCATGTGGCCTGGTACGGTTCAGGAGGGGGGGCGCACTCTCGTCCCCCCCTCTTTTCCTGCGGCCTGCCAGGTTGCGTGCTCGGATAAGGGTCTGGTATGGATTTTTGGGGGGATCCCACGCCATTTTTTTTTGGCGCGGGGTTCCCCTTAAAATCCATACCAGACCTGAAGGGCCTGGTATGGAATTTAGGGGGATCCCACGTCATTTTTTAAAAAAAATTTGGCCGGGGTTCCCCTTAATATCCATACCAGACCTGGAGGGCCTAATATGGAATTTAAGGGGACTCCCACGTCATTTTTTTTTTAAATTTTGGTTCGGGGTTCCCATATGGAACTTCTATGTGTATTGTCGGCAATGCAATAGCCGCGAGTAGTTTTAAATGGGTTTTTTCCTTCGAAATGTCATTTTGCTGTCAGACTGTTCTAAACACAGGAAACATGCGCCCCTTTACAGGCATACTATAGACACCTCCCAGCTACGAAATTTAAAGGGATATTACACTTTTATTGTTTGACTTTAAGCATTATTAAAATCACTGCTCCTGAAAAAACGGACGTTTTTAAAACTTTTTTTTGCATTGATCCATGTCCCCTGGGGCAGGACCCAGGTCCCCAAACACTTTTTATGACAATAACTTGCATATATGCCTTTAAAATTAGCACTTTTGATTATTCATGTTCGTGTCCCATAGACTTTAACGGTGTTCGCGCGCTCGAACAAACTTTTTTCCTGTTCGCATGTTCTGGTGCGAACCAAACAGGGGGGTGTTCGGCTCATCCCTATTTGGCACTTAATCTAACTCCTCTCCTGGATAGATTAAAAAATAAAATATTTGAAAATAAGTAAGTGTAGAGATCTTTCTTACACGGTTTAGTCAGGATAGGTGCTAGGAGGTGGAGGAAGCATTTTTCTGATTAGTTAGGTTTGTTCAGGAATTCCACTTTAAAGCAAAAAGTAAGATGCACTTCATAGTATTTTATTGCCAACAATATTGTAGAGCGCAATTAAAAATATGTTCTATGACAGAGTGTAAAAGATACCTAAGGACCTCAGTTGGTGAAAATGATATCAGATAAATTAAAGATATTCTAAGAAATTTACCTTGTGAAGGTGCAAAAGGATTTGATGATGTGGAAAATGCTCGGCTTTTAATAAAATGTTGGGCTTGTAGGAGATAGTGATGATGTTATTGTGGATGCAGTGGTGCTTTTTGTAATACCGGTACACAGTACAGTGTGGTGACTGGGGATGAAGAGGGTGGGGTACTACCTTCTATAATACTATTTAGAGTTAAACCATGTACATTTTGTCAAACTACTATTTATTGTGAGCAATCCCAGACACCGGTAATATGAAATGCTGACTATTAAAATTACAGGTATTTAGCTGTTGGCTTTGAAGTTGTAGTTGTTGTGATAATGGGTGTACCCAAAAGGCAAGTTACATCATGGTAAACCTTTGTTTTAAAACAACTGAACTATACAAACATGTTTTCTTTAAACAAACATGTGTAAAATGGCACTTAAACATATGTATCCAATCCATGCTTTGTGCAGATGTTGTCATATAAAAACATTATTTAATGTATATGAATCTGAACAGACTGAAGTAGAAAGACTATAGCGTTCACAAAATAAATAAAACCACCACAATTCACCTGGTAAGTTTGAAGAAAGTGGCATTTTAGTAGTTGCAGCAGTAGTTTGATCTATTAAAAAAAATAATTAACAGCAGAAATGTTCAAAACAATAGTAATGTTGAAACAAGTCATACTGTATCAACAAAAACTATTCAAACTATGCAATTCGGATTAGATTGGGGCTTCCCTAATGAAGCAAAGAGTAGCTTAAAGCAAAGAATAAAGCTGGGTATACATGTTTCATTTTTTTAGTTTAACCAGAGGTTGAAAAAAAAATCTGACAGATCCCCACATTAAAACAACAATCTGTGATGCAGGGATCTCTCCTGCTGAGCTAGTAATTTTTCCATTGTTATTTTATTTTTCCCTTACAGCTTTCAGGTTGTGAAAGACCCTCCAAACCATACATTTTCTGAAAGCATAGGACCAGTAAAGTAGAATTTTTTAGGCCCTGTGATGTTTCTGAAAATGTTTATCAAAACAATATGTTCGCAAAAAATAGGCAAAAATCATTATTAGTGGATATATGCACAGCAAAATTTACACATTTCCTGCTAATTTCCTACTAAATACTGTATGAACATTAACCACTTCAGCCCCAGAAGGTTTTACCCCCTTCCTGACCAGAGCACTTTTTACAATTCGGCACTGCGTCGCTTTAACTGCTAATTGCGCGTTCATGCAATGCTGTACCCAAACGAAATTTGCGTCCTTTTCTTCCCACAAATAGAGCTTTCTTTTGATGGTATTTGGTCACCTCTGCCATTTTTATTTTTTGCGCTATAAATGGAAAATACCGAAAATTTTTTAAAAAAATGATATTTTCTACTTTTTGTTATAAAAAAAATCCAATAAACTCAATTTTAGTCATACATTTAGGCCAAAATGTATTCGGCCACATGTCTTTGGTAAAAAAAATGTCAATAAGCGTATATTTATTGGTTTGCACAAAAGTTATAGCGTCTACAAACTACATTTTCTGGAATTTACACAGCTTTTAATTTATGACTGCCTATGTCATTTCTTGAGGTGCTAAAATGGCAGGGCAGTACAAAACCCCCCCAAATGACCCCATTTTGGAAAGTAGACACCCCAAGGAAATTGCTGAGAGGCATGTTGAACCCATTGAATATTTATTTTTTTTGTCCCAAGTGATTAAATAATGACAAAAAAAAAAAAAACCATTTTTACAAAAAGTTGTCACTAAATGATATATTGCTCACACAGGCCATGGGCATATGTGAAATTGCACCCCAAAATACATTCAGCTGCTTCTCCTGAGTACGAGGATACCACATGTGTGGGACTTTTTGGGAGCCTAGCCGCGTACGGGGCCCTGAAAACCAAGCACCGCCTTCAGGATTTCTAAGGGCATAAATTTTTTATTTCACTCCTCACTACCTATCACAGTTTTGAAGGCCATAAAATGCCAAGATGGCACAAAACCCCCCCAAATGACCCCATTTTGGAAAGTAGACACCCCAAGCTATTTGCTGAGAGGCATGGTGAGTATTTTGCAGCTCTCATTTGTTTTTGAAAATGAAGAAAGACCAGAAAAATTTTTTTTTTTTCTTTTTTCAATTTTCAAAACTTTGTGACAAAAAGTGAGGTCTGCAAAATATTCACTATACCTCTCAGAAAATAGCTTGGGGTGTCTACTTTCCAAAATGGGGTCATTTTGGGGGGGAGGGGGTTGTGCCACCTGGGCATTCCATGGCCTCCGAAACTGTGATAGGCAGTGAAGAGTGAAATCAAAAATTTATGCCCTTAGAAAGCCTGAAGGCGGTGCTTGGTTTTCGGGGTCCCGTGCGCGGCTAGGCTCTCAAAAAGTCCCACACATGTGGTATCCCCGTACCCAGGAGAAGCAGCAGAATGTATTTTGGGGTGTAATTTCACATATCCCCATGGCATGTTTGAGCAATATATCATTTAGTGACAACTTTGTTTGTGCAAAAAAAAAAAAAAATGTGTCTCTTTCCGGCAACTTGTGTCACAATATAAAATATTCCATGGACTCGACATGACTCTCAGCAAATAGCTTGGGGTGTCTACTTTCCAAAATGGGGTCATTTGGGGGGGTTTTGAACTATCCTGGCATTTTATGCACAACATTTAGAAGCTTATGTCACACATCACCCACTCTTCTAACCACTTGAAGACAAAGCCCTTTCTGACACTTATTGTTTACATGAAAATGTTATTTTTTTTTGCAAGAAAATTACTTTGAACCACCAAACATTATATATTTTTTTAAAGCAAATGCCCTACAGATTAAAATGGTGGGTGTTTCATTTTTTTTTCACACGGTATTTGCGCAGCGATTTTTCAAACGCATTTTTTGTGGAAAAAACACACTTTTTTAAATTTTAATGCACTAAAACACACTATATTGCCCAAATGTTTGATGGAATAAAAAAGATGATCTTAAGCCGAGTACATGGATACCAAACATAACATGCTTTAAAATTGCGCACAAACGTGCAGTGGCAACAAAATTGATACATTTTTAAAAGCCTTTAAAAGCCTTTACAGGTTACCACTTTAGATTTACAGAGGAGGTCTACTGCTAAAAATACTGCCCTCGATCTGACCTTCACGGTGATACCTCACATGCATGGTGCAATTGCTGTTTACATTTGACGCCAGACCGACGCTTGCGTTCGCCTTAGCGCGAGAGCAGGGGGGACAGGGGTGCTTTTTTTTTTTTTTTCTTTATTATTTTTTTGCTTTTTTATCTTATTTTTAAACTGTTCCTTTCATTTTTTTTTAAATCATTTTTATTGTTATCTCAGGGAATGTAAATATCCCCTATGATAGCAATAGGTAGTGACAGGTACTCTTTTTTGAAAAAATTGGGGTCTATTAGACCCTAGATCTCTCCTCTGCCCATCAAAGCATCTGACCACACTAAGATCGGTGTGATAAAATGCTTCCCCAATTTCCCAATGGCGCTGTTTACATTCGGCAAAATCTAAGTCATAAAATGCTCCTAGCTTCCGGTTTCTTAGTCCATAGAGATGTTTGGAGCCACTCTGGTCTCTGATCAGCTCTATGGTCAGCTGGCTGAATCACCAGCTGCTTTCTCAGGTTCCCTGTTGAGACAGGAGAGCCAGAGAAAAACACGGAAGACAGTGGGGGGGGGGCATTCCCTCCCACTGCTTGTAAAAGCAGTCTAGAGGCTAATTAGCCACTAGGATTGCTTTTACATGAAAGCCGACCGCTGGCTGAAAAGAATGATACCATGATGATACCTAAACCTGCAGGCATCATTCTGGTATAACCACTCAAAGTCGTGAATGGCGTACCTGAAGACAAAAAATGGTTAACAATAAAGCACAGTAAACAGTAAAGTATAAAAAATTGCATACCTGAAAAGCAAACATGATAAAACATAATAACAATAAAACATTGCAGAATAGAACACAATAAACAAGAGCAGAACAATAGAGAGAGAATAGAGAGAGAGAGAACAATAAAACGACAACTATTTTTATTTTATTTTTGTTTGTGTTTTTTTTGCAAACTTGTAACTTTTATAACGGTAACCGGTTCCAGGTTCGGGTCTCTCAAAATGCGATGGCATCTTGGGAGACCCTGTGAAAGTGTGTCCTAGTCAGTGCAATGCTGTACTCTACGCTAATACTCAACTAGTGAATGGTAGCGTTCAAAACATTCACCAATGCAAAGACCAGGATTGTCAGGACAGGAGGGACAATAATAGCGGGCGTCACCCCTATATCCACGCTTGCTGCAGACACAACATCTTTTTGGGGGGGGTTTGTTGGGTAGGGGTACTCGGGAGGACATATAAATGCCTCTCATGCAGCCGACTGCATTTGGTTGGGGATGTGAATGGGGGAAGTACGGGTGCTGCAGAAGCGGTGGGTTCCCAATTAGGATTGGCGAATGCAGCAGGAAGGGCACTATGGGCACGACGGGCCTGTGTTTGTCTTTTTGGTGGCAGCGGGACACTACTTGTGCTTGCCACCTCACCAGCTTGAACTGCACTTATGGGACTCGCCACGTCACCAAGTGTTACTGCAGTGCTGGTTTGACTACGACCGGGGTGTACTAGGCCGCTGGCGCTTGGCAGTTCACCAAAACGCTACCAAAAAAACTGTTAGCGATCGCAGGGATCAGGCCTGACTCTGCGAACGCTGCAGTTATGCGTTTAGTGTTTTGTAAGTGACAGTGATCGATCGATACTGCACTTGGGTGGGCTGGGCTGGGCCGGGCGGAGGGGCAAAACGCAGGTGCTAGCAGGTATCTGGGCTGATCCCGCTAACACCGCGTTTTTGGGAACCCTAAACTGCTGGGGATGCTAGTATAGATCTGATCGGATCAGATATTGATGCGTTCAGATACTATACCACTAAGGGAGGTGTATGCTGCGTGCGTGGGTGTTAGCAGTACTGGCGCTAATCTGACGCTGCCTGGGGCGACGCATATCACCGCCGGGCGATCAGGGGGCTAAACCTTTATTCGGTAATAAACGGCGGGTGCCCTGACACTATAAAAAATAAACGAACTAACCAGCGTCACCCGTAACACTTATACGGTGATCAGTGGTGAAAGGGTTAACTGGGGGCAATCAAGGGGTTAAAACATTTATTAGGTAGTATATGGGGGTCCCTGACGCTATAAAACGCTGACGGTGAACCTAAATATTTACCTCACTAACTAGCGTCACCAGCGACACTAATACAGCGATCAGAAAAATGATCGCTTAGCGACACTGGTGACAGGGGGTGATCAAGGGGTTAAAACTTTATTAGGGGGAGTTAGGGGGGTACCCTAGACCTACAGGGGGCTAATCCTAACTGTCCTAACACGGGGGGGTGATTGGGGGGGGATCGGGGGGCGATCGGGGGGGGATCGGGGTGTTTAGTGTGCCTGGCATGTTCTACTGTGTTGTGTAGTGTTGTGCACTCACTCACATGTCTTCTCTCCTCGGCGCTGGAACGGAAACTCCCGAGCCGAGGAGAGATGACATCACATCCTCTGCCTCTGTGTACTATACAGAGGCAGGGGATGTTTCTCATTGGCTGGGAGCGATCGCGAGGGGGGGGCCACGATCGGATGGCCTCCCTCTCATCTTTGATCGCTGCCAGAGAAATGCCGACCGCCGCTGGCACCGGGGGGGGTCCGATCGGACCCCCTGCCCGCGGGAAGGCAATCACATACCAGGTACGTGATTTTGCCTGCCCGTGCCATTCTGCTCACGTATATAGGCATGAGGCGGTCGGCAAGTGGTTAAAACTGTCAAGGGGGGTTGTGACCAATCCACACTGTTTTTGCAGAAAAACACCAATATGCCTCCATCCCAAATATATGCAACAAAATGGGGGGACAGAAACGGGACTTTGTGTGAGGCATGTGGGTGAGTATGTTAGGCCAAATGGTAAAAATTAGGGAGAGAAAAAATAGAATGTATATAATCTACTTAGATAATGATAAAAGAAAATAATGGTAAAAAAGTTTATTGGCATAGGTATTAGGACCAGATACAATCGAAGAGAAAGAGAACACAATACATAGTAAACCATGCATGCTAGACATCTGGCTCGGCTGGGCACTCATCACTCAGCTCATCCACACTACCTGTCCTCGCCAGACGTCCCTGCCTGTCGGTTTTTGTGGGTGCTTGTGTCACTTCGGCCACCGTGGCCGACGATATTGGGGTGCGCTCTCTGCCTCAACCCCGGGGGAGACTCTATGGACCCAGACCAACATCACATTGCAACACACAGGTCATCATAAACCAACCATTGCATAAATTTTTTAATCGCATCGGACTCCTGACGATTGGTTTAAAGCCAAGAAACGCGTTGAGTTTAGATCTATTGATGCATTCATTGACTGTACAATGTATGTGTGTTCCTGTAACTGTACCACCAATTCATGAACCCTGCTCGTCCATATATTGCTGTAAACATGTTTTAGAGTTCAGACCTATTGATGTATTCATTGATTGTACAATGTAAATGCATTCCTGTAACTGTACTACTATTTATGAACCCTGCTTGTCCATACATTGCTGCTAACATGTTTTACTATGGCCTTAATTGTGTTCTCTTTCTCTTCGATTGTATCTGGTCCTAATACCTATGCCAATAAACTTTTTTACCATTATTTTCTTTTATCATTATCTAAGTAGATTATATACATTCTATTTTTTCTCTCCCTAATTTTTACCATTTGGCCTAACATACTCACCCACATGCCTCACACAAAGTCCCGTTTCTGTCCCCCCATTTTGTTGGTTAAAACTGTATTAAGTAAATAAATAACATATTTCAAAATTTTAAATTGTGACTTTTTGTGAAATGGTGAAAACTGAAGTACGCAAAAAACTGTAAATAAAAACAATTTACTCTAAAAATCTGAAGGTTTTCATTTTTCATGTACAGCTTTCAGAATTTGTAAGACCCTCCAAACCATATATTTTCTGAAAGCACATGACTTATAATTAAAATGTGCTACTTAATAGATATGTTCATTTGTTTTTGTCCGAATGCATTTTTGTCCGAATTTCGGGTATTTTCGTTATCATTTTAACAAACGATAATGAACGTCTATTAGAGATTATTTGACATAGAGAGAAAAGATTCGACATGAAGATTCGGCGAAGAAGTCGCCAGGAGCGGACATTTATGGTCAAATGCTCCACCTATAGGCTATAGAAGAATTCTAATGTTGGTTGACTAGTAATAATAATTAGTAACTATAATTAATAATAGTGTCATACAACATTAGAATTCTACTATAGCTTGTAGGCAGAACATTCGACCGGAAATGCACGATTGCGGCATCGTGCAGTTTAGCTGCTCCGTCGAATCAATGACAGATTCAACCTTAATTATTTAGGACTTTCGGACGAATGCATTTTTTTACGAAATGAAATAAATAAAAACTAATTTCGGGAGTAACTAAATACATTTATTTTTCGGACGAAAACAAAATTCCGAAATGAAATATTTCAGTGTGCACATGTCTACTACTTAAATTTTTAGGCCCCGCATTAGTTGCAAAAATGTTCATCAAATTGCTATTTTCATTAAAAATGCACTAAAATCATTATTAGTTAATACATAGGACAGCACAATTTACAAAAATTCCTACTAAATTTCTATTAAATAAAAAAGCTAAAAGTGTATTGAGTCAATAAATAAATATTAACAAAGCCAGACCCACATGGATGTTAAATTGGGAGCAACAGCTGTGTTCATGCAGTTGCTGAATCCCAAATGACAACAATGAGACTGCCTGCACAGGGATGCACAAAAAACACCTGTGCATCCCTGTACAGGTAAACACGGCCTTTTTTTTATAATTGGTACTTTTTTTTTTAGTGTGTATGTGGTGGTGGGGGGGGAGGCTTTGGTGAGATATCAGAGGTCTGGTTTGACATCAGAGCTTTGGTGGGATATTAGACCCCTGATGAATCTTTTTTGAGACAGAGAAAGGGACTGCAGACAGTCCTTTTATCTGAAGCCTAAGCTGCTCATTACCTGAATGAATAAAGAGTCTGTATAGATGTTGCACTCTGATGTTTAGGCAGGGTTGCTCTTAAATTTTTTTGTCAAGTGATAGTTGCCTTGGCCAATTGCTAGGAGGCCAACTGACTTCGCCCTAATTCTGGAATTGCTGCACTTCTCTCTTCTGTCGCAAGGTGGTCGGGTACCCAGTGACATTAGATAAGACAAGGGAATTCCAAGGACAGATTAGGAGTATATGGGGTATCTCAGGCAATGGGCAGGGATTTTCTAGAGTCCCTTGGCCTGCTGGAGGAACCTATATATTTGGGTGGAGTCAGATGATCGGGGTTCTGTGCCACCTGGATGGCTGTCTGGGTGGACATGTGTCATATTGCTCCGGGCTGCTAGGCCAGAGACCTGAAGCCTATCCCGGCTGCTAGGCTGTCTGAGGGGCCTATCCAGAAGCAATAGAGTAGTGTAGGGTTGGGACTGCAGCTTGCAGTCCAATCAGAAGTGACGGTTCTGCCAGCCGGAGAACCTGTCATGGTCGGAGGTAGAGGGGAAGCTGTCGCCATAAAGGGACCATCCACCTTGTTACCGAGGATCACTGTGAGTAGCTAAAGCAAGTACCAGAGCAGTGTTCTCACCAACCGGGGAAGGTGAAGAATTGGGAAACTTCAGCAGGTGCCAAGCCAGGGACCCAGCCAGTGGAGGTGGCGTTTGCAGAGCAGCATTGTGTGTCAAGCCAAAGAACAGAGCAGGCCAGTGAGGTGACGCATGAGGAGTATCTGTGAGTGCCAAGCTAGGGACCCAGCAGGGACGCTTGAAGAAGATACTGTTTGAGAAGTTTGGAAGAGTTCAGGGGTTCCAGTGACAGTGGATCAGCAAGTCTAATGAGAGAGACTGGGATCTCAGTTGAGTGAAGATCTACAAGAGGAGATTGTAGAGGAAGTAAAGGAGTTTGTTACAACTTGTGTTAGAAACTGTTACAAGACTGTTGCCATAGGAGACAGCGATCCTACTACTGCAGATGTGGTGTCTTGCTGAATGCCTTACCCTGCATGGCTGTCTACATATAGAGATCTCGGAGTCTGCCAATTAACATTGCAACTGCTAAAGGGTGTCTTGGCCTTAAAGGGGTTGTAAAGGTAAAAATTTTTTCACTTTAATGCATTCTATACATTAAGGTGAAAAAACTTTTGACAGTACCGCCGCCCCCAGCCCCCCCGTTTTACTTACCTGACGCCTCGAATCTTCGCTGCTCGTTCTTGTCATCTTTGCTGCAGCTCAGCCTGGTCGCTGATTGGCTGCAGTGGATGGATTGAAAGCAGCGCAGCCATTGGCTCGCGCTGCTGTCAATCACATCCGATGACGCGGCGCACAGGGGGGCGGGGCCGAGTGATACAGCGAGCGGCTATAGCCGCCGGCTGTATCACGGGAGCGCGCCCGCAAGCACTCACCACCATGCGAGGGAGCTCGCATTAAGGTGGTGAATGCTTGTGGGGAGGAGCTGAAACAGCCGCTAAGGGACCCCAGAAGACTAGGTTCGGGGCCACTCTGTGCAGAACGAGCTGCACAGTGAAGGTAAGTATAACATGTTTGTTATTTTTTTTTTTTTTTAAATTACCTTTACAACCGCTTTAACCCTCTCTCCCACAGTTCTGTTTAAGAGACAATAAATCTCTTTGCATTCAAGAAGTGTCTGGCGCCCATTAATCTACTTTGCGTTATACCCACCATGCCTCGTAAACCACTCTACATAGAAGGATATCAACTGTCCCTAACTCTGGAGGTCACCATTAGGCCTGAAGAGGCCCAGGACTTGGCTACATAGAGACTCCTATTCATTTATAAACAGACACATAGTGAACATGGTTTACTGTGCTCAGTTACCAATGGGCACAGGAGAGATCAGTAGTGATTGCTGATCATGTCCATTGTAAGAAAGGGAGCGGGCTAGTAAACATATCTTTACCAAGCCCCCCTAAACATACCCCCTTTCAAACCTAATAGCTTCTCCGAGACCCAGAGCAGCAACTGCAGGTGGCGGAAGGGGAAGGAGGGAATGCCGGTCACCCAGCAGGGGACATATTTTGGTGCCTTCTAAGCCCTGTAGCTCCTGAAGCTGGTAGGAGAGGCAGAGGAGGGAAGCTGGTGGCTGCAGGATAGCTGCGGGGGATCAGGTTAGCGGGGAGGTTGGATCAGTACGGGGGCTGGGGAAATCGGTGCTGGGGGGCAGGTGAATGCAGGGAGAAGGAAAGAAGAGTAGGGGGGCACTTTAGAAGAAGAGGAGCAGCGGGAGATAGAGAGATTGGAGACAGGGAAGGGGTGCCATTGGCGGGGTCACATTTGAAGTGAATAGATCTGATGGGACCTGGCCAGCTGGAAGCAGTGCTGCGGGTTGGTAAATCATACGGACCTGGCAGGGAAAGGGTTAAGTCCAGTACACATGTACCAAAAGTCAGCCGGTTCAGCAGTAACCAGCTGACTTTCAGTACATGTGTACTGGGCTTAAAGACTGTTCTAAGAAAATTAAATCTTTTTTTTAATCATTAGTGGGTCAAATTAACATTCATTTTTCGACCACAGAAAGAAGTTAGTTTATTTGAGAAAAACTTCCAAACAGGTTATGTGTTTTTTTTTAGTAAAGCCTATAATTCCAAAATCAAATGTTAAGGGCAAACAAAATCTTTTGAATGACATTCAAATGTTCTGAGAATTTTTATATGAATTTTCCTAAGACTTTTCCTAATAAGTTTGCAGTTCCATCTATGTTCAGCTTAACATGCACTTCATGGTATTTTCTAGCAACCAGTTTTGTCAAAGTACAATAAAAAATATGCTCTAATACAAGGTATAATAGGTACCTAAATACATCAGCTGGAGAAATCTACATCAGATAAATCAAAGATGTGGTAAGACATTTACCTGGTGAAGGTATATGAGAACCTGATGCTGTGAAAAATGCTGTTGGTTTTGTAGTGGAGAGGGTTGTTGTTATTTTGGATACAGTGGTGCTTGAGGTAAGATAAAGTGTGGTTGTGATTACAGGAGATGACAAGGCTGGGCTAGTGGTGGTAGATGACAGAGTGGTTGTGGTAGAGGAAGAAGAGAGAAGACTATTGACAAAAGAGGTTGGATTAGGTGTAATAGTCAACGTAGAGGTTAGACTAGCTGTAGAGGCTGTAGTGGACAAAGGGGTATCCATTGTGGTGGTAGTAAAGGCAGGAGTAGCTGTTGTGCTAGTAGAGGTTGTGGTGAATGTTTCAAAGAAAGTACTTGAAAGAGAATCTGAAACTTTGGAAGGAATTGTAGTAGAACCTAAACAGAAAATTAAAATGTTGTGTTATACTTGGTAATTCAAAGTATATCAGTAAGAGTAATAAGCATTACATGGCAAATGTTCTGCATATTGAAACAATAATTGACAAACACTTCTCAGTGTATATTTAAAGTTACTCTGGCATGAGAAAAGTATGTGTCTGTCATTACCGGCCTTATTTTAAATGCATTAGTTGCCTTGATGTGTTTAGCTTTAAAAGTTTTGAGTCACAGACCCAGAATATGCATGCTATAAATTAACATTAGAAATGTGCCCACATCTTGTATCTCTTTTTTCTGGGTCAGACACTTAAAAAATATTCAAGCCAATCTGTATAGGTAGGGGTACTTTCTACTCAAAAGTATTTAGCAAGTGTAAACAGGAGATACCCAAGCTCAACCAAACAATTAAAAAATACTTGCTGAGATCCATGTTTTGGCCTTGATATGAGTTGCCGGATACATTTCTGCTTTGTATTTAGCAAATGTATTTAAAATGGCACTTGTAAATATGCATACAATCAATGCTTTTGTGAAGATGTAATTTTTTGAAAATGTAATTTACTGTACATGAATGTGAATAAACTGCAGTTGAAAGACTCTAAATATGGTGTTCACAAAGTAAATAAAACAATCACAAATCACATGCTGTGCTTGAAGGAAGTGACTTTTTTAAGCTGGCAATGAATGGATCAAAATTTGGCTGGTTCAGCAGGGACCGAATTTTGACCTATATATGGGCATTGTGTTTGTAAAAAAATACATTCACCAGTCAACTTCTGTATATCTGCCCTGTTGGATTGTCCCTGCTCAATTAGTGCCACACGCTATACCCTGCAGTGCTGATCAGTGTATTCTGATGGTGGGGAAGTCTCCCTGCTGTCAAAATACAATGACACAGTTGGAGGGTTCCCTCATGTATCTTGAATATGTGGCAGATGGAATCAGGTCAGTTTTTTGTTCAACCAGCTGGTTGAATGAAAAAAAACTGACTAATTTATGGGCTGCCTTAGTATTTGCAGCAGACGTTTGATCTATTAAAACATTTTTAATTAACAGCAGAAATGTTCAAAAAAATAACAATAAACAAACAAAAGGGCAAGTGATGTCAGAACAAATCTTATTAACAGAAGCTATTCAAACTTGATTTCCTCTCTTCCATAGATGGGTTTTCCTAATGAAACAAAGAGTAACTTAAAGTGAAATTCCAGGATAAATCTAGCTAATCTTAAAATTGCTCCCATTAGAGTGATACTATCCCTAGATGCCCAAGAGATGTTTGGTAGTGTAGAGTGACACTATTCATGGGCAGTTCTGGTAGCTCTTGGAATAGGAGCAAATTTCATTAAATGGATACATATTCTGTATACAGTACCTCTGCCATAGCAAGAATAAAAGTAAATCATGTTTTATCTTATCCCTTTGTACTTCAAAGAGGAACCAGGCATGACTGCCCTCTATTTCCGCTCCTGTTTGCCCTTGCAGTTGAGCCTTTGATAATAGCCTAAGACAATCACCTATTGTAGTAGAATTTCAGAGGGGGGACCAGAAAGGACAAGATAGCATTGTATGTAGATGATACACTCCTCTTCTTGGGGGAAATTCACCATTCATTGGCATCTTTAAGGTGGCTTATTTCTCACTTTGGGACATTCTCAGGTTTTCACATTAACTGGGTCAAGTCAGTTATACTTCCATTAGACCCTAAAGCAGTGTACACACGAGCGGACTTTTCGTCCGGACTGGTCCGACGGACCGAACTTGGCAGACAATCTGACTGTGTGTGGGCTGCATCGGACTTCCGGCGGACCATTTCAGTCGGAAATCCAACGGACTTTAGATTTGAAACTTGCTTCAAATCTTCCTGCCGGAACTCCTCCGGACTCAGTTCCTATCGGAAAGCCCGTTCGTCTGTATACTGGTCTGATGAACCAAATACGACGCAAGGGCAGCTACAGCACCTTCCCGCGAGAATGTTTCCAGCGCAATCCTATCGCGCTGGTTCTCGGCCACAGAGTGCTACATCTCCAGCTTGCTGCAATAGGAAAAACACATTTTCCTATTGCAGTGAGTGTGGGGGAGGTGACAAAAATGGTGTGGGGTCCCCCCAAAATCCATACCAGACCCCTATCCGAGCATGCAGCCAGGCCGGTCAGGAAAGGGGGTGGGGACAAGCAAGCCCCCCCTTCTGAACCGTACCAGGCCGCATGCCCTCAATATGGGGGGGTGGGTGCTTTGGGGGAGGGGGTGACCTGCGGCCTCCACCCCAAAGCACCTTGTCCCCATGTTGATGAGGACAAGGGCCTCTTCCCAACAACCCTTGGTTGTCGGGGTCTGCGGGCGGAGGGCTTATCGGAATCCGGGATCCCCCTTTAATAAGGGGGCCCCAGATCCCAGCCCCCACCCTATGTGAATGAGTATGGGGTACATCATACCCCTACCCATTCACCTAGGGAAAAAAGCATCAATAAAAAAACACAGTACACAGGTTTTTAAAGTAATTTATTAAGCAGCTCCGGGGGTCTTCTTCCGACTTCGGGGATCTTCTTCTGACTTCGGGGGTCTTCTTCCAACTTCAGGGGTCTTCTTCCGACTCCTCCGCTCTCTCCGGCCTCTTCTCCCAGTGTTCAGCCTCTTCTCCTGGTGTCCGTTTCTTCTGCCGGGCTCCTCCGCTATCTTCTGCTGCTCTTTTGCTAGCGGTGGCCCGGTCTTCTGCATTGTCTTCTTCCCTTTTCTTCCAATGTTGACACAACGCTCTCTCCTGCTGTAATGCTGTGTGGATGATGTGTAATGACTTATATAGGCATGGGGTGGGGTCACCGGGTGATGTCATCCAATGACCCCGCCTCCTTATGACGTCCCGCGGCATGCTGCCGTTATTTTGGCATAGGGGGTTCCCCATAAAATCCTGGTAAACCCTGCGACGGGGCCTGCAAGGTGTCAATCTCGCCGATAAAAGTGGCGAGATTTACTTCCTTTTCTAGTCCCGTCGTACCCGAGTCACGTTCAAAATGAACAGACTTGTCCGTGTGTGGGCAATTCCGTTCATTCGGAAAGTCCGCCGTAACTCCATCGATAGTCCGTCGGGAAGACCGGCGGACCTAGTCTGCCGGAAAGTCCGGTCGTGTGTAGGCAAGTCCGTCCATTCAGAAAGTCGGTCAGAAGTCCACCGGAAGTCCATCAGGAAGACCAGTCGGACCTAGTCTGCCGGAAAGCCCGGTCGTCTGTACATTGCATTAGAGGTTTTCTTTACCATAGAAAGCATCTCAATTTTGCATTGTAGATTCCTTCAAATATTTGGGCATGGTGGTTTCTAAACACATACAAGATTTTTTGACACCTAATCTAACTCCTCTCCTGGATAGATTAAAAAACAAAAATGTTTGGAGAAAAAAAAATATTTGAAAATAGGTAAGTGGACAAATCTTTCTTACACAGGTTAGTCAGGATAGGTGTTAGGCGGTGGAAATTTTTTTTTCATGATTTATTAGGTTTGTCCTGGAATTCCACTTTAAAGCAAAAAGTAACACGCACTTCAAAGTATTTTATTGCCACCAATTTTGTAGGGCACAATTAAAAATATGTTCTATGACGGAGTGTAAAAGGTACCTAAGTACCCCAGTTGGCGAAAACTATATGAGATAAATCAAAGGTACAGTATTCTAAGACATTTACCTTGTGAAGGTGCATGAGGATTTGATGATGTGGAAAATGCTGTTGGGTTTGTAGCAGATAGTAATGATTCTATTGTGGATGCAGTGGTGCTGGAGGTAGTATAAAGTGTGGTGACTGAGGATGAAGAGGGTGGGGTAATGGCGGTAGATGGAATATATGGTAGAGTGGTTTTGGTGAGGGAAGAAGAAGGTAGACTAGTATCACAAGAGATTGGAGTGAATGTTGTTGTCATAGTTGAGGTTGGATTAGCTGATGTGGTGGTAACAGATGTTGTAGTATCCATTGTGGTAATATAAGGTGGAGTAACTGTTGTGGTGGTAATAAAGGTTGTGGTGAATGATTCAAAGGTCGAAACTCTTGAAGGAGCTGTAGTAGAACCTAAACATAAAATGAAAATGTGTTATACTCAGTAGATCAAAAGAGCATTGCATGACAAATGGCAAAAAAATTGCAGTGGTACTTGAGGTATAATAAAGTTAAGTTGTGGTGACGGGAGATGAAGAGGGTTTTAAAGTGATGGTAGACAATAGACATGGTCAAGTGGTTGTGGTTGAGGAAGAAGAGGAAAGACTAGTAAATAAATAGGTTGGAGTAGATGTGGCGGTCATAGTAGACTTTGGGGTATCTGTTGTTGTAGTAAAAGTTGGAGTAACTGTTACAGTGGTAGTAGACGTTGTGGTGAATGTTTCAAAGGAAGTAGTTGAAAGAGATTGCAAAACTCTGGAAAGAGTTGTAGTAAAACTAAAGAGAAAATTAAAATGCTGTGTTATTCATAGTAGGTAACTCACCTGCTTTTGAATGCAAGTAAAAATTGTCATGTGATTAAGTATGTGCACGTTCAGATATATCTCACTCCTGGCTGATACAATTTGTCAGTATTAGGGTGGAGTGGTTTTGGCAGTTACTATTTAGAGCAGGGATCCTCAAACTACGGCCCTCCAGCTGTTGCGGAAGTACACATCCCATGAGACATTGTAAAACTCCAATGCCCTGTACACACAGTCGGACATTGATCGGACATTCCGACAACAAAATCCATGGATTTTTTCAGACTGATGTTGGCTCAAACTTGTCTTGCATACACACCGTCACACAAAGTTGTTGAAATTTCCGAACGTCAAGAACGCGGTGATGTACAACACATACGACGAGACTATAAAATGGAAGTTCAATAGCAAGCGCGGCACCTTTTGGGCTCCTTTTGCTAATCTGGTGTTAGTAAAAGTTTGGTGAGACGAGATTCGCGCTTTTTCAGACTCGTGGTTTTCAGATCGTATTTCTGCTGTTCAGTTTGTGCTTGAGGGTTTATATCTGGTCTTCAGTGCGTGCAGCGAGTTCCCATTGATTTCTCATTGTGTTCTTGTCTGTTCGTTACTGATTTTCAGGTCGCTCTTCACAGGCCTTGCTGTTCTTCAGTGAGTTCTGTTACTTCGTTCTGACCAGCCGACCATTTTCTAGCCATGTTGCGTGTACGAACTCATCGTAGAGTTCGTGCTGTGCGGGGGCTTGGTGTTGGAGTTCTTACTTTGACACAAGCCCAGTCCATGAACAGGCCGAGGAGGAGTTCATGGACCAAGAATTGGTTGCTCCAGCGTGACCAATTCTGTCACATGCCTTTGCTCCGTGAGATCCGTGAAAATAATCCTGGCGATTTCAGGAACTTTCTCCGGATGATGGACCCCGTATTTCACCATTTGTTGGCTTTGCTGACCCCTTATATCAGCAGGCAGGATACCTGCATGAGGCAAGCCATCACTCCGGAGCAGAGGCTCGTCACCACGTTGCGGTACTTGGCGACGGGGAGAAGCCTGCAGGACCTCAAGTTCTCGACAGGCATCTCCCCCCATGCTCTGGGGATCATTATCCCAGAGACCTGTTCTGCCATCATCCAGGTCCTGCAGAAGGACTATATTAAAGGTAAGATTTTTATCCTTTAACATCACATTTTATTGTATTTAATGTTTGCTAATATAATGTATTTATTTCCCTATTCCCTAATTACCATGATTGTAATATGCTGTGAATGTCCCCTTTGTCCTCATGCATGCTGGTTTTATTTGACATTATTTTTTTGTCCTTCATACATATTTGCCTTCACTTACCTCCCCAGCATGCTCTCCTGGACCTATATCCACCTTGTCTAGTCACTTAACAATGTATTTTGTCAGCTCCATAGTAGTGCTTTACCCTAAACACCCCCTAAAATGTGTAAAAATGTTATTTGTGCTTTAAATTCAGGCAGAGTGCCAGAGGCTTTTTTTTGGGTCCCAAAATCATTTGGAACCCTCCCTCCCCCCCAAATCAGCTGATACCAATCCTCTATCTGCTGACTTTGCCAAACCCATACACACTATACCCACCTCTTTTGTGGTCGGATTTATGGATGAATTCCCCAAAGCATGTAGTGCAAGGGCCTGCCTGAATACTTTCAAATGGTAATGTTTAAAGTTTTTGTATCCTATTATTATCTTGATAGGTAATATCAAAATGTAAAAATGTGCTAAAATGTGTACAGTGTGTATTTATATCTTTGTATTATGACACGTCTTACCTGTCCAGTGGGCTGCCAATAGTGTAGAGTAAGGAGGAGCTGACCAAAGTAATACACATTATTTAGGCATTCATCTCTCAATGAAGTGGAGAGGGTTACATGTCCAAAACATCTCCCCCCCCTAAAATTTTTAAAATGGCCCATAAGAGGGGGGGGGGGGGAATCTGATAGGTGGACCGTATACCTTTGTCTTTAAATGCTCCCTAAAATAAATGTTATACTGATGTTGGCCAAGAATGTTTGTGTCTAATCTGCTTTCGATGTTCATGTGCAAAATGATTAATTTTTGGTTCTTGTTTGATTCCACAGTTTCCTTCCAACCCACAGGAATGGCAGACTGTGGCCTCCCACTTTGCCCAGCGGTGGGACTTTCCTAACTGCGGAGGGGCAATTAATGGGAAACACGTCCACATAGTCCCACCACCCAACTCGTGGTCATACTATTATAATTACAAGGAGTATTGTGATGTTGGCGGTGGTGTCGGCTACTTACGAGTTCCTGTATGTGGACGTGGGGAAGAATGGCCGGATGTCACATGGTGGAGTCATCGCCCACACGGAGTTCTACAGGCATCTCCAGAATGGCAGTTTGGGCTTGCCACCTCCAGAAGATAATGCGGAAGCACTCCCATTCGTCTTCATTGCGGATGAAGCGTTTGCGCTGGGGACCATTCCCTATGAGGACCCTCACCCCGGACCAGAGGGTTTTTAATTACCGGCTGGACAGAGCCAGAAGAGTGGTGGAAAACACGTTTGAAATAATGGCCAGCCGGTTCTGCCTATTTCTTACACCCATACACATGGCGGAATATAAACTCAATCACATCATCCTGTGTTGCTGTGTTCTCCACAACTTTTTAGGGAGAAATTCTTGGAACTTAGCTGCCTTAGTTTGGCCTGAGGCCAGAATTAATATTAATGAACCAAACCTGACGGCGCTTGAAGCTGGCCGTCCTGGCTTGCCCCCCGCCCAGAGTGCCCGCGAGGTCCGTATAAGATACATGGAATACTTTGCGGGTAGGGGGCCATCGATATGCCAGACAATGTCTGGGACATTTTTTAAATAAGAATATATTTTAAACTGAACAAATATTTGCTTTGATTTCCTGCTTGGCTTTCTTTTAGCTGTTTTTTGTGAATGTATGTAATGCATTACTGACAAAGATAATAATTTTCAACACCATGCCCTAAATTTTGTGGAGTCCTGACAATGGCGTGATTGTATAAAATTAGAAAACACTGTTGGGTGTTATTTACTAAAGGAAAATACACTTTGCACTACAAGTGCACCTGAGACTGCACTGAAACGGCACTTGTAGTGCAAAGTGGGTTTGCCTTTAGTAAATAACTCCCATTACCACTGAAAACACTAACTTGAAAGAAGAAACCACACATTGTTGATTATCAATCTTTTTAATTAAAGCACAATCACGTGTGCATTTCTAAAAGGTTTTTTGAACAAACCAACATGTTTGTTGTATAACAATTTTTTAGGTCACTATAATAAGTAGAAATTGTCTTTTAAGGTAAAACAGGCATGTTTAAAACCATAAAAAAAATACACAACTCTGGAACTTACAAAGTTCAACTTTTCAAGAAAGTGAAGGCAATATCAGACATGAATATTTATAAACTGTATTTGATATTGTGTTCAGCAGATGGGGTGAAGTCACCCCTGGAAAAGCCAAATTTTGAAGATGCACACAAATTGCCTAATGTCAACATGTACTAGCTGCCATCATGGTGGATCAAGGGACGTGTTTTGTGGGTGCAACCCCTTCCTCTCACCTACTTTATTATTGAGGAAAGGGTTGCACCCACAAAATGTGTACATTGATCTCCCGTGATGGCAGATAGCACATGTTGACACACTGTGTGCATCTTCAAAATTTAGCTTTTCTATAATATGTCAAAAAATTGTCATAAAAATAACAATAGTAAAGCTGCAATAAGTTAGGTATTTCTGGGTGTTTTAAATTCTCCCTAAAACATCAATGATGTTCTTCATTTTGTTTTGAACATCATTGATGTTTTTGCTTGATGTTTTCTAAATCCCTATTACACCCCATTATCTCCCCAATGAGGATCTGGGTACTTTCACTGGTGAAGTGACATTCCTCTTACACAACATCACGATCACCTAAAATATAGAAAAAAAACACACCATGTATTATAAATATGCAGGCATCCATCTCTTACCTGAAGCTGTGATCGCAGACACTCACCTGTTGTGGTGACAATTTCCACAACGTCTCCCTCCTCGTCCTCTGGTTGGGTTTGGGGGATTTCCCCTTCTTCCCGAGGTGGGGGGTCCGTGGTCTCCTCTGATGAGTGGTGTCCTCTGAGTCTTTTCTCCTCTATGTTAAAAAAAAAATAGGTATACTTAGCACACAGATATTTGATGGCAGAAATAGGAATATGAAACATTGCTTGGAAGTGGGGTACAATTGTCTCTTTTGGCAGAGTTGCAAGATGAAGAAATATTTTTGTCTTTTGTCAAGCTTGAATACTTACCTGTCTTGTACAAGCTTCACAGATGGAGACACCCTTATAGTATTTACTGGAGAACCTGTGTGGACCCCCTAATAAAAAGAGTGTTCTGGTGTCCCACACTAGTGCTCCAGCGTCCAGATGTGTAAACAGCTGCTGAGTGTCCTCTCCTTACAAAGAATCTAGTTTGCATTTCATTCTAGTTACTAACCCATCTAGACAACAAACTTATTTTAAAAGAAGTAGGCCAGAAAAAAAATGTTTTGAACTGCATCTGGACAAAATATGGTGTTTTATTGGCCGAACAAACAATGTTTCCTACGAACGAATAATGTGTCCATGAACATGAACGTTGCCATTTTAAACTGTACAACAGTAAAGAAAAGCACATGGAGCAGCACAAACGTAAGAAAAATAAAGAATAGGAACACAGGACAACTACTTACTTTTTTGCAGCACTCTCATGATCCTTCTATACTGATCCTGCTCCCTTAATTTGAGGTCCGACCACCGCTTCCTCAGTTAATTCTTGGATCGCCGTACCCCAAAATTCCTGTGCAGACTCTTCACAACTTTCGCCATGATCTTGGCCTTTCTGATATTGGGGTTGGGGTAAGGTCCATACTTCTCATCATAGTTGGCCCTCTTCAATATGTCGACCAACTCCACCATCTCATCAAAGGCTATATTTGAGGCCTTAAATCTTCTCCTCCGGGATCATGATGTTTCTGGCTCCGGGCTTTCCTCCTCCTCCTCGTTGCTGGTATTATCATGCACCTGCTCTGTCTCTGCCATGTGCTCTTCCCCACTGAGCCGAACGAGAAGGGGCAGGGAATAAACTAGAAAGAACGTCAGGGGCGGGCGGAGTTTCACGCAAGCGCAGTGTATATAAAGTGTAACACCCGTGCGTTGTACGTACAATCTGTGAGCGGAGGAAGGAGTATCGGAAGTGCTGATCATGATAACGAAGGTAACAAGGAAGGTAAAAACTTGGGCCTATACTGCTTATAGATTGAGGCCTATATTGGGACAAGATTAGGAGACTTTAGCCTGACATTAGGGTTTGTCTTGTGTATTGCACATAAAATGGATGGTTTCAATGACCACAACTTCCTCCCCCTGTTCATAGAAAAATACAGGGAGCTGCCCTGTCTGTGACAAGTCAAACAACCGCAATATAATCATAAACAAAAGAGGCAGGCAGCACTGGAGAAACTGCTGGAGTTGGTGAAGCCAGTGGTCCCCACAGCAACCATCCCCTATTTAAATGCCAAAATTGGTGGCCTGAGGAGCACTTATCTTAGGGAGCGCAAGAAGGTCTAGGATTAACAGAGATCAGGAGCTGCAGCAGGTGACATTTATGTCCCCAGGCTGTGGTACTATGAGAGACTGCGATTTCTGTCAGACCAGACTGAAGTCAGGGAATCCCTCTCAACCCTTCCTTCCACTCTTCCTTCCACCCCAGCTGAGGCTTCTCATGTCCAACCTGGGACTTCCAGCCAGGAAGAAGTGGAAGAGCCCAGCTGGAGCCAGGTATAGCATTCTTCTACAGATTTCTGGTCAATAAATAAATGATTTTTACTAGATGTTAGTATTGATCACTAATTGCTGGTTTAATAAAGTGCTGTACATATCAATAGACAGTAGTGGACAAAAATAATTGGAACAAGAATGAAAAATGCTGGGCTCAGAATGATAGTCTTTTATATTTGTTAACATTCAATTTACAACAGTCATGAGGTGAAAATTGTGTGTGAATGATGAAGAAAAAACTAAAACTATGTCCCTTTTTCATACACAGGAAGACCTCAGCCAGGAGGAGGCTGTGGAATGTGGCACACAGGAGGAGGCAGGGGTTAGTGGCAGCCAGAAGATGTCTAGGGTAAGTGTCAGCCAGGAGGTGGCCAGGCCCAGTAGGAGCCTCAAAGAATCTCAGGTCCCCCCTCCACCTTCCAAACAAAAGACCCAGGAAGGGGTGTAACGTGGAGGAGTCAGTGCTCAGGCTGATTCAGGAGGCTTCTGCATCCCTCAGAGCCACCCTCACTCGTGAAGAGGCCTATGGCTGCAACAAAACTGCAGGACATGCAGGAGGGCCAACGCCTCATGTGTGAGGACATCCTTTATAAAACATTAACTAAGGGGGTGAGGGGCGAAATCACACCCAATACCCACCTGTGTGAGTTAGATCATCCTCCTCCTCCTCCTGCTACACCTCCAACACCACAGACACAGCCTGGAAGGAAGCGTATAAGGAAGACAAGAAAGTGATGGCCTGTGTTCAGTCTGGTCTGACAAAAGATGCAGGCTCTTGTATGACCACAGCCTGGGGACATACGTGTCATCTGCTGCTGTTCATGATTACTTGGACTTCTGGACCAGATTGTACTCCCTTAGATATGGACTCCTCAGGCCACCAATTTTGCAGTAAAATAATTGATGTGTGCCCTGGGGCCCAAAGGCATCGCCAATTTCTGCTGTTTCTCCAGCGTTGCCTCCGTCTTTCTTTGGTTATGACTCCTTAATAAATTTTTGGTTTGTTTTATTATACTCGCCTATGTGTGTTTTGCTTCAAAAAGGACAGTTTGTTTGTGAGGAGGCAGGTACATTTCAAAAATACAATGTGAAATTAACAAGAGACACCAACACCAAGCAACCTCCTTGAGATTTAATAATACAAGGTAATAATCGAGTTGTAGTAGCTTGACACACAAAACACACCCAAAACTATTCTGGAGTTAAAAAAATATATATATACAAAAAATAACAGGAGATCAGGATTTCAAAAAATAAAAACAAAATCTAAAAACATCAAAAAATGTAATTCTTTTCGGGAGATGTGACAAATAAAAATATTATATTCATGAAATCACGATAAATAATAAAGAAAGAAGTTTGTGAGAACTCTGTGTGAATATGAGCAGCAAAACAACTTCATTCTTCTAGCATTATAAATAAGAAGAGAGTGCGCTGCATTAAACAATTTAAAACCTCATATAGCTTTTGTTTGGTGGTATTTTATCTTTTGTTTTTTTGTTTTGTTTTTTTACTATGTAAAGAAAAAAAGACACAAAATGTTGAAAAAAAAAAAAAGTTTTTCTTAGTTTCTGTTTTAAAACATTACGAATAAATAATCGTTCTTCATAAATATGGATGAAAATGTATTTTGCTACATTTCTTTGCTGGGAAAAACAAATAGGCGTATATTTAGTATGTGTAAAATGTATAGAGTC
Organism: Lithobates clamitans; assembly: GCA_037952925.1. Lineage (NCBI taxonomy): Eukaryota > Metazoa > Chordata > Amphibia > Anura > Ranidae > Lithobates > Lithobates clamitans. The sequence goes on from JBBGZY010000160.1 coordinate 2,816,995, forward strand.
TACAAACTATGGTACTGTATATATTCTTTAAAATTGATGAATTCTAATGTTCTGACTGCCTACTCCATTTCTTGAGGGCTTAAAATTGTAGAACAGTACAAATACTCCCACAATGACTCCTTTTTAAAATCAGACAGTCCAAGGTATTTAGTAAGAAGCATGTGAGTTTCTTTTAAGTTGAAATTAAAGGGTTTGTAAACCCTTGTGTTTTTTCTCCTTAATGCATCCGATGCATTAAGGTGAAAAAACTTCTGACAGTGACTGGCCCCCCAGCCCCCCCATTTTACTCACCTGAGCCCTTCATTCCCTTGGTGGAGATGTGCTGTACCTCTCTGCCCGGGGTTCCCGGCTCTTGATTGGATAGATTGCTAGCAGCGCAGCCATTGGCTCCCGCTGCCGTCAATCAAATTCAATGACGCGGGCACCGGGGGGGTGGGGCTGAGTCCAGCATTCTGTGTCTATGCACACAAATGCTAGACTCGGGAGCGTGCGCACAAGGTAACCCCCCTGGGAGAGCGCTCCTCCCAGAGGGTGAACCGATGTGAGGAGGAACCATGAGCGCCGCCGGGGGACCCCAGAAGACATAGTTTGGGGCCACACTGTGCAAAACGAACTGCACAGTGGAGGTAAGTATGATATGTTTTATTAAAAAAAAAAACTAAGGTTTGCAATCACTTTAAATACACCAATTCGTCAGTTTAGCAAGTTCTCACACACAGCATAGGCATGCTTACAATTAAACCCAAAAACACATTCTGCAACTCCTCCTGATTATGAGGATACCCCATATGTGAGACTTTTTCACAGCCTAGAGGCATAGAGGGCCCCAAAATGAAAGGAGCACTTTTGGGCTTTCAAGGAACATGAATTGCATCCTTATTTCCTGACTACCTATCATATTTCTTGAGTCCCTGAAGTGCAAGGACACTAAAAACATACACAAAATGATCACAGTTTGGAAAGCAAACACCCCAAGGTATCTTCTGAAAGACATATTGAGTCTTTTTAAAATGTTATGCCAAAAGTTTTTGGAAAATGCAAAAAGAAATTTTAAATATGTTTTTTTTTTTTTTTTAAACAAAACTGTCAATTAATAAGATATTTCTGATACACAGGATTAGCATACTTAGAACTACATCCCCAAACATATTCTGCTACTCCTCCCAGTTATGTCGATACCACAAATGTAAAACTTTTTCACAGCCTAGTCACATAGAGGAAATAAGTGAATGAAGCAGCGCTAGCGACAATAAACAAAAAAATATATATACACATATATGTTACCGCTGCTGTAGGAAAGTACTAGTACTTTAAAAATTAATAAGCAAACACATACAGCGCTGGTAAAAAATGTGCTAAACCATACATAACCTATATATAAAGTGCTCTGTGCAATACTGGTATACTTAAATCCATAAATGACATGGGTGGTGTATATTGGTGTACACTAGGTGCAATACACAATTAGGTTATTAATTTCCAGAAGCCTCATACATAAAGTGCAAATTGCAAAATATCCGCAATCAGTATTACCCAATTGCTAGTGAGATAATAAAATTATGTGCTAATAAAATAAAATATAGTGCTAATAAATAGTCCCAAATAAATACCGGCTGGGCTACTAAACCAGGCTCTCCTTATCAGTCTCACTAGAAGCAAGCAGCGTCTCCTCAGCCTGCGCTGTCAGTCAATCATCATAGATGTTACACAATGATGCCTCTAGTGCAGGAGCCAATATAGATGTTCATGCAGACAAATCAGATATTTGTGGATGTTGACCCCAAAAGAGAAAGAGAGGCGATATGGTGAAATATTGTAAAGCTTGGGAAATCACTTGCGCATCACAACGCTACTCACAGGATCCCTGGTTGCAATCAGGCATGTCAGAATACTTCCGCGATCGCCGCTTACAGCGTGCGTTCCACGGAAACAGGAAATGAGTCACTGGTTGGACGTGAGCAACCTGCCTCTTATCAGTTTGGTTGCTCTTTTCTGCACTTTCTCCAGTTCCCCGATATTCTTTTTGTGAACTGGTGCCCAAAATTGAACTGCATATTTCAGATGAGGTATTACCAATGATTTGTACAGGGGTCTCTTTCTCTGAAATCTATACCTCTCTTAAGGAGGACGTAAACCATGATGGGTTTTACTTCCTCTTTTGTTCCCTGCAAAGTAAAAGCATAATGGGCTACTATGCACCACATACTAGCCCATTATGTGGCACTTACCTGCAATTGAAGCCCGCCTGTCCCTGCTGGAGGCCGCATCCATCTTCGCCCCTCTTGCTTCTGGGGCCATGGACTCCAGCTCTTTAACTAGCCAGAACTAGACATAACCCCCGTGCATGCGCAGTCACGGCACTCGCTCGGGAAGAAACGGCGCACACCACAGTGAATAACTCCTAAATGGCACATGTTTAGGAGATATTTACAGTACCTATAGGTAAGCTTTATTCTAGGCTTACCTATAGGTACAAGTTACCCATGGAGGTTTTCAACCACTTTAATACAAGAAATTACTTTGCTTGCTTTGTAAACTGCAGCTTGGCTTTGAATGCCATTATTAAGTTTATGATCTACATTCTACAAGAACACCCAGATCCTTCTCTACCATTAATTCTCCCAGTTGTACTCCTCCTAGCATGTAAGATGCATATTCTTAGCCCCCAAGTACATAACTTTACATTTATCAACATTAAACTTAATTTGTCACATAGTTACCCAATTAAACAGTGCATTGCGGTCGGCTTGTAAATTAGAGACATCCTGTAAGGATATTATTCCACTGCATAGCTTGGTGTCATCTGCAAAGACTGAAAAAATACTTTTAATCCCAGACTCTATATAATTTATAAGTGAATTAAAAAGTAAGGGTCCCAACACTAAACCTTGGGGTACACCACTGATAACCTTAGACCATTCAGAGTATGAATCATTAACCACTACTCTCTGAATTCATTATTTTAGCCAGTTTGCTATCCATTTACAAACTGATTTTTCCAAGTCCGTAGACTTTACCTTACACATTAGCCGTGTGTGGGGAACTGTGTCAAACGCTTTTGCAAAATCCAAGTATATTATGTCCACAGCAACCCCTCTCTCCAAGGTTTTACTTACCTCCTCATAAAGTTACATATAGTTACATAGTAGGTGAGGTTGAAAAAAGACACAAGTCCATCAAGTCCAACCTATGTGTGTGATTATGTGTCAGTATTACATTCTATATCCCTGTATGTTGCGGTCATTCAGGTGCTTATCTAATAGTTTCTTGAAGCTATCAATGCTCCCCGCTGAGACCACCGCCTGTGGAAGGGAATTCCACATCCTTGCCGCTCTTACAGTAAAGAACCCTCTACGTAGTTTAAGGTTAAACCTTTTCTTCTAATTTTAATGAGTGGCCACGAGTCTTGTTAAACTCTCTTCTGCAAAAAAGTTTTATCCCTATTGTGGGGTCAGCAGTATGGTATTTGTATATTGAAATCATATCCCCTCTCAAGCGTCTCTTCTCCAGAGAGAATAAGTTCAGTGCTCGCAACCTTTCCTCATAACTAATATCCTCCAGACCCTTTATTAGCTTTGTTGCCCTTCTTTGTACTCGCTCCATTTCCAGTACATCCTTCCTGAGGACTGATGCCCAGAATAAAGTGATATTGGAGCAGCTAGTCATTGCACATGATCTCTGCCACAGCAGTATAACGTTACAATAGTGACTCAGAACTTACTCAGAACTCACAAAATTCACTGGACTCCACAGTACATAACAGTTTTGCTATATACCAGTTAATAATCATAATTGTTGCTATCCTTAATGGATGCTGACTACAGAAAAACAGCACATATTTGACATACTGTTTACCCACTATTGCAATTTTAAACTTAATTTTATTTTTGATGTGTAGTAGATACACTCTTGCTACTGCAAGAGTTGTTTATTGGCGAACAAAACTATAGGAAACTATTAATTTGATTACTTGTATTGTGCAGGTTAGTTAAAAGGAAACTATGGGATTGAATTACAAAAGGCAAGTAGGATATTTTCTTTGCAAGGGAATTTTCCCTCTGCTCAGTGAATGTAGTGAAAAATCACTTTGCAATGTATATCCAATCACATGCAAGGAAAATAAAAGACAGTATTTTTGCATGCATGTCACTGGATGATGAAAGTCAGCAGAACTTCACCTCATTCAGTAAGTGAAAATTCCATTGCAATATGAACAGCCTATTTGCCCTTACAAATAATTTTGGAAGGTACTTATTGACCTATCCTTGTCCTCATTATGTACCTATATACAAGGGCTCACAATTTTAAGTCCTGACTGAGTCCCTAGCCAGGCCTTAAAATGGATGTAAACCCTCACATATACCCAGTGAAGTGAACAGCCTCAGATGATAAACAGGGATCAAACAAATCTCCCTACACAAGTTTTACATGTATATCTACTGTATTCAGCTTTTTATACTGTTTAAAAAGTTCAGATCGTGTTAGGAGATTTTCTCTTCCTGTGCAACACTGCCGTGAAGCCTGGGCATACAGCCAAGACAGCTGATTGGTGGAAAGGCACACACCCCCTCTCCTCATAGGTAGAGACTTTCAGATCTGTTTGTTGATTAGTTCAGGCCTCTGCTAATCTATTTATAGCATTCTCCCTAACACAAAACTCTGGCTGCTTTTATCCTATGTCGGGTGGCGTGATTAATGATGGCTGTACATTGCGGGGCACTTTTTTTCTTTTTTCAATAAAGGAATTGTCAAAAACTGTCTTTTGTGGTTTTTACTTTTTGACTTTTTTTGGTGAATCGGTAGGGGTACAATGTACCCACTACCCATTCACATAGAGGCAGGGGCGGGATCTGGGGGCCCTTTCGTTAAAGGGGGCTTCCAGATCCCGATAAGCCCCCCACCTGTAGACCCCGACAACCAATGGCCAGGGTTGTCGGGACAAGGCCCTTGTCCCCATCAACATGGGGACATGGTGCTTTGGGGGGACCCCAAAGCACTCTCCCCATGTTGAGGGCAAGCTGGTATGTTTCGGGGGGTGCTCGCTCGCCCCCCCTTTCTGCTTGCTTGGATAAGGGTCTGATATGGAATTTGGGGGGACCCCATGCCAATTTTAAAAAAGAAAATTGGTGTGGAATTCACCCTTAAAATCTATGCCAGACCCAAAAGGGCTTGGTATGGATTTTGGGGGGCCCAATCCTGTTTTATTTTCTTACAGTACCTGACCACGAGATTGTGTTTCCAGCGCGATGTTCTCAGCAACAGGGTACTGTGCATGTCGCGCTGGCTCGCTGATCGGGAAAGGAAAACATTTTTTTCCTTTCGCGATGAGAGACAGGCAGTGCTGACAGCTGTCTGGTATGAATCATGAGGGGAAACGCCGCGCCAAATTTTAAATGAAAAAAAACAGCGTGAGTTCCCCCCCAGGGGCATTCCAGGCCCTTAGGTCTGGTATGGATTGTAAAGGGAACCCACTACGCCGAAAAAAATCGGCATGGGGGTCCCCCCAAAATCCATACAAGACCCATATCCGAGCACGCAGCCCAGGCGGTCAGGAAAGGGGGTGGGGACAAGCGAGCGCCCCCCCTCCTGAACTGTACCAGGCCGCATGCCCTCAACATGGGGGGTGGGTGCTTTAGGGGAGGGGGGGGCCCTGCGGGCCCCCCCACCCCAAAGCACCTTGTCCCCATGTTGATGAGGACAAGGGCCTCTTCCCGACAACCCTGGGCGTTGGTTGTCAGGGTCTGCAAGCGGAGGGCTTATCGGAATCTGGGAGCCCCCTTTTTTGCTTAAGTTGGTGTTTACAGTGACAATGGTGGTTATTTTCTAAAGGAAAATCCACTTTGCACTACAAGTGCACTTTCAGTGCACTTTCAAGTATACTTTTGCAGTGCACTTATAGTGCAAAGTGGATTTTCCTTTAGTAAATATCACTCACAGTGCTTTATATTTGCAACAATTAGGCCATTTTCATCACTCCAAAAAATTAATTCATGGTGCTGAAAATGATGAATATTTTTATCCTTAATGCATTACATTTATTAACAACAAAAACAAGGTGTGTGTGTACATAATAGCTAGCTGAAGAAGAGATTGTCACCTCATGTATCAAATAAATTACGTTTGCACTATTGAAGAAAATGGCCAAAAAGAAAAGCCCATTGGATAACCTAGGAGACAGCTAAAAGAAACACAAGCAGTAAATCAAAGAAAATATTTTTCAGTTTAAAATACAATTTCTTTTTAAAAATGTTTCTTAAACATTTTCTGGCATATCAATGGCCCCCCTACCCGCAAAGTACTCCATATATTTTAGACAGACCTCGCGTGCGCTTTGGGGGGGCAAGCCAGAACGGCCAGCTTCAAGCGCTGTCAGGGTTTGGTCTTGAAATCCGGCCTCAGGCCCAACAGAGGTCACATAGTTCATAGAATTTCTCCTTAAAACGTTGTGGAGAATGCAGCATGCAAGGATTATATGGTTAATTTTATATTCCGCAATGTTGATTGGCGTAAGGAATAGGCGGAACTGGCTGGCCATTATCCTGAAAGCATTCTCCAGCACTCTTCTGGATCTGACCAGCCGGTAGTTAAAAACCCTCTGGTCCATGGTGAAGGTCCTCATGGGGAACGGCCGCATCAGGTGATCACCCATCTCAAACACTTCATCAGCGACAAAGACGAACGGCAGACCAGTTACGTTGTCTTCCGGAGGTGGCAATCCCAAGCCACCACTCTGGAGCCATCCGTAGAACTCGGTCTGGGCGATGACTCCACCAGCCGACATCCGGCCATTCTTCCCCCCGTTCCACATAAAGAAACTCATATGTCACCGACACCACCACCAACATCACAATACTATTAAATCCCTTATAGTTGTAATAGTATGACCCTGAGTTGGGGGTGGGACTATGTGGACGTGTTTCCCATCTATTGCCCCTCCATAGTTGGGAAAGTCCCACCGCTGGGCAAATTGGGAAGCCACAGTCTGCCATTCCTGTGGCGTTGAAGGAAACTGTGGAGTGAAACAAGAAAAATAAAAATTAGTACTTTTTCACATAACATTGCAAGCAGTTTAGACACAAACATTCTTGGCCAACATCAGCATAACATTGATTTTAAGGAGTATTTAAAGAAAAAATCTAAGGTCCACTTATCAGATTACTTACCCCCTCTGATGGCCCATTGTAATAATTTTAGGGGGGGGATGTTTTGGACAGGTAACCTCATTGAGAGCTGAAGAGCTGAATGCATAAATAATGTGTGTTACTTTGGCCAGCCCCTCCTTACTTACGCTATTGGCAGCCCACTGGACAGGTAAGAAGTGTCATAATACAAAAATATGAATACACACTGTACAAATTGAAGCACAATTTTACATTTTGCAATTACCTATCAAGATAATAGGGGAACAAAACTTTAAACAGTACCATTTGAAAGTATTCAGGCAAGCCCTTTCAATACATGCTTTGGTTAATTCATCCAGAAATATGACCACAAAAGAGGTAGGTATAGTGTTTTATGGGTTTGGCAAAGTCAGCAGATAGAGGATTGGCATTGGTTGACTTAGCGGTTGGGGGGAGGGAGGGTTCCAAATGATTTTGGGACCCCCAAAAAAGCCTCTGGCACTCTGCCTGAATTTAAAGACACAAATAACATTTGTACACATTATAGGCTGTGTTTAGGTTAAAGCACTATTATGGAGCTGACAAAATACATTGTTAAGTGACTAGGCTAGGTGTGTATGGGCCCAGAATAGCATGCTGAGGAGGTTAGTGAAGGCAAATATGCATGAAGGCCAAAAAAGGAACTTTAAAAACTTCCAGCATGCATGAGGATAAAGAGGATATTCACATCATATTACAATCATAATAATTAGGGAATGATGAAAGAAATACAAAACATTAGCAAACATTAAATACATAGAATGTGATGTTAAAGGAGAAATCTTACTTCAATATAGTCCTTCTGCAGTCATCCAGAGATAATTCCTGAAATCATCAGGATATTCTCACGGATCTCCCACAGCAAAGGCATATGAGAGAATTGGTCACGCTGGAGCAACCAATTTGTCGTCCATGAACTCCTCCTTGCCCTGTTCATAGACTGGGCTTGGGTCAAAGTAAGAACCCCAACACCAAGCCTCTGCACAGCACGAACGCTACGATGAGTGCGTACCCAAAACATGGCTTCAAAACTTTCGGCTGGTCAGAACAAACTAACAGAAAGCACTGAAAATCAGAAAGGCCTGAGAAGAGCGAGCTTAAAACGAAATGGACAAGAACGTACTGTATATCAAATCCGTAATATAAAAATACACACTGAAAACCAGATACGAACTGACTACACGCACTGAAAACCAGATACGAACCCACATGCACAAACTGAAGAGCAGTAATGATCTGAAAAGAACGAGGCTGAAAAGCGTGAATCGTCTCTCACCAAACTTCTACTAACATAAGATTAGCAGAAGGAGCCCAAAGGGTGGCGCACTGGCTATTGAACGTCCTCTTTATAGTGCCGTCATATGTGTTGTACGTCAGCGTGTTCTTGACAATCGTAATTTCCGACAACATTTGTGCGACCGTGTGTATGCAAGACAAGTTTGAGCCAGCATCCGTCGGAAATAGATCCCAGGATTTCGTTGTCGGAATGTCTGATCGTGTGTACGTGGCATTACTGTTATACTATAGTGTTACTTTGTTTTATTGTTAACCATCATTTGCTTAGCAGGTATGCATTCAGCTGCAGCACTGATTTATTTATCTTGACAGCAACAGCGTTTATTCCCACGATACGTAAATCAGTGACTCCAGCGCTGTAGGAGGTGATTTCACCACCACAGTTAAAAAAAAATGGAGCATGTATGCCCATCATTAGAAGTTGATGGATGAAGGGCGGTATTCTAATAGTGGGCATACCCACCGATCAATCTCTTTTTTTCGTTCAGCCCACAGGCTGCAAGAAAAAAAGAACATTACAATGTATGCCCAACAAGGACCAGCGATGTACTGGTATGTTGCTGGACCTTGAGTGGTTATACCAGAATGATGCCTGCAGGTTTAGTTATCATCTTGATATTCTTTTCAACCAGAGGTCAGCTTTCATGTAAAAGCAATCCTAGCAGCTAATTAGCATCCAGACTGCTTTTACAAGCAGTGGAAGGGAACGTCCCCCCCTCCCACCGTCTTCCATGGTTTTCTCAGGCTCTCCTGTCCCAACAGGGAACCCGAGAATGCAGCTGGTGGTTCCGCTAGCTGACCATAGAGCTGATCAGAGACCAGAATGGCTCCAATCATCTCTATGGCCTAACAAACCAGAAGCTATGAGCATTTCATGACTTAGGTTTCGCCGGATATAAACAGCGCCATTGGGAAATTGGGAAAGCATTTTATCACACCGATCTTGGTGTGGTCAGATGCTTTGAGCACAGAGGAGAGGTCTAGGGTCTAATAGACCCCAATTTATTCAAAAAAGAGAACCTGTCACTAACTATTACCATCACAGGGGATATTTACATTCCCTGAGATAACAATAAAAATGATTAAAAAATAAATAAATAAAAGGAACAGTTTAAAAATAAAATAAAAAAGCAAAATAAATAAAAAAATAAATAAAAAAAATAAGCACCTCTGTCCCCCCGTGCTCACGCACAAAGGCGAACGCAAGCGTCGGTCTGGTGTCATATGTAAACAGAAATTGCACCATGCATGTGAGCTTTCACCCTGAAGGCGAGATTGAGGGCAGTAATTTTAGCAGTAGAACTCCTCTGTAAATCTAAAGTGGTAACATGTAAAGGCTTTTAAAAAATGCATGTAGTTTGTCGCCGCTGCACATTTGTGTACAATTTTATAAAGCATGTCATGTTTGGTATCCATGTACTCGGCATAAGATCAACTTTTTTATTTCACCAAATATTTGGGCAATATCGTGTGTTTTAGTGCATTAAAATAAAAAAAAACTTTTTTTAAAAAAAATTGCGTTTGACAAAAATCGCTGCGCAAATACTATGTGAAAAAAAAATTGCATACACCTATCATTTTAATCTGTAGGGCCTTTGCTTTAAAAAAATATATAATGTTTGGGGGTTCAAAGTAATCTTCTTGCAAAAAAAAAATATTTTTTCATGTAAACAAAGTGTCAGAAAGGGCTTTGTCTTCAAGTGGTTAGAAGAGTGGGTGATGTGTGACATAAGCTTCTAAATGTGCAAAAAATGCCAGGACAGTTCAACCCCCCCCCCATGACCCCTTTTTGGAGTAGACACCCCAAGCTATTTGCTGATAGGCATGTTGAGTCCATGGAATATTTGCGGGAAAATTATTTTTTTTTTTTTGCACAAAGTCATCACTAAATGATATATTGCTCAAACATGCCATGGGCATATGTGAAATTACATCCCAAAATACATTCTGCTGCTTCTCCTGAGTATGGGGATACCACATGTGTGAGACTTTTTGGGAGCCTAGCCGTGCACAGGACCCCGAAAACCAAGCACCGCCTTCAGGCTTTCTAAGGGCATAAAATGGTGATTTCACTTCCTCACTACCTATCACAGTATCGGAGGCCATGGAATGTCAAGATATCAAGATAGCACAACCCCCCCCCCCCCCCCAAATGACCCCATTTTGGAAAGAAGACACTTCAAACTATTTGCTGAGAGGCAAGTTGAGTCCATGGAATATTTTATATTTTGCCACAAGGTTCGGGAATATTATTTATTTTTTTGTTTTACAGAAAGTTGTCACTAAATGATATATTGCTCAAACATGCCATGGGCATATGTGAAATTATACCCCAAAATACATTCTTTTTTTTTTTTTTCTTTTTTTTTTTTACAATATCTTTTTTATTGAAGGTTTTTCAAGAAAATAATTCACAATATTATACCATGCAAGGTATTTTCAAAAATATTATCACAGTTCTGCGAGGTTACTAACATATCTCCATAAGCTTTTAAATTAAAACCACAGCTTATGTCTAAACAATCGTAGATTGATTATAATCAAACAACCATATTGACAATCAATGTAATAAATTGGAGAATATTTATCTCAAATTATATATGAAAATAAAAAAATAAAAAAGGATAACAGAAAAGAATACAATATTAGTAAAGGAGGTAAGGACTCTGGCTCCCTGTTGCATATTAGCGAAAAAGAGCAAGGGGAAAGGAAGTACACATAAACTTTTTCTATGTAATTTTCCTGAAGCTAATCCAAGGATCCCATTGTTTGTAAAAATGGTTTGTGTTTCCCTGTGTATTTGCCATAATCTGTTCGTATTTGAAAGCCTCATCAATTTTCCTAATAACATCACTAATATTCGGTGAGCTGCTAGATTTCCATTTGCTAGTGATTGTCAATCTGGCTGCCATCAGAATTTGTATCACTATTGGTCTGAGAGCAGGAGGGTATTGGTCTATGTGTATGCTTAAAATGGCTAATTCTGCTTCACCTTTCCTTATAAAGCCTGTAATTTTTGATATTAATGTGAATATTGCTCTCCAGAAGCTCCACAAGTTGGGGCACTCCCATATCATGTGAAGAAGGGTACCAACTTTACCGCATCCTCGCCAGCATTCGTTGGAGTTAATATTGGAGAATTTTGCAGTTAGATAGGGGGTGTAGTACCATCTAAGTAGTAGTTTTTGGGCTGTCTCCCAGTGTGCTGTAGATCTCGTGAAACAGTTGTTGGATTTAATAGCTTCTAGCCATTGTTTTTCTGAAAAGGTCATAGAGAGTTCTGACTCCCATTTTTGATGTGCTGGCAATTTAACCACTTGCCGACCGCCTCACGCCTATATACGTGAGCAGAGCGGCACGGGCAGGCAAAATCACGTACCTAGTACGTGATTGCCTTCCCGCGGGTGGGGGGTCCGATCGGACCCCCCCCCGGTGCCAGCTGCGGTCGGCATTTGGTTGGGAGCGATGACAGACGAGGGGGAGACCATCCGATCGTGGCCCCCCCCTCGCGATCGCTCCCAGCCACTGACGAACATCCCCTGCCTCTGTATAGTACACAGAGGCAGAGGATGTGATGTCATCTCTCCTCGGCTGTCAGTTTCCGTTCCAGCGCCGAGGAGAGATGACATGTAAGTAAGTGCACAACACAAACACACACAGTAGAACATGCCAGGCATACATTACACCCCCGATCCCCCCCCGATCGCCCCCCGATCCCCCCCCAATCACCCCCCCCCCCTGTCACAAACTGACACCAAGCAGGTTTTTTTTTTTTTTTTTTTTTTTTTTCCTGATTACTGCATAGTGTCAGTTTGTGACAGTTAGCAGTGTTAGGACAGTTACTGTAACCCCCCTGTAGGTCTAGGGTACCCCCCTTACCCCCCCTAATAAAGTTTTAACCCCTTGATCACCCCCCCTCACCAGTGTCGCTAAGCGATCATTTTTCTGATCGCTGTATTAGTGTCGCTGGTGACGGTAGTTAGGGACGTAAATATTTAGGTTCGCCGTCAGTGTTTTATAGCGACAGGGACCCCCATATACTACCTAATAAATGTTTTAACCCCTTGATTGCCCCCTAGTTAACCCTTTCACCACTGATCACCGTATAACCGTTACGGGTGACGCTGGTTAGTTAGTTTATTTTTTATAGTGTCAGGGCACCCGCCGTTTATTACCGAATAAAGGTTTAGCCCCCTAATCGCCCGGCGGTGATATGCGTCGCCCCAGGCAGCGTCAGATTAGCGCCAGTACCCCCCCTAATAAAGTTTTAACCCCTTGATCACCCCCTGTCGCCAGTGTCGCTAAGCGATCATTTTTCTGATCGCTGTATTAGTGTCACTGGTGACGCTAGTTAGGGACGTAAATATTTAGGTTCGCCGTCAGTGTTTTATAGCGACAGGGACCCCCATATACTATCTAATAAATGTTTTAACCCCTTGATTGCCCCCTAGTTAACCCTTTCACCACTGATCACCGTATAACTGTTACGGGTGACGCTGGTTAGTTAGTTTATTTTTTATAGTGTCAGGGCACCCGCCGTTTATTACCGAATAAAGGTTTAGCCCCCTGATCGCCCGGCGGTGATATGCGTTGCCCCAGGCAGCGTCAGATTAGCGCCAGTACCGCGAACACCCACGCACGCACCGTACACGCACCATACACCTCCCTTAGTGGTATAGTATCTGATCGGATCAATATCTGATCCGATCAGATCTATACTAGCGTCCCCAGCAGTTTAGGGTTCCCAAAAATGCAGTGTTAGCGGGATCAGCCCACATACCTGCTAGCACCTGCGTTTTGCCCCTCCGCCCAGGCGAGCCCAGCCCACCCAAGTGCAGTATCGATCGATCACTGTCACTTACAAAACACTAAACGCATAACTGCAGCGTTCGCAGAGTCAGGCCTGATCCCTGCGATCGCTAACAGTTTTTTTGGTAGCATTTTGGTGAACTGGCAAGCACCAGCCCCAGGCAGCGTCAGATTAGCGCCAGTACCGCTAACACCCACGCACGCAGCATACGCCTCCCTTAGTGGTATAGTATCTGAACAGATCAATATCTGATCCGATCAGATCTATACTAGCGTCCCCAGCAGTTTAGGGTTCCCAAAAACGCAGTGTTAGCGGGATCAGCCCAGATACCTGCTAGCACCTGCGTTTTGCCCCTCCGCCCGGCCCGGCCCAGCCCACCCAAGTGCAGTATCGATCGATCACTGACACTTACAAAACTCTAAACGCATAACTGCAGCGTTCGCAGAGTCAGGCCTGATCCCTGCGATCGCTAACAGTTTTTTTGGTAGCGTTTTGGTGAACTGGCAAGCGCCAGCGGCCTAGTACACCCCGGTCGTAGTCAAACCAGCACTGCAGTAACACTTGGTGACGTGGCGAGTCCCATAAGTGCAGTTGAAGCTGGTGAGGTGGCAAGCACAAGTAGTGTCCCGCTGCCACCAAAAAGACAAACACAGGCCCGTCATGCCCATAGTGCCCTTCCTGCTGCATTCGCCAATCCTAATTGGGAACCCACCGCTTCTGCAGCGCCCGTACTTCCCCCATTCACATCCCCAACCAAATGCAGTCGGCTGCATGAGAGGCATTTTCTTTATGTCCTCCCGAGTACCCCTACCCAGCGAACCCCCCAAAAAATATGTTGTGTCTGCAGCAAGCGCGGATATAGCCGTGACACCCGCTATTATTGTCCCTCCTGTCCTGACAATCCTGGTCTTTGCATTGGTGAATGTTTTGAACGCTACCATGCACTAGTTGAGTATTAGCGTAGGGTACAGCATTGCACAGACTAGGCACACTTTCACAGGGTCTCCCGAGATGCCATCGCATTTTGAGAGACCCGAACCTGGAACCGGTTACAGTTATTATAGTTAGTTACAAAAAAAAGTGTAAAAAAAAAAAAACACAAACAAAAATATAAAATAAAAATAGTTGTCGTTTTATTGTTCTCTCTCTCTCTATTCTCTCTCTATTGTTCTGCTCTTTTTTACTGTATTCTATTCTGCAATGTTTTATTGTTATTATGTTTTATCATGTTTGCTTTTCAGGTATGCAATTTTTTATACCTTACCGTTTACTGTGCTTTATTGTTAACCATTTTTTTGTCTTCAGGTATGCCATTCACGACTTTGAGTGGTTATACCAGAATGATGCCTGCAGGTTTAGGTATCATCTTGGTATCATTCTTTTCAGCCAGCGGTCGGCTTTCATGTAAAAGCAATCCTAGTGGCTAATTAGCCTCTAGACTGCTTTTACAAGCAGTGGGAGGGAATGCCCCCCCCCCCCCAACATCTTCCGTGTTTTTCTCTGGCTCTCCTGTCTCAACAGGGAACCTGAAAATGCAGCCGGTGATTCAGCCAGCTGACCATAGAGCTGATCAGAGACCAGAGTGGCTCCAAACATCTCTATGACCTAAGAAACCGGAAGCTACGAGCATTTTATGACGTAGATTTCGCCGGATGTAAACAGCGCCATTGGGAAATTGGGAAAGCATTTTATCACACCGATCTTGGTGTGATCAGATGCTTTGAGGGCAGAGGAGAAATCTAGGGTCTAATAGACCCCAATTTTTGCAAAAAAGAGTACCTGTCACTACCTATTGCTATCATAGGGGATATTTACATTCCCTGAGATAACAATAAAAATGATTTAAAAAAAAAAAAAATGAAAGGAACAGTTTAAAAATAAGATAAAAAAATAATAATAATAAAGAAAAAAAAAAAAAAAAAAAAAAAAAGCACCCCTGTCCCCCCTGCTCTCGCGCTAAGGTGAACGCAAGCGTTGGTCTGGCGTCAAATGTAAACAGCAATTGCACCATGCATGTGAGGTATCGCCGCGAAGGTCAGATCGAGGGCAGTAATTTTAGCAGTAGACCTCCTCTGTAAATCTAAAGTGGTAACCTGTAAAGGCTTTTAAAGGCTTTTAAAAATGTATTTAGTTTGTCGCCACTGCACGTTTGTGCGCAATTTTAAAGCATGTCATGTTTGGTATCTATGTACTCGGCCTAAGATCATCTTTTTTATCTCATCAAACATTTGGGCAATATAGTGTGTTTTAGTGCATTAAAATGTAAAAAAGTGTGTTTTTTTCCCCAAAAAATGCGTTTGAAAAATCGCTGCGCAAATACTGTGTGAAAAAAAAAAAATGAAACACCCACCATTTTAATCTGTAGGGCATTTGCTTTAAAAAAAATATATAATGTTTGGGGGTTCAAAGTAATTTTCTTGCAAAAAAAAATTTTTTTATGTAAACAATAAGTGTCAGAAAGGGCTTTGTCTTCAAGTGGTTAGAAGAGTGGGTGATGTGTGACATAAGCTTCTAGATGTTGTGCATAAAATGCCAGGACAGTTCAAACCCCCCCCAAATGACCCCATTTTGGAAAGTAGACACCCCAAGCTATTTGCTGAGAGTCATGTTGAGTCCATGGAATAATTTATATTGTGACACAAGTTGCGGGAAAGAGACAATTTTTTATTTTTTTTATTTTTTTTTGCGCAAAGTTGTCACTAAATGATATATTGCTCAAACATGCCATGGGAATATGTGAAATTACACCCCAAAATACATTCTGCTGCTTCTCCTGAGTACGGGGATACCACATGTGTGAGACTTTTTGGGAGCCTAGCCGCGTACGGGACCCCGAAAACCAAGCACCGCCTTCAGGCTTTCTAAGGCCGTAAATTTTTGATTTCACTCTTCACCGCCTATCACAGTTTCGGGGGCCATGGAATGCCCAGGTGGCAAAAAAACCCCCCAAATGACCCCATTTTGGAAAGTAGACACCCCAAGCTATTTGATGAGAGGTATAGTGAGTATTTTGCAGACCTCACTTTTTGTCACAAAGTTTTGAAAATTGAAAAAAGAAAAAAAAAATTTTTTTTTCTCGTCTTTCTTTATTTTCAAAAACAAATGAGAGCTGCAAAATACTCACCATGCCTCTCAGCAAATAGCTTGGGGTGTCTACTTTCCAAAATGGGGTCATTTGGGGGGGGTTTGTGCCACCTGGGCATTCCATGGCCTCCGAAACTGTGATAGGCAGTGAGGAGTAAAATCAAAAATGTACGCCCTTAGAAATCCTGAAGGCGGTGCTTGGTTTTCGGGGTCCCGTACGCGGCTAGGCTCCTAAAAAGTCCCACACATGTGGTATCCCCGTACTCAGGAGAAGCAGCTAAATGTATTTTGGGGTGCAATTCCACATATGCCCATGGCCTGTGTGAGCAATATATCATTTAGTGACAACTTTGTGCAAAAAAAAAAAAAAAAAAAAAAAAATTGTCACTTTCCCGCAACTTGTGTCAAAATATAAAACATTCCATGGACTCAACATGCCTCAAAGCAAATAGCTTGGGGTGTCTACTTTCCAAAATGGGGTCATTTGGGGGGGGTTTATGTCATCTGGGCATTTTATGGCCTTCAAAACCGTGATAGGTAGTGAGGAGTAAAATCAAAAATGTACGCCCTTAGAAATCCTGAAGGCGGTGCTTGGTTTTCGGGGCCCCGTACGCGGCTAGGCTCCCAAAAAGTCCCACACATGTGGTATCCCCGTACTCAGGAGAAGCAGCTAAATGTATTTTGGGGTGCAATTCCACATATGCCCATGGCCTGTGTGAGCAATATATCATTTAGTGACAACTTTTTGTAATTTTTTTTTTTTTTTTTTTTTGTCATTATTCAATCACTTGGGACAAAAAAAATGAATATTCAATGGGCTCAACATGCCTCTCAGCAATTTCCTTGGGGTGTCTACTTTCCAAAATGGGGTCATTTGGGGGGGTTTTGTACTGCCCTGCCATTTTAGCACCTCAAGAATCGACATAGGCAGTCATAAATTAAAGGCTGTGTAAATTCCAGAAAATGTACCCTAGTTTGTAGACGCTATAACTTTTGCGCAAACCAATAAATATACACTTATTGACATTTTTTTTACCAAAGACATGTGGCCGAATACATTTTGGCCTAAATGTATGACTAAAATTGAGTTTATTGGATTTTTTTTAGAACAAAAAGTAGAAAATATCATTTTTTTTCAAAATTTTCGGTCTTTTTCCGTGTATAGCGCAAAAAATAAAAACGGCAGAGGTGATCAAATACCATCAAAAGAAAGCTCTATTTGTGGGAAGAAAAGGACGCAAATTTCGTTTGGGTACAGCATTGCATGACCGCGCAATTAGCAGTTAAAGCGACGCAGTGCCGAATTGTAAAAAGTGCTCTGGTCAGGAAGGGGGTAAATCCTTCCGGGGCTGAAGTGGTTAATGTATGATTCTTTTTGTTGTATTAAAGTGTAGAATAAGGAAATTCCTTTTCTTGGGGTAGATTTGTCGTTCCAGTATGCCCATGCCTTATGTGGAATTCTAATAGGTTGCATCTGGTGAGATTTTAGGAATGTTGTGATTCTTATGTACATGTAGTAGTCAGAGGTAGGAAGAGAGTATTTTTGGACTAGAGTGTTGAAGGGAATGATTTTTAATATGTGTGCATAATGAATTAAGCGGGGTGGGAATTTCTGTAAGGTCTGTATTGTGTCTTATTTCGGAGCAGAATTTCTTCCATGTATTTAGTACTAGTTGTATAGTAGGGTAATTAGATTTGAGGCAAGTGTTTGAAAAAGAGTATGCTAGCAATGTGGATCTCAGAGAATTTGGATTCGACCAGGCTTGTTCTATAGTGGCCCAATGTTTAGAGGGCTGTGTTTGAAACCAATATTTCATTTAAACCAGTATGGTAGCAGCGAAGTAGTCTCTTAAAATTGGGAGTCCCATTCCACCTGCCTTTCTATGTCTCGAAAGAGAAGACCGCGAGCATCTCGGTTTTTTGTCTGCCCATACAAATTTATGTAGTTGCGATTGGGCTGTTGTAAAGAATTTTGCTGGTATAGAGATTGGAAGAGCTCTGAAATAATACAGCATTCTTGGTAGAATAAGCATTTTATATGCTGCCAGTCTTCCCATCCAAGACAAACAAAAGGACTTTAATCTATATAGTTCTGGTTGGATGGAGGAAATGAATGGAGCCAGGTTCACTTTAAATAAGTTGCTGCTTGGTGTCGTCAGTTGGATCCCTAAGTATTGGATAGGTTTGTCTGCCCATGGATACGGAAAGCGTGACGATAGGGAATTACGTAGTTTCTCTTCTATGTTCATGGCAAGTAGGTTGGATTTGGAAGCGTTAACTGTACTGTTTGTAAGGAGGTGTTGGGATTGGAAAGAGATAGAATCACATCATCCGCGAAAAGTGATATGGTGTGTGCCTCTTTGGAAATTTTGATGCCTGAAATTTCTGGGTGTGATCTAATTTTTTCGGCTAGGGGTTCCATTAATAAAGCAAAAATGAGGGGGGATAGAGGGCAACCTTGTCTTGTCCCATTGGTAATATTAAAACTATCTGAGAACATTCCTTCTGTGTATACCATCGCAGAGGGGTTGGTGTAAAGTGCTAGAATGGCTGAATTTATTTCCCCTGAGATACCAAACTTGTCCAAAACAAGTCTCAGATATCCCCAGTGGATCCTATCAAAGGCCTTCTCTGCATCTAATGATAGAAGCAGAGAAGGCGTACCCGAGGATTCCGCTGCGTGAAGTAGGTTAATAATTCTGCGTGTTGCATCTGGTGCCTGACGGCCTGGGATAAACCCAACTTGATCATGTTTAACTAATGTGGGCAAGAATTGTGCCAGTCTGTTGGCTATAATCTTTGCGTAAATCTTCAGGTCTACATTTAGCAAGGATATAGGCCTGAAGTTTTGTGGAGTGTCAAGAGATTTCCCAGGTTTGGGTAAAGTCACAATTGTGGCGGTTAACATTTCTGGGGGGAATGAGGATGTAGAAATGGCTGATGCATATATATTTAATAAGTGTGGGCCTAGTATGGAGGGAAATGTCCGATAATATTCTGACGAAAAACCGTCTGGGCCTGGTGATTTGTTGTTAGGGAGGGATAGAATTGTTTTATTTAATTCGGACATAGAGATTGGTGCATTAATATATTGTAATTGGTCTAAATTCAATTTAGGCATTGATATAGAGTCCAAAAATTTCTGGATCATCTCAGGGGATGGTTGGTGGTTTGTAGTGTCGTCTTTCAGATTGTATAGATTGTTATAGTAATCTCTAAAAGCATTAGCAATATCATTTGGATTGGATAGCCTAATGCCTGTGTTTGGGTGAAAGATAAATGGAATTTTTTTGTTTGATGGTTTTTTCCTTTACTTGATTTGCTAGCAATTTACCTGCTTTATTGCCCTGACTGTAATAACGTGCTTTCCATTTTTGAACTATATGTTTGTGTTGGGAGATAAGTATTAGTCTGAGATCATGTCTGAGTTGGTCTAATTGTGAGCTGGTTTTGGGATCTGGAGTTTTTTTGTTTACTGACTCTAGGTTTTTTATTTGAAGGAGTAGGTCATTCAATTTTTTGTTTCTTTGTTTTTTAGCTACACTGCTCATTTTCATGAGGATGCCCCTTATGTAGGATTTGTGACAATTCCAGATTGTAAAGGGATCTGGCACTGATCCGGTATTATTTTTGAAGAACTCGTGTAGTTCTTTATTAATTGTATGTTTGTGGTCTGGATGTGAAAAAAGAAAGGTATCGTTTTTCCATCTATTTGCTCTTGTCTCAGTGCGAGATCCCTCCACCATAATGGAGACCGGAGCATGGTCTGACCATGTAATATTGTGTACACTGGACATACTAATATTTTGTAACAGAAATTTATCCACCAAAAAGAAATCAATTCTTGAGTATGTGCGATGTACACTCGAGAAGTAGGAATAATCCCGCTCTGTCGAGTGTTGACATCTCCACACGTCATGTAGACTTTCTGAGGCCATGAAGCGCGAATGGGTAGCAGGTCATAAGCACTCTATAAAGCATGAATAGTGCTACTGGGAGATGATGGGTTAATTAGAAAAGTCTATGAATGGATGCCGTTTTCCTGTTCAATTAAAGATGCATGAGGTAAATGGGGTGTATAATCCTATTGCTGTTAAATCCTCTAATGGTCTCTTAGGACCCTCACCTTCATAGTGTAGAAAAAACGGCATTCAGCAGTGCAGTATGGGTGGTTCTGGCAGCTGTCATCGAAGTCTCTGCTATCTCTGTATTAGATCTTTAATCCATCTCTCCCTGTATCTCCAGAGTGGCTCTCTCAGAAATGGGGGAGATAAAACAGAGATTGGGGAGGGGGAGAGAATGGAGGCTCCACTAGTGTATTAAAGCTTTTTTTAAAACAGGGATATTTATTCTTTCCCCGAGAAGAATGTAAAGGAGGGTGCCGGTGGTGGATCAACTACTGATTTCACTATTAGGTCTCTGATAGTAGGTGCTCTTTTATATACAATATTCGGCTTCTCCGGTAATATTCCTTTTAGGTCCTTGTCATTCTTTAAAATGTGCCAGTGTTTTTGAATTACCCTTTCTACATCTTTATATTGTGTATTGAAGTCAAGGATTATACTGGGTACTTCTTGTTGCAGTCTTTTCTTGGGATGTTCTTCAATCATTATTTTTCTATCCATTAAATTTACATGTTCTATCTGGTTGTTAATCCACTGATCGTCATATCCCTTTGCTTTGAATCTGTCTCCTATCAATCTTGCTTGGTTGAAATAGTCCTCTTCTTTGGTACAGTTTCTTTTTATTCTTGTAAGCTGACCTTTTGGGATATTGTATAGCCAGGGTTTAAAATGGCAACTGTCAGTTGACAGGTAGCTATTAGCATCCACCTTCTTAAAGTGTGTTTTGGTTACTATTTTCTCCCCCTCCCCAATCTCTGTTTTATCTCCCCCATTTCTGAGAGAGCCACTCTGGAGATACAGGGAGAGATGGATTAAAGATCTAATACAGAGATAGCAGAGACTTTGGTGACAGCTGCCAGAACCACCCATACTGCACTGCTGAATGCCGCTTTTTCTACACTATGAAGGTGAGGGTCCTAAGAGACCATTAGAGGATTTAACAGCAATAGGATTATACACCCCATCTACCTCATGCATCTTTAATTGAACCGGAAAACGGCATCCATTCATAGACTTTTCTAATTAACCCATCATCTCCCAGTAGCACTATTCATGCTTTATAGAGTGCTTATGACCTGCTACCCATTATACACATTTTATGAACACTGAGTGATGTCCTAAGTGTGATATTATAAACACACCTGCACCAGCATTTTAGAATTGGACATGTTTTTTTATCTTCATTTATGGCTTTCATGTGATATTTTTCTGTGTGGTTTGATACATGTTTCATATGATCATTCACCCTACTATTTATGGTTAATATTTCTAGCTAGACGCCACGTATTGAGATTAGCATCCCTGGCAGTAACTAGCTCGCTACTAGCATTACCATTGCCACTGTTCACTTTTTATGCGATTTGCACATTGATGATACACTTACTATCTGTGGATAATGTTTTCAGCTAGACGCCACGCTATTGAGATTTGCATCCCTAGTAGCCACTAGCTTATTATCAACATTACCATTGTCACAATTCACTTTATTATGCGATTTGCACATTTATGATACACACTCACTATTCATTTATTCCCATTCACTTTATTCTTATTTAATATTGCGCGAAATCTTCTCATCTTACATTCTTATTAAGTGTTGTGTGAAAACACCTTAATTTTGCTGCAATATTATTAGTCACTTTTATGCTTTTTATTTGTGACATTTTGCCACTTATCTTATTTATTTCCACATTCGACCAGCGCAAGGGACACTATTACACATGGACTTAATATGCCTCTCAGCAAATAGCTTGGGGTGTCTACTTTCCAAAATTGGATCATTTGGGGGGTTTTGTGCTATCTGGGCATTTTATGGCCTTCGAAGCTGTGATAGGTAGTGAAGAGTGAAATCAAAAATTTAGGCCCTTAGAAATCCTGAAGTGCTTGGTTTTCGGGGTCCTGTACGCGGCTAGGCTCCCAAAAAATCTCACACATGTGGTATCCCTATACTCAGGGGAAGCAGCAGAATGTATTTTGGGGTGTAATTCCACATATAACCATGGCATGTGTGAGCAATATATCATTTAGTGACAACTGTGTAATTTTTTTTTTTTTTGTCATTTTTCAAACACAAAAAAAATAAAATAATCGATGGGCTCAACAAGCCTCTCAGCAATTTCCTTGGGGTGTCTACTTTCCAAAATGGGGTCATTTGGGAGGGTTGTACTGCCCTGCCATTTTAGCACCTCAAGAAATGAGATTGGCAGTCATAAACTAAAAGCTGCGTAAATTCCAGAAAATGTACCATAGTTTGTAGACGCTATAACTTTTGCGCAAACCAATAAATATATGCTTATTGACATTTTTTTACCAAAGACATGTGGCTGAATACATTTTGGCCTAAATGTATTACTAAAATTGAGTTTATTGTTTTTTTCCTATAACAAAAAGTAGAAAAATACCTTTTATTTTTCAAAATTTTTGGTCTCTTTCCGTTTATATCGCAAAAAATAAAAATCACAGAGGCAATCAAATATCATAAAAAAAAAACTCTATTTGTGGGAAAAAAAGGACGCAAATTTCATTTGCGTACAACATTGCATGACCGCGCAATTACCAGTTAAAGCAGCGCAGTGCCAAATTGCAGTCTAATCTTCCGGGGCTGAAGTGGTTAACAAAACAATTCGTTTACTCAGATATGTTTTAAAATAAATTTGCAAAAAAAACTTACCTGGCACCGTTGGAATGATGGTGGTAGTCGTCGTAATTCCTGTTAATTTTGAAAATCAATAAATGAGTCTCAGGTTATATTTTGAATATATTTACTTAAACATAACGTAACAGATCGTTTTCACCTACGGCAAGTGTTGTTCTCTCCCCAGTCACCAACAACGATACCAATATTGTCACAAATGGCAGCATAGGCCTCTAAAGCATTGCAGAACTTATATTGATTTCCTCCAGTTGCACACAAGTCGTAAACACATGTCTCAAAGTATATCTGAGGAATAATGTGGGGGTGACAGTCCTTGAAAGGTCCATTGCTTGCTAATATTAGTTTACATTTGTCTTCATAATTATTCACTTCAGCGGGATCACATGGTGAAGGATCAATAATGTCATCTTCACATCTAAAGAGGAAATTGAGTGATTTGTTGATTCTCATATGAATATATTCCTGTAAAGATCAGCATTTGATTCTCAAAACTATTTATTTTTCTATAATATAAAATGCTTCATAAAATAAGAAACTGCATTGGCTGCTAAGAGCAACAATTTTACATTGATAACACCTACCAACACTGGATTTAACATCTGTAAAAAAAATAACTTGGTATCTATTTGAAGTAATGTCTTCTTCATTACAATTTGTTACTTGGAAAGAGCAGTTATATTCACATTTCCTACCTGTAAAGTACTTTAATGCCTTCATATAATCATGTTGCACTTCAACCTTTGTATAAGGCAAGCCATCTTAGTGGATTGTATATAATGTTGGCATACACAAACATTTATTCATGTGAAGTATACAGCCATAGTTTACATAGAGTTTAAAGCTGAACACCAAGTGATACAGCCATAATGACAAATTCCTGAGCACACCAACATTAGTTTTCTGCAAAAGATTTGACTTGGAAACTAAAAATGACCCCAGAGTAGGGATGAGCCGAACACCCCCCTGTTCGGTTCGCACCAGAACATGCGAACAGGAAAAAAATTCGTTCGAACACGCGAACGCCGTTAAAGTCTATGGGACACGAACATGAATAATCAAAAGTGCTAATTTTAAAGGCTAATATGCAAGTTATTGTCATAAAAAGTGTTTGGGGACCCGGGTCCTGCCCCAGGGGACATGGATCAATGCAAAAAAAAGTTTTAAAAACGGACGTTTTTTCAGGAGCAGTGATTTTATTAATGCTTAAAGTCAAACAATAAAAGTGTAATATTCCTTTAAATTTCGTACCTGGGGGGTGTCTATAGTATGCCTGTAAAGGGGCGCATGTTTCCCGTGTTTAGAACAGTCTGACAGCAAAATGACATTTGGAAGGAAAAAACTCATTTAAAACTAGCCGCGGCTATTGCATTGCCGACAATACACATAGAAGTTCATTGATAAAAACGGCATGGGAATTCCCCACAGGGGAACCCCGAACCAAAATAAAAAAAAAAAAATGATGTGGGGGTCCCCCTAAATTCCATACAAGGCCCTTCAGGTCTGGTATGGATATTAAGGGGAACCCCAGCCAAAATTGAAAAAAAAAATTGACGTGGGGTTCCCCCTAAATTCCATACCAGACCCTTCAGGTCTGGTATGGATTTTAAGGGGAACCCCGCGCCAAAAAAAAAAAAAAAAAACGGCGTGGGGTCCCCCTAAAAATCCATACCAGACCCTTATCCGAGCACGCAACCTGGCAGGCCGCAGGAAAAGAGGGGGGGACGAGAGTGCGGCCCCCCCCCCCTCCTGAACCGTACCAGGCCACATGCCCTCAACATTGGGAGGGTGCTTTGGGGTAGCCCCCCAAAACACCTTGTCCCCATGTTGATGAGGACAAGGGCCTCATCCTCACAACCCTGGCCGGTGGTTGTGAGGGTCTGCGGGCGGGGGGCTTATCGGAATCTGGAAGCCCCCTTTAACAAGGGGACCCCCAGATCCCGGCCCCCCCCCTGTGTGAAATGGTAAGGGGGTACTTACCCCTACCATTTCACTAAAAAACTGTCAAAAATGTTAAAAATGACAAGAGACAGTTTTTGACAATTCCTTTATTTAAATGCTTCTTCTTTCTTCTTTCTTCCTTCATCTTCTTCTGGTTCTTCTGGCTCTTCTGGTTCTTCCTCCGGCGTTCTCGTCCAGCATCTTCTCCGCGGCGTCTTCTATCTTCTTCTCCTCGGGCCGCTCCGCACCCATGGCATGGGGGGGAGGCTCCCGCTCTTCTCTTCATCTTCTTCTCTTCTTCATCTTCTTCTTCATCTTCTTCTTCTTCTTCCTTCTTCTCTTCTTCTCTTCTTCTCTTCTTCCTGTCTTCTGCGGGCCGCTCCGCAGCCATGCTGTGGCATGGAGGGAGGCTCCCGCTGTGTGACGGCGTCTCTTCGTCTGACGGTTCTTAAATAACGGGGGGCGGGGCCACCCGGTGGCCCCGCCCCCCTCTGACGCACGGTGACATGACGGGACTTCCCTGTGGCATTCCCCGTGACGTCACAGGGAAGTCCCTCAAGTCACCGTGCGTCAGAGGGGGGCGGGGTCACCGGATGGCCCCGCCCCCCGTTATTTAAGAACCGTCAGACGAAGAGACGCCGTCACACAGCGGGAGCCTCCCACCATGCCAGCATGGCTGCGGAGCGGCCCGCAGAAGACAGGAAGAAGAGAAGAAGAGAAGAAGAGAAGAAGGAAGAAGAAGAAGAAGAAGATGAAGAAGAAGATGAAGAAGAGAAGAAGATGAAGAGAAGAGCGGGAGCCTCCCCCCCATGCCATGGGTGCGGAGCGGCCCGAGGAGAAGAAGATAGAAGACGCCGCGGAGAAGATGCTGGACGAGAACGCCGGAGGAAGAACCAGAAGAGCCAGAAGAACCAGAAGAAGATGAAGGAAGAAAGAAGAAAGAAGAAGCATTTAAATAAAGGAATTGTCAAAAACTGTCTCTTGTCATTTTTAACATTTTTGACAGTTTTTTAGTGAAATGGTAGGGGTAAGTACCCCCTTACCATTTCACACAGGGGGGGGGCCGGGATCTGGGGGTCCCCTTGTTAAAGGGGGCTTCCAGATTCCGATAAGCCCCCCGCCCGCAGACCCTCACAACCACCGGCCAGGGTTGTGAGGATGAGGCCCTTGTCCTCATCAACATGGGGACAAGGTGTTTTGGGGGGCTACCCCAAAGCACCCTCCCAATGTTGAGGGCATGTGGCCTGGTACGGTTCAGGAGGGGGGGGGGGCCGCACTCTCGTCCCCCCCTCTTTTCCTGCGGCCTGCCAGGTTGCGTGCTCGGATAAGGGTCTGGTATGGATTTTTAGGGGGACCCCACGCCGTTTTTTTTTTTTTTTTTTGGCGCGGGGTTCCCCTTAAAATCCATACCAGACCTGAAGGGTCTGGTATGGAATTTAGGGGGAACCCCACGTCAATTTTTTTTTTCAATTTTGGCTGGGGTTCCCCTTAATATCCATACCAGACCTGAAGGGCCTTGTATGGAATTTAGGGGGACCCCCACATCATTTTTTTTTTTTTATTTTGGTTCGGGGTTCCCCTGTGGGGAATTCCCATGCCGTTTTTATCAATGAACTTCTATGTGTATTGTCGGCAATGCAATAGCCGCGGCTAGTTTTAAATGAGTTTTTTCCTTCCAAATGTCATTTTGCTGTCAGACTGTTCTAAACACAGGAAACATGCGCCCCTTTACAGGCATACTATAGACACCCCCCAGGTACGAAATTTAAAGGGATATTACACTTTTATTGTTTGACTTTAAGCATTAATAAAATCACTGCTCCTGAAAAAACGTCCGTTTTTAAAACTTTTTTTTGCATTGATCCATGTCCCCTGGGGCAGGACCCGGGTCCCCAAACACTTTTTATGACAATAACTTGCATATAAGCCTTTAAAATTAGCACTTTTGATTTCTCCCATAGACTTTTAAAGGGTGTTCCGCGGCATTCGAATTTGCCGCGAACACCCCAAATTGTTCGCTGTTCGGCGAACTTGCGAACAGCCAATGTTCGAGTAGAACATGAGTTCGACTCGAACTCGAAGCTCATCCCTACCCCAGAGTTAGCTTTACGCAAAATAGAATATTAATTTTACTATTCAGTAAGTTTATGTAAGTATCTTGCAATATTCATCCTAGATTTGGTAAATGTGTCAAGATCTAGCATGAACATCAAGGTAATTTTTATATTTATACTTACACCCAATCGTCATCAGGAACACGCCAGCTGCTTCCAAAGTCATTGGATGTGGGGGCAAGTACACCTCCAGGTGTCAGGAAATCATCTTGTTGGTTACCATTATACGTGCCACAGAGTCCACACAGTTTTCCTTTAAATTTTTCATTTACTCTAACAAAGAGTTCGTGGTCACCACTAAATTTAACTTCAAGACCAAAGCCAGTTTGCACAACAACAAAGGAGCCACTTAAGTCTATTGAGATGCCAGGTGCTGGGGTCCCAGGCAGTGAATGAATGAGCCCATTAATCTAAACACAGAGAAATATATAATAAACTGGGGGTGTCAAATTATAACTATAAAAAGTATTTATTTGTATGCTAAGCAGGTCATTATACTTTAGTTGAAGTTTGATTATAAATCTTACCTGTACCACTTTATTTTTGCCTAGAATAATATTGAGGTCATTGAGGCCGACCGCAACTGAATTTATAGCTGTCCAGTTTAAGCTTCCTCTGTGCTCATTTCTTGTAGTGATTGAGAAATGCACACTTGTGTTTCCACAGGTCTCTACTGCTGTATAATTACAGGCTCCTTGGAAATGGTATAACTTGCCATCAAATGTTATGTAGTGTGGATCACCATAGATATGACAGATGGAGGTATCAGCAGGGAAACAACCCTTAATTCCATTATGTACTTTGCACACTTCTTCAGGATCACAGGTTTGAGTTGTACAGTTCACATGATTGTTTCCTTGACATGTACATTGACTGTTACAGTCCCCTTTCCAGAATATCTCATTTTTCTGTAAAATTAAAAAAAAAGCAATGCATAATACATTAACAGATTTTGCAGAAATAGAATAGTACAACAAATATGCTTTGATTGTCTACTAATAGTGTAATAAGAGCAATGGTAAATAGCAATGAAGGGTGTCTCCAGATTGTGAGGAGGCAGATCAGTGAACTTCAATTTGTATGTTTCAGCTGTCACACTCCCCAGCTGCTGTGGCCGGGGATGAAGCTAATGAAGTACAATTTGTAGTCTGTTAACTTCAGTGGAGGGCAGGGGAAAGATTGGGGTCCAGTAGACCCCCAACGCCTAATTAAAGCTGTCACTATAAATAATCACTGATGAGGTTATTAGTCCCCTATGTGATAACAATAAAGCAGATAAACACGTATGTTGGGGGGCCTTTAAAGTGTTCCCTATGGACATTTTTTGGGTACCGTTGTTTGATACCTTTTCACAGGCACACACACAATTTCAAGACTTGACATGTCTATATACTCAACTCATAATATTAATATTTTACCAAAAAATTGGGTAATATATTGCGCTTGTGTCCACTAAAATTGACTTTACTAAAAATTTGTGCTTGATAAATCCTTGTGCTAATGTCACGTGACATAAAACATTTAAACTACCTCCATTTAATGCTCCAGACTCTTTTCTTTCAGACAGTATATAATATTGGGGAGTTTTAACTAATCTTTAGGCCTAAAATTACTTTTTAACATGAGTGCAAAAAATGGCTTTGGTATCAAAAGTGTTAAAATGCCCTTCTATAGTGGGGCATATTACCTATAAGAATTGCACATAATTTGACACATTTGGCATCTGTTTACTTGAGACTACCTAATATTTTTTTTGCATAAAAGAATTAAGAATTATTTATGTGCACTAACATTTATTTTAAAGTATTTCTTTCTTGAAAATATAGAAATAACAAACAGTTACACAAATATTTTTATTTTACTGGGACTCTGCATTTAGAAAATATTTAATGTTCTGGCTTTATGTAATTTTAAAGCCAAAAATGCAGATTTTAACATCTGTGTGGAAAAATGAAAAAATTGCACCAGAGAAGAAATGGCTAATCAACTCTTTAAAATGTTATAAAGTGACCCAGTTTCTACCTGCCATGAGCCAAATATTCCACACTGAGCTTTGAAATGTTAACCCGCCAAGCTATCTGGGGGTCCTCATCCGCCTTTTAGGGGTAAGGGGATGCTACTTTCTACTTATAGGGTTTCCCTGCCTTTTGTTTGTTTCATTGTACATTATTTTCTTCTAATTTACTGTTTTCCTACATACCATTTCTAAAACCAAATCAAATGTTTCAAAGGGTGATAAAACATGGCAGCACTTACCTGATAGTATCTGCCATCATAAAAACATCCACATTCACTGATAGGGACACAAGTGGGTCCGCTGAGTACAAAGCCATTATCACATTCACAAGCATTGGTACAAGGCTTACTGCAGTTACTCTGAGCACTCTGGTCATGGCATGTGGCTGGGCAAGCACTAGTACAAGGATTGTAGTGACTGTTGGCAGAACATGGGATGGCTAAATAACAAGGACAGATAACAGTTCATAAACATGGTAAAGGAAACAGGCATAACTATAGCCATTGAAGGCCAGAAGTACTTGCAAGTAGCAAAAGCAATTGGCAAATAATCTCTGGGTATTGGCATGGCATTCAAAATGAAAAACACCACACCTACACCATATTTACTATAAGCATTTGAAAAAAAAACATATATCTATCAATTATTTTTCTTTGCAAACAATATTTTTTGCCTACTAACATTAATCTGCTGTTAATATTAACCACTTGACCACCGGTAGGTTTTACCCGCTTTATAACCAGACCATTTTTTGCTTTTCAGCACTGCACTACTTTAATTGGCAATTGCTTGGTCATGCAACACTGTACGCAGATGAAACCTATATTATTATCAATACCTATATTATTGGTACCAATACTGTACCAATATTAACAGTGGTATTTGATCACCAATGTTTTTTTTTTTAATTTCTTATTATATAAATGAAAAAAGGCTGAAAATGTTGAAAAAAAACCCTATATCTTCTACTTTCTGTTATAAAACATACCCAATAAAATCTAATGTATTCATAAATTTAGGCCAAAATGCATTCTGTTAATTGTCTTTGGTAAAAAAAAAAAAAATTCCAACAGATTCCTTTATTCACATTGATCAATGTGGATGAAGTAATCTCTGCCAGAAAAAAGTATATGCCGAAGCATAGGAGCTATTACCCGCTGACCACCTCATGCCTCTAATGCTGGGCATACATATTCTTTTTTTAACTGCAGTTGGAGAAATCTCCTACAGCACTGAAGGCACTAGCGTATGTTTTGTGAGAGAAGCACCCTGCTGCTGTCTGAATGAATACACATATCAGTGTTGCAGCTGATTGGAGTTCCTGCAAAGCAAACAGCAACAGTTTACAATGACATACAGTAATGATATAACATTAACTAAATAAAAACTTGTTTTTTTTTACTTTTTTGGTAACTTATCCCTGCATAACAATAACCTTTTAGGATCTTTCAAAATGTGATAGACAGTTTTCTGTCTACCTAATATCCTTCTTGTGCAGAATTGTGTGCCATGCTGTAAGCTAACTGCATCTGGATTTGGGGTTTGGGCCACAGTGCCCTTTGGATAAAAAAAGGGGTAAGATAATAATTTCTTGAAATTTTGGGTAGGAGCTAGTTCTACTAGTAGCTTTGTAAATACCACATGCATTGTATAGAGCCAATTGAAGTAAATATATGGACACTTTTTTGTACCAGCGTCTACCTCTGAGAGAGGCTAAATATGGCTTCATCATTGGGTACTTGAAGTCTACACTTCCCATATTTATATTATAGTTTTCATCGCAGAGAGGCTTTTCAACAACACCAAGACGCTGTGTGAATGTGGACCCTTGTATCTGGGTGAATGGAAGACAGGATGAATACAACACATTTTTCCTTTCATTTTACTGCTAGTAGTTCTTCATTGCACAAGCAGGCTTTGTGCCCCTTTATAACTGGGGTGTTAATGAGCCATTGGGGAATTCCCTGCAAATAGATTGCATGGTGCCACAGCAGCCAATTTTTTGAAGGAACAAATGTCTTATAAGTGCCACACTTGCATAAATTGTTCATGTACAAATGATACTGCATACGGGACAAAGGTGACACGTCCCAATCTATCTTACCATTCCCCCCCAATGTAGTCTGGGCATTCAGGGGGCTCCACTTGACTGTCTTTTCCCTCAAATTCTAAAGCAGTATGTATAGCCTGTGGCCCTCTCACAGAGCCTATACATTCTGACCCCATATCTGGCATGCTTGCTGGGGAGATATTACAAGCCTGCTAGTAAAATGTGCAAGGGACTCAACTATGCAGATGTTTTGTTGGGGCTATACACATCCGTAAATTTCTGGGACAGGTCATTTATGAGGGGCTGAATTATGTGGACATTATCCATGGCTCCGTTTTATACTGCATATTTAAACTTACTTTCTGTCCTGTTGAAAACAAATTCACCAGACAGAAAGTGTGAAAATTGGCAACAGGGACACCGATAGAGATAAAAATCTGACAGGGGTTCCAGCCTACCCCTACTCTATTAAAGGAAAGCACTTTCATTCCTTTCTGAGTTGGTTTTGTAGAGTTCCCCCACATTTTGTCTTGTAAACCATTGTCAGCAGGACAAGTGATGTTAAAACTCTCTAATGATAGCAGTAAAAATCACACAAATGTTTCTAATCCTTCCCCACTCTACCCAAAACTAAGAAAAAACTTTGACGAACAAACACTTTAAGTAAAATACTGGCCTTAAATAAATTATAATCTAAAATGATTGATGAACTGCCAAGCAATACCTTATAAATGTTTATTGTTATATGCTGCTGTCTTATAGGATTAGCATGCAAGTTTATATCAGTATGTTTATACAGGAATTAAAGGATTCCATATACATTAAAGCACTTACAACAATAGCATTACTTACAGCAGAATGTTGAGTTTCTCCAAGCAAGGGTGACTTCTGCTCTTTGACAGGTATCAGCATAAGCTTCCAGTGCTTTACATAAACTGCCAGCACCAAGAGTGCACAGATCAAATACACAGCTGTCAAAGAAAGAGTCTTGGTTGATTACGGAATGACAAGACTTGAAAGGACCATCTTTCATGGTTAACAAACCACAGAATTGGTTGTTTGAATAGAGTTCCTCTGTATCTGGTGGACATGGTGGTGGAGGTGTAGGAACAATTGTGCTACATAATGGATCATCATATTCCACCTTCCAGCTGTCTCCCAGCTGATTTGAGTTCTGGGCTAACTGTCCATCTGGCATCATAAAGTCATCGTGTTGGATGCCATTAAAGTTGCCACAAATTCCACAGGTTTGATTAAAATATGTCATTGGGATCCTTACATCCACTATATGGTCAGTGTCATAAGACACCGTAAGATAGAATTCATAGAATTTAGTCTCCAGAATAACATATCTACCACTTTGCTTCACAGTCAGAGACTGATTGACCAAGATAACTGGAAGATTTGTCCAAATGCCATCTACCTGATAACCAATAATACACATGCAAGTTAGATTTACCAATGGAAATGCAACACCATTTTAATACCATGAAAGGTATTACATATATATACAATGAAACTTACCAAAACTCGACTGGGCTCATTTTTAACAATGGTTATTTTGTGATCATAGACATCCACCATAACACTTTGAATATAGGATACAGTTGGATTCCCATTACAAGGTTCGTTCTTTGCCTCAATGTTAAAATATAGCAGAGATGTGGCATTGGTACAGAGCTTGGAAAGAGTATATGTGCATATTCCCATAAAGTGATGAATTTCCTTATCAAAGGTGTAGTAATGAGGATCCCCCCAAGTTACACAGTCACCAAATGATAGATAGCAGTCAAGAACTCCATTTATTACACCACAGTATTTGCCAGGTGCACATGAAGCAGAATTGCACACTAAACTACCACCAGCAGAGGCACATCTGCATTTGGTGGAGCAGGTATCATCAGTCCAGAACTCAGAGCCTACCGGATAATGTTTGCCATCTTCCCAACATCCACACTGATTACTTGGTACACACGTCTTATCATACAGAACATATCCCGGGTCACATACACAACCTTCTGTGCAGGGAAGAGTGCAGTTGGATGGTGATACTGGATTGACACAAGTAGCTGGACAAGCTGTTCCACATTGCTCATAATGACTGTTCAGAGAGCAATTCAGAGCTGTAAAACATAAACTATTTGTAAAATCTATACCAGACTATCACTGAGTAACAATATGTATGTGATCAGCACTAAAGAAACAGATACCAAAGCTACAAGCCCTATTTAAATGTTTTTTTAATTAATCATGGCAGTAGAAAAACATTTCGTCATTGGGTCCAGTAACAATTTGCAATCAAAAAATGTGATCCTAAATTGCCACCAACAATCTGTGAATGCCCATCACCCCATGTAAACCTTACTCTAACCACTCAGATTTAATTTAGGTTGCCTCTTGGTTAGCAAAATCTGTGCAACAGGTTTATTGTGTATTTGCAATCCCTTCACCTGTAATCCTGGGCAGCCAACTGCAACAGACTTCAAAAAGTTATGATACAGACTTAACCCTGAAGATGATCCAAAATTTCACTCTAAAAAAATCAATAAATAAGAAGTGGATAGAGTCATGTCTCATTCTGTGTCAGTGAAACTTTAGAGCAGCAAGTGGAAGAATTTATGAATGAAGCTTTAACCTTGTAGTAAATCTGTCACACAATCTGTCTCACTCAGGGGCAGACTGGGCCGAGGGGCAGGGTGGCAATTGCCCCCCAGGCCACTCTGATGCTTCATAAAAAGGCTACACCACTTTAGCCTTTTGGATACTTGGAGCTGCATCTCCAAGCATCCATTGTCAGCCATGTGTGCCTTCCTCAATGGAGGAGGGGCCCACTGTACTCTTCCTCACACTGCACAAATGTAGCAGACAGGGCTCAGCCTGTGCAGCCGAGTCCTATCAGTGCAGCTGCCTGACTCCTATCACAAGATTTGCACACACAGATCTTCAGTCTCTGGGAGCTTCAGGCAGCTGCCTGGGGGTGGGGAGCTGATGTCATCCTATACAACAGGAACTATGACAGTGAGTAGCATGTACAAGAGAGGAGTGTGGGCGATAGGACAGTGGACAGTATGTGCAGGAGAGTAGTGTGGAGAGTATGACAGTGGACACAGTGTACAGGAGAGTAGTGTGGAGGGTATGACAGTGGGCAGTATGTACACGAGAGTAGTATGGAGGATAATCTACTATATTGTACACTGACATGTGCAAGGATCTCCAGGGGTCCCAATCCGCCATATTGTACACTGACATGACAGTGGGCAGTATGTACAGGAGAGGAGTGTGGAGGATATGACAGTGGGCAGTATGTACAGGAGAAGAGTGTTGAGGGTCTGACAGTGGGCAGTATGTACAGGAGAGGAGTGTGGAGGGTATGACAATGGGCAGTATGTAGAGGAGAGGAGTGTGGAGGGTATGACAGTGGACAGTATGTACAGGAGAAGAGTGTGGAGGGTCTGACAGTGGGCAATATGTTCAGGAGAAGAGTGTGGAGGGTATGACAATGGCCAGTATGTAGGGGGGAAGTGTGGAGGGTATGACAGTGGGCAGTATGTGCAGGAGAGGAGTGTGGAGGATATGACAGTGAGCAGTATGTACAGGAGACAAGTGTGGAGGAGAATAAAGTGGGCAGTATGTACAGGAGAGGAGCATGGGGGTATGACAGAGGGTAGTATGGACAGGAGAGGAGTGTGGTGGGTATGATAGGGGGCGATATGTACAGGAGAGGAGTGTGGAGGGTATGACAGTGGGCTGTATGAAGAGGAGAGTAGTGTGGAGGGTCTGACAGTGGGCAATATGTTCAGGAGAAGAGTGTGGAGGGTATGACAATGGCCAGTATGTAGGGGGGAAGTGTGGAGGGTATGACAGTGGGTAGTATGTACAGGAGAGGAGTGTGGAGGATATGACAGTGAGCAGTATGTACAGGAGACAAGTGTGGAGGAGAAGAAAGTGGGCAGTATGTACAGGAGAGGAGTGTGCGGGTATGACAGAGGGTAGTATGGACAGGAGAGGAGTGTGGTGGGTATGATAGGGGGCGATATGTACAGGAGAGGAGTGTGGAGGGTATGACAGTGGGCTGTATGTAGAGGAGAGTAGTGTGGAGGTATGACAGTTTGCAGTATGTTCAGGAGAGAAGTGTGGAGCAGGGCAGACTGGGCCGGCGCTTGCTAGCCAGTTTGGAAACCTACAGTTAGTGCAGCAGGCACTGTCCAGCTCGAGCCGCCCCATGAGCAGAGTACCTGGAGCTGAGCTTCAGTCTGGGATGGGCGTCAGGAGGAGGCAGGTAAGAGGGAGAGCAGGAGGGGGACCAAGTCGCTGCACCTTGAGCCTCTGGGTTGTACTTGCCCCTGGACCAAAAGTTGCCAGTCAGCCCCTGGTCTCACTGTTTTGATTTAGCATTGTCTTGCTGTGAGATATAATTGGGAAATGCCCCCATGGTATTTTACAGCTCCCCTGCAATATTATGTAAATTATTTTAGGCAAATTGTCTGGTAGCTACTGGCAGCTTCAGAATACAAGAATTCAAGCACATCTACAGGAAGTGGGGTACATAAGCACAGTTAAATGTTGAGGTTTACAGATTCTGGTGCTTTCACAGCAACCATATGCCTGCAGCTAAAAAAGCCTGGAGTTGTTGGAAGATAGATATTTAACACTTTTGGCAATTTGATTAGGTTATTGGAAAGTAGAAAGTGTAATGTAGTTTTTAAGGGTCCTCTTGTTATTTTTGCTGACCAGGACCAGAGAAATAAGCTTTAAACTAGAGAAATGTGTTAAGCTATTATGCCTGGCCAATCCAGGTGCTTTCCTGTAAATGCCTGATACTCTAAAAAATGTCTTATACTGTATATAGTTATAGTAGATGTCCTACTATATAACAAATAGAGAATTAACTGGGTAGGTAAGATCTTTCCTCAGTTCTTGGATCAGATGTCTCTGTGTATGAAAGTAGATAAACAAGTCTTGCATGGCCTATAATTTCCAAAAAATGCTAATACTCCTTAAAAAGTCAGTGCAACCTGTAGTAATTAGATCATTTTCTCTGAATATGGATTGCAATCATCCTTGGGGCCAGCAAGTATTCCAATGACAAAAGACACACTGACAGCAACTGTTCAGAGATGCAGGTAAACTTCAGAATGTGGAAGATCTTCAAGATCTCATTTAGCTTCTACACAGAAGTGTAATTTCTCTTCCAGTCTCTAAACATATCTGGTGTCTATTTGCTCTGTAGTATTGTACATATCACTTGTCATGCAATGGATAGACTCAGAGGCGTAACTAGAATCTTCAGGGCCCCGGTGCAAAAAACCATGAAGGGCCCCCACCAGTGGCATTGCTAGGTCTACAAAAGATCTCGGGCTAGAGCCCATAGCAGCTAAGTAAGGAATGTCATACACTTTGGCGGGCATATATATATATATATATCTCGTTACATATCTGAATGCAGATCCCCCACTTACATCAGGGTCCCCAGGGATCCACCACCTACATCAGGGTCCCCAGAGAGCCCCCCCTTACATCAGGGTCCTTAGAGAGCCTCCCCCTATATTAGGGTCCCCAGAGAGCCTCCCTCCTTACATAAGGGTCCCCAGGGATCCCCCCCCTTACATCAGGGTACCCAGGGAGCCCCACTTACATCAGAGTTCCCAGGGAGCCCCTCCTCACATCAGGGTCTCCAGAGAGCCCCCCCTTACATCAGGGTCCCCAGAGAGCCTCCCCTTATATCAGGGTCCTTAGAGAGCCTCCCCCTACATTATGGTCCCCAGAGATTCTCCCCTTAGATCAGGGTCCCCAGAGAACCCTCCTTACATCAGGGTCCCCAGAGAACCCTCCTTACATCAGGGTCCCCAGGGACCCCTCCTTACATCAGGGTCCCCAGAGAGCCCCCCCCCTACAATAGGGTCCCTAGAGAGCCTCCCCTTACATCAGGGTCCCTAGAGAGCCTCCCCTTACATCAGGGTCCCAAGAGAGCCTCCCTACTTATATTAGGGTCCTCAGAGCCCCCCTCATTACATCAGGGTCCCCAGAGAGCTCCCCTTAACATCAAGGTCCCCAGAGAGCCCCTCCTTACATCAGGGTCCCCAGAGAGCCTCCCCCTACATAAGGGTACCTAGAAAGCTTACCCTTGCATAAGGGTCCCCAGTGAGCCTCCCCTTACATCAGGGTTCCCAGAGAGCCTCCCCTTACATCAGGGTTCCCAGAGAGCCTCCCCTTACATCAGGGTTCCCAGAGAGCCTCCCCTTACATCAGGGTCCCCAGAGATCCTCCCCTTACATCAGGGTCCCCAGAGATCCTCCCCTTACATCAGGGTCCCCAGAGAGCCTCTTCTTACATCAGGGTCCCCAGGGAGCCCTCCATACATCAGGGTTGCCAGAGAGCCCCCCCTACATTAGGGTCCCTAGAGAGCCTCCCCTTACATCAGGGTCCCCAGAGAGTCTCCCCTTACATCAGGGTTCTTAGAGAGCCTCCCCCTATATTGGGGTCCCCAGAGAGCCTCCCTCCTTACATCGGGGTCCCCAGGGATCCCCCCCTTACATCAGGGTACCCAGAGAGCCCCACTTACATCAGGGTTCCCAGAGAGCCCCCCTACATTAGGGTCCCCAGAGAGCCCCCCTACATTAGGGTCCCCAGAGAGCCCCCCTACATCAAGGTCCCCAGAGAGTCCCCTCCTTATGTCAGGGTCCCTAGAGACCCCTTTCCTTAAATCAGGGTCCCTAGAGACCCCTTTCCTTACATCAGGGTCCCCAGAGACCCCTTTCCTTACTTTAGGGTTCCCAGAGAGCCCCCCTAACATCAGGGTCCCCAGAGACGTAAGCTAGCAAGTGGGTGTGGTGCTGCGCTAATCCTGGTAACTAAATAAATGTATGAGTGCAACCGTGCTACAATGTTGATGAGTCAGAGGCTAGTTGCCTAACGTGAACGTGGGGTGTGAATAATCATCAAACACCATTGTAAGAGAATATAAATATAAATATACTCCGCCCAGTGTAAAAAGTGACTAAATTGGGTAAAAGTGTCCGGACTATAAAAATTGCAATAATAGCATTAACATAAGCAGTTAAAAGGCATGCAGTGTTGGACTAAACATATAGTGCATATGTAGGCAAGTGGGTGACTAAAACATTTATAGCACAATATACAACTTCCAGAAAAATAAAAATAAAACAAAAGAGTGCAATGTTACACTGTACGTCCGGAGAGATCACAATGCCTGTGGTAATGCAAAAAAGTGTCCAGTGCAAACAATAAGTGCTCAAAAATTGTCTAAAGACATAAATACAGTCCAAAGAAAGGTGGCTTGTGTAACAGCAAAATCTCCAATGATTCATCAATCCTCAAAGTGCCAAACAGTGAGATGCAAGCAGCAAACTGGATTCTAAAATCAGTCACTTTGAATAGGTGAAAAGTGTGAAGTGTATAGACCAGTCCTCTTCATGCAGCAATCCTACACTGGTGGATAATGGCCCCTTACCTCCTTATACTGAGGTTACAGCATAAGTCAGTCACCGCTTATGGCAGCTCCTATGGAGGTTGGTCCTGGGTCCCGGACTATGTCTCTATATGCCTCAGGTGCACAGGGGGCATGGCGGCCGAAAGGGGAAAAAGGATGCCATATAGTGTAGTCATTTTTAAAACATCTAAACTTTATTCAAAGGTAAAAGAAGGTTCTCACACAGTAAAAATGGCAGAGGGCGCATATAACCAAACGAGCGGCAAGCTCGTACACTGCTGACAGTGGAAGGTGCCTGTCCCTGGGACTGACTTATGCTGTAACCTCAGTATAATGAGGTAAGGGGCCATTATCCACCAGTGTAGGATCGCTGCATGAAGAGGACTGATCTATACACTTCACACTTTTCACCTATTCAAAGTGACTGATTTTAGAATCCAGTTTGCTGCTTGCATCTCACTGTTTGGTACTTTGAGGATTGATGAATCATTGGAGATTTTGCTGTTACACAAGCCACCTTTCTTTGGACTGTATTTATGTCTTTAGACAATTTTTGAGCACTTATTGTTTGCACTGGACACTTTTTTGCATTACCACAGGCATTGTGATCTCTTCGGACATACAGTGTAACATTGCGCTTTTTTGTTTTATTTTTCTGGAAGGTGTATATTGTGCTATTAATGTTTTAGTCACCCACTTGCCTACATATGCACTATATGTTTAGTCCAACACTGCATGCCTTTTAACTGCTTATGTTAATGCTATTATTACAATTTTTATAGTCCGGACACTTTTACCCAATTTAGTCACTTTTTACACTGGGCGGAGTATGTTTATATTTTTATTCTCTTACAATGGTGTTTGATGATTATTCACACCCCACGTTCACATTAGGTGACTAGCCTCTGACTCATCAACATTGTAGCACGGTTGCACTCATACATTTATTTAGTTACCAGGATTAGCACAGCACCACACCACTATACTGACTACATGGTAGCGTGGGAATAATACACTTTACAGGGTCCCCAGAGAGCCCCTCCTTACATCAGGGCACCCAGAGAGTCTCCCCCTTACATCAGGGCCCCCAGAGAGTCTCCCCCTTACATCAGGGCCCCCAGAGAGTCTCCCCCTTACATCAGGGCCCCCAGAGAGTCTCCCCCTTACATCAGGGCCCCCAGAGAGTCTCCCCCTTACATCAGGGCCCCCAGAGAGTCTCCCCCTTACATCAGGGCCCCCAGAGAGTCTCCCCCTTACATCAGGGCACCCAGAGAGTCTCCCCCTTACATCAGGCCCCCCAGAGAGTCTCCCCCTTACATCAGGGCCCCCAGAGAGTCTCCCCCTTACATCAGGGCCCCCAGAGAGTCTCCCCCTTACATCAGGGCACCCAGAGAGTCTCCCCCTTACATCAGGGCCCCCAGAGAGTCTCCCCCTTACATCAGGGCCCCCAGAGAGTCTCCCCCTTACATTAGTGTCCTCAGAGGGCCCCTTCCTTACAATAATGTCCCCTGAAAGCCCCCCCTACATCAGGGTCCC
Source organism: Lithobates clamitans (assembly GCA_037952925.1). Classification (NCBI taxonomy): domain Eukaryota; kingdom Metazoa; phylum Chordata; class Amphibia; order Anura; family Ranidae; genus Lithobates; species Lithobates clamitans. The sequence continues at coordinate 2,857,230 of JBBGZY010000160.1, forward strand.
CAGAGAACCCCCCTTACATTAGGGTCCCCAGGGAGCCTCCCTCCTTACATCAGGGTCCCCAGGGATCCCCCCTTACATCAGGGCCCCCAGAGAGCCTTCCCCTTACATCAGGTACCCAGAGAGACCCCCCCCTCCCCCAAGACATCAGGGTCCCCAGAGAGCCCCTTCTTACATTAATGTAACCAGAAAGCCCCCCCCCTTACATCAGGGTCCCCAGACTGCTGCCCCCCCTCCTTCAAGAGGTTCCCCATGTACCTGGCTGGTGGAGGTGGGAGGTGGCGATCAGCAGCTCTATAGTGTCCACAGGCCGGGAATCTCCATGTGGCTTGTAGTTCTCCCTGAAAGTGAAACTGATACCTGCACGGCCCCTCCCCTCCTCTCTCCACTGTTTACACTGACACTGGGGAAGAGACAACTACAAGCTGCAGGGAGATCCCACCGCATACAGGCACAATAGAGCTGCCGATCGCTGCCTCCCACCTCCCCCCACTGCATTACAAACGGCAAGCCAGAGGTGTAGGGAGAAATGCCAGGTCTTGGGCCCCCCCACAGCGGCAGAATGGCAGGGCCCAGTCGCAAGTGCGACTGCAGCGACCCCTATTGTTCCACCACTGGATAGACTATTATAATCCAAGTGGCTGTGGATCTTTTTATAAAATGGCAACATTCACTTACACGGTCACATTATTTCGGATAGAGTGTACAGTTCCTTGAATCAGTAGAACTCTGTGACTGTGTTGTGAAATATTAAAGAGTTACAAAACACACAACTGTAAAATCAGTATGTACTGTATATGCAGTAAAGCCTGCTTGTTATACTCATTGTGGAACCTAAGGGGTTAATCCTCTGCATTGTGGAAAAAGGCTTTTTGATCCTGTCTTCTTTGATCCTCCCCTTCTTCCATGATCCCCAATCCATCTCCCTATATAACAGAGCCTTGGGGGCAGGCCGCACATGCTCAGTGTGTACTGCTAGAGAGTTCTTTTTTTCTTGAGAGAGTGTATGTGATCATCGCAGGGCCGATCAGCACTGTCCAGACAGAGGGTTACTGGTCCTGTAGCCTCATAGGGAAATCAGGGGAGAATGAAAACCCATCCTACAAGCTTTAACCAGTGCTCTGCTGTACACTGATAGAAGTCACAAGACTGCTATATACCACTGATGAGAAAGGGTATTTTGCAGTTTATATTTACTAAAATAATTGCATTTCCATGTTCTATGTACCGTGGGAGACAAGATATAGTGAATGCAGGGTCCAGGGTTTAGTAACACTTTAAACTACACTTCATTTCTTAGCAACCTCAATCTTGGAATCTTGGGAGTAATCTGAGGAAGACAATTAGGTTTTTGATATGACTAAACTCATCAAGTTAATTCAGGAGTGCTGCTTTCTTTGGCAGACATGTCTTACAACAGTGCACTGTTTATTTGTAACAAATATACAGTATATTTCTCTGTTAAGAGCTTTTCTTCTCAACTATCATTCATATAAACCATCTCCTCTTGATCCTACCAAGGCAGGTTGGATTATGCATTTAACCAAATGAAGGATTACAAATTCAACCAAGGTAGTTCCTGTATTTGATAGAGTTACAGGCCTAAAGAAAAGTATTAACTTTTAAGAAAACATCTGAATGGTCCAAAATTGATCAAGAAATGTTTTTCCCCAGAACATGGGGTAGAGGATTTAGGGAACCAAATTAGGGTAAGTGAAAGAGCCCATGGCTTTCAATCCCATATCTTTCAGGTTAGGCGTGCGTACAGGGTGTGCTGGGTGTGCCTGGGCACACCCTGATCACCCTGTGTGGTGCCAATTCCCACTGCTTCCTGGTGTCCCCTGTCTCTCCCCCGCAGTGCTACCAATTTCCCTCCTCTGCTCTCCTGCTGCCTTCTGCGGGGGATGTTTCAGCATGGATGAATGAATAAACACTGTGAGTGATCTGCAGCAATCGCTCATGTGTTCGTTGGTAATGGAAGCATAGAAAACTATGTTTACTATGCTTCAGTTTGTGAATGAACAGAAAGTTGTTTAGCAAAGAGCATTTCCAATTTGTTCACTGTCTAGTGCAGCTGAAAGGGACTGGGGAAGCTCTGTCTTCAGCCCCTTTCTCTCTGTTTAGACCCTTGACATTTCACCAAAGCCCCCCAGGGGCTCCTTAAAAAAATTGTAAAAAAAAAAAAATAATAATAAAAAATAATATTGTAAAAAATAATAAATATTAAAAACTACTGACACTGTCCACTGCCCTACTGACACCAATCCCTGTTCTGCTGATATACACACACATGTGTGTGTGCTCTGGCGTGCACACCCTAATACATTAGGCTGCGCACACCAATGCTCTTCAGCCAAGAACATTGTGAAGATATTTCTCCTCAGACATGGCACATTGTTGTTGGTTACATGCCTATACCGCCTGTTGCCATGAATCCACCTTAGGACTGCTCACATATGCTTTTGACATAACAGAGCAGCAAATATAAATTCTGTTACATGCCCTGGGACCCTGTTTTTTCAGAATGGTTCTTCTTGATCCTCTGCATTCTTTTCATGTTCTGATTTAAAATGTATGCTTTGATTATGGCTGCAACCTCAGTTTGTCTTAAAGATTCTGTTTGTTTCTTTGTCACCAAACCTGGCCTGTGTTAATGCTATGACTTTATTTGAAGGCAATCACCTGTGGGAATTGTGGAGTAAAACCAATTTCTAAATGCAGTGTCTATGTTGAATACCGAATGCCCCACAAATGCCTGGGCTATTCACTGGTGACACGGAGTGCCCACACAAGTTCAAAACATTCATAATTTTAAGTTTCCTTTAAGACTGTAGTCTTTGCATACTTACGACAGAAGGTTGAGTTCCTCCAGGGTAGCACCACTGCTCCTGCAGCTTGACAGGCATGTGTATAGGCCTGAAGATGACTGCACAGGATGTCAGAGTCTAGATGGAGCTCACACATGTCATTTAAACAGTTCAAAAAGTAATCCATAGGACTCACAGTCATTTGACAATGCTGGAACACACTATCAAAGGGAGTCATCTTGCCACAAGAGTCTTCACTATAAATTACATCTTTTATTTCTTTTGTGCAGACAGGATTAACTGTAGTGGCTGGCAAACAGCTGGAAAGACAAAAACCGTGTTATTTGTAACATTTGGAAATGCAGCAATATTATCAATATTATCAATTTCTAGTCCTAGAAAAAAAGAAACATACCCACCTGTTACATTTTGAGTTTACCTACACACGTCTCTCTCTTGTTACACTGATTACAAAAAAGCACTTTGATTGACAATTACTCAGTCATGCTACACTGTACCCAAATTCATTTTATACAATTTTTTGAGACAGATAGAACTGTCACTCTAGCAAAAGAGTGGTGCTGAAAGTACTAGCAGATTTAGATACACTAACACATTTAAGCCAAGCTCCAGCTAACACTCTTTAACCAATTTAGCCCTGGAAAATTTGGCTGCTCAATGACCGGGCCATTTTTTGCGATATGGCACTGCGTCGCTTTAACTGACAATTGCGCGGTCGTGCAACGCTGTACTCAAACAAAATTGACGTCCTTTTTTTTTCGACAAATAGAGGTTTCCTTTGGTGGTACTTTATCATCTCTATGGTTTTTATTTTTTGGAATATAAACAAAAAAAAAGCGACAATTTTGAAAAAAAAAAAAAAAAACACAATATTTTGGACTTTTTGCTATAATAAATATCCCCAATTTTTTTTTAAAAAAGCTATTTTTTTCCTCAGTTTAGGCCGATATGTATTCTTCTACATATTTTTGGTCATAAAAATCACAAAAAGGGTATATTGATTGGTTCACGAAAAAGTTATAGCATCTATAAAATAGGGGAAAGATTTATGGCATTTTTATAATTATTATTATTTTTTTTTAATAGTAATGGCGGTGACCAGCGATTCTTATCGTGACTGCGACATTATGGCAGACAGATCGACCACTTTTTACACATTTTTGGGACCAATAACATTTATACAGCGATTAGTGCTATAAAAATGCACTGATTACTGTGTAAATGACACTGGCAGAGAAAGGGTTAACACTAGGGGGCGATCAAGGGGTTAACTGTGTTCCCCTCGTGTGTGTTCTAACTGTGGGGTGATGGGACTGACTATAGGAGATGACTGATTGTTGTTCCTAGCTAGTAGGAACACATAATCTGTCTCTCCACTCCTCACAGAACAGGGATCTGTGTGTTTACACACATGTTCCCCGTTCTGGGTCTCGTGCCTGTGACCGCCAGTCACGCGCATCGGCACCCCCACAGTGAAGGAGCGCTTGTGACTGCTATCCCCCCTTAAAGGAAACGACATACAGCTATGACGGTTAGCAGGAACGTGCCGACCTGCCACAGTATAATGACGGCGGCTGGTCGGCAAGCGGTTAAATGGTTACAGTAACAGTTATTTTTCTTTTGGGATAAAAGTTTAAAAATAAATAAATAGCTGACCATTGTAAGCACCCCTGTCAGTGGTAAATGGGTTGTTTCATCCCTGTAACTGCTACATCTGCAAGAGGACTTGATCTTTTGAAAAATAACAGACTTACTGGCAAGATCATCAAGTGGAAGTAAAGGAAAGAAAGCCTAAAAATGAAAGTAAGGTAAGCTTCAATATAATAAACATTTGTTTTTGGGTTTAATACCACTTTGAGGTCAACAATGCATCATGTATCTCTTCTCCTCTCAGGTTTTAAAACCATATTACACCCTCACAGCATTTTTTAGTTTAACATATTGAGCACAATAAAATAAACATTCTCCAGTGAACTATTTGTTGAATTTCTTCTGGAAGCGCTTGCAGTATACAATGTACAAAGCTGTAGGCTCCTGCTCTTTTAGTGCTGCTTCCCCTTACTAGACATGAGCAGTCCGCTAAGCAGAGGCACCGATCCATGCCTGCTCCTAGTACAAGCACCACACACACACACACACACACACACACACACACACACACACACACACACACACACACACACACACACACAGTAGTAAAGCACATCTTATGCCCCGTACACACGGTCGGATTTTCCGATGGAAAATGTCCGATCGGAGCGTGTTGTTGGAAATTCCGACCGTGTGTGGGCTCCATCGGACATTTTCCATCGGATTTTCCGACACACAAAGTTGGAGAGCAGGAGATAAAATTTTCCGACAACAAAATCCGTTGTCGGAAATTCCGATCGTGTGTACACAAATCCGACGGACAAAGTGCCACGCATGCTCAGAATAAATAAAGAGATGAAAGCTATTGGCCACTGCCCCGTTTATAGTCCCGACGTACGTGTTTTACGCCACCACGTTCAGAACGATCGGATTTTCCGACAACTTTGTGTGACCGTGTGTATGCAAGACAAGTTTGAGCCAACAGCCGTCGGAAAAAATCCTAGGATTTTGTTGTCGGAATGTCCGAACAAAGTCCGACCGTGTGTACGGGGCATTAGGCACACAGTTAACCATTTGATCGCCCCTGATGTTAACCCCTTCCCTGCCAGTGTCATTAGTACAGTGACAGTGCATATTTTTTTACCACTGATCACTGTATTGGTACCACTTGTCCCCAAAAAGTGTCAAAAGTGTCAGTTAGTGTCCCGGCAGTCCACCACAATATCGCAGTCCTGCTATAAGTCACTGATCACCACCGTTACTAGTAAAAAAAAATAAACCAATCAACATACGCTTATTGGGATTTTTTTTTACCAAAAATATGTAGCAGAATACATCTTGGCCTAAATTGATGAAGAAATTAGATTTTTTAAATTTTTTATTGGATGTGTTTTATGGCGGAAAGTAAAAAAAAATTGTTTTCTTTTCAAAATTGTCGCTCTTTTTTTGTTTATAGTGCAAAAAATAAAAAACGCAGAAGTGATCAAATACCATCATGAGAAATCTCTATTTGTGGGAAAAAAAGTACATAAATTTTGTTTAGCTACAGCATTGCATGATTGCACAATTGTCAGTTAACCACTTTAGCCCCGAAGGATTTACCCCTTCCTGACCAAGCCCTTTTTTGCGATACAGCACTGTGTCGATTTAACTGACAATTGCGCGGTTGTGCAATGTACCCAAACGAAATTGAAGTCCTTTTTTCCCACAAATAGAGCTTTCTTTTGGTGGTATTTGATCACCTCTGTGTTTTTTATTTTTTGTACTATAAACAAAAAAAGATCAACAAATTTGAAAAAAACATTTTTTACTTTTTGCTATAATAATTATTCCAAAAAAATATATAAAAAATACATTTCTTCCTCAGTTTAGGCCAATATGTATTCTTTTACATATTTTTGGTAAAAAAAAAAAAAAACGCAATAAGCGTATATTGATTGGTTTGTGCAAAAGTTATTGTGTCTACAAAATAGTGGATAGATTTATGCCATTTTTATTATTAATTTTTTTTATCGTGACTGCGACATTGCGGCAGACAGATCAGACACTATGTCACTATTTTGGGACTATTGGCTTTTATACAGCGATCAGTGCTATAAAAATGCACTAATTACCGTATAAATGTCACTGGCAGGGAAGGGGTTAAACACTAGGGGCAATCAAGGGGTTAAGTGAGTTCCCTCAGTGTGTTCTAAATGTGGGGGGATGGGCTCACTAGAACATGACAGAGATCACTGCTCCCGATCACTGGGAGTAGTAGATCCCTGTCATGTTGCTAGGCACCGATGACGCAGCGACGTAATGGTACGTTCTTTTGCACACCCGTTCCACTTTGCCGATGTATATCGGAGTGAGTCGGTTGGCAAGTAGTTAAAGTAATATAGTGCTGTATCGCAAAAAAATGGCCTGGTCATGAAGGGGGGGTAAACCTTCCAGAGCTGAAGTGGTTAAGTCTATATGTGAAGATTTGTCATTATCTTCTGTGTCAGGTTGTTGTACTTGAGTTTCATTCCACATCCTTTTATTAATGAACAGTGCTACATAATATGTTTGAACTGTATAAATAAATGCTAGTAACGGATAGTAATACTAGTAGTAATAATAATACTAATAATAATATTAATTATAATTAACGTTGTTGTTATTATATTCACCAGATGCCGACCGCCCAGAATAATTTTACTGTGGGCAGCCGGCACAGACAGACAGGATCATGGACATGTATGTCATCCAGGCTACTCTGGGTTAAGGGCACAATGCACCGCTTCCACGACCGCTGTGTGATCATGATGTCAACAAAGTTGTTAATAATTAATTTATTCATAACAGCAGTTTCATGTAGTTGGCCAACAGCTATCACATGGTACCTGGGCCACTCGCAGCACCCTGTACCATGTGATTAGCTTTAGCCAATCACTAGTAATCACAGCTGTCATAAATGTAACCCAAAAAAGATGTTAAAAAAAATGGTTTAAAAATGTAATGAAAGTCATTTATTTATTTTTAACAAACTGTCACCAGTCAGTGTCCCTGATCACCACCACACCAGTCATATGACGCTGTACTGCACCGGTGACAGTATGCAATAAACAAACTGTGAAAAAAGAAAGGAATTTTATTCAATTTCTTAAAGTTCATAAAAATTGAGACAAAAAATGACAAAAACTCGCCATGCCTCTTACTAAATGTCTCAAACTGTCTACTTTCCAAAAAGGAGTTATTTGGGGGGTATTTGTACTGTCCTGGCATTTTAAGGGTCTCAATAAATGTGTACATGACTGTCGGTACATCAGAATCAATCAATTTTCAAATATATATGCCATAGTTTGTAGATGCTACAGCTTTCACATGAGCTAATTAATATCCAATTATTGATATTTTTTAATCAAAGACATGTAACAGAATATATTTTGGCCGAAATTTATGAAATTTAATTTTATTGGATATGTTTTATAACAGAAATGTTTGCTCTTTTTTCATTTATAGCGCAAAAAATCCCCCAGTGGTGTTTAAATACCACCAAAAGAAAGCTCTATATTTGTGAAATAATTATAAAAATATAATTTGCGTACAGTGTTGCATGACTGCGCAATTGCCAGTTAAAATAGCACAGTGCTGAACAGCAAAGATTGCTCTGGTCACAAAGGGGGTAAAACCTTTCGGACCTTAGGTGGTTAACAAAGCATGCACACTGTTTAAAATGGGGAATGGAATGTTATGCAATAATTTGAAAAACACTACATGCTCAGTAGGAGGGCACTATTATGTTCCTATTATTATCTCTAATTTCCATTTTTGTATTGTATTTAAAAATGAATTTGTAAAGAAAGGTCAATTTGTCTATAGTACGGTCATACCTAGTACCAGTGGTGACTTGCCAGCTGTTGCCATAACTTGATGAATCAGTCTCTTTTCCTCCATCTGGATTGAGGTTATCATCATTCCTATTTCCATTATAATTGCCACATACTCCACAAACTTTTTTTCCAAAGATTTTGGAAAGAGTCACTTCAACTCTGTGATCTCCATCATATTTGACTCGTAGTCCAAAGTCAGCTATCACTTGAACATATTGACCACTCAGTCCAACAGACACATCTGGGGATAAGCTCAGTGGAAGCTTCTGGACAAGTTCATCTACCTAAAACATAACAAAAACATTTCAAATGTAATATTAGAAAAAAAAATAACATATAAGAATAAAAAATTTGAGAAATATTGGTTTGGTTTAGGAGCAAGCTCCTGCTTTTCATTGCTGGGTAAGTCACTGACCTGAAACACATATGCAGTCAGTGAAGTCCCAACTGCTGACTGCATGATGCAGTACTGTATGTGCGACTCCATTGTGCTGTGGACTTTGTTAATAAAGAAGAGGTCTGTGTATCCTGCAGTTTGTTTCACTGTTTAAAGTGAAATCCAAATAAAAAACTGCTTTCCCATCACCTTACTGTCCTTCACGTCTCACAACAGCATGTGAGAGAAAATGTGGCCAAAGTTGCACAAAATCTCACCTTTTTAAGCTTTCTTTGGAAAGTGTACCTTTCTCCTACTGACCACCATTGCAAGAGAGAACTTCTTCACCAATGTAAGGAGGTCAATTACACTGATCACCAATGTATCAGTTGTATTTCCATTGACCACCTACTGTATATAACAGGGGTATTAATACTGATCACGAAAGTGACAGGGAGTGTTTTACAGTATCCACAAATGTAGAGGTATTTAACCACTTAAGCCCCGGACCATTTGGCTGGCCAAAGACCAGAGCACTTTTTGCGATTCGGCACTGCGTCGCTTTAACTGACAATTGCACGGTCGTGCGACGTGGCTCCCAAACTAAATTGATGTCCTTTTTTCCCACATATAGAGCTTTCTTTTGGTGGTATTTGATTACCTCTACGGTTTTTATTTTTTGCGCTATAAACAAAAGAATAGCGACAATTTTGAAAAAAACGCTTTATTTTTTACTTTTTGCTATAATAAATATCCCCAAAAAATCTATAAAAAAACATTTTTTTCCTCAGTTTAGGCCGATATGTATTCTTCTACATATTTTTAGTAAAAAAAAAATCGCAATAAGCATTTATTGATTGTTTTGCGCAAAAGTTATAGCGTCTACAAAATAGGGGATAGTTTTATGGCATTTTTATTGATAACTTTTTTTTTTACTAGTAATGGCGGCGATTAGCGATTTTTATTGTGACTACGACATTATGGCGGACACATCGGACACTTTTGGCGTGATTTTGGGACCATTCACCTTTATACAGCGATCAGTGCGATTAAAAATACATTGATTACTGTGTAAATGTGACTGGGAGTGAAGGGGTTAACCACTAGGTGGCGCTGTAGGGGTTAAGTGTGTCCTAGGGAGTGATTCTAACTGTGGTGGGAGGGGCTGTGTGTGACACGTCACTGATCACCGCTCCCGATTACAGGGAACTGTGATCAGGGTCAGTGTCACTAGGCAGAACAGCGAAATGCTTGTTTACATTAGCATCTCCCTGTTCTTCCTCACCGTGAGACGATTGTGGGTATCCGCGGGACCTGTGATCACGGTCACGGAGCTTCTGGTGGCACGCGCGCCGCTGGCAGCGCACACACGCTCTCAAGCCGACTCTTAAAGGGCAACGTACAGGTACGTTAATCTGCCTGTACGTGCCCTTCTGTCGCAATATATATCTGCGTGAGGCGGTCGGGAAGCGGTTAAAGTGACCACTAATGTAATAGGAGCATATGCAATGACTGCCAATGCAATAAGGCCATTTAAAATGATTAGAAATGTCCTGGGGACTTAAAGGGTAAGTTCACCTTTGTACATTTTTTTTTCTAAATTCCAGCTCCCCTATGCACCAATATAGCATTCATGTACCTTTTTTGCAAAAATATCAAAGCTTTCCATTAAAGCAGGGTTCCACCCATTTAAAAGTCAGCAGCTACAAAAAGTGTAGCTGCTGACTTTTAATAATCAGACACTCACCTGTCCCACGGTCCATCGATGTGGGCATACGAAGCCTTGCTCCTCTCCCCCTCCTCTCCATGGCACCAGCATTCTAACTGTGGGCACCCAGCTGTGGCTTCACAGCCGGGCACGCACTGTTCATGCGCGAGCCACGCTGCGCGCTGTGAATGGCCGGGCAATCTTCTGGGACCTGTGACGTGTCCCAGAAGATTGCAGGGAGGGATGGGGGTGAGGTGATCTTCCTTCCAGTGCTGCGGCTGGGTGCCTCTAAAAACAGGGTACCCGCTCCCCCCCAAAAAAAATAACATGCCAAATGTGGCATGTCAGGGGGTCACCAGCACTTAAAGCGGAAGTTCCCTTTTTGGGTGGAACTCCACTTTAAATCTACAGTCACTTACTCTTGTCTTACTAATGTCTTCTTCCTGATCAGACTTTAGGTCATGACACAGGAAGGATTTGACCAGCTGACCTCATTAGCATACACCCTGCATCATCTACTCTCCCATTCTCAGGTGCACGTTTTTTAAATGAAATGCAATTAATCAGTGATCACCCTTCTCACAAAGGATGATCTCAGGCGTGTTCGCAAACAGCACATGCAGAGCCCGCCAGGAATTCGGCACTGCACAGCGCTAATCACAAGCAGTGAGACATTGTCCCGATGCGCGGCTGTAGAGATCGGGAAATGTCTCACTGCCCGTGATTAGCGCTGTGCAGTGCCGACTTCCTGGCGGGCTCTGCATGTGCTGTTTGGGAAAACGCCTGAGCTCATACTTACTTCTCACTAAATACACAATCAGATTGCATAGTGTGTGCCATCTTTATATAAGTACATAGAAGGGAGTGGATAGAAACACTCAGCTGTCAAGCCCCGTTTACAACTCTGCATAGCGGGAACTGGCATTCCCAAATGCGTCTTTTTTTTTTTTTTGCGAGGGGGGGGGGGGCGTTTTGGAGAATTTTCACTCATCACACATGGGGCAGCCCATCCACCTGAATGGGCTGCCCTACACACAGCAATCACCCCAAAGAAGTTTCAGAACTTTTTCTTGGAGTAGATCTTGGTGCGTTTTTACTGCAAATTTTGGTGCAGTGCATTTCTAAAATGCAAGGAAATGCACAGATGTGACAAATGCACCAACTTCACTTTCAGGCCCCATTCACATCTAGCATAGTGGGGGGCGCATGTTTTGTGGCTCGTTTTTCCTGTGACACGCATAGGGCAGCCCGTTGATTTCAATGGGATGCACTACATGTGGTTAATGCGACATTTTGGAGTTTTGTCGGTTGTGTGTCTTTTACTGTGCATTTTGCAGCATTTGGCCCTCGTTTTTTCACACAGCAAAAGTTCTGTTTGCTTCTGTGTTTGGTGTGTCATTAACAATTAATGGCACCGAAAGCACAACTAGTAATTTTAGGTGTATATACAGGGCCATACACTATACAATCTTATTGTACAAACATTCATCAATTAATGGAAAGCTTTGATATTTTTTTCAAAAGAAGTACATTAATGCTATACTGGTACATAGGGGAGCTGGAATTTAGAAAAAAAAAAAGGTGAACACAGGGCAACTTAGCCTTTAAGTTTAATCTTGCATCGATCTTTCATTTGGCATTTTGAAGTGTGCAGGAGATGAGAGATGAGATAGCAGTCTATGTGGATAGAGCTGTAGTATTGAAAACAGGAGAAGGGTCTCCTGGATTCTGTAAAGTCCACTATGCAATCAAATTGTACAATCTACTTTAGATCTACCATCAACTATGTAGTGTAAGGGCCTGCCTGATTGGATACAGAGTGATTGACTAGATAGGTGTTTCTTCCTATTATAAACATTTTTATAAATCTAAAGGAGATTGTATAGTGTATGGCCATATTTATACACCTAAAATTACTAGTTGTGCTTTCAGTGTCATTAATTGTTAGTGGCACAACCAAACACAGAAGCATACACACATTTTCCCATGTGAAAAAAGCAGGGGCAAATGCTGCAAAACACACAGTAAAAAAAAGACACCCTACAAAATGCCAAAATGTCCCATTAACCACATGTAACCAGGCTGCCCTATACGTGTCAAAGGAAAAACGAGAGACAAAATGTGCGCTCTGACTATGCTAGATGTGAATGGGGCCTGAAAGTGAAATTGGTGTGATAACACAAGAACAATGAGGCTCCATTTACATCTGTGCGTTTCCTTGCACTTCAGAAATGCACTGCATCAAAAATCACGGTAAAAAATGCACCAAGCTCTGCTCTAAAAAAATAGTCCTGAAGCTTCTTTGGGGCAATTGCTGCATGTAGGGCAGCCCTTTTAGGTGAATGGCCTGCCCTATGTGTAATGAGTGAAAATGCTCCAAAATGCCTCCCCCCCTCGCTAAAAAAACGCATGTGGGAATGCGAGTTCCCGCAATGCAGAGTTGTGAATGGGGCTTGACAGCTGAGTGTTTCTGTCCATTCCCTCCTATGTACTATGTATAAAGATGGCCATACACTATGCAATCTGATTGTATATTGTGTATTTAGTGAGAAGGGTGATCACTGATGGATTGGATTTCATTTAAAAAAACGGGCAGCTGGGATTGGGAGGGTAGATGATGCAGGGTGTATGCTAATGAGGTCAGCTAGTCAACTCCTTCCTGTGTCATGACCTCTAGTCTGATCAGTAAGACAGACATTACTAATGGAAACGTCTGGATACATAGATTAACACAAGAGTATGTGACTGTAGATTTAATGGAAAGCATTGATATTTTTGCAGAAAGTACATGAATGCTCTATTGGTGCATAGGGGAGCTGGAATTTAGAAAAAAAAAAGTGTACATAGGTGAACTTACTCTTTAATGGAAACTGGTGGTGGATAATTATGGGTGGAGTTGCACATTAGGAGTCTGTAGATAAGCTGCTGTGTCATATAATGTGTTGTTTAAGCATAGGATATAGTTCCATGTTTGCTGGTTCAAGCAATTTAGTTTTACAGCATGTTCAAGTGACTTTTGCTTTTTTTTTTTGCTATAATGGCATAATACAGTATAATATTATGGTAGGTGCTATAATTTGCTGTTGCAGCGTGACGTGGAAAGACAATGTTGCGTGACAGATTAAGCTCAATTCAAAGCTCAGGAGTTATTATAACTAGGGATGGGCTGTTTGTTCGGGTCGAACATTGGCTGTTCTCCCGTCCATATAGCGAACAATTTGGGGTGTTCGTGGCAAATTCGAAAGCCACGGAACACCCTTTAAAAGTCTATGGGAGAAATCAAAAGTGCTAATTTTAAAGGTTAATATGCATGGTATTGTCATAAAAAGTGTTTGGGGACCCGGGTCCTGCCCCAGGGGACATGTATCAATGCAAAAAAAAGTTTTAAAAACATCCGTTTTTTCGGGAGCAGTGATTTTAATAATGTTTAAACAAACAATAAAAGTGAAATATTCCTTTAAATTTCGTACCTGGGGGGTGTCTATAGTATGCCTGTAAAGTGGTGCATGTTTCCCATTTTACAACAGTCCGAGAGCAAAATGACATTTCTAAAGGGAAAAAAAAGTAATTTAAAAGTACTCGCGGCTATTAATGAATTGTCGGGTCTCTGCAATACACATAAAAGTCATTAAAAAATGGCCTGGGATTCCCCCACAGTGCATTACCAGGCCCTTTGGGTCTGGTATGAATATTAAGAGGAACCCCGAACCAAAATTTAAAAAAAAAAAATGGCGAGGGGGTCTGGTATGGATTTTAAGGGGAACCCTGCGCCAATTTTTTTTTAAAAATGGCGTGGGGGTCCCCCCAAAAATCCATAACAGACCCTTATCTGAGCACGCAACCTGGCAGGCCACAGACATTATTCATGTTTGTGTCCCATAGACTTTAACGGTGTTCGCATGTTCGAAAAAATTTTTTGCCTGTTCTCATGTTCTGCTGTGAACCGAACAGGGGGGTGTTCGGCCCATCCCTAATTATAACGAAATGTGTTATTTTATCCCATTACAATTTTATTTAAAACATTAATGTCACGAACAATATCATTTGATTTGGTTGGGGAACCTTTTATATCTTTTGAATGGAATGGCATTGAACAGTTGAAAGACTTATATACTCATTACTTGTTTTTAATTCATATTTAAGTCTTCTTATGGTACCAGCCAGTTAATTGTGCTTAGAGCCTAAAAAAAAGATTGTGAAACATGTGAGATTTTTAAACAAATGGCCACCTTTAGTAGCCAAACTTGGTAATCACATTGAAAAAAATGAAAGTTTGCTAAAGTATCTATTTATTTTTCCTACATCTGAGGACACAGATCATCTTCAAATTCATAATGATAGGGTTATACTGGCACCTTCAGGTAATTGGACTCTGGCCAAAAAAAAGCAAAGAAAGGAAGTCCCCTCATAGATATAATCCTTTCTTGTTAGGCCAGGTTCCAGTTTTTTTTACTAGTGCCTAAGGTAATGTATTAGCAGCTCTCTGAACAAAAACAGCTAGCTTGTCAAAGGTTTCAGCTGGAATTAGGAGACTGACTTTATCCAGATCCATGTCTTATGGCTTTTTCTATGCTCAGGGAAAGGTTCCCGGCTGAACACATGGGACACCCTGTAACATTGCTGTTTAAAAATGGACCCTGCAATGATGTTTTGCCGTGTGGATCAGTAGAGTGTTATAAAGGTCCAGGGCAGTGGTCCCCTGCAGGGGAGTCAAGTCTCTTAAGGCCCTTGTGGCAAAGCCTACAGTGATGGGTGAAGACTGGGCCTCCTTAGGGGGATTCCTGCAGCTGGAATGGTAAGTGCACTGAATTAACCCATGCTGGTACCTGTGCCCTGGCTAGTGGTCACCCACTGCCCCTTCCTCTCCCACACCTGACTTTTTTTTATGGGACTACAGGTCACAGAATGTCCCTTTAAATGTCAGATGGTATTTAGGGGCCACACAGAATGTTCCTTATACTGGAGATGCTAGTTAGTGTCCCCACCTTACCCCCTCTCCTGTGTGGCAGATTAGGGCCATTTGATAAAGGGATCCTTTTGCATCTGTTTAGTTTTTTTTTATTTATATATAGCTCAGACAGCTCAGATACCCAGGTGACTGAGAGGGGCAGACCAGAGAGCTCCTCCCTGCCTCTGTATTACTTTGCTCTATATCAAGCACAGGAAGGGGGCAGAACCAGAACAGGATGTGACATTGTGTTTGAGAGGCAGGACCTGGTAGCCATATTTAGTTTTATATTTAAACTGCACTGAACAGGGATCCAGCTCTGTGTGGGACTACAAGTCACAGCATCAGTGAGGCAGCAATTATCCTAACATTTTTCTTCAGAGGTGGTGGGGAACTAGCCGAATACAGGGATTCTTTCTTTCAGGGTACCAGCACACCAGAGGTGTTATTGCTGCTCAGCTGACACAAACTGCTTTTGTTTTACCAAGGGTTCTGGTGTTCATTGGCAGGCCATGTCTCACAACAGTCAGAGAGGAGGGGTATGTAGAGGGTGCAGGGTCCCAAACTCCAGTAGGTAGGGAGGAACCTGTGTGTAGTTCCCTGAG
Organism: Lithobates clamitans; assembly: GCA_037952925.1. Taxonomy (NCBI): domain Eukaryota; kingdom Metazoa; phylum Chordata; class Amphibia; order Anura; family Ranidae; genus Lithobates; species Lithobates clamitans. The sequence goes on from JBBGZY010000160.1 coordinate 2,873,139, forward strand.
TAACTTATCCCTGGGTGGGTCAGTTTATCTCCTGGCTCCCTTCCATTTTCAGGTATATTCACTAACTTCTAAGGGGAACTATCCTCCAGTTCATTTATGACAAGGGAGAAGTTTTCATCAGCTATTGTTGGGGTGCAGCAACAGCTTACTGGAATACTTGCCAGTTTGGACCATCTTGGTTGCAAAGGGAATTCCCTCTTACTGCACCCCTCCAGCATAACAGAGGAAGAATTAGAGGAGGAAGAAGTAAAGGAATATGATTATGTTCCTGCGGAAGGGGACCCAGAAAAATCTGCTTCTGAAGATTTTATCTATCTTTAAAAACACTAATTTTAACCTTAATGTTTCTTACTCCAACACTACATATTCCTGATATGTACCTGCTGCTGTACCATGTACTTGTGTGAAAAGTATCCTGTTCTCTTTATATTGCTTCCTTTGTGTGAAACCCCTGGTGTTCCTGCCAGTCCCTCTGCTTCTTTCCTGTTAAAAACTGACCACACTAGGCATGAGAGTAAACCGTGGTCAGTTCTCTAGCTGTGCTGGGAGCTCAGCCTGCTCTCCTCCAATGATCAGACTTGTCCTGACACACCCTTTCTGCACAGCCATTCACTGGAAAGCTCAATGTACTGTTCCTTCTCCTCCCCCCAGGTCGTATGCAACTGAGAACAGAGGGAACGTAAACATTTATAAAAAAAGGGAAAACATTTAATTATAATGTTTTTTTTTAATTTATACACAAATAGTTTGCCTTTCATTACTATTTTAAACTGAATGGGTTGTTTTACAAGGTAATCATTTACAATCACTAAATTAAAGTAAATGTTAGACCCCTTTCACAGTGAGCCGCCCCGGACATCAGCAGTAAAGCGGCGCTATTTTTAGCGCCACTTTACCGTCGCTATTCGGCCACTAGCGGGGCGGTTTTAACCACCACTAGCGGCCGAAAAGGGGTTAAATCCAGCACTGCCCCATTGCATTCACCGCCCCTCCACCGCTGCAAAAAAGGCTGCTGGCAGGACTTTCTGTGATGCCCTGCCAGCGCAGCACCCCAGTGTGAAAGCACTCAGGCTTTCACACTGGGTTTGCAGCTGAGGCTTTTTTCAGGCGCTTTACAGGTGCTATTTTTAGCGCTGTAGCGCCTGAAAAATGCCTCAGTGTGAAAGGGGTTTTACTCTTTCTGTGCAAGACAGCAGTCTGTACAGTGACTTCAAATGCTGCTTAGGTGAACTTAATTTTCTGTAAGGTTTAACAAGCAGATGCAATACAATAATGCATTTGATTATATTATTAACATTGCTTGTCACTGACCTAGGAGTTCTCTTTCATATACTATATGGTGAGAATAGTGCAAATTTGACTCCTCTTTCCTATGGCCTGCTCCAAGTCAAAAGTCCAGACTGTTAAATATATTGAACAAATACATACAGGCATAGTTGCCAACATTGTAAAAAAATTTGTAGGGATACTTTTTTGGCTGTGGGCGGAGTCTTGTTATAAGCAGAGGGCGGGGCATGTGTTTGTGGGCGTGGCATAGGGGAAGAGTAAAAATGCGGTGTGCGAAGCGCGCCGCGGTGAAAAATGGGCGCGGTTTACGTGAAATAGTGGGCGTGTCTTAAATGGGCATGGCTCAAAAGGGGTGTGGTTAGAGTCTAAGATGAATGAGGGATGGAGAGGGAAAGGGGGGGAGAGGGATGGAGGGACAGCAACCCCACATCCTACACAACAATGGAAATATGTGTATTCTAGAAAGTTTAACAATCAGCAGATAAAGATACTCCAAACACCTGGTGTTAGCACTTCAATCATCCAGGCACCATGGTTGTTATGGTGTCAGGATGATTGAAGTGCATTATTTCTGTTATTACATTGTAATATAAAATGAAATCATTCAACTCACCATAATGCTGAATCAGTGGGATCCCTGAGCGTGTCACCTGCCACGTCGCCTGCCATCAGCCGTCCGTCCTTGCATCAGGTGCCCCCAGCAGAGACTGTCCTTGCATCAGGTGCCCCAAGCAGAGTCTGTCCTTGCATCAGGTGCCCCCAGCGGAGTCCCCCTTATATCAGATGTCCCCAGCGGAGCCACCCCTTACATCAGATGTCCCCAGCGGAGCCACCCCTTACATCAGATGTCCCCAGCGGAGCCCCCTCTTACATCAGATGTCCCCAGCGGAGCCCCCTCTTACATCAGATGTCCCCAGCGGAGCCCCCTCTTACATCAGATGTCCCCAGCGGAGCCCCCTCTTACATCAGGTGTCCCCAGCGGAGCCCCTCTTACATCAGGCAGCCCCAGCGGAGCCCCCCTTACATCAGGTGTCCCCAGCGGAGCCCCCCACACATCAGTCGTCCCTAGCGGAGCCCCCCTTACATCAGATATCCCCAGCGGAGCCCCACTTACATCAGATGTCCCCAGCTGAGCCCCCCTTACATCAGATGTCCCCAGCGGAGCCCCCCCCACACATCAGGTGTCCCCAGCGGAGCCCCCCACACATCAGGAGTCCCTAGCGGAGCCCCCCTTACACCAGGAGTCCCTAGCGGAGCCCCCTTCACACCAGGAGTCCCCAGCAGAGCTCCCCTCACACCAGGAGTCCCCAGCGGAGCCCCCCTCACACCAGGAGTCCCCAGCGGAGTCCCCCTCACACCAGGAGTCCCCAGCAGAGCCCCCCTCACACCAGGAGTCCCCAGCGGAGCCCCCCCTCACACCAGGAGTCCCCAGCGGAGCCCCCCCTCACACCAGGAGTCCCCAGTGGAGCCCCCTCACACCAGGAGTCCCCAGCGGAGCCCCCCCTCACACCAGGAGTCCCCAGCGGAGCCCCCCCTCACACCAGGAGTCCCCAGCGGAGCCCCCCCTCACACCCGGAGTCCCCAGCGGAGCCCCCCCTCACACCCGGAGTCCCCAGCGGAGCCCCCCCTCACACCCGGAGTCCCCAGCGGAGCCCCCCCTCACACCCGGAGTCCCCAGCGGAGCCCCCCCTCACACCCGGAGTCCCCAGCGGAGCCCCCCCTCACACCCGGAGTCCCCAGCGGAGCCCCCCCTCACACCAGGAGTCCCCAGCGGAGCCCCCCTCACACCAGGAGTCCCCAGCGGAGCCCCCCCTCACACCAGGAGTCCCCAGCGGAGCCCCCCCTCACACCAGGAGTCCCCAGCGGAGCCCCCCCTCACACCAGGAGTCCCCAGCGGAGCCCCCCCTCACACCAGGAGTCCCCAGCGGAGCCCCCCCTCACACCAGGAGTCCCCAGCGGAGCCCCCCCTCACACCAGGAGTCCCCAGCGGAGCCCCCCCTCACACCAGCAGTCCCCAGCGGAGCCTCCTCTCACATCAGGAGGCCCCAGTGGAGCCTTCCTCACATCAGCAGAGACCTCTTTACATCTGTATCCCCATCAGTCCTCCTTACATCTGGTGCCCCCCTGTGACATCCAGATTATACTGCCCCCCCGTGACATACAGACCACCTCCCCTGTAACATCCAGACTGGCCCCCCTGTGACATCCAGACCGCCCCCCCTGTGACATCCAGACCAGCCCCCCTGTGACATCCAGACTGCCCCCCCCTGTGAAATCCAGACCGCCCCCCGTGACATCCAGACCAGCCCCCCCCGTGACATCCAGACCAGCCCCCCCGTGACATCCAGACCAGCCCCCCCCGTGACATTCAGACCAGCCCCCCCGTGACATTCAGACCAGCCCCCCCGTGACATTCAGACCAGCCCCCCCTGTGACATTCAGACCAGCCCCCCCTGTGACATTCAGACCAGCCCCCCCTGTGACATTCAGACCAGCCCCCCCTGTGACATTCAGACCAGCCCCCCCTGTGACATTCAGACCAGCCCCCCCTGTGACATCCAGACCAGCCCGCCCCGTGACATCCAGACCAGCCCCCCTGTGACATCCAGACCGGCCCCCCTGTGAAATCCAGACTGGCCCCCCCTTTGACATCCATCGTGCGGAGCCGCATGGTTACAGTAGAGATTGAGCTGCGGTGCCGCCCATCCCCCGCCCCTTTCCATAACAGGTCACAGAGACTGGCAGCGGGGCGGAGCGGAGCGGGCCGGGGGGTGGGCGGCGCCACAGCTCAATCTCTACTTTAAGCCATCTAGCCAGCCTAAGGTCTCCTTAAAAATGGCGGCCGGCGGAGACATCGTCTCTACCAGCCGCGGACCTCTAGCGGCCGGCGGCGAAAATCGGGAAAAAACAAATTTCTCGGGACATCTCCCGGGAAATGATTAGATCGGGAAAAGGCTCTGTACCACTATAAGAAGTTTCCCTCTGTCTGTGTTCTGTAAAAAAAACTGCCCGAATGTACCTGTATGAGCTCCACTCCGAGCGCACAGCTGATTCCTTTCCTCCTTCTCTCTCCGGGTCACAGCTGCAGTGGGCGGGCCCGGGCGCTCCTGCTGATGTCAGCCGGGGAGGAGGGGGATAGGGGAGGAGAGAGAAGAGAAAGAGAGCTGCGCGTCAGCTGAGCGGCGGGAGTGGAGCTCATACAGATACAATGGGGCAGATTTTTTACAGAAGTCAGGCACAGGAAAACGTCTTATAATGGTACAGAGCGGATGGCACCATTTTTAATAGCAGATTTGCTATCCGCAGGAGCGGGGGGGGGGGGGGGCGCAGGTACTAGCAGGGAGGGGAGGGGGGAGGAGGACACAGGACACAGACATGGGAGAGCTGCAGACAGGAGAGCTGTGCAAGCAGACCACGGTATCAGGGGCTCAGCAGCCATGATTATCGTGGTCAGTTTGCAGAGGGGAGGGTATAGCCAGGCAGGATCAGCCAGGTATTTTAGGATATAAATGGGGCCGAATGACACAGCAAAAGCACTGTTCTGTATAACATGCTTTAGGGAACAGGATCAGGATTTTTTTTTTTTGGGCGAGTTAACAAACGCTTTAACCCTTTGGAGGTTGTTTTCACCTCATACACATTCAGCACTAAATGGAATCTAAAAGAGCACCACTAATTGACCAGATTCAAATCACTCAAAGCACTTGTAGTAATTATGCATACAGATTTGTGGGCATTGTGAAAAGATGAACTGTACATTTTTTATTTCTGCTTAGTTCTCCACAAATAAAGTTGTTAATTAACTTTAAGGCTTGTGTCTGTGGTGCCTCAAAACTCCACTAGGTCCTTTTTGTTTGTTCTGTTTGTTTCCATATAATTGTATGTGGCATCATCATCTTTTCAATAGCCCCATGCCTTGCTCAATAATATTCTGATTCGCCACAAACTACTTTACACAGGTTCCATTTTTGTGATTTAAGCCACAGAACAGAATTGTTCATTGCATTGCTACTCACATTTCAGCAGTTTGTAAAATACTTTTCATGATAAATAAAGATATATAAAGAAAGTTGTTAACCCAGCAGTGCTTACTGTATGCAAGTATAACCTAATAAAAATTCATTAAAAAAAACCTACCGTCACAAGCTTTTGTTTTTGTAGTTTTATTTTGTAACTGTGAACATATAGTGTGACTTCTTTTACATATGAAATATTTCTGTTTCCTCCTTTGTATTCATGTCCAACTTCCACATTGAAATATGGCAAGCTGCTGTTGGCTTCACAGAGCTTTGTAAGTGTGTAAGTACAATTCCCTGTGATTGTATGGGGATATTCATCAAATGTAAGGTAATGAGGGTCACCATATCCACTGCAAGAGCCTCCTGCATGCAGAAAAAAAAGAAGTTAGGTGATACGATAGTGTTGCTCCCAAAAACACACATGAATTCCAAATATGCATGCATACCCCTAAGCTATGTAGCAAATTACTAACACTCAACCTCACATTAAATCTCCCCAAATACACACACTTTCCCTTCACTGTCTTATATCTTGCAACTCCATCTGGTCACAGGTAGAAATGAGAATAAGCCTTGTGTAAGCTTCAATCCAAGGGGACAAATAAGATGTGGACTATTGGTGAATAAGCCACAAATGGAACTTGTTTTTTCCAACAAAGCAAAAAGTTTGATAAAACCTCATTCCCCCCTCTAACTGTAGCACTTAACCTAACCCTTACTATTAACTCCTAATATTAAACAAACCCTTTAACCCATAAAGTTAACCCTCAATATAAAGATGAAAATTGTCCCTTGACACTATATTAGGCAACATAGGCAACTGTATAATATTACAACATACCGTATATACTCGAGTATAAGTCGTTCCGAGTATAAGTCGAGGCCCTAATTTACCACAAAAAAAAAATGGGAAAAACTTATTGACCCGAGTATAAGACGAGGGTGAGAAATGGACAGCTACTGTAAGTGGAAAAGAGGGTCAAAAATTCCCATTTGCAGCATCACTGTGCCCATTTGCAGCCATAGGTCCCCTGAACTTCAAACTCAGTAGTTAAGGGTTCCTAGATGCCCCCTAGCTGCAGCCAAAATTTGGGGTCTCTGAACCCAAAGGGTCCCGAAATGACATTGCTGCAGATAGACACAGTTGACCGAATTTGGGGCCCCGTATCTCGGGGCCACTTAGTGCTAAGAACCCTAAATTTGGTGTGAAAACCCAGTGGAACTAGCACCATAAAATTTCCAAAGCTGGGGTTTCTAGCAACAAGTGGCCCCGAGATATGGGGCCCCAAAAAATCAGTTCGGAAAATGTCAAGCACTTTTCTGCAGCAGAGAATGACATTTTCTGAACCGATTTTGGGGCCCCGTATCTCGGGGCCACTTAGTGCCAGGAACTTCAGCTTTGGATATGTTGTGGTGCTAGGTTTACTGGGTTGGCATGCCAAATTTGGGCTTTCTAGCACCAAGTGGCCCTGAGATACGGGGCCCCAAAGTCGGTTCGGAAAATGAAATTTTTTGATGCAGAAAAGTGCTTGACTCGAGTATAAGTCGAGGGGGGCACTTTCAGCACAAAAAAATGTGCTGAAAAATTCGAGTTATACTCGAGTATATACGGTAAGTCATAAAATGTTATCTTATAATTTCCCCTAACTTAATAAACACATTTTTCGGTAGTGTACATGTCTAACTACAGTTATACTATGATAGGTTGCATGTGTTTTTTTTGAAGGACATATTTCCTTACTGTTGTTGGATACAATTGTTTTTTAACAGTTTTTTTAATGGTGCCAGCAGTGTAAAATTCCTAGACAATGTGTATCTATATAAAAAATGTATCTACACAAACTGGAATTATATTTTTTCTTCCATCCACAACCAGAAATAAGAAACTTGTTGAACCACATTTCCTTGACTCTTCTCTCCTAGTTCTTAGGGACCTCCTGGCTAACTACAATCCCACAGCTAACCATAGTTTTCTTTAGATTTTGGTTGAGTTGATATATGATCTTCTGTAGTTCTCACCTGGTCATGGTGTGTTCTACTATCTCTTGCGGGTATTTGGTTTTTCTCTAGATTATACAGTTCGTATAGTTGGCGGTTTTCCCAAGTGTGGCTCGGGGTTAAAATTCAGGACCATTAGCGGTAACCCCGAGCCACACTCGGGATTACATCGCAGGATCCTGGTGTGGCTTTACTTACCTTGTCCCCAGGATCCTGCGATGTCCCCCGCTGTGTCTGCGGGCTCCCTCCTCCGAAGCCTCTCCGTGCCAGGCTCCGTTCCCTGCAAGCGGCGCGACGCACGGGGGCGGAGCCTGGCGGCAAATTCAAAAAATTGTAAAATCATAACACATACAGTACTGTAATCTTACAGATTACAGTACTGTATGAAATTATTTTCACATCCCTTTTGTCCCCAGTGCTTTGTCCTATGCCCTGCATGCAGTTTTATGTTATATATACTGTTCTTTCTGCCTGGAAACTGGAGATTGTCCATAGCAACCAAAAAGTGTCTCTTTACATAAAAAGTGGCTTTAGACCAGCTAAAAAACAGTGATAGTAAATTAGAACACTTGCAGAATTGAGCGATAGTGAATCGTGGGAAATTTATTTTATTATTATTATTTTTTTTAATTATTTATTTTTATTTATTATATTATAATTTATGTTTTTGTGTTTCAAATTTTATCATACCCGGGATATCTACTAGACTCTTGTTTGGACAGATTTAAGTGTGTTATTGTTAAGAATTACAGACCTACAATATAAAACGCCAAATTTCCATGCAAAATAATTGTACCGCTTTCAGCACCTAAAATCCGAAATAATCATACCGCCAGGGAGGTTGCCATGTTATTGTATACAGGGTAAATATGTCCCCCCACCCCTTCCCTTTTTTGTTTCTGTTGGCTCTTTATGTACATCATCTGTCTGTATTACATAGGGCCTTAATGCCTTTTTACTGTTTTACTGGTATGAAAATCCAATAAATATAAAAAAAATAAAAAAAAAATGTTATTGTATTTATATGAACAGCAAGATTATTCCTTACATCAATAACAACTTATTACATGTACCCACATTTGTTTGTTTACAATCATTCATATTCATGATACATATTTCCCAAGGCGTCTTTCAGGACAGCACCTGAGAGATAGTGACTCCTCCCACCGGACCACAGGAAACACCTTCTTCCTCCAGAACTTTAAAGGAAGGCACCTCCCTACCATACCTCCTTCTTTTTTTTTCCTCCTCTAGAGACCCGCTGTCCTCCCGGCCTACCCAGGCATTCGCAGCAGTAGCAATCTGGCTCCTCTTCCCCTCCCGGTGCTCAGAGAGAGCCAAAGATTCGGTGGCCCGCACGGTCCCAGGAAGCTGAGCGGGCATGCGCCGCTGCCATATTTGCCAGGGGTCGCGCCGGAAGTGACAGAGCGGGTCAGCGGAAACGTCATTTCCGGCGTGGACGCAGGGGGAGGAGGGAGGACAGAAGCTGGCACCTATTTCCGCTTCCGGTCCGGTGCAGAGGCACTATGGGAGTCTGGAAGCGGCGTGTGAAGCCACGAGTGGAAAGCTGCACACCTGCCATGGAAGACTCAGCATCTGCAGAGGTGGGGACAGGCAGAGGCACCAGCAAAGCTCAGGTAGGAGCAGCAGTTAAAGTCTGACTTTTTTCCTTTACCTGGGTTTTGGTTTCTCTCTCTTTTTTTTCTTACCCCCTAGTGACAAAGGGCCTGTCTGTGCACTAGAGGCTGTCTGGTTTCTTCTTAGTGCATCTGTGTGGTGGTCCTTGTGAAAGCAGAGACTGGGTCTCACTAAAAGGTCCCCTGGCTTTTTTTCCCTTTTTGTCTTTTCTCACAGGCTAAAAGCTCTGATCCAAAAAAGAGATGTCCTTCTTGCAGGGCCAAAATGGGAGAACATTGGAAAAAAGCCCTATGCAATGCTTAAATCACTTCTTTAGTTAAGGAGGAATCAGCTTCTGTTTGTGATGATCTGGTTGCCTCTGTAACGAAAGAACTATATGCCACGATTGAAACTTTGTGACTCATTGGTAATCCAGCTGCTAGTCTGCCTTCCACTTCAGAGTCCTCCTAGGGTTCTCTTTCTATCCCGGTGTTGGAAGCTCTGCCTGAAGACCCTTCAAACAGGGAAGAGCTGTCCCCTGCCCCTTCCGTTAAAGACTCAGAGGAGGAGGTTGAGGTGGCTGAAGCGACCCCCTCTAAATTTAAGCTATCCCTAGAGGAGGTAGATGGGCTCCTTAAAGCAATTATGTTACGCTTGGCTTAAGTGAAGAAAGGAAGGAATTATCTCTTCATGACCGCATGTATGCCGAGTTAAAACAAACCTAAGTGGCGGACACTGCCAGTTCACTCGGTCATCTCTGACACCATTAAAAAAGAATGGCAGGATCCGGAAAGAAAACCCTTTTTGTTTTTTTTCCAAAGCCCACAAAAGGCATTTTGCTTTTGAGGAGGACCCTTCTGCGATGTGGAACGAGGTGCCCAGGCTGGATGCTGCCTTCTCCCGGGTCTCAAGATCCACAGACCTGTCTTTTGAAAACATGGGGGTTCTGAAGGATCCAATGGACAAATGCATGGATTTTTTGCTCAAGTGATCGTGGCAATCAGTCATGAGCAATTTAAAACCAGCTATGGTCATAACATGTGTAGCCAGGAATCTAGAATACTGGGTTAACCAGCTAAAATCGCATATAGTAGCAGACTCCCCCAAGCAGGAGATTTTAGATTCTCAATCTAAAACCTCTAAACGAATCCATCAAATACAGAAAGTTCAAAATGGACTCAATTTTTTCAGTCAGAAACCTACTGACGCCATGTTGCTTCATGGTGTCAATAGATTTAAAGGATGCATATCTGCATATTCCGACCTCACCCCAGTCCCAGAGGTATCTCAGGTTGGTGGTAAGGATGGAAGGCGTGATTCATCATCTACAGTTCAGAGCCTTACCCTTCGGTCTGTCTTGCTCAATTTTCACCAAAGTGATGGCAGAAGCCTTAGCTCCGCTTCGTCTTCAGGGTATTCGCAGTAATTCCTTATTTAGACGGTCTGCCTTTTTTTCGCCCCCTTAAGGGAGGAATTACAGAGCAATTTGGGCAGAGCACGCAGCCATTTGGAGTGTCTGAGATGGATTCTAATCGTTCGAAAATCTTTCCTAGACCCATCTCAAGAGATTTGGTTTCTAGGGTATGTAATCAATTCTGTGAATCAAAAGATCTTTCTTCCTTTAGCCCGGGTTCACACCTATGTGAATTAGATGCAGCTTACACCACATCTAATTCGCAGGACATTTTAAAATACATTCATATGAATGCATCTGGTTCACATATGTGCGTTGCATTCGCACTGCGCATTGCACAAAAAAGTGTGCGTTTTCTGGGCATTGCGGTGCAAATTACGAGCCCCTTATCTTCTATGGGAACGCATCTGCTTCGCAGATGCATTACGTTCTGAACATGGATTTTCTACTTCTCCTCACTACACCTCCCCCTCTCCCCCCCCTCTCCCTCCCCCTCTCCCTGTTCACTGATCCTGAGCTAAAACGCAGTGATTCCTTTGAACAGGAGATTTTTTATCTCCCCAGTGAAACCTGAGCTTCAATTCGCACCGCACATGTGTGAAACCGGGATTAGAGAAGAAGGACAAAATTCAAGATACAGTGTTGATACTGCAAACCAACCAGCGTCTGACGATAAGACAAGTCATGTCAGCATTGGGTGTCCTGACTTCATCAATGCCGGCTGTTCAGTGGGCAAGGCTTCACTTCAGGTGTCTGCAGGCTTTTCTTCTGAGATCATGGGATCACAAATTGGAATCCCTAGAAACAGAGGTAAAAATTCCAACTCAGGTGAAGAGGTCACTATGGTGGTGTAAGAGGCAGGATATCCTATCGGAGGGTTTAGTCTGGGCTTTTCTGGTCGAGAAAAGACTGACAACTGATGCCAGTTCCTGGGGTTGTGGGGCCCACCTAGGAAAGAGTTTCACTCAGGGAAACTGGTCCAAGAAAGAGGCAACAAGGTCCTCAAACTGGAGAGAGCTCAAGGCGATCGACTTAGCTCTGAAGTCATTTGCTCAGGATCTTCACTCTCAGCATGTTCAGATACTAACCGACAATGCCAATGTTTATATAAACAGGCAAGGGGGTACAAGGAGTAAGTGGCTGCAAGTACTAGTCATGGATATTCTTCAGTGGGCAGAGGGATATTTGCTGTCTCTATCAGCAGTCCACCTAAAAGGGACTCTGAACAGGGTGGCTGAGCAGGAACCCCATTCAGGAAGCAGAATGGTCACTAAACCTAAAGGTTTTCACTATGATTGCAGAAAAATGGGGGCTGCCAGAGGTGGACCTGTTTGCCTAAAAAGAGAATGCCCTAGTTCCTCAATTCTTTTCCCTGAACAATCACGACGAGTCACTAGGGACAGATGCTCTGGCGTATCCATGGAAGTTCCATCTTTGCTTACGCCTTCTCCTCATTCCAGTTAATTCCGTTAATCTTAAGAAAAATTCAGAAGGAACCAATCATCCTAATCACGCCCTTTTGGGCAAAAAGGGCCTGGTTTTCAACCGTTCTGAGAATGGCGGTCAAGCCTTGTTTTCATCTGCCCCTCAGGCACAATTTACTGTTACAAGGCCTGGTAAATCATCCAGAGGTGGCCAGTCTGGCGCTCACAGCCTGGTATTTGAGGAGCAGCTCCTAAAAAGCAAGGGCTTCTCCAACCGGTTGATTGAAACTTTAATGTCAAGTAGAAAAAAGGTGACAAGATATTTATTTTAAGGTCTGGGAGGTTTACAATTCTTGGTGTAATTCATCTGCCCAGGACCCAGGGAGCTTTGTTTCCATTCTAGAACTTTTACAAGATGGAGCAGACAAGGGGATAGCGGTTAGTACCCTTAAAGTGCAGGTTGCTGAGCTAACAGTTTTCTTAGAAAAATCTGTGGCCTTGAATCTGCTGGTAATCAGATTTTTTAAAGCTCTTACATGATCTAGACCAGTACCACTTAGGGCTTTCCTTAAATGAGATCTGTCGGTAGTCTTGCAGTCTCTAACAAAGAGTCCTTTTGAGCCTTTGGAAGAAGCGCCTCTCAGATATCTCACTCTTAAAACCGTGTTTCTGATTGCCATTGTGTCTGCACACAGGATCAGTGAGCTAAATGCACTTTCAATTACAGAACCTTATTTGTCTATTTTTCTAGATAGAGTTATACTAAGGACAGACCCAAAATTCTTACCAAAGATTGCTTCAGTGCAGAATCGTGCTCAAGATATTGTACTTCCAACCTTCTGCGCTAACCCAGCAGGGGAGAAGGAGATTTTTTTCCACATGTTGGATGTCAGGAGGACTCTGTTGTGTTACTTGGAAAGGACAAAGCCCTTTGACATTCAGATTCGCTATTTGTGCTTTTTTCGGGCAACAGAAAGGGTTGCCAGGCTTCTAAAGTTTCTTTAGCGAGATGGCTGAAATTATCCATTTCAGAGGCTTATTCGCATGCAGGTATGTCTCCACCAGCAGGAATTTGTGCACACTCAACCAGAGCACTGGCGGCCACTTGGGCAGAGAGAGCTGGTGCCACCTCTGAACAGATTTGCAAGGTGGCAACATGGTCGAGTTTTCACACATTCATGAAACATTACAGACTGGACCTCACATCTGCCAGCGATCAGGCGTTTGGCAGAAAGGTCCTGTAAGCTGTTGTCTCGCCCTAAGGGGGTAAGTCTCTGTTATCCTCTCAGGTGCTCTCCTGAAAGACGCCTTGGGAAAAACCAAGCTAGACTTACCGGTAACTTGTTTTCCAGAAGTCTTTCAGGACAGCAGCATCCCGCCCTATTGTATTTTGATATACTATGCCGTGACTAATGTATGTGTTTATGTGTTCCAGCCGGGGCCAGAGGTTCTCTTCTACAACTAAGGTATGGTAGGGAGGTGCCTCCCTTTAATGTTCTGGAGGAAAAAGGTGTTTCCTATGGTCCGGTGGGAGGAGTCACTGTCTCTCAGGTGCTGTCCTGAAAGACTTGTGGAAAACAAGTTACCAGTCTAACTTATTTTTTGTCCAGAAGGACTATGTATTTAGCGGCAAATCACCTCTTCGGGACCCGACAAGTTACACTAATCCTCACTGGCTGACATATCGTTTACAAACATGATAAACAGTATCACAAGAAAGATATGGGTGATATCTTCCAACATCCTTTAGTCTCCATATGTTTGGAGACACTGGCAACAGCCATAATTCCTGCTCACCATCTGGCAGGGAGCATTGTGGTCCGATATACTAAAAATTGGGGGATTAACAGACACATATTCAGTGGACAGCTATTGCACATGTCTTTCATGTAATAAATAATAAATATCTTTAGCAAGTTTCTGTTCAACATTCATATTTTGGCTACAGATGGTTGATAAAATATAATCCCATCTGTGTAGATCTTTTTTTTAATATCGCAGCATAAAAAAAAATGAGGTCTTTTACCACCCTAATAGTTTCTGTAACAATGTGCATCAGTGCAAAAAATTGTTTCCTTTGTAAAACCATGTTACAGGGAGATTTAGGCAGGAAATTGTGCAAAACAGAGGCAAAACATTATCACCTGATTAACACAAATTACCCAACAAGGACCTTTATATCAGTATCACCAGCTTTTAGAGTTGAACTCCAGAAAAGCCAAAGCTCCTCCCTTGCAGTGTGGCTATGCCCCCACTTCCAGATTAACTGTTTATGTCCAGGGGATTTGGAAAAGCACTTTTTACTTACCTAAGCCTCTGCTTCTGCTATACCAGTCCCTGCAGCCTCATCTCTCCTGCACTCTGGTGGTTTAAGGTCCTCTGACATGACCAAGACTATTGCAGGGTTTAAAGCCCTGCATTGGACACGAGGACACCGGGGAACAGTCTGCTGTCGAAGTGTATGAGATCACCATCTGCCAGGGGAGCCGAGGATCAAGTAAGAAGCTTTTACCATTCCACAGATCTAAATGAGCATATAACTCATGCGTTGCAGATGCAGCCCTGCTGCAAGGAAGGGGTTTTTACTGTAGGTGAAGGTGGGTTAAAGCTTATGGGACATTTTAGTGGTTGGATTTACATCTACTTTAGGAAACGATTTTTCAGTTCTTGGAAATGCAGTGCCAGGGTACATTTTCTTGTGTGCCCTGCCTATATGCACAGTTCTGTAAACCTTTAAAGAGTATATCCACTTTTGTTAAGAAAAAAAAAAAACCCTCTGGGTGATCTATGTACATTACAAGGATTTTGACAAAACTACCTTTTTGTTGCAGGGCATGCCTGAAATATGACTTGTATCTTAGTGCAGACTTCTAGGGAAAAATCAGTAAGCCAATCACACAAGCTGAAAATGACAAATCTGGGGGTGTTCTGCACACATTCTGTGTACAGGACACCACCAGGTAGCCATATTGCATTGCAATTGTATATGCTTTATTTTTTTTATTTGCTATTTTTTTCTCCACAAAAGTGGAGTTACCCTTTAAGGCCCAATATCTGTCCACAACAACTGATTTTTTACACCATTTGAAAGAAAAACATTAAGTGCAAGAACAGTGTGCACCTTATATTACATCATCCGTATTCCCCATACACCCATATCCTCATAGATAAAATAACAGTTAGACATATACTTGTTAGACCTATTTGCCTGATTAAACTGTCATGCTGATGGACATGTCTACACTGCTGTATCCTTCACAGTATATTAAGACCTCATTCACAAGACTGGTTATCTGTATTTTGTGGATTCCAGTGGTAGGTTCTTGCCGTTGGAATGAATGGTTATGAGAACAGCAGCAGACAGTTATCCCATATAAAATAATGAAAGGCTGACCGTGACTGCAGCAATTCACATTTAGCTGTACACCACAAGGTTTCCTGCAGATATCTGAGCCTGAACATAGACTAACCATCCGCTGCTATTCGCATGACTCGATAATTCCACTGGGAAGAACCTGCCACTGGAATCCACGGAGTGCAGATAATTAGCCGTGTGAAGAAGGCCTAATTCTTGCAGTAAAGTCCCAGCCAGGGCTCTTTGTAGTAAATTAGGCTTAGACTTGCTGTTTAAAATTGTTCTGCTACTTGTTAAGTTTACACTGTTGTGTCATCTGTACCTTCCTAAGTCTTGTACGTATGCCTGTATACTTGTATGTTTTAGACAATTCCCTCCAATTAGAAGTGTCAGTTATTAAACTAAAAATGTCCTGCTGCTGTATTTTTTTTTTTTTTAAATTATGACTTTTAGCTTGGGGTGATTAGTTAGAATCGAGCAGCTGTTGCTGACAGTCTGTTTAAGAGGTGACTTTTTTCTCAGCACCTCACTGCAGCATTTAAAGAAAATATAAAAACACAGCACACCCAAAACACCTAACACACTCACTCCGCATTATTAAAAGTCAGTTTTTTAGTCACAAATTTTCCAGCTGCACTACTGATATTATCTTTGGCATGACACATGCAACAGGACAAGCTAGTACCTCAACTGGACGGTTGTAGATAAGTTTTCTTTTTGCAGGGATGAGGATGAAGATAAGATGAACTGAATGTATCCTCTCTTGAGAAAAGGGGATTAAGGGGGATATGATCAACATGTATAAATACATAAAGGGTCCATATAGTAAACTTGGTGTTGTTATTCACTTTAAGGTCATCTCAGAGGACAAGAGGTCACTCTTTACATCTGGAGTTAAAGAGATTTAATCTCCAACTATGGAAAGGTTTCTTCACAGAAAGAGCTGTGAAAATGTGGAATAGACTCCCTCGGGAGCTGGTTCTGTCCAGCTTAGTAGATTGCTTTAAAAAAGGCCTGGATTCTTTCCTAAATGTACATAATATAACTGGGTATTAACATTTATAGACAAAGTCGATCCAGAGAATATCCCATTGCCTGCTGTAGCAAATTGGATCATGCTTTGCTGGGGTTTTTCGCCTTCCTCTGGATGAACTGTGGGTATAGGATTGTGTATATGGGATTGTATGATTTATTTATTTATTTTAATGGTTGAACTAGATGGACTTTTTTCGACCTGACTAACCATGTAACTATGTAATAAGGACTGGTAATTTGCAGAGAAAGTAAAATTGGTCCAATAGAACCAGCTTTTACAACATTGTTCTTCTTTGTTGTTGGCTTTGGCTAATAGTTTTTCCATCCTATGTATTTCCGTAATCTTGGCAAACCATAATCTGATTGATGGGGCTGTGGTCTGTTTCCAATATAATGGAATACAGTATTGACACAATATAAAAGGTGCAGGGTCCCTGCAACACAACATAGACTTTTTCCACAATGCCCATCGGTGTGTTAGAGATGCCAGAGGGAAGAGGGCTATTTACTTCACATTTTCTGGTCCTGCCCAACACTTTTGGGATCATATACAGATTTATAGATATACAAATGGCGAATGGCTAGGCCTCATCTGCCTCCTCCATTTAGTGTAGCTCCAATGTTGCTAAAGAGGTATAAAAGTTCTTTATTTATGCATATACTCAGTGCTGCAAAATCATGTATGTTGTTATATTTATAATCACCCAATTCAGAGATACAGACATACAATACCCCAAAAATATTATTACAATATGCAATATTGCTGCAGCCTTCAATCCAATATTTCCAAAACATGCAGCACTGTAAAACCCAAAGTGACCAGGTGTATGACAAATAAAGATTTGTCCATCCTGCCACAGTTCTAAATAATCTAAAAAAGTATGAAGAGGGTGGCCAAATTCCTAGTTGTTTGAAATAATTATTAACATCTGAAAATGAGAGGGTTAACTGTTAGTGAAAGGAAGGTATAAAGTCTGTGTTGCCATGCCGCCTGCCTATCCCTTTGACAAAGTTGGAGTATTTGAAACATTGGGGCACTGGTTGAGAGGTAACCAGATGTAACATCATTGGTGGTGGTGCCTGAATTGGAGTATTGGAAGTGACACAGCAAAATATTGAGTGAGACCAAGACCACAGTTTAATGTTCATTCTGGCACAATACATCATGCAGGCTGAGTTACTTGATTATTGCTGGATTGTTTTAGATTCATTTATGTTTTTAATATAAATAAAGCATATTTTAGTTTTTACACTATTGGAGTCCCCTTTTCTTTCTTGTTTACCATATGGGGAGTTCCACAAGAGAGGAGAGTTATATTATTTGGAAGTCATGTGTATAAGTGTGATATGCCAATCTGTAAAAATAGAGGCATTGTTGCGTGGTG
Source organism: Lithobates clamitans (assembly GCA_037952925.1). Lineage (NCBI taxonomy): Eukaryota > Metazoa > Chordata > Amphibia > Anura > Ranidae > Lithobates > Lithobates clamitans. Next base: position 2,890,673 of record JBBGZY010000160.1, read on the forward strand.
ACTCCTAGTCTGCTGGGGAGAGGTGTATGAGCACTGGAGTACCTTTTTTTTTTTTTTTTTTCACGGTGAAGAAGTTGAACTTTCTTGAGAAGTTTGTTTAAAACTGATGCAGGATGGATTAACCACTTGACAACTGGGCACTTAAACCCCCTTCGTGACCAGACCAATTTTCAGCTTTCAGTGCTCACACTTCACACTTTGAATGACAATTACTCAGTCATGTAATACTGTACCCAAATTAATTTTTTGTCCTTTTTTTATACAAATAAAGCTTTCTTTTGGTGGTATTTGATGACCTCTGGGTTTTTTATTTCTTGCGCTATAAATGAAAAAAAGACTGAAAATTTTGAAAAGAAAACCCAAAGCATTTTTCTTTGTTTCTGTGATAAAATTTTGCAAATTATTAAATTCTCTTCATAAATTTTGGCCACAATTTATACTGCTACATATCTTTGGTAAAAATAAAGCAAATTAGTGGATATTATTTGGTCTTTGTGAAAGTTAGAGAGTCTACAAGCTGTGGTGCAAATCATAAAAAATTGATCACACCTGATGTACTGGTGGCCTCATTTCATTTCTTGCGACCCTAACAAGCCAGGAAAGTATAAATACCCCCCAAATGACCCCTTTTTTGAAAGTAGACATTCCAAGGTATTTATTAAGATGCATGGTGAGGTTTTTGATGTTGTCATGTTTTCCCCACATTTCTTTGCAATATTAAGATTTTTTTGTCCACAAAATTGTCATTGTAATAGGTTATTTCTCTCACATGGCATGTGTATACCACAAATGACCCCCAAAATACATTCTGCTACCCCTGAGTAATACGATACAACATGTGTGTGACTTTTCCACAGCCTAGCCACATAGAGGGGCCCAACATGCAGGGAGAGCCATCACGTGTTCTAGGAGCATAAATTACACATCTAACTTGTTGACTACCTATTACACTTTTAAAGGCCCTGAAGCACCAGGACAATGACGTGTGACACTGATGTGGCACTGATGACAGGTGGCACTGATGACAGATGGCACTGATACGTGGCACTCATGGCATGTGGCACTGATGACAGATGGCACTAATACATGGCACTGATGATACGTGGCACTGATGACAGATGGCACTAATACGTGGCTCTGATGACAGATGGCACTAATACGTGGCACTGATGACAGATGGCATTGATGACACGTGACATTGATGACAGATGGCACTGATACGTGGCACTGATGACACGTGAAACTGATCAAAGATGGCACGTGACACTGACAGGTAGCACTGGGGACAGGTGGCACTGGGGGCAGGTGGCACTGGGCACAGATGGCATTGATAGAGCAATAAAGAGTAAACCCCCTACATGGGACTTTAACAGACCACCACCTCAATGATAAAAAATGTATCTTTTAATAATATATAATATAAAACGAAACTAGTGTTAGAAGAGCTGTAGTCCAAAAAGAAAAAATGAAATATAAATGAGTATGCAACCAGAAAAAATAAATGAAATGAAAAATGAGAAAAGTAAAAAAAAATAAAAATAAAATAAAAGTAGGGAATCATCAGTAAGTAGATGAGTGCATGCCTAAGATGATAAATAGAAATTATATAACATCACGTACCCACTGAAATGATTCCAAGTTACAGAAGCACTAGAGGCGAATAGATCCAATCAAGTGTTGCAAGGGCGCCAAACTAGGTTGATGTAAGAGTTTCTAAAGTGCAATGCAAGAACAGCATCTGTATAACGGGAAAAGGGTATCTTGAGTGGCAGGAGAGCCGGCTCAGGATACTAAAAGATAAAAATAAAATTTTATTTTATTGGACTACACCTCTTCTAACACTATTTACGTTCCAAATGGATGTTCTTTCTGACATGTCTTTTTGCATTTGAGAAACAATATTTTTATAAATACATCAAACTCTCAGCCCCTGATGAAGGTATCTGAATGTTGAATACTGGAAACGCGTTGGGCTTCAGGGCACACAACCCATTGGAGAGTACATAGGATAATTTGCATTTGTGCATACTTTTTGATGTTTTCCATGTGATGCATTGTATGTATTGTTATATGTTATTGGCACATGTTTTTTACATTATATATTAAAAGATACATTTTTTTTATCATTGAGGTGGTGGTCTGTTAAAGTCCCATGTAGGGGGTTTACCCTTTCTTGCTTGATTAGTATGGATGGGACCCCCATACTCCACACTTTACATGGTGGAAGTCTCTCTTTTTTCTGGATGGCACTGATAGGTGGCACTGGGGACAGATGGTACTGACAGGTGGCACTGGGGTCAGATGGCACTGATAGGTGGCACTGGGAACAGGTGGCACTCGGGAAAGGTGGGACTGGGGACAGATGGCGCTGATAGGTGGCACTGGGGACAGCTGGCACTGATAGGTGGCACTGGGGACAGATGGCACTGGGGACAGGTGGCACTGGGGACAGGGGGCACTGTGGGCACTGTGTTGTGTTAGTGTGGCACTGTAATGTGTTATTTTTTCACTCAAGCTGCAGCAGGAAGCTCTCCCTCCTCACACGCGGCCTGTGTGTGAGGAGGGAGAGCCGGCGATGAGAGGATCTCATCTTTACATATGAGATCATTTCTCTTTGAACACTCGGATCGAGTGCTAAATGGCCGCTGTGATTGGCCATTTAGCATGATCTGTGATTGGCTCAAGAGACACGGCCAATACAGATTTCCCCCGATGCGTGCCCGCGGAGCTCAGGGGGGATGTAAACAGGAGGACATCCAGGGACGCCGTGCTGTAGCCGTCTTTCGGCTATAGCATGGGCACAAGGTGGTTAATCTTCATGTGAGCACTGGAGCACTTTTCAATTAATAGTGGAAAGACTGAACTTTTGCGTTTTATTTAGAACTGTGGCAGGCTGGACTAATCTTTATGTGTCATACACCTGGTCACTTTGGTTTTTACAGTGGTGCTTATTTGATATAATGCACATTTTATGTTTGCAGTGCCTTATTTATTTTTATATTGTGTTACATATTTTGGATATACTGAATTGAAGGCTGCAGCGATATTGTACATTGTATTAATATTTTTGGGGTATTGTATGTCTGTAGCGCTGAGTTGGGTGGTTTTAAATATGATGATATATATGATTTTGCAGCACTGAGTATGTGTATAAGTAAAGAGTGTTTATGCCTCTTTAGAAACAATGGAGCTAAATGGAGGAGGAAGGTTTGCCATTTGTATATCTGTTAATCTGTGTATGATCTGTTTGACCTGATCGAAAGTGTGTAAGTGCAGGACCAGAATATGTGGTATAAAGAGCCCTCTTCCCTCTGACACATGGATAGGCATTGTGGAAAAAGTGTGTCTATGTAGTGTTGTAGGGACTATGTACCGTCTAAAATTTTATATCCCATTTCCAGTATGGAACTCAAAATAGAGGTCCTATGAGTCATCTGAAGGATTATCTCTTTTTGTTTTGCTGTTAATGTTATATTGGTACCTCTTTACCATTAGTGAAAAATTATTGTGTAAAAGTTTCTGGCAGATTGGATAGAAGATAGTACAAACAGGACAGGCAGTTTTGCATTGGTTCAATGTTTAAGCACAGAGATTCAAACTGTGTGAACAGGGCCAAAGAGTGATGTTTACTGCAATTGTAGCGCTGGTAGATTTTTAATCTACTGCTGATAGGTAAATTTAGTGGGTTATCTGTTCATACATAGTACATACATTGTATAAGTGCTCTTCTGTCCCAGAGATAACTTGGTGGAGGTGGTCCTCTGAGTTGCATTTTGAGAGAGGGTATTTATGGGACAGACGCCATGTTTTAGGGTTTTTTTTGTTCCACCTGCTGGCCCTCCTGGCCGACAGGTATATGTTAGGAGTACTACCTCGTGGTCCTCTGATCGGGAGGCCCACGTTGCTGCAGCGTGTGAGTGGGCCCAGAAGCCTGTCTGGGGCCTACCACAGCGGCAAGGGAATGGTCCTGGGCTGTCTGTCCTATGGGAAGAAGCTGGACAACTGAGAAGATCCCAGGGGAGGACCCGTCATGGAAGGATCATGCAGAGTGCTGGTCTGGAGAGGGGCCTGGTGACTCAGTTGGAGGACGTATCCCGAAGTTATCCTACCGCATAGTACTGCCGGGTCAGCTTAAAGGTTCTAGCGCTGTGTTTGCTATTCATCATAAACCATTGCAAAGATGATAAAAGTATACACTGCGCTAAATCCAAAAAATGGTGCAGAGCAGCTACATACAGGGTGACAAAAACCATAAAAACGTGTGAGGAAATAAAATGTAGCGCATAAATTGTGCAAAAAATTTTACAATCAAGAAAAATGGCTGAAACACAATTGTCCATAAGTGATATACACGTTAGTGATGAAACTTATAAGTCTCTAAATAAAGGTAAATAAAGTCCAGTGAGTAAATGGAACAGCAAATAAGCATGGGATATCCCCCTGGGAATGGTATGTGGATGTAAAACGACAAATGTTCCAACACAGGTATGTCATCGGATCATCCCAAAGCTCTATCTCACAACTGCATGTACCTTGGTAAAGATGGTGTGTAAGAAACTCTTACCAGATATAATGGACTCCCTTGTCAGCGACAGGGAGTCATTCGGGCGGGTTGCCTCTCAGGGCCTGAAACACGGACATCACAGCTCTGCGAAAATTCTGGGTCAAGCTCTGTGTGGATCTCCCGGGGCCGCCAGGTGGGTCCTCCCAAAGGATGGCCAAGGTGCGAATCAGAGGGAATGATGTCTCACGTGAAAAGTTGAAGTGAAGACTGGTTTGATCTCTCAGTTGGTATGTGGAGAAAAAATAAACAGGCTCCACATAGCGTAGATGAGCAAAGTGGGATTTTTATTGCTAAAAAAGCCAGGCAATAGTAAAATGTGATCACAGGGTATAAAAACAAAGTTGGGCAACAAGAAGGATGCTGAAAGCTGGGCGCTTTCAGCATCCTTCTTGTTGCCCAACTTTGTTTTTATACCCTGTGATCACATTTTACTATTGCCTGGCTTTTTTAGCAATAAAAATCCCACTTTGCTCATCTACGCTATGTGGAGCCTGTTTATTTTTTTTCTCCACATACCAACTGAGAGATCAAACCAGTCTTCACTTCAACTTTTCACGTGAGACATCATTCCCTCTGATTCGCACCTCGGCCATCCTTTGGGAGGACCCACCTGGCGGCCCCGGGAGATCCACACAGAGCTTGACCCAGAAGGTTCGCAGAGCTGTGATGTCCGTGTTTCAGGCCCTGAGAGGCAACCCGCCCGAATGACTCCCTGTCGCTGACAAGGGAGTCCATTATATCTGGTAAGAGTTTCTTACACACCATCTTTACCAAGGTACATGCAGTTGTGAGATAGAGCTTTGGGATGATCCGATGACATACCTGTGTTGGAACATTTGTCGTTTTACATCCACATACCATTCCCAGGGGGATATCCCATGCTTATTTGCTGTTCCATTTACTCACTGGACTTTATTTACCTTTATTTAGAGACTTATAAGTTTCATCACTAACGTGTATATCACTTATGGACAATTGTGTTTCAGCCATTTTTCTTGATTGTAAAATTTTTTGCACAATTTATGCGCTACATTTTATTTCCTCACACATCATAAACCATTGCATCCTGTGGCAGAGGATCGTACGGGTTTCTAATTCATTCAAGTCTGTGGCAGAGACTGTTGTTCGTGCTGCGTACTGGCTGCTAGGTTAGTGAGAGAAACCTATCCAGGCGGGCAAAGATTCAACTCTAAAGTGAGAGCACATTTGACTACAAGATTCCAAGTTATAATGATCTACTAAGAAAAGGTATTTGAACTTCCCTGCAACTCTTCTTCTGCCTCTTTTCTGCTATTTCCTTTAATCACATTTATTAAAGCATTGGAAAAGATACTCAAATGTCCGGTGCCTACATTGTCTGGTATTAAACTCAACGGGACTCAACGGGAATTTTTTTTAAATTCTTGTTGTACCTCCCCCTCTCCCTCCCCTATAACTTTTCAAACTTATTAAGGGGGAACCATGGCAGATGTCCCCCCCCAGGCACAATCAACCAACCAGGCAAGGTTACCCTCTCTTAACGTGAAAGGACTTAATGTCCTAGAGAAAAGGTCTAGATTACTCAGAGATTTGACAAGATGCGGAGTCAGATTGTTTTCTTACAGGAAATACATTTTTGTGCTAGGAAAATTCCAAAATTGAGTAATAGAGCCTATCCAGTGGTATATCATAGTCCATTGCCAATTTCTAAGGTTAAGGGAGTCAGTATTCTTATAGCAAGGTCTGTTCCATGGTCGCCAGGCGCGTATATTACCGAGGAGCAAGGTAGATTCTTGATGGTTAAGGGTGTGATTGGTGCCTGTCAGGTAACATTGGTCAATGTGTATTTTCCAAATTCAAACCAGTTGCTTTTTCTAAGGTTATTAGTTCCCCTGATCTTGGAGCATAGTGATGATGTATTGATCTTAGGATGGGATTTTAATTTTGTATATGATCCACTCATGAATTTCTCACCTATCACTCTCCTATCTAAAGCATCTAAAGGCAGAATTACATCTTCTCCATTTGGTAGATGTATGGCGCTTACAACACCCTAATGTTAGAGATTATACTTTTTTTTTTTCTTCAGTCCATTTATCATATTCAAGAATTGATTATTTTTTTACTCCCTCAAAAAGACCTAGACAGAGTCCGAGCCACAACAATTGATCCTATTTTGTTTTCAGATCATGCAGTGGTTCATTTGGATCTAGATTTAAACATCATGTCCACAAGGACTCTGTCATGGAGGCTTAATGATACACTGTAATGCCCTGTACACATGATCGGACATTGATCGGACAATCGGACAACAAAATCCATATTTTTTTCCGACCGATGTTGGCTCAAACTTGTCTCTCATACACATGGTCGCACCAAGTTGTCGGAAAATCCGATCGTTCCGAAAGTGGTGGCGTAAAACACGTACGTCGGGACTATAAACGGGGCAATAGCCAATAGCTTTTGTCTCTTAATTTATTCTAAGCATGCGTGGCACTTTGTCCGTCGGATTTGTCTACACACGATCGGAATTTAAAGGATCGGATTTTGTTGTCAGAAAATTTTATAGCCTGCTCTCAAACTTTGTGTGTCGGAAATTCCGATGGAAAAAGTCAGATGGAGCCCACACACAGTCGGAATTTCCGACAACAAGCTTCGATCGCACATATTCAGTTGGAAAGTCTGACCGTGTGTACAGGGCATTAGAGGACTCCATAACTATTAAGGGTGTACTTCAAAGTCTAGAAGAATACTTCAGTCAAAATGATTAACCCAATATATCTCCGACAGTATTATGGGAGGCACATAAATGCTTTATAAGAGGAATTTTCCTTAAACATGAAGCTAGGATGAAAAAACTGAGGCAGTCCGAGACTGCAACGTTATTTTTGAGGATTAGTAAACTTGAGGCTATCCATTAAAAAATCACTCGCTATTATAGTAGAATTTCATATTAACCAATATATATTTGGTTAATAATAATATGAATTATTATTCATATTATTATTATTATTATTATTATTATTATATAGTAGTGGTCTTATCAATGTTAATATTCAATAAGTAAAGCAATAGTTATTAATCTTTATTAATGTATACTATGTTATTCCATAAATATAGAGAAGTCTTCATTTTTAAATGTTGAACTTTAGATGACGTCTCTGCTTCATGTTGATATTTTTACTGGGTGAAAGCTCATTAGGATAGTTCATGTTTAGTATTTAAGTAAGCACTAATTAGAAAAGAAAAACTTGACAGCAGTTGAATTACAACCTGATAAGATAAGAACATTTTATACAGGTGGTTTAGAAATAATTATCGTATTTATCGGCGTATAACACGCGTCGGCGTATAACACGCACCCCAAGTTTAGGAGGGAATTTTAAGGAAATTAACTTTTTAAGGAAAAAAAACTTACATTTAAATGCCCATCAATGCAGCCTTATCAGTGTCCACCTGCAGCCTTGTCCAGTGTCATTTGCAGCCTTGTCCGTGTCATTTGCAGCCTTGTCCGTGTCATTTGCAGCCTTGCCAGTGTCATTTGCAGCCTTGCCAGTGTCATTTGCAGCCTTGCCAGTGTCATTTGCAGCCTTGCCAGTGCCATTTGCAGCCTTATCAATGTCCATCTGCAGCCTTGCAGCCTTGTCAGTGTCCATCTGCAGCCTTGTTCGTGTCCATCTGCAGCCTTGTCAGTGACATTTGCAGCCTTGCCCAGGCTGCAGTTAAACTGCAGTGACTTGTCAGTGTCACTGCAATTTGAAAATGGCGCCACCGAGATACAGAGCCGCTCCTCAGCTCCTCTCGGCTCTTCTCGTCTCCTCTCCTAGTCCCGCCCTGTCCCACCCTATGATGGACATAACACAGGTCCAATGGCTGGACTGGGCATGACTGAGCGGAGCCGAGCGCCGCCCATATACATACATAGCCGAGTGTACTCGGTTAGGTTCGGCTAGCTCCGCTCACAGTCACGCCCAGTCCCTGTGTTATGTCCATCATAGGGCGGGACTGGGGGTGACTGTGAGCGGAACTAGCCGAGCCTAGCCGAGTACACTCAGCTATGTATGTATATTGGCGGCCGGCGCTCGCTCCGCTCACAATCAGCGGGGGGATCGGCGTATAACACGCACCCACGATTTACCCTGATTTTAAGGGGGGAAAAAGTGTGCGTTATACGCCGATAAATACGGTATGTGGAATATGGGAAAGTTATGTACAGTACATTAATTCAGTTTGACAGGGTCAAACAAAGGTCTGCTTGTGCCCTCATTAAAACTGTTAAAATACATATAGGATTATATAGTGAGACATATAACACATAAGGTGGGGTTATTGAAAGTTCATTCTCCCAAAGCCATAAATCTGTTATCCTTGAAGTTGGTTAAGTCTTATCAGGATGAGGAGGGCTTTATTTAACACAGCTGGGTGCCATATTGTCTCTACACAGGTGTTTTTAATTGGACAAAACCAGTTATAAATCACTTTAATAAACATATAGGAATTCTGGGAATAATTAAGTTCGTCTGGTTGTATGACACGTGTCAGATTTATGGTTATTTACATTGACGTAGATCTTATGAACCAATCATGTTGTACCTAGTATGCTTGCATTGTAAGAAACTGTGTAAATTAGACCTGCATCTTGTAATACTTTAAACATAAAGCTGTATGTTCCCAGCTGTAATAAACCTGCATCACTGAAGTCCTGCCTGGTTCGATACATTATTATTCTACTTCACTGTGCAGACACAGAAAGAATTACTCTCCTTATGTCAGCAGTATAATCAAATTGCAAATACAGAAGTGAGGGAGAGATTGCGCCGACATAAACAATCTATCTATGAGTATGGAAATAAACCAGGGGTTATATTAGCTAGGGCAGTGTTTCTCAACTCCAGTCCTCAAGGCGCACCAACAGGTCATGTTTTCAGGATTTCCCTCAGATGAAACGGCTGTGGTAATTACTAAGGCAGTGAAACTGATCAAATCACCTGGGGAAAATAGTGGAAATCCTGAAAACATGACCTGTTGGTGCGCCTTGAGGACTGGAGTTGAGAAACACTGAGCTAGGGCACTGAAAGTGTTCTAGACGAAACCGCATATTGCCCAAATTACGGCTGAGTCTGGCATTAAGTTGTCAGACCCAGCGGCTATAGCTCAGGAATTTCAGAAATTTTATTGGAGACTTTATAATCTTGACCCTCAATCTCAACACTGCTCTGTCCGGGAAGATCTGATATCATCTTTTTTGACATCATCAGGCATGCCCGTACTCCCGGCAGAGGTAATTGCGGGTTTGGAACTACCAATAACTAATATAGAACTGGCCTCGGCCATAGAATTATCTAAAACAGGGAAGGCTCTGGGCCCAGATGGGCTAAATCTGTCTTATTATAAAACTTTTCAGGAGATCCTTTCCCCTTATTTTCTACGGGCTTATAATTCTATCTCAGGTAACTGTCAGCTAACAGTGGACACTCTGAGGGCCCACATTACTGTGATCCCCAAGCAGGATAAGGATCACAGTCAATGTGGGAACTATCTACCTATAGCACTTTTAAATGCTGACTTAAAATTATTTTCAAAATTTTCATTATTTTTCTTAGCGAATAGGTTACTGCCATATCTCCCCTATCTTGTACATGCAGACCAGGCAGGCTTTATCCCTCAGAGAGAGGCTAGGGATAATACTATAATACTATAAGGGCGATAGATTTGATACATATGGCACAGCCGACCCTTTTTGCTTTTATCAATAGACGCTGAAAAGGCTTTCGATCGGGTGGATTGGCAATTTTTGCAATCCACCCTTCGACATATTGGCCTTGGAGAACAAATGCAATCTTGGATTGAAGCACTGTACACTGGCCCAACAACTGCGATGTTGGTTAATGGGGTTCGATTACAATATTTTTCTCTGTCTAATGGGACGAGACAGGGTTGTCCCCTCTCTCCATTAATGTTTGTGTTAACCCTAGAACCTCTCCTTTGCAAAGTAAGATCGGACCCTTTGATCAGAGGACTCCAGGTCTCAAAGAGGGAGCAGATTGCTGCATATGTGGATGACCTTTTATTTTTCCTAACTGACCCGGAGGTTTCACTACCACGTCTTCTCCAATGCTTAGCTCAATATATCTCTCTAACTTTTCTATAAATGATGCTAAATGTGAAGCGATGAGTATTCTTCTTCCAACTGAGTGTATTGTTAAACTACAAGGAGCATACAGGTTCAAATGGGTTTAGTTCTTTTTGAAATACTTGGGGGTTAAATTGACCAATTATATGAGAAACTTTTACCCATCAATATTGAAGATGCGATCGTATTTTCAACTTTGGCGGACCCTAACCCTCACGTGGTTTGGGAGGTGTAATGCATTTAAGATGACATTGCTCCCCCAGATTTCATATTTAATGCAAGCGATACCTATTAAACTACCACAAGCTTTTTTTCTCTTGTGTCGGAAATTGTTAATCAAATTCCTTTGGAGCAACAAAGTTGCTAGACTTCACTACTCACTGTTGGTCTTGCCTAAATGCCTCTTTGATCACTTTGTCTGTACTGCCTTGGGTTGGTCATAAATACTATCAGGGTTTGAAGAGGCACCCTACAATTGGGGCTACTATTGCAGTCCTTATTCATATACTTTCATCACAAGACCTCTCTCCCTATCTTTCTCCATTAACACTGGTGATTCAGAACCCAGACTTCATGCCCGGGCATTACAATAAACAGCTCCGGGGATTGATAGGACAAGGTATAACTAGATGTATGCATTTTGTCACCCAGTAGGGCTGGATTCCAATGCAAGAGCTTTCTGCCCTTTCACAGCCCCCCCCCCCCGAGTTCTTGTTCTGCTTTCCAACTGTCACATTACTTAAGGTCTATACCGGAAGCGGTATTACATGCTAGACCATTGACTTTTTTTGAGCACCTATGTACAGAGGGGAAGCATGTACCACATATGCTATCACTTTTGTATAAACATTATTGAACCTCCAGAAGGCTATATACCTTTGTATAAACATCATTGGGAGGCAGATCTTCAGACTCTCTTCACAAGATCTCATACTAATAGGATCATCTCATTGGCTCATAAATCCTCTATAGCAAGCCGCTTTCAAGAACAGGGATACAAGTTATTGGTCAGGTGGTGTAGGGTCCCGGCCTTACTTAATAAATTCTATCCCCAAACCTCTAAGTTTTGCTGGCGTTGTAATAAAGAGACAGGGACACTACTACACATTTTTTGGTTGTGTCCATTAATTGCAACATTTTGGAAGGAAGTGGGGAACCTGATCAAACATCTGAAATTAGTTGACCTTGGTATGGATCCTTCGGGATACCTTTTGCATCTAAACGAGCTGCCTCTTCATTATTATAAAAAGTCACTGACAGCTCATATGCTGAATGCTGCTCGGGCATGTATCCCAGACTTAAGGAAGTCTACCATCACACCTTCCCTGAATTATTGGTTTTCTAGAATAGACAAAATTAGGACAATGGAATATATGACTGCGTCTTTATATGGTAGAGAGAAGGAATTTAGGGACACCTGGTGGCTATGGACGACCTTTACTTGTACTTCCCAGTATGTAGATTTCCTCCCTGTCTAGGTTAGACATGAAAATCTATAATGGCAGGCTGGGTTCGATGAGCTGGGTTTGATGGGCTGGGTCGGGGGGGAGGGGACAGGGGTAGGAAGCCATGAAGTTTTGAGTCTGAGTTAGTCAGCTTGCCCCTTCTCTTCCTTTTTTTATTTTTTATTTTTTTTGTGTTTTAGTTTTGTTTTTTGTCTTAAAAGTAGATAAGCCAAGGAATAACAAAGGAAGATAATAAGCAGCAACATAAATATAATGTATATTATAGATGAATAGTTGATGTAATATCACATTTTAGGTACATGCGGAGGCTATAGGACCCTGTTAGATTTGATAATGTTTTTCTTTTTTTTTATTAGGCTGGTGTATTATTATTGTATTATTCTTTATTCTTTGTCCATAAATTTAATTTTTTGTCGCTGCTGGTATATCTGTTATATTTGTTATGTGAGGTTGGTTTTGATTTGATTTATTTGTTCATTTTAAAATGTGTTTATTTCATTTTATTTCCTTTTATTCTCTTTTTTCTTTGATATTATGTTGATGTATTGTCATAAATGGAACAATCCTTTGAATAAAGAATTATATTTTAAAGAAATTAAGACAGCCTGATCTATGGGAACCAATTGGGGCAGGTAGGGAAGCAAAGGAGAGGCCAGGATTTTAGTAAAAAAATTAAATCTACATTAAGTAATAAGATACCTTGAATGTTGGTGCATTGGGTTCTATCGATGCCATATTTCAGTATCACCATAATAGTAGCCCATAAGGTGTCCTCAAGCAGCTGCTCCACGTCTAAAAGGGTATTAAAACTGGATGCAAAAGTAGTGGCCAAGATATCTGCAAAAGTCTTATTGTAAGCAATAGTAAAGCCGTCAGTGCTTTATGAGGGCCCTGGACCACTCCTCTACAGAAATAGGCACTCCCAGAGACTGACTTTCCTCTGGTGAAAGGTGATGATATCCAGAGATGAGAGATATTGAGAGATACGTGTTGATTTATTTGGCATCTTTTGAGTCAACAAAGAATTGTACAGGTTATGTTATGAAATCTGGAGACCGTCCAGCAATTACATCTGAGGAATGGAGTATTGTCCTCCTACCAGAGTCAGTGTGGTGGATGAAAGATCTACACTTTATTTTCTTAAGTGCCCTTACAAGAAGTTTGCCAGGTTTATTTCTCCATCCATATAGGTATCTTATGGCTTTAACAACTCCCGCTTTGAGTTTATGAAGAAGTAGGTCATTAATTATGTCCTGAGTTTTGACAGCTGTCTCTTCATCCTGCCTGTATATTGACAACCGCATGTATATTGGATACAGTAAACTACTCCCTCTGTATCACAAGTGATGCAATAATCAATTATATATATTCTTTTACTGTTGTCTTGGACATTAATTTTTTTCTACTTTTTATATTTCCAATGGTTTTTACAGATCCATGACACCTACCACAGGCAAAAAAACTTTTTTTTAAGAAAAAAGTATTCTGTTGGCTGTTTGAGGGTTCAATTACAGTTGTCACAATCTTGTCTATTAAAGTAGGGGCTTTTCGATATACAAACTTAGGTCTCTTTGATAGCACCTTACCCAATCCTTATCAGCCCTAAGAATGGAGCATTTTTTTTTAATAATATTTTTCACCTTCTTATGTTGTCAGTTATAATCCAAAACTATGGCTGTGGAAAAATTTATATTCTGACAACCTTTAGTATTGTCTTTCAATAATTCATTCCTATTCATGTTTTGAATTTGACATATCTGTTGCTGGATAGCCTCTCTGTCATATCCCTTTTCTATGAACCTGTTACCAATTAATTCAGCTTGTTCAATATAATCTTGCATATTAGTACAATTCCTACATATTCTAAGTAGTTGGCCCTTTGGAATATTTTTGAGGCATGGATCATGGTGACAACTATTCCTAGGAATATAAGCATTCCTATCTGTTGGCTTAAAAAAAGATTGTGTTTAACCTGTCCTTTTCAATCCTAATCTCTAAATCCAGAAATGTGATATTCTTGTTATTTATTTCCCAGGAGAGGACTATGTTTTTCTTATTGTTATTCAATCTCTCTACATAAGAATTTAGACTATCATGTCCACCTCCCCATATTATCATCAGGTCATCAATGAACCGACGGTACAAAATGTACATTCTGTTTGTAAAAACTTCCTCATGTTCCCATTTCAGAACAGGTTAGCTACCACCGGAGCAAACTTAGGTCCGGATGCAATACCTTTCACTTGTTGATAATAAATCCTACCATACCAAAAGTAGTTATACTTCAAACAAAAATCCAGTACCTTCTTTGCTTACTACATAGACCTTGGTCATTATCCATAGACCATTTTTCTGCATCCAGGGCTTTACTGGTCAATATTTTTATAAAGTGATCCAATGTTAGCAGTTGCCAGTATAATGTTCTCATCTATATTAATCTGCTGAAGTAATTCTAATAAATGTTTTTTTATCTCTGAGGTAGGCTGTGGTTTTATTCACTAAGAGCTGGGGGAAACTACAGTATCTATACACCCCCCCCCCCATTCTAGAACATATTGATCCAATCCCATTTACTATGGGACACCCAGGAGGAAGTTCCATATTTTTAAGAATTTCTGGCAATATATATTACATGTACTCTACAATTTTCCGGGACAAGATATTTTCCTTCTTTTTGGTTCAATATTTCCTTTTTGACTGCTTTCTTCACCAAACATTCAAGCTCCATCTCAAGTTCTAAAGTGGGATTCCCTCTTAAGATGGCATAGGTGTCTCTATCTCCCAACAACCCAACAGTCTCAAAACTTCAGAATTAAAGTATTCCTTAGAGACATGATAACTATCCCCCCCCCTTTATCAGCTGGTCTGATAATCACACCTTTATTTTCTTCTATTCTTTTTATACCACTAGTAATAAATGGAGGATCTTTAATTTTTTTATTTCTATTTTCCCCAATTTCTTTATCACCATCTTTTTAAAAACATCAACATATTTATAATACTGAATCTGAGGATTAAAATTTGACTTATTTCTACGTGAACTGTGTGCAATTTCCCTATTCAAGTCATGATTGTGACCACTATTTTCATATGGATTCATCAGCATATATTTTTTAATATTCAACTTTCTAACATATTTGTGAATGTTAATATATGTATCAAATGTATTTAACCACTTCAGGCCCAGAAGGATTTACCCCCTTAATGACCAGGCCATTTTTTGTGATACGACACTGAGCCGCTTTAGTTGACTATTGCACGGTCATGCAATGTTGTATACAAACAAAATTGATGTCTTTTTTTTTCCCCAGAAAATTTCTTTTGGTGGTATTTGATTACCTCTGCGTTTTTTAAGTGTTCCCTAGGTAGGTGTTGCTAACTGTGGGGGGAGTGTACTGACTAGAGGAGGAGAGCGATCACTGTTCCTGATCACTAAGCACAGACGATCTCTCTCTACTTCGCTGTCAGAATGGAGATCTGTTTATTTACAGAGTGAGTACGATTTATAAATTATTTTAAATAGATTGAAATTTAAACTGTATTACACTATTGGAGCTTTTCTTATATATATATATATATATATATATATATATATATATATATATATATATATATATATATATATATATATGAACCCAGTGTTGGTTCTATTGCATATTTTTGACCAAACTTAGGTGTGCGGTCAAAATTTCTGAGGTGAGCGCAGACACACGGGGGGAGCACATGTGTGGAATCACTGAAATTCACTGAAAATTTCCAGCTGTGAAGTAAAGTCACATATTACTGCGGAGATTCTGTTTTGGAGCACTGGATATATATTATACCTATATGGACTTTATTTACACCTATGATATTAGCACTAATCACATCCAATTATTTATAAAAAAATTTCAAAATTGTCGCTCTTTTTTTTTTGTTTATAGTGCAAAAAATAAAAACCGCAGAGGTGATCAAATACCACCAAAAGAAAGCCCTATTTGTGGGAAGAAAACACATCAAATTTGTTTGGGTACAGTGTCGCACAACCACGCAATTGTCAGATAAATCGACGCAGTGCCGTATCGCAAAAAATGGCCTGGTCATTAAGGGGGCAAATCCTTCCGGTCCTTAACTAGTTAAACTTCTTTGAGATTTTTTGAGCATAAATGTATTTTTTCCCCTCAGCAAATTTTTCCTATTTTTTTATGTGTTTTCAAGCTCATTTAAGCTTTTTTTGGCTTTTTCACATTTTACCGCATTTTTGGGCACTTGGGCATCTTTTCTGCTCGAAAGCTCCTCTCAAAAACGTTAGTTTGATGGGGGGTTTTTTCCTGCCTGTAAGAGTATATGCCTGTAAACTCCTGAAAAAGACACAGGGGTTGATTTACTATCTATGCTTTAGCCTGCTGCAAATCGTCTGAACCACCCAAGGTTTAAGTCCTAGCTTGTAAAACTTTTGCATTAGATCACTATGTGGAACTGTATCAAATGCCTTTCTGAAATCAAGATATGCTACAGTATGTCCACAGCACCACCCTGGTCCAAAACATTGGTAATATAGTCAAAAAATGTAATCCAATTAGTCTGACATGATCTGCCCTTAGTAAAGTCCTGCTGCTTTGGGCCCAGCAAGTTGTGTATTTTTAAGTGATCAATGATCCTTCTTTTCAGGAGTGATTTTATTAACTTGACAACAACTGATGGTAAACTCACTGGCCTGTATTTCCCAGCTTCTACCTTGCTGCCCTTCTTGTGGTTAGGTACAATATTACCTGTCTGTCAGTCATGGGGAACTTCTCCTGTTAGAAGAAATTGATTAAAAAGATCCATTAATGGGCCAACAAGTATACCTCAAAGTTCTCTTAGAACTCTGGGATGAATACCATCACCATCACTACTAGAACAAATATTTAAGAAACAGCTTAGGAGCAGCCCTCTTGTCGTTTTTTTTATACTCTTCTCTGTCAGTTACAGCTGCTGTTTCCTTAAATCTTCTATATGCTAATTTGTTATTTCTTTAGTATCCTACTTACCTCTTCAGTGAGCCACATTGTTTTTTTTCTTCCGTTTATTCTTACTAACTTGCTTGACATATAATCTAGTTGCCTCCAGGATGATAGACTTTAATAGTGCCCACTGATTACTTACTCCTGTCATTTTACTCCAACCCTTCAATTCATTTTTTAGAAATTTCCCCATTTCAGCAAAATTTGTCGTTTTGAAATCTAAAAATGTTGTTTTTGTCTATGATTTTTCAGTTCTTGTTTTAATATCAAACAAAAGATATTAGTGATCACTAGAACCCAAATTCTCTCCACCTCAACATCAGACATTCAATCCCCATTTGTCAGTAGTAGGTCTAGAATATAATCACCTTGGGTTGGGCTTTTCACTAACTGTTTCAGAGAAACCTGATTCAGTGCTTCCATGACATTCCTGCTCCTGCTTGTAATAGCAGTTTCAGAATTCCAGTTAATGTCAGGCATATGGAAATCACCCATAATCAAAACCTCTCCCTTCATTGCCATTTGGGTTATCTTGTTAATCAATAAGTTATCATACTCTTCAGTCTGGCTTGGGGGTCTGTATGCTGGACCAATTCTAAGGGAAGATCCCACTCTGGTTGGAAGGCAAACCCAGATGAGTTTGAGTATTTCATTTCCTTTTTTCAATGAATGCTAGCGTTATGCTATTTTTGACATATATGGCAACTACATTTCACCTCTTCCCTACTCTGTCATTCCTGTATAGTGTGTACCCTGGTATATTTATGTCCAAGTCATTTGAATCCTTAAACCACGTCTCTGTAAGTGCAACAAGGTCCAAGTCGTCCCTAGACATAAGAGCTGCCAGCTCACAAAGCTGGTTGCCTAAACTATGAGCATTAGTGCACATGACATGACAAACACTGCTTTTTTTTACCACCAGAAACTTCAACTGCAGTGACCACCGCATCAGACCAGTCCTTGGCAACACAAACCCTCACATTTCTTTCAACCTGCTCGGGACAGAAATGCTACATAACCAGAACCTTCAGCTTTGCACCAATCCCTTAACCAAACATTGAACTCTGCTATATGAAGTACTTTCTCTTGTTGTCCATTATGCACAGGTAAGACCTCTGAAAATGTAACAGTACACATTAACTGTTGAAGATCCTGGCCCAAATTCTGAAAATCCTTTTGTACAGAATGCACATCATTCTGGGACAAATAATTTGTGCCAAGGTTCACAACAACATCAACATATTAAAAATAGCTTTTTTGACCATTTTTAAAATGCACCTTTTATCTCTCATAACAGTAGCACCAGGCAAAACACCCAACTTCCTTTGACATTTCCACAAAATTTTCTAAAAAAAACACCTCTTAAACATAGGTGTGCACACAGGGTGTGCCAGGTGTGCCTGGGCACACTCTAATCACTCACATTTGGTGCAGATTCCCCCTGTTTAGACCTTTGATATTTCACCAAAGCCCCCTAATGAGGCTCCCAATAAATTCCCTACTGGCACCAATCTCTGTCCTACTGACACCGTCCACTGCTTTACAGACACAGTCAGTATATATACACAGGCACACACACGCATATGTGTTTGAGCCTTGGGGTGAACACCCTAATGCAATATGCTTTGCACACCTATGCTCTTACAATTGAATCATCAACAAGAAGATGACTTCTCCTTTTAGGAGCCTTATTCACAAGACTCGCCCCAATACAGAAACATCAAGAAGAAGCCTCACATCTCAGGACAGCAGAGTCCAGACAGCAGTAGCCTGCACTCTCTTGTCATTGGCTGCTCTGTAACACAGATCTTGAACTGTAGGGTGACCCACCATTTTACATACAACATAATAAATTCACATCTGAACTTAAACTGTTTGCTATAGAATATATCCACTTTCATTTTTCTAAAGCTTGCAAAAGATGTTGCTGTAAGACATACTAGATATATAGTATCTCACAAAAGTGACTACACCCCTCACATTTTTGTAATTATTTTATTATATCTTTTCATGTGACAACACTGAAGAAATGACACTTTGCTTCAATGTAAAGTAGTGAGTGTACAGCTTGTATAACAGTGTAAATTTGCTGTCACCTCAAAATAACTCAACACACAGCCAATAATGTCTAAACCGCATTACAAAGCATAATTATTATGAATTCCATGTATACAAATAAAAACAAATGGTCAATGCAACAATTCTCGTTAACATATAAACAAAAGATGCGCATATGTAAATGCATAATTCACTAGTATACAATAGATTTAAAGTGGTTACCCACTACAAGAAAAACAAAAAAAAAAAAAACCTGAAAGACAAAGGCATAATGAGCTACTATGCATAGCATACTAGCTCATTAAGAAATACTCACCTTAGATCGAAGCCCCTGCTGCAGTCCCCCGCACACAGGTCCGGCCGGTGACATCAATCCCGGATTATTTTCCAGGAATCGCGGGCTTTCGCGCTGTGATTGGCCGGAGCCACGATGACGTCACTCCCGCGCGTATGTGCGGGAGCCGCTGGTAACGGCACATCAGCTTAAGCAATGGTACGAACGAGCCGTGTCTTCAGTGCACATGTGCCGACGACGTTGGCACATGTTGATACTGGGGATATCTCCTAAACCAGACGGACTTAGATAGAGAACGTGTTCTAAATTTCCGATGGAACTAATTACTATCGGGTATGAATATTAAGGGGAACCCGGGGCGTCAGAGGGGGGCAGGGCCACCCGGTTACGTAAACGGGGGGTCCGCCCCCCTCTAACTCCCCGGGAAAGCCATAGGGATGTCCCCATGCGTCAGAGGGGGACGGGGTCACCCGGGAACGTCACAGTGTGGCCCCACCCTCAGTTATAAAAGAACTGTCAAAGCAAAGACGCGTCATATGGCGGGAGCCTCCCATGGAGACGGGTCGGTCGTGTTTTTTTTTTTTTTTTTGTCCGTTGGCGGAGCAAGAGAAGAAGAAGAAGAAGACTTTGTGGGACATTTTTATTTTTTTATTTTTTAATAAAGGACTTGTGCCAAGCCGTGTCTTGTCATTGTTACCATTTTTTCACTTTTTTGTGAAATGGTAGGGGTACATTTGTACCCCGTTACCATTTCACATGGGGGGAGGTCAGGATCTGGGGGTCCCCTTGTTAAAGGAGGCTTCCAGATTCCGATAAGCCCCCCGCCCGCAGACCCCCACAACCACTGGGCAAGGGTTGTGGGGATGAGGCCCTTGTCCCCATCAACATGGGGACAAGGTGCTTTGGGGGGCTACCCCAAAACACCCTCCCCATGTTGAGGGCATGTGGCCTAGTATGGTTCAGGAGGGGGGCGCTCTCTCATCCCCCCTCTTTTCCTGCGGCCTGCCAGGTTGCATGCTCTAGATAAGGGTCTGGTATGGATTTTGAGGGGGACCCCAACACCATTTTTTTCCCCTAATCGTCTTTCAGGACAGCCACCTCAGAGCTTGGCTCCTCCCTTCTGATTGGAAACACCTGCGCCAGCTTGTATAAATTTCCTCCTCCCCTGCTGGCTCCTCAGTTATTTGTGTTTCCTCCAGTGGGGAGACACCATAAGAACCAGCCAGGAGAGCCAAGCAGGCTCAGGCAAACATGTCCTGAAAGAGGAGTGGGGAATCCGAGGACAGACCAGAGGGGTTTGTGTACAGAGCGGAGCCTGTGAGCAGTTACACTAACCTGGTCAGGAAAGACTTCTTCTTATTGCCACCCCCTGAGTGCAGGTCGAGGTCGGGGGGCGACCTTTTCATCACTGGGTGCAGTGAAGCGGAGCGCACCTCCTGCAGTCTCATACCCCCAGCAGCATGTGAAAAAACAAACATGCCGGGTATTGGGACTGCGCGGCCTGTGGTGGGTGACGTCATATCCGGCCGAAAGGGGCAGGCACTTCTGGGTTCGCGGCTTCCGGTTCCGGCCAAGAACGCTGAAAAGGAGCCAGGCATGGGCTGGAGAGGAGCTAGACAAGCTGTAAAGACAGCACAGGCTCCGGAGGTGACACAAGGATTGCGGATGCAGAGGACCTAGACCGCACTGCTCCAGCAGAGACCAGCTCCAGCCATGTGAAGGTAAGGGGAACCTAGGGTGAAGCTCCCCTGGCCTGAACCACCCCCCCGCCCCCCATCAATCAATTAGGGCTAAGGGAGGGGGGGAGTAGGTTAAAGACCCTCGTGTCAGAGGGTGGTTTCATAGGGCCCCTGGTGAGTCAAGCCCGAATGAAAGTGTTGCACTTCTGCAAATGTGCGGGGGAAGGGTACTGTGTATTAATGGTATGGGGTTTTGTCTTATGTCTTTTCAGAAAACAGAAAAAAACAGGGTCTCTCATGTTTCAAAAAAGAGGTATCCTTCCTGTAAAGTTACCCTTAAAGATACCTGGGAAAAGGCATTATGCAAAGTGTGTATTAGTAAGCTAGTACAAGAACACTCTTCAGAGCAGGGTGAGCTAGCGGCATCGGTTAAGGAATTATCTAATACCTTTGAATCCTTCAAGACCTTTTTTGAGGGATTCCAAATGCCACAACTTCAGACTGCTCCTCTGACAACACCGTTACCAAAAACACAGGCAATACCCTCTGTCAGGGATCTACCAGCACCAGATAGGGGCGCTTGCATGCGCCTATGTGCCAGCGCGCCTCTGTTCAGACACGGCATCAAGCTGCTACTGTTGCTGTGCATCAGCGCGGTGCTCAGGCGCGCGCACGTTAGCATTAGCGCCGGTTTGGCGCCATTTAGCACATAAAAGTTCCCCTGTTCCATGGGAACATCGCTGCTTCGTCTCAGCTCTGTGAATCTGCTTGAACCTGTATCCTGATTGTCTGCTACCTGATTTGACCCGGCTTGTTTGACCATCCGACCTGCTCCAATGCCGACCCGGCCTGCCTGACTACTCTGCTGTCTATATCTGCTACCGTTGCCAACCTCTGCCTGTTCACCGACTCTGCCTTGCTTGCTAACGAGAAGATCTGGACAGCCGCACTCCAGGAAGTAATAATCCAAGTTTCTTTATTTTAAAATCAGGAACACATCAGATACAGGGCATCATAGACAGAATGTACAGATCATAGGCTAACGCGTTTCACACTTGTCCAAGTGCTTACTCACTTGGACAAGTGTGAAACGCGTTAGCCTATGATCTGTACATTCTGTCTATGATGTCCTGTATCTGATGTGTTCCTGATTTTAAAATAAAGAAACTTGGATTATTACTTCCTGGAGTGCGGCTGTCCAGATCTTCTCGTTTGCATATAGTCTCTACTAGCATGAGCCAGCACCTGGAACCTCTCATCTCTGGAGAGCAAGATCAGCTTTACACCTGGTGAGACCTAAACTAGTGCGGGGATAACTTTTGTATTGCATCTGCCTTGCCTGCTGTTATTACCTGTGCCAGTTACCTGCCGACCCGGACTGTTTGACTCTGCTTGTGCCTGCCGCTCTACTTGCTGTTGCACCTTCAGCTTCAGCTCCTGTGATTTCTCCCTCCAGTGTGTCAAGTCTGCTGCTGTTCCAGTCTCCACTCACCTGCAGTCCTGCCATCCCAGGAGGGATCTCTGCCTCCACATCAGAGACTATACTCCAACAGGCACTCCTACCCCACTGCGCTCAGGAGACCACTGTCCCCACTCCAGTGGCTCCTGAACCAGCGTTGTATGAGAGGTCTTCTCCTACAGTCAGGCTCTCCTACCAGGTACCTAACAGTATGAAGCAGCCATGACTGAGCCTGCAGGAGATACCTCTCCTTTGAACGAAATATGCACCCACCTTGCGGCCCTCACTCAAGCCGTACAATCCCTCCAGGATAACTACAACAGATTGGAGGGACAAGTCCAGAACCTTGCAGGGCCTAACCCCCTGGCCTCCTCCTCAGCCGCAACCCCGGCACAGACGGCTCCTGGTCCTTCTGTTATAATGCTTCCACCTGAACCAAAGGTTCCCACTCCTGATAGATTCTCTGGAGACCGGGCCAAGTTCCGGGCCTTTCGCAACGCCTGCAAGTTCTTCTTCGCATTACAGCCCCGAACTTTCTCACTGGAGGCCACTAAGGTGGGGTTCGTGATCTCCCTCCTACAAGGGGAACCTCAGACCTGGGCTCATCGTCTACTTGAGGGGGACTCAGCACTAACCCAGTCCTTATCATCTTTCTTTGAAGCCATGGCACAAATATACGAAGACCCTCAACAGACTGCTACAGCTGAATCAGCACTGTTCACGCTCCAGCAAGGCCGCAGACCTGCGGAGGACTATATCATGGACTTTAGACGTTGGAGTGCGGACACTCAGTGGAATGATGCGGCCCTGCATCACCAGTTCCGCTTGGGTCTATCTGAAGGATTAAAGGACGAACTTGCCCGAGTGGGTGTACCAAACACTCTTGAGGCATTGATTAATTTGACTATTCAAATTGACCGACGTATCCGGGAACGTCGATCTGAACGATCTACTCTACAATCCCGCCCGATGTGGATGACAGCCAGAGCACCACTCCGGGCAACACGCTATGTACCCCCATCCAGTTCAAATCCAGCAAATGCCACGCCTGACTCTGCAGAACCTATGCAATTAGGACTGATGCGACCTGCCTTATCGCCTGAAGAATGGGCCCGACGCCGGCAACTCAATCTGTGCCTCTACTGCGGTGGGACTGGGCACTATGTCCTGAACTGTCCAGTCAAGATAAGTAAGTGCCCGTCTTCTGTGTATACCAGTCTCTCTGCTCTGTCTGTGAATTCTACCCACATTGCCATTCCTCTGTCTTTACAGCTGCAAGAAGGGACTATAACGATCAACGCCATCATTGATTCCGGAGCATGCAGTTGCTTTATTGATTCAAACTTTGCCAGCCAGCATAACATCCCATTACGAACCAAGACCCATGGACTCGCTGTATTTCTAGCTGATGGATCCCGCATCAGATCGGGACAAGTAACCCAGGAAACCCTGCCTCTGCCTGCTTCTACTTCCTCCCAACACAAGGAACTGCTGGTTCTTGATGCCATCTCCTCTCCTATGTTTCCCATCATCCTGGGCATTCCTTGGCTGCAGGCCCACAATCCATACATTCATTGGACATCTGGAGAAGTGAAATTCTCATCTTCTTACTGTCATGAACACTGTTTTAAGAAAGATTCGGATTCCTCATCCACCCTACTTTGTTTGGACACCGACCAGAAACTTTGTCAGGTCATACCTAAACAGTATCATGAATTTATTGATGTTTTCAGTAAGAAGGGGGCAGACTCTCTTCCACCTCATCGCCCCTACGATTGCCCCATTGAATTGCTGCCAGGATCCGAAATACCATTCGGACGCATTTTTCCATTATCTGAGAAAGAACAGGAAGTACTAAAGATATATATAGATGAGAACCTGGCCAAAGGTTTTATACGCCACTCTACCTCTCCAGCTGGTGCCGGAATATTTTTCGTCACCAAGAAGGACAAGTCTCTCCGTCCGTGTATAGACTATCGTGAACTAAACAAAATCACGGTCAAAAATCGGTATCCTCTACCTTTGATACCTGAACTCTTCCAAAAATTAAGGACTGCCGTCATTTTCACAAAACTTGACCTGAGAGGGGCATATAATTTGATCCGTATCCGGGCTGGGCATGAGTGGAAGACAGCATTCCGAACCCGATTCGGGCATTATGAATACCTGGTCATGCCCTTTGGACTCTGCAACGCCCCCGCGACCTTTCAACACCTGATTAACGATGTCCTCAGGGACTTTTTAGATGTGTTTGTAATCGCATACTTGGACGATATCTTGATTTTTTCAGAATCCCGTGAATTGCATCAAGAACATGTCCGCAGGGTGTTGGGTCTTCTCCGCTTACACAGTCTGTACGTGAAAGCGGAGAAATGTGAGTTCGAACAACAGAGCATTCAATTTCTTGGGTTAATAATCTCTGCAACAGGCATCAAGATGGACCCACAAAAAGTTTCCGCTGTTCTGGACTGGCCGGTACCCTTGGACAAGAAGGGAATTCAGCGGTTTGTGGGGTTTGCGAACTTCTACAGAAAGTTCATCAGGGGGTTCTCAGCCATAATTGCACCCATCACGCAGTTAACCAAACAGAATATCCGTTTTTCCTGGAACCAACTTGCCTAAGACGCCTTCGAAAATCTCAAAAGATTGTTTACTTCAGCACCTATCCTCAGTCACCCTGAACCATCCCTACCGTTTATTTTAGAGGTTGATGCCTCCGAGATTGCGGTAGGTGCGATTCTATCACAACGTAAAGGTAGCAAAGAGATAATGCATCCTGTAGGGTTCTTCTCCCGTAAACTCTCCCCTGCGGAGAAGAATTATGACGTTGGTGACCGAGAGCTTCTCGCCATTAAAACTGCTCTGGAAGAGTGGAGGTACCTGTTGGAGGGGGCTATGCATCCAATACTAATTTATACTGACCATAAAAACCTGGAATACTTACGATCTGCCAAACGGCTGAAGCCTCGACAAGCCCGCTGGGCTCTGTTTTTCTCACGTTTTTCCTTCCATATCACGTACCGTCCAGGCTCAAAAAATATTAAACCGGATGCATTATCACGTATGCACGACAATCCTAAGGACTTATCTACTCCTGACACCATCTTACCCGCAAACAGTTTTTTACTGCTACAAACAGATTTACTTTCCCTGATTAAGGAAGCATCCTCTGAGTCAGCCAGGCCTACTGGGATTTCTTTAGTAAGTAGAGATGGTCTGTTCTGGAAGGGAAGCCAAATTTTCGTTCCTGAAGATGTTCGGGTCAGGGTTTTGACACTTCTCCACGATCATCCATTGGCGGGCCACTTTGGAGTTCGCAAGACCCTGGAACTAGTGCAGCGTACATTCTGGTGGCCCAATCTGAAAGACTTTTGTGAAAAGTATGTCAGTTCCTGTCCCATCTGCATTCAGAATAAGTCATCCAGGAATCGAGCTTGGGGCCTATTGAAACCATTGCCTGTACCCGACAGACCATGGAAAATGATTTCTATGGATTTTATTGTGGAACTTCCATGTTCTGAAGGGTGCTCAGCCATCTTTGTAGTAGTGGACCGTCTAACCAAAATGGCTCATTTTCTACCTTTAAGGGAACCCCGTCTGCCACCGAAACTGCTCGCATATTTGTCAAGGAGATCATCAGACTTCATGGAGTACCTGTAAACATAGTTTCTCATAGAGGGGTTCAATTCACCTCACGTTTCTGGAGATCCCTGTGTGAAACCCTAAAGATTGAATTGGCCTTGTCCTCGGCCTATCATCCTCAAACGAACGGTCAGACAGAAAGGACTAATCAGACCCTGGAACAATACATCAGATGTTTCACATCGTTCACACAAGATGATTGGGTATCTCTACTACCCTTAGCAGAATTTGCCTACAATAATGCCAAACATTCTGCCACCGGTCAATCTCCTTTTTTCACCAATTATGGCTTTCACCTAACCTTTCTATCTGATTTCCTTTCAGAGTCTTCGGTTCCAGCAGTACAAAGTACAGTGGAGTTCCTCAGTCACAACAGCCGGTTGTTGCAGGAAACAGTGTCCAAGGCTCAGGCAGATGGTAAGAGAATCTTCGACCGGAAAAGAAGGGGGGAGCTGAACTCACAAATTGGCGACCAGGTATGGCTTTCTACCGTTAATATCAAATTAGCATGTCCTTCTAAGAAGTTGGCAGCTAGATTCATGGGACCCTTTCCAGTTAGAAGGAAAATCAATGAAGTGTCGTATGAACTGACTTTACCTGATTCATTTAAAATTCATCCGGTATTTCATGTATCTCTGCTCAAACCTGCTGTACCTGATCCCTTTCCTGCTAGAGGGACAAGACCTCCTGAACCTGTTGTAATTAATGGCAGCGAGGAATTTGAGGTTGAGGCTATCCTTGATTGTAGAAGAAGGCAAGGGCAAAACCAATTCTTAATCAAGTGGAAAGGCTACGGCCCAGAAAGTAACTCGTGGGAACCGGACAGTAATGTGCATGCTAGGCGTTTAGTGCGCGCCTATTTTTCTACTTATCCTGAGAAGAAGAGGTTGTTGGGCATCCGGAGGCTGCCCCTTGGGGGGGGCAATGTCAGGGATCTACCAGCACCAGACCGGGGCGCTTGCATGCGCCTATGCGCCGGTGCACCTCTGTTCAGACACGGCATCAAGCTGCTACTGTTGCTGTGCATCAGCGCGTTCGCGCGTGCACGCTAGGGCGCGCGTTCGCGTTAGCGACGGTTTGGCGCCATTTAGCACATAAAAGTTCCACTGTTCCATGGGAACATCGCTGCTTCGTCTCAGCTCTGTGAATCTGCTTGAACCTGTATCCTAATTGTCTGCTACCTGAATTGACCCGGCTTGTTTGACCATCCGACCTGCTCCAATCCCGACCCGGCCTGCCAGACTACTCTGCTGTCTGTATCTGCTACCGTTGCCGACCTCTGCCTGTTCACCGACTCTGCCTTGCCTGCTGTTATTACCTGTGCCAGTTACCTGCCGACCCGGACTGTCTGACTCTGCTTGTGCCTGCCGCTCTACTTGCTGTTGCACCTTCAGCTTCAGCTCCTGTGATCTCTCCCTCCAGTGTGTCAAGTCTGCTGCTGTTCCAGTCTCCACTCATCTGCAGTCCTGCCATCCCAGGAGGGATCTCTGCCTCCACATCAGAGACTATACTCCAACAGGCACTCCTACCCCACTGCGCTCAGGAGACCACTGTCCCCACTCCAGTGGCTCCTGAACCAGCGTTGTATGAGAGGTCTTCTCCTACAGTCAGGCTCTCCTACCAGGTACCTAACACCCTCCACGAGTGCAGGCTCTTCAGTAGCCCCTAGAGAGGAGGTGGAAGAGGAGCCAGACAGTGCTACATCAGGCTCCCAAGAGTCTGAGGGGGAAGCCCTGGATGGGGATTCCAGGAAGCCATCCCGATACAAACTCTCATTAGATGAGGTAGATCTTGTGTTGGGGGCCATCTATACCACACTAGGTATACCAACGGAGAAAAAGACATTGTCACTACATGATCAGATGTATGAGGGCCTAGGGGAACAGGAAAAGAAGAATTTTCCTGTTCATGAGGTCCTTATAGAGGCTATTAAAAAAGAGTGGCAGGAACCTGAAAGGAAGCCATTTTTTTCTAAGGCCTTAAAAAGGCGATTTCCCTTTTCGGAGGACCCAGCATCAGTATGGAACAAGGTTCCAAAACTAGATGCGGCCTTCTCGCAAGTGTCGAGGCACACGGACTTGGCCTTTGAGGACATGGGGGTTTTGTCTGAGCCAATGGATAAAAGGATGGACTCCCTGTTAAAGAAATCATGGGACTCAACCGTGGGTAGCCTGAAGCCAGCAATGGCGGTCACGGTGGTAGCTAGGAACGTAGAGTTCTGGTTAAACCAATTACAGGCTCACATTGAGGCAGGTACTGCGAAGGAGCACTCTTTTCCCGCGCTGCTGCGAGGTCTTGCTTATATCGCAGATGCATCCGCAGAATTGGTGCGAATGGCAGCCAGGTCCTCCGCCCTAGCCAATTCCACTAGAAGAGCATTATGGCTTAAGACATGGCAGGGTGACTGCGCGTCCAAAGCCAA
The DNA here is from genome assembly GCA_037952925.1 of Lithobates clamitans. Classification (NCBI taxonomy): domain Eukaryota; kingdom Metazoa; phylum Chordata; class Amphibia; order Anura; family Ranidae; genus Lithobates; species Lithobates clamitans. The sequence goes on from JBBGZY010000160.1 coordinate 2,919,355, forward strand.
GCTCTGTGGAATTCCTTTTACAGGGGATCTGCTATTCGGACCAGGCTTAGAGAAGGTGCTGGACCGAACGGCAGATAAAAAGAAGGCGTTTCCACTAAAACGTAAGGCAAATTGGAAACAGCCACAACAAAATAAAAAGAGGCAAAGAGGGAATACAAGACCCCGATTTGCAGCTCCCAAAATGGAAACCCAGAGGAAAGCTTGGGTTCCAAGAGGGAAAGGCAAAGGGGGGGCGATTTTTCGTCCTCCTGAGCAAACCCAAAAGAAATGACACAATAGTCGCAGTGGGGGGAAGACTGGGGGCCTTCCTCCCGCAATGGGAAGAGATATCTTCCAACAAATTCATTCTGAGAACGATAAAGGAGGGATATCGTTTGGAGTTCTCGAAAGCACCCCCAAACAGATTATACATCACCAAACCCCCAAAAAACAAGGAGAAGGCCAGAGCATTAATGAGATCCTTAGAGGAGCTCCAGCAACAGAAGGTGATCATCAAAGTACCAAGGGGAGAGAGAGGGCAGGGTTTCTACTCCCACATATTCGGAGTTCAGAAAACTTCAGGGAAGGTCAGACCCGTCCTCAACCTCAAACCTCTAAATTTATCCATAACCTACAAAAGGTTCAGAATGGAGTCCATATATTCAGTAAGGGCCCTTCTGCCCCCAAACTGTTATATGGTCTCCCTAGACCTAAAGGACGCATACCTGCACATCCCGATACAGTAGGAGTGTCAAAAATTTCTAAGGTTTGCGATAGAGACGGGAATAGGAACCAGGCACCTTCAATTTCAGGCTCTACCCTTTGGCCTCTCCTCATCGCCCAGAATTTTTACCAATATTCTGGCCGAAGCTCTGGCACCATTACGGGTCAAAGGCATATCTATCATAGCTTACTTGGACGACCTTCTCCTGTTTGCAGAGTCGCCCCGGAAGTTACTAGAAAACCTCAGCTACACACAGACGTTCTTAGAAAGTCTGGGTTGGCTGGTGAATTTGGAAAAATCCAATTTACAACCCAGTCAGCAAATAGTATACTTGGGGTATGTCATAGATTCAGCACAACAAAGACTGTTTCTGCCTGAAGAAAAAATAGGGAAGATTCAGAAGGAAGTAAGCTTATTACAAGCCAATATACCGTGTGCCATAAGGCAGATAATGTCAACACTGGGATTGCTGACATCTGCGATTCCAGCGGTCCAATGGGCAGGCCTGCATTTTCGGACACTGCAGGTGTTCCTGTTAAGAACCTGGGATCACAAGCAGGAGTCCTTAGACACCAAGGTTCTTTTATCAGCAAGGGTAAAAGGAACCTTATGGTGGTGGAGGACAATAGAGAACATGAACAAGGGACGGCTGTGGAATCTACCCATTTCCCAAATCCTAACCACAGACGCGAGTGGCGTAGGGTGGGGAGCGCATTTAAGCACTCAGATAGCACAAGGGATTTGGGGAAAGGAGGAGAGGAGGAGATCATCCAACTGGAAGGAATTAAGAGCAGTATGGTATGCACTTCAGGCCTTCCAGTCAGAGTTCAGAGGTCAACATTTACAGGTCAGGTCCGACAATGTGTCAGCGATCGCCTATATAAACAAACAGGGAGGAACAAGAAGCGGAGCCCTGTGGACCTTAGCAGAGGAAATCTTGAAGTGGGGAGAAAGGAACCTACTCTCCTTGTCAGCAATCCACTTGAAAGGGGATTTAAACAAAGTGGCAGATTTCCTCAGCAGGAAAAAGGTGAGAGAAGGCGATTGGGCGCTAAACCAGGAGGTATTCGAGCAGATTGCTCACAAGTGGGGAACACCTCAGGTGGACTTGTTTGCCTCAAAGGAAAACAGGAAAGTCAGAGCATTCTTCTCCCTGGGAAGAGAGGACGGAGCGCTCGGGGTAGATGCGCTGGCACAAGCATGGGCATTCAGCAAATGCTATGCCTTTCCCCCACCTATTCTCCTACCAGCGGTAATAAGAAAATTACGTACGGAGAATACAACTCTAAGTCTCATGGCCCAGGAGACCGTGGTTCTCTATGCTCAGAGAACTTGCGGTAGAACCCCCCTGGTTTTTACCGATCCAGGAAGATCTACTCTCCCAGGGCCCAGTACACTGCCCCCAAGTGGAAAGATGGAACTTGGTCGCATGGTGTCTGAGGAGCAGTTGCTAGAAGCGAAAGGGTTCTCAGACCATCTAATAGACACAATGCTGAAAAGCAGGAAGATGGAGACACGGAACATCTACCAAAAGTATGGAGGTGTTTCAACAGATGGTGTATAGACAAAAAATTCAATACACAAGGCTCAGTGGCAGTCCTGGAGTTTCTACAGGACGGGATAGACAAAGGACTAAGTCTTAGCACGCTTAAAAGTCAACTGCCAGCACTTTCTGTTTACCTGGAGAAGAGATTAGCATCTGATCCGTGGGTAATCAGACTCTTTAGATCACTGAGCAGACAAAGACCGATACAGAGTACAGTTTTTCCAAAGTGGGATGTGTCATTAGTGCTGCAAACTATGACAGCTCACCCCTTTGAGCCACTGGATAATTGCAACCTGAAGATGCTGACTTTTAAAGCAGTTTTTTTGGTGGCAATTACTACGGCTAAAAGGGTCTGTGAGATGGAGGCCCTATCAATCAGGCCTCCCTTTTTTCAGATTTTTACGGATCACATAATTTTTAGAATGCATCCGGCATTTCTCCCTAAGGTGGCCTCAAAATTCCACAGAGGCCAGGAGATTGTATTGCCATCGTTTTGCCCAAATCCTTCTAAGGAACAAGAAGTAAAGTTCCATAGTTTAGATGTAAGGAGATGTGTTTTGCATTACTTAGAAGCAACCAAAGATATTAGGAAGACGGACTCCTTATTTATTTTGATTTCCGGAGCAAGGAAAGGGCAAAAGGCCACAAGACGTACCATAGCCAGATGGCTAAAAGAAGCCATTGAACAGGCTTATAGGTTAGGAGGTATGCAGGTCCCAGAGGGTATCAGGGCACACTCCACCAGGGCAATGGCTGCGTCGCAAGCAGAGAGAGCTGGAGCAACGCCGGAACAAATTTGTAAAGCGGCAACTTGGTCCAGCTTTGCCACCTTTGTAAGACACTATAGAGTGGATCTTTGGGCGGCTAAAGATCAGACCTTTGGACGCAAGGTCTTACAAGCTGTGGTCCCGCCCTAGGGGTAAGTGCTCGTTTATCCTCTCAGGTGGCTGTCCTGAAAGGGGAAAAACAAAGTTACTTACTGGTAACGTTCTTTCCCGGAGTCTTTCAGGACAGCCGGGTACCCATCCAATTGTGTATCAAGACATAGAGATTTCCTTACAGGAAATGTGATATAATGAATTGTGTTTATCATATATTCTTGTGTCTCCCCAGCGGACTGGAGGTGCTCTTTAAAGAACTGAGGAGCCAGCAAGGGAGGAGGAAATTTATACAAGCTGGCGCAGGTGTTCCCAATCAGAAGGGAGGAGCCAAGCTCTCAGGTGGCTGTCCTGAAAGACTCCGGGAAAGAACGTTACCAGTAAGTAACTTTGTTTTTTTTTTTTAATTTGGCACGGGGTTCCCCTTAATATTCATACCAGACCTGAAGGGCCTAGTATGGAACTTGGGGTGACCCCCACACAATTTTTTTTTTTTAATTTTGGTTCAGGGTTTCCCTTAATATTCATACCAGACCCAAAAGGGACTGGAAATGGATTGGGGAGATCCCATGCGTTTTTTTTTCAATGACTTTTATCTGTATTACTGAGACGGACACTTCATTATAGCCGCGAGTAGTTTTAAATGACTTTTTTTCCTTTAGAAATGTCATTTTGCTCTCGAACTGTTCTAAACATGCGCCACTTTACAGGCATACTATAGACACCCCCAGTTACAAAGTTTAAAGGAATATTTCACTTTTATTGTTTCACTTTAAGCATTATTAAAATCACTGCTCCCGAAACAACTGACGTTTTTAAAACTTTTTTTGCATCGATACATGTCTCCTGGGGCAGGACCCAGGTCCCCAAACACTTTTTATGACAATACCAAGCATATAAGCCTTTAAAATTAGCACTTTTGTTTTCTCCTATAGACTTTTAAAGGGTGTAACGTGGCCTTCGAATTTGCCGCGAACACCCCAAATTGTTCGCTATTCGGCGAACACCCGATGTTCGAGTCGAACTTACATTCGACTCGAACATAAGGATTCCAGTATTCCAGTTACCCCAAAGCATATCTGAAGCCAAAACTTTTTTTCATGTTTGATCATTTAAGAAGGGCTGCCAACCCTCCATGTTTTTTTTTCTTTTTTTTGCTGTTTATGTCCTTGATGGGTAGATTCACTCTCTCTATACAGTATGTCCTGGTGACTACTGTTACCTAGACCAAAAGTTAGGGACAATTCAAAATGTTAGGCTGTGACTGGAACAGGACTAGAGGGGAAGTCTTCCAAATAGTTCTGGCACAAGATCACCTAGTGCCCAGGGTGGAGATGCCAAAATACCCCCCCCCCCAAAGATGTATGCGCATTACGCATCAGCCAAAATCCCCTCCTTTCCTCCCAAGAAAAATTAAATATTGATCTGCATGCCTACCCCCATCCCCTCTCCCAGGTCAAATTCCCTCCCACCCTCTAGCAGGAATCCCCTCCCCCTCCGAGTAGAAATCCTCTACCCCTCAAATTTCCCCTCTGAGTCAAATCTCCCCCCTCCTTCAAATCCCCCCAACTATCCCAAATCCCTCCAATCATCACAACTAGCACAAATCCTCCCCAAAATTTCCTCTCCAGGCACAAATCACCACTACAGTATCTCAACCCCTGAAATCCCTCTTCCTATCACAAATCCCCCTTACCCCATCTCCTATCCCAGCATAAATCCCCTCAATTCTTCCCTCCTAACACATATCTCCCCCCCACCATCCCAGCACTAATACGCTTCTCTCTCCCCCTCCTAGCACAAATATTCTCATCTCCAGAAAAAATGTTTGTTATTGTGCCTAACCCCCCTCAAATTGTGTCCCCAGTGAAATAATACCCTCCCTCAAATACACAGACCTAAGAAGCAGCACAGCTGTTCGAAAAGTGCAACAAGAGTTTTGGAGTTGCCTAGGGGATGCTGTTTTTTTTTTTCTCTTTTCCCAGGCAGTTGGTGGGAGAGAGATGTGGTATAGGGTATAGATCATGTTGTTGGGGACACCACTGGCTGTCAGATTAGGACTGTGCAGAGTTTGCTTACCCGTCTCCTGCCCACATTCTTAGTTGGGAGGAGGTAGGGGGTGGGTAAGAAAACCCCACACTGATCTAACACTCCCGATTCAGTAGCACTACAGTGACAGGAGCGAGAAGCTGGAGAGTAGGGAGATCACAATCGGCACCTCCTCCGAGCTCTCTCCTCCTCTACAGATTTGGCTTGTCTCTTCTCACGCTAAGCTGACAGAAGTACTAATGCTGCTGTCACTGCTTCTGTTTGCTTGTAATGGCAGGAATTCTCTGTGCAATGTCCTCCCACTTCACACAATACCACCGCACCCAGGGCAGCCGCCTCTCCTGCTTTCCCCTTGTCTTGACCCTGTTTCTAAGTGGCAAATTTGTTGCAGTGACAACTGTCTTTTAAAGGATTTTACTTATTTTGGACAGGTTTACTCTTACTTTCTGAGGTGTCTACGGAAAAAAAGGATGTATGGTAATCTCCCATAGATACACGGGCAAAATAAATGAATGGTTTTAATTCCCCACACTATCCCAGTGTTTTTCAACCTATTTATAGTGAATGCACCCTTTAAAACCAGGCACAATCCGGGGGCACACCAGTCAGAGGGCTCGCTCACACCAGGATGTGCGTCCAAGTGTGTGTGCTTTTTTGCGTGTTCCTGTACATTGCATTTTTAAGAGGTGCGGACATATGCACATTTGCTAGATGCATTGGGGACATCTTTAAGAATTAATACCACCCACACACGACTGTGAAAGGCAGCACATTTTTCTGTGGTATGGGAAAACATGCAATTTTGTGTTACCGCACTGCACCTGGTGTGAACAAGCCCTAAAATGTAGTCTTTGAGGCAGAGTTCAGTGGGTTGTAACTCTTCTCCTCCCAAATTTCCCCTTCTAGCACAAACCCCCCAAATTCTCCCTCCTAGCACAAATCCCCCAAATTCCCCCTCTTAGCACAAATCCCTCACCCCCCCCCCCCCTTCAAGCACACACCCCCAATCTCCTCCTCCTAACACAAACCCCCAAATCCCCTCTCCCAGCACACACCCCCCAAATCCCTCCTACAAGCACAAACACCCCCCAAATCCCCTCCCCTAGCACAAACTCCCTGCTCATAAATCCCCCCACTCCCAAATCCCCACTCCTAGCACAAACCCCACTCCCAAATCCCCCATCCTAGCACAACCCCCTCAAATTCCCCCTCCTAGCACAAACCCTCTGCTCCCAAATCCCCACTCCTAGCACAAACCCCCTGCTCCCCTGCTTTGTATAGGAGTTGCAGGTAGGATTATAGGTCACAAGATGTGGGTACAGGTTTTTGCAAGTCTAGTTATGCCATGCATTAGTAAAGTTTTGCTGAGATTTCATTCATGAAAGGATCACAAGTCAAGCCACAAAATATAAAAACAAAAAAAGCTGAAAAGTGTTTCTTACCGCCAGTAAAGACCCGGGCATTCCATATGGTGTTTTGACTCGCACTGCAAATTAAAACATAAAATTGTTATAGCAGATCATCGTCCATCATAGGCTTTTCTCATTGAAATGCAGTACGAATATTAGGAGCTTCACTGTAGTAATGGGATCATTTATATCCAAATTGTAATCACATTTAGTAGAAACTGGTGCCTGGTGCATTGATTTTACTCAGTTACTACAGCCTGACATAAACTTAGATAATAGAAGCATTCATAATTCTGTTGATATCCAACTTATAATGGGTGCTTTTTCCTTATAAAACAGAGCATTTTCACAAAGAATTCATATCCCCTTCCTCATTTTTCCTTCTACTGAGGTGATTGTAGCTGTATTAGTGCATTGAGACTGAAACAATTGAGTACTGTACGTTATTTATTTTTTTATTTGCACTAACACATAATTTTTCAGGACAAACTTTTGGGGTATGTCCCCTTCTTCAAGGTCCAAGCAGAACTATTTCAACTAATTCACAACGATTTTAGCAGAATGTTAAAAAAAAGAAAATCTCTTCGGAAAAAGAAAAACACTGCAAACTGTGTAAACGAATCCAACCATCTAAAAGTGTCACACACACAAAAGGTAACTTCAATATCACAGGGTCATACAATTGCACCTCCAGTAATGTTGTGTACCTCATCCAATGCAAAATATGTAGCAAAGGATCTTATGTTTGCTTAAAGTGTCCAATAATCAATATGTGAAAGAAATTGCAAATAATCTAATCTTTATGTGAATTTCACTTTGTGAAGCCACCACCAAGAATGCGATTCAATTCTGCTTACCAGATGAATACAACTCTATCTATAAGAGTCCTATCATGCTTAAATAATGCATACAGGTCCACAATCCCAGCCATTAAGCGTTTCTCTTTGTAAGACTGGTCCTCTTTCCAGTGAATACCGGCACAGGGCTCACCTCAAGGTCATTAATATATGCATGCAGGGATATACCAAAAAAAAAAGAGGACCAAAGGCCCCACTGCTGGATATTTATTAAAAATGAATAAAATTGCAAACCAAAAATGTAAACAGCACTGTATAAAATACTGAGTTGTGTACAAAGCTTTGCATTTACAGTACATGTGATGATATCAAAACAGACTCCTCCCTACGTGTTTCATCACAAATGATGTCTTTCACATATTGATTATTGGACACTTTTTTTTTTACTATTGTTTTATTTGGGCACTTATATTGTATATTTAGCACAGCACAATTTTGTATATATTTTTGTAAATATCAGATTGCTGTGAAAAATATCTTATAGCATGCTTGTATTATTTTGTTTACATTTCATAAGTGTGGTTACTAGTTTGGCCATAAGGGTATTTGTTCTAAGATAATTATGTTTCTTGTAGCTGTGGAAATTATACGTTATCACAGTATAGATGTATTTGAATAGAGAGCCGCGTTTAACCCTAATACCGAGGGCGTTTCTGTATCCACTGGCGGTAATGACAGTAATTTGGTATTCCCGAGACTCAAAAATGTTATGATATCTGGGGCCCATACAGAATGGGATATTGCTTTTCTAGAGAGGTATATTTCAGACAACATAGGGCCTTGCAGCTTGAGGTGGGACGTTAGTCCCCAGAAAGGAGATACTGGCCTAGATGAGTGGTTTAAATATTTTAATGAATGGGGTATTTGTTTCCTGCATTTTTAGTTTTGAGGAAAAGAAGATTCATGTGGAGATTAAAGAATTGAAAGAGAAATTGGCTCCATATAATGAGAATTTCAGGAGTATAATGAGTTTTGCAGGTGATCGACGGATCTTAAGAACATTTTAAAAAAGGAGGAACAAGAACAAAGAATAAGGAAAAGGAAAAAAAAATATATATAAATAGGGATGTAACAGAATAGAAGATAGGAATAGTTTTTAGTTGGCAGAATGTGGAAGTTGAACAAACTGAGGAACTAGCGGAGATCGAATATCAAGGAGGAGTCTATGGGGATGTTATTTAGTATATTCCTGTCTTTTGTGTTTAATAATTATTAATGTTTTTATATCTATAAACTAGTAGAAGGGAGACCATAATGTGAGTTCTCAATTTGCCTAGGAGATTGGTCATGATTCTTGTCCATTTTTAGTAGATGTTGATTTTGTATATATATTTTTCTCTTTCCCCTTTTTTAATTAAATGATTACATTTTTAAATCAATTTTATTTTATGTATGATTTTATTTGTTTCTTGTAATGTAGTCCCTCTTATCTGAGCCTGAGGTGTTCTGTGGATCGCAATCTCATTTTTGACCTTTAGGGGGACTTGTCGTGAGGTCCAAGTTGACTTGCTGCTCATATTGAGGCTTTGTGCTATCTGTGCTGTTAATATGGCAGTGGAACCAAAACAAGACTGTTTTAGACCCCTTTCACACTAGGGCATTTCTCAGGTGCTTTTGGCTAAAAATAGAGCCTGTAAAATGCCTCCCCTGTAGTCCCAGTGTGAAAGCCCGAGTGTTTTCACACTGGGACGCTGCACTGGCAGAACATTAAAAAAAGTCCTGCGAGCAGCATCTTTGGGGTGGTGAAGGAGCGGTGTATACACCGCTCCTCCACCGCTCCTGCCCATTGTAATGAATGGGCATTGCTGCCAAAGAGCCTGCAAAACGCCTGCAAAGCGCTTCAGCAGCGGCGATAAACGGGCTCATTTAACCCTTTATTCAGCCGCTAGCGGGGGTTAAAAGCACCCCGCTAGCGGCCTAACAGCACCGCTAAAGCGACGGTAAAGCGCCGCCAAAACTAGCGGCGTTTTACCACCAACGCCCGCCCGCTCCAGTGTGGAAGCAGCTTTAGAATAAGGCTTGGCTTCCAATTTCCTGGGCAATTGAGAGACTATATATATTATGTGGTGACTCAACATGGTATCCATGCCGCTTAAGATGTCAATTGTGATGAAACACATAGGGCGGAGTCTGTTGTAAACTCATCACATATACTGGAACTGAACCAGAAGTGCAAAGCTTTGTACACAACTTGGTATTTTATCCAGCACTGATTACATTTCTTTGCTTGTAAGTGCAATTTTATTTGTTTTTTAAATATCCAGCAGTTTTCACACTATATGGAACCTTTGGTTCTCTTTTCATTGGCATATCCCTGCATGCATTTATTAATGACCTGGAGGTGAACCCTGTGCCAATATTCCCTGAAAAGGGGACCAGTATTGCAGAGGGAGAGACTTGGAGGTTGGTGTTGTGGATCTGTATGCATTCTTTAAGTATGTTATGACGCTTATAGATAGAGTCATATTCATCAGTTAAACAGAACTGAATCTCATTCTTGATGGTGGCTTCATGAAGTGGAATTCACATGTGATGATGTCAAACCAGGCTCCACCCTACGTGTTTCATCATAAATTATGTCAATTATGTCACAGATTGATTATTCAACACTTTATTTCACTATTGTTTAATTTTGGGCTATTATATGATGTATTTAGCTGAGCACATTTGTATATATGAAAATTATGATTGTTGATTGACAAGATAACACAAATGTCAATTATAGCGCTAACCCTTCAGGGGCCCCTGATAATTTGAGTCCTCTGCTCTGGTCCAGCCTTATTTGAGGCCTCACCCTCACTAACACCACTAGTATACCTTTCTGTAAGTCCCAGCAGGCACACAAAAACTATACAACTCTTCAACAGATAAATAGACTGTATTGACAGGTTAGAATTATAAAAGTATAACAGGATATATTGGAACATAAATGTCAATAAGCATAAACACAATAGCGACTGTATAATTGACTTTGCAGGGCAACTTGTAAAAATACAAACTCTAGAACTGTGACCCCAAGGGAATAAACAGTAGCTTTCTGTATGGTATGATACACCCAAGTAACCAAACAAGAGTAACAAACATAGACCAACTATGTCACCTAAGAGCTCTCAAACAAATAGGGCTAGGTTTAGGCCTGTAAGATAAGGGCTTAGGGTTAAACACAACACAGTTCTGCCCTCAGGACAGAGTGGTTTGATTAATTAATTCTTCATGCTGGATCCTCTACTGGCTGAATCTTCTGCCCTTTAAGAACATTGGTGTACAGGGTAATGAGGATTTGTCAGTAAATTGGGTATTGCAGCAATATAACAAGGAGCTTGAACTTACTTTTAGTGCACATGGATACTTAGAAGGGGGAAGCCCAGGTGCAGCAGCCAGGTGCCAAGACATGCACAGTTGTAATAGTTAGATGTAAAGCTGGCCACACACCATACAATTTTCTTATTCAGTTTTCTTTAGATTTACCTTCAACTATGTAGTGCAAGGGCTTGTCTGATTGCATACAAATTGAAAGGGTTTAGGTTTGACCTCATATTATATGGTTTTGGTAAATCTAAAGGAAAGTTGTACAAGAAAATTGTATAATGTATGGCCAGCCTTAGTGTGAGCACATCTGCAGTAGTTAAGTCAGGCCCTGTCTAAAGTGGCATGAGCAATTCACACAGCAGCAGATGTGGCGTCTGTGACCCGTGAATTGTTTGCAGATGGATGCAGCTTAACATTGAGTCTGTGACCCTCTCGCCAGTACCGTTATTGGCAGTCCTCTGATGGTGGTTATTTAGAACGGTGGGGAGGCCCGCTTTCCAGTAGTTGACCAATGGTAGCAGCAGGTGAGATGGCGACCCTCTCGGCTGGGCGCTAAATGCCTGGATCACAGCAAGCATGTCAGGGTGAGCAATGGCACTGCTGGTTATGCGGCAAACTCCATCCAGTCCAGCCTACTGTCTCTGAGGTACAGCAGTGTCCAGTGAACTCAGCATGGGAACTGCTTGCCAAGCACAGTACAGAACTCTCCCATCATATGCTGGTTGGCATGTTCCCCAACTGCCCCACTCTTTCCTGGGCTTTTTTTTTATGAAACCCCTCCTGCGCTCAGGTGTACATGGATATTGTAGTTGCATCTCAGTGATGGTTGTGGCTCAGATCCACCTCTAAATTATATCTTCCAGAGTGCTACTACATAAAGTAAATAATCATGAATAAATCCATGCTACCACTATCAGTAGTGTCTAAGTGCAAATTATTGGGGGCTGCTCACATACATATATGTGTTCCCACACGTGGATGTAATAGTTATTATAACTATATAATTATGCAGTGCTCCCTTATATGTTATATGAAAAAATATATGTAGCAGGGAGATGGTTATAATGCCTGCAGTATCAGATGACATTCTGCAACATTGCTACAGTAAGATTGTTTTCCCTGTAGTGGCAGAAAAGACTGTGTCATCACATCCTGCCAACAGAGTGATTAATCACCAGGAAGCAAAGCATACAGGGAATTGTAGTTCCAGGACTGAAGTTTCACATTGGGTTTTCACTGTTTATGGACTACAACTTCGAGACTGCTAAAGAGAGAAGAACAGACTGCTGGGAGAGACTATAAGAGGGATGGATTAAGGCCTGCGTGCTCTCTTGAGACCCCAAACTGAATCTGTGAGCAGGGACTCTGCGAGAGGATTCATCAAGTGGGCGATCGGAGGAGCATCTGCAGGCAGCATCACCTTACTGTTCACTGGCAGCCTGTCAGCCTCTCCAGCTTCCTCTGTACTTAAGATTAAAAGATATGCTCGCTCTACATGTTTCACGACCTGAAATGTCACTTCTTCAGGAACTTCAATGTTTCTAGTTAGAAAAACATACTAATTAGAATACAATATACATGTTGAGGTACACAGGTGCATATGCATATACAGTATACATGAACTCACCAAAAAGACGGTGCTTTAACAGGGAGTTTCAATGCTCACCTATACCCAGGAATTGCAACTGCAGAGAGACCCCCTCCACGGGAGGAGGTTAAGACCACAGGCCCTGTCACTAAGCAGCAGCCAAAAGGTCAGAAAATCTGTTGGGATGAGGGGGTGCACAGAGTAACTATAGATGTAGAGCATATATAAGTACTGATAAAATACTTTGGTTGGTATTTGGGTAAACTCTGCAACCATACTGGGTCCCATACTCGCATATCTGGTGGTCTATTGCCTTAACTGCTGACATCACCTTAGGTCGAGTTCTTGCCTATCTATAGAGGAAACCATAGGATTTATAATCTCAAAATCTTTAACCATTCAGTGATTTGCACTAAAGCATGGTTTTTACTAGAAAAGGGTAATTAACAAGAACAGACATAAAAGCAACCACAAGTAGTACCTTAGTTGTTCACTGATCCTGGATAGAGGGATTCAGTCAATTTGGTATGTGCACATAAAAAGGTGTGCATACAAGGCTCTAAATACACTTTTCCTAAGGGGCAAGGCAGAAAGGAATACCATAATACCATGGAAGATGTGTGCAAAAAAGGGGCTACAGTAGCCACTGAACTGGGACCAAAACGCCCTGCACAGTAAAATACTTGGAAGTGTAGTTATTCCGGGTTCCGGATGTGAGGCTGCCTGTCTGCATTTCACGAGGTATACTGGGCACCCTGTCCCTCAGAGCACCTGGGGAATAGTGTCCCAGCCTCGCTGTTTATGCACTCCGACTGAGCTGCGTCAGACTGGCGTCCGACATCGCTCAGTCCAGCCGCTGGTGCACCGCACATGCGCCGGTCGGCACTCGAGCGCTAGACTACCGGGCGCGCCAGTCCTAGTGCCCAGCGTCTGTGGTGGTTGTGGTGGACAGCATAGCTGGGATGTGTGGTCGCCCAAGCCGGGAGGGTTGCAGCCCACTCTCCCCAGCCCTGTGACCGGAGACAGTTTAGGGTTAGCATCCGCTTGTGGCAACCATGGAGGCACTTTCCATCTTGTGCCTCCTAAGTCCACCACAACAGCCGCAGATGGTGGGCACTAGGACCGGCGCTCCCGGTAATCTAATGCACATGCATCAGCCGGTGCATACGTGGTGCACCAGCGGCCGACAGCGAGGCTGGGACACCATTCCCCAGGTGCTCTGAGGGACGGCAGTATACCTTGTGAAACGGCAGACAGGCAGCCTCACATCCGAAACCCTGAATAACTACACTTAAAGGTATTTTACTATGCAGGGTGTTTTGGTCCCAGTTAAGTGGCTACTGTAGACCCTTTTTTGCACACATCTTTCATGGTCTTATGGTATTCCTTTCTGCCTTGCCCCTTAGAAAAAGTGTATTTAGAGCCTTGTATGCACACCTTTTTATGTGCACATACCAGATTGACTGAATCCCTCTATCCAGGATCAGTGAACAACTAAGGTACTACTTAGTGGTTGCTTTTATGTCTGTTCTTGTTAATTACCCTTTTCTAGTAAAAACAATGTTTTAGTGCAAATCACTGAATGGTTAAAGATTTTGGCATTATAAACCCTACGGTTTCCTCTATAGGTAGGCAAGAATTCGACCTAAGGTGACGTCAGCAGTTAAGGCAATAGACCACCAGATATGTGAGTATGAGACCCATTGTAGTTGCAGAGTTTACCCAAATACCAACCAAAGTATTTTATCAGTACTTACCTATATATATGCTTTATATCTATAGTTACTCTGTGCACTCCCTCATCCCAACAGATGTGCTGACCTTTTGGCTGCTGCTCAGTAACAGGGCCCGTGGTCTTCACCTCCTCCCGTGGATGGGGCCTCTCTGCAGTTGCAATTCCTGGGTATAGGTGAGCATTGAAACTCTGTTAAAGCACCGTCTTTTTGGTGAGTTCATGTACACTGTATATGCACCTGTGTACCTCAACATGTATATTGTATTCTAATTAAAGTATGTTTTTCTAGCTAGAAACATTGAAGCTCCTGAAGAAGCGACATTTCAGGTCGCAAAACATGTAGAGCGAGCAATTCTTTTAAGCTTAAGGACTTTGGGGACACTCAAGAGGAGTACATACATCTGTGTGGGCATTTTCTTGACATGTCTAGCATTGCCCCACAGGAAGTATCATATTTAGTATTTCCTCCAGAAAAACTAGTGTGCTCCATAGTTTGTTTTACAAATCATGTGTTGTATATGTATGTATTTTATGTGAACTATTTAAAAACGTGTTACTATTTTTATACATGCCCGCAAAGTCAATTTTTCCCCAATTACAATATTTTCAGATTATGTAGGATGTGGCACATTTATATTCAAGGTGTTTGATTGCCACCTTAGGGCACTGCAATCAACTGAATTTCAGGGCTTATTAGGATCGTGAGAGAAGAGGAAGCTGTGTTGGAAAAGAAAGACCCAAGCTCCTGCATTAGAACAAAACAAACACCCAGGAAAGAGAAAGCACTCACATACTTTACCCAAGCAGGAGGAGACCCTCCGGAGAGTGGGGACGAGACAGGTGTAGGGTTGTCCAAGAGAACTATACTCCAAGCGCCATCCACTAAAGCAATGCCTGATATTTTAGCTCAAGTAATGCAGGCACAGCTTGAGATGAGACAATAGTAGGTAGTGGAGACCCAGGCAAGCTTGCAAAAGTCTCTCTCTAATGTACAACAGGCAATGGTAAATTTGGCCGCAGGGGAAAGAAAACAACTGAAGAAGTTAGGCCTAGTTCCACTTCAACCTCATCTAAGACAAGATGCTACAGATGCCGGAAAGTGGGTCACTTCAAAGCACAATGCCCCAATGGGGAGAATGTGGCTGACCTTACAGCAGAAGATGTGAACGTGTTAAAGAAGCTGTTCCTTGGGAAGCAGGAGGGAAACTCCAGAGGGCCCTGGTGAAGGAGCCAACTGGGTGCCCATCTACAGTAGCTAGCTCCAATGCAAAGAGACAGAGGCAGAAGGCCAAACCCTCTCAGAAGACTCCTGTTGTCCCTGAGTGACCCGGTGTCCCTCTCCCTTTGACACATGCTGCCCAACATCGGAGAGTCAATGCACACCCAACCCCCAGAGCTAAACAGAGACCAAAGCCGGATCAGGATTTCCGCAGGGAAAGGAGCAAGGTTTCAAGCCAATGAACAGGCCAAGGCCACCCCTTCCTTCAAGCTCCCTGCCAAGTTGTTGGGACTTTCTCCTGTTTCCATCCAAGTAGAGGGAATCTACACCAAGGCCCTCTTGGATACTGGAGCTCAAGTGACCATCCTCTACAGAGACTTCCATGACAAGCACCTGCCATTGCAGAAGTTGGAAGAGCAAGAGATATGGGGCCTTGGGACTCAGAACTTTCCTTATGATGGTTATCTACCAATTAAGCTGACCTTTGATCCCTCTGTGGCTGGGAAAGCAGAGACCTTTTGCACTCTGGCAGTGGTCTGTCCACGCCCACCAAGAGCCAGCAAGAGTTCCCTGATTATAGGGACTAATAATTCCCAAAGTGATTTCATCTTAGGTGTTGCAAATAAGTCATGGGAAGATCTCGGTTAGTGTTCGCAATGTAACAGCCTCGCCTGTGAAGATGCCAGCTCGGATAAAGCTGGGACATGTGAATCCGGCCACCCCAGTCTCACCATCTGATCTGGTGTGGGGAGCAAAGGATGGAATCCCCATTGAGTTCCATCCAAAGAATACTCCTCTTTCCCCTGAGTGGGAGGAAAGTGCCAAGATTCAGCTCATGAGATGGCAGGCTGAATTCTCCAAGAGTTAGTTTGATGTGGGATGTGCAAAAAACGCCCAACACCGGATCCATCTCCAAGAAGATAAGCATGTTCAGAGAAAGAGTCCGGTGAATTCCTTTAAGAAATTTGGATGACCTGGGTGAACAACTGGCAGAATTGAAGAGAGAAGGTATCATCCGAGAGTCCTGGAGTCCATATGCTTCCCCAATAGTGGTGGTACAGAAGAAGAATGGGTCACTGAGGTTGTGCATTGACTACTGGATGCAAAACGGAAGGACCATTCCGGACCAATACACAACCCCAAAAATAGAAGATGCCTTACAGAGCCTGTCAGGGTTGAAATGGTTTAGCGTGGTGGATTTGAAGAGCGGGTACTACCAAATTCCCATGCGCCCTGAGGATCGGGTAAAGACTGCTTTTATTACCCTGGTGGGGTTCTTTGAATTTGACCGCATGCCTCAATGCCTGTCTGGTGCCCTGGCCACCTTCCAAAGGCTGATGGAGAAGACTGTGGGTGACATGAATCTGATTCAGGTATTGGTGTACTTAGACAACATCATCTTGTTCAGCAGGACTCTAGAGAAGCACAAAGAGCGTCTGGAGAAGGTCCTAAAGAGGCTCCATAATGAGGGGTTGAAGATCTCTCTGTAGAAGTGCCAGTTTTATCAATCAGCTACTGTCAATGAGCTACTGAAAAGTGAAGAAGGAGACGAAGATCCAGATCCAATTAGAGGGCCCAGGAAGTCCAGAGAGTTAATTCAGGAACAGTGGACTGCCCAGTGTGAGGAGTCTTTTAAAAAGCTGAATTGGAGTCTAACAACTGCTCCAGTTATGGCCTATGCCGATCCAACAAAGCCATACGAACTGCATGTAGATGACAGTCAAGAAGGGTTTGGTGGGGTGCTGTATCAAAAGCATGATGGCTGCCTGCAGCCCGTTGCCTATGTGAGTCCGATTTTAGCACCCGCCGAGAAGAACTACCCCACGCACAAACACGAATTTCTGGATTTGAAGTGGGCACTGGTGGACAAGTTGAGGGATTACCTGTATGGAGCAGAGTTTGTGATTAAGACTGATAATAATCCTCTCACATACCTACTCACTACTGCCAAGTTGGATGCCATGGGCCACAGATGGCTGGCTGCTATCAGGATTCACTTTTAGTCTGAAATACCAGCCAGGGATCGGGAACAAGGATGCAAACGCTTTGTTGAGAAGGCCCCACTGTTCCCAAGGTTCTCCAGAAGAATGGACCTAGCTGACCCCTGAAGGGGTGCGAGCTGTATGCCAAGGAGCAGAACAGCAAGCTGGAGGCGGAGTCAGGCGGAGCCAGGTCCAAAGACATTGGAGTGTCAGCCTCAGGTGTCCCCAGGTGTTATTGCAACATTAATATAGTATTAAGCAGATTATTAACTGCGCTACTACCCGGGTATTATATTTCATTTCAAATATATATGAAAATTTAAAGTCCCGAGCTACTAGCCAGGCCTCAAGGGTTACTCGCCACCAGTTGCCCCAGCCCACCTCGCCCCTAATTCCGCCCCTAAACACGCCCCTAAACACGCCCTCATAAATTCTGATGAAATGACACTTAAATGTTTTATGCAGAATTAAATTATAAAAATAAATATCAATAACAACAACTTTATCTGTGCCCACCAATGCAGGCTGCCTGTGCCCACCAATGCAGCCTTGTGCCCACCAATGCAGCTCTGTGTCCACCAATGCAGCCCACCAATGCAGCCGTGTGCCCACCAATGCAGCCATGTGTCCACCAATGCAGCCTTGTGTCCACCAATGCAGCCTTGTGTCCACCAATGCAGCCATGTATCCACCATGCAGCCTTGTGCCCACCATTCAACCGTGTGTCCACCAATGCAACCTTGTTTCCACCAATGCAGCCTTGTGCCCACATGCAGTTGTGTGCCCACCAATGCAGCCGTGTGCCCACCAATGCAGCCGTGTGTCCACCAATGCAGCCGTGTGCCCACCAATGCAGCCGTGTGTCCACCAATGCAGCTGTGTGTCCACCAATGCAGCCGTGTGTCCACCAATGCAGCCGTGTGTCCACCAATGCAGCCTTGTGTCTACCAATGCAGCCTTGTGTGCCCACCAAAGCAGCCTTGTGTGCCCACCAAAGCAACCTTGTGCCCACCAGTGCAGCCGTGTGCCCACCAATGCAGCCGTGTGCCCACCAATGCAGCCTTGTGCCCACCAATGCGGCCTTGTGCCCACCAATGCAGCCTTGTGTCCACCAATGCAGCCTTGTGTCCACCAATGCAGCCTTGTGTCCACCAATGCAGCCTTGTGCCCACCATGCAGCCTTGTGCCCACCATGCAGCCTACCTGTGCAGGGGCAGCACAGGGAACACAGCGATAACAGCTTTCATTTCAATTGCCGTGTTCCCGCCGCTCAACGTCATATACAGCCCCACCCCCTTGCCGGGGAACTTTGATTGACAGATCACCCGTCACCAGGATTGGACGGGTGATCTGTCTATCAAAGTCCCGGGACCAGGAGGAGGGGCTTATCTGACAGCGAGCGGTGGGGAACACGGCAATTGAAATGAAAACTGTTATCGCTGTGTTTCCTGTGCTGCGCTCTGATCACCTGGGCGACTCTCCCTCTCTTCCCCTCCGCGATCGCTGGGAGAAGGACTCCCATTCCACCCAGGCTGCCGGCGGTGCTCACCCCCTGCGAGCAGGCGAATGGATTATCTCACTTATACTGTAAATAGGCACAAAACTGTTCAATAAATACAAAAATAATGTTATACTCTACAGCCACATAAAATCACCATAAACTCCGTGATGTGATAAGTGTCCATAAATATCTAATGCCCCGTACATACGGTCGGATTTTCCGATGGAAAATGTCCGATCGGAGCGTGTTGTCGGAAATTCCGACTGTGTGTGGGCTCCATCGGACATTTTCCATCGGATTTTCCGACACACAAAGTTGGAGAGCAGGAGATAAAATTTTCCGACAACAAAATCAGTTGTTGGAAATTCCGATCGTGTGTACACAAATCCGAAGGAACAAAGTGCCATGCATGCTCAGAATAAATAAAGAGATGAAAGCTATTGGCCACTGCCCCGTTTATAGTCCCGACGTACGTGTTTTACGTCACCGCGTTTAGAACAATCGGATTTTCCAACAACTTTGTGCGACCGTGTGTAGACAAAACAAGTTTGAGCCAACATCCGTCGGAAAAAATCCTAGGATTTTGTTGTCAGAATGTCCGAACAAAGTCCGACCGTGTGTACGCCCTATAAGACTACAGTATTGATCCAATCAAGTTCCACAGTGAATTGTCCACAATAATTCCTTATTCACTTCTTGCCTAAGTGATAACAATGTGTCACCCTCGCCATGCAGGTGTGATCCCACCACCTTCACTCCAATATGCTCACCTTAGGATGGACCTAAACGAAATATGTCTTTTAGGTCAAATGAGCTTGGACCCCTCGGGTATGAATAGGTAGGTATTCCTTCAATATAGCTATCCTCATGCAATTGCCATGTTCTTGGTGGTAATAGTGGGCTACTATCTCTTTAAGAGGCTATCTGTCCCTTTTCCTTTGTCCCAGTTACTCAAAAAACACAAGGAGGTTATCCATAGTGTGGTATGTAATACACTCCCGAATGTATTATAAAAAATTAACTTGTATTTAAAAACAGGTAAATGTGCCTGTTAAGTGTTACTAAACCCATAACAGTAAAATCTGTCTGTATATGCAGCATAGCATGCTTGTTATACTCACTGTGGAACTTAAGGGGTTAATCCTCTGCATTGTGTAAAAAAGGCTGTTTTATCCGGCATGCACAGATCCTTCTTCTCCGGCACTGTCTATCTGGGGAAGGCCAGCTACCACAGGCAGGTTAACCGACTGTCAGGGCTGGGCTCTCAGTCCTTCCTTCTCTGTGCCCAGGTTGCTCAGCTGTTGGTTAATTGTCAGAACTCATCGTTCCACAGTGGCTCACCTGTAGTTCATCTCCTGCTCATCAGTCAAGCCCACAGCCAGCCCCCTCCTGGCTATTTAAACTGCCTGGTTCATTTCATCAATTTCCTTCGCCTTGGTCAAACAGATCTAGAGACTCTCTGCTGTGTTCCTGTTGAAGACGTGCCTGGCTGACGTCCCTTCTGGTTCCTGATACTGTCTGCTGCCTCTGTATATGCTGCTCTCTGGTTCCCTGATTTCCTGGCTTGTTCTTACTACCGGATTTGGCTACCGAACCCTGGCTATGTTTTGACTAAGTTTACCAGTTGTACCATTTTTACCATTTTTTTAAAAGGTGTGATTTTTACTGCATTTTCTGTCTCCATCTGTTTCATGGTTTCTGATACCGACCAGCACATGCTCATGCTGGAGAGAACATTTACTTGTTCTCAGAGCTAGCCAGGTCACATGATATTGACATCACACATGTGGGCATGTATACATGGTGTAGTGGAAATTTCCTCCTACCTGATCTCTGAGCACTGGAGAAACTCTGCAGGTTACCATGCGACCATGGTATACAGATCAGCCAAAAAGGTATATAGTGGCAGTATTTTAATATAAAAAAAGGATTTATGATCTGTGGGCACTGTGGGGGGTGGAAGAACTATTTTCATTTTACTGGGTTTAGTAACACTTTAAACTCAGTTATACAGCCACAATCCAGCACTCATGGCATCGGCGTCATTCAGCTCCTCCCATGCATTACGTAACTGCCCTTGTGACTTCCTCCATAACCAACTACTTAAAAAAACAACATAACCAACTACTTAAAGTGAACCTTCAGTCATTTTTTCAACTTTCCATCTATTAAATCTTCTGCCTTTGTGGTTTTAACTTTGGATAGTAAAACTTTTTTTTTTCTGACAGTTTTATACAGACCACTTCCTGTTTCTTGTCTGGTCATTAGCCTAGGCTTATGGCATTGTGCACAGCTCTCTCTCACTCTTGTGAGAGTTTGCCAGGGAAGGGGGGATTAGTCATAAGAGGGCCTATGAGGGCTGCAGAGCTAGAGGTGTGCCTCTCTGTGTCTGTGTAAATCCAGGAAGTGAACAAGCAAGAGCTTCAGCTGCTCACGGTTAAAATGGTTGCAGCCAGGATTAGTGGAGGGAGATTTCTGCAGCATATTTGGCAAGTACAGAATCACAGTATATATAAAATAATGTGCTTGGAGGGAAGCTTCACAGTGCCAAAGATATTGTTCCTCTTTCTCCATTTGCCGACCAGCCACTGTCATTATTCAGCAACAGGTCGGCTCGTTCCCGCCAGTGTTAATTTTGGCAGCAAATTTCAATTTAGTTTTAGTCTTAGGACTAAAATGCCATTTTAGTCCCATTTTAGTCATCGTATTTTAGTCGACTAAAATCTCCAGTACACTTTAGTCAAATAAAATCATTTTAGTCAACTAAAATCAAATGTGCACAGTACACAGCCCCCCCACCCTCTGCACAATACACAGCCCCCCACCCTCTGCACAATACACAGCCCCCACAGTACACAGCCCCCCACAGTACACAGCACACAGCCCCCCACCCTCTGCACAATACACAGTCCTCTACAGTACACAGCACACACCCCCCCACAGTACACAGCACACAGCCCCCCACAGTACACAGCACACAGCCCCCCATCCTCTGCACAATACACAGCCCTCCAAAATACACAGCTCCCCTGCACTCTCAGGAGACCAGCACTGCCTGTGTACTCTAAAGTTAAGAATAAATCACTGCCAGCCCTTTCTCATACAAAGCTCCCCCTGTGTAACTCTCATTGTAAATCAAAGTCAATTCAAATAGCTTCGTTCTTGCATGGACCCGGTCACATGACTGATCTCCTCTGAAGTTTCATGAATGGTCATCTGACTGCTCTCCTCCTCCAATCTAAAGCAACACTCGGAGGAAGAGGAGGAGCGGGAGGTGGAGAGCGGCCGACAAGAACTGAGCAATTGAGGTATTTAGAAGCTTCAATTTACAATGAGTTACACAGGAGGAGGAGTGGTGTAGGAAAAGGGGCTGGCAGTGATTTTTTCCTGATGATAGACTTTGCTGGCAGTGCTGTCCAAGGGCAAGGAGAGGCATGACTGTTGGATAACAGATATGCTTAACCATACCCTTTAACCCCTATCTTTTTCACCATTACCCCAATAACTAAGACCACACCAAGATTGGAGTAATAAAAGGCCTTAGCAGCCTACTTTATTTAAACAAATAAATCTTTTAAGTAGAAATATAAACATAGCAACATTAACTGCAAAAAACAACATCTGTTATACCACCATTGAATATCTCAAGCGTTGGTCTGCGCAATCTCTTAATAATCAAAACATGTCCATAACACACTTGCACTGCGGCCCCATCAAATATATACCATAGGCCTCAAGCCAACAAGCTGGCACAGAGACTAACTAATGACCGCAGTGCCCCATTATCACTTCCCGGCTAACCTCCGTTAACCGGGAACCGGGAACCACCATAAGGACCCATATCAACTTTATCTCCCAAACCAACTCTTACTTAGTCATTTTCCTTCTTTTGCACAGACCAACGCCCGCCACAGCACCCAGGAATAACACCTTAATCATGGGTGCCCCTCCACACCCGGAGTGCTCTCTGTATGCCGTCTTGTAGACCTAATGCCCACAAATCAATACCAACTTCATTCAAGTGAACCCCATCCGCTCTCAGATACCTCCATGTCTCAAACTCCAGCTCAAGGTGCCTAACCGCCATACCCCCATTATTTACTACAAACTTACTCACTGCCCTATTTATTTTTTTACGGGCCCTATTCACCCCTTCTACCGACCTGGCCATTCTCCATGACATCCTAGCCACCATGTCAGACCAGACAACGATCATGTTAGGGAAGGCTTCCTTTAACCGCTCGACATCGAGTTTGATGTCACGCATGATATCCACCATGGCTCTTATGCCCAAATCGTTGCCTCCTACATGGATGACTAATACATCCGGGGGACTGTCTCTTTATGCATAGCGATGCACTTCCGACACCAATCTACCCCACAACATGCCTGGGATCCCCAACCACTTAATACAGGCCTCTCGCTTGCTAAAACCCAATTGCCTACCCTCCTTGCGGGCGTCCCCTCTCCGTGCCCCCCAGGCCACATAGGAATGGCCCATAATCCATACCATCCCCGTCACTGCATCTGAAAATAGAAGAACACAAAAGAAAACACCATACTGTAAGCCCCGGTTTGGTCCACATTCGCTTGCCACCCCCCCCAATTACCAACACCGCAAGCCCGTATAACCTCCTACAAGTGTACCACCATATGGGGGCGCACGTATGATCGGAACCTATTAGATTCCCACCTCCCAATTCGCTTTACTGCTTCCACGTCCATACCATTTCTGGCTGCCTTTGTAGCGGCCCCAATCCTAGAGGAGTGGGACGAGAAACCCTTCTCTTCCAGCCCCAACCCCCTAATACATTTATTAAAAACCGTGACAAACTGAAATCTAGACAGGAACTCGCCCCCCTTATGCAGCAATAAGGGGCCCATTACCGCTGGACGGACCTTCAAAAATTCCCCAACCGCTTTTACCAGGCATAATTGTGATCCCACAATTGGATACACCTCAACCCTTCTCCCTCTACCCATTTGATCAGTCTTTGAGTGCCGTAACCACAACTTCAAACCCTCATCACCCCATGACATCTCCTGATACATCAACCCCCCTTGTGTTTTCTTAGAAGGGCTGACCAGTTCCCCTATCCGAAACGCCCCAAAAAACGCCAATAAAAAGGCCGCTGTAAACAACACAACTTCATAACTGGACGTACACACATGAAACAACTGATTTACGATCCCCTGCAGGATTTCAAACGTCACTGGCCTCATAGCATCCCGTCGAGACATCGACTTCCGATAACCCTTCATTGCCTGCCGTATCCAAAAATCCTTTGTAACATCTGGCTTACCTTGTAACTTAAAAAGAAAAGCTAAACCAGCTACCCTCTTGTTAACCATTGATGCGGACACACCTTCCTCGATTTTTCTAGCAATATAGTACAGTACCAGCAAACGCACGTCCTGACCGGCTGGATCCTCCCCCAAACCATCTGCAAACTCGCTCCACTCCTTCCATACCTTCGTGTACGCTGCCCATGTAGCCCCACTCACCGACTTCTTTATCCATCCTGCGATGGTGTCAATGCTATCTCCCACAGCCATGCGGGACAAGGTACCCCTTGTTGTTCCGCATCCGGCGCCAACTCTCGGAACCTGTCCCACTGAAAGCGAGACAACGCATCAGCGATAACATTTTCAACTCCCGGTAAATGGACAGCATGAACAAATACATTTAGTTGCAGACAGCGCAAGACTAAATGCTGCAGCAGCTTAATCACTGGCGGTGATGGCGCCGTACTCCTATTAATTACCTGCACCACCCCCATATTGTCGTCATGGAATCGCACCTTCAGATCCCTGAATGATGCACCCCATAGCTCCACTGCCAGCACTACCGGAAATAATTCCAGAAGCACTAGATTCTTTGTGAATCCTGCCTCCAGCCATGTCTGAGGCTAAGGCCCAGCGCTCCACTGACCCTGAAAAAATGCCCCAAAACCCGTGGAACCCGCTGCGTCCGTGAATAGTTCCAAGTCAAAATTGCTGACTGGACCCGACATCCAAAACGCCCTACCATTAAAAGACTCCAAAAAGGAATGCCACACCCTCAAATCTGCCCTGTGCGTTTTGCTTAAACCCACAAAATGTCTTGGAGATTTGATTCCACTCGTGCTGGCCGCCAGCCGGGGACTGAACACCCTCCCCATTGGTAATATGCGGCATGCAAAATTAAGCTTGCCCAGAACCGATTGCAGCGTCCGCAGCTGTACTTTACGCAATCCCAAAAGCCCCACTATTTCCCTTTTTAGGTCCTCCAATTTATCGTCCGGCAGCCTGCATTCCATCGCGTCCGAATCCAGGACAATGCCCAAAAACGTGATGACCGTGCAAGGTCCCTCCGTTTTATCAGCAGCCAATGGAATGCCAAATTTTTCTGCAATGTGTTCCAGTGTGGCCAGGAGCACAGCGCAGATGCGCGAGGAAGCCGGACCCATACAGAGAAAATCATCGAGGTAATGAATTATAGAATTCACCCCCGACACCTCCCGTACCACCCATTCCACAAATGAGCTGAATTGCTCAAATATCGCGCACAATATCGAGCAACCCATGGGTAAGGCATTGGTCCACATAAAATTCATTATCCCAATGACACCCCAATAACCGAAAACTCTCGGGGTGTACCGGCAACAGCCTAAAAGCGGATTCCACATCCGCTTTTGCCATCAAGGCTCCCTTCCCATATCGCTGTACCCATCCCACTGCCGCATCGAATGAAGTGTAAGTCACCGAACACTCCCCTTGATCTATGGCATCATTCACCGACCCCCCTTTTGGGAAGGAGAGGTGATGAATAAGCCTAAATTTGCCCGGTTCCTTTTTTGGTACCACCCCCAGAGGCGAAACCACCAAATCCTTAAATGGCGCCTCTGGGAACGGACCGCCCATGCGTCCCAATGCAACTTCCTTCCTCAGTTTTTCCGTAACTACTTCCGGATGTTGCATTGCATACGTTAAATTGGGTGACACCGGGGGGATAACCGTTAATGAGCATGGGATCCTGAAACCCACCGAAAAACCCTCGTCCAACAATTGGGCAGCTTTCCTGTCTGGATACCTACCTAGAAATGGTCGCATCCTTTCCACTCTCACCGGGGTCCTCCCTTTTGCTTGCAGCCTCTCCTGGACGACCCTTGCCCTGCTTAAAACATCTAGATCCTGGATGAGACCCCCCGCATCCTGAACACTCGTGTTTATACTTACAAGTGGCGCCAAACTTGCAGCTCCCTGTGTTGTATTACCAGCACAACCTCTTCTTGTTTCCGACTGACTGTCCCTGTGCCGAAGGGCTGCCGGTCCCCCCTTGAAAAAACTGATTGGAGGCCCTCGCCGTCGTCATCAATCTCATCCATAAGCTGATGTCCTTATGGTCCCACCGCAATGCCGGCTGCACTGCTCTCCGCTGATGAAACTGTTCATCGTACCTCAGCCACGCTGTACCCCCATAGACCCTATAAGCTTCCCCAATCGCATCCTGATAACAGAAAAGAGCCGAGCAATGCTCAGGTTGCTTTTCCCCGATGACACTTGCCATGATCGCAAACGCCTGCAACCAGTTGGCAAATGTTCTTGGTATCAAGCGGTACCTCCTCTTCTCCTCATCCTCCTTTTTGGAGTCATCTGGCTTCACCCTATCCAGGTTGAATTTCTCCAGCGGTAGCAGCGAAAACATTTCCACGTACTCACCTTTCCACAACTTCTCACGCACCTCTTGCTTCAAATGCGACCCTAACGATCCCTCATAGCACACATATACCTCACATTTTGCAGCGTCAGCCAACCTGGTTATGTCTTGCCTACCTGCAGCCTTAACCACCGCCGCCGTTTTTGCCGTCCCTTGTGTGCTCTCACTCACCGACTCCACCGCCACGGGTGAGGCCACCCCTCCTGTGACCACCGTCCCTGCTGCCGCCATTCCTGATGCCCCAGCCCCCCCCCCCGGGCAGCGGCATCCAAGATGCCACCGGTCCTGCGGGAGCCTCAAATCTTTTTACCAGTTCCTTCATGCCTGCCAAGAAACCCATTAAACCAGAGGTCTCCCTGCCTCCCTCTGTTCCCTCTACACTAGGAACCGCACTCGTACCTACCCCCCTGGGCCCCGCACCACTGGGCAGACCTAAATTAAGTAATGTAACATGTGACTCACCAGGCTGCACAGGCGTAACCTCATCAGCCGACCCTCTGGTGTCCACCGCTGCTGTTCTCCTGGACGGTGGGTTCGGCTCCTCCTCTGACCCGGACCACACTTGGGCTGCATGGCGCTCCTCCATTTCCTCCTCTGACGATGAGGGCCCACCCGGCCTAGACACCGTGGCTGCCGCCGGCGTTGTGCCTTGCCATCCCCGCCTCCGCGCATCACTCAGGCCATCCGACTTCTGCTTTGCTTTTCCTGGGCCGGCGTTCTGCACCACAGCCCTGCTGTTGCTCGGGTTAGCTGCCCTAACAGGCCGACCCCGATCGCTCCTCCTATGATCCCCTGCCGTGGAACCTGCAGGCCCAGGCATCCCTCCATGTGCTCTTCTCTGTGCCTCCTCGTCACTTCTTCTGGGGGCGGGGCTTGCGCTCACCTCCGCTCTCGTTCTAGGCCGCACTGCTGCTCCGTAAGCCTCTCTTCTCCCGGTCCGCTGTGCTGAGGACCCCCTCGCACCTCCGCTTGCTTCACCCGCCATCCGCTTCGCCGGCGGGCCCACCGGGAGTCCGACCGGACCCCTAGGCTGCCGCTGATCCATCTTCCGCTGCTCAGGGGAGAACCGATCGGGTGGCCGTGACCGCCGCGCCCTGCTGGTGCTGATCTCACCCCCGCTCGGAGCAGGCCCCGCTCTCTGGATGGCCTCCGCAATCGTCTCCTGTACCCAGGCCGCCCCTCTCACTGCCGCTTCTGCCTTAAGCTGCTCCATCAGTTGCTCCATCTCTGCCATCCTGCTCTGAACTTTCCTCCACTCTACTGTTACTCCCCCAGGGCGGGATTACCAATTTAAGGCATCCCTTAATACCTCCCCCTCGGCTAACTCCAACCCCTCCAACCAGCTTAGTTAACCCTACTGCTCCCAAAGTCATGCACGCCCTGCACCTATGCATTACATGCTGCTGTTCCGGGCTCTCCTGGATGGTTGGTTTGACCACCCCCCCAATGTGTGCCACCCAGGGCCTACTGCCCGATCCCCACCCCCTGTTGGTAAAAAACAAATATTGGCGTATAACACACACACACTGTGTTATACGCCGATAAATACAGTAGTTCATGAGGGTAAACGTCCCTCCTTGCCATTAACGTCATTGATTTTTGTCATAGTTTTCATCAGTTGACGAAAATGTGCTTTACTTTTAGTTTCGTTTTCGTCACTGTAAAAAAGCCACTGACGAATATTATGACAAAAAAGTTTGATGACGAAATTAACACTGGTTCCTGTGAATCGCCATAGCTGTGCGGCGGTCCCTTTAACAGCTACAGTGGGTGCGCATGCGCCCACGGCGTGGCGGGGGAGCCAGTGTGCATGGCCGATGGCTGTGATGTTTGGCGGCCACCCGCAATCGCTCCACAGAGAGCCAGAACAGAGATCTGTCAATGTAAACAAACAGATCCCTGTTCTGACAGGGGAGTTCAGAGTGATCGTTTGTTCCTAGTGATGAGGAACAGCGATCTCTCTCTACTCCCAGTCAGTCCCCTCCCCCCACAGTTAGAAACACCTCCCAGGGAACACATTTAACCCCTTGATCGCCCCCTAGTGTTAACCCCTTCCCTGCCAGTGATATTTATACATTAATCAGTGCATTTTTATATGGTCCCAAAAAAGTGTCAAAAGTGTCTGATCTGCCCACCACAATGTTGCAGTCCAGCTAAAAAATATATGATCACCGCCATTACTAGTAAAAAAAAAAAATAATAATAATAAAAATGCCGGGGGCGTGGCTTGGCGCGCAGCGAGGATGGCAGCTTAATTCCAGAGCTCCGCCAGACATTAGGCCCAAGCACGTCTTTTCTGCACTCAGCACGGAGGATGAGCAGACAAACCAAACACCCACATCACACCCGATCACGGAGATCCATGGCATCAAGCGCTGGGAGAGATATTTCTGATATTTTCAGGAACCAGGCCGCGGCCTTGAAAGATACGGAGGGGGACAAGATGGCGCCGGTGCACGCGGATGATGAATTTAGCGAGGACTCTCAGTCGGCAGCGGAGGAATACGGTAGGAGAAGCTCACGAGCGGGGCACCCCCTCACTTACGAGGACATGTCAGGCTTCGCAGCCGACATAAAGGCCTCATTTTCTGCTGCAATCACAGACCTCAAAACCAGCCTATTAGTACTGCAAGAAAAGATGGCCGCTGAAGAAACAGCAGGGAAGCAGAGGGACACTAGAATCCATAGACTGGATAAAGTTACTTCCTCCCATACACGCCATTTCATAGAAATGAATAGGCATTTAGAGGATCTCGATAACAGAGGAAGACGCAATAATATAAGAGTCCGCGGAATCCCTGAATCTGTCTTAACTGATCAAATCCCCTCAGTCTTGCAGAGAGTATTCAACAGTCTATTAGAAAAACCTGAAGACTCTGAAATAGAGTTCGTGCGGGCGCACAGGGCCCTGAGAGCCAGGGGACCAGACACTCTACCCCCACGAGACATAATCTGCTGCTTGCAAAGCTTTGCACTCAAGGAGGAGATAATGTTTAAAGCCCGCAGGAATGACCAAATCATTTTTAATGGAGAATGCATCAAATTATTTCAAGATCTATCTCAGATCACCTTGAAAAACCGCAGAGCCTTGCGACCTCTACTGGATAAACTGAGGGAGAAAGAGATCAGATACACTTGGCGCTTTCCCTTCGCCCTATTGGTCACTTTTGACGGCAGACAACATACACTTCGCACGCCAGAAGACCTCCCGGATTTCTGTGATGCACTCCAACTTGGAGTAATTGAGCTACCGGACTGGTACCAGGAGTTTATTATCACACCCCAAGTTCGGAGCCCTCTGCGCTCTCCTCTTAATACACCCGAAAAACAGCTTACAAAGAAACAGAAGCACTTTCGTTCTGACCCACAGTCAAGTGGCACACCGCGCAGCCGCGCACATCCTGCTGGAAACATGATAGAAGAACGAGCATAACAACTTCAGCCTTCCCGACACTTAGCTATGACCGTGAAATTCATGTTCATCATGTTCACCACTGTTCCATGGACAGCCCCTAAAACAAGCGGCTTGGTTTACTTTTGAGAATTTTTTATTTCCTTTCTTTATCTCTTTTTTATGTTCATTTTTGCCTCGAACCCGGACGCTAACAGACCCAACTCGAGCTGAATTACCCACATTTCCCATGGTCATGTTTTGTCCTCGGCTAAGTTTAACCAATCTCAACATTCACTTCGCCCTACTGGTCACTTCTGATGATAGACAACATACGCTTCGCACACCAGAAGACCTCCCGGATGTATGTGGTGCACTCCAACCTGGAGTAATGGAGCTACCGGACTGGTACCAGGAGTTTATTACCACACCCCAAGTCCGGAGCCCTCTACACTCTCCTCTTAATACACCCGAAAAACAGCATACAAAGAAACAGAAGCACTCTCGTTCTGACCCACAGTCAAGTGGCACACCGCGCTGCTGCGCACTTCCTGGTGGAAGCATGATGGAGGAACGAGCATAACAACCTTAGCCTTTCTGACACATAGCTATGACTGTGAAAATCTTATCCGCTACTGTTCCATGGATAGCCCCCAAAACAGGAGGCTTGGTTTACTTTTGAGAGTTCTTACTTCTTTTTTTTTTTTTTTTTTTTTCTCTTTTTTTTTTTTTTTTATGTTTTATTTCTGCCTCGTACCCGGACGCTAACGGACCCAACTCGAGCTGAGTTACCCGCACATCCCTTGGTCATGTATGGTCCCCGGTTAAGTAAAACCAATTTCAACATGCTTTACATATTTGAATGCACAGATAAGGGGTCTTTTGAAGCAGACTTCTAGCTACAGCCATGATTATAGATAAAAGCTGTATAGTTAACCTTTAATATGCAAGTCATAACCGCTTAACAGAGTGGCTAGAGGAAGGAGCCTATTGATAGCTGTTATTACAGAGTTCTCTTTTTTCCTTTTGTTTTTTTTTTTTTTCTTTTATCTTAATATTGTTGTTTAACTTGTTTTATAGTGCAGATCAGACCTGTTAGCACTTTAAATGAGATTATTAGGCCGTAGTCTGGCCAGGCTTGGTTCACCTACTGTTGAACAACACCTATATTCCACAGACTATTCGGATATCCGCGACACAGGTGGATAGGTGTTTGCTCTCAGAGGTCCCCCTCGCTGAGTTCCTCCCCCAAACCCACAATAGTGTGCGTGGTGGGTATCGATTGTGCCCATTGACCCACACTAAACTTGATCCTCCAGGGCATACTGTTTTGCCCGAGGAGGAAGTACCTAGATCTTCTCCACTCTTACTTCTCTAAACTAATTTCCTACTCCCTCTCTTACCCCTCTCTGGGATAACCATCCTACGTATATATTTCTATACAGAACGTTATTTACCTCAGACGGCGGATATTTCTCTGCTGTCTGCTTATTCATCTTTATACGGTATATAATTTCACTTTACTTCATTTACTTCATTTTCTTTTTTTTATTTATCTGGTGTTGTTACTGTACACAATTTCAGTAAGTTTAATTTTAATTAATTTAATTTAAGTTTACTTAATCTTGTTTTTTCTTTGTTTTTTGTCTGACTATACCCCCCACTGAGCAGGGTACAGGGGATTTTTGGGCCGTCTCTCTCTGGTTCCTTACCATGGCTTACTCAGGCTTGGGAAACAAACCCACAATCATCTCACACAACGTAAGGGGCTTGAACATCCCTGAGAAGAGATCCTCTCTCCTTAGAGAACTGAAGAAAGGTAGGCCCAGTTTTGTTTTCCTACAGGAAACACACTTCCAAACAAATCATATACCAAAACTAACGGATAGATACTTCACAGAGGCACATCATGCCACACACAATACTTCTAAATCCAAAGGGGTTTCAATCCTAATCAGCAAAGACGCAAAATTTGACATAACAGACAAATTAGTGGACCCAGAAGGAAGATTTATCTTCCTGAAGGGATCATGTCACGGAAACACCATAACTCTAGCCAACGTATACTTTCCGAACTCAGGGCAAATCATATTCTGTCAGAAAATGGTTGCAGCACTGACAAGTTTCCATGCGGGGAGAGTGATACTAGGAGGGGACTTTAATGTCCCTCTTAACCCTTCTGAAGACACCTCCACTGGGAAAACATATCTCACATATAAAATTCTCAAAAAAATTAAAAGCTTAATAAATTCCTTATCACTGATCGATTCTTGGCGATTTTTACACCCAGAGGATCGAGATTTCACCTTTTACTCGATACCACACAACCGACATGCGAGAATTGACTTCTTGTTCATCTCACAAAGGGACCTTGACACTTTAAGTGCGGCGCACATAGGCATACAATCCATCTCGGACCATGCCCCAATAGCCATCACGCTGAACATATTGGAACCCACTGTGAGATCCAACACGTGGAGATTAAATTCGTCACTTTTAACAGACCCATCCTTACTACCAAAAATAACGTCATCATTAAAAGAATACTTTACACTTAACACCACCCCAACAGCAGACCCCCTAATGGTCTGGCAGGCACACAAATGTTATATCAGAGGGGAATTAATCCGAATGGGCGCACAAAGAAAAAAAGAAACTGAGTTGGAAATAAATAAATTGACGAACAAAATACGTGACTTAGAAACTCAACATAAACAATCACTTACTACCCAATCAGCGACATTACTATTAGAAACAAGAAAGTCTCTCAAAGATATACTAGAAACTAAATCCAAGAGATTTCTCTTCTTCAAAAAAAAGATTTATTACGAACAAGGGGACAAAACGGGAAAGATCCTAGCACGCGCACTGAGAGGTCAAATGTCCCAACACTCAATTCTAGGCATCCAAAATAAAAAAGGTAAGATAGAAAGAGCAACGAATAAAATCGCACAACAATTTCATGAATTCTACTCAGAGTTATACAACCTCCCACCCCAACATAAACCTAACGACATGGCGAGAGATAGAGACATGGCTATAAAAAATTACCTGAGAGAATCCAATCTACCACCCCTAGCTATAGAAGACATCGCACAATTAGAGAGGCAAATAGAACCTCCAGAAATCCAGAAAACTATCAAAGAGTTGAAAACAGGAAAGAGTCCAGGCCCAGATGGCTTCAGTGCCATTTATTACAAAACGTTTTTAGATATCTTGACTTCCCCCTTAACAAACGCATTGAATTCACTATCTACCCAGAGATCCGTCCCACACGACTTCTTGGCAGCACACATAACAGTACTAGCTAAAGAAGGCAAAGATCCAATACATTGCGCTAGCTATCGCCCGATCTCCCTACTAAACCTTGACGTCAAGTTATTAGCCAAAATTATTGCCAACAGATTGAAGCCTCTATTGCATGATATAATAGGACCTGACCAAGTGGGATTTGTCCCTAACAGGGAAGCTAAAGACAATGTGACGAAATCACTGGATCTGATATATGCAGCCCGTCAGCGAAAGATCGAGGGCTTTCTCTTGTCCACTGACGCCGAGAAGGCCTTCGATCGAGTAGCTTGGGATTACATGATGGGGACTTGTGAACACATAGGTTTAGGTCCACATATGCTGACATGGATCTCGGCTTTATACCAAAATCCCTCAGCTAAAATTAAAATTAATGGCACATTATCAGAGAGTGTTAACATAAAAAATGGGACCAGACAGGGATGTCCACTGTCTCCGCTGCTCTTTATCATATCACTAGAACCGTTCATTAGACATATCTTAATGAATAACTCCATTAGAGGCTTCAATCTAAATACCAGAGAATATAAAGTAGCTGCCTACGCAGACGATCTTTTATTTTTTTTGACAGACCCACACATCTCCATCCCTTCATTGCTGAAAGAGTTTTCCACGTATGGCTACGTCTCCAACCTCAAAATCAATTTCTCAAAATCTGAAGCCATGAACATCACCCTGCCAACAGATGTACTAAATAGGGCTCAGAGCAACAGCCCCTTTAAATGGGAGAATAATGCAATCAAATATCTGGGCACCTGGCTAACACCCAAACTCTCCTCAGTATATGAACGGAATTTCCTGCCTATCCTTAAAACTATTGAGAAAGACTTACAAAATTGGCACACATCTTTCTTTTCATGGTTCGGCAGGGCAGCCATTTGCAAAATGACTGTCCTTCCGAAAATTCTATACCTACTACGCACCTTACCTGTCAAAATTCCCCATAGTTTCTTCAAAAAATTACACGCCATACAAATGAAATTCATCTGGGCCCATAAACCGCCCCGCATTAAAGCCTCACTCCTTACCAGACCCAAAAAGCTGGGGGGTCTGGGGATACCTGACTTTAAGAGATATTACCATGCCTCCCATCTCGCCCGTATCATTGACTGGCATTGTCACTCAAAAAATAAGGACTGGGTCTCCATAGAAAACGATTTGTGCTCCTCTCCACTTCAATTTCTACCATGGGTATCAAAAATAACCTACCCCCTCCTGGTAAAGACCCATCCACTTATTGGTACCTCCCTGGACATTTTCCACACTCTAGCAAAACAGTCTAAATTTTCTTCCCCACTAAGCCCGCTTACACCACTAAAAGATAACCCAGACTTTCCACCGGGCGTGGGCAACCACCTTCTGATATCAACAGACACCAAAATACCTATACTGGCCGGGCAATGCTTCACAAAAAAGAAAATAAAAGATTTCTCCCAATTTAGGAGCGATAACAAAACACCTCGTATTCCCATGTGGACATACTTCCAGATACGCAGTTTTGTCAATTCAGCTATACACAGGAACAATTTCACAAGAGATCTCACCGAGTTTGAACAGATATGTCTGAAAGGGGAGATGGTGGAAAAATCTACCTCTCTTTCTTATGCTTTACTACAGAACTTACAGCCTGATGACATGGATAGGTTCAGAGAGAGATGGTCTAGAGAACTGAATATACAATTCACTGATAAACAGTGGGAAGCCGCTTGTATACTGGCCCATAAAGGCTCGATAAGTACTCGGATGCAGGAGACGGCCTATAAGATTTTAACCCATTGGTATGCCACTCCTGACAAACTACATAAGTGGTTCCCTCAAACTACAGACATCTGCTGGAGATGCAATAAGGCCAGGGGTACGTTGTTACACGTGTGGTGGCAATGCGACCCGATCCAGGTTTTCTGGGCCGAGGTGAAGAAAGTTATCCTACAGATCACGGAGACCAAACTGAAGCTAGATGCGGCATGTTGCTTGCTCCATATAACCAATCTTTCATGTAAAAAATATAAAACTTCTCTCTCAAAGCACTTGATCAATGCAGCCAATTCGCTTATTCCACTTTATTGGAAATCCACCCATACTCCCACACTCAAAGATTGGCTAAACAGAGTTGCTTATATCTGCGAGATGGAAGACACAGCAGCACAATCCTCCGAAATAACGGAGAAATATCATAAAACTTGGTCTCCGTGGTTTGTCTTTAAATACTCCCAGGTCTTTGAACAACTAATGAGTTGAGTAGAAAGTCTTACCACATTCTGTTTGATTTGATGTTTAACAAACCCACGGACTTACATTTAAAGATTCAAACTTGAAATGGTCCCGCATATGGCTGAACGATAATAAATACCATAGATTGGTTTTCTGGGTCCTCTCTCACAATAGATCCCTAGGTACCCTCCTCCAGTAGTCTAATATACCCCCCCCCCTTTTTTTTTTTTTTTTTTTTTTATTATTTATCCACATATCCCATCTTTCTCTAGTATCTTCTGTAATTTTCTCCCTTCACTTATCTTATCCTCCCCTTTAATAAGAACCAGAGTACATTTTTGCAAAAATGGTAAACCATTCAGCAAAGTATCGAGCTCTCTATAGAGACAGGACTTGAAATATGACTTTGGGCCCGCTTTACGTCTAGCCTGAGACATTACTAGAAGTCATGATTGAGAAGTTGGTCTCTCTATACGTTGGTAAACCATTATTACTGTTACTTAAGACAACATAACTGTACTTATTTGGACTACCCGCTGTACTGTACCTTATAATACATTGTCAACTTTTGTTATACAGAAACGTATGTATACCAGTTTAATACTTTAATAAACTTTTATGTGAAAATAATAAAAATGCCATAAATCTATCCCCTATTTTGTAGGCGATATAACTTTTGCGCAAACCAATCAATATATGCTTATTGTGATTTTTTTTTATTTTTTTTTACCTAAAATATGTAGAAGAATACATATTGGCCTAAAGTGATGAAGAAACTTATTTTTTACATTTTTTTTTGGATATTTATCATAGCAAAAAGTAAAAAATATATATATATTTTTCAAAATTGTTGGTTTATAGCGCAAAAATAAAAACCACAGAGGTGATCAAATACCACCAAAAGAAAGCTCTAATTGTGGGAAAAAAGTACATCAATTTTGTTTAGGTACATTGCACGACCGCGCAATTGTCGGTTAAAGTGACGCAGTGCCGTATCGCAAAAAATGGCCTGGTCATTCAGGGGGCAAATGTTAAGTGGTTAAAATCAGTCATAACTAAACAAAGTAGAGCTGTCACTGCTATCTCGTGGAAGGAAAGAGATATGCAATCAGTAACATTGCCCTGTGTTACTCAATAAAAGTAGAGGTTTCAATTATGGGTGAATTTAATATGCCTGACATTAACTGGAATTTTCCTTGTCAAAAGAAGTTTATTGAGTATACAATGTTATAAAGATACATAAAGTAAGTTTACAAGGATCTATAAAGTAAGCTCATTGTTTTACAGTAGGGTTTATATAGGTAAATATCATGAAATTTCAAATATTAAACATTGGGTTCACGTAGACCTAAATTAAAGATATATATAATTTCCTTAGTT
The DNA here is from genome assembly GCA_037952925.1 of Lithobates clamitans. Classification (NCBI taxonomy): domain Eukaryota; kingdom Metazoa; phylum Chordata; class Amphibia; order Anura; family Ranidae; genus Lithobates; species Lithobates clamitans. The sequence continues at coordinate 2,956,121 of JBBGZY010000160.1, forward strand.
ACTTTTGTAGGTATTTAAATGATTTATACCTACTATACATATTGTTTACAAGTAGAGTGTATATAGGTCAAATAAATTCTAATAATGAGCTTTAATCATAAGGTGGAGAAAAGGAAAGAGAAAGAAGAAAAAGGGTTGAAAGGTAGAGGTATGGTCCACAAGGTTGTCCCGCTCGTCAGTTTATTATTCTTTTTAGTTCTCTTTGAAGCCTTAGAATGGGTGTCTCTGTAAGTCTTTTAATCTGTTACCATGGCAACAGGACAGAGTCATTGAAGTTTGACAGGAACTGTTGTTTTATCCAAGGATGCCAAAGTTTTTCAAATTTTGGAATTTGATTTTGATTGATGGCTACCATCTTAGCATGGGACATTGTATTATTCATTCTGTGAATTGTTTCTGCTAGTACCAATGTAGGAGATTTCCATGCCTTGGCCACTGTTTGTTTTGCAGCCGTTATTAGTTGGATCATACGTTTGAATTGAGAGAGTGTTAACCATTCCGGTTTTAGATTAAGTAAAGTTAAATATGGATCTGGTTGTATTATTTTTTTAAATATTTTACATGCAATCACGAAGACTTCCTTCCAGAAGGTTTGGATTACTGGGCACGTCCACCATATGTGTAAATATGTGCCTATTTCTGGGCATCCTCGAAAACAAAGAGCTGAGGTATTAGGTGAATATTTTGCCACTCTAGCGGGTACAAGGTACCAGCGAGTTAGGACTTTATAATTTGTCTCCAGTGCTAAGATGTTGGGTGAAGATGACTTAGATGTGAGCCATATGTTAGACCAGTCCTTGTCTTCTAAAGTTCGTCCCAGGTCCTCCTCCCACCTCTGAACGTAAGAGGGTCTATTAAGATTTGCTACTCCATATAATTGATTATAAAGTGATGAAATTGTACCTTTAGCAAATGGATCTTTTGTACAGATTGATTCAAAAATGGATAATTGGGATAATGGTGTATCCCCCTTTAGGAATGGTGTATAGAAATTTTTGATTTGGAGATATCTAAATATCTCAGAGTTTGGTAGAACATATTTTTCTCTAAGCGATGGGAATGAAAGGAATGATTTAGATGCTATGAAGTCATTTAGTGTCTGAATGCCTGATGTTGTCCAAGCTTTAAAAGAATTTGGGTAGATCCATGCTGGATAAAAGGCCGGATTTCTGATAAAAGAAAGGAGAGGATTGTGTGGAGATTGTAACTGATATTTGGTTATTAGTTTATCCCAGAGAGATAAGAAGTGTTTAGTTATGGGATTATGAATTTTAAAGCGGTCTTTAGGATCAAGCCATAATAAATTTGATATTAATAGAGGGTCATTTTTTGAAGCCTCTATAAATACCCATAATGGCATTTCCTGTTTTGCATGGTATTTGGACAGAGTGGCCAAATGTGCTGCTTTGTAGTAGTTAGTAAAATTAGGGTATCCCAGGCCTCCTTTATTTTTGGGAAGATGTAGTGTGTGTATAGGTATACGTGGTTTAGAAGAGCCCCATATAAACGAAGATGCTCTTTTTTGTACTATTCTCAAAAAATCGGAAGGAATTGGAATAGGGAGGACTCTGAATAGATAAAGCAATTTGGGTAGAATAGTCATTTTGATTGCATTAATCTTCCCTATGCAGGATAAAGGAAGTTGCGACCATTGTTTTATTAGATTTGTGATCTGTCTTAATACAGGAGGATAATTGGTTGAGAATAAGTCAGAATGAGATGCTGTTAAATGAATTCCAAGATATGGGATTGATTTTTCTGCCCATGTGAATGGGAGTGCAGCTCTAGCCGGGATCAATTCCATGTTTGTGAGTGAAATATTAAGCACTAGGCATTTCTTAGGATTAATCATAAGGCCGGATAGGGCTGCAAATCCATCAAGAGCTGGTATTAAGTTAGGACCAGAGACCTGTGGTGATGATAGAAAAAGTAATATATCGTCTGCAAATATACATAATTTGTGTGTAATACCTCCTACTTCAATGCCAGTTATAGTTTGGTTTTGTCTGATGTATTGGGCCATGGGTTCGAGTATAAGGGCAAATAATAAGGGAGATAATGGGCAACCCTGTCGGGTACCTCTTTCGATATTAAAGGCTTCAGATTTGTATCCAGCATATTTTATATAGGCTTTGGGTTTATTATATAATGCTTTGATCCATGTTAAAAAGTGGGGTCCAAAACCCCATTTTTGTAATGAATATTGCATATATTGCCAGGATACTGTGTCAAATGCCCTCTTAATATCGAGAGATAGAAAACATAAAGGGATTTTCCGTTTTTTAGCAATATGTGCCAATAACACTGCCCTGCGTACATTATCGCCTGCCTGTCTATTTGGCATGAAGCCTACTTGATCTCTATGTATTAATTTTCCTATAATGCTATTGAGGCGTTTTGCTATTATTTTTGCTAATAATTTAATATCGAGGTTTAACAGAGAGATAGGCCGATAATTCACACAGGAAGTATCATCAGAAAGGGGTTTTGGGATCATACAAACAATTGCCATTAGTGTTTCTTGCCGAAAAGAATGTCCATCTAGAAGTTTGTTAAAAGTTTCAGTGAGAATGGGAGAGAGTATTTCTGAGAATGTTTTATAGTATAAAGCCGAGTAGCCATCTGGGCCTGGTCTTTTGTTAAGTTTTAGGTCTTTTATGGCGTTAGCAACTTCATCTATAGTTATAGGCTCATCCAAACTGCTTTTTTGATTCTGAGATAACTCAGGTAAGGTTATTTTTGAGAAGAAGGATTCAGCCTCTGTAGGATTAAATTCATTGTTTGTCTTGTATAAAGTTGCGAGATGTGAATGAAATTTATGGACTATTTTAACTGGATTACAAGTGTAAACATTTTTTGATAATTTCAAACGTATTGGTTTGAAAGATTTGTTATTTGAATTTAATGCCCGAGCCAAAAATGTACCTGGTTTGTTTGTATTCATGTAGAAATTGTGTCTGGAGCGTTTGAGGGATTTATCAACTGACTCAGTGAGAAATAGATCGTATTCCAATCTAGATTTTTCCAGATGAGATTTTGTACTCTGAGATGGATTATCTTGAAATGATATGTAGGCTGCATTAAAATTGAGTTCTAGTTTTTTTGCTAGATTTTTGCGTTCCCGTTTAAATAGTGCCATTTGTCTTTGTATTGTACCACGCAAGACAGGCTTATGAGCTTCCCACAGTGTTATTGGGGAGATGTCTGTTGTATTATTAATTGATATGTATTCCTTTAAAGCTTGTTCAATGGCCATCTGATGTATCCGGTAAGTACCACGTTGGGTCATGTGCTTTTGGTATGGCTGAGGCTATAGTAGTGTATACTGCATTATGGTCAGACCACGGAATCGGAATTATATCTGATGCAATAATTTCTGGTATCATTCCTATTGTTAGAAAAATATGATCTATTCTGGTGAAAGTTTGATGAGGGTGCGAGAAATAAGTGAATTTCTTTTTCATTGGGTTACTTTCTCTCCATGAATCTACCAGATTGTATTTGGAAAGAAGTTGAGAAAAAGGTAATCTAGAGGTTATTTTGGATGGTGTAAAAGGTGATTTATCTAGAAATGGGAGGAGGACCTGGTTCGAATCCCCGCACATTATCACTGTTCCTATTTTGTGTGTATTAATCACTTGTAATATATGTGAGAGGAATGGTGTAGGTTGTTTGTTAGGAGCGTAGTAGGAAATCACTGTGATTGCTGTATCCATTATATAACCCATGAGTATCAGGTATCTACCTTCTGGGTCTTTAATTTCTGATGATAAGGTGAATGGTGTGGATCGGTGAAATGCAATTAGAGTTCCCCTTTGCTTGGTACAGGCAGAAGCCGTGTAAATTTGTTGATAAAAAGGAGAAATATATTTTGGAGTAGAATCTTTGGTGAAGTGTGTTTCTTGGAGGCATACTATGTGAGCCTTCTTGTTATGGAAAGTACGGAAGGCTTTGGTCCTTTTTTGAGGGACATTTATTCCCTGAACATTCAGGGAAAGTATATTCAGTGGTGCCATGGCAATAGATCAAATAGTTTTGACTTACTTTTTGTTATGCAGAGCTGACTGCGCAGATCAACCTGTGTGGACTGAAGAGATGAATAGATAGAAAAGAAACCAGTGAATTCTGGAGTAAAGAGTAAACAAAAAACATATGAGATTAGATGATACATTGTATAAATTATTTTTTGCAAGTAATCACAATTTACCCGTGAAAGAGAATAAATATCTCTCTTAGGGGAATAAGTGCCTTCGTCACACTCCCACATAATATGGTTGGGAGAATGAGGAGGGCTAATGGGGGTACACGGATCTTCCGCTTACAGGAGAGAAGTGCTATGTCAAAAGACATCAAAAAGATGTTTCATTAATTGGAGTGCAGAATATAGTTTTTGTTGAAATTATTTATTCCAGGGTGGTTGTATATGGTTAGTCTTGCCCTAGGCTAAATAATTCAGTTAGAAAGGTACTGTTAATAACTTTGGTATTGATGAAGATAGTTTGAATTATTTTGGGATTTTAACCCTTTTAGAGTAAACAATTACATATTTTATTCATATGTAACTGTTTAGATATGTTAACTCATAAAATTGAGGTTGTATTGCTTCAGATTAGAATAAACAAAAACATAATTCTAGGAACTAGTTAGGTAATAATATATTTGTTTTAAGAAAAGAAAGAAAAAGCTTCCATTACTTCTGGATTATTGAACATATTTGTGCTAAAAAGTAATAAATCTATTGTTATTACCTGATAATATATAACTGAACAAGAATTTCCTTATTTCACTTATATATTCTAAGGCTATATGAATCAGAAGTAATAAGAAATATAACTGGAATGTAACATGATCCCACACAGTGTGTGACTATCAGAATGCAGTTACATTCAGTTATAAATATAGTTTTTTTATAGAGAACCATCTCTTAGTATAATAAATGAAGAGATATCAGGAATTAGGATGTCAGTCCATTGAATCTTCTTGGTCCATGGATGATGTGGCATAACGGCCTCTTTTGTGAGAATGATGATTCCCATTTTGTTCTGAAATTTTCTGGGTGCTGCCTGAAGGTGAAGATGATGCCATTCTTCTGCGTGTGGGAGAGTTGCTGCTTGTGGGTTCTGTCAGATTTAATTTTAAAAGGGTTTGTTGTAGTTCATCTGCTGATCTGCTTCTGTAAATTGTACCTTGGTAGTTAAATCTGACTGAAAAGGGGAAGCCCCATTGATACATAATGTTGTGGCGTTGCAATTCCATTAGTTGGGGTTTCATGGATCGTCTTTTAGTAATAGTAAGCTGGGATAGGTCAGCAAAAATTTGATAATTGTGTCCTTGAAAATGAAGTTCCTTTTTTTCTCTTGCAGCAATTAGTATTTGTTCTTTCGTTCTGTAATAATGAAATTTTGTGATTATATCACGTGGGGGTCCATCTTTCTTTTTGGCTGTGAGGGCTCTGTGTACTCTGTCCAGTTCTAAACGTTCAATAGGGATATCTGGCTTTAGTTCTTGTAATAGAGCAGTAATAGTAGATTGCAGGTCTGTCACAGTTTCAGGTATTCCCCTTATGCGCAAGTTTGAACGTCTGGCTCTATTTTCGTAATCTTCGAGCTTAGTTTGAAGTATTAAATTCTCTTTTTTTAATTGTTCCAATTCTGTTATATTTTCTTGGGTTGTAATTTCAATTTCATCCATTTTTATTTCTAAGGCTGCGGTGCGGTTTCCCAGCTCTCTTATTTCTTTGGTTAGGCTTTTTGTTATTTGGTCTGAGGTTTGTTTTAAAGCCTTATGAAGCATCTTTTCAAATTGTAATAATATTACTGGGGATACTGAGGAGGCTTGTGGAGAAGTTTGGGAGAGGATTTGTTCTGTATCTGACTCAAATGGAGAGTCTTGCTGTGACATTTTCTGTCTGTGAGAGCGCCCTGATGCTGTATATTGTGAGGTGACTGGAGCTGCTTCAGCTGCAGTGAGTGCCTGTGAGCTCTTTGTGAGGTGATTTTTATTTCTGCCACGGTTTCCTCCCAGTACCATATTTCCTGCCCAAACTTTCACAGTTTGTTCCCTGGGGCAAAAAGGTTCAAATGGATACCTTTTGAGCCTGCAGGCTCCGCTTTGTCCTTCTCTTCTCTCCTCAGCGGTGTGGAGCTCTAACAATGCATGTCTGCTCTGCTAGGCTCCGCCTCCTGCCCCCTTAACTGGAATTTTCAAACTGCAATTACAAGCAGGAGCAGGGATGTAATGGAGGCACTGAATAAGGTTTCTTTGAAACAGTAAGCAATAAGCCCAACCTGAGGTGATCATATTCTGGACCTATTACTTGCAAATAGAGATTACTGTAATTGTCTCATGCTAAGGTGGGGACAAGATTGGGTTCTAGTGATCTCCCATATCTTTGCTTTCATATTAAAATAAGAACTGAAAAACCATATATAAAATGAAAGTTTTGGATTTCAAAAGGACAAATATTACTAAAATGGGGGCATTTCTAAAAAAATCATTAACAGGTTGGAGTAAAACAGAAGTCAGTAATCAGTGGGCACTGTTAAAGTTTACCATCCTAGAGGCAACTTGATTATATGTCAGGCAATTAGTAAGAGTAAATAGAAGGCAAAAACAATGTGGTTCACTAAAGAGGTAAGTAGGATAATAAAAGACAAAAAACAATCAGCATATAGGAGATGTCAGGGAATCCCTGTGAGACGTCTAGTGCGCAGATATGTGCATTGTATTTCCCATTGAACAGTTACCAGGCACGCGCATGCACAATTCCTGTTGGTGTCAGACTTGCTATTTAAAGGGTGTTCATGCCCATGTTCTGTGCTGACTGAGCTCCAGCTGTTCTCTGTCCTGCAATTATCTTGTATGATTCCCTCGTTGCTGACCCGGCTTGCTTCTGACCTGATCTTGGATTCTGCTTCGGACTTGTTGCTAATTCCTGACTCGGCTCTGTTCCTGACTTTGGCTTTGCTCATGATTGGGTACTTTGTTGCCTGCCTGTTGATGACCCTGACTATAGGCGTGCGCACAGGGTGTGCCAGGTGTGCCTGGGCACACCCTAATCATGCTGTGCTGCACAGATTCCCCCAGCTGTTGGCTGCAGAAGAAGGGACTGGGGAATCTCTGTCTTAAAAGTGAGATATCAGGGGTCTGTTTAGACCTCTGATATCAAACCAAAGCCACCCCCCAATGGAGCTCCTAAAAAATTGTATAATAATAATATATTATTAAATAAAATTGTAAAAAATAATATAAATACAAAATAAAAAATATAAATAATAAATATATATATATATATATATATATATATATATATATATATATATATATATATATATATATATATATATATATACATACACATACACACACACGTGTGTTTGAGCTTTGGGTGCACACACTAATGCCATGGTCTGCGCACACCTATGACCCTGACTATTTCTGTGACCATGCTTCTGTCTCTGATCCTGGCTTCCTGTCTTGTTCGAGTGTCTGCCTGGCTGTCTGCTGTACCAGCTCTATGCACTGCTGAGTGTTCCTGCCTCAAGTTTGCTGAGAGTTCTGACAAGTCACACGTTCTGAACCAGCAGTGAAAGCAGAGTGCCTCAGGCTAAACCAGGCTAGACTTCTGAACAGTGCTACTGTCCCTGACTTATTCGTTTGACAGGCTCCTTGGGGCTGCATCTCCTGCTGCAAGTTCACCCATCAACATCTGCTGGCACTGGTGTTCCACCAGTCCTTTGGTACCCTCTGTTCCACTTTCAGTGGGACCTAGGCTGGAGATACAAGAGAGGCCGACCTTGTCATTTTTAGTCTCCTCTCGGGTACTAGACGGGAGATTCAAGGAAACAGAGTACAGCTGATAGAGAAGTGTATTAGCATATAGGAGATTCAAACAAATAGGGAGTACAGCTGATAGAGAAGTGTGTAAAAATAGAAAAGAGATCAACACCTTATCAGTGCTGACAAAGCACAGAAAGAGAAGGAAATAACTTAAGCTATCAAGAAAGGAGACAGGACATGTTTGGGTACATAAGTGTTGGAAGGAAAAACACAAGGGATTACTAAAATGAAAACTGGTCACAAAAAGTGAAGGAAGACCTGGATGTAGTAAAGCAAACTGTGTAAATCAGGCATGGACAAAGTCCGGCCCGCGGGCCAATCGCGCCCCGCGTTCCGGTTTCAGACGACCCGTCTGGTCATTTTGACATGTATATCTTTTGTGGCCCCCAACGAATACCCGAGCGCCGGGGGCCACAAAAGATGTACATCCTGGCCGCCTTGGAGGGGACAGGGAGGGCGAGGGATGAGTGCTGTACAGGAGTATTTCCTATTTACACAGCGACCTCTGTAAAAGGAAGTGCCTTCTCCTGCGCTGCCATTGGACAACTGTTCTGTCCATCACAGGAGGCGGGACTTTCTGTTAAAGAGGCTGCCGTTAAAACAGGAATCTCTCCTGTATGTCTGTCTGCGCTGGTCCCGCCCCCTCCCTGTCTCCTCCAAGGCTGCAGATGTGCATGAATCAGGCTGCACTGATGGCAATTGTGAGTCTGCATTCATGTCAATAGGGGTGCTGCATTCAGGACAGAGGGGGTGCTGCATTCAGGACAACGGGGGTGCTGCATTCAGGACAAGGCGGGTGCTGCATTCAAGATAAGGTGGGTGCTGCATTCAGGACAAGGTGGGCGCTGCATTCAGGACAAGGGGGTGCTGCAATCAGGACAAGGTGGGTGCTGCATTCAGGACAAGGGGGGGTGCTGCATTCAGGACAAGGGGGTGCTGCATTTATGGTACTTGTGAGGCTGCATTGATGGGCACCCCAGTAGAAGTCTGACGACGAAACGTGCGTAGGGCGGGTTACGAACGTCTTGCAGCACCTCTAACAAAGGGAATTCGCTAACTTTTGCCATGCTTGATTTGTTCATTTGAAATGTGAGTACATTTGTCTATTAAGTTTTAATAAAAGTTCTCCTATGTTTTTTACGCGATGGGCATACCTTCTTTCCTTTACATGTAATTACTACACCACAATACGCAAGTAAAGTTTGGGGGATATCCTTGATTGCTACACAGTGGCAGACACTGTGACCATCCATACCCCTGCAGGAGAAAGGAGAATCCGGTGAGTGCAAGCATTGTCTGAGCATGCAGACAAGGCACTAATTAAAGAAACCAGCACCTGGATAAGAAGCTTTCCTACAGATATTTGACCCTCAAGGATTGAACACTACAAAATACTTCAAAAAGAACTTGTTTTTTCATAAACTGAATTTTTCCTATCCAACTAATACTGGTCACAGCACAAGAGTCACTATTTATGATGGATAATTTGCACAATGTTGTATGGATTTGTATGATTTAACACTGGTCACTTTAGAAATGCTGCACTATGCACTTTTGTTGAATAATTGAAGCACCTTAGGTTGCAATTGTACTTTTAACAGTAAGGACTTGGCACCAGTCACATATTTATTCATTTTTGGCACACACACTTTAGGAATTATAAAGTCATCATAAAGAAAAGTGTTTTTTTTTTTTGTCTCCATAAGGGCAGCGCCATACTATTCCTGTTTTCTTTTTTTCATTTTTTTCTTTTTTCCTTTTTTTTCTCTTTTCTTTTTTTCTTTATAACACTTCCCACCTAGATGATATTGTATCCATATTCATAACTACTTTATCACTGAATTTAAAGGGCACAATGCACCTTTGTTGAACAATTGGAGCACCAGTTGTTGTATTTTCACTTCTAATAGAAATATTCGCCACCAGTCACAGTTTTATTCAATTTTTGAACACATACAGGTTTTAGAAGCAATTCTATAAGGACACTAGGCAATACATTCACTACAAAGAAGAAAATATCTTTTTGTCTCCATAAGGGCAGCGCCATACTACTCCTGCTTTTTTACCATTTTCTAACACTTTCCACTTAGGTGGTATTGTATTGTTTTTAACACTTTCCACCTAGATGATATTGTATCCATATCCACAACTACTTTTTTACCTAATTTAAAGGGCACTATGCATCTTTGTTGAACAATTGGAGTACCAGTTGTTGTATTTTCATTTTTAATAGAAATATTCACCACCAGTCACAGTTTTATTCAACTTTTGAACACATACAGGTTTTAGAAGCAATTCTATAAGAACACTAGGCAATACATTCACTACAAAGAAGAAAAAAAAAAAAAATTTTTTTTTTTTGTCTCCATAAGGGCAGCGCCATACTACTCCTGCTTTTTTACAGTGAACTCATTGTCATGTTTAAGAAACCCGTTTGAGATTATCTGAGCTTTGCGACATGGTGCATTATCCAATTATCCAGCTGGAAGTAGCCATCAGAGGATGGGTACACTGTAGTCATAAAGAAGTGGACATGGTCAGAAACAATACTCAGGTAGGCCGTAGCATTTAAACGATGCTCAATTGGTACTAAGGGGCCCAAAGTTGCCAAGAAAATATCCCCCACACCATTACAGCACCAACACGGCAGAATGGATCCATGATTTCATGTTTACGCAAAATTCTGATCCTGGCATCTGAATGTTGCAGCTGAAATCGAGACTCAGATCAGACAAAGTTTTTCCCATCTTCTATTGTCCAATTTTGGTGAGCCTGTGTGAATTGTAGCCTCCATTTCCTGTTCTTAGCTGACAGGAGTGGCACCCAGTGTGGTCTTCTGCTGCTGTAGCCCATCTGCTTCAAGGTTCGATGTGTTGTGCATTCAGAGATAGTATTCTGCATACCTTGGTTGTAACGAGTGGTTATTTGAGTAAATGTTGTCTTTCTATCATATCAAACCAGTCTGCCCATTCTCCTCTGACCTCTGACATCAACAAGGCATTTTCAACCACACAACTGCCACTCACTGGATATTTTCACTTTTTCGGACCATTCTCTGTAAACCCTAGAGATGGTTGTTTGTGAAAATCCCAGTAGATCACCAGTTTTTTAAATACTCAGACCAGCCCGTCTGCCACCAACAACCATGCCACGTTTAAAGTCACTTAAATACCCTTTCTTCCCCATTCTGATGCTTGGTTTGAACTTCAGCAAGTTGTCTTCACCACATCTAGATGCCCAAATGCTTGAGTTGCTGTCATGTGATTGGCTGATTATCAATTTGTGTTATCAAGCAATTGAACAGGTGTACCGAATAAAGTTGCAGGTGAGTTTATATCACTAATGTTTTAGACCAGAGTGGTGCTGTGGACATAGTCTATCTTGATTTCAGCAAAGCATTTAATACAGTTCCACATAATGAAAGAACCCGGGGACGTGGCCTCAAACTAGCTGAAGGGATCTTCAAAACGAATATGATTTACCCAAAAGAGTAGTTGATGCTTGGAATAGACTTCCAGCAGAGGTAGTGAGTCAGTCAACGTAAATGGAGTAAATGGATTAAAAAATGCTTCAGACAAACATAGATCTATACTCAGACAAAATGTACGAAAATGTTCGTATTGTAAGTAACCTTCGTCATGAGACTAGCATGCCACAAAAAACGAACGTTCGGTAATCTAAGCGTGTGTACGAGGCTTTACAGTGCTAACAAAAAAATGTTTTTAACGGCAATTTGAAGTTAAAAGATACATCCAAGACGTATTATGCTTAGGTGTTAAACCTTTGGAGGGGAAAAAGTCTAAAAATGTCAGCTCACAATTTTAGGTATGGTATGTATAAAAAAATTACGCGCAACAGACATATTTAGTATCATTATTAATGAGTGCCCTCAAATAGCCGTGAAAGTGAAAAACTTAGAGTAGCTGCTATAGTGATACTATTCACCATGAGATCAATATTAAAAAGAAAGTAAGCTACACTTACCCTATTTAGATAATATAATCCCCTTGTAAACTCTTAGTAAACATCAACCATGCAAAGTCTATTAACCACTTGACCTCTGGAAGATTTACCCCCTTCATGACCAGGCCATTTTTTGCGATACAGCACTGCATTATCTTAACTGACAGTTGTGCAGTCGTGCGACACTGTACCCAAATAAAATGTATATAATTTTTTTCCCACAAATAAAGATTTAATTGAATCCGTTTTTTATTTTTTGCGCTATAAACAAAAAAAGACCAAAAATTTTGAAAAAAAAACAAACAATTTTTTTCTTTTCTGCTATAAAACATATCTAATAAATAAATAGAAAACTTTCTTCATAAATTTAGGCCAATATGTATTCTGCTACATATTTTAATCCCAATAAGCGTATATTGATTTGTTTGAGCAAAAGTTATAGCGTGTACAAGCAATGGGATATTTTTATCTTTTAACTACTTCCCGTAAACCGCCGTCATTGTACGTCGGTACTTTGACACAGAATGCCATTGTTAGGGCAGCAGATATCGATCCGGTCGTCTCCGCTGCTTTCCAAACCCATCGGTAGTGATGGAGACGATCAGATCCAACTCCTCAGTAGGGTTTGGAGGGAAAGATGGCCCCCAATCCGCGCCATAACATTGGATAACAGAAGCGACGTCCAATGTCACTTTTGCACAATGGTCTTAAAGGGGAATTTTTTTTTTTTAAAAGACATTTATTTATTTTTTATTGCAGTTAAGTCTCACATTAAAGAGGTCCTGTCATGCTTTTTTCTATTGCAAGGGATGTATACAGTGAGCCAATTTTTTTTTTCAACAGGACAGTGTAAAATAAATAAGAAAAAAAAAATGTAAAGTGCCCCACCGTGCTCGAGCGCAGAAGCGAACACGTAAGTAAGTCGCGCCCGCATATGAAGACGGTGTTCAAAGCACGCATGTGAGTTATCGCTGCAATCGTTAGAGCGAGAGCAATAATTCTAGCAAAAGACCTCCTCTGTAACTCAAAACTGGTAACCTGTAGAAATCTTTAAACATTGCCTATGGAGATTTTCTAAGGGTCAAAGTTTGTCACCATTCCACGAGCGGGCGCAATTTTGAAGCATGATATGTTGGGTATCAATTTACTCGGTGTAACATTATCTTTCCCAATATAAAAAAAAAGTTGGGCTAACTTTACTGTTGTCTTATTTTTTAATTACATTTTTTTCTTGTAAGAGCGCCGCACAAATATGGTGTGACATAAAGTATTGCAACAACTGCAATGTTATTCTCTAGGTGTCTGAAAAAAATATATAATGTTTGGGGGTTCTAAGTAATTTTCTAGCAAAAAAAAATGATTTTAACTTGTAAACAACAAGTTTGAAAAATAGGCGTGGTCCTTAAGTGGTTAAACTTTTTTTTTACTAGTAATGGCAATGGTCAGCAACTTATAGCAGGACTGCGATATTGTGGCGGACATTCTGACAATAACTGACACTTATGTTACTTTTTAGGAACCAGTGACACTAATACAGTGTTCAGCACTAAAAATATGCACTGTCACTGTACTAATGGAACTGGTTGGGAAGGGGTTAACATCAGGGGTGATCAAAGGGTTAACCATGTGCCTAGCCTGTCTGCCCTACGATAGGCAGGTGCTGGCGAATATCGAATACCTAGCACCCGTTGATGGGCTTCCACTGTGTGCTAAGTGTAATGACAGTACCCAGAAGTGTTGGAACACGTATATATACACTTGATCCTCCACATAGCTGCTGCCCTGTAGCAGTAAAACTGCTATAGGGCGTACGGGAAGTGGTTAACACACATAATTAATTAAAGTGCAAATGTCCATGTGCAATCTGCAATCTAAAACAAACTGCAATAGTGCAAAAAAAAGTGCAATCCACTTGTGCTATAATTCGTGTAAATAAAAGAGACTTGTGCTTTTACTCCACCCCACCCCACTCCACTCAGTGTCACCACCAGTACCATGGCATCACTTCTGCTCTTTGGAACGCACGCCAACTCCCACGAAGATCAAAGTGGCAGCTTCCTACAAACTCTTTGGCAGATCATTCCAGTTGCTGGGTGAGGCACCACATTTGTGAGTGAAAACTTTATTTTACTTTGGGAATTTTAATAAATGGTTTTAGGCTATGTATGCTGTTCTCTGGCTTCCTTTCGGTTGATGCATGGAGGAACTAGCCAAGTATGGGTCCTAAGTTGATGGGATAACCTGATATAAAGCTGTATTGACCTTTCTAGGCATATGCACAGGGGGTCAACAACTTTTGGTGAGTTCGATCCCTGAAAGGAACACTGGTGGTGGCACGGAGTGGAGTGAAACCACAAGTCACTTTTTGCAAGAATTACAGCACAAGTGGATTGCACATTTCTTTGAGAGATGAGAGTAGCATCACTGGCACTGAAGCTGCCCACTTTAAAAACAACCCTGACTCAAGATACTTTTGATAATATGAGTCACAGCTTACCATATTAGTGACACTTTTTTTAACTCCTAATGCTTTGTCTTTTGCAACCCTAAATTGATTTTTGCATCCTGTTTATCACAACATATTTTGGCAGAAAAAATGAGCATGACTGAGACTGTGCAAAACATTATTTTTCCTTAGTATGGTCTGAAATGGAAAAAAAAAAGTTTTCCTTTTGTTATAGAGCAATCTTCTTTTGTGACAGCAAAAAACTGATATAGGCGTCATTTATTGCCTAACAACAGTAAATTGTATTTTTTGTTTTACAACATGTACATTGTACGGTCAATGCAGTTTATTTTATTCTAAGCAAAAAATGTTCTTTATTATTCAAAGAACTTATGAGAAATTTGGCACACCTGGAAAAGTGTTTGTTACCCAACAGCAACAGTAAAATAATGTAGTTTGGTTTTTATTTATTTAGTAGATAAAGTCTGCCTAGGAGATGGTCAAAAATAGTAATTATTTTATTGTTTATTAGTTGAAATATATAGAACAGAAGTTAAAACAGATCACAATACAGACTCTCTTGTTTTATTTTAATAAATAAAGCCAGAAAGGACATTTTTCTCAAACATTCATGAAACCGTGGGACCAATTTACTAAAGGAATCTTTACCGAAAGTCAATAAATGTGGGTATTGACTTGAATTATCCAATAAAATTGTAGCACCCTCTAGTTAGGTAGGTGCTAGAGTGAGGATTTTTGTTGACAGAGTAGGTAAATTTAGACAGGCCTGACTGGTTGCTACCCCTGTCTGTTTTCATTCTGGGCTGGAAGTGGCTCAGGGTAGCAGTTGGTGACTCACAGGCCGCATCACTTCACTATCACCTCCCTCTTCCTTCTAGAAAGTACTAGAAGTAGAGGAGGGGGAAGAGAGGTGGGACTGCCTGGGGTATCTTAAGGAGACTTGACCAATCCCCAACTTGGATTGGCAGGGGGCAGGCCTTTCTTAAATGCCTGAGGTCAGTCGAGCTGGGGAGGAGTTGTTGGGTGTAAGAGCTGGAGTGAGAGAGTGTGGAGGCTGTCGGGGCCCACGGGGAGCTCCCCAGTCTGGGGGGGGTGACCCTGGGCTGGGACTTGGGTGCATCCAGGAGGAGTGACAAGATCCTGGAAGGAGAGGCACATGAGAGAGCAAGCAGAGGACAGCGGGAGAGAACACTTCTAATGCCACGTACACACGATTGGAATTTCCATCAGAAAAAACTTGGATGGTTTTTTCGACGGAATTACGCTCAAGCTTGCCTTGCATACACGCGGTCACACAAAAGTTCTCTGAACTTTCGACCATCAAGAACGCGGTGGCGTACAACACTACGAAGAGCCGAGAAAATGAAGTTCAATGCTTCTGAGCATGCATCAAATTGCTTCCGCGCAATGTGCGATTTTTTGCTCGTCCGAATTGCATACAGATGAACGCATTTTCGGATAGGAACTTTTCCGGACCGAAAAATAGAGAACATGCTCTCAATCTTTTGCTGGCTGGAATTCCGCCAGCAAAAGACCAATGGAGCATACACACAGTCGCATTTTCTGACAAAAAGCTCTCATCAGAGTTTTGCTGGCGGCATTTCCGATCGTGTGTACGCAGCATTAGGGTCTCCAGGGAGGACTACTGATCGCAGCCGGGAGTGAGCACAAGGCAGATGCTTTGAGTTAATATACACACATTTTTTCAGTGAAGATTCTCAACTTCATTAGTAAATCAGCTTCTTTGTACCGGCATTCTCATAAAATGTGTCTCCTTTAATTGTTTTTTAATTTCCTACTAATCCAGTTTGATGTTTGAAATGATTGCAGGCTTATTTTTGCTATTGTTTTTAATGGTGCTAGCTCACATCTGTAAGCAGCCTGGATGTACATTGGGCACAAATCCATTTCTTTGGGTGTCAGTAAGCGTTGTAGGCTCTATTAATGTTAGCACATGAAAATACATGTGACTTGCATTTTGATGCTTTTCCAACACAGGATAACCATGCCCTCCAAATGCAACTTTAACTTTACTGAAAATTTAATTGGCTGGCAGAACCCCAGCAAAGTATCACAGAATACATTAAAACACACATAAATTCACATAGAAACGCATATCAAAATGCAGAACTAATAATGCATAACACCACAAAGGAAATGTATGAACCCAGCCCCATATTGTTTTTCTATTCCAAGGTGTAAATACTTTTATAATCAATGCATGGTATTACTGAAGAATATACTATTGTCCAACACTTTTTTTGGGCAAGTAAGCCTACTAAAATTTTAGTACAACATTGTAATATCAGGATTTTTTTCTTTATTTACTTACCTTCTAAATTGCAGAAGGTGAATCAGACACAATGCCAAACTCCAAAAACGCCCCATTTGTAATATTACTTTGTCATTCAAGCAGCATGGTTGAAGTGAGTTGAAGTTTACACTCGCATGTAAGAAATGATAAGATACTCATTAGCTTAAGTAATGTAAGAGCTGGGAGGGAGTGGCCATAAACCATTTATGGAGGATGGGAATTATCTGCACGCAATCTAGACATACTTTTGTTAATTTCGCTGGAAGCGTAAATGGTAACTAGGTTATCATGGTAAGGTTTTTATTTTATTACTACTCATTTTACTAATCCTTTTAAAACTTTTTAAAATGTTATGAACATACACAGTTTCTAATTAGAACATGATACTTAGTATATGTTTACATGATAATAAACCATTCAAATTACATTTTCACCATATTTGCACCCAGCCGGTTTGGGTGTTTGTATTTTTTCAGCTTTTTTTTTTTCTAAAACCCAGAAATATTTACTTGGATCCCTAGTTATGTGATTTAACCTGACGCCTCTTCCAATAGTGGCGACTAGAAATTGGAAGTTCCTCTCTTCACATCCCACTGTTCAGATGGCTGGTCTTGTGTCCGCCCACACATACTTAACTACTTCCCGCAAACCACCATTATTGTACATCGGTACTTTGATGTAGAATATTGGGGTTACGGCAGCAGATAGCTACCATAGCCCCGGTATATTCTTAAACGGCGGGCGGTTCTCTTTCAGATAAAAGCGATCTCCACGATGGATTCTCCGCAAGATCACTTTCATCAGCGGCGGTAGATGTGTTCCTCCCTCAGTGCTCCAGTCGTCTCCGCCGCTTACCTGGCCCACTGGTAGCAGCGGACACGATCCAATCCTATCCTCTCAGTAGCATGGAGCCGAGTGAGTGAAAGTTGGCCCCCACTCAGCTCCATAACATTGGATGATGGAAGCGACGTCAAACGTCACTTCTGCCAAATTAATTTTCTTTTTTATTGCTTTTAAGTGTATATGTGAGATCTGAGGTCTTTTTGACCCCAGATCTCACATTAAAGAGGTCCTGTCATGCTTTGTTTTCTATTACAAGGGATGTTTACATTCCTTGTAATAGGAATTAAAGTGACCCAATTTTTTATTTTTTTTTAAAATGACAGTGAAAAAATAAAAACATAAATTAAAATAAATAATAATAAGAAAAATTAAAGCGCCCTGTCCCTCCGAGCTCTCAAGCAGAAGCGAACGCATATGTAAGTCATGCTGCATATGAAAACGGTGTTCAAACCACACATGTGAGGTATCGCCGCGATGGTTAGAGCGAGAGCAATAGTTTTAGCAAAAGACCTCCTCTGTAACTCAAAACTTGTAACCTGTAAACATTTTTAAATGTCGCCTATGGAGATTTTTAATGGTCAAAGTTTGTCGCCATTCCACGAGCGGGCGCAATTTTGAAGCATGACATGTTGGGTATCAATTTACTCGGCGTAACATTATCTTTCACAATATAAAAAAAATTGTGACATAAAGTATTGCAACGACTGCCATTTTATTCTCTAGGGTGTCTGAAATAAAAATATAATGTTTGAGGGTTCCAAGTAAATTTCTAGCAAAAAAAAATAAATGATTTTTAACTTGTAAACAACAAGTTTGAAAAACAGGCCTGGTCCTTAAGTGGTTAAAATCAAACTCCAAGTTATTTTGTTTTTGAACAGAAAAGAATTAGAGTCTCTATCAGGTGCTCCCGATCGCGTGCATGCGCCGTTTTCAAGTGGGCAGTACCATCTGTGATTGGCCGTGTCTTGATCACTGCCGATCACGTGGTAAACAGCCATACCCAATAGCTGTTCACCCCTGTCAGCCATCAGTGACCGTCGCCTGTCATCTGTCACCCATCAGTGACTGTCACTTGCCACCCATCTGTCACCCATCACACAGCCCATCAGTGACCGCCACCTGTTGCACAGCCCATCAGTAAAATGTCCAAAAAGTTTATAGCAGTAAGAAGGCGTTCCAGATCCTTTCCATGATTGATGACAGCAGCGGGGAGTTCTCATCAGATTCAAATGCCAATTCCGATTCTGAATCAAATTCAGCATTTGAACCGATCAATAGTAGTGGATCAGCAAAAACCCAAGAGGAAGAATGGGTCCCTCCTAAAAGGGCACGGCGCTCTGGAAACCAGGCAGCCACTAGCAATAGACCCCATGATCAAATTCCCAGACCCAGTACCAGTGCCACCGCCAGCGATAGACCCAAGAACAAATGCCCAGGCCCAGTACCAGCGCTACAAAAAACACAGTCACTTTCAAAGCTAAAAGGTCTTCCAAGGTGAGGAGTAACAGATGTCAGATAAAATGGTGGTGTGAAAGGTATATATGGTATCCCAAAACTAGGTGGATGCTGCCTTCCTCAGATGGGGTAATCCTAAAGGAACTACAGGAAAAACAGAAATGGAAAGCGCGCACAACCAGTGTATTACCAGAGATAATTTAATAATAAGAAATTTTTGTATAAAAGTGGGTCCTTAGAAAATGCAACTGACAAAAGCCATAAACACAGTGCATGGACATGCAAAGAACATGAGGTACAGCTAAAGCGTTCCGGAGGTGAACACCCTGCATGCGCTTTTATAGGGAATGGTGGAACTGAAAAATGTGTGTCAAAAAGAGCCACGCCCTCAAAGGGGTTGGAAGAAAAAAAGAAATTATTAATAAGAAATTGAAATATATATATATATATATATATATATATATATAGTCGTACTAATGTAAAAACTACAAAATCCATATCAAAAACCTATATCCAAAACAAAAAACTCCATCATAAATACACAAATAAAAAATAACGATGCAAAAAATAAAGTGCAGCGCTAGGTTTAAACACAAAATGATCCTTTGCATAAAAACATATATGAAAGTAAATATAACACTGTATTAAGTGCAATATGACCATAAACATTAACCGCTTCCGGACCACCCTCTGCAGTTTTACTGCGGAAGGCTGGCTCCCCTGCGCGAAATCACGTTACTGTACGTGATCTCGCAGGGTCCGGATAGCAGGCACACCTGCGCGCCCGCTGCACAGCGGGGGTGCCGATGCTCATGGCCGACGGTTGCAATGACTGCCGGCCACGAGCGATCATGACCAGGTGACACAGAACAGTAAACACACACTTCCCTGTTCTGACAGGAGGACAGAACAGGGAAGTGACAGGAGTGACAGGAGTGACAGGAGTGACAGGTCGTGTGTTCCTATTAGGAACCACGATCTGTCACTTCATGTAGTTAGTCCCTCCCCCTTCAGTTAGAATCACCGCCCAGGGTTAACCCCTTCACTGCCAGTGACTTTTTTGCAGTAATCAATGCATTTTTAATCGCACTGATCGCTATATTAATGCCAATGGTTCCAAAAATGTGTCAAAATAGTCCTATGTGTACGCCATAATGTCGCAGTCATGATAAAAATCGCAGAGCGCCGCCATTACTAGTAAACAAAATAATGATAAATAATAATAATAATAATGATAAAAATGCTATAAATCTATCCCCTATTTTGTAGACGCTATAACTTTTGCGCAAACCAATCAATATACACTTATTGCAATTTTTTTTTACCAAAAATATGTAGAAGAATACATATCGGCCTAAACTGAGGAAAAAAAGGTTTTTTATATATTTTTGGGGATAAAGCAAAATGTAAAAAATAATGCGTTTTTTTCAAACTTGTTGCTCTTTTTTTGTTTATAGCGCAAAAAATAAAAACCACAGAGACGATCAAATACCACCAACAAAAGGATGTCAGTTTTGTTTGGGTTAAACGTCACACGACCGCGCAATTGTCAGTTAAAGCGACGCAGTGCCGAATCGCAAAAAGTGCTCTGGTCAAGGAAGGGGGTAAATTCTTTCGGGGCTGAAGTGGTTAAATAGAATCAATATGCAACCAAAATATTTAGTTTTGAGCACTCAATCTACGTTATTTAGATTGAGCACTCAATCTACATTATATGCTGCACTATGAAGTCACATATTGGATTTCAGCAATTTATTTTTTTTTCTCATTTATATAACGTTTTGCACTTTTGTGCGTTTTTTATGCGACTTTGGTTTCCTTCTGCATTGTCGCATGGGGACTGCACTTAATTAAATATTTTTGCTGTATATAGCACAATCTATTACATTTGCACTGTATAGTTAGACTTTATTTGAATTTATGCTACTTAACCGGTTCAATACAGGGCATTTTCACCGCCTTCTTTCCCAGACCAATTTTTAGTTTTCAGCGCTGTCGCACTTTAAACGACAATTGTGCGGTCGTGCAATGTTGTACCCAAACAAAATTGACCTCCTTTTTTCCCCATAAATAGAGCTTTCTTTTGGTGGTATTTGATCACCTCTGCAGTTTTTATTTTTTGTGCTATAAACAAAAGAAGAGCGACAATTTTGAAAAAAACACAATATTTTTTACTTTTTGCTATAATAAATATCCCAATTTAAAAAAAAAAAAAAAAATTTTCCTCAGTTTCGGCCGATACGTATTCTTCTACATATTTTTGGTAAAAAAATCGCAATAAGCGTATATTGATTGGTTTGCGCAAAAGTTATAGCGTCTACAAAATACGGGATAGATTTATGGCATTTTAAAAAAAAAAATAAGTTTTTTTTTTTTTTACTAGTAATAGTGGCGATCGCGATTTTTTTCCGTGATTACGACATTATGGCGGACACATCGGACACTTTTGACACATTTTTGGGACCATTCACATTTATACAGCGATCAATGCTATAAAATTGCATTGATTACTGTGTAAATGTGACAGGCACTGAAAGGGGTTAACCACTAGGGGGCGGGGAGGGGTTAAATGTGTTTCCTAGGGAATGCTTCTAACTGTAGGGGGCGGGGACGCACAAGGGGAGGAGACCGATCAGTGTTCCTCCGTTCTGGGAACACAGATCGGTCTCCTCTCACCTGACAGGCTGTGGATCTGTGTGTTTACACACACAGATCCACGGTCCGGCCCGGTTAACGGGCAATCGCGGGTGCCCGGCGGACATCGCGGCCGCTGGGCACACGTACCGGGTCCCGAGCGACGCGGCGGGCGCGCGCGCGTCCCCTAGGCGGCCGGAAACCCGAGGCCGTCATAAGACGTCCACTCAGGATGGGAGATCCCATCCCAGGACGTCATATGTCTATAGGCCGGTATTGAAGTGGTTAAGATTATGGTCACATCACACATTTATTATTGTGTTATATTTTCTTCATATATGTTCTCATGCACAGAGTCTTTTTGTGCCCAAACTTAGTGTTGTACTTTACAATTTGCATATTGTTTGCACTTGTGTGCGTTTTTTTTTATGCGACTTTGATGTCATCTTGCATTTGTCACCTGGGATAGCACTAAAACTAAATATTTTGGTTGCCTATAATACACTTCATCATATGTGCACTGTATAGTTGCACTTTATTTAAATTTATGCTATTAAATGTTTATGGTCATATTGCACTTTAATAATATATAGTTATATTTACTTTCATATACGTTTTTATGCACAGGATCATTTTGTGTTTAAACCTAGCGCTGCACTTTACTGTTTGCATTTTTAGTTTGTGCCCTGTATCTGGGTTATAGTGTTTAGCCGCAGGTCATTAACCGCTTGCCGATCAGCTGCCGCAGTTTTATTGTGGCAACATGGCTCGGCTGCGCGAATCACTGTCATGTTACGTCACTTCTATTTGTGGCCACTAGGGGCACGCCCCAGCCCCCTGCTCGCCCCCAGAGCCGATGCGAGTGCCCGATGGTCGCGATGACTGCCGGGCTCCCGCGATCACTCGTTACACGGCGAGAACCGAGATCTCTGTGTGTAAACACAGAGATCCCAGTTCTCTGAGGGGAGAAGAAACAAATCATGTGTTCATACAAAGTATGAACACCGATCTGTCTCTTCCCCTAGCAAGTCCCATCCCCCCTTCAGTCAGAACACGTAGCAGGGAACACAGTTAACCCCTTGATCACCCCCTAGTGTTAACCCTTCACTGCCAGTGACATTTTTACAGTAATCAATGCATTTTTATAGCACTGATCGCTGTATAAATGCCAATGGTCCCAAAAATGTGTCAAAATTGTGCGATGTGTCCGCCATAATGTCACAGTCATGATAAAAAGCACAGATCGCCGCCATTACTAGTAAAAAAAAATAATAAAAATGCTATAAATCTATCCTCCTTTTTGTAGAAGCTATAACTTTTGCGCAAACAAATAAATATACGTTTATTGCAATTTTTATTACCAAAAATATGTATAAGAGTACATATCGGCCTAAACTGAGAAAAAATTTGCTTTTAAAAATATATATCAAAAAGTACAAAATATTGTGTTTTTTTTTTTTTCAAAATTGTCGATCTTTTTTTGTTTATAGAGCAAAAAATTAAAAATGCAAAGATGATCAAATACCACCAAAAGAAAGCTCTATTTGTGGGAAAAAAAGGACATCAATGTTGTTGGGTACAAAGTCGCACGACCGTGTAATTGTTAAAGCGCCGCAGTGCCGAATCGCAAAAAATGGCCTGGTCATTCAGCAGTCAAATCTTCCGGGGCTGAAGTGGTTAACTGACAAATTTTTCAAATCTTTTAATTCATCTATCACTTAGCGCAGATTTATAATTTTTATTTCTAAATAAATAACGATGATTCATTCAAATCCACGATATATTGCACATTCATTTATATTTAGTCATATGAATACAGGTGTAGAAACAGATAAGCAAAAAAGGATGCAGGATTGATAAGTAGGTCAATCCTTGTCTCACTTCTACATGCCTAAAGTAGATGCGGAGGGGGGTTTGGGCACACTAAGATCACCCGACCGGAAGCTTCAGAATTGCCTGGAACGGGGGGGACCCCAACAGTTGCCAGCGGGATCATCCCCACTGCAGTGCGCTGATCAGTGAACACCCGATGTCACACAAGCCCCTTACCAGACCCCAGGGAACCAGCTCATTGCCAGGGGGAATCCACTTCCTGGAAACTCAGGAAGACGCCTGATGACAACAAGTGACATCACTCCTGGGGCTGGAGCAGTACAACGGTGTCCCCATGGACATGAATGGGCAAAGATGGATGGAAGAAAAAAAATATTTTTAAAGACGTTTTTTCAAAAATTAAATTAAAAAAATAACACAAATTTTTACTAAGATTCTACTAATACCACTAAGAAATAATAAATTAATAATAATATATATACATACATACACACATATATATCCCCCCCTTTTCTTTTTTTCTCAAAAGAATTAATTATTTAATTAATTAAAAAAATAAAGAATTTTTTATTGCAATTAATTTTTTCACAACAATAGTAAAGATTCCCCAATGTGTAGCAATTAATTAAAAGCGCTGAGCCCCAGAGTACGTGAAAGCCAACCCTACAATAAAATCTATACATGTTTGTTGCTATAGTAATTGGTGATTAATAGCAACTAGTCGTTAAGAACAATACTAGATTCAAGTAAAGATTGTAATAATAATAATGATAATATATAAATATGAATATGAAAATGAAAGTAAAAATTTACACAAATACTTGGATGAAAAAGAAGAAATAATAAACCAAAGAAACAGGACATGTTGATATAATGAGCTGCTGGAGGGCCACCCACATGAAAGCAAAAAACACAAAACAGAATAAAAACAGAAGGGGGAAGAGGACCGGGGGGGTCACATAAGTGTCTGAACATTCAACCCCACATTCAGGCCCCTAGGCGATAAGGCTCCTAAACGATGTATCCAAAAAGATTTCTCTTCTACAAAGTCCTTGGAAGTGCCTGCCAGAATCGGCATCCTCACTTATAACTTCCAAGCCAAGTAGCCTAAGACCAGATGGATTATGATCATGTTGATACAAAAAATGTAACGGTAATGAATTGTTGACTTTGAGTATGTATCGTGTGTGTAAAGCCCGGATGGTGTGTAAAGAAGGCAATATACTACAAATTGTGAACCACAATTGATGAATTGCCGAATGGCATGGGTTTGGCCATCACTACCTGTAACTTCCAGTGGCGCCCTGTGCATTGAGGGCGCACGGGGCCCCCCCCCCCCGTTCCTGCCACAGCCTCCCTGTCCATGCGTCCGGCCCCTTTCAGGATGCCTGACGCATAGACTCCAAGGGTGGGGTGGGGGGGTGGTGTTTTTTTTTTAAGCATCTGATTAGAGCCAGAGGCTCTAATAGGCTTCAAAATAGGGTGGGCTCTGATACCACCCAATTGTGTGTCGATAGCGAATGAATTTTCACTATTTTCACACTATCGTTTCTGCCTGCCAATCAGCAGACAGGTCCGTGAGACCTGTTTCCTGATTTGCCACAGTGCAAGGTGAGCCTATTGGCTAAACCTGGCACTTAGGAAGAGGAGGCACCAGCAGAGGAGACATGCGCTGGACTCCAGAAAGGACATCTCCACCACTGCTGCTATGGAGGAGATTCAGTCAGGAGGTAGGAGCACTCAGAGAGAACACCACAGCCCGGCAGTAAGTGCCAGACCTCCCGCTAGGGGATGGTGGGTAGCTGTCAGAGCCGTAAGCCCAGTGGGGGGGTTAGTCAGTGTGCTGTCAGAGCCGCGAGCCCCGCATGGGGTGAGTCAGTGTGCTGTCAGAGCCGTGAGCCCCGGTGGGGTGGTGAGTCGGTGTGCTGTCAGATACGCGATCAGGGGAACCCGGGAGAGTACTGTCAGAGCCGGACCTGCTGAGCTGTGTTCCCTGACCTGCGATGCTGTGTACACTGACATGCGATGCTGTGTACACTGACCTGTGATGCTGTATATACTGATCTGTGATGCTGTATACAATGATCTGCGAGGCTGAGCTGTATACACTGATCTGTAATTCTGTATACAATGATCTGCGAGGCAAAGCTGTATACACTGACCTGTGATGCTGTGTACACTGATCTGCAAGGCTGAGCTGTATACACTGACCTGTGATGCTGTGTACACTGACCTGTGATGCTGTATACACTGACCTGTGATGCTGTGTACACTGATCTGTGAGACTGATCTGTATACCCTGATCTGTGAGGCTGAGCTGTATACCCTGATCTGTGAGGCTGAGCTGTATACTCTGATCTGTGAGGCTGAACTGTATACCCTGATCTGTGAGGCTGAGCTATATACTCTGATCTGTGATCTGAGCTATATATCTGTGAGGCTGAGCTATATACGGTACTCTGTACTCTAGGTGGGTGGAAGCATGTGGAATATTGGGGACGGAGTGGGTGGATTCTATAAGGGGTGGGGCTTATGAAAAGTGGGTGAGGGCAAAAAGTAAGGGTGGAGTCTGGTGCCCCTCCATCCTAAAACATCACCAGCCACCACTGGTAACCTCCTTCTTCCTATGCCACATGTATTGGCATGCTCCTTGGTTGCTCCACGGCAATAAACTGCTCCGACATTGGTTGGCCACAGTTTTAGGTTTACTTCCTCTGCTTGGAGCAATATTGCCCCTTAAGTTCTTGGGTCTATGGAAAATGACATTCGGGCGTTTTGGAATAACATTGGTCAGACAAGGATCTTGGTGAAGAATACCCCAATATTTTTCTATGACAAGATATAGGATGGTATTTCTATGCAAGTATAGTGCCACATCCAGTATTAAAGTCAAAGCGAAAAAGATCCCTTCTAGTGGACTTTTAAGGCACACTTAAGGTAAAAGTATTTAGAAGTATTTCAGTAAAAGATTGTATTATTTGTTAAACATATTGAGTAAAATAAACATATTAAAAGGGAATGTGTTTTACTACTATATTATTATCACCATCTACTAGTATAATCCTCTTGCACCCAACGCGTTTCGTAGTACAAATATCTCCTTCTTCAGGGCTGTATATTGAAGAGGAAAATTATATATATATATATATATATATATATATATATATATATAGTGACAATACAGTTCCCTGTCCTAGTAATTGTCGCCCAGGTTTCTCAAATAGGCAGCAGGTTGAGGGG
This sequence comes from Lithobates clamitans, assembly GCA_037952925.1. NCBI lineage: Eukaryota > Metazoa > Chordata > Amphibia > Anura > Ranidae > Lithobates > Lithobates clamitans. The sequence goes on from JBBGZY010000160.1 coordinate 2,982,709, forward strand.
CTCCAGGGGTATTTAATGTGAAGGAATCTGTTTTATCAGTTTCCTCCAAAGTTTGTAAAATCCACTTGGGGATCTGGAGCCCGGAGATTTCATAGCGTTATGGGTGGGATGGAATCTCCAATCCTGGGACCGGGTTATGGGAACAGCCAGGAGTCTGGCTGGTTTATTGAGCAGCTGGGTCCTGGGCTTATAGTAAAGTCAGGATTAGGGTTCTGGGCTCCACCCTCCCGAGGAGTCCAGAGAGTGCAGGTGTGCACTAGTGGAAGCCAGAGACCCAAGTCTGAGGATCAGAGCAGTGAGGAGCTGCTTTCTAGATAGACGCTGTGTGCGTCCAAGGAGAAAGATGAGAGCCTGAAGTGCAAGGCCTGAGCAGCAAGGAAGCTGTTATATGTCCTGTTTCTTTGGTTTCTTATTTCTTCTTTTTCATCCAAGTATTTGTGTACATTTTTATCTTTATTTTTACTTTCATTTTCATATTCATATATTATTATTATTACAATTTTTACTTGAATCTACCATTGTTCTTAGCGACTAGTTGCTATTAATTACCAATTACTATAGCAACAAACTTTTATAGAATTTATTGTAGGGTTGGCTTTCATGTACTCCGGGGCTCAGAGCTTTTAATGAATTGCTACACATTGGCAGGGATGGACTGAGACAAAAATTTGGCCCTGGACTTCATCCAGACCGGCCCACTTTAATTTTGCAAACAGGCACAAAAACAGTATCCAGTGCACTTGCGCAAGAGTGGCATCATCACAGCCCTGCTATCCACACAGCAGGAGCACACATTTTTTTTGCACTCCTTTTGCACTTTAATACTATGGACATAGTTTGGATATAATAGTTTTAATTATAAGCATGGTTTATATATGAATTTTTTGCTGAAAATATTTTTATGCACTTATTTTTTGCACCTTTCAATATAAATTGACACTTTTGATGAACTTTTAGCTATGTTGGATTTTGTATATTGTTTGAATCATTATTTGCGCCAAATGGATTTTTGATGTTATTTTGATGTCATTTTAGTTAGTGCCACATCCTTTGCAATATATTCAATGGCTCTGCATTATGCCGCTGTGCCAGGCCAGCCGGTTACCTGGACGGGTTCCTCAGGGCTCAAAATTTCAAGTCCTGAACTATTAGCCAGGCCTCAAGGGTTACTGGCCACCAGTTACCCCACCCAACCCCTACCCTGCCCCATCCCTAATTCCTCCCTAAACACGCTCTCAGAAATGATCTCATGAAATGACACTTAAATGTTTTATGCAGAATTTATACATTTATACAAGTTACAAAAATAAATATTAACAACAACTTTATCAGTGCCCCTCAGCACAGCTTCACCAGTGCCCATCAAAGCAAGCTCACCTGTGCCTATCAATGCAGCCTCATCAGTGCCCATCAATGCAGCGTGACCTGTGCTCACTAATGAAGCCTCACCTTTTCCTGCCATTGCAGCCTCACCTGTGCCCACCATTGCAGCCTCACTGTGCCAACAATTGCAGCCTCACTGTGCCCACCATTGCAGCCTCACTGTGTCCACCATTGCAGCCTCACTGTGTCCACCATTGCAGTCTCACTGTGTCCACTATTGCAGCCTCACTGTGCCCACCTTTGCAGCCTCACTGTGCCCACCATTGCAGCCTCACTGTGCCCACCCTTGCAGCCTCACTGTGTCCACCACTGCAGCCTCACCTGGGCAGAGGAAGAGAGAAGGCGGCTGGATCATGACTGGGGGAAGAGGAGAGCTGTGGGATCACAGAGCAGTATAGCACGCCAGAACAGCTTACATTACAATTGACTCCACTCTGCTTGCCATCATACACAGCCCCGCCTCCTCCTGACCCCGCACCTGTGATAGACAGAACGCATCCCAGCATTTGACCTGCGTTCTGTCTATCACAGGTGCAGGGCCAGGAAGAGACAGGGCTGTGTAAGACGGCGAGCAGAGCGGAGTCAATTGTAATGTAAGCTGTAACAGTGGGCTATCCCTCTCTGTGATCCGGTGGCTCTCCTCTTCCTCCATGGTCTCTTCCCCTGGGGTGATCGCTGGGAGAACGGCTCCCGATCAAGCCTGCCCGCAGGCGGTGCTCACCCCCCTGCTCCCAAGTAGCCCAGCTCTGAGTCCTCTGTCACAGAAACAGGCCCACTGAGCCATCGGCCCACCGGGAAACTCACGGTAGTCCCGATGGCCAGTACATCCCTGCACATTGGGGAATCATTACTATTGTTGTGCAAAAATTCATCGCAATAAAAAAAAAATCTCAATTTTTTTTTTTATAAATTTTTTTGACCACTGCTCAGCCGCACCTCAGACCACACCAGCAGAAATGTTCCCAGTCACCACACCAGGCGGAGAAACCCCTGATGTCTCCAACAGTTTCCCTGAGCGTCTTCCATGCCAATCAATAGCTGGAAGTACCCTCACAGGGAATCGGGAGATCCTGTGCAAAACGGTTAATAAACATTGGTCCCACCAATTCCACTCTTGGTCAAGGTTTTCCCAGCACCGCCTGTACCACCTGACTCCACCAGGTCAGACCGAGGTGGAGACAACCCAAGTGTACAGTAAGTTATGTTTTTACCAACTCCAGAATTTCAAGTAAAGTTTCTGTCATCTCTATATTGTACATTCCACGTCTAATGTGTGACCTCTTTAGCGACCTTTCCCTTATCTGAGACATGGAGGGGCTCATCCACTGTAGATTGTGAGGTTGAGACCTTTGAAGAGACCTCCACTTCCTTGGAGTTACCCATCATCACAGCCTGTTGCTCCCCTGGAGCCTGTCAAATGCATGTCTCTTCTTCCCCCTCTAACTCAACATCAATGAGCCTCTGCAGGTCAGGATTAGTCACATTGTCACCTTCACACCTGAGCTGTTATGCTGTGAACACCACATCTGCCATGCCAGCGCCCTGTGCCATCTCTTCAGACTGGAGGGTCTCAAACGTAGCAGGGGTTAGCGTGTACTTGAGCACCAGCCGTTCTGCGATCCCCCTGTCGGGCATAGCAGTTGTTGTGTCCACCCCCTTGTTGCTTAACATGGCCCTGTCCAGCATGGCTAGCAATTCTTTGGCCCACTTGTCCCAGTGCACTGTGGTTCCCTCGTGGGCGCTCCACAGCGTTGCATCACCTGCTGTAGAAGGTCGTACAGGAACCTTGGATTCATTAGCCAAAACAGCACATTTGTCACTTCTTTGCATATCAGATTGGAATAACACATCATCCATCAAGGCTGGCTGCAATACCCAATTTTGACCAGCCTCCTCTGGTGGTGCTACTGACACATCCAGCTTTGTACTTTCAGCTTTAGCAGGCTGAATTAACCCATTGCCAACTGGGTTACACTTAGGGTTGTGGGGCCACCAGCGTAGCACCAGGCCCTGGCTCCATCACATGAAGACCCCCTGAGACTCCTATGGACAATCCTGTGCCTCTGCCTGTCATTGGAGATCTCCTACTCCCATCATTGGTAGTGAACCCATTACCAATATTCTCAGTCATGACATTACAGGAAACACATTTTTCAACGTCATCATCACCAAAAACATCACATTGGCCAACACTTTTGTCGGCATGACCATCAATATTCTCATTACATGGAGACATATCTACTGCGTTCGTGGGTTGTCTATGAACCACCACAACCTCTGAGTGACTCCTCACAGTGCCCTCTATCTTTAAAGGGGCACTCTTTCCTACATGGGCAGCTCCATAGCTGACCTGGGAAATGCTCAGCTCCATCAGTGCCGGCTTCTTGGAAATTTCCCTGGGCAACTCTGCATCACCTGTCACTAGGAATGGCACAAGGACAGTTTTGGTCACCCCTAGTTCAACTTTCCCAGCACTCTGTTGGGATTATAGTAGGCACACACAGCGTCCCCATGTCCTTTCCAGTCTTTAGCCCCGCTGCCAGTTGGCCTTTACGCTGTGCCTCCCCACTGCTCTGGTTAGCATACTGAAGCCAGTCTATGTCCATTGGTACTGCGGATCTCCCAGCTGGACATACTCCCACTTCACTGGGTTCAGTTCCATAAACTGAAATAGTCTTACCAGTTCCTGCAGCTGGTGTCATAGCCTTCACTTGAGTGTGCTGCCTCACAGGTGTGGTGTCTCCACAGGCTGACTCCCCCATGTGGTCATGGAGAAACACTGCAGCCTTTCCAGACCCACTGATGGCCCCTGCAGGTAACAGAAGATCCCTGTTGCAAGGGGTAACCGCAAACTTGCACTCCAAAGACTGCTGGCTATACCTCATGCAGGACGCAGACTGTCTCCTTTCTGGGCTTACCACTTTCCCTAAGCGGCCATGACAGAAAACCTTGCATTTCTGTGGATTTCCAAAACCTTGGTCTTCCGGTGACACCTCTCCCATCCTGGAGGTTTGCTGGCAGACCATGATACGCTGGAACACTCCTCTACAAAGGATTTCCTCTTTAAACTTCCGGTAGTCATTCTGGTCCCCATCCATCAAATGGTAAACCGACCGGAACTCTATACGTAATAAGGGTTGTAGCAATTTTGGCCCCCGGTCCCTTGGCCATTTTCTTCTTACAGCAACTTTTTCAAATTTTACAAGGAAGGCCCCAACCTCCTCTGAAGGCAGCATGGGTTGCATATAGTCAGAGGCCAAGATCTCAACCCCTTGCACTGCGCCCACTCTTTGCAGCTCCGCTTTAACCAGTCATTCACTGTCCCACACCATTGGCCCCTTTTGACTGGCCCTCCCAGGTGGAGACATCTTCTCAGGCCACGCTGAGCTTATTTACACAGGTACACCAACTGCATTTAACACAGTCCATTAAATGAACTTCTGCGCAATGCTGTTTGCCTGGCTGTCACACACAGCTAGCAGCAGTTCCTTACACAACTCACCACTGGTGCTGAGACCCAGATTTCACCATCTATATGCCCGCATTCTCCACCACTTGTGATATTGGGGTTAGCTCAAGCATAAATGCGTTTTTTTGTGCAGTGAGTCCACGTCAGACAGACATTATAGTTAAGGGCTTGGTAGCCCACATTTATTAAATGGATAAACAAAAGCAAAAGGTTCATTCAAGTTTCCCACATAGGTGTTCAAACTTTGTTTAGCACTCAAATGAAAAACATACAGAGCCACCTGGCTCTCTCTTGTCAGCAGTTCCTCTGCTTGCTCTCAACAGACTTGATTCTTTCCAGCTCACTGGTTTCCATAGTCTTCCTGACTCTAGTCCCTGGGCAAAGAATCCCCCTAACACGGGCTGCAGTCTCCCATGGGGCAGACAGCTTTCCAGACACAGGTCTGTCTTCATACAGCAACAGCAGTAATAAGCTGCTCACACTCCACTTTCCTCCCCCCACCAGCCCCTTGTTATATGCACCGGGGCATAAACCCTGCTGGCTGTCTGTGTCTACTTTAACCCCAATTTCCTAGAGACAGGAACTCTCACTATTAAAAAAAAAAAATATATATATATATATATATATATATATATATATATATATATATATATATATATATATATATATATATATATATATATATATATATATATATATATTTATATATATTTATATATATATATATATATATATTTATTTATATATTTTTTTTTCTATTCATTTATTATTTCTTAGTGGTATTAGTAGAATCTTAGTAGATTTTTTTTTTTTTTAATTTAATTTTTGAAAAAATGTCTTTGAAAATATTTTTTCTTTGCCCATTCATGTTCATGGGGACATTGTTGTACTATTCCCGCCCCAGAAGTGATGTCACTTATCATCAGGAGTCTTCCTGAGTTTCCAGGAAGTGTATTCCCCCTGGCACTGAACTGGTTCCCTGGGGTCTGGTAAGGGTGTTCACTGGTCAACTGTTCACTGATCAGCGCACTGCAGGGGGGATGATCCAGGCAATTCGGAAGCTTTTGGTCGGGTGATCCTAGTGTGTGGTTTTTGGACACCTCTGGGTAACCAACCCCCCCCCCCCCCCCGCCCCTGCAGCTACTTCAGGCATGTTGAGGTGAGACATGGATTGACCTACATATCAATCCTGCATCCTTTTTTGCTTATGTGTTTCTACACCTGTATTCATCTGACTAAATATAAATGAATGTGCAATATATCGTGGATTTGATTGAATCCTCATTATTTATTTATTTGTGTATTTATGATGGTTTGTTTTGGATATAGGTTTTTTTATAAGGATTTTGTTGTTTTTACATTGCGACTATATATATATATATATATATATATATATATATATATATATATATATATATATATATATATATATATATATATATATATATATATTATTCAATTTCTTATTAATAATTTCTTATCACCTCTTTTTTCCACCCCTTTAAGGGCATGGCTCTTTTTGACACACAATTTTCAATTCCACCATTCCCTATAAAAGCGCTTGCCCATGGTGTACGAGACTAGCCTAACTCTGAGGAAGGGGGTGCACCCCCAAAACGTGATAGCTGTACCCCATGTTCTTTGGATGTCTATGCATTGTGTTTAAGGCCTTTTGTCAGTTGCATTTTGTGAGTATCCACTTTTATACAAAAATTTCTTCTTATTAAATTATCTCTGGTAATGCACTAGGTGTACGTGCCTTCCATTTCTGTTTTTCCAGTACCAGAACTGCCGCCAGCGAAAGATCCCAAGAACAAATGCCCAGGCCCAGTACTAGCACTGCCACATCACGTCCAAGTACCAGCGCAGGAACTTAAAATCCCCCAACTACCAGCACTGGAGTGTCATATCCCCCAAGAGCCAGGATGGTTACATATCTCTCAGATGGTCTTGCCAACCCAACATGGCTGCCTTCTGACTCGGGATCAGCAAGTATTCCAGTCTTCACCGCACAGCCAGGTGTGCAGGCCAATACCCAAAATTTCACAGAAATTGATTGTATTTATCTATTTTTGCCTGGCACTTTGCTGCAATTTATCGTGGACCAGACCAATCTATATGCCCAGCAGCATATTGCCAACAACCCCAATCATCATATGCGAGTCCATTTGAGTGAAGAGATTTTACTCTGGAGGAGTTCAAATTGTGGGCCTCACCATAAACATGGAGCTTACAAAAAAAAATTAAGGACATGCCTACTGGTCTATCAACCCCATTCACCACATGCCCATTTTTTCTGCCATAATGTCCAGATCCCAAAAGGAGATGATTATGCGCTTCCCTCACTTCAGCAACAACAGCCACTGCCCTCCCCGCAATCATCCAAATTGTGATAAATCATATAAAATTCGTCCACTCATAATTTTTTTTTCACAAAGATTTGCAGAACTCTATGTCCCTGATCAACATATATGTGTAGATGAGTCCCTGGTACCCCTTTCAGGCCAGCTAGGAATAAAACAATATATTCCTAGCAAAAGGGCCAGATACGGAGTGAAATTTTATAAGCTTTGTGAAAGAGTCACGGATTATCTGTATGCGTTCCACATATATGAAGAAAGAGATTCCCAGCTCCAGCCCCCTGAGTGCCCAGCCTACATGGAAAGGAAAAATTGTATGGGACCTGGCATACCCACTGCTGAACAAAGGTTACCACATATACCTAGATAAATGTTACACCAGCTTGCCCCTTTTCAAACATCTATACATTGCTAAAACCCTGGCCTGCGGAACCTCCAGAAAGAACAGGAAGGGCTTCCCACAATCTCTAGTAAACAAAAAACTGCCAAGGGGGGGGAAAGAGCAACTTTGAGATGCAACAAAGTGCTGGCCTTGCGGTGGAAGGATAACAGGAATTTGTACGCGATATCCACCATCCATGATGACACTACAGTTGAGGTTCAAAGAAAACAAGGTCCTATTGAAAAGCCAACATGTGTGCAAGAATACAATCTCTACATGGGGGGTGAATTTCAACGACCAAATGCTTCAGCCCTATTTGTCAATAAGGAGGTCCCGTTTCTGGTACAAGAAAATAGCAATTTATCTCATCCATTTGGCCATTTATAACGCATACATAATCCACACCAAATCCACGGAAAGACCCACCCACTTCCTTAAATTCCCGAAGAAGTTGTTACATCCCTCATCTCTCAACAAAGACCTTCCCCCAGAAAACCTTCACATTGATGCTGTTAGCCAACTTCATGAGCGCCACTTCCCGGATAAGATTCCATCATCTGAAGCAAGCCGAAGAAGCCAAAAAAGATATCGCTATGCAGCAAAAGTGGATTTAGAAGAGATACCAGCTACTATTGTCCCCTATGTCCCTCCCAACCTGACCTTTGCATTGGTGAATGCTTCAGACTTTCTCACCCATCCCTAAAATATTAGCCCATATTTTTAACCATTTCTCCAGTTTTATCATCTGTGCTGACCATTTTCCATGCTTCCTCAAATAACCATGCCACTGCCTTCCACAAAAACTGACCCTGGCCGGCTTTTTGACTATGACTCTGCCTACCGTTTGGACTGCTTCCAGGTGAACTGAACCTGGCCTGTTTTACTGTTCTATCAACTACGCTTCTGCCTACTGCTTGGACTGCTTGCACATGAACTGACCCTGGCCTGTTTTATCAACTATGCTTTTGCCTACGGCTTGGACTGATATGTTGCCCTGCTACTGTAGAACACAAGGGTGCCAGCCTGCTGCTGACTTACTATAGCTCCCAACTGTCCCTGATTTGGAGGGACTGTGCCTTATTTAGAACAAAGTCCCTCTGTCCCTCGTTCCTCCTCATTTGTCCCTCATTCGTCCCTTATTTTGATCTGATCTATATTGTTGTACATAAAATGCACGTTTTTATCTTTCAAAGGTGTTTCCCAGTGTTTCCCATTTCTAAATGGCTGCATTTGTAAATTTAAAAAGCCAATATAGAGGTATGACTTACTGCCATCATGCCTCTGCCTGCTGCATGAACTGACCACAGCTGTAGCAAGAGGCAGTATGTTTATGAAGGGCTGGAGAGCGGTACAATAATGAGTGTTTGCAGGTAACAGTGTAGCAGGACCAATATTATGACTGTGCTGGCTGTCTCTGCCTGGACAATTCCTATGGACAAATGCTTTGTCTGTGCTGACAATATCCTTGTGCTGACTATTGACAATATTCCTGCCTGGATAATTACTAATTGTCGCTAAGCACATCCCTGCCTGCTGCCTGGACCTATTCTCTCCTCTGTGGACACTACTAAAACTACAGGTATTACTTTTTTTTTTACCCTTTCCTCAATAGAATTTATTTTGGAGTGTAATTCTTAATATGTACATGCTATCTGTTAGAAATATGAAGGGTCTTCAAAAATGATAGGTTGTCAGGAAATGATATGTGTAATTTATGCTCATAGAACGCCTGATGGTGCTACTTGGATGATGGGCCTCTGTATGTGGCCAGGTTGTGTAAAACTCTCACACATGTGGTATCGCTATACAGAATGTATTTTGGGGTGTCATTTTTGCTATGTACATCTTATAAATGGAAAAAATTGGGGTGGGGGGGAACGCATTTGCATTTTCCAAAAATTTCTGGAAAAAAATGATCAAAAGACTCATTTATGCCTCATAGATTATACATTGGTGTGTTTGCTTTCCAAAATGGGGTCATTTTGTGGGAGTTTCCATTATCCTGGTGCTCCAGGGCCTTCAAAACTCTGATAGGTTGTTAGGAAATTGTGTAATTTATGCTCCTAGAATGCATGATGGTGCTACTTGGATGTCGGGGCTCTGTATGTGGCCAGGCTGTGTAAAAGTGTCACACATGTGGTATCGCCATACTCAGGAGGAGTAGCAGAATGCGTTTTGGGGTGTAGTTGCAAGTATACATATGCTGAGAGAAATAACCAGTTAATATGACAATTTTGTAAAAATAAAAAATAAAAAAATTCTAATTTTGCAAAGAATTGTGGGGAAAAAATGACAACTTAAAAAAACTCTCCATGCCTCTTACTAAATACCTTGGAATGTCTACTTTCTAAAAAGGGGTCATTTGGGGGGTATCTGTACTTTCCTGACTTGTTAGACCCCTTTCACACTGGGGCATTTTTCAGGCGCTTTTGGGCTAAAAATAGCACTGTAAAGTGCCTGAAAAGCGCCTCCCCTGCAGCCCCAGTGTGAGAGCCTGAGTACTTTTACACTGGGGCGGTGCCCTTGCAGGACGTTAGAAAAAGTCCTGCAAGCAACATCTTTGAGGTGGTGGAGGAGCAGTGCATGGGAATGCATGGGCAGCGCTGCCGAAGTGCCTGAAAAGCACTTCTGCAGTGCTGCCCATGATAACAGAACAATGCAGCAGAGAGAAATGACACTCAGAGCTTTGAAGAGAGACACATACACACTATAGAAGAATGTGTGTTTTTAATTGTTCCTGTCTGAGGTTTACAACCTCCAGTGGCAGCTGGTGAAGTTTTAGGATGGTGGGGCGCCAGACCCCACCCTTGCTTTTTGACCCCTCCCACTTCCCATAAACCCCACCCCTTATAGAATCCACCCACTCTGTCCCCTGTATTCCCCTTGCTTCCACTCATAGTGTCAGGTGTATACAGCTCAGCATCACAGGACAGAATATACAGGCCCAGAATCACAGAACAGAAGTATACAGCCCCAGCATCACAGGACAGAGTATACAGCTCAGCCTCACAGATCAGGGTATATAGCTCAGCATTACAGATCAGGGTATATAGCTCAGCCTCACAGATCAGGGTATACAGTTGTGCTTATACGTTTACATACCCTGGCAGAATTCATGCTTTCTTGGCCATTTTTCAGAGAATATGAATGATAGCACAAAAACATTTCTTTCACTCATGGTTAGTGTTTGGCTGAAGCCTTTTATTATCAATCAACTGTGTTTACTCTTTTTAAATCATAATGGCAACAGAAACTACCCAAATGACCCCGATCAAAAGTTTACATACCCTGGTGATTTTGGCCTGATAACATGCACACAAGTTGACACAAAGGGGGTTGAATGGCTATTAAAAGGTAACCATCCTCACCTGTGATCTGTTTGCTTGTAATTAGTGTGTGTGTGTGTATAAAAGGTCAATGCGTTTCTGGACTCCTGACAGACCCTTGCATCTTTCATCCAGTGCTGTACTGACGTTTTTGGATTCTGAGTCAGGGGGAAAGCAAAAGAATTGTTAAAGCATCTGGAAAGGGATATAAAAAGATATCCAAGGAATTGAGAATGCCAGTCAGCAGTGTTCAAACTCTAATCAAGAAGTGGAAAATTAGGGGTTCTGTTGAAACCAAACCACGGTCAGGTAGACCAACTAAAATTTCAGACACAGCTGCCAGGAAAATTGTTTGGGATGCAAAGAAAAACCCACAAATAACTTCAGGTGAAATTCAGGACTCTCTGAAAACATATGGTGTGGCTGTTTCAAGATGCACAATAAGGAGGCACTTAAAGAAAAATGGGCTGCATGGTCAAGTCGCCAGAAGAAAGCCATTACTACGCAAATGCCACAAAGTATCCCGTTTACCATATGCCAAACAACACAGAGACAAGCCTCAAACCTGGCACAAAGTCATTTGGAGTGATGAGACCAAAATTGAGCTTTTTGGCCACAACCATAAATGCTACATTTGGAGAGGAGTCAACAAGGCCTATGATGAAAGGTACAGAGGTGGATCGCTGATGTTTTGGGGATGTGTGAGCTACAAAGGCACAGCAAATTTGGTCAAAATTGTTGGCAAGATGAATACAGTATATTATCAAAAAATACCGGAGGAGCATTTGCATTCATCAGCCAGGAAGCTGATGAATGCAAATGCACTTGGACATTCCAACATGACAATTATCCAAAACACAAGGCCAAGTTATCCTGTCATTCGCTACAGCAGAATAAAGTGAAGGTTCTGGAGTGGCCATCTCAGTCTCCTGACCTCAATATCATCAGGCCACTCTGGGGAGATCTCAAACATGCAGTTCCTGCAAGACAGCCCAAGAATTTATAACTGGATTTTAATTTATAATGAAATAAATTTATAATTTATTACGAACTGGAGGCTTTTTGCCAAGAGAAATGGGCAGCTTTACCATCTAGGAAGATAAAAAGCCTCATCCACAAATACCACAAAAAAATTTAAGCTGTCATTGATTTTAAAGGGGGGCAATACATGGTATTAAGAACTGGGATATGTAAACTTTTGAACAGGGTCATTTGGGTAGTTTCTGTTGCCATTATGATTTAAAAAGAGTAAACACAGTTGATTAATAATAAATGACTTCAGCCAAACACTAACCAATAGTGAAAGAAAAGTTTTTGTGTTATCATTCATATTGTCTGAAAAATGGCCAAGAAATCATAAATTCTGCCAGGGTATGTAAACTTATGGAGCACAACTGTATAGCTCAGCATTACAGATCAGGGTATACAGCGCAACATTACAGATCAGGGTATACAGCTCAGCATTACAGATCAGGGTATACAGATCAGCATTACAGATCAAGGTATATAGCTCAGCCTCACAGATCAGGGTATTCAGCTCCGTATTACAGATCAGGGTATATAGCTCAGCCTCACAGATCAGGGTATACAGCTCAGCATTACAGATCAGGGTATACAGCTCAGCATTACAGATCAGGGTATACAGCTCAGCATTACAGATCAGGGTATACAGCTCAGCATTACAGATCAGGGTTTACAGCTCAGCATTACAGATCAGGGTATCTAGCTCAGCATTACAGCTCAGGAAATATAGCTCAGAATTACAGATCAAGGTATACAGCTCAGCATTACAGATCAGTGTATATAGCTCAGCCTCACAGATCAGGGTATATAGCTCAGCCTCACAGATCAGGGTATATAGCTCAGCCTCACAGATCAGGGTATACAGTGCAGCATTACAGATCAGGGTATACAGCTCAGCATTACAGATCAGGGTATACAGCTCAGCATTACAGATCAGGTAATATAGCTCAGCATTACAGATCAGGGTATACAGCTCAGCATTACAGATCAGGGTATATAGCTCAGCCTCACAGATCAGGGTACAATCACAGCTCTGCAGCAGATTGGGGGCAGTGCTATTCAGCTATAAATACACCCACCTTCCTTCCTGTATATAGAGACCTTCCTCCATCATCACTGACTGCAGATATATATATAGTAACAAATCAGATGATGTATATCTGCAGTCAGTGATGATGGGGGAAGGTCTCTATAAACAGGAAGGAAAAGGGTGGGTGTATATAGCTGTATACACTACACAGGACAGATGTAATCACAATTTGTGTATATCTGTGTAGCATATACAGCTATATACACCCACCTTCTTCCTTCTTGTATATAGAGAGTCTCTATATGTGGAAGGAAGAAGGTGGGTGTATATAGCTATATACACTACAGATATACACAAATTGTGAGTACATCTGTCCTGTGTGGTGTATAAAGCTATATACACCCACCTTCTTCCTTCCTGTATATAGAGAATCTCTATATACAGGAAGGAAGAAAGTGGGTGTGTATATAGCTGTATACACTACACAGAACAGATGTACTCACAATTTGTGTATATGATGTAGTGAATACAGCTGTATACACCCCCATCCAGGAAGACTGACAACAAGTGAGTGACACATCCTGATTGACCCTCAGTCAGTAGTCAGTACATGGCATGGCATAAATCCCCAAAATCATGTATTTGCACTGCACCCAGCATGACATGATGTGGCAGTGGCACACTCACTGATACTGTCTGACACCCTGATGCTCCAGTCACCAGTCCAGCCACGCAATCACTCATCCGTCCTGGCCTGGGCCCAGTCTGCAGTGTGCAGTGAGTGGAGACAGGGTCAGTCCATCTAGGAGAGGGAGAGACTGAGCCTGAGGCATCGGCACTTAAGTTAGCCTTACTCACTTAAGTTAGCCATAATCACAGAGGCGCTGTGCTGCTCAGCTCAGGCCTTCCTTAATCCTCTACGCGTCGCACAGTCAGTCCACAGCACAGTGAGGCGGGAAACCAGAAGTGGCGCTGCGGTGCCGCAAAAAGTACCGCCCACCGTCCTCCGGTCCTCGACAATAAAAAAACAGCACAGGAGGCCAGAGACATATCATCGGAAAGTTGGAGTGTTTGCAGGCACATCACTTACGCCCCGAACACTCCCTAAACACAGACAAATCAGCTTCCCAGTTGCAGTCAGCTGATTGCAAGCTGTGAAAGCATGCCATAGACAGCTGTGTGTCCGGTGCCTGGACACACTTATAGGACCACTTTTTTTTTTATGACTAGCTTGGGGGGGTGGCGCCTGTGTGCCCCCTATTGACGGACCGCCACTGATAACCACTTTAAAGTATATTCTTAATGCAGCCATGGACAGATTGACAGATATTTTAACTGTCCATTCAGTTTAGTTTTAAAAAAAAACTGTGCATGGTTGAAGGTTTAAAATAAAGCTTCATGGGTCAAATTAAAAGATATTTCTTTAAAGCTGAACACCAGACCAATATAAAAGACACAAACTAATGAAGCTATTTATGCAGTCAGTTTGGAAGCCTTTTGCAATCCTCTATACCAGTGGTTTTCAACCTCAGTCCTCAAGTACCCCCAACAGGCCATGTTTTGGGAATTTCCCTTAGATAAAATAGCTGTCCAAAATACCAAGCCATTGACTCTGATTCAAAGCACCTGTGCAAGATAAAGGAAAACCTTCAAGCATGACCTTCTGGGGGTACTTGAGGACTGAGGTTGAGAATCACTGCTCTATACACCAGCACTCTGACTAGGAGAGGGAGTAGCAAGACTTTGAGACAATCAAGTGTATCAAAAACACACCACCATTTTCTAACTAAGTGCATCCACCTGGCTGAGCTGTGTAAGAGGATTAAATATATGCCCTTAACCACTTCCAGACCAGCCACCACAGTTTTACTGCAGCAGGTTGGTTCGGCTGGGAAAATCAACGTTACCTTATATCGCTTTACCTTTTGGCCACTAGGGGCGTGTGCGTGCCCACAGCATGTACCCGGAGCTGATGCGAGTGCCCAGCGGGCGGAATGGTTGCCAGGCACCCGCGATCTCTCGTGACAGAGCAAGAACCGGGATCTGTGTGTGTAAACACACAAATCCAGGTTCTTTCAGGGGAGTAGAGACAGATCGTTTGTTCATATTAAGTATGAACACGATCTCTCTCTCCTACTAGACAGTCCCATCCCCCCTACAGTTAGAACACAGTGAGGGAACACAGTTAACCCCTTGATCGCCCCCTAGTGTTAACCTCTTCCCTACCAGTGCCATTTATACAGTAATCAGTACATTTTTATAGCACTGATCGCTGTATAATTGTCAATGGTCCCAAAAATGTGTCAAAAGTGTTCAATTTGTCCGCCGCAATAAAAATCGCAGATCGCCGCCATTACTAGTGAAAAAAATAATAATAAAAATGCCATAAATCTATCCCCTATTTTGTAGACGCTCTAACTTTTGCGCAAACCAATCAATATACACTTACTGCGATATTTTTTAACCAAAAATATGTAGAAGAATACATATCAGCCTAAACTGAGGAAAAAAAATAGTTTTTTTGAAAAAAAATGTGGAATATTTATTATAGCAAAAAGTACAAGATATTGTGTTTTTTTCAAAATTGTCGCTCTTCTTTTGCTAATAGCGCAAAAAATAAAAACCGTAGAGGTGTTTAAACACCACCATAAGAAAGCTCTATTGTGGGAAAAAGGACATCAATTCTGTTTGGGTACAGTGTCGCACGACTGCGCAATTGTCAGTTAAAGCGACGCAGTGTCGTATCGCAAAAAATGGCCTGGTCATTGGGGGCTGAAGTAGTTAAAGTGGATGTAAACCTGATTCATGAAATTTGGGCACATATATCTGTAGTGTTTTCTCATCTCTCTTCAAAGCATGCAGTCCCATAGCTTTCTCCTGCTCAGTAGTTCTGTTATCAACCTGATAACTTCTGACAAGTTCTCCGAAACGCCAGCCTGAAATGTGTGTCGTGGGAGGTTGCTATAAATGGATTAGCAGATAGCTTGCCATCTCAGAGCAGAGCTCTGCACATTCCTTCCTTCCTTTTGCCAATGCGGAGTGAAGGTGTGTGCCTTTCCTCCAATCAGCTGTCTTGGCTGTATGCCTATCAGTGACGTCTGGTACTCAAAATTTTTGGGGAGCGCAAAAAAATTTTGAAAAAAAATCATCAATTGCAGCCACTGTGCCCATCAAAAGCTGCCACTGTGCCCATCAAACGCTGCCATTGTGCCATCAAACGCTGCCATTATGCCCTCAAATGCTGCCACTGTGCCATCAATTGCAGCCATTGTGTTAAACGCTGCCACTGTGCCCATTAAACGCTGTCACTGTGCCATTAAACGCTGCCACTGTGCCATCAATTGCAGCCACTGTGCCATCAATTGCAGTCACTGTGCTAAATGCTGCCACTGTGCCCATTAAACGCTGCCATTGTGCCATCAAACGCTGCCATTATGTCCTCAAATGCTGCCACTGTGCCATCAATTGCAGCCATTGTGTTAAATGCTGCCACTGTGCCCATTAAACGCTGTCACTGTGCCATTAAACGCTGCCACTGTGCCATCAATTGCAGCCACTGTGCTAAACGCTGTCAGTGTGCCCATCAAACGCTGTCAGTGTGCCCATCAAATGCTGTCAGTGTGCCCATCAAACGCTGTCAGTGTGCCCATCATATGCTGCCAGTGTGCCCATCCAATGCTGCCAGTGTGCCCATCATATGCTGCCAGTGTGCCCATCAAATACTGCCAGTGTGCCCATTAAATGCTGCCAGTGTGCCCTTGAATGCCCCCAGTGTGACCCCTGCCCGCTTGCCGTCTGACCGGCACTTACCCTGTCTTGGTGGGGCAGTGAGTGACGGTGACGAGCGGGGTCCTCCATGCATCTCCTGCCATCCTCATCTCCCGTCCTCTCCTCTTGATAGGTGTCTAATAGCGGCGCCTGTTGTTTCAGCCAATCAGGTGACAGGTAACGGACCCAAGCACCTGATTGGGGGAGAGGCGGTTTAGTGTTAGGAAAGCGAATAGTCGCTTTTCTAACACAGCTGAGTGACCTGCGAGCACCCAGCATGGATGACCTGGATGACCCAGCCCCCTCTGATGTTACATGATGTCAGAAGGGGGCAGGGTCACTTGGTTATGTCCCCGGGTGGCCCCGCCCTTGCCCATATAACAGCTGTCAAAGCCAAGAGACGGCAGTCGCTGGGAGGCCTCCCATCGAGGCGGAGCTTTTTAAAATATTTTGTGTCCATCGGGCGGCATGATTGACGATGGATGTACATTGCAGGACTTTTTATTTTTTTAATTAAGGAATTGTCAAAAACTGTCTGTTGTGGTTTTTCATTTTTGACACTTTTTTGGGTGAATGGGTAGGGGCACAACGTACCCGATACCCATTCACATGAGGGGTAGGATCTGAGGGGTCCCCTTGTTAAAGGTGGCTTCCAGAATCCAATAAGCCCCCCTGCCTGCAGACCCCCACAACCACCGTGCAAGGGTTGTAGGGACGAGGCCCTTGTCACCATCAACATGGGAACAAGGTGCTTTGGGGGGCACTCCAAAGCACCCTCCCTATGTTGAGGCCAAGCGGCCTGGTATGGTTCAGGGGTGGGGGGCTCGCTTGTCCCCTCCCCTTCCAAGCTTGCCAGGCTGCTTGCTTGGATAAGGGTCTGGTATGGATTCTGGGGGGGGCCCACACCAATTTTTTTATTTTTTTTTTGGATGGAGTTACCCTTAAAATCTATGCCAGACCCAAAGGGCCTGGTATGGCTTTTGGGGGGGGGGACCACACTCTTTTTGTTTAAAAATTGGGTGTGAAGTTCCCCTTAAAATCTATACCAGGCGCAAAGGGGTCATTTTTTTACACTGTATTATATACTCTGCACTGCACTATATACCCTGCACTGTATTATATATACTAAACTGACTGCACTATACTGTATATTCTCCACTGTATTATATATAGTACACTGACTGCACTATATACTCTGCAATATATTTTATATACTACACTAATTGCACTATATACTCTCCACTGTATTATTTATAATGCACTGACTGCACTGTATACTCTGAAGAACTGTATTATATATACTACACGGACTGCACTATATACTTTGAACTGTATTTTATATATATATACTATACGGACTGCACTATATACAACCTGGCCCCCAGCTACATCTCTAACCTAGTCTCAAAATACCAACCTTATCGTTCTCTTCGCTCCTCCCAAGACCTCCAGCTCTCAAACTCCCTTGTCACCTCATTCCATGCTCACCTTCTGGACTTCTCCAGAGCCTCTCCCATCCTCTGGAATGCTCTGCCCCAATCCGTCTGATTTTATCCTACTTTATCCACTTTCAGACGATCCCTGAAAACTCATCTCTTCAGAGAAGCCTATCTGGCCCCCACCTAACAACTGTACATTTATCTTCTCAATCAGCACATCACCCACAGTTATTACCTCTTGTATCTCTTGACCTTCCCTCTTATGCCCCGTACACACGGTCGGATTTTCCGATGGAAAATGTCCGATCGGAGTGTATTGTCGGAAATTCCAACCATGTGTGGGCTCCATCGGACATTTTCCATCGGATTTTCTGACACACAAAGTTGGAGAGCAGGAGATAAAATTTTCCGACAACAAAATCCGATCGCGTCAATTCCGACCGTGTGTGGCCTGTTCCGACGCACAAAGTGCCACGCATGCTCAGAAGAAATTCCAAGACGGAACAGCTCGTTCTGGTAAACTTAGCGTTCGCAATGGATACGGCACTTTCGTCACGCTGCAATGTTAAAAATGGTTTAATACAGCGCAATCTCTTCTTCTTTATAATGTGACAAAAATTAAGTAGTTTTGCTGCTCATATTCACACACACTTCTCACAAACTTATTTAGTTACTATTTATCGTGATTCTCTCAATATATTTTGATTTCTCACATCTGACAACATATTTTGTATACTTTTTATATATTTTTTGGCTTTAATGTAGATTCTTTTTTTGTGTTTGTATTTTTTTTTTTTTGGGCGATTTTGATTTGTACTCCCGAAAATGTTTGTGTGTGTTTTTTGTGTCAAGTTCCCACAACACCATTGATATGTTGTTCTATTTAATCTGTAGGAGATTGTTTGGTGTTGTTGTCCCTTGTTAATTTCATATTGTACTTTAGAAATGTACCTGAATCGTCACCAACAAACTGTCCTTTTTGGATGAAAATACACAAAGGAGAGTAGAATTTACCAAAAAAAATGTATTAAGGGGTCACAACTAAACAAAGAGGGAGGCAATGCTGGAGAAACTGCAGAAGTGGGTGAAGCCTTGGAATCCCAGGGCAGACATCAATAATTTGAAAGCCAAATTGGTGGCCTGAGGAGTCTATCTAAGGATCTAAGGGAATGCAGTCTGGTCCAGAAGTCCCAGAGATCCGGAAAGCAGCAGATGACATCTGTGTCCCCAGGCTGTGGTCATACGAGAGACTGCATCTTCTGTCAGACCAGACTGAACCCAGGGCCATCACTCTTTGGTCTTCCTTCCACGCGGTGGCTCTGGTGGTGGAGTTGTGGCAGCAGGAGGAGGAGGAGGATGGTCCAACTCAATGACATCCGTCTTGGGTGTTAGTTCCCCACTCACCCCCTTACGTAGGACTTTGTACAGAAGGTCCTCACAGAGCCTGCGTTGACCCTCCTGCATGCCCTGCAATTTGGTGGCAGCCATGCAGGCAAAGGCCTCTTCAGGAGTTGGTAAGGCTCTGAGGGACGCAGAAGCCTCCTGGATCAGCCTGAATGCTGAATCCTGCACGGGACTCGGAGTGGCCTTCCTGGCTCGTTTATATGGCAGGCGAAGGGGAGGGACCTGAGACTCAGTCAGGCTGCGACTGGTCCCAGGCTTCTCCTGGCTGACACTTAGCCCCGCCTCCTCCTGGCTGCCACTAATCCTCGCCTCCTCCTGACTGCCACATTCCACAACCTCCTCCTGGCTGAGGTCTTCCTGTGTATGAAAAAGGGACATAGTTTGAGTTTTTTATTCATCAATCACACACAATATTCACCTCCTGACTGTTGCAAATTGAATGTTAACAAATATAACAGACTATCCTTCTGAGCTCAGCATTTTTCATTTGTGTCCCAATTTTGGGTGCTCACTACTGTCTATTGCTATGTAAAACACTTTCAATCAGCACTTAGTGATCAATAAACATCTAGTAAACATCATTTATTTATTGACCAGAAATATGTAGAAGAATGCTATACCTGACTCCAGCTGGGCTCCTCCACTTCTTCCTGGCTGGAAGGCCCAGGTTGGACATCAGAAGCCTCAGCTGGTATGGAAGGAAGCGTGGAAGGAAGAGTAGAGTGGGATTCCCTGACTTCAGTGTGGTCTGACAGAAATCGCAGTCTCTCATAGTACCACAGCCTGGGGACATAAACGTCATCTGCTGCAGCTCCGGACCTCTGGGAATCTGTGACCTTCTTGCGCTCCCTAAGATACGTGCTCCTCAGGCCACCAATTTTAGCTTTTAAATAGAGGATGGTTGCTGTGCAAGTTTAGATCTTACCTTCGTTATTACGATCGGCGTCTCCGATGCTCCTTCCTCCGCTCACAGATCGTACGTAATACGCACGTGTGTTACGCTTTATACACACTGCGCATGCGTATATCTCCGCCCGCCCTTGACGTTCTTTCTAGTCTATTCCCCGCCCCTTTTTGTTCGGCGCAGTGGGGGAAGAGCACATGGCGGATAGACAGCAGGTGCGTGCTAATTGTAGCAACGAGGAGGAGGGGGAGGAAAGGCCGGAGCCTGAAACGTCCCGATCCAGAAGGAGATTTAAGGACTCAAATATGTCCTTTGGGGAGATGTTAGAAATGGTGGACATCCTGAAGAAGTCCGACTATGATGGAAAGTATGGGCCTTACCCCAACCCCAATGTCCGAAAGGCCAAGATCATGGCGAAAGTGGTCAGGAGTCTGCACCAGAATTTCGGGGTACGACGATCGAAAGATCAGCTCAGGAAGCGGTGGTCGGACCCCAAATTACGAGAACATGAGCAGTACAGAAAGATCCAGAGAGTGCTGCAAAAAAGTAAGTAGCTGTGCTGTGTTCCTATTCTTTTTGTGTTTATTACGTTCGTGCTGCTCCATGTGCTTTTAGGAACTATTGTACAGTTTAAAATGGCAACTTTCATGTTCTTGGGCACATTATTCGTTCAGATCAAACATTTTTCGTTCAAACTATAAAATACCATTGTTTAGGCCATATGCATTTGGCCACCATTTTGACGCCCTATACTTGTCTTCAAAGAATTGGGTTGTGTATATGGCTTTGTTACTAGAATGAAATGCAAACTAGATTCTGTGTAAGGAGAGGACACTGAGCAGCTGTTTTCACATCTGGACACTGGAGCACTAGTGTGGGACAAAAGAACACCATTTTTTATTAGGGGGCCACACAGGTGCTCCAGTGTATACTATAGGGGGGTCTCCATCTGTGAAGCTTGTACAAAACAGGTAAAGTATTGCAGCTTGACAAAGGACACTAAAAAAGCTACATGTTGGAACTCTGCTAAAATAGACAATTGTACCCCACTTCCAAGCAATGTTTAATCTTTATAGTTCGGCCATCAAATATCTGTGTGCTAATTATACCATTTTTGCTTTACATAGGGGAGAAAAGACTCGGAAGACACCCCTCATCCGAGGAGACCAGAGGCCCCCCCCTCTGGAAGAAGGGGAAATCCCCCCAACACAAGCTGAGCAGGAGGAAGAAGATGTGGTGGAAATTGTCACCACAACAGGTGAGTGTCTGCAACCACAGGCTCAGATAAGAGATGGATGGCGGCATTTTTTTTAGACCTAATTTATTTTGGGGTTCCTCTCTTTTTAGGTGATCGTGAGATTCTGGATCCAGATCCTTTCACATCCGAAAGTGCCCAGATCCTGATCGGGGAGATCATGGGGTGTAATTTACAATTGGAAATCATCAAGCAAAACATCAATGATGTTATTCCAAAAAATAAAAAAATCATTGATGTTTTGGGGCGAGTTTAAAGCCCCTCAAAATCACTTTCTTCTTTTGTGTGCTACAATGTGCTAAATGTTTTTGTGATTTTTCCCAAAGCCAAATTTGGAGGATGCACACAGTGTGTCAACATGTGCTATCTGCCATCACGGGAGATCAATGGACGCGTTTTGGGGGTGCAACCCCTTCCTCAATTATAAAGTAGCTGAGAGGAAGGGCTTGCTCCCCCAAAACACATCCTTTGATCCCCCGTGATGGCAGCTAGCAAATGTTGACAAAATTGTGTGCATCTTCCAAATTTGGCTTTTCCAGGGGTGATTTCCCCCCATCTGAACGCAATATCAAACACAGTTCCTAAATACTCATGTATGATATTGCCTTCAAGTTCTACCTAATGTGAACTTTGTAAGTTCAAGATTTGTGTCTTTCTTGTTGCTTTTACACATACCTGTTTTATGTAAAATGCACATTTTGAGGTTTGATAATGCCACCACAAAAATTGGCATACCACAAACATGTTGGTTTTTTTTCAAAACCTTTGGTAAATGCACATGTGATTATGCAGGTATTAAAAAGATTGTTAATCAAGAATGTGTGGATTATTGTCTCAACGCTACAACACTTTTGGGGTGATGTAATTGCTGTTTTCATTGCAAATGGGGGTTATTTACTAAGGGCAAATCCTCTTGGCACTACAAGTGCAGTTTCAGTGCATTTGCAAGTGCACTTGTAGTGAAATGTATTTTTGCATTTAGGAAATAACAGCCAACAGTGCTTTGTATAAGGTTACACAATCACGACATTTTCTGCACTCAAAACATTTCTGTCAGGGTCAGCTAAAGCAAACACAAGCAGTAAATGTCCACCAAGATTTTTTTTTTTATTATAAAAAGGCTTCACAGATTGTCTGGCATATTGATAGCCCCCCTACCCGCAAAGATCTCCAGGTAGCGTAACCGGACATCACGGGCACTCAGGGAGGGCAAGCCAGGACGGCCACTTTCAAGCGCCGTCAGTGTGGTTTGATGTAGGATTCCGGCCTCAGGCCCAACTGAGCCAGCATAGTTGGCTGAATGTTTCCTTAAAAAGTGGAGAACACAGCACGCCAGTATAATATGGTTCAGGTTATACTCCGCCATATGGATGGGTGTCATAAATAGGCGGAACCAGCTGGCCAGGATTCCAAATGTGTTCTCCACCACTCTTCGGGCTCTGGCCAGCCAGTAATTACACACAAATCTATCTCTCCACCCCTCAACTCACTCCATCAGTCTCTTCACGCATCACTAACTTACTAACCGACATATCTGTATGGATGTCACACCACTTCCTCAAACTCAACTTGTCCAAAACTGAGCTTATAATATTTCCTCCCCCACGTGCCTCTTCCCCTGACTTCTCTGTCAAGAGCAATGGCAAAACCATCCACCCGTCCACACATGTCAGGGTGCTAGGTGTTATCCTAGATTCTGAACTCTCCTTTCAGCCCCACATCCAATCACTTTCCAAAGCTTGCCGCCTCAACCTCCGCAACATCTCTAAACTACGTCCCTTTCTAACCAGTGAAACTACAAAGCTCCTGATTCACTCCCTGGTTATCTCTCGCCTTGACTACTGCAACTCACTCCTCATTGGCTTACCTTTAAATAGACTATCCCCCCTTCAGTCCATCATGAATGCTGCTGCCAGACTCATCCACCTTACAAACCGATCAGTGTCTGCTACCCCTCTCTGCCAATCCCTCCATTGGCTGCCACTCGCCCAACGAATTAAATTCAAAATACTAACAATAAGTTACAAAGCCATCCACAACTGTGCCCCCAGCTACATCACTAACCTAGTCTCAAAATACCAACCTAAACGCCATCTCCGTTCCTCCCAAGATCTCCTGCTCTCTAGCTCCCTCATCACCTCCTCCCATATCCGCCTCCAGGACTTCTCCCGAGCCTCGCCCATCCTCTGGAATTCCCTACCCCAATCTGTCAGACTGTCTCCAAATTTATCCACTTTTAGGCGATCCCTGAAGACTTTCCTCTTCAGAGAAGCCTATCCTGCCTCCATCTAACAACTGCATTATTTTCTCCATTAGCTCATCCCCCACTGCTATTACCCTTTTGTATAACTTGACCCTCCCTCCTAGATTGTAAGCTCTAATGAGCAGGGCCCTCTGATTCCTCCTGTATTGAATTGTATTGTACTTGTACTGTCTGCCCTAATGTTGTTGTAAAGCGCTGCGTAAACTGTCGGCGCTATATAAATCCTGTATAACAATAATAATAATAATAATAATTAAAAACCCTCTGTTCCAGGGTGAGGGTCCTCATTGGGAATGGCCGCATCAGGTGGTCCCCCAGCGCAAACGCTTCATCAGCAACGAAAACGAATGGGAGTCCTTCCACATTGTCCTCTAGAGCTGGCAAGTCCAAGCTGCCATTCTGGAGACGCCTGTAAAACTCCGTCTGGGCGATGACTCCACCATCGGACATCCGGCCATTCTTCCCCACGTCCACATACAAGAAGTCGTAATTAGCCGACACCACCGCCAACATCACTATACTATTAAACCCCTTGTAATTATAATAGTACGACCCCGAGTTGGGTGGTGGGACGATGTGGACGTGTTTCCTATTAATTACCCCTCCGCAGTTAGGAAAGTCCCACCGCTGGGCAAAGTGGGAGGCCACAGTCTGCCATTCCTGGAAGGAAACTGTTGAGGAAAAAACAATAAATATTACTATTTTTACTCTGAAACATGGCAAGCAGATTATACACAAACATTATGGGGCAACCTCCAGATAGCATTTACTAAGGGGAATTTAACAAGGCCAAAGTATAAGGTACACCTATCATATCCCCCCCCCCCTCTCATGGGCCATTTCTAACATTATAGGGGGTGTGTGTAAATCTTGGACAGGTAACCCTCTTCAATTCATTGAGAGATGAATGCCTAAATAATGGGTATTACTTTGAACAGCCCCTCCTTAGTTACACTATTGGCAGACCACTGGACAGGTAAGAAGTGTCATAATACAAAGATATAAATACACACTGTACACATTTGTGGACATTTGGACATTCTGCTATTACCTATCAAGATAATAATAGGATACAAAAACTTTAAACAGTACCATTTGAAAGTATACAGGCAGGCCCTTGCACTACATGATTTGGGCAATTCATCCATAAATCTGACCAGTAAAGAGGTGGGTATAGTGTGTATGGGTTTGGCAAAGTCAGCAGATAGATGATTGAGGATAGAGGATTGGGATCAGCTGACTTAGCAGTTGGGGGAGGGAGGGTTACTAAAAAATTTTGGGGGACACCACAAAAAAAAAACCTCTGGCACTCTGCCTGAATTTAAATCAAAAATAACATTTCCAAACATTTTAGGGGGTGTTTGGGGTAAAGCACTACTATGGAGCTGATAAAATACATTGTTAAGTGACTACACGAGGTGAATATAGGGCAGGAGACATCATGCTGGGGAGGTTAGTGAAGGGCAAATATGTATGAAGGACCTAAAATAATAATTACATAAAAATCCAGCATGCATGAGGACAAAGGGGACATTCACAGCATATTACAATCATGGTAATTAGGGAATGAGGAAAGAAATACAATATATTAGCAAACATTAAATACAATAAAATGTGATATTAAAGGATAAAAATCTTACCTTCATATACTCCTTCTGCAGGACCTGTATGATGGCAGAACAGGTCTCTGGGATAATGATCCCCAGAGCCTGGGGGGAGATGCCTGTCGAGAACTTCAAGTCCTGCAGACTTCTCCCTGTTGCCAAATACCGCAAGGTAGCAACCAACCTCTGCTCCGGAGTGATGGCTTGCCTTATGCAGGTATCCTGCCTGCTGATATAGGGGGTCAGCGAAGCCAACAGACGGTGAAACACGGGGTCCGTCATCCTGAGAAAGTTCCTGAAATCATCAGGATTATTCTCACGGATCTCACGGAGCAAAGGCATATGAGAGAACTGGTCACGCTGAAGCAACCAATTCTTGGTCCATGAACTCCTCCCCACCCTGTTCATGGACTGGACTTGTGTCAAGGTCAGGACCCCAACACCAAGCCCCCGCACAGCACAAACTCTACGAGGAGTACGCATACGAAACATGGCTAGAAAATGGTCGGCTGCTCAGAACGAAGTAACAGAACGCACTGAAGAACATCAAGGCCTGTGAAGAGCGACCTGAAAAACAGCAACGAGCAGGCAAGATCACACGGAAAACTCTGATACGAACTGACTGCACGCACTGAAGAGCAGAAACAAACCCACAAGCACAAACTGAACGGCAGAAAACGATCTGAAAGCCACGAGTCTGAAGAAGCGCAAATCGTCTCTCACCAAACTTTTACTAACACGAGATTAGCAAAAGGAGCCCAGAGGGTGCCGCGCTTGGTTCTGAACCGGCCTTTTCTAGTCTCGTCGTACGTGGTGTACGTGACCGCGTGGTTGGCGATCGGAAATTCCGACAACTTTATGCGACCGTGTGTAGGCAAAACAAGTTTGAGCCAACATCCGTCGGAAAAAATCCTAGGATTTTGTTGTCGGAATGTCCGAACAAAGTCCGACCGTGTGTATAAAAGTGATCAAAAAAAAATGAAAGGAACAGTTTAAAAATAAGATAAAAAAGCAAAAAAATAATAAAGAGAAAAAAAAAGCACCCCTGTCCCCCCCTGCTCTCACGCAAAGGCGAATGCAAGCATCGGTCTGGCGTCAAATGTAAACAGCAATTGCACCATGCATGTGAGGTATCACCGCGAAGGTCAGATCGAGGGCAGTAATTTTAGCAGTAGACCTCCTCTGTAAATCTAAAGTGGCAACCTTTAAAGGCTTTTAAAAATGTATTCAGTTTGTCGCCACTGCACGTTTGTGCACAATTTTAAAGCATGTCATGTTTGGTATCCATGTACTCGGCCTCATCTCAGATCATCTTTTTTATTTCATCAAACATTTGGGCAATATAGTGTGTTTTAGTGCATTAAAATTTAAAAAAGTGTGTTTTTTCCCCAAAAAATGTGTTTGAAAAATCGATGCGCAAATACTGTGTGAAAAAAAAAAAATGAAACACCCACCATTTTAATCTGTAGGGCATTTGCTTTAAAAAAATATATAATATATAATGTTTGGGGGTTCAAAGTAATTTTTTTGAAAAAAAAAAAAAAAAATGTTTTCATGTAAACAAAAAGTGGTTAGAAGAGTCGGTGATATGTGACATAAGCTTCTAAATGTTGTGCATAAAATGCCAGGACAGTTCAACACCCCCCCCCAAATGACCCCATTTTGGAAAGTAGACATCCCAAGCTATTTGCTGAGAGGCATGTCTAGTCCATGGAATATTTTATATTGTGACACAAGTTGCGGGAAAAAGACAATTTTTTTTTTTTTGCACAAAGTTGTCACTAAATGATATATTGCTCAAACATGCCTTGGGAATATGTGAAATTAAACCCCAAAATACATTCTGTTGCTTCTCCTGAGTATGGGGATACCACATGTGTGAGACTTTTTGTGAGACTTTTTGGGAGCCTAGCCGCGTACGGGACCCGAAAACCAAGCACCGCCTTCAGGCTTTCTAAGGGCGTACATTTTTTATTTCACTCTTCACTGCCTTTCACAGTTTCGAAGGCCATGGAATGCCCAGGTGGTACAAACCCCCCCAAATGACCCCATTTTGGAAAGTAGACACCCCAAGCTATTTGCTGAGAGGTATAGTAAGTATTTTGCAGACCTCACTTTTTGTCACAAAGTTTTGAAAATTGAAAAAAAAAAAAATGTTTTTCTTGTCTTTCTTTATTTTCAAAAAAAAAAGAGAGCTGCAAAATACTCACCATGCCTCTCAGCAAATAACTTGGGGTGTCTACTTTCCAAAATGGGGTCATTTGGGGGGGGTTGTGCCACCTGGGCATTCCATGCCCTCCGAAACTGTGATAGGCAGTGAAGAGTGAAATCAAAAATTTACGCCCTTAGAAATCCTGAAGGCGGTGATTGGTTTTCGGGGCCCTGTATGCAGCTAGGCTCCCAAAAAGTCCCATACATGTGGTATCCCTGTACTCAGGAGAAGCAGCTGAATGTATTTTGGGGTGCAATTCCACATATGCCCATGGCATGTTTGAGCAATATATCATTTAGTGACAACTTTTTGTCAATTTTTTTTTTGTCATTATTCAATCACTTGGGACAAAAAATTAATATTCAATGGGCTCAATATGCCTCTTAGCAATTTCCTTGGGGTGTCTACTTTCCACAATGGGGTTATTTGGGGGCGGGGGTTGAACTGCCCTGCCATTTTAGCACATCAAGAAATGACATAGGCAGTGATAAACTAAAAGCTGTGTAAATTCCAGAAAATGTACCCTAGTTTGTAGACCCTATAACTTTTGCGCAAACCAATAAATTTATGCTTATTGACATTTTTTTACCAAAGACATGTGGCCGAATACATTTTGGCCTAAATGTATGACTAAAATTGAGTTTATTGGATTTTTTTATAACAAAAAGTAGAAAATATCATTTTTTTTCAAAATTTTCAGTCTTTTTCCGTTTATAGCGCAAATAATAAAAACCGCAGAGGTGATAAAATACCCTCAAAAGAAAGCACTATTTGTGGGCAAAAAATGGCCTGGTCTTTAGGGGGTAAACCCTTACAGTCCTTAAGTGGTTAAAGGCTCAAGATTTTAAAATGCATGAAGGTAAAAAACCTTCTTTGCAGCTAGCTCTCCTAGGCATTGGGTTGGACAATTGGCCTCCAGTTACACATGAGCCCTGCTTACACACAATCTCATAGCAGCAAGACTATCTATTGCATGCAAATGGCACTCTACAGCCTCTCCCACCCTACAAGATGTGATCAACAACCTCAACGAACATCGCAAGATGGAATGGCTCTTTGCCAAGGCCCACCTGATCACCCATAAATGTAACAGACTTTGGCACCTCTGGCTCCAAGACCCAAGATGCATCCCAACCGAAACCATTCACGACCTACATGTTAATTTCAATCAGACATGAACTCCCACCCACTCTGCACTCCTATACACACTTCCCTCATCCATACATCTTCACTCTTTTGCTTAGAAATTTCTGTAATCCTATATGATGCTGTATCACCCGTTTGATCTACTACACATTCTTATTGTGATATCCTAATGGTATGCCGAAATAGACTGATCAATATTTCCTGTTTTTGCTGTTGTTATATGAGAATTCAATTTGCTACTGGATATGCAGTTTACTATATCTGTACAATGCAAAAATAATTTAATAAAAAGTTAAATAAAAATAAAATAAAAGCCCTCTGTGTAAAGCTTCCCCCATCCCCCCAATACTCACCTGAGCTCCCTCTCAATCCAGCAATGTACACATAGAGCAGGGCTTGGGAGCAAGCACACACCAGTACCCTCGGAGCAAATGGCTTACTATTGAGGCCACTAGCTGAAGAGAAGGAGCCAGGAGTGCCGGCATGGGACCTGAAAAGAGGTTTAATGTCATTTTAGACTGAGGAAAGCCCCATTTGTTTTTTTACTACTTCTTTTACTGCCACATTTATTTAAGTGACAGAGTTACTTTAAATGTAGCCTCAATAGTTGCTTGCTGCTGTGTAGTTTGCAACTTTTTATAATTTCTTGAAGGTGGGCTCAGATGATGTGTTAGCTTATGCAAATATTCTAACAGGAAATAAAACATGGCAATTGTTTATGTTGTTATCCAGCTACTTTAATGAGCCATAAAGAGATTACCCTGAACTTTACTGAAGGATGATTGGTGTAATAAAACTGGTGTGCTTTCATGAAGGTGTGAATCATCTTTCAGAAAGTACCCATGATAAGTGTATACAACCCCTGGCAAAAATTATGGAATCACCAGTCCCTGAGGATGTTCCTTCAGTTATTTATTGTTGTAGAAAAAAAGCAGATCACAGACATGGCCAAAAACTAAAGGCATTTCAAATGGCAACTTTCTGGCTTTAATAAACACTAAAAGAAATCAAGAAAAATAATTGTGGTGGCCAGTAACAGTTAGATTTATAGAACAAGCACAGGGAATAAATTATGGAATCATGAAAAACAAACATACAAAATAACACTCCAACACATTACTAGTACTTTGTTGCACCACCTCTGGCTTTTATAACTGCTTGCAGTCTCTGAGGCATTGACTTATTGAGTGATAAACAGTACTCTTCATCAATCTGGCTCCAGCCTTCTCTGATTGCTGTTGCCAAATCATCTTTGCAGGTTGGAGCCTTGTCATGGACCATTTTCTTTAACTTCCACCACAGATTTTCAATTGGATTGAGATCCGGACTGTTTGCAGGCCATGACATTGACCTTATGTGTCTTTCTTCAAGGAATTTTTTCACAGTTTTGCTCTATGGTGAGATGCATTATCATCTTGATAAATGATTTCATCATCCCCAAACATCCTTCAATAGATGGGATAAGAAAAGTGTCCAAAATTTCAATGTAAACCTGTGCATTTATTGAAGATTTAATGACAGCCATCTCCCCAGTGCCTTTACCTGACATGCAGCCCCATATCATAATTAACTGTGGAAATTTGCATGTTTTCTTCAGACAGTCGTCTGCATAAATCTCATTGGAACAGCACCAAACAAAAGTTCCAGCATCATCACCTTGCCCAATGCAGATTCGAGATTCATCACTGAATATGACTTTCATCCAATCATCCACAGTCCACGATTGCCTTTCCTTAGCCCATTGTAACCTTGTGTTTTGTGTTTAGGTGTTAGAGCTGGCTTTCTTTTAGCTTTTCTGTATGTAAATCCCATTTCCTTTAGGCGGTTTCTTACAGTTCAGTCACAGATGTTGACTCCAGTTTCCTCCCATTTGTTCCTCATTTGTTTTGTTGTACATTTTCTGTTTTCAAGGCATATTGCTTTAAGTTGTCTGTCTTGACGCTTTAATGTCTTCCTTGGTCTACCAGTATGCTTGCCTTTAACCACCTTCCCATGTTGTTTGTATTTGGTCCATGTTTTAGACACAGCCGACTGTGAACAACCAACATCTTGTGCAACACTGCGTGATGATTTACCCTCTTTAAGGAGTTTGATAATCCTCTCCTTTTTTTCAATTGACATCTCTGGTTTTGGAGCCATGCTTCATGTCAGTCCACTTGTTGCAACAGCTCTCCAAGGTGTGATCACTCCTTTTTACCTACATACTAAGCAGATTTAATCTGATTCAAGTGTTAGTGTTTGTAATGAAAATTTACAGGGTGATTCCACAATTTTTTCCTCAGAATTGAGTAATTCCATAATTTATTCCCTGTGCTTGTTCTATAAATCTAACTGTTACTGGCCACCACAATTATTTCTCTTGATTTCTTTTAGTGTTTCTTAAAGCCAGAAAGTTGCCATTTGAAATGCCTTTAGTTTTTGGCCATGTCTGTGATCTGCTTTTTTTCTACAACAATAAATAACTGAAGGAACATCCTCAGGGACTGGTGATTCCATAATTTTTGCCAGGGGTTGTATCTATTACCAGGACCACCTAATTGTATAGACATTTTTTCCAAATGGTTTTGAATTTTTTTGGGAAATACACTGATGAAACTGGTAAGCTACTCATCACATTAAGTTCATATTCACACCTGAGTGCCTACCTCCTGAGTGCTACTTCCTTTCTGCTATTCCCATTCACACACTACTTCCGACTACTCAATGAGACTTTTAAGTTCACTTTGAAAACCAATTTCTTTAGGCAAGAATATGACCCAAAAATTATATTCAGTCACTGGTCCAGTATCACTTCCCTCTCCACTGTCTACAAGGGACAAATTGTTTCTTTATATATAGCTTGCTTAAAGTGTTGTTAAAACCATACTCGCAAAGCCACAAAGACATTTGCTTTGTGTACAGTGAAATATACAGTATCTGATTGATCCTGCCTTCAGCTGTCCCTCCTATCTTCTCTGTGTCCCCACTGCAGCCTGAGAGTATTCCGTCCAGTTCTCCTCACCAATACTCAGGAAGGATGTGCTGGAACTGGATGGAGTCCAGAGAAAGGCAATAAAACTAAAAGGGGGCTGGAGAACCTCAATTATTACAAAGAACGACTACAAGAACTAAATGTATTCTCCCTGGAGAAGAGATGCTTGAGAGAAGATATGATAGCAATATACAAATCCCTCAATGGTAATCCCAGTGTAGGTAGGAAACTTTTCAGCCCCAGGGAGTGTTATGCCCTGTACACACGGCCGGACATTGTTCGGACATTCTGATTTTTTCCGAGGGATGTTGGCTAAAATTTGTCTTGCATACACACGGTTGCACAAAGTTGTCAGAATTTCCGAACATCAACAACGCGGTGACGTACACCACGTATGACAAGGTTATAAAAGGGCAATTCAATACCAAGCGCGGCACCCTTTGGGCTCCTTTTGCTAATCTCGTGTTAGTAAAAGTTTGGTGATAGACGATTCACGCTTTTTCAGACTCGTGGTTTTTAGTTCGTTTTTCTGCTGTTCAGTTTGTGCTTGTGGGTTTGTATCTGGTCTTCAGTGCGTGCAGTGACTTCGCATTGATTTATCATTTTCAGGTTGCTCTTCACAGGCCTTGCTATTCTTCAGTGTATTCTGTTCGCTGGGTGATTGGGAGCCAGTGTAGGGATTGTAGGAGAGGGTTGTCAGACACTGAGTGGTTGGTAAGGTGGATAAGTCTGGCAGCAGCATTCATGATAGACTGAAGAGGGGATAGCCTATGGAGGGGATAGCCTATGGAGAGGCAGGCCAATGAGAAGGGAGTTGCAATAGTCAAGGCGAGAGATAACAAGAGAGTGAATGAGGAGCTTGGTGGTTTCATTTGTTAAAAAGAGGTGAATTTTAGAGATGTAACGGAGGTGAATTCTACAAACTTTTGACAGCGATTGAACTTAAGGCTGAAATGACAAGTCAAAGTCTAGGATTACACCTAGTACCCTGGCGTGAGGGGAGGGACTGATAGTTGCATTGTTGAAAAGTCAGGGAGTGGGGCACGGACAGGAGGGAATAATATTAGCTCAGTTTTAAAGCGGTTTTGTTTTAGGAAGTGGTGCTACATCCATGCTGATGTGTCAGTTAGTAAGTTAACTCATGTTTTTATGTATTTATATTAGATATATATTAGGAATGGAGGTGTATCACTGGGGGCTCCAGACCACATATTTAATTTTTTGCTATATTGATGTTAGGTGGAAGACAACTTTGCCCACTTGTGATCTGCTTCTTTATTAAGCTTTTATGATGCAAGTTATCTATGCTTAAATCAAATTTCCATTTGGACTGTTATGCCCTGTACACACGATCGGACATTGATCGGACATTCTGACAACAAAATCCATCATTTTTTTCCGACAGATGTTGGCTCAAACTTGTCTTGCATACACACGGTTGCACAAAGTTGTCGGAATTTCCGAACGTCAAGAACGCGGTGACGTACACCATGTATGACGAGGCTATAAAAGGGCAATTCAGTACCAAGCGCGGCACCCTTTGGGCTCCTTTTGCTAATCTCGTGTTAGTAAAAGTTTGGTGATAGACGATTCACGCTTTTTCAGACTCGTGGTTTTTAGTTTGTTTTTCTGCTGTTCAGTTTGTGCTTGTGGGTTTGTATCTGGTCTTCAGTGCGTGCAGTGACTTCGCATTGATTTATCATTGTGTTCTTGTCCATTCGTTACTGATTTTCAGGTCGCTCTTCACAGGCCTTGCTGTTCTTCAGTGCGTTCTGTTACTTCGTTCTGACCAGCAGACCATTTTCTAGCCATGTTGCATGTACGTACTCATTGTAGAGTTTGTGCTGTGCGGGGGCTTGGTGTTGGAGTTCTTACTTTGACACAAGCCCATGACCAGGGTGAGGAGGAGTTCATGGACCAAGAATTGGTTGCTCCAGCGTAATCCAATTCTGTCACATGTCTGCTCCGTGAGATCCGTGAGAATAATTCTGAGGATTCCAGGAACTTTCTCCAGATGATGGACCCCGTATTTCACCGTTTGTTGGCTTTGCTGACCCCTTATATCAGCAGGCAGGATACCTGCATGAGGCAAGCCATCACTCCGGAGCAGAGGCTAGTCGCCACCTTGCGGTATTGGCAATGGGGAGAAGCCTGCAGGACCTCAAGTTCTCGACAGGCATCTCCCCCCAGGCTCTGGGGATCATTATCCCAGAGATCTGTTCTGCCATCATCCAGGTCCTGGCAGAAGGACTATATTAAGGTAAGATTTGTATCCTTTAACATCACATTTTATTGTATTTAATGTTTACTAATGTATTGTATTTCTTTCCTTATTTCCTAATTACCATGATTGTAATATACTGTGAATGTTCCCTTTGTCCTCATGCATGCTGGAATTTTTTTTGTTTTTTTTTTGTTCTTCATGCATATTTGCCTTCACTTACCTCCCCAGCATGCTCTCCTGGGCCTATATCCACCTCACATGTCACTTAACTATATATTTTGTCAGCTCCATAGTAGTGCTTTACCCTAAACACCCCCTAAAATGTGTATAAATGTTATTTGTGCTTTAAATTCTGGCAGAGTGCCAGAGGCTTTTTTATGGGGTCCCAAAATCATTTGGAACCCTCCCTCCCCGCAACTGCTAAGTCAGCTGATACCAATCCTCTGTCTGCTGACATTGCCAAACCCATACACACTATACCCACCTCTTTTGTGGTCAGATTTATGGATGAATTCCCCAAAGCATGTAGTGCAAGGGCCTGCCTGAATACTTTCAAATGGTAATGTTTAAAGTTTTTGTATCCTATTATCTTGATAGGTAATAGCAGAAGGTAAAAATGTGCTAAAATGTGTACAGTGTGTATTTATATCTTTGTATTATGACACTTCTTACCTGTCCGGTGGGCTGCCAATAGTGTAAAGTAAGGAGGGGCTGGCGAAAGTAACACACATTATTTATGCATTCAGCTCTCAATGAAGTGGAGAGGGTTACCTGTCCAAAACATCTCCCCCCTAAATTTTTTTTCAATGGGCCATCAGAGTGGGTGAGGAATCTGATAGGTGGACCTTATACTTTTATCTTTAAATACTCCCTAAAATAAATGTTATACTGATGTTGACCAAGAATGTTTGTGTCTAATCTGCTTTCAATGTTTCTGTGCAAAATTACTAATTACTAATACTTGTTTGACTCCACAGTTTCCTTCCACGCCACAGGAATGGCAGACTGTGGCCTCCCACTTTGCCCAGCGGTGGGACTTTCCTAACTGTGGAGGGGCAATTGATGGGAAACATGTCCACATCATCCCACCCCCCAACTCTGGGTCATACTATTATATTTACAAGGGGTTCAATAGTATTGTGATGTTGGCGGTGGTGTCGGCTACTTATGAGTTCCTGTATGTGGATGTGAGGAAGAATGGCCGGATGTCGGATGGTGGAGTCATCGCTCACATGAAGTTCTACAGGCGTCTCCAGAATGGCAGCTTGGGCTTGCCACCTCCAGAAGACAATGCGGAAGGACTCCCATTCGTCTTCTTTGTGGATGAAGCATTTGCACTGGGAGACCATCTTATGCGGCCATTTCCTATGAGGACCCTCACCCAGGACCAGAGGGCTTTTAATTACCGGCTGGCCAGAGCCAGAAGAGTGGTGGAGAACACATTTGGAATAATGGCCAGCCGGTTCCGCTTATTTCTTACACCCATACACATGGCGGAATATAAACTCATCCTGGTTTGCTGTATTCTCCACAATTTTTTAAGGAGAAATTCTCTAAACTATGCTTCCTCAGTTGGGCCTGAGGCCGGAATTCCTAATGAACATACGCTGACGGTGCTTGAAACTGGCCGTCCTGGCTTGCCCCCCCCAGAGTGCCCGTGAGGTCCGTCTAAGATACATGGAATACTTTGCGGGTAGGGGGGCCATCAATATGCCAGACAATGTCTGAGACATTTTTGAATAAAAGATATCTTTCAAAAAAAGAAATATTTTATTTTATTTCCTGCTTGCCTTTCTTTTAGCTGTCTCCTCAGTTTTCTTTTAATGGTATTATTTAGTTGGCCTTTTGATTCAACAGTGCAAACAACATTTATTTCAGACATGAGGTGACAATCTCTTATTCGGCTATCATTATAAAAGTATGTTGTGGGTCTGCTACACACACCTTGTTTTTGTTGTTAATGTATGTAATGCATTACTGACAAAAAGCTTCATCATTTTCAGCACCATGACCGAAATTTGGGGAGTCCTGAAAATGGCATGATTGTATAAATTTAGAAAGCACCTTTGGGTGTTATTTACTAAAGGAAAATACACTTTGCACTAAAAGTGCTCTTGAAACTGCACTGAAACTGCACTTGTAGTGCAAGGTGGATTTGCCTTTAGTAAATAGCATGTAGAAAATGAAAATGCTGCGCTAAACCCAAAATGAAAACAAAGCAGCTAGCACACAAACAAACCAAGTCCAATGAGAGATAGTAACAGAAAAGTGCAGCGCTAAAATATTAAACATGTAGTATAAAACATATAGAGTGAACACCTTTGCAGATGTAAAGAGATATAAACCACAAATAAAAATCAAATGTCCTGTGTAAAATATGGAACAGCAAAAATGAAAAAAGTCCATATGAAGAGTATTATCTCTTCAAATAGAAAGATGCAAATGTGAAAAATGTGAGCATCAAATAATAACCTGTGTTAAATATGGAACAGCAAAATGAAAAAAATGAAAAAAAAGTGGTCATATGAAGAGTGTTGGAGGGATATCTATTCCAGTTAGAAGGTGCTGGTGGACATCAAAAGAAGTATAGATATTCAATAAGGAATGAGAGGGTACCCTTACCGGATCCGTAGGATGCACATACCATATGGCAGTACATCAAAAAGGCATAGGGAGGATCTCCTGTAGTATCCAGATCAGATGGTGTCTTGTAGGCCGCAAGCCCCAATAGATGATGGTCGACACGAGCAAGAGTGGACCGACTATCTCTCGAATTCCCAATTTCCAAGGAGCGGTGATCCGGGAGTGATAGTTCAGCATGAAAAAGAAAAAAGGGGGCTCCACATGGTGTAGGTCAAACAAATGGGATTTTATTCAGGTAAATCACCATACAAGGATAAAAGTGATCACTTGAAGATAAAAATGCCAATGTGGGAAGGTCAAAATGCTAGCCCTACGCATTTCAACTGAATAGTCCTCAACAGGGACATGAATCAGCCTCCCCACATTGCTCTTATTTATAGACTGTACAAAGAATAAAATTGAGCGGATCCGCCCCCAACATGGCAGAACCGGAAGTAAAGCAAAATAAAATGAGCATAATGGAAATATAAAACATCCACACTTTTAGCATCCCAAATTAGAAGGCTAAAACATTATTGTGACCAAACTATCTATGATGCAAAAAAATTACAAGCAAAACCAGGCTATATACATGTAAAAACACATGACGGTCTGACCAGCAAGGACGGCTTGTGTTCCAAGCCTCGTTTTAGAGCCAGCACAATGGGATGACTCGTCTTAACCAATCAGCGGCTAGTGTTCTCAACAACTCGCACATGAGGCTTGCGTTCCAAGCCTCATGTGCGCAGAGAGGGCGGCCCAGCCAGGACACAACGGCGTTACCGCTAGTCATACCAATCAGCGGCTGGTGTTCTCAACCACTCACACATGAGGCTTGCATTCCAAGCCTCATGTGCGCAGAGAAAGCAGCCTGGTGTCTTGCAGAGAAAGTTCCCTCGGTGGATAAGGACCACCCCTGTAATGCGCAGACGCAGCGCCTGCGTAGTACGAACTACTATCAGCCGCTGGAGATAGCCGAAGCTCAAAATCTACAATCAGCTGTACACGGCGCCTGCGCCCTAGGTCCAGGTTCCTTCCCCACCATCCAAGTGGACCTAGAGGGGGAATAAAAAAAAGCCGAGCGAAGCAAAGCCGTGCCCAAAGCGTGGCGAGCGAAGCGCCGTGTACAGCTGATTTTCATCTATTCCCCTTCGGCTATTTCCGCCGGATCCTACTGCGTAGGCGACATAACAGGCACAGCGTGAGACACTAGGGGTATAATAAAAACTGACTGGCGAAAATATAACCAAATATGATAAGTATCACAGACAGAACATGTAGAAGAATATGACATAACCAGAGGATATAACTGAATATGGAAGGGTAATAACATACTAGCGGCTGAAATAAACAAGTTTTATATGACAGAACTTATACAGGGGCAGGCAAGTAATACATGTCTAAGCACTGATAACCAGCACAGGGCATCGCAACAATGCCGTTCTAAAAGAGGGGGGACACAACAGAACCGGGGTCTAGGTAAGAATGATGCCACAGCTCCCAAATCAGGTGCAACAACGTTACCCCAAACAGCCGGTAAATATGAACCACCCTCATACAGTGTTAACACAATGGCATGAAGCCATTATCCAGGATCAAGACAACCTCAGTGATAACTAGAAATGGTGAACTGGAACTAAAATTAGAAATAAATTAGATTGAATTAAACCCCAAGGTTATATCGGAAACTATCTAAGTAACTATCTGACTATGCCTTTTTGTTGTACTTCCATATGGTATGTGCGTTCTACGGATCCGGTAAGGGTACCCTCTCATTCCTTACTGAATATCTATACGTCTTTTGATGTCCACCGGCACCTTATAACTGGAAGAGATATCCCTCCAACACTCTTCATATGAACACTATTTTTTTCATTTTTTTAAAATTTTGCTGTTCCATATTTAACACAGGTTATTATTTGATGTTCACATTTTTCACATTTGCATCTTTCAATTTGAAGAGATAATACTCTTCATATGGACTTTTTTCATTTTTGCTGTTCCATATTTCACACAGGACATTTGATTATTATTTGTGGTTTATATCTCTTTACATCTGCAAAGGTGTTCACTTTATATGTCTTATATTACATGTTTAATATTTTAGCGCTGCACTTTTCTGTTATTATCTTTAGTATATAGCAACCATTGCCAGGTAAAAAAACAACTTTACTCAAAAAGCTGCTTTTTAGCATTGAAAGAAGAAGCCACACATTGATCATTATGCAAATTTTTACTTAAAGCACAATCACATGTGCATTTATAAAAGGTATTTTTAACAAACCAACATGTTTGTTGTCTAAAAATTTTTAAGTTCACATTTCTACAAAATAGCCTTTAATAGGTAAAACAGGCATGTTTAAAACCATAAAACAATACACAACTCTGGAACTTACAAAGTTCAACTTATAGAAAGTGAAGGCAATATCAAACATGAGTATTTATAAACTGTGTTTGATATTGCGTTCAGCAGATGGGGTGATGT
Organism: Lithobates clamitans; assembly: GCA_037952925.1. Taxonomy (NCBI): domain Eukaryota; kingdom Metazoa; phylum Chordata; class Amphibia; order Anura; family Ranidae; genus Lithobates; species Lithobates clamitans. The sequence goes on from JBBGZY010000160.1 coordinate 3,021,979, forward strand.
CACCCCTGGAAAAGCCAAATTTTGAAGATGCACACAAATTGCCTAATGTCAACATGTGCTAGCTTCCATCATGGGGGATCAATGGAAGTGTTTTGTGGGTGCAACCCCTTCCTCTCAGCTACTTTATAATCGAGGAAAGGGTTGCACCCACAAAACGCGTACATTGATCTCCAGTGATGGCAGATAGCACATGTTGACACACTGTGTGCATCTTCAAAATTTGGCTTTTCTAATATGTCAAAAATTAGTCATAAAAACAAAAATAAACCTGCAATAAGTTAGGGATTTCTGGGTGTTTTATATTCTCCCTAAAACATCAGTGATGTTCTTCATTTTGTTTTGAACATAATTGATGTTTTTCTTTAGGGTTTCTAAATCCCTATTACACACCATGATCTCCCCGATGAGGATCTGGGCACTTTCACTTGTGAAATGACATATCTCTTCCACAACATCCTGATCACCTAAAACAACACCATGGATTATAAATATGCAGGCATCCATCTATTACCTGAAGCTGTGGTCGCAGACACTCACCTGTTGTGGTGACAATTTCTACAACTTCTCCCTCCTCCTCCTCCTCCTCTGGTTGGGTTTGGGGGATTCCCCCTTCTTCCTGAGGTGGGGAGTCCCTGGTCTCCTCTGATGAGTGGTGTCCTCCGAGTCTTTTCTCTCCTATGTGAAAAAAAATAGGTATATTTAGCACAGATATTTGAGGCCAGAAATAGGAATATGAAACATTGCTTGGAAGGGGGGTACAATTGTCTCTTTTGGAAGAGTTCCAAGATGAAGAAATATTTTTGTCCTTTGTCAAGCTTGAATACTTACCTGTTTTGTACAAGCTTCACAGATGGAGACACCCCTATAGTATCCACTGGAGCACCTGTGTGGGCCCCCTAATAAAAAGGGTGTTCTAGTGTCCCACACTAGTGCTCCTGTGTCCAGATGTGTAAACAGCTGCTGAATGTCCTCTCCCTACACAGAATCTAGTTTGTATTTCATTCTAGTTAAACCCATATAGGCAACCAACTTATTTTAAGAGAAGTAGGCCAGAAAAAATGTATTGAACTGCATTTGGCCAAAACATGGTGTTTTAGTGGCCGAACAAACAATGTTTCCTACGAACGAATAATGTGTCCATGAACATGAAAGTTGCCATTTTAAACTGCACAACAGTAAAGAAAAGCACATGGAGCAGCACGAAAGTAATAAAAATAAAGAATAGGAACACAGGACATTTACTTACTTTTTTGCAGCACCTCCTTTGAGGTCCGACCACCGTTTCCTCAGTTGATCCTTGGATGCCGTACCCCAAAATTCCTGTGCGGACTTTTCACAACTTTCACCATGATCTTGGCCTTTCTCACATTTGGGTTTGGGTAAGGTCCATACTTCCCATCATAGTCAGCTCTCTTCAGTATGTCCACCATCTCCACCATCTCAACAAAGGCCATATTTGAGGCCTTAAATCTCCTCCTGCGGGATTGTGACGTTTCTGGCTCCGGGCTTTCCTCCTCCTCCTTGTTGCTGCTATTATCATGCACCTATTGTGTCTCCACCATGTGCTCTCCCCCACTGCGCCGAAAGAGAAGGGGTGGGGAATAGACTAGAAAGAACGTCAGGGGCGGGTGGAGTTTCACGCATGCGCAGTGTATATAAAGCGTAACACACGTGCATCGTACGTACGATCTGTGAGCGGAGGAAGGAGTATCGGAAGCGATGATCGTGATAATGAAGGTACAATTTTAACTTGGGCCTATACTGCTTATAGATTGAGGCCTATATTGGGACAAGATTAGGAAACTTTAGCCTGACATTAGGGTTTATCTTGTGTATTGCAGATAAAATGGATGGCTTCAATGATCACAACTTCCTCCCCCTGTTCATAGATAAATACAGGGAGCTGCCCTGTCTATGGAAGGTCAAACACCTGCATTATAATCATAAACAAAAGAGGCAGGCAGCGCTGGAGAAACTGCTGGAGTTGGTGAAGCCGGTGGTCCCCACAGCAACCATTGCCTATTTAAAATCCAAAATTGGTGGCCTGAGGAGCACATACCTTAGGGAGTGCAAGAAGGTCCAGGATTCCCAGAGATCCGGAGCTGCAGCAGATGACGTTTCTGTCCCCAGGCTGTGGTACTATGAGAGACTGCGATTTCTGTCAGACCAGACTGAAGTCAGGGAATCCCTCTCCACCCTACCTTCCACCCTACCTTCCACTCTTCCTTCCACCCTATCTTCCACCCCAGCTGAGGCTTCTGATGTCCCACCTGGGACTTCCAGCCAGGAAGAAGTGGAGGAGCCCAGCTTGAGCCAGGTATAGCATTGTTCTACAGATTTCTGGTCAATAAAAAAATGATGTTTACTAGATGTTATTATTGATCACTAATTGCTGATTTAATAAAGTGTTTTACATATCAATAGACAGTAGTGGGCAAAAATAATTGGGACAAGAATGAAAAATGCTGGGGTCAGAATGATAGTCTTTTATATTTGTTAACATTCAATTTGCAACAGTCATGAGATGAAAATTGTGTGTGATTGATGAACCAAAAATTAAAACTATGTCCCTTTTTCATACACAGGAAGACCTTTGCCAGGAGGAGGCTGTGGAATGTGGCAGCCAGGAGGAGGCTGTGGAATGTGGCAGCCAGGAGGAGGCAGGGGTTAGTGGCAGCCAGGAGGAGGCGGGGGTAAGTGGCAGCCAGGAGGAGGCCGGGCCCAGTAGGAGCCTCACACAACCCCAGGTTCCTCCCCTCCACCTTCCAACCAAAAGACCCAGGAAGGGGAGTAATGTGGAGGAGTCAGCACTCAGGCTGATTGGGGAGGCTTCTGCGGCCCTCAGAGCCACCCCCACTCATGAAGAGGTCTTTGCCTGCATGGCTGCCTACAAACTGCAGGACATGCAGGAGGGCCAACGCCTCATGTGTGAGGAAATCATTTATAAAACATTAACTAAGGGGGTGAGGGGCCAAATCACACCCAATACCCACCTGTGTGAGTTGCATCATCCTCCTCCTCCCCCTCCTGCCACAACTCCAACACTGCAGACACAGCCTGGAAGGAAGAGTGGAAGGAAGACAAGAAAGTGATGGCCTGGGTTCAATCTGGTCTGACAAAAGATGCAGGCTCTTGTATGACCACAGCCTGGGGACATGTATGTCATCTGCTGCTGTTCATTATCTCTTGGACTTCTGGACCAGATTGTACTCCCTTATATAAGGACTCCTCAGGCCACCAATTTTGCATTAAAATAGTTGATGTGTGCCCTGGGGGCCAAAGGCTTCGCCAATGTCAGCAGTTTCTCCAGCGTTGCCTTCCCTCTTTCTTTGGTTATGACCCCTTAATAAAGGTATTTTTTTTAAATAATACTCGCCTATGTGTTTTCCTTCAAAAAGGACAGTTTGTTTGTGAGTAGGCAGGTACATTTCAAAAATACAATGTCAAAAATACAATGTGAAATTAACAAGAGACACCAACACCAAGCAACCTCCTTGAGATTAAATAATACAAGATAATAATCATGTTGTGGTAACTTGACACACAAAACACACCCAAAACAATTCTGGAGATCATAAAAAAATAATTAAAAAAATAACAGAGGGATCAGGATTTTAAAAAATAAAAACAAATAATACAAAATATAAAAACATGAAAAAAAAATTTCGGGAGATGTGACAAATAAAAATATTATATTCATGAAATCACAATAAATAATAAAGAAAGAAGTTTGTGAGAAGTCTGTGTGAATATGAGCAGCAAAACAACTTCATTCTTCTAGCATTATAAAGAAGAGAGTGTGCTGCATTAAACAATTTAAAACTGCAGCGAGACGAAAGTGCTATATCTATTACAAACGCTAGTTTTACCAGACTGAGCAGTTCCGTCTCGAAATTTATTCTGAGCATGCGTGGCACTTTGTGCGTCGGAATTGGCCACACACGGTCAGAATTTACGCAAATGGATTTTTGTTGTCGGAAAATTTTATAGCCTGCTCTCAAACTTTGTGTGTCGGAAATTCCGATGGAGCCCACACACGGTTGGAATTTCCGACAAAAAGCTCCGACCGTGTGTACAGGGCATAAGAAGACATGGCGCCACACAATGAGACTGGAAGAGAAGTGGCTTAACCTTAAGCTGCGTAGGGTGTTTTTCACTTTCACACAATCGGTGGTGTTAGAGGGGAGTATTGATAGTTTTAAAAAGACTCTTGGATGTGCATCCTAACAAACACAATATACAGGTATATGGCAAATGATTATCTACAGGAACACACACACCCATGCAGGTTGAACTGGATGGACTATTGTCCTTATTCAAACTTACTAACTATGTAACTATATATTCAGCTGATGTCCTTTACGAAGATTGCTAGATTTCAGTCCCCTTCTAAGCTTTTTATTTCCTTATTTTTCTTATCTGTGCAGCCCACATGGCTATATAGAGTTACACATGTATGTGTATACACAGTGGTAAATGACACTCCCCTCCCTCCCTCCTTCTCCACGCCTCCTATCGCTAAACATTATGAGGGTGAGATATAATATGCTGATTGATAACATTCACTAAGAAACTCATAAAAACAAGTTTTAATATAAATCAGTATTAAATATATTGAATGTAATTGCTAATACCTATAAAGTAAAAAAAAAAGCCTTGGGTGCAGATGCTGTCTGAACAAAATAAAAGCTAGTGTCAATCATCTTTGACTCTATCTACACCGTATTAATGCTCGAAAAATACATATTTGATGTTCAATAAAGATTTATAGGGAGCTGTAAAAGTTATTTGATAAGTATAATCCTTTTTGAATTCCTCTTCTGAAGTTGTTCTTTATTCATATGACTGGCACAGCACCAATCAAGGCTGACCAGACACAGACTTACACTGTAAAGAGCATACATCAGCAGCGTAATAGAAGCCCCTCCTAAGTATCTTTCCCTGCAGATGCCAAAGAACAGGGGAAGATCATGTGACCACACAGCAGTGCTGGAGGAATAGGGGACTTAGAGAAAAAAAAACAAAAAAAACAAATACAGTGGCATGATCTAAAAGATTTTTAGAAAGCTGTAGGCAGCATCCAGATATCATTCTTTTCTGCCGGCGATTTTGTGCACCATAAGAACATCTGTAGTGGCAGTTCAGCCGCTTGATTGTTCTTACAGACGGTGGGAAGGGACATCTCCCCCTCCTGCCGCCCTCCGGTGCTTCTCTGACCTCGTCCGTAAGGACGGCGAACCGGAGAAAGGCTCTGCCGTCGGAGAATGTTGATCATAGAGATTTCCGCTGACCAGATGGTCCCCAGTCATCTCTATGACTTTCGGAGGCCCGGGCATGACATAATGACATCATGTTCAGCCGGCGGAAGTAAACAAAGCCGAGAACTCAGCTGGAAAGAAAGAGATTGTTCATTTGTTTTACATTCCTTGTAATAGGAATAAAAGTGATCAAAAAAATATTTTAAAGAGAAAATGTAAAAATAACAAAATTAAAGTAAAATAAGCAATAATTTTTTTTTTAAATTAAAGTGCCCCCGTCCCTGTGTGCCCACGCACAAAAGCGAACGCACACGTAAGTCGTGCCTGCATATTTAAACGGCATTCAAATTACACATGGACCTCCTCTCTAACTCTAAACTGGTAACCTGTAAAATATTTGAAAGCGTCGCCTATGGAGATTTTTAAGTACCAAAGTTTGGCGCCATTCCACAACTTTAAAGCTTGACATGTTAGGTATCTATTTACGTGGCACAACATCATCTTTCACATTATACGAAAAAATTGGGCTAACTTTACTGTTTTGTTATTTTTAAATTCATGAAACAGTTTTTGTGCCCAAAAAAAAGTATTTGAAAAATTGTTGTGCAAATACTGTGTGACATAAAAGGTTACAATAATCACCATTTTTTTCCCTAGGTTCTCTGTTAAAAAAAACATATATAATGTTTGGGGGTTCTGAGTAATTTTCTAGCAAAAAAAAACTATGAATTGTATGTAGCAATAACTCTCGGCGGAGCTGCTGGTTTAAGCGGGCTTGTTACCTTCACTCTCCTTCCCTCTGTTTCACCTGCACCGGGTCTAGGGTTCCGTTGAGTTTACCTTCGGATGATACAAGCACCAACACTTGAGTACGTTTTCAATGCTTTATTGAACAATTAACGAAGGAAGTAACAGGAAAGAGGCAGAAGGGAAACTGCAGGGAAAACTCAAATACCTTTCTGTAGGATTCTTGACAAATGTCCTTTAGAGTTGAATATTACAATAGAATGCGCTCCCCTCGTGGGACACACTCTTTGCTCGCCTGGATAGGCCTCTCTCACTTGCCTAGCAGCCAGTACGTAGCACGAACAAAAGTCTCTGCCACAGACTTGCTTGGGATGAACCCGTACGATCCTCTGCCACAGGATGTATTGGTTTTGTGGTGAATGTCAGTCACAGTGCTTGAACCTTTAAGCCAAACCCGGCAACACTATGCTGTAAAGTTACTTTAGGATACGTCCTCCAACCGAGTCACCAGGCCCCTCTCCAGACCAGCACACTGCATGATCCTTCCATGACGGGTCCCCCCCTGGGATCTCCTCGGTTGTCCAGCTTCTTCACTCTGGATAGACAGCTCAGGACCATTCCTCGGCTGCTGTGGTAGGCCCCAGACAAGCTTCTGGGCCCACCCATGTGCTGCAGCGACTCGGGCCTCCGGAATGGAGGACCACGAGGTAGCACTCTAACGCATACCTGTCGGCCAGGAGGGCCAGCAGGTGGCTGTAAAACACGACCCTAATGGCGTCCCATAAATACCCTCTCCCAGAATCCCACTCGGAGGACCACCTCCAACGAGTTGTCTCCGGGACAGAAGAGCATCCATACGCTTTGACACGTTGCCTTTCCAACACTAGCCGATAGTAACAACGACACCCACCGGCCCAGTATGGAAACACATGCAACGTCAGCCAAGCTGGAACAAAGGCAAATCTAACTTCCCCTAACGAGCAATTTACTAAATTTACCTATCAGATGGTAGATTGCAAATCTACCAGCGCTACATTTACATGTAAGAGAGGAGTGCAAGAATAGGCCAGGTATAGAAGTGGTTAAGCTGGCCATAGGTGTCCTAAATGTTAACTGATTTCACTGAATCAGTAGAGATTTGAGAAGAAGGAGGCCCTGCCACAGGAGCCAGATGTAAAAAGTCAATTGAACAGTATTTGCCAATCAGCTGCAATCACTATTTGGGTATTCTGACAGCAGCAGGCTCTGACTGTCAGAATACAATAGTTGGCAGGAGAGATTCATGTGTCCGTGCAGTTTAGTGAAGCCCACTAGGCTGAGCAAAAGAAATCTTTGTGTATTGCCAGCTTTATTCCAAAGCCCTACTTTTTCTCTTTTATCTAAATCATACGCACATGTAAAGTTGACTCTCTCTGCTATTTTATTTATTTATTTATTTATATATTTATTTGTTTTGCTATGTGTGTTCACTATACAACTGCATATACTTCTCACTGAAACATTTGTATTATATGTAATATATACCTTTGAATCAATAAAGCTCACCCGACCTTTAAATTCAAATCAGCTTGATACATTCTAGGTGTGCAAAGTTGTACAGTTATTTTTCTTTAGAAAGCAGCCACTCTCCTAATAAGAAAATGTTGTTACCTGCCAGCATGCCCTAAAGACCTTTGCTCTCTATGTGAAAGCAGTGGTCGCATGGTCAGAGGTTCAACATGTCTCCTGTGAGTCAGAACTAGAGACTTCAATCAGCAAAGATCATGAGTTTTTCTAATTACAGTGCTATGGGTCATAGATTATAGGCTATGAATGCTTTTTTTTTTTTTGGAAATTTTTTTTATTGAGGTTTACATAGTATAAACATGTACAGTGCAGTAATACCAAGGCAGGTTAGCTCATATACATACATATAAATGCATATTTCTCAGTATATATAAAGTAGAAATAAAAAGAAACTAACTTGTAAACAAGAAATAAAAAAAGGGGGGGGGTATGCCAAGCGGATTACTTTCACTTAAAGAATAATAGCTAACTAGCATTTTACATAGTACGATGGGTGCTTGTATCTTTATAACCTCAGGAGTGGAAGCAAAGTGTAGACAACAATGTCCTATAAGGATGCATAATGCTCTAACAGTAACAATGTAAGCTGTGAGAGTTACCAGTGTCAGAGATACGGGAGACATGGAAGTCAAGGAGCTGTAATGACCTTGTGAAGAATTATGGTGGTTGGAAGTTGGGGGGGTCAGTATGAGGAGGAATTTTAATTTTAAGGTTGCCCAGAGAGTAGAGCGAAAGTTCAGTGTAATGGTGTCGAGCCGTTCCATGTAGAAAAGTGACATCATAGCTTTTTTCACTTCGGGTAGGGCAGGTGGAGTCGTTGAAATCCAGTGTTTCATTATCGTTCTGCGGGCCACTAGAAGGAGTAGATGTGCCCATTGGGGAATATTCATAGGTCCACTGGTTGTTGGGGGGGATGATTGGGGCGTGTATCCAAATAGGCATAATAATTGATCCTTAGGGATTTGTGCTTTACTGATTTTGCCAATTTGATCCAAGATAGAATTCCAAAATGTGGTTATGGCTGTGCATTCCCAAAGACGGTGCAATAAGGTGGGGCGTGGTTCAGAACACCAAGGGCATTTCATTTGACTTGGATTGTCCTTGGTGAAGTAGAAAGGGTAATAGGCTCTGTGTATAATCTTGAATTGGGTTTCCTGCCACGTTTCAGATATCGTAAGTTTGCGGACTTGCCTGTATCCTTCAAGTATTTTTTCTGACAGTTCATCATCTCCTAGGATAACAGACCATTTTTGAAATGGTTTGAGGTTGTATTTTGCTGATTGATGTTGGATGAAGTAGGAATACAAATTGGTGATGGAGTAGTCATTTTGCTGTAGAACCGTGTCTATGAAAGATTTCTGGAAGGGATCAGATCTAGGCCCATAGCAGGACTTCAAATAATCGATCAATTGATAGTAAAAGAAGATGTGTGCTGATGGTAGGGAAAATTTGCTTGCTAGTGATCGGAAAGGTTTGAAGTCTCCCGATGTGCCTTGGTATATGAAGGCTACTTTCGTGAGGCCGTTGGATCCCCATTGATCAAAATGCTTTGTGCATTGTGGATGGGAAAAACATAGGGTTTCCTTGAATGGCTAAATGTCTCAAAATATTTGATGGGAGCCCCAATAATTTTCGTACTTCTCTCCAGGCAACTATAGTATCTCTGATGAGTATATTTGACTTGAGGTGAGGTGGTAGAGCGTTGAGATTAGAGTGGAGGACAGCTGACAGTGCGTGAGGTGAGGTCATTGCACCCTCAAGGAGAGTATTGCAATATTTGGACTTTCCATTCAGCCAATCCAAACCCTGCCTAAGCAAACAAGAAAGATTATAAAAAGGTAAATTGGGCAGACCCGCCCCACCCTCGGTCTTCGGGAGGCATAGTTTTTGTAGCGCAATACGTGTTTTTTTGCGAGACCAAATACAAGCTGTTAATGCTTTATGAATTTTCTGTACATCTGAGTGTTTTAATAATAAAGGTATGGTCTGCATTGGGTAAAGCAAGCGTGCAAACAACACCATTTTGAATAAGTGGCATTTCCCAATGAGCGAGAGGGGGAGGGCCGCCCAAGCTTCCAACTCCTGCACAATCTTAGTTATTAAGGGGGGGTAGTTAAGTACATAGAGAGAAGAGGGTTCACGCCCTATGCGTATGCCTAGATAAGTGATATATCGGGTTGCCAAAGCGAATATTGATAGATGTTTCCACTTAATTGATAATCGTGGGTGTAGTGGTAGAATTTCTCTTTTGTCAAAGTTTATTCGAAAGCCCGAGCTCAGTCGAAAAGCCGCAAAAAGTTCTCGTAGTCTGTCAAAGTCTGAAAGAGGATTAGTGGAGAACAACAGTATGTCGTCTGCAAATAAAGCGGATCTGAGAACTTGGTCTCCTATTTCGATCCCGCTGACTCCATCTTGTGAGTTGAGTATTCTGGATAGTGGTTCTATGGCTAAGTTAAAAAGTAAGGGGGAAAGTGGGCAGCCCTGCCTCGTTCCCTTAGTCAGAGGGATCGAGTCAGACACAAAGTCAGGAGTGACAAGTCATGCTGTCGGAGATGCATACATTTGTTGAAAAAAACTCAAGATAGGACCTGTGAAGCCAAACTGTTGTAATACTCGAAACAGCCAGGACAAACTAACGTTGTCGAAAGCTTTTTCGGCATCTAGTGATATTAGCGACATCTTGATCAGGGTGTGTTTTAGCATAGTGTAACGCCATTAGCACTTTTCGTATATTTAATGTGGTTGATCGACCCGAAACAAATCCTGATTGGGCTGGGTGTAGTAATGAAGGGAGAAGATGGGCTAAGAGTGACGTAACGATTTTAGAGAGGATTTTGACATCTACATTTATTAGGGATATTGGGGGGTAAGAACCTGGCAGTTGGGGGTCTTTTCCTTTTTTAGATATCAGTTTGATGTGGGCTTGCGTCCCTGTAGGAAGATATGGTCCCCCATCCCACATGGCTGCGTATACATGTTTAAGGGTGTCGGGGAGAAAATCGTTGGTCATTTTATAAAATTCGGCCGTGTATCCGTCAGGACCTGGGGCTTTATTAGATTACATAGTTTTGATCATTCGCCGGATATCGTCGGTTATGATAGGTGCATTGAGTGCCTCTAATTGTGCAGTTTGAAGTCTGGGTAGACGTACTTTGGACAGGAGAGCTTCAGTAGTGGCTGGATCAGTTTGGTAAGCGGCATATAAGTCTGTGTAGTATTTTGTGATTATATTGCTGATTTCATCAGTAGATGTAGTTAGGGATCCATCTGCATTTCTCAAAGTAGAGATGCGAGTGGGTCGTCTCGGTCCTGCACATAGTTTAGCCAGTAGCTTGCCCGCCTTGTTGCCATACCTGTGAAAATGCAATTTAGAGTATGCCATTTTAGCAGCCTCCTGTTGTTCCGCCCAGAGATCAAACGTGCACTTAGCTTGTCTCCACGTTCGGATATTATCAAGTGTACGATTTAAAGTTAAGCATTCATGGGCTGTACGTAGAGCTTCACTAGCTTGTCTGTATTGCTGTTTAGTGTGTTTTTTAAATTGTGTGGTATAGGAAATGATCGTCCCACTTAAGAAGGCTTTGCCAGCTTCCCAAAAGAGATTGGGTTCGGTGATATGAGCTCCATTAGTGGAGACATAGTCATTCCATGCTGTGTTTAGTGTGTGGCGAAAATCTTGGTTGCCCATCAAGTAAGATGGAAAGTGCCATAAGGGCGAGGGAGATGAAGGTGTGGCCTGTGACATGTGTATAGAGATGGGGCTATGATCAGATATCCTAGCGTCTAAAATCTCTGATTTGCATAAGGTGTTGATTAGTGCAGGGGAGGCAAAGAAGTAATCGATGCGTGAAAAGGAGTTGTGTGGGGGTGAGAAGAAAGTATACTCCCTATCAGTTGGGTGGTTAAGACACCAAGTATCTACATATTGCATGGAAGTAACGGCTTGTGCCAGGAGAGTAGAGTCGGGTGTTTGCGATGTGGAGTTATGTTTTCGGCAAGTTGAGTCTTTTGTGCGGTCTGCTAGTGTGGACATGACTGAATTGAAATCCCCGCCTACTAAGTGCAGTGTTTCAGGAGTGGAGAGTATCCATTGAACCATGTCTTGGAAAAAAGAGATGTCTGGCGAGTTAGGAGCATAGATGTTAGTGATAGCCACTTGTTTGGTGTCTAAAGTCATGTGTAGGGTCATTTTGTGGCCTGATGAGTCAATCCTAACGTCCCTTAATGTGTGTTTTAAATTCTTATGTAATAAGATAGCCACACCCGCTTTGCGACCAAGTGCAGGCGATCCATACACCGTACCCACCCACAATTTACGTAAGCGGGTTAGATCATCTGCAGACAGGTGTGTTTCCTGTAGTAGGGCCACATCTGTCCGAAGACACTTCAGATATCTAAGAATAGCCATCCGCTTACATGGAGAGCGGAGCCCCTTGACATTCCATGAAGTAAACTTTAAGTGGTTCTCACCGGTTGAAGAGGCCATGTCGGATGTTGAGAAGTATATTGGGTTGAGGGTGTGTAATAAGGCCCCCAATCAGACAATGCATCTGCAATCTGGAGGTCACTAAAGTTTCCTGAGGTTAAAAGTATTGAACAGGTGAATACATTCGATAAATAAACATAGCTATGGAAAAAAAAAAAACAGCTTGGCAAAAGTTAAATGGGAAAAATCTTTAACATATATTATAAGCTTCACTTTTTTCCACATGTGGTTTGACTACTTTTCATGGCTCCCGTCAATTTCCCATTCTACTCTTGGCTGCAGGTGTTAAGCCAGAGGGAGGGGGGTAGAAGGGCATGGGGGAGGAGATGTGAATAAATTGCAAGTCATAAGGACTGAGGTTTTAAATGGATATCGACTCCTCACCTAGGAGGGAGGCGCCAATAAAGGACTATATCTTGTGAATTAGAACTAGAAATAGGGGGAATCAGAGGAGCAGATCTGTAACTGAAGCCTCTGTGGTGGTCAAACAACTAAACCCGTAAACAGTGCGAGTTTTACAAAGCCATATATCTATGGTTAACCGAGCAAACATTGAGCAAACATAACCGTGCCTAAACCTAGCAGCATGTTATAATACTAACTGCGGCAGTTTGCTTAGGCATATAAGGTATAGAAGTTGTAAAAATAACGCAAGTAAGGAAGAAAGGGAGCATGTGGGGGGAGTAATACTACCTGTCTCCCAGATAAGTGTAACAACATCTGGTCCTTGTAGGTCATCAGCGGTGTCCCGAACGATCCTCTTTTTGCGTAGCACGAAGGAGCTTGTATGGGGGTTTGGTTGGACTACGTCGGGGCTTTGCGGATGAAGATAGAGGGATCATCGATGTTGTAGCATAGTCCTCTTTAGAGTTGATTTGTTCCATTTCCGTGCCTAGAGTAGAGACAAATTTTTCCGTTTCATCAGGCGTGGTGAAAGTGAGTTGTTCCCCATCATGTGTTTGAACGCGGAGTGTTGCCAGGTAGGCCAAGGAGAATCTGAGCTGATTGTTGTACAAAATGGAGCATATTGGAGAAAATGCCTTGCGCTTATTCATGACCTCAACAGAGTAATCCGCGAACAATAGCAGTTTTGCGCCATCCACTGTTAGTGAGCAGGAGCGGCAAAACTTTTGCATAATGGCATTCTTATCTGCATAGTTCAAATATTTGACAATAACATGTCGGGGTTTGATACGGGTTTCCGAGTATTGTCCAATGCGATGTGCTCTTTTCACTATGCATGGTATGCGGAGGCCCAGTTGTTCGGGAATGATCTTTGCACATATGTTTGTTAGTTGATGAGTAGTGATTGATTCAGGAAGTCCTATTATACTTAAATTGTTTCGTCTCGAACGATTTTCGAGATCATCGAGTTTATCCCAAATCTCTCTGTGTGCAATGCTCATACGTGCTACTGCAGCAGATGTAGCAGCAGCTTCATCTTCCAGAGAGGAGATGCGTTCCTCTGTGTGTGTAATCCTCTGTGTATGTGCCTGCACTTCTACATGGAGCAGCTCTAGCCCTCTGTTCACTGCTGTGTCTACTGTGGCAGCAAGTGTAGGTCCCAGCAGTGCTACAACTGCCTGGGCTATGCCTTCAGGAGAGGCAGGGTCGGCGACTACCGTTACTGGGGCTGAGGGGTGCAGTGAGGATGGCTGTGTAGGCAGTGGAGGCGGCTGCAGCTGTTCCGCTGAAGAGATCACGGCCGCCATTTTAGCTGCGCCTGTCTCTGTCCCTCCTGTCTGTGTCAGTGAGGAGGATGCTGCTCGTGCATATGATCGCTCTACAAAGCGATCCATATGTGTCTCCTCTGTTCACCAGTGTAAGGGGGGTCTCCCCGAGGCGTTTGCTGGACTTTTATGGCCGTATATACAGAGAGTGTGGTGGGAGCTGAGGGTTCCTACCTCCTCCTCATGTGGCGCCGGAACCCGAAGTCTCTATGAATGCTTTTTAATGAAAACAAACTATAGTACTTTGCACATCTTTTGTTTCGATGCACCTGGAATATACTGTATTTAGTTGATTTGAACTGAAAGTTCAGTTGAGCTTTAACCACCTCAATATCAGACATCCTTCCTTCTTAGGCCATTTTTAAGTTTTCAGCACTGTCACACTTTAAATGACAATTGCTCAGTCATGCAACACTGTCCAAATTAAATCTTTATTATTTTTTAAGATAGATAGAGCTTTCTTTTGGTGGTATTTAATCACTAAGTTTTTCATTTTTTGCTATATAAACAAAAAAATACCAAAACGTTTTTCTTAGTTTCTTTTATGAAATATTTCCTCATAATTTTAGGTCAAAATATATTCTGCCACTTTTCTTTTGAAAAAATAACACAAATCAGTGTTTATTTTATTGTCGTTTTAGCAAGTTTATGTCTTACACACAGTATAGGTATACTAGGTAACACATTCTGCTATGCCTCATAGTATGAAGATACATGTGGGAGCTTTTTTTACAGTCTGGATGCAAAGAAGTGCCCAAAATCCAAGGAGCACCTATGAGATTTCAAGGAGCATACATTACACATAAATTATGCATTTCATTTCCTGACTACCTATCACATTTGTAGGCCCTGGAGCACCAGGACAGTGGAAACACCCACAAAATGACCCCATTTTTTAAAGCAAACGCAGAGGATTGGAAACACGGACAGTGCTGTAGGTGGTGCTGTTTAGCTGTTATCCTGTGGCGCGAAGGAGGTGCAAGTGAGTGCGTGGTGTGTGGGAGCTGTGTGTGGGAACCACGGACCAGACCCCCTCCCCCTGCTGAGACTAGGATCGAGAGGGGCAGCGGGCGACAGTGAGCGGTGACAGTCGTGGGCATTGGGGCGGAGGAGCAGGAGGAGTGGAAGTGATTGAAGACAGTCCCACTCCAGTGACTCCTTCAGAGGAGTCGGACTGGGAGACCGAGGGAAGCCAAGAGGTGATAGAGTAGCAGGGAGAGAGGCGGCGGTGGGTAAGTGTAACCCGCATACCAGAGGGGGAGTGTGTCAGGTATTACCAGGGAAGCTGCGGGAGTAGTGACAGGCAGGTGGACCGAGGGAGACTGTATGCTGTGTGATTGCTGGGGCCAATGAGCAGGAGCAGAGGGGACACAGGGCGGCATAGTTGATAGAACTGACTGGCTGAGTGTAGTGGGGACGCTGGCTGAGGAGGGTAAAGTTAGGAACTGGGTACTGCTGAATATTGTGGTGTAACTGTATATTGTGGGTAACAGAGTGGTGAGTACTATTGAGTAATTGAGTATTGTGGTACTACTGAGTACTGGAAGTAATTGAATATTCTGGTACTACTGAGCACTGTGGAGTAATTGAGTACTGTGGTACTACTGAGTACTGTGAATAATTGAGTATTGTGGTACTACTGAGTACTGTGGAGTACTGAGTGTTGTGGTATAACTGAGTACTGTTGAATAACTGAGTACTGTTGGGTAGCTGAGTACTATGTAAACTAAGTACTGTTGAATAACTGAAAATTGTGGTATAACTGGGTACTGTTGCGTAACTGAGCATTGTGGTGTATTGAGTACTGTTGAGTGTTCAAGTAATTAGCTAGGATCTGATTGTTGTGGTGTAACTATGAGAGCCTGTAGGACTGTGAACAATAATGGACAGTGAGTGCCAAATTCTTGGAGGGACCTGTGTACTACGAGGATCCGTGTAAGGTGAGAGCCTGTGTACTGTGAGTGCACTAGTACTGAGAGTGCCAGTTTACTGTGGGTACCGGGTGCTGTGAGTGCCCAAGTGCTGTGAGTGCCCATGTTCTGTGAGTGCTGTGAGTGCCTGTGTACTGGGAGTATCCATGTACTGTGAGTGCCCGAGTACTGTGAGTGCCCTAGTGCTGTGAGTGCCCGAGCACTGTGAGTGTCTGAGTGCTGTGAGTGCCTGAGTACTGTGAGTGCCCGGGTGTTGTGAATGCACATGTACTGTAAGCGCACATGTACTGTGAGTACCCGTGTACTGTAAGTGCCCGCGTACTGCGAGTGCTGCGAGTGCCCAGGTGCTGTGAGTGCCCGTGTATTGTGAGTGTCCGGGTGCTGTGAGTGCCCGTGTACTGAGAGTGTTCATGTACTGTGAGTGCCCAGGGCTGTGAGTGCTCTGGTGCTGTGAATGCTTGCGTGCTGTGAGTGCCCAGGTGCTGTGAGTGCCCGAGTGCAGTGAGTGCCCGTGTACTGTGGGTGCACTAGGAGTAGAGAGCTGGGAATTGGGTAGGTTACAAATAATTAGTCTTACTCAATATCCTCAATAGAATACCGGGTAAAATGTCTAACAGGATTGGGGATGCCACTCAGAGCACATCCTGCTACATGGTAGGTAGCTGGGTGACAGAAAGGTGTAGGGGTAGAGGGAAGAGTGCTAGGGAGGCCAGTCCTGAGTTGGTACACCCCAACAAATATGCCAAGTTGCATAATGATGGGGGTATAACCTCAGGGATGGCAGTGATGGAACAGGTGCCCTCCCCTAGCTGCCAGGGGTGAGATGGCTCTAGTAAGGTTGGGGCGGTGACACAGGAAAGGCTAGACAAGTGCTGGTAGTGGGAGACTCAATTATTAGGATGACAGAGAGGGCAATCTGCCAGAAAGACCGGAGTTGCCAAACAGTGTGTTGTTTACCGGGCACTCGGGTTCAGCACATCAAGGATTGGGTGGACAGATTATTGGGAGGTACTGGGGAGGACCCAGCAGCCATGGTACACGTTGGTACCAATGACCAAGTGAGAGGAAGGTGGAGAATCCTAAAAAATGATTTCAGGGACATAGGGAATAGATTGAGTAAAAGAACCTCCAAGGTAGTTTTCTCTGAAATACTACCTGTACCTCGAGCCACACCAGAGAGGCAGCAGGAGCTCAGGGAACTGAACAAGTAGCTGAGGAACTGGTGTAGAAAAGAGGGGTTTTGGTTCCTGGAGAACTGGGCTTACTTCTCAGTCAGTTACTGGCTCTTTAGTAAGGACGGGCTGCACCTTAATGGGGATGGTACAGCTCTATTGGGAAGAAAGATGGCCACAAAGCTGGAGGGGCTTTTCAACTAGGTGTTGGGGGGAGGGATCAGAGCAAATGATAGCTGACAGTGAGCAAGTGAGAGAGGGTGAAAGGAGAGTCAGCAGTGGAAATAGCAGCAAAAATACAATCATAACAACCAGTGCCGGGAGAAGGTCATCTGGTGCCCCCAATCCCCCCCCCCCATGGTGCCCCCAATCCCCCACCCCTTGCAGTGTGAACAAAGTGTCCTTGTCATTTCAAAATTAGAACAATGCAAATTAAGTTAGGTTTAATTTGATAATTTAATATGCAATAATATACCACAATCAAAACGTGTAGCGCTGTCAAAACATGACAATTATTGATCACGGAACAAAAAAAAAACCCATTTATTATATTGCAATAAAGATGAAACGTGAAAGGTGAAAAAAAGAAAAAAATATATTAATAGTCCAAATGTCCCAATTCCAAATCCATAAGGTGAACTCAAAACATGTGCTGATCCAATGTTCAATCTGGAAAGACACCCGGTGCTCTCCAATAGACAGGGCAAGTAAATCTGCTTAGCAGATTTTAAGACCCTCCAGGGCCTATATGCGCATTAGTGAGCTTTCACCCCTGACTATGGGCTCAACTACATCCGCTACTCAGCCTGCTTAATGGGATTCCACAGGTGTATACCCCACAGTTATTATCAGTTAAGGAAACTTCAGAGTCCGGTCACACATTCATCATATGAAAGTGGAAGATAAACTCATTGCGTAAGATTCTTTAAAAGCACTGTAAACGGTGCCTGTTGCTGCTATCTGCGGCAGGTCGGCAAGTGGTTAATTACCAATGGTATTTGTAATATTCAGCAAGAAGGGGGTAAATGCACTGCCACTGGCCATTGATGCATTAGTGACCAGTGGTAATTAATTAACCCCTTTGTGCTGCATTAGTAGCACAAGTGTCAATTAACTCCTTCATGCTGCTTATTACAGAAATACCATTTGTGATTAATTAACCTCCCCTCAGCCCCATTCAAAGAGTTCATTAACTCCTCTTCAGATGGCAGATCTGCTTACTGGAATGGGGGTCCCTGTCCCCAGGGGAGATGGTGGTCCTTGTCCCCAGGGAATATGGGGTCCCTGTCCCCAGGGGAGATGGAGCTCCCTGTCCCCAGAGAATGTGGGGTCCCTGTCCCCAGGGGAGTTGTTGGTCCCTGTCCCCAGGGGAGATGGTGGTCCCTGTCCCCAAGGTAGATGGTGGTCCCTGTACCCAGGGGAGATGGTAGTCCCTGTCCCGAGGGAATATGGGGTCCCTGTCCCCAGGGGAGATGGCGTGGGGTATAATGTATGATGGTGTATGGGGGAGATGAGGTTGTCTCACTCACATACCTCCCAACATTTTGAGATGGGAATGAGGGACACCTACTAGAAAATACATGTAGGAATAGAACACGCCCCCTGCCACACCCCCTTAACCACTTCAGCCCCGGACCATTTGGCTGCCTAAGGACCAGAGGACTTTTTCCAATTTGGCACTGCGTCGGTTTAACTGCTAATTGCGCGGTCATGCAATGCTGTACCCAAACAAAATTTGCGTCCTTTTCTTCCCACAAATAGAGCTTTCTTTTGATGGTATTTGATCACCTCTGCTGTTTTTATTTTTTGCGCTATAAATGGAAAAAGACCGAAAATTTTGAAAAAAAAAATGATATTTTCTACTGTTTGTTATAAAAAAAATCCAATAAACTCAATTTTATTCATACATTTAGGCCAAAATGTATTCGGCCACATGTCTTTGGTAAAAAAAATGTCAATAAGCGTATATTTATTGGTTTGCGCAAAAGTTATAGCGTTTACAAAGTAGGGTACATTTTCTGGAATTTACACAGCTTTTAGTTTATGACTGCCTATGTCATTTCTTGAGGTGCTAAAATGGCAGGGCAGTACAAACCCCCCCCAAATGACCCCATTTTGGAAAGTAGACACCCCAAGGAAATTGCTGAGAGGCATGTCGAACCCATTGAAAAATTTTTTTGTCCCAAGTGATTGAATAATGACAAAAAAAAAAATTTACAAAAAGTTGTCACTAAATGATATATTGCTCACACAGGCCATGGGCCTATGTGGAATTGCACCCCAAAATACATTCAGCTGCTTCTCCTGAGTATGGGGATACCACATGTGTAGGACTTTTTGGGAGCCTAGCCGCGAAAACCAATCACCGCCTTCAGCATTTCTAAGGGCGTAAATTTTTGATTTCACTCCTCACTACCTATCACAGTTTTGAAGGCCATAAATTGCCCAGATGGCACAGACCCCTCCAAATGACTCCATTTTGGAAAGTAGACACACCAAGCTATTTGCTGAGAGGCATGTTGAGTCCATGGAATATTTTATATTTTGACACAAGTTGCGGGAAAGTGCCACATTTTTTTTTGCACAAAGTTGTCACTAAATAATATATTGCTCACACAGGCCATGGGCATATGTGGAATTGCACCCCAAAATACATTTAGCTGCTTCTCCTGAGTATGGGGATACCACATGTGTGGGACTTTTTGGGAGCCTAGCTGCGTACGGGGCCCCGAAAACCAACCACCGCCTTCAGGATTTCTAAGGGTGAAAATTTTTGATTTCACTCTTCACTGCCTATCACAGTTTTGGAGGCCATGGAATGCCCAGGTTACACAAACCCCCCCAAATGAGCCCATTTTGGAAAGTAGACACCCCAAGCTATTTGCTGAGAGGCATGGTGAGTATTTTGCAGCTCTCATTTGTTTTCGAAAATGAAGAAAGACAAGAAAAAACATTTTTTTTCTTTTTTCAATTTTCAAAACTTTGTGACAAAAAGTGAGGTGTGCAAAATACTCACTATACCTCTCAGCAAATAGCTTGGGGTGTCTACTTTCCAAAATGGGGTCATTTGGGGGGGGGGGTTTGTGCCACCTGGGCATTCCATGGCCTCCGAAACTGTGATAGGCAGTGAAGAGTGAAATCAAAAATTTACGCCCTTAGAAAGCCTGAAGGCGGTGCTTGGTTTTCGGGGTCCAGTACGCAGCTAGGCTCCCAAAAAGTCTCACACATGTGGTATCACTGTACTCAGGAGAAGCAACAGAATGTATTTTGGGGTGTAATTTCACATAGGCCCATGGCCTGTGTGAGCAATATATCATTTAGTGACAACTTTTTGTAATTTTTTTTTTTTTGTCATTATTCAATCACTTGGGACAAAAAATTTTTTCAATGGGTTCAACATGCCTCTCAGCAATTTCCTTGGGGTGTCTACTTTCCAAAATGGGGTCATTTGGGGGGGGGGGGGTTTGAACTGTCCTGGCATTTTATGCACAACATTTAGAAGCTTATGTCACACATCACCCACTCTTCTAACCACTTGAAGACAAAGCCCTTTCTGACACTTTTTGTTTACATGAAAAACATTTTTTTTTGCAAGAAAATTACTTTGAACCCCCAAACATTATATATTTTTTAAAAGCAAATGCCCTACAGATTAAAATGGTGGGTGTTTCATTTTTTTTTTCACACAGTATTTGCGCAGCGATTTTTCAAACGCATTTTTTGGGGAAAAAACACTTTTTTAAATTTCAATGCACTAAAACACACTATATTTCCCAAATGTTTGATGAAAAAAAAAAGATGATCTTAGGCTGAGTACATGGATACCAAACATGACATG
The DNA here is from genome assembly GCA_037952925.1 of Lithobates clamitans. Lineage (NCBI taxonomy): Eukaryota > Metazoa > Chordata > Amphibia > Anura > Ranidae > Lithobates > Lithobates clamitans. The sequence goes on from JBBGZY010000160.1 coordinate 3,042,707, forward strand.
CTTTAAAATTGTGCACAAACGTGCAGTGGCGACAAACTAAATACATTTTTAAAAGCCTTTAAAAGCCTTTACAGGTTACCACTTTAGATTTACAGAGGGGGTCTACTGCTAAAATTACTGCCCTTGATCTGACGTTCGCGGTGACACCTCACATGCATGGTGCAATTGCTGTTTACATTTGACGCCAGACTGACGCTTGCGTTCGCTTTTACGCGAGAGCAGGGGGGACAGGGGTGCTTTTTTTTTTTTTTTTTTCTTTATTTTTTTTTCTTTTTTATCTTATTTTTAAACTGTTCCTTTCATTTTTTTTTTAATCATTTTTATTGTTATCTCAGGGAATGTAAATATCCCCTATGATAGCAATAGGTAGTGACAGGTACTCTTTTTTGAAAAAATTGGGGTCTATTAGACCCTAGATCTCTCCTCTGCCCTCAAAGCATCTGACCACACCAAGTTCGGTGTGATAAAATGCTTTCCCAATTTCCCAATGGCGCTGTTTACATCAGGCGAAATCTAAGTCATGAAATGCTCGTAGCTTCCTGTTTCTTAGGCCATAGAGATGTTTGGAGCCACTCTGGTCTCTGATCAGCTCTATGGTCAGCTGGCTGAATCACCGGCTGCATTCTCAGGTTCCCTGTTGAGACAGGAGAGCCAGAGAAAAACACGGAAGACGGTGGGGGGAGCATTCCCTCCCACAGCTTGTAAAAGCAGTCTAGAGTCTAATTAGCTGCTAGGATTGCTTTTACATGAAAGCCGACCACTGGCTGAAAATAATGATACCAAGATGATACCTAAACCTGCAGGCATCATTCTGATATAACCACTCAAAGTCGTGAATGGCGTACCTGAAGACAAAAAAATGGTTGACAATAAAACACAGTAAACGGTAAAGTATAAAAAATTGCATACCTGAAAAGCAAACAGGATAAAACATAATAACAATAAAACATTGCAGAATAGAATACAGTAAAAAAAAGAGCAGAACATTATTTAGCCTAGGGCAAGACTAACCATATACAACCACCCTGGAATAAATAATTTCAACAAAAACCATATTCTGCACTCCAATTAATGAATCATCATTTTGATGTCTTTTGACATAGCACTTCTCTCCTGTAAGCGGAAGATCCATGTACCCCCATTAGCCCTCCTCATTCTCCCAACCATATTATGTGGGAGTGTGACGAAGGCACTTATTCCCCTGAGAGAGATATTTATTCTCTTTCACGGGTAAATTGTGATTACTTGCAAAAAATAATTTATACAATGTATCATCTAATCTCATATGTTTTTTGTTTACTCTTTACTCCAGAATTCACTGGTTTCTTTTCTATCTTTTCATCTCTTCAGTCCACACAGGTTGATCTGCGCAGTCAGCTCTGCATAACAAAAAGTAAGTCAAAACTATTTGATTTGTTGCCATGGCACCACTGATTATACTTTCCCTGAATGTTCAGGGAATAAATGTCCCTCAAAAAAGGACCAAAGCCTTCCGTACTTTCCATAACAAGAAGGCTCACATAGTATGCCTCCAAGAAACACACTTCACCAAAGATTCTACTCCAAAATATATTTCTCCTTTTTATCAACAAATTTACACGGCTTCTGCCTGTACCAAACAAAGGGGTACTCTAATTGCATTTCACCGATCCACACCATTCACCTTATCATCAGAAATTAAAGACCCAGAAGGTAGATACCTGATACTCATGGGTTATATAATGGATACAGCAATCACTGTGATTTCCTACTACGCTCCTAACAAACAACCTACACCATTCCTCTCACATATATTACAAGTGATTAATACACACAAAATAGGAACAGTGATAATGTGCGGGGATTCGAACCAGGTCCTCCTCCCATTTCTAGATAAATCACCTTTTACACCATCCAAAATAACATCTAGATTACCTTTTTCTCAACTTCTTTCCAAATACAATCTGGTAGATTCGTGGAGAGAAAGTAACCCAATGAAAAAGAAATTCACTTATATCCCTCATCAAACCTTCACCAGAATAGATCATATTTTTCTAACAATAGGAATGATACCAGAAATTATTGCATCAGATATAATTCCGATTCCGTGGTCTGACCATAATGCAGTATACACTACTATAGCCTCAGCCATACCAAAAGCGCATGACCCAATGTGGTACTTACCGGACATAATGCTCAAACACCCACTACATCAGATGGCCATTGAACAAGCTTTAAAGGAATACATATCAATTAATAATACAACAGACATTTCCCCAATAACACTGTGGGAAGCTCATAAGTCTGTCTTGCGTGGTACAATACAAAGACAAATGGCACTATTTAAACGGGAACGCAAAAATCTAGCAAAAAAACTAGAACTCAATTTTAATGCAGCCTACATATCATTCCAAGATAATCCATCTCAGAGTACAAAATCTCATCTGGAAAAATCTAGATTGGAATACGATCTGTTTCTCACTGAGTCAGTTGATAAATCCCTCAAACGCTCCAAACACAATTTCTACGTGAATACAAACAAACCAGGTACATATTTGGCTCGGGCATTAAATTCAACTAACAAATCTTTCAAACCAATACGTTTGAAATGATCAAAAAATGTTTACACTTGTAATCCAGTTAAAATAGTCCATAAATTTCACTCACATCTCGCGACTTTATACAAGACAAACAATGAATTTAATCCTACAGAGGCTGAATCCTTCTTCTCAAAAATAACCTTACCTGAGTTGTCTCAGAATCAAAAAAGCAGTTTGGTTGAGCCTATAACTATAGATGAAGTTGATAACGCCATAAAAGACCTAAAACTTAACAAAAGACCAGGCCCAGATGGCTACTTGACTTTATACTATAAAACATTCTCAGAAATACTCTCTCCCATTCTCACTGAAACTTTTAACAAACTTCTAGAAGGACATTCTTTTCGGCAAGAAACATTAATGGCAATTGTTTGTATTTTCCCAAAACCCCTTTCTGATGATACTTCCTGTGTGAATTATCGGCCTATCTCTCTGTTAAACCTTGATATTAAATTATTAGCAAAAATAATAGCAAAACGCCTCAATAGCATTATAGGAAAATTAATGCATAGAGATCAAGTAGGCTTCATGCCAAATAGACAGGCAGGCGATAATATACGCAGGGCAGTGTTATTGGCACATATTGCTAAAAAACGGAAAATCCCTTTATGTTTTCTATCTCTCGATATTAAGAGGGCATTTGACACAGTATCCTGGCAATATATGCAATATTCATTACAAAAATGGGGTTTTGGACCCCACTTTTTAACATGGATCAAAGCATTATATAATAAACCCAAAGCCTATATAAAATATGCTGGATACAAATCTGATGCCTTTAATATCGAAAGAGGTACCCGACAGGGTTGCCCATTTTCTCCCTTATTATTTGCCCTTATACTCAAACCCATGGCCCAATATATCATATTACTTTTTCTATCATCACCACAGGTCTCTGGTCCTAACTTAATACCAGCTCTTGATGGATTTGCAGCCCTATCCGGCCTTATGATTAATCCTAAGAAATGCCTAGTGCTTAATATTTCGCTCACAAACATGGAATGGATCCCGGCTAGGGCTGCACTCCCATTCACATGGGCAGAAAAATCAATCCCATATCTTGGAATTCATTTAACAGCATCTCATTCTGACTTATTCTCAACCAATTATCCTCCTGTGTTAAGACAGATCACAAATCTAGTAAAACAATGGTCGCAACTTCCTTTATCCTGGATAGGGAAGATTAATGCAATCAAAATGACTATTCTACCCAAATTGCTTTATCTATTCAGAGTCCTCCCTATTCCAATTCCTTCCTATTTTTTGAGAATAGTACAAAAAAGAGCAACTTCGTTTATATGGGGCTCTTCTAAACCACGTATACCTATACACACACTACATCTTCCCAAAAATAAAGGAGGCCTGGGATACCTTAATTTTACTAACTACTACAGAGCAGCACATTTGGCCAGTCTGTCCAAATACCATGCAAAACAGGAAATCCCATTATGGGTATTTATAGAGGCTTCAGAAAATGACCCTCTATTAATATCAAACTTGTTATGGCTTGATCCTAAAGACCGCTTTAAAATTCATAATCCCATAACTAAACACTTCTTATCTCTCTGGGATAAACTAAAAACCAAATATCAGTTACAATCTCCACACAATCCTCTCCTTTCTTTTATCAGAAATCCGGCCTTTTATCCGGCATGGATCTACCCAAATTCTTTTAAAGCTTGGACAACATCAGGCATTCAGACACTAAATGACTTCATAGCATCTAAATCATTCCTTTCATTCCCATCGCTTAGAGAAAAATATGATCTACCAAACTCTGAGATATTTAGATATCTCCAAATCAAAAATTTCTATACACCATTCCTAAAGGGGGATACACCATTATCCAAATTATCCATTTTTGAATAAATCTGTACAAAAGATCCATTTGCTAAAGGTACAATTTCATCACTTTATAATCAATTATATGGAGTAGTAAATCTTAATAGACCCTCTTACGTTCAGAGGTGGGAGGAGGACCTGGGACGAACTTTAGAAGACACGGACTGGTCTAACATATGGCTCACATCTAAGTCATCTTCACCCAACATCTTAGCACTGGAGACAAATTATAAAGTCCTAACTCGCTGGTACCTTGTACCCGCTAGAGTGGCAAAATATTCACCTAATACCTCAGCTCTTTGTTTTCGAGGATGCCCAGAAATAGGCACACATTTACACATATGGTGGACGTGCCCAGTAATCCAAACCTTCTGGAAGGAAGTCTTCGTGATTGCATCTAAAATATTTTGAAACATAATACAACCAGATCCATATATAACTTTACTTAATCTAAAACCGGAATGGTTAACACTCTCTCAATTCAAACTTATGATCCAACTAATAACGGCTGCAAAACAAACAGTGGCCAAGGCATGGAAATCTCCTACATTGGTACTAGCAGAAACAATTCACAGAATGAATAATACAATGTCCCATGCTAAGATGGTAGCCATCGATCAAAATCAAATTCCAAAATTTGAAAAACTTTGGCATCCTTGGATAAAACAACAGTTCCTGTCAAATTTCAATGACTCTGTCCTGTTGCCATGGTAACAGATTAAATGATTTACAGAGACACCCATTCTAAGGCTTCAAAGAGAACTAAAAAGAATAATAAACTGACGAGCGGGACAACCTTGTGGACCATACCTCTGCCTTTCTACCCTTTTTCTTCTTTCTCTTTCCTTTTCTCCACCTTACGATTAAAGCTCATTATCTGTAAACAATATGTATAGTAGGTATAAATCATTTAAATACCTACAAAAGTAACTAAGGAAATGATATATATCTTTAATTTAGGTTTACGTGAACCCAATGTTTAATATTTGAAATTTCATGATATTTACCTATATAAACCCTACTGTAAAACAATGAGCTTACTTTATAGATCCTTGTAAACTTACTTTATGTATCTTTATAATATTGTATAATCAATAAACTTCTTTTGACAAGGAAAAAAGAGCAGAACAATAGAGAGAGAGAGAGAACAATAAAACGACAACTATTTTTTTTATTTTATATATATATATATATATTTTTTTTACTAACTTTTATAACTGTAACCGGTTCCAGGTTCGGGTCTCTCAAAATGCGATGGCATCTTGGGAGACCCTGTGAAAGTGTGCCTAGTCTGTGCAATGCTGTACCCTATGCTAATACTCAACTAGTGAATGGTAGCGTTCAAAACATTCACCAATGCAAAGACCAGTATTGTCAGGACAGGAGGGACAATAATATCGGGTGTCACGCCTATATCCGCGCTTGCTGCAGACACAACATCTTTTTTGGGGGTGTTCGTTGGGTAGGGGTACTCGGGAGGACATAAAGAAAATGCCTCTCATGCAGCCGACTGCATTTGGTTGGGGATGTGAATGGGGGAAGTATGGGCGCTGCAGAAGTGGTGGATTCCCAATTAGGATTGGCGAATGCAGCAGAAAGGGCACTATGGGCACGACGGGCCTGTGTTCGTCTTCTTGGTGGCAGCGGGACACTACTTGTGCTTGCCACCTCACCAGCTTGAACTGCACTTATGGGACTCGCCACGTCATCACGTGTTACTGCAGTGCTGGTTTGACTACGACCGGGGCGTACTAGGCCGCTGGTGCTTGCCAGTTCACCAAAACGCTACCAAAAAAACTGTTAGCGATCGCAGGGATCAGGCCTGACTCTGCGAACGCTGCAGTTATGCGTTTAGTGTTTTGTAAGTGACAGTGATCGATCGATACTGCACTTGGGTGAGCTGGGCTGGGCCAGGCGGAGGGGCAAAACGCAGGTGCTAGCAGGTATCTGGGCTGATCCCGCTGACACTGCGTTTTTGGGAACCCTAAACTGCTGGGGATGCTAGTATAGATCTGATCGGATCAGATATTGATCCGTTCAGATACTATACCACTAAGGGATGCGTATGTTGCGTGCGTGCGTGGGTGTTAGCGGTACTGGCACTAACCTGACGCTGCTTGTGGCTGGCGCTTGCCAGTTCACCAAAACGCTACCAAAAAAACTGTTAGCGATCGCAGGGATCAGGCCTGACTCTGCGAACGCTGCAGTTATGTGTTTAGTGTTTTGTAAGTGACAGTGATCGATCGATACTGCACTTGGGTGGGCTGGGCTGGGACGGGCGGAGGGGCAAAACGCAGATGATAGCAGGTATCTGGGCTGATCCCGCTAACACTGCATTTTTGGGAACCCTAAACTGCTGGGGATGCTAGTATAGATGTGATCGGATCAGATATTGATCCATACAGATACTATACCACTAAGGGAGGCGTATGCTGCATGCGTGGGTGTTAGCGGTACTGGCGCTAATCTGACGCTGCCTGGGGAGACGCATATCACCGCCGGGCGATCAGGGGGCTAAACCTTTATTCGGTAATAGACGGCGGGTGCCCTGACACTATAAAATATAAACGAACTAACCAGCGTCACCCGTAACAGTTATACGGTGATCAGTGGTGAAAGGGTTAACTAGGGGGCAATCAAGGGGTTAAAACATTTATTAGATAGTATATGGGGGTCCCTGTCTCTATAAAACGGCGAACCTAAATATTTACCTCCCTAACTAGCGTCACCAGTGACACTAATACAGCGATCAGAAAAATGATCGCTTAGCGACACTGGCGACGGGGGGTGATCAAGGGGTTAAAACTTTATTGGGGGGGTTAGGGGGGTACCCTAGACCTAAAGGGGGCTAACCCTAACTGCCCTAACACACTAACTGTCACAAACTGACACCATGCAGTATTCAGAAAAAAAAACTGCTTGGTGTCAGTGTGACGGGGGGGAGGGGTGATTAGGGGGTGATCGGGGGGATCGGGGGGTAAAGGGGGTGTTTTGTGTGCCTGGCATGTTCTACTGTATGTGTGTGTGTTGTGCACTCACATTGATGTCTTCTCTCCTTGGCTCCGGAACGGAAAATACCGAGCCGAGGAGAGATGACATAATTTCCTTTGCTGCTGTTTAGCATACAGCAGCAGAGGAATAATTAGATTGGCCGACGGCGATCGCTAGGGGGGGCCATGAATGGATGGTCTCCCCCTCACCTCTGATCGCCGCTGGTCAAAAGCGGACCGCCTCGGATACCGGGGGGGGTCCAATCGGCCCCACCGCCCGCGGGAGGCAGATCATGTGTATGTACGTGATTCTGCCTGCCCGTGCCACCTTGCCGACGTACATCGGAGTGAGGCGGTCCTAAAGTGGTTAAAGGAGAATTAACCAAAAAACACTACTATTCCTTTATATTGGCTTTTAAAATTTACAAATGCAGCCATTTAGAATTTGGATGAAAGGTTTAGAACTGGGAAACACTTTTTGAAAGATAAAAAGTTAATTTTATATACAACCTTTATAGATCAGACCAAAATGAGGGACAAATGAGGGACAGAGGGACATTGCTCCAAATCAGGGACAGTCCCTCAAAATCAGGGACAGCTGGGAGCTATGCACGAACTGTGACCATGGTGCACTCTCAGGTTGATGCAGTGCAGTACTAGATCTCGGCCAGCATGGTTTGCTGTGCCTGCTGTGGCTGGCTGCACTCCAAGCACTTGTCGATGGTCGCTTCGGCTCCCTCCAGCAGCACAGAGAGGACGATCAGCATCGGAATCCGCATGGGCCTCTGAGAGAGTTCTCTGCGTGAAGGGGCGGGGGGACTGGGACTTTGGGAGATCAACCTGTGATGTCCTCCGGTAAGCCTTCTCACACAGGGCTGCACCAGTGTGCTGAAAGTTTATATATATATAGTTTAGTATATATATATATATATATATATATATATATATATATATATATATAGTACAATATGCTGTATATTAATAATACAAAAATCAAAACAATTTATGCCATAGACTGATAATGAAGTGTAATGTGCTCCTTATTCAGCATGGTGTCCTTATAGATTCCAATCAGCACTGCAACAAACAGTCCATTTTATGATTTGTGATATTAATATAATTGAAAGTAATATCTTCACATTAATCCACTTCTGTGCGTATACAGATATCCTTGTGTCACCGTCACCAGTTGTGCCTAATCTTAGAGGCTTAATATCTGCACCTTAGATCACAAACAATCCTCTGATTAGCATCTGAATTTTTCTTCTTCTTATAACTCAGGTGTCTAACATCACAGGGTGTGCTCCTTTCTTATTGTTTGCCATTGATCTCCACTTACATCGTCCACATGTAAAGTAACAAAACTTGCAATAGTGCTTTAACATTTTAAAAGGATTTATTTGTATAAAACATAAGACAAGTATCACTCAAATTTTCCAGATTAAAACCGAGCCTTAATGTGCATATCCACAAGTGCTGGGACAAATGTATCACCTCAAAACTGGCTCTGCAGCCCCAGTAATCAGAGCTCCCCGTCCTTTACACTGACTCTCTCTTCCTTGGTTGTTTCCTAGTTCCTTACACGTCAGCCCCCCGAGGAAGTCACGAGGAGTGATGAAACTAGTAGAAGGGGCTGACATGCGAGGAACTAGGAAGCGACCAAGGAAGAGAGAGTCAGGCATAAATTGCTTTGATTTTTGTATTATTAATTTACAGTATATTGCACTTTATATATGTATATATATAATTTTATACTCTTTAGATATACACATTGGGTATTAATTATGTTTTTAATAGCGCTGCACTTAATTTTTTATCTTTTTGTACTATCACATATTTGGAAGTGTGGGAAGTGCCAGCAGCTTCTAGGAATTATATAGCAGCTCACAAGGTCTTTTTAAAATTTTGGAAGTTTGTCAGGCACAGGAGGGCTCTGTCTAGGGAATGGTTGTGACTCAGGGGGTCCCAGGACTGGGGAAGACACTACACTGAGCAGCATTCTATGGGGCAGGAGAGAGGGGTGCCGATGGAGATTTGAATGGCGGCTGCCGAAACCTAGAACAGTGCCTGCCACTGTCACTCTGCTTGTTAGGACACTGATGTCACCCGGGGAGCGGGCGGCAACCCCCATCATAGCATTGCCACTGGCTCCTCTCCCATCCCGCCTCCCAGCTGGCATTTTGGGGACGTCACGCCGGCCGGGACTAGGACGCGCCTGTCAGGCGGCAATTACTTTGCCTGACTGGAAGGTGAAGGGCTGGGCTGGTCTTAGGCTTGTGTCAGCCTGCCAGGTGCAGGAGCGCACTCGGCAGTGGGTGTCCTCCAAGCACATGTTGCAGCTATTAGCTCTGTAGCGGGAGCTACAGTCAGCACTTCGCCAGCGCCCCCCTTCCTCCAGTAAATGGTGCCGCCCAGGGCATCGGCCCCTTCCACCTCTGCCTTGTACCGGCCCTGATAACAACTAATGCCGGGGTAAGTGAGTGGGCAACTCAAATTCAAAAACAAAGCCAGGAGAAACAAAGGGGAGAAATGATATGCACTCATACAACACTTATGCCCCGTACACACGATCGGACATTGATCGGACATTCCGACAACAAAATCCATGGATTTTTTCTGATGGATGTTGGCTCAAACTTGTTTTGCATACACACGGTCGCACAAAGTTTTCGGAATTTCCAATCGCCAAGAATGTGGTCACGTACACAACGTACGACGAGACTATAAAAGGGCAGTTCAGAACCAACTCCTTTTGTTAATCTCGTGTTAGTAAAAGTTTGGTGAGAGACGATTCACGCTTTTTCAGACTCGTGGCTTTCAGATCATTTCTGCTGTTCAGTTTGTGCTTGTGGGTTTGTATCTGGTCTTCAGTGCGTGCAGCGAGTACAATTGACTTGTCATTGTGTTCGTGTTCGTTCGTTACTGATTTTCAGGTCGCTCTTCACAGGCCTTGCTGTTCTTCAGTGCGTTCTGTTACTTCGTTCTGAGAAGCCAACCGTTTTCTAGCCATGTTGCCTATACGTACTCCTTGTAGAGTTCATGCTGTGCGGGGGCTTGGTGTTGGGGTCCTTACCTTGACACAAGTCCAGTCCATTAACAGGGTGGGGAGGAGTTCATGGACCAAGAATTGCTTGCTCCAGCGTGACCAGTTCTGTCATATGCCTTTGCTCCGTGAGATCTGTGAGAATAATCCTGATGATTTCAGGAACTTTCTCCGGATGACGGACCCCGTATTTCAACGTTTGTTGGCTTTGCTGACCCCCTATATCAGCAGGCAGGATACCTGCATGAGGAAAGCCATCACTCTGGAGCAGAGGCTAGTCGCCACCCTGCGGTACTTGGCGATGGGGAGAAGCCTTCAGGACCTCAAGTTCTCGACAGGCATCTCCCCCCAGGCTCTGGGGATCATAATACCGGAGACCTGTTCTGCCATCATCCAGGTCCTGCAGAAGGATTATATTAAGGTAAGATTTTTATCCTTTAACATCACATTTTATTGTATTTAATGTTTGATAATATATTGTATTTCTTTCCACATTCCCTAATTACCATGATTGTAATATGCTGTGAATGTCCCCTTTGTCCTCATGCATGTTGGATTTTTAGGCAATTTTTATTTTTGTTCTTCATACATATTTGCCTTCACTTACCTCCCCAGCATGCTCTCCTGGCCTATATTCACCTCGTCTAGTCACTTAACAATGTATTTTGTCAGCTCCATAGTAGTGCTTTACTCTAAATACCCCCCTAAAATGTATAAAAATGTGATTTGTGCTTTAAATTCTGGCAGAGTGCCAGAGGTTTTTTTTTTTTGGGTCACAAAATCAATTGGAACCCCCCTCCCCCCAACTGCTAACTCAGCTGATACCAATCCTCTATCTGCTGACTTTGCCAAACCCATACACACTATACCTACCTCTTTTGTGGTCAGATTTATGGGTGAATTCCCCAAAGCATGTAGTGCAAGGGCCTGCCTGAATACTTTCAAATGGTACTTTTTGAAGTTTTTTGATCCTATTATTATCTTAAAAAGGTAATAGCAGAATGTAAAAATGTGCTAAAATGTGTACAGTGTGTATTTATATCTTTGTATTATGACACTTCTTACCTGTCCAGTGGGCTGCCAATAGTGTAAGTAAGGAGGGGCTGGCCAAAGTAATACACATTATTTAGGCATTCATCTCTCAATGAAGTGGAGAGGGTTACCAGTCCAAAACCTCTCCCCCCCCGTAAAATTCACAAAATGGCCCATGAGGGGGGGGGGGGAATCTGATAGGCGGACCTTATACCTTTGTCTTTAAATACTGCCTAAAATAGATGTAATACTGATGTTGGCCAAGAATGTTTGTGTCTAATCTGCTTTCCATGTTTATGTGAAAAATGATTAATTTTATTTTCTTGCTTGACTCCACAGTTTCCTTCCAACCCACAGGAATGGCAGACTGTGGCTTCCCACTTTGCCCAGCAGTGGGACTTTCCTAACTGCGGAGGGGCAATTGATGGGAAACACGTCCACATCGTCCCACCACCCAACTCGGGGTCATACTATTACAACTACAAGGGGTTCAATAGTATTGTGATATTGGCGGTGGTTTCGGCTACTTATGAGTTCCTGTATGTGGACGTGGGGAAGAATGGCTGGATGTCAGATGGTGGAGTCATTGCCCAGATGGAGTTCTACATACAGGCATTTCCAGAATGGCAGCTTGGACTTGCCACCTCCAGAAGACAATGTGGAAGGACTCCCATTCGTCTTCGTTGCAGATGAACCGTTTGCGCTGGGGGACCATCTTATGCGGCCATTCCTTATGAGGATGCTCACCCCAGATCAGAGGGTTTTTAATTACTGGCCAGAGCCAGAAGAGTGGTGGAGAGCACGTTTGGAATAATGGCCAGCTGGTTCCGCCTATTTCTTACACCCATACAAATGGCGGAGTATAAACTCAATCATATCATTCTGGCGTGCTGTGTTCTCCACAACTTTTTAGAAATTCTGTGAACTATGCTGGCTCAGCATAAACCAGATACAGTTCCGTGCGTTTTTTTCTGCACTGAGGCTGGATTCACACCTATGCATTTTTAGTGCTTTTTGCATTTTGCAGATTTGCACTACAGAACATGTTCCATAGGAAACAATGGGCTGTACTGCAAATCTGCAAAATGCAAAAAGCACTAAAACTGCATAGGTGTGATTCAGCCTCAGGACCAGTTCACACCAGATGCAGTTCCATGCAGTTCCATTTTTTCTGCACCAATACAGACAGTTCTGGTCAGTTTTTGTTGTGTGAACTAGAGCCATTGGAATACATGGAAAACACTGTGCATGCGTTTTTAGTGCAGAAAAAAGCGCACGGAACTGCGTCTGGTATGAACTAGCACTAAAAATGCTTGCAGTGTGCTCCATGTATTCCAATGGCTCTAGTTCACACCATGCAGTCAGTTTCTAGTCAGTTCGGGTGCAGAAAAAAAGCGTTCGGAACTGCATCTGGTGTGAATTGGCCCTCAGAACTTTAGTTCTTAAAGAGACCAAAGGTAGTAATGTTGTGACCCCTTTTTTTGAACAAGCGTGAAAAATATATTGCTCACAAAGAGGGGAGTATTTCCAGCATATTATCTGTGTGATCATGTGTGTGTCTATGGGTAGTCGCCCCCCCCATGTATATTATCTGTGTGACCATGTGTGTGTCTATATCTATATCTATCTATCTATATACATATATATATATATATATATATATATATATATATATATATATATATATATTATAATTAAAAAAAAACACACACACATGGCATACATTAAGGCCCGGTTCACACTTGTGCGATGCCAGACATCGCATGTAATTCGCAGTGCACTGCCGTTCACATTATATGCGATGTCTGTGCGGTGCGATATCAGCCATACAGATAGTATGGCTGATGTCGCACCGCATTCGGTGCAAACACGCATTCGGTGCATTGACACTTCCCAGCAATTCGCATATGGCAGTGTGAACTGACCTGCAAGTCGGTGCAATGCGGGAACCCGCAGTGGATTTGCAGTGTTCTCGCATCGCACCAGTGTGAACCGGGCCTTATGCAGATTTTGACCATAAATATGTAATGTGTCTAGCCACTAAGGCCCAGTTCACACTGGTGCGATGCGAGAACACTGCGAATCCACTGCGGGTTCCCGCATCGCACCGACTCGCATGTCAGTTCACACTGCCATATTTGAATAGCTGGGGAGTGTCAATACATTGTTAACGACACCCCCAGTTCAGCTTGCATATCGCACTGCGAACTGACAGTTCGGACATGAATCGGATCGCATATGTGTGAACACACATGCGATCCAAATCTGGTCCGAACAGAAAAAAGGGTCCTGTGCGTGTTTGCACCGAATGCGGTGCAATATCAGCCATACTATCTGTATGGCTGATATCACACTGCACAGCCATCGCATGTAATGCGAACGGCAGTGTGCTGCGAATTACATGCGATGTCGCACAACTGTGAACCGGGCCTTAAGGACCAAGCCTATTTCTTTTTACAAGTTAAAATCTGTATTTTTTTGCTTGGAGATTAATTAGGACCCTCAAACATTATATGTATTTTTCGCAGAGTACAATGGATGTCATTGCAATAATTTTTTCACAATGAGGCGTTTTGCAGGCGCTAAAAATAGCGCCTGCAAAGAGCCCTGAAAGAGCTCTCCATTCACTCCAATATGAAAGCCACAAAAAAAAAACCTAAAGCCCCTGAGCATGCCCAGGCCAACCCAAATGCAGCTAGCACCAAATAAGCCAACCCCCTGTCCAAAATTAAGCACATCATCCAGCATGTCCTTAATTAAGATTAAGAAAAAAGAAGGTTGAAAAAAGTACTGGACTGCATCAAAAACGCACCAAAAATGTATCATAAATGCACTGGACTGCGTTTCTGTGGAGTGAACTAGCCCTAAAGCTAGTAACTTGGGGGGGGGGGGGCTTACTCTGCCTGTAAAGTGGTGCATCTGTAGCATGTATCCAAAATGCTGCTTCAAAGATGTACGGCTTTAGAGAAAACATCCAAATCGACATTGCAGATGCAAGATTTTAACACAAAACTAATAAAATCCTGTCCCCCCCAATACATACAAGGCCATTTGGGGCTCACGTGAAAAATACCACCCCAAAATCTAAAAATATTGTTCCCCTCCCATGCACTAACAAACCCCTAGCCAAACACACAGCAAGCCAGCTCATGAAAGGGGGGTGGGTGCTTAGGGGCAGGAGGGGCTCGGGCACCCCAAAAGTCAACCACCTTGTCCCCCTATTCAGCGGGACAAGGGCCTCTTCCACACAACCCTAGGCTGGGGTTGTGGGGGGCTGCAGACAGGGGGGCTTTACAGAATGTGGAAAGCCCCTTTAAACTATTGGGTACAGGGTGCTTTGTGGTTGGTATTGGGCTGAGCCCAACATGCCCCAAAGGCAGCCAGCTATGTTGAGTGCATGGGGCCTTGTATGGTTTGGGAGGGAGTTGGACGATCGCTCTTCTCGCCCCTTTCCTAGCTGGCCCTGTTGTTGGCTCTGAAAAAGGATGTGGTTTGGATTGGTGAAGGCAGCTCACAACCTTTGGAGATTGGAGAATGGAGTGTGGAGTTCCCCTTTTAAAAGCAAAAACTAGCCCAAGGAAATTATATGTATTAGAGGGGGAAGGTTAATTGCCCTTTTAGGAGGAGCTAGAGGAACTAGAGTCTTTTTACATAATTTTAACAAGTTACATGTCACATGTTGGCCACATAACACGCTAACATGACCCGTGTGCAAATATCTGACAAAAAAACACATAAAAGTGAACCAGCGTAAAAAAAAAAAATCTCAAGTTTAGAGGTGCGCCCGTTCAACCCATGCAAATGCATTTACGTTGCTTGACATTTACTAAGATTTTGGCTGCGCAGTGAACTAACGCATTTGAATGAGCGCAAATGCCGCTTGCGCATGCGCAGTGCTTAAATTCAGAAAAAGTTACTTTCTCATTCTATTTTGGGCATATTTGTTACTTGGGCAGTTATTACTATACTTCTTCACATCACCCCACATCACCCCCATAATATTGGCACTTCCAACTTCTTTTAATTTTGAGTTGAAGATGTCCTGTACCATGTCCATAGTGGTGTACTGATCGCCTCCTCCCATGCGCCGAGATTACTGTAGTAAATGGGGAAGAGCGCTGTGTTAGGCTCTATTCACACTAATGCATTTTTTGATGCATTTTGCATTTTGCAGAAATGCATGGGAATTTTTTAATGGGGGTTCCTATGGAACATGTTCACATCAATGCATTTTTGTGCCTCTGCGTTTTTGGAAAGGGTCGGGGACTTTTTTTCATGTTTTGCATGTAATAGAATTCAATGGACCCGCATCCAAAAAGTACAGCGTTTTTACAGCGTTTTTGCCGCGTCTTTGCCGAGTTTTGCATTTTGCGTTTTTTTTACACTGTATACAGTATAAAAAAAGCACTGTAAAAAAACCCTGCAAAAACGCAGCAAAAACACGTCAAGCACCGCTAAAAGCACTGCAGAAACGCTCAAAGCAACATGCATAGATGAGAATTGAGCCTTACCTGCACAAACAACTCATAAATACCAAAACGTGCGTTGCGCCTCAGCGTGCACCTCAACTCATGGCGTAAACGGTTCGTAAATCAGCCCCCGTGTATGGGGAAATAAATTGCTCAGACAAATGAGTGTATTTAAACGTCATCCAATCAGATTGCACAGTGTATGGGGAAATGAATTGCTCATACAAATGAGTGTATTTAAACGTCATCCAATCAGATTGCACAGTGTATGGGGAAATAATTGTCCAGAATGTACAATACACAGACATGTATTGAAAAGATGTGTTCATGGAAGTTTCGGCTCCACCAATGATTATAGACAAATTTGTGCATTTAAACAATATTATATACATACTTTTTAGACTGGTAACAGAAGATGGTAAACTGTAGTAAAGTTATAAACAGTATTCAGACAAAAATGTAGAAGATTACTTTGGCTGCGCTTGTTAATGGTAGGTGCGAAGGATTGCGCAAGTGTGCAATAGCGCTTCCTATGTAAATATGGTTTGGTGCATATAAGTGCACCATAATTTTTGATAAATGTCTTGAGTCCCGTTTTTTGTGCAATTGCTCCAATTTCTCCACTGCACCACAGGCGCAGGTCTTTAGTAAATCACCCCCAGTGTGTGCGCATCTTCAAAATTTGGCTTTTCAACGCTATGTAAAAAAAGGTGCCACAATTTTTTTGGATATAAAGTCAACTACATTAGGGATTTCGAGGGGTTTTAAACTCTCCCTAAAACATCAATGATTTTCTTCATTTTGTTTCTAACATGATTGATGTTTTTCTGGATGTTTTCCAAGTCCCTATTACACCCCATAATCTCCCCGATCAGGATCTGGGCACTCTCACTGGTGAAATGTCCTTCATCAACAACATCACGATCACCTAAAAATATAGAAAAAATAAAACAACATGTATTATAAATATGCCGGCATCCATCTCTTACCTGAGCCTGTGGTCGCAGACACTTACCTTTTGTGGTGACTATTTCCACCATGTCTCCTTCCTCCTCCTCCTCCTCCTGTTGGATTTCCACTTCCTCATGAGGTTGGGGTCTGTGGTCTTACATAGGGGAGTCTTTTCTCCCCTATGTAAAAAAAAAAAAATAGGTATACTTAGCACACAGATATTGTATGCCAGAAATAGGAATATGAAACATTGCTTGGAAGTGGGGTACAATTGTCTCTTTTGGCAGTGTTGCAAGATGAAGAAATATTTTTTTACTTTGTCAAGCTTGAATACTTACCTGTTTTGGACAAGCTTCACAGATGGAGACACCCCTATAGTATCCACTGGAGTACCTGTGTGGGGCTCCCTAATAAAAAGGGTGTTCTGCTGTCCCACACTAGTGCTCCAGCGTCCAGATGTGTAAACAGATGCTGAGTGTCCTCTCCTTACACAGAATCTAGTTTGCATTTCATTCTAGTTAACAACCCATCTAGACAACAAAATTATTTGAAGAGAAGTAGGCTAGCAAAAATGTATTCAAATGCATATGTCCAAAACATGGTGTTTTCTATGCTGAACGAACAATGTTTCCTACGAACGAATAATGTGCCCATAAACATGAAAGTTGCCATTTTAAATTGTACAACAGTTAAGAAAAGCACATAGACCAGCACAAACGTTAGAAAAATACAGAATAGGAACACAGGACAAGTACTTACTTTTTTGCAGCACTCTCCTGATCCTTCTGTACTGCTCGTGCTCCCTTAATTTGAGGTCCGACCACCGCTTCCTGAGTTGATCCTTGGATCGTCATACCCCAAAACTCTTCTGCAGACTCTTGACAACTTTCGCCATGATCTTGGCCTTTCTGACATTTGGGTTTGGGTAAGGTCCATACTTCCCATCATATTCGGCCCTCTTCAGGATGTCCACCATCTCCAGCATCTCCACAAAGGACATATTTGAGGCCTTAAATTGTCTCTTCCGGGATCGGGACGTTTCTGGCTCTGGGCTTTCCTCCTCCTTCTCGTTGGTGTAATTAGCACGCACCTGCTCTGTCTCCGCCATGTGCTCTTCCCCACTGCGCCGAACGAGAAGGGGCGGGGAATAGACTAGAAAGAACGTCAGGGGCGGGCGGAGTTTCATGCGCAGTGTATATAAAGCGTAACATGCGTGCGTCGTACTGTGAGCAGAGGAAGGAGTATCGGAAGCGCCGATCGTGATAACGAAGGTAAGATTAAAAATTGACTGCTTCTAGATTGAGGCCTATATTGGGACAAGATTAGGAGAGTTTAGCCTGACATTAGGGTTTGTCTTGTTTATTGCAGATAAAATGGATGGCTTCAATGACCACAACTTCCTGCCCCTGTTCATAGACAAATACAGGGAGCTGCCCTGTCTGTGGCAGATCAAACACCCGCAAAACAACAATAAACAAAAGAGGCAGGCAGCGCTGGAGAAACTGCTGGAGTTGGTGAAGCCGGTGGTCCCCACAGCAACCATCCCCTATTTAAAAGCCAAAATTGGTGGCCTGAGGAGCACTTATCTTAGGGAGCGCAAGAAGGTCACGGATTCCCAGAGATCCGGATCTGCAGCAGATGACGTTTCTGTCACCAGGCTGTGGTACTATGAGAGACTGCGATTTCTGTCAGACCAGACTGAAGTCAGGGAATCCCTCTCGACTCTTCCTTCCACTCTTCCTTCCACCCCATCTTCCACCCCAGCTGAGGATTTCGATGTCCAACCTTCCAGCCAGGAAGAAGTGGAGGAGCCCAGCTGGAGCCAGGTATAGCATTCTACTACAGATTTCTGGTCAATAAATAAATGATGTTTACTAGATGTTATTATTGATCACTAATTGCAGATTAAATAAAGGCGTTTACATATCAATAGAGAGTAGTGGGCAAAAATAATTGGGACAAGAATGAAAAATGCTGGGCTCAGAATGATAGTCTGTTATATTTGTTAACATTCAATTTGCTACAGTCATGAGATGAAAATTGTGTGTGATTGATAAAGACAAATCTAAAACTATGTCCCTTTTTCATACACAGGAAGACCTCAGCCAGGAGGAGGCTGTGGAATGTGGCACACAGGAGGAGGCTGTGGAATGTGGCAGCCAGGAGGAGGCGGGGGTTAGTGGCAGCCAAGAGCAGGTGGTGCTAAGTGGCAGCCAAGAGAAGGCTGGGCCCAGTAGGAGCCTGACAGAATTGCAGGTCCCTCCCCACCGCCTTCCAAACAAAAGACCCAGGAAGGGGTGTAACGTGGAGGAGTCAGCGCTCAGGCTGATTCAGGAGGCTTTTGCATCCCTCAGAGCCACCCTCACTCGTGAAGAGGCCTTTGCCTGCAGGGTTGCCACAAAACTGCAGGACATGCAGGAGGGCCAACTCCTCATGTGTGAGGACATCCTTTATAAAACATTAACTAAGGGGGTGAGGGGCGAAATCACACCCAAAACCAACCTGTGTGAGTTGCATCATCCTCCTCCTCCTCCTGCCACACCTCCAACACCACAGACACAGCCTGGAAGGAAGCGTGTAAGGAAGACAAGAAAGTGATGGCCTGGGTTCAGTCTGGTCTGACAAAAGATGCAGGCTCTTGTATAACCACAGCCTGGGGACATACATGTCATCTGCTGCTGTTCATGATCTCTTGGACTTCTGGACCAGATTGAACTCCCTTATATATGAACTCCTCAGGCCACCAATTTTGCAGTAAAATAGTTGATGTGTGCCCTGGGGGCCAAAGGCTTCACCAATTTCTGCAGTTTCTCCAGTGTTGCCTCCCTCTTTCTTTGGTTAGGACCCCTTAATAAATTTTTTGTTGGATTTATTATACTCGCCTATGTGTGTTTTCATTCAAAAAGAACAGTTTGTTTGTGAGGAGGCAGGTACATTTCAAAAATACAATGTGAAATTAACAAGGGACACCAACACCAAGTAACCTCCTTGAGATTAAATAATACAAAATAATAATGGTGTTGTGGTAACTTGACACACAAAGCACACCCAAAAATATTCTGGAGTTAAAAAAACAAAAAAAATAGAAAAAAAAAGATCAGGCTTGAAAAAAAAGCCCCCCCCCAAAAAAAAGTTTGACATTTTTAAGTCAGATGTGACAAATCAAAATATATCAATGAAATCACGATAAATAATAAAGAAAGAAGTTTGTGAGAACTCTGTGTGAATATGAGCAGCAAAACAACTTCATTCTTAAAGAAGAACAGAGTGGGCTGCATTCAACAATTTCAAACATTGCACCGTGACGAAAGTGCTATATCCATTCCGAACGCTAATTTTACCAGACCGAGCAGTTCCGTCTCGGAATTTATTCTGAGCATCGTGGCACTTTGTGCGTCGGAATTGTCCACACATGATCGGAATTGACATGATCGGATTTTGTTGTGGGAAAATTTTATAGTCTGCTCTCAAACTTTGTGCGTCGGAAAATCCGATGGAAAAAGTCAGATGGAGCCCACACACGGTCGGAATTTCCGACAACAAGCTCCGATCGCACATTTTCTGTCGGAAAATCCGACCGTGTGTACAGGGCATTAGTGGCGTATACACAAATGCTAGGAGCCTAGCTAACAAAATAGTGGATCTGGAGCTGCTATTACACGAGGAGGACTTAGACTTTGTGGGAATAACTGAAACTTGGTTTGACAGCTCACACGATTGGCTGGCCAACATACAGGGGTATTCCTTGTATCAAAAGGACAGGGAAGGTAGAAGAGGGGGAAGGGTGTGTCTATATGTCAAAAATTATGCAAGGGTGGCAGAGAGGAGCAACATTATGTATGGGACTAAGGGGGGGAGTAGAATCACTGTGGGTAGAGAGAGGACGTTAAAGAGAGGATGTTAGTGGGAAATTACTATTGGGGGTATGTTATAGGCCACCCAACATGAAGGAGGAGGAGGAGCTGGAATTACTATCTCACTTAGAATTGGCAGGAAAACAGGGAAATTTATTCATAATGAGGGACTTCAATTACCCCGATATTGACTGGGCAGAGGGAACAGCTCACTCATTAAAAGCCCATCATTTCATGAAAGTTTTACAGGACAACTTCATGTCCCAATTGGTGGATTCCCCAACTAGAAAGAATGCCCTAATAGATCTATTAATTGCGAACGATCCTTGTCTGATCTCACATGTGGAGACACGTGACAACTTGGAATCTAGCAATCATAGGATGATTGCGTTTAGCATAAATCACAAGAAAAAGACGGCATATGAGTAGTACAAAAGCACTAAATTTCAAACTACGGTCATTGCTACATGACATTAATTGTGACCAAATTCTGGAAACATTAAACACAGAAGAGAAATGGGAATGCTTTAGGAGCATATTAAACAAACATACCGAACAGTGCATTCCAATGGCCAATAAATATAGAAGAATGAAAATTAAACCTGGGTGGCTAAACCGTAATGTTAATAGCTTCATCAAGGAGAAAAGTACGACCTTAAAAAAATATAAAAGGAATGGGTCACCATCAGCATTCCAGCACTACAAGGAATGCAATAAGAAATGTAAAATCGCAATCAGGGCGGCTAAAAAAGATTACGAGAGACACAAAGCGGAAGAGAGTAAAAATAACCCAAACTTATTTTTAGACATATTAACAGTAAAAAGACAAAATCAGAGCACGTTGCACACTTAAAAGATGAGGATGGGAAGACTGTTATAGATAACACAAAGAAGGCAACTGTACTAAATGCCTTCTTCTCCACAGTTTTTACGCAGGAAAAAAGAAGGGTTTACTGACAACGACTGTAGAGTTAGTGACACAACACATGACATACCCACGTGGCTAACAGAGGCTGGAGTCAATAAAAGACTTAATAAACTTAACACAAATAAATCACCAGGACCAGATGGCTTACACCTGAGAGTCCTCAAAGTACTCAGTCAAGTTATAGCCAGGCACTTACCTATATTCAAAAAAGGGCAGAGACATATTTCTGGGAATTATAAGCCAGTCAGCCTAACATCAATAATGGGTAAATTATTGGAAGTGATGATTAGGGACTATATCCAAAAATTTAATGTGGAGAAGAATATCATTAGTGGTAATCAGCATGGGTTTATGAGAGGACGTTCCTGCCAGACCAATTTGCTGACATTGTACGAGGAAGTGAGCTGCCATCTAGATAGGGGGAGGCCTGTGGATGTGGTGTATCTGGACTAGGGATGACCTTCGAGTTCGAGTCGAACCCATGTTCGACTCGAACATCGTCTGTTCGAGCGTTCGTCGAATTGCGAACGATATGGGCCGTTCGCGCCAAATTCGAGTGGTGTGTCAAGGCCCATAATTCACTGTGGCATCGCAGTGCATTGCTGGCTGATAATTGGCCAAGCATGCACTATGACCAGCATGCTTGGCCAATCACAGCGCCGTGTGTACAGAGAGCCGTAATTGGACAAAGCCAAGGTGGCTTTGTCCAGTTAAGGCTCAGGGGGTTTAGTACACACCCCACACTATAATAGGCCACCTTCGTGGCGGCCTTGTGTAGTGTGTTGCGGCAGCGGAGAGAGATAGACTGAGAGACAGTGTCATTTGATTTAAGTTAGATAGAGTAGGCAGGTCGAGTTTGTTAACTGCACTTACAGTGTATTGTGTATATATATATATATGCATCCCAGGTGTTGTATATACTATATATATATATATATATATATATATATATATATATATATATATACATACACACTGTATTCAGTTTAGCTAGATCCGTTCCTGTTATTCTCTTCCTAATATACTGACAGGCAGGCAGGTGTTTTTACAGTATTTACAGTTTGTGTACTGTGTACCCTGCACAGTTGCACCTACAGTATAGCTACCTGAAGACAAGTGCTTGTGTTCTTCTGATCCTATTAATAGCACAAGGCAGGCTCTTGAAGAATTTACAGTTAGTGTACTGTGTACCCTGCACAGTTGCACCTATAGCTACCTGAAGACAAGTGCGTGTGTGCTTCTTCTGATCCTATTAATAGCACAGACAGGCTCTTGAAGTATTTACATTTAGTGTACTGTGTACCCTGCACAGTTGCACCTACAGTATAGCTACTTGAAGACAAGTGCTTGTGTTCTTCTTCTGATCCTATTAATAGCACAGGCAGGCTCTTGAAGTATTTACAGTTAGTGTACTGTGTACCCTGCACAGTTGCACCTATAGCTACCTGAAGACAAGTGCTTGTGTGCTTCTTCTGATCCTATTAATAGCACAGGCAGGCTCTTGAAGTATTTACAGTTAGTGTACTGTGTACCCTGCACAGTTGCACCTATAGTTACCTGAAGACAAGTGTTGGTGTCCTTCTTCTGATCCTAATAATACCACAGGCATTCTGCTAGCTGCTGTATAATCAGTATATATATATATATATATATATATATATATATATATATATATATATATATATATATATACACATGCCAGTTTTGTGCAGCTACATCTCACTGCAGTGCAGGCCTTTAGTATGTCTGGAAGGCCAACAAGGAGAGGCAGACAGACACAAGCCAATAAAAGAGGGCAAGCAGGCTCTGTGTCTAGAGGCAACAGTGCTGGTGTGGACACGGTGCATCCTCATCAGCACATGGCTGTGGGACACACTTGTCCTTTTATTCGGCAGCCGGCCGTGTTAACCCCAACATGCCAAAGACTTGGTAGAATGGATGACCAAGCCGTTCTCATCCCCTCTCACCCAGTCTCAGGTTACGTTGTCTGGCAAAGCAGCTGCCAATGTGGCCTCTTCCCTCAGCTCAGTGGCATCAGTCACTCCTTCCCTAGCCCCACCATGTCCTCCTGAGGAGTCCCCCAAATTGTTTGACCACAGTGTTGGGTATATGCTCCAGTAGGATGCCCAGTGAATTGAAGGCTCCGATGATGGTACTTAGCTAGAGGAAGGCAGTAACGTGAGCCCAAACAGAGGGGGTGCCCAAGAAGGACAGCAATCTGGCAGTCATGTTCCCCCAGCTGCAGCATACTGCCAGCTTTGCTCCAGTGATGAGGAGGGAGGGGATGATGAGGTCACTGACTCCACGTGGGTGCACACCACCAACGAGGCAGGATGCCCTCCAGGGGCCAGCTTAAGGGCAGCACACCGACTGCATCACACCGCAGAGCTCCGCATGTGTAGGGCGCTGCTGTCTCTGCGTGTTATTCCAAACGTTTTTTTGGTGTGGGCCTTTTTTGAGACGAGTGCATCAGATCCCACTGCTGCTATTTGCAACATATGTCTCAAGCATATTTCGCATGGCCAAAACATCACCCACTTGGGTACCACATGCTTGACCAGACATATGTCGATCTGCCATGCAGTTTATTGGCAAGCGTACCTAAAAGACCCACACCAAAGAACAAAGAGGACCTCTCCTTGCTCCTCATCAGCTGGGATCTCCAACCCCACTATACCTTCAGTCCTCTCTGAGACCTGCACTGAGAGGAATGAAGGTGTAGAATTAGGTGTGTCACAGCCAAGTACTTGGGGGCAATTTGCTATCGGTACACCGGGTTGAATGCTAGCTTGGCTAAATTGCTAGAACTTCAACTGCTGCCTTTTCAGTTGGTAGACTCTGCCCCCTTCCGTGAGTTTGAGGAATGTGCTGTTCCTCGGTGGCAGGTTCCCAAATGCCACTTTTTCTCATGGAAGGCGATTCCGGCTCTCTACCGGCATGTGGAAGGCAATGTCTTGGCCTCGCTGGGCAGGGCGGTCAGCGGTAAGGTGCATATTACTGCTGACTCATGGTCCAGCAGGCATGGACAGGGAGGTTACCTATCTTTCATGGTGCATTGGGTGACTCTGCTGGCAGCTGGGAAGGATGCAGGACAAGG
Organism: Lithobates clamitans; assembly: GCA_037952925.1. Classification (NCBI taxonomy): domain Eukaryota; kingdom Metazoa; phylum Chordata; class Amphibia; order Anura; family Ranidae; genus Lithobates; species Lithobates clamitans. The sequence goes on from JBBGZY010000160.1 coordinate 3,067,492, forward strand.
TACAGTAGTGTTGGAGGTTGTTCCGCCACCATGCCTCCAAAATGCTACTACTGGAGATTCTGCCACACTTCTCTCCTCCACCCCCTCCTCTTCTTCCTCCATGGCCTCTTCCTGTTCCTCCATGGCCTCTTCCAGCGGTGCTCCATAGGCGTTCAAGGGGCTACGCAAGTACGCAGGCCAAAAGATGTCATGCGGTGCTTAAACTGGTGTGCTTGGGGGACAGGAGCCACACTGGGGCAGGAATTCTGTCAGCTCTGCAGGGGCAGGCTCAGAGGTGGTTGATGCCACGCCGGGTTCAGCCAGGAATGGTGGTTTGCGACAATGGCACCAAGCTCCTCTCCGCCCTTCGACAGGGACAACTGACCCATGTGCCCTGTTTGGCTCACGTCCTTAACTTGGTGGTGCAGCGGTTCTTGGGCAGGTACCCGGGCTTACCGGATGTCCTGAGGCCAGGAAAGTCTGTGTGCATTTCCGCCGGTCATATAATTCCAGTGTGTCAGGTACTTACCAAGGCCGAGTTGCTGAGAGAGGCTCCCCTTGCAGCTGGGCGCACAATACCCTCTGGGAATGGCACAGCGGGTATTGGGCATGAAGAAGCACGGGTCGCCAGCAGGTAGCAGAGGAGCTGGGCGATTCTTCAGGTAGACAAGAGATCCGTGCAGGGTGACTGAGCCGGATACTGAGGTTCAACCACAAGGCAGAAGTCCGGAAGCAGGCCGGGGGTCAAACACCGGTATTCAAGTAGGCAAATAGTCCAACACTGGGTAAGCAGAGACAAAGTCCAAGAACAGGCCGGGGGTCAAACACAGGTGGTCAGGCAGGCAGATAATCCACAGTAGGATGAGGCAGAGGCAAGTCCAGGAGCAGGCCGAGAGTCAAACACAGGTAATCAGGCAGGCAGATAATCCACAATAGGGTGAGGCAGAGGCAAGTCCAGGAGCAGGCTGAGGGTCAAACACAGGTAGTCAGGCAGGTAGCGAAGTCCAGAAGGCAGCCGAGGGTCAAGCACAAGAGAGGTTCAAGCAGAGTCGGGGTCGGTCCGGGTCACAATGGGTAGGCACAGGTACACAGATTCAGGAACAGGTTACAGGAGCTGAAAAGACAAACCAGCAACAAACACAGGACATAGCTGTCTTTATATAGGCCCACCAGGGGAACGTCCCAATGTGCGTGCACGCGTTCGGATTGATGCGCTGCGTCGTGCACCCACGTGAGCTGATCCGTTCGGGACACGCGCTCGTACCCGCTGACTGTGAAACGGTAGGCGCCGATGTGCAATTCTACCACGCAGGCGCATGGGGAAATGCCTATACTGACAGGCCCTGATTCTGGCATTCCCCTGACAGTGCCCCCCCCAAGGGGCAACCTTCGGGTGCCCAACCTAGCTCGGATCCCAAGATGTCTTCTGTGAAACTCTCGTACTAAACGAGGGGCATGGATATTGCTAGCGGGCTCCCAAGAACTGTCCTCCGGGGGGTACCCTTTCCATTTAACTAGATACTGTTCCTGCCCCCCCCCCTCCATTTGTAATGTACTATTGCCTCCACTTCAAATTCTTCCTCCCCTTCAATCCGGATTGGTGGAGGGGGTAGTTCTTCCCTTCCTGGAAAAGAGTTAGGAGTGACCGGTTTTAGTAAAGAGGCATGGAACACCGGATGTATCCGATAGGAATTAGGTAAGGTCAGTTCAAAAGCCACAGGGTTTACAACCCTCTTAATCTCAAAAGGACCAATGAATTTTGGGCCTAGTTTGCGTGATGGGCAAGGTAATTTGAGGTTGATGGCTGATAGCCATACTTTATCTCCAACCTTGAAACTTGGGTTACTTCTTCTTCCCCTGTTATAGAACTCTTCATAACTTTTTTGAGCTTTCTTCATTGTTTCCTGAATTTGCAAAAAAGTTTGTTTGGATAACATGTATACGGTCTTGTACTGTGGGAGTTGTGACTTCGGGAATAGAATCCAGGAAAAAGGAAGGGTGGAAACCATAGTTTGCCCAGAAAGGTGTTTGGTTGATGGCGGAATGTACAGAATTGTTGTAGGCGAACTCTGCGCACAGTAAGAGGGAAGACCAGTTGTCCTGGGACCAGGAGCAGAAACATCGATGGTATTGCTCTAAAGATTGATTTGTTCTTTCTGTCTGACCATTACTTTGTGGGTGATAGGCGGAACAGAGGGATGTCTTGATTTCTAAGGACTTGCACATATCCTTCCAGAATCTTGACGTCAACTGAATCCCCCTATCGGATACAATGTTGTGGGGGACACCATGGAGTCTTACTACTTCTTTTATAAAGACTTCTGCAGTTGTGGAAGCAGAAGGTGTGCCTACCAATGGCAGGAAGTGGGCCATCTTTGAAAGGCGGTCAACAACCACTAGGATGGTAGTAAACTTTTTGGAAGGAGGCAGATTGACAATAAAGTCCATAGAGACCTCTGTCCAGGGACGTTCTGGTATAGATAAAGATTTTACGACTTGGCATTAGATCCCTTATTGCGTTGACAAGTAATGCAAGATTGTATATATCTTCTGCAGTCTTGTCTCCACCCCGGCCATCAGAACGAGCTATTAATTAGTTCCGTGGTTTTCTGTATACCAAAATGTCCTGCCAACTTGTGATTGTGGAAGGTTTGAAGAATCTGAAGTCTTACTGGGAGTGGCACGAATACCTTGTCCTGGGCCCATAGCAGACCATCTTTCTTTTCTAGGGAGGATACTTCAGGTTCTGTACATTGACTGGAGGCTTGTATAATACTTGACCTAAGGTTGGGCTGAACGAGGCTAAGAAAGTTGTGAGGAGCTAGGATGGTTCCAGGTTCTTCTGGTCCACTGGTTTCTGGGAACATACGGGAAAGCGCGTCCGCCTTCCCGTTCTTAGAGCCAGGTCGATAGGTAATTTGGAAGTTAAACATGGAGAAGAACAAGGCCCAACGGGCCTGACGATGTCGGAGGCGTTTAGCTGTTCGAAGATATTCTAGGTTACGGTGGTCAGTGAAAATCATGATGGGTTGGAATGCCCCTTCCAGCAGATATCTCCACTCTTCTAAGGCAAATTTTATAACAAGTAACTCTCGATCCCCGACATCATAATTCTTCTCCGGAGGGTTGAGCTTACGAGAGGCAAAGGCCACCGGATGGAGCAAAGCTTTTTGGCCACTTCTCTGAGACAGGATTGCCCCTATTGCTGACTCCGAAGCATCCACTTCAAGCACGTAGGGTAGGACTGGATTGGGATGTTGGAGGATAGGAGCCGATATAAACAGTCTTTTTAGTTCATCGAAGGCTTCTTGAGCATCCGGGGACCATTGGAATCTAGTCTGCTGGCGAGTTAGTTGAGTAATAGGGGAGATGATAGCGGAGAAACCTTTAATAAATCTGCGATAGAAATTGGCGAAGCCAACGAATCGCTGAATTCCCTTTTTATCTATGGGAGCTGGCCATTCCTGGATGGCCCTAACTTTCTGCGGATCCATTGCGACCCCTCCTACTGAGATAATGAATCTGAGGAACTGGATGGTGGCTTTCTTGAAGTCACATTTTTCCCCTTTTAAGTATAGACCATGTCTTCTGAGGACCAAGAGTACTTTCTTCACATGGGTACGATGTGCTTCTAAAGTGGTGGAAAAGATCAGGATGTCATCGAGATAAACAATTACAAAGTTATCTAGATACTCATGGAAGATGACGTTGACTAGATGTTGAAACGTAGCCGGGTCATTGCAAAGGCCAAAGGGCATCACCAAATATTCGAAATGCCCGAATCTGGACCGGAAAGCTGTCTTCCATTCATCTCCTTCTCGTATCCGAACCAAATTGTACGCCCCCGGAGATCTAATTTAGTAAAGATCTGAGCAGCTCGGAGACGCTGGAAAAGTTCAGGAATAAGAGGGAGCGGGTACCTGTTCTTGATGGTAACTTTGTTAAGCTCCCTATAGTCCACACAAGGCCTCAAGGATCCATCCTTTTTCTCGACAAAAAAGATTCCCGCTCCAGCTGGAGAAGAAGAAGCCCGGATGAATCCCTTTTCAAGATTTTCGTCGATGTAGGAGCGAAGGGCTTCTAGCTCGATCTCTGATAGAGGAAAAATGCGGCCGAAGGGGATTTCGGAACCAGGTAGGAGGTCGATGGGGCAATCATAGGGTCGGTGCGGTGGTAGACTGTCAGCTTTCTTCTTATCAAAGATGTCCAGGAATTCATGGTATGCTGCTGGAACATGTTGGAGATTATCCGGTACTGGTTGTAGAGTTAGACATGGAACCGTTCTGTTGCATTTTGGTGAAAAGCAATGCTGAGAGCAATGGGTATCTATTCGAGCCAATTCATCCTTTAGGATCTCTGAGAGTCCCTGGCGATACTGATATTTTAATGCGGCCTCGTTCCAGTTGGTGTCCCCTGACCATTTTCAAAATTTCACAGTGTAATCTTCCACTGGCCTTTTTTCCTGGGTCAGGGTATGCAGGATGGACTCAGCCGTGGCAGTACGCTGAGGATCGTCGTATAGCTGGGCCATGGAATCAAAAAATGTATCTGCAGAGTCAAGGAGGGGACTCTTTTGCTCGAGAAGGTTGTGAGCCCAGGATTGCGGTTCGTCAGAAAGCAAAGAGATAATGAACCCCACTTTCACAGTCTCAGAATAAAAAGTCCTGGGTTGAAGGGCAAAGTATAGTAAGCAAGCATTTCTAAATGCCCTGTACTTCTTCCGGTTCCCGGAGAATCGTTCCGGAATGGGAACCCTGGGTTCAGGTAAGACCATTACTGCTGCAGGGGCTGGGTTAGCTTGATCCCGAGAGGAAGATGTTCCACTGGCAGATGCTGATGCGGCGTCCGAGGGGTTAGGAAATGTGGTTAGATGTTGCAGACGACGCTCAATCTGGAAGTAGCCGTCTTGGAGTCTCTGGACAGCCTGGGTGAGGGCTGTAACCTGCTGGCAGAGTGCCTCAAGGGGAGAGCCAGCTCTGTCGGCCTTGCTCATGGCTGGTTTGTACTGTCAGGTACTTACCAAGGCCGAGTTGCTGAGAGAGGCTCCCCTTGCAGCTGGGCGCACGATACCCTCTGGGAATGGAACAGCGGGTATTGGGCACGAAGAAGCACGGGTCGCCAGCAGGTAGCAGAGGAGCTGGGCGATTCTTCAGGTAGAGAAGAGATCCGTGCAGGGTGACTGAGCCAGATACTGAGGTTCAACCACAAGGCAGAAGTCCGGAATCAGGCCGGGGGTCAAACACCGGTATTCAAGTAGGCAAATAGTCCAACACTGGGTAAGCAGAGACAAAGTCCAAGAACAGGCCGGCGGTCAAACACAGGTGGTCAGGCAGGCAGACAATCCACAGTAGGGTGAGGCAGAGGCAAGTCCAGGAGCAGGCCGAGGGTCAAACACAGGTAATCAGGCAGGCAGATAATCCACAATAGGGTGAGGCAGAGGCAAGTCAAGAAGCAGGCAGAGGGTCAAACACAGGTAGTCAGGCAGGTAGCGAAGTCCAGAAGGCAGCCGAGGGTCAAGCACAAGAGAGGTTCAAGCAGAGTCAGGGTCGGTCCGGGTCACAACAGGTAGGCACAGGTACACAAATTCAGGAACAGGTTACAGGAGCTGAAAAGACAAACCAGCAACAAACACAGGACATAGCTGTCTTTATATAGGCCCACCAGGGGAACGTCCCAATGTGCATGCACGCGTTCGGATTGATGCGCTGCGTCGTGCACCCACGTGAGCTGATCCGTTCGGGACACGCGCTCGTACCCACTGACTGTGAAACGGTACGCGCCGATGTGCAATTCTACTACGCAGGCGCATGGGGAAATGCCTATACTGACAGGCCCTGATTTTGGCATTCCCCTGACACAGTGCTCGGCTGGCTGACCTCCAAAAAGAATTTAACCTGCCCAAGAACCGCCTAATCTGTGACATGCACACCATGTGGAACTCAACGTTGGCCATGCTGCAGCGCCTGCACATGCAGCAGAGGGCCATCAATGAGTAACTGTGCGACTATGACACCAGGACAGGGTCAGGGGAGCTTTTTTTTTCCCACGTCAGTGGGCCATGATCGGGGATGCATGCACTGTCCTGTCACCATTCCAGGATGGTGAGCAGTGACAGTGCTTGCTTTAGTGATACTGCCCCCCTTGTCCACTTGTTGGACCACACGCTGCATGGAATAATACACAGGGCACTTGAGGGAGAACAGAGGCAGGAAGAGGAGGACTTCCTTAGCTCTCAAGGCCCCCTTTATCCAGACAGTGTTCCTGCGTGCCCGCTGATCACACAGGAAGAGGACGAGGAGGAGGAGGAGGATTGTGTCAGTATGGAGGTGGAGCCTGGCACTCAGCATCAGCAGCAGTCTTTAAGGGATCAGTCCCAAGAAACACATGGACTTGTACGTGGCTGGGAGGAGGTGGCTGCGGACCATGTGGTCCTTAGTGACCCAGAGGACTCCGGACAGAATGCCTCAGCAAACCTACGCTGCATGGCCTCCCTGATCCTGCAAAGCCTGCGTAAGGATCCTTGAATTCGTGGTATCAAGGAGAAGGACCAATACTGGCTGGCAACCCTCCTTGATCCACGTTACAAGGATAAGGTTATAGACCTTATCTTGCCGTCGCAGAGGGAGCAGAGGATGAAACATTTTCAGGAGGCCTTGCAGAAAGGTCTTTGCAACGCGTTCCCAGAGACTGAGAGGTTACAAACTCCTGTTTCTGGACAACGTTTTGCTGAGGCTTTGGTCAGTCAAAGAAGGAGCGGTGGAGAAGGTGGTCACCTGACCGATGCGTTCAGACAATTTTTTAGTCCGCAGCCCCAAGGTATGATCGGTTCCAGCAACCATCGCCAGCGCCTGTTTTACATGGTGCAGGAATACCTAGGGGCAAGATCTGACTTGGACACCTTTCCCACCGAAAATCCTTTGGGTTACTGGGTCTTGAGGATGGATCACTGGCCAGAGCTTGCACAGTATGCAATTGAGCTACTGGCCTTGCCTGCATCCAGCGTTCTTTCGGAACGCACATTCAGTGCTGCTGGAGGCTTTGTAACCGATCCAGGGTGCGTCTGTCCACCGACTCGGTCGATCGACTGACCTTCATAAAGATGAATCAGTCTTGGATCACCACCAGCTACCAAGCACCTGATGCTGATGTAACCGAATATTTTTTTTTGAAATCTCAGATCCCTTCAAAGACTGCCTATGCTGATGCTGAGTGACTATCCTGAGTAATTATCCTCTTCCTCCTCAATGATCAAGCTGATAGCTTGTAAGAACATTTTTGGTTCTGGGCGCCGCCACCAGTGCCTAAGGCCCAATTTTTCAGCACAGGGGCGTGTAATTACAATTTTTGATGCAATACTTTGCAGCAGGGCTCGTTCCAGCGCCCACCAAGAGTAGATACCAACAAAACCTGGGGAATGCCCAGGAAAAAATTCCAAGCCTACTTACCACCAGCTCGCAGACAACCAATTGACCTGTCTAACAGTGCGTTAAAAACAGGGGTTCAGTCCGCACGCATTTGCAAACGCATTCGTAAGCCACAGAGCCACGTCATGGCACCCTGTAATCTGTGGTCCTAACACTAAAATTTGGGTGTCCCCACAGTGGAGGCACATGCATTCTAATGGATAAGTGAGGGCAGGTGGACTGAAGGGAGCCCACCCCTTCTTAAAGGTACAGGGCACACCAAACACCCAGCAGGTAGCACAATGGCTGCAAAGGTGCTGGTGCGTTGCTGGACCAATACACACACCCACGTGATTGCAAAAAACTTGCCACCACCTTCACTTATAGCTGGCTATTGCAGTAAGAGGCATTGGAAGGCCACAAACAGATACCAACAAAACCTGGGGAATGCCCAGGGAAAAATTCCAAGCCTACTTACCACCAGCTCGCAGACAACCAATTGACCTGTCTAACGGTGCGTTAAAAACAGGGGTTCAGTCCGCACGCATTTGCAAACGCATGCGTAAGCCACAGAGCCACGTCACGGCACCCTGTAATCTGTGGTCCTAACACTAAAATTTGGGTGTCCCCACAGTGGAGGCACATGCATTCTAATGGATAAGTGAGGGCAGGTGGACTGAAGGGAGCCCACCCCTTCTTAAAGGTACAGGGCACACCAAACACCCAGCAGGTAGCACAATGGCTGCAAAGGTGCTGGTGCGTTGCTGGACCAATACACACACCCACGTGATTGCAAAAAACTTGCCACCACCCTCACTTATAGCTGGCTATTGCAGTAAGAGGCATTGGAAGGCCACAAACAGATACCAACAAAACCTGGGGAATGCCCAGGAAAAAATTCCAAGCCTACTTACCACCAGCTCGCAGACAACCAATTGACCTGTCTAACAGTGCGTTAAAAACAGGGGTTCAGTCCGCACACATTTGCAAACGCATGCGTAAGCCACAGAGCCACGTCACGGCACCCTGTAATCTGTGGTCCTAACACTAAAATTTGGGTGTCCCCACAGTGGAGGCACATGCATTCTAATGGATAAGTGAGGGCAGGTGGACTGAAGGGAGCCCACCCCTTCTTAAAGGTACAGGGCACACCAAACACCCAGCAGGTAGCACAATGGCTGCAAAGGTGCTGGTGCGTTGCTGGACCAATACACACACCCACGTGATTGCAAAAAACTTGCCACCACCCTCACTTATAGCTGGCTATTGCAGTAAGAGGCATTGGAAGGCCACAAACAGATACCAACAAAACCTGGGGAATGCCCAGGAAAAAATTCCAAGCCTACTTACCACCAGCTCGCAGACAACCAATTGACCTGTCTAACAGTGCGTTAAAAACAGGGGTTCAGTCCGCACACATTTGCAAACGCATGCGTAAGCCACAGAGCCACGTCACGGCACCCTGTAATCTGTGGTCCTAACACTAAAATTTGGGTGTCCCCACAGTGGAGGCACATGCATTCTAATGGATAAGTGAGGGCAGGTGGACTGAAGGGAGCCCACCCCTTCTTAAAGGTACAGGGCACACCAAACACCCAGCAGGTAGCACAATGGCTGCAAAGGTGCTGTTGCCCACCAAGAGTAACTGTGAGGACTTACAGTGTTGTGGCAACACCACCACCACCAAAGGCCCAATTTTTCTGCTCCTGTTCAACAGGTGCATGTAATTACAATACTTGATCTAATATTTTACAGCAGGGCCCGTAGTTGCGCCCACCAAGAGTAACTGTGAGGACTTACAGTGTTGTGGCAACACCACCACCACCAAAGGCCCAATTTTTCTGACCCTGTTCAACAGGTGCATGTAATTACAATACTTGATCCAATATTTCACAGCAGGGCCAGTTCCTGCGCCCACCAAGAGTAACTGTGAGGGCTTACAGTGTTGTGGCAACACCAACACCTAAGGCCCCAATTTCTGAAGAGTATATAGGGCAGGCCCCTACTTTCAAACGACTCCTACTTGCAAACGGAAGGAGACAACAGAAAGTGAGATGAAATCTACCCCTAGAAAGGGAAATTCTCTCCTGTAAGAGTTAATATGGGAAAAACGTGTCTCCTGTTCATTGACTAACTCTTATGCCCCGTACACACAATCGGACATTGATCGGACAGTCCGACAACAAAATCCTCAGATTTTTTCCGACGGATGTTGGCTCAAACTTGTTTTGCGTACACACGGTCGCACAAAGTTGTCGGAATTTCTGATCACCAAGAACGCGGTGACCTCAACCATGTACGACAAGACTAGAAAAGGCCATTTCAGAACCAAGCGCGGCACCCTTTGGGCTCCTTTTGCTAATCTCGTGTTAGTAATAGTTTGGTGAGGGACGATTCACGCTTTTTCAGACTCGTGGCTTTCAGATCGTTTTCTGCAGTTCAGTTTGTGCTTGTGGGTTTGTATCTGCTCTTCAGTGTGTGCAATCAAGCTACGCGTGACTTTCATTAGTCATTGTGTTCTTGTTCGTTCGTTGCTGTTTTTCAGGTCGCTCTTCACAGGTCTTGCTGTTCTTCAGTGCGTTCTGTTACTTCGTTCTGAGAAGCCGACCGTTTTCATGTTGCGTATACGTACTCCTTGTAGAGTTCGTGCTGTGCGGGGGCTTGGTGTTGGGGTCCTTACCTTGACACAAGTCCAGTCCATGAACAGGGTGGGGAGGAGTTCATGGACCAAGAATTGGTTGCTTCAGCGTGACCAGTTCTGTCATATGCCTTTGCTCCGTGAGATCCATGAGAATAATCCTGATGATTTCAGGAACTTTCTCCGGATGACGGACCCCGTTTTTCAACGTTTGTTGGCTTTGCCGACCCCTTATATTAGCAGGCAGGATATCTTCATGAGGCAAGCCATCACTCCGGAGCAGAGGCTCGTCGCCACCCTGCGGTACTTGGCGACGGGGAGAAGCCTGCAGGACCTCAAGTTCTCGACAGGCATCTCCCCCCAGGCTCTGGGGATCATTATCCCAGAGACCTGTTCTGCCATCATACAGGTCCTGCAGAAGGAGTATATGAAGGTAAGATTTTTATTCTTTAATAACACATTTTATTGTATTTATTGTTTGATAATGTATTGTATTTCTTTCCTCATTCCCTAATTACCATGATTGTAATATGCTGTGAATGTCCCCTTTGTCCTCATTCATGCTGGATTTTTATCTAATTTTTTTTTTGTCCTTCATACATATTTGCCTTCACTTACCTCCCCAGCATGGTCTACAGGCCCTATATTCACCTCATGTAGTCACTTAACAATGTATTTTATCAGCTCCATAGTAGTGCTTTACCCCAAACACCCCCTAAAATGTTTTAAAATGTGATTGGTGCTTTAAATTCAGGCAGAGTGCCAGAGGCTTTTTTGTTGGGGTGTCCCTAAATCATTTTTAACCCTCCCTCCCCCCAACTGCTAAGTCAGCTGATACCAATTCTCTATCTATCCTCAATCATCTATCTGATGACTTTGCCAAACCCATACACACTATACCCATCTCTTTTGTGGTCAGATGTATGGATGAATTCCCCAAAGCATGTAGTGCAAGGGCCTGCCTGTATACTTTCAAATGGTAATGTTTAAAGTTTTTGTATACTATTATTATCTTGATAGGTAATAGCAGAATGTCCAAATGTGCTGAAATGTGTACAGTGTGTATTTATATCTTTGTATTATGACACTTCTTACCTGTCCAGTGGGCTGCCAATAATGTAACTAAGGAGGGGCTGTTCAAAGTAATACCCATTATTTAGGCATTCATCTCTCAATGAAGTGGAGAGGGTTACCTGTCCAAGAGCCCCCCCCTATAATGTTAGAAATGGCCCATGAGAGGGGGGAATCTGATAGGTGTACCTTATTCTTTGGTGTTTAAAAATTCCCATTAATAAATGCTATCTTGATGTTGGCCAAGAATGTTTGTGTCTAATCTGCTTTTCATGTTTTAATGTGCAAAACGACTAATTTTTTTTTTTTTTCCTCCACAGTTTCCTTCCACGCCACAGGAATGGCAGACTGTGGCCTCCCACTTTGCCCAGCGGTGGGACTTTCCTAACTGTGGAGGGGCAATTGATGGGAAACACGTCCACATCGTCCCAACACCCAACTCGGGGTCATACTATTATAATTATAAAGGGTTCAATAGTATTGTGATGTTGGCGGTGGTGTCGGCTAATAATGAGTTCCTGTATGTGGACGTGGGGAAGAATGGCCGGATGTCCGATGGTGGAGTCATCGCCCAGACGGAGTTTTACAGGCATCTCCAGAATGGCAGCTTGGACTTGCCACCTCCAGAAGACAATGTGGAAGGACTCCCATTCCTCTTCGTTGCGGATGAAGCCTTTGCGCTGGGGGACCACCTTATGCGGCCATTCCCGATAAGGACCCTCACCCCGGACCAGAGGGTTTTTAATTACCGGCTGGCCAGAGCAAGAAGAGTGGTGGAGAACACATTTGAAATCATGGCCAGCTGGTTCCGCCTATTTCTTACACCCATCCATATGGCGGAGTATAAACTGAATCATATAATCCTGGCATGCTATGTTCTACATAACTTTTTACGGCAACATTCTGCCAACTATGCTGGCTCAGTTGGGCCTGAGGCCGGAATTATAAATGAAACAACCCTGACGGCGCTTGAAAGTGGCCGTCCTGGCTTGCCCTCCCTGAGTGCCCGTGATGTCCGGCTAAGATACCTTGAGTTCTTTGCGGGTAGGGGGGCCATTAATATGCCAGACAATTTGTGAAACCTTGATCAAATAAAAAAAATTAAGCAAATCTTTGGTGACATTTACTGCTTGTGTTTGTTTTAGCTGACCCTGACCGAAATGTGGTGAGTCCTGAAAATGGCGTGATTGTGTAACCTTATACAAAGCACTGTTGGGTGTTATTTACTAAAGGCAAAGACACTTTGCACTACAAGTGCACTTGAAAATGCACTGAAACTGCACTTGTAGTGCAAAGTGGATTTGCCCTTAGTAAATAACACCGATTGCTACAGAAAGCAGCAATTACATCACCACAAAAGTGTTGTAGCGTTGAGACAATAAATTCTTGATTAACAATCTTTTTAATACCTGCACAATCACATGTGCATTTAGAAAAGGTTTTTAAAACAAACCAACATATTTGTTGTATAACAATTTTTGGGGTGGCATTATCAAAAATAGAAATGTCCATTTAAGATAAAGCAGGCATGTTTCAAAACAACAAGAAAGACACAAATCTTGAACTTACAAAGTTCACATTTGGTAGAACTTGAAGGCAATATCAGACATGAGTATTTAGGAACTGTGTTTGATGTTGTGTTCAGATGGGGTGAGGTCACCCCAGGAAAAGCCACATTTTGAAGATGCACACCAATTTACGAATGTCAACATGTGCTAGCTGCCATCATGGGGGATCAAGGAATGTGTTTTGGGGGAGCAACTACTTCCTCTTTGATAGCACATATTGACACACTGTGTGCATCCTCAAAATTTGGCTTTTCTAAAAATCGCTAAAACATTTTTAACATTGTAGCACACAAAAAAACAAAGGTATTTGGAGGGGTTTAAATTCTCCCCAAAACATCAGTGATGTTATTATTTTTTTGAATAACATCATTGATGTTTTTCTTGAGGATTTCTAATGCTAAATTACATCCCATGATCTCCCCGATCAGGATCTGTGCACTTTCCGAGGTGAAATGCCCTGGATCCACAACATCATGATCAGCTAAAAAGAGAGAAACCAAGAAAAAACAGGTATTATAAATATGCCGGCATCCATCTCTTACCTGAGCCTGTGGTCGCAGACACTCACCTGTTGTGGTGACTAGTTCCACCACGTCTTCTTCCTCCTGCTCTTCTTGTGTTGGGGGTACTTCCCCTTCTTCCAGTGGTGGGGGGTCTCTGGTCTCCTCGGATGAGGGGTGTCCTCCAAGTCTTTTCTCCCCTATGTAAAACAAAAATGGTATACTTAGCACACAGATATTTGATGGCAGAACTATAAATAGGAAACATTGCTTGGAAGTGGGGTACAATTGTCTATTTTGGCAGAGTTCCAAGATGTAGAATTTTGAGTGCCCTTTGTCAAGCTTCAATACTTTACCTGTTTGGTACAAGTTTCACAGATGGAGACACCCCTATAGTATACACTGGAGCACCAGTGTGGGCCCCCTAATAAAAAGGGTGTTCTTGTGTCTCACACTAGTGCTCCAGCGTCCAGATGTGAAAACAGCTACTGAATGTCCTCTCCTTACACAGAATCTAGTTTGCATTTCATTCTAGTAACAAACCCATCTATACAACCAAATTATTTTCATACAAGTAGGCCCTAAAAAATGTGGGCAAATGCATATGGCCAAAACAATGGTGTTTTATAGGCCGAAAGAAAAATGTTTGATACGAACGAATAATGTGCCCAAGAACATGAAAGTTGCCATTTTAAACTGTACAACACTTAAGAAAAGCACATGGAGCAGCACGAACGTAATAAAGACAAAAAGAATAGGAACACAGCACAACTACTTACTTTTTTGCAGCACTCTCCGGATCTTTCTGTATTGCTCATGTTCTTGTAATGTCAGGTCCGACCACCGCTTCCTGAGCTGATCTTTCGATCAACGTACCCCGAAATTCCGGTGCAGACTTTTGACCACTTTCACCATGATCTTGGCCTTTCGGACATTGGGGTTGGGGTAAGGTCCATACTTCCCATCAAAGTCGGCCTTCTTCAGGATGTCGACCATCTCCAACATCTCCCCAAAGGACATATTTGAGGCCTTAAAATCGTCTCCTTCTGGATCGGGAGGTTTCCGGATCCGGGCTTTCCTCCTCCTCATTGCTATAATTAGCACGCACCTGCTGTGTCTCCACCATGTGCTCTTCCCCCACTGTGCCGAATGAAAAGGGGCGGGGAATAGACTAGAAAGAATGTCAGGGGCTGGCGGAGTTACACGCATGCGCAGTGCGTATAAAGCGTAACACGCGTGCGTAGTACGTACGATCTGTGAGCGGAGGAAGGAGTAGAGGAGGCGCCGATCGTGATAACGAAGGTAAGAGCCAAACTTGGGCCTATACTGCTTCTAGATTGAGGCCTATATTGTAACAAGATTAGGAGAGTTTTGCCTGACATTAGGGTTTGTCTTCTGTTGTGTCTTGCAGTGAAAATGGATATCTTGAAAGATACCGACTTTATGGCAATCTTCATAGATATGTTCAGGGAGCTGCCTTGTCTTTGGGAGATAAACCACCCACATTATAAGAACCAAACAAAGAGGAAGGCAGCGCTGGATCAATTGCTGGAATTTGTGAAGCAGGTGATCCCCACGGCAGACATCAACTATTTGAAGATCCTAATTGGTGGCCTGAGGAGCACTTATCTAAGGGAGCACAAGAAGGTCCAGGATTCCCAGAGATCAGGAGCTGCAGATGACATTTATGTCCCCAGGATGTTGTACTATGACAGGCTGCATTTTCTGGCAGGTCAGACTGAACCCAGGTCATCACTCTCCAGTCTTCCTTCCACGCTTCCTTCCCCCCCAGCTGAGGCTTCTGACGCCCAACCTGGGCCTTCCAGGCAGCAACATGTGGAGGAGCCCAACTTGAGCCAGGTATAGCATTCCTCTAAAGCTTCATGGTTGTCCAATCAATGATGTTAACTAGATGTTAGTTTGGAGTACTAATTTATGATTGTAATTGATGATGCAAAAAGTAAAACCATGTCCCTTTTTCATACACAGGGAAGTCTCAGCCAGGAGGTGGCCGGGCCGAGCAGGCTGCCTGATATGCAGGTCCCTCCCACCTGCAAAGAGAAAGTGGCAGGAAGAGGAGTACCCTGGAGGAGGCTGCCATAGGCCTCTTTTGGAAGGCTACAGAGGCCCTGAGAGCCCCCCACACTGTGGAGGAGGACTTTGCTTGCATAATTGCCTGCAAAATGCAGCAAATGGAGGAGGGCCAACAACTCATGTGTGAGTCGTTAATGTTGGAAGCTCTCAATAAGGGGTTGAGGGGCCAAATGACATCTGCTACCCACATTTGTGACCTCACACATGGTCCTCCTCCTCCTCCAGGTCCTACTACTCCTCCTCCTCCTCCAGGTCCTACTAGTCCTCCTCCTCCTCCAGGTCCTACTCCTCCTCCTGCCACATCTCCAACAGCAGAGCCACAGCCAGGAAGGAAGCATGGAAAGAAGACCAGAAAGTGATGACCCTCGGTTCAGTCTGGTCTGGCAAAAGATGCAGCCTCTTGTAGTACCACAGCCTGGGGACACAGATGTCATCTGCTGCTTTCTTTTCTTTTCTGGACTTCTGGACCAGACTGCACTCCCTTACTTATGGACTCCTCAGGCCACCAATTTTGATGTTAAAGAATTGATGTCTGCCCTGGGGGTCCAAGGCTTCGCTAATTTCTGCTGTTTCTCCAGTGTTGCCTCCCTCTTTGTTTGGTTCTGAGCCCTTAATAAAGGAATTTTTGTTTCAATTATACTCTCCTATGTGTTTTTTCCTTCAAAAAGGACAGTTTGTTTGTGAGAATTCAGGTACATTTCAAGTACAATGTGAAATTAACAAGGGACACCAACACCAAACAATCTCCTTGAGATTAAATAATACAAGATATCAATGGTGTTGTGGTAAATTGACACGCAAAACACACACAAAAATATTCTGGAGTAAAACTAAAAATAAAATAAAACAAAATACAAACCTAAAAAAAAAAAAATTACGCCTTAAAAAATATAAATAAATAAAACAACACAAAAATAATTTTGTCAGATGTGACAAATCAATATATTGAGGGAATCCCGATAAATAATAAAGAAATAAGTTTGTGAGAAGTCTGTGTGAATATGAGCAGCAAAACTACTTCATTCTTCTCACATTATAAAGAAGAAGAGAGTGCGCTGTATTAAACCATTTTTAACATTGCACCATGACGATAGTGTTGTATCCATTGCGAACGCTAATTTTACCAGACTGAGCTGTTCCATCTTGGAATTTCTTCTGAGCATGCATGGCACTTTGTGCGTCGGAACTGGCCACACATGGTCGGAATTGACGCAATCGGATTTTGTTGTCGGAAAATTTTATAGCCTGCTCTCAAACTTTGTGTGTCGGAAAATCCGATGGAAAATGTCCGATGGAGCTCACACACGGTCGGAATTTCCGACAACATGCTCCGACCGGACATTTTCCATTGGAAAATCCGACTGTGTGTACGGGGCATAAGTGCGCTATGCATTTGTGTGGCTACTTTTCCAAGAAATTGTCACCGGCAGAGTGCAATTACGAGATTGGTGACAAAGAGCTGTTGGCGATCATTTTAGCCCTGAAAGAATGGAGACATCTCCTTGAAGGTACCAATGTGCCGGCTCTCATTCTTACTGACCATAAGAATCTCACATTCTTGTCTGAGGCTACGCGCCTCTCTCCCAGAAGGGCGCAATGGGCTCTTTTCTTGTCGAGTTTTAATTACATTGTCTGATTTTTACTAAGAATGTAAGGGCTGATGCCTTGTCACAACAATTTTCCTCCACTTCCAAGATGGAGTCGATTCTGGTTCCTGTGATTCCTCCTGATCGTATTCTGGCTACGGTTCGCACCAGTCTTACTTCTCCTTTGGGTGAGAAAATTCTTGCTGCTCAGGTCGATGCTCCTCCTGAGAAACCTTGTGACCGCTGCTTTGTTCCCAAGAGTCTCCGTACTGCTGTGCTGCAGACTTGCCATTCTCCCAAGGCTGCTGGCCACCCTGGTAAGAATCAACTCTTTTGGGCCATTTCCCAACAATTCTGGTGGCCTAATCTATGTGCTGATGTAACCACCCTCGTAGCTGCCTGTTCTGTGTGCTCAGAGTAAGACTCCACGACACCTTCCAGTGGGCCTCCTACCACTCATACCCAATGGAGAGAGGCCCTGGACCCACCTGACTATGGATTTCATTGTGGAGTTACCCAACTCCCAGGGCAAAACAGTTATCCTTTTGGTGGTTGACCGGTTCTCGAAAATGTCGCATTGTATTCCACTCAAGAAGTTGCCTACTTCTAAGGAACTGGCTTCTATTTTTGCTCGGGAGATCTTCCGCTTACATGGGCTACCCAAGGTGATTGTCTCAGACAGGGGTAGTCAGTTTGTGTCCCCGTTCTGGCGAGCCTTTTGTGCACAGTTGGGTATTCAGCTTGCTTTCTCCTTTGCGTATGACCCACAGTCTAATGGGGCCGCAGAACGAGCCAATCAGTCCTTGGAGCAATTCCTATGTTGCTATATTTCTGACCATCATAACAACTGGTCAGACCTCTTACTGTGAGCGGAGTTTGCCCACAATAGTGCCTTGAATTCAGCTTCCAGTTTGTCCCCGTTTATGGCGAACTATGGTTTCCAACCATCCGTGTTGCCTGCCTGCAAGACCCATGATCCTACAGATGCTAGTGAGCACCATGCGGAGAAACCTCTCCCATTAGCCCTATACTGTACAAAAGCGTTGTGCATTGAAACGACTTCTCCAGGTTCTGATGCAAAAAGAAATTGCATATAGATGGGCCTTTCCCCTCCGTCTGAACATCTCTCATTGGAACAAAGCATACAGAGTCTTATCTTTTGAGGAAGGAAAATGCCTACTTATCCATCTGGGCCTGATTAACTATGAGATTCCTCAGCCGACCACTGGCAGAGGCCATCCTCCACAAAGAGCCCTCCGCCACATAGTCCCCTTACCCCTGTCTGGCAAAAGCAGCAATCAAAGAGGTCTAAGGAATCCCAACCCCCCCGATGGGGCTTAACCGATCCATCACAATGTTGTCCAATCTCGTTCCCCAGGGAACTGCCTTAACTTTTTTTCTTACTTTGGGACATCATAGATTCCACCAAGATACATTCCTCTTTTGCCTTTTGCTTAGTGGTTAGTTTATTTTTCATTTGCCCTTCGCGTTCCTATCTAGGAACAGGCTCTTAGAGCGAGTATTACCTTTATTTCAGTAATGTACAGTTTATGCATCTCTGTCCTTCACCACCCGACAGTTTTCGGACTTTGTCTACCCTATGTTGATATATGTTTTTCTTGGCAACCCACCATACCAACAACCCTAGGTTTCTAATTTAACTATCTTGAGGTCCTCCTTGCGAAATCAATGATTTGTTGGACTATTAGAATGTAGTTTTTACCAACAGGCTTCTCCAGTTCGGTGGGCTGTTGTGGTCGCGTGGTCCGGGGCCGCAGCAGGGGAACCCCTAGGATTGGGGGTCCCAGGTTGCGGACACGGAGCCATGCAGGGGTGACCTAATAGTTTGAATTAGCCTGTTTTTATGGGACAGGGTTATGTCATTATGTCAGGTACTTACCAAGGCCGAGTTGCTGAGAGAGGCTCCCCTTGCAGCTGGGCGCACGATACCCTCTGGGAATGGCACAGCGGGTATTGGGCACGAAGAAGCACGGGTCGCCAGCAGGTAGCAGAGGAGCTGGGCGATTCTTCAGGTAGAGAAGAGATCCGTGCAGGGTGACTGTGCCAGATAATGAGGTTCAACCACAAGGCAGAAGTCCGGAAGCAGGCCGGGGGTCAAACACCAGTATTCAAGTAGGCAAATAGTCTAACACTGAGAAAGCAGAGACAAAGTCCAAGAACAGGCCGGGGGTCAAACACAGGTGGTCAGGCAGGCAGATAATCCACAGTAGGGTGAGGCAGAGGCAAGTCCAGGAGCAGGCCGAGGGTCAAACACAGGTAATCAGGCAGGCAGATAATCCACAATAGGGTGAGGCAGAGGCAAGTCCAGGAGCAGGCCGAGGGTCAAACACAGGTAGTCAGGCAGGTAGCGAAGTCCAGAAGGCAGCCGAGGGTCAAGCACAAGAGAGGTTCAAGCAGAGTCGGGGTCGGTCCGGGTCACAACGGGTAGGCACAGGTACACAGATTCAGGAACAGGTTACAGGAACTGAAAAGACAAACCAGCAACAAACACAGGACATAGCTGTCTTTATATAGGCCCGCCAGGGGAACATCCCAATGTGCGTGCACGCGTTCGGATTGATGCGCTGCGTCGTGCACCCACGTGAGCTGATCCGTTCGGGACACGCGCTCGTACCCGCTGACTGTGAAGCGGTACGTGCCGATGTGCAATCCTACCATGCAGGCGCATGGGGAAATGCCTAAACTGACAGGCCCTGATTCTGGCATTCCCTTGACAGTGCCCCCCCCCAAGGGGCAACCTCCGGGTGTCCAACCTAGCTCCGATCCCAGGATGTCTTCTGTGAAACTCTCATACTAAACGAGGGGCATGGATATTGCTAGCGGGCTCCCAAGAACTGTCCTCCGGGGGGTACCCTTTCCATTTAACTAGATACTGTTCCTGCCCCCCCCTCCATTTGTAATCTACTATTGCCTCCACTTCAAATTCTTCCTCCCCTTCAATCCGGATTGGTGGAGGGGGTAGTTCTTCCCTTCCTGGAAAAGAGTTAGGAGTGACCGGTTTTAGTAAAGAGGCATGGAACACCGGATGTACCCGATAGGAATTAGGTAAGGTCAGTTCAAAAGCCACAGGGTTTACAACCCTCTTAATCTCAAAAGGACCAATGAATTTTGGGCCTAGTTTGCGTGATGGGCAAGGTAATTTGAGGTTGATGGCTGATAGCCATACTTTATCTCCAACCTTGAAACTTGGGTTACTTCTTCTTCCCCTGTTATAGAACTCTTCATAACTTTCTTGAGCTTTCTTCATCGTTTCCTGAATTTGCAAAAAGTTTGTTTGGATAACATGTATACGGTCTTGTACTGCGGGAGTTGTGAATTCCGGAATAGAATCCAGGAGAAAGGAAGGGTGGAAACCATAGTTTGCCCAGAAAGGTGTTTGGTTGATGGCGGAATGTACAGAATTGTTGTAGACAAACTCTGCGCACGGTAAGAGGGAAGACCAGTTGTCCTGGGACCAGGAGCAGAAACATTGAAGGTATTGCTCTAAAGATTGATTTGTTCTTTCTGTCTGGCCATTACTTTGTGGGTGATAGGCGGAAGAGAGGGATGTCTTGATTTCTAAGGACTTGCACATATCCTTCCAGAATCTTGACGTCAACTGAACTGAATCGGATACAATGTTGTGGGGGACGCCATGGAGTCTTACTACTTCTTTTATAAAGACTTCTGCAGTTGTGGAAGCAGAAGGGGTGCCTACCAATGGCAGGAAGTGGGCCATCTTTGAAAGGCGGTCAACAACCACTAGGATGGTAGTAAACTTCTCGGAAGGAGGAAGATCGACAATAAAGTCCATAGAGACCTCTGTCCAGGGACGTTCTGGTATAGATAAAGATTTTAAGAGTCCCCACGACTTGGCATTAGATCCCTTATTGCGTTGGCAAGTAATGCAAGATTGTATATATCTTCTGCAGTCTTGTCTCCACCCCGGCCACTAGAACGAGCGATTAATTAGTTTGGAGGTTTTTTGTATACCAAAATGTCCTACCAACTTGTGATCGTGGAAGGTTTGAAGAATCTGAAGTCTTACTGGGAGTGGCACGAATACCTTGTCCTGGGCCCATAGCAGACCATCTTTCTTTTCTAGGGAGGATACTTCAGGTTCTGTACATTGACTGGAGGCTTGTATAATACTTGACCTAAGATTGGGCTGAACGAGGCTAAGAAAGTTGTGAGGAGCTAGGATGGTACCAGGTTCTTCCGGTCCACTGGTTTCTGGGAACATACGGGAAAGCGCATCCGCCTTCCTGTTCTTAGAGCCAGGTCGATAGGTAATATGGAAGTTAAACATGGAGAAGAACAAGACCCAACGGGCCTGACGAGGTCGGAGGCGTTTAGCTGTTCGAAGATATTCTAGGTTACGGTGGTCGGTGAAGATCATGATGGGTTTGAATGCCCCTTCCAGCAGATATCTCCACTCTTCTAAGGCAAATTTTATAGCAAGTAACTCTCGATCCCCGACATCATAATTCTTCTCTGGAGGGTTGAGCTTACGAGAGGCAAAGGCCACCCGGATGGAGCAAAGCTTTTTGGCCACTTCTCTGAGACAGGATTGCCCCTATTGCTGACTCCGAAGCATCCACTTCAAGCACGTAGGGTAGGACTGGATTGGGATGTTGGAGGATAGGAGCCGATATAAACAGTCTTTTTAGTTCATCGAAGGCTTCTTGAGCATTCGGGGACCATTGGAATTGTCTCGGTTGAATTGATGATAGGCAACTCCTATCCTCATATTGATTAGTGGTTCCAAATTAATAATAACTACTGCAGTAGGGAACAGACACAAAAGATACGCTCAGCATCTTTCCAAATTACTGTTCTGCTTTATTATGACGCAATTGAAGGTTTTTATGCACATGATTACGTAGGTATCACATTAATATTACAATTGTACGTTTATGGTAACAAGGGGCGTTACATAGGCAGGCTTATTCTAATCAGGACTCGAAAGAATGTAAACATTTACTGAAAACATTATTAGTGCCGTGTGCACAGTGAGGGCAGAGTGCAATACATACAAAATAGAATACAATTATATACAGAACTTACAAATTTCCATTACAGAATCTAGTCTGCTGGCGAGTTAGTTGAGTAATAGGGGAGATGATAGCGGAGAAACCTTTAATAAATTGGCGAAGCCAACGAATCACTGAATTCCCTTTTTATCTATGGGAGCTGGCCATTCCTGGATGGCCCTAACTTTCCGCGGATCCATTGCGACCCCTCCTACAGAGATAATGAATCCGAGGAACTGGATGGTGGCTTTCTCGAAGTCACATTTTTCCCCTTTTAAGTATAGACCATGTCTTCTGAGGACCGAGAGTACTTTCTTCACATGGGTACGATGTGCTTCTAAAGTGGTGGAAAAGATCAGGATGTCATTGAGATAAACAATTACAAAGTTATCTAGATACTCACGGAAGATGTCGTTGACTAGATGTTGAAACGTAGCTGGGGCATTGCAAAGGCCAAAGGGCATCACCAAATATTTGAAATACCCGAATCTGGACCGGAAAGCTGTCTTCCATTCATCTCCTTCTCGTTTCCGAACCAAATTGTACGCCCCCCGGAGAAGTAATTTAGTAAAGATCTGAGCGGCTCGGAGACGCTGGAAAAGTTCAGGAATAAGAGGGAGCGGGTACCTGTTCTTGATGGTAACTTTGTTAAGCTCCCTATAGTCCACACAAGGCCTCAAGGATCCATCCTTTTTCTCGACAAAAAAGATTCCCGCTCCAGCTGGAGAAGAAGAAGCCCGGATGAATCCCTTTTCAAGATTTTCGTCGATGTAGGAGCGAAGGGCTTCTAGCTCGATCTCTGATAGAGGAAAAATGCGGCCGAAGGGGATTTCGGAACCAGGTAGGAGGTCGCTGGGGCAATCATAGGGTCGGTGCAGTGGTAGACTGTCAGCTTTCTTCTTATCAAAGATGTCCAGGAATTCATGGTATGCTGCTGGAACATGTTGGAGATTATCCGGTACTGGTTGTAGAGTTAGACATGGAAACGTTCTGTTGCATTTTGGTGAAAAGCAATGCTTAGAGCAGTACATGGAAGAGAAGAGGACTTCTTTCTTGCTCCAATTTATCTGAGGATCATGGTCCTGTGTCAGGGATCTACCAGCATCAGACCAGGGTGCTTGCATGCGCCTATGCGCCGGCGCGCCCCTGTTCAGACACGGCAGCAAGCTGCTGCTGTGCATCAGCGCACGCGCATTCGTGTTAGCGCCGGTTTGGCGCCATTCAGCACATAAAAGTTCCCCTGTTCCATGGGAACATCGCTGCTTCGTATCAGCTCTGTGATTCTGCTTGAACCTGTATCTGATTGTCTGCTACCTGATTTGACCCGGCTTGTTTGACCTTCCGACCTGCTCCAATCCCGACGCGGCCTGCCTGACCATTCTGCTATCTGTATCTGCTACCGTTGCCGACCTTTGCCTGTTCACCGACTCTGCCTTTGCCTGCTGTGATTGCCTGTGCCAGTTACCTGCCGACCCGGACTGTCTGACTCTGCTTGTGCCTGCCGCTTTACTTGCTGTTGCACCTTCAGCTTCAGCTCCTGTGATCTCTCACCTCCAGTGTGTCAAGTCTGCTGCTGTTTCCAGTCTCCACTCACCTGCAGTCCTGCCATCCCAGGAGGGATCTCCGCCTCTACATTAGAGACTATACTCCAACAGGCACTCCTACCCCACTGCGCTCAGAAGACCACTGTCCCCACTCCAGTGGCTCCTGAACCAGCGTTGTATGAGAGGTCTTCTCCTACAGTCAGGCTCTCCTACCAGGTACTTAACAGTACGAAGCAGCCATGACTGAGCCTGCAGGAGATACCTCTCCATTGAAAGAAATATGCACCCATCTTGCGGCTCTCACTCAAGCCGTACAATCCCTCCAGGATGACTACAACAGATTGGAGGGACAAGTCCAGAACCTTGCAGGGCCTAACCCCCTGGCCTCCTCCTCAGCCGCAACCCCGGCACAGATGGCTCCTGGTCCCTCCGTTGTAATGCTTCCACCTGAACCAAAGGTTCCCACTCCTGATAGATTCTCTGGAGACCGGCCAAGTTCCGGGCCTTTCGCAACGCCTGCCAGCTCTTCTTCGCATTGCAACCCCGAACTTTCTCACTGGAAGCCACTAAGGTGGGGTTTGTGATCTCCCTCCTACAAGGGGAACCTCAGACTTGGGCTCATCGTCTACTTGAGGGGGACTAACCCAGTCCTTATCTTCTTTCTTTGAAACCATGGCACAAATATACGAAGACCCTCAACAGACTGCCACAGCTGAATCAGCTCTGTTCGCGCTCCAGCAAGGCCGCAGACCTGCGGAGGACTATATCATGGACTTTAGATGTTGGAGCGTGGACACTCAGTGGAATGATGCGGCCCTGCGTCACCAGTTCCGCTTGGGCCTATCTGAAGGACTAAAGGACGAACTTGCCTGAGTGGGTGTACCAAATACTCTTGAGGCTTTGATTAACTTGACTATTCAAATCGACCGACGTATCCGGGAACGTGGATCTGAATGATCTGCTCTACAATCCCGCCCGATTTGGATGACAGCCAGAGCACCACTTCCTGCAACTCGCTATGTATCCCCATCCAGTTCAAATCCAGCTAATGCCACTCTTGACTCTGCAGAACCTATGCAATTAGGACTGATGCGACCTGCCTTATCGCCTGAAGAATGGGCCCGACGCCGGCAACTCAATCTGTGCCTCTACTGCGGTGGGACTGGGCACTATGTCCTGAACTGTCCAGTCAAAATAAGTAAGTGCCCATCTTCTGTGTATACCAGTCTCTCTGCTCTGTCTGCGAATTCTACCCACATTGCCCTTTCTCTGTCTTTGCAGCTGCAAGAAAGGACAATAACGATCAACGCCATCATTGATTCCGGAGCATGCAGTTGCTTTATTGACTCAAACTTTGCCAGCCAGCATAACATCCCGTTACGAACCAAGACCCATGGACTCGCTGTATTTCTAGCTGATGGATCCCGCATCAGATCTGGACAAGTAACCCAGGAAACTCTGCCTCTGCCTGCTTCTACTTCCTCCCAACACAAGGAACTGCTGGTTCTTGATGCCATCTCCTCTCCTATGTTTCCCATGATCCTGGGCATTCCTTGGTTGCAGGCCCACAATCCATACATTCATTGGACATCTGGAGAAGTGAAATTCTCATCTTCTTACTGTCAAGAACACTGTTTTAAGAAAGATTCGGTTTCCTCTTCCACCCTACTTTGTTTGGACACCGACCAGAAACTTTGTCAGGTCATACCTAAACAATATCATGAATTCACTGATGTTTTCAGTAAGAAGGGGGCAGACTCTCTTCCACCTCATCGCCCCTATGATTGCCCCATTGAATTGCTGCCAGGATCCGAAATACCATTCGGACGCATTTTTCCATTATCAGAGAAAGAACAGGAAGTACTAAAGACATATATTGATGAGAACCTGGCCAAGGGTTTTATACGCCACTCTACCTCTCCAGCTGGTGCCGGAATATTTTTCGTCACTAAGAAGGACAAGTCTCTCCGTCCGTGTATTGACTATCGTGAACTAAACAAAATCACGGTCAAAAATCGGTATCCTCTACCCTTGATACCTGAACTCTTCCAAAAATTAAGGACTGCCGTCATTTTCACTAAACTTGACCTGAGAGGGGCATATAATTTGATCCGTATCCAGGCTGGGCATGAGTGGAAGACAGCATTCCGAACCCGATTCGGGCATTATGAATACCTGGTCATGCCCTTTGAACTCTGCAACGCCCCTGCGACCTTTCAACACCTGATTAACAATGTCCTCAGGGACTTTTTAGATGTGTTTGTAATCGCATACTTGGATGACATCTTGATTTTCTCAGAATCCCGTGAATTGCATCAAGAACATGTCCTCAAGGTGTTGGGTCGTCTCCGCTTACACAGTCTGTACGCAAAAGCGGAGAAATGTGAGTTTGAACAACAGAGCATTCAATTTCTGGGGTTAATAATCTCTGCAACAGGCATCAAGATGGACCCACAAAAGGTTTCCGCTGTTCTGGACTGGCCAGTACCCCTGGACAAGAAGGGAATTCAGCGGTTTGTGGGGTTTGCAAACTTCTACAGAAAGTTCATCAGGGGGTTCTCAGCCATAATTGCACCCATCACGCAGTTAACCAAACAGAATACCCGTTTTTCCTGGAACCAACCTGCCCAAGACGCCTTCGAAAATCTCAAAAGACTGTTTACTTCAGCACCTATCCTCAGTCACCCTGAACCATCTTTACCGTTTATTTTAGAGGTTGATGCCTCCGAGATTGCAGTAGGTGCGATTCTTTCACAACGTAAAGGTAACAAAGAAGTAATGCATCCTGTAGGGTTCTTCTCCCATAAACTCTCCCCTGCGGAGAGGAATTATGACGTTGGTGACCGTGAGCTTCTCGCCATTAAGACTGCACTGGAAGAGTGGAGGTACCTGTTGGAGGGGGCTATGCATCCAGTACTAATTTATACTGACCATAAAAACCTGGAATACTTACGATCTGCCAAACGGCTGAAGCCTCGACAAGCCCGCTGGGCTCTGTTTTTCTCACGTTTTTCCTTCCATATCACTTACCGTCCAGGCTCAAAAAATATTAAACCGGATGCATTATCACGTATGCACGACAATCCTAAGGGCTTATCTACTCCTGACACCATCTTACCCGCAAACAGTTTCTTACTGCTACAAACAGATTTACTTTCCCTGATTAAGGAAGCATCCTCTGAGTCAGCCAGGCCTACTGGGATTTCTTTAGTAAGTAGAGATGGTCTGTTCTGGAAGGGAAGCCAAATTTTTGTTCCTGAAGATGTTCGGGTCAGGGTTTTGACACTTCTCCACGATCATCCATTGGCGGGCCACTTTGGAGTCCGCAAGACCCTGGAACTACTGCAGCGTACATTCTGGTGGCCCAATCTGAAAGACTTTTGTGAAAAGTATGTCAGTTCCTGTCCCATCTGCATTCAGAATAAGTCATCCAGGAATCGAGCTTGGGGCCTATTGAAACCATTGCCTGTACCCGACAGACCATGGAAAATGATTTCTATGGATTTTATTGTGGAACTTCCATGTTCTGAAGGGTGCTCAGCCATCTTTGTTGTAGTGGACCGTCTAACCAAAATGGCTCATTTTTCTACCTTTAAGGGGAACCCCGTCTGCTCGTATATTTGTCAAGGAGATCATCAGACTTCATGGAGTACCTGTAAACATAGTTTCTGATAGAGGGGTTCAACTCACCTCACGTTTCTGGAGAGCCCTGTGTGAAACCCTAAAAATTGAATTGGCCTTGTCCTCGGCCTATCATCCTCAAACGAACGGTCAGACAGAAAGGACTAATCAGACCCTGGAACAATACATCAGATGTTTCACATCTTTCACACAAGACGATTGGGTATCTCTACTACCCTTAGCAGAATTTGCCTACAATAATGCCAAACATTCTGCCACCGGTCAATCTCCCTTTTTCGCCAATTATGGCTTTCACCTAACCTTTCTACCTGATTTCCTTTCAGAGTCTTCGGTTCCAGCAGTACAAAGTACAGTGGAGTTCCTCAGTCACAACAGCCGGTTGTTGCAGAAAACAGTGTCCAAGGCTCAGGCAGATGGTAAGAGAATCTTCGACCGGAAAAGAAGGGGGGAGCTAAATTTACAGATTGGCGACCAGGTATGGCTTTCTACCGTTAATATCAAATTAGCTTGTCCCTCTAAGAAGTTGGCACCTAGATTCATGGGACCCTTTCCAGTTAGAAGGAAAATCAATGAAGTATCTTATGAACTGACTTTACCTGATTCATTTAAAATGCATCCGGTATTCCATGTATCTCTGCTCAAACCTGCTGTACCTGATCCCTTTCCTACTAGAGGGACTAGACCTCCTGAACCTGTTGTAATTAATGGCAGCGAGGAATTTGAGGTTGAGGCTATCCTTGATTGTAGAAGAAGGCAAGGGCAAAACCAATTCTTAATCAAGTGGAAAGGCTACGGCCCAGAAAGTAACTCGTGGGAACCGGACAGTAATGTGCATGTTAGGCGTTTAGTGCGCGCCTATTTTTCTACTCATCCTGAGAAGAAGAGGTTGTTGGGCATCCGGAGGCTGCCCCTTGGGGGGGGCAATGTCAGGGATCTACCAGCACCAGACCAGGGCGCTTGCATGCGCCTATGCGCCGGCGCGCCCCTGTTCAGACATGGCAGCAAGCTGCTGCTGTTGCTGTGCATCAGCGCGGCGCTCGGGCGCGCGCGGGTGCGTGTGCGCGTTCGCGTGTGTGTGCGCGTTCGCGTTAGCGCCGGTTTGGCGCCATTCAGCACATAAAAGTTCCCCTGTTCCATGGGAACATCGCTGCTTCGTCTCAGCTCTGTGATTCTGCTTGAACCTGTATCTGATTGTCTGCTACCTGATTTGACCCGGCTTGTTTGACCATCCGACCTGCTCCAATCCCGACCCGGCCTGCCTGACCATTCTGCTATCTGTATCTGCTACCGTTGCCGACCTCTGCCTGTTCACCGACTCT
Source organism: Lithobates clamitans (assembly GCA_037952925.1). Classification (NCBI taxonomy): domain Eukaryota; kingdom Metazoa; phylum Chordata; class Amphibia; order Anura; family Ranidae; genus Lithobates; species Lithobates clamitans. Next base: position 3,095,869 of record JBBGZY010000160.1, read on the forward strand.
GCCTTTGCCTGCTGTGATTGCCTGTGCCAGTTACCTGCCGACCCGGACTGTCTGACTCTGCTTGTGCTTTACTTGCTGTTGCACCTTCAGCTTCAGCTCCTGTGATCTCTCACCTCCAGTGTGTCAAGTCTGCTGCTGTTTCCAGTCTCCACTCACCTGCAGTCCTGCCATCCCAGGAGGGATCTCCGCCTCTACATCAGAGACTATACTCCAACAGGCACTCCTACCCCACTGTGCTCAGGAGACCACTGTCCCCACTCCAGTGGCTCCTGAACCAGCGTTGTATGAGAGGTCTTCTCCTACAGTCAGGCTCTCCTACCAGGTACTTAACAGCCTGCAACCATGGAAACCCCAGAATGATGGGAAACATAGGTGAGCTTATAATGTCAAAGCAAAGAAATTCGGAATGATCAGAGTCTATGTGGGTGAGGATAGGCTCAGTTTCCTGTGTGACAGGCCCAGAACAGGGTAGGGATCCATCTGCCAGATGGATTTGTAGCTGTTGCTCCTTAACTTGTAGAGGGATGTGCAGGTTTTGGGCCAAAGATGCATCCAAGAAGCAACTGCAGGCTCCTGAGTCAACGATGGCTGGCAACCGGACCTTCTCTTCCGCCACCTGTAATGAGATCATGAGGACAAGATGAGACTGGCTTGAACTAGTGACTTGAAAGTTCGTGGCAGACTGTGGGCGGTACTTACTGGGTTAACAGGGCAGTTGTTTAAGAAGTGACCGGCCCCTCCACAATATAGACAAAGGTTAGCCTGGCGCCGGCGGAGCTTTTCATCAGGAGAAAGTGGGGGTCGAACTAGACCCAGTTGCATGGGCTCACCATGAGAGGATGACGAAGAAGTTGTAGGGGGTGTAGGAACAGGTGGTACCCGCGGCATCATCCAAGTGGGTCTTGGAGACTGGAAACGCTCACTGCAACGTTCCCGGAGACGTCTGTCCAGTTTAATAGCTGGATCAGGTCTTCTAGGGAGGCCCGGGTATCTACTCGAGCCAATTCATCCTTTAGGATCTCTGAGAGTCCCTGGCGATACTGATATTTTAATGCGGCCTCGTTCCAGTTGGTGTCCCCTGACCATTTTCGAAATTCCACAGTGTAATCTTCCACTGGCCTTTTTCCCTGGGTCAGGGTATGCAGGATGGACTCAGCCGTGGCAGTACACTGAGGATCGTCGTATAGCTGGGCCATGGAATCGAAAAATGTATCTGCAGAGTCAAGGAGGGGACTCTTTTGCTTGAGAAGATTGTGAGCCCAGGATTGCGGTTCGTCAGAAAGCAAAGAGATAATGAACCCCACTTTCACAGTCTCAGAATAAAAAGTCCTGGGTTGAAGGGCAAAGTATAGTAAGCAAGCTTTTCTAAATGCCTTGTACTTCTTCCGGTTCCTGGAGAATCGTTCCGGAATGGGAACCCTGGGTTCAGGTAAGACCATTACTGCTGCAGGGGCTGGGTTAGCTTGATCCCGAGAGGAAGATGTTCCACTGGCAGATGCTGATGCGGCGTCCGAGGGGTTGGGAAATGTGGTTAGATGTTGCAGACGACCCTCAATCTGGAAGTAGCCGTCTTGGAGTCTCTGGACAGCCTGGGTGAGGGCTGTAACCTGCTGGCAGAGTGCCTCAAGGGGAGAGCCAGCTCTGTCCGCCTCGCTCATGGCTGGTTTGTACTGTCAGGTACTTACCAAGGCCAAGTTGCTGAGAGAGGCTCCCCTTGCAGCTGGGCGCACGGTACCCTCTGGGAATGGCACAGCGGGTATTGGGCACGAAGAAGCATGGGTCGCCAGCAGGTAGCAGAGGAGCTGGGCGATTCTTCAGTTAGAGAAGAGATCCGTGCAGGGTGACTGAGCCGGATACTGAGGTTCAACCACAAGGCAGAAGTCCGGAAGCAGACCGGGGGTCAAACACCGGTATTCAAGTAGGCAAATAGTACTAAGTATAAAATTGATGCGCTTTAAATAAATAGTGCACAATATGCTGCTGCGACTAAGCTTAAATCCAGGAATAAAAAATGCATACATGTGAATAAAATAAATTGATAATTATGGTGCTAATACATGTGTTAAAATTGCCAAAATAAATCTTCAAATTGGTGATGTGACGGTGAGTATAAATAAAATAATAATGACACTCTAAATACAATGTCCAGGCAGAGATAAATGGTGGGAGAAAGTAAAAATAATTAAACAGTTCCTTCCCTTAATCCAGATTGATTGACTCACTGGGTTAGATCATTTGTATCAGGATATTTCGTTTTTCTTGTATCCCACTTCAGCATTTACACTGCTGGTGATTCGGCTCTCAGGATAAAGGTTTTATGCAAAGCAAGCAAAGAAAAAATAGATCATTGTGCAGTGAACTTACTAGATAGTACATAAGCAAAACAGGGACAAAAGATACACTCACAAACTCCCGGTCTATTAGAAGCATTCAAATAAGCAGATTGCAGTCAGCCGCTGTGGACGAGGTTTCCCATAGAGAAACAGCTGCTGTTAACCTTCAGGTGTATTGCAGCACTGAACGTCCTAAGCTCCTCCCACGCGTTACATCACTGACACGTGACTTTTTCAAGCATCCTTGAAAAAGTCACGTGTCAGTGATGACACCTTAACCACTTCAGCCCTGGACCATTTGGCTGCCTAAAGACCAGAGGACTTTTTCTAATTTGGCACTGCGTCGTTTTAACTGCTAATTGCGCAGTCATGCAATGCTGTACCCAAACAAAATTTGCGTCCTTTTCTTCCCACAAAAAGAGCTTTCTTTTGATGGTTTTTTATCACCTCCGCGCTTTTTTCATTTTTTGCGCTATAAATGGAAAAAGACCGAAAATTTTGAAAAAAAATGATATTTTCTACTTTTTGTTATAAAACTCAATTTTAGTCATACATTAAGGCCAAAATGTATTCGGCCACATGTCTTTGGTAAAAAAAAATTGTCAATAAGCGTATATTTATTGGTTTGCGCAAAAGTTATAGAGTCTACAAGCTAGGGTACATTTTCTGGAATTTACACAGCTTTTAGTTTATGACTGCCTATGTCATTTCTTGAGGTGCTAAAATGGCAGGGCAGTACAAACCCCCCCCAAATGACCCCATTTTGGAAAGACACCCCAAGGAAATTGCTGAGAGGCATGTTGAACCCATTGAATATTATTTTTTTTGTCCCAAGTGATTGAATAATGACAAAAAAAAAAATTACAAAAAGTTGTCACTAAATGATATATTGCTCACACAGGCCATGGACATATGTGGAATTGCACCCCAAAATACATTCAGCTGCTTCTCCTGAGTACAGGGATACCACATGTGTGGGACTTTTTGGGAGCCTAGCCACGTACGGGGCCCCGAAAAGCAATCACTGCCTTCATGATTTCTAAGGGCGTAAATTTTTTATTTCTCTCCTCACTACCTATCACAGTTTTGAAGGCCATAAAATGCCCAGATGGCACAAACCCCCCCCCAAATGACCCAATTTTGGAAAGTAGACACCCCAAGATATTTTCTGAGAGGCATGTTAAGTCCATGGAATATTTTATATTTTGACATAAGTTGCGGGAAAGTGACAATTTTTTTTTTCTTGCACAAAGTTGTCACTAAATGATATATTGCTCACACAGGCCATGGGCATATGTGGAATTGCACCCCAAAATACATTTAGCTGCTTCTCCCGAGAATGGGGATACCATATGTGTGGGACTTTTTGGGAGCCTAGCCGCGTACGGGGTACCGAAAACCAATCACCGCCTTCAGGATTTCTAAGGGTGTAAATTTTTAATTTCACTCTTCACTGCCTATCACAGTTTCGGAGGCCATGGAATGCCCAGGTGGCATAACCCCCCCCAAATGACCCCATTTTGGAAAGTAGACACCCCAAGCTATTTGCTGAGAGGCTTGGTGAGTATTCTGCAGCTCTCATTTGTTTTTGAAAATGAAGAAAGACAAGAAAAAACTTTTTTTTTTTCTTTTTTCAATTTTCAAAACTTTGTGACAAAAAGTGAGGTCTGCAAAATACTCACTATATCTCTTAGCAAATAGCTTGGGTTGTCTACTTTCCAAAATGGGGTCATTTGGGGGGGTTTGTGCCACCTGGGCATTCCATGGCCTCCGAAACTGTGATAGGCAGTGAAGAGTGAAATCAAAAATTTATACCCTTAGAAATCCTGAAGGCGGTGATTGGTTTTCGGGGGCCCCGTACACGGCTAGGCTCCCAAAAAGTCTCACACATGTGGTATCCCCGTACTCAGGAGAAGCAACAGAATGTATTTTAGGGTGTAATTTCACATATTCCCATGGCATGTTTGAGCAATATATCATTTAGTGACAACTTTGTGCAAAAAAAAAAAATTGTCTCTTTGCCGCAACTTGTGTCACAATATAAAATATTCCATGGACTCGACATGACTCTCAGCAAATAGCTTGGGGTGTCTACTTTCCAAAATGAGGTCATTTGGGCGGGGTTTTGAACTGTCCTGGCATTTTATGCACAACATTTAGAAGCTTATGTCACACATCACCCACTCTTCTAACCACTTGAAGACAAAGCCCTTTCTGACACTTTTTGTTTACATGAAAAAATTATTTTTTTTGCAAGAAAATTACTTTGAACCCCCAAACATTATATATTTTTTTAAAGCAAATGCCCTACAGATTAAAATGGTGGGTGTTTAATTTTTTTTTCACACAGTATTTGCGCAGCAATTTTTCAAACACATTTTTTGGGGAAAAAAACACACTTTTTAAAATTTAAATGCACTAAAACACACTATATTGCCCAAATGTTTGATGTAATAAAAAAGATGATCTTAGGCCGAGTACATGGATACCAAACATGACATGCTTTACAATTGCGCACAAACATGCAGTGGCAACAAAATAAATACATTTTTAAAAGCCTTTAAAAGACTTTACAGGTTACCACTTTAGATTTACAGAGGAGGTCTACTGCTAAAATTACTGCCCTCGATCTGACCTTCGCGGTGATACCTCACATGCATGGTGCAATTGCTGTTTACATTTGACGACAGACCGCCGCTTGCGTTTGCCTTAGAGCGAGAGAAGGGGGCGACAGGGGTGCTTTTTTTTTTTTCTTTATTATTTTTTTGCTTTTTTATCTTATTTTTAAACTTTAAACTTTTTCTTTCATTTTTTTTTAATCATTTTTATTGTTATCTCAGGGAATGTAAATATCACCTATGATAGCAATTGGTAGTGACAGGTACCCTTTTTTGAAAAAATTGGGGTCTATTAGACCCTAGATCTCTCCTCTGCCCTCAAAGCATCTGACCACACCAAGATCGGTGTGATAAAATGCTTTCCCAATTTCCCAATGGCGCCGTTTACATCCGGCAAAATCTAAGTCACGAAATGCTCGTAGCTTCCGGTTTCTTAGGCCATAGAGATGTTTGGAGCCACTCTGGTCTCTGATCAGCTCTGTGGTCAGCTGGCTGAATCACTGGCTGCATTCTCAGGTTCCCTGTTGAGACAGGAGAGCCAGAGAAAAACACGGAAGACAGTGGGGGGCATTCCCTTCCACTGCTTGTAAAAGCAGTCTAGAGGCTAATTAGCCGCTAGTAATGCTTTTACATGAAAGCCGACAGCTGGCTGAAAAGAATGATACCAAGATGATACCTAAACCTGCAAGCATCATTCTGGTATAACCACTCAAAGTTGTGAATGGCGTACCTGAAGACAAAAAAATGGTTAACAATAAAACACAGTAAACGGTAAAGTATAAAAAATTGCATACCTGAAAAGCAAACAGGATAAAACATAATAACAATAAAACATTGCAGAATAGAATACAGTAAAAAAGAGCAGAACAATAGAGAGAGAATAGAGAGAGAGAGAACAATAAAACGACAACTATTTTTTTTTATTTTATATATATATTTTTTTTTTTACACTTTTTTTGTAACTAACTTTTTTAACTGTAACCGGTTCCAGGTTCGGGTCTCTCAAAATGCGATGGCATCTTGGGAGACCCTGTGAAAGTGTGCCTAGCCTGTGCAATGCTGTACCCTACGCTAATACTCAACTAGTGAATGGTAGCGTTCAAAACATTCACCAATGCAAAGACCAGGATTGTCAGGACAGGAGGGACAATTATATCGGGTGTCACGCCTATATCCGCGCTTGCTGCAGACACAACATCTTTTTTGGGGGGGTTCATTGGGTAGGGGTACTCGGGAGGACATAAAGAAAATGCCTCTCATGCAGCCGACTGCATTTGGTTGGGGATGTGAATGGGGGAAGTACGGGCGCTGCAGAAGTGGTGGGTTCCCAATTAGGATTGGCGAATGCAGCAGGAAGTGCATTATGGGCACGACGGGCCTGTTTGTCTTCTTCTTGGTGGCAGCGGGACACTACTTGTGCTTGCCACCTCACCAGCTTGAAGTGCACTTATGGGACTCACCACGTGTTACTGCAGTGCTGGTTTGACTACAACCGGGGTGTACTAGGCCGCTGGCGCTTGCCAGTTCAACAAAACGCTACCAAAATAACTGTTAGCGATCGCAGGAATCAGGCCTGACTCTGCGAATGCTGCAGTTATGCGTTTAGTGTTTTGTAAGTGTCAGTGATCGATCGACACTGCACTTGGGTGGGCTGGGCTGGGCTGGGCCGGGCGGAGGGGCAAAACGCAGGTGCTAGCAGGTATCTGGGCTGATCCCGCTAACACTGCGTTTTTGGGAACCCTAAACTGCTGGGGATGCTAGTATAGATCTGATCGGATCAGATATTGATCCGTTCAGATACTATACCACTAAGGGAGGTGTACGCTGCGTGCGTGGGTGTTAGCGGTACTGGCGCTAACCTGACGCTGCCTGGGGTTGGTGCTTGCCAGTTCAACAAAACGCTACCAAAAAAACTGTTAACGATTGCAGGGATCAGGCCTGACTCTGCAAACGCTGCAGTTATGCGTTTAGTGTTTTGTAAGTGACAGTGATCGCTCAATACTGCATTTGGGTGGGCTGAGCTGGGCCGGGCGGAGGGGCAAAATGCAGGTGCTAGCGGGTATCTGGGCTGATCCCGCTAACACTGCGTTTTTGGGAACCCTAAACTGCTGGGGACGCTAGTATTGTTCTGATCGGATCAGATATTGATCCGTTCAGATACTATGCCACTAAGGGAGGTGTACAGTGCGTGCGTGTTAGCGCTACTGGCGCTAACCTGACGCTGCTTGGGGCTGGTGCTCACCAGTTCACCAAAATGCTACCAAAAAAACTGTTAGCGATCGCAGGGATTCAGGCCTGACTCTGCGAATGCTGCAGTTATGCGTTTAGTGTTTTGTAAGAGACAGTGATCAATCGATACTGCATTTGGGTGGGCTGAGCTGGGCCGGGCAGAGGGGCAAAATGCAGGTGCTAGCAGGTATCTGGGCTGATCCCGCTAACACTGCGTTTTTGGGACCCCTAAACTGCTGGGGACACTAGTATAGATCTGATCGGATCAGATATTGATCCGTTCAGATACTATACCACTAAGGGAGGCGTATGCTGCGTGCGTGGGTGTTAGCGGTACTGGCGCTAATCTGACGTTGCCCGGCGCGATGCATATCACCGCCGGGCGATCAGGGGGCCCTTACACTATAAAAAATAAACAAACTAACCAGCGTCACCCGTAACAGTTATACGGTGATCAGTGGTGAAAGGGTTAACTAGGGGCAATCAAGGGGTTAAAACATTTATTAGATAGTATATGGGGGTCCCTGTCGCTATAAAACGCTCAAGGTGAACCTAAATATTTACGTCCCTAACTAGCGTCACTAGTGACACTAATACAGCGATCAGAAAAATGATCGCTTAGTGACACTGGCAACAGGGGGTGATCAAGGGGTTAAAACTTTATTAGGGGGGGTTAGGGGGGTACCTAGACCTAAAGGGGGCTAACACTTACTGCCCTACCACACTAACTGTCACAAACTGACACCATGCAGTAATCATTAAAAAAAAACTGCTTGGTGTCAGTGTGACAGGGGGGGTGATTAGGGGGTGAATGGGGGGCGATCGGGGGTAAAGGGGGGTGTAAAGTGTGCCTAGCATGTTCTACTGTGTGTGTTGTGTTGTGCAACTCACTCAGATGTCTTCTCTCCTCGTCGCCGGAACGGAAACTGCCGAGCAGAGGAGAGATGACATCACATCCCCTGCCTCTGTGTACTACACAGAGGCAGGGGAAGATTCTCATTGGCTGGGAGCGATCGCGAGGGGCAGGGCACGAATGGATGGCCTCCCCCTCATCTCTGATCGCTGCCAGACACGTACCAGGTACGTGATTTTGCCTGCCCGTGCCAATCTGCTGATGTACATCAGCGTGAGGCAGTCATCAAGTGGTTAACCTATCCCTCACCACTGCAGCAGAAAAACACCTTAGATGGACGGGCGCAAAATTTTATTCTGAGAAAGACAGAATTGGCTCTAAATTAGCAGCAAAATTAAACCCTAAACCATGTACTCTGTCTTTCCCCAAAATCCGCACAGCTTCAGTTGACTTGACCCAAAATCCCATCCGGATTAAGGAATGCTTTCAGGATTTCTACTCACAATTATATACGGATGAGGACTCTTCTCCCTCCAGTAAACTAAAATCCTTTCTTCAGGATATAACCCTTCCGAAGATCACTAGCACGCATAAGGAAATCCTAGATAAACCAATTACAGCGGAAGAGATCCTGGATGTGATTAAAACACTCAAACAAGGCTCAACACCAGTCCCGGATGGCTTTTCGGGATGCTATTATAAAAAATGTGGACCTTCCCTGGCCTCCTATATAGCGTGTTTTTAATTCTCTCCGGGATGGAGCTCTCCTGGATACAGACCTTAACACAGCCTTTGTCTCCGTTATCCCCAAACCAGGGAAAGACAGGAGTGATGTCTGTAACTACCGCCCGATATCGCTCATTATTAATGATCTTAAAATCATGACAAAAATCCTGGCATCTAAAATTTCTAGTTTTATCACAAACTATATCCATAAGGACCAGGTGGGCTTCATTCCGGGGAGACAGGGCCCTGATTAGGTTAGGAGACCCATAGACATATTATCCTTACTGTAATTGGAATGAGACGGAGGGGTACCACAAAAAGTTTTTGGGATCTCGATTGATCTACAGAAGGCCTTTGACTCCATCTTTTGGCCTTATCTCTTCGAAATTTTGGAGAGGTAGGGCTTCGGCCCTAAATTCCTAGGAATTATACATTCACTATATTCTACCCCTAGCGCACAAATTCGTTCAACGGGTCACTACTCCAAAGCTTTTCCCATCAGAAAGGGCACAAGACAAGGATGCCCCCTGTCACCGCTAATATTTGCAATCGCTATAGAAACTTTGGCGATAGCTATCAGATCCCACCCAGATATAAAGGGAATGACATGTGGCCCCCAAGAACACAAGTGCGCTTTACTCACAGATGACATGCTACTCTTTATCACATCCCTAATATCCACCCCCAATGTATTTTGAATACTCCAAGACTTTGGGACTATCTCTGGCCTCAAGGTCAACGCCTCCAAATCAATGGCCTTGAACATTTCAATCCCACAACACTCAATCGAACACCTAAAACCCCATTTCCCATTTACCTGGGCCACTGAATCATTTCCATACTTGGAAGTGATACTTCCAAGCAAGATAAACAGACTGTATGCCATAAATTACCCACCAGTTTTTCGAAAACTTGAAGATGATTTAGGGACATGGTAAAAGTGTGGTCTGCCCTGGCTGGGCAGGATGACACTACTCCCTCGATTAATCTATCTTTCTAGATCCCTCCCCATACCTATCAAAAAAATTACTATCGTCGAATTTCGATCTAAAGTTATTATTTTTATCTGGGGGGGGGACATTGCTGCTCTAAAGAAGTTCTGTTTCGTTTCAAAAATCAGGGGGGCTAGGCCTCTCCAACTTATGGTGGTACTACCAGGCAGCCCAACTTGCCCAAATTTCCACGGTATACTCCAGGAGCCCCAAACCTGATTGGATAGCTATAGAGAGACAGGCAGTCCCCCACCGCACCATCGACTACCTTCTGTGGTGCCCCACACAAGTTAGACATAATATACTGGCCCCTACTTTATCCCACTCTCTAGCACTCTGCAACAGTCCGCTCTGGGCTCTAACATAAGGCCCCTTTCACATTTATTCCACAACCCGCATTTTCAGGCAGGGATGAACATCCTTGCCTTCCGATGGTGGCTGAACAAAGGACTATTCAGAATAGGACACTTCTTTACAACATCAGGCCCTATTTCCTTGGGTAGACAAACCAGAACCCCCCAAACCAACTACAAATGAACAATGGTGTTCCGACATCAGGGATCAGAAGGGAGGCATCTCCATTATATACACCTCTTTGGCGGAGAGGCCTACTAAACCTTCCTATGCCTGTGCCTGGGAGTCTGAATTGGAGATCCACCTGAATCCTGAAAAATGGTACCAGCTCTTTCTACGCTCCCACAAAGGTATTATGAACATTGCACTAATTGAAGCGAACATCAAAATCCTCACAAGATGGTAATATATTCCCCTTCGACTAGTCAGAATCTATCCAGATGCCTCCCCTATGTGTTACAGAGGTTGCAACAAGGTTGTGTCTATGTACCATATCTGGTGGACCTGCCCTCCCATCAGAAGTTTTTGGAATAAATTATTTCACATATTGAGAAAGGTCACCGGAGTAGTGGTGCTCCAGGACTCCACGATCGCTCTCTTGAACCAAAGAGTTGGAATGACTCCTAGACACACTCAAACTCTGATGTTCCTGGGAGCGAAAGTTACCTGAGCAGGTGCTTGGAAGAAGCCCAGGGTTTCGATCCTAGCATCTAAGCGCAAGATCTCCTGGATCATGACCCAGGAACAACTGGTAGCTAAACTCTTGGACAAAGTACCTAAATTTGAAGCGATCTGGGAACCCTGGGCACGCTACATTAAAATACCACTTTACCCAGGACAAGCAATTCTCTAGGGGAAATATCCTGGATACCTTGCTCTCCCTCTCCCCTTCCTTTCCTCAACTCATCCCTGTTTTTCTCCTCTCTAACCTCACCTTTTACTCTCTTTTTCCCTAAGTTAATCATAGTAATTTAGTGTTGTATCTTAAGTTAGTTCTTTGGTTCGCACTCTGGAGGTCTAAGGTTCATTAGTAGTTATCCAGTTTAAAGATATAGTTATTGTAGCAAACAAAAGAGATACACTCACTTTTAAAATGTATAAAATTGGCAGCAATCTACAAGCGATGAGCTCATTCACTTCCGTCCAATCCTGGTGATACCTACTCCAATCCTGATGCGTATTGTCACGTGACTTCATCTGGGGATAAAGTCACGTGACGCGACAATACGCGTCGGGATTGGAGCAATAGGATAGGTATAGTGCAAAAAATAAAAAACACAAAGGTGATCAAATACCACCAAAAAAAGCTCTATTTGTCGGAAAATTTGCGCTATAAACAAAAAAAGACCGACAATTTTAAAAAAAATAAATACAATTTTTTTACTTTTTGCTATAATACATATCCAATAAAAAAATGTAAAAAAACAATTTTATTCATCAGTTTAGGTCAATATGTATTCTTCTATATATTTTTGGTAAAAAAAAAATCACAATAAGCGTATATTGATTGGTTTGTGCAAACGTTAAAGCGTCTACAAAATAGGGGACAGATTTATGGCATTTTTATTATAATTTTTTTTTACTAGTAATGGCAGCGATCAGCGTTTTTTGGCAGGATTGCGACATTACCATGGACAGATCGGACACTTTTGACACTTTTTTGGGACCAGTGGGACTAGTGAGTTATTACAGTGATCAGAGCTAAAAATAGCCACTGATTATTGTATAAATTACACTGGAAGGGAAGGGGTTAGTACTAGGGGCGATCAAAGATTTAAAATTGTCCTAGGAAGGTACTTTCTAACTGTGGGGGAAATGGACTGACTGAGAGATTGCTGTTCATGATCACTAGGAACAGACAATCTTTCTGTGCTCCCCTGTCAAAACAGAGATCTGCTTTGTTTACATATCCCCATTCTGCCTCTCTGTGGAGAGATCGCAGGTGGCCAGCGGACATCACAGCGGCCAGACGCACGCATTGGCTCCCCTGTCGCGCAGCAGGCGTGGGTGCGCCAGCAGTGTCTTGTGCATGAAATGACGTATGGGTACGTCGTTTCGCGCAATAGGGCTGCCCTGCCGCAATATATATGCGGTTGGCTGTCCTTAAGTGGTTAAGGAACTGGAGGATATTAATGGGTTAAGCATCAGCAATGGATTTCTATAAAGCCAGGTGAATGGAATGTGTAGTCACACCCTGGGAGAAAATCATAATGGCGAAACTTGTCAGGGCATGGCTATACGTGAACCCAAAGTGATGTCAATATGCTGGCAGTTAGTGAGGCCGACCACCGGAATTGAGTTAGAAGGATGCGGTGAGATGCGGCATTGTCAGCCATTGCCTGAGCGTGATACTGGGGATTACTTCAGACTGTTGAGTATTTATTGTTTCTAATTTTGTGAGTGTTTTTAATCTGAGTTTTTTTATGGAATAAAGTGATTGTACAGGATCACACTATGTGGACTATTTTGTTAGAGCTTTAGTGAAAAGTAACCACTTACATGAACGTGAATATCCTGGACTGGAAGATATACATAGAAAGGAAAAGACAACGATCTCTGGGGAGTGTGGTGTCTTGTGGGGAGTGGTGGTCACCATTTACAACAAGGTCAAGAGAGTGGACGAACTGCTACTCTCTTGTTTCTTTCTATTAACCAACTGAGCGATGCCTGAGAGTGAAAGACTTTTTCTTTTTATTGTTCGTATATGGTTATATGTTTTATGGTAGCAGCTTATAACTATCATTCTTTGGAATTTCATGATAATAACACTTGCATTTAGAAGATAATGTACTATCATGAAATTCCAAAGAATGACAGGTATAAGCTGCTACCATAAAACATATAACCATGTAAGAACAATAAAGAGAAAAAGGCCTTCACTCTCAGGTATCACTCAGTTGGTTAATAGAAAGAAACAATACTTTGCTGATAATAACACTTGCACTTAGAAGATAATGTACTATCAGCAAAGTATTGTTTCTTTCTATTGACCAAGTGAGCACTGCCTGAGAGTAAAGGACTTTGCTGATAATGGTTCTTTAGACTTGGCCCCATTGGTTATATGGGAGGCTCATAAAGCCACTGTGGTGAAAATTGACTGAACTTGGAGCTAGAAATAAAAAAGTGCACCGGCAACAGCTTTCTGACTTACTGCAACAGGTGGCTGTTCTGGAAAGCGCGCATACATTTTCCCTTCATAAATCCCTTTTGGAAGATTTAACACAGAAGAGAGAAGAACTTAAATCCATGCTTAACTTAAACCTTAAGAAGTTTTCAGTTTGCATCACAAAAAAATATATGAACAGGGTGATAAGCCAGGCAGATTGCTTGCACACTCCTTAATAGAGAAGAAAAATGTTTTTTTGTGTCCAAAATTAAATCACATCAAAGGGCAAACTGATGCATACTGACCCACTTATTGCTCAAACCTTCAGAGAATTTTATGCTAGTCTTTACAATATGTGGGGTGCTTTGGCAACTCAATTACATTAATCAGAAGAAGCTATCAAAATTCCCATTAAAATGCTTAAATTGTTGGAAGCAGACCTCACTGAGGTGGAATTTTTCCAAGCATTGAAATCCATGCCTTTAGGAAAAGCCCCGGGGCCAGATGGCTTAACTACTCTCTATTATAAAAAGTTCCAAGACCACCTTACCTCTTAGGCCAATTCTGTGGGAACAGAGGGTCTACGCCAGAAATCTCTCATAGCTCATATCTCGGTTATTCATAAAATTTGTGAAAAATCCCATGTGCTGTAGCAGCTTCCGTCCTATTTTCTTACTCAACAGTGACATAAAATTATATGCTAAAGTTTTTTTCTACAAGGCTGCTCCCTCTTCTCCCACATTGGATAAAACCTGAATTTATCCCAGGCCAAGAGGCCAGAGATGATTCTTTACAAACTTTATTTCTTACACTATATTACCAAAAGTATTGGGAAGCCTGCCTTTACACCCAAATTAACTTTATTGGCATCCCAGTCGTAGCTTGTCTTAGCTAATTAAGGAGTTGGCCCACCCTTTGGAGCAATAACAGCTTCAATTCTTCTGGGAAGGCTGTCGATAAGGTTTAGGAGTGTGTCTATGGGAATGTTTGACCATTCTTCCCGAAGCGCATTTGTGAGGTCAGGCACTGATGTGGACGAAAAGGCCTGGCTGGCAATCTCCTCACTAATATATTCCTGAAAGGCGTTCTATTGAGTTGAGGTCAGGACTCTGTGCAGGCCAGTCAAGTTCTTCCACCCAAAACTTGCACATTCATGTCTTTATGGACCTTGCTTTGTGCACGGGTGTGCAGTCATGTTGAAACCTGAAGGGGCCATCCCCAAACTGTTCTCACAAAGTTGGAGGCATGAAATGGGACCAAGTACAACCCCTGAAAAACAACCCCACACCATAATCCTCCTTCCACCAAATGATCTGGACCAGTGTACAAAGCAAGGTCCATAAAGACATGGATGAGCAAGTTTGGGGTGAAGGAACTTGACTGGCCTGCACAGAGTCCTGACTTCAACACGATATAACACCTTTGGGATGAATTAGGGCAGAGGCTGTGGGTGAGTGGAGAGGATGGGTGAGTGGCTCCAGCCCAAGCAGCAGCCCAGCTGCCTAGGGAGTCGGAACCCAAAAGGATATGCGGCCCTAAGTGGCGCCGGCCTGACACCCCCCCCAATTTGTGGCACCCAGGGCGGACCACCCCCCCATTGGTACACCACTGGTTCCTGTAGTTGTTTTTCCGCTCAAGCGGTTCCATTCAAATTTTGTTTACATTGCATTTGTGCCTCGTATCAATCTCAACTGGATTTTGTGTCATGCCTGCTGTATTTATATAGTGAGTACTTATTTACTCTGAGAGACATGTTTACACTTTGTACTTTTTCTTGGATATTTGCAATAAAAAGTTATTAAACAAAATTAATAAATAAATGACCCTCGTTATTCCCTGTCTATCACCTATTAACCTGTCAATCCCCTATTTTACACCATTCCTTTCTCTCTCTCTATCCCTCCTTTACTCTTATTTAACTCTCTGTTTTCTCTTGTTCTTTCTGTCTGTAACCTACTCTCTGTGCTACTCTCCAGCCTTCTATCTCACACCTCCTATCACCACACTCTTTCACTTAATTTCACACAGCTCTCAAACTAGACATCCCTGGCAGTCACTTATTGGAGGACCGTATTTATCGGCGTATAACACGCACAGGCGTATAACACGCACATTCATTTTAAGAGGGAAATTTAAATTTTAAATAAGGAACTTTGAAGCAAAAGAAGTGTAAGTGCCCATCTGCAGCCTCACTATTGCCATCAATGCAGCCTGATCAATGCCCATCTGCAGCCTCACAAGTGCCATCAATGCAGCCTCATCCATCCACCTCAATGCAGCCTCACCATTGCCATCAATGCAGCCTGACTGATGCCCATCTGCAGCCTAAAGGGGACAGGGAGGGTGGTGGGACGAGGGCCGACAGATTGAATACAGTAAGAATCTCCTATGATAGACAAAGCAGTGGTCCAATAGCGGCCCAGGAGACGGGACTTCCTATTACAGAGGCCACCAAGTAAGCAGGAGATTCTCACCGTATGTAATCTGACGGCGCTTGTCCCACCCCCCTCCCTGTCCCCTCCGAGGCAGCTAAAATGTAAGTATTGGCATATAACACGCACATGCGACTTGCACTCGATTTTCAGGGTGAAAAAGTGAGTGTTATACGCCAATAAATACAGTATTTCCATGTGTATCCAACTTTAGCTGACTTGTAAGTATGGGGTCCCCAATGGTAGCCCCAGAGGTTTGAATTACAGTATTCCATATACTACTGTATGTTGTACTTTATAGTATATTCATTATTTGCATTTACCCCTAAAGAAGTAAGCGTTGATTCACAAAATACGTCAAGATTTTAGGATGCAATATTTCATCTGATCATGTCTTCTTATATTGAATTTTTAATGATGTATAATATGTATTTTTATGAACCATTAAAAATAAGCTTGATATGTGTTTATCTGTGTTCTATGTAATGTGATGAGAATTGCATTTATTCATTAATACATTGTGAACCATGTCTTCTACTTATTTAGTGGCTGTGTGTGTGTTGCGACTAATTTAAAGTCCTAGGGCTAACTCATTATTATTATTATTATAATACAGGATTTATTTGTGCCAACAGTTTACGCAGCGCTTTACAATATAAAAACGAGACAATACAGTTATAATACAATAAAATACAAAAGGATTAAGAGGGCCCTGCTCAGAAGAGCTTACAATCTAATAGGGAGGGGCAGGTGGTACAAAAGGTTGTAACTGTCGGGAATGAGCTGATGGAAGTGGTAAAAGAGTAGTTGGAGACGTGATAGGCTTCCCTGAAGAGATGAGTTTTCAGGGAAGTTAGCAAGAGTAGGGGATAGCCGGACAGGTTGAGGTAGCGAGTTCCAGAGAATAGGAGAGACACTGGATAAATCCTGGAAACGAGCATGGGAGGAGGAGACGAGAGAGCTTGAGAGTAGGAGGTCTTGAGAAGAGCGGAGATGACGATTTAGGTGATATTTGGAGACAAGATTGGTGATGTAGCTCGGGGCAGAGTTGTGAATGGCTTTGTATGTTGTGGTTAGTATTTTGAATTTAACCACTTAACAACCGGCCCATAGCCAAATGACGGCTACAGGGCGGTTGTTTTACTCTGGGAGGGCGTCCAGGGACGTCCTCCCAGAATTCTGCTCTCGCGCGCCCCCTAGGGCGCGCACTCGAGAGCATCCGTGACCGCCGGGTCCAGAGGACCCGGCGCATCACAGATCCCGGTAAATGGCCGCTGATCGCGGCCGTTTACCATGTGATCGCTCTGTCAAATGACGGAGCGATCACATGTCAACAAACCGGCGTCATCTGATGACGCCGGTTCCTCTCCTCCCCCTCTCCTCCCCTCCTGTGTACCGATCGGTACACAGTGACCGGAGAGGCGGATGGATGGATGGCTGCAGCGTTGTGGGCTGCATCTGTAGTGCCCACAGCGCTGCACAGAGACATCCAGCCATCCATCCATCCATGCTCAGCCATCCCTACTACTCTGCATGCTCTGCAATTCCCTCTGCAATGCCCCACAATACTCTGCCATACCCCTGCAATACTCTGCCATACCCTGGAATACCCCTGCAATACTCTGCCATACCCTGGAATACCCCTGCAATACTCTGCCATACCCTGGAATACCCCGCAATACTCTGCCATACCCTGGAATACCCCGCAATACTCTGCCATACCCTGGAATACCCCGCAATACTCTGCCATACCCTGGAATACCCCGCAATACTCTGCCATACCCTGGAATACCCCGCAATACTCTGCCATACCCTGGAATACCCCGCAATACTCTGCCATACCCTGGAATACCCCGCAATACTCTGCCATACCCTGGAATACCCCGCAATACTCTTCCATACCCTGGAATACCCCGCAATACTCTGCCATATCCTGGAATACCCCGCAATACTCTGCCATACCCTGGAATACCCCGCAATACTCTGCCATACCCTGGAATACCCCGCAATACTCTTCCATACCCTGGAATACCCCGCAATACTCTGCCATACCCTGGAATACCCCGCAATACTCTGCCATACCCTGGAATACCCCGCAATACTCTGCCATACCCCGCAATACTCTGCCATACCCCAAAATACCCCGCAATACTCTGCCATACCCCGCAATACTCTGCCATACCCCGCAATACCCTGAAATACCCCGCAATACTCTGCCATACCCCGCAATACTCTGCCATACCCCGCAATACCCTGGAATACCCCGCAATACTCTGCCATACCCTGAATACCCCGAAATACTCTGCAATACCCTGAAATATCCCGCAATACCCAGCCATACTCTGCAATACTCAGTGATACCCAGCCATACTCTGCAATACTCAGTGATACCCAGCCATACTCTGCCATACCCAGCCATGCTCTGCAATACCCCGCAAAAATCTGCAATACTCTGCCATAACCCGCAATACTCTGCCATACCCAGCCATACTCTGCAATACCCCGCCATACCCAGCCATACTCTGCAATACTCGGTGATACCCAGCCATACTCTGCCATACCCAGTCATACTCGGCGATACTCTGCAATACCCAGCCATGCTCAGCCATACCCAGCCTCTGTATGTGACCAGGCTGTGGAAGTCTCACACATGTGGTATCCCCGTACTCAGGAGGAGCAGGAGAATCTATTTTGGGGGGTCATTTTTGGTATATACATGCTATGTGTTAGAAATATTGTATAAATGGACAACTTTGTGTTAAAAAAAAAAAAGCGTTTTAACCACTTCCCGCCTTCCGTCATACGACGTCCTTGACTTTGTGCGGGGATATCTGAATGATGGGTGCAGCTACAGGCATCATTCAGATATCATATTTTTCAGCCGGCGATTCCCTATACCATGAGAACCATCATAGCGGCTGTTACACTGCTTGATCGTTCTTACGGGAGGCGAGAGGGGACGCCCCCCCTCCCGCCGCCCTCCGGTGCTTCTACCGACTCACCGCTACGATCGAAGCCAGGATCTTTTTTTTTTTTTTTTTTTTAATTTCAGGAACAGCCTAGAGGTGAGATGTGGGGTCTTATTGACCCCATATCTCACTGTAAAGAGGACCTGTCATGCCATATTCCTATTACAAGGGATGTTTACATTCCTTGTAATAGGAATAAAAGTGATCAAAAAAATTTTTTTTTTGGAAAAAAGTGTCAAACTAAAATAATTAAAGTAAAATGAACAATAAAAAAAAAAAAAAATTTTTTAAAGCGCCCCTGTCCGTGTGCTCGCATGCAGAAGCGAACGCATACGTAAGTCCCGCCCACACATGAAAACGGTGTTCAAACCACACATGTGAGGTATCGCTGCGATCGGTAGAGCGAGAGCAATAATTTTGGCCCTAGACCTCCTCTGTAACTCAAAATTTGTTACCAGTAAAAAATTTTAAAGCGTCGCCTATGGGGATTTTTAAGTGGCGAAGTTTGGCACCATTCTACAAGCGTGTGCAATTTTGAAAGGTAACATGTTAGGTATCTATTAACTTGGCGTAACTTCATCTTTCATATTATGCAAAAACATTGGGCTATCCTTACTGTTTTGTTTTTTTTTAAAGCAAAAAACTGTTTTTTTTCCAAAAAAAACGCGTTCGAAAAATTGCTGCGCAAATATCGTGCGAGATAAAAAGTTGCAATGACCGCCATTGTATTCTCTAGGGTCTTTGCTAAAAAAACATATATAATGTTTTGGGGTTCTATGTAATTTTCTAGCAAATAAATGATGATTTTTACATGTAGGAGAGAAATGTCAGAATTGGCCTGGGTGCTCCAGAACGCCTGAAGGTGCTCCCCTGCATGTTGGGCCTCTGTATGTGGCCACGCTGTGTAAAAGTCTCAGACATGTGGTATCGCCATACTCGGGAGTAATAGCAGAATGTGTTTTGGGGTGTAATTTGTGGTATGCATATGCTGTGTGTGAGAAATAACCTGCTAATATGACAATTTTGTGAAAAAAAAAAACGAAAAAAAAAAAACTTGATTTTGCAAAGAATTGTGGGAAAAAATGACAACTTCAAAAAACTCATCATGCATCTTTCTAAATACCTTGGAATGTCTTCTTTCCAAGAAGGGGTCATTTGGGGGGTATTTGTACTTTTCTGGCATGTTAGGGTCTCAAGAAATGAGATAGGCCGTCAGTACTTCAGGTGTGATCAATTTTCAGATATTGGTACCATAGCTTGTGGACGCTATAACTTTCACAAAGACCAAATAATATACACTAATTTGGGTTATTTTTACCAAAGATATGTAGCGGTATAAATTTTGGCCAAAATATATGAAGAAAAATTACTAATCTTCAAAATTTTATAACAGAAACGAAGAAAAATTAATTTTTTTACAGATTTTTCGGTCTTTTTTCTTTTATAGCGCAAAAAATAAAGAACCCAGTGGTGATTAAATACCACCAAAAGAAAGCTCTATTTGTGTGAAAAAAAGGACAAAAAATTCATATAGATACAGTGTTGCATGACTGAGTAATTGTCATTCAAAATGTGAGAGCACCAAAAGCTGAAAATTGGTCTGGTTGTTAAGGGGGTTTAAGTGCCCAGTGGTCAAGTGGTTAATTCACTGGGTGATTGGGAGCCAGTGTAGGGATTGTAGGAGAGGGTTGTCAGACACTGAGCAGTTGGTAAGGTGGATAAGTTTGGCAGCAGCATTCATGATAGACTGAAGAGGGGATAGCCTATGGAGAGGCAGGCCAATGAGAAGGGAGATGCAATAGTCAAGGCGAGAGATAACAAGGGAGTAAATGAGGAGCTTGGTGGTTTCATTTGTTAAAAAGAGGCGAACTTTAGAGATGTAACGGAGGTGAATTCTACAAACTTTTGACAACGATTGGACTTGAGGCTGAAATGACAAGTCAAAGTCTAGGATTACACCTAGTACCCTGGCGTGAGTGGAGGGACTGATAGTTGCATTGTTGAAAAGTCAGGGAGGGGGGCACTGGCAGAGGGGAATATTATTAGCTCAGTTTTATGCCCCGTACACACGGTCGGATTTTCCGACGGAAAATGTGTGATAGGACTTTGTTATCGGAAATTCCGACCGTGTGTAGGCTCCATCACACATTTTCCATCGGATTTTCCGACACACAAAGTTGGACAGCAGGAGATAAAATTTTCCGACAACAAAATCCGTTGTCGGAAATTCCGATCGTGTGTACACAAATCCGACGGACAAAGTGCCACGCATGCTCAGAATAAATAAAGGGATGAAAGCTATTGGCCACTGCCCCGTTTATAGTCCCGACGTACGTGTTTTACGTCACCGCGTTCAGAACGATCGGATTTTCCGACAACTTTGTGTGACCGTGTGTATGCAAGACAAGTTTGAGCCAAAATCTGTCAGAAAAAATCCTAGGATTTTGTTGTCGGAATGTCCGAACAAAGTCCGACCGTGTGTACGGGGCATTAGAGTGATTTAGTTTAACCACCTGCTATCTGCGCTGTGGCCTAATGACGGCCACAGCGCGGACCTGCATTCCCGGGAGGCCATCATATGACGGCCTCCCCTGTGCACCCTCCCTGCGCGCGCCGGGTGCGCTGTGATCACCGAGTCACTGAGACTCGGCTGATCACCGATCCATGTAAGAGGCCTGTCCCGGCCCCTTACCATGTGATCAGCTGTCAGCCAATGACAGCTGATCACATGATGTAAACAAAAGATCGGTAATCGTTTTTTTTTTTTTACTCACGCTGACAGCGCGAGTAGAAAAAAAAGCCGATCACCGGCTCGGATGCCAGGGACATCGGTCCCCAAGTGGAAGAGGCACATCTGCTTCATCAGTGCCACCTAAAAGTGCCACCTAACACTGCCCACAGTGCTACCTAACAGTGCCCACAGTGCCACCTATCAATGCCAACAAGTGCCACCTATGAATGCCAACAAGTGCCACCTATCAATGCCCACAAGTACCACCTATCAATGCCCACCTGTAGTGCCAATCAGTGCCACCTGGCAGTGCTGCCCATCACTGCCACCCATCAGTGCCCATCACTGCCGCCTATCAGTGCCCATCACGGCCGCCTCATCAGCGTACATCAATGAAGGGGAAAAATTACCCGTTTAAAATTTTTTATAACAAAATATAAAAACCTTATGGTTCTTTATTAAGCTTTTGCAAGTTATCTATGCTTAAATCACATTTCCATTCCGACAACAAAATCCATCATTTTTTTCCGACGGATGTTGGCTCAAATTTATCTTGCATACACACAGTCGCATAAAGTTGTCGGAATTTCCGAACGTCAAAAGGGGAGTTCAATACCAAGCACGGTACCCTTTGGGCTCCTTTTGCTAATCTCGTGTTAGTAAAAGTTTGGTGAGAGATGATTCGCGCTTTTTCAGACTCGTGGTTTTCAGTTCGTTTTTCTGCTGTTCAGTTTGTGCTTGTGGGTTTGTATCTGGTCTTCAGTGCGTGCAGTGAGTTCTCTTTGATTTATCATTGTGTTCTTGTCCGTTCGTTAGTGATTTTCAGGTCGCTCTTCACAGGCCTTGCTGTTCTTCAGTGCGTTCTGTTACTTCGTTCTGACCAGCCGACCATTTACTAGCCATGTTGCATGTATGTACTCATCGTAGAGTTCGTGCTGTGCGGGCGCTTGGTGTTAGGGCTCTTACTTTGACACAAGCCCAGTCCATGAACAGGGTGAGGAGGAGTTCATGGACCAAGAATTGGTTGCTCCAGCGTGACCAATTCTGTCACATGCCTTTGCTCCGTGAGATCCGTGAGAATAATCCTGACGATTTCAGGAACTTTATCAGGATGACGGACCCCGTATTTCACCATTTGTTGGCTTTGCTGACCCCTTATGTCAGAAGGCAGGATACCTGCATGAGTCAAGCCATAACTGCAGAGCAGAGGCTAGTCGCCACCCTGCGGTACTTGGTGATGGGGAGAACCCTGCAGGACCTCAAGTTCTCGACAGGCATCTCCCCCCAGGCTCTAGGGATCATTATCCCAGAGACCTGTTCTAGAGGGGCTGGCCAAAGTAATACACATTATTTAGGCATTCATCTCTCAATGAAGTGGAGAGGGTTACCTGTCCAAAACATCTCCCCCCCTAAAATTTTTAAAATGGGCTATCAGAGGGGGGGGGGATTTGATAGGTGGACCTTATACCTTTGTCTTTAAATACTCCCTAAAATAAATGTTATACTGATGTTGGCCAAGAATGTTTGTGTCTAATCTGCTTTCAATGTTTATGTGCAAAATGAATACTTTTTTTTTCTTGTTTGACTCCGCGGTTCCTTTCAACCCATAGGAATGGCAGACTGTGGCCTCCCACTTTGCCCAGCGGTGGGACTTTCCCAACTGCATAGGGGCAATTGATGGGAAACACGTCCACATTGTCCCACTCCCCAACTCGGGGCATACTATTATAATTACAAGGGGTTCAATAGTACTGTGATGTTGGCAGTGATGTCGGCTACTTACGAGTTCCTGTATGTGGACGTGGGGAAGAATGGCCGGATGTCAGATGGTGTTGTCATCGCCCAGATGGAGTTCTACAGGCGTCTCCAGAATGGCAGCTTGGGCTTGCCACCTCCAGAAGACAATACAGAAGGACTCCCATTCGTCTTCGTTGCAGATGAAGCATTTTTGCGCTGGGGGACCATCTTATGTGGCCATTCCCTATGAGGACCCTCACCCCGGACCAGAGAGTTTTTAATTACTGGCTGGCCAGAGCCAGAAGAGTGGTGGAGAATACATTTGGAATAATGGCCAGCCGGTTCCGCCTATTTCTTACACCGATACACATGGCAGAATATAAATTTAATCACATCATCCTCTCTTGCTGTGTTCTCCACAACTTTTTAAGGAGAAATTCTTTGAACTAAGCGTTGCCTCCCTCTTTCTTTGGTTAGGACCCCTTAATAAAGTTTTTTTTTTTTTTTTAATAATACTCGCCTATGTGTGTTTTCCTTCAAAAAGGACAGTTTGTTTGTGAGGAGGCAGGTATATTTCAAAAATAAAGGAGAAAACCACCGCGCTATATAATATACACAATTAACACAATAAAGTAGGTAAATAACGAACAATTGAAAAGAGAGCAGCCGCTTAAAAGTGGGATACACACACTACAAACTAAATAAACAAAAAAAGCAGCGCTATAAGTCAAATATGTGATAATGAACCACAAATAGTGATTAATATTAATTTAGGAACAGTCAAGTGACACCATAAAGTTCAATCAGTGGATAGAAGTCTTCAAAGGTGCAATGAATGAGAAATCAGACAAACGGGTCCCTTGTTGAACAAATACAGATGGGACTGGATAAACCTTCACCACACCCCAGTGTTATGGATAAAGTGGGCGCTTACCAAATGGCAAGCTTAGAAAAGCTTGTGACCTTAACCCGGTTGGGGCCTTTCCTGAGATGGGAACACCGTTAGACCACTCTTCAGACCGTGGATGGCTCACTATCCTCACATAAAGAAACCAGGATGTAGAGAATACTATACTCCTATCTTGGAGTTGTTCTCACAAATTTGTCTCCCTTTTAAAGGGGCGCTGTGCCACTTCCACGTGTCGTCACCGCCGCCAGGACAGAAGGCCAGGTAATCCAAAGGGTTAATAAAGAAGAAATACAAAATAAAAACAAAATAAAATCAAACCACCAGTACTGCCTTGCAGGATGTGCACAGACAGAGGATGTGGAAGTCACTGGTAGACAACTAGCAGAAGGCAATGATAAAGGTGCCGGCGTCCTGCCAGGTTTCTGCGCTCAAATCTCGAGCAATTTCCCCCAGAAAACATCAGGAAACAGCTGCCCCGTCCATCCTGATGTTTTCTGGGGGAAATTGCTCGAGATTTGAGCGCAGAAACCTGGCAGGACGCCGGCACCTTTATCATTGCCTTCTGCTAGTTGTCTACCAGTGACTTCCACATCCTCTGTCTGTGCACATCCTGCAAGGCAGTACTGGTGGTTTGATTTTATTTTGTTTTTATTTTGTATTTCTTCTTTATTAACCCTTTGGATTACCTGGCCTTCTGTCCTGGCGGCGGTGACGACACGTGGAAGTGGCACAGCGCCCCTTTAAAAGGGAGACAAATTTGTGAGAACAACTCCAAGATAGGAGTATAGTATTCTCTACATCCTGGTTTCTTTATGTGAGGATAGTGAGCCATCCACGGTCTGAAGAGTGGTCTAACGGTGTTCCCATCTCAGGAAAGGCCCCGACCGGGTTAAGGTCACAAGCTTTTCTAAGCTTGCCATTTGGTAAGCGCCCACTTTATCCATAACACTGGGGTGTGGTGAAGGTTTATCCAGTCCCATCTGTATTTGTTCAACAAGGGACCCGTTTGTCTGATTTCTCATCCATTGCACCTTTGAAGACTTCTATCCACTGATTGAACTTTATGGTGTCACTTGACTGTTCCTAAATTAATATTAATCACTATTTGTGGTTCATTATCACATATTTGACCTATAGCGCTGCTTTTTTTGTTTATATATTTCAAAAATAAAATGTGAAACCAACAACAACCAACCTCCTTGAGATGAAATAATACAGGATAATAATCATGTTGTGGTAACTTGACACACAAAACACACCCAAAACTATTCTGGAGTTAAAAAAAAAAATTATTAAAAAAATAACAGGAGATCAGGATTTAAAAAAACTAAACAGAAATAATACAAAATCTAAAAACATAAAAAAAAAACTTTTTGGAAGATGTGACAAATAAAAATATTATATTCATGAAATCACGACAAATAATAAAGAAAGAAGTTTGTGAGAACTCTGTTTGAATATGAGCAGCATTATAAAGAAGAAGAGAGTGCTCTGCATTAAACAATTTAAAACATTGCAGCGTGACGAAAGTGCTATATCCATTACGAACGCTAATTTTACCAGACCGAGCAGTTCCATCTCGGAATTTATTCTGAGCATGCGTGGCACTTTGTGTGTCAGAATTGTCCACACATGGTCGAAATTTACGCAAACGGATTTTGTTGTCGGAAAATTTTATAGCCTGCTCTCAAACTTTATGTGGAAAAGTCAGATCGCACATTTTCCGTCAGAAAATCTGACCATGTGTACAGGGTATAAGGCTTATGCCCTGTACATAAGACTTATGCCCTAGTCTATTCCCCGCCCCTTCTCTTTCGGCACAGTGGGGAAGAGCACATGGTGGAGACACAACAGATGCATGATAATAGCAGCAATGAGGAGGAGGAGGAAAGCCCGGAGTCAGAAACGTCACAACAACAGGTGAGTGTCTGCGACCACAGCTTCAGGTAAGAGATGGATGCTTGCATATTTATAATACATGGTGTTTTTGTTTTTTTGTTTTTTGTTTTAGGTGATCGTGATGTTGTGGAAGAGGAATGTCATTTCACAAGTGAAAGTGCCCAGATCCTCATCGGGGAGATAATGGGGTGTAAAATGGATATAGAAACCCTAAAGAAAAACGTCAATGATGTTCAAAACAAAATGAAGAACATCATTGATGTTTTAGGGAGAATATAAAACACCCAGAAATCCCTAACTTATTGCAGGTTTATTTTTGTTTTTATGACTAATTTTTGACATATTATAGAAAAGCCAAATTTTGAAGATGCACACAGTGTGTCAACATGTGGTATCTGCCATCACGGGAGATCAATGTACACGTTTTGTGGGTGCAACCCCTTCCTCAATAATAAAGTAGCTGAGAGGAAGGGGTTGCACCCCCAAAGCACGTCCCTTCATCCCCCATGATGGCAGCTAGCACATGTTGACATTAGGCAATTTGTGTGCATCTTCAAAATTTGGCTTTTCCAGGGCTGACATCACCCCATCTGCTGAATGCAATATCAAACACAGTTTATAAATACTCATGTCTGATATCGCCTTCACTTTCTATAAAAGTTGAACTTTGTAAGTTTCAGAGTTTCTACTTATTAATGTGACCTAAAAAAATGTTATACAACAAACATGTTGGTTTGCTTAAAAAACCCTTTTAGACAGCACATGTGATTGTGCTTTGATTAAAAAGATTGATAATCAACAATGTGTGGCTTCTTCTTTCAATGCTCAAAAGCAGTTTTTGGAGTAAAGTTGTTGTTTTCAGTGACAATGAGGGTTATTTACTAAAGGCAAATCCACTGCACTTTGAAAGTGCAGTTTCAGTGCAGTCTCAAGTGCACTTGTAGTGCAAAGTGTATTTTCCTTTAGGAAATAACACCCACAGTGCTTTCAAATTTTACACTATCACGCCATTTTCAGGACTCCCCAAATTTCGGTCATGGTGTTGAAAATTATTAATATTTTTGTCAGTAATGCATTACATACATTAACAAAAAAACAAGGTGTGTGTGTGTGTTGCAGACCCTCAACCTAATAATAATAGTTAGCCGAAGAAGAGATTGTCACCTCATGTGTCAACGAAATTTAGTTTGCACGGTTGAAGAAAAAGGCCAAAAAATTAGAACATTAATAAAAGATAACAGCTAAAAGAAAGCCAAGCAGTAAATCAAAGCAAATATCTGTTCAGTTTCAAAACTATTTTTATTTAAAAAATGTCTCAGACATTGTCTGGCAAATCGATGGCCCTCCTACCCGCAAAGTATTCCATGTATCTTATATGGACCTCGTGGGCACTCTGGGGGGGGCAAGCCAGGACAGCCAGCTTTAAGCGCCGTCAGGATAGGTTCATTAATATTATTCCGGCCTCAGGCCCAACTGAGCCAGCATGGTTCAAAGAATTTCTCCTTAAAAAGTTGTGGAGAACACGGCAAGTGTTGTAGAATCTCATATTAGCCAATGTATTTCATATTATATATATTGATTTGCATATATTTTATTTATTATTATTATTATTATTATTATTATTATTATTATTATTATTATTATTTATATTATTATATAGTAGTGGTTTTGGCAATATTATTATTCAATAAATAAAGCAACAATTATTAATCTTTAATAATGTATACTGTGTTTTCCATAGATTTAGAAAGTCTTCATTTATAAGTGTTGAACTTTAAATGACCTCTGCTTTATGACAAGTACTCGTAAACAGGTGTTCTCGAAAATGTATTAAGATAGTTTACTGGGTGAAAGTTCATTAGAATAGATTCAAGTAATATAGAATTGTCTCAAGTCTGAAATGCATATAAATCAGACAGATAAAGATATGAAGATAGGTGGTTTAGAAATAATTAAAGTTATGTACAGTGCATTAAATTAAGTTTGACAAGGTCAAACAAAGGTCTGCTTGTGCCCTCATTAAAACTGTTAAAATACATACATATAGTGAGACATATAACACATCTGGTGGGGTTATTGAAAGTTCATTTTCCCAAATGTCATAAATCTGTCATCCTTGAACCTAGTTAAATCTTTTCAAGATAAGGAGAGTTTGATAACACAGATGGGTGCCAGACTGTCTCTATACAGGTGTTTTTAATTGGACAAAAACAGTTATAAATCACTTTAATGAACATATAGGAATTTTGGGAATAATTAAGTTTATCTGGTTGTAGAACAAGTGTCAGATTTATGGTTGGTTACTTTGACGTAGATCTTAGCGACCAATCATATGTAAAAGAGATGTTAAGATAAGACTTGTAAAAGTGTATATAAATGCAAGCTCTGCAATTGTTAGACAGACAAGTCAGATAGGAGCTCATAAGGCTGAACTCTATGTATGCTGCCCTATTGCACGGGTCATAGAGGTCAGAACCAATGGGCAAGTATCTGTCCTAACTTGTCCCCTCGGACAAGTCAGATAGGAGCTCATAAGGCTGAACTCTATGTATGCTGCCCTATTGCACGGGTCATAGAGGTCAGAACCAATGGGCAAGTATCTGTCCTAACTTGTCCCCTCGGACAAGTCTGATAGGAGCTCATAAGGCTGAACTCTATGTATGCTGCCCTATTGCACGGGTCATAGAGGTCAGAACCAATGGGCAAGTATCTGTCCTAACTTGTCCCCTCGGACAAGTCAGATAGGAGCTCATAAGGCTGAACTCTGTGTATGCTGCCCTATTGCACGGGTCATAGAGGTCAGAACCAATGGGCAAGTATCTGTCCATAACTTGTCTCCTCGTACGAGTCAGAGAATACTTCTTAACTTGTTCCAGAATGTGGTCTCAGGTGAATTTCCCTCAAGAACTTGGTCGAGCTGGAACCCAGAACTCTGTGAGGGGACCAGATCACCGGCAGATCGGCTGGTCCCTATCAGGTGAGAGGTTCCCAAGAATTGGCAGTAAAGACCCATTCTGGTTCAAGGTGAGAACAATTCACAATTGTTTAAATTTGGTTAGAGGATAAGAATATTTATATCTAATATGCATGCATTGTAAGAAACTGTATAAATTAGACCTGTATATTGTAATATTTCGAATATAAACCTGTATGTTATCAGCTGTTAATAAACCTGCATTGCTGAAGTTCTGCCTGGTTCGATACTTTACTATTCTATTTCACAAGACAGGATGATGTGATTGAGTTTATATTCCGCCATTTGTATCGGTGTAAGAAATAGGCGGAACCGGCTGGCCATTATTCCAAACGTATTCTCCACCCCTCTTCTGGCTCTGGCCAGCCGGTAATTAAAAACCCTCTGGACCGGGGTGAGGGTCCTCATGGGGAATGGCCACATAAGATGGTCCCCCAGAGCAAATGCTTCATCTGCAACAAAGACAAATGGGAGTCCTTCCGCATTGTCTTCTGGAGGTGGCAAGCCCAAGCTGCCATTCTGAAGACGGCTGTAGGACTCCGTCTGGGTGATGACTCCACCATCTGACATCCGGCCATTCTTCCCCACGTCAGCATACAGGAACTCGTAAGTAGCCGACACCACCGCCATCATCACAATATTATTGAACCCCTTGTAATTATAATAGTATGACCTCGAGTTGGGGGGTGGGATGATGTGGACGTGTTTATCATCAATTGCCCCTATGCAATTGGGAAAGTCCCACCGCTGGGCAAAGTGGGAGGCCACAGTCTTCCATTTCTGTGGGTTGGAAGGAAACTGTGGATTCAAACAAGAAAAAAAAAAGATTCATTTTGCACATGAACATTGAAAGCTGATTAGACACAAACATTCTTGGCCAACATCAGTATAACATTTATTTTAGGGGGGAGATGTTTTGGACAGGTAACCCTCTCCACTTCATTGAGAGATGAATGCCTAAATAATGTGTACTTTGGCCAGCCCCTTCTTACTTACACTATTGGCAGCCCACTGGACAGGTAAGAAGTGTCATAATACAAAGATATAAATACAAACTGTACACATTTTAGCACATTTTTACATTCTGCTATTACCTATCAAGATAATAATAGAATACAAAAACTTTTAACATTACCATTTGAAAGTATTCAGGTAGGCCCTTGCACTACATGCTTTGGGGAATTCATCCATAAATCTGACCACAAAAGAGGTGGGTATAGTGTGTATGGGTTTGGCAAAGTCAGCAGATAGAGGATTGGTATCAGCTGACTTAGCAGTGCGGGGGGGAGGGTTCCAAATGATTTTGGGACCCAAAAAAAAGCCTCTGGCACTCTGCCTGAATTTAAAGCACAAATAACATTTATACACATTTTAGGGGGTGTTTAGGGTAAAGCACTACTATGGAGCTGAAAAATACATTGTTAAGTGACTAGGCGAGGTGGATATAGGCCCAGGAGAGCATGCTGGGGAGGAAAGTGAAGGACAAAAAAATATATAAAAAATTCCAGCATGCATGAGGACAAAGGGGACATTCACAGCATATTACAATCATGGTAATTAGGGAATAAGGAAAGAAATACAATACATTAGCAATCATTAAATACAATAAAATGTGATGTTAAAGGATAAAAATCTTACCTTAATATAGTCCTTCTGCAGGACCTGGATGATGGTAGAACAGATCTCTGGGATAATGATCCCCAGAGCCGGAGGGGAGATGCCTGTCGAGAATGTGAGGTCCTGCAGGCTTCTCCCCGTCGCCAAGTACCGCAGGGTGGCGACTAGCCTCTGCTCCACAGTGATGGCTTGCCTCATGCAGGTATCCTGCCTTCTGATATAAGGGGTCAGCAAAGCCAACAAATGGTGAAATACGGGTCCATCATCCTGAGAAAGTTCCTGAAATCATCAGGATTATTCTCACGGATCTCACAGAGCAAAGGCATGTGACAGAATTGGGCACGCTGGAGCAACCAATTCTTGGTCCATGAACTCCTCCTCGCCCTGTTCATGGACTGGGCTTGTGTAAAAGTAAGAGCCCTAACACCAAGCCGCACAGCATGAACTCTACGATGAGTACGTACACACAACATGGCTAGGAAACGGTCAGCTGGTCAGAACGAAGTAACAGAACGCACTGAAGAACAGCAAGGCTTGTGAAGAGCGACCTGAAAATCAGTAACGAACTGTCAAGAACACAATGATAAATCAATGGGAACTCACTGCACGCACCGAAGACCAGATACAAACCCACAAACACAAACTGAACAGCAGAAAAACTAACTGAAAATCACGAGTCTGAAAAAGCGCAAATCCTCTCTCACCAAACTTTTACTAACACGAGATTAGCAAAAGGAGCCCAAAGGGTGTCGTGCTTGGTATTGAGCTGCCCTTTTATAGTCTCGTCATACGTGGTGTACGTCACTGTGTTCTTGATGTTCGGAAATTCCGACAACTTTGTGCAACGGTAGGTATGCAAGACAAGTTTGAGCCAACAGCCGTTGGAAAAAAACTATGGATTTTGTTGTCGGAATGTGCCGATCAATGTCCGATCGTGTGTACAGGGCATAACAGTCCAAATGGAAATGTGATTTAAGCATAGATATCTTGCATCATAAAAGCTTAATAAAGAACCATAAGGTGCAGCAGATTACAAGTGGGCAAAGTTGTCTTCCACCTAACATCAATATAGCAAAAAATGAAATATGTGGTCTGGTACCCCCAGTGATGCACCTCCATTCCTAATATATGTCTAATATACATACATAAAAACATGAGTTAACTTACTAACTGACATATCAGCATGGATGTCGCACCACTTCCTTAAACTAAATCGCTCTAAAACTGAGCTAATAATATTCCCCCCTGCCCATGCCCCCCTCCCTGACTTTTCAACAATGCAACTATCAGTCCCTCCCCTCACACCAGGGTACTAGGTGTAATCCTAGACTTTGACTTGTCATTTCAGCCTCAAGTCCAATCGTTGTCAAAAGTTTGTAGAATTCACCTCCGTTACATCTCTAAAATTCGCCTCTTTTTAACAAATGAAACCACCAAGCTCCTCATTTACTCCCTTGTTATCTCTCGCCTTGACTATTGCAACTCCCTTCTCATTGGCCTGCCTCTCCATAGGCTATCCCCTCTTCAGTCTATCATGAATGCTGCTGCCAGACTTATCCACCTTACCAACTGCTCAGTGTCTGACAACCCTCTCCTACAATCCCTACACTGGCTCCCAATCACCCAGCGAATTAAATTCAAAATACTAACCACAACATACAAAGCCATTCACAACTCTGCCCCGAGCTACATCACCAATCTTGTCTCCAAATATCACCTAAATCGTCATCTCCGCTCTTCTCAAGACCTCCTACTCTCAAGCTCTCTCGTCTCCTCCTCCCATGCTCGTTTCCAGGATTTATCCAGTGTCTCTCCCATTCTCTGGAACTCGCTACCTCAACCTGTCCGGCTATCCCCTACTCTTGCTACCTTCAGGCAGTCCCTGAAAACTCATCTCTTCAGGGAAGCCTATCACGTCTCCAACTAATCTTTTACCACTTCCATCAGCTCATTCCCCACAGTTTATACAAAAGATATGCTGCGCTAAGGTGAAAATATCAATCTGGAGATTATTAATGCATATGAGGTATACTGAAAATATCGCATAAGCGACTTATCCAGCCACATTAAGGCACAAAGGATATATATTAAAAATCAAGTGATTTTAAGGTGCAATGTGTAAATAATATACTAGATGTACACCATTAGAATGAGAGTAGCAATAACTAAACTACTAACTGTATATATAATGAATGAAAAAATCATTTATATAATCTGAAATTTACCGTGTAAAAAATGTATAAATATATTGCAGTGATAAGTGCAAAAATACAACAAAAAGGGCCAAGTGCCACACAATGAGTGTGAATATCAAATCTAAGATGTGATACGTGATTATTAAAGTACAATTTATGAAAAAAATGCACATAAAGTCCATAAAAACAGTTCATAAAAAATCCAGAATCTCAGAATTCCATGCTCAAGTGCCATCCAGTGACCCCCCCGGGGACAGCCGCTCACCTCAGAGCGTGCGACTCAGCTGTGAGACTGAGTCTAAACACGCTTATGAGCCATCCCACGGCTCAGTGATGGAATCCAGATACACAGTTTTTAGCAGCAACTCCACAGTTAGTAATATAGAAAAAAAAAAACTGGATAGTGTGATACTGTTTATAAATGTTTATTGGAATAAAAGCTCCTAACATTAGGGTACTCACATTTGCAAGGTGCGTGAGTACGCCAATCTGATAACAGTCTCCAAAATTTGCCTCAAAGTTTGCCTCTCAGAGGGATAAGCTGTGCATTGCATCTCAGTGGAGTGAAAGGCTCCGTGCTCCGTCCTGGCCCCTCCCCTACGCATGTTCGACACAGGGTCACGTGTCTTCATCATGCCCCTGCCCCTGCACTGGATGGCACTTGAGCATGGAATTCTGAGCACTAAGCACTAAGATTAATGCACGCATGTTGGATTTTTTATGAACTGTTTTATGGACTTTATGTGCATTTTTTTTCATAAATTGGACTTTAATAATCATGTATCACATCTTGGATTTGATATTCACACTCATTGTGTGGCACTTGGCACTTTGTTGTATTTTTGCACTTATCACTGCGATGTATTTATATATTTTTTACACGGTAAATTTCAGATTATATAAATGATTTTTTCATTCATTATATATACAGTTAGTAGTTTAGTAATCGCTACTCTCATTCTAATAGTATACATCTAGTATATTATTTACACATTGCACCTTAAAAGCACTTGTTTTTTTATATATATCCTTTGTGCCTTGCTGTGGCTGGATAAGCCGCTTATGCGGTATTTTCAGTATACCTCATATGCATTAATAATCTCCAGATTGATATTTTCATCTTAGAGCAGCGTATCTTTTGTATACATTGTATTGCACGGCATATGAAACGTGTTCTGCGCGGGCAGCTAGGTGATTTCCACATTTGAGGCAATATACCATTGTGGCTCGCAAATTCCCTTTTTATCATTCCCCACAGTTACAACCTTTTGTACCACCTGCTCCTCCCTATTAGATTGTAAGCTCTTCTAAGCACGGCCCTCTTAATCCTCTTGTATTTTATTGTATTATAACTGTATTGTCTCGTTTTTATATTGTAAAGTGCTGCATAAATTGTTGGCACTAATAAATCCTGTATTATAATAATAATAATAATGAGTTAGCCCTGGGACTTTAAATTACCGTAGTTGCAACACACACAGCTACTAAAGGAGTAGTAAACATGGTTCACAATGTATTAATGAATAAATGCAATTCTCATTACATTACATAGAACACAGATAAACACATATCAAGCCTATTTTTAATGGTTCATAAAAATACATATTATACGTCATTAAAAATTCAATATAACAAGACATGATCAGATGAAATATTGCATCCTAAAAACTTGACGCGTTTTGTGAATCAACACTCACTTCTTCAGGAGTAAATGCAAATAATGAATGTCTATAAAGTAAAACATAGTGTATGGAATACTGTAATTCAAACCTCTGGGGCTACCATTGGGGACCCCATACTTACAAGTCAGCTAAAGTTGGATACACATGGAAATACTTCCAATAAGTGACTGCCAGGGATGTCTAGCTTGAGAGCTGTGTGAAATTAAGTGAAAGAGTGTGGTGACAGGAGGTGTGAGAGATAGAAGGCTGGAGAGTAGCACAGAGAGTAGGTTACAGACAGAAAGAACAAGAGAAAACAGAGTTAAATAAGAGTGAAGGAGGGATAGAGAGAGAAAGGAATGGTGTAAAATAGAGGATTGACAGGTTAATAGGTGATAGATAGGGAATAACGAGGGTCATTTATTTATTAATTTTGTTTAATAACTTTTTCTGCAAATATCCAAGAAAAAGTACAAAGTGTAAACATGTCTCTCAGAGTAAATAAATACTCACTATATAAATACAGCAGGCATGACACAAAATTCAGTTGAGATTAATACAAAGCACAAATGCAATGTAAACAAAATTCGAATGGAACCGCTTGAGCAGAAAAACAGCTACAGGAACCAGTGGTGTACCAATGGGGGGGTGGTCCACCCTGGGTGCCACAAATTGAGGGAGGTGTCAGGCTGGCGCCGCTTAGGGCCGCATATCCTTCTGGGTTCTGACTCCCTAGACAGCTGGGCTGCTGTTGGGCCAGAGCCACTCACCCATCCTCTCCACAGGCTCTGCCCTAATTCATTCCAAAGGTGTTATATCGTGTTGAAGTCAGGACTCTGTGTAGGCCAGTCAAGTTCCTTCACCCCAAACTTGCTCATCTATGTCTTTATGAACCTTGCTTTGCACACTGGTCCAAATCATTTGGTGGAAGGAGGATTATGGTGTGGGGTTGTTTTTCAGGGGTTGGGCTTGGTCCCTTAGTTCCAGTGAAGGAAACTCTTAAGGCGTCAGCATACCAAGACATTTTGGACAATTTCATGCCTCCATATTTGTGAGAACAGTTTGGGGATGGCCCCTTCCTGTTTCAACGTGAATGCACACCAGCAAAGCAAGGTCCATAAAGACTCGAATGTGCAAGTTTGGGGTGGAGGAACTTGACTGGCCTGCACAGAGTCCTGACCTCAACTCAATAGAACACCTTTCGGATATATTAGTGAGGAGACTGCGAGCCAGGACTTCTTGTCCAAATCAGTGCCTGACCTCATAAATGCGCTTCGGAAAGAATGGTCAAACATTCCCATAGACACACTCCTAAACCTTGTCGACTGCCTTTTATGTCACTGTTGAGTAAGAAAATAGGACGGAAGCTGCTACAGCACATGGGATTTTTCCCAAATTTTTGGAATAATCGAGATTTGAGCTATGAGAGATTTCTGGCGTAGACCCTCTGTTCCCACAGAATTGGCCTAAGAGGTAAGGTGGTCTTGGAACTTTTTATAATAGAGAGTAGTTAAGCCATCTGGCCCGGGGTTTTCCTAAAGGCATGGACTTCAATGCTTGGAAAAATTCCACCTCAGTGAGGTCTGCTTCCAACTTTTTAAGCATTTTAATGGGAATTTTGATAAGTTGTTCTGACTAATGTAGTTGAGTTGCTTTTTAAGCATTTTAATGAAAATTTTGATAGCTTCTTCTAAATAATGTAATTGAGTTGCCAAAGCACCCCACATATTTTAAAGACTAGCATAAAATTCCCTGAAGGTTTGAACAATGAGTGGGTCAGTATGCATCAGTTTGCCCTTTGATGTTTTAATTTTGGACACAAAAAGCTTTTTTCTTCTCTATTAGGGAGTGTGCAAGCAATCTGCCTGGCTTATCACCCTGTTCATATATTTTTTTGTGATACAAACTGAAAACACTTCTTAAAGAGGAGTTCCACCCAGGGGGGCCATAAAAAAAAAAATTAAAAGTCAGCAGCTACAAATACTACAGCTGCTGACTTTTAATTGGACACTTACCTGTCCCTGGGTCCAGCGATGCGGGGGATCGAAGCCCAGCTCGTCCCCCCCCTCCGCTCGTCGGTGCCAGCATTTCAACTGTGGGCGCCGGGCTGTGGCTTCACAGCCTGGCACCCACTGCGCATGCGCGAGCGGCGCCGCGCGCCGTGATTGGCCGCTTAATCACCTGGGACCTGTAATGGGTCCCAGATGATTGACAGGAGGGAGGGAGAAGAGCCGAGCCCTTCCTGTGCCAGGGGGAAGTGATGTCACCAGCCCAGGCAGAGGAAGGGGCAGACTACGAGGGACCACCTAGCAACAGGCATTTAGAGGTAAGTAAAAAAATAAAAAATATCCAAATTTTTTTTTGTTTTTTTTTTTAGAATTTTTTAGATATGTTTGTTTTTTTGGGTGGAACCCCACTTTAAGGTTTAAGTTAAGCATGGATTTAAGTTCTTCTCTCTTCTGTTAAATTTTCCAAAAGGGATTTATGAAGAGAAAATTTATGCATGCTTTCCAGAATAGCCACCTGATGCAGTAAGTCAGAAAGCTGTTGACGGTGCACTTTTTTATTTCTAGCTCCAAGTTCAGTCAATTTTCCCCATAGTGGCTTTATGAGCCTCCCATATAACCCATGGGGCCAAGTCTAAAGAACTATTATCAGCAAAGTCCTTTACTCTCCAATGCTCACTTGGTCAATAGAAAGAAACAATACTTTGCTGATAGTATATTATCTTCTAAGTGCAAGTGTTATTATTAGCAAAGTATTGTTTCTTTCTATTAACCAACTGAGTGATACCTGAGAGTGAAGACCTTTTTCTCTTTATTGTTCTTACATGGTTATATGTTTTATGGTAGCAGCTTATAGCCATCATTCTTTGGAATTTCATGATAGTACATTATCTTGTTAATGCGAGTGTTATTATCATGAAATTCCAAAGAATGATAGTTATAAGCTACTACCATAAAACATATAACCATATAAGAACAATAAAGAGAAAAAGGTCTTTCACTCTCAGGCATCGCTCAGTTGGTTAATAGAAAGAAACAAGAGAGTAGCAGTTCGTCCACTCTCTTGTCTTTGGTGCAAATGGTGACCACCACTCCCCACAAGACACCACACTCCCCAGAGATCGCTGTCTTTTCCTTTCTATGTATCTTCCAGTCCAGGATATTCACGTTCACCTAAGTGGTTACTTTTCACTAAAGCTCTAACAAAATAGTCCACATAGTGTGATCCTGTACAATCACTTTATTCCATAAAAAAACCCCAGATTAAAAACACTCACAAAATTAGAAACAATAAATACTCAACAGTCTGAAGTAATCCCCAGTATCATGCTCAGGCAATGGCTGACAATGCCGCATCTCACCGCATCCTTCTAACTCAATTCCAGTGGTCGGCCTCACTTCCTGCCAGCAAACTGACATCACTTTGGGTTCACGTATAGTCACGCCCTGACAAGTTTTGCCCTTATGATTTTCTCCTAGGGTGTGACTACACATTGCATTCACCTGGCTTTATAGAAATCCATTGCTGGTGCTTAACCCATTAATATCCTCCAGTTCCCTAACCACTTAAGGACTGCCCACCGGATATACACTGCGGCAGGGTAGCCCTATTGCGTGAAACGACGTACCCATACGTCGTTTCGTGCACGAGACACTGCTGGTGCGCCCATGCTTGCTGCGTGACAGGGGAGCCAATGCGTGGGTCTGGCCTCTGTGATGTCCGCTGGCCACCTGCGATCTCTCCACAGAGAGGCAGAATGGGGATCTGCCTATGTAAACAAAGCAGATCTCTGTTTTAACAGGGGAGTACAGAAAGATTGTCTGTTCCTAGTGATCAGGAACAGCAATCTCTCAGTCAGTCAATTTCCCCCACAGTTAGAAAGCACCTCCCTAGGACAGTTTTAACTCTTTGATCGCCCCCTAGTGTTATCCCCTTCTCTTCCAGGGTAATTTATACAGTAATCAGTGGCTATTTTTAGCTCTGATCACTGTAATAACTCACTGGTCCCACTGGTCCCAAAAAAGTGTCAAAAGTGTCTCAATCCTGCCAAAAATCACTGATCACTGCCATTACTAGTAAAAAAAAATTAATAAAATAAAATGCCATAAATCTATCCCCTATTTTGTAGACGCTTTAACGTTTGCACAAACCAATCAATATGCGCTTATTTAAAAGTGAGTGTATCTCTGTTGTTTGCTACAATAAATATATCTTTAAACTGGATTATGCTATGGGTATATCTCTTCCCTATTTTTAACCCCTGCATATCGAGTACATTAGCGAAGGAAGCCTCATACATAACCAAAAGGGACCCTCTGAAGACCACTGCCGGTGATCTATTCATGCTGCAACCTTACAGCAGTAAGGTGAGGGGCTTGCACACACACAGATGCTATCACAGAGGATTGGCCAGGCACCGCCTTTTGTTGTTTCACGGTGGATGGATCTACTTTGATATTTGAGAAATATATTTTAGACTGTCACAATTATTTTTTTGATTACATGATCATTGAATTGTTTCAAAATTGTTTGGATTGCACCCATATAATTTATACTTTGTTGTGCACTTTGGACTTTTGATACTTTGTTTCACCTGTTTACCATTCATCATTTTTGTTTTGTATATATGTTTTGTATTATATATCTTTAGCATACTGGCGTTTACACAGCGCTGCACCATTATTTATTCATATGAGTTACATTGCATATGTGAATTTATGTATCTGAGGAAATTGTGATTTGGCAAAACATTGGGCTGTTTATCATCTATCTCAGAGATGAGATTGGTGGCAGCAATGCTGTTAAATATAGAGACGGCCGTACGGAAATTATTTAGGAACCAGAGGCTATTAACCACTTGCCCACTGAGCACTTATACCCCCTTTCTAACCAGGCCAATTGTCAGCTTTCAGCGTTCTTACACTTTGTATGACAATTACTCAGTCATTTTTCACACAAATAGAGCTTTTATTTGGTGGTATTTAATCACCACTGGGTTTTTTATTGTTTGTGCTATAAACAAAAAAAGACTGAAAATTTTGTAAAAAATGAATTTTTCTTTGTTCCTGTTATAAAATGTAGCAATTTTAGTAATTTTTCTTCATAAATTTTGGCCAAAAGTTATACTTTTCACAAAATTGTCATATTAACATGGCATATGCATACTTGCAATGACACCCTAAAACACATTCTGCTCCTCCTCCTGAGTATGGCGATACCACATGTGTGAGACTTTTTCTCAGCCTGGCCACATAGAGAGGCCCAACATGCAGGGGGCACCGTCAGGTGTTCTAGGGACCTAAATTACACATCTAATTTCTTGACTCTTCACACTTTTGAAGGCCCTGAAGCACCAGGGCAATGGAAACGCCCACAAAATGACCCCATTTTGGAAAGCAAACACCCCAACGTATATCCTATGAGGCATAATGAGTCCATTGAACATGTCATGTTTTTCCACAAGTTTTTGGAAAATGTGGAAAGAAAATGGAAATGCAAGTTGTTAATTTATAAGATATTTCTGTTTCAATATGTTTGTTGAGAGTGTAAAGTCAGAAAGTATAATAACAATACAGACATTTTATGAAGGCCTGCAAGGCCAGTCAACAATAAAGAAACAGTAACAGAAAGGTTCAGAAATGGAGCATGTCTAACTTTTCAATGACGATCGCTGCAGTTTTATGAAACCCAGTTTAGGAAAGATGTAGTGCTAACCTACCTATGTGTATGATAGACCATAGAGGTGAGGAAGGACATAACAGAGCACTGTGGCTTTCAAGGGTCCATCCAGCTCCCCAGGAGACCCCACAGGCCACCCCTAAGGGATCACCCTGTGGCCCATAGGGGTCTCCTAGGGCCGGCAAGAACTCTCAACCAAGGTGTCCCTCCTGTTTCCACTCCAGGTTCTGGAGACGTTTCACATTACATTGCACTACTAGTGTAACTACAATATAATAGGTGTTTGTTCCTGCAGGACAGAACCTGGGTATGAATTAACTACTAATGAACCTTAGAGCTCCCGAGTGCGAACCTAACAACTAACTTAAGATACAACACTAAATCACTATGATTAACTTAGGGAAAGAGAGAGTGAAAGGTGAGGTTAGAGAGGAGAAAAGCAGGGATGAGTTGAGGAAAGGAAGGGGAGAGGGAGAGCAAGGTATCCAGGATATTTCCCCTAGAGAATTGCTTGTCCTGGGTAAAGTGGTATTTTAATGTAGAATGCCCAGGGTTCCCAGATCACTTCAAATTTAGGTACTTTGTCAAAGAGTTTAGCTACCAGTTGTTCCTGGGTCATGATCCAGGAGATCTTGCGCTTAGATGCTAGGATCGAAACCCGGGGCTTCTTCCAAGCCCCTGCCCAGGTAATTTTCGCTCCCAGGAACATCAGAGTTTGAGTGTGTCTAGAAGTCATTCCAACTCTTTGGCTCAAGAGAGCGATTGTGGAGTCCTGGAGCACCACTACTCCGGTGGCTTTTCTCACTATGTGAAAGAATTTATTCCAAAAACTTCTGATGCGAGGGCAGGTCCACCAGATATGGTACATAGAAACAACCTGGTTGCAGCCTCTGTAACACAGAGGGGAGACATCTAGATAGATTCTGATTAGTCGAAGGGGAATATGGTACCATCTCGTGAGAATTTTGATTTTCTCTTCAATTAGTGCAATGTTCATAATACTTTGTAGGAACGTAGAAAGAGCTGGTACCATTTTTCAGGATCCAGATGGATCTCCAATTCGGACTCCCGGGCACAGGCATAGGAAGGTTTAGTAGGCCTCTCTGCCAAAGAGGCGTATATAATGAAGAGGCCTCCCTTCTGATCCCTGATGTCGGAACACTATTGTTCATTTGTAGTTGGTTTGGGGGCTTCTGGTTTGTCTGCCCATATTGTGCATAAGAAATGCGTGATTTGAGAGTGTCTGAATTTCTCGTTATTTGGCATGTCTAGTTTACTGATGCAGTGACCCAAGGAAATAGGGCCTGATGTTGTAAAGAAGTGTCCTATTCTGAATAGTCCTTTGTTCAGCCACCATCGGAAGGCGAGGATGTTCATCCCTGCCTGAAAATGCGGGTTGTGGAATAAATGTGAGAGGGGCCTTATGTTAGAGCCCAGAGCGGACTGTTGCAGAGTGCTAGAGAGTGGGATAAAGTAGGGGCCAGTATATTATGTCTAACTTGTGTGGGGCACCACAGAAGGTAGTCGATGGTGCGGTGGGGGACTGCCTGTCTCTCTATAGCTATTCAATCGGGTTTGGGGCTCCTGGAGTATACCGTGGAAATTTGGGCTAGTTGGGCTGCCTGGTAGTACCACCATAAGTTAGAGAGGCCTAGCCCCCACTGAGTTTTGAAACGAAACAGAACTACTTTAGAGCAGCAATGCCCCCCCCCCAGATAAAATGAATAACTTTAGATCAAAATTTGGCGATAGTCATTTTTTTGATAGGTATGGGGAGGGATCTAAAAAGATAGATTAATCGAGGGACTAGTGTCATCTTGACCGCGTTAATCCTGCCCAGCCAGGACAGACCACACTTTTATTATGTCCCTAAATCATCTTCAAGTTTTTGAAAAACTGGTGGGTAATTTGTGGCGTACAGTCTGTTTATGTTGCTTGGAAGTATCACTTCCAAGTATGGAAATGATTCAGTGGCCCAGGTAAATGGGAAATGGGGGTTTTTGGTGTTCGATTGAGTGTTGTGGGATCAAAATGTTCAAGGCTATTGATTTGGAGGCGTTGACCTTGAGGCCAGAGATAGTCCCAAAGTCTTGGAGTATTCAAAATACATTGGGGGTGGATATTAGGGGGGATGCGATAAAAAGCAGCATGTCATCTGCGAATAAAGCGCACTTGTGTTCTTGGGGGCCACATGTCATTCCCTTTATATCTTGGTGGGATCTGATAGCTATCGCCAAAGTTTCTATAGCGATTGCAAATATTAGCAGCGACAGGGGGCATCCTTGTCTTGTGCCCTTTCTGATGTGAAAAGCTTTGGAGTAGTGACCCATCAAACGAATTTGTGCGCTAGGGGTAGAATATAGTGAATGTATAATTCCTAGGAATTTAGGGCCGAAGTTCTACCTCTCCAAAATTTCGAAGATATAGGGCCACAAGATGGAGTCAAAGGCCTTCTATAGAGCAATCGAGATCCCAAAAACTTTTTGTGGTATCCCTCCATCCCATTGCGATTGCAGTAAGGATATTATGTCTATGGGTCTCCTGACCTGATCAGGGCCCTGTCTCCCTGGAATGAAGCCCACCTGGTCCTTATGGATATAGTTTGTGATAAAACTAGAAATTTTAAATGCTAGGATTTTTGTCATGATTTTAAGATCATTAATAATGAGCGATATCGGTCAGTAGTTATAGACATCACTCCTGTCTTTCCCTGGTTTGGGGATAACGGAGACAAAGGCTGTGTTAAGGTCTGTATCCAGGGGAGCTCCATCCCGGAGAGAATTAAAAAAACACCCCATATAGGGGGCCAGGGAAGGTCCACATTTTTTATAATAGCATCCCAAGAAGCCATCTGGGCCTGGTGTCGAGCCTTGTTTGAGTGTTTTAATCACATCCAGGATCTCTTCCACTGTAATTGGTTTATCTAGGATTTCCTTATGCGTGCTAGTGATCTTCGGAAGGGTTATATCCTGAAGAAAGGATTCTAGTTTACTGGAGGGAGGAGAGTCCTGATCCGTATATAATTGTGAGTAGAAATCCTGAAAGGATTCCTTAATCCAGATGGGATTTTGGGTCAAGTCAACTGAAGCCGTGCGGATTTTGGGGAAAGACAGAGTACGTGGTTTAGGGTTTAATCTTGCTGCTAATTTAGAGCCAATTCTGTCTTTCTGAGAATAAAATTTTGCACCCGTCCATCTAAGGTGTTTTTATGCTGCAGTGGTGAGGGATAGGTTAAGGTGTACTTGGGCTGTCTCCAACTTGGTCCGGGTGTCTGGGGTGGGGTTCAGGGGTTCAGTTTGTGGGATTTGCTTATGAGGAGAAATTCCTGTTCGTTTCTGGATGTCTGCTCTGCGTTCCCATTTCAACTGAGAGGCCAGCTGGATACGTTTCCCTCTCATCACCGACTTGTGGGCCGCTCACAGTGTAGTAGGTGAGACTGTACAATTGTCATTTTCAGCTAAGTACTCCTGCAGTGCTTTGTCCAAAGTAGTGCATTGCACTGGGTCACTCAGGAGAGACTCATTAAGACGCCATTTGCAGGGGCCCTGAACCCCTTGGGGGCAGGCCATAGTTAGGGACATTGTAAGGACATTATGAAGTGGTGCAAAAGGGAGGTGTTGTGGATTTTAGAGGAAATGACTAAAGGGATGGCGGATGCCTGCAGAAAAATGTGGTCTACCCTGGCATAAGTTTGTTGTGGGGGTGAGTGGTGTGTGTAATCTTTGGCATGGGGATTAATTTCCCTCCATATGTCTACTAGGCCTAGGGAGTGTAATTGCTGTGCTATTTTAAGACTTTGTCTTGGCAGCAGTTTAGCTTTTAAGGTCACCATTTTGGACTTGTCCCATGAAAGATCGAAAGGTATATTGGAGTCCCCCCAAGGATAACCATCCCTTTCAGGTATGATTTTAAGGCATTGAACATAGAAACAAAAAACTTTCCTTGACCCTTGTTTGGGCCATAGTAAGACACAAAGATATAGATCCCCCC
The DNA here is from genome assembly GCA_037952925.1 of Lithobates clamitans. NCBI lineage: Eukaryota > Metazoa > Chordata > Amphibia > Anura > Ranidae > Lithobates > Lithobates clamitans. Next base: position 3,139,880 of record JBBGZY010000160.1, read on the forward strand.
ATCTATTGAGCCTTCAATCATTAGGAATCTCCCGTCCTTGTCTCTAATAACCTTATTGTGTGAGAAATTTAGTCTTTTGGAGAGGCATATTGCAACACCTTTGGTTTTGTTATCAGCATTAGCTAGATAAAGTTGAGGGAAACTACGATGTATGAAGGATGAATTATATGTGGTGTGGAAGCCGGTCTCTTAAAGGAAAACTATGTCCGCCTTTAAGCCATGGTAAAGTTGGAGTAGTTTTCACCATTTAATCGGAGAGTTGAACCCTTGGGTGTTATGAGAGAAGAGCTGTAATTTCAGATTTTGTGATACCAAGTCAGTCATGGATCAGAACGGTGGAGGAGCTAGTAGTAGAGGCATTTCTTACCCCAAGGCGATAAGTCTCCTGTCTGAACGGTATTCTTGTGGGTTCTACAAATGCCTGTGCCTGGGAACCGAATAGCTGGGGAGAGGTGGGTTCCTGGATATCCTTAGTGAGAAAGAGACCTGGAGAGAGAGGAGAGGGGGGAAAAAAGAGAGAAGAGAGAGAAGGAAGGAGGGAAAAAATTGTATTAGTATATAACTGATAACAATGAACCAAAAAATGGGTAGGTTGAGGAAGGGTCCTGCCACTCCCCCCCAAACCCAAAAAAGGGAAGATTCCCCCTAACAAAGGGGGGTCAATCTGCCCCGAGAGGAAGACAACATCCCCTCAGTGGCCGGTAGAGGTGAATTGCAGCCATTCCGGTCTCCCCGCCAAAATACCTGGACTTTAGCTGTGTAATGACATAACCATGTCCCGTAAAAACAGGCTAATTCAAACTATAAGGTCACCCCTGCATGGCTCCGTGTCCGCAACCTGGGACCCCCAATCCTAGGGGTTCCTCTGCTGCAGCCCCGGACCACGCCGCGGCGACCACAACAGCCCACCGAACTGAAGAAGCCTGTTGGTAAAAACTACATTCTCATAGTCCAACAAAACATTGATTTTGCAAGGAGGACTTCAACATAATTTGATTAGAAACCTATCGTTGTTGGTATCGCGGGTTGCCAAGAAAAACATATATCAACATAGGGTAGACAAAATCCGGAAACTGTCGGGCGGTGAAGGACAGAGATGTATAAACTGTACATTACTGAAATAAAGGTAATACTCGCTCTAAGAGCCCGTTCCTAGAGAGGACTGCGAAGGGCAAATGAAAAATAGACTAACCACTAAGCAAAAAGGCAAAAGAGGAATGTATCTCGGTGGAATCTGTGACATCCCAAAGCAAGAAAAAAAGTTAAGACAGTTCCCTGGGGAACGAGATTGGACAACATTGTAATGGATCGGGGGGTTGGGATTTCTTAGACCTCTTTGATTGCTGCTTTTGCCAGACAGGGGTAAGGGGACTAGGTGGCGGAGGCCTCTTTGTGGAGGATGGCCTCTGCCCGTGGTCGGCTGAAGAATCTCATGGTTAATCAGGCCCAGATGGATAAGTAGCCGTTTTCCTTCCTCAAAAGATGAGAATCTGTATGCTTTGTTCCAATGAGAGAAGTGCAGATGGAGGGGAAAGGCCCATCTATATGCAATTTCTTTTTGCATCAGAACCTGGAGAAGGGGTTTCAATGTGCGATGCTTTTGTACAGTATAGGGCGAGTGGGAGAGGTTTCTCCGCATGGTGCTCACTAGCATCCGGGGGATCCTGGGTCTTGCATCGATCGATTGGTGGTGGACCAGGCTCAGGGCGAGGGCTCTGTCAGCTGCGGCAGGCGATGATAGACCGGGATGGTGCGGCCATCTTAGGCGACTCCGTGCATGCGCCTCTTTATAAGATATTTCCAACACATAGCATGTACATAGCAAAAATGACACCCCAAAATACATTTTGCTACTCCTCCTGAGTATGGTGATACCACATGTGTGAGACTTTTACACAGCCTGGCCACATACAGAGGCCCAACATTCAAGGAGCACCGTTAGGTGTCCTAGGGACATAAAATACACATCTTTTTTTTAAATCAGATCTTTTTTATTTATTTTTTAAAGCAAACAACATTAAAACAATACAAACAGGTTATTACAAACAAAATCACATTAAACCAAACACAACCCAAAAAAGAGAAAAAAAAAGCCCCCACACCACCCCACTATGACAACCCCCCAATCCCCACCCTTCTCTTGGAGTATATATATATAACAAAGAAGAAAACAAAGAAGAAAAAAAAATGAAAAGGAAACCATTTCTGATATTACAAAGTACTTAGCACTTATTGGTTTACAAAAATACGTCATGAATTTAAGCCACCTTGACCAGGTAGCATCAAACTTACTAATGGAGTTCCTTAGGGAATACGTATGTTTTTCAAAAAGAATAATCCTGTTGAGATCCAGAATCCACTCAGATATAGTCAACAGATAGGGAGAGGTCCACTTAAGAGCAATCTGTCTACGGGCAACAAAAAGTGTGCGCCTTATAGTGTTACCCATAGAGGGGGTATAAGTAGACCTGTCACTGTACCTCAGTAAACATTTAAATGGTTCAATCGGAATGTTAATATCAAATAGCCATTTAAGGTATCAATCACCTCTGCCTAGTATCTTTGGAGTTTCAGGCACCGCCACATAAAATCTGTGCCTGTGTTACCACATCTAGGACATGCTGGCTCAGATCTCAAACCAATTGTATACAGAAATTGGGGAGTTCTGTAAACTTTGTGGAGGAGAAAAATCTGTGTCAGTCTGTGCGATGGAGAAAGACACACCCGGGGCGAGGACCGGAGAATGCCATCCCAGACCTCCTCCGAGATGGGAGCAATATCTTTTTCCCAACCCGCCATAGAGCGGATGGGAAAATTCAGTAAGAACCTAACTAATCTAACACTACCCTATATGTAGCTGAGGTAAGACCCTTTGTTAACCTTGCTTGTACTATCTTGTCAAGAACAAGGATAGGGGGAAAAAACATCCTGGCAGAAAGAAATTGAGCATGCAGAGCATGTCTTAGTTGAAGAAATTGGTAAAACCAATTAGATTGTAAGGAGAACTCTCCCCTGAGCTCTTCAAAAGATTTGAGTATATCATTCTCGTATAGCTGAGCTAAAGTTGTTTTCTCTAATTTTCCCCATCTCTGAAAACCTCTGAAAGCCAACATTTGAGGAAGTTTATCATTTTCCCATATGGGAGTGTATCTGGTAGGATAAGAGACACCCAGCATTTTTTAACTGTATCCCAGATTTTACACATGAACACACAGGTGGTCATGTCAGCAAACAAGACTTCCCCTCTAGCACCATCTAGAACATGAAGTGGTAACTGACCCTTAAATACATACAAAAATAATCGTCGAGCAGAAAGGGATATCTGCTCAGACTCCCATCCAGCAAAGTGCTGTAGTTGGGATGCCAAGAAGTATATCCTTGGATTAGGAACTGCCAGTCCACCAGCATTTTTGGGATGTTTAATCCAGTCTCCAGTTTAATACGAGGGGTTTTGTTCCGCCATATTAATCGCCTGAATATGGTGTTAATCTTAGTAAAAATCCATATGGGTATCCAGCTCGGAGCATTATGCAAAAAATAAAGAAGCTGAGACATCCATATCATCTTAATTAAGTTAATACGACAATTAACAACGGGGGAGCTTGTTCCAGATTTTGAAATCCAGAAAGTAATGGAAGTATATTATCCACAATGTATGACTGTGGGGAGTCAGAAATATTTATACCCAAATATTTTATGGAAGAGACAATTTTAAGATGAGAAAATGAAAATGGTAATGGATCTGGAAGGGGATCCAGGGGCATTAACATGAATTTCTCCCAGTTTATGCCTTACCCGGAGAACCTGACAAACTCCTTAATATATTTCATTACTACCGGCAGGGATGAACAGATATTGGTCAAGAATAAAAGAAGATCATCTGCATATACCGTATATACTCGAGTATAAGTCGAATTTTTCAGCCCTTTTTTTGGGGCTGAAAGTGTCCCCTTCGACTTATACTCGAGTCACCGCTGTCTGTCTGCATGATCAGCGTGTCATGCAGGCAGACGGCGGCCGGCGTGTGATGATAATGTTCGAAGGCTATTCCAGCTTTCAAAAGCCGCGCCTCCTGCTCGTCTGTGATAGGCTGAACAGCTGTCAGTGTACAGCCTATCACAGACATTCTCTCATTCTCGTCCGTGGTATGAGAATGAGAGAATGTCCATGATAGGCAGTCAGCGGTCAGCCTATCACAGACGAGGAAGAGGCGCGGCTTTTGAACTGTGGAATGGCCGCCGAACAGTATCATCACACGCTGGCCGCCGTCTGAGGATGGAGATCGCCACAGGGAGGATGGAGATCACCACAGGGAGGCTGCACAAGACACAGGTAGGGTGCACATGCACATGCACACAGGACACAGGGACACAGGAACACAGGACACATACACACAGGACACAGGGACACAGGAACACAGGACACATGCACACAGGACACAGGGACACAGGAACACAGGACACATGTACAGGACACACATGTACAGGACACACATGTACAGGACACATGCACAGGGTACAGGTAGGCTGCACAGAACACAGGGAGGCGTGCAGCTGCAGATGGGCATTGTTGACCCTCTGCATTTCTCACCCACGTCTTATACTCGGGTCAATAAGTTTTTCCCAGTTTTTTGTGGTAAATTAGGGGCCTCGACTTATACTCGGAACGACTTATACTCGAGTATATACGGTAATATCTTTTCCTCCACATCTCCCCTAGTCAAACCTGAAACATCTGAAGATGCCAGCACAAGACATGCCAAGGGCTCTATAGCCAGGGCAAAAAGCAGGGGGGATAATATATTTAATAACTTTATTTAATCTAGTAGCAAGTATCTTAGCAAGAATTTTAATCTGTAGAGAGTAAAGAAATTGGTCTGTAATATTCAGGATGTAAGAAGTTTTTATCCTTTTTAGGAGAGCTCCCTATGGGAAGCACGTTTAATAACAATTATGCTGGATTAACAGTCCCGAAGATAGGCCATAAGAGCATTCCATACAACACGTATGGACATGGAGCCCAAGTTGAGGGACCAAAAGTCTACAATACGATTGGAAATGGCATCCTCTTTGGGAAATAATTCCAGCCAAAAGGAATTCACCAGGTGACCCCGCCTCTTATGACGGCATAGTCCCGGGGCATGATGGGACTATGCCGTCATAAGATGCGGGGTCACCCAGGGACATCACACTGTGACCCCGCCCCATACCGATATAAGTCGCCGCACACCTCACAGACGGCATTACAGCTGGAGAGAGCGTCGTGTCAACATCGGAAGAAGAGAAGAGGGGAGAAGACGACGACGTAGAAGAAGAAGATCGGGCCCCCGCTAGCAAAAGAGCTGGAAGAAGATAGTGGGGGATCAGGAAGAGGATACCGGAGAAGAACCAGACAGTGACAGAAGATCCGGACAGTGGCAGAAGACCGGACCCCCGCTAGCAAAAGAGCTGGAAAAAGATAGCAGGGGAAGTCAGCAAAAGATACCGGAGAAGAACCAGACAGCGGCAGAAGATCTGGACAGCGGCAGAAGACCGGGCCCTCACTAGTAAAAGAGCTGGAAGAAGATAGCGGGGGGAGGCCAGCAGAAGATACCGGACACCGGGAGAAGAGGCCGGACAGCGCGGAGAAGAACCGGACACCGGGAGATGATGCGGAGAGCGTGGAAGAAGACCCCCGAAGTCGGAAGAAGACCCCCGGGGCTGCCTAATAAATTACTTTAAAAACCTGTGTAGTGTGTTTTTTTCTTGACACTTTTCTCCCCCAGGTGAATGGGTAGGGGTACCATGTACCCCATACTCATTCACGTAGGGTGGGGGCCCCGTTATTAAAGGGGGCTCCCAAATTCTGATAATCCCCCCGCCCGCAGACCCCACAACCAATGACCAGGGTTGTCGGGAAGAGGCCCTTGTCCTCATCAACATGGGGACAAGGTGCTTTGGGGTGGGGGGGGCCCTGCAACGAGCCCCTCTTCCCCAAAGTACCCACCCCCCATGTTGAGGGCATGTGGCCTGGTACGGTTCAGGAGGAGGGGGGCCGCTCGCTCGTCCCCACCCCCTTTCCTGACCGGCCAGGCTGCGTGCTCGGATAAGGGTCTGGTATGGATTTTGGGGGGCCCCCACGCCGTTTTTTCGGCGTAGGGGGTTCCCCTTAAAATCCATAACAGACCGAAGGGCCTGCTATGCTCTTGGAGGGGAACCCATGCCGTTTTTTTATTTAAAATTTGGCGTGGAGTTCTCCCTCAAGATTCATATCACAGTGCCTGGTATTGGCGGGGATCCAAGTTGGATCCCCGTGCTTGTCGCTCATTAGGAAAGGAAAAAAACATTTTTTCCTTTCCCGATGAGCGAGCCAACTCGGCGCTGCTATCTGCAGCTGACACAGTGCAGTGCGATTACCTGCGGTTATGTGCGGATAGCTGCGCTAAATCGATCCTGGACGCAGTCAATTCTATTTTTTCTATCTGCACCAAACCACAACCAAACGCAGTGTGTGAATGGGGCCATAGGAAAGCATTGTGTGCGTTTTAGCTGCGGTAGAAACGCAGCTAAAAGCACAATTTTATCTGTGAAAGTATAAGGCCCCTTTCACACTGGTACGTTTTTCAGGCGCTAAAAATAGTCCCTGAAAAACCCCCTTAAGAAGTGGATCCATTCTCTCCACTGTGAATCGGGCTTTTCACATTGTGCGCTAGCAGGACAGTAAGGCCCCTTTCACACTGGGGCGGTGGGGGCATCTGCGGTAAAGCGGCGCTATTTTTAGCCTGCTTTACTGTCATTTTAGCGGCATTATTTGGCTGCTAGCGGGGCGGTTTTAACCACCCTGCTGGCGGCCGAAAAGGGGTTAAATACACCTGCAAAACGCTGCTGGAGCTGCATTTTGCCGGCAGTATCACAGCGCTGCCCCATTTATTTCAATGGGGAGGACCGGTGAGTTCACCGCTCCAAAGAAGCTGCTGGCAGGACTTTTTGTGATGCCCTGCCAGCGCACCGCTCCAGTGTGAAAGCCCTCACTGGAGTGAATGGAGCCGCTTCTTTAGGGCATTTTTCAGATGCTATTTTTAGCACTGTAGTGCCTAAAAACACCCCAATGTGAAAGGGGCCTAAAAAAAAGGCCTGCTAGCAGTACCTTTGGAGCAGTGTATAAACCGCTTCTGCCCATTGAAATCAATGGGACAGCGTGGCTATACCGCCGGAAAAATGCCGCTGCGGTGGCGTTTTTCGGGCGGATGTATATAAACTCCTTTTCGGCCGCTAGCGGGGGTTAAAACCGCTAACGGCTGAATAACGCCGGTAAAGCGGCGCTAGAATTAGCACAGTTTTACCGCTGACGCCCGCACCGCCCCAGTGTGAAAGGGGCCCAAGACCCCTTTCACACAGACGGACCTGCAGACCACTATGGAGGGTCGGATGTCAGTGGTGACATGTCTGCTGACATCCGACCCACTCGAATCTGAAAAAGTGTAACCGAGGAAACATCTATTTTTCCATCCGTCTGCGGATCGGATCGGGTGACGACGGACTCTACGGTCCGTCATCATCTGATCCCCCATAGAGGAGAGCGGCACTCTGACAGGTCTGTCCCTGCACAGTGTGCAGAGACAGACCTGTCATCTGCCTGCTTAGTGGGGATCCACGGAGCCATCCCCCGCTGAGCAGAGCGTGCTCTGTACACGGACACGTCCGTGTGAATGAACCCTAAGGCCAATGCCCTTTGTACAAAAATCCACTGGAAAGTTTGTAAAAAGTCCCATCATGTGTATGAGGCTTAAACACCAGAAATTCAACTTTTCATATCTTTAAAGGTCACCATACACTGGCCAATCAGTTAGATCTTCCATAAATTAGATTCAGTGCAAGAGCCTGTTTGGTTTTCTACAATTAGAAGTAATTCTTACAGTGCATCTTCCTATTACCGCTTTAGCCTAATGCTCTCTTTCCACTATTTCAACCCCAAAGTTGCGTGATTTACAATGTGCTTTTTTGGCTTGTTTTCCACTATTGCAACTTGTCATGCCACTAGGGACTGAAAAGTTGCATCACAAGTTCCACCCCATGATTTACAATGAGTACTGTTCATATGTCTGCGACTTCAAGTCACAGCAACTTCAAAGTAGTCCCTGCACTACTTTGGTCCCACTTTGATGCGACTTGAGGTCCATAGACCTCAAAAATACACAGGCATTGCTTCAAGTTTCGGCAAAAAGTTGCGGGAAACTCGTGGCAAAAAACACACAGCTTTGGGCTTGCAATAGTGGAAACCGAGCCTTAATGCCATGTCATGCAATTAGTTCAAAACATTGGAGAAAAAGTTGCACTGAAGTTGGAACAAAGTAGTGCAAGAACTTTTTTTGGAGTTGCACCAATTAAAACCGGGTAACATTGAAATACATGTGTTTTGACTTGTCCTGCGACATCACATGTGTCAAGTCGCACAACAACTCGCAGTAGTGGAAAGACAGCCTGAGGCCACTTGGGACTGAAAAGTTGCATCACAAGTTCTACCCCATGATTTACAATGAGTACCGTTCATATGTGTGCGACTTGCTTACGCCCATGCCGTATACACAGCGGGCACACATTTTTATTACAGAAATCCAGATTTGGCATGGAAATTAACCACTTGCTTACTGGGCACTTAACCCCCCCTGCTGTCCAGACCAATTTTCAGAGCTGATGCACTTTGAATGACAATTGCGCGGTCATACTTAGCCAAATGTTTTTTTATTTAAAGTTCCCACAAATAGAGCATTCTTTTGGTGGTATTTGATCACCTCTGTGTGAGATTTTTAAAAATAATTTTGTATATTTTTGGATATTTTGATATTAAATTTTGCAAACAGGTAATTTGTCTCCTTCATTGATGTACGCTGATGAGGTGGCACTGATTGGTTACACTGATAGGCAGCACTGCTTGGGACCACTGGTGGGCATTGATAGGTGGCACTGGCAGGTGGTACTGGTGGGCACAGATGAGGCAGAATTGCCTCTTCGGGACCAATGTCCCTTGCACCTAAGCCGGTGATCAGCTTTTATTTTTATCCTCATGCTGTCAGCGTGAGGAGAAAAAAATAAACAATTACCGAGCTTTAGTTTACATCATGTGATCAGCCGTCATTGGCTGACAGCTAATCGCGTGGTAAGGGGCCAGGGTCGGCCCTTACTTCGATCTGTGATCACCCGAGTCTCAGTGACTCAGTGCGTGCTGCAGGGAGCACACGGGGAGCCCGTCCTATGACAGCCTCCCAGAAATTCAGGTCCACGCTGTGGCCGTCATTTGGTTATAGCACAGACACAAAGTAGTTAATAGAAAAACAGATGCAGATTTCTAGGACTGGCCAAAAATAATGTTTAGAGTCAAAGGCAACTGATGACTTTCTATTAAAGGTCTAAATTGGCCATTAACATGCATCACAATTGAACTTAGGAATGTGTCTTTGCAAAATTAAAGTTATTTTTGCGTGGGGATAGACTGCAGAGGGATTAGAAGTTTTGACAGATGTCTACACCCCTGATAGGGTGAAGACACCTCACCAAATTTTGCCAATTTCTTATTCAAAATTATTCACTTCCTGTCACATAGCCAAACAGTAAGTGAGGGTAAAACCTTACCAATGTATGTCCTTGGGGACACACAGGTCAATCCAAATAGTTTCTCCATTCAGGAAATTGCACTCTAGCATTTTGCCATGCACATCCCAAACTATTATGTATCTTGGGGTTTATTTACTAAAAGGTAAATCTACTTTGCACTACATGTGCACTTGGAAGTGCAGTTGCTGGAGCTCCGAGGGGGACAAGCAAGGAAAAGAAAAAAAACAGCATCTATGCCTCTACATGATTGGATGACAAAATCACCAGTGCTTCCTCTCACATTTTCATCAACTACACTTTATTGCAGAAAGGATCTCCCTTTAATAAATCCCAAAATACCTAATAATTTGGGGTGTACACAACAAAGTGCTAGAGTGCAATTTGCATAATGGGGGCACTAGTTAGATTGACCTGTGTGTCCCCAAGGAAAAATATTGTTAGGGTTTTACTCTCACTTCCTGTTTGGCTATGTGACAGGAAGCGAAGCCAATTTTAAGAAAAGGGATACAAAACCCAACCTTAAAAAAAAGAAAAAAAGAAATAAATAAAAATAAAAAATAAAAATCTTGATTTCCCTCAAATTATGTCCACAATTAGAATAGGTTTGTCTTCAGCTTGATTTTAGTTCAGTGCTCTAAATCAGTGCTTCTCAACCCTGTCCTCAAGTACCCCCCAACAGGCCATGTTTGCAGGTTTTCCTTCATCTTGCACAGGTGCTTTAAATCAATGGTTTTGTATTTTGGACAGCTATTTTAGATAAGATAAAATCTCCTAAACATGTCCTGTCGGGGGGTACTTGAGGACTGAGGCTGAAAACCACTGCTCAAAAAGAAAATTGAACACTTACCACTCTGCAATGTTACTTTCCTGGTCACTATCCATGGCAGCATACGCACAATTCATGCATGTGCTACCAGGAAAGTAACTTAAAACTAAAAAAATAAAAATAAAAAAGGGATTTGTCTAAGGCCCCTTCCACACAATCGGACCGTTCAGGTCCACCTGTCAGTTTTGACGGCGGACCTGAACGGGTGCTCCATGTTAGTCTATGGAGCATCAGATGTCAGCGGAGACATGTCCGCTGACATCCGGCCCCGTCCGATCCGCTAAAAGCAGACGAATGGCCCTACGTCCAGGTCCGTCGCTGGCGGATCGGATCAGGTGAGATCTGATGAAAACGGACATGCTGTCCGTTTTCATCCGATCCCTCCATAGGCGGCAGTGGCGTCTGACAAGCCCCTCCCCACTCAGTGAGCAGAGAGGGACCTGTCATCCGCCGGCTCAGCAGAGATCAACAGACAGATCTCCCGCTGAGCCGGCGGACCGAGGCGGGCTCCGTAGAAACGGAGTCCCCCTCGTGTGAAAGGGGCCTTAGACATGCCAATCAGCCTAGTTAAGCTGCAGCTGGGAAACCCGTAGCATGAAAAGAACACACATAAAACATAAAAAATTTGAAACAATTTTATTGGTCCAAAAAACAGGACTTGGAAAAGAAGCAAGGAAAACGGAAAATTGTATACTCACCTTTCCGTAATTTTCCTTTCCTGTCGCATCTTCATGGCAGCATACACGTTGGGTTGTGACTCCGCCTCCACAACCTGATAGGACCACATAGCTATAAATTAGAGAGTAGGCACCTGCCCCAGTATTCTCTGTAAATATATACACATGTCACCTCAGAGGGTGGGTGATTGTATGCTGCCATGAAGATGCGACAGGAAAGGAAAATTACGGAAAGGTGAGTATACAATTTTCCGTTTTCCTGTCGCATCATGGCAGCATACACGTTGGGGAGTAACTCGCCAAACTGGGTGGGAGTGCAAAAAAAAATCAAGTTTATTGACAAGGAACAGAAGAATTGGCCTGTATGACGGCCCTCCCAAATTCCACTGCTGCTAGGCGTGCAGCGTCTATTTTGTAATGGGAAATGAAGGTGTTTCTTGAAGACCAAGTGGCCGCTCTACAAATGGTTTCCGCTGAAACTTTACAGTAAGCTGCCCATGAAGTAGCCATTGCCCTGGTGGAATGCGCTCTAAGGTCTTCCGGGATTTGCAAGGTGCTTAAGGAGTAGGTCTTTTTGATAGTTTTCACGAGCCATGAGGCGATGGTACGGGCAGAGTCTGCCTGGCCCTTCCTGAACCCATGTGGGATGACTAAAAGGTTCTCGCATCTCCTGAAAGACTTGGTCACCGAGAGGTAATGCAGAACGTTGCCCCTAACATCCAGGGGATGAGGAACGCCCTGATCTGTGTTCAAAGCCGGGAGGTCAATCTCCTGGTTAAAGTGAAATGCAGAGGAGACCTTTGGGATAAATTTGTCTGAAGGTTTCAGGGTTAGCCTGTCTGGGTAAACCATCAGGTATGGTTCCTTGATCAGTAAAGCTTGCATTTCCGAGACCCTTTTCGCTGAAGTGATGGCAATTAGGAATGAGACTTTTAGAGTCAGGTCCCAGAGGGAGGTATCTTCAAGAGGGGAGAATGGTTCTCCGGATAGAATTTGTAGGACAGTTGATAGGTCCCATGTTGGGAATGAAGGCTTTCTGGGAGGCCTTAGCTTCAGGCATGCTTTCTGGAACTGAACTACAAGAGGGTTGAGTGCCTATCTAACCCCTGTCAGAGCAGAGATGGCAGAGACTTGGACCTTTAGGGTGCTAGATCTAAGGCCTTTGTCTAGGCCTGACTGTAGAAACTCAAGCACTTGTATTGCTGATGGGGAAGACGGATCCCAACCTTGTTCCTGAGCAAAGGAAGAGAACTTCCCCCAGACTCTCTCGTATGTGTAATTTGTGGAAGATTTCCTGGCTAAAAGCAGGGTTTCGACTACCTTCTGCGAACAGCCTTGATCTAGGAACCTAGACCTTTCAGTCTCCAGGCCGCTAGGTGCAATCTCTCTGGATTCGAATGTAACAGCTGGCCCTGGGTTAGTAGATCCGTTGTCACCGGAAGAGGAATTGGATCCGCTGTGCTCAGTTGCAGGAGGGTGGTGAACCAAGGCCTCCGTGGCCAGAAGGGAATCACAGCCAGTGCTAGAGCTGCTGAGTGTTTGAGCCTCAGAAGGAACTTGGCAATCAGTGGCGTTGGTGGAAAAATGTAACCTAGGCGAAAGTTCCAGGTATGCTGGAGACAATCCGTTCCCTCCGCTGAGGGGAAGGGGTTCCTCGACAGAAACCTTTGACATTTCCTGTTCTCTGGTGTTGCTGCGAGGTCTATGTCTGGATGACCCCATGTCTGACATATGAGGGCGAAGGCCTGCGGGCTTAGACACCACTCGTTGTTGGAAACGAATGTTCTGCTGAGAGAGTCCGCCAGTTCGTTCTGAATTCCCGGAATATACGCCGCCTTCAGGTCCTGCAGGTTCAGTTGAGCCCACCGTATCACCGGACCAACTTCCCGCATCATGGAGATGCTCTTGGTACCCCCCTGCCTGTTGATGTAGGCCACAGCCACCCGGTTGTCCATTTGGATCAGGACCTGTTTCCCTCTCAGAAGAGAGCTGAATGCCAAGAGGGCTTGGAAGGCTGCCTTCATCTCTAGGACGTTTGACACAACATCTCTGGTTCTGAAGTGCCAGCGGCCCTGAGCTGCATAATGTAGGTAGTGTGCCCCCCATCCCTCCAGACTGGCGTCCGAAGTCACTACCTCCTGATGGAGAGTGACTATCTGTTTGCATCTGCTGAGGTTGCCGGGGTGGATCCACCACCGTAGAGATAGTCTGGCTTCTTCCGAGATGCGAATCGATTGGGACATGGACCATCCGTCCCACTGGCACAGGAAGGAGGCTTGCAGAGGTCTGGTATTCCATTGCGCCCACCTGACCATTGGAATGGTTGCTGATAAGGACCCCAGCAGGCTGAGGTATGCTCTGGCCGGTAAGTATGATGCTGGAACCACATCTTTCACCTTCTGAACTAGTAGGGACAACTTCTCCCTCGGCAGTTCTACCGTGTTGGCCCGGGTGTCCAGCTCGGCTCCCAGGAAGACCATCCTTTGGGTAGGCTGAATGTTGCTCTTCTGCCAGTTGATTATCCAACCCAGACTCGTTAGGGTGGAAACTAAGATCTCGCGATGTTGCACGAGTGATTCCTGGCTGTTTGAGAGGAGAAGAATGTCGTCCAGGTAATGGTGGACCCTTAGACCCTTCTCCCTCAAAGAGGCTATTACTGGAAGCAGAACCTTTGTAAATGTTCTGGGTGCCGTAGAGATCCCGAAAGGGAGGCTTCGAAATTGAAAGTGTTCCTGGCCCACCGAGAACCGCAGGAACTTTTGGAATGCCACGTGAATTGGAATGTGTAGGTAGGCGTCCTGGAGATCTATGGAGAGCATCCAGTCTCCCAAGTTTATGGCCTGGAGGATAGACTGCAGGCTTACCATCCTGAACGACTCCACTTTGATAGACCTGTTGAGTTTCTTCAGGTCTAGAACCGGCCGAAGGTCCCCTGACTTCTTCTTGACGAGGAATAGTGGAGAATAGAATCCTCTGCCTTGTTGTGTTGGCGGAACCTCTGTTATCGCTTGCTTTTGAAGCAGCTCTAGGATATAGGTTAGAAGGGATAACCTTTTCTCCCCGGGAGGAGGAATACGGGTTGGGTAGAAATGATCTCTTGGGGGTCGATTTTTGAAGGCCCATCTGTGGCCGAAACTGACGGTGGCCAGGGTCCAGGTATCGTGTATGGTTTCCGTCCAAACCAGCCTGAAACTGAAAAGCCTTGCTCCTACTACTGCTGGCCGGACGGGCGCACCTTCAAAAAGGCTTCTGGTCACTGGGAGCGGAGGTCTTAGGTTTTTGGAATTTCATAAAGGAAGTTTGAGGGTTCTTCCAGTTCCTTCTATACTCCTTCCCTGGTCTGTACGCTTTCGCGTCTCTATACCTTTCTGGGAGATTCCGCTTAAAAGGAGGGGGTCTCTGTTTGGGCCTCCTATCTGAGGGAATGAGCCCGGATTTTCCACCAGTTACCTTGGAGATGGCCGTATCTAATTTTGTCCCGAAAAGGTGCTCACCGTCAAACGGAATACCAGTTGGACTTGGATGCCGGATCCGCCGTCCAGGGCTTCAGCCACAAAGCTCTTCTGGCCATCACTGAGGCCAACATAGACTTTGAAGCAGACCTGAAAGTGTCAACTGAGGCCTCAGCCACGAAATCACCAGCCAGGCTTAACTCTTGTAATGCCTTCACAATTTTCTCTTGGTCTGCCCCCTCTAATACCAGCTTTTCCGTGTTTGAAGACCAACTCGAGGTGGCCCTTCCTACTGCCGCGAGTGCTATCGCAGGCCTGCATGCACCTCCGGCCGAAAGGTAAGCCCGCTTGAGATCCGTGTCGATCTTCCGGTCAAGAACGTCTCTAAACGTAACCGCATCCTCTAGCGGGAGGGTAACATGCCTGGCAAGGCGCATTAAGGATGCGTCCACTACCGGAGGGGATACCAGAGGGTTCACTTTAGGCTCCTTGAGTGGGTACAGCTTCTGGAGTCTGTTGTTCAGACTAGATTTTTTCTCTGACCTCTGCCACTCTTCTTTGATTAAATCCTCCAGCTCATCGATGAACGGAAAGGTTTCAGGCTCCTTTTTAAGCTGAGGAAAATATTTTCTCTGCTTTGGCTGGACTTCCTGGCGTTCCTCCCATCCTATTGCCTCCTTGACCGATTTAACAAACGGTTCTATGAGGCCAAAGTCGAATCCTGTCGACACCTCCAGGCCTTCATTATCAGATAGGGAGTCTTGCTCCTTTGATGTGCTGGCCCGGGCTGGAGAGGTAATGGTGGAAAGATCCACATCCGGTATTGAGGCCTGAGGGGCTGAGTCCCCGACTTCTGAGGCTCTCTCTCTCGTGGCCTCTTCTAGGCATCTCTGACAGAACAGTTTATCCGGAAGAGCCGCTGCACCACAGATCCAGCATGCGTTCCCGGCGGGACGGGAATGGCGTGCAGGGGAGCGGTGCCTACGTGAGGACGACCTTCTGTGGCGGGATCGACCATGCCGAGAACGTGATCTGGAGCGGCTTCTTCTGAGACTTCCTCTTGAGCGACTTCTCCTATGGTAGGAGCGGCTCCGTCTGTGTCTAGAGCGACTTCTCCTGCGTGAGGATTCTCTATGTCTTGACGCAGACGTTCCTGAGGACCTGGTAGGGCTGACCAATTTAGGTAGCGTTAGAAGTGCTCTCTTTTTCAATCTTCTTACTTACCCACTTCTTCCCCCCCTTACCTAGTCGGCTGGCGGTGATCTGCTGGGGCAGCGGTCTCCATGGTGAGTAGGTTGGAAACCTGCAAGGAAAAGACAAGCAGCAATGTAGAAGCTGACCCAGCCTGGATGGGGGGGGTTAAGACCCACCTTTGTAGAGCGTTTTGTCTTGCTGTGGATCGCGGGGCAGGCTTCTGTAGCGTGCAGCAACCATCAGCAGCCTCCACAGCAATGCTGTGGTTTTTAAATCTGCCGCCATTAGCGTCGGATGCCCGCGCATGTGCAGTAGCGCCGCGAGGCGCCCGGCGCCATCTTGGAGACTGGAAAACAGCCTAGCAGCGCCCAGAGAGCCGTACTGCGCATGCGCGAGGACGCCGACAACGCTCGGCGGTCCCCCACAGCACTGCATGGACCACAGAGCCCAGCAGGACACCCACGGTATGCCGGAGAGGGAGGGGGGGAGAGGGGGGGGGGAACATGGAGACCGCTGCACACAATGAAGCCTGTTTAAGGCTTACTTTCTTGAGGCCATATAGATGGTTCCCTGGCCAATCCTCCAGCAAGCCTGTTTAAGGCTTTTGCGGGCTGTTTGCACTTGAAGCCTGTTTAAGGCTTGTCTTCTGGCAACAGTTTAAGATGAGATGAGTGCCCCTGAGACCACCAGAGTGGGGCTCCTTCCATTTAGCTCGTTTAGAGGCTGTACAAGAAGGACTTCCACCCAGGAGAGGCTAGAACCTGGCTGGGGCGAAGCGGTAAGGGGGTGCTGATCCGTGCGTCCTGACAGGTGAGGAAAAATAAGAGAATACTGGGGCAGGTGCCTACTCT
The DNA here is from genome assembly GCA_037952925.1 of Lithobates clamitans. Taxonomy (NCBI): domain Eukaryota; kingdom Metazoa; phylum Chordata; class Amphibia; order Anura; family Ranidae; genus Lithobates; species Lithobates clamitans. The sequence goes on from JBBGZY010000160.1 coordinate 3,156,470, forward strand.
CTAATTTATAGCTATGTGGTCCTATCAGGTTGTGGAGGCGGAGTCACAACCCAACGTGTATGCTGCCATGATGCGACAGGAAAGCAAAATACACACATGTATGTTAATTTGAGACACTAACAAAATGTTTGAGGTTTGACCCTTTTGCAGTGTAGACTAACAGGAGTTAAAAAGGAGTGCACCCACAAATGGACATCTATTAAGGATTAAAACAACATTAGGCACAACATCTTGAGAAAGAATTTTAAAAATAAGGTAGCACAGACAGTTAAATCAAAGTGAACGTAAAAACAACAAAAATTGTCAACATAAAAAAAATGTCATGGTAAAATAACCACCACCCAAAAAAAAACAAACCAAAGTAACAAATAAATTGCATAAAAACGCATCTGTTTTGCAACAACATAATAAACAAAATACAAATTGAAAATACATGTGTTATAAACTCAATAAGGACACCCAAATGTACTCTTGCCGGGCCGGCGCGCACACACACACACACAACACACAAAATGCAAGTTCACCCAATGTAGAGAGAACTTAAAAGTGAGTACACCTGTTAAGGATGTCCTTAAATTACTAACCCAAAAAACACACTCTGAGCATGCCCAGAAACATCCAAGTAAAGTTCACACACAAAAAACACCACCAAAAAAAAGTCCCTGAGCATGCCCAGACCAACTCAAATGCATTTCACACACCAAAAGGCACAGGAAAAAAACCAATGTCCCTGAGCAAGCCCAGAACAACCCAAATGCAGCTAGCACAAAATAAGCCACCCCCCTGTCCAAAATTAAGCACATCATCCAGCATGCACCGGAATTACAGATGGGACAAAACAACCCCCAGTTCAGGGGGGCAACTAAAGAGCCTAACATGTTCAATAGTTATACAACAAATACCATTGCAGTCTAAGGGAACTGACTTGGCAATTTTACTAGTCCCCACTTGGCTGGCTTATCTTCTAGTTATTGGTCTTAAAATGGGTATGGGGCCCAGGTCCCACCCTAAGAGCCCTTTCACACTGGGCCGCCCATAGCTCCGGCGGTAAAACGCCGCTATTTTTAGCGGCGTTTTACCGTCAGATTAGCGGGGCATTTCAGCCGCTAGCGGGGCGATTTTACCCCCGCTAGCGGCCAAGAAAGGGTTAAAACCGCCCGCAATGCGCCGCAATAGCGGCATTTTGCTGGTGGTATCCCAGCACTGCCCCATTGATTTCAATGGGGAGCAGCGGTGGAGGAGCGGTAAACACACCGCTCCTTCATCGCTCCAAAGAAGCTGCTACCAGGACTTTTCTTTTCTGTCCTGCGAGCGCAGCGCTCCGGTGTGAAAGCCCTCCAGTGCATATTTTATGCATCAAAAATGCATGGAAATTCGGTTATATGGTTTTCAATGGCATAGTTCACACCAGTGCTTGCAGTTCCCGTGTGTTCCAGTTCCAGAAAAAAAGTAGAACATGCTGCATTTTTTCTGCAATGGACTGTACTGGAAAGCTGTAAAATGCATCAAAAACACACTGGAACGCACTTGTCCTTATTTAAGGTTAAGAAAAAAGAGGGGGGGAAGCACTGGAACGCATCAAAAATGCACCAAAAAATGCACTGGAACACATCAAAAATGTGCATGCAGAAAGGCACCTGGAACGCATCCGGACTGCGTTTCTATGGTGTGAACTAGCCCTAAGGGCCCTAAGGGCCAGATCACACTATAGAAACGCAGTCCGGATGCGTTCCAGGTGCTTTTCTGCATGCACGTTTTTGATGTGTTCCAGTGCATTTTTGATGCATTTTACAGCGTTCCAGTACAGTCAAGTGCATAAAAAATGCAGCATGTTCTACATTTTTTTCTGGAACTGGAAATGCACTGGAACTGCAAGCACAGGTGTGAACTATGCCATTGAAAACCATATAACCTACTTTCCGTGCATTTTTGATGCAGAAAAAAATGCACTGGACTGCATGTGGTGTGAACTGGCCCTTAACCACTTCCCGCCCAGCCATCATCTGCCATGGGCCGGGCGGGAAGTAGTTAAGGGCAGTGGTTCAGTTATCCTGACTGGGCGTCATATGATGTCCAGCAGGATAACATGCCGCCGCAAGCCCGCGGGGGCACGCATTGCGGCGATCGGTGTGTCAGTCTGACACACCGCTACACCGATCTTGGTAAAGAGCCTCCGGTGGAGGCTCTTTACCACGTGATCAGCCGTGTCCAATCATGGCTGATCACGATGTCAATAGGAAGAGCCCTTGATTGGCTCTTCCTCACTCGCGTCTGACAGACGCGAGTAGAGGAGAGCCGATCGGTGGCTCTCCTGACAGGGGGGGTCTGCGCTGATTGTTTATCAGTGCAGTCCTCCCTCAGATCACCACACTGGACCACCAGAGATCGCCACTAGGACCACCAGGGAAGGGGCAACATGTGGATGGCCAGGTATGTACCCCATGGCCATCCACATGTGTCCGAAGTGCCCAGTCAATGCCCAATCTGTGCCAATCAGTGCCCACAAATGGGCACTGATTGGCACCATTATATAGCACTGATGCCCAGCAATGCCACCCTTAGTGGCATCAGTGCCATCAATCAGTGTCATCAGTGCCACCCATCAGTGTCCATCAGTGCCACCTGTCAGTGCCCATCCATGCCCATCAGTGCCCACCTATCAGTGCCCATCAGTGCCCATCCATGCCACCTATCAGTGCCACCCATAAGTACCCATCAGTGCCACCCATAAGTGCCCATCAATGCCACCTACAAATGCCCATCAGTGCCACCTATGAGTGCCCATCTGTGCCACCTACAAATGCCCATCAGTGCCACCTATGAGTGCCCATCTGTGCCACCTATGAGTGCCCATCAGTGCCACATACCAGTGCCACCTATCAGTGCCCATCAGTGCCATCTATCAGTGCCCATCAGAGCTGCCTATCAGTGCTCATCATCAGTGCCCATCAGTGCCACCTCATCAGTGCCACCTCATTGGTGCCACCTCATCGGTGCCCATCTGTGCCGCCGTATCAGTGCCCGTCAGTGCAGCCATATCAGTGCTCGTCATTGAAGAAGAAAACATACTTATTTCCAAAAAATTTTAACAGAAACAAAGGAAAACTTGTTTTTTTCAAAATTTTCGGTCTTTTTTTATTTGTTGTGCAAAAAATAAAAACCGCAGAAGTGATCAAATACCACCAAAAGAAAGCTCTATTTGTGGGAACAAAATGATAAAAAAATTGTTTGGGTACAGTGTTGTATGTCCGTGCAATTGTCATTCAAATTGCGACAGCGCTGAAAGCTGAAAATTGGCCTGGGCGCGAAGGTGTCTAAGTGCCTGGTATTAAAGTGGTTAAGGAATAAAAGTTATTTAAAAATACTCGCGGCTATAATGAAATGTCGGTCCGGCAATACACATAAAAGTTCATTGATAAAAACAGCATTAAGACAAAAAAAACAAAATTAGGAACAAAAAAATGTGTGGGGTCCCCCCGGAATTCCATAACAGGCCCTTCAGGTCTGGTATGGATATTAAGGGGAACCCCGCTCCAAAATAAAAAAAATGGTTTGGGGGTCCCCCTCAAAATCCATACCAGGCCCTTCAGGTCTGGTATGGATTTTAAGGGGAACCCCGTGCCAAAATTAGAAAAAAAATGGCGTGGGGGTCCCCTTCAAAATCTTTACCAGGCCCTTCAGGTTTGGCATGGATTTTAAGGGGAACCCTGTGCCAAAATTTTAAAAAAATGGTGTGGGGTCCCCCTAAGAATCCATACCAGACCCTTATCCGAGCACGCAACCTGGCAGGCCACAGGAAAAGAGGGATGGACAAGAGAGCAATCCCCCTCTTGAGCCATACCAGGCCACATGCTCTCAATATTGGGAGGGTGCTTTGGGGTCCCCCGCAAAGCACCTTGTCCCCATGTTGATGAGGACAAGGGCCTCATCTCCACAACCCTTGCCCAGCGGTTGTGGGGGTCTGCTGGCAGGGGGCTTATCGAAATCTGGAAGCCTTCTTTAGCAAGGGGACCCCCAGATCACGGCCCTCCCCCCTGTGTGAAATGGTAAGGGGGTACAAAAGTACCCCTACCATTTCACAAAAAAAGTGTCAAAAATGTTAAAAATGACAAGAGACAGTTTTTGACAATTCCTTTATTTAAAGTCTTCTTCTTTCCATCTTCTTTCTTCTATCTTCTTTCTTCTATCTTCTATCTTCCTTCGGTTTCTTCCTTCATCTTCATCTTCTTCTGGTTCTTCTGGTTCTTCTGGTTCTTCCTCCGGTGTTCTTGTCCGGCATCCTCCCTTGCGGTGTCTTCTTCCCTTCTTCTTCTCGGGCCGCTCCACATCCATGGGAGGCTCACGCTGTGTGACGCTTCTCGTCTTCTGACAGTTCTTAAATACAGTTCTTCTGATGCACGGGGACTTCCCTGTCTGCCCCCTCTGACGTCACGGGGAAAGCCTCGAAAACATCAGCCAAGGATCAGCAAGCAAAACATTATAGAACATACCACTGAAGTAAATTGCCCTAATATATTACAAATGGTAAAGGCAGATGACAGAACAAATAAGGCATAAAAAATCCTACCACAGCAAGCCAAAACAGGAGGGTCGCCATGAAATTAAAAATAGCAACCAGCATCCATCTGAAGGACACCCTTAGAGGCTCTCACAAGAATACAGTATATTAAAGGTATAATAGATTAAATGGTATGGAAAGGTATGAAGAGAATCTGAGGAGTTCCCCGAGTGAATACTTTAGGAAGTGAATGGACAAGGAACCCAAAATAAAGGCAAGACATTGAGGGGATCTCGACCATTCTTTTGAGAAGAATCCAGAGCACTCATTCTTTTTTGTTTTTGGAAGGTCATTTATGTCATTGCGAATCCAGAATTTTGCAAAAAAGTTCCCCTCTTGTCAGCCTGGCAGGGCAGGCGGATAAATTTTGTGGTCGGTGCAGAAGAAAGGACGATCTTCTAAAAATCATAGGGTATCTGAATGACCATTCTTGGTGGCTAAAAGGCAAGAGGGAAAACCCCAGCAATAGGTGAAAAAATCAGAATGCAGTTTATCCAAGAGCATGCAAAGAGGTCTTCAACGTTCCAAGGTCTTCTTTGCCAGATCTGGGAAATGGCAATGGAAGCACCATCAAAGTCAAAAGTGGAGTCCCTCTGAGTTTTAGCATGATGGTGTTCTTGTCCCTAAATAATTCAACCTACAGATGACATCACAAAGTTGATCAGCAGAGAGATTGCAGGGTCACAAGAATCGATGAACTCGGTCAAACCGTAGAGGGTTAGTAGCTGGTTACCCGAGGATACTATTCAAGATAGCCCTTACTGTGTCTGGAAGATCTTCAACTTTACAGTGCCTTGAAAAAGTGTTCATACCCCTTGAAATTTTCCACATTTTTCATGTTATAAGCAAAAACGTAAATGTATTTTATTGGGATTTTATGTGATAGACCAATACGAAGTGGCAGATAATTGTGAAGTGGAAGGAAAATGATAAATGGTTTTCAAAACGTTTTACAAATAAATATGTGAAAAGTGTGGCATGCATTTGTATTCAGCCCCCTTTACTCTGATACTCCTAACTAAAATTTAGCAGAACCAATTGCCCTCAGAAGTCACCCAATTAGTAAATAGAGTCCACCTGTGTGTAATTTAATCTCAGTATAAAAATAGCTGTTCTGTGAAGCGGTCAGATGTTTGTTAGAGATCCTTAGGGAAAAAACAGCATCATGAAAGCCAAGGACCACACCAGGCAGGTCAGGGATAAGGTTTTGAGAATTTTAAAGTAGGGTTAGGTTATAAAAAAATATCCCAAGCTTTGAACATCTCACAGAGCACTCCATCATCCAAAAATGGAAAGAGTATGACACAAATGAAAAACTACCAAGACATGGCCGTCCACCTGAACTGATAGGCCAGGCAAGGCGAGCATTAATAAGAGAAATAGGCAAGAGGTCCATGGTAACTCTGGAGGAGCTGCAGAGATCCACAGCTCAGGTGGGAGAATCTGTCCATAGGACAACTATTAGTTGTGCACTCCACAAATTAGGCCTTTATGGAAGAGTGGCAAGAAGAAAGCCATTTATGAAAGAAAGCCATAAAAAGTCCTGTTTGCAGTTTGCGAGAAGCCATGTTGCGGGACACAGAAAACATGTGGAAGAAGGTGCTCTAGTCAGATGAAACCAAAATTGAACTTTTTAGCCTAAAAGCAAAATGCTATATGTGGCAGAAAACTAACACTGCACATCACCCTGAACTCACTATTCCCACCATGAAACATGGTGGTGGTAGCAACATGTGAGGATGCTTTTCTTCAGCAGGGACAGGAAAGCTGGTCAGAGTTGATAGTAAGATGGATGGAGCCAAATACAGGGCAATTTTAGAAGAAAACCTGTAATGCAGCGTACACACGATCGGACTTTGCTCGGCTGACTTTTCGCTGGACTTTGTCGGCTCCTTGCGCCGGACTTAAAAAGGGACGGACTTGGACACACACGTTCACTGCAAAAGTCCGCTGGTTTGGAATGCGGTGACGTACAGCACGTACAACGGGACTATAAAAAGGAAGTTCAAGCCCCACTACGGCACCCTTTGGGCTCCTTCTGCTAATCTCGTGTTAGTAGAAGTTTGGTTAGAGACGATTCCTGCTTTTTACACTTCAGCTTATTTCGATCGTTTTCTGCAGTTCAGTTTGCGCTTGTGAGGTTTGTATCTGCTTTTCAGTGCGTGTTGGTCAGTTCATAACCTGCCTTGCAGGCCGTTCTGGTCCGCTCGTTCCTGGTTTTCAGGTCATTCTTCATAGGCCTTGCTGTTCTTCAGTGTGTTTGTTATAAGTTTGTTTGTTTGACCAGCCGACCGTTTTGAAGCCATGTCGCTTGGTTGTACTCGCTCTCGAGTTCGTGCTGCGTGGGGACTTGGTGTTGGGGTTAATACTTTGACCCGAGTTCAGTCCTTGAACAGGGCGAGGAGGAGTTCATGGATGAAGAATTGGTTGCGCCAGCGTAACCAATTCTCACATATGCCTTTGCTCCGTGAGCTCCGTGAGAATAATCCTGAGGATTTCAGGAATTATCTCCGGATGACGGACCCCGTTTTTGAGCATCTGCTGGCTATGCTGACCCCCTATATCAGCAGGCAGGATACCTGCATGAGGCAAGCCATCAGTGCGGAGCAGAGGCTAGTTGCCACGTTACGTTACTTGGCGACTAGGAGAAGTCTTCAGGACTTGAAGTTCTCGACAGGCATCTCCCCCCAGGCTCTGGGTATAATAATCCCAGAGACTTGTTCTGCCATCATTCAGGTCCTGCTGAAGGACTATATGAAGGTAAGTTTTATCCTTTAACATTACATGATATGTATTAAATGTTTGCTAATGTATAGGCTAAATGTCCTCCTTACCTAATTACAATGCTTTGAATATGCTGTGAATGTCCCCTTTATCTTCATGCATGCCTGTTTTTGGACATTAATCATTTGTTGCCCTACATGCATATTTACATTCAATAACCTCCCCACAATGCAATCCTGGGTCCATTTATACCTCTAGCCTATAGTCCCTTGAACAATGTATATTGTCAGCTCCATTGTACTGTTTGACCCCCCCCCCCACCCCTCAAATGTTTAAAAATGTAATGTGTGTTTTTCTCCCTAATTAGACCCCCTCCCCCACCCCTCACATGTTTTAAAATGTCAGGTGTGTTTTTCTCCCTAATTAGACCCACCCCCACCCCTCACATGTTTTAAAATGTCAGGTGTGTTTTTCACCCTAATTAGACCCCTTCCCCCACCCCTCACATGTTTTAAAATGTCAGGTGTGTTTTTCACCCTAATTAGACCCCCTCCCCCACCCCTCACATGTTTTAAAATGTCAGGTGTGTTTTTCACCCTAATTAGACCCCCTCCCCCACCCCTCAAATGTTTTAAAATGTCAGGTGTGTTTTTCTCCCTAATTAGACCCCTTCCCCCACCCCTCACATGTTTTAAAATGTCAGGTGTGTTTTTCACCCTAATTAGACCCCCTCCCCCACCCCTCACATGTTTTAAAATGTCAGGTGTGTTTTTCACCCTAATTAGACCCCCTCCCCCACCCCTCAAATGTTTTAAAATGTCAGGTGTGTTTCTTAACCTAATTAGAACCCCTCCCCCCACATTAAAATTGATCAATGGGCCATCCAGAGGGGCTTATTATTCTTATAAGTGGGCCTTATGTTTTTTCTAATTTAAATAACAAACACACATATTAATAATGTTTGACTGCTGTTCTTCACTAATGTTTTTGTGTAATCTGATATCCAAGTTATGTTTTAAATTCTTTATATTAATTTTATTTTTTTTTCACTCTACAGTTTCCTTCCAGTACACAGGAATGGCAGACTGTGGCCTCCCAGTTCGCTGACCATTGGGACTTTCCCAACTGTGTCGGGGCAATTGACGGGAAGCATGTCTGCATTGTGCCACCACCGCATTCGGGGTCTTATTTCTACAACTATAAGGGGTTCCATAGTGTAGTTTTGATGGCGGTGGTCTCGGCACATTTGGACTTTCTGTTTATGGATGTGAGGAAGAACGGCCGAAGAATGTCTGATGGAGGAGTGTTTGCACAGACCGAGCTGTGCCAGCGTCTCACGACTGGTGGCCTGGGATTGCCACCTGATCACCAGGATGTGGATGGACTCCCCTCAGTTTTTATCGCTGATGAAGAGTTTGCTCTCGATGAGCACTTGATGACGCCGTTCCCCCAAAGAACAATCACCCCTGAGAGGAGGGTATTTAATTACCGGCTGACCAGAGCAAGAAGAGTTGTAGAGAATGCCTTTGGGATTCTGGCCAGCCGATTCCGTTTGTTCCTTTCAGCCATAAATCTGGCGGACTATAAAATTAATCACGTCATACTTGCTTGCTGCATACTACATAACTTTTTACGTAGACATTCTGCTACATATCTAACCTCTGTTGGGCCTGAGGCCGGACTTGTACAAGATCCAACAATGACAGGCCTGGAAATTGGCCATATTGGCTTGGCCCCCTGAACCGCACGTCAAGTGCGTGAGCGATATGTGAATTATTTTAATGGTCAGGGGGCCATTGCTATTCAAGAAGAGCTTTAATTTTACAAAATAAAAAAAAAAAATTTTTGAAAAAATATCTTGTTTTTATTCTTGTTTGCATTTAGTTTGGTCTGTCTCCTAGTGCACTTGTAGTAGTGGCAAGTGCATTTACCTTTAGTTAATAAGGCCCTTTGCCACTATAACCACACACAAATTTACTAAACATCTGATTGAGAAATAATCAGCCACACACATTGTAGTAGTAAAAACATTTTACTGTGTGCACATTGAAAGGTGCATTTATTGAATACATTTTTTTTTTTTAACAAAAATAAATTATTTTGTACAAAACTTTATTAAAGGCATATTAAAACAAAAATACACCTTGTTTAAAATCTTCAAATTCCCAACAGTGTTTTGAAAAACTTAAAAAAAAATCAAAGAACTTACAAAGTTCAACATTTGAAGAACGGTGCTGGTGATGTCACCCTTGTAAATGGAAAATTTTCATTATGCTCAGAATTGAGCATTACAAAAGGGTCAAGTCAACATGTGCTATCTCCCATCATGGGTGAGCAATGTACGTGTTTTGTGTGTGCAATCCCTTTGTTCCTCTCACCACTCAATAATTTTGAGGATGAAGGGGTTGCAAACACAAATTAAGTACATTGCTATCCCATGATGGAAGATAGCACATGATGACACACCGTGTGCATCATAAAAATGTGTTGGTAAGGAAAAAAATTGTTAACAGCATTTGTATAAGAAAGAAACTTCACAAGGAAATGAAGAACATGATTGATGTTTTTAGGCCAAACGTTATTATATTCTGCCCAAAACATCAATCATGTTCTCCATTTCCTGTTGCATGGAGTCCAGGCGAAGTTGCATGCTGTGAATTTGTTCACGCATTTTATCAATTTGGCCATTCCACAGCATTATCTGGCCAATCAGTCTTTGGGCACTGTCTGTGGTGAATGGCTCTGCCGCTTGGCCTTCCACAACCAGAAGCTCACCTAAAATGTGTGAAAAAAACAAGGGTTAAAATATGCACGCCTAAATACATTACCTTACGCTGGGGTATCAGTCACTCACTTGGTGGGGTTGAAAGGTCGCACACTTCCTCCACCTCTCCTTCCTCCAGCTCGTCGGGTGGGCGTGGTCTTGGGCTGGGGCTATCTTCAGCCTCAGGCTGGTGACTTGGGGGGGTCCTGGGATCCTTGGACTGTTGTCTGAGTCTTTTCTCCCCTATGATAAGTCAACAAAAGGTATAGTAAAAACACAGTGTTATTTTATATTTTTAAAAATAATCTGAAACGTTGGTTAGGAGTTATGGACAATTGCCTTTTTTTGTCCTCAAAAAATTAGAATACAAGATGAACATTCCCTCTGAACAACAATTCTAAAAAATACACATTTTCATGCAAGTTTCACAGATGCAGATACCTCAATGATCTCCTATGTGTATTACCCCTCTAAAATTTCTTTATGGTCACATAGTACACTAGTGCTCGTGAGTCCAGATGTGGAACCAGCTGCTGTGTCCTGTCCTTACATTACACTGAATCATTTTTGAAGAAGCATTATATTTTCCAACACATCTACACCCAATCCACAAATTATTTGAATACTAAAAATTAACAAGACATAAATGTATATGTCCAACCCTGTACCATCGTATTTGGCAAAAAAAAAAAAACGTCAGTTTCTTTTGTATCATATGTCTTTTACAAAGAATGGTCTTTACGAACGATGCTGTATAAACGAAAAAATATGGATGAGCATGCAAGTTAAGTATCTCAATAGGAAAACACAAGTACTTACTTTTTTTAAGCAGCTTCTTTATTCGCAAATATTGTTCTGGCTCCCGACTTTTGATGTCAGACCACCGCTTCCTCAATTGTTCTTTAGACCATTTTGTGCCAAATTTAGCTTCTAGAGCTGTGACAACTGAGGATATTATTTTGTCCTTACGCATATTCGGTCGTGTGTACGGTCCTTTTTTCCCATTGTAGTCCTCCCTTCTCAATATGGACACCATCTCCACCATCTCTTGAAAAGCCATGTTGGTGGCCTTATATCTCCTCCGGGATGTAGATGGTTGTGGCTCCGGGCTTTCCTCCGCGCTACTTCCACTGATTCTCTGCCATCTTTCTCAATATACTCCCACTGCGCAACGAAGAGTGAAGGGGCGGGGACAAATCGTACTAAAGAACGTCAGGGGCGGGCGATGCAGGCGGAGCATGACACATGCGCAGTGTATATAAAGCTATTACGATGGCCTACGTATGTCCGTGTGGAAGTAGTGAGCGTCAGAAACGAAGGTAAAATTAAACTTGGGGGTGTGTGTGTGTATATGTGTCCCCTAGATTCTTCAACAAATAATCCTGGGAGTTCTGACTGACATTACAGTTTTGATCTTGTGTCTTGTCTTTCAGCAACAATGAATCCCTTTAAAGAGGCAGATTTTATTTTACGATTTATTGACTATATCAGGAAAAGAAAAACCTGTGGGAGGTCAAACACCCACTATATTACAATAGAGATGTAAGGAAGGCAACACTGGGCACACTTTTAGAATTTGTGAAGACTCGAGTCCCCCAGGCAGACCTCAAGTTTGTGGACAAGAAAATTGGTATCTTGCAAAACATGTACAAGTGGGAACACAATAAAATCCAGGAGTCACTCAGATCCGGTGCAGCAGCCGACCAAGTTTATGTACCCAAGTTGTGGTACTACCACAAAATGCGATTCCTGGATGACCAGACAGAAGCCAGGCAATCACTTTCGACCCTTCCCCCCACCCTTACCTCCAGCCTTCTCCCCACTCTTCCCTCCAGCCTTCCATCCACCTCCACCCCAGCTGAGGAGTCCCAGGAAGAACTGGGCCTTTTCATCCCTGATGAAGTGGATGCAGCCCAGCTTCAGCCAGGTATCCTATTTTGTTGAATTTGTGATTGTGTAAATGTTATTAATGATGTTAACGTGTTAAATTTTGAAGTGCTTAATAAAAAATGACTTCATCACAAATATTAATATGTAGACATATCACTAGACTGTAGTGGCCAAAAATATACTTCTCAGATATTGTTGATCACCTGAAATAATGGTGGTGTCAAATAGATAGCCTTTACTATTTGTGGAGAATTATATTTGCAAGTCATGAGCTGAAAATTGTGTGTGATTGCGTAACACAAAATTATAACTATGTACCTTTTTTTGACACAGGATGACCTCAGCCAGCAGGAGGCCTTGACCAGTGGGAGAGAGAAGGAGGCCTTGCCCAGTGGGAGAGAGGAGGAGGCTGTGGCTGGGCCAAGTAGAAGCCACACGGAGTGTCAGGTGCCTCCCCTCCGCATTCTCACCAAAAGGCCCAGGAGAATGTCCCAAACTGAGGAGGAATCCCTAGCCCTCATACGTGAAGCAAGCCAAATCCTGAGTACACCACCCAATGCAGAGGAGGCGTATGGGACATATATGGCCACCAGATTGCTGGAATTGGAAAAGGGGCAACACCTCCTCTGTGAGGGTTTGATTTTTCAGGCCTATTAGAAGGGCTTGAGAGGGGAGCTTACTGCTACCACGTATCTGGCCGATGAAGCCACTCCTCCTCCTCCTCCTCCTGCCCCAAGTACACCACCAGAGGCCCAGCCTCCAAGGAAGGCTGCAGTGAAGCGTGGAGGGAAGGCTGCAGAGAAGCGTGCAGGGAAGGCTCCATGGAAGAGTCAAAAGTGATTGCCTGGCTTCTGTCTGGTCTGACTGTGCTCCCTAGTCACAAGATATCAATTTTCTTGTCCTAAAACTTGATGTGTGTCCTGGGGGACGAAAGGTTTCACAGATTCTAAAAGTGTCTCCAGTGTTGCCTTTCTAATTTTTTTTTAACAAAAATAAATGGATTTTTTTGGTTACCTTACATTATTGACTATGTGTTTTGATTCTAAAACAACGTTTTGTTTGGGAGTAGGCAGGTACAGGTCAAAAAGACTATGGGGTTGATTTAATAAAAGCAAATAGACTGTGCACTTTGCAGAGGGCAGTTGCCCTCTGCAAGTGCAATTGCTCCAGAGCTTAGGAAATGAGGTAAGGCTTGACTTTGCAAAGAGTACCCAATCCTGTGCAAGGAAAATTAAAAAAACAGCATTTTTGCTTGCACATGATTGGATGATGGAAGTCAGCAGAGCTTCTGCTCATTTGCTAAGCTCTGGAGCAACTGCTCTTGCAGAGGGCAACTGCACAGTCTTTTTCCCTTTAGTAAATCAACCCCTATGTGTGTTTTTGCCAAAAGGCTAAATCATTTCTAAAATCAAGTGAAAAGTACTAGTGCAAAGTGCACTTTAGAAATTGCACAGCAAGTGCACTTGTTGGAAGTGCAGTCGCTGTAAATCTGAGGGGAAGAGCTGAAATGAGGGTAAGCTCTGCTGATTTTATCATACAATCATGTGCAAGAAAAAGTTTTTTTTTTCTTGGGGGGTTCCTTGCATGTGCCCCTCGGATCCACAGCGAAGGCACTTCAAAATGCTCTTTCTGTGCAATTCCAAGTAGAATTTGCACTTGTAGTGAAAAATGAATTTGCCTTTGGAAAATAAACCCCCCTATGTCTAATTAACAAGGGACACCAACCTCATTAAGGTTCATTAAAACAACACAAAATATTAAGGTTATTGTGGTAACTTGAAAATACAAAAATAAAATAAAACAAAAAAAAAGTTTGTATAATTTAGCACACATTGTAAAATAGATAAGTGTTGAAATCAATAAAAAAAAAGATGAGTCCAAAATCTAATTTAATACTTTATTTATGGAGATCTGGCTTTTTCAAAATATCATATTAGTCATGGCATGAGGATAAATCATGAAGAAAGTAGTTTGTGAGAACTCTGTGTGAATATAAAGCAGAAAAACAACTTCATTCCTCTCGCATTAGAAATAAAAAAAAAGTGCTGTATTAAAACATCACAGAAGAGGAATGTGTTAGCTTCAAAAGTTTTATCAGACCGAGCGCTTCCGTCTTGTAATTGCTTCAGAGCATGCGTCAGTTTGAGTTCGTCGGACTAGCACACAGACGACCGGTTTGTCCACTAGAAAGAAGAGTCCGTCGGATAGATTTAAACCATGTTTCAAATCTAAGTCCGTCCAACTTTTGAGCAAAGTCCGCTGGAGCCCACACATGATCGAATTGTCCGACGAAATCCAGTACGCCAGACCAAGTCTGCCGTAAAGTTTGCTCATGTGTACACAGCATTAGAGTCTGCAAAAGACTTGAGACTGGGGCGGAGGTTCACCTTCCAGCAGGACAACGACCCTAAACATACAGCCAGAGTTACAATTGAATGGTTTAGATCAAAGCATATTCATGTGTTAGAATGGCCCAGTCAAAATCCAGACCTGAATCCAATTGAGAATCTGTGGCAAGACTTGAAAATTGCTGACAGAGCTTGAGCTATTCTGCAAAGAAGAATGGTCAAAAATGTCACTCTCTAGATGTGCAAAGCTGGTAGAGACATCCCAAAAAGACTTTCAGCTGTAATTGCAGCAAAAGGTGGTTCTACAAGTAAATGTATAAGAACCAGTGCGCAAAAAACCACAATGTGAACAAAAAACTTTGAAACTGATGGTAAAATACCCGATAGAGAGCTGCCAACATAGATAGGTCCACTCAGTTCCCCCAGGATAGAATATTAAATAGAAATATGTGGCGCTACTCCATCAATCAGTAACAAATAAATAATCCGAAATCGCAGCTATAATGAACTAAGATATAGGATGAAGTTGGCAAAGTGGGCTCTACCCCATATAATCAATGCCAGAAAAAATATTTAAAGCCTAGGAACAGATATCACCATACAGGAGTTAATCAAAGAAAAAATCAGTTCTGCAATGTGAAAATAAATAAGTGAATACCAGCAATTAAAATGCTCAAAAATATAAACTATCTCAGTGCTCGATAAAATAAATATAAGCTGTATCAGCCACCCCTCATCAAGTGACAATATAAAGTGAACCTGTGAATATAATGAGCTGACTTCCCAGACTGGATGAACACCGAAAAAATCATAAACAAACAGTAGCCAATAAAGCTAACAGTGTATCACAGGCAACAACTGGAGATCAAATCATTTCTAGTGCTAATGTCAAAATAAGTGAATCTTCAACGTGAGCTAATAAATAGATATAATAAACTGACATAAAGTGCAAGAAAATTCCTAAGGTCAGCAAAATTTCCATATAATCCACAATATAAAAATGAATTCCAAAATAGTGATGCAGTCATAACATAATAAATATTCTAGTGCATTATAAGTGAATGATTAAAAATATTATAAAAAATAAAAAAATATTAAATTAATAAAAAATTGAATACAATAGGACAGATAATCCCACAACAGAGATGCTGTCCCAAACGGTGACAATAGTGCAATTTAGTCCATACAGAGAGTGCAATTGTGATGGGTGATTTCCACAAAAAACAGTCTTTGAATAAAGTGCAAAATGTGCAGTGACTGGTGCTTTTCTTCTATGCACGTTCTAGTGCATCTCCCAAGTGTTTCCCCCAGCCTCTCACCTCCAGCAGCGGCCCCCAATGGGCCAAGTAGAGCGGGTAGATATTCTAGGAGAGGATGTGTTTCCTGCAGCGTTTCTTTAACATCAATGAGTCTGTCTCTCTGCAACTCCTCCCGCAGCTCCCAGCACTCCCAGCAATCCCAGCAGTTATTTAGAAACAAAGGAGAGGTCTCATGGTGCAGTAATTAGATACACATTTATTGAAAAACATAGTAACTTACATCTAAAATAACAGCGATCAGTGGATGTAAAGGGCTTCCGGGTTCGGCCGTCCCCGAGAAGCGTCGGCACCTGACTCCCCCCACCCCGACGCGCCGCGTCACACCACGCAACTCTATCAAAGGGATCCCTGAAGATTAGCCATGGGGTCCATGTTTTGTGATATCTTTCTATGCTATCCGGCACTCTGCGGGGTCTTTCCCAGCTTTATGTATTACTGTTATGTGAGCTGTCAAAAAGTCAGTGGGTACTTGTCTGGGTGAGGAGAGGGAATTTAGGGCTCTTGCCAATGGGTTAGACAAGATGTCACTAAAGGTCTTATAATAGACTGATGTGTAGCCATCAGGCCCCGGGCTCTTTCCAGGTTTACGTCCCTTAATGGCTCCCTGTATTTCAGTCAGTGTTATCTGTTCTTCCAGAGGGGTCGTCTCTGCGGTCTCTAGTCGTGGCAAACCACTCTCACTCAGGTAGTCTTGTATGGCCCGTATTCTATCGGTCAGTATTGCAGGAGGTCTTTTTTGTCTCGGTAGATTGTAGAGTTTTGAGTAGTAGCTATGAAACTGAGACGCTATAGCTTCAGGAGTTACCTCCATGGTCCCCTCCGGTGACCTAATTCCCGCTATCACATTGGCAGCGTATGCCTCTCTCAGGGCTCTGGCCAGAAACCGGCCGGTCTTGTCCCCCGACTCATAGTATATCCTTTTTTTAAAAAATAGGGATCTCTGCGTTTTGGTGTGAAATAATTCCTGTAACTTTTTCCTGGCTTCCAGCAGTTCTGCGGCTGTCTGTATAGCTAGAGATTGTTTGTGTAGGGCTTCTAGGGAGTGTATTCTTTTGGTTAAGTCCCTCAGTTCTTTTTCCTGTTGTTTCTTGCGTTGTGCCCCAAACCTAATTAGTTCTCCCCTAATCGTGCATTTATGTGCCTCCCAAATCATCATCGGATCCATATCTGGTGTGTTGTTATGGGTAAAAAAGTCAGATATTGCTTCACATATGCGGGGGAGTAAGTCAGGATCTGTTAGCAAAGAGGAGTTCAATCTCCAAGTGTTTGCCTTGGGCGGAGTGTGCGTAAGGTCAACTTCCAGGGAGATAGGCGCATGGTCAGAAATTGTCTGAATGCCAATGTGGGCCCCCTACACCATCCGCAGGTCCCTCTGGGATATGAATATGTGGTCGATGCGGGAGTATCGATCATGAGGGATCGAGTGAAACGTAAAGTCTCGAGTGTTTGGGTGGAGGAATCTCCATGTGTCTACCAATTGTAGAGAGTTTAGGTGTTTTTTGATTGTTTTGAGGGCCCTGTACCTTATGCAAGACTTTCCAGTGGAAGAGTCTATAATTGGGTTTAATGGGACATTAAAGTCTCCTCCCATGATTAAAGTTCCCTCTGCAAAGCCCTTTAGTTCATGTGTGATCTTCTGGCAGAAGGTGACCTGGGACGCATTCGGGAAGTACACATTGGCCAGCGTCACAGTCTTATTTCCAAATGTGCCTTTAAGAAAAATATATCGGCCCTCCGGGTCTGTCAGTCGGTCAGTAAGGATAAAGGGATTGTCTTTCCTAAGTAGGATGGTCACCCCTTTAGTTTTTGCTAGGTCATTAGTTGCATGGTATGCCCTATTAAAATATGCATTGGTAAGTCTGGGAATTTGATTGGTGCGGAAGTGGGTTTCCTGTAAATGTTCAGACCCTTAATATTATGGGAAATCACCATAGGCCCTTCTCCCAATGATGAGTACGCCATTATTGTAAAGTAGGTGTGGGGGCTTGTCAGGCTTATTCTGCGGAGACAAATAAAAGTTATACACTGTATACTCAACTGGTCAGGAGACCAAGAGGTCGGGGTACAGAAAGATCCGAAGTTTAGAGAAAAGTAGAGTATAGTAGAGAGAATTGAAAGTAGTGGATTCAAGAGAAAGAAGATAGTGAATCCTATTTCAATGGAGAAATTTTCAAGTAGATATACTTTAGACGTATAACAACTTTTCTAAAGCAATTAGGTAGTACACCTGGGTCGAGAGATCTCCGACCCACGTGTACTTTGTGGGTTCGTGGGTGGTTCGCCACCAAAGTGGTGGAGTCACACCTAGTAGTATCGTGTAGAGGAGCAAGTCCCGATTACTAGACTCTAGCAATCAATGCAGTTAGTAAAATAACTCAAGAAAAAAAAATTTTTGTGACTTAGATAATGTAAACCACACAATTCGGAACTAAATAAAATAGAACGACACAGCCTGTAAAAAAATAGGCAAATAAAAAGTGAAGACAAAAGGAACTAATGTCTTGTAGGAACAACCCTAATTTGATAAAATAATAAAATCTTTTATAGAACCGGGACATCTTCCCTGGAGTCTGTATGGGGTATCTTGTTTCGGGTTCCTCGCCATCTCCCGCTTCATTACCGTATGAAAGTCTCTCGTTTGCTGAGGCCTAAATTAGCGGAACTCTGCTGTTGTCAGTCCTCTTGGGTCAAATCAGCATTTTAAAGCATCGTCCAGCCGAGTGTTAGCAATGCGAGAGGGCCTTCCTTTCTTCCTCCTTTCCTCTCTCCCACCTGCCTCCGCAGCAACTTTGGTGCTTATGTGAAGAAAGTCCTTCTGCTACCTTGATGTGGTTGAGAGGAGTTTAAGTAAGAAGTGGTCTGTGTTCAACTGGCAGCAAAACTGTGGTGTGGGATAGAGAGAGAAAAAAGAAAAAAAAAAAAAAAAGAAAAAAAAAAGATACCGTCCTCCAGGGTTGAAATCCAACTGCGTCACTCCGCCACTTGAGAGCCGTGAGGCATTTGTCTCCTATTAGGAGTCCCTGAATGGTGGCCGCCTCCACGTCCATGTCTCATTCGCTTAGGAAAATGCTTCACAGGGGTGGAAGATGGTGAGGAGTGGGGACTTCTCGTGGTTGGTGGGAGAGCAAACTCCTGGTACCAGTCCGGTAGTTCCACTCCGTCTAAGCCCAGACCTGTACAAAAATCCGGTAGATCAGCTGGTGAGCGTAAAATATGTTGCTTTCCGTCCAGTGTCACCACTAATGCAAAAGGGAAGCGCCATGTGTAGCGTAGATCCAGTTCCCTAAGTTTGTCCAGCAGGGGTCGCAATGCTCTGCGGTTACGCAGGGTGATTTGGGAAAGGTCTTGGAACAGCATAATGTGTTCACCATTAAATACAATTTGGTCATTTCTGCGGGCCTTTCTCATGATTTCTTCTTTCAGTGGATAGCTCTGGAGGCAACAAATGATGTCTCTTGGAGGGGCTGTATCTGGGCCCCTTGCTCTAAGAGCTCTGTGTGCTCTCACAAACTCTATGTCCATGTCTTCCTGTCTCTCTAAAAGAGAATTGAATACACGCTGTAGGGCCGGTATTATCTGGTCCGGGACTACCGTCTCAGGGATCCCCCTCACCCTTATGTTATTCCTCCTTCCGCGGTTATCAAGGTCCTCTAAATGTCTGTTCATTTCAATGAACTGTTCTGCATGAGAGTCCACCACCTTTTCCAACCTATGTATGGCCTTATCCCTGCGCTTGCCTGCGGCCTCCACATGCTCCATCTTATCAGACAATGAGAGGAGGTTGGACTTCAGGTCTGTGATGGCAGCAGAAAATGTGGATTTTATATCTGCGGCAAATCCAGTCATGTCTGCATATGTGAGGGGCTTGTTGGAGCGATTACGTCCCCTACCTGAGTCCTCCTGTGTGGATTGGGAGTCCTCACTGAAGTCCTCCTCATCGTTCGGCGCCCGCGCCATGTTGGGGCCTGTACTGCTGCCTCGTGGAGACGGCTGAGCCTTTAGGAGTTCTGCTATGCTTCTAGCAGCGGCGACAGCTGCAGAGTTGCGTCGTGGTCTGGAGTGCGGTGTCTGCTGATTCCGCTTGCCCATCTCCGGGTCTGTGCTCTCGGGTTGTCCGGCTTTAGGCTGTGTCGTTCCGGGAGCTCCTCTAGCACACGTCCATCTTGGTCGCTCGCCAAGCCACGCCCCCTTATGCACAATATTTATACAATATTGGATGTGAGGAATTTTCCTGATTTTCCTGATTTATATATATTTTATTCCAATATTTATGTGCACTATGTTTTTTGGAATTAATTATTTTGTTTTTGCACATTGATGCACAAATATTTTACACAATATCTAATGTGATAATTTTATGTGTTATTTTATTTAGTTTTATATGATAGATTTGATGCGCGAAATCCTTCCACTTTTATGATTTTTAGAGTGCAATGTGAACACTTTTTGATTTTGCTGCAGTCTTTATTTAGACATCATCATAACTAGTTCATGTTTTGTTTTTTCCATTATTTTTGGATTTGTCACCACATTCCTTTTATCTCACAATAGCGTGAAGGACATCACCATTTTCTTATATCCCCTTCCCGCCCAGACCAATTTTCAGCTTTCAGCACTCT
Organism: Lithobates clamitans; assembly: GCA_037952925.1. Classification (NCBI taxonomy): domain Eukaryota; kingdom Metazoa; phylum Chordata; class Amphibia; order Anura; family Ranidae; genus Lithobates; species Lithobates clamitans. Next base: position 3,176,692 of record JBBGZY010000160.1, read on the forward strand.
CACACTTTGAATGACAATTACTAAGTCATGCAACACTGTACCCATATGAAATTTGCGTCCTTTTTTTCACACAAATAGAACCTTCTTTTGGTGGTATTTAATCACTAGTGGGTTTTTTATTTTTTGTGCTATAAATAAAACAAAATGTAAATTTTGTGAAAAAAAGGCATTTTTCTTTGTTTCTGTCATAACATTTAGCAAATTAGTCATTTTTCTTCATAAATTTTGGCCAAAATTTATACTGCTGCAAATCTTTGGTAAAATAACCAAAATTAGTGTATATTATTTGGTCTTTGTGAAAGTTATAGAGTCTACAAACTAAATCCAAAGTAAGTTCTATTGCGGAAAGGTTAAAAAAAAAAGTATTACCTGTGCTTTTAAGACTGTCCACAGGGGAGAGCACCGGTCCAGGCAGCAGGCATTGATGTGCTTAGCGACAGCAATAGTAATTATCCAGGCAGCAGGCAGGAATATTGTCTATAGTCAGCACAAGAATATTGTCAGCACAGCCAAAACATTTGTACATAGAAATTGTCAAAGAAGGGACAGCCAACACAGCCATAATATTGGTCCTGTTACACTGCTCCCTGCAGACACTCATTATTGTACTGCTCTCCAGCCCTTCATAAACATACTGTCTATTGCTACAGCTAATTATTTGCATAGTCCAGGTAGCAGGCAGAGGTGTGGTCCATTCATGCGGCAGGCAGAGGCATGATGTCAGTAAGTCAGCAGCAGGCTGAGGGCCACAATCAGTTAAGACCTGTGCACAGGGACACAGGGGTAGAGGCTTTGCCCACCCAAATCTTTATGAAGCCTCTGGACTCCAGACCCTAATCCAGAAATTATGAAACCCGGAGAAAAACAAAAAAAACATTTTTCTCCATCCAGGAAAACAATTCTGGAGCTCCTCACATATGTGAGACTCCTGTGTAGCAGGGCAACAAATCAGTCCAAGCGGTAGGCAAAAGCATAGTCCATAAAACAGGCCAGGGTCAGTTCACGTGCAAGCAGTCCAAGCGATAGGCAAAAGCATAATTGATAAAACAGGCCAGGGTCAGTTCATGTGGAAGCAGTCCAAACAGTAGGCAGAGAAATTATCACAAAATAGGCCAGGTTCAGTTCACATGGAAGCAGTCCTAACGGTAGGCAGAGGCATAGTCAAAGACCAGGCCAGGGTCAGTTCACGTGGAAGCAGTCCAAACGGTAGGCAGAGGCATAGTCAAAAAACAGGCCAGTGTCAGTTCATGTGGGAGGCAGTGGCATGGTTATTTGGGGAAGCATGGAAAATGGTCAGCACAGATGATGAAAATGGGGAAATGGTTAAAAATACGCTAATATTTTAGGGATGTATGATAAAGTTGGAAGCATTCACCAATGCAAAGGCCAGGTTGGGAGGGACACTGGGGACAATGGTAGCTGGTATCTCTTCAAAATCCTCTTTTGCTGCACACGCGACATTTTTTTTTTTCCTTTTCGGCCTGCTTCAGATGGTGGAATGTTGTACGGGAAGTGGCGCTCATGAAGTCAGCTAACAGCATCAGAGCGAAGGTCTTCGGGGGGTCTTTGTTGATAGATGAGGGACTTGACAACTTCTATGAATTTTAGGAAGGGGACAGGGCTCTCCGTGGATTTGGTGTAGCCTACGTAGGAATTATAAATGGCCAAATGGATGAGATAATTGCTACGTTCTTGTACCAAAATCAGGACCTCCTTATTGACAAATAGGGCTGAATCATTTGATCATTGAAATCCACCCCCCATGTAGAGATTTTAATCTTGGTCACATGTTTTCAATGGGACCTCGTCTTCTTTGAACTTCAATTGTAGTGTCATCGTGGATGGTGGACATCATGTGCACATTCCTGTTATCCTTCCACCTCAAGGCTAGCACTTCATTGCATCTCAATGTTGCTCTTTCCCCCGTTCACAGCCTTTTGTTCACTAGAGATTATGGGAAGCCCTTCCTAATCTTTATGGAGGTTTTGCAGGCCAGGGTTTTTGCGATGTATAAGTGTTTGAAAAGGGGCAGGCTGGTGTAGAAGTTGTCAAGGTATATTTTTTTCATAAGTGGGTATGCCAGGTCCCATACGATTTTTCCAGTTGTGCTCATGATTTGCCAGTACAAGAGAAAATCCAGAACCAGGCTGAGAGTCAAACACACACAGGATCAGTATATCCAAAAACAGGCTGAGGTAGTGTGGCAGGAAGACACAAGGGAAGTCCAGGATACAAGCAAAGGTTCAAGGGCAGGAGACAGCAGGCAGGCCCGGGTCAATTTCTTGGGTGGTTTCATGAAACATTCGAGTGCATCTGCTTTACTGTTTTTTGAGCCGGGCCTGTATGCAATGTGGAAATTAAATCTGGAGAAAAAGAGAGCCCACCGAGCCTGTCTGGGTCTTAAACGTTTGGCTATTCTGAGGTGCTCCAAATTTTTATGGTCTGTAAAAATCATGACAGGGTGGGATACTCCCTCCAGCAGATACCTCCACTCTTCTAGAGCAAACTTGATGGCTAACAGTTCTCTATCACCAAGATCGTAATTTTTCTCTGGTGCACTTAACTTCCAGGAAGCAAAAGCTACAGGGTGCAGGAGGGCCTTGGGACCTTGCCTTTGAGAGAGGATGGCTCCAGTGGCTGTTTCAGAGGCATCAACTTCTAGTACGAAGGGCAGGAGAGGATCAGGATGCCATAAGATTGGCGCAGAAGAGAATAAGGCCTTTAATCTGGTAAAAGCTTCCTGTGCTTCCGAGGACCACAGAAACCAGCTACGTTGGTGTGTGAGCTGGGTAATGGGTGCTACAATTGCCGAAAAGCCAGCGATAAATCTTCGAAAGAAATTTGAAAACCCTATAAAACGCTGTACACCTTTTTTATCTATGGGAGCCGGCCATTCCTGAATTGCCTTGACCTTTTGAGGGTCCATTGCAACCCCGTTGGTAGAGATGATGAATCCCAAGAACTGAACCATTGTTTTTTCAAACTCACATTTTTCTGCTTTGAGATACAACTTGTGTTTCCTAAGGATTGCGAGGACCAGCTTAACATGGACTTGGTGTAGTTCAGTAGTGGCAGAAAAAATGAGAATATCATCTAAGTAAACGACTAGAAAGTCATCAAGGTATTCCCGGAAGATGTCGTTTACCAGGTGCTGGAAGGTAGCCGGGGCATTGCAGAGCCCAAACGGCATTACCAAGTACTCATAATGCCCGAACCTGGACCTGAAGGCGGTCTTCCACTCATCGCCTGCCCAGATTTGGATAAGATTATAGGCCTCGCGGAGATCCAACTTGGAGAAAACCCCGGCGGATTGGAAGCGCTGAAACAATTCTGGGATAAGAGTGAGCGGGTACCGGTTTTTAATGGTAATTTTATTTAATTCTCTGTAGTCAATGCAGGGTCTGAGAGAGCCATCTTTTTTTCTACAAAGAAGATGCCGGCTCCGGCCGGTGATGAGGAATGACGAATAAACCCTTTTTTTAGGTTTTCGTCGATGTAAGCATTGAGAGTCTTTAATTCGGTTTCAGATGCGCCCATACGGAATTTCAGAGCCCGGTAAAAGATCAATAGGACAGTCGTAGGACCGGTGGGGTGGTAGATGGTCAGCCTGTTGTTTATCAAAGACATCCTTATACTCCAGGTAAATCGAAGGTACATGCTGAAGGCTGTCAGGTACTGGTACAACAGTGGAACAAGAGGCTGGAGCTGAGAGAAAACAGTGCTGGGAGCAATATTTGGAGGAAAAGGAGACTTCCTTCTTTTTCCAACTGATTTGGGGTTCATGTGCTTGTAGCCAGGGAAGTTCCAATATGATAGGGAACATAGGTGATGGGATGATGTCAAAACGCAGGAACTCCTGGTGACTGGAGTCCGTGGTGATAAGAATGGGTCTTGTTTCCGGGGTGATAAGTCCGGAACGGGGAAGAGACCCATCAGCCAAGTGTACCCGGAAGCTTTGTACTCTTGGTGAGTAGAGGGATATGTAGGCTAGCAGCTAATGCAGCATCCAGGAAGCAGCTGTATGCTCCAGAGTCAATTATGGCTGGCAGGCGCGTTACTTTTTCCGTTAGCTGTAGGGAAACAAAGAGGGTTACATAAGTCTGTGAAAAAACCAGAGGCTTGATAGTTTATGATAACTGGTGAGTAGGACTTACTAGGTCTCACAGGGCAGGTGCAGAGAAAATGGCCAGACCCTCCACAGTAGAGGCACAGGTTGGCCTGACTCCTGCGCAGTCTTTCTTCAGAGGTGAGAGGAGCTCGGACCAATCCCAATTGCATAGGCTCAGCTTTAGAGGTGGTTGAAGCTGGGAAGACAGTACAAGGCGGATGGATGAGAGTTGGTTTAGGAAGCATCCAGCTGGGACGAGGGACCTGGAGGCGTTCTGAGCGCTGCTCTCGCATGCGCCTGTCCAGCTTGGTGGCAGTTTGGATCAAGTCCTCTAAAGTCGCAAGAGTCTCCATCCCAGCCAACTCGTCTTTAAGGACTTCAGACAACCCTTGGCAGAAATGATATTTAAGGGCCGGCTCATTCCAACCGGTGTCAGCTGACCATTTCCGAAATTCAACTGTATAATCCTCTACAGGCCCGTGTCCCTGGAACAAATTATGTAAGGTGACTTCGGCTGTAGCCATGCGTTGGGGGTCATTGTAGAGTTGCCCCATACTTTCAAAGAAAGAGTCTTTGGTGTTTAATACCGGGCTCCTTTGTTCCATCAGGCTGTGGGTCCAGGCTTTGCGGTTCATCAGTTAAAAACGAGATAACAAAGCCCACTTTTACTACCTTGGAGGAGAAAGTCCTGGGCTGTAAAGCCAAGTACAAAGAACAGGCGTTTTTGAAGGCTCGGAACTTTTTGTGATCGCCAGAAAATCGCTCGGGTATGGGGACCCTGGGTTCTGGGGTAGCCATGATCACTGTGGGGTTAGCTGCCATTTGAGAGGAGGACCCGCTGGTGGTTGCAGGAGCAGAGATAGGAGCTGCGGATGGACCAGCAAGTTGTTGGAGATAACCATCTATTTGGGTGTAGCCATCTTGCAATTTTTGAACTGCATCTGTAAGTACTGATACTTGCTGGCAAAGGATCTCCAGGGGTGAACGTGCTCTGTCGGCCTCAGACATTACTGGTTTGTACTGTCAGGAAAGTACTTACCGAGGCCGAAATGCTGAGAGCGGTTCACCCTTGTGACTAAGCGCAGTCGGCCCCCTGGAGGTGAGACAGGGAGTGGATGCACAAAGAGGCACAGGCTACCCAGGAAGCAGGAGGCTACTGGCATGAAGTCCTTGGCAGAGAAGAGTAGCTGTGCAGTGACTGGCAGGATGATTTGCCGGAGCGGGTACAAGAGAAAGTCCAGAACCAGGCTGAGGGTCAAACACACACACAGGATCAGTATATCCAAAAACAGGCTGAGGTAGTGTGGCAGGAAGACACAAGGGAAGTCCAGGATACAAGCAATGGTTTAAGGGCAGGAGATAGCAGGCAGGTCCGGGTCACAGGCAGAGGGTCAAACACTGGAGAGGAGCGGAATCCATATAACAAGCCAAGGGTCAGGTTCAGGAGACAAGCAGAATAGTCGAGGTCAATCCGGTCAAGAGCAGGTAATCAGGTAACAACAACAGGAAGCAGAGATACACAGGAAGCTGAAGACAAACCAGCAATTGGTCTGTGTCCCAGAGTCCTTTTTATAGGCCAGCCCAAGGGTCACTTAGTGTGTGCACTAGTGCGCATGTGCGTGCGCCGGATTGCCGGCCCACGAATGCGCATGCGCCGGAGCCCCGTTCAGCCGCGTATGCATGCAGAGACACGGCTTTGATGCCTGGAAGCAATATTCTCCTGACAGTAACTGTGGTGACTGTTGGGTGAAAGATGACAATGGGGGGGCGATGGGACAAGTGTGGTGTTGGTGCAGACACTACAGAACACAGATCTGTAACTCACCGCTCCTGGCTCTTCTCTCCTCACACTGGAAACGGTGTGTGGGGTCAATAGGACCCCACATCTCACCTCTAGGCTGGGAAGCCTGAAATTAAAAAAAAAAACGATCCTGGCTTCGATCGTAGCGGTGAGTCGGTAGAAGCGCGGGAGGGGGGACATCCCCTCTCGCCTCCCGTAAGAACGATCAAGCAGTGGAACAGCTGCTATGATCATTCTCATGGTGTAGGGAATCGCCGGCTGAAAAAGCTGATATCTGAATGATGCCTGTAGCTGCAACCATCATTCAGATATCTCCGCACAAAGTCAAGGACGTTGTATGATGACCGGCGGGCGGGAAGTGGTTAAAACGCTTTTTTTTTTTTTTTTAACACAAAGTTGTCCATTTATACAATATTTCTACCACATAACATGTACATACCAAAAATGACACCCCAAAATAGATTCTCCTACTCCTCCTGAGTACGGCGATACCACATGTGTGGGACTTCCACAGCCTGGCCACATACAGAGGGCGAGTACAGCTGAGCATGGCTCAGCATGGCGGGGTATTGCAGAGTATGGCGGGGTATAGCGGGGTATGGCGGAGTATGGCGGGGTATGGCGGAGTATGGCGGGATATTGCAGAGTATGGCGGGGTATAGCGGGGTATTGCGGAGTATGGCGGGGTATGGCGGAGTATGGCGGGGTATGAAGGAGTATGGCGGAGTATGGCGGGGTATGGCGCGGGCATGGCAGAGTATGGCGGGGGCATGGCAGAGTATGGCGGGGGCATGGCAGAGTATAGCGGGGGCATTGCAGAGTATAGCGGGGGCATTGCAGAGTATGGCGGGGGCATTGCAGAGTATGGCGGGGGCATTGCAGAGTATGGCGGGGCATTGCAGAGTATGGCGGGGGCATTGCAGAGTATGGCGGGGGCATTGCAGAGTATTGTGGGGGCATTGCAGAGTATTGCACAGCATTGCAGAGTATTGTGGGGGCATTGCAGAGTATTACACAGCATTGCAGAGTATTGTGGGGGCATTGCAGAGTATTGCACAGCATTGCAGAGTATTGTGGGGGTATTTCTACCACATAACATGTACATACCAAAAATGACACCCCAAAATAGATTCTCCTACTCCTCCTGAGTACGGCGATACCACATGTGTGAGACTTCCACAGCCTGGCCACATACAGAGGGCGAGTACAGCTGAGCATGGCTCAGCATGGCGGGGTATTGCAGAGTATGGCGGGGTATAGCGGGGTATGGCGGAGTATGGCGGGGTATGGCGGAGTATGGCGGGGTATTGCAGAGTATGGCGGGGTATAGCGGGGTATTGCGGAGTATGGCGGGGTATGGCGGAGTATGGCGGGGTATGAAGGAGTATGGCGGAGTATGGCGGGGTATGGCGCGGGCATGGCAGAGTATGGCGGGGGCATGGCAGAGTATGGCGGGGGCATGGCAGAGTATAGCGGGGGCATTGCAGAGTATAGCGGGGGCATTGCAGAGTATGGCGGGGGCATTGCAGAGTATGGCGGGGGCATTGCAGAGTATGGCGGGGGCATTGCAGAGTATGGCGGGGCATTGCAGAGTATGGCGGGGGCATTGCAGAGTATGGCGGGGGCATTGCAGAGTATTGTGGGGGCATTGCAGAGTATTGCACAGCATTGCAGAGTATTGTGGGGGCATTGCAGAGTATTACACAGCCTTGCAGAGTATTGTGGGGGCATTGCAGAGTATTGCACAGCATTGCAGAGTATTGTGGGGGTATTTCTACCACATAACATGTACATACCAAAAATGACACCCCAAAATAGATTCTCCTACTCCTCCTGAGTACGGCGATACCACATGTGTGAGACTTCCACAGCCTGGCCACATACAGAGGGCGAGTACAGCTGAGCATGGCTCAGCATGGCGGGGTATTGCAGAGTATGGCGGGGTATAGCGGGGTATGGCGGAGTATGGCGGGGTATGGCGGAGTATGGCGGGGTATTGCAGAGTATGGCGGGGTATAGCGGGGTATTGCGGAGTATGGCGGGGTATGGCGGAGTATGGCGGGGTATGGAGGAGTATGGCGGGGTATGGCGCGGGCATGGCAGAGTATGGCGGGGGCATGGCAGAGTATGGCGGGGGCATGGCAGAGTATAGCGGGGGCATTGCAGAGTATAGCGGGGGCATTGCAGAGTATGGCGGGGGCATTGCAGAGTATGGCGGGGGCATTGCAGAGTATGGCGGGGCATTGCAGAGTATGGCGGGGGCATTGCAGAGTATGGCGGGGGCATTGCAGAGTATTGTGGGGGCATTGCAGAGTATTGCACAGCATTGCAGAGTATTGTGGGGGCATTGCAGAGTATTGCACAGCATTGCAGAGTATTGTGGGGGCATTGCAGAGTATTGCACAGCATTGCAGAGTATTGTGGGGGCATTGCAGAGTATTGCACAGCATTGCAGAGTATTGTGGGGGTATTGCAGAGTATTGCACAGCATTGCAGAGTATTGTGGGGGTATTGCAGAGTATTGCACAGCATTGCAGAGTATTGCACAGCATTGTAGAGTATTGTGGGGGTATTGCAGAGTATTGCCCAGCATTGCAGAGTATTGCACAGCATTGCAGAGTATTGTGGGGGTATTGCAGAGTATTGCAGAGTATTGCACAGCATTGCAGAGTATTGTGGGGGTATTGCAGAGTATTGCACAGCATTGCAGAGTATTGTGGGGGTATTGCAGAGTATTGCACAGCATTGCAGAGTATTGCACAGCATTGTAGAGTATTGTGGGGGTATTGCAGAGTATTGCACAGCATTGCATTGTAGTGAGGGATGGCTGAGCATGGATGGATGGATGGCTGGATGTCTCTGTGCAGCGCCGTGGGCACTACACATACAGCCCACAGCGCTGCAGACATCCATCCATCCCCCTACCCGCTCACTGTGTACCGATCGGTACACAGGAGGGGAGGAGAGGAACCAGCGTCATCAGATGACGCCGGTCTGTTTACATGTGATCGCGCCATCATTTGACGGCGCGATCACATGGTAAACGGCCGCGATCAGCGGCCATTTACCGGGATCCGTGATGCGCCAGGTCCTCCGGACCCAGCGGTCACGGATGTGTTCGGGTGCGCGCCCCAGGGGGCGCGCGAGAGGGGAATTCTGGGAGGACGTCATAGTACGCCCTCCCAGAGTTATTCAACCACCCTGCAGCCGTCATTTGGCTATGGGCCGGTTGGTAAGTGGTTAAACAGATGGACGTCATATGACGCCCGCCCAGAACGAGAGCCACACCGCCCAGCCGTCATATGACGGTGGGCGAGCGGCAAGCGGTTAAAGATGTCATACCAGAGCCCAGATCTTTGGGGCACGGGCGGAAGGGAATATTGGGAGCTCAGTTTTAGAAATACTGCGTTTGAGAAAGTGGTGAGAAAGTGGTCCATGCTAACACGTCAGATAGTAATTTAGTAATGCAAGAGAAGACTGAAGGAGTGAGGTGAGAACTAGAGAGATAGTAGATAATAAAGAGTCAATTTCTATTGATTACAAATAACTTTTAATGATGTGGTGTTGTATACAATGCTAAGGTCACATCAAATATTTTTCACTTTTTTTTTCATTTTTACTACCTTTTTTTATGTAATTCTAATGTAAAGGTTTACATTATATCTCTCTTTTCACTACAGTATAGGATCTCTAAAGGATTAGACAACGTGCTACTTTTAAATTGAAACCGCTTTTTTGAGAGGGGAAAATAAATAGATTTAAAAAAGGGTATATATAGCTTGAGGTGATTGTAGCCATATTAGTGCACTTGCGACAAGAACAATTGAGTACAGTCCATCATACTTTTTTTTATTTACACTAACATACAATTTTTCAGGACACGCTTTCAGGGTTGTCCCCTTCTTCAAGGTCCCAGCAGTACTAATTAACAAGAATGTTAAAAAAGAAGAAACAATCTCTGAGGGAAAGGAAAAAACAAACACACACGGGGGGGGGGGGGGGGGGGGGAGATGACAGTCAAAGAGGGGGTCGTAAAATTGTGGGATAATGAGTGACAAAACACATATCTAAATTCAGGCCATTGTTCTTTGTGTCAAATAGAACTATCATTCTAAAGCCGGGTAGACACTACAGTTTTTTTTTGTGTAACCCCCCAAGTTGCACATAAAAAAAACTGTCAGCTCTAGTTGGAGCCGCTGTACTAACCATGTGAGGTGACCCCCCCCCCCCACTCTGATCAGGAGTCGGTCGGATGCTGGTTTTCCAGCATGCACGTCTGACAGAAGCTAGCCGAAGGGCTGGCTTCTGTCAGGCAGACCGACATAAAGTACATATGGGCAGTTTTTTTTTAACCGGTCGTTGTCTCCCGACATTCGGCCCACGTGTACGGGGCTTTAGGCTTTAGGCTTTTCTGAAAAGTTTTGAAATTTCCTTTAGGAACTAAAATATTGAGGTCTTCCATAGTGTGGTCCGGTTGTGAGAAATGATGTCCCACAGGTGTGCAGAACTCATCTTCTTTATGTTCCTTTTATTTTATTTTTATTGTATGTTTATTGAGTGCTTTTTCAGAAGAAAATACAAGGTTTGCATTTGTTGAGATAATAAAAGAAAAGAAAAAAAAAGGACATTGTACAATAATGAACAAAGCAGAGCATTGAATCCAGTGAATGGAATAACACATTGAAAATTGAGTAGTACAATCAAATATACTGCACGTTAATATATCAAAAACTTAAAACTAAAAATCTAGAAATATACACCAGGGGTTCTGGGTCTGGGAAAGGAGATTTGTCATCAGGCAATGTCACCATACACCAGGTGCCATCAAGATACAGGGAGGGATCTGTACTCAGATTGGTCCCAAGGGTCCCATATCTTGTTGAAGCGGGCCAGGACATCACCTACTAGAGCAGTCATATATTCCATTCTCCGAATATCTGAGATGATGTGTAACAGCTGGGATTGAGTAGGAGGCGTGGAGGATAGCCAATGTGGCGGGATAGCTATTTTTTATAGCTAGTAAGATATATGAGGCCAATCTATTTAACCATTTCCCTGTATAAGGGAAGGGTAGGCCCAAAAGACAGTGTAATGCATCCATTGGAAGAGTGACATCCAGCAACCTCCGGAGAAGAGACATTACCATTTCCCAGAAAGGGGATATGAGCTCACACGACTAGAAAATGTGATAATGAGGGCCTATTAATTTGTTGCACCTGCAACATAGGGGGGACAATGAAAGATCTTTTTGGTGTAACACTTCAGGTGTTCTATACCAAAACATCATAATTTTAAAAGCTGTCTCTCTCTGTGCCACACATCTGGAAACTTTGAAAGAAGATGACCAGATCTTATCCCAATAAGGAAGGCAGATAGGGCATTGGAGAATGGAAGACCATTTACGCATGTACCTATGTGAATCTTCGGTGAGAGAGGGGATTTCATGGAGGAGTTTATATATGGAGGATATTAAATGTAGTTGATGTGGACCTTGAGCACATAAATAATCAAAAGTAGTGGGTTTGGGCAGTGTTAGGGATGGGGAAGATATAGTTAGTGTTTAATTTGGAGATAAGAGAGGAACATATGTTTAGGGATATGATATTTTGTCTGAAGGTCTTTGAAGGCCAGTAATCTGCGGGTGACTGGGTGTACAAAATGATGCAGCTGGAATAGTGTAGTAAGAGCCCAGGGTTCCATTCGGACAGTGGACATGCTATCTGGGATAAGGGGGTTAAAAAGAACATTAGATAATGGGGGGCATGGCGAGGAGAGAGAGAACTTAGTGGAGCATGTACGCCATATAGTCAAAGTGAACAGCATTGATACTAGACAAAGATCAAGTTGTCTGAGACCATAGTAGAGAACATGGGTGAGCAGGATATATGGAACCCATCTCAATCTCTGACCATCTATTGGGGGCCATCTGGCTAGACCAGGAGGCAACTACTCTAAGATAGGAAGCATAATAATACCTAAGAACATCCGGAGCACCTAAACCTCCATGATTCCTGGAAAAGATGACCACTGAGCTGGCTATCCGGTGTGCCCTCCCATTCCATATAAAGTTAATGGGGTTGTAAACCCTCATGGTTTTTCACCTTTTTGCATTCTATGCATTAAGATAAAAAACCTTCTGTGGTGCTGCAGCCCACCCGAGCCCCCGTTTTACTTACCTGGCACCGATCCTTCTCCGGCCAGGAACGAGCACACCAGCTCTAGCTGGTGTCTTGTGTCCTGATTGGATAGATTGATAGCAGCACAGCCATTGGCTCCCACTGCTGTCAATCAAGTCCATTGACGTGGCGCCGGGGGGGTGGGGCCGAGTCCTGCATTTTGTGTGAATGGACACAGATGCGGGACTTGGGAGCACGCCTGCATGGGTGACCACCAAGGAGAGCGATTCTCCAACATGGACACTCGATGCAGGGAGGAGCCAGGAGGGCCGCTGAGGGACCCCAGAAGAGGTAGATCGGGCCACTCTGTGCAAACTGCACGGTGGAGGTAAGTATGACATGTTTGTTTAAAAAAAAAAAAAAACGAGGGTTTACAACCCCTTTAGGAAACCAACGTTTAAGCAACTTAAGTTGGGACATAGGCACTGATACAGGTAGAGTTTCAAAGTGGTATAACAACTTAGGCATAATTGACATCTTTAAGACATTCATCTTACCCAGCCATGAGATAGGATATGTAGTCCAGCGTTTAAGTGTGTCACTGATGTCTCTAAACAGGGGTACATAGTTAGCTTTTTATAAGGAAGAGCATGTATTCGTGATCTGCACACCCGGGTATTTCAAGAAGTGAGGACACCATCGATAAGAGTAGTTCTGTTGTAGGGAGGCTAGAACATCTGGGGGGATATGAAGGGGCAGAGCCTCCGTCTTGGAAGTATTTATTTTGTACCCAGATAAGGATCCAAATTGTGTTAACAAAGCATGTAAAGATGGCAAAGAGACGGTTGGGTGCATCAGAGTCAACAGGATGTTGTCCGCAAATAGAGATTCTTTATATTCTTTGTTGGTATTTTTGTACATAAGATACTTTGCTATGTCTTTTGCATTGGATAAGGTACATAACATTACTGGATGTACAGCTGTATGATCCCGTGATATTGATGGTCCCTTTAGCGTGTGGGACAATTTGCGATGGATTGATTTGGTTGCACAGTTTGCAGTGTTTTTTTTTTTTGTTTATTGCAGGGTTTGCTTCCATTATTTGTGACTTCATAATCACAATGCAGTTTCCTGCATATTAGTTTATGTCTGAGTTTGGGGCGGTTGTCTGAATACCAGTATTGGGGGTTGTTGGAATATTTTTCATCCTCTGTTATGATGGGTTGTAAATCTTTGATTATATTTTTTATCTCTTCTAGTGGTGAATTGTATGTGGTTATTAGAGGTACATGGTCATTTGTTTTTTTCTCTTTGTATTGAAAGTGATGTTCTCTTCTGGTTTTCAAGGCTGTGTTTATGCTGTTGTTGATGGTTTTGTCTTTGTAACCTTTCTTATGGAAGGAGTCTGCTCATGTTCTGAGATGTTTATCTCTGTCTTTTGGGTCTGAACATATTCGGTGGTAGCTGCTGGCCTGGCTGTGTATGATGGTCTGTTTTGTGTGTGTGGGTGAAAACTGGAACTGTGGAGATAGTTGCATCTGTCAGTAGGTTTCCTGTATATCGAAGTGTGAAGCTTGTCATCCCTGATGTATACTGTGGTGTATGGGTTTTCTCATTATCCCACAGTTTTGACTGTAACCCCCCACCCTCCCGTCCCCAGTCTATACAGTGCCTTGAAAAAGTATTCATACCCATGTTGTCACATTACAACCAAAAATGTAAATGTATTTTATCTGGATTTTTTTGTGATAGACCAGCACAAAGTGGCACATAATTGTGAAGTGGAAGGAAAATGCTAAATGATTTTCAAATTTTTTTACAAATAAATATGTGAAAAGTGTGACGTGCATTTGTATTCAGCCCCCCTGTGTCAATACTTTGTAGAACCACCTTTCACTGCAATTACAGCTGCAAGTCTTTTTGGGGATGTCTCTACCAGCTTTGCACATCTAGAGAGTGACATTTTTGACCATTCTTCTTTGCAGAATAGCTCAAGCTCTGTCAGATTGGATGGAGAGCATCTGTGAACAGCAATTTTCAAGTCTTGCCACAGATTCTCAATTGGATTTAGGTCTGGTTTTTTGACTGGGCCATTGTAACACATGAATATACTTTGATCTAAACTATTCAATTGTAGCTCTGGCTGTATGTTTAGGGTCATTGTCATGCTGGAAGGTGAACCTCCGCCCCAGTCTCAAGTCTTTTGCAGACTCTAACAGATTTTTTTCTCTGATTGCCCTGTATTTGGCTCCATCCATCTTCCCATCAACTCGGACCAGCTTCCCTGTCCCTGCTGAAGAAAAGCATCCCCACAACATGATGCTGCCACTACCATGTTTTACGGTGGGGATGGTGTGTTCAGGGTGATGTGCAGTGTTAGTTTTCTGCCACACATAGTGTTTTGCTTTTAGGCAAAAAAGTTAAATTCTGGTCTCATTTGACCAGAGCACCTTCTTCCACTTGTTTGCAGTGTCCCCCACATGGCTTCTAGCAAACTGCAAATGGGACTTCTTATGGCTTTCTTTCAACAATGGCTTTCTTCTTGCCACTCTTTCATAAAGGCCAGATTTGTGAAGTGCAGGACTAATAGTTGTCCTGTGGACAAATTCTCCCACCTGAGCTGTGGATGTCCCGAAGCTCCTCCGGAGTTACCAAGGGCCTCTTGGCTGCTTCTCTGATTAATGCTCTCCTTGTCCGGTCTGTCAGTTTAGGTAGACGGCCATGTCTTGGTAGTTTTACAGTTGTGCCATACTCTTTCCATTTTCAATTGATGGGTTGAACAGTGCTCCATGAGATGTTCAAAGCATGGGATATTTTTTATAACCTAACCCTGCTGTCAACTTCTCCACAACTTTATCCTTGACCTGTCTGGTGTCTTTCTTGGCCTTCATGATGCTATTTGTTCACTAAGGTTCGCTAACAAACCTCTGAGAGCTTTACAGAACAGCTGTATTTATACTGAGATTAAATTACACATGTGGACAGAATTTACTATTTATTTACACTTTCCACATATTTATTTGTAAAAAATTTGAAAACCATTTATCATTTTCCTTCCACTTCACAATTATGTGCCACTTCATTTTGGTCCATCACATAAAATCCCAATAAAATACATTTTATGTTTTTGGTAGTAACATGACAAAATGTGAAAAATTTAAGGGGTATGAATACTTTTTCAAGGCACTGAAGCTCTCCCTCTTTCTTATCTTACAAACTATGCTTGTTTTATTGCCATTGCCATGTATTCTGTTCTGTTTTCAACACTCTGCTAAAACTTTTGTGAATTAGTACTGCTGGGACCTTGAAGAAGGGGACATACCCCGAAAGCTTGTCATGAAAAATTTCATGTTAGTGCACATAAAAAAAAGTATCAAGGACAGTACTTAATTGTTCCTGTTGCAAGTGCACTAATACAGCTACAATCACCTCAAGCAAGATGGAAAATACTGCATATAGACGCATGAAGAAGCAGTTAACCAACCTAATCACAAAGGAAACACAGATCAACAGTGACATCTCCTTTCTCTCAAGATGCAAAAAGAGGAATCTCACACCACAAGTTCTCCAGAATAAAAATCCTTGTGCAAATACACTCCTTATGCTCTCCTTATGCAGCAGGACTTTGCAGAAGTACCAGCGAAAGATTAAGGAACAACCACATTCACAAACTGTATGGCAAAAGGGTAACAAACAGAAAAGTCGGTGTTTGAAACCCTAACATCATTGGATCCTACCAGCATTAACCAAATTAGGAATGAAATGGAAACTTTACAAAGTCAACTTGCAAAAACTTGCCATGAACAGGAAGCAAAAAAACTTCAGAAACTACACCAAGAGCAGACCTTTTTATACAACCTAAATAACATAAAACAAATACAACATCTATACCTCCTGCTATCAGTGATTTGGAATCCAATCCAGAATCCCAAGGTATCCCTTGTTTAAATGCTGACCTGACTGAAAATGTGGACATAACAGAGGAACATGAAATCATCAATTTGTCAAATCATAAACTTTCCAAACCCAAAATAACAGTCCTCTCCAAAGGCCTCACATTCTGCCCAACCACCAAATTGGTTGGTTACCATCAGATATGAAACAATTCATTACACTAGGGCTACAAAAAAATGTCATAGTAATGAAAAGAATCCTATGACAATGGAATGCAAAAAAAAAGAAAAAGAACAGCAAGCTCACAAGGCCACAACCGCAAACCGGACACCTATATAAGGCCGAAAAGTTAGAGGGCTTTTAAACTAGGCGACTGGGTGGAGGGTCCAGAGGTAGAGATAGTCAGTGCGGAACATATTCCAGAGGGTAGTATTGGGGGCATTAGTGGTAGGTTGACTAAAGCACATAAACCCGAGGCAAATATAGTAACAAGTCCTTTTTTGCAACCTCGGAACACCCAATAAGAAGACGGCATGCGACCGGTCTAAACGTGGCATGTTCACCAATGCCAGGAGCCTGGCGGACAAGATGGGAGAATTAGAGATACTGTTGTACGACGAGGATTTAGATTTTTTGTGGGAATTTCAGAGACTTGGTTCAACAGCTTTCATGATTGCCTGGCAACCATTCAAGGGTATTCCCTTTATCGCAGGGATAGAGAGATAAAAAAGGGGGAGGGGTATGCCTGTATATCAAGAATAATGTACAAGTGAATGTGAGAGATGACATCACTAAGGGAGCTAGGGTGGAGGTGGAATTCTTATGGGTAGAGCTCCAAAGGGATGAAACTAAGGGGAAAGTAATACTGGTAGTACGCTATAGGCTCCCTAACCTGAGGGAAGAGGGGGAGACGGACCTCCTATCACAATCTGGATTAGCGGCAAGTATGGGAAGTGTCATCATAATGGGGGATTTTAATTATCCAGACATAGACTGGATGGAAGGAACCGCACATTGTTTAACCGGTTCAATACCGGGCCTTTTTACCCCCTTCCTTCCCAGGCCAATTTTTAGTTTTCAGCGCTGTCGCACTTTAAACGACAATTGCGTGGTCGTGCGACATTGTACCCAAACAAAATTGACATCGTTTTTTTTCCCCACAAATAGAGCTTTCTTTTGGTGGTATTTGATCACCTCTGCGGTTTTTATTTTTTGCGCTATAAAAAAAAGGAGAGTGACAGTTTTGAAAAAAACACAATATTTTTTACTTTTTGCTATAATTAATATCCCAATTTAAAAAAAAAAAAATTTTCCTCAGTTTCAGCCGATACGTATTCTTCTACATATTTTTGGTAAAAAAAATCGCAATAAGCGTATATTGATTGGTTTGCGCAAAAGTTATAGCGTCTATAAAATACGGGATAGATTTATGGCATTTAAAAAAATATATATTTATTTTTTTTACTAATAATAGCGGCGATCGCAAATTTTTTTTGTGACTGCGACATTATGGCAGACACATCGGACACTTTTGACACATTTTTGGGACCATTCACATTTATACAGCGATCAATGCTATAAAATTGCATTGATTACTGTGTAAATGTGACAGGCAGTGAAGGGGTTAACCACTAGGGGGCGGGGAGGGGTTGAATGTGTTTCCTAGGGAATGCTTCTAACTGTAGGGGGAGGGGACGCACAAGGGGAGGAGACCGATCAGTGTTCCTCCGTCCTGGGAACACAGATCGGTCTCCCCTGAGCTGACAGGACGTGGATCTCTGTGTTTACACACAGAGATCCACGGTCCGGCCCGGTTAGCGGGCAATCGTGGGTGCCCGGCGGACATCGAGGCCACCGGGCACACGCACCGGGTCCAGAGCAGCGCGGCGGGCGCGCGCGCGCGCGCCCCCTAGGCAGCCGGAAACCCGAGGCCATCATATGACGTCCACCCAGGATGGGAGATCCCATCTGTGGACGTCATATTACTATAGGCGGGTAGGGAAGTGGTTAAGGCTCACCAGTTCCTAAATGTCTTTCAGGACAATTTTATGGGTCAGATGGTATACGCATCAACTAGAAACAAATTGTTACTAGACCTACTGATTACCAACAATACAGACCTGATCACGGATGTGGAAATACGAGACAATTTGGGAAACAACTATCACAGGTCAATTAGCTTTAGTATAAATCACACATAGGAAACATAAGGGGAATACAAAGACACTGAATTTCAAAAGAGCCAACTTCCCTAAACTATGAACCTTGCTAGAATATATTAATTGGAAAAACATCTTAGGAACAAAGAACACGGAGGAGAGATGGGTTGGGAAATAAATTTAAAAGAGCAAAAAAAAGTCCTGGGTGGTTTAACTCAAATGTAAAAATGCACATAAAAGTAAAGGAGAAGGCCTTCAAAAAATACAAGGCCGAGGGATCATCGTCAGCAATCAAACTTTACAAAGAATGCAACAAGAAATGTAAGGGTGCATTTAGGGCGGCTAAGATAGAACACGAAAGACACATAGCAGAGGAGAGCAAAAAAAAATACAAAGAAATGATTTAAGTATATAAACAGTAAAAGAGGGAGGACAGACCATATTGGTCCCTTAAAAGATGAGGAAAGGTTACAAAGGATGGTGAGATGGTGAAGGTTTTGAATTTATTCTTCTCCTCAGTCTTCACAAGAGAATCGGTGGGCTTCAGTAACCAAAACTGCAGTTTTTATCCTCATGATACGCCACAGGAAGCACCCTCATGGCTAACAGAGGATAGAATTAGAAATAGACTTGAAAAACGTCTGCGGTTTTTATTTTTTGCGCTATAAAAAAAAAGAAGAGTGACAGTTTTGAAAAAAACACAATATTTTTTACTTTTTGCTATAATAAATATCCCAATTTAAAAAAAAAAAAATTTTTTCCTCAGTTTCAGCCGATACGTATTCTTCTACATATTTTTGGTAAAAAAAATCACAATAAGCGTATATTGATTGGTTTGCGCAAAAGTTAAAGCGTCTATAAAATACGGGATAGATTTATGGCATTTTAAAAAAAAAATATTAATTTTTTTACTAATAATAGCGGCAATCGCAAATTTTTTTGTGTGACTGCGACATTATGGCAGACACATCGGACACTTTTGACACATTTTTGGGACCATTCACATTTATACAGCGATCAATGCTATAAAATTGCATTGATTACTGTGTAAATGTGACAGGCAGTGAAGGGGTTAACCACTAGGGGGCGGGGAGGGGTTGAATGTGTTTCCTAGGGAATGCTTCTAACTGTAGGGGGAGGGGGCGCACAAGGGGAGGAGACCGATCAGTGTTCCTCCGTTCTGGGAACACAGATCGGTCTCCCCTGAGCTGACAGGACGTGGATCTCTGTGTTTACACACAGAGATCCACGGTCCGGCCCGGTTAGCGGGCAATCGTGGGTGCCCGGCGGACATCGCGGCCACCGGGCACACGCACCGGGTCCAGAGCAGCGCGGCGGGTGCGCGCGCGCCCCCTAGGCAGCCGGGAACCCGAGGCCATCATATGACGTCCACCCAGGATGGGAGATCCCATCTGTGGACGTCATATTACTATAGGCGGGTAGGGAAGTGGCTAAGGCTCACCAGTTCCTAAATGTCTTTCAGGACAATTTTATGGGTCAGATGGTATACGCATCAACTAGAAACAAATTGTTACTAGACCTACTGATTACCAACAATACAGACCTGATCACGGATGTGGAAATACGAGACAATTTGGGAAACAACTATCACAGGTCAATTAGCTTCAGTATAAATCACACAAATAGGAAACATAAGGGGAATACAAAGACACTGAATTTCAAAAGAGCCAACTTCCCTAAACTATGAACCTTGCTAGAATATATTAATTGGAAAAACATCTTAGGAACAAAGAACACGGAGGAGAGATGGGTTTCCTTTAAGAGCATATTAAATAAGGGCATTAGCCAGTGCATCTCATTGGGAAATAAATTTAAAAGAGCGAAAAAAAGTCCTGGGTGGTTTAACTCCAATGTAAAAATGCACATAAAAGTAAAGGAGAAGGCCTTCAAAAAATACAAGGCCGAGGGATCATCGTCAGCAATCAAACTTTACAAAGAATGCAACAAGAAATGTAAGGGTGCATTTAGGGCGACTAAGATAGAACACGAAAGACACATAGCAGAGGAGAGCAAAAAAAAAATACAAAGAAATGATTTAAGTATATAAACAGTAAAAGAGGGAGGACAGACCATATTGGTCCCTTAAAAGATGAGGAAAGGTTACAAAGGATGGTGAGATGGCGAAAGTTTTGAATTTATTCTTCTCCTCAGTCTTCACAAGGGAATCGGTGGGCTTCAGTAACCAAAACTGCAGTTTTTATCCTCATGATACGCCACAGGAAGCACCCTCATGGCTAACAGAGGATAGAATTAGAAATAGACTTGAAAAACGTAACATTAATAAGTCACCGGGACCAGATGGCTTGCATCCGAGGGTCCTTAGGGAACTCAGTCAAGTAATTGCCAGACCATTCTTCCTAATTTTTACTGACAGTCTACTGACTGGAATGGTACCAGCTGATTGGAGAAAAACCAATGTATCACCGATATTTTAAAAAAGGGACAAAATACATCCCTGAGAATTACAGACCAGTTAGCCTAACATAAATAGTATGCAAGCTCTTGGAGGGGATTATAAGGGACTATAGACAAGATTTTAGTAACGAAAACAGTATCATTAGCAGTAATCAGCATGGCTTCATGAAGAATCATTCTTGCCAAACCAATCTATTAACCTTCTATGAGTATGTGAGCTGCCATCTAGATAAAGGGAAGCCCGTAGATGTGGTGTATTTGTATTTTGCAAAAGCATTTGATACAGTTCCTCATAAACGTTTACTGTACAAAGTAAGGTCCCGTGCTATTCAATTAGTCACTAAGGGGAGAGGAGTTGATGGCTAAGATAGCTGCATGCCGCATGTTGAGATAACACGCCGTATTATGGTGTGCTAGGAAAAGCTGAGCAGTATATCAGAATGGTGGTATACGAGAAGAAGAAGCTGATATCATAGATATCACAGACCCCTTCCATATGCTTTATGCAGTAAAAAGGATATGACCTGGTGTTCGGAGGTTGAAGGATCGTGGTCCCCAGTATTTGCTACCCGTCCATCTGTCCACCGTAGAGCTGGGAGAGCTGATGGTTGTCCGGTGAAGGCATGTAACGCAGTGAGGAGACCTAGGTGGAGATCCGCAGTGGTCAGGTCACGGACACAGTCGTGGCCGAAGCCCACAGAGCACGGGGAAGATCCTGGTCAGAGCGGGAGCGGGCCTGCAGCGTCTGGGGATCCTGAGAACCCTGACATTTGAAGGACAAAGTATAAGGAATAGAAGGTGGAAACCCCATTGGGACCCATAAGAATTGACTGCCCTAAGGAGTTCCAGGGGAAACCCTGCAAAGCCTTGTGGAGACTGGCCGGGGACGGCCTCTTGGGACAAGGAAGCCGTACAACAGGGACCTTATATTAATCGGAGGAACCCAAAACCAGAGGAAGAAGCGGATGATAAAGGGTTAAGGTAAAAAAGGAATGGCAAGAAAATGGTGTAATAAAGCATTATAATAAATTAATATACTGGAGGTAAAGATTAAGTAATCAGGGCACTGTATACAGGGCAACTTATTAAAAGAACAGAATAAGTTTAATATACTCATGTTATGAGAAATATAATAAAGCCCTAAAAAAAAAGTAAAGGGAGGGGGAAAGGAGGGAAAAGAAAAAAGAAAAGAAAAGAAAAATCCTGAAAATTAATAAATGGACAATTTTTAATCATACTAACAGTATAAAGACTATAATGCAGTAATCGTCAGAATGTATACTTGAAAGTCATCACTAGTATCAAACTGTAGTCTTAAGAGGATTTTGAAAGCACTGGATAGATATATATATATTATTTTTTTCTCTTTCCTTTTTTCTCTTCCTTATTTTCCTTCCTGCAAATATGGCATCCAAAAAAAATAAAATACCTCACCCTCAGCAGAAGGGAAATGATAAGAAGAAAAAAATAAAGGATACAAGCATAGGGGTACAATCAACCCAAACAACGGACATAAAAGAATATTTTCAACAAATGCATTCCTCACAGACATTACAAGGTCTATTGAATATAATAGAATCATCTGCTACTTCAGGAACTACAGAAGAGGAAGAGGTGGATCAAATTAGGGATAGCTCACCAATTGAGGTGAATAGACCGCCAACAGAGACGGAGGAATTAGAGAAAGAAAAATGGGACATGAAAGTTTATATATGTTCCTTACCTACAAGAGAAGATATGGATCAATATGTGTACAGATTAGAAAGCACATATAAAAAAGAGCTACAGGAGCTTAAAACATCTATACAAAATACTCAAGAGAAAATAGAAACAATTGATGGGAGAATGGCGGCTATGGAATTAAAAATGGTACAAGCAGAAGAAAAAATACAGGAACAAGATCGATGTTTAAAACAGGCCATAAAAGACCATCAAGAAAATAGGAACAGAAGAAATAATATTGGGATTAGAGGTTTGCTGAAATTGTGAGCCCAAAAGAGGTAATACCAACTTTACAAAATATATTTAACAAATTATTACAAAACCCTTCTACAGCGGAATTAATATTCAATCAAGCCCATAAAGCATTGGGGCCAAAAAAATCAGACCCCACAAGACCAAGAGACATGATATGCAGGATACATTATTATCAAATAAAAGAGAAGATTATGCTAGGTGCTCGACAGAATAAAAATATAGATTATGAGGGGATACAATTTACATTATTTCAGGACCTTTCTAAACATACATTAGATCTGAGAAGAGCAACAAAGCCCCTATTGGAACTTCTTCAAAAAAAGAATATACAATATAGATGGAAATATCCATTTCGGCTTCAAGTACAACATGAAGGCCTAGTGACATCATTTAGAGATTTGGAGGATCTACCTGAATTTTTAAAAACTCTTTAACTTCCTGAAGTAAAGCTACCACACTGGCCTAAATCATATTCTGAATTGTTGGCTAAAAATTGGAGGAAAGTTTAAAAATTATTCAAAAAATATGGAAGTACCTGTATTGAGAAAGAAGAAGAAGAGAAAAAAAGATTGACTTTCTTGATGGGAATGAGGACATGGGGGGGGGGGGAATGAGGACATGGGGGGGGAGAGAAAATGGGGGAGGGGGGAGGGGAGAGAGGGAAAGGGGAAAGTAAATATAGTTGGGAAGGGAAGAGGAATGAATATCACAGGGATATCATCAAATAAATATAAGGACAATTCACAGCACTTAATACAGTATATTTAAAAAATCTTATTTGTTTAAAAATAACACATAATTACACATGCACACAATACTTCACATGGAAGTAATGAAAAGGGCACAGGGAGGTGGGAGGTGAGTATTTGGCACAGAAATTTAGGTAGGGAGGAGTAATAGGAGGGTTAATTTGAAATAAATGGATGGGTACACTCAACTTATAATCTAAATTGTACATTTCACAAGACACGAACAGGGGAGATAAATAGGGAATGGAATAAGGGATCTCCCCCCCCCCCCTCCCCGGTTGTTTAATTGTTTTTTTTTGTGGAGCTCCCTCTTCCCTCTTAAATGTCCTTTGGATAAAAAAAGATTTTTGAAAGTGGAATACATATAAAGTGTTATATCAATGTGAAAATGTTATAAGTAAAAATATTTAGGGATGTTGAAAATATAACAACGATGTTAGAAGAAGGGATACACTCTCAGGATAGAGGAAGAAGAGAAGTTTCCCCCATTTTTTTCCCCTCCCTTCTCTTCTCTTCTCTCCCTGGCTTTGGGAATGGAAGGAGAAAAAAGATGAAAACCCTAAAATCATAAACTAAAACTAAACAAATTATTGAATAAATACTGCTCAAATAAAGAAAAGAAATGACAAATAAGATAATGGTGTGCAACAGATTAGACAAGTCTCAGACTTCCCTTGTTAGGGATCTTACTAAATAATAAGAAAGACTTGAGATAAGTCAGTTAGTTTTGGAATGAGTAAAAGATAGAAGCGATTGTAGTTAGATTTGTTTAGATCACATTCCCAGAATATATAGTAGAAATTATCCAACATGGATCCATGATACATTCCCATACTCTAAGCCAATATTGCAAATATGGAAGGGTAAAGATAGTATGTCCTTAATAGTAAGGATCCTGCTATATGGAAAGATGTTTACAATAATGAATTTTTACTTACCAAATTATGATCAAATTAAAAATGGAATAAAGGCCTTGGGGGATGCAATGGATAAAAAGGCAGGAGTAGTAATATTAGGAGGAGATTTCAATTTTTTAATGGATACAAAAATAGCAACTCATTCATATAGGAATAATAAACAATTAAAGGAATTTAAACAATTATTGGAAAAATCTCACATGGTAGATATTTGGAGAGTGCAACATCAATCGGGAAAAAAAATGATTCATAGTATTCAAATATACATAATACATATCATCGAATAGATTATTTTTTTATTGATCAAATAGGGTTAATGGTGACTCCAAATACTCATATAGAAAATATAGGAACTAAAGTTAAATGAATATAAGAAACCATTAGGGACATGAGGCTAAATGATAATTTGATTAAGGATAAAAAATGCGAAGAGAATATCCAACAGACAATAGAAGAATTCTTACAGATTCATGAGATAGATGAAACAGCAATCCCTTTACAATGGGAAACATTAAAATGTGTGTTAAGGGGACTGTTAAGGGTTAATTTGAAATAAATGGATGGGTACACTCAATTTATAATCTAAATTTCACAAGACACGAACAGGGGAGATAAATAGGGAATGGAATACAGGATCTCCCCCCCCCCCCCAAAGTTGTTTGATGAGCAGTCCTTATGATTAAGGGACAAAAACAGAGCCAGGTCTTATCAATACGGGAATAAGACCCGAAAAGTGTGGGCTAGAACAATAAAGCAACAACAATCTACAACCTCCATAGTAAAAATCCTAAAAACTCCTGGAGAAATAACATATGATCCTAGAGCAATCTCCAATACATTTCAGATTTATTACTCTAAATTATATAAAATAAAGGCAAAACAAATAAATAAGGAGGAGGACAAAAAAATATAGAAGAAATACGTCAATATATTAAAGATACGGCATTACCTACCCTACCTAAAGAGACAACAGAAATGTTAGAAAAAGAAACAACAGCATAAGAAATACAACAAGCTATATCAACACTGGTCCTGGGCAAAAGCCCGGGCCTGGACGGATACACTCCAAGGTTTTATAAAATATTTCAAGAGATAATTACACCTATTCTAAAAAAAAAACATATAACTCCATATCAGCATTGCAAACTTTTACATCACAAGGGACGGAAGCTTTTATCTTGTTTATCCCTAAACCAGAAAAAGATCATACAATGTGTAGCAATTAGGGATGAGTCGGACACCCCCCCGGTTGGGTTAACGGCAGAACGTGCGAACTGACAAAAAGTTTGTGCAAACACGCGAACACCGTTAAAGTCTATGGGACCCGAACATGAAAAATCAAAAGTGCTAATTTTAAAGGCTAATATGCAAGTTATTGTCATAAAAAGTGTTTGGGGACCCGGGTCCTGCCCCAAGGGACATGTATCAATGCAAAAAAAAGTTTAAAAAACGTCCGTTTTTTTCGGGAGCAGTAATTTTAATAATGGTTAAAGTGAAACAATAAAAGTGAAATATTCCTTTAAATATCATGCCTGGGTTGGTGACTATAGTATGCCTGTAAAGTGGCGTATTTTTCCCGTGTTTAGAACAGTCCCTGCAGCAAAATGACATTTCTAAAGGAATAAAAGTCATTTAAAACTGCTTGCGGGTGTAATGTATTATCGGGTCCCGGCAATATGGATGAAAACCATCGATAAAAACAGCATGGGCCCGCCCCAGCCCATTACCAGGCTCTTTGGGTCTGGTATGGATACTAAGGGGAACCGCGCACCCAAATTTAAAAAAAAAAAGGCGTGGGGCTCCCAGGCCCTATATACTCTGAACACCAGTATATAGGCGGTCCCCGGGTAAGATAGGGACTGTAGGTTTGTTCTTAAGTTGAATCAGTTTGTAATTTGAAACAGGTACATTTTTTAACTATAGCTCCAGCCAAAAAATCTATTTTTAAGCTTTTTGGATAAAATAGGGAAGGGTTATCACCCCTGTAACATTTGTTTTGCTATGTGTACCCCTGTTCAGAAGATTTCACCTCACTTTCTGTCCAATGATAATTGGATTTTGAAAATTTTGGGTTATTAGGGAAACAAGGATTGGTGATAAAGCATCAGTGGAGCCACCCTTTTCCCATATTAACTCCTACAGGAGAGAATTTGCCTTCCTAGGGGTAGATTTCATCTCACTTCCTGTTGTCTCCCTCCGTTTGTAAGTAGGAGTAGTTTGTAAGTCGAATGTTTGAAAATAGGGGACCGCCTGTATATACTATACGGCCTAACCTATATACTCTGCGTAAAATTGGGCCTTAGGTGTTGGTGGTACCAGAACACTGTAAGCCCTCACAGTTACTCTTGGTGGGAGCTGGAATGGGCCCTGCTTTGAAAGATTATATCAAGAATTGTAATTACATGCCACTGTTGAACAGGGGCAGAAGAATTGGGCCTTTGGTGGTGGTGGTGGTGGTGCCACAACATTGTAAGCCCTCACAGTTACTCTTGGTGGGCGCAGGAACGGGCCCTGCTGTGAAATACTATATCAAGAATTGTAATTACATGCCACTGTTGAACAGGGGGAGAAAAATTGGGCCTTTGGTGGTGGTGATGGCACAACACTGTAAAGCCCCACAGAAACTCTTGTTGAGCGCAGGAACGAGCCCTGCTGTGAAATATTAGATCAAAAATTGTAATTACGCACCCCTTTTAAACAGGGGAAGAAAAATTGGGCCTTAGGCAGTGGTGGTGGGGCCACAACACTGCAACCCCTCACAGATACTCTTGTTGAGCGCAGGAACGTGCCCTGCTGTGGAATATTTGCTCAAAAATTGTAATTACACGCCCCTGTTAAACGGGGGAAGAAAAATTGGACCTTAGGCAGTGGTGGTGGTGCCCTGAACCAAAAATATTCTTAGAAGCTATCATCATGAAGATTGAGGAGGAATAGGATAGTCATTCAGCATAATAGGATAGTCACTCAGCATAGGCAGTCTTCAAGGGATCCCACAACCATGGAAAAATCAATCGGTTACATCAGCATCAGGTGCTTGGTAGCTGGTGATCCAAGACTGATTCATTTTTATGAATGTGAGCCGATCAACAGAGTCTGTGGACAGGCGCACTCTGTGATCAATAACAAAGCCTCCAGCAGCACTGAATGTGCGTTCAGAAAGAACGCTGTATGCAGGACAGGCCAGTAGCTCAATTGCATATTGAGCAAGCTCTGGCCAGTGGTCCATCCTCAAGACCCAGTAACCCAGTGAATGGTTTGATGGAAAGGTCTCCAAGTCTGATCTTGCCCCTAGATATTCCTGCACCATGTAATTCAGATACTGGCGATGGTTGCTGGAACTAATCAGACCTTGGCGCTGAGGACTGAAGAATTGTCTGAAGGCATCGGTCAGCTGGCCACCTTCTCCACCGCTCTTTCTGAACGTGACTGAACGAAGCCTCAGCAACACGTTGTCCAGCACCAGGAAATTGTAACCTCCCAGGCTCTGGAAACGCATTGCACAAAACTTTCTGCAAGGCCTCCCGAAGATGTTTCATCCTCTGCTCCCTCTGTGAAGGCTGGATAATTTCTGCAACCTTACCCTTGTAACGTGGATCAAGAAGGGTTGCCAGCCAGTAATGATCCCTCTCTTTGATACCATGAATCCTAGGGTCCTTTCGCAGGCTTTGCAGGATCAGGGAGGCCATGCAGCGTAAGTTTGCAGAGGCATTCGATCCTGAGTCCTCTGGGTCACTAAGGATCACATGATCTGCAACCACCTCCTCCCAGCCACGTACAACTTCATGGGTTTCTGGGGACTGAAAACATCCCTTAAAGACTGCTGCTGATGCTGAGTGTTATCCTCCACCTCCATGCTGACACAATCCTCCTCTTCTTCTTCCTGTGTGATCGGCGGGCCCGCAGGAATACTATCTGTATAAAGAGGGTCTTGAGAGGTAAGGAAGTCCTCCTCTTCCTCCCGCTGTTCTGCCTCAAGTGCCCTGTTCATTATTCCACGAAGCGTGTGCTCCAACAGGAAGACAAGAGCGACAGTATCACTGATTCATGCACTGTCACTGCTCTCCATCCTCGTGGCCTTCTCAAATGGTGACAGGACAGTGCGTGCATCCTTGATTAGTAGCCACTGGTGTGGCGAAAAAAAGCCAAGCTCCCCTGACCCTGTCCTGGTGCCATACTCACACAGGTACTCATTGAGAGCCCTCTGCTGCATGTGCAGCCGCTGCAGCATTGCCAATGTTGAGTTTCACCTGGTGGGCATGTCACAAATGAGGCGGTTCTTGGGCAGGTTGCATCCCCGTTGAAGGTCAGCCAGCCGAGCACTGGCATCATATGACCGGTGGAAATGACCACAGACTTTCCTGACCTGCCTCAGGAGATCTTGTAAGCCGGGGTACCTGCTCAAGAACCGCTGCACCACCAAATTCAGGTCGTGAGACAAAAAGGGAACATGGGTCAAATGTCCCTGTCAGAGGGCAGAGAGAAGGTTTGTGCCATTGTCTCGTACAACCATTCCTGGCTGAAGCTGACGTGGCGTCAACCATCTCAGAGCTGACAGAATCTTTGCCCAAGTGTGGATCCTGTCCCCTAAGCAGACCAACTCAAGCACCGCATGGCATCTTTTTGCCTGAGTGCTTGCATAGCTCCTTGAAGGCCTATGGAGCACCCCTGGTTCAGAGGACAAATCTGCAGAGGAAGAGGCCATAGAGGAAGAAGAGGAGGAGAGGGAGGAAGAGACAGCTGTGGCAGAATCAGCACTAGCATTTTGGAGGCGTGGTGGCGGAACAAGCTCCAACAATACTGAACCCTGTCCTGCTGTCAGATGCGGGTATAGAGATTGAGATGCTAAGAGGGCTCCCCTTGCGGTTAAAGGCAGCGCGTTCCTGGATTTGGGAACAGGAAGCACGGTGCCCAAAGAAGCACGGTTGGCCAGGTGCTTGTTTGCAGTCCGATGAACTTGGCCACTGAGGGATGGCCAATGCTGGCAAAGCAGAACTTGCGGTGTTCAGGTAAATGGAGAAATCAAAAGACAGGCCAGGGGTCATACACGGATAAGTCACTCCAGAGTAAAAATACAGGGACGAGCCGAGGTCATACACAGGCAGGGTCCAGGTACAAGCCAAAGGTCAAGCCGAGAGATCAGGATGCAGAAGCAGAGTCCAAAAGCAGGCCAAGGGTCAAACCAGGAGATCAGATAGCAAGCTCAAGGCAAGCCGGGTCACAACGGGTATTCACAGATCAGGAAGCATGGTCAAAGTACACAAGGGAGCTGAGGAGATAATTCAGCAACGTCCTGTGGTCACAGGCTGCTTTAAATAGGGCCACTGGCTCCAGCGTCTCTCACGCCACTTGCGCGCCGTCGCACATGCGCTGTATTGCTCGTGCATGTGCGCCGATACACGCCAGTGTGCACCAATGCACACTGATGCGCGGCGCATGCTTCTGCACGTCTCGGGATCCTCCGCGGGCATCCATGGAGGGTCTGGGCAACATTGCCAGTACTAGGACAGCCATGTCCCTGACAGTGCCCCCCCCCCCAAGGATGCCTCACCTAGACCATTTTTCAGGGTGCCTGTTATGGAAATTCTGCAATAGTCTTGGAGCATGAATATTAACCAACGGTTCCCAAGAATGTTCCTCTGAAGAATACCCCTTCCATTTGACAAGAAATTGAGTCTGCCTACCTCTTTTCTGGCAGTCGAGGTTGGCTTCGACTTCATATTCAGTGTCATTGCCTATGGTGACTGGTGGAGGTGGCAACTCCTCTCTTCCTGAAAATGGACTTGGCACAGCTGGTTTCAGTAGGGAGGCGTGGAATACCGGATGGATATTTTACGAGGCTGGCAAGCGTTCAGAGGCCACAGGGTTCACTTCTCTCTTCATTTCGAATGGACCCACAAACCTTGCTTCCTGGAAGGACAAGAAAGTTTGCGATTAACAGAAGACAGCCATATCTTGTCACCCACCTTGTAGATGGGATTCTCCTTCTTCCTTCTATCATAGTGTTGTTTTTGACCGTGCATGGAGTTTGCATGTTCTCCCTGTGCCTGCGTGGGTTTCCTCCGGGTACTCCGGTTTCTTCCCACACTCCAAAGACATGCTGGTAGGTAAAAAAAAAAAAAAAAGCTAAAGGGTTCACTTCTCTCTTCATTTCGAATGGACCCACAAACCTTGGACCAAGCTTCCTGGAAGGACAAGAAAGTTTGCAATTAACAGAAGACAGCCATACCTATTCACCCACCTTGTAGATGGGATTCTCCTTCTTCCTTCTATCATAGTGTTTTTTGAAGTCTTCCTGAGCCTTTCGCATGGTTCTTTGGAGAACTTGGGAATTAGTTTGGAAGAAGGTTATTCTATCCTGGACAGCTGGTACTGGAGATTCAGGAATGGTGTTGGGTAGAAAGGACGGGTGGAAGCTGTACTTTGCCCAAAAGGGTGACTGCTTGGTGGCTGTGTGAATGGTGTTGTTATAGGCAAACTCGGCACAAGGCAGCAAAGAGGCCCAGTCATCTTGGGAGAAGGAGCAGAAGCATCGCAGATACTGTTCCAGGGTTTGGTTTGTCCTCTCCGTCTGGACATTACTCT
Organism: Lithobates clamitans; assembly: GCA_037952925.1. Lineage (NCBI taxonomy): Eukaryota > Metazoa > Chordata > Amphibia > Anura > Ranidae > Lithobates > Lithobates clamitans. The sequence continues at coordinate 3,207,431 of JBBGZY010000160.1, forward strand.
GGGGATGATAAGCAGAGGAGAGGCATAACTCAATAGACAAGATTCCCTGCTTGCCCTCTTTTAGTGGCCTGTGAGTGTCTGTCTCTCCTAGGTGGCCTTCTGGACATGCTGTAAATTTTGTTTAGCAAAACCACAGTAAACTGTATTGTGTACTGTGTACACCACCAGAAATGTAGTAGAAACTGCACTAGGGGTGCACAGTACTGTGTACACCACCAGAAAAGTAGTAGCAACTGCACTATGGGTGCATGGTACTGTGTACACCACCAGAAGTGCAAAAACAACTATGGGTGCACTGTATTGTGTACTGTGTACACCACCAGAAAAGTAGTAGCAGCTACACTAGGGGTGCATGGTATTGTGTACACCACCAGACGTCTAATAGCAACTATGGGTGCACGGTATTGTGTACTGTGTACACCACCAGAAAAGTAGTAGCAACTGCACTATGGGTGCACGGTACTGTGTACACCAACAGAAATGTAATAACGACTATGGGTGTTCTGTATTGTGTACTGTGTACACCACCAGAAAAGTAGTAGCAATTGCACTATGGGTGCATGGTACTATGTACACCACCAGAAGTCTAATAGCAACTATGGATGCACTGTAGTGTGTACTGTGTACACCACCAGAAAAGTAGTAGCAACTGCACTATGGGTGCGCGGTACTGTGTACACCTCCAAAAGTGTAATAACAACTATAGGTGCACTGTATTGTGTACTATGTACACCACCAGAAAAGTAGTAGCAGCTGAACTAGAGGTGCATGGTATTGTGTACACCACCAGAAGTGTAATAACAACTATGGGTGCACTATATTGAGTACGGTGCACACCAGCAGAAAAGTAGTAGCAACTACACTAGGGGTGCACGGTATTGTGTACACCACCAGAAGGCAAATAGCAACTATGGGTGCACTGTATTGTGTACTGTGTACACCACCAGAAAAGTAGTAGCAACTGCACTATGGGTGCACAGTACTGTGTACACCAACAGAAGTGTAATAACTATGGGTGCAATGTTCTGTGTACTGTGTACACCACCAGAAAAGTAGTAGCAACTGCACTATGGGTGCACAGTACTGTGTACACCAACAGAAGTGTAATAACTATGGGTGCAATGTATTGTGTACTGTGTACACCACCAGAAAAGTAGTAGCAACTGCACTATTGGTGCACGGTACTGTGTACACCTCCAAAAGTGTAATAACAACTATAGGTGCACTGTATTGTGTACTGTGTACACCACCAGAAAAGTAGTAGCAGCTGCACTAGGGGTGCACGTATTGTGTACACCACCAGCATTGTAATAACAACTATGGGTGCACTGTATTGTGTACTGTGCACACCACCAGAAAAGTAGTAGCAACTCCACTAGGGGTGCACGGTATTGTGTACACTACCAGAAGTGTAATAACAACTATGGGTGCACTGCATTTTGTACTGTGTACACCACCAGAAAAGTAGTAGCAACTGCACTATGGGTGCACGGTACTGTGTACACCAACAGAAGTGTAATAACAACTATGGGTGCACTGTATTGTGTACTGTGTATACTTCCAGAAAAGTAGTAGCAACTGCACTATGGGTGCATGGTACTGTGTACACCACCAGAAGTGTAATAGCAACTATGGGTGCACTGTATTGTGTACTGTGTACACCACCAAAAAAGTAGTAGCAACTGCACTATGGGTGCACTTTACTGTGTACACCACCAGAAGTGTAATAACAACTATGGGTGCACTGTATTGTGTACTGTGTACACCACCAGAAAAGTAGTAGCAACTGCAGTATAGGTGCACGGTACTGTGTACACCACCAGAAGTGTAATAGCAACTATGGGTGCACTGTATTGTGTACTGTGTACACCACCAGAAAAGTAGTAGCAACTGCACTATGGGTGCACGGTACTGTATACACCGCCTGAAGTATATTATAAAAAGTACACCAGGAATGGCCTGCAGTCAGATATAGGCTACACTGGATGCAGTGTATATATATATATACATATATACGAGACTGACTGTATATATACAATGGGGACAGAAAGTATTCAGACCCCCTTAAATTTTCACTAAATTTCACTCTTTGTTATATTGCAGCCATTTGCTAAAATCATTTAGGTTAATTTTTTCCTCAGTAATGTACACACACAGCACCCCATATTGACAGAAAAACACAGATTTGTTGACATTTTTGCAGCTTCTTCTGATCATCATTCAGATGGTTCTTCACCTTCATTTGAGTCCAGCTGTGTTTGATTATACTGATTGGACTTGATTAGCAAAGCCACACACCTGTCTATATAAGTCCTTACTGTATATATAAGAACTCACAGTGCATGTCAGAGCAAATGAGAATCATGAGGTCAAAGGAACTGCCTGAAGAGCTCAGAGACAGAATTGTGGCAAGGCACAGATCTGGCCAAGGTTACAAAAACATTTTTGCTGCACTTAAGGTTCCTAAGAGCACAGTGGCCTCCATAATCTTTAAAAGGAAGATGTTTGGGACAACCAGAACCCTTCTTAGAGCTGGCTGTCTGGCCAAACTGAGCTATCGAGGGAGAAGAGCCTTGGTGAGAGAGGTAAAGAAGAACCCAATGATCACTGTGGCTGAGCTCCAGAGATGCAGTCGGGAGATGGGAGAAAGTTGTAGAAAGTCAACCATCACTGCAGCCCTCCACCAGTTGAGGCTTTATGGCATAGTGGCCCGACAGAAGCCTCTCCTCAGTGCAAGACACTTAATTGTAAGTGGTATGTGTGGAGAAAACCAGGCACTGCTCATCACCTGTCCAATACAGCCCCAAAAGTGAAGCATGATGGTGGCAGCATCATGCTGTGGGGGTGTTTTTCAGCTGCAGGGACAGGACGACTGGTTGCAATCGAGGGAAAGATGAATGTGGCCAAGTACAGGGATATCATGGCCGAAAACCTTCTCCAGAGTGCTCAGGACCTCAGACTGGGCCGAAGGTTTACCTTCCAACAAGACAATGACCCTAAGCACACAGCTAAAATTAGGAAGGAGTGGCTTCACAACAACTCGTGACTGTTCTTGAAAGGCCCAGCCAGAGCCCTGACTTAAACCCAATTGAGCATCTCTGGAGAGACCTAAAAATGGCTGTCCACCAACATTTACCATCCAACCTGTCAGAACTGCAGAGGATCTGCAAGGAGGAATGGCAGAGGATCCCCAAATCCAGGTGTGAAAAACGTGTTGCATCTTTCCCAAATCTTTCCCAAAAAGACTCATGGCTGTATTAGATCAAAAGGGTGCTTCTACTAAATACTGAGCAAAGGATCTGAATACTTAGGACCATGTGATATTTCAGTTTTTCTTTTTTAATAAATCTGCAAAAATGTCAACAATTCTGTGTTTTTCTGTCAATATGGGGTGCTGTGTATACATTAATGAGGAAAAAAAATGAACATAAATGATTTTAGCAAATGCCTGCAATATAACAGAGTATAAAAGAGTGAAAAATTTAAGGGGGTCTGAATACTTTCCGTCCCCACTGTATATATTAAATACAATGCAGCTAACTGAATAACCTGCCTGCCTGCTCAATCTAAATCACGCTCTCTCTCCATCCACGCCAACAACACACTACACAGGGCCAACGTGCAGGCAGCCTTATATAGTGTGGGGCATGGACTTGTCCCCCTAAGCCATAATTGGCCAAAGGCACCCTTCCTTTGGCCAATTATGGCTCTATTAGCTGAGGGCGCTCGGATTGGCCAAAGCATGCAGGTCATGGTGCATGCTTTGGCCAATCATTATACAGCAATGCACTGCGATCTCGCAATGCATTATGGGGCGTTACGCGGCACTAAATTTAGATTAAACCGGCTTCACAATGGGGAGAGAAACAAGGGATAATATAATAAAAACATGCACATTAATAGAATATGCTCAGCAAAACTGCCATCCCAGCATGTCTTTTGTCGGTAGATGCCGAAAAAGCATTTGATAGGGTGGGATGGAAGTTTTGGAGGAAATCTTAATCCAATTGGGGATTGGACCAAATATGCTTAGTAAAATTATACTCCATTGTTATACGTGTTAGTGATGGAACACCTTACTACAGCAATGTGGAAGAATGGGGATATTCAGGGGATAAGGGTTAAAGGTAAGGAATATAAAATGGCAGTGTATGCGGATGACTTGTTAACCACCTGACATCCGGCTGTAGCCGAATGATGGCTACAGCGTGGATGTCAATTCCCGGGAGGCCGTCATATGACGGCCTCCCCTTTCCTCGCTCCCCGTGCGCGCTCACGAGCGCTCATTGGGGAAATTCTGTGTTGGCTTGGACACAGCCAATCACAGATCGCTGTAAATGGCCAATCACAGCGGCCATTAACAGCGCGATCGCCATGGCCAATGAGCGATGATCTCAAAAGTAAACATTTGAGATCATCTCTCATTGCTGGCTCTCTCCTCACACAGAGACAGCGTGTTAGGAGAGAGAGAAACTGTCAGCTATCTGTGAGTTTTCAATAATGATTTTACAGTGCCTACAGTGCCCACAGTGCCCATCAGTACAGTGCCCATCAGTACAGTGCACCATCAGTACAGTGCCTACCTGTGCCAATCGGTGCCCACCTGTGCCAATCGGTGCCCACCTGTCTGCCCAGGGTTGATCAGTGTTCATCTGCACATCTGCACAATCAGTTCCCACCTGTGCCACCACATCAGTGCCCACCTGTGCCACCTCATCAGTTCCCACCTGTGCCAATCAGTGCCCATCTGTGCTGCCTCAGTGCACATCTGTGCAATCAGTGCACATCTGTGCCGCCTCATCAGTGCCCATCTGTGCCACCTCATCAGTGCCCATCTGTGCCGCTCCATCTGTGACGCTCCATCTGTGCCGCTCCATCTGTGCCACCCCATCTGTGCTGTCCCATCAGTGCCCAGCTTTGCCACCTCATCAGTGCACATCTGTGCTACCTCATCAGTGCACATCTGTGCTATCTCAGTACACATCTGTTCCACCTCATCAGTGCCCACCTGTGCCACCTCATCAGGGCCCACCTGTGCCGCCTCATCAGTGCCCACCTGTGCCGCCTCAACAGTGCCCACCTGTGCCGCCTCAGTGCCCACCTGTGCCGCCTCATCAGTGCCCACCAGTGCCACCTCATCAGTGCACATCTGTTCCACCTCATCAGTGCACATCTGTTCCACCTCATCAGTGCACATCTGTTCCACCTCATCAGTGCCCCTCTGTGCCACCTCAGTGCCCATCTGTGCTCATCAGTGTCGCCTCATCAGTGCCCATCAGTGCCCATCAGTGCAGGCTTAGCAACCATGTCCAAAAGAAGCCGAGGAGGCGTACCAAATACTGTCCCAGGCCGGCGAGAGCAACAGGAAGCTCTCTTTTTCGGATTCCCTGTCAGACATAAATTATGAGCCAGTCCTCAGTAGTGGAACACTGAGTGACTCAGAGGAGGAAGATATTTGGCCCGCCAAACGAAGGCGTTCTGGTGAGGAGGCAGTGGCATCTACCAGCACCGCAGTGCCATCCACCAGCATGGCAGTGCCATCCACCAGCACCGCAGTGCCATCCACCAGCACCGCAGTGCCTCGGCAAGAAAGGCCAAGGACCCATGCCAGCCTTCCCTATGCCCTGCAGAACCCCTTGTGGCTTCCTCCTAATTCAGGAGAAGCCAACATTCCCCCTTTCACTGCCCAGACAGGAGTCCAGGTGGACACGGAGAATTTTTCCCCAATAAATTGTTTTAATTTCATTTTTACCGAGGACATGCTGTCAAATATTGTGGCCCAGTGCAACCTTTATGCACAGCAATTTATTTTGAATAATCCAACGTCCTACTATGCCCGTCCCTATGAGTGAAGAGACCTAACGGTGGAGGAGTTGAAGTTTTTTTAGGGCTCACATTTAATATGGGACTCACAAAGAAAAACACTTTGATGTTCTATTGGTCAACCCACCCCATCCACCACATGCCAGTATTCTCCAAGGTAATGCCCAGAAATAGATACCTCATGATAATGAGGTTTCTTCATTTCAATGACAATACCCAGTGCCCTCCCCGAAATGACCCAAACTATGATAGGCTTTTCAAAATTCTGCCACTTTTAAATTATTTTTCTGCAGTATTCCCCCAGCTGTTTACCCTGGACCAAAACATATGTGTGGATGAGTCCCCTTGTTAAGTTTAGTGGCAGGCTTAAAATAAAACAATATATTCCCAGTAAAAGGGCCCGCTATGGGGTGAAGGAATACAAATTATGTGACCGAGTCACAGTTTACATGTGTGCCTTCAAAGTGTACGAAGGGAAGGACACCAAGCTGCAACCCCCTAATTGCCCAGACTACTTGGGATCAAGCGGGAAAATTGTTTGGGACCTCACATACCCCCTACTGGAGAAAGGCTACCACCTGTATGTAGACAACTTCTACACATCTCTGCCCCTGTTCCACAACCTTCATCGGAAGAAGACGCCTGCATGTGGTACAGTAAAAAAGAACCGAAGGGCTTTCCTCAAAGTCTGGTCAATAGGAAATTGAGAAAAGGAGAAACGGCAAGTCTATGAAACAATGAGATTTTGGCAGTAAAGTGGAGGGACAAAAGAGATGTGTACATGTTGTCTTTAATCCATGATGATACCTTCATGGAAATCCCCAGAAGAAATGGCCCCATACAGAAACCTAAATGCATCTATGATTATAATTTGTTTATGGGGGGAGTCGATTTGAATGACCAGATGCTGGAACCGTACCTTGCCACAAGACGGACATACCATTTGTATAAGAAAGTCGCAATTTATTTTTTTCATTTGGCCATCTACAATTAATATGTAATTTATCGTAACTCCACCCAAAACCCCAAATGCTTCCTTGGCTACCAGAAGGAAGTTTTCACTGCCCTTATATTCCCGAACGGCCCACCAGAAAATATCCGATCAGATGTTCTAAGTCGACTCTCCGAACGCCACTTTCCCGATAAAATCCCTCCCAAACCAACAGGCCAACGACGGCAAAAAAAATGTAAGGTGTGTACAATAGCAGGATTCAGAAGAGACACATCTTTTTATTGTGTTCTTCTGAACCAGGCCTCTGCGTAGGTAAATGTTTTGGCCGTTACCATACTTCACTAAATTATTAGTGAAGTATGGTAAACGTAAGCCTCCGTTCCTGCAATTTACCCTTATGCCACTGCCTCCTTTGTACCCGACCCTGGCTTGTTATTTGACCACGCTTCTGCCTAACGATTCTGTACATACCTCTGCCTGATCTGGAACTGACCCTGGACTGTTATTCGACCATGCTTCTGCCTAATGATTCTGCACATACCTCTGCCTGATCTGGAACTGACCCTGGACTGTTATTTGACCATGCTTCTGCCTAACAATTCTGTACATACATCTGCCTGATCTGGAACTGACCTTGGACTGTTTGACCATGATATTTGCCTGCCTCTTGGACTGATCTTGTACCCTGATACTGGACTAGTGGGATTCAACACAGGGGTCTCACATATGTGAGGGGCTCCAGAATTGTTTTTCTGGATGAAGAAAACAATTTTTTTTTGTTTTCTCAATCCTAGATTAGTATCTGGAGACTCAGAGGCTTCAAAGAGATTTGGGTGGGAGAAGCCTCAACCCCTGTCACCCCTGTCCCCATTCTGTCCTGAACGAGGCCCTACTTCTGCCTGTAGGACTTACTGCCGCCATGCCTCTGCCTGTCGCACTGATCACACCACATGGACCTGCCTACTACCAGGACCAATATTTTTGGCATGGCGGACAATATCTTTGCCTGCACTGACCCTGGACTTTATATGGACAGTAACCCTGCCTGCTACCTGGACAACTGTGTTCGCCGCTGCTGACCAAGTCCCTGCCTGCTGCCTGGACCAGTGCTATCCTCCTGTGTACAACTGCACTACTACAACCACAGGTAATCTTTTGTTTACGCTTTGCTCACCATAATGTATTTTGGGGTGTAATTCTTGGTATGTGCATGCTATGTGTCCCTGGAACACCTGACGGTGTTCCTTGCATGTTGGATCTCTGTATGTGGCCAGGCTTTGTGGAAGTCTCACACATGTGGTATTGCCATTTTTTTTTCACATTTTCCAAAAACTTCTGGAAAAAAATGAACCGTTAAAAAGACTCATTATGCCTCATAGATTATACGTTGGGATGTTAGCTATCCAAAATGGGGTCATTTTGTGGGTGTTTCCATTATCCTGGTGCTCCAGGGCCTTCAAAAGTGTAATAGGTGGTTGAGAAATGTGATGTGTAATTTATGCTCCTAGAACACCTGATGGTGCTCCATGCATGTTGGGCCTCTGTATGTGGCCAGGCAGTGAAAAAGTCACACACATGTGGTATCATAATACTCAGGAGGAGTAGCAGAATGTATTTTGGGGTGTCATTTTTGCTATCTAAATGCTATGTGTTGGAAATATCTTATAAACCGACAACTTTGTGTAAAAAAAAAATGTGTTTTCATTTTTTTCCACATTTTCCAAAAACTTCTGGAAAAAAATAAACCATTCAAAAGACTCATTATGCCTCATAGATTATACTTCGGGGTGTTAGCTTTCCAAAATGGGGTCATTTTGTGGGTGTTTCTATTGTCCTGGTGCTCCAGGGCCTTCAAAATTGTAATAGGTGGTTGAGAAATGTGATGTGTATTTTATGGTCCTAGAACACCTGATGGTGCTCCATGCATGTTGGGCCTCTGTATGTGGCCAGGCAGTGAAAAAGTCCCACACATGTGGTATCATAATACTCAGGAGGAGTAGCAAAATGTATTTTGGGGTGTCATTTTTGCTATCTAAATACTATGTGTTGGAAATATCTTATAAACAGACAACTTTGTGTAAAAAAAAATGTGTTTTAATTTTTTTCCACATTTTCCAAAAACATCTGGAAAAAATAACCCATTCAAAAAGACTAATTATGCCTCATAGATTATACGTTGGGGTGTAAGCTTTCCAAAATGGGGTCATTTTGTGGGTGTTTCCATTGTCCTGGTGCTCCAGGGCCTTCAAAAGGGTAATAGGTGGTTGAGAAATGTGATGTGTAATTTATGCTCCTAGAATACCTGATGGTGCTCCCTGCATGTTGTGCCTCTGTATGTGGCCAGGCAGTGAAAAAGTCACACACATGTGGTATCGTAATACTCAGGAGGAGAAGCAGAATGTATTTTGGGGTGTCATTTGTGGTATACACATGCCATGTGAGAGAAATAAGCTATTACAATGACAATTTTGTGGGGGGAAAAAAAAATCTCAATTTTGCAAAGAATTGTGTGAAAAAAATACAACTTCAAATAACTCACGATGCCTCTAACTAAATACATTGAAATGTCTACTTTCCAAAAAGGGGTTATTTGGGGGGCATTTGTACTTTCCTGGCTTGTTAGGGTCTCAGGAAATGAGATAGGCCACCAGTACATCATATGTGACAATTTTTTTATGATTTGCACCATAGCTTGTAGACTCTAAAACTTTCACACAGACCAAATAATTTCCACAAATTTTTGGTTATTTTTACCAAAGATATGCAGCAGTATAAATTGTGGGCAAAATTTATGAAGAAAAATTACTAATTTGCAAAATTTTATCACAGAAATTAAGAAAAATTCATATTTTTTCAAAATTTTCGGTCTTTTGCGTCCTTTTCTTACCACAAATAGAGCTTTTTTTTTATGGTATTTGATCACCTCTGCCGTTTTTATTTTTTGCGCTATAAACGGAAAACATGTCTTTGGTAAAAAAAAGTCAATATGCGTATATTTATTGATTTGCGCAAAAGTTATAGCGTCTACAAACTAGGGTACATTTTCTGGAATTTATACAGCTTTTAGTTTATGACTGCCTATGTCATTTCTTGAGGTGCTAAAATGGCAGGGCAGTACAACCCCCCCCCCCCAAATGACCCCATTTTGGAAAGTAGACACCCCAAGGAAATTGCTGAGAGGCATGTTGAACCCATTGAATATTTATTTTTTTTGTCCCAAGTGATTGAATAATGACAAAAAAAAAAATTACAAAAAGTTGTCACTAAATGATATATTGCTCACACAGGCCATGGGCCTGTGTGGAATTGAACCCCAAAATACATTCAGCTACCTCTCCTGAGTACAGGATACCACATGTGTGGGACTTTTTGGGAGCCTAGCCGCGTACGGGGCCCCGAAAACCAATCACTGCCTTCAGGATTTCTAAGGGCGTAAATTTTTGATTTCACTCCTCACTACCTATCACAGTTTTGAAGGCCATAAAATGCCCAGATGGCACAAACCCCCCCAAATGACCCCATTTTGGAAAGTAGACACCCCAAGCTATTTGCTGAGAGGCATGTTGAGTCCATAGAATATTTTATTTGTTGGCACAAGTTGCGGGAAATTGACAATTTATTTTTTTTGGACAAAGTTGTCACTAAATGATATATTGCTCACACAGGCCATGGGCATATGTGGAATTGCACCCCAAAATACATTTAGCTGCTTCTCCTGAGTATGGGGATACCACATGTGTGGGAGTTTTTGGGAGCCTAGGCGCATACGGGGCCGAAAACCAAGCACCGCCTTCAGGATTTCTAAGGGCGTAAAGTTGTGATTTCACTCCTCACTACCTATCACAGTTTTGAAGGCCATAAAATGCCCAGATGGCACAAAACCCCCCCAAATGACCTCATTTTGGAAAGTAGACCCCCAAGATATTTGCTGAGAGGCATGTTGAGTCCATGGAATATTTTATATTTTGACGCAAGTTGCGGGAAAGTGACAATTTTTTTTTTGCACTGAGTGCAAAATACTTACTATACCTCTCAGCAAATAGCTTGGGGTGTCTACTTTCCAAAATGGGGTCATTTGGGGGGTTTGTGCCGTCTGGACATTCTATGGCCTCCGAAACTGTGATAGGCAGTGAAGAGTGAAATCAAAAATTTACGCCCTTAGAAAGCCTGAAGGCGGTGCTTGGTTTTCAGGGTCCCATACGCGGCTAGGCTCCCAAAAAGTCTCACACATGTGGTATCCTCATACTCAGGAGAAGCTACAGAATGTATTTTGGGGTGTAATTTCACATATTCCCATGGCATGTTTGAGCAATATATCATTTAGTGACAACTTTGTGCATAAAAAAAAAAAATGTCTTTTTCCCGCAATTTGTGTCACAATATAAAATATTCCATGGACTCGACATGCCTCTCAGCAAATAGCTTGGGGTGTCTACTTTCCAAAATGGGGTCATTTGGGGGGGGTTTGAACTGTCCTGGCATTTTATGCACAACATTTAGAAGCTTATGTCACACATCACCCACTCTTCTAACCACTTGAAGACAAAGCCCTTTCTGACACTTTTTGTTTACATGAAAAAAAATTTTTTTTTTTTGCAAGAAAATTACTTTGAACCCCCAAACATTATATATTTTTTTAAAGCAAATGCCCTACAGATTAAAATGGTGGGTGTTTCATTTTTTTTTTCACACAGTATTTGCGCAGCGGTTTTTCAAACACATTTTTTGGGGTAAAAACACACTTTTTTCAATTTGAATGCACTAAAACACACTATATTGCCCAAATGTTTGATGAAATAAAAAAGATTATCTTAGGCCGAGTACATGGATACCAAACATGACATACTTTAAAATTGCGCACAAACGTGCAGTGGCGGCAAACTAAATACATTTTTAAAAGCCTTTAAAAGCCTTTACAGGTTACCACTTTAGATTTACAGAGGAGGTCTACTGCTAAAATGACTGCCCTCCATCTGACCTTCACGGTGATACCTCACATGCATGGTGCAATTGCTGTTTAGATTTGACGCCAGACCGACGCTTGCGTTTGCCTTTGCGCGAGAGCAGGGGGGGACAGGGGTGCTTTTTTTTTTTTTCTTTATAATTTTTTTTTTATGTTATTTTTAAACTGTTCCTTTCATTTTTATGTTTTTTAATCATTTTTATTGTTATCTCAGGGAATGTAAATATCCCATATGATAGCAATAGGTAGTGACAGGTACTCTTTTTTGAAAAAATTGGGGTCTTTTAGACCCTAGATCTCTCCTCTGCCCTCAAAGCATCTGACCACACCAAGATCGGTGTGATAAAATGCTTTCCCAATTTCCCAATGGCGCCGTTTACATCTGGCGAAATCTAAGTCATGAAATGTTTGTAGCTTCTGGTTTCTTAGGCCATAGAGATGTTTGGAGCCATTCTGGACTCTGATCAGCTCTATGGTCAGCTGGCGGAATCACCGGCTGCATTCTCAGGTTCCCTGTTGGGACAGGAGAGCCAGAGAAAAACATGGAAGACGGTGGGGGGGCAGTTAGCCGCTAGGATTGCTTTTACATGAAAGCTGACCGCTGGCTGAAAAGAATGATACCAAGATGATACCTAAACCTGCACGCATCATTCTGGTATAACCACTCAAAGTCCAGCAACATACCAGTATGTTGCTGGTCCTTGTTGGGCATATATTGTAAACTTTTTTTTCATGCAGCCTGTGGGAATTTATATATGCCGAAGCATGGGGGCATCCTCCCGCAAAAGGCAGAAGCAAATCGCTCCTCCATCCACTGCTGCCCCCACGCTTCGGCATATATGCTGAAGTATGTAACTGTGGTGGTGAAATCACCTCCGACAGTGCTGGAGTCACGGCTTTATGTATCGTGGGAGCAAACGCTGTTGCTGTCAAGATAAATAAATCCGCTCTGCAGCTGAATGGCGTACCTGAAAACAATAAAATGGTTACCAACAAAACACAGTAAACAGTAAAGTATAAAAAAAATTGCATATCTGAAAAGCAAACATGGTAAAACATAATAACAATAAAACATTACAGTAAAAAAGAGCAGAACAATAGAGAGAGAGAGAGAGAACAATAAAACAACAACTATTTTTGTTTTTTTTATTTTATATTATTTTGTGTTTTTATTATTTTATTTTTTTTACACTTTTTTTAGTAACTTTAACTTTTGTAACTGGTACCAGGTTTGGGTCTCTCAAAATGCGATGGCATCTTAGGAGACCCTGTGAAAGTGTGTCCTAGTCTGTGCAGTGCTGTACCCTATGCTAATACTCAACTAGTGAATGGTAGCGTTCAAAACATTCACCAATGCATGGACCAGGATTGTCAGGACAGGAGGGACAATAATACCGGGTGTCACGCCTAAATCCATGCTTGCTACAGACACAACATCTTTTTTGGGGGGCTCGTTGGGTAGGGGTACTCGGGAGGGCATAAGGAAAATGCCTCTCATGCAGCCGGCTTACTGCATTTGGTTGGGGATGGTGAGGTGGGGCACCGTCTGGATACAGAAGGGCTCTGACGATCTCTTCCTGGAATTTAAGGAAGGATCCAGTCTGTCCTGAAGCTCTGTATAGCACATGAGCGTACAGCAAAGCCAATTGAAATAAATAAACAGACACTTTTTTGTACCAGCGTCTGGCCTAATGGGCAACTAGGTACGGCGCCAACAACTGGTCGTTGAGGTCCACCCTTCCCATATTTTGGTTATATTCGTGGACACAGAGGGGTTTCTCCACAACACCAGTCACCGTAGTAATTTGGGTCATCGTGTCTGCATGAAGGGAGGTGAGACCGAAAACATTCTTCTTATCCCTCCACTTCATAGCGAGCAAGTTATTACACTTCAAGCAGGCTCTCTCCCCCAGCCTAAGACGGGAATCTACAAGCCGCTGGGGAAAGCCCCTGTGATTAGGTCGCACGGTGCCACATGCTCCAATCTGATGATCAAAAAGTGACTAAAAAGTGGCACGCTCGTGTAATAATTGTCCACGTACAAGTGGTACCCCTTTCCGAATAAGGGTGACACCAAGTCCCACACTATCTTGCCAGCGCTTCCTATGTAGCCAGGGCAGTTTGTCGGCTCTACGTGACTATCTTTGCCCTCGTAAACCATAAAACTACATGTATAGCCTGTGGCCCTGTCACAGAGCTTATACATCTTGACCCCGTATCTGGCACGCTTGCTGGGAAGGTACTGTTTGAATGACAAGCGGCCAGAAAATTTAACCAGGGATTCATCAAGGCAAACAACTTGATGGGGAGTAAACAAGTCTGCAAAATGTTGGTTGAAGTGGTTTACGAGGGGCCGAATTTTGTAGAGCCGATCGTATCCAGGGTCTCCACGAGGACGACAGAGTTCATTGTCGTTGAAGTGCATGAACCGCAAAATCTGCTCGTATCGTGCCCTGGCCATGGAAGCAGAGAACACGGGCATATGGTAAATTGGGTCAGTGGACCAATATGACCGCAACTTACTCTTTTTATTTATGCCCATGTTGAGGGAAAGGCCCAGAAAGAGCCTAAATTCGGAGACCGTAATTGGTCTCCAATCTCTGGCAAGGGAGGACTGGGGATTAGCGGCGATGTGTTGACCAGCGTATAAATTGCTTTGGTCCACAATAGATTTATAGAGATCTTCGGTGAAAAACAGCGAATAAAAATCCAGTGGCGTAAAATCAACTGTTTCCACCTAAATTCCGGGTTGGCCAGTGAATGGGGTAAGTACGGGTGCTGCAGAAGTGGTGGGTTCCCAATTCGGATTGGCGAATGCAGCAGGAAGGGCACTATGGGCACGACGGGCCTGTCTTTGTCTTTTTGGTGGCAGCGGGACACTACTTGTGCTTGCCACCTCGCCAGCTTGAACTGCACTTATGGGACTCGCCATGTCACCAAGTGTTACTGCAGTGCTGGATGTACGACCAGGGTGTACTAGGCCGCTGGTGCTTGCCAGTTCACCAGAAGGAATAGCGGCACTAGTACTTCTCGGCTCCATACGAGAGCCCTGCGGTTCTTGCACTTCAAGGACAGAAGAAGAAGATCGGGGTCTGGTACACCTGACCTTGGCAGGGACCACAACTCCGTCGTCAGAGCTATCTGTCATGGAGCCGCTGTCCTCTACAGGATCGTATTGTGAGCCTGAATCTGACAGATGAGTGACTTCCTCTTCACTATCTGTCATGCTCAGAAACGTGTAGGCCTCTTCACTAGTGTACCTTCGATTTGCCATTTTGGGCTCTAAATTTAGGGGTACACTAGTGAGACTCACAGGCAAAAAAGCTCCTGACTGTTAGCAACTGATTCAAAACGCTACCAAAAAACTGTTAGCGATCGCAGGGATCAGGCCTGACTCTGCGAACGCTGCAGTTATGTGTGCTTAGTGTTTTGTAACTGTCAGTGATCAATCGATACTGCATTTGGGTGGGCTGGGCAGGGCCGGGCCGAGGGACAAGCAGGTGCTAGCAGGTATCTGGGATGATCCCGTTAACACTGTGTTTATGGGAACCGTAAACTGCTGGGGATGCTAGTTTAGATCTGATCGGATCAGATATCGATCCGCTCAGATACTATAGCACTAAGGGAGGTGTATGCTGCGTGCGTGGGTGTTAGCGGTACTGGCGCTAACCTGACGCTGCCTGGGGCGACGCAGACCTTATCTGACCCTAAAAACTTAACTTATATCACCGCCGGGCAATTAGGGGGCTAAACCTTTATAAGGTAATAAACGGCGGGTGCCCTAAAACTATAACAAACAAACTAATTAACCAGCGTCACCCGTAACAATTATATGGTGATCACTGGTGAAAGGGTTAACTAGGGGGCAATCAGGGGGTTAAAACCTTTAGTAGGTAATATATGGGGGTCCCTGTCGCTATAAAACACTGACAGTGAACCTATATACTTACCTCCCTAACTAGCGTCAACTGTGTCACTAATACAGCGATCAGAAAAACGATCGCTTAGTGACACTGGCGACGGGGGGTGATCAAGGGGTTAATCTTTATTAGGGGGGATTAGGGGGGTACCCTGGACCTAAAGGGGGGTACTCTAGACCTAAATGGGGCTAACCCTAACTACCCTAACACTTATAACTGTCACAAACTGACACCAATGAAAAAAAAAACTGCTATTGGTGTCATTGTGACAGGGGGTACAGGGGGGTGATCGGGAGGTGATGGGAGGTAAAAAGTGTGCCTAGTGTGTTCTACTGAACGTGTAGTGTTGGTGCACTTACTTGGATGTCTTCTCTCCTCGGCGCCGGATTGAAAAGACCGGCTCGAGGAGGGATGACATCACTTCCTCTCCCTCTGTTTACATTACATAGGCAGAGGAAGGATTTTCATTCGCCGGGAGCGATCGGGAGGGGGTGGCCATGAATGGATGGCCTCCCCCTCACCTCTCATCGCCCGCCAAGATATGTCGGCCGCCTTTGGCACCGGGGGGGGTCCGATCGGACCCCCCACCCGCGGAAGGCAGATCACGTGTATGTACGTGATTCTGCCTGTCCGTGCCACTTTGCCGACGTACATCGGCGTGAGGCGGTCAGCAAGTGGTTAATGTTTGCTAATGTATTGTATTTCTTTCCACATTCCCTAATTATCATGATTTGAATATGCTGTGAATGTCCCCTTTGTTCTCGTGCATGCTGGATTTTTATTTAATTATTTTTGTTGTCCTTCATACATATTTGCCTTCACTTACCTCCCCAGCATGGTCTCCTGGCCCTATATTCACCTCATGTAGTCATTTAACAATGTATTTTATCAGCTCCATAGTAGTGCTTTACCCCAAACACCACCTAAAATGTGTTTAAATGTGATTTGTGCTTTAAATTCAGGCAGAGTGCCAGAGGCTTTTTTTGGGGGGTCCACAAATAATTTTTAACCCTCCCTCCCCCCAACTGCTAAGTCAGCTGATAACAATTCTCTGTCTGTCCTCAATCATCTATCTGCTGACTTTGCCAAACCCATACACACTATACCCATCTCTTTTGTGGTCAGATTTATGGATGAATTCCCCAAAGCATGTAGTGCAAGGGCCTGCCTGTATGCTTTCAAATGGTACTGTTTAAAGTTTCTGTATACTATTATTATCTTGATAGGTAATAGCAGAATGTCCAAATGTGCTCAAATGTGTACAATGTGTATTTATATCTTTGTATTATGACACTTCTTACCTGTCCAGTAGGCTGTCAATAGTGTAACTAAGGAGGGGCTGTTCAAAGTAATACACATTATTTAGGCATTCATCTTTCAATGAAGTGGAGAGGGTTACCTGTCCAAGAGTTCCCCCCCCTATAATGTTAGAAATGGCCCATGAGAGGGGGGGGGGGAATCTGATAGGTGTACCTTATAATTTGGTCTTTAAAAACTCCCTCAAATAAATGTTATCTTGATGTTGGCCAAGAATGTTTGTGTCTAATCAGCTTTCCCTGTTTATGTGCAAAATGACTATTTTTTTTTTGTTTGACTCCACAGTTTCCTTCCACGCCACAGGAATGGCAGACTGTGGCCTCCCACTTTGCCCAGCGGTGGGACTTTCCCAACTGCGGAGGGGCAATTGATGGGAAACACATCCACATCGTCCCACCCCCCAACTCGGGGTGATACTATTATAATTATAAGGGGTTCAATAGTATTGTGATGTTGGCGGTGGTGTCGGCTACTTGAGTTCCTGTATGTGGACGTGGGGAAGAATGGACAGATGTCCGATGGTGGAGTCATCGCCCAGACGGAGTTCTACAGGCGTCTCCAGAATGGCAGCTTGGATTTGCCACCTCCAGAAGACAATGTGGAAGGACTCCCATATGTCTTCATTTCGGATGAAGCGCTTACGCTGGGGGACCATCTTATGTGGCCATTCCCGATGAAGACCCTTACCCCGGACCAGAGGGTTTTTAATTACCGGCTGGCCAGAGCCAGAAGAGTGGTGGAGAACACGTTTGGAATCATGGCCAGCCGGTTCCGCCTATTTCTTACACCCATACACATGGCGGAGTACAAACTGAATCATATTATCCTGGCGTGCTGTGTTCTACACAACTTTTTACGGCAACATTCTGCCAACTATGCTGGCTCAGTTGGGCTTGAGGCTGGACTTCAAAATGAATGGAGAATAAGTACAGCGCTGCACCAATGGTGTTGTGAAGATGGTTACACAGTAAGCAGCTAACACGCCTCTTAGACACAGGTTGGAATAATTGGATAGAAAATATATAGTGTAGCGCTGTGTGTGTAAATATTAAGAAGTAAAAAAACAGTGAACTAGACTCGAGCCATCTCTGAATGGCCAGCAAATGGGCTAAAATAATTCACAATTACATATGAGTAACTAAATACAATCAAAAGTGTTACACAATAACATGTAAAATATAGTGATTGTGATAAACCAGTGAAAAACAATATAGTAAACAGAACCAAATTATAAATAGGTAAAAAATCAACCAAAAAAGTCCATAGATGTTGAGAATTGTGTTCCTAGTAAAAATCAAAAACCACCACCAAAAGTCTCTGAGGGTTAACTGATGAAAATAACAATGGAAAGCTTCTGGTAGATGAAAAATAGAACACCAAATGAATGAAACGTCTAAATATGTGACAGGACCATCACCGGAGCATCAGAGGAGGCTTACCGGAAACAGATGACTTGAGAAGACATACGTCTTACAAGTCTCAGAAAGCTTATTTAGCCGCCAGGGCTGCCAAGATGGATCATCAGGTATCCTCAGCTTCAAATGGGGGGGGGAGGGAAAAGGATCTCGTCACAACTTCGACCGTCCAGACGTTTCAACAGACCAACCGGATGTTTTTAGATACCATGAGAGAAATAAAGCTCACATGGCATGATATCGTTTAAAAAACATTCATTTATTAAAATAATAAAAAGGGACACTCACATGATAGGAGATCATAAAACAGCTCAAAATGTATCAGTCGCGGTGATCGTAAGGGGTCCACCCAACATGTTTCGGCTAACGAGCCTTCATCACCCCAGATGAAGGCTCGTTAGCCGAAACATGTTGGGTGGACGTCTTACGATCACCGCGACTGATACATTTGAGCTGTTTTATGATCTCCTATCATGTGAGTGTCCCTTTTTATTATTTTAATAAATGAATGTTCTTTAAACAATATCATGCCATGTGAGCTTTATTTCTCTCATGGTATCTAAAAACATCCGGTTGGTCTGTTGAAACGTCTGGACGGTCGAAGTTGTGACGAGATCCTTTCCCCCCCCCCCCATTTGAAGCTGAGGATACCTGATGATCCATCTTGCCAGCCCTGGCGGCTAAATAAGCTTTCTGAGACTTGTAAGACGTATGTCTTCTCAAGTCATCTGTTTCCGGTAAGCCTCTTCTGATGCTCCGGTGATGGTCCTGTCACATATTTAGACGTTTCATTCATTTGGTGTTCTATTTTTCATCTACCAGAAGCTTTCCATTGTTGTTTTCATCAGTTAACCCTCAGAGACTTTTGGTGGTGGTTTTTGATTTTTTCTAGGAACACAATTCTCAACATCTATGGACTTTTTTGGTTGATTTTTTACCTATTTATAATTTGGTTCTGTTTACTATATTGTTTTTCACTGGTTTATCACAATCACTATATTTTACATGTTATTGTGTAACACTTAGTGCACTTTTGATTGTATTTAGTTACTCATATGTAATTGTGAATTATTTTAGCCCATTTGTTGGACTTCAAAATGAAACAACCCTGACGGCGCTTGAAAGTGGCCGTCCTGGCTTGCCCCCCCGAGTGCCCGTGATGTCCATCTAAGATACCTTGAATACTTTGCGGGTAGGGGGGCCATCAATATGCCAGACAATGTCTGAAAACATTTTCAAATAAAAAAAACAAATAACCACTCAAGTCTTTGGTGACATTTACTGCTTGTGTTTGTTTTAGCTGACCCTGACAGAAATGTGATGAGTCCTGAAAATGGCGTGATTGTGTAACCTTACAAAGCACTAGTGGGTGTTATTTACTAAAGGCAAAGACACTTTGCACTACAAGTGCACTTGAAACTGCACTTGTATTGCAAAGTGGATTTGCCCTTAAGATATAACACCCACTGTCACAGAAAACACCAATTAGAGCACCACAAAAGTGTTGGAGCCTTGAAACAATAATCCACACATTCTTGATTAACAATCTTTTTAATACCAGTACAATCACATGTGCATTTAGAAAAGGTTTTTAAAACAAACCAACATGTTTGTTGTATAACAATTTTTGGGGTCACATTAGAAAAAGTAGAAATGTCCATTTAAGATAAAACAGGCATGTTTAAAACCAACAAGAAAGACACAAATCTTGAACTTACAAAGTTCACATTTGGTAAAACTAGAAGGCAATATCAGACACGAGTATTTACAAACTGTGTTTGATATTGCGTTCAGATGGGGTGAAGTCAGCCCAGGAAAAGCCAAATTTTGAAGATGCACACAAATTTCCGAATGTCAACATGTGCTACCTGCCATCACGGGGGATCAAGGGACGTGTTTTGGGGGTGCAACCCCTTCCTCACAGCTACTTTATTATTGAGGAAGGGGTTGCACCCCCAAAACGTGTCTATTGATCTCCCGTGATGGCAGATAGCACATGTTGACATGTTGCGTGCATCTTCAAAATTTGGCTTTTCTCTAATTTGTCAAAAAATATTAAAAATTTGTAACACACAAAAAACAAAGGGATTTTGAGGGGTTTTAAACTCTCCCTAAAAAATCAATGATGTTCTTCATTTTTTGAAGAACATCATTGATGTTTTTCTTGATGTTTTCCAAGTCCCTATTACACCCCACGATCTCCCCGATCAGGATCTGTGCACTTTCCGAGGTGAAAGGATCTGGATCCACAACATCACGATCACCTAAAAAGAGAGAAACTAAAAAACACCATGTATTATAAATATGCCGGCATCCATCTCTTACCTGAGCCTGTGGTCGCAGATACTCACCTGTTGTGGTGACAATTTCCACCACGTATTCCTCCTCCTGCTCTGCTTGTTCTGGGTGGATTTCCCCTTCTTCCAGAGGTGGGGGGTCTCTGGTCTCCTCGGATGAGGGGTGTCCTCCGAGTCTTTTCTCCCCTATGTAAAAAAAAATAGGTCTACTTAGCACACAGATATTTGATGGCAGAAATATAAATATGAAACATTGCTTGGAAGTGGGGTACAATTGTCTGTTTTGGCAGAGTTCCAAGATGTTGCATTTTTCTTGTCCTTTGTGAAGCTTCAATACTTACCTGTTTTGTACAAGCTTCACAGATGGAGACACCCCTATAGTATACACTGGAGCACCTGTGTGGGCCCCCTAATAAAAAGGGTGTTCTGGGGTCCCACACTAGTGCTCCAGCGTCCAGATGTGTAAACAGCTGCTGAGTGTCCTCTCCTTACACAGAATCTAGTTTACATTTCATTCTAGTTACAAACCCATCTACACAACCAAATTAGTTTCACACAAGTAGGCCCTAAAAAATGTTGGCAAATGCATATGGCCAAAACAATGGTGTTTTATAGGCCGAAAGAAAAATGTTTGATACAAACGAATAATGTGCCCATGAACATGAAAGTTGACATTTTAAACTGGATAACAGTTAAGAAAAGCACATGGAGCAGCACGAATGTAATAAACATAAAAAGAATAGGAACCCAGCACAACTAATTACCTTTTTGCAGCACTCTCCAGATCTTTCTGTACTGCTCGTGCTCTCTTAATTTTAGGTCCGACCACCGCTTCCTGAGCTGATCTTTTGATCGATGTACCCCGAAATTCCGGTGCAGACTTTTGACCACTTTTACCATGATCTTGGCCTTTCGGACATTGGGGTTGGGGTAAGGTCCATACTTCCCATCAAAGTCGGCCTTCTTCAGGATGTCGACCATCTCCAACATCTCCCCAAAGGACATATTTGAGGCCTTAAATCGTCTCCTTCTGGATCGGGACGTTTCAGGCTCCGGGCTTTCCTCCTCCTCGTTGGTGTAAATATCACACACCTGCTCTGACTTCGCCATGTGCTCTTTCCTATTGTGATGAACGAGAAGGGGTGGGGAATAGACTAGAAAGAACGT
Source organism: Lithobates clamitans (assembly GCA_037952925.1). Lineage (NCBI taxonomy): Eukaryota > Metazoa > Chordata > Amphibia > Anura > Ranidae > Lithobates > Lithobates clamitans. The sequence continues at coordinate 3,229,285 of JBBGZY010000160.1, forward strand.
CAGGGGTGGGTGGAGTTTCACGCATGTGCAGTGTCTATAAAGCGTAACACGCATGCGTAGTATGTACGATCTGTGAGCGGAGGAAGGAGTAACGGAGGCGCCGATCGTGATTGCGAAGGTAAGATTTAACATTGGGCCTATACTGCTTCTAGATTGAGGCCTGTATTTGCACAAGCTTAGAAGACTTTAGGCTGACATTAGGGTTTGTCTTGTGTTGTGTCTTGCAGTGAAAATGGATATCTTGAAAGATAAGGACTTTATGCCAATCTTCATTGATATGTTCAGGGAGCTGCCCTGTCTGTGGCAGATAAACCACCCTGAATATAAGAACCAAACAAAGAGGAAGGCAGCTCTGGATAATTTCTTGGAATTTGTGAAGACGGTGATCCCCACGGCAGACATCACCTATTTGAAGATCCTAATTGGTGGCCTGAGGAGCAATTATCTAAGGGAGCACAAGAAGGTCCAGGATTCCCAGAGATCAGGAGCTGCAGATGACATTTATGTCCCCAGGCTGTGGAGGAGGACTTTGCTGGCATAACTGCCTGCAAAACGATGCAGATGGAGGAGCGCCAACGACTCCTGTGTGAGTCCTTAATTTTGGAAGCTCTCAATAAGGGGTTGAGGGCCCAAATAACATGTGCTACCCACATTTGTAACCTCATACATAGTCCTCCTCCTCCTCCTCCAGGTCCTACTCCTCCTCCTCCAGGTCCTACTCCTCCTCCTGCCACATCTCCAACACCAGAGCCACAGCCGGGAAGAAGGCGTGGAAAGAAGACCAGAGAGTGATGACCCTGGGTTCAGTCTGGCCTGGCAAAAGATGCAGCCTCTTGTAGTACCACAGCCTGGGGACATAGATGTCATCTGCTGCTTTCATGATCTCTGGGACTTCTGGACCAGACTGGAATCAAAAAAGGGGAGGGTTACCATCCAATTATGTCACAAGAGTTGCCGCCATCCCTAACGTAAGGAGAAAAAGAAATAACCCCTCAAAGAATGGTGGGACTTTAAAGGCAACAGGAGTAAAAATAAAAGCAATTTTATTGGTACAAATATACAAAAATATACATATCAGAAAAAATCTATTACAGTCATATATAATGTTCAATTTAACAATAAAATCAAGGTTATACTGGTGAGTGAACCAAATGTGTATTCATGTAGTCTTCCACCTGAGCCTACGCGTTTCGGGACTACAGGAGTCCCTTCATCAAGGGCAAATTGTAGGAGGATTTTACACTACATAATAAAACATGAAATAGCGTAATTAGAAACAAATGCATTGAACATGTTTCCTGCATCTAACGTCATTTTGAAAAAAAAAAAAAAACACAACATACCCAAGTATAACCAGAGAGGAAGGCTGACTGTCGGAGTGATTCTCGGGGTCAAAAACACACAGGACGCCAGGAATCCAACTGAGGAAACGGGCGTGTATCTGGCCCCACCTTCTCCACACTGGTCCCAATGCGCCACCCCAGGAGGGGATTCTGGGAGTGACGGCACTATCCCAAAGGGGCCCAAAAAGCGAAGAACCAGAGGGGGGGGAAAACAAGAATTATCTGAAAACATAAAAGAAAGAGGACCTTAGGGCTGAGGTACTATAAAAAAAAAAAAAGGGCGAAAAACACCCATATGTTGAAAATGCATGAACACCGCACGTCTCCTCCTCCTCCTCCAGGTCCTACTCCTCCTCCTCCAGGTCCTACTCCTCCTCCTGCCACATCTCCAACACCAGAGCCACAGCCGGGAAGAAGGCGTGGAAAGAAGACCAGAGAGTGATGACCCTGGGTTCAGTCTGGCCTGGCAAAAGATGCAGCCTCTTGTAGTACCACAGCCTGGGGACATAGATGTCATCTGCTGCTTTCATGATCTCTGGGACTTCTGGACCAGACTGCACTCCCTTAGATATGGACTCCTCAGGCCACCAATTTTGCAGTAAAAGAATTGATGTTTGCCCTGGGGGTCCAAGGCTTCGCCAGTTTATGATGTTTCTCCAGCGTTGCCTCCCTCTTTGTTTGGTTCTGAGCCCTTAATAAAGGAATTTTTGTTTCAATTATACTCGCCTATGTGTGTTTTCCTTCAAAAAGGACAGTTTGTTTGTGAGGATTCAGGTACATTTCAAAAATACAATGAAAATAAAAAGGGACACCAACACCAAACAATCTCCTTGAGATTAAATAATACAAGATATCAATGGTGTTGTGGTAACTTGACACACAAAACACACACAAAAAAACACAAAAATAAAATCAAACAAAGATCAGCCTTGAAAAAAATACAAACCCCCCCCTCAAAAAAAATACCCTTGAAAAAAATAAATAAATAAATAAAACAAAAAAGAAATTTAGTCAGATGTGACAAATCAAAATATATTGACGGAATCACGATAAATAATAAAGAAAGAAGTTTGTGAGAAGTCTGTTTGAATATGAGCAGCAAAACAACTTCATTCTTCTCACATTATAAAGAAGAAGAGAGTGCGCTGTATTAAACCATTTTTTAAATTGCAGCGTGACGAAAGTGCTCTATCCATTCCGAACGCTAATTTTACCAGACCGAGCTGTCCTGTCTCGAAATTTCTTCTGAGCATGCGTGGCACTTTGTGCGTCGGAATTGTCCACACACGGTCGGAACTGACGCGATCGGATTTTGTTGTCGGAAAATTTTATAGCCTGCTCTCAAACTTTGTGTGTCGGAAAATCCGATGGAAAATGTCCGATGGAGCTCACGCAGGGTCGGAATTTCCGACAACATGCTTCGATCGCACATTTTCTGTCAGAAAATCCAACCGTGTGTATGGGGCATAACAGATAAGGTACAAGAGCTCCTTCAAAAGGACTTTCCCTTTAAATGGCAAAAAAAAGCAATAGAGTATTTAGGGATACTTATTCCAAGGGATTTGACTCAATTACAAGAATTAAATCACTATGTGATAATTGGTAAAACTATAAAAGCACTTCAAAGATATGATAAGATAATTCATTCTTGGATGGGAAGAATTAATGTAGTAAAATGGATATATTGCCTAAAATATTATACGTATTTCAATACCTATAATCCTATATTATACCTATATTATACGTATTATATACCTATAATCCTCCCAAAAAAATTTATAACACAGATACGTAAAGCCATAGGAAGTTGTTATATGGACTCAAAAAAACACCACAAATAAAAAGAGAAATTTTAATCAGAATTAAAAAAGATGGAGGTTTGGCGTTGCCCGGTTTTGCAATATAATCACAGGCAGCATCACTAACAAGAATAATAGACTGGTTTCACAATGTAGAAAATAAACAATGGATAACTTTAGAGGCTACTCAGCTACTCGGCTCCGCTCGCAGTCCCACCCCGCCCCTTGGCCCGGCTTCTATGATGGACTTAACACCGGTCCAATGGCGGGACGTAAAGGCTTGGAGGCGGGACTGGGCGTGATTGCGAGCCGAGCCTAGTCGAGTACACAGTACACTCGGTTAGGCTTGGTCTATGTCGGTGGCACTCCTCTTGCCCTCACAGACAGCGGGGATCGGCGTATAACACGCACCCACGATTTTCCCCTGATTTTAAGGGGAAAAAAAGTGCATGTTATACGCCGATAAATACGGTACATATATTGAATTTTTAACACAGCAGTCCAGGATGGATAGACCATTAACCAAATGCGAACAATTGTTACTAGAACGAAAACTGACTCACAAACTTCTAAAATCTATAAACTTCTGCTTCCTGCGGGACCCTTTAATGAAATAGCTAGTATCAAAAAAAGGGAAAATGAAATAGAGAGTCCGATTTCACTATTAAAATGGGATAATGCAATTTTACTAACACATAAAATATCAATAGCAGTTAAGCACCAAGAACACAATTACAAAATCATGATGAGATGGTATTGGAGTCCAGTAGATCTGAATAAAATAAAGATAATACAGAGAAAAGTTGGAGATGTCTAAGGGATAAAGGAACAATGATATATATATGGTATAAGAGAGAGAGAGAGAGAGAGAGAGAGAGACTTTTTTTTTTATTTATTATGAATGTATGTGAGGAAAATAAGATAGAGATGTATGATAAAGAGGAATTAAACAGAGGAGGAGGAATGGAAAAGTAATGCCTGCGTACACGCGGTCGGAATTTCCAACAACAAAATCCATTGAGCCTGTGTACACAATTCCAATGCACAAAATTCCACGCATGCCCTGAATCAAGTACGAGACGGAATCGTTTGTTCTGATAAAATTAGCATTTGTAATGGAGATAGCACATTCGTCACGCTGCAAATGTTAAAATCTTTTAATTCAGCGCATTCTCTTCTTCTTTATAATGCTAGAATAATGAAGTTGTTTTGCTGCTGATATTCACACAGAGTTCTGACAAACTGATTTCTTTATTATTTCTCGTGATCTCCTGAATATTATTAGTTATTTTTTTTGTCAGATCCGCATAATAATGTTTTGTATTTATTTCTCCTGTTTTTTTTCTAGTGATCTCCATACTATTTTTTTTTTCGTTTTATGTGTGAAGTTACCACAACACCATTATTATCTTGTATTTTTTTAACCTCAAGGAGGTTGGTTGGTGCCCCTTGTTAATTTGACATTGTATTTTTGAAATTTACCTGCCTACTCACAAACAAACTGTCCTTTTTGAAGTGAAACACATAGGCAAGTATTTGTGAATCAAAAATAGCCATTTATTATGGGTCATAAGAAAATAAAGAGGAAGGCAACTGGTGAAATTGGCGAAGCCTTTGTACCCCAGGGCACACATGAACTATTTTACAGGCGAAATTGGTAGCCTGAGGAGTCCATATAACAGTGAGCACAATCCGGTCCAGGACTCCAAGAGATCAGGAACAGCAGCAGATGACATATATGTCCCCAGGCTGTGGTCATACAACAGCCTGCATCTTTTGTCAGACCAGACTGAACCCAGGCCATCACACTCTTTTCTTCCTTCCACTCTTCCTTCCAGGCTGTGGCTGTGGTGTTGGAGTTGTGGCAGGAGGTGGAGGAGGAGGACAATGGTCGAACTCACACAGATGGGTTTTGGTTGTGAGTTGGCCTCTCAACCCCTTATTTTGGGTCAGATACATAATTTCCCCACAGATGAGGCATTGGCCCTCTTCCATTTCCTGCATTTTGCATGCAGCCATGGAGGCAAAGGCCTCTTGAAGAGTGGGGGTGGTTCTGAGGGCATTAGCCTCCCGAATCAGCTCAAGCGCTGCCTCCTCCACATTCCTCCCCTTCCTGGGCCTTTTGGTTGGAGGGGAGGGACCTGGGATTCGGTCAGGCTGCTGGACCGTGCCACCTTCTGGCTGCCACATTCCACAGCCTCCTCCTGGCTGCCACATCCCACGCCCTCCTCCTGGCAGAGGCTTTCCTGTGTTTGAAAAAGGGACAAAGTTTTAGTTTTTTGCTCATCAATCACACACAATTTTCAGCTCATGACTGTTGTAAATTGAATGTTAAATAGAAAAGACTATCATTCTGAGCCCAGCATTTTTCATTCTTGTCCCAAGCATTTTTGGCCACTACTGTCTATTGATATGTAAAACACATTAATAAATCAGCAATTAGTGATCAATAATAACATCTAGTTAACATCAATAATTTTATGACAAGAAATATGTAGAACAATGCTATACCTGGCTCAAGCTGGGATCCTCCACTTCTTCCTGGCTGGAAGGCCCAGATTGGACGTTGGAAGCCTCAGCTGGGGTGGAAGGAAGCATGGAAGGAAGAGTGGAAAGTAGGATTGAGAGTGATTGCCTGACTTCATACTGGTCTAACAGAAAACAAAGTCTCTCATAGTACCAGAGCCTGGGTACATAAATGTCATCTGCTGCTGCTCCTGATCTCTGGGAATCCTGGACCTTATTGTGCTCCCTATTATAAGTGCTCCTCAGGCCACCAATTTTGGCCTTCAAATAGGGGATTGTTGCCGTGGAGATCTGCGGCTTCACTAACTCCAGCAGTTTCTCCAGCACTGCCTCTCTCTTTTGTTTGTGATTATAACACGGGTGTTTCACCTGCCACAGACAGGGCAGCTCCCTGTTCTTGTCTATGAATAGGGGTATGAATATGTGGTTTTTCCTAGGTGAAAAATCCCTCCTATACTAGGTCAACCCCCACTGCGCCTTGGATAATTAACCTTGATGATCTTATTCACCTGGTTAAGAACTCCTACCTAAAGCTGCCACTTAATGTAAAACAAACAGTGTATATGAGATTTAAATCCGTGCTGTGTGATCAGTGCAAAAACACCACACGTGACAAGTTAAATCGAGGCGCTATTACTAATGAATCTGTTCCACCTCCTGTGGTGAAAAAATTCAAATCTAACGATCACCTCTTAGCTGGTGCTTATCTACATATAGTGCAAAAAACGAATAGATGTGTGCAATAGAACTATAATGAAAATATACTATTGATAAATCCACATCAAAATAAAAAAAATATATATAAACAATATATATGAACACCACAAAAATAAATACAAAACGTGACTTGGTGTCAATATTACTCAGATGCTGTTATAATAAAATCCCCATGCAATGATTGCCCAAAGATATTAGCTCATTAGATGGCGATCCGTGAGCATCACCACACACTTCTATATAACCATAAAAGTGAATATGTAAATGATAAAGTCTCTTAAATAACACACAAATGTGCCAACAAGTGTCCAAAATAGTGCTCGAAAAGCAATATAAACTTGTGCATCAGTAAGTTCCTCTATTTTAGGAGTGTAGATTCTTCTAGTGCAATCTTCCACCACACCTCTGTGTTCAGTGACCACTCTCCCTATGGACAGCCACTCACCAGCTCCTCATGCCTCCACTTTCGTATGAGGCTAAAAGGCATAGATGACTGCTGCTGACGGCAAGGGTCAAACTCTTATCCATCCGGAAGATCGTTCCATATAGAATCAAAAAAAACTCCCAATAGTGTAATACTCAGCACTTCCAAGAAGCCCATCAAAGTGACCCATCAGGCATGAGGGTTTTTGGGATAGAGTCGATTGGAAGCGACCTAGATGAAGCGAGGAGACACCAGAATTTATGCAAGCGAGAAGCCTTCTGGATCTTCACCCTGGAGAGTCTCACTCCTGGAGGCCTTAATGAAGATCCAGAAGATGTTGACCTCTGCTAAGCAGGGGTCAAACTCACATATATCCCCTCAGGGATGATGGTCTCCTAGATGTAAGCACTGGAACGGACCTCAACCTCAAGAATTTATACAAGCGAGAAGCCTTCTGGATCTTCACCCTGGAGAGTCTCACTCCTGGAGGCCTTAATGAAGATCCAGAAGATGTGGACCTCTGCTAAGCAGGGGTCAAACTCACATATATCCCCTCAGGGATGATGGTCTCCAAGATGTAAGCACTGGAACGGACCTCAACCGGCAGAGATTCCTGGCATCCACAGGCAGAGCCAAACATCCAGCTGAAGGAGCCCCAGGGAATATATGCGTCTGGATCAGGGTGTCCCCACAAGTTTCTCCAAGGTGTCAGTGAATAAGAACACAGGGAAAAACTTTCTAAGAGTAGTCAGTTATTAAATAAAAAACACACTAACAGATGCAGGCGCTTCACAGGTGCTGAGACGTGTAAATCTATATATGAAGACTGTCGGGCTGCGGTGCACAAGCAGACCGACATGCAGAGAAAGGCAGCGGGTGACGTCATTTTTATTTAATAAACGGACTACTCTTAGAAAGTTTTTCCCTTCTGTGTTCTTATTCACTGACACCTTGAAGAAACTTGTGGGGACACCCTGATCTGGATGCATATATTCCCTGGGGCTCCTTCAGCTGGATGTTTGGCTCTGCCTGTGGATGCCAGGAATCTCTGCCGGTTGAGGTCCGTTCCAGTGCTTACATCTTGGAGACCATCATCCCTGAGGGGATATATGTGAGTTTGACCCCTGCTTAGCAGAGGTCCACATCTTCTGGATCTTCATTAAGGCCTCCAGGAGTGAGACTCTCCAGGGTGAAGATCCAGAAGGCTTCTCGCTTGCATAAATTCTGGTGTCTCCTCGCTTCATCTAGGTCGCTTCCAATCGACTCTATCCCAAAAACCCTCATGCCTGATGGGTCACTTTGATGGGCTTCTTGGAAGTGCTGAGTATTACACTATTGGGAGTTTTTTTTGATTCTATATGGAACGATCTTCCGGATGGATAAGAGTTTGACCCTTGCCGTCAGCAGCAGTCATCTATGCCTTTTAGCCTCATACGAAAGTGGAGGCATGAGGAGCTGGTGAGTGGCTGTCCATAGGCTAGAGTGGTCACTGAACACAGAGGTGTGGTGGAAGATTGCACTAGAAGAATCTACACTCCTAAAATAGAGGAACTTACTGATGCACAAGTTTATATTGCTTTTCGAGCACTATTTTGGACACTTGTTGGCACATTTGTGTGTTATTTAAGAGACTTTATCATTTACATATTCACTTTTATGGTTATATAGAAGTGTGTGGTGATGCTCACGGATCGCCATCTAATGAGCTAATATCTTTGGGCAATCATTGCATGGGGATTTTATTATAACAGCATCTGAGTAATATTGACACCAAGTCACGTTTTGTATTTATTTTTGTGGTGTTCATATATATTGTTTATATATATATATTTTTTATTTTGATGTGGATTTATCAATAGTATATTTTCATTATAGTTCTATTGCACACATCTATTCGTTTTTTGCACTATATGTAGATAAGCACCAGCTAAGAGGTGATCGTTAGATTTGAATTTTTTCACCACAGGAGGTGGAACAGATTCATTAGTAATAGCGCCACGATTTAACTTGTCATGTGTGGTGTTTTTGCACTGATCACACAGCACGGATTTAAATCTCATATACACTGTATGAATAGGGGTAGGAAGTTGTGATCATTGAAACTATCCATTTTCTCTGCAAGACACAACACAAGACAAACCCTAATGTCAGGCTAAACTCTCCTAATCTTGTCCCAATCTAGGCCTCAATCTATAAGCAGTATGGGCCACTGATGTACCAAGTTAAAATTGTACGTTCGTTATCACGATCGACGCTTCCGCTACTCCCTTCCTCTGCTCACAGATTGTACGTACGACGCACGCGTGTTGCACTTTATATACACTGCGCATGCATTAAACTGAGCCCGCCCAAGACCTTCTATTTAGTATATTCCCCGCGCCTTCTCTTTCGGCGCAGTGGGAGAGCACACGGCGGAGAAAGAGCAAGTGCATGCAGACAGCAGCAGCACTGACGAAAGCCTGGAGCCACGAACGTCCCGATCCCGGAGGAGATTTAGGGCCTCACATATGTCCTCTGTAGAGATGGTGGACATCTCGAAGAGGGCCGACTATGATGGGAAGCATGGACCTTACCCAAACCCAAATGTGAGAAAGGCCAAGATCATGGCTAAAGTTGTAAAAAGTCTGCACGGGAATTTTGGGGTACGAAGATCCAAGGATCAACTGAGGAAACGATGGTCAGACCTGAAATTGAGGGAGCAGGATCAGTACAGAAAGATCAGGAAACTGCTTCTAAAAAGTAAGTATTTATCCTGTGTTTCTATTCTTATTATTACGTTCATGCTGCTCCATGTGTTTGTCTTTACTGTTGTACAATTTAAAATGCCAACTTTCAGGTTCGTGGGCACAGTAATCGTTCATAGTTCGCCCACTAATAGGATGTTTTTGGCAGATCCAGGTTAACTACATTTGTTCAGGCCTATTTGTATTAAAAGAAGTTTAGTACATTGTTGTCTAGATGGGTTTGTAACTAGAATGAAATGTGAACTTGATTCAGTGTAAGGAGAGGACACTCAGCAGCTGTTTACACATCTGGACGCAGGAGCACTAGTGTGGGACACCAGAAGAAACTTTTTAGGGTGTCCCACACAGGTGCTCCAGTGGATACTAGGGGTGTCTCCATGTGTGAAAATTGTGCAAAAAAGGTAAGTATTCCAGCTTTAGAAAGGGAAAAAAAAAAAATCTTCAGCTTGGAACTCTGCCTAAAAAGACAATTGTACGACACTTCCAAGCAATGTTTCATATTCCTATTTCTGCCCTCAAATATCTGTGTGCTAAGTATGCCTTTTTTTATTCACATAGGGGAGAAAAGACTCAGGACATCAGAGGACACCAGGGACCCCAACCTCATAAAGAAGGGGAAATACCAACACCACAACCAGAGGATGTGGAGGAAGGAGAGGTTTATGAAGTGGGCAAAATAGTGACCACAACAGGTGAGTGTCTAAGACCACAGCTGCTGGTAATAGATGTATGCCTGCATATTTATAATACATGGTGTGTTTTTTTATTTTAGGTGATGTGGATGTTGTGGAAGAAGAAACTCATTTCACAAGTGCAAGTGCACACATCCTCATCGGGAGATCATGGTGTGTAATTTGGATTTACAGAAGATCAAGGAAGACATCAATGATGTTGAAAAAATACTCAAAAACATCACTGATGGTGTAGGCAGAATCTAAAACACACCTAAATTCTTCAATTTGTTGATATTTTTTAAATTTTTCAATCTTTTTTGAAGTATATTAAAAGCCACATTTTGAAGATGCACACAGTGTGTCAACATGTGCTATCTGCCATCACGGGATATCAATGTACGCGCTTTGTGGGTGCAACCCCTTCCTCGCAGCTAAAGTAGCTGCGAGGAAGGGGTTGTAGCCCCGAAACACGTCCATTAATCCCCCATGATGGGAGCTAGCACATGTTAACATTAGTCATGGAATCATGAGGGAAATCCACATTTTGACTCTCAATTTGTGTGCATCTTCAAAATTTGGCTTTCACAGGGGTGATATTCCCCCATCTGATGAAGGCAAGATCAACACAGTTTGGACATAATCATGTCTGATATTGCCTTCAAATTATCAAAGTTGAACTTTGTAAGTTCCTGAGTTGTGTATTGTTTTATGGTTTTACACATGCCTGTTTAACACAAAAAGGCTATTTGTACTTTCAAAACCAAAAATGTTATTAAAAAATATGTTGGTTTGTTCAAAAACCCTTTTTTAAGGCACATGTGAATGTTCACAGAGTAAAACGTATTCTACTCAACAATGTGTGGCTTCTTCTTTCAATGCTCAATAGCACTTTTTGGACTAAGTTGGTGTTTACAGTGACAATGGGTGTTATTTACTAAAGGCAAATCCACTTTGCACTACAAGTGCACTGTCAGTGCAGTTTCAAGTGCAGTTTCAAGTACACTTTTGCAGTGCACTTGGCGTGCAAAGTGGATTTTCCTTTAGTAAATAACTCCCACAGTGCTTTATAATTTGCAACAATCAGGTCATTTTTGTGACTCCCAAAAATGAAGTCATGGTGTTGAAAATGATGAATAGTTTTATCAGTAATGCATTACATACATTAACAACAAAAACAAGGTGTGTGTGTAGCAGACCCACAACATAATAGTTTGCTGAAGAAGATTGTCATCTCATGTATCAAATAAATTACATTTGCACTATTGAAGAAAATGGCCAAAAAGAAAAGCCCATTGGATAACCTAGGAGACAGCTAAAAGAAACACAAGCAGTAAATCAAGGAAATCAGGAAGTCTTATTTCAGTTTAACTAAAAATGCATTTTTAAAATGTTTCTTAAACATTTTCTGGCATATCAATGGCCCCCCTACCCGCAAAGTACTCAACATACTTCTGTCTTACTTTGCAGGTGCTTTGGGGTGGCATACCAGGATGGCCAGCTTCAAGAACCATCAAGGTTTCTTCTTGAAGTCCGGCCTCAGGCTCAACTGAGGTCACATAGTTCATTGAATACCGAAACAATTAGGACCATTCACCTTCAGCTATGCCATGTCTGCCGCCTGGCATCCCCCTATGGGTACTCGTGTCCGTCTTCTCCCCCTCAGCTCCCATGCCATACTCTGGCCGCTGCCGTCCATTTGAGGATTCAGCGATGGAAACTCTGGTATCGTTCATTGGTAACTATTGGGCCGTTTTGCTCTGGCCCATTCTGCCATTGTTCTTACATTTACTACTGTGACACATCTTTTTGTCTATTTAGATACATCTCATCCGCATCCACTCCTGATGAGCGAGCAATGATCTCGCGAAACGCGCGTCAGGTTTGCTGATGCGTGCACTTGTATAGTTTATATATACTGCATTGTACCATGTCTGTATCACCTTTATTTAATCTCTTCATTATGTGCAAATCCATTGGCTGAGCGAACATGCTATATCATCCATGTATGTACATTAATTTTAATAAACATTTATACTGTTATTACTCTTGTTACTCAGTGGCTAACTGTGACCACCTCATTTAAAGTCCCAGGGCGACTCTCTTTTTTTGTATATGTATATAGGGATGGAGGTGTATCACTGGTGACTGCAGACCTTTTATTTTATTTTTCTTCTATTGAACCCAGGTAGAAGACACCCATTTAGCCCAAAAACTGGCCTGCTGTCACCACCAGCCACTGTGTTTTTCAAATATATTTCATATACATGTTTTAGCCTTTGACCTTGCCTCCAACAGTTTGTCCTTTGCTGTCTCCTTTGGAGATTGGCGTTTTTTTTTGTCCAGCATGGGAGCTGCGATATGCTAAGGGAGATTGTTGTCTCCTGCTGTCCCCCCCCCTCATCCTACGGACTTTGTAGAGGGGCCACCGGCATATCGGCGCCATGCTCCTACACCCACTGGGTGACTTCCACCGTTGCGTTTTCACCCAGTGGCAGTGCAGTTTGTCAACTTGGATGGACGAGAGTCCACTGCACGTGTACTACCATTATCAGCTGACACCCTGGCATCGGCGTACCAATCCATCCTCGCATGGCATTGGGGGCGGAGCGGACCGGACCCCTTCAGGGATAAAAGTCAGGGGTGAGACATGGCTGAGATCACTTCCTTCACTCACCAATACTATGCACACCACAGAGATTTCCATTGCTGTTCAGCTGTTTGTATATTAAGGTAAATACACTTTCCCCACCCTAGCACTCACCTGGTGCTTCATCTGCATTCCCTGCACTTTTTCATTTCATTTAAGACACTGTTTTTTACACAACTCTTTTCTTACTACAGGGGTTGATCTCCCAGATAAACACATTATTTCAGGATTTACTTTCTTACCCATGGTCTGTATGTCTGCTCCATTATTGGATCAGGTTAGTTCACATATGTTTCTATACAAATAATGTACAACTTTTGTTTACTCTGCTTATTTAGTAAGGCTTGACATATATACTCATGTTAGAGTATACATGCTCTCATACAAAAATATTATTATACAATACAACTTGATTTTCATCTTACTAAATTTGGCAAACCATTGAGACATATACATCTATGTTTACAGTTGATATCTATCAAGTTACATACTGAGACAATTAGGACCATTCACCTTCACCTATGCCATGTCTGATGCCTGGAATCCCCCTGGGGGTACTCGTGTCCGTCTTCTTCCCCTCAGCTCCTCAGCAGCTCTGGCTGCTGCCGTCCATTTGGAGGTTCAGGGATAGAAACTCTGGTTTCGTTCATTGGTAAGTATTGGGCTATTTTGCTCTGGCACATACTGCCATTGTTCTTACATTTACCACTGTGACACATATTTTTGTCTATTTAGATACATCTCATCCCCATCCACCCCGATGAGCGAGCAATGATCTCGCGAAACGCGCGTCAGGTTTTCTGATGCGTGCACTTGTATAGTTTGTATATACTGCATTGTACAATGTCTGTATCACCTTTATTTATTCTCTTCATTATGTGCAAATCTATTGGCTGAGCGATATGCTATATCATCCATGTATGTACATTAATTTTAATAAACATTTATACTGTTATTACTCTTGTTACTCAGTGGCTAACTGTGACCACCTCATTTAAAGTCCCAGGGCGACTCTCTTTTTATATGTATATAGGGATGGAGGTGTATCACTGGTGACTGCAGACCTTTTATTTTATTTTTCTTCGAACGAACTAACAGAAAGCACTGGAAAACAGATAGGCCTGAGGAGAGCGAGCTGAAAATCAGAAACGAGTGGACAAGAACGCACTGAAAATCAAATACGTACTATAAAATACGCACTGAAAAACAAATGCGAACTGACTACACGCACTGAAAACTAGATACCAACCCACAAGCACAAACTGAAGAGCAGTAACAATCTGAAAAGCACGAGGCTGAAAAGCGTGAATCGTCTCTCACCAAATTTCTACTAACACAAGATAAACACAAGGTTAACAGAAGGAGCCCAAAGGGTGGCGCACTTGGTATTGAACTTTCCTTTTATATGGCCGTTGTACGTCACCACATTCTTGACGCTTGGAATTTCCGACAACATTTGTGTGACGTGTGTAGGCAAGACAAGTTTGAGCCGACATCCGTTGGAAAAAAAACATGGATTTTGTTGACGGAATGTGCGATCGTGTGTACGCGGCATAATGCCCTGTACACACGGTCGGATTTTCCAACGGAAAATGTGCGATCGGAGTTTGTTGTCGGAAATTCCGATCATGTGTTGGCTCCATCGGACTTTTTCCATCAGATTTTCCGCCACACAAAGTTTGAGAGCAAGCTATAAAATTTTCCATCCAAAAATCAGATTGCGTCAATTCTGACCGTGTGTGGCCAATTCCGATGCACAAAGTACCACGATGCTCAGAATAAATTCCGAGATGGAACTGCTCGGTCTGGTAAAATTAGCGTTCGCAATGGATATAGCACTTTCGTCACAGTGCAATGTTTGAAATTGTTTAATGCAGCGCACTCTGTTCTTCTTTATAATGCGAGAAGAATGAAGTTGTTTTGCTGCTCATATTCACACAGACTTCTCACAAACTTCTTTCTTTATTATTTATCGTGATTTCATCAATATATTTTGATTTGTCACATCTGACTTAAAAATTATCTTTTTTTTTTTGTATTTTTTTCAAGCCTGATCTTTTTTTTTTTTTTACTCCAGAATATTTTTGGGTGTGTTTTGTGTGTCAAGTTACAACAACACCATTATTATCTTGTATTATTTTATCTCAAGGAGATTGTTTGGTGTTGGTGTCTCTTGTTAATTTCACATTGTATTTTTGAAATGTACCTGTCTCCTCACAAACTGTCCTTTTTGAAGGAAAACACACATAGGTGAGTATAATTGAAACAAAAATTATTTTATTAGGGGTTATAACCAAATAAAAAGGGAGGCAACGATGGATAAACAGCAGAAATTGGCAAAGCCTTTAGCCCCCAGGGCACACATCAATTCTTTTACTGCAAAATTGGTGGCCTGAGGAGTCCATATCTAAAGGAGTACAATCTGGTCCAGAAGTCCAAGAGATCATGAAAGCAGCAGATGACATGTATGTCCCCAGGCTGTGGTCATACAAGAGCCTGCATCTTTTTCCAGACCAGACTGAACCCAGGGCCATCACTCTCTGGTCTTCCTTACACACTTCCTTCCTGGCTGTGGCTCTGGTGTTGGAGGTGTGGCAGGAGGAGGAGTAGGACCTGAAGGAGGAGGAGGAGGAGGACCTGGAGGAGGAGGAGGAGGAGGACCATGGGTGAGCTGACAAATGTGGCTGTGGCATGTGAGTTGGCCCCTCAACCCCTTATTTAGAGCTTCTAAAATGACAAACTCACATAAGAGGCATTGGCCTTCCTCCATTTGCAGCATTTTGCAGGCTGTTATGGCAGCAAAATCCTCTTCCACACTGTGGGGGGTTCTGAGGGCCTCAGTAGCCTTCCAAAATAGGCCAATTTCAGCCTCCTCCAGGTTACTCCTCTTCCTGACACTTTTTCTTTGAAGGCGAAGGGGAGGGACCTGGGTATTGGGCAGCCTGCTTGGCCCGGCCACCTCCTGGCTGAGACTTCCCTGTGTATGAAAAAGGGACATCATTTTAGTTTTTGGTTGATCAATCACAATCAGAAATTAGTACTCCAAACTAACATATTTTTAACATAATTAATTGGACAACCAGAAATATTTAGAAGAATGCTATACCTGGCTCAAGCTGGGCTCCTCCACATGTTGCTGCCTGGAAGGCCCAGGTTGAACGTCTGAAGCCTCAGCTGGGGGGGAAGGAAGCGTGGAAGGAAGAGTGGAGAGTGCTGGCCTGAGTTCAGTCTGACCTGCCAGAAAATGCAGTCTGTCATAGTACCACAGCCTGGGGACATAAATGTCATCTGCTGCTCCCGATCTCAGGGAATCCTGGACCTTCTTATGCTCCCTTAGATAAGTACTCCTCATGCCACCAATTAGGATCTTCAAATAGGGATATCCTGGATGAAAACCTTCTCCAGAGTGCTCAGGACCTCAGACTGGGCCGAAGGTTTACCTTCCAACAAGACAATGACCCTAAGCACACAGCTAAAATAACAAAGGAGTGGCTTCACGACAACTCCGTGACTGTTCTTGAAAGGCCCAGCCAGAGCCATGACTTAAACCCAATTGAGCATCTATGGAGAGACCTAAAAATGGCTGTCCACCAACATTTACCATCCAACCTGACAGAACTGGAGAGGATCTGCAAGGAGGAATGGCAGAGGATCCCCAAATCCAGGTGTGAAAAACTTGTTGCATCTTTCCCAAAAAGACTCATGGCTGTATTAAATCAAAAGGCTGCTTCTACTAAACACTGAGCAAAGGTTCTGAATACTTAGGACCATGTGATATTTCAGTTTTTCTTTTTTAATAAATCTGCAAAAATGTCAACAATTCTGTGTTTTTCTGTCAATATGGGGTGCTGTGTGTACATTAACCATCTCAATACAGGGCATTTTAACCCCCTTCCTGCCCAAGCCATTTTTCAGCTTTCAGCGCTGTCACACTTTGAATGACAATTGCGCGGTCATGCAACACTGTACCCAAATGAAATTTTTATTATTTTTTCCCCACAAATAGAGCATTATTTTGGTGGTATTTGATCACATCTGCGGTTTTTATTTTTTGCGCTATAAACAAAAGAAGAGATTCAAGTTTGAAAAAAAACACAATATTACTTACTTTTTGTTATAATAAATATCCATTTTTTTTTTTAAACAAATTTTTTCCTCAGTTTAGGCCGTTTCTTTTTCTTTTCTTATTCTACATATTTTTGGTAAAAAAAAAATCGCAATAAGTGTATATTGATTGGTTTGCGCAAAAGTTATAGCGTCTACAAAATAGGGGATAGATTTATAACATTTTTATTATTATTTTTTTTTTACTAGTCATGGCGGCGATCTGTGATTTTTATTGTGACTGCGATATTGCGGTGGACACATCAGACACATTTTTGGGACCATTCACATTTATACAGCGATCCGTGCTATAAAAATGCACTGATTACTGTATAAATGTGACTGGCAGGGAAGGGGTTAACACTAGGAGGTGATCAAGAGGTTAACTGTGTTCCTAGGGAATGCTTCTAACTGAAGGGGGAGGGGACTCACAAGGGGAGGAGACCGATCTGTGTTGCTCTGTACTGAGAACACAGATCGGTCTTCTCTCCTCTCTGACAGAATGTGGATCTGTGTGTTTACACACACAGATCCACGTCCTGCCGTGTTACCGGGCAATCGCGGGTGCCCAGTGACACAGCGCGCGCGCGCGATTGCCTTAGGCAGCGCGTGCATGCCCCCTGGTGGGTAGGGAAGGCGAGGGCATCATATGACGCCCTCCCAGAACGAGAGCCGCGCTGCCTGGCCATCATTTGACAGCCGGTGGGCGGCAAGCGGTTAATGAGGAAAAAAATGAACTTAAATGATTTTAGCAAATGGCTGCAATATAACAAAGAGTGAAAAATTTAAGGGGGTCTGAATATTTTCTATCCCCACTGTATGTCCTAGGGGAGTGATTCTAACTGTAGGGGGGATGGGCTGTGTGTGGCACGTCATTGATCTCTGCTCTGATGAAAGGGAGCAGAGATCCAGTGACACTGTCACTAGGCAGAACGGGGAGATGCTGTTTACAACGGCATCTCCCCGTTTGTCCTCTCTGTGAGGAGATCGTGGGTATCCCCGCGGCGATCGAGTCCGCGGGACCCGCAACCCGACTCACGGAGATCGGGGCAGGCGCGCACAAATTCAAAGTAACGTACGGGTATGTTACTTTGCGCAGCCGTGCGATTCTGCTGACGTACATCTACAGGAGCCGGTCGGGAGCCGGTTAATAGCTGTCCATTTGTGGGTACACTCCTTTTAACTCCTGTTAATTTACACTGCAAAAGGGTCAAACCTCAAACATATTCTGTTAGTGTCTCAAATTAACATACATGTGTGTGTATTCTGCTTTCCTTGCTTCTTTTCCAGGTCCTGTTTTTTTTTTTTTTTTTGGACCAATAAAATTGTTTCAAATTTTTTATGTTTTATGTGTGTTCTTTTCATGCAACGGATTTCCCAGCTGCAACTTAACTAGGCTGATTGGCATGTCTTAAGACGCATACACAAGATATGACTTTTTGACAACAAACATGCAAATTAGCTGTTTTGGAGCAACATCCGTGTGTACTCTCCATCGGACAAACTTTTTCTGTTTACATCGGACTTTTGTTGGCTGTGCGAACGGACAAACTTTCCGGCAACAAAAGTCTGATGGAGCAAAGTCCGATCGTGTGTACACAAAAACATCGGACTTTCGTACAAAATACAGTATGCGGCCGTGAGAATGTTTTCAGCGCGAACCCATCGCGCTGGTTCTCAGCGACAGGGTACTGTACATCTCGCGCTGGCTGCAATAGAAAAAACAAATTTTCCTATTTCGGCCAGCGCGAGAGGGAATTCCCCTCTGGGGGCATACCAGGCCCTTAGGTCTGGTATGGATTTTAAGGGGAACCCCCTATGCCCGAAAAACAGCGTGGGGGTCCCCCCAAATTCATACCAGACCCTTATCCGAGCACGCAGCCTGGCCAGTCAGGAAAGGGGGTGGGGACAAGCGAGCGCCCCTCCCTCCTGAGCCGTACAGGGCCACATGCCCTCAACATGGGGGGTGGGTGTTTTGGGGGAGGGGGCGCCCTGCGGCCCCCCTCCCCCAAAGCACCTTGTCCCCATGTTGATGAGGAGAAGGGCCTCTTCCCGACAACCCTGGCCGTTGGTTGTTGGGGTCTGCGGGCGGGGGGCTTATCGGAATCTGGGAGCCCCCTTTAAAAAGGAAGCCCCCAGATCCCGGCCGCCCACCCTATGTGAAGGAGTACGGGGTACAGCGTACCCCTACGCATTCACCTAGGGAAAAAAGTGTCAATAAATAAAACACACTACACAGGTTTTAAAATTAATTTATTAGGCAGCTCCAGGGTCTTCTGCCAACTTCTGGGGTCTCTCAGGCCTCTTCTCCCTCTCTCCGGTGTTGTCTCCATGCTCTTTGATTCTTCTCCGGTGCCTTCTTCCTTCTGCCGGGCTCCTCCGCTATCTTCTGCTCTTTTGCCGCTCTTTTGCTAGCGGAGGAGCCCGGACATCTGGATCGTCTTCTTCCCTCTTCTCTTCCAGAGATGTTGACACGACGCTCTCTCCGGCTGTAATGCTGTGACCCAGCCCCCTATGACATCACATATGGTCATAGGATGACATGACCATGCCCCCTTATGACCTCACAGTCCCAGCATGTCCGGGACTGTGATGTCATAGGGAGGCGGGGTCACCACCTATATAAGTCATAGCAGAGCGCACAGGCACCATTACAGCCAGACAGAGCGTCGTGTCAACATCTCTGGAAGAGAAGAGGGAAGAAGATGATCCAGATGTCCGGGCTCCTCCGCTAGCAAAAGAGCGGCAAAAGAGCAGAAGATAGCGGAGGAGCCCGGCAGAAGGAAGAAGGCCTGAGAGACCCCCGAAGTCGGCAGAAGACCCCCCAAAGTCAGAAGAAGACCACCAAAGTCAGCAGAAGATCCCCAAAGTTGGCAGAAGACCCCCGTAGTCGGAAGAAGACCCCAGGGCTGCCTAATAAATTAATTTTAAAACCTGTGTAGTGTGTTTTATTTATTGATACTTTTTTCCCTAGGCGAATGGGTATGGATACGCTGTACCCCGTACTCATTCACATAGGGTGGGGAGCCGGGATATGGGGGCCCCCTTATTTAAGGGGGCTCCCGGGTTCCGATAAGCCCCCTGCCCACAGACCCCGACAACCAACGGCCAGGGTTGTCGGGAAGAGGCCCTTGTCCTCATCAACATGAGGACAAGGTGCTTTGTGGTGGGGGGCCGCAGGGCACCCCCTTCCCCCAAAGCACCCACCCCCATGTTGAGAGCATGCGGCCCAGTATGGCTCAGGAGGGGGGCGCTCGCTCATCCTCACCCCCTTTCCTGACCGGCCGGGCTGCGTGCTCGGATAAGGGTCTGGTATGGATTCGGGGGGGACCCCTACGCCATTTTTTCGGCGTAGGGGATTTCCCTTAAAATCCATACCAGATCTAAGGGCCTGGTATGCCCCGGAAGAGAACCCATGCCGTCTTTTTATTTAAAATTTGGCGTGGAGTTCCCCCTCAAGATTCATACCAAACACAGTGCCTGGCATTGGCGGGGATCCAAGTCGGATCCCCGCATAGAGTTGCCACCTCATCCCTTTAAACCCGAACACCTTTGAATTACACAGGTTCTGAGGCTAATTAAATGCAGATAAGGCACCAAGTGAGTTTAATTACCACCTTTTCAGCCACATAACCTGTGTAATTAATATGTGTTCGGGTTTAAAGGGATGAGGTGGCAACCATATCCCCGCACCAGTGTGAACCCGGCTCGCAAGGTGTCAATCTCGCCAATAAAAGTGGCGAGATTGACTCATAATCAGACAACAATACAGAAGTTGACCAAAGGGTGGTGATAAAGAGCTGAAAAACCACGTGATTTGGTGAAAGTTGGCTGGAAAAGTCCTGCCGTCTGTATGCAAGACAAACTTCTGGCCAACGCCCTTTTTACAAAAATCCAAGGGAAAGTTTGTACAAAGTCCTATCGTGTGTATGGGGTTTTAGACAAATCCCTTTTTTATCTTTTTTTTAGTTTTAAGTTACTTTCCTGGTGCCTTCATGGTAGCACGTGCATGGATTGTGCGTAAGCTGCCATGGATAGTGACCAGGAAAGTAACATTTCAGAGTGGTAAGTATTCAATTGTCTTTTTGAGCAGTGGTTTTCAGCCTCAGTCTTCAAATACCCTCCTGACAGGAAATGTTTAGGAAATTTGTCTTACCTAAAATAGCTGTCCAAAATACAAAACCATTGACTTTGATTTAAAGCACCTGCGCAAGATGAAGGTAAACCTGCAAACATGGTCTGTTGGGGAGAACTTGAGGACATTGTTGAGAAGCACTGATTTAGAGCACTGAACTAAAATCAAGCTGAAGACAATTCTATTCTAATTGTGGACATTTGAGGGAAATCAAGATTTTTATTTTTTATTTTTATTTATTTGTTAATTTTTTGTAAGGTTGGGCTTTGTGTCCCTTTTCTTAAGATTGGCTTTGCTTCCTGTCATAGCCAAACAGGAAGTGAGAGTAAAACCCTAACAATGTTTTTCCTTGGGGACACACAGGTCAATCTAACTAGCGACCCCACTATACAAATTGCACTCTAGCACTTTGTTGTGTACACCCCAAACACCCACCCACCCCAAAAGTATTTTTGGGTTTATTAAAGGCAAATCCTTTCTGCAATCCAAGTGTAGTTGATGAAAATCTGAGGGGTAGTACTGGTGATTTTATCATCCAATCATGTAGAGGCAAAGATACTGTTTTTTTAACTTTTCCTTGCTTATCCCCCTCAGATCTCCAGCAACTGCACTTCTAAGTGCACTTGTAGTGCAAAGTGGATTTACCTTTTAGTAAATAAACCCCAAGATACATAATAATTTGGAATGTACATGGCAAAATGCTAGAGTGCAAATTCCCAAATGGCAAAACTATTTATATTGACCTGTGTGTCCCCAAGGACAAACATTGGTAGGGTTTTACCCTCACTTCCTGTTTGGCTATGTGACAGTAAGTGAATAATTTTGAATGAGAAATTGGCACCCTAGCAGGGGTGTAGACATCTGACAACTTCTAATCCCTCTGCAGTCTATCCCCAAGCAAAAATAAGAAAGGATTTTAATTAGTTTAACTTTGCAAAGACAAAATCCTAAGTTCAATTGTGATGCATGTTAATGGCCCATTTAGACGTTTAATAGAAAGTCATCAGTTGCCTTTGACTCTAAACATTTTTTTTGGCCAGTCCTAGAAATCTGCATCTGTTTTTCTATTAACCACTTGGTGTCTGTGCTATAGTCAAACGACGGCCACAGCGTGGACCTGAATTTCTGGGAGGCTGTCATAGGATGGGCTCCCTGTGTACTCCCTGCAGCGCACACTGAGTCACTGAGACTCGGGGGATCACAGATCCGAGTATTGTACCACGCGATTAGCTGTCAGCCAATGACGGCTGATCACATGATGTAAACTAAAGCTCAGTAATTGTTTATTTTTTTCTCCTCACGCTGACAGCATGAGGATAAAAGTAAAAGCTGATCACCGGCTTAGGTGCAAGGGACATTGGTCCCGAAGAGGCAATTCTGCCTTATCTGTCCCCACCAGTACCACCTGCCAGTGCCACCTATCAATGCCCACCAGTGGTCCCAAGCCTATCAGTGTAACCAATCAGTGCCCATCAGTGCCGCCTCATCAGCGTACATCAATGGAGGAGACAAATTACCTGTTTGCAAAATTTAATATCAAAATATACAAAATTATTTTTAAAAATCTGTCTTTTCTTTTTTTTTTTTTTGAACAAAAGAAAAAAACCACAGAGGTGATCAAATACCACCAAAAGAATGCTCTGTTTGTGGGAATTTAAAAAAAAAACATTTGGCTAAGTATGACCGCGCAATTGTCATTCAAAGTGCATCAGCGCTGAAAATTGGTCTGCACAGCAGGGGGGTTTAAGTGCCCAGTAAGCAAGTGGTTAATTTCCATGCCAAATATGGATTTCTGTAATAAAGATGTGTGCCCGCTGTGTATATGGCATGGGCTTAAGCAAGTCGCACACATATGAACGGTACCCATTGTAAATCATGGGGTAGAACTTGTGATGCAACTTTTCAGTCCCAAGTGGCCTTAGGCTCTCTTTCCACTACTGTGAGTTGTTGTGCGACTTGACACATGGGAAGTCGCAGGACAAGTCAAAACACATGTATTTCAATGTTCCCCCATTCTAATTGGTGCAACTCTAAAAAAAGTTCTTGCACTACTTTGTTCCAACTTCAGTGTGACTTTTTCCCCGATGTTTTGAATTAGTCGCATGACATGGCATTAAGGCTTGGTTTCCACTATTGCAAGCCCAAAGTTGCGTGTTTTTTGCCGCGAGTTTCCCGCAACATTTTGCCGAAACTTGAAGCAATGCCTGTGTATTTTTGAGGTCTATGGACCTCAAGTCCCATCACAGTGGGACCAAAGTAGTGCAGGGACTACTTTGAAGTTGCTGCTACTTGAAGTTGCACACATATGAACGGTACTCATTGTAAATCATGGGGTAGAACTTGTGACACAACTTTTCAGTCCCTAGTTGCATGACAAGTTGCAGTAGTGGAAAACAAGCCGAAAGAGCACATTGTAAATCACATGACTTTGGGGTTGAAATAGTCGAAAGAGAGCATTAGGCTAAAGCGTTAATAGGAAGATGCACTGTAAGAATTACTTCTAATTGTAGAAAATCAAACCGGCTCTTGCACTGAATCAAATTTATGGAAGATCTGAACTGATTGGCCAGTGTATGGTGACCTTTAAAGATATGAAAAGTTGAATTTCTGGTGTTTAAGCCTCATACACACGATGTGACTTTGTACAAAACTTTTCGGTGGATTTTTTTACAAAGGGCGTTGGCCTTAGAGTTCTTTCACATGGACGTGTCCGTGTACGGAGCCCGCTCTGCTCAGTGGGGGATGGCTCCGTGGATCCCCTCTGAGCAGGCAGATGACAGGTCTGTCTCTGCACACTGTGCAGGGACAGACCTGTCAGAGTGCCGCTCTCCTCTATGGGGGATCGGATGATTAGGGATCGTAGAGTCCGTGATCATCTGATCCGATCCGCAGACGGATGGAAAAATAGGTGTTTCCTCCGTTACACTTTTTCGGATTGGACTGGGTCGGATGTCAGCGGACATGTCACCACTGACATCCGACCCTCCATAGAGGTCTATGGAGTGTCCTTTCAGGTCCGCAGGTCCAAGGCGAACCTGAAAGGTCCGTCTAAGTGAAAGGGGCCTTAGGCGGTGCGGGCGTCAGAGGTAAAACGGCGCTATTTTTAGCGCCGCTTTACCAGCGGTATTCGGCCGCTAGCGGTTTTAACCCCCGCTAGCGGGCGAAAAGGGGTTTATATAAATCTGCCCGCAAAACGCCACCGCAGCGGCGTTTTGCCGGCGGTATAGCTGCGCTGTCCCATTGATTTCAATAGGTAGGAGCGGTTTATACACTGCTCCAAAGGTGCTGCTAGCAGGCCTTTTTTTTAGGCCCCTTTCACACTGGGGCGTTTTTAGCATCTGAAAAATGCCCTAAAGAAGCGGCTCCGTTCACTCCAGTGAGGGCTTTCACACTGGAGCGGTGCTCTGGCAGGGCGTCACAAAAAGTCCTGCCAGCAGCTTCTTTGGAGCGGTGAACTCACCGCTCCTCCTCATTGAAATCAATGGAGCAGCGCTGTGATACTTCCGGCAAAATGCCGCTCCAGCAGCGTTTTGCGGGTGTATTTAACCCCTTTTCGGCCTCTAGCAGGGGGGTTAAAACCGCCCCACTAGCAGCCAAATAATGTCGCTAAAACGACAGTAAAGCGGCGCTAAAAATAGCATCGCTTTACCGCAGATGCCCCCACCGCCCCAGTGTGAAAGGGGCCTTACTATCCTGCTAGCGCACCACTCCATTGTGAAAGCCCGATTCACACTTGAGTGAATGGAGCCACTTCTTTAGGGCGTTTTTCAGGCGCTATTTTTAGCGCCTGAAAAATGCGCCAGTGTGAAAGGGGCCTTACGCTTTCACACAGATGGATAGAATTGTGCTTTTAGCTGCATTTTCTACCGCAGCTAAACGCACACAATGCTTTCCTATGGCCCCATTCACACACTGCGTTTTGATTACATGCGGTTTGGTGCGGATAGAAAAAATAGAATTGACTGCGTCCAGGAGCGATTTAGCGCAGCTATCCGCACATAACCGCAGGTAATCGCACAGCACTGTATTTTTTGCGCTATAAACAAAATAAGAGCGACAATTTAAAAAAAAATGCATTATTTTTTACATTTTGCTATAATAAATATCCCCCAAAAATATATAAAAAAACATTTTTTTTCCTCAGTTTAGGCCAATTGTATTCTTCTACATATTTTTGGTAAAAAAAAAATCTCAATAAGTGTTTATTAATTGATTTGCGCAAACGTTATAGCGTTTACTAAATAGGGGATAGTTTTATGGCATTTTTATTAATAATTTTTTTTTTTTACTAGTAATGTCAGCAATCAGCGATTTTTATTGTGACTGCGATGTTTTGGCGGACATGTCGGACATGTTTGACACATTTTTGGGACCATTGTCATTTTTACAGCGATCAGTGCGATTAAAAATGCACTGATTACTGTGTAAATGACACTGGCAGTGAAGGGGTTAACCACTAGGGGGCGGGGAGGGGTTAAGTGTGTCCTAGGGGAGTGATTACTAACTGTAGGGAGATGGGCTGTGTGTGTGACGTCACTGATCTCTGCTCCGATGACAGGGAGCAGAGATCCAGTGACACTTGTCACTAGGCAGAACGGGGAGATGCTGTTTACAACGGCATCCCCGCGTTCATCCTCTCTGTGAGGCGATCGCGGGTATCCCCGCGGCGATCTAGTCCACAGGACCCGCGACCCGACTCACGGAGCTCCCGGCCAGCGCGCGCGCGCACGTGCCGGCGGTGGTGCGCACCCAATGGCATGGCGGGGAATTCAAATGGACGTACAGGTACGCCCATTTGCCCAGCCGGGCCATTCTGCCAACGTACATCGCCGTGCGGTCGGGAACCGGTTAATAAGGGGCCCCCCAGATCCTGGCCCCCCACCCTACGTGAATGAGTATGGGGTACATGGTACCCCTACCCATTCACCTGGGGGAGAAAAGTGCCAGGAAAAAAAACACATTACACAGGTTTTTAAAGCAATTTATTAGGCAGCTCAGGGGGTCTTCTTCCGACTTCGGGGGTCTTCTTCCGCACTCTCCGCATCTTCTCCCGGTATTTGGTTCTTCTCCGCGCTGTCCGGCCTCTTCTCCCGGTGTCTGGTATCTACTGCCGGCCTCCCCCGCTATCTTCTTCCAGCTCTTTTGCTAGTGGGGTCCCGGTCTTCTGCTGCTGTCCGGTTCTTCTCCGGTATCTTCTGCCTGCCTCTCCCGCTATCTTCCTCCAGCTCTTTTGCTAGCGGGGGCCCGTTCTTTTTCTACATCATCGTCTTCTCCCCTCTTCTCTTCTTACGATATTGACACAACGCTCTCTCCAGCTGTATATAGGCATAGGGCGTTGTTACCGTATGATGTCACCGGGTTACCCCGCCTCTTATGACGGCATAGTCCCGGGGCATGATGGGACTATGCAATAATCAATTGCCCCTTCGCAGTTAGGAAAGTTCCACCGCTGGGCAAAGTGGGAGGCCACAGTCTGCCATTCCTGTGGGTTGAAAGGAAACTGTGGAGTCAAACAAGAAAATAAAATTAATCATTTTGCACATATACATGGAAAGCAGATTAGACACAAACATTCTTGGCCCACATCAGTATACCATTTATTTTAGGGACTATTTAAAGACAAAGGTATAAGGTTCACCTATCAGATTCCTACTCCCCCCCCCCCCTCATGGGCAATTTTGTGAATTTTATGGGGGGAGATGTTTTGGACAGGTCACCCTCTACACTTCATTTTTTTTTAATAAATTCTTTATTTTTGAATACCATGTAATACATTCCACATAAAGCGCTTAACATAATCTTCATATAGTCTCTTACATCTCCGTTTTTTCGTAATATAATAACATTTCTCTTATCATAACCCTAGTACCAACCCCCACCCTCTAAAACCCAAAAAGCAAACAAACAAACAAAAAAAAAAGGAGAAAACGAAAAAGAAAGAAGGGGTGCCCCCTCCCCTTCCCGTTTGATCACACATGATCTACCTCTCTTGCTCTCTACTTCTGTAATCCAAGTAGGGAGCCCATATCTTCCAGTATTTCTCATCCTGTTCTTTCAGCATCAGATTCTCCATTTGTTGGATTTCTGTAATTCTGGCCCACCATTGTGTTCTGTTCGGAGGGACTGAACTCTTCCACAGGGCCGGTATACAGGCCCTTGCCACTGTGAGAATGTGTTTAAGCAAAGAATTCTTGTATTTTCCCACCGACATGGGGACATCATTCAATAGAAATGCAGCCGGGTTGTCCCCAAGAGACACACCTGTAATATCCTTAACCGTTTCCTCAACCATTTTCCAAAATCCCTTAATCTTCTCGCAATCCCAAAATATATGCAATATCGTGCCCTCTAATCTCATACATAGCCAGCATGTGTTTGAGGCCTGTGGGAATATTTTTATGTAGAACAGATGGTGTTCTATACCACCTAGTGAGGATTTTATATCCTCCCTCTTGGTACCTGCTAGCAACCGATGTCTTATAAGTAGATTTTAAAATTTTGGCCTTCTGTTTTTGGGAGAACGTTATCCCCATCTCTCTTTCCCAAGCTTGAATAAAGTTAAGCTCTTGGGGAGCTTCCAGACTCGTTAATACCTCATAGAAATATGATAGGGAGTGCCTCAGGCTCTCTCCATCTAAACATCTCTGTTCGAAGCAGGATAATTCCCGTATCGCTGGATAAGTTTTAATTTTCGAATGGATAAATGCTCCTAACTGCATCGCCCTAAAATAGTCTAAGTCTGGTGCCACTTCTCCCTCTATCTCACATCGTGTCATCAAGCAATTGCCCCTAGAATAATGTATGTACCTGTTTCTCCCCCTTTGTTTTAGTACCTCGAACCTCCGGTCTAACA
This sequence comes from Lithobates clamitans, assembly GCA_037952925.1. Lineage (NCBI taxonomy): Eukaryota > Metazoa > Chordata > Amphibia > Anura > Ranidae > Lithobates > Lithobates clamitans. Next base: position 3,257,251 of record JBBGZY010000160.1, read on the forward strand.
GGCCAGGCTGAAAGTCTGGTGAGCCCAACACTGGGGACATAGGGCTCGGATGTACTGATAGGTTTGTCTTTTTGAAAATCATATTAATAGTACGGATAGTTGCACCTGTCAGTGGATGTTTTTTCACTATTGTAGGTAGTTTCGATTTTGCTATCCATGCCAAACCCTCCAAGGGAATTTTAACCATCGCTTGTTCTAATTGTACGTATGGTTTCCTCACAGAGGCACACCATTCCACTACTCTGGCTAGCTGTGAGGCTTCCTGATATCTCACTTGATCTGGAAAGCCAATACCTCCTTTTTCTTTAGGGAGCACTAAGATATTTCTCCTTACTCTTGCTGGTTTCCCAGCCCAGATAAACCTCAGGAACCTTGATCTGAGATCTTTCAGGAAACTCAAAGGGACCTTTATTGGCAGGGTTTGTAGTAGGTAAAGATGTCTAGGCATCACGTTCATCTTTATGATATTGGTCCTTCCAAACCAAGTGAAAATCTCCCTATCCCATCTCTTGAAGTCCAGTTTAATTTGTCTTAACATCGGGGCGTAATTCAGCTCGAACACTCTACAGAGCTTCTTTGGAATTTTAGTCCCCAAGTAGCTTATGTGGGAGTCTGACCATCTAAAATTGAATTGTGTCTTTATCTGTTGTATTTCAGGTACCCTCATTTCCATCCCCATGGCTTCAGATTTAGTGTAGTACACCTTATAATTTGCTAACTCCCCATATTGACTTATCTCCATTAAAAGGGATGGAAGGGATATAATTGGGGAAGTTATAAAGAAAATCAAGTCATCGGCATAAGCTGCCAACTTATGCTTCTCCCTTTCTGTCTTAATACCACTAATGTTGGGATTGGCACGTAACTTCCTTAAAAAAAGGCTCCAATGTGAGAATGAAAATAATAAGTGATAAGGGGCACCCCTGGCGCTTTCCATTTCGTATCCTGAAGGGGTCCGATAATCTATCATTTACCTTAACCCTCGCACTCGGGATTGAGTAAAGGTTTGAGAACCACCTCAACATTACATCACCCAATCCAATGTGCTGTAGGGTGGCCTCAAGAAAAATCCAATCAACTCTATCGAATGCTTTTTCTGCATCAGCTGAAAACAATATTAAAGGTTTCTGTTGGCTCTGTGCAATGTAAATCGCATTAATTACTCTCTGCATATTTTCCCTCCCCTCCCTTCCAGCGGTAAATCCCACTTGATCTGGATGAATCAATGCGGGAAAGTGATCGTCTAATCTGATCGCTAGGATCTTGGAAAAAAATTTTAAATCCACATTCAACAGTGCAATCGGCCGGTAACTGGAACACTGAGATGGGTCCTTTCCCTCCTTCGGGATTAATGCTATATGTGCCATCAATGTCTCAGTGGGTAACTTCAGTCTCTCCCGTAGTGAATTGAAATCCGCTATAAATCTTGGAGCCAATTTCTCAGCAAAAAGTTTGTAATACGCCAGGGTGTATCCATCTGGACCCGGTGCCTTCCCTACTTTTAAAAGATTTAATGCTCTCTTGAATTCTTCTACTGAGATTGGTACATCTAGATCCCGTGCTATCTCCTCTGTCAGCTTTGGCATTTCTGAGTTACGTAGATAGTCCCTTACCCTCTCCCATTTACTATTACGCCTCTGTGGGGAAAGGTGACCATCCAATTGATAAAGACCCTCATAGTACTCCTTGAAAATCTGTGCCATGTCCTGCGAGGAGCTGACCACCTCATCGTTCTGTGTCTTAATACCGGACAAGTGCTTCTGTGTTGTAGCATCTTTGAGGACCTTAGCCAGCAACCTACTCGGTTTGTTCCCAAATTCATAAAGTGTCTGCCTTCCCTCCGAATTTTTTTAAGTAGAACATCAATCTGTTCATTGAGCTTTTTTTTCCTATGCCCCCCTAAAGATATCAAGACTCCTCTCATCACACATTTATGTGTTTCCCAAATACAGGATGGGGTGACTTCCTCCGTATCGTTTGTCAAAAAGAAAGAATCCAATTCCTGACTTAATTTTTGTTCATACTCTTTGTCCTTTAACAAAGTCTCATTAATCTTCCAGTGCCACTCACGGCGCTCTGCATCACCCAAATCTAGTATACAATTTGTCGAAGCATGATCCGACAAAATAAATGAGCCTATATCAGCACTCACCATTGACGTTATTACTATCTGTGATATCAAGATATAATCAATACGGGTGTACGACTTGTGTTTTGCCGAGAAAAATGTGTAATCTCTGTCTTGTACATGAAGCACCCTCCAAGTATCTATCACCTGCAAATCACTTAATAATTTTTTAACTCTTCGTAGTTTTGTAAATGAGAGATGTGAGGCTCCCCTAGACGCATCTATGAGAGAGTCCAGTGCCAAATTTAAATCTCCTCCTATCACCAAGATGCCCTCCTTATATTGATGTATCAATTGAAGGCGGGTTTCTAAGCAACCAACCTGGTCTTCATTCGGGAGGTACAAGTTCACTAGCGTAACCTTTTGCGATCCTATTAATCCCTTTACAATTAAGAGACGGCCCTCCTCATCTGTAATTACTTTCAACTCCTTCCATGGAGTCTGTTTCGAAACGATGATAGCTACGCCATTGGATTTAGCGCTCAAGGATTCACTATGATAAACCACAGGAAATTTATGATTTATGAGTTTTGGTATTCTATCCCTTCTGAAGTGTGTCTCCTGCAAAAAAGCGATCTGCGTCTTTAACCTTCCCAGTTCGGCAAGCAGCCTAATCCGTTTCTCCGGAATGTTCAGTCCCTTAACATTATATGAGGTGAATTTTATTCTAGTCATATCTTTACGATCATCTGGGAGCTACGGGAAGGGGTAACCCCCCCCAAAAAAAGTCCCAAACCCCCCCCCCCCCCCAAAAAAAAAAAAAACGCCTCCGACTTTTCCTCCACTCGGAGGAGAGACGTTTATTGTAGGGGGTGTCCCCGAGCCTCTACACTTTATTGAGAGATAAATGCCTAAATAATGTGTATTACTTTGGTCAGCCCCTCCTTACTTTACACTATTGGCAGCTCACTGGACAGGTAAGAGGTGTCATAATAAAAAGAGATAAATACACACTGTACACATTTTAGCACATTTTTACATTCTGCTATTACCTATCAAGATAATAATAGGATACAAAAACTTTAAACAGTACCATTTGAAAGTATTCAGGCAGGCCGTTGCATTACATGCTTTGGGGAATTCATCCATAAATTTGACCACAAAAGAGGTGGGTATAGTGTTTATGGGTTTGGCAAAGTCAGCAGATAGAGGATTGGTATCAGCTGAGTTATCAGTTAGGTGGAGGAAGGTTTCAAAAACATTTTGTGAACCCAAAAAAAGCCTCTGGCACTCTGCTAGAATTTCAAGCACACATCACAATTTTAGACATTTTAGGGGGTATTTAGGGTAAAGCACTACTATGGAGCTGACAAAATACATTGTTAAGAGAATACACGAGGTAAGTATAGGCCCAGGAGAGCATGCTGGGGAGGTAAGTGAAGGCAAATATGTATGAAGGACAAAAATAAAAATTACATAAAAATCCTGCATGCATGAGGACAAAGGGGACATTCACAGCATATTACAATCATGGTAATTAGGGAATGAGGAAAGAAATACAATAAAATGTGATGTTAAAGGATAAAAATCTTACCTTAATATACGCCTTCTGCAGGACCTGGATGATGGCAGAACAGGTCTCTGGGATAATGATCCCCAGAGCCTGGGGGGAGATGCCTGTCGAGAACTTAAGGTCCTGCAGGCTTCTCCCTGTTGCTCAGTACCGTAGGGTGGCGACTAGCCTCTGCTCCGGAGTGTTGGCTTGCCTCATGCAGGTATCCTGCCTGCTGATATAGGGGGTCAGCAAAGCCAACAAACGGTGAAATACGGGGTCCATCATCCGGAGAAAGTTCCTGAAATCATCAGGATTATTCTCTCGGATCTCACAGAGCAAAGGCATGTGACAGGACTGGTCATGCTGAATCAATCAATTCTTGGTCCATGAACTCTTCCCCACCCTGTTCATGGACTGGACTTGTGTCAAGGTAAGGACCCCAAAACCAAGCCCCCGCACAGCACGAACTCTATGAGGAGTACGTATACGCAACATGGCTAAAAAACAGTCGGCTGTTTAGAACGAAGTAACAGAATGCACTGAAGAACAACAAGGACTGTGAAGAGCGACTTGAAAAACAGAATTGAATGAACAAGAACACAGTGACAGAATCAAGGGGAACTTGCTGCACGCACTGAAGACCAGATACAAACCCACAAGCACAAACTGAACAGCAGAAAACAATCTGAAAACCACGAGTCTGAAAAAGCGTGAATCGTCTCTCACCAAACATTTACTAACACAAGATTAGCAAAAGGAGCACAAAGGGTGCCGCGCTTGGTTCTGACCTGCCCTTTTATAGTCTCGTCGTACGTGGTATACGTGACCGCGTTCTTGTCGATCGGAAATTCCGACAACATTGTGCGACCGTGTGTAGACAAAACAAGTTTGAGCCAACATCCGTGGGAAAAAATCCATGGATTTTGTTGTCGGAATGTACGATCAATGTCCGATCGTGTGTACGGGGCATAAGAGTGGATGAAGGGTGTGGGTGAATGGAGAATTGACATTGTAAAGAAAAATACGCTAGATGGTTAAGTATAGAATAGGTTATTAGAAATTATGATGATATTTTAAGGAGAGGATGTTATACAATAATAAGATGTGTAATTTGGTGTTGCTGTTTTAAAGAAAAAGTTTAATAAAGAAAGATTGAAAGCAAAGTAAGGTCCATTGGCATGGATCATACGGTGATGAGTATATGGATTGAAAACTGGCTACAAGGGCGAGTTCAGAGGGTAGTGATAAATGGGGAGTGCTCGGAATGGTCAGGGGTGGAAAGTGTTGTCCCCCGGGGTTCTGTCCTGGGACCAATCCTATTTAATTTGTTCTTAAACAACCTGGATGATGGGGTAAACAGTTTTTTTCTTTAAAACAATTTTTTTCCTCAGTTTAGGCCGATATGTATTCTTCGACATACTTTTGGTAAAAAAAAAAAATCGCAATAAGCGTATAGTGATTGGTTTGCGCAAAAGTTATAGCGTCTACAAAATAGGGGATAGATTTATAACATTTTTATTTATTTATTTATTTTTTACTAGTAATGGCGGCAATCTGCGATTTTTATAGTGACTGCGATATTGCCGCGGACACATCGGAGACTTTTGACACATTTTTGGGACCATTCACATTTATACAGCGATCCGTGCTATAAAAATGCACTGATTACTGTATAAATGTGACTGGCAGTGAAGGGGTTAACACTAGGGGGTGATCGAGGGGCTAACTGTGTTGCTAGGGAGTGTTTCTAACTGTAGGGGGCGGGGACTCACTAGGGGAGGAGACCGATCGGTGTCCCTCTGTACTGGGAACATACCATCGGTCTCCTCTCCTCTGACAGGACCGTGGATCTGTGTGTTTACACACACAGATCCACGGTCTTGCTGTGTTACCGGCAATCGCAGGTGCCCGCCCTGGGTGCCCAGTGACACAGCGGGCGCACGCAATCGTCGTCGGAGGCGCGCGCACGCCCCCCTGGTGGACCGGGAAAGCGAGGCCGTCATATGACGCCCGCCCGCAATGAGAGCTGCGCCGTCTGGCCGTCAATTGACAGCCGGCGGTCAGCAAGCAGTTAAAATTAGAAGAAAAGAGGTTTAACCTTAAACTGCGTAGAGGGTCCTTTACAGCAAGGATGTGGAATTCCCTTCCACAGGCAGTGGTTTCAGTGGGCAACATTGGTAGCTTCAAAAAACTATTAGATAAGCACCTGAATGACCACAACATACAGGGATATACAATGTAATACTGACATATGATCACACACATTGGTTGGACTTTCTGGTCTTTTTTCAACCTCACCTACTATGTAACGATGTATATTGACAGCTTCAGACTGAGAGATACATCCCTGATATCCACCCAGCAAAAGAAAGCTTTATACAATCTTTCACCACTGGAGCGAAGAGCTGTATATGATTTACGCATTAATCAGGCTATCACCATCAAATCAGCGTACAAAGGGGGAGCAAGTTGTTTTGATGGAAACAAACACATATATACAAGAGAGCCAGAGGCAGCTGAAAAATGCTACTTACTATAAAAAACTGGATTATGATCCGACCCAGTATTTTACTAAGCAATAAAAAGATCTCATTAAAACACCCACCTACATTCAGAACTTATTAATGTGATTCTGGATAATCCAGAAATTAGGGACATGCTGCCCAAAATCTACAAGCTAGGAAATCCAGGCAAACCCATCATGACATATATGAATAGACTTACTGAACAAATTTCAGGCCTTGTAAAAAAATGTTAATAGTTATGAATACTGCTAGTTTCCTGCAAGACACAACAGGTTTTCTGAACAAGCTCAGCAATACAGAGCAATTACCACCAAATACACATCTAGTCACTATGGATGTAGAATCTCTGTATAGTAACATCCCTCACAAGAATGGGTTGGCTGCATGTCACAGTTTCTTACCATCCTCATTAAACCACAAATACACTGCTGAGGATTTTACATAGCTAATTGAATTGATTCTTACAACTACCTAGCCTTCAACAATGACATCTATCTTCAGTGTATGGGTACTGTTGTGGGAAGTAAAATAGCACCCCAATATGCAAACTTATTTATGACTGACCTGGAAGACAAATTCCTGAACAGCATACAACAAAAGCCATACAGATATTATCCATATATCGATGATATTTTCATCATATGGGCAGAAGGTGAAGAAAATCTAAAACAGTTTTACTCATTGAGTAACATTTTTCACCCATCAAACTAAAAATGGATTATTCAAATACACACCACAGTGTACATCAGGGGTGACAAGCTTCACACAATTCGATATACAGGAAACTGACTGACCGATGCAACTATCTACACCCCCCAGTTTTCACCCCCCAACACGCTAAATGGACCACCATACTAAGCCAGGCCAGCAGATACCACTGAATAGGTTCAGACACAGAAGACAGAGATAAACATCTCAGAACACATTTTTTTCCACTAACAATGTCTTAATTTTATAGTTATTATTATTATTATTATTATTATTATTATTATACAGGATTTATAAAGCGCCAACAGTTTACGCAGCGCTTTACAATATAAAAAGGAGACAATACAGTTCTAATACAATAAAATACATGGGGATTAAGAGGACCCTGCTCAGAAGAGCTTACAATCAAATAGGGTGGGGCAGGTGGTACAAAAGGCTGTGGGGAATGAGCTGATGGAAGTGGTAAAAGATTAGTTGGAGACGTGATAGGCTTTCCTGAAGAGATGAGTTTTCAGGGATCGCCTTAAGGTAGCAAGAGTAGGGGATAGCCGGTCCAGTCGAGGTAGCGAGCTCCAGAGGATGGGAGAGGCTCTGGAGAAATCCTGGAGATGAGCATGGGAGGAGGAGATGAGAGAGCTTGAGAGTAGGAGGTCTTGAGAAGAGCAGAGAGGACACTTTGGGTGATATTTGGAGACAAAGTTGGTGATGTAGCTCGGGGCAGAGTTGTGAATGGCTTTGTATGTTGTGGTTAGTATTTTGAATTTAATTCGCTGGGTGATTGGGAGCCAGTGTAGGGATTGGAGGAGAGGGTTGGCAGACGCTGAACGGTTGGTAAGGTGGATAAGTCTGGCAGCAGCATTCATGATAGACTAAAGAGGGATAGCCTATGGAGAGGCAGGCCAATGAGAAGGGAGTTGCAATAGTCAAGGCAAGAGATAACAAGTGAGTGAATAAGGAGCTTGGTGGTTTCATTTGTTAAAAAGGGGTGCATTTTAGAGATGTTACGGAGGTGAATTCTACAAACTTTTGACAATGATTGGACTTGGGGCTGAAATGACAAGTCAGAGTCTAGCCTTACATCTAGTACCCTGGCGTGAGGGGAGGGACTGATAGTTGCATTGTTGGTTTTGATGGAAAAGTCAGGGAGGAGGGCATGGGAGGAATATTATTAGCTCAGTTTTAGAGAGATTTCGTTTAAACGCTTCTGGACCAGCCGCCACAGTTTTACTGCGGCAGGCTGGCTCCCCTGCGCAAAATCACGTTACTGTATGTGATCTCATGAGGTAGGGATAGCAGGCGCGCGCCCACTGCGCAGCGGGGGTGCCAATGCTCGTGGCCGATGGACGCGATGAGCGATCGTGACCAGGAGATATGGAACAGGGACAAGTGTGTGTAAACACCCACTTCCCTGTTCTGTTCTGACAGAAGTGACAAATCGTGTGTTCCTATTAGCTAGGAACCATGATCTGTCACTTCCAGTAGTTAGTCCCTCCCCCTTCAGTTAGAATCACCTCCCAGAGAACATAGTTAACCCCTTCACCGCCCCCTAGTGTTAGCCCCTTCACTGCCAGTGACATTTTTACAGTAATCAATGCATTTTTAATCGCACTGATCGCTGTATTAATGCCAGTGGTTCCAAAAATGTGTCAAAATTGTCTGATATGTCCGCCATAATGTCGCAGTCACAATAAAAATTGCAGCTCACCATTACTAGTAAAAAAAAAAAAAATAATAAAAATGCTATAAATCTATCCCCTATTTTGTAAACGCTATATATATTTTGCGTAAACCAATCAATATACGTTTATTGCATTTTTTTTACCAAAAACATGTAGAAGAATTAAAATCGACCTAAACTAAGGAAAAAAAATAGCTTTTTTATATATTTTTGGGGCATATTTATTATAGCAAAAAATAAAAAATAATGCGTTTTTTTCAAAATTGACGCACTTTTTTTGTTTATAGCGCAAAAATAAATGCAGAGGCGATCAAATACCACCAAAAGAAAGCTCTATTTGTGGGAAAAAAAGGACGTCAATTTTTTTGGGGTACAACGTCGTTTTTTTTTCCACAAAATTGTCATATTAGAAGGTTATTTCTCACACACAGCATAAACATACCACAAATTACACCCCAGAACACATTCTGCTATTATTCACGAGTATGGCAATACCACATGTGCGAGACTTTTACACAGCGTGGCCACATTTTGAGGCCCAACATGCAGGGAGCACCTCCAGGCGTTCTGGAGCACCCAGGCCAATTCTTATATTTCTCTCCTACATGTAAAAATAATCATTTATTTGCTAGAAATTTACATAGAACCCCAAAACATTATACATATTTTTTTTAGCAAAGACCCTAGAGAATACAATGGCGGTTCTTGCAACTTTTTATCTCGCACGGTATTTGCGCAGCAATTTTTCGAACGCGCTGTTTTTGGAAAAAAAAACAGTTTTGTGCTTTAAAAAAAAAACAAAATAGTAAAGTTAGCCCAATGTTTTTGCATAATGTGAAAGATAAAGTTACCCCGAGTAAATAGATACCCAACATGTCACCCTTCAAAATTGCACACTCTCGTGGAATAGTGCCAAACTTCGCTACCTAAAAATCTCTATAGTTGACGCTTTAAAATTTTTTACTGGTTACATGTTTTGAGTTACAGAGGAGGTCCAGGGCCAAAATTATTGCTCTCGCTCCAACATTCGCAGTGATACCTCACATGTATGGTTTAAACACCGTTTTCATATGTGGCGGGACTTATGTATGCGTTCGCTTCTGCATGCGAGCACACGGACAGGGGCGCTTTAAATTTTTTTTTTTTTTATTGTTTATTTTACTTTATTTATTTTAGTTTGACACTTTTTTCCCCCAAAAAATTTTTTTGATCACTTTTATTCCTATTACAAGGAATGTAAACATCCCTTGTAATAGGAATATGGCATGACAGGTCCTCTTTACAGTGAGATATGGGGTCAATAAGACCCCACATCTCACCTCTAGGATGGGAAGCCTGAAATAAAAAAAAAAACGATCCTGGCTTCGATCGTAGCGGTGAGTCAGTAGAAGCACCGGAGGGTGGCGGGAAGGTGGGGAGGGCCCTCTCACCTCCCATAAGAACAATCAAGCAGTGGAACAGCCGTTATGATCATTCTTATGGTGTAGGGAATCGCCGGCTGAAAAAGCTGATATCTGAATGATGCCTGTAGCAGCAGGCATCATTCAGATATCCCCGCACAAAGTCAAGGACGTCATATGATGGCGGGCGGGAACGGGTTAAAAATTGCGGGGTATTGCGGGGTAGTGCAGAGTAGTGCAGGGTATTGTGGGGTATTGCAGAGTATTGCAGAGTATTGCAGGGTATTGCAGAGTAGTGCAGGGTATTGCAGAGTAGTGCAGGGTATTGCAGAGTAGTGTATATTGCTGGGTATATTGCTGGGTATATATTGCAGAGTGTATATTGCAGAGTATTGCAGGGATGGCTGAGCATGGAGGGATTAATGTGACTGTATTTGTCACTGAGCACCACTGTGAGCACTACACATGCAGCCCACAGCGGTGCTGCCATCCGATCCCTCCCCCTCTCCCCTCTCACTGTACCGATCAGTACACAGAGGGGAGGGAGGAACCAGCGTCATGACATGACGCCGGTTTGTTTACATGTGATCGCTCCGTCATTTGACGGAGCGATCACATGGTAAACGGCCGCGATCAGCGGCTGTTTACCATGATCCGTGATGCGCCGGGTCCAGAGGAAGTTCTCGGGTGCGCACCCAGGGGGCGCGCGAGAGCAGGATTCTGGGAGGACGTCCCACGGACTTCCACCCAGAACTAGCCGACCGCGCTTCAGCCGTCTTTTGGCTATGGCCCGGTCGGCAAGTGGTTAAAGCGACGCAGTGCCGAATCGCAAAAAGTGCTCTGGTCAGGAAGGGGGTAAATTCTTCCGGGGCTGAAGTGGTTAAGGAAGTGGTGTGACATCCATGCTGATATGTCAGTTAGTAAGTTAGTAATGCGAGAGGAGACTGAAGGATTGAAGTGAGGAATGGACAGATAGACTTGGGTGTCCTCGGAATGTACGTGGTATTGAAAGCCGTGGGCAGTTATCAAGTGACCAAGGGAGGAGGTGTAGATAGAGAAGAGAAGGGGTCCAAGAACAAAGCCTTGGGGACCCCCACAGAAAGGGGCAATGGAAAGGAGAAGACAGAGCTGTAGGTGACGCTGAAGGACCGCTGTGCTAGATAGGCAGAGAACCAGGATAGAGCAGAATCACGGAGACCAAGGGAATGGAGTTTATTGAGAAGGAGCGGGTGGTCAACAGTATCAAAGGCCACAGAGAGGTCAAGTTGTAGGAGTATGGAGTACTGGCTGTTAGTTTTTGCAGTTAGTAAATCGTTAGTGAGTATTAGTAAGGCAGTTTCCATGGAGTGCTGAGAGCTAAAGCCAGACTGTAAGGGGTCAAGAAGGTTATTTTCACTGAGGTAAGAGCTAAGACGGTTGTAGTCTAAGTGTTCTAGAAGTTTAGAGGTGAATGGGAGCAATGAGATGGGTCTTAAGTTGTTCAGGTTGGTAGGGTCCAGTGAGGGCTTTTTGAGTATGGGAGTGATCTGCGCATGTTTTTTTCAGGGGAGGGGAAGGTGCCACTAGAGAGGGAGAGATTGAAGATATGAGTGAGGGAGCATAGGATAGAGGAAGAAGGTGACTGTAGTAGTTGAAAGGGAACAGGATCCAAGGGACAATTGGTTAGGTGGGCATCTGAGAATAGTTTGTAACCTCTTCAGTAGTAGCCAATTCAAAAGAGGAGAGTGTTGAATGTGCTGTTAGGCAAGGTATGTTGGGTGGGGAAGATGTATGGTGGAGATGTCCTCACAAATTGCATCAATCTTGTCTTTGAAGTGATTGGCAATCTCTTGGGCAGTGAGTGAGTTAGTGGGTAGAGTAGGGGGGGACGAAGCAGAGAGTTAAAGGTTGACAAGAGCCGACGGGGACTGGATGACAAAGTATTAATAAGAGAGACAAAGTAGGCTTGATTGGCAGCATGGAGGCAGGAATTGTATTTTAGAAAGGCATATTTAATTAGGGTGAAATCTTGCAGGCATTTGGTTTTACACCACAGTCGTTCAAGAGCACAACAATGTCTCTTGAGATTTCTAGTGTTTTCAGTTTGCCAGGGTTGTAATGGTCGGGGCCTGATTCTGAGTGTGGTTAGAGGAGCAAGTGCATCTAGTGATGATAAGAGTGAACTGTTGTAGATAGAGGTGGCCAGGTCAGGACAGGACAGGGGAGAGATTACATCATATAGGTGGTCAGTAGCAGAATGGAGAAGAGAAGGGTTAAAGTGGCGAAGGTTCCTACAAGTAATTGTTTGCTGCTTGGGGGGATGGGTGGTTAGAGGCAAGTATACAGTGAAACTAATGAGGTTGTGATCAGAGAGAGGAAAGGGGGTGTTTGTGAGGTTGCCAGGGTTGCAAAGATGGGAGAATACAAGGTCAAGGGTATTACCATTGGAGTGAGTGGAAGTATGTGTCCATTGGGTTAGGTCAAAAGATGAGGTTAAGTCGAGAAATTTAACTGTAGTTGGGCTGTTAACAGTGACAGGAATGTTGAAGTCACCAAGAATGATCGTGGGTATTTCAGAGGAGAGAAAGTAGGGTAGCCAGGCAGCAAACTCATCAAGAAAGCGTGATACCGGTCCAGAAGGCTGATAAATTGCTGCAATCCTCAGAGAAATAGAAGAAAACAGACAAATACAGTGCATCTCGAAAGAAGAGAGGGAGGGATAGGAAGGACTTGGTAGGTGCTTTGTGGGGATAGAAGGAATCCAACTCCACCTCCTTTCTGTCTGTTAGGTCTGGGGGAGTGAGTCCAATGGAGGCCACCATGGGAGAGGGCAGCAGGAGAAGCTGAGTCAAAATTTTGAAGCCAGGTTTTGGTTATGGCGAGTATGTTAAAGCCATGAGAGATGAAGAGCTTGTTAGCTTGGTACAGATGGAGCGGGCGTTCTAAAGGGCGCATGAGATAGGTGGGCTGCTTTGAGGAAGCAGGGGGATAGAAATTAAACTGAGTGGATTGCGGTGGTTGCCAGAGGAGGAGGGGTATTGTATATGTGGCCTGCAGTTGGAAAATAGCGGACCAGGATTAGGAGAAATGTCAACTGAAACTAGGAGAAGGAGGAGGGCGAGGAAGGCAAGATGGGAGTGGGATGTGCATGAGCGCACATGTCTAGTGGCCCTGGTGTTTATGTCAGCATGTGGGTGCAGCAAATGCAGGAGATGATGGGTGCAGTAGTAGGGAGAGGGTAGGAGTGAGGGTGATATGTGCATGCTGCAGGGTAGAGAGGAGGGGTAGAGTAAGGATAATTTGAGGATAGAAGACACTGATGTGAAAAGGAAAAGAATAAAGAGCATGTTAGTGGATAGAGAGTGGGAATCTGACTTGATCTAAAATAAATGTCAAATGCTGGTTTGATTGTCACCTTGCAGAGTGGAGCAGAGTTCTTGTATCTTCATCCAGCTTTAGTTATGCTGCTTTCATTAAACTGTGGAGGTGAAACTGCACATCACTTGTGACAGAGCCACTCAGGAAAGAGCCATGGTGTCTGCACCTTGCCCCTGTCTGCGCCACCCCATAGGCTTCTTTAAATTTATAGGGAGACTGAGCAGGCATGTATTTCTCTATTGGTCATTATAGGGTCTGATTTGAGACACCTGAATATGGGAGAGGAGATGGCCAATACCAGACCAGACACAGGCTAGGGTCATAAAGCTAATTACCTCTCTTGATCACTCAAGCCAAATGGGGTTGAGAATCAATCACCAGTAATGTTGCTATTGCAGTGTGGTTGTTATATAGCTAGCATTAAATATAGAAGTTTATAGATATGGCGACAGAAGACATTTACTAAATATGATACAGCAATGTCAGTTCAGTAGAGTGTACAGATGGACAGAAGACATTTACCAAATATGATACATCAATGTCAGTTTAGTAGAGTGTACAGATGGACAGAAGACATTTACCAAATATGATACAGCAATGTCAGTTTAGTAGAGTGTACAGATGGACAGAAGACATTTACCAAATATGATACAGCAATGTCAGTTCAGTAGAGTGTACAGATGGACAGAAGACATTTACCAAATATGATACAGCAATGTCAAGTCAGTAGAGTGTACAGAGTGATAGAAGACATTTACCTGTAAAAGAGCAAAGAAGACATGATCAGAATTGATAACTGCGGCCGTGAAACTGCGCATTACTCGTGACAGAGCTACTCAGGAAAGAGCCATGGTGTCTGCACCCTTGCCCCTGTCTGACTTCTAGCAATACTATTTTAGCTACAACACGAGGGTGCGTGTCCCACCCCACCTAAGCCAACTGGTCTTTAAACCTGTAAAAGAGGTCTTATTCTAACTTTTATTAGTTCAAAAATAAAATATTGAAAAAGTGTGTAAAAAAAGTATCGTGTTTTTACTTTAAGGGGTCACCTCAAAAAATGAAAGAGAGAGATTACCACGGTGGTCACTATCTAACTATGGATCTATATTACTGCAAATATCTTCCCTGCTTCTAATCTGAACAGGATGTCTCTGGCTGTATATTAGAACTTACCTGATCTATTTTATTTTATTTTACAAATCCATTATCTTAATTTAATAGATTCTTAATTATTCACACATATAAATGTCTATTTTCTTAGTATATATTTATTTTATTTATTTACAAGGCATCCAGGTATCAGCTGTTCAGCCAATTTCATTTGTATTATTAAATATCAAAAATTACCGCGCTACTCACTGTAGTGAACACTCAGTTATAAAAATAAAAATAAAAAAGCTGCAGTCTTAATGTGAGGCGTGCACATACTAAACAGAAATATTCAAGAAAGACCGCGCTAAAGGCAATTACATGTGATGTGACTAATCAAAACATATTCAAGTGTATGAAAATAAAATACATCAAAAATGAAAAAATTATTATTTATGAATATGGAACACCAGAGCTCTATTGAAAAAGTGACTGGAAAATATAAGTCCCAAATGAAGATAAAAAAAGTCCCAAATGAAGGTAAGAAAGTGACTGGCATCACAAAAACACACAGTCCCTGGAGCCAAGGCAGATGCAAACAGTGATCATAGACATGTAACACAATCCTTGGAGCCAAGGTAGATGTATTCAGTGATCATAGACGTAGGACACCCAGTGAAAAATCCTCCACCTAATAAGATGTCCGCTTACCAGAGGTAAGCTGTGAATCAGCTTAATAGTAAACCTCTACTCAGGGAAGATCAGCTCCTCAGGTCTCCAACCAAGGAAGGGGGTGGACAGGATCTTTCGATGTATTGGACTCAATCCACATAGTAGGAGGACATATAAAATCACGATATAGAGGCACATAGGATATAAAACAGCCGGCCGGCTTGCATGCACCCGTTCAAACGAAAAACGATGACGTCAGCGCGTCAACCTTCCGACGTACGTTTCGTCCTATTGGACGTCGTCATGGGAACGGGCGACGCACTGACTCATCGCTATATATAGACCAGGAACAAAAACCAAACCTCGCTTTGAAGCTCAGATGGCGTCACCACACCATCCTACACGGAAGCAGGAAGTGTGTGACCTATAATCTTTTCAATGGGCAGACGGCACTTCCGCCCATACACTAGGACCATTCGAGAGCTGGCAAAACTAAATTAGTGAAACGTCCACACCAAATGTAATCGAAACCAGAGTAAATAATATTATTAGAGTATTTCATAATGTAAGTATAGAGGGATAAAAATTAAAAACAAACAAAACGAATACATGTGTGAAACTCTCCTCCATTTAAAAGAGGGGCAAATAGGGATTGCACTAAGAATGTTCAGACCCCAATACAAACCTAACTATAATTGGTGGAAAAATAAGGATATCACTCCAAAGGAGGTTAAGGATGTTAAAATAACGACCTCCACTAGAGATTCAAAGCGAGTAAACAGAATGTAGTATATATAACATAAATTCCTACATAGTGTTAAGAACATCAATATATAATGGAAAATATTATGATTAAACCACGCTTCACTAATAATTTGAAGGTAAAAAAATAGTGATGAAAGGAAATTTTTAAAATTAAGAATTAAAATATGAAATGACACAAAATATGAAAATATTAAAAGGATAACATAGAACAACTATTAAATAAATGTATCATGAATTGTCCAGAAATGCATTAAGATCTACGTCCACATTAAGTCCAAAGGGAGTATAGCACTTCAATCTATGTATCCATGACATTTCTAGCCTAGAGATCCCACGAAACGTACGTCGGAAGGTTGACGCGCTGACGTCATCGTTTTTCGTTTGAACGGGTGCATGCAAGCTGGCCGGCTGTTTTATATCCTATGTGCCTCTATATCGTCATTTGTATTATTAACCACTTGCCGACCGCCGCACGACGATGTACGTCGACAGAGCGGCACGGGCAGGCAAAAGGGCTTACCTGTACGTCCCTGCCTGCCCGCGGGTGGGGGGTCCGATCGGACCCCCCCCCGGTGCCTGCGGCGGTCGGCAAATGTCCCCCGGCGATCGGTGGTGAGGGGGAGGCCATCCATTCGTGGCCCCCCCCTCGCGATCGCTCCCAGCCAATGGGATCATTTCCCTGCCTCTGTATTGTACACAGAGGCAGAGGAAATGATGTCATCTCTCCTCGGCTCGGTATTTTCCGTTCCGGCCCGAGGAGAGAAGACTGAACTGTGAGTGCACCAAACACACACACACAGTAGAACATGCCAGGCACATATTACACCCCGATCCCCCCCCCGATCGCCCCCCGATCCCCCCCCAATCACCCCCCCCCCCCGTCACAAACTGACACAAAGCAGGTTTTTTTTTTTTTTTTTTTTTTTTTTCTGATTACTGCATAGTGTCAGTTTGTGACAGTTAGTGTTAGGACAGTGAGTGTTAGGCCCCCTTTAGGTCTAGGATACCCCCCTAACCCCCCTAATAAAGTTTTAACCCCTTGATCACCCCCTGTCACCAGTGTCGCTAAGCGATCATTTTTCTGATCGCTGTATTAGTGTCGCTGGTGACGCTAGTTAGGGACGTAAATATTTAGGTTCGCCGTCAGCGTTTTATAGCGTTGGGGACCCCCATATACTATCTAATAAATGTTTTAACCCCTTGATTGCCCCCTAGTTAACCCTTTCACCACTGATCACCGTATAACTGTTACGGGTGACGCTGGTTAGTTCGTTTATTTTTTATAGTGTCAGGGCACCCGCCGTTTATTACCGAATAAAGGTTTAGCCCCCCGATCGCCCGGCGGTGATATGCGTCGCCCCAGGCAGCGTCAGATTAGCGCCAGTACCGCTAACACCCACGCACGCAGCATGCGCCTCCCTTAGTGGTATAGTATCTGATCGGATCAATATCTGATCCGATCAAATCTATACTAGCGTCCCCAGCAGTTTAGGGTTCCCAAAAACGCAGTGTTAGCGGGATCAGCCCAGACACCCGCTAGCACCTGCGTTTTGCCCCTCCGCCCAGCCCAGCCCAGCCCACCCAAGTGCAGTATCGATCGATCACTGTCACTTACAAGGCACTAAACGCATAACTGCAGCGTTCGCATAGTCAGGCCTGATCCCTGCGATCGCTAACAGTTTTTTTGGTAGCGTTTTGGTGAACTGGCAAGCACCAGCCCCAGGCAGCGTCAGATTAGCGCCAGTACCGCTAACACCCACGCACGCAGCATACGCCTCCCTTAGTGGTATAGTATCTGATCGCATCAATATCTGACCTGATCAGATCTATACTAGCGTCCCCAGCAGTTTAGGGTTCCCAAAAACACAGTGTTAGCGCGATCAGCACAGATACCTGCTAGCACCTGCGTTTTTCCCGTCCGCCCGGCCCAGCCCAGCCCACCCAAGTGCAGTATCGATCGATCACTGTCACTTACAAAACACTAACCGCATAACTGCAGCGTTCGCAGAGTCAGGCCTGATCCCTGCGATCGCTAACAGTTTTTTTGGTAGCGTTTTGGTGAACTGGCAAGCACCAGCCCCAGGCAGCGTCAGATTAGCGCCAGTACCGCTAACACCCACGCACGCACCGTACACCTCCCTTAGTGGTATAGTATCTGAACGGATCAATATCTGATCAGATCTATACTAGCGTCCCCAGCAGTTTAGGGTTCCCACAAACGCAGTGTTAGCGGGATCAGCCCAGATACCTGCTAGCACCTGCGTTTTGCCCCTCCGCCCGGCCCGGCCCAGCCCACCCAAGTGCAGTATCGATCGATCACTGTCACTTACAAAACACTAAACGCATAACTGCAGCGTTCGCAGAGTCAGGCCTGATCCCTGCGATCGCTAACAGTTTTTTTGGTAGCGTTTTGGGGAACTGGCAAGCGCCAGCGGCGTAGTACACCCCGGTCGTAGTCAAACCAGCACTGCAGTAACACTTGGTGACGTGGCGAGTCCCATAAGTGCAGTTCAAGCTGGTGAGGTGGCAAGCACAAGTAGTGTCCCGCTGCCACCAAAAAGACAAACACAGCCCCGTCATGCCCATAATGCCCTTCCTGCTGCATTCGCCAATCCTAATTGGGAACCCACCGCTTCTGCAGCGCCCGTACTTCCCCCATTCACATCCCCAACCAAATGCAGTCGGCTGCATGAGAGGCATTTTTATGTCCTCCCGAGTACCCCTACCCAGCGAACCCCCCCAAAAAAGATGTCGTGTCTGCAGTAAGCGCGGATATAGGCGTGACACCCGCTATTATTGTCCCTCCTGTCCTGACAATCCTGGTCTTTGCATTGGTGAATATTTTGAACGCTACCATTCACTAGTTGAGTATTAGCGTAGGGTACAGCACTGCACAGACTAGGCACACTTTCACAGGGTCTCCCAAGATGCCATCGCATTTTGAGAGACCCGAACCTGGAACCGGTTACAGTTATAAAAGTTAGTTACAAAAAAAAGTGTAAAAAAAAAAAAAAAAAAAACATACAAAAATATAAAATAAAAAAAAAATAGTTGTCGTTTTATTGTTCTTTCTCTCTCTCTATTCTCTCTCTATTGTTCTGCTCTTTTTTACTGTATTCTATTCTGCAATGTTTTATTGTTATTATGTTTTATCATGTTTGCTTTTCAGGTATGCAATTTTTTATACCTTACCGTTTACTGTGCTTTATTGTTAACCATTTTTTTGTCTTCAGGTACGCCATTCACGACTTTGAGTGGTTATACCAGAATGATGCCTGCAGGTTTAGGTATCATCTTGGTATCATTCTTTTCAGCCAGCGGTCAGCTTTCATGTAAAAGCAATCCTAGCGGCTAATTAGCCTCTAGACTGCTTTTACAAGCAGTGGGAGGGAATGCCCCCCCAACGTCTTCCGTGTTTTTCTCTGGCTCTCCTGTCTCAACAGGGAACCTGAGAATGCAGCCGGTGATTCAGCCAGCTGACCATAGAGCTGATCAGAGACCAGAGTGGCTCCAAACATCTCTATGGCCTAAGAAACCGGAAGCTACGAGCATTTTATGACTTAGATTTCGCCGGATGTAAACAGCGCCATTGGGAAATTGGGGAAGCATTTTATCATACCGATCTTGGTGTGGTCAGATGCTTTGAGGGCAGAGGAGAGATCTAGGGTCTAATAGACCCCAATTTTTTCAAAAAAGAGTACCTGTCACTACCTATTGCTATTATAGGGGATATTTACATTCCCTGAGATAACAATAAAAATGATTTAAAAAAAAAAAAATGAAAGGAACAGTTTAAAAATAAGATAAAAAAATAATAATAATAAAGAAAAAAAAAAAAAAAAAAAAAAAAAAAGCACCCCTTTCCCCTCTGCTCTCGCGCTAAGGCGAACGCAAGCGTCGGTCTGGCGTCAAATGTAAACAGCAATTGCACCATGCATGTGAGGTATCGCCGCGAAGGTCAGATCGAGGGCAGTAAGTTTAGCAGTAGACCTCCTCTGTAAATCTAAAGTGGTAACCTGTAAAGGCTTTTAAAGGCTTTTAAAAATGTATTTAGTTTGTCGCCACTGCACGTTTGTGCGCAATTTTAAAGCATGTCATGTTTGGTATCCATGTACTCGGCCTAAGATCATCTTTTTTATTTCATCAAACATTTGGGCAATATACTGTGTTTTAGTGCATTAAAATGTAAAAAAGAGTGTTTTTTCCCCAAAAAATGCGTTTGAAAAATCGCTGCGCAAATACTGTGTGAAAAAAAAAAATGAAACACCCACCATTTTAATCTGTAGGGCATTTGCTTTAAAAAAAATATATAATGTTTGGGGGTTCAAAGTAATTTTCTTGCAAAAAAAAATTATTTTTTTATGTAAACAATAAGTGTCAGAAAGGGCTTTGTCTTCAAGTGGTTAGAAGAGTGGGTGATGTGTGACATAAGCTTCTAGATGTTGTGCATAAAATGCCAGGACAGTTCAAAACCCCCCCAAATGACCCCATTTTGGAAAGTAGACACCCCAAGCTATTTGCTGAGAGTCATGTTGAGTCCATGGAATAATTTATATTGTGACACAAGTTGCGGGAAAGAGACAATTTTTTATTTTTTTTATTTTTTTTTGCGCAAAGTTGTCACTAAATGATATATTGCTCAAACATGCCATGGGAATATGTGAAATTACACCCCAAAATACATTCTGTTGCTTCTCCTGAGTACGGGGATACCACATGTGTGAGACTTTTTGGGAGCCTAGCCGCGTACGGGACCCCGAAAACCAAGCACCGCCTTCAGGCTTTCTAAGGCCGTAAATTTTTGATTTCACTCTTCACTACCTATCACAGTTTCGGAGGCCATGGAATGCCCAGGTGGCACAAAACCCCCCCAAATGATCCCATTTTGGAAAGTAGACACCCCAAGCTATTTGCTGAGAGGTATAGTGAGTATTTTGCAGACCTCACTTTTTGTCACAAAGTTTTGAAAATTGAAAAAAGAAAAAAAAAATTTTTTTTTCTCGTCTTTCTTTATTTTCAAAAACAAATGAGAGCTGCAAAATACTCACCATGCCTCTCAGCAAATAGCTTGGGGTGTCTACTTTCCAAAATGGGGTCATTTGGGGGGGGGTTTGTGCCACCTGGGCATTCCATGGCCTCCGAAACTGTGATAGGCAGTGAGGAGTAAAATCAAAAATGTACGCCCTTAGAAATCCTGAAGGCGGTGATTGGTTTTCGGGGTCCTGTACGCGGCTAGGCTCCCAAAAAGTCCCACACATGTGGTATCCCCATACTCAGGAGAAGCAGCTAAATGTATTTTGGGGTGCAATTCCACATATGCCCATGGCCTGTGTGAGCAATATATCATTTAGTGACAACTTTGTGCAAAAAAAAAAAAAAAAAAAAAAAAAAATTTGTCACTTTCCCGCAACTTGTGTCAAAATATAAAACATTCCATGGACTCAACATGCCTCAAAGCAAATAGCTTGGGGTGTCTACTTTCCAAAATGGGGTCATTTGGGGGGGTTTTATGTCATCTGGGCATTTTATGGCCTTCAAAACTGTGATAGGTAGTGAGGAGTAAAATCAAAAATGTACGCCCTTAGAAATCCTGAAGGCAGTGATTGGTTTTCGGGGCCCCGTACGTGGCTAGGCTCCCAAAAAGTCCCACACATGTGGTATCCCCGTACTCAGGAGAAGCAGCTAAATGTATTTTGGGGTGCAATTCCACATATGCCCATGGCCTGTGTGAGCAATATATCATTTAGTGACAACTTTTTGTAATTATTTTTTTTTTTTTTTTTTTTTGTCATTATTCAATCACTTGGGACAAAAAAAATGAATATTCAATGGGCTCAACATGCCTCTCAGCAAATTCCTTGGGGTGTCTACTTTCCAAAATGGGGTCATTTGGGGGGGTTTTGTACTGCCCTGCCATTTTAGCACCTCAAGAAACGACATAGGCAGTCATAAATTAAAGGCTGTGTAAATTCCAGAAAATGTACCCTAGTTTGTAGACGCTATAACTTTTGCGCAAACCAATAAATATACACTTATTGACATTTTTTTTACCAAAGACATGTGGCCGAATACATTTTGGCCTAAATGTATGACTAAAATTGAGTTTATTGGATTTTTTTTAGAACAAAAAGTAGAAAATATCATTTTTTTTCAAAATTTTCGGTCTTTTTCCGTGTATAGCGCAAAAAATAAAAACGGCAGAGGTGATCAAATACCATCAAAAGAAAGCTCTATTTGT
Organism: Lithobates clamitans; assembly: GCA_037952925.1. NCBI lineage: Eukaryota > Metazoa > Chordata > Amphibia > Anura > Ranidae > Lithobates > Lithobates clamitans. The sequence continues at coordinate 3,279,306 of JBBGZY010000160.1, forward strand.
GGGAAGAAAAGGACGCAAATTTCGTTTGGGTACAGCATTGCATGACCGCGCAATTAGCAGTTAAAGCGACGCAGTGCCGAATTGTAAAAAGTGCTCTGGTCAGGAAGGGGGTAAAACCTTCCGGGGCTGAAGTGGTTAATTGTGTACAAAGGGTAAAAAAGTAAAACCCTCATTTAGCCTATGAGGTGCACTTGAATTTAATCTGAAAATCCATCTTGCATCTGCTTTTAACAAGTATATAAACGAGAACACGGGCATTGCGTGGCATTGATAACTCCTTCAGAGCTACAATTAAAGAATGACTGTAATTGAATCATATCATCATTCTTAGGCCCCTTTCACACTTATACGACTTGTCCCACGATTTTGTACTGCAAAATCGTATGACAAGTCATTCTCCATGATTTTCAATGACTACCATTCATATTGGCATGACTTTAAGTCGTGCCGACTTGAAAGTAGTCCCTGCACTTTGGTCCAACTTCTATGCGAGTTGTACTCCATAGACCTCAATGTTAAACCCTGAAGTAGCATGCAAATCGTGCCTGAATAATATAGACACGACTTCAGTACGACTTTGTAAGCACAAGCCTGGCTCGCTGATCGGGAAAGGAAAACTTTTTTTCCTTTGGCGATGAGCGACAGGCAGTGCTGACAGCTGTCTGGTATGAATCCTGAGGGGGAACGCCGCGCCAAGTTTTAAATGAAAAAAACGGCGTGGGTTCCCCCCCAGGGGCATACCAGGCCCTTAGGTCTGGTATGGATCTAAGGGGAACCCCCTACGCTGAAAAATCGGCGTGGGGTCCCCCCCAAAATCCATACCAGACCCTTATCTGAGCACGCAGCCCGGCTGGTCAGGAATGGGGGTGGGGACGAGCGAGCGCCCCCCCCTGGACCGTACCAGGCCGCATGCTCTTAACATGGGGGGGTGGGTGCTTTGGGGCATGGGGGGCACCCAGCGGGGCCCCCCCACCCCAAAGCACCTTGTCCCCATGTTGATGAGGACAAGGGCCTCTTCCCGACAACCCTGGCCGTTGGTTGTCGGGGTCTGCGGGCGGGGGGCTTATTGGAATCCGGGAGCCCCCTTTAATAAGGGGGCACCCAGATCCCGGCCCCCCACCCTATGTGAATGAATATGGGGTACATGGTACCCCTACCCATTCACCTAGGCAAAAAAGTGTCAATAAAAAACACAGTACACAGGTTTTTAAAGTAATTTATTAGGCAGCTCCGGGGTCTTCTTCTGACTTCGGGGGTCTTCTTCTGACTTCGGGGGTCCTCTTCCGACTTCGGGGGTCTCTCCGGCGTCTCCTCCCGGTGTCCTGATCTTCTGCCGGCTCCTCCGCTATCTTCTGCAGCTCAATTGCTAGCGGTGGCCCGGACTCCTGCCTTCTTCTTTTCTTCCAGAGATGTTGACACGACGCTCTCTCCAGCTGGAATGGTCTCTGAATGCTCCGCAATGGACTTATATAGGCGGTGACCCCGCCCCCTTATGAGGTCCCTGTCCCGGGGCATGCTGGGACTGTGCCGTCATAAGGGGGCGTGGTCATCACCCGGTGACCATGCCTCCTAAAACGTCACAGTCCCAGCATGCCCAGGGACTGTGACGGCATAAGGGGACGGGGTCACTGCCTATATAAGTCAGTTGCGGAGCAGTCAGAGACCATTGCAGCTGGACAGAGCGTCGTGTCAACATCTCTGGTAGAGAAGAGGGAAGAAAACGATCCAGAAGACCGGACCACCGCTGGCAAAAGAGCGGCAGAAGATAGCGGTGGAGCCGGCAGAAGATGCGGACACCGGGAGAAGACGCCGGAGAGACCCCCGAAGTCGGAAGAGGACCCCCAAAGTCGGAAGAGGACCCCCGAAGTCGGAAGAAGACCCCGGAGCTGCCTAATAAATTACTTTAAAAACCTGTGTACTGTGTTTTTTATTGACACTTTTTTGCCTAGATGAATGGGTAGGGGTACGATGTACCCCATACTCATTCACATAGGGTAGAGGTCCCCTTTATTAAAGGGGGCTCCCAGGTTCCGATAAGCCCCCCGCCCGCAGACCCCGACAACCAACGGCCAGGGTTGTCGGGAAGAGGCCCTTGTTCTCATCAACATCGGGACAAGGTGCTTTGGGGTGGGGGGGCCGCAGGGCGCCCCCCATACCCCAAAGCACCCACCCCACATGTTGAGGGCATGCGGCCTGGTACGGTCCAGGGGGGGGGGCGCTCGCTCGTCCCCACCCCCATTTCAGACCGACCAGGCTGCGTGCTCGGATAAGGGTCTGGTATGGATTTTGGGGGGACCCCCACGCCAGTTTTTTTATTTAAAACTTGGCGTGGAGTTCCATACCAACTACTGTATGTTTTCATTTGTTAATGCCAAAAATGTGGCAAAGTCGTACAAAGTAGTACTGCTCCCAAATCGTGGCAAAATCGCGGCCGCGAAATCGCGGTAAAATCGCGCGACTTTGAAGTCGTATAAGTGTGAAAGGGGCCTTAGGGTTACAGATATCCTTGATCGTGGGGACATATCTGCAAGCCTCACAGTGGCTGCATTTGACACAGCCTTTTGGTTGTTCAGACAGCCATGTCATTTTTGATTTTTAACTTTATTCAGGTGACTGCGCACTAATAGATCATTCAAGTTTCTTCCCCTTCTATAAGTAATCATTGGATTCTTGGAAAGGATCTTGCATAAATCTTTATCATCATGCAGTATCCCCAATAACGTCTAATGATGTTAAAAATCTGCCCTGATTTATTCGAATTGGTTCCTATAATTCGCATACCTGATTGGAGATCTGTTTTCCTTTCCTTAGGGACCAGGATAGTTTGTCTAGATACTTCTCTCATTCTAGTGTATGAATTTCTTAAATCTCGAGTTTTGTACCCTCTCTTATGAAAACGTTCCACTAGTAGTTCACTTGCAGCTTGAAATGCTTCTTCAGATGAGCAATTCCGTTTTGCTCTCATGAATTGGCCTGTGGGGATTACAGGTTTCAGGGATCATGGGTGATGGCTATCCCAGTGCAACAAGGCATTTGTGGAAGTTAGTTTTCGATATATACTGGTTTTAATATTTCCTCCTGCATCTCTTTTTATAGTGAGATGTAAAAAATGAATGCTGTCATAATGGATCTCACTAGTAAAATACATACCAATATTATTGATGTTCAACTGGGCTACAAATTATTTAAAACATTCTTTAGGGCCTTTCTATAGGATGAATACATCAATTAAACAAACCCATAAGAGTATACATGATGTCAACCGACTCATTTCATCAACAAATACTCAGGTTCGTTCCCACCATCCTAGGAATAGGTTTGCATATGTAGCTGCACAAGCTGTGCCCATAGCAGTGCCTCTTTTTTGTCGGTAGATTCTATCTTTGAACAGAAATAAATTATGCTCCAGAATATATTGTAATAATTCAACAGTCATTTCTGTATGTTCCTTAAAGAGAGTTCCCCTGGCATGTAGGAAGTGTTTACAGTCTGCTATGTCCAATTTATGATCAATATTTCTGTACAGAGCTTTAACATCCAGGCTTGCTAGCAACATGTCTTCTTCCAAAATTATGTCTGTGAGTTTATTCATGAAGTCTTGTGTACCTTCGATATACAAAGGTAACTCACAGACAAATGGTCTCATTATGAAGTTGACATATTTGCTAGCACATTCTGTTAATTTGCAATTTCCAGATACAATTGGGGGCCTGGAGGTTGTTGCTGATGTTTATGCACCTTCGGCAGTGCATAAAATGTTGCAATAGTGGGGTGATTGTTTAGAATGAATAAATATTCGTCTTTGGAGATTCATTTTTTATTTACTCCTTTTTGCAGGATCATTCTCAAATCCTGCAAATAATCCAGAGTGGGATCATTTGATAGGATTTCAAAACTTTCCTCCTGACTCAGGATATCATAACACATTTTTAAATAATGTGCTCTCTCCATTAAGAAGATATTCACCCTTTTATCAGCTGATTTAATTATCAAGGACTGCTCCTGTAAGGCAGTCCAATCAGCATAAGTAAGGTTAAAGTGTTTATTTCTAACTCCTCTTTTTTCCCAAAGGGTCTGTAGATCTTTTTCAACCAGCTTAACAAAAAGCTGGATGTGACTTCCCTGTGGGAAAGGGGGAGTGTGGTTACATTTATATGGGGAGAAAGGTCCTGTCACCTCTCTAGCTCCTCCCTAATTTTCATTTTATAATGATTCAAGCAACCTCAACATTTCTATACCTTTTCATGTCAATTTTTCACTTGGCTGAGTGGTTTGATCCCTTAAATTCCTTCTTTAATATGAGTTTTCTAGCAAATAAGTTGATATCTTTGACCCACTCAAATAAATCAAAATCCTTGGTGGGTACAAAGGAGAGACCTTTTTTCAAAACTGCTATGTGTGGATCTGTTAGATTTATACTGGATGAATTGTAAATTTGTATATCTTCTTGGGTAGATACTGTAAGGGGTTTATTAATTCTTGTTCCATCCCCTCCTGGTTCCTGTGTAGCCCCACTTGTCCCGACTCCTCAGATGTTGGTAAGTTTCTCCTAGAAAATTATCCTTTCAATCTCTAGGGGGGGTCTAGTTCCTCCCTTCTTACCCCTACCTCCTGGCTGAGTGTACATATATGTGGTATGTTCATCATGGTCACTTTGCTTATCACTGCCTCCTTCAGCCCCCAAACTCTCTGACTCCTGTGCTGTGTCTGAGTCAGATTGCTTATATGCTGACGGGTTTGCAACGTTATGTCTTCGAGACCAATTGTACCCTCTGCCACTAGCAAATCTCTTCGAAATTTAGTTTTGTTTGTAATGTTTTTTAAGGCTTGCAGATTTCTCCCCATGATCAAGGAATTCTGTAACCATAAGAATGATGATATGATTTAATTACAGTCATTCTTTAATTGTAGCTCCGAAAGAGTTATCTATTCCGTGCAATACCCATGTTTTCATTTATATATTGGCAAGACAATTCGCCAATTTAGATGACGTGTCTTGGAGCATATAAATGACATAACTCCAAAAAGAGAGAGAACGCTGGCACGACATATGCGAGAAAGACACAGTGATCTATTATTTAATTAAAAATTTTGGATCATTGAGAAGATTAAACAGGGACCTCGAAAAGGGGATCTTGGCACCAACCTCCTCTCCGCCCTCCGACAGGGACACTTCACCCTTGTTCCCTGTTTGGCTCAGGTCCTTAATTTGGTGGTGCAGCGGTTCTTGGGCAGGTACCCGGGCTTACAGTCTGTGGGCATTTCCGCCGGTCATATAATGCCAGTGCTCGGCTGGCTGACCTCCAAAAGGAATGCAACCTGCCCAAGAACCGCCTCATTGGTGACATGCCCACCAGGTGGAACTCAACGTTGGCAATGCTGCAGCGGCTGCACACACAGCAGAGGGCCATCAATGAATACCTGTGCAAGTATGGCACCAGGACAGGGTCAGGGGAGCTTGGCTTTTTTTTTACCATGCCAGTGGCTCATGATCAAGGATGCATGCACTGATCTGTCACCATTTGGGAAGGCAGCGAGGATGCACATGCTGCATGGAATAATGGACAGGGCACTTAAGGCAGAACAGAGGGAGGAAGAGGAGGACTTCCTTACCTCTCAAGGCCCCCTTTATCCAGACAGTATTCCTGCAGGCCCGCCTATCACACAGGAAGAGGTGGAGGAGGAGGATTGTGTCAGCATGGAGGTGGAGCCTGGCACTCAGCATCAGCAGCAGTCTTCAAGGGATCATTTTACAACCCCAGAAACCCATGGACTTGTACGTGGCTGGCAGAATGTGGCTGCGGATCAGGTCGTCCTTAGTGACCCAGAGGACTCCGGACCGAATGCCTCAGCAAACCTATGCTGCATGGCCTCCCTGATCCTGCAAAGCCTGCAAATTGGGCCTTAGGATTCGTGGTTTCAAGGAGAGGGATCAGTACTGGCTGGCAACCCTTCTTGATCCACATTACAAGGGTAAGGTGGTGGAACTTATCCAGCCGTTGCAGAGGGAGCAGAGGATGAAACATCTTCGGGAGGCCTTGCAGAAAGGTTTGTGCAATGCGTTTCCAGAGCCTGGGAGGTTACAATTTCCTGGTCCTCCTGGACAACGTGTTGCTGAAGCTTCAGTCAGTCACAGAAGGAGCGGTGGAGAAGGTGGCTGGTGCTTTCAGATAATTTTTTATTCCATAGCCCCAAGGTCTGATCAGTTCCAGCAACCATCGCCAGCTTCTGTTGTACATGGTGCAGGAATACCCAGGGGCAAGATCAGACTTGGAGACCTTTCCAACCGAAAATCCACTGGGTTACAGGGTCTTGAGGATGGATCACTGGCCAGAGCTTGCACAGTATGCAATTGAGCTACTGGCCTGTCCTGCATCCAGCGTTCTTTCGGAATGCACATTCAGTGCTGTTGGAGGCTTTGTAACCGATCACAGAGTGCGCCTGTCCACCGACTCGGTTGATCGGCTCACCTTCATAAAAATGAATCAGTCTTGTATCTCCAGCTACCAAGCACCTGATGCTGGTGTAACCGAATAATTTTTGAATGAGAGATCCCTTGAAGACTGCCTATGCTGATGTTGAGTGACTATCCTTTTATGCTGAGTGACTATCCTATCCCTCCTCAATGTTCATGTTGATAGCTTCTAAGAACATTTTTGGTTCTGGGCACCATCACCAGTGGCTAAGGCCCAATTTTTCTGCCCCTGTTTAACAGGGGTGTGTAATTACAATTTTTGCTGTAATATTTTGCAGCAGGGCTCGTTCCTGCACTCAGCAAGAGTATCTGTGAGGGGTTGCAGTGTTGGGGCACCACCACCACTGCCTAAGGCCCAATTTTTCTGCTCCTGTTTAACAGGGGTGTGGAATTACAAATTTTGATCAAATATTTAACAGCAGGGCTCATTCCAGCGCTCAACAAGAGTATCTGTTAGGGGTTGCAGTGTTGTGGCACCACCACCACTGCCTAAGACCCAATTTTTCTGCCCCTGTAATTACAATTTTTGATCTACTATTGATCAAATATTTCACAGCAGGGCCCGTTCCTGTGCCCACCAAGAGTAACTGTGAGGGCTTACAGTTTTGTGGCACCACCACCACACCACCAAAGGCCCAATTTTTCTGCCCTTGTTCAACAGGGGCATGTAATTACAATTCTTGATATAATATTTCACAGCAGGGCCCGTTCCTGCACTCAACAAGAGTATCTGTGAGGGGTTGCAGTGTTGTGCCACCACCACCACTGCCTAAGGCCCAATTTTTCTGCCCCTGTTTAACAGGGGCGTGTAATTACAATTTTTGATCTAATATTTCACAGCAGCGCCTGTTCCTGCACTCAACAAAAGCATCTGTGAGGCTTTACAGTGTTGTGCCACCACCACTACCACCTAAGGCCCAATTTTTCTGCCCCTGTTTAACAGGGGCATGTAACTACAATTCTTGATATAATATTTCACAGCAGGGCCCGTTCCAGCGCCCAGCAAGAGTAACTGTGAGGGCTTAAAGTGTTGTGGTACCACCAATACCTAAGGCCCAATTTTCCGCAGAGTGTATAGGGCAGGCCGTATAGTATATACAGGCGGTCCCCTATTTTCAAAAATCCAACTTACAAAGGGAGGGAGACAACAGGAAGTGAGAGGAAATCTACCCCTAGGAAGGGAAATTCTCTCCTGTAAGAGTTGATATGGGAAAAAGGTGTCTCCTCCACTGATTTATCACCAATCCTTGTTTCCCTTAAAAACCCCAAATTTTCAAAATCCAATTGTCATTGGGACAGAAAGTGAGATGAAATCTTCTGAGCAGGGGCACAGACAGCAAAACAAATGTTACAGGGGTGATAATCCTTCCTTATGTTTTCCAAAAAGCTTTAAAATAGATTTTTTGGCTGGAGCTACACTTACAAAATGTACCTGTTCCAAATTACAAACAGATTCTACATAAGAACAAACCTACAGTCCCTGTCTTGTTTGTAACCCAGGGACCGCCTGTATACTGCTGTTCAGAGTATATAGGGCCTGGGAGCCCCACACCTTTTCTTTTTTTAATTTGGGTGCGGGGTTCCCCTTAATATCCATACATGACCCAAAAGGGCCTGGTAATGGGCCAAGTCCAGACATTACATTACAGCTGTAAGCAGTTTTAAAAGACTTTTATTCCTTTAGAAATGTCATTTTGTGCAGGGACTGTTCTAAACAAGGGAAACGCGCCACTTTACAGACATACTATAGATACCTCCCAGGTATGATATTTAAAGGAATATTTCACTTTTATTTTTGCATTTTAGGCATCATTAAAATCACTGCTCCCGAAAAACGTCAGTTTTTAAAACTTTCTTTTCCATTGATACATGTCCCCTGGAGCAGGACTTGGGTCCCCAAACCCTTTTTAGAACAATAGCTTGCATATTAGCCTTTAAAATTCGCACTTTTGATTTCTCAAGTTCGAGTACCATAGACTTTAACGGTGTTCAAATGTTCGCGCAAACTTTCGGTCCGTTCGCATGTTCTGGATGCGAACCGAACCGGGGGGTGTTTGGCCCATCCCTAATCGTGAATATGTGAATGAATTTAAACGATCACACATATAGATTTGCAATAACGGCAAACATGTGAATGACGTCATACACACGCAGACGTAATGGCCATCTTTGGGAGATTGTCTATAAATAGGAGAGAAAACCGGCCATTTTATGATTTGCCATGTGGAGATAACTTTCCACCTCCCACACTACTTTTGAGCATTGTGCACTCCTTTTCCCTTATCTTTTGCACTTTAACCCTGACAAAGCTTTCTTCAAAGCGAAACATGTAGTTTTTTTGGGGCTTTCTGTTCATTTGGGGAATTTTTTGGTTTTGAGATTACATGGCTTCAGTGGGGGTATAGCACCTCAGTTTGATGAGAGATGAATGGTGGTCATTAGAGAGGACATACTATCTACAACAAGGTAGAAATTGTAGTACTACTGATATAGACAGATTGGCTGGAGCAGAGCTGTAGATTGATACTAAGCAGATACTACAGATAGAAATAATCATACAATTATCTGAGCTGAGCTGTAGAACTGTTGAAAGATATTTATTTTAAACAGCTTATAGGCATCTGTCAGGTTATCTATCATATTGACAGGTAGGGTATTAAAGTAGCCTCCTGCAGATAGAGAGTTTGCAGCAAAGCCTGTAGATCAGGCAGTTCTACTATACAGCCAGAGGATCCTGTTTAGATTAGAAGCAGGGAAGATATTTGCAGTAATAATAATCCATGGTTAGATAGTGACCACCGTTGTAATCTCTCATCTTTCATTTTTTGAGATGACCCCTTTAAATAAAAACATGATACATTTTTTCACACACTTTTTCAATATTTTATTTGTGAACTAATAAAAGTTAGGTTTTAAGACCAGTTGGCTTAGGTGTAGTGGCACACGCACCCTCGTGTTGTAGCTAAAATATCTTAGAACACTACTTCTATAAGAAAGGTTACAAAGACAAAATTATCAACAACAGCATAAACACAGCCCGAAAAAAAGAGAATATCGCCTCCAATACAAATAGAAAAAAAAAACAAATAACCATGTACCTCTAGTAACCACATGCAATCCAACACCAGAAGGGATAAAAAAGATAATCAAAGCTTTTTGACCCATCATAACAGAGGATGAAACTAAAAGAAAAATTCCAACAACCCCCAATACTGGCATTCAGACAACCTCCCAACCTCAGACAAACTAATAAGCAGGAAACTGCATTCCGATTATGAAGTCACAAATAATGGAAGCAAACACTGCATACAAAAATGCTGCAAATTGTGCAACCAGTTCAATCCATCTAAAAGTGTCACAAACACAAAAGTGACCTTCAATATCACGTGATCATACAGCTGTACCTCCAGTAATGTTGTGTACCTCATCCAATGCAAAAGATGTAGCAAAGGATCTTATGTTGGTGAAACAGGACAGAAGTTTCAAGCGAGGATGAATTTTCACAGACATACCATCAAGGAACATAAAGAACATGAGTTCTGCACATCTGTGGGACATTACTTCTCACAACCAGATAACACTATGGAAGACCTCAATGTTTTAGTTCTTAAAAGGAAATTTCAAAACTATTCAGGAAAGGAAAACTTTTTAACTAAAAATGGTAGGTTTAATTTGACACAAAAAATAATGGCCCGAATTTAGATATGGGTTTTCTCACTCATTATCCCAGTTTTACGACCCCCTCTGTGACTGTCATCAAAGTCCTCTCCCCCCCAGTATATAGCTCTTCCTCTGTCTTATCTCACTAACTATGATTGTTTTATTACCATTGCCATGTACTTTTGTGCAAGTGTTTGTTTGTTTTTTGTTTTGTTTTTTTTTCCCTTCCCCTAGAGATTGTTTCCTTTTTTAATATTCTGCTAAAACTTTTCTAAATTAGTACTGCTGGGACCTTTAAAAAGGGGAGGTACCAAGAGAAACCTCTGCACACGTATCAATGAACATCTCACAAACATAAAAAACGGTTTTCCTAAACATAGTCTCTCTAACCATTTTAGAATCCACCACCGACAGGATCCTAGCTTGGCTAGATTTTTTGGGATAGACAAGCTGGATGCTGATTGGAGGGGAGGAAATATGGTTCAGAGTATATCAAAAAACGAAACGGAATGGATTTATAGATTGAACACACTTATTCCGGCAGGTATTAATGTTGATATTGTTCTAAATTGTTATCTGTCCAATTATTGATTTATATTGATTTATATTAAGAAAAGGCAATCCATTCCGGTCTCATCCCTTTAATTTGTTATATTTTCAAATTTTCTATATTTTAAATTTTACTTAATTCCATCACTTAATCTAATTTAATTTCATGTATTTATGTATGTATTTTATGTATCCTGATTTTGTTTATCCATTATAAACTGACATTCTATTCAGTTGTGTGATCTGGCATCTATCCACAAGATTAGATGTTATTATTTCTATAATGCCGCGTACACACGGTCGGACTTTTCAGCTACAAAAGTCCAACGGACGCTGACGGACTAAAGCTGGCTGGTAATCCGATCGTGTGTGGGCTTCTCCGGACTTTCAACGTACTTTTTTAGCCTCAAATCCGACGTACTTTAGATTTGAAACATGCTTCAAATCTTTACGTCGTAACTACGACGGACCCCGAAGTCCGTTCGTCTGTATGCTAGTCCTACGGACAAAAAAACGACGCATGCTCATAAGCAAAAACTAAACGGAAGCACTCGGTCTAGTAAAACTAGTGTTCGTATTGTAGGTAGCACATTCATCACGCTGTAAAATCTGTGATCGTTGAATGCAGCGCATTTTATTTCTTCTTTACGAATGTTCTAAAGAACGAAGGTGTTTTGCTGTTCATAATCAGAGTTCTCCCAAACTGATTTCTGGATTCTTTTTCTCTTTGATCTCATGAATGATATAGTATGCTTTTTAAAAACAATGTTTCCATACTAATAATACTTTTTCCCTTATATTTTTTTTTTTTTAGGTTTGTAAAGTTACCACAAAGAACCCATTATTCTATTTTTTTTTTCTAGTGATTATTTTTTAGTTTTTAGATAAAGTTAACCCAAAGCACCGTTTTTGGTTATGTAGATTTTTTTATTTTCAAGACTTACCACTTGAACATTATTAACATTAGTAATGTATTTTTGGTGTGTTTTTTTCAAACTCAATGAGATTGTTGTCCCTTGTTAATTTAACATTGTGTGTAAAATCAATGATTTAAAAGAAAACACATAAAGTCTTTTGCTAAACTCAAAAAAGATCCATTTATTCATGGTCAAAATAAAATAAAGAGGAAGTCAACGCTGGAAAAAGTCGGTGTACAAGAAAATTGGGATCTTGCGGAGTCCATATAAGAGGGAGCACAATCTGGTCCAAGAATCCCAGAGATCAACAGCACCAGCAGATGATCTAAATGTCCCCAGACTGTGGTCCTACAACAGCCTGCGTCTTCTGTCAGACCAGACTGAACCCAGGTCATCACTTTCTTCTCTTCCCTGCAGCCTTTCCTCCACGCTGCCCTGCAGCCTTCCCTGCAGCCTTCCCTGTAGCCTTCTTTTGAGGCTGTGGCTCTGGTGTTTCAGTTGTGGCAGGAGGAGGAGGAGGAGGAGGAGGAGGAGGAGGAGGGGGGGCTGCCTCATGTAGTTGGGTGTTTTGTGTTAGCGTGCCCTGCAGCCCCTTATGGATTGTTTCCCCAAATAGGCGCTCACAAATGAGGCGCTGCTCCCAATCCATCTGAAGAAGCCTGCTGGCTAAGTAGCAGCCATAGGATTCTTCCGCTTCGGGGGGGCTCGTTAAAAAACGGGTGGCCTCTTGCATGAGGCGCAGGGATGCGTCCTGTGTGACCATCCCCTTCCTGGCCCTTTTTTTGGGAAGGTGGAGGGGAGGCACTTGGGATTGGGTCAGGCTCCTACTGGGCCCAGCCACCTCACTTGGCCCAGCCACCTCACTTGGCCCAGCCACCTCACTGGGAGCAGCCACCTCCTGCCTGACACTGGGCCCAGCCTCCTCCAGGATGATGGTGAATCCGGCCTCCTCCAGGCTGTCCATGGGCCCGGTCTCCTCCTGCCTGCCACTTTCCCCACATTCCTCCTGGATGGACTCATCCTGTGTATAAAAAAAGGACAATAGTTTTAGTATATTTTTTTGGGTTCATCAATGACACACAGTTTGCTTCTCATGACTAGCAAATTCAATGTGAATACATCTCTTTAATAAAAGAGTCTAATCAGACACCCTAATTATTTCAAGCAGGTGCCAAACATATTTAGCCACTACTGTCATTTGATATGTATACACAATTTTGAGTGAAAAATTATTTTAGACAATTATAACATCCAGTTAACATCATTAATATTAGTACAGTAAATATTTGTTAAAATAATTTACCTGACTCCAGATGGTCATATCCGGTTCATCCAGGATGGAAGACCCAGCTTGCTCCTCATCAGCCTCTGCTGGGGTGGAGGGAAGGGTGGAGGGAAGGGTGGAGGGAAGGGTTGAAAGTGATGCCCTGGCTTCATTCTGGTCATCAAGAAAACGGAGTTGATTGTAGTACCACAGCCTGGGTACATAAACATCATCTGCTGATGCTCCTGATCTCCTTGATTCCTGGATCTTCCTATGCTCCCTCTTATACATGTTCCTCAAGACCCCAATTTTCTTGAGCACTGTCTCCATTGTTGCTCCCGGGATGGTCGCCTGGACAAAGGACAGAAGTCTCTCCAGCGTTGACTTCCTCACATGCTTTGCATAATACTGAGGGTGTTTCACCTCCCACAAATTCCTCATCTCTCGATATTTCGAAATAAAAGCTGTAAGGAACTCTGGATCCTTAAATAGGGGATTCATTATATCTGGAAAAGATAAAGTCACAAGACCAAAAACACTTATTATAGGTTTCTGCTAACCCCTCATCATCTTCTCCCTATGTAGGCCTCATCAATCTATCAAGCCATATAGGCCGCTTGCTACAAAGTCATGACCATAAAAACCCCCAAAAAAAAAAAAAAAAAAAAAAAAAATTAAAAATTACCTTCGTTTTGTAACGTCCTGGTCCACTATCACCTACGCACAGAACGTACGTACGACACGTGCGCAAGGCCCCTCTTTATACACTACGCATGTGTGAAACTCCGCCTGCGTCGCCCGCCCCTGACGTTCGAAATTAACTCATGTTCTCCGCCCCCTAATTCGACGCACAGAACGTACGTACGACACGTGCGCAAGGCCCCTCTTTATACACTACGCATGTGTGAAACTCCGCCTGCGTCGCCCGCCCCTGACGTTCGAAATTAACTCATGTTCTCCGCCCCCTAATTCGACGCACAGAACGTACGTACGACACGTGCGCAAGGCCCCTCTTTATACACTACGCATGTGTGAAACTCCGCCTGCGTCGCCCGCCCCTGACGTTCGATTTTAACTCATGTTCTCCGCCCATTTTTAGTTACGGCGCGTAGTGGGGTAAATAATGGCGGAGACACCTGACATGTCCTCAGGTAGTGGAAAAAGCCCGGAGGCTGGAACGTCAACAAAATCTGTGAGGCCTAGATTTAAGGCCTTCAATGTGAGTTTTAAAGAAATGGTGGAGATGGTGGCCATTCTTCACAAAGACGACTATGATGGGAAGTATGGGCCGTACGCACGGCCAAATTTGCGCAAGGCCAAAATAATGGCGAAGGTCGTGGACACTTTGCAGGCTTCTTTTGGGGTACAGCGCTCCCGAGATCAACTTCGAAAAAGATGGTCTGACCTGAAACTCAGGAAGCCGGATCAATATAGACGGATCCGGAAAGTGCTTAAAAAAAGTAAGTACTTGTCGTGTTTTTCTCTTGTGTTTATTACCTTGTATACTGCTCCATGTGCTTTTCCTTCTTATACGATTTTTTTTTGTTCATCGTTTCAAACGATCTTTTACAAAACCTCGTTACATATCTATAGATAGATCTATCTAAATATATATATAAAAAAAAAAAAAAAAAAAAATATATATATATATATATATATAAAAAAAAAATATATATATATATATATATATATATATATAAAAAAAAAATATATATATATATATATATATATATATATATATATATATAAAAATATATATATATATATATATATATATATATATATATATATATATAAATATATATATATATATATATATATATATATATATATATATATATATATATATATATATAGATATAGATATAGATATAGATATATAGATAGATAGATATAGAAATGTAAAACATTCTTTTGGAATATTTTAAGTTATCTTTTTTTATTTACATTTAGTTAGATATTTATAGATTTTGTTCCAGATATAGAGAGAGAGAGAGAGAGATCAAAAGATTATTAACTATATTTTGAGATATTGATATCTAGATATCTATCTATCCGATATGTCTTTATAATTTTAAATATTGAGGTAAAATAGGAACTCTACACAAACCACTTCACTACAAATGTTGGAAAATGACTATGTACTAAAATATCTGTGTGCTAAGTAGATTAATAATTTTTTGTTTCACATAGGGGAAAAATCACTCAGCCAACAAGAAGACAGTCCACCCCAAGCCAAACATGATTGGGAAATCAGCCCAAGCCCCACTGAGGATGTGGAGGAAGGAGAGGTGGGCGACATGGGCACCCCACCAGGTGAGTGTCTGACACACCAGCTTACGGTAATCTATGCATGGCTGCCTTTTGTTTAATGTAATTTTTCTACTCTATTTTAGGGGATCTGGTTGTGCTTGATTCAAGCAACAGTGCCACCCCCGAGGATGTGGAGGAATTAGGCTACATGGGCACCCCACCAGGTCAGTGTCTGAGACAACAGCTTTATTATGGTAAGGTAAACTATGTATGTGTGCATATTTCTAAATACATTTTTTGGTTTCATTCCACTTTAGGTACACAAAGTGACTATTTCACTTCAGAAAGTGCCCAACGGCTAATTGGTCAAATAATGGCCTGGAATAAGGACATGGATGAAATGCGGAATCGGCTGGATCGTATGCAGCAGGAAATGAAGGACATGATTGATGTTTTGAGTCGAATCTAAATGCCCTTTTTGAAACCCCAAAACATCGATCATGTCCTTCATTTCCTGTTTTGCTGACCCCATTCTGGGCCTTCTCTTTATTTTTTTGGCTGAACATAAATGGCTGTTTAACCTAATTTAAAAAAGGAGGGCTGTTTCTCGAAAATACATAAAAAATCCACAAAAAAATAAAACTTGATTTTCAAAAAAACAAAAAAAAAAAAAAAAATTGATTTTAAAACAAAAAAAAATAAAAAATTGATTTTCTCAAAAACCCAAAAAAAATACAAAACTTGATTTAAAAACCCCCAAAAAAATAAAACTTGATTTTCCAAAAAAAACAAAATAAAAAAAATAAAACTTGATTTAAAAAAAAAAAAAAAAAAAAATTGATTTTAAAACAAAAAAACAAAAAATATTGATTTTCTCAAAAAAAAAAAAGAAAAAAAAAACTTGATTAAAAAAAAAAAAAAAAAAAAATTGATTTTAAAACCAAAAAAAAAAAAAAATTGATTTTAAAAACAAAAAAAAAAATTGATTTTAAAACAAACAAAAAAAAAAATTGATTTTAAAACAAAAAAACAAAAAATATTGATTTTCTCAAAAACCAAAAAAAAAAAACTTGATTTAAAAAAAAAAAAAATTGATTTTAAAACCAAAAAAAAATAAAAAATAAATTGATTTTAAAACAAAAAAAAAAAAAATTGATTTAAAAACCAAAATAAAAAAAAAACTTTATTTGAAAAAAAAATAAAAAACAAAATAAAGAACTTGATTTTAAAAAACGAAAAAAAGTAAAAAACTTGATTTAAAAAAAAAAAAAAAAAATATAAAAAAAAAGCCTGTTTGCGAAAATCAAAAAGCCAAAAATATTTTTTGTGGATTATGTATAAATATTTAAATATAATTATATTTTTCGAAATTATTAAGATATCATTATATTTTTGTCTATGAACATTTTATACTAAATGCAGAACTGAATGCATAACAACCATTAATAAAAACATCTCCTTATAGGAATTAAATAAATGTGTGGTTTGTTATTTCAATGCTCAGTATCAGTTTGGTTATAATTGTCAAAAAGTTGTTTACAGTGGCAATGGAGCTTTTATTTAGACATTTAAAATGAAAATACAGTTGGCACTACAACTGCTCGACCATAACCTAGGAGAAAGCCCAAAAGAAAGGCAAGCAATAAATATAATTCAAGATTTCATCCATATTTTTTTTATTGTAAAAAATTAAATATCCTGGCCCATTGCAATGGCCCCCCTACCCATAAAATAATTAACATATTGCTGTCTAACTTGACGGGCACTTTGGGGGGCCAAGCCAGTACGGACATTATCCAGGCCCGTAAGGTTGTCATCTATAAGTCCGGCCTCAGGCCCAACTGTGCCTATATAATTCTGAGAATGTTTGTTTAAAAAGTTGTGCAGAATGCAGCACGATAAAATGATAAAATTAAGTTTGTATTCCGCCAAATTAATGGCTGTTTGAAACAGGCGGAACCGGCTGGCCAGAATTCCAAACGCATTCTCAACCACTCTTCTAGCTCTGGCCAGCCGGAAATTAAAAACCCTCCTCTCCGGGGTGAGGGTTCTTTGGGGGAATGGCCTCATGAGGTGCTTGCTCAGAGCGAAGGCTTCATCGGCAATGAAGACAAAGGGGAGTCCTTCCACATTATCCGCATCAGGTGGCAATCCCAGGCCACCACTCTGGAGACGCTGGCAGAACTCCGTCTGGGCAAATACTCCTCCATCCGACATCCGGCCATTCTTCCCCACGTCCACATATAAAAATTCATAGTGTGCCGACACCACCGCCATTAAAACAATACTGTGGAACCCTTTATAATTGAAATAGTATGACCCCGAATGGGGTGGTAGCACAATGTGGACATGTTTCCCATCTATAGCCCCTCCACAATTGGGAAAGTCCCAACAGCTGGCAAAATGGGATGCCACAGTCTGCCATTCCTGTGGCGTTGAAGGAAACTGGGGAATTAAACAAGAAAACCAAAATCAATTAATTTGGAAGCTAACATTGCAATAAAATTATACAATTAAAAACATTATTCCCCAGCATCAGTATAACATTAAATAATTTAATTCTTCTGGAATAACTAATATGGAAAGGCACACTTATCAGATTGCTCACCCCCTCTGATGGAACATTGATTACATTTTAGGGGGTTGTGAAATCCCTAAAAAAGATTACTTTTAGGACACGCAGGAATTTAGGGACTAAAAAGGCTACAAGACTGCAGTTGTCGCACTCTGCAGTTGCAGTTGCTAACCAGCTTACAGTAAATGAGGTAATGTAAAAAGGTATTCATGTTGCAAGGAGTACACAATCACATGCAAGGGCAATTAATGAAAACACTTTGAGGCTTGCATATGATTTGATGATGGAAATCAGCAGAGCTTCTGCTCATTTACTAAAGCACTGGAACAAATGCACTTGTAGAGTGCACATGCATTTTGCAAAGTGCAACATATATTTGCTTTAGACAAATCAACACCACAGAACATTCAAGCAAATTTTTACGAGGGTGGGGGGGGGTGGGAAATCTAGCTAATTGCTAATTAGCAGCACACTATTTGGAGTGAGTTTAGGTGGGGGGGGGGTTGGGAAATCTAGCTAATTGCTAATTAGCAGCACACTATTTGGAGTGAGTTTAGGTGGGGGGGGGTTGGGAAATCTAGCTAATTGCTAATTAGCAGCACACTATTTGGAGTGAGTTTAGGTGGGGGGGGGGTTGGGAAATCTAGCTAATTGCTAATTAGCAGCACACTATTTGGAGTGAGTTTAGGTGGGGGGGGGTTGGGAAATCTAGCTAATTGCTAATTAGCAGCACACTATTTGGAGTGAGTTTAGGTGGGGGGGGTTGGGAAATCTAGCTAATTGCTAATTAGCAGCACACTATTTGGAGTGAGTTTAGGGGGGGTTGGGAAATCTAGCTAATTGCTAATTATAAGCACACTAAATACACTCAAACAAAATACATTCAAAATGAGTAGACTAGGTGGATATGTTCCCATCACTGCATGCTGGGGAGGTTATTGAAGGAAAATATACATGCATGACAAAAAATAACAGGAAAAAAATCCAGCATGTGTGAGGATAAAAAGGGGACATTCACACTATATTGCAATGATGGTAAGTAGTGTTTGAAGCAAGAAATACATTACATTATCAAAGATTACATAAAAGAACATGTGATGCTAATAAAAGAAAAATATCTTACCTTAATATAGTCCTTCTGCAGGACCTGGATGATGGCAGAACAGGTCTCTGGGATAATGATCCCCAGAGCCTGGGGGGAGATGCCTGTCGAGAACTTAAGGTCCTGCAGGCTTCTCCCTGTGGCCAAATACCGCAAGGTAGCGACCAGCCTCTGCTCCGGAGTGATGGCTTGCCTCATGCAGGTATCCTGCCTGCTGATATAGGGGGTCAGCAAAGCCACCAAACGGTCAAAAACGGGGTCCGTCATCCGGAGAAAGTTCCTGAAATCCTCAGGATTATTCTCACGGAGCAATGGCATGTGACAGAACTGGTCACGCTGGAGCAACCAATTCTTGGTCCATGAACTCCTCCTCGCCCTGTTCATGGACTGGTCTTGGGCTGAAGAATAAACTACAGCACCAAACACATACAATGCACGAGCTCGACGACGAGTACGTACAGGTAACATGGTTTCAAAACGGTCGGCTGGTCAGAACGCACTAAACAGAACGCACTGAAGAACAGCAAGGCCTGTGAAGAACGACCTGAAAATCAGGAACGAGCGGCCAATAAAACAAAGATTTCTCAATGCCAACTGACCAAACGCACTGAAAAGCAGATACAAACCTCACAAGCACAGACTGAACAACAGTTAAAACGAACTGAAAAATACGAGTCTCACAAGCGCGAATCGTCTCTCACCAAACTTCTACTAACACGAGATAAACACGAGATTAGCAGAAGGAGCCCAAAGGGTGTCGTACGGGCTATTGAACTTCCGTTTTATAGTCTCGTCGGACTTGGTGTACGTCACCGCGTACTAAGCTGTCGTACTTTTGTGTGGTCGTGTGTAGGCAAGTCCGTTCGTAAGAAAGTCTGCCGCAAGTCCGCCGAAGGTACGCCGGAAGTATGTCGGACAGGCTGTCCGACTTTTGTAGCTGAAAAGTCCGACCGTGTGTACGCGGCATAACCGTATTCAGCTTGCTGGCCACAAGATGGCAGCTTCTATTTTTTATCATGATTAATCCCTTTGCGAGGTGGAATGTCACCAGATTGGATACCTTTATTTGGTGTGTGTATTTAAGGAAGCGGCGTGCCCGTACGTATGATCCCTGATGATGTCAGAACGCACTGGCGTAACCGGTCGGACTTACTGAACTTGACACGCCACTTCCGTTCGCTACGCAGCATCATAGCCATGTCTGCTGTTTTGTTTGTCCGCACAAACCCACATGTGGTCTATGCGGTTTTTAGCTTGTTTTTAGCCTGTCCAATAAATTTTTGGCTTACTTCACGATGGGAGTTCTCTACTCATTTCCTCCCCATTCATGGCACTAATAGTCTTTAATGACCCATCTCTATTCGGGAGTTCACTTGCATGCATCCAAGCAGCTACAGCGTTACCTGAGTTCCAGCACCTGAACTAAGCCGTGATCGTGTGAAGCTTTCTGGCTGTCCTTAAAGCGCTTTTGACTCCTGTCATGGGAGTCACCACAATCTGGTGAGTAGGCTGTGTGGCTGGTGATGGTGGGGGATTACTGTTTCCTGATGTCTTGCTGAACTCCAGGAGGATTTATCCAAAAGTTTGATTTCTACACAATTTTTGAACAATATTTGTTTTTTAATTTGTTTTTTAATTTTTCATATTTTGAACTGTTGCTTTAACTTGATTTTGATCTTAAAATTTTTTTGATGTTTGATTGCTTTCTGACTTCACCCAGTCGAAAGCTATTCATCAGTGTCATCATTGACACAATTTTCTATTTTACACCAGTGTGTGATATTTTGCACTTGCACTTTAAAGGGAGGGGGGTTTGTAATTAATTTGTTAATTATAGTCCTTTTCATATACACTATATTGTCAAAAGTATTGGGACACCTGCCACACACATGAACTTTAATGGCATCCCAGTCTTATGCCCCGTACACACGGTCGGATTTTCCGAAGGACAATGTCCGATCGGAGCGTGTTGTCGGAAATTCCGACCGTGTGTGGGCGCCATCGGACATTTTCCATCGGATTTTCCGACACACAAAGTTGGACAGCAGGAGATAAAATTTTCCGACAACAAAATCCGATCGCGTCAATTCCGACCGTGTGTGGCCTGTTCCGACGCACAAAGTGCCACGCATGCTCAGAAGAAATTCCGACACAGGACAGCTCGTTCTGGTAAACTTAGCGTTCGTAATGGATACAGCACTTTCGTCACGCTGCAATGTAAAAAATGGTTTAATACAGCGCACTCTCTTCTTCTTTATAATGTGACAAGAATTAAGTAGTTTTGCTGCTCATATTCACACACACTTCTCACAAAGTTTGATTTGTGTTTTTTTAGTGGGATTCCCTCAATATATTGTTATTAGTTGTCACATCTGACAGTTTTATATTTTTTTTATATTTTTTTTGGGGTTTTTAAGCCTTTTTTTTTCTTTAATGTTTGGATTTTTTCCAAGGCTGATCTTTGTTCAATGTTATTTTTATTTTTACTCCAGAATATTTTTGTGTGTGTTTTGTGTGGCAAGTTACCCCAACACCATTGATATCTTTTATTATTTAATCTCCAGGAGATTTTTTGTTGTTGGTGTCCCTTGTTCATTTCACATTGTATATTTGAAATGTACCTGAATCCTCACAAACAAACCATCATTTTTGAAGTAAAACACATAGGAGAGTATAATTCAAAACAAAAATCCTTTATTAAGGGCTCAAAACCAAACAAAGAGGAAGGCAACACTGGATCAACAGGAGAAATTAGTGAAGCCTGGGACCCCCATGGCAGACATCAATTCTTAAACCTCAAAATTGGTGGCCTGAGGAGTCCATATGTAAGGGAGGGCAGTCTGGTCCGGGATTCACAGAGATCCGGATAGCAGCAGATGACATCAGTGTCCCCAGGCTGTGGTACCACAAGAGGCTGCATCTTTTGGCCGACCAGACTGGATCCAGGGCAATCACTCTCTGGTCTTCCTTTCACACTTCCTTCCCGGCTGTGGCTGTGCAGTAGGAGATGTGGCAGGAGGAGGAGTAGGACCTGGAGGAGGAGGAGGACTGGGAGGACCTGGAGGAGGAGGAGGACTGGGAGGACCTGGAGGAGGACTGGGAGGACCTGGAGGAGAGGGAGGAGGAGGAGGAGGACCATCCCAAAGCTGTGTGTGAGGTGTAAGTTGTCCCCTCACACCTTTCTCCAGAGCCTCTGAAATGAAGGCCTGACACCTGGCTTGTTGGCCCTCCTCCATCCTCTGCATTTTATAGGCAATGAATGCCGCAAGGTTCTCCTGCATGGTGTGTGGTGCTCCCAGGACCTCTGTAGCCCTCCAAAAAAATCTGATAGCAGCCTCCTCTAGGCTACTCCTCCTGCTGCCACTTTCTGTTTTCAGGGTGGGTGGAGGGACCTACAGATCAGCCACCTCCTGGCTGAGACTTCCCTGTGTATGAAAAAGGGACATGGTTTTAGTTTTTGCATCATCAATCACAATCATAAATTAGTACTCCCAACTAACATCTAGGTAACATCATTGATTGGACAAGCAGAAATATTTAGAGGAATGCTATACCTGGCTCAATCTGGGCTCCTCCACATGTGGCCTGGAAGGCCCAGGTTGGGCATCAGAAGCTTCAGCCGGGGGGGAAGGAAGCGTGGAAGGAAGACTGGAGAGGGATGACCTGGGTTCAGTCTGGCCTGCCAGAAAGTGCAGCCTGTCGTAGTACAACATCCTGGGGACATAGATGTCATCTGCTGCTCCGGATCTCTGTGAATCCAGGACTTTCTTGCGCTCCCTCAGATATGTGCTCCTCAGGCAACCAATTAAGATCTTTAAATAGGTGATGTCTGCCGTGGGGATCACCTGCTTCACAATTTCACACAATTGCTCCAGTGCTGCCTTCCTCTTTGCTTGGTTTTTGAAATGGGGATGGGTAATCTCCCACAGACAGGGCAGCTCCCTTAGCATATCAATGAATAGTGACATGAAGTCAGTATCTCTCATTAAGATATCCATGTTCACTGCAAGACACAACCAAGACAAAGCCTAATGTCACACCAAACTCTCCTAATCTTGTTACAATATAGTCCTCAATCTAGAAGCAGTATAGGCCCAAGTTTGTCTCTTACCTTCGTTCTTACGATCGGCGCGTCCAATGCTCCTTCCTCCGCTCACAGATCGTACGTAATACGCACGCGTGTTATGCTTTATAGACACTGCGCATGTGTGTAACTCCGCCCGCCCCTGACGTTCTTTCTATTCTATTCCCCGCCCCTTTTCGTTCGGCGCAGTGGGGGAAGAGCATGATGGCGGAGTCACACCAGGTGCGTGCTAATTGTAGCAACGAGGAGGAGGAGGAAAGCCCGGATCCAGGCACGTCCCGATCCAGAAGGCGACGTTTTAAGGCCACAAATATGTCGTTTGGGGAGATGTTGGAGATGGTCGACATCATGAAGAAGTCCGACTATGATGGCAAATATGGGCCTTACCCCAACCCGAACATCCAAAAGGCCAAGATCATGGCGAAAGTGGTCAGGAGTCTCGAGCGGAATTTCAAGGTCCGAAGATCAAAAGATCAGCTCAGGAAGCGGTGGTCGGACCTGAAGTTGAGAGAGCCGGAGCAGTACCGAAAGATCCGGAGAGTGCTGCAAAAAAGTAAGTAGTTGTGCTGTGTTTCTATTCTTTCTGGCTTTATTCCATTCGTTCTGCTCCATATGCTTTTATTAATTGTAACGTTTAAAAAGGTCAACTTTAATGTTCATGGGCCCATTATTCGTTCGTATCAAACATTTTTCGTTAGGCCTCTAGAACACCATTGTTTAGGCCATATGCATTTTCCCACATTTTTTTGGGGCCTACTTGGATGCCAAATATTTGTTTAGGTAGATGGGTTTGTTACTAGAATGAAATGCAAACTAGATTGTGTGTAAGGTGAGGACACTGAGCAGCTGTTTTCACATCTGGACACTGGAGCACTAGTGTGGGACACAAGAACACCATTTTTATTAGGGGGGGCACACAGGTGCTCCAGTGTATACTATAGGGGGGGTTACATGTGTGAAGCTTGTACCAAACAGGTAAAGTATTGCAGCTTGACAAAGGGCAATAAAAAAAAGACATCTTTGAACTCGGCTAAAATAGACAATTGTACCCCACTTCCAAGCAATGTTTACTATTTCTATAGTTCTGCCATCAAATATCTGTGTGTTAATTATACCATTTTTGTTTTACATAGGGGAGAAAAGACTCGGACACTCCTCATCCCAGGAGAACACAGACCCCCCCCTCTGGAAAAAGGGGAACTACCCCAAACCCAAGATGCTGAGCAGGAGGAAGAAGAAGATGTAGTGGAGATTGGCACCACAAGAGGTGAGTGTCTGCGACCACAGACTCAGGTAAAAGAGATGGCTGGTGGCAGATTTTTGAGACCTTTTTTTTTGTTCTTTA
This sequence comes from Lithobates clamitans, assembly GCA_037952925.1. NCBI lineage: Eukaryota > Metazoa > Chordata > Amphibia > Anura > Ranidae > Lithobates > Lithobates clamitans. Next base: position 3,303,530 of record JBBGZY010000160.1, read on the forward strand.
TCTCTTTTTAGGTGATCGTGATGTTGTGGATCCCCAACGCTTTACTTCTGAAAGTGCCCAGATCCTGATCGGGGAGATCATGGGATGCAATCTCCAATTGCAAAACATCCAGCAACAAATACGTGATGTTATTACCAAAAATAATAACATCATTGATGTTTTGGGGCGAATTTAAACCCCACAAAATGACCGGTTTTCAGAAATTTCTATTTTTACAATGTTTTGAAAAGCCAAATTTGGAGGATGCACACAGTGTGCCAACATGTGCTATCTGCCATCACGGGAGATCAATGGACGCGTTTTGGGGGGGCAACCCCTTCCTCAATTATAAAGTAGCGTTGAGGAAGGGCTTGCTCCCCCAAAACACGTCCCTTGATCCCCCCTGATGGCAGATAGCACATGTTGACATTCGTAAATTGGTGTGCATCTTCCAAATTTGGCTTTTCCAGGGGTGAGTTCCCCCCATCTGAACGCTATATCAAACCCAGTTCCTAAATACTGATGTCTGATATAGCCTTCAGGTTTTACCTAATGTGAACTTTGTAAGTTCTAGTTTTTTGGCTTTCTTGTTGGTTTTACACAGGCCTGTTTTATCTGAAATGGATATTTTGATTATTCATAATGCTACTGCAAACATTTTATACTAAAAACATGTTGGTTTGTTTTAAAAACCTTGGGTAAATGCACATTTTGATTGTGCAGGTATAAAAAAGTGCCTTACTCAAGAATGTGTGGATTATTGTCTCAACACTACAACAACACTTTTGGGGTGATGTAATTGTTGTTTTATGCACAAATGGGGGTTATTTCCTAAGGGCAAATACACTTTGCACTACAAGTGCAGGTTCAGTGCAGTTGCAAGTGCACTTGTAGTGAAAAGTGTCTTTGCATTTAGGAAGTACCAGCCAACACTGTTTTCTATAAGGTTACCCAATCACGACATTTTCTGCACTCAACACATTTCTGTCAGGGTCAGCTAAAACAAACACAAGCAGTAAATGTCCACCAAGAATTGCTTTTGGTTGTTTTTTATTTGAAAAAGGTGTCACATATTGTCTGGCATATTGATAGCCCCCCTACCGGCAAAGAACTCCAGGTATCGTAACCGGACATCACGGGCATTCAGGGAGGGCAAGCCAGGACGGCCGCTTTCAAGTGCCGTCATTGTGGAAGTATTTGGGATTCCGGCCTCAGGCCCAACTGAGCCAGCATAGTTGGCTGAATGTTTTCTTAAAAAATTATGGAGAACACAGCACGCCAGTATAATATGGTTCAGTTTATACTCCGCCATATGGATGGGTGTCAGAAATAGCCGGAACCGGCTGGCCAGGATTCCAAATGTGTTCTCCACCACTCTTCGGGCTCTGGCCAGCCGGTAATTAAAAACCCTCTGTTCCGGGGTGAGGGTCCTCATCGGGAATGGCCGCATCAGGTGGTCCCCCAGCGCAAATGCTTCATCAGCAATGAACACAAATGGGAGACCTTCAACATTGTCCTCTGGAGGTGGCAAGTCCAAGCTGCCATTCTGGAGACGCCTGTAGAACTCCGTCTGGGTGATCACTCCACCATCGGACATCTGGCCATTCTTCCCCACGTCCACATACAAGAACTCGTAATTAGCCGACACCACCACCAACATCACTATACTATTAAACCCCTTGTAGTTATAATAGTACGACCCCGAGTTGGGTGGTGGGACGATGTGGACGTGTTTCCCATCAATTGCCCCTCCGCAGTTAGGAAAGTCCCACCGCTGGGCAAAGTGGGAGGCCACAGTCTGCCATTCCTGTGGCGTGGAAGGAAACTGTTGAGAAAAAAAAAAAAAACATTACTATTTTTTCACAGAAACCTGGCAAGCAGATTAGACACAAACATTATGGGTCAACCTCCAGATAGCATTTATTAAGGGGAATTCAACAACAACAAAGTATAAGGTACACCTATCATATTCCCCCTCCCCCCCTCTCATGGGCCATTTCTAACATTATAGGGGGGGGGGACTCTTGGACAGGTAACCCTCTTCACTTCATTTAGAGATGAATGCCTAAATACAGGGTATTACTTGGAACAGACCCTCCTTAGTTACACTATTGGCAGACCACTGGACAGGTAAGAAGTGTCATAATACAAAGATATAAATACACACTGTACACATTTTAGCACATTTGGACATTCTGCTATTACCTATCAAGATCATAATAGGATACAAGAACTTTAAACAGTACCATTGGAAAGTATACAGGCAGGCCCTTGCACTACATGCTTTGGGGAATTCATCCATAAATCTGAGCACTAAAGAGGTGGGTATAGTGTGTATGGGTTTGGCAAAGTCAGCAGATAGATGATTGAGGATATAGAATTGGGATCAGCTGACTTAGCAGTTGGGGGGAGGGAGGGTTACCAAAAATTTGGGGACACCACAAAAAAAAGCCTCTGGCCCTCTGCCTGAATTTAAATCCAAAATAACATTTCCAAACATTTTAGGGGGTGTTTGGGGTAAAGCACTACTATGGAGCTGATAAAATACATTGTTAAGTGACTACATGAGGTGAATATAGGGCAGGGGACACCATGCTGGAGAGGTTATTGAATGGCAAATATGTATGAAGGACATAAAATAATAATTACATAAAAATCCAGCATGCATGAGGACAAAGGGGACATTCACAGCATATTACAATCATGGTAATTAGGGAATGAGGAAAGAAATACAAGATATTAGCAAACATTCAATACAATAAAATGTGATATAAAAGGATAAAAATCTTACCTTCATATACTCCTTCTGTAGGACCTGTATGATGGCAGAACAGGTCTCTGGGATAATGATCCCCAGAGCCTGGGGGGAGATGACTGTCGAGAACTTGAGGTCCTGCAGGCTTCTCCCTGTGGCCAAATACTGCAAGGTAGCGACCAACCTCTGCTCCGCAGTGATGGCTTGCCTCATGCAGGTATCCTGCCTGCTGATATAGGGGGTCAGCGAAGCCAACAAACGGTGAAACACGGGGTCCGTCATCCTGAGAAAGTTCCTGAAATCATCAGGATTATTCTCACGGATCTCACGGAGCAAAGGCATATGACAGAACTGGTCACGCTGAAGCAACCAATTCTTGGTCCATGAACTCCTCCCCACCCTGTTCATGGACTGGACTTGTGTCAAGGTCAGGACCCCAACACCAAGCCCCCGCACAGCACGAACTCTACGAGGAGTACGCATACGAAACATGGCTATAAAACGGTCGGCTGCTCAGAACGAAGTAACAGAACGCACTGAAGAACAGCAAGGCCTGTGAAGAGCGACCTGAAAACCAGTAACGAACGAACAAGAATACAGTGACTAAAGTCACGCGGAACTTGCTTGCACGCACTGAAGAGCAGATACAAACCCACAAGCACAAACTGAACGGCAGAAAACGATCTGAAAGCCACGAGTCTGAAAAAGCGCGAATCGTCTCTCACCAAACTTTTACTAACACGAGATTAGCAAAAGGAGCCCAAAGGGTGCTGCGCTTGGTTATGAACCGGCCTTTTCTAGTCTCGTCGTACGTGCTTGACGTCACCGCGTTCTTGGCGATCGGAAATTCCGACAACTTTGTGCGACCGTGTGTAGGCAAAACAAGTTTGAGCCAACATCTGTAGGAAAAAATCCGAGGATTTTGTTGTCGGAATGTCCGATCAATGTCCGACCGTGTGTACGGGGCATAAGTCTGTAGGGTTCAATATTGAGTTGGCCCATCCTTTGCAGCTATAACAGCTTCAACTCTTCTGGGAAGGCTGTCCACAAGGGTGTGTCTATGGGAATGTTTGACCATTCTATCAGAAGCGCATTTGTGAGATTAGGCACTGATGTTGGACAAGAAGGCCTTGCTCGTAGTCTGTACTCTAATTCATCCCAAAGGTGTTCTATCAGGTTGAGGTCAGGACTCTGCGCAGGCCAGTCAAGTTCTTTCTCCCCAAATTCACTCAGCTTTGTCTTTATGGACCTTGCTTTTGCAATACCTTTGGCAATATAGTGTATATTGACTGTATCTATGGTGCTTAGCATAAATGAGTACACCCCTTTTGAAATCAATATCTCAATGAACACAAGAACAATTTCCACATTTTTGACAAAACTGAGTTTTATAGAACATTTGTTTAGCTCCATTACATGAAAGTAAAATTAATAATATAACTTAGATTACAAAATCTTCAGTTTTACTTAAATTAGTTGATGCAAAAATTAATACATCCCCACAACAAAAACTACTACATCTAGTATTTGGTATGACCTTCATGATTTTTAAGGACAGCGCCAAATCTTCTAGGTATGGAATGAGTAAGTTGGTTGACACAGTGCAACATCTATCTTCTTTCCATTCAAGAAATACCTCTTTTTGAGACTGGATGCTGGATGGAGAAAGATGCGCAACTTGTCTTTTCAGAATTCCCCATAGGTGTTTGATTGGGTTCAGATCAGGAGGCATACTTGGCCACTGAATCACTTTTACCCTGTTCTTCTTCATAAATGAAACAGTGGCCTTAGATGTGTGTTTTGAATCATTGTCATGATGGAAATATGCACGACGACCAAGGGCACAGAGTGATGGTCGCATCTTCTCTTTTTTTTTTATTCCAAAAAGCTCTTTTTGACAAATGCAAATACATCAGTTAAAGTAAAAAAAGGAGTCAGTTAAAGTAAGTGAAAATCATTACAGTGTTGCATAGTCCAGAGTACAGATTAAGATATGCATAGGTTACAGTTTCCTTAACGGATCCAACATTAACAAGGTTATACACAATCAAACAAAGAGCACATCACTGAAGATAATGTGCTTGACGTTAATTGTGGTAGGAGGAGGGACTTTGTCCCAATAAAACATTCCAAGTAAAGTTTACCGTGTGATTGTGAGATAAAACAAGATACCACTCAGATGTATATGGGGAAATCATCTGGTAATCATCCGGGCTCAGAATGTACAGAGTTAGATTTTTAAATGTCAAATATTGCTTTAAGGGGTTATAGGATAGATATATTTATTTATGAGTGTGGCTTTAGCGAGATAGCTTGATAAGGATAATAGCGTGTTCGCATTTGATTACGCGAGAGGAGTATGTTGGGATGAGGCAACTGTGGAGGTATACGGACTAAGAGGGGGGCTTAAAAGGTATGTGATTGGGAGGGGGAAAGGATGGGGGGAGAGAGGGGGAGAGGGTGGGATTTGACTGGAGGAGGGGGGCTGGGGGAGAAAGTAAGGTTCAGGAGTTCCTCTGTTTGAGAGGGGGGTTTGGGGGTGAGGGGTAACTGCTTGCTCACTCGCCCTCCAGACAGGTACGAAAGCCTGAATAATTTTGGTGTTTAGCATAGTCTTCCATCGTTTTAAAGTGTTGGTAGCAGGACAAAGTTTTCCTGAACTTAGAGGGGGTATTTTTTGCTTGATGTATAAGTTCTTCCATGTCAGCAATTTTTTGTATTCGTTTGAACCATTCCGCAATGCTTGGTGGGTTTTGAGAGCGCCAAATGGGATGGTATGCATAGTTTGGCTGCATTTATCAGATGCATGGCCAGTGAGTGAAAGTAGTCAGATTTTGGAAGCAGAGTGGTGTAGTAGTAGTAGTTGTGCTGGGGAGTAATCCAATGATAGGGTGGAGATTTTTCAGGCGAGTCTGTGGTCTTGCTCCCAGAATGGTTGGATTAAGGGACATGCCCACCATATATGAAGAAGCGAGCCCAGGTCTTTGTTGCATCGCCAGCAGTTGGGGGAAAAAGATGGGGCAAAATTGTGTATTCTGAGTGGGGTCCTATAGCAGCTGGACAAGATTTTGTAACCATTTTCTTGTGTCGAAACATTAATTGAGCCCTTATGAATATACAGTAGGTAAAGATTTTCTCCCAGTCATGGGTTGAAAGGTCTAACACCAGCTCTTGTTCCCATCTGCAGCTAATACCCATGGATTTTGTGTCTTTGTCATCAAACAGTAAGGAATAAATGTCAGAAATTAAGTGCCTTTGAGGCTCTGATTTTAGGCATATTGATTCAAATGGTGAGTGTTGACGTGTCCATTCAGGAAAGAGTTGGGGTCTACATAGGGAATGCCGTATTTGACTGTCTCTCTTTACCTCTCCTCCTCTTCACAATTGCAGCCTCTCTCCTCAAGCTTTCTTTTCTACTTCCCTCTGCTCCACCACACAATCTGTACATATCACCCTCACTTCTCCCCTCCCCCTACTACTGCACTCATCAACTCTTTCTAACTCTAAGCCCACTTGCTAACATACCCCCCAGGATACTAAAACATGTCCCATCATACAAATCATATTCTCATATTACCTCCCTCACTCTTCTGCTTCTCCTAATCGCTGGAGATATTTCCCCAAACCCTGGGCCTCCCTTATTTAACTGTGTCCAACACACCCATCACAATCACCCTACACCCTCTGGCAGTAGTCGCAATCTACACAATTTAGTCTCCATTCCTCTTCTTCCCAACGCCAGCCTCCCTCTCTCCTGCGCCCTCTGGAACGCCCACTCTGTCTGCAACAAACTCACTGCTGTCCATGACCTCTTTGTCACTAATTCCTTTAATCTACTTGCTCTCACCGAAACCTGGCTCCACGAATATGACACCCCTTCTCCTGCTTCCCTGTCCCAGGGTGGCCTTCACTGGACTCACTCCCCTAGGCCTAATGGACGCAAGGGAGGTGGAGTGGGATTCCTCCTATCCCCCCAGAGCAACTTCCAGGTTATTCACCCTCCTCCCTCTTTTTCCCTCTCATCATTCGAAGCCCACTGTATACGTCTATTCTCTCCTACTTCCCTAAGAATTGCTGTGATCTACCGGCCCCCTGGACCATTATCGACTTTCCTTGATGAGTTTTCTGCCTGGCTACCCTACTTTCTCTCTTCGGATATTCCCACAATCCTTCTCGGTGATTTCAACATCCCCGCTAATACAAACACTCCTGCTACTTCTAAACTTCTTAGTCTAACCTCTTCATTTGACCTGAAGCAATGGGTACAGGCTTCTACTCACTCTGATGGCAACACCCTTGACCTTGTATTCTCCTACCTATGCACTCCATGCAACTTCTCAAACAATCCTTTTCCTCTCTCCGACCACCACCTTATTCGTTTCTCTCTCCCCCTGTCTTCCACCACCTTTCCCTCCAATTGCCTAACCATCACCCATAGAAACTTTCGCAACTTCAACTCCTCTCTCCTCTATTCTGCTACTGACCTCTATGACAAAATCTCTCCCCTGTCCTGCCCCAACCAAGCCATGTCCATCTACAATAAATCTCTATCCTCCACCCTGGACAAGCTCGCTCCCCTCACTACACACAGAATCAGGCCTCGACCCCTACAACCCTGGCAAACAGATGACACTAAAATTCTCAAAAAACGTAGTCGCGCTCTTGAGCGTCTGTGGCACAAAACTAAGTCTCTTAAAGACTTCAATCAATACAAATCTGCCCTCCAAATATACTATTCTTTCCTCCACACTGCCAAGCAAACCTATTTTACAACTCTTATTAACACTTTCTCATCCAATCCCCGTAAACTCTTCTCTACCTTCAACTCTCTACTTTGTCCTCCACCGCCTCCACCCACTGACTTACTCACTGCCCAGGAAATCGCTAATCACTTCAAAAACAAGATTGATACAATCCGTGATGAAATCTCCATTCTACAGGTATCTCCCCCAGCTAAAACCCCATGTAAACAGGTACAACTGACACTCCCCCTATTCAAATCTGCTACTACAGATGAAGTTGCTAAACTCATTTCTATCGCCCACCTAACCACCTGTCCCCTGGACCCTATTCCCTCTCAAATGCTACGGTCACCCTCTGATCCCATCCTACACTCTCTAACCCACATCTTCAATCTCTCCCTCACCTCTGGCATCTTCCCCGATGCTCTAAAACATGCACTGGTCACCCCCATACTCAAAAAGCCGTCCTTGGACCCTACCAATCTTAACAACCTATGCCCAATCTCCTTGCTCCCCTTTTCCTCTAAACTCCTTGAACGCCTGGTTTACAACCGAGTGACCACCTCATTAAAAACAACCTTCTTGATCCCCTTCAATCTGTATTTCACCCTCAACACTCCACAGAAACTGCTCTTTTAAAACTCACAAATGACCTACTAACTGCAAAAACCAACGGACACTATTCTGTACTCCTACTTCTGGATCTTTCAGCTGCCTTTGACATGGTTGACCACCCGCTCCTCCTCAAAAAAACTTTACTCCCTCGATCTCCGTGACTGTGCTCTTCAGTGGCTCTCATCCTACCTATCATACCTATAATACCAACCTAATTGCCATCTCCGTTACTCCCAAGACCTCCTGCTCTCTAGCTCCCTCATCACCTCCTCCCATATCCGCCTCCAGGACTTCTCCAGAGCCTCGCCCATCTTCTGGAATTCCCTACCCCAATCTGTCAGACTGTCTCCAACTTTATCCACTTTTAGGCGATCCCTGAAAACTTTCCTCTTCAGAGAAGCCTATCCTGCCTCCATCTAACAACTGCACTATTTTCTCCATTAGCTCATCCCCCACAGCTATTACCCTTTGTATAACTTGACCCTCCCTCCTAGATTGTAAGCTCTAACGAGCAGGGCCCTCTGATTCCTCCTGTATTGAATTGTATTGTACTTGTACTGTCTGCCCTAATGTTGTAAAGAGCTGCGTAAACTGTCTGCGCTATATAAATCCTGTATAATAATAATAATAATTTGTGAGTACGTCCAGAAAGGGAAGTGCTTGTTAGATGTCATAGAGCTGGCAAGGACAGAAGACGTCCATTGCTTAAAAAGTGTTCTGCGTGGACTGTTGGATACGGCCATCTTTCCATCGGGAAGGGATTTGTCCTGGAGAGAATTCAGGGTCTTGTCCGATGGGGGTTAGAGGACCCGGGGAAGATGATATCTTGAATCTACGGCAGGCTTCCTGAAAAGCTAGTAGGGCAGTGCCTATTAAAGGGTGTGTTTTATAGGGCAAAGTAATGCGGTATTTCGCTATCCAAGGGGTTTGGTGGAGGGGAGTAGTTGACATGGTATGTTCTAGGTTTACCCATGCCTTGATTCGTGAGTGAGTCTACTACCCTGGTTAATTGGCATGTGTGAGGGTAGGGGTCGACCACGCCCCCTAAAACGTCACAGTCCCAGCATGCCCAGGGACTGTGACATCATATGGGGGCGGGGTCTCCGCCTATATAAGTCACAACGCAGCCCTCAGAGACCAGTCCAGCCGGAGAGAGCGTCGTGTCAACATCTGGGGGAAGAGAAGAGAACACAAGAAGCCAAGAAGCCCAGAAGCCCAGAAGTCCGGACCTCCGCTGGCAATAGAGCTACCTGAAGACAGCGGAGGGGCCGGCCGAAGACCTGGGACACCGGGAGAAGAGGCCGGAGAGCGGAGAAGAACCAACCGGACGCCGGGAGAAGATGAACCGGAGGGACCCCCGAAGTCGGAAGAAGACCCCCCCCCGGAGCTGTTTAATAAATTAATTTTAAAAACCTGTGTTGTGTTTTATTATTGACACTTTTTACCTAGGTGAATGGGTAGGGGTACCATGTACCCCATACTCACATAGGGTGGGGGGGCCGGGATCTGGGGGCCCTCTTATTATGGGGGGCTCCCGGATTCCGATAAGCCCCCCGCCCGCAGACCCCGACAACCAACGGCCAGGGTTGTCGGGAAGAGGCCCTTGTCCTCATCAACATGGGGACAAGGTGCTTTGTGGTGGGGGGGGCACCGCAAGGCGCCCCCTCCCCCAAAGCACCCCCCATGTTGAGGGCATGCGGCCTGGTACGGTTCAGGAGGGGGGGGCGCTCGTTCGTCCCCACCCCCTTTCCTGACCGGCCGGGCTGCGTGCTCGGATCGGGGTCTGGTATGAATTTTGGGGGGACCCCCATGCCGGTTTTTCGGCGTAGGGGGTTCTCCTTAAAGTTCCATACCAGACCTAAGGGCCTGCGACGGGGCTCGCAAGGTTTCAATCTCGCCAAAAAAAGCGGCGAGATTGAATTCCTTTTCTAGTCCCGTCGTACCAAAGTCACGTTCAAAATGAACGGACTTGTCCGTGTGTGGGAAAGTCCGTTCGTTCTGAAAGTCCGTCGGGAAGACCGGATTCCGGAAAGTCCGGCCGTGTGTAGGCAAGTCCGGCCGTTCAGAAAGTCCGGCGGTAGTCCGCCGGAAGTCTGGCGGCAAGTACGTCGGACCTAGCTTTCTAGAAAGTCCGACCGTGTGTACGCGGCATTACATTTCCAGGGCTGTTCAGGTGGGTCCTGGGAACCTGGGGGAAATACCTGAACATCTACTACTCGAATGTCATTAGGTCTAAAGTCTCTGGGGCTTCGGAGTCCTCTAGGGTGGATGCTGCAGAGGCTTTGCTTGAGGTCTCTAGGGATTGGGGGGGGTTGGGGGGCCTTTCGGGGGGATTGGGGGGCTTTCAGGTGGAGATAGTAGAGGCCTTGGGCAGGGGTTTGAGTTCAATGTCTCTTTCTTTTGTGGTCCTTGGCTTGCTTCTAGGCTTGGTTTCTTTTTCTTTCGTGGTCCTTGGCTTGCTTCTAGGCTTGGTGCTTTCTTTATCCTTGATGCATGGATCCATTGTGGTCCTTGGTCTGTGAGGATGGCAGTTCGGGTTGCTTTGAGTACTTCAAATGGTCCTTGGTAGATGGGCCCTGGTATCTTCCTTGCTGCAAGCTGCTTTATCAAGACTTTGTCACCGGGTATGAAGGGGTGTGTAGGTTCTGTGGAAAGAGGAGGAAAAGTGACAGCTACCTTGTCGTAGTTTTCAGTAAGGCTACTTACCAGATGTTTCACGTGCTCTTCCTGTAAGGAATAAAGATTAACCTTCTCTCCCTCAATTGCTTTCTTTTGGGCCGGCCTTCCCATTAGTATTTCATATGGGGATAAGCCTGTCCTGCTGTGGGGGGTGGTTCTTATCTGGAAGAGGACCCCTGGCAGGTATTTTAGCCAGTCCTTCATGGTACCGTTAGTCGCCTTCTTTAGTTTGTCTTTGATTGTTCTATTCATTCTTTCCACTACCCCTGAACTCTGTGGTATGGGATGTGTAGCTTCCACTGTATCCCTAATACCCTTGTCAATTCTTTCACCAATTTTGAAGTAAATGCTGGACCTTGGTCAGAGTATATAGTGGCAGGAAGTCCATATCGACTGATCCAATGATTGATCAGACACCGGGCTGCAATGCCTGCGGTTTCCCCTGTAATGGGTATTGCCTCTGGCCAACCTGAAAATTTGTCCACCAGCACGCACAAATATTTGAGATTACCTCTCTGCCTGGGCATATGTGTGAAGTCTATCTGTAAGTCTTGTATTGGGCCTAATGGTGGTGGCAAATGTCCATGTTTCCCATGTTGGGGGCCCTGAACATTATTCTGAGCACAAGTCAGACAGGAGGAGACAAGCTGTTGTACTAATTCATATGCCTTGCGTGTGCTAAAACAGTCTTCATACTTTTTTAAGAGTGCTCTGGGTCCTATATGTCCTGGGCCGTGGAGATAAGACAGCAATAGGGGCGCTGCTGCTCTAGGTATCCCTATGACTCCCTCCTTGTTTGTCCAGAGACCTGTAGGGTCTCTGGTCAAACCTGAATCGCTCCAGTAGTCCAGGTCATCAGCTGATGCCTGTTTTTGCAAGAGTGCAGATGTGTGTTGGAACGAGGGGCTGTTAAAGTCATTCTGGAATAATTGGAGCTTTGTGTCATGTGGCTGTGGCTGTCTTTCTGCTGCAGCTTTTGCTACTCTGTCTGCTAGAGCATTTCCCTGTGACTCTAGGGATCCGTCAGTGGCATGTCCCTTAACTTTGACAATGTTTAATTTATCGGGCTGTTGTATTGCATTAATTAGATCATACACATAACCACAGTTATTTATTTTTTGTTATCTGCGGTGCGGAATCCACGCCTAAACCAGATCAAACAATAATCGTGCGCTACCCCGAATGCGTACCTGCTGTCTGTGTAAATGTTCACCTTTTTTCCTTTGTGTATTAAACATGCCCTGGTGAGTGCATACAGCTCAGCTTGTTGTTCGGAGGTTGCGCCAGTGAGGTAACCATCTTCTAGAATGAGATCCGGTAGCATTACCACCGAATAGCCTGTCTTGTATTGATTGTCTGCTGGACGTGTGCAGCTACCATCTATAAAGACGTTAGGGTAGTCTGGATCAGGCATATCAGTGAGATCTCTGCGAGGTGCTGTGACAGTGAGAAGTTCTTGTGTGCAGTCATGACAGTCTTGGGGAGTGACTGGGAGTTTTAGCAAAGCATGTAAGAGTTTGATTGCCGGTGTTACTTCAGCACAGCTTTTGACAGTTAAGTTGTGCGTGTTTGTAAGAATGATTTCATACCCTGATGAACGTTGTGTAGTCATGTGTTGGGTGTTCATGTTTTGTAACAAATGGAGGACACTGTGTGATGTGTATTAGGGTGGTTGGAGTTCCTAGAGTGATCTTTTGTGCTTCTTTTACAGTCATTGCACAGGCTGCCAGCGCTTGTAAGCAGCCCGGCATCCCTTGGACTGTCACTAGTAGTTTTTTTGAGATGTAGGCTACGGGACGGTAGTGGGTACCATGCATTTGGGCTAGAACTGCAGCAAAGGCATGACCCCTGACCACACAGTATAGGGCATAGGGCTTTTCATAATTTGGCAAGCCAAGGGCCGGAGCCGAGGCCAGTGATTTCAAAAGAATTTGAAAGGCTTCAGTCATTTCTGGGGTGTATGTGATCAGCTTCGGTGCCTGTGCTGTTGTAGCCTGCCTTAGCAGAGAGTCATAGTAGGAACAATCAGGTATCCACTGCCTGCAGTACACTATTGAACCTAGGAAGGACAATAGTGACGCTTTGTCCTTTGGTGGGCCGAGACAAGTGAGGGCTTCGACCCGTTTTGGAGACACCATCCGTGTTCCCTCTGCAATGACGCACCCCAGGTACTCTACCTGCTCTTGGGCCCACTGAATCTTCTTTCTCAATGCCAGGTGACCCTTGAGTGCTAGGTGCGACATCAGACTCTCGGAATCGACCTCACATTGTGCCCTGCTTTCACTACATATCAGTAGATCATCAACATACTGCAAGAGTGTGGATTTCATTGGGGGGACCCAGTCATCTAAAGTGGCTTTAAGCACCATTGAGAAGGCGGCCGGACTGTCCACATAACCTTGCGGAAGCCTGGTCCAGGTTAGCTGCTGGCCAATGTCCTTTTCGGTGGACCATGTGAAAGAAAAGATGTCTGGGAAGTCCTCATGCACTTCTATACTGACCGTGCAGGAATATTGATGAATATCCCTGAAATGTCTGCCACTAGTGGGGGTAAGGGTTGTATACTTTTGTTGACTACCCTAAGATCCTGCACCATCCTCCATTCCCCGTTAGCCTTCCTTACTGGATTAACTGGTGTGTTCCAGGGACTAATTATAGGCCTCAGAATACCTAATCTTAGGTATTCTTCTATCAGGGGCTGAAGTCCCATGATCTTTTCTTTTGGCAAAGGGTATTGTTTCTGGAATGTGGGTATTGTGTCTGGTTTGAAGGTGGGTACATATGGTGTACAAGGTATGTGCTGTACATCAGTTTTGGATTTTGCCCAGATGGGGTGTTTTTCTAAGTATGTAGGAACTGTCATGAAGTAACACAGAAAATCTTGTCTCTTTGGCATCTGTAAATCACAATGGGGGGATTTGGCAACTATCCCTCCTTCTGCTGTAAAAGTTATATGCAGTTTCAATTTGGACATGAGATCCCGGCCCATTAGGCATAGGGGACATTGCGGTAGAATTGCAAATTTAGATTTGGTTAACACTCTGTTCTCCAAGTCACAGACCTCTAGGAGAGGTGTAATTTTGTGTACCACATCAGTTCCATTGATCCCTATAGAGCAACCCTCCTTACAATCTTCACATAAAAATTTCTCATTGTTTAAGCAACTCGTGGTCACCCCTGTGTCCAACACTTGACCAGTTGACCAGTTGACCCCTACCCTCACAGCATGCTAGATAGTATTTTTTGATATCTGGTAGGCCGATGCCTCCTTTCAGTTTTGGGATTGTTAGTGTATTATAATTCAGTCTGGACTGCGATTTCCCCCAGAGGAAGGATATACATTATTTTGGGTAGGGCGCAAAGAAATCTGGCGGAAATTTAATCAGGATGATTTGTAGGATATATAAAATTCTGGGGAGGATATTCATGTTTAAGATTGCGGCTCTCCCAAACCATAAGAAAATGCCTGTGGACCATGATTTCAGATCATTTTGTATTTTCTGGAGGATTGGGAGATAGTTCTTTGCATACAATTCCGAGAGTTTAGCAGGTAATTGGATACCTAGGTAAGTTATCGCATCTTGTTTCCATTTAGATGGGAAATTAGATTGGTATTGTTTGAATATGTCCTGAGCCAGGGAAATATTCAGCGCGTGTGATTTTGAGAAGTTTATTTGTAGGTTCATTGTGTAATTGAAAGTGGCAAAATCTTTGAGGAGGTTTGGAATTGTGACGAGGGGTTCTGTTAGAAATAGAAGAACATTGTTCGTAAGTGCTGCTAGTTTGTGGGTTTGCATGGCAATTGTGATGCCTTTAATGTCCGGGTTCAATCAGATATGGCGTAGTAGCGGTTCAAGGGTTAGGACAAAAATCAGATGGGATAAGAGACAACCCTGACGTGTTCTGTTTGATATAGAGAAGGCATTCGATAGGTGGCCATTTACTCATACCCTTGCTGTGGGAGCAGAGTGGAGTACTTGAATGAAGTTCAGCATTTGGTCTCTCAGGCCTATTGCTTTAAGGGTTTAGCTCATAAACTCCCAGGCCACACTATCCAATGCCTTCTCCGCATCAGGTGAGAGCATGAAGCCGGGTTTGTGGGTTGTATTGAGCCAATGGTGTATGTTGATCGCACTGAGGGTATTATCCCTTGCTTCCCTGCTGGAATGAAATTCTTTGATTACGTGCCTTCTGGATGTGTTGTCTCTGGTAGGGTCTGGTTCAAAGAGGTTATAAAGTTTGGAATAGTAGCTTACAAATTGATTGGCGATGTCTGGATTGGTGGAGATTTTACGTCCAGAGGCATATGTTATGGAGTGGATGGTTGTGGCTGCTTTCTTGGTTTGTAGAGCTCTAGCTAGGAGTTTGCCTGATTTGTTGCCAAATTCGTAGAAAACTTTTTGAGCTAGAATGAAGTTACGTTTTATCTTTTTACAAGCTCATCTAATAGATCCTCTCTGGCTTGGAGAAAGTGCTGAAGGGTGTTTGCAGCTTGCGATCGGTTGTGAGTTTTTTCTAGTGAGTGAATACATGAGGTCAGCGCCGAGATGTGTTTTTGTCTTTCTTGTTTGCACCTGACGTTAACTGAGATTAGTGCGCACCTAATTACACATTTGTGCGCTTCCCATAGTGCTAATGGAGAGGTATCTGGGGAGTTATTTTCTATAAAGTATTGTTCAAGGCATTTTGTGATGTCACTAACAATAGTGGCATCTCTGACTAAGGAGGGATCTATTCTCCATGATTGTGGACTGGTAGGGGTAGAAGAGATTTTCAGAGAGATTGAAATTGGATGGTGAAGGGGGGAAGTGATAGGGTAATGGCACCAAATACAAATACCAAATGATTCTAATACTGCACCTAAAATTAGTAACAACTAATAACTCATGAAAGATAATAATAAAAGGAGCAATAGACAAAATATTATTAATACACAGTGTAAACCAATTAAAAAAGTGCATGAAAGATTAAAAAATCTGAAATGTCCATGACAAACATTGTGATCAAATCTTCTTATATATGCTCCAACACCTCGCTTCTTGCGAGAAACAAGGCTTGAAACGTACATTAACAGGAGCCCTCCACTTCAGCTTGGGTAGCTGAGACGCACTGCGCATACCGTGAGTCATACAGCGGCATCGGACCGGCTTCTGCTTTCCCTTGAGCTGCCTGTTTGTTTTGCTGAACCTATACTGTACTATGTAAGTGCTATAATTAAGCAATTAAAAAGCAATATTACACTATTCCTGCCTTTTGTGGCTCTTTGTGGCAGAGCCAATCCCACAGAATCACTTGATGCAAGTTGGATAAATGCAGTAGAGAAGTGGTCCCCAACCTTTTTGGCACTGGGGACCGGCTGCGTGGAAAAAAATTGTGCCAAGGCCCGGTTGGGGGGGCGGGGTTTGGCACGTGGGGGGTAAGCGATTTGGGAAAGAAGAAGTTGGGAACGCTTCTCTGGTTTGTTAAGGCCACGGGCATTGAGTGAGACAATTTTGAGAGGAAGTCCAGAAACTTGGGGCTGTTGATGAGTCATTTTCGGTGGAATCTACAAAGACGTGCTAACGACTGGAAGAACAGGTGTCTGCTATTGGCAAGAAGTGGCTCGAGAGGCGAGGGAGCAGGCAGATATGGGGAAGGGAGGGGGACGGGGGGGATTACCAGAGGGGGGATAGGGGGTGGGTGTTAAGATAGAAAGGCGGGTTTAGCTAAACCCTGGTAGGTGAATTCGGCACCGGGTGAGGCCTGCTCACTATTCGAGGTAACGGCGGGGCCATTTAAATGGTAGAGCCGGGGTTGTACAGTGGTACTGAAAGAGGTGTTAAGTCTGACAGGTACAGTCTACCACTGAGCGGGGGGGGGGGGCTTTGAGAGAAGAGTAGATTGATCGCTGAAATTAGTTCACCAAACAGACTGCCTATTAGAGCTTATTGATGAATGTTAAGGGAGGCTGTGCTAAAGAGAGTGCTTAAGTGAGTGAGTGTAGGGTAGAGGTGGTTGTGAGTGTAGGGTAAAGGTGGTTTTCGATAGAGGGTCTATGGTGAGTTGGAAGGAGATAAATGCATGCTCTCTGGGTATGGGAGGCCAAGTGGTCTCCAAGGGTGATTTGTTAAGATATTTGAGTGTATGGGAGGAGGAGGTGAGTATATTATGGTACGATCACAGAAAGCAGAAAACACAAAACAAAACTGTATTGCAACTTAGTGTTGGCAACCTTACATTTGTTAACATAGTAACATATTAACATTTTAACTTAATAACATAGTAAATGACCTGATGGAGCATGTGGCTATCAGAGATCACACTATCAGTTCTTGTGCTAGGCAAAGGGCAAGTTATGACCCCTTCCATCTCCATCTTGTAATGTGGGTGGGGGAAGGGGCCATTCAGCACCAGGATAGTGTATGTGGGTAATTGCTGATATCAAGATGTGGGTGCTCACATCTGGAAACCTGTATAGGTTTAGAGGTATAGTGTGCACTTTCATATAGGAGGGGTTTTTCTTCAAACAGTATATTAATGTTTGAATACTAAGAGAGTTAGTGATCAGAAATCCTGATCTCTTAGATATTGCCTGTCGCAGAATTTATCTGCTCAGGAGGGGCAGTGGTTTCTGTTGTATTACCATTAGCTTGGGGATTTCCTCATGTCACAGCAACCATGTGGTGCAGCACTGCCTCTTTAGGGAGTTTATCGTACGGTCAAGAAATGTTGCAGGGTGCATAGATGTGTTCTTTTGGTCGGGTAGTAACTGTACTCCACCAATATTGTTTAATGTAGTATGGAGTCTTAGTAGTTATTGCCCTTTGTGCCTAATACTGCATTGCTGACAGTCTGATGGAGAGTTGTAGGGGTTATAGTCCAGTAGTGGGTATCTATGATGGTTATTCTCACTTTAGTGGGGTTACCTGTCTGTATAGGATATACAATTTGAGACTTACTCTCACCGTTTATGATATTTTCCTCCCCGTGGTGGGAGTCTCTGATATTCTTGTGAGTAGTTTCAGGCTAATTGCTACTTTGCTCTCCATGAGAATGTCAGCTTACTGCAGGATAATCGAGTTCTTTCAGTGTTGTGGGTAAATCCCATTACGATTGTTATACAAAGAAGTTAACCTTGGGTGTGCTATCTAGAATTAAAGTTACTTAAGTTGAATATGAAAAATATGGCCGTATATATGTAAACCCCACCTGGGTTAGCAGTTCGACAAACTGTAGATATATAGGTGTTTCCAGACTGTGCCCCATGAGAAACCCACTCCCATGGAGAGTACAAAAGAGAATACACAGGAATAAAGCTTTAGTAAATAAAACATCCACATAGTAATAAAAAGTAATTCAGAACTCGAAAAGTCATATATACTATGCACAAAGTGAATATTACATATCCTAGGGGGCTATGTGGCTCATCATTGGTCAAAAAGCTATTCATTTTGTAAAAATTGCTGGTTTGCCTGTGGGGGAATCATTTCATGTCCACTTCACTGGTCAGTGCAGACCTCTATTGCTTTTCGGTCAGTCTTTCTTTGCCTGTTAAATGCTGCGCCTCCTCTTGGTGATGAAAGGATTGGGGAGGGGAAGGAGGGGGATCTGGGGTTAGATAGATAGTATTTCCATTCAGGAATATTGGGTTTGTGCTTCATCCCCCTTGTTTCTCCAAGTTCCAATAGTATGAAGGTGTATGTCAGGAGATCTGCTGCTTACAGGGGGTAGGGTGAAGATATATGTGTGTTCCTGACAGATTTCCAAGCATAGCTTAGGGGGATTGTTGCCAGATGTTTGGGTGGGAACGTGATCTATGGCAGATGTTATTGCTGCTATAAGGGTCTGCTGTCAGACCACATGCGACATGAGGGGAACAAAGAGTTAGAAACGTTAAAAGAGGTCAATAGAAGAGGCTGATACTTATCCGCTTTGTCAACTGCGGGGTCTCTGACCCGTTAGTCGTCCCGCCGTGCCCTTCTTGGATGGGGAGCTTTTGTGGAGAACCTTGCATATTGACGCGGGCTCTTGAATCAGACGGTGATCGTTGTCTGCGGAATCTCAGGTCTTGTGCTTCCATCGGCTCTTCCCTGGGCTGTGGTGTTGTCTTGACTTAAGTGCGGAAATCGGCGTACCAGTTTGGGGTTTCCATCAGAGGAATATCCAGTGTCTCACAGAACAGTCTGATATCTTCTCTAACTCTCAGCATTGCTGTGCGACCTTGGGAAGTTGCTAAACAGAAAGGAATTTCCCTCTGTAATGGATTCCTCTGGTATGCAGGCTCTCCACTAAGGGACGCAGGTCTCTTCGGTGTTGAAGGGTGATAGCTAACAGGTCTTGGTAGATCTTAATATCGTTGCCTCCATGAGAGATCTGGATCCTGTTGTGGGCTTTGCGAAGTATCTCTTCTTTTAAGCGAATGTCGACCAGGCAGCAAACCACATCTCGTGGTGGGTCTGAATGTCCACCTTGTGGTCTTAAGGCCTGATGGATGCGCTCCATCTCAATCGTCCCGGTAATGGGCCTGTCAAGTAGATTGTTTAAAAGGCCCATCACTGTTGATAGGAGCTGGTCTAAATTGATCGTTTCAGGTAGGCCTCTCAGTCTGAGATTGTTTTCGTACATTATTGTCAAGATCTTCAATGTGGCGCTGCATATTTCGCATTTGAAGGGTGTGAGAGTCTACCTCCAGGTGAATGTGTCATATGGCAGTGTGATGGTGAGCCGATGTATGTTCGACTTCATGCACTCTGCCTGCTAGGGCCTGTATGTCCTGCCTCAGGTGTGAGATGGCTGCCGAGAATGTGTCCTTAATGTCCACTACTATGTTGCGGAGACCATTGAGGCTCAAGTGCTGCTGTGAGTCATGTCCCTCCGATGGCTGCGGGTTGGATGCTGGAGGATAAGGGGTCTTGCAAGCTGAGAGAGGAGGGTGTCCCTGTGAGAGTGCCTGCATCAGTGCAGCCATGCTGCTTGCCTGGGTCCAGAATATCTCTGGGATATTCTGGCTAATGCGCCCGCTAGTGTCCCCGGGAGAGAGAGATCGAGTCGCAGAGTTGCTGTGGAAAGATGTCCCCATGGTGAGAGGTCTTACAACGTGGATGGAGCCTCCAGAGGGGAAGATTTGCGGCTGTTTAGGGCTTACATGGCCATCTTCTTCCCAGGAAAACCACACCCCCAGCATCTTCTCTTTCAATATAGAGCAGTACATCTGTAAATTTGTGATACTATCAATGAAATGCAGCTCCCCGACACTAGCAGCACTCAGGCAGCCCCACAGAAGGACACTGCCACCACCATGATTCAATGTAGGCACCATGCATTTTCCTTTGTACTCTTTACCTTTGCGACGTTATACAGTTTTGAAACCATCAGTTCCAAAAACATTTATCTTGGTCACATCACTCAAGAGTACAGAGTCCCATTAATCTTCTTATTTTTCAACATGGGCCCTGACAAATTCCAGGTGGCCATTTTTTGTACATGGGTGTTTCGGCACTTCCGAATCGCTTTTCAGACGCTTTGAGGCGCTGCCCATTAATTTCAATGGGCAGGGTGCTTTGGGAGCGCTGTATACAGTGCTCTGGAACCGCCCCAAAGATGCTGCTTGCAGGACTTTTCCTAATGTCCCACAAGCGCACTGCCCCAGTGTGAAAAGTCACACTGAAATGAATGGGAGACGGTCTTCAGGTGTTATTTAGAGGCTATCTCTAACGCTATAACGCCCTTAAAACCTCCTCAGTGTGAAGCTGGCCTAAAGGTTTTCTGACAAATCTGTTGGAGTGTACTCATTCATGCTGAGCACTGTATATAAATGATATCTATCTATATACATACACACACACACACACACACATACATTCATGCATTTCATTAATTTTACTATTTTATTCATTTAATATTTTGTTCACAATCTAGCTGTAACATAATGAAATAAAAAAACATACAAAAAGGTAACTGTATATTTTATTGAATATAATTAATTATTATCAATAAACAATTAAAAATATAATTGTATGTATTTTTAATAATGTCAAATTTTGTTAAAAAAAAACATTTTAAGATAAAAATGATCATGTATTAGCATTTACATTTTATATTGGGTTCTCTTTTCACAAGCTTGTTTGGCAGAGGCAGTTAAACAAAGAAATGAGGAACAGATATATGCTGATGACATTTCTGTGTCAAGTCCTTCTGAAGTAAATATTTTTAAGAATTCAATCTATTCACATTCTGATAATAATATTTATATTATTATCATAATACTAATTGAGAGAGAGAGAGAGAGAGAGAGAGAGAGAGAGAGAGAGAGAGAGAGAGAGAGAGAGAGAGAGAGAGAGAGAGAGAGAGAGAGAGAGAGAGAGAGAGAGAGAGAGAGAGAGAGAGAGAGAGAGAGAGAGAGAGAGAGAGAGAGAGAGAGAGAGAGAGAGAGAGAGAGAGAGAGAGAGAGAGAGACTGTGTAATTCAAGCAACCACCTAAGTAATCAGAAACATGCTCCCTTCTCCCTCCTAACACATATTTTTTCAAATGTTTGTAAGAATGATGTGTACCTTTAGCCATTGTAAAGCTTCTATTGTCATGTCATGTACTCTCCCCTGTTTGGCCACTGCTGGCTGCATAAGAAAGGAGAGAGTACTCTGATAAGTACTAAAGCATGGAACAGTGATGTGACCAATAGGCTTGAAAAGAACATCCATTATCAGCGCTGACTTCTCTCCCCTACATTCACGCTGGCTGACACAGATGAGCTTAATCACCTAATAGGATTTTAGCAGCCTGACAATAGCAAAGCGTAAAGCTTTTTATTACTCATGTAACACACACCGCATTGTTACTGATTGGTAAATGGCCACAAGATGGCAGTGCTCTGCAGTTTAGTTGGCACAGGAAACAGTATAGCAATAAACTGAAAATGTCTTGCGAGCTACCAAAAAATACAAATATATCCTGAGTATCATGCTATATATTCAGCTGCTGGCACTGATCACAATCCCATGTTCATACTTAATCAAAATAAATTTAAATAGTGTTGCACTATGCTTTTGCTAAAAAAAAAAAAAAAAATCCGTGTTAATATCAATATAACAAATGAATTTGCCTTAAAAAAATTAAAATAAAGGTGTATGGTGAATAAAGTGCTAAAGTTCAATCCCCCTGAGGAAGACACGTCGTATCCTCATGTTGACAGGTGTTGGGGAGGGGACAGGACAGTGTAGGAGGCGACTGATTTGTTTCACTGCGGAGGTACATACGATCTCATTGATTTTTTTGCCTGTTATAGAGTGGTGCGCCGAAGCACCTGTATCATGTGAGTACCCTGGAGGTTTTTTATTTAAATAAATATGTTTTAAAAATCTAGACCTTATCATTTATATATATATACATACATACAAAATACATACAACGTCACTGGACGATTCAGGATCCCACCGAGTTCTATCTTCAAAGAACCCAGAGGTGGTTTATTTGCGTGATCAGACCAAACTTAATTGTGTGGTCACACGCCCTGTGGTGAGCAGATTCACATGGGGGGGAGTACAAGTTTGCTGTCACGTGGACACGTTTGGAGCACCATCACAAGAATTTGATAATATAGCTTTATTTGTATGGACTTTATGGATGTATAATTTATTATGGATTCACTTGAATGTTTAATTAATATTGTGTTGTGATATATGCACTTTATTCACGATAAACCTTTACGTTATAATTTATAAGGCATATATGGCACAATTAATTTTGTCATATTGATATTAACACAGATTTGTTTTTTTAGCAAAAGTATAGCAATGCTAAAAATAATGGGACTTGTATGCTGCAAGCAAGACTTCTTCATTCAGTTTAGCTGGAATAGAATTACAGATCCCACGTAAGCGAGCAAAGGGGCAGGAGCTCATATGAAGAAAAGCCCAGGATCCCTCAGGGGAGAGAGAGGAGAAGACAGAGAGAGGCAGAACATGTAAAAGAGTGGAGCACTGATCCAGGAGACTACAGGCCGGATTGGATTGGACCGGAGAGTGGAGCAGGGGATTTCCCAATCGCTTATTGTACTGAGAAGCAGGATAGTTGATCCTGCAGGCAGACAGATCAGGTCATAGCCATCGGCACTAAATCTAAATCAATGGGAGCACAATGAGAGAGGGGGGCCCCCCCAGCAGCAAGGCAATTGCCTCGCACTGCTACAGTGAAGGACAGGGTGGGAAGGTTGCTAACCCATACCACACCACCACATTCTACAAACGTGTTTGTTGTTGTTATCAGTTACTCAAGTTCAGGAATCGTACAACACATACTGAAAGAGGTGGTTTAGAGCCCCCCTAATAAATATTTCTTGTTTTGGGTTAATACTCCTTTAAATATATTGTTGCTCTGAAGTTAGAAGTATGAGAGAGGTTTCTATAAAGAAGATGGAAGTTTTGGTTTAGTTTTGTCCTAACCACAAATCTAACGCCTGAATCAAAGTGATGTGATAGCCTGTTTATTGTTATAAAAGCGGTTATAAAACTGTCTCAACATTGACAGGTGAGAAATGCTATGAATAACTATATGTACATGGGGGAGGTGTTTGGCATGGCTTGGATTGGTAATATCCCATTGGTGGGTTATATCTTGAACGTATATTATAAATATACTGTACCAGGACCAATAAATGGAACATGTGTAGATCTAATCATCAGTGTTGGGTCATGTTTATATACATTGTTCCTTGTACAGAATCTGGGTGTGGCGAACGGAGAAGTGCTGATAATAATAATAAGGTAAGATTATTAATAATAAGGTGATAGGTAGGACTAGAGTTTATAGGATCCAGAAGCTTCTTAACAGTTTGGTGGCAGCGTTTAAATACTCAGGTTTGGTAGGGACTTAGGTTAAATGAGTTAGTTATTAAAAGAGAAAAAGTTGTTTTGCCTGAGTATTTTTTGTTGGGAGGGGGTGCCTGGGATGTGTATATTATCGTGCCCAGGTTGGCCTTAAGTGTTGGAGTAACACTTTAAAAGTGTACACGCCCATTGGTAGCATTGGTGCTCGTGGGTAAGTTGAAGCCTGGGCAGGTAGGGATTCAGTCAGAAATAGTGACAAAAGTAAGTTAGGAATGTACAATCGCATTATAAGGCTAGTCTTCTTTCCAGGATGAAGGAGGTCTGTGAAGAATATTTGTATATAGAGTATAAGTGCTCGATATGCTTGTAAGTAGTAACTGTGTAATTGTTAAGTAGATGTTATACTGTGTCCTGATGACTGCCTTAAGAGTGAAGGCATTGAATGGTATCAAGGTTGCAAACAGAGGTATTTTTGGGTGTGCAGCTTGCAATAGAGTTGCATTCTAAAAAATATATATCTTTGCTCTCATAGAGTGTATTATGTTTAAGGGATGGACAAAAAAAAAAGGGAGTTTTAGCAAAGAAAACACCCTACATTGTAGTTTTGTTAAAGGAATTTTGTTTAAGAAAGAAAGATTCTTAAAAAGTAGTACAGTAAATGTTAGAGAGCATTCTAGATTGATGTTAAGCCCTTTTTTCTCTTGCTTTTGTTGTAAAAATGTCCTGTCCGTGATAAGATGGCGTTACTTCCGTCTTATCTGCATACATGCAGTACTCCCTAACCAAGTTTTTTTTTTGTGACCATTACTATAGCAACCTAGTCCGGCTCTATAGCTGAGCTGATGTTACCCGAGTTCATTGCACTTACATGGGCATATCAAATTTTTAAAGGACACAATGTCAACATTTACACTGATTCAAAATACGCACATGATATGACATATTATTTCAGATGCACTTAGAAGCGGCAAAGCTTTTTTGCTGCAAATGGGAAAGGAAAAACAAGAGCATCATTAGTCACAGATTTTTTGGATGTTAGATACAGGCTAAGGTCTATTGCAGTGTTCAAATGCAAAGCACCTACTTCTGATGATCCTGTAACTTTGGAAATGCCTTGGCAGACAGACAACTACAAAGGCTGCTCAACTGCCCTTAGGATCTCAAGTTCGTCTCTATGGCCATGTTAGAACCACCACAATTTCAGAACATCAGCTTTTACAAAAACTTAAGATCACTAAAAATAATTTTGTTTAAGAAAAGAAACAGGCAAAAGAGAAGTTATCGATATTTCAGATGAATATAAAACCATTTAATTATAAATAGAAGCCTCAGTTTTAAAGTCAAAAAAAGAAAATAAAAAAAAGCGTACAGTTTAAAAAGAGGAAGTATTAAAAAAATAAAAAGATATAATGAGAATGAAATAGGGAAATCCCCTTATTTCAATGTGAAGAATACTTTATATACTCAATCCAATTGCATTTACAAATGTACTCCATGCTACTACACTCATTATAGGGAATATTGTAAGCCCCCTTATTAAATTTAGATGGCTGTGAGAAAGGAATACTGCATATTTCCCCTTTTTTACTTAGAATGCCAGAAGCTGTTTGAGATAATAGTTTTTATTAGACATGTGCAATTCGTTTAGTTACAAATTCGTTAGTCGTCAAAATTCATTATATTCGTTAATTCGTAAACATACGAATGAACAAACGTTTTACAAAAAATTTGAACGAAAAATGAATTTTCGAATATAACGAATATGGAAAACAATGAAAATACAAAATAATTAAATTAGAAACTGCGAAAATATGAAAGAATGAAGATCTGAAAAACGAAAACAGAAACAACGAAAATACCGAACAAAGGTTCAAAATAACGAAAATCAAAATGAACGAAAAATTGAAATTACGAATATTCGGAAAACAGGAATCAAAACAACAAAAATATGACATAACGAAAATTCTGCTGATCCAGAATTCGAAAGAACAAATTTGTTAGTTCTGATTCTGACATATTTCTGAACGTTGGCCAATAAGCTTGTCCCTTCCCCTGAAGAGGTTGTCCCTTCCCCCAATGAGCTAGTTTCTTATTCCCTTGTGTGTTTTTCTGTGTTAGACTGCAGTGCATTCCATCCAGAGTCCAGATTCTTTGTTCCATAAACATATAATAGCATACACATTACGTAAAATTAGGAATTATGCTCCAATTACGAATCTACGAAAACAATGTTACGAAAGTACGAATAAATGAGGCAGTCAATTTCACGAAAGTATGAATGTAATTAAATCTACAAAAATATTAATTTCGAATCAACGAAAATTAGACTCACGGAAAAACGAATCATTTCAAATCAACGAAAATATAGCTCTTACAAGTATAAGAACGAGTCCGAATATGAAATATAACGAAAATATGAATTACAAATCAACGAAAAAATTACTCTTACGAACGAGTCTAAATACGAAAACCCACATCTTACGAAATTACGAATCGTTACGAATCAACAGAAACAAACAGAAACTAAACAAGACAAAACTAATTTTTCTGTTGTGCACGTCTATTTTTTATCCTACTTTAGTAGGGTGTCGTCCTAAATGTCAGTGCTCTGGGGTATCATGGAACAGTTAGTGCCACACCTCAAGGTTCTAGGTCTCTTGATAAAGTGACACATCCTGAATCTAAACCTTAGTGGATTTAGATAGATTTAGATATTTAGAGGTGTCCAGTACCAAATACCTGAACCTCCCTTTCCTATAAGGAGACAGGAAATCTTTTTAGAACAAGGCAGCATCCCTTAATCTTAACAGGGAATAAGGGATCAAAATTTTTTATGTGTGCCGTTATTGCCTTTAGGAGGGACACCCATGTTAGGATATGTTGTTGTGAGAGATATATTTTTTTGCCAGGCAAGTTGCATGGAAATTAATGGTTTGGTTTAAATAATAGAGCTTAGGGTTTTAAAACAGGTTTGCATAACAGGAAAATGTTATGTAGCACTAACTCTCGGTGGAGCTGCTGGTTTAAGCGGGCTTGTTACCTTCACTCTCCTTCCCTCTGTTTTACAGCCACCAGGTCTAGGGTTCCATTGAGTTTACCTCTGGACCAACACCAACACTTGAATATGTTTTCAATGCTTTATTAACCACTTACCAACCGGCCCATAGCCGAATGACGGCTGCAGGGCGGTTGGGATCCCCAAAGGGATAGAGGCCATGCCAGCCTACCCTATGCCCTTCAAAACCCCCTGTGGCTTCCCCCTAATTCCGGAGCAGCAAATATCCCCCCTTTTACCGCCCAGCCAGGTGTCCAGGTGAACACCGATAATTTTGTCATGCTCGATTTTTTTTATTTGATTTTCACCGAAGACTTTCTATCATCCATTGTGGCCCAGTGCAACCTTTACGCACAGCAGTACATCGTAAGCAACCCTGGCTCTAGTTATGCCCGTCCCTTTGAGTGGAGAGAGCTTACCATAGCAGAATTTAAAATTTTCTTAGGCCTAACTTTTACAATGGGTCTCACAAAAAAAACGAAATGTACTTATATTGGTCAACTAACCTCGTCCACCACATGCCACTCTTCTCTTCAAAAATGCCAAGATCAAGATACCTTATGATTTTGCGCTTCCTTCACTATAATGACAACACCCAGTGCCCTCCCCGAAATGACCCAGCATTTGACAAATTATTCAAACTTCGGCCACTCCTAAATTATTTCTCAGAAAAATTTCCCCAGCTATATACCCCCGACCAGAATATTTCTGTTGATGAGTCCCTTGTAAAATTTATAGACAGGCTTGGCATCAAACAGTTTATCCCCAGCAAAAGGGCCCGATATGGGGTTAAAATGTATAAACTTTGCGACCGAGCCACGGGGTACATTTACGCCTTCCGGGTGTACGAAGGGAAGGACACCCAACTGCATCCCCCTGAATGTCCAGAATATATTGGAACCAGCGGCAAAGTTGTCTGGGAGCTCGTTTATCCACTGCTTGGAAAGGGGTACCACCTTTATGTGGATAATTTTTATACTAGCTTGCCCCTCTTCCGCAATCTTCACTGCAGGGACACCCCAGCATGTGGTACTGTGAGAAACAATAGAAAAGGCTTCCCGCAAAAATTGGTCAATGAAAGGCTACGCCGAGGGGATACGGTGCCTTTGCGGAACCAGGAGCTATTGGCTGTCAAGTAGAGGGACAGACGAAACGTCCACATGCTGACGACAATCCATAATGACACCTACGTGGAAGTCCCAAGAAGAAACATCCCAGTCCAGAAACCTGCTTGTATTTATGATTACAATTTATTTAAGGGGGGAGTGGACTTCAACGATCAGATGATTGAACCCTACCTTCCCACAAGAAAATCCCGTCACTGGTATAAAAAAGTGTCCATTTATTTTTTCAGTTTGGCCATGTACAACATTTACGTAATTTACCAAAAATCTACTGAGACCCCCGTATCCTATCTGCAATACCAGGAACAAGTAATCTCCTCCCTTTTGTACCCTGAAAGCCCACCAGAAAATATTCGCTCTGATTCCGTGAGCAGACTCCACGAACGCCACTTCGCTGACAAAATCCCCCCCCCGTGAAACAGGCCACAGACGTCAGAAAAAATGCCGGGTGTGCTCCAGAAGAGGAATTAGAAGAGACACCACGTATTATTGTCCCGATTGTCCTTCCCAACCAGGCCTCTGTATAAGTGAATGTTTCCGCCGTTACCATACTTCTCTACAATATTAGGGAAGTATGGTAAACATAATTCTCATTTCCTGTAATTTTCCTCCACACCCCTTATGCCACTGCACTGAACCTGATTTACCTCAGCCTTCTCCGGAATCGACCCTGGCCTGTTATACGACCAAGCTTCTGCCTAACACTAAAACTGTACCTACCTCTGCCTTATCGTTAGGCACAACCAAGCTTCTGCCTAACGATAAACATACCTCTGCCTTCTCCGGAACTGACACTGGCCTGTTATACGACCAAGCTTATGCCTAATGCTGATTTGTACCTACCTCTGCCTGCTCTGGAACTGACCCTGGACTGTTTGACCACGTTTTTTGCCTGCCTCTTGGACTGATCATTTACCCTGCTATGCTAGTGGGAACACAGGGGTCTCACATATGTGAGGGGCTCCAGAAATGTTTTTCTGGATGAAGAAATCTAACTTTTTAGTTTTCTCATTCCCAGATTTAGGGTCTGGAGACTCGGAGGCTTCAAAGAAGTTTGAGTGGGAGAAGCCTCTACCCCTGTCCCCATTCTTTCCTGGTCTGCTACTTGGACCATGTTCCTGCTTACTACCAGGACCAATATTTTGGCACTGCTGGCAATGTCTCTACGTGCACTGACCCTGGACTGTACAAGGACATTATCCCTGCCTGTACTATGGACAATATTCCTGCCCGCTGCCTGGACAATGCCATTCACTGTGGATGACCACGTCCCTGCCTGCTGCCTGGATCAGGGCTCTCCTCCTGTGGACAACTGCACTACTAAAACCACAGGTAATCTTTTGTTTACCCTTTGCTCAGCAGAATGTATTTTAGGGTGTAATTCTTGGTATGTTCATGCTATGTGTTAGAAATATGAAGGGCCTTCAAAAATGTGATAGATTGTAAGGAAATTAGATGTATAATTTATGCTCCTAGAACGCCTTTATGTGCTACTTCAATGTTGCGCCTCTGTCTGTGGCCAGGTTGTGTTAAAGTCTCACACATGTGGTATCGCCATACTCGGAAGGAGTAGCAGAATATATTTTGGGGTGTCATTTTTGCTATGTACATGCTATGTGTCGGAAATATCTTAGAAATGGACAACTTTGTGTAAAAAAAATGCGTTTTCATTTTTTTTCCACATTTTCCACAAATTCTGGAAAAAAATGAACCATTCAAAAGACTCATTATGCCTCATAGATTATACGTTGGGGTGTTTTCCTTCCAAAATGGGGTCACTTTGTGGGTGTTTCCATTGTCCTGGTGCTCCAGGGCCTTCAAAAGTGTAATAGGTGGTTGAGAGATTAGATGTGTAATTTATGCTCCTAGAACGCCTGAATGTGCTACTTCAATGTTGCGCCTCTTTATGTGGCCAGGTTGTGTAAAAGTCTCACACATGTGGTATCCCCATACTCAGGAGGAGTAGCAGAATATATTTTGGGGTGTCATTTGTGTAATGTACATGCCATGTGAGAGAAATAACCTGTTATGATGACAATTTGGTGTGAAAAAAAATAAAAATAAAAAAAAAATCTTAATTTTGCAAAGAATTGTGGGAAAAAATAACAACTTCAAAAAACTCACCATGCCTCTTACTAAATACCTTGGAATGTCTACTTTCCAAAAAGGGGTCATTTTGTGGGTATTTGTACTTTCCTGGCTTGTTAGGGTCTCAAGAAATGAGATAGGCCTCAGTACATCAGGTGTGATCAGATGTGATCAATTTTCAGTGATTGGCACCATAGCTTGTAGACTCTATAACTTTCACACAGACTAAATAATATCCACTAATTTGGGTTATTTTTACCAAAGATATGTAGCAGTATAAATTTTGGCCCAAATTTATGAAGAAAAATTACTTATTTGCAAAATGTTATAATACAAATGAAGAAAATGCATTTTTTTACAAAATTTTCGGTCTTTTTTCATTTATAGCACAGAAAATAAAAAACCCAGAGGTGATCAAATACCACCAAAAGAAAGCTCTATTTGTGTGAAAAAAAGGACGAAAATTTCATAGGGGTACAGTGTTGCACGACTGAGTAATTGTCATTCAAAATGTGAGAGCACCAAAAGCTGAAAATTGGTCTGGTTAGGAAGGGGGTTTAAGTGCCCAGTTGTCAAGTGGTTAAATGATTTACTAAGGAAGTAGCAGGAAAGAGGCAGAAGGGAAACTGCAGAAGAAACTCAAAATATCTTCTTATAAGGTCCTTGACAAATGTCCTGGTAGAATTTGGATAATATAATAGAATGCGCTCCCCTCATGGGACACACTCTTTGCTCGCCTGAATAGGCCTCTCTCACTTGCCTAGCAGCCAGTACGTAGCACGAACAAAAGTCTCTGCCACAGACTTGTTTGGGGTAAACCTGTACGGTCCTCTGCCACAGGATGTACTGGTTTTTCTTGTAGTGAATGTCAGTCACAGTACTTGAACCTTTAAGCCAACCCTGCAACACTATGCTGTATAGTTACTTTTAGGATACGTCCTCCAACCGAGTCACCAGGCCCCTCTCCAGACCAGCACGCTGCGTGATCCTTCCATGACAGGTCCTCCCCTGGGATCTCCCCAGTTGTCCAGCTTCTTCCTTTCTGGATAGACAGCTCAGGACCATTCCTCGGCTGCTGTGGTAGGCCCCAGACAAGCTTCTGGGCCCACCCCTGCGCCGCAGCGGCGTGGGCCTCTGGAACGGAGGACCATGAGATTGCTCTCTAACGCATACCTGTCGGCCAGGAGAGCCAGCAGGTGGCTGTAAAACGAACCCGCTAATATGGCGTCTGTCCCATAAATACCCTCGCCCAGAATGCAACTCGGAGGACTACCTCCACCGAGTTGTCTCCGGAACAGAAAAGCATCCATACTCTGCCTTTCCAACACTGGCCAGTAAAAACAGCGACACCCACCGGTCAGTCTGGAAACACACACAACGTCAGCCAAGCTGGAACAGAGGCAAACTTAACCTATTTAATGAACAAATTACTAAATTTACCCAACATATGGTAGATCGCAAATCTACCAGTGCTACAGTTATATACATATATTAGAGAAAATTTTACTTCTTTAATGTGTTTATGGATTTTACAGTATGTTTTTATTAAATGTTTATTTTTTTTGCTTGATTGAGGAATTTGATCAGATAATTAAGTAGATTTAAAAGGTTAAGATAATTGCAAGATACAAATATTTAGCGGTAAAAATGATATTTTAAACCTCTTTATGGAATGTCATTCTTATGCCCTGTACACACGATCGGACATTGAACGGACATTCCGGCAACAAAATCCATCGAATTTTTTCCAACGGATGTTGGCTCAAACTTGTCTTGCATACAAACGGTTGCACAAAGTTGTCTGGATTTCCAAACATCAAGAACGCGGTGACGTACACAACGTACGACAAGACTATAAAAGGGCAGTTCAATACCAAACGCGCCACCCTTTGGGCACCTTTTGCTAATCCTGTTCTGAACGCCGTGACGTAAAACACAAACGTCGAGACTATAAACGGGGCAATAGCCAATAGCTTTCATCTCTTAATTTACTCTGAGCATGCATGGCACTTTGTGCGTCGGATTTGTCTACACACGATCGGAGTTTAAAGGATCAGATTTTGTTGTCGGAAAATTTTATATCCTGCTCTCCAACTTTGTGTGTCGGAAATTCCGACGGAAAAATTCCGATGGAGCCCACACACGATTGGAATTTCCGACAACACAATCCAATCGCACTTTCTCCGTCGGAAAATCCGACCGTGTGTACAGGGCATAACTGTTTAAAATGTATTTTTGATTTACATGTCTTGTGAAATTAGGAAGTCAGTTTCAGACAGTCTCAAACCACAAAAGAGACAGTGAGAACATTTTGAAAAATATATGCAAAAGGTGTGGATATCTGAAAAGAGGAACATAAAGTAGAATGTTCTACTGTACTAGAAAATACAGTTTTAACTTATAGCTGAAGTATTTTGATTATTTCAGTTAAAGTCTGACTTTAAGTAATGTTTTTTTAAATTGTAGAATTGCTTATTCTCTCATTGTTGCAAGTTTGGAGGGCATTGTATACTTGAGATTGATATAATTGACCTGGACTAACGTCAATGTGTACAATAAATTGCATTATAGTTTTTTTATTTAAAAGAACCTATGGTAGTGAGTATTAAAAAAAAAAGTTGTTCAAGATTAATTATGAAAAAATAGATTATTTGTTTGAAAAGTAATTGTGACAATAAGCCCATTTGTTAAATATTGAAGATAAGGAAAATAGGATCTGGGCATTGCACAAAGACATTGCCTGTTACAAAACAGTTTATTTGTGCAAATGTTTTTTTAATTGTGTTTAAGCTGTTATACATATGAGTGCCAAAATCTGGATATACCCCTGTTACATACAGGGGGTCCCACTATTAGAGGCATGAAGTGTTTTAATTGTGTTGCTAACCAATAATATTGTAAAGTTGATATAGGTTGTACAATTGATTTCAATATTGGTAAAAAAAAAAACAAAAACAGGATTTGTCATATAATTATATTGAGGAAAATATGACAGAATGCATTCTAAATGGAGAATGAATGGAATGGCCAATGAATGAGGAAAGAAAGAGTTATTGTGTCAAGGGATATAAGAATCAAGACAGAATACTAATACAACAGTGTTGGGTTATGTTTAATGAATGCACAAGTTTTACCATTTAATCATTGAGATACTATATACACACACAACATTCCTGTGTGGTTGTACATTGAGTCAGCTTAGTACAGATCAGACTGGGGTTCTTGATCACCCTGTGCCCCTATTAGAGACATAGGGTGACTTTGACATAGGAGCTGCATGGGGAGCTGAAAAAAGGGTTTCCCAACCTCTCCAAGGGATTCTGGGTTCCACGGGGCCCCCCCGCCTAAAGTGACTCCCGTCACACATCTTCCTTTTCGGCAGGTGACTAACACAGGAGGAGACCCCAGAGGAGTTGACTCCGAAGTTAGTCAGTAGTTCCAGTCCCCCAATGCCAGTATCCACACAGTACCCCAAATAAATTGTCCCAAACATGGCATTACTCACCCAGCCAACCTCTGCCCCTCTCATAGAACATACCCGCCGCTGGGGACAAGTGTGGACTGGCCCTTCTCCCTGAAGTCCTGTCAGCTGCTGGAGAGACTGGGTTCACTCCTTCATGCTGTGAATGAATGAATGATTTGTATAGCACTGCAAATGCAAACTGAATCGCCTCAAGGCGCTAGATCCGTCCTGTGTTGTCCAGCTTCTTAGAAGAGGTAGGTCTTGAGTTTTTTCTGAAGGCCTGATGGTTTTCTTCCATGCGGATGTAAGTTGGTAGAGCGTTCCATAGCCGTGGTCCTTGGACTGCGAATCTTCGTTCTCCCTTTGTTTTGTAGCGGGGTTTGGATAGAAGATCGAATACTGCGATTGGGTGTGTAGCATTTTATTTTCTCGCATAGGTATTGAGGAGCGTTTCCTTGTATGCATTTGTGGGTGAGGCAGAGGGTCTTGTGGGGGATCAGGGCCAACTGCCCAGCATTCCTGGGGTATACAGGTGGAGACTGTAGTCCCATCCACCTTTTTCTTTAGAATCCCCCAATGTTTGCAAAGCATGGCTGACGTCTTCCCGTCTCAACCATTTTCTGGGGTTGGGTCAATGGAGACCGAAGTCCCATCCACTACCACAGGAACTCAATCTTTTGTTAGTTAAGAGAAACACTCTGACCTATTGCCAGCCCTTCTGCTGGGTTGCTGGCATCATTCCAGGATGCCCCCTGCTGCTGGTAAGGAAAGCTCACTGCTTCATCTCCCTTACCTTCATCTGGCTGTTGGGACGACATGTCTCTGGTACTGTCTCCCAGGTGCACAGATCCTTGCTGGGGAGGAAAGACCACCACCTTCTCACCCTGGGCCTCCAGAACTGCCACAGGTGTAGGTCAGAGGTCTTGGACCCTCTGCCCAGTTGTCAGCGCTTCAGCTGGAGAAGTTTCTGGTAATTCCACAGATGCTGCTGGCAGAAAATCCCATGTCTCTGTCAGTACTGTGGGAGAAAGGCCGACTGCCTCTTCTCTCAGGGAGGCTGAAGCTGCTGCTGGTGCTGGGCAGAGCTCAGTGATGTTTGGCCCTGATGCCAGCTCTTCTGCTGGAGGTTCATCAGGTTGTCCTTCCTCAGCAGAGAAGTCTATTAAATCCCCAGTCTCTGGAACTAGTATCTGGGGATACATCCCATAATAGGTTGTTCCCATGGCAGACTGACACAATAGAACAATGGGATACAGACACACCCTAAATGACCCATATATATATATATATATATATATATATATATATATATATATATATATATATATATATATATATATATATATATATATATATATATATATATATATATATATATATATATATATATATATATATAACCATATACCCCATACTCATTCACATAGGGTGGGGGGCCGGGATCTGGGGGCCCCCTTATTAAAGGGGGCTCCCGGATTCCGATAAGCCCCCCGCCCGCAGACCCCCACAACCAACGGCCAGGGTTGTCGGGAAGAGGCCCTTGTCCTCATCAACATGGGGACAAGGTGCTTTGGGGTGGGGGGGGGGCCGCAGGGCACCCCCCTCCCCCAAGGCACCCAGCTCCCCATGTTGAGGGCATGCGGCCTGGTACGACTCAGGAGGGGGGGCGCTCGCTCATCCCCCACCCCCTTCCCTGACCGGCCGAGCTGCGTGCTTGGATAAGGGTCTGGTATGGATTTTGGGGGGACCCCCACGCCAATTTTTCAGCATAGGGGGTACCCCTTACAATCCATACCAGACCTAAGAGCCTGGTATGCCCCTGGGGGGGAATCCACGCCAGTTTTTTTATCTAAAATTTGGCGCGGCGTTCCCCTTCAGGATTCATACCAGACAGCTGTCAGCACTGCCTGTCGCTCATCGCCAAAGGAAAAAAAAGTTTTCCTTTCCCGATGAGTGAGCCATCTCGTCGCTGGCTCCCGCGACAGGGCTCGCAAGTGTCAAATCCCGCCGAGAAATGCGGCGAGATTGACACAATATCGCGGTCACCTACTGTAAGTGTATCTTGGTCTCATCAGACCACAGGACATGGTTCCAGTAATCCATGTCCTTAGTCTGCTTGTCTTCAGCAAACTGTTTGCGGGCTTTCTTGTGCATCATCTTTAGTAGAGGCTTCCTTCTGGGATGACAGCCATGTAGACCAATTTGATGCAGTGTGCGGCGTATGGTCTGAGCACTGACTGGCTGACCCCCCACCCCTTAAACCTCTGCAGCAATGCTGGCAGTACTTATAAGTCTATTTCCCAAAGACAACCTCTGGATATTACGATGAGCACGTGCACTCAACTCCTTTGGTCGACCATGGCGAGGCCTGTTCTGAATGGAACCTGTCCTGCTAAACCGCTGTATGGTCTAGGCCAACATGCTTCAGCTCAGTTTCAGGGTCTTGACAATCTCTTTATAACCTAGGCCATCTTTATGTAAAGCAAAAATTATTTTTTTTTTAGATGTTTAGAGAATTCTTTGCCATAAGGTGCCATGTTGAACTCAGGGCGGCCCGTCCATTAGGGGTGCCCGGGCGCGCCCCCGCTATCTTCACCACCCCCTATATGCAGTGGATAGGTTCATGCATAGCATGAATCTATCCGCAGCCGCCCCTTATTCATGTGTCCAGCCCCTTTTGGGTCACCATGCATATGAATTAGAGCGGGCAGGTTTTTTTTTTGAAGAACCTGATTAGAGCAATAGGCTCTAATAGGCTTCAAAATAGGGTGGACTCAGGACCCAGAGCATTGCTTCTGAAACCCACCCAGGTGTGTTGCAACAGCAAATGAAAATTTGCTCTGTTGCAACACTGATCCTCCTCCCGGCCAATCAGGAAGCAGGTTTGAAACTCGTTCCCTGATTGGCCAAATTGTCAGGCGATTCTATTGGACACCTTGTGCTGGGAGGAGAAGAGAGGAGACACAGCGGAAAATGCTCCAGGAGAGGACACCGGTCTCCAGAGCAGCTTTCTTCGAGTCCGTCACGCTCTCCCTGCCCGCATCCAAGGTAAGGACAGTGGGTGGTGGTGGTGGGGGGGACTGTGTTAGTGCCCTACCAGCCACCACTGGTTGAACTTCCAGTGATCAGTATGAGACAGTGAGAGCGATAACACCAAATTTAACACACCTGCTCCCCATTCACACCTAAGATCTTGTAACACTAACGAGTCACATGACACCGGGGAAGGAAAATGGCTAATTGGGCCCAATTTGGACATTTTCAATTAGGGGTGTACTCATTTTTGTTGCAGGGGATTTAAACATTAATGGCTGTGTGTTGAGTTATTTTGAGGGGGTGACAAATTTACACTGTTATACAAGGTGTACACTTACTACTTTACATTCTAGCAAAGTGTCATTTCTTCAGTGTTGTCACATGAAAAGATATAGTAAAATATTTACAAAAATGTGAGGGGGTACTCACTTTTGTGAGATACTGTATATGTATGTAGCGCTGGTAGAATTTCATCTACCGCTTATAGGTAAATTTAGTGGGTTATCTGTTCGTGTACATAGTCAGATTTAGCCTCTGTTCCAGTTTGGCTGTGTTGCATGTAGTTTCACACTGTGCCTGTGGGTGTCGTTGTTGCCATGGGTTGGTGTTGGAAAGGCAATGCGTGAAGCGTATGGGTGCTCTTCTGTCCTGGAGATAACTCAGTGGAGGTGGTCCTCCGAGTTGCATTCTGGGAGAGGGTATTTATGGGACAGACGCCATGTTTTAGGGCTGGGTTTTCATTCCACCTGCTGGCCCTCCTGGCCGACAGGTATGTGTTAGGAGTACTACCGCGTGGTCCTCTGACCGGGAGGACCATGTTGCTGCAGCATGTGGGTGGGCCCAGAAGCCTGTCTGGGGCCTACCACAGCGGCGAGGGAATGGTCCTGTGCTGTCTGTCCTACGGGAAGAAGCTGGACAACTGAGAAGATCCCAGGGGAGGACCCGTCATGGAAGGATCATGCAGAGTGCTGGTCTGGAGAGGGGCCTGGTGACTCAGTTGGAGGACGCATCCTAAAGTTAACCTCCTGCATAGTACTGCCGGGTCGGCTTAAAGGTTCTAGTGCTGTGTTTGCTGTCCATCGTAAACCATTACTTCCTGTGGCAGAGGATCGTACGGGTTTCTATTCCATTCAAGTCTGTGGCAGAGACTTTTGTTCGTGCTGCGTGCCGGTTGCTAGGTTAGTGAGAGAAACCTATCAGGGCGGGCAAAGATTCAACTCTAAAAAGGAGAGTACATTCATCTACAAAATTCCAATTCATAATACTACATCAAGAAAAGGTATTTGAACTTCCCTGCAACTCTTCTTCTACCTCTTTGCTGCTACTTCCTTCAGTTACTCTTTATTAAAGCATTGGAAAAGATACTCAAGTGTCTGGTGTCTACACTGTCTGATATTAAACTCAATGGGACCCTAGACCCGGTTCTGGTGAAATTGAGGTAACAAAGGTGACGGTAACAGCCTGCTTTAAACCAGCAGCTCCACCGTGAGTTATTTCTACATGTACATATGGGAGGTGTTTGGCATGGCTTGGATTGGTGATATCCAATTGGTGGGTTATGTCTTGAATGTATATTACAAATATGTTGTACCAGGACCAATAAATGGAACAGTGTATAGATCTAATCATCTGTGTTGGGTCACGTTTATATACATTGTTCCCTGTACAGAATCTGGGTGTAGCAAACAGAGAAGTGTCGGCAATAATAAGGTAAGATTAATGATAATAAGGTGATAGATAGGATTAGAGTTTATAGGATCCATAAGCATCTTAACACAGACTGCCATACAGAGACATAGGCTGCAGCACAGATTGGGTTACAGAGTCTATCTACGCTAGCTGCCTATTGAAGCACAGCACACAGTATATCATATTTAAAACTTTCTGTTTGCCTGTCTAGGAAGGAACTGTAAATGCATATTACCTCAGGCCTATTCTATTTAGCCTATTCAGGCCAAAGAAGCCACAAGTTTCACAAGCCAAGTTTTGCACTTAAAGGGACACACTACTGCTAAATTCTGCTCCAACCCTTCCTCAGCTTGAATAACCTTTAGAACCTCCTGACGTCTTTAACCACTTTCGTTTATGTACAGTGGCTGTACATTCCCACACAGTACACCAAGCACCACTGTCCCTGTCCCATGAACATCTGTCCAAGTGTCGCAATGAACATCTGTACCAGTGCACAAAACATCTGTCACAGTGTCCCATCAACATCTGTACCAGTGCACAAAACATCTGTCACAGTGTGCCAGCGTCCCATTTACATTTGTACCAGTGCACAAATACTTCTGCAATAGTGTTCCATTGCAACATCAACATCTGTCAGTGTCCACCAGTGGATAATCAACATCTGTCATATTGTACAAGTGCACAAAAACATTTGTCAGTGTACAAAAACATCTGCCAGTGTACCAGTGTCCCACCAATAAATAAATAAAAAATGTAAAGCGCCCCCCTCTCCCCGTGCTTGCGTGCAGCAGGATTTTCTCTGTACCATCATGAGACATCACACAGTTGTTTAAAAACAATACATTTTATTTATACATATAGTTTAAACAATACAGTATAAGGTATTAACAAACAAGGTAATAAACATACAAATTGATAAAAAAAAAAAAGTGTTCCTCAGTTCCTACACTCCCCCCCCCCCCCCCGTATATGGAGCCACCTCTAACTGGCAAAACTCTGGAGAGGGCATATAGTGTAGCTCATCGGACTCTTGACATGTTTCTTGCTTCTTCAGGAGACAGACAAGTAGGGGACAGGACACAAAAATGTTATTAAATGTACATACATCATGATAACATCACTGATGGCATGAATTTTATTATATCAGGTGTATGGTGTGTTCACTTGGAATGGTGATATGTGAAACATTTACCTCAAAATGTAGATTCAATCAGCCGACAACCATTGGAGGCATCAAGGCATGTACCACTGGGTGAGAATGGGAGCAACTAGTATATAGGCCACTGTATTACTCTATACAGAAAGCATAGAGTCAATATGTATTAATTTGCATGCCAATATATTGCTGGTCAAAACACTAACTAAGGCGTACACAATACATACCATTATGGTATTGCCTTGAAGCAGAGAACATTTTTTAACCACTTCAGCCCCGGAAGGATTTACCCCCTTAATGAGCAGAACATTTTTTGCGACACGGCTCTGCGTCGCTTTAACTGACAATTGCACGGTTGTGCGACATTGTACCCAAACAAAATTGATGTCCTTTTTTTCCCCACAAATAGAGCTTTCTTTTGGTGGTATTTGATCACCTCTGCGGTTTTTATTTTTTGCGCTATAAACAAAACAATAGCGGCAATTTTGACCATATGTTTTCGCCATGTGGCATGTATTCAGTGCCTCCATTGGTGGATCATGTTGACGCAGCATCTTCACCGTCACGGGCTTGTTGCCACGTGACAGTGTTTGGCGCCTTTCCTCTGTGACGTCGTTACCCCTGAGAGGTGTGCTATTGGCAGAGCCTTTGTTTGGGCGGCTTTGATAGAGACGCGCTTTCTATGTTGACTCCTTCCGGGATGGACGTCACAGGTGTAACCGTCTTTGCGTTCCCCTACCTGTGGGGCTATGTTCTTGATAGCCACTCACCTAAACTATCCATCTCCCTGTGGGGTATCATTTCCGGTTGATATACCAGGGATGGAGCCATTTCCTTTCCATGCCACATGGTTATTAGGATATCTTATATATGTGAGCAATGTGGGGGAGCAATGCCATGCCCCAGTTGAAGTCCGTTGGGACAAAACGAGTTGGGCTCGCTACACTTGCTCCCCACGTTGCTTTTTATACTTTTACTACTTGTAATCACCAGTCTTTTTTGTACTAATTTATTATGATGTACTGCATTTTTAAATAAAAACCTCTCTGTTTTTTGACCTGCACCATATAGTGCCTCTCTTTTTTTTTCTTATCTTTACCCCGGTTCGATTGAGCTCATTTGTACATACCTCTGACCTCCAGACGGCTCCCCTATAGGGTAGAGGTTGCATAACATATTGGAGAGCCATAGGAATTCAGGAACTTCGGTTGAACCATCATTGTCGAGGAGTAGAACCATCCCGTTTGGAGTGACCATCTTCCTGCCAACCCTAACCTTGAGACATTCGGCCCACCTAAGCCTGATTGACCCACTACCACTGGTAAGTGGGTCCACCGTATCCGGTAAGAGTACCCATCCATACTCCTTTGATAGAGGACTTCTTCATATCTACAGCTTCGCAGATAGTTTCATATTGTTTGCACTATCCCTATTTCATTGAAGATTCACCATTATGTATGGACACGTTTTTTTGAACTTTCACTCATTTTCCAGTTCACGCCAAGTGAATATTGGATTTCTTGCATGTTCATTACATTTGTTTATATGTTATGCCCATATATCATTTCAGTTCATTACTGTTATATTACTTTTTAGCACTACACTGTATTTTTACATTTGTTTGGACCTTGTTTGTTTGAGTGTTAGCAACTTATCCCATATACTTTGGTTTAGCGCAGTCATTTCCCTAAATTCGATCCAGTTCAATGCAGAGGGTTTCTCAACCAGGTTGAGATTTACTTTGAGATGCTGCCCCAGGCGTTTCCCATGAACAGAAGCAAAGTAGGCTTCATCTTTGCTTTCTGAGAGAGCCTTGGCCTGGGTAAACCCTCTATTTGAGACACAAAAACCCATTGTCCAGAGTGACCCAGAGTTTGTGGCTTCCTTTAATAGGGAAAGGAATTTGACGTTCCCGCGCACTCCACGTCTGCTCCACGTGGAAGCCTCCTGTATGTTTGGCTCTGAGCTTTGCAGTCCCACCCTTGCCTCCCTCACCTCCTATACCTCCTGGTACCGAGTCTGCCAGTGAGGTAGAACCCATGCAGTTGGGCTTCACACATATCTCTGCGGATGAGAGGGCCTTTAGGAGGAGGGAGAGATTGTGCCTTTATTGTGGCCAGGGAGGTCACTTTTAGAAGTCTTGTCTTACCCGTCCGGGAAACGCCGAACCTTGAGGTCCTGTAGGGACAGATGTAGGTGCCGTTGTTTTGTCCCTAGTTATCCAGAAAGATAAGCCCCTAGTACCAGTTAATCTTTCTTGGTCTGAGTCGTCCATCGAGATACTGGCTCTAATCGACTCTGGGGCTGCAGGCCTGTTCATATATGATGCCTTTGTGTCCAAGCACTCGATTTCCCTGCAGTTTCGTGCTACTCCACTTGTCATTGAGGCTATTGATGGGAGACCTCTACAGCCTGCCCAGGTGACTCATGAGACTGTTCCATTGACAATGGCCGTAGGGGCTCTTCACCATGAGATAATCCAATTCCAAGTAATTTCCTCACCTTATTATCCTTGGTTACAGAGGCACAATCTCTCTTTTGATTGGCTTCATGCTGAGGTACTTTCCTGGTCGCCATAATGCAGGGAGACATGTTTTCTGAAAGTGGCTAGGGTCTTGTGCACCCCTTCACTCTCTGCCCTGCTGGAGGAGTACCACAAATTTTGCGATGTCTTTGACAAAGGTCGAGCCGGTAGTTTGCCTCCGCACTGGTCATATGATTGTGCAATTGACCTTCAACTTGGTGCCATACCCCCTCGTGGTCGGGTCTACCTGTTGTCTGTCTCAGAGGACAAAGCCATGGAGGAGTATGTGGCCGATGCACTTTCGAGGATTCATCCACAGATCCTCATCTCCTGGTGATGTTGGTTTCTTCTTTGTGAAAAAGAAGAATGGTGAACTGAGACCTTGTATTGATTATAGGGGTCTCAATCGCTTCATGATTAAGAACGCATATCTGATTCCTTTTATTACGGAGTTATTTAACTGACTCAAGGGAGCAACCATTTTTACGAAGCTTGACTTGCGAGGGGCATACAATCTTGTGAGGTTCAAGTAGGGCGATGAATGGAAAACTGCGTTTAATACCAGAACAGGCCATTGTGAGTACTTAGTTATGCCATTTGGTCTTTGCAACGCTCCAGCAGTTTTCCAAGAATTTATCAATGATGTCCTCAGAGATTTGTTGCAGCTATGTGTGGTGGTTTATCTCAACGATATTTTCATATTTTCCAAGTCCCTAGAGAGCCATCACACAGATGTCTGCCATGTGCTGCAGAGGTTGAGACATAATAACCTATATTGCAAATTGGAGAAGTGCGAGTTTCATTGTAACCAGATTAAATTCCTGGGTTATGTCATTTCCACGGCTGGTTTTTCGATGGACCCAGAGAAACTTTCGGAAGTACTACAGTGGCCCCGATCCATGGGTTTATGACCAATGCAGCGTTTTCTTGGCTTTGCCAATTATTATCGGAAGTTTATTCATAACTTCTCGTCTCTGGTCAAACCCCTGTGACTAGAAATGACGGTAACCCACAGAACTGGTCTCCAGACTCCAGTAATGCCTTTGAGAGTCTCAAGGCTGCCTTTGCTTCTGCTCCTGTGTTGGTACATTCTGATCCTACGGTACCTTTCATCCTTGAGGTTGATGCTTCTGAGACTGGAGTTGGTGCCCTGCTGTCTCAACGTTTTACCTATGCATCCTTGTGGCTACTTTTCAAAGAAATTATCTCCTGCAGAATGCAATTATGAGATTGGGGACAGAGAGTTGTTAGCGATCATTTTAACCCTTAAATCTCACATTCTTGTCTGAGGCTAAATGCCTCTCTCGCAGAAGGGCGCAATGGGTTCTTTTCTTGTCAAGTTTCAATTACATAGTCTCATTCTCACCCGGTACTAAAAATGTAAGGGCTGATGCTTTGTCGCAACAGTTTTCCTCCACTTCCAAGATGGAGTCAGTTCCTGTTCCTGTGATTCCTCCCGATCGTGTTCTGGCTATGTTTCGCACCAGTCTCACTTCTCCTTTGCGTGACAAAATTCTTGCCGCTCAAATTCATTCTCCTCCCGAGAAACCTTGTGACTGCTGCTTTGTACCTGAGAGTCTCCGTACTGCCGTGCTCCAGACTTACCATTCTCCCAAGGCTGCTGGCCACCCAGGGAAGAAGCAACTCTTTTGGGCCATTTCCCAACAATTCAGGTGGCCTAGTCTACGCGCCGATGTTTTATACCAATATAATGCTGCGCTATCCAGATATAGTCATACAGTAACCGTACTAAATCATAAAATGACTGGTTGCAGTTAAATAGTGGTGGTAAGATATTCTAATCCTATATAAAAAATCTAGTAAATCTAATAACACAATCTTATGCGATTATAAGTTGCGATCATGACCAAATAAAAATTGCAATCCTATACGATCCTCCCAATGACAACCTATGTAGCATACACACCTCTATATACACATGTAGCATTCAAATGCAATAAAGAAATTTGCAACCCTGTGCGATAATTGCGATACTGCGATCATTGCAGTGACACCCCGTAAGTTACATCAATCTATATAAAAGTGCATCAATATGCAATAATCAATATAGAAATAAAGTGATCCGTGTTTAAAGTACTCTTGTGCCAAACTAATTCATGCATTAATCTGTGTCCATAAAATCGCAGCATAAAGTCCATTCATAACTACTCCATTCTTCCGGTGCTCATTGCAGATGATAAAACAGATGATATAACAGTAAAGTGCTTGTGTCCACTCTTGTGCTCCAATGGCGACCCTAGGGGGGGGGGCCAGAGGGGGCCCTGACCCCCCCAACATTATGCTGGGCCCCACCATGTGCCCCCCCAAAAAAAAAATTTTTTTTTTTTTTTTTAAATTTTTTTTTTTTTTTTACAAAAAGGCAATTTCTTTTTGTTTGTATTCATATCGGATGTGCTGCAACTTACTCGGGCCACTGCTGGGGTAACACAGTCTCTATTGAGAGGGAGAACGTCCCCAGTGGGTGATTCCTCCCCCTCCCTCTGCTCGCTGACACTGCATAATGCGAGCGCTCACACAACCACGGCCGCCCGATCTGCTCCTTCCCCTGCATCCTCATTGACAGGGAGAAGAGCCAGTTGCAGGAAGGACTCCACCAGGACTCTCAGTTACTGAAAAAACAGACTGAGGGCAGGGACAGGACAACAAAAGGAGGCTGGGGAACCCCACAGTGGCAGAACACCAGGGCCCGGTGGCAAGACAACCTTTGCAACCCTGATAGTTCTCCCACTGCTTT
This sequence comes from Lithobates clamitans, assembly GCA_037952925.1. Lineage (NCBI taxonomy): Eukaryota > Metazoa > Chordata > Amphibia > Anura > Ranidae > Lithobates > Lithobates clamitans. Next base: position 3,347,994 of record JBBGZY010000160.1, read on the forward strand.
GGACCCTTATATTTTCTTGGTATGCTGGTGACATATATCTCTTGTTCTCTGTCACCCTGGGGTGCCCCAATACAGTAGGAAGGGAGCTCACTGCAGAACATGTGAAAGGGCCGTTGTGGGATCGTAGTAAAGGGGTAAAGGGCCCCAGGATAGATCTATATATATATATATATATATATATATATTTGCGTTTTATATTCCCCCCCTATTTTTGTCCCTGTCCCCCCATGTGCCCCCCCTAAATATGAAAGCTGGAGACGCCACTGTTGTGCTCCCCCTTTGGTGTATGCGCTCACCTTAGAGCGTGTGACTTTGCACCTAAGCTCGGTCAAAACACGTTTTTAAACCACCTCTGGGTTTATGGTCAGCATTTAGATCCTTGGATGGTTGATTGCAGCAATATTAATATGAAAAACAGGAGGAAACTAGATAGTGTATTGCCGTTTTAAACGTTTGTTTTAACCACTTGCTTACTAGGCACTTAAACCCCTCTCCTGTCCAGACCAATTTTCAGTGCTCTCACACTAATGACAATTACTCAGTCATGCAACACTGTACCCAAATGATTTTTTTGTCCTTTTTTTCATACAAATAGAGCTTTCTTTTGGTGGTATTTGATCACCTCTGGTTTTTTTATTTTTTGCACTATAGATGAAAAAAGAACGAAAATTTTGAAAAACAACAAATTTTTCTTAATTTCTGTGATAAATTTTTGCAAATTAGTAATTTTTCTTCATAAATTTTGGCCACAATTTATACTGCTACATATCTTTGGTAAAAATAACCCAAAATGAATGGAAATTATTTTGTCTGTGTGAAAGTTTTAGAGTATACAAGCGGCCTATCTCATTTCTTGAGACCCTAACAAGCCAGAAAAGTACAAATGCCCCCCAAATAACCCTTTTTTGAAAAGTAGACATTTCAAGGTATTTAGTAAGAGGCATGGTGAGTTATTTGAAGTTTTTCCCACAATTCTTTGCAAAATTAAAATTGTAATTGTAAAAGCTTATTTCTCTCACATGGCATGTGCATACAACAAATGACACCCCAAAATACATCCTGCTACTCCTGAGTATAGCGATACCACATGTGTGGGAGTTTTTCACTGCCTGGCCACATACAGGGGCCCAACATGCAGGGAGCACTACCAGGTGTTCTGGGAGCATAAATTACACATCTCATTTCTCAACCACCTATAACACATTTGAAGGCCCTGGAGCACCAGGACAATGGAAACACCCACAAAATGACCCCATTTTGAAAAGCTAACACCCCAATGTATAATCTATAAGGCATGATGAGTCTTTTTTTTTTTTTTTTTTTTACACAAAGTTGTCAGTTTATAAGATATCTCCAACACATAGCATTTAGATATCAAAAATGACACCCCAAAATAGGATGTTGGATTATTTAAAATAAATTGCTGGGCATACAGGTTGCACTGGGCCACAATTGTTGATAGCATGTCCTCTGTAAAAATGAAATCAAAAAAATTGATTGGGGAAAAATTCTCCGTGTCCACCTGGAATCCTGGCTGGGCGGTGGAAGGGGGAATGTTGGCTTCTCCTGAATTAGGAGGAAGCCACAAGGGGTTCTGAAGGGCAGAAGGAAGGCTGGCATGGGTCCTTGGCCTTTCTTGCCGAGGTACTGCAGTGGATGGCACTGCGGTGCTGGTGGATGGCACTGCCTCCTCACCAGAACACCTTCATTTGGTGGGCAGAATATCTTCCTTCTACTGAGGACCGGCTCATAATTTACATCCGACTCAGAATCCGAGTTTGAAAGGGAATCCGAAAAAGAGAGCTCCCCGTTGCTCTCCTTGGCCTGGGAAAGTATTTGGTACGCCTCTTCAGCGGAAAAACATCGTTTGGACATGGTTGCTGGTAGTGATGCGACTACACAGGTGTGTGTTAAGCCTGCACTGATGGGCACTGTTGAGCACAGATGGGCACTGAAGTGGCACAGAGGGGCACTGATGAGGTGGAACAGATGTTCACTGATGAGGTGGAACAGATGTGCACTGATGAGGCGGCACAGATGTGCACTGATTGATTACACAGATGTGCACTAATGAGGCGGCACAGATGGGCACTGATGAGGCAGCACATATGGGCACTGATGAGGCAGCACAGATGGGCACTGATTGCACAGATGGGCACTGATGAGGAGGCACAGATGGGCACCGATTGATTGCACAGATGTGCACTGATGAGGTGGCACAGATGGGCACTGAAGAGGCAGAACAGATGTGCACTGATTGATTACACAGATGTGCACTGATGAGGCAGATGGGCAGTGATGAGGTGGCACAGGTGGGCACCGATCCCAAATAGGCACTGTACTGATGGGGCACTGTAATTTATGATGTTTTAACTCACTGAAGGCACAGATCGCTGTCAGATCCTCTATCTCCTCACACGCGGTCTCTGTGTGAGGAGGGAGAGCCGGCGCTGAGAGATTTATTTATTTTATTTATTTCAGGTACTTATATAGCGCCATCAATTTATGCAGCGCTTTACATATACATTGTACACTCACATCAGTCCCTACCCTCAAGGAGCTTACAATCTAAGGTTCCTAACACACATTCATACATATTAGGGACAATTTAGACAGGAGCCAATTAACCTACCAACATGTCTTTGGAGTGTGGGAGGAAACCGGAGTACCCGGAGGAAACCCACACAGGCACAGGGAGAACATGCAAACTCCAGGCAGGTAGTGTTGTGGTTGGGATTCGAACCAGTGACCCTTCTTACTGCTAGGCGAGAGTGCTACCCACTACACCACTGTGCCGCCAAAATTACTAATATGTTTACATTTGAGATCATCTCTTATTGGCCACGCCGATCGTGTAGTAAATGGCCGCTGTGATTGGCCATTTACAGCAATCTGTGATTGGCTGTGTGCAAGGGACACGGCCAGCACAGAATTACCCCAATGCGCACTTTTGAGCAAGCACGGGAGCGAGGAAAGGGGAGGACGTCATATGACGGCCTCCCGGAAATTCAGGTCCACGCTGTAGCCATCATTTGGCTATGGCCCGGACGTCAAGTGGTTAAAATGACAATATTCCTTATATTAGGGTACTCACATTTAATAGGTGCCATGAGCGCACCACTCTGTATCAAGCCAAACAAATATAAAGGCGCTGTGCTGATGTGTCCTCTCTCGCTCTGAGAACATTCCACTGTCTCACAAACCATCCTGTCCCCTCCCCAACATGTGTCGATACTGGGAAATGTTGTATTTTCCTCAGGGGGAATTCTATTGGATGGTTGAGATGTCAATCGTTTTATAATGTCATTGCGGCCATTTTGTTGAAGGCCACGGACATTCTATAGTTTATTGTATGCCCGCAGCCATTTTCTGATAGGTCAGAATGCTCCACAATACCCATACTGCATGCCGTGTATTGTGACCCAGCACAATAACACACAGCAGCACATAACATCAGTTTACAATGGTTTATACATAGTTACATAGTAGGTGAGGTTGAAAAAAAAGACACAAGTCCATCAAGTCCAACCTATGTGTGTGATTATATGTCAGTATTACATTGTATATCCCTGTATGTTGCAGTCATTCAGGTGCTTATCTAATACTTTCTTGAAACTATCAATACCCCCGCTGAGACCACTGCCTGTGGAAGGGAATTCCACATCCTTGCCGCTCTTACAGTAAAGAACCCTCTACGTAGTTTAGGGTTAAACCTCTTTTCTTCTAATTTTAATAAGTGGCCACGAGTCTTGTTAAACTCCCTTCTGCGAAAAAGTTTTATCCCTATTGTGGGGTCACCAGTATGGTATTTGTATATTGAAATCATATCCCCTCTCAAGCGTCTCTTCTCCAGAGAGAATAAGCGTGTAAGAAAAAGTGTAATATCCCTTTAAATTTCGTAGCGGGGGGGTGTCTATAGTATGCCTGTAAAGGGGCGCATGTTTACCGCGTTTAGAACAGTCTGACAGCAAAATGACATTTCAAAGGAAAAAAGTCATTTAAACTACTCGCGGCTATTGCATTGCCGGTCCGACAATACACATAAAAGTTCACTGATAAAAATGGCATGGGAATTCCCCACAGGGGAACCCCGAACCAAAATTTAAAAAAAAAAAATGACGTGGGGGTTCCCCTAAATTCCATACTAGGCCCTTCAGGTCTGGTATGGATATTAAGGGGAACTACGGCCAAAAAAAAAAAAAATGACGTGGGGGTCCCCCTAAACTCCATACCAGACCCTTCAGGTCTGGTATGGATTTTAAGGGGAACCCTGCGCCAAAATTTAAAAAAAAACCGTTGTGGGGTCCCCCCAAAAATCCATACCAGACCCTTATCCGAGCACGCAACCTGGCAGGCCGCAGGAAAAGAGGGGGGACAAGAGAGCGGCCCCCCTCTCCTGAACCGTACCAGGCCACATGCCCTCAACATTGGGAGGGTGCTTTGGGGTAGCCACCCAAAACACCTTGTCCCCATGTTGATGAGGACAAGGGCCTCATCCCCACAACCCTGGCCGGTGGTTGTGGGGATCTGCAGGCGGGAAGCTTATCGGAATCTGGAAGCCCCCTTTAACAAGGGGACCCCCAGATCCTGCCCCCCCCTGTGTGAAATGGTAAGGGGGTACCCCTACCATTTCACTAAAAAACTGTCAAAAATGTTAAAAATGACAAGAGACAGTTTTTGACAATTCCTTTATTTAAATGCTTCTTCTTTCTTCTATCTTCCTTCATCTTCTTCTTCTTCTGGTTCTTCCTCCGGTGTTCTCGTCCAGCATCTCCTCCGCGGCGTCTTCTATCTTCTTCTCCTCGGGCCGCTCTGCACCCATGGCATGGGGGGAGGCTCCCGCTCTTCTCTTCTTCATCTTCTTCTCTGGGCCGCTCCACACCCATGGTGGCACGGAGGGAGGCTCCCGCTGTGTGACGCGTCTCCTCTTCTGACGGTTCTTAAATAACGGGGGCGGGGCCACCCGGTGACCCCGTCCCCCTCTGGCGCACAGTGACTTGACGGGACTTCCCTGTGACGTAACGGGGAATGCCACAGGGAAGTCCCGTCATGTCCCGTGTGTCAGAGGGGGTGGGGTCACCGGGTGGCCCCGCCCCCTGTTATTTAAGAACCGTCAGAAGAGGAGACGCGTCACACAGCGGGAGCCTCCCTCCATGCCAGCATGGATGCGGAACGGCCCGGAGAAGAAGATAAAGAAGACAAGAACGGGAGCCTCCCTCCATGCCAGCATGGATGCGGAACGGCCCGGAGAAGAAGATAAAGAAGACAAGAACGGGAGCCTCCCTCCATGCCATGGGTGCGGAGCGGCCCGAGGAGAGCAGGAGAGCAGGAGAGCAGGAGAAGGAGGAGGAGAAGGAGAAGGAGAAGGAGAAGGAGAAGGAGAAGGAGAAGAAGGAGAAGGAGAAGGAGAAGGAGAAGGAGAAGGAGAAGAAGAAGCCTTTAACATCCCAAAACATCTTAGGTATAGGTGTGGGTGGCTACCAGTTTATCTCTCAGATTCAGTGCACGCTTGTAGACAATCCTTGGTTTATCTGACAGACTATCCTTTAGGTGTATATCCTGATTCAATACCCCCCAATATTTGCTAATGATCTTTTCCACCTCTCTGTTTTGTAAATTATAGTCCAATACAATGCAAGTGCCCATATGGTCTACTAAAAGCTGTTCCCTTTCTATGCTTCTAACTCCTGTCTTTCTCTGTCTTGGGAAAATCTAATTGGTAACCCTTCTCAGTGAACATTTGCATTAATTTATCTGTTTGCATATGAAAATCGTCATTATTTGTACAGTTCTTTTTAATAAGCATAAATTGCCCTCTGGGTATGTTATTAATCCATGGCCTAAAATGGCAACTAGATGTAGGTATGTATGAATTACGGTCTGTGGCCTTAAAATAGGTGTTGTTTCTAAATCTCTGGGTGTACTTTTAATCTTTAGATCAAGAAAATGTATGACTTCACTACTAATATCTCATGAAAGCATTATATTACACTCATTGTCATTCATATTCTGCAAAAAGGTCTCCAAATCTGCCTTAGACCCCTTCCACATTATCAAAATATCATCAATAGAACGCCTGTAGAGTGAAATCCTTGAATCCACATTGTACAAAACAACCTCCTCCTCCCATTTAGCCATGTACAAATTGGCAACGCTTGGCACAAATTTTGCGCCCATGGCGACGCCTTTTATTTGGAGGTAGAAGGTGTTTTCGTACCAAAAATAATTATGTTTAAAAAAAAAAATCTAAACATTTCAAAATAAACTTGCGTAATCTTCTTTCCATATGGATATTCTTTTTTAGAATGGTGTATGTTTGTATATAGTGAGACCACATCAGCTGTGGAAATCACTACATTTGTATCATCTCTACATCCCTTTAACAACTGTAGAGTATTGCTTGGTGTCTTTCAAAAAAGCCATTGTATTTTTATTCAAAAGTTGCACATTTATGTTTATGTATTCCCCTAATCTTGCAGTAATTGACTATCCCGCTTACTATGGGTCTCCCATATGGACTTGTTCTATTTTTGTGTATTTTCGGATTATAATAAATAATAGGCAATCTACATGCCGTGGGGACCAAATATTTCTCTTTATATTTGTTAACTATCTCCTTTTCTACCCCATACTGAACCAGAGAAGCCAATTCAGGTTTAAACTGTTTGATAGGATTAGTGGCCAATATTTGATATGTACGCCTATCTCCAAGAATTTTACTCATTTCCATTTTGTATTGGTTTATGGAGAGTACCACAATCCCCCCCCCCCCCCCCCCCCCCCCTTATCGGCTGGGCGAATCACAATATCATTCCTCTCCTCCAGTGTTTTTAGGCCCTTTTTTATATCTCTTTGTTCATAGATTTTTTTTAATCGGTAAAAGTTCTAAATCAGTAGTAATCTCAAATAAATCTATATATTTATTGTTGGTTATTGCCGGGTTGAAAACAGATCTATTCCTTAGATTCGTGGAATTGCCTTCCATTGCTGCCCTTTCTCCTGGAATTTGTGCATAGTACTTTTTTCACATTGAGCTTCCTAATAAACTTTTGAATCCCTATGTATGTGTCAAATTTTTTCAGTCTTTTCTTAGGCGCATACTTAATCCCCTTATCTAATACCAGGGACTCTTCCCTGGTGAGGGTAGTCCCACCCAAGTTATAAATCCCTTGCCCTAATCTTCCCTTCTTTTTTTGTTGTAGCCTTCTTCCTGCTCATATGCCTCTATTTCTAGATTTCTTTCCTCTTTGTTCAGGTTCTCCCATCCCTTTTCTAAAAAAAGTTTCCCTATATATTTTCTTGGTTCGATGCTTCATATAATGGTTGGTATCTATTATGGGTGGGTATCTCATAATGATCTGAAGAGTCTTTCTAAAATCTGGGTCTTTGGTTTTCGGTGCAGAATATTGTCCCTCATTATAGGAATAACCCCCATAGAGTTGTTGGTAATAGTCCCCCTGTGGTGGAACCCTAAATTGCAGTGGTCCACCTCTTTGTGGTGTCCACATCTGTTGTTCTTGTGTGTTTTGCCCCTTTCCGGGGGGTCCTCTATAGTAGGGTGCATACCCTTGATAGTTCCCTATTGGGTTATGATGATACCCCTGTTGACCCCTATTCCAATTACCCCTATTATGGGGGGGTCCTTGATAAGGAGGTCTCCCTCCGTTCGAATGGGGTCCTCTATTCTCATAATAATTAGAATAGGGCTTTTTTATATGGTTGTCCATTCTGACCACTTGAATGCTGTTCTCCATAGTGAACTACGGTGGTTCCCTATTCTGTAGTTTACCAGCGGCTTGTACAGAATTATATTGTTGGGCTTCATGCGGGGTACGATCCCCCATGCGTTTATTTTCTGCATGGTTTCCTTCTCTCCTTGGAGATGTGGTGGGGGCTGAGCTATTTGTTTGCCCCACATTAGCCTGCCTTCTAAACACCGGTTTGTTCTGGTAATCAGCCAGATTACGCAGATATTTTTTTCATTTTGTTGTTCTTTTGTGTAATTCACCCATATGTTTTGTATATTCAGCGGTGTCCTTGTAGGACTCTATTTTATCTTTAAACTCCTTAATTTGGCTTTCTATTGTCCTCATTTTCCTCTGTTTTCTTTATATTAAAAACGCCATAACTTCCCTACCTTTCTCATTAAAAAAAACACATACCATTCATCAATATCTAAGGCTACTTTTACACTGGGGTGGACAGGCACCGGCGGCAAAGCGGCGCTATATTTAGCGCCACTTTACCGTCGTTTTAGCGGCACTATTCGGCCACTAGCGGGGTGGTTTTAGCCCCTGCTAGCGGCCGAAAAAGGCTTAAAACCGCCCGCAAAGTGTGGCTGCAGCGGCGCTTTGCCCACGGGTTTGCGGTGCTGCCCCGTTGTTTTCAATGGGAAGGGGCACTTTAGGAACGGTGCATACAGAGCTCCTATAGTGCTGCAAAGATGCGGCTTGCAGGACTTTTTTGACCTGGAGACACAGGAGAGGCTCTTTACAGGCGCTATACTCTTTTTAGCACTGTAGCGCCTGTAAAGCGCCTCAGTGTGAAAGTAGCCTTAATCTCCCGTTAGCCTATCATTGATAGATATATCCCATCTGAGCTATGTAGGGACCATGTTATCTTTTAAATATTTCTCCATTGTAGATATAGTCCACCAAATGTTGCTCTTTTTATCCATATTGTGACCTAATTTCCTAAAAATATGCCCTATATCATTATCAACGGTTTCTGAAAGTAATTCCTCCAAATCTATATCTCTATTATCAAAGAATGAAAACAAATCCATGGTTGCTGCTAGCAAGTATATGAGAGGAAGACAATCTAAAAAACGAACAGAATCTTGCAAGCTACCATGTGTAAATCCAAATGATAATTAGAGATGATTAAAGGACAGCTGCTAGCATTGATCACATCCCATATGCTCCTGCCAAAAAGTTTTATACCAATATAATGCTGCGCTATCCAAATATAATCATACGGTAACCGTACTAAATCATAATATGACTGGTTGCAGTGAAATAGTGGTGGTAAGATATTCTAATCCTATATAAAAAATCTAGTAAATCTAATAACACAATCTTATGCGATTATAAGTTGCGATCAAGACCAATTAAAAATTGCAATCCTATGCGATCCTCCCATTGACAACCTGTGTAGCATACACACCTCTATATACACATGTAGCATTCATATGCGATAGAGAAATTTGCAACCCTGTGTGATAATTGCGATACTGCGATAATTGCAGTGACACCCTGTAATTTACATCAATCTATATAAAAGTGCATCAATATACAATAATCAATATAGAAATAAAGTGAACCGTGTTTAAAGTACTCTTGTGCCAAACTAATTCATGCATTAATCTGTGTCCATAAAATCGCAGCATAAAGTCCATTCATAACTATACAAAAGTTATCCCCGCACTAGTTTAGGTCTCACCAGGTGTAAAGCTGATCTTGCTCTCCAGAGATGAGAGGTTCCAGGTGCTGGCTCATGCTAGTAGAGACTATATGCAAACGAGAAGATCTGGACAGCCGCACTCCAGGAAGTAATAATCCAGGTTTCTTTATTTTAAAAACAGGAACACATCAGATACAGGACATCATAGACAGAATGTACAGATCATAGGCTAATGCGTTTCACACTTGTCCAAGTGCTTACTCATAGCTCATGAGCTATGAGTAAGCACTTAGGCTAACGCGTTTCACACTTGTCTATGATCTGTACATTCTGTCTATGATGTCCTGTATCTGATGTGTTCCTGATTTTAAAATAAAGAAACTTGGATTATTACTTCCTGGAGTGCGGCTGTCCAGATCTTCTCGTTTGCATATAGTCCATTCATAACTACTCCATTCTTCCGGTGCTCATTGCAGATGATAAAACGGATGATATAACAGTAAAGTGCTCGTGTCCACTCTTGTGCTCCCCTTTGGTGTATGCGCTCACCTTAGAGCGTGTGACCTTGCACCTAAGCTTGGTCAAAACGCTTTTAAACCACCTCTGGGTTTATGGTCAGCATTTAGATACTTGGATGGTTGCTTGCAGCAATATTCATATGGAAAACAGAGGAAACTTGATAGTGTTTTGCCGTTTTAAACGTTTTAATTAACCGGTTCCCGACTGGCGCACACCGATGTACATTGGCAGAATGGCACGGCTGGGCAAATGGGCGTACCCGTACATCTCTTTAAATTTGCTGCCGTGCCATTGCATGAGCACGCGCCGGCTGGTAGCTCTGTGAGTCGGGTCGTGGGTCCCGCAGACTCGAACGCCATGAGGATAGCCGCGATCGCCTCACGGTAATGAAGAACGGGGAGATGCTAATGTAAACAAGCATCTCCCCATTCTGCCCTGTGATCGGGAGCAAAGATCAGTGACATGTCACACGTAGCCATGCCCCCCCCCCACAGTTAGAAACACTCCCTCAGGACATACTTAACCCCTACACTGCCCCCTAGTGGTTAACCCCTTCACTGCCAGTGTCATTTACACAGGTGTGCACATTACACATCAGTGCAGCATTATATTGTGATTGCTGTATAAATGACAATGGTCCCAAAAATTTATCAAAAATGTCCGATGTGTCCACCATAATGTCGCAGGCACGATAAAAATCGCTGATCGCCACCATTGCTGGTAAAAAAAAAAAATATCAATAAAAATGCCATAAAACTATCCCCTATTTTGTAGTCGCTATAACTTTTGCACAAACCAATCAATAAACTCTTATTGCGATTTTTTTTAACAAAAATATGTAGAAGAATACGTATCAGCCTAAACTGAGGGAGAAAAAACTGAGTTACTTACCGGTAACATCCTTTTTCAGGAATCTTTCAGGACAGCACCATAGAGAGACACTGGCTCCTCCCCTCTTAGGAAACACCGCCTTCCAATTCAATATTTAAATCTCATCCTCCCACTGGCCCCTCAGTTCCTCCGGCCAGCTGGAGAGACACAAGAATATGTCATACAAATATTTATCTTACCTGACGCTCTCATGCGATGAGTTCTCATAGATAATAACCTGGGTGGGTACCAGTGCTGTCCTGAAAGATTCCTGGAAAAGGATGTTACTGGTAAGTAACTCAGTTTTTCCCCAATCATCTCTCAGGACAGCACCATAGAGAGGATAAGCGAGCACCTTACCTTAGGGAGGGACTACTGCCTGCAGCACCTTACGCCCAAAAGCTTGGTCTTTGGCTGACAGCAGGTCCAATCTGTAATGCTTCACAAACGTGGAAAAACTGGACCACGTTGCTGCTCTACAGATCTGCTCCGGAGAAGCACCAGCCCACTCTGCTTGAGAAGTTGCCACTGCCCTGGTGGAATGTGCTTTAATACCCTCCGGGGGCTCCAAACCCCCGATTATATAGGCCTGGCTAATGGCCAACCATAACCATCTGGCTATTGATCGTTTAGAGGCTTTGGACCCTTTCTTAGCCCCTGAAAATCACACAAAAAAAGAATCGGATTTCCTAAACTGTTTTGTCCTATCTAAGTACTGAAGGACGCACCTTCTAACGTCCAGTTTGTGGAAAATATGCTCCTGTTCCCTCACAGGATTCGAACAGAAGGTAGGTAAAATAATTTCTTGCCCTCTATGAAAACTAGAGGCCACTTTTGGTAAAAAGGCCGGATCCGTTTTAAATATCAAACGGTCCGGAAAAACCTGAAAAAAAGGCGCCCTAATAGAAAGGGCTTCGAGTTCACTCACTCTTCTTGCTGTGGTGATCGCCACCAAAAACACCATTTTGAGGGTGATCAACTTCAAGGTACAATGGCTCAAAAGGATCCCCTGTAAGAGTCTGTAAAACTAATGAAAGATCCCATACTGGGAATGGGGAAATTTTAAACTGGCCTCTGTTTGCCTAAAGCTCTAAAAAACCTAGCTACCCAAGGATCTATAGCTAGCGGCTTTTCCAGGAATACGCTTAGTGCCGACACCTGTCCTTTCAAGGTGCTAAGGGCTAATCCTTTGTCCGCTCCTGCCTGCAGAAATTCTAATACTGCTACAGAACTTCGTACATCGAAGGAGCTTTCTGTGCACCAACTATTAAAGCGTTTCCACACCTTTAGGTAGATGGCTTATGTCTCTCTTTTCCTGCAATTTAGGAGAGTTGTCACAAGCCGATCCGAGAAACCTTTGCCCTTCAGCAATTCTTCCTCAGTAGCCACGCTGCGAGGTTCCATCACTCCACCTGAGGGCAACAGATTGGACCCTGAGAGAGAAGATCCTCCTGGACAGGCAGAATCCAGGGAGGTTCCACCGTCAGACTCTTCAAGAGAGAGAACCACGGCCTCCTTGGCTAGTGTGGTGCGATCAGAATAAGGGTTGTGTCTTCCGACCGAAATTCTCAGAACTGCTGGAATCATTACGGGAGGGGGGGAAGGCATAACACTTTGAGAAACGCCAGCTCTGAGCTAGTGCATCCACCCCGGCTGCTCTGTCCCATCTGTTTAGGGAAAAGAACAGACGAGTTTTTGCATTCGCCTTCGAGGCGAAGAGATCCACAGAAGGGACCCCCCCACTTCCGAGTAATCATCTCGAAGATGTCCTGGTTCAAGACCCAGTCGCCTTCCTTCAGCATTTTTCTGCTCAGAAAATCTGCTACTTGGTTTTTTTCCCCCTTCAAATGTATTGCAGAAAGAGAGAGAGAGAATGCTCCCTTCGGCCCACCTGAGGATGGATTCTGCCAGACCCCACAAGGATCTGCTCCTGGTTCCCCCTTGCCTGTTGATGTAGGCCACTGCTGATGAGTTGTCTGAATGAACCCTCACATGCTGACCCAGGAGTTCTCTCTGAAAAGCTCTGAGAGCCAACTCTATTGCTCTCAGTTCCATCCAGTTCGAGGACTTCTTTGCGTCTTCTTTCCCCCAGGTGCCTTGCATCATCTTGTGATCTAGGTGTGCTCCCCGCCCTGTGCCGCTCGCATCGGTCGTAACCGTCCTGGAAACTGGAAGGACCCACTCCAGGCCCTGTGAGAGATTGGACCCTTTCCTCCACCACCAGAGGGACCTCTTGACCTGACTCGGCACAAATATAAAGGAGTCCAGAGACCCTGGACTGTGGTCCCAGACACTCAGGATAAACAGTTGTAGGGGGCAAAAGTGCAGCCCTGCCGGAAGCGTGCAAGTCAGTAAGCCCAACGCTGACATCGCTTTTCTTACTGAGATCTGACTGCTGCCCTGGAGCAGTAATATTGCGTTGTCCACCTTCTAGATCTTTTCTACTGGAAGGAACACTTTTTGTTTTGTCGAATCCAATACATAGCCCAGGAAGGTGACCTTTTGGGCCGGAACCAAACTCGATTTTTCCAGGTTCAAGAGCCACCCCAAGTTTTCTAAGCTGTCTCTTGCTACCTGAAGATCCTGGGACAACTGCTCCGGGGAAGGAGCAAACAGGAGTAGGTCGTCTAGGTATGCAACTACAGAGATGCCTCTGAGCCGCAAGAAAGCCAGGACCTCCACCATCACCTTGGTGAAGATGCGGGGGGAAGAGGATAGTCCAAAGGGGAGTGCTTTGAACTGTAAATGAAACGTTCCTTCCCCAGTTTTCACCGCTAGTCTGAGAAACCTCTGGTAACTTTCTGCGATTGGAATGTGCAGATAAGCGTCCTTTAAGTCTATTGACGCCATGAAGCAATTTGGGGGAAGAAGCGCCTTCACCGAATAGATAGAATCCATCCGGAATTTCCTGTAGGTAATTGAGACATTCAGAGGCTTCAGGTTCATGATAAGCCTGAATTTTCCCGAAGGCTTGCGGACCACAAAGATGTGGGAGTAAAAGCCTCTGCCTGTCTCCTCTACAGGAACCCTCACTACTACCTCTTGTTCTTCCAACTCCTGTAGGGAGGATAGAAGAGCTGATGATTTTTCTGCACACTTTGGCAGCTCGGTGACCAGAAGTCTGTGCTGAGGAGGTTTCGAGAACTCTAGCTGGTAACCTCTTCTTATGATCACTAACACAAACTGGTTGGAGGTGATCATTTCCCACTGAGGAAGGAAGGCCCCCAATCTTCCTCCCACCGTGGTTACCCCGTCATTGGGTCTTCTTGGGCTGTTCAGGAGGGCGAAAAATCGCCCCTCCCCGCCCCTTACCCTTCTGCCCCCAAGCCTTTTTCTGCCGCTCTCCTTTTGGGGCTTCAAACTTTCTCTGAGGGCGAGACTTTCTTTTAGCCTGCTTCCCAAACTTTTTTTTAATGGTAAAGGCCTTTTTCTTATAGGCCGTCTGATCCAAAACGGCCTCTAACCCTGGACCAAACAAGAGATTCCCTGTGAGTGGAATTCCACAGAGTGGAATACACAGCCAGTATTCCATGTTGCGGGCCACTACTGTGACCGCCATGGCAGGCTTAAGGTTTCCCTGTGACGAATTCCAGGACTTCTTCAAGAGAGAGTCCATCCTTCTGTCCATGGGGTCTGCAAGAACCCCCATGTCCTCGAAGGCCAGATCTGTTTGCCTGGAAACGTGAGAAAAAGCAGCATCCAGCCTAGGGGTTTTATTCCAGACTAGAGACTCCCCTTCTGCAAAAGGAAACCTTAGTTTCAAAGCCCTTGAAAAGAAAGGTTTTCTCTCAGGATCTTTCCATTCATTCTTTATGGCCGTAAGGTATACGACCAAGACATCATGGACTGGGAAATCCCTCCTTTTTTGTTCCCCAAGACCATTGTACATCTGGTCATGGAGCGATAAGACCTTCTTTTCTTCCTGAATTCCTAAAGTGATGTGAATAGCTCCCAAGAGCTCCTCCACTTCATCCAGGGAAAGCTTATAGCGAGAGGTTTTTGTGGATTCCCCATCCACCTCCTCCGCATCCGATTCCCTTTGAGAATCTGAAGCGGTGCTGTCTGGCTCCTCCTCAATTTCCACTCTGGAGCCCTCTGGTCTCTCTCCACTAACAGAGGGAGTATCCACTGGGCTGGGTGCAACACTCTGCTGCACTGGTAAAGGACTGCTTTGGGCTTGCGGCAACTGGAAGCTAGAAAAGAGTGCTTTAAAGGACTGAGAGGTGCTAGAAAGCTCCTTGACGGATGCAGCAAGATCTTTACCCTGTTCTGCTGCCTGTTCCCTGACTAATCCATCAATGCACACCTTACAAAGTGCCTTGGTCCAGGATTCCCCCATACTAACTCTACAAGAGGGGCATTTTTTCTTTGAACCATGAGGCGACTTGCTTTTCTCTGTGGCTTTCTGAAAAAGAAAGAGAGAGAGTCGCCATAAATGCCCAATCCCACCAGTGCTTTACAGAGGACCACCAGGAGTGCCCCCCCCCAGGACCAACCACCACCAGGGTCCCAGACACACACTCCCCTTCCCCCCGACCACCATTGAGGGGAGAACACCTGTGAAGCTATCGGGATTAGGTAAGAGAACACCACCCCAGGGTTCCACTTACCTTAGCATGGCTGGTGCTATTGTCTCCTGGAGCAGTTCTAAAGACCTCTGTCTCCGACATGTCCGCTGAGGATGGTGGTCGATCGCTTCCCTGACAGCTGACTCTACAGCCAAGCAAGAGGGTCGCACCAGCCGAACGCTCGGTCCGTTTTCTTTCCCCGCGTCCGGAACCGGAAGACGCGGAATCGTCGGAAGTGCCCGCCCTCGCCAGAACTGACGTCACATGTCCTCTGACCCGGCCATAGAGCTTCAAACGCTGGCTGCTTGAACAAGCAGGAGAGATACAGACACTTCCCACAGCGCCCCCCTGGGCAGAAGAAACGCGGACCTCCTTAGCTGTCTTCTTTCCCCAAGAGAGACTGAGGCGCGCCAATTCAGTTTTACAAAAAGGTAAGCATGGCTTCCCCAGCCTTTACCTGACTGAAGAAAGAACGGTAGAGGGAAAGAGATAGAGGGACCCGACTCCCCCTCTTCCTCAGAAGGATTCTTTGGCTTCAGCCTCCCTGACTGATCCGCCACGGCTCCCAAGCAGTGTCTCCCCACCGGAGGAAACACCTGAACTGAGGGGCCGGTGGGAGGATGAGATTTAAATATTGAATTGGAAGGTGGTGTTTCCTAAGAGGGGAGGAGCCGGTGTCTCTCTATGGTGTGGTCCTGAAAGATGAATGGGGAAAATGTTTTTTAAAATATTTTTGGGGGATATTTATTATAGCAAAAAGTAAAAAATAATGCGTTTTTTTCAAAATTGTCGCTATTTTTTTGTTGATAGCACAAAAAATAAAAACTGCAGAGGTGATCAAATACCACCAAAAGAAAGTGATTGGAAATTGGAAGCGATTTGGAGCAAGAGCAGACCCAGGACCACACACAGTGGCTTACAAACTCGACGTTCGCGAATTGATGCCTATGCTCCTTATTGTAAAAGTGAGTGTATCACTTGTGGATCTGCTGTTGTCCCATCTTCCTCCTTTATCCTGTGGGATTATGCTATGAATTTTATTTTTGTGTTTCTCCATATGCTTTAAAACCTGCCTGAGACTATCCAAGCAACCTAACGCAGTCTTGAGGGGTTTGTTATTGCATCCGCCATCCCATTCAACCTGTGTGATTTAATCATGCTGTATACCTTACGGCAGTAAGGTGAGCTGCTTGCACAATCATAGGTGTCACCACTGAAGTTTTGCTGTTTTGCAACACGTTCTTTGCTAGATTTGTGGAGGGACTTATTAATTACAGTTTATTGTTTATATAGACATTTTTGGGGATACCAACCATCACCATATACCACCACCTTTCCACCAACTGATCAAGCTGTTTTCATCTAGTCACTTTTCAAATATAGAATCATATTCCTCTAATAAGGATTTTTCTGTTTATCACGTTTTGTTTATACACAGTTTTATCCAGGATCTAGTACATTTTTATTGGATTGTTGTTTCACTTGACATTTTTCTAATTGGGTCAACCTTTTTTTTGTTTTACCTGTATAATTTATGAGCACATGGATTTTACCAGTACCATTACGTAATGTAGGATCACTCTGATTTTATTTGGTAATTTTATTTTCCATATCACTTCCTCTCACACAGCGCAAACACCACCACTTATTCATTTACCACCAAAAGAAAGCTCTATTTGTGGGAAAAAAAGGACATCAATTTTGTTTGGGAGCCACGTCGCACGACTGCGCAATTGTCAGTTAAAGCGAAGCAGTGCCGAATCACAAGAAGTGCTCTGGTCAGGAAGGGGGTAAATTCTTCCGGGGGTTAGGTGGTTAAAATGACAATATTCCCTATATTAGGGTACTCACATTTAATAGGTGCTATGAGGGCACCACTATGTATCAAGCCAAACAAATATAAAGGCGCTGTGCTTATGTGTCCTCTCCCACTCTGAGAACACTCCACTGTCTCACAAACCATTCTGTCCCCTCCCCAACATTTGTCGATACTGAGAAACGTTGTATCTACCTCAGGGGGAATTCTATTGGACGGTTGAGATGTCAATCATTTTATAGTGTCATTGCGCCCATTTTGTTGAAGACCACGGACATTCTATAGTTTATTGTATGCCCGCGGCCATTCTCTGATAGGTCAGAATGCTTCACAATACCCATACTGCATGCCGTGTAATGTGACCCAGCACAATAACACACAGCAGCATCAATAACATCAGTTTACAATGGCTTATAAGGCACTCATTAGCCTAAAATTAGCCTATATATCCCTTTACTGGTTAGATTTAAGACGGTATGTAAGGAGAAGGACACATCTTCACAGCATCACTAACATAAAAAATATATGTAGGATCATTGAAAACAACGACATCCTAACCACCTCATCTGCCTGTATATAGCAGTTAACAATATGCTAATAGACCGCTACATACTACATCATTCTGTGAAGTGTCATAAGATCCTAGTGTGTTTATTAACCAAATACTCTAAAACCATCATCATTACCCGTAGGACAACTCATACAATTTTCCTCCACTTCCAAGATCGAGGCGGTTCCGGTTGCTGTGATTCCTCCTGATCGTATTCTGGCTACGGTTCGCACCAGTCTCACTTCTCCTTTGGGCGACAAAATTCTTGCTGCTCAGGTCTATGCTCCTCCTGAGAAACCTTGTGACCGCTGCTTTGTCCCAGAGAGTCTCCGTACTGCCGTGCTCCAGAATTACCATTCTCCCAAGGCTGCTGGCCACCCTGGGAAGAATCAACTCTTCTGGGCCATTTCCCAACAATTCTGGTGGCCTAGTCTACGTGCCAATGTACCTGCTAGGGATGAGCTTCGTGTTCGAGTCGAACCCATGTTCAACTCAAACATTGTCTGTTCGCCTGTTCGCCGAATTGGGAACGATATGGGCCGTTCGCGCCAAATTCATGTGGCGCGTCACGGGCCCATAATTCACTGCGGCATTGCAGTGCGTTGCTGGCTGATGATTGGCCAAGCATGCACTATGACCCGCATGCTTGGCCAATCACAGCGCCGTCATTAGAGAGAGCTGTAATTGGCCAAAGCCAGGGTGGCTTTGGCCAATTATGGCTCAGGGGGTTTAGAACACGCCCCACACTATATAAGGCCGCCTGCATGGCGGCCCTGTGTAGTGTGTGTTCCGGCGTTGAAAGAGAGATAGATAGACAGAGAGACAGTGTCATTTCATTTGAGTTAGCTAGATTAGGCAGGACAATCAGTGAGTTAGCTGCACTTACAGTGTATATATATATGCATCCCAGGTGTTTAATATATATATATATATATATATATATATATATATATATATATATATATATATATATATATACACACACACATATACATACACACGCACATACATACATACATACACAATGTATTCAGTTTAGCTAGATCCGTTCCTGTTATCTTCTTACTGACAGGCAGTCTTGTTACAGTATTTACAGCTACCTGAAGAAAATTGCTGGTATTCTTTTGATCCAATTAGTACCACAGTCAGGCAGCTAGACTATTTACAGTTAGTGCAGTGCGTCCTGCTCACAGTGTTCAGCTAAAACTACAAGGTAGTGCGGTGCGTCCTGCTCACAGTGTTCAGCTAAAACTACAAGTTAGTGCGGTGCGTCCTGCTCACAGTGTTCAGCTAAAACTACAAGTTAGTGCTGTGCATCCTGCTCACAGTGTTCAGCTAAAACTACAAGTTAGTGTGGTGCGTCCACCGCACAGTGTTCAGCTAAACCTACAAGTTAGTGTAGTGAGACCTCTGCACAGTGTTCATCTAAAGCTACAAGTTAGTGCAATGCGTCCTGCTCACAGTGTTCAGCTAAAACTACAAGTTAGTGTGGTGCATCCTGCTCACAGTGTTCAGCTAAAACTACAAGTTAGTGGGGTGCATCCTGCTCACAGTGTTCAGCTAAAACTACAAGTTAGTGCGGTGCGTCCTGCTCACAGTGTTCAGCTAAAACTACAAGTTAGTGTGGTGCGTCCACCTCACAGTGTTCAGCTAAACCTACAAGTTAGTGTAGTGAGACCTCTGCACAGTGTTCATCTAAAGCTACAAGTTAGTGTAGTGAGACCTCTGCACAGTGTTCATCTAAAGCTACAAGTTAGTGCAGTGCGTCCTGCTCACAGTGTTCATCTAAAACTACAAGTTAGTGCGGTGCGTCCTGCTCACAGTGTTTAGCTAAACCTACAAGTTATTTTTTTGCGAGCTCTGCACAGTGTTCAGCTAAAGCTACCTGTAGAAGGTTGGTGGTGTTCTCATACTACAGGCAGGCAGTTGATTTTGCTAGCTGCAGTTTCAGTACATATATATATCCCAGCTTAGTGCAGCTACAGGCAATTAGTATGTCTGGAAGGCCAAGAAGGAGAGGCAGACAGTCACAAGCCAATAAGAGAGGGCAAGCAGGCTCTGTGTCTAGTGCTGGTCATGGAGACGGTGCATCCTCATCAGCACGTGGCCGTGGGACGCGCTTGGCCTTTTTTTTTTGGCAGCTGGCCGTGTTGAGCCGCAACATGCGGAAGACTTGGTCGAGTGGATGACCAAGCTGTCCTCATCCTCCTTATCCTCTCTCACCCATGCTCAGGGTACTTTGTCTGGCAAAGCAGCGGCCTCTTCCCTCGTCTCAATGTCATCAGTGACTCCTTCCCTAGACCCACCATGTCCTCCTGAGGAGTCCCTTGAACTGTTTGACCACAGTGTTGGGTACATGCTCCAGGAGGATGCCCAGCGTTTGGAAGGCTCTGATGATGATACTGAGCTCAATGAAGGCAGTAACATGAGCACGGACAGAGGGGGTGCCCAAGAAGGACAGCAATCTGGCAGTCATGCTCTCCCTGCTGCAGCATACTGCCAGGTTTGCTCCAGTGATGAGGAGGGAGGGGATGATGAGGTCACTGACTCAACGTGGGTGCCTGATAGGAGAGAGGAGGAGGAGGAGGAGGAGGCGGCACATCACCAACGAGGCAGGATGCCCTCCAGGAGCCAGCCTAAGGGCAGCACATTGACTGCATCACACCCCAAAGCTCCACATGTGCAGGGTGCTGCAGTCTCTGCACGTTATTCAAAAAGTTCTTTGGTGTGGGCCTTTTTTGAGACGAGTGCATCAGATCGCACCGCTGCTATCTGCAACATATGTCTCAAGCGTATCTCGCGTGGCCAAAACATCTCCCGCTTGGGTACCACATGCTTGACCAGACGTATGTTGATCTGCCATGCAGTTCGTTGGCAAGCGTATCTAAAAGACCCACACCAAAGAACAAAGAGGACCTCTCCTTGCTCCTCATCAGCTGACATCTCCAACCCCACTATACCTTCAGTCCTCTCTGAGACCTGCACTGAGAGGAATGAAGGTGTAGAATTAGGTGTTTCACAGCCAAGTACTTGTGGGCAATCTACTTTTGGTACACCGACGTCAGATTGTACCAGGCAAATTTCCCTGCCCCAGCTGCTGCATCGCCGAAAGAAGTTTGCCCCCAGCCATCCACATGCCCAGCGGTTGAATGCTAGCTTGGCAAAATTGCTAGCACTTCAACTGCTGCCTTTTCAGTTGGTAGACTCTGCCCCCTTCCGTGAGTTTGTGGAATGTGCGGTTCCTCAGTGGCAGGTACCTAAACGCCACTTTTTCTCACGGAAGGCGATTCCGGCTCTCTACCGGCACGTGGAAGGCAATGTCCATGCCTCGCTGGACAGGGCGGTCATCGGTAAGGTGTATATTACCGCTGACTCATGGTCCAGAAGGCATGGACAGGGACGTTACCTAAGTTTCACGGTGCATTGGGTGACTCTGCTGGCAGCTGGGAAGGATGCAGGACAAAGTGCAGTAGTGTTGGAGGTTGTTCCGCCACCACGCCTCCAAAATACTAATGATTGTGACACACCTCTCTCCTCCACCCCCTCCTCTTCTTCTTCCTCCATGGCCTCTTCCTGTGCTTTGTACTCAGAACCAGTGGTGCTCCGTAGCCGTTCAAGGGGCTACTCAAGTACGCAGGCCAAAAGATGCCATGCGGTGCTTGAGCTGGTCTGCTTAGGGGACAGGAGCCACACTGGGGCCGAGGTTCTGTCAGCTCTGCAGGGGCAGGTTCAGAGGTGGTTGACGCCACGCCAACTTAAGGCAGGAATGGTGGTTTGCGACAATGGTACCAACCTCCTCTCTGCCCTCCAACAGGGACAAATGACCCATGTGCCCTGTTTGGCTCACGTCCTTAACTTGGTGGTGCAGCGGTTCTTGGGCAGATACCCGGGCTTACAGGATGTCCTGAGGCAGGCCAGGAAAGTCTGTGTGCATTTCCGCCGGTCATATAATGATAGTGCTCGGCTGGCGGACCTCCAAATGGAGTTTAACCTGCCCAAGAACTGCCTAATGGTGGAACTCAACGTTGGCCATGCTGCAGCGGCTGCACACGCAGCAGAGGGCCATCAATGACTACCTGTGCGACTATGGCACCAGGACAGGGTCAGGGGAGCTTGTTTTTTTTCCCCACGCCAGTGGGCCATGATCAGGGATGCATGCACTGTCCTGTCACCATTTGAGGAGGCCACAAGGATGGTGAGCAGTGACAGTGCATGCATCAGTGACACTGTCCCCCTTGTCCACCTGTTGGAGCACATGCTGCGTGGAATAATGGACAGGGCACTTGAGACAGGAAGAGGATTACTTCCTTAGCTCTCAAGGCCCCCTTAATCCGGACAGTGTTCCTGCGTGCCCGCTGATCACACAGGAGGAGGATGAGGAGGAGGAGGAGGAGGATTGTGTCAGTATGGAGGTGGAGCCTGGCACTCAGCATCAGCAGCAGTCTTTAAAAGGGATCAGTCCCAAGAAACACATGGACTTGTACGTGGCTGGGAGGAGGTGGCTGCGGACCATGTCGTCCTTAGTGACCCAGAGGACTCCGGACCGAATGCCTCAGCAAACCTACGCTGCATGGCCTCCCTGATCCTGCAAAGCCTGCGTAAGGATCCTCGTATTCGTGGTATCAAGGAGAAGGACCAATACTGGCTGGCAACCCTCCTTGATCCACGTTACACGGGTAAGGTTGCGGACCTTATCTTGCCATCGCAGAGGGAGCAGAGGATGGAACATCTTCGGGAGGCCTTGCAGAAAGGTCTGTGCAACGCGTTCCCAGAGACTGGGAGGTTACAAACTCCTGTTTCTGGACAACGTGTTGCTGAGGCTTCAGTCAGTCAAAGAAGGAGCGGTGGAGAAGGTGGCCGTCTGACTGATGCGTTCAGACAATTTTTTGGTCCACAGCCCCAAGGTATGATCGGTTCCAGCAACCATCGCCAGCGTCTGTTTTACATGGTGCAGGAATACCTAGGGGCAAGATCTGGCTTGGACACCTTTCCCACCGAAAATCCTCTGGGTTACTGGGTCTTGAGGATGGATCACTGGCCAGAGCTTGCACAGTATGCAATTGAGCTACTGGCCTGTCCTGCATCCAGCGTTCTTTCGGAACGCACATTCAGTGCTGCTGCAGGCTTTGTAACCGATCACAGGCTGCGTCTGTCCACCGACTCGGTCGATCGACTGACCTTCATAAAAATGAATCAGTCTTGGATCACCACCAGCTACCAAGCACCTGATACTGATGTAACCGAATAATTTTTTTGGAAATCTCAGATCCTTTCAAAGACTGCCTATGCTGATGCTGAGTGACTATCCCTGAGTAATTATTCTCTTCCTCCTCAATGATCACGCTGATAGCCTAAGGCCCAATTTTTCAGCCCTTGTTTAACAGGGGCGTGTAATTACAATTTTTGATGCAATACTTTGCAGCAGGGCTTGTTCCTGCGTTCCAACTAGAGTGTCTGTGAGGGGTTGCAGTGTTGTGGCACCAGTGCCTAAGGCCTAATTTTTCAGCCCCTGTTCAACAGGGGCATGTAATTACAATTCTTGATCTATTATTTCACAGCAGGGCCCATTTCTGCACCCACCAAGAGCGAGTGAGGGCTTACAATGTTGTGGCACCAGCACCACCACCACCAAAGGCCCAATTTTCTGCCCTTGTTCAAGAATTGTAATTACATGCCCCTGTTGAACAAGGGCAGAAAAATTGGGCCTTTGGTGGTGGTGGTGCTGGTGCCACAACATTGTAAGCCCTCACTCGCTCTTGGTGGGTGCAGAAATGGGCCCTGCTGTGAAATATTAGATCAAGAATTGTAATTACATGCCCCTGTTGATCTAATATTTCACAGCAGGGCCCATTTCTGCACCCACCAAGAGCGAGTGAGGGCTTACAATGTTGTGGCACCAGCACCACCACCACCAAAGGGCCAATTTTTCTGCCCTTGTTCAACAGCGGCATGTAATTACAATTCTTGATCTAATATTTCACAGCAGGGCCCTGTGAGGGCTTACAGTGTTGTGTCCACAACAACACCTAAGGCCCAAATTTCTGCTGAGTATATAGGGCAGGACCCTACTTTCAAACATCTAACTTACAAACGACTCCTACTTGCAAACGGAAGGAGAGAACAGGAAGTGAGATGAAATCTACCCCTAGGAAGGGAAATTCTCTCCTGTAAGAGTTAATATGGGTAAAAACATTTCTCCTTTCCACTGATGCTTTCCAATCCTTGTTCCACAAAAAACCCCAAATTTTCAAAAAACATTTGTCATTGGGACAAAAAGTGAGGTGAAATCTTCTGAAGTGGAGGACAGACAGCAAAACAAATGTCACAGGGCTGATAACCCTTCCCTATGTTTTCCAAAAAGCTTAAAAAAGATTTTTTGGCTGGAGCTAAACACGTTAAAAATGTACCCGTTCAAAATTACAAACAGATTCTACTTAACAACAAACCTACAGTCCCTGTATTGTTTGCACCGCCTGTATACTGCTGTTCAGAGTATATAGGGCCTGGTGGCCCCACACCTTTCCTTATTTTAATTTGGGTGCGGGGTTTCTCTTAATCTCCATACAAGACCCAAAGGGCCTGGTAATGGACTGGGGGGTACCCATGTTGTTTGTCTCACTGATTTTCATCCATATTGCCAGGACCCGACATTACATTAAGCCCGCACATTTTGACATTTTGTGCAGGGACTGTTCTAAACACGGGAAACATGCGCCACTTTACAGGCATACTATAGACACACCCCAGGTACGATATTTAAAGGAATATTTCACTTTTTTTTTTTTTTACTTTAAGCATCATTAAAATAACTGCTCCCGAAAAAACGGCCGTTTTAAAAAGTTTTTTTTGCATTGATACATGTCCCCTGGGGCAGGATCCGGGTCCCCAAACCCTTTTTAGGACAATACCATGCAAATTAGCCTTTAAAATGAGCACTTTTGATTTCAAACGTTCGAGTACCATAGACGTCAATGGGGTTCTAACGTTCGTGCGAACTTTCGGTCCGTTCGCAGGTTCTGGTGCGAACCGAACCAGGGGGGTGTTCGGCTCATCCCTAGTAGCCGCCTTCGTAGCTGCTTGTTTTGTGTGTGCTCAGAGTAAGACACCACTACACCTTCCAGTGGGCCTCCTACAACCCATACCCAATGGAGAGAGGTCTTGGACTCACCTGTCAATGGATTTCATTGTGGAGTTACCCAACTCTCAGGGCAACACAGTTATCCTCATGGTGGTTGGTTTCGAAAATGTCTCATTGTATTCCACTTAAGAAGTTGTCTACATGTAAAGAACTGGCTTCCATTTTTGCTCGAGAGATCTTTCGCTTACATGGGCTACTCGAGATGATCGTCTTGGACAGGGGTAGCCAGTTTGTGTCCAGGTTTTGGCCAGCCTTTTGTGCACAGTTGGGAATTAGCTTTCTTTCTCCTCTGCGTATTACCCGCAGTCCAGTGTGAGCCAACCAGTCCTTGGAACAGTTTTACATTGCTATATTTCTGACCATCATAACAACTGGTCAGACCTCTTACATTGGGCGGAGTTTGCTCACAATAGTGCCGTCAGTACCGCTTTCCGATTATCTCCATTCTTGGCAAATTATGGTTTCCAACCATCCATGTTGCCTGACTCATTTGTTCCTCAGAGCATTCCTGCATTGGAGAAGCATCTCCGTGATCTTCGTTCCACGAGTCCTTGCAACGTGCCAATGATAGTTACAGACTCCATTCTGACTGCAGACACCTACCTGTGCCTTCCTACCAAGTTGGGGACAGGGTCTGGCTGTCATCTCGCAACCTCCGACTCTGTGTTCCCTCTTTAAAACTGGCACTACGATTTATTGGGCCTTTCCGTATGCTCCATAGAATCAACCCAGTGGCTTACACTTTAGACCTTCCTTATAATATGCAGATTTCAAAGGTATTTCATGTCTCCATATTAAAACCGTTGGTATGCAACCGTTTCACCACTTTGGTACCACGTCCTCACCCAGTTCAGTTTGAGAACCATGAGGAATATGAGATACAATCTATTATTGATTCCGTTACCCAACTCTCAGGGCAACCGTGAGCACATACAGTACTTGGTTCATTGGAAGGGGTATGGTCTGGAGGAACGCTCTTGGGTCTCATCCTCAGACGTACATGCTCCTGTCCTCCTCCGTGCCTTCCATAGACATTTTCCCCTCAAACCTGGTGTTCCTCCGAGGTGGAGGGGTCGTTGAAGGGGGGGGTACTGTCAGGGCTGGGCTCAGCCCTCCCTTCTCAGAGCTCTATGCTCAGCTGACGGTTAATTGCCAAAGACTCTTCCTTCCACAGTGACTCACCTGGTCTTCATTTCCTGCTCGTCAGTTAGAGCTGCTGGTTATATAAGCTCCTTGGATCAAATCTCCTGTGCCTTTGCCTTGGTTAACAAATCTGGACGCTCTCTGCTGTGTTTTCCTGTGAAAAACTTTTGCTTTTTTGACTTCGCTGATCTCTGGACTCCTGTTTCTCTTGCTTGTTCTGACTCCCCGTCCTGGTTACCGAACTCTGGCTATGTTTTGACTAGGTTTGCTCTGTATATACCATTTTACCATTTTATTAAATAGTGTGATTTTTACTGCACTTCTATCTAAGTCTAATTCATGGTTCCTGACAGCTAGCTTCATATCCCAGAGGTCAAAGGGTCCCGCTCTATAAATTAACTAGTAAGGAAAATTTGCTTCAAAGTTAAAAGGAACCAGAGAGGAATGCACCTGCCAGGACGGAGAGGATGGAGACAAGTTTGCTAGTTCAGTTTGTGATAGCTAGATATGAGCAGCAATAGTCAGAGATATAAGTCTCCTGACCTGGTACAGGTCCTGCATTGAGACAGAATATAAGCCCATAAAAATTATATAAGCTGGTGCAGCAGCAAAGTGTGCAGTTTAAAGTAGGGTGCCAGATATGAAAGAAATGTATATACCTGGTGGAGAGGGGTTTGCCAGCGTGCATCCACCGCCATGCTAAATCTAAATGAGAGGAACGTGGCTCTTATATGTTGTTCCAGCCCTGGCCGGCTGATGATGCTGCGTAGCCCGATACTTGATTGCGCATGCACCAAGGAGTTGGCGTATGCACGTTGAAGAACATGAGTCCCACAGTGGGCTGGGCGAAAAGCCAGAATGCGGCCGTCCAAACGCATTGATGGATAGGTGGGCCCATGGAACCCTGATGTATGGGGACTTTTGATTTTTTTAAAATTTGGGTCACATGGACTTTAATAGGGTTTGGAGTTCGGGTTCAAACTTTTACGATGTTCGAGAGTTCTGGTGTGAACCAAACCCAGGGGGTGTTCGGCCCAACTCTAGGTGTAAATAATGTTATTATTTAATATTTTTCCAACCGGTTACATTTATATTTTTTTAATTTTTAGCTTTACTCTAAAGCCTTGTGCACACGGGTGCATATGGGGCCATGCACCTTTACCCACACATACACTATATCAGTGTTTCTCAACCTTTTCCAGTCAGGGCACTCTTGAAAAGTATTTTTAGTCTTGAGCCACCAATGTCCAAGACTTGGTTCATGTTACTGTGTGTCATGGAACACACGCAAAATCATGCTCGTTCCTGACACACAGACAAATGCTCTGCTCTTTAGAGTGCAATTAATTCTTAATGGTACCTCACACATTGGCAAACATGAGGGGCTTTTGGTGCCGCACAATTTAAAAAAAAAGGTCAGGGAATTCTTTCCATTCATTTCTGCGCGTAGGGAAGCCCATTGAAATGAATGGCGGAGTCGCCGCGGCACACTGGTTGGGAAAGGCTGCACTATATTACCAAAAGTATTGTTACGCCTGCCTTTACATGCACATGAACTTTAATGATATCCCAGTCTTAGTCCATAGGTTCAATATTGAGTTGGCCCTCCCTTTGCAGCTATAACAGCTTCAACTCTTCTGAGAAGGCTGTCCACAAGGTTAAGGAGTGTGTCTATGGGAATGATTGACAATTCTTCCAGAAGGTTGTTTTATTGGGTTGAGGTCAGGACTCTGTGCAGGCCAGTCAAGTTCCTCCACTCCAAACTCGATCACCCGTGTCTTTATGGACCTTGTTTGTGCACTGGTGAGCAGTCATGTTGCAACAGGAATGGGCCATCCCCAAATTGTTCCCTCGAAGTTTCAATGTCTGACTCCATTGATCCGCTTAACCTGCTTTTATGATATGCTTGTCGTGTTATATGCTGATACTGGCAGGTTATTAAGCATATGATTCACAATTAGCTTTTCTACACTAGCTATCTTATACTGGTTGTGCTGAATGGCCACTTTAACCCTAAAGGGGATTGGAAAGAGGAATACCTGGACATTAAGTGCATGACATGGCCAAATGCCAATTGTTTTGATGGAATAACTAACATTGAACTTTCCTACTTTGCACACTGCACCTCTCAGCTGTTACTTCATCCAATCTGGCTTTGCCACACTCAGTATCAGGCTATTACTGTGCTGCTACTAATGTGGACATAACCTTGCTTAACTACCCACCTGCTCTAGAGCTTGCTTTACCCTTTCACTGTGGTCATGCTCATTGAGAGAAAAATGTCTGGGGGAGTTTAAAATATCAGTTTAGCTTACTGATTGTTGAGTGCTGATGCCAACTGCTGTTATACCACACCACACCTCCCCCCCCCGGTCACGCTTTTGACCTTGCCATGCAATGGTTATTGCTCTTACACCACTGACTGTCCTTGGGTACTTAGGCTTGATTCACATTAATGAGTTTTTTGATGCATTTTGAAGAAATGCAGGGAAATTTTTTGACATGGGTTCCTATGGAACATGTTCACATCAATGCATTTTTCTGCCTCTGCGTTTTTGGAAAGGGTCGGGGACTTTTTTTCCCACAAAATGCAACGTTTTGCATGTAATAGAATTCAATGGACCCGCATACAAAACGCGAGTACCATGTTTTTACCGTGATTTTAACGCAATTTTTGTTTTGCGTTTTGTTTTATTTCTTTTTTTGGGTCTAGTATGGATTCGAAGGGGACCCCCACACACCAATTTTTTTTTTTTTTAAATGGCGTGGGGGTCCCTCCAAAATCCATACCAGACCATTATCTGAGCATGCAGCCCGGCTCCCCCCTCCTGAACCTTACCAGGCCGCATGCCCTCAACATAGGGGAGTGGGTGCTTTGGGGCAGGGGGGCTGTCCCCCTGTTGATGGGGACAATGGCCTCTTCCCGACAACCCTTGCCCAGTAGTTGTTGGGGTCTGTGGGCGGGGGCAGAATCTGGAGGTCCCTTTAACAAGGGGGCCCCCAGATCTCGCCCCCCATGTGAATGAGTATGGGGTACTTTGTACCCCTACCAATTTACTAAAAAAAAGTAGTGTAGTGTTAAAAATACAGTAGACAGTTTTTTAAAAGTCTTTTATTAAAAATCTTCTGCGTGGCAATTGGACTATGTCATCCAGAGGCCAAGCCCCCTTGTGACGTCACAGCCCCATCATGCCCCGGTTGGTGACTTCACAAGGGGGCGTGGCCTCCGGATGTCGTAATCTGATTGTCACGCCCCCATTATTATTTAAGAAGTGCAGGACATCGGCGCTGACAGATCAGCGGGACGCAACATCGGAGGAGGGTCTTCGGCGGTAGCGGCAGCAGAGGAAGAAGAACACCAGACAAAGAAGACAGAAGAAGAGCCGAAGAAGAAGCAGGAGGAGAAAGAGAAGACCAGAGGAAAATGCGGGAGAAGATGGAGGAAGACAAGAGGAAGAAGCTGAGAAGAAGATTTTTAATAAAAGACTTGTCAAAAAATTGTCTACTGTATTTTTTAACACTACACTACTTTTTTTTAGTGAATGGGTAGGGGTACAATGTACCCCATACTCATTTACATGGGGGGGATCTGGGGGGTCCCTTGTGGAAGGGGGTTTCCAGATTCCGATAAGCCACCTGCCCGCAGACCCCGACAACCACCGGGCAAGGGTTGTCGGGAAGAGGCCCTTGTCCCCATCAGCATGGGGGCAAGATGCTTTGGGGTGGGAGGTGCAGAGTCCCCACTGCCCCAAAGCACCCATCTCCCCCATGTTGAGGGTATGAGGCCTGGTATGGTTCAGGAGGGGGGGCGCTCGCTCGTTCCCACCCTTTCCTGGACCTGCTGGGCTGCATGCTCGGATAAGGGTCTGGTATGGATTTTGGGGGGAACCCCACGCCATTTTTTAAAAAAATTTGGTGTGTGGGGGTCCCCTCCGAATCCATACTAGACCCAAGGGCCTGGTATGGACCTGGGGGGACCCCACACTGTTTTTTTCCCAACTTTTTTTTTTAGCCGGCAATTCTTTTTTTTTTACATTCAGCGGGAAGCCCGCTGACAACTGATGACTCATCGGTTGTTAAGGATGCGGCTGCTGGCTTCCCGGCCCCTTCCTTAGCAACTAGCTATATACAGTGTAAAAAAAAATGCAAAATGCATGTTACGGTAAAAACGCGTGTCCAAAGATGCGGCAAGCACCGCAAAAAGCACTACAGAAAGGCTCAAAAGCAACATGCATAGATGTGCATCGAGCCTTACAGGGTAGCAACTCCATTTAGGACAAAAGGGGGGGGGGGTTAAAAGGTAACCCTAAGAAACAATCAAGGGAGATCAGCCACAGTATATGAATAAATTAATAGAAGCTTTATTGGTGAAGTACAAAATTATTGACAGTGTTCCAATCCAGTGTTCCAATCCAAATTAAAAAGCGCTACTACATGAACCCTACTATATCAAGACTAATATCAAAGACCAGGAGGAAAAATGAACTTGAAAAGAAAATGAGTTTCCCAAGGGTGACACCAAAGGTAATTGTAGCAAAGGTGTCTCCAGCTTTCAATTAACTGCAGAGATCTGCTGTTTTCTGTGATTGACCGATATGTGTCATTAAATATGCATTAGTTGCAGATGATTAACATCCTATTGGCTGATTCAGTCAAGTTTGAAGCTGGATCAAGGGAAACAATGTAAACACTCAAAGGTAAAAATTTCCGTTTGTATTGTGTCAAATGTCCATAGTATAGGTATTTATCAAAATGTATACGGTCTCATATAGATAACAATTAGACTGATATCACTGCAGCGGAGAAATCATCAATAGCAGAATATGTAGCACTTGGCTCCTCTGTTGGCTCCAAAGTATGAATTGTATCCACCAATAAACAAAGTCTTAAGCCTGCTGCATACATCCAAACGGGAATGTAATTGAACAATATTGGCCCATGTATGGGCGTCTTACCCCGATTTTATCGCAGTTACAGGTCTCTGTATGTCCAGGATGGATTTCCTGATTCGGTCTGCTGAGCTGTCCTTTGGATCAGTTGAGGATTTGGGCTGTAGTTTTAATTCGGCTAATGTCCGCAATTGTAGCCGTTGTATCATAAAAAGATAGTGCCTAAAACTGCTGGTATTTAGGGAGAGGATTAAATCATCCCAGGCATAGTGCAGGACACATGCAGAGATAGTGTCTGTGGAGTACGGCTTGGATAGTGCAAATAGCCTCCAGGTGGATATCAGGTGGATATCAGGTGGATATCAAATGAATGTCAAATGAGCCGTTTAATCAGTCTAAACCTCCAGCATGAATGGTAGGCAATTCTGCCTTATCGCTCGGACTTGGGGGTCATCGAGATATGTGGGGGCATGTTAGCGCTACCCTCCATCTACGCGTTTGGTACACTGGAACGTGTACTTTATTTGGACCTAGGCTGCACGCTTTCTGGGAGATATACCGCCCTAAGGGCGGATCGGTGGGTCAGTTTACCTTTATAGTTCACTAAGCAATAATGTAGGATTCCTGTTTTGCCTTTTATAGTTTTAGCAACACCATTTAGCCAGACACTTCCTAGCAATCGGATACTTATGGGATTTGGTGTGGTTTTGTATGAGTGTTGTGGCACTCGGTCAGGCGTTAATGGAAACGTTGTCATGATTTTTTTGATGTTTGGAGGTGGTTTTTCCAGTGTTCTTTGCTAAATTAAATTTAAAAAACCTTTTTATTGCAATAAAAAACTTTTTTATGCAATACTAAGCTGCCTGGGTTCTCAGCTTGTGACAGTCTTTGTTTGACATATGTTGATTATTTTAATGTAAAAAAACACTCTCCTCCCTTTGGTTAGTATTCATTTTTGTCAAGCACCCTGGCTAGATTGTTTTATACAATAATATTTTCTATTTTTTATATATTTGTGTTTTTTCATAGATATTTAATGCATTTGCCCCTGAAGAGTGGATTAACCACTTGCTTACTGAGCACTTAAACCCCCCTCCTGCCAAGACCAATTTTTCAGCTTTCAGCGCTGTCACACTTTGAATGACAATTGCGCGGTCATACAAACACTGTACCCAAATGAAATTTTTATCATTTTTTCCCACAAATAGAGCTTTCTTTTGGTGGTATTTAATCACCACTGGGATTTTTATTTTTTGCTGCACAAACAAAAAAAGATGGAAAATTTTGAAAAAAAAAAAATCTTGTTTAATAGTTTATTATAAAATTTTGCAAACAGGTAATTTTTCTCCTTCATTAATATGCGCTGATGAGGCGGCACTGACAGGCACAGATAAGGTGGCACTGATGGGGACAGATAAGGCGGTACTGATGGGCACAGATGGCCACTGATAAGATGGCACTGATGGGCCCTGATGGGTGGCATGGGTTATTTGTCAAAAATTGTTATAATGTTGTGATAGTGTTGCTGTTATATTTTGAAATGTTTTAATGCATATTAATATTATTAATATTATAAATAAAATAAATTCAATAATGTTCTTCTTTACATACAACTTTACACGCACATGAACTTTAATGTCATCCCAGTCTTAGTCCGTAGGGCTCGATAATGAGTTGGCCCAACCTTTGCAGCTATAACAGCTTCATCTCTTCTGGGAAGGCTGTACAGAAGGTTTAGGAGTGCATCTATGGGAATGTTTGACCATTCTTCCAGAAGCCCATTTGTGAGGTCAGGCACTGACGTCTATGAGAAAGTCTGGCTCGCAGTCTCCGCTCTAATTCATCTTAAAGGTGTTCTATTGGGTTGAGGTCAGGACTCTGTGCAGGCCAGACAAGTTCCTTCACCCCAAGCTTGCTCATCCATCTTTATGGACCTTGCTTTGTGCACTGGTGCGCAGTCATGTTGGAACAGGAAGTGGACATCCCCAAACTGTTTCCACAAAGTTGGGAGAATGAAATTGTCCAAAATGTCTTGCTATGCTGACGCCTTAAGAGTTCCCTTTACTGGAACTAAGGGGCCAAGCCCAACCCCTGAAGAAGAAAAAAACACACCATAATCCCCCTTCCATCAAATTATGTGGATGAGAGAGTTTGGGGTGGAGGAACTTGACTGGCCTGACCTCAACCCAGTAGAACACCTTTGGGATGAATTAGAGTGGAGACTGCGAGCCAGGCCTTCTTGTCCACATCAGTGCCTGACCTCACAAATGCGCTTCTGGAAGAATGGTCAAACATTCCCATAGACACACTCCTAATTCTTGTGGACAGCCTTCCCAGAAAAGTTGAAGCTGTTATAGCTGCAAAGAGTGGACCAACTCAATATTAAACCCTACGGACTAAGGCTGGCCATACACTATACAATTTTCTGATTCAATTTCCTTTAGATTTACCTTCAACTATGTAGTGCAAGGGCCTGTCTGATTGCATACAAATTGAAAGGGTTTAGGTTTGACCTCATATTATATGGTTTTGGTAAATCTAAAGGAAAGTTGAACAGGAAAATTGTATAGTGTATGGCCAGCTTTAGACTGGGATGCCATTAAAGTTCACGTGTGTGTAAGGGCAGGTGTCCCAACACTTTTGGTAATATAGTGTAGATGTGTATGTATTGCTTCATTGATAATAATTACAATTTTTTTTTTCAACTTGTCATTTTTAATCTTATTATAAAGACCTGATTTTTTTCCCCATTATTTTCCATCCCATTGATAAGATACAAATTTTTGCACTGACAAAGTTATATAAAAAAAGGAACATTTTTTTTTTTACCCAAATCCGTATACATTTTTGAAAAATCAAAAAAAACCTAATAAAAACAAAAGAAAATTATGTTTAAGAAAATAGTTTGTAATAAACTCACAAAGTTGTGCAGTGCAAACATTAAAACCCACGTAACGCAATCAAAACAACAACAATATTTTACATAGAGATTTAATTAATGTATTATTTAGAATTCTAGTTGTGATAACTGTATTGTTTGTGACATTATCTGTTTTTAGACAAAAGTGCTTACTCTTTATTACACCAAATTTTTTTTCTAAACTTTCCTAATTTTTAAATAGGTGGCGCACAATTATCCTGTCACTACAGCAGTAAATTATATTGAAAAAATGTAAAATGCATTACGTCTTTTACAGTTCCTAATATGAATTCTAATTTTCAAGAAATTGATGAAAAATATGATATCGATATCAAATAAAATATTATAAAACAAAAAATTGTTCCTCTATTGAATCGTGACAGATATCTTTGGAGCATATCAGGTTTTTCTGGACAAGGAATGGGGCAATATTTTCAGGCTCTTAGCTGCATCTTGGAATCCAATTCATTTTGATGTCATCAGCAGCCAATGGAAGTGAACCAGATAAAATATCAATCAGAATTTCTTAAAAACATTCAGGAACCAAACAGCCCGGTATTCTGAAAAAGAAAAAAATATTTTGTACAATATTTTATGCAAATATTATTTCGAATATATAACAATTTATTAAAGTGACTACAAAGTCATTTTTTTTATAACAAACATGATATATTTATCTGCTGTATGCATTGGAATTGCATAAAAGTAGCCCCAAACAGCCTCTTCTTGGGTCCCCTTCTGGTGCCCCTCACTCCTCCACCTATGATTGTGATTACACCCACAGGCTTGCTCCAGAGCCACGCTGCCTGCATCCTTAGACACAGACAGCACATCTTTGACCCACCCCCCGCTCCCTTGTCACTAGATTTGACTGACAGCAGCAGGAAGCAATGGCTCCCACTGCCTAATCAAAGCCTGTGACACCAGAAAGTGAGGGGAGAGTGCTGCTGCAGATATGCAGATGGACCCTGTGCTGGATCAAGTGATGGCTCAGGTAAGTATAAAGGTTGGTGAGGGGAGATACAGCTGAATAAAAAGTGTTTAGCTTAATGCATGGCATGCATTAAGGTATAAATGTTTAGGCTTTTAAGAGTTTGAGGTGATATGTCAAACTTTTTACTTTTTTTGTAAGGGTGAACCAACACTTAAAACCATCTCCGTAAAATTTATACATAGTTATAGCTAAGAATAGAAGATTTTTTGGACAATAATTATGATGTGCCACATTTATCTCTAAAAAAATGATTACATTAATTATAATTTAAAGTGGTTGTAAACCGATACAGACCACTTTGACCTACAGGTAAGCCTAGATTAAGGCTTACCTGTAGGTCCAAGAAATATCTCCTAAACCTACACAGTTTAGGAGATATTTGCAAAAAGACAGGCACCGCTGTCTACAGCGCATGCAGCGTAGACAGAGGTGCACAGGCGCACTGAGCATGCCGCTGCTAACGGCGATATGCCGTTGGTGGTGGCTCCCGTGCGCACGCACGGGAGTGACGTCATCGCGGCTCAAGCCAATCACAGCCCTGGAGCCACGATACCCGGAAAGAAGATGGACGCTCTGTAGCAGAGGGGACAGAGGTGACATCGCAGGCTCCTGTGTCAGGTAAGTGACACATAATGGGCTACTATGCGATGCATAGTAGCCCATTATGTTTTACCATTGCAGGGAAACAAAGAGGAAGTAAACCCATCAGGGTTTACTTCCTCTTTAATAAAAACATTATAATATTACATAAATCACAAACGTGTACTGAAAAAGTAATATTAGCTTACCTTGCTCGGAACTGATAATCCAATAGCTATTAAAGCTTTCCTAGTGGTGGAAATCCATTGACAAAACCTTTGGGAAATCAATTATATATTATAATTAAAATCTTATTTTGCTGAGATCATTGAACTAAACCATTATATACTAAACTAATAAACTAGTTTATATTATTTACAGTACATATATAAGCACCACTGTACTCCTCTTACCTGACCGGTGCCTGGGGCTCCTGCTTCCGCTGCAGCTGTCGGTCTCTCCTCCATCTTGGCAGAGAACGCAGCAGGGTACTGAGAAACCATCTGGTTTTTGAAATCCCCGGTTCCAGCGTCATCGAGGGCCGGAACCGGAAGCACCGGTTGACAGACCCAACCCCTAGTCTCTGCATTCCAGGTGCTTGGAACCACTAGTGCAAAGCCCCCGCAGGAAGCCGCATCACCGGATATGATGTCACCCGCCAGCCGGGACCCGGAACCGACATGCGGGACACACCGGGCCACCAGAGCCAAGCCAGCGGACCACGGGCACACAGACGCCGTGCCTTCTGCGGGCCCTTGCATCCGCTGAGCTGGAGAGACCAGGGGCTCCGGAACACGGGGGGGTGCTGGGATGGTCACTGCACCATATACAGAGGTAAGCCTACACCCTCCACCTTGGAGAGAGCGCAGCTCCCTGGTTCCAGCATGCACTTTCACCATGTGTTTCCTGAAAAATGCGCTCTCTCCAAGGTTGTCCTGAAAGGCAATTTGAGAAATTATGAACCTGTACGTGATTTCGTGCACGAGGTCTGGGGCTCATGCGAGCCGCCGGTGACGTGCTCCCGCTGTGATTGGACAAAAAATTTATTATGATTTAAACAGCAGAGCATACTGATTAGGGCCCATTCACACAAGAACACAGTGCAGGAAACCCGTGTTCTGTGCGTGATACCCACACTGCCCTTGCGATCGCAGATGTCAATGCAATGCTAACAACTGCAGTGTGTGCAGGATCATGCTTTTTTTTTATGTGTTTATTGAAGTTTTCTTCACAGAAACAAACCAAATAGAATATAAAAGGCACGCGCTACCCACGTAGCGGGCTGCTAGAGAAAAATTACCACCTTTATGGCTAAGGTATGCATGAATAACACATGAATTAGTAAGATGTGTGAAACATGGAAAAAGGGTGTGACCTGGTACAGCCAAATGGCAGGCCTCCATCCCTATTATAAGTTTAAAGGAGAGGAGAGAAATTGGGACTTTAAATGAGGCCCGCCATATCAATTAGAAAAGGAATAGGTACATGTATATAAAATAAATTTGTTTATTTGATCACAGTCTAAAATTCATTCAAGCTCTTAAAAATACATTGTAACAATAATTTGGTAGTCACATGACTTACACTTAAATTATCTTGCTCATGGCATATATAGTTGATGAATTAACGTAATAGACAGAGATAGCAATAGGCATACATAGAAAATACATGCATGTACACACGATAGAGCCAGATATATCTTGGTATAAAATAGCACTCAACGCATTTCATGGCATTACAGCCACTTATCAGCAGTGTGATATGATAATGTACTGCAAGAAAATATCAATTATTAATAATAGTGCCCTCTAAAAAGGGAACAGGATAATTTATCAAAAATTGTTGACAGGTCAATGACTTACAACTCTGTTCCGAGGGTGAGCCCAACCTCTACATGGGAACTGGTGGGGATCTCAGGTACGGTGTCTCCCCTGGGGTTGAGGCGGGAATACCCCACTAAGGACCTAGGAAGGCAGCCAGAGGAAGACCAGATGGCCACAGCATAATCCAAGTGTACTGTGTGTGCACTGGGTCATGCATATTGTGCTCTAAAGAATATAAAGAAAAGTGTAAATGAAAAATGGTGGTGAATAATGCGAAAGCTCTTTTATGTGTTCCCTCAAAGGGGACTACATGCAAAGTGAAAGTGGGCATAAATATACACACTAAACCAATTGTAATGACCCATAAATGGTACAACCCACCCAAAATGAATAGAAAAAGTGATATACTGACCCCCTTAATAAATAATATTTCCCCATCATAAAGTATCCCTATATACTCATATATTTAGTTCCTTGCCCTAGTTTATTCCCCCTTTTTACTTTTCATTCCCTTTGGGTTTGCCTTCAGTTGCTTTCTTCATTATAGAATTGTATTTCCATCAGGCTGGCCCATCCCAGGGTTGTACTGTGTCCACTTCTGGGGTTGCGATGTGCGACAGTTCTTTCCTCCTCATCACCCATTGGTGGTGGTGGGGATTGACCTCTTGCACATCGATGCCATACACTGTGGCCCCGCTCGTGATGTCAATTGATGCCTTGTTGTCAGGGACATTCCTTTCCATCTCGTGCCACAGGGGAGGTGTGCGTGGATCCACTGAAGCTGGCGGGTACACCGCACACAGCTGGGATCCCCTCCACAGCCTCCCTTGTGCAGCATTGGCTCGTTTAGTATGATGTTGGCGGGACCCTGTCTCGGACTGGGGGTATATGATGGCCTGAGCTGGCCGATGGTTCACTTTGCATGATCCTATCACTTGGAAGGGTACCTAGACACAAGCTGATCCATGCATACTACACATTCAAGGTAATCCTATTAAGGGGGTCATTATATCACTTTTTCTATTCATTTTGGGTGGGTTGTACCATTTATGGGTCATTACAATTGGTTTAGTGTGTATATTTATGGCCACTATCACTTTGGCCTTCCTCTGGCTGCCTTCCTAGGTTCTTGGTAGGGTATTCCCAACTCAACCCCAGGGGAAACACCGTAGTTGAGATCCCCACCAGTTCCCATGTAGAGGTTGGGCTCACCCTCGGGACAGAGTTGTAAGTCATTGTTGTAAGTCCCAATTTCTCTCTTCTCCCTTAAACTAGTAAGATGTGTGGTTGAGAGGAGGATCATTGTATCAAATAAGAACATATAATACAATATAACAGCATCACTGGATATGAGCTAGCGCTCCGTGAGTGGCCCCGTCCTAGTTTGGGAAAGGAATAACTCAAGAAAGATGCGACCGTGGCAGTGTATCAACCAATCATAATGATGCCGTGGCAGGAACAGATAACTATTTTGACCAAACCTGATTAGCCATATGGACAATTTAAAATTGTATCAGTTTGTCCCGTGAAGAGACCAAAGCATGGAATTGAAGATCCAAGATGTCATCATCATCCAGGTGTGGGATGTCCTGCTGCTACTTAGCTCTAAGACTAGATAGGGTGGGAAGAGATGTGGTAATCAGATGGGCATATAGGTATGAGGCGGGTTTTTCTGTACAGTCTGTGGGAAGCACTCGTTCAAGGGTGGATTGAGCCACTGTAAGGGACCCATGTGGAATTGACTGAGAAAGGCATGGGAGAGCTGCAGATATCAAAATAAATAGGGCAGGGAAACACTGAAATCACAGAACAATTGTGACAGGGATTTTAAAGAGCCACCTGAGGAAATGTGTGAGATTACCTTCATGTTATGTTTGGCCCATACACCCAGTTCAGGTAGCATATAAAAATGGGGCATGGATGGGTTTAGGCAAAGCTGAGCATTAGGCCAGTGGGTACCCTCAGGCAGGTGTTCATACCTGAGTCCCACTGTCCAGGCTCTAATGGTAGTAAGCATTGATGGAGTAAGCATGTAAGGGGCCTTCAGGCAGAAGTATCGGACGGAGGAAAACCACCAAGCTGCTGTCACTAGCTGTGTAACAAGAAAATATTTATGACAATCAGGAAAAGTCAGCCCCCCTCGATTAGTAGGGTGCATCAAGGTGGTCAGTTTGTATCTCTGGAAACTAGCCCCCCAGAGAAAAGAGGAAAAAACTTGATTGAGCCAATTAAAAAATGACTTTGGGATCCAATAGGGGGAATGGCGGATTAAGTAAATGAATTAAGGTAGGGTTTTTATTTTAATTAGATTGATTCTGCCCAAAAATGACAAACAGCAGTGTCTCCCATGCCTTTAGCCTCCGATTGGTCTCCTGCATTACTAGGGTAGATTGAGAGACAAGTAGTCTGAGGCCCTGTGGGAAACCTGGATCCCCAAGTATTTAAATTGTTCTACCCATTGAAGTGACAGGTCTGGTGGGGCCATGTATCGAGCACCAGGGTCTATAGGGAATAGTAGGGACTAGGCCAGTTAATTTTGAGACCTGTGACCGTGGAGTAGGAATTCAAGAGTTTCAATGCACCCTGGAGGGAAGGACCCGCATCACGAAGGAACAAAAGCAAGTCATCCACAAATAGGGCGACCCTCTCCTCCAACCTGCCAATACGAAGCCCTTTAATTGTAGAAGAGGTGCGAAGCACCTCTGCCACTGGTTTAATTGCAAAAAAATCATCAAAAAAGGCCAGAGAAAAAGAGGGCAGCCCTGGTGGGCACTCTTGTATAGCTGAAAGGGGACCAAAAAACTCCTACCCAACCTAACCAAGGCCGTGGGGGAGCTATAAAGGACTTGAAGCTATTTAATAAAGAGTAATAGGAACCTCATGCATCTAAGTACCTCCCACAGAAATGGCCACTCAATGGTATCAAAGGCCTTTTCAATATCTAGGGAGACAACTACCCTAGATCCTGCATTTAAATGTTGGGTGTGGATGTTGGTAAACAACTAGCGAAGGTTAATGTCAGTGGCTTTGTGGGCCAAAAAAACGGTTTGGTCTGAGTCTATGATTGTTGGGAGCATTGCCTGCAACCTTATAGTTAAGAGTTTAGTTAGAATTTTTAAATCAAGGCAATTGGTCTGTAGGAGGCACATGCACTGGGGTCTTTAGGTGGTTTATGAATTAGGATGATATGGACATAGCACATAGAGGGAGGGCACCCTCAGCTAAGCAATGAGATAATATATCAGCTAGGGTAGGTGCCAAAAATACAATGGATCTGACAGAAGTCATTTGGGAGTCCATCTGGTCCCGGTGCCTTTCCTGCAGGGAGAGACCGGATAGCAACAGCTATCTTGTCTGGGGTGATAGGATGCACCAGCGTATAACGTTCATCATCTGAGAGCCACCTGATCAAGAAGAGGAGCTAGCGAGTGAGGGGTGAAGTCCTGTGGGAGAGTGGAGGTATATAAAGTGCTATAGTATTGGCCGAAGGCCTCAAGATTATCCTCCCGGGTAAAAACTTTGGTCCCCCCCAGGAAGCTGTTTCTCTGCTATGGAAGTGAGGGGTTTGTCATGCTGGGCTAATAGTGCTAGTAAACAACCTTTCTTATCACCTTGTTCAAAGAAGGATTGCCTAGTTCTGTACTGTTCTAGATGAGTGAGCTCCGCTAAGTGCATGTTCAACTCTATCTGAGTGGCCTTCATATGTATAAAATTGTCATCATCTGGCTTATCATTGCAGACCTCCATCTTATCAACCACCTATTGTTGTAGAGACTGAGTGGTCACCTTTAGATCTTTATGGATAGCAGAAATGGAGGATATGTACTGTCCTCTAGTGAAAGCCTTGAAGGAA
Organism: Lithobates clamitans; assembly: GCA_037952925.1. NCBI lineage: Eukaryota > Metazoa > Chordata > Amphibia > Anura > Ranidae > Lithobates > Lithobates clamitans. Next base: position 3,389,058 of record JBBGZY010000160.1, read on the forward strand.
TCCCATGTGGTTTCTGGAGAGTAGGACACCCTGCTGATATCCCAGTATTCAGATAGTTTGGGGGCATAGAGTCCATAATCTCCAGGTGAGAGACCCAGTGTGGGGCCAGGATCCACAGGGACACATTCTGAGAGGCTAAGGTGCGCAGGAGCAGCTCCAGGGGCGCATGGTCTGATAGACCACTAAGTAGGTATGTGGCCTCCTGAACATCCATTAACAGGGAGGGATTAGAAAATGCCAAGTCTATAAATGAAGATGTTTTGTGGGTGGAGGAGAAGCAAGAATAGGAGCGGGTTGTTGGGTGTTTCCACCTCAGCAAGGCCTGCCGCCTGGGCCCATGTTCTAAGATCTGCAGAGGTATGTTTTGGTACTACTGGTCTATCCAGATCAGGTGATAGAATGGCATTAAAGTCGCCCATGATAAGCAATTTAGCAGGGCAGTAGGGGGAAATCCTCTCTAGAACAAGACCAAGAACCTCTGGGGAGAATGGTGGAGGAATATATATTGTAACTGTGACATATTGTAGGCCTCAGAGCATGAGTACCACAATGACTAATGACTAATTTGCCCTGGGGGTTTGAATTAATCGCCTTGACAACACATGAAAGAGACTTATTGTTGAGAACTGAGATCCCCCTGGCAAAGGTGGAGTATGATGAGAGGTACATCATTTGAACCCAGGGTCGTTTAAGTGACTGCAGCTTGCTGCCCATGAGATGTGTTTCCTGAAACAACAATAAATGGGGGTTGTGAAGTTTCAAGTACTGGAAAAGTAAGGCACATTTAAATTTAGAGTTAAGGCCACAGACATTGCAAGAAATTATTTTAAAGATGTCTGGGGGATGTGGCGCCATAAGGGTAATAGATAAAGATTGTGACTGTACAGTGGCAATCGGCTGGATGGAGCTATTGCAGGAGCAGCAAAGCAAATGATAACCAACACCATAAATAGAAGTACATGAATAGCAGTAAAACACAATAAAACAATGAAAACAGTAACAAAACCCCTGCACCGTGGTGCAATCCCTGCCCAAGTCAGGTCCCTCCAGAAAAAAGACCAAAACAAAAGGTAACACAGAGGGTGACCGGCAGGGGCCTATACCTAAAAACTTGAACTATAAACTGGCAATAGCCAAAAACCTTTTGTCCAGTGAATGGGGAAGCGGGAAAGTGGTACCAAAAAAAGTGCCCACTTGTGGTAGCCAAATTCCTATCCTGGAATCCGGAGGAAATACCACATCCATGGTGGGAGAGTCAGGCTCAGAGCCCAACCAAGAAGGGCATTAGATAGGTACCGGTAGATTGGGAAAATAACAGGGGTGTCTTGTAACTAGTGGATGCTGGAGCTCCTGGAACATGGTCCCAAATACCAAAGAAAAAACCTGGGAATATATGGAAAAAAGTATCAGTCAAGAAAAAACAAGGTACTCTCTGCAACAAGTTGTGATAGCTAGCATGCTGGTATACTTGCTGTGATCTAATGTTGGATCATCCAAGGACTTGATGGTGGAGGCGATTAGCATGAGTCCAACCAGTCAGAAGCATCTTCAGAGGTGTCAAAGAAGCGGACGCCTACTAGGGTAAAGAAGGCTGAACCTGATGTTCTTTTCACAAAGTCGTTTACTGACTTCAGTGTAGGATCTTCGATGTTGCTGCACCTCTGGATAGTAGTTGGGGAAGAACAGGAGTTTGGAATTTTCAAACTTGACGTCATCTTTAGTGCGAACCCCAGCTAGGAAGCGGTCCCTGTCATGTTAGTTAAGTAGTCGTAAAATGAAAGGGCACGGAGTCGCTCCCGGCTTTGTCAAGGCAGGGGGAACTCTATGGGCCTGCCCAACCACAAATGTAAGTGGCGGATCTTGTAAGTCAAATACTTTAAGGAACAGTTGTTCCGCAAATTTGGTTGATTTATTCCCTTCAGCTTTTTCCTGGGAGCCCCAGAATACGAATATTGTTTTTGCATAGCCCATTTTCAGTGTCAATGCATTTTTCTTGTAGAGTCTTAAACTGTAGTTGCAGTGCATGCAATTCCCTGGAATCAGAGTGTACAGTGTCCTCCAGCCCTGAGACCCGACCCTCCACCTCTGATACCCTGGAATGGAATTTGTCCATATCGTTCCTAATGAGGCTGATATCTGTGGCCATAAATTGCATCTTGGCTGTAAGGGTATCTGTAGAAGCTGTGATAGCTGCCATAATGTCGGCTGTGGACGGAGAAGCCACCACTCCATCCCCTGCAGCGGTCTTTGTGCCAGCCGACATTGTGCTGGCAGGCGACCTCATGGGCAAGATGGCCGCTGCTAAGGGAGGAGGTTGGGGAGTGATGGGCTGAGAACGAGAGGAGCAGGGTTTCGGCGGGACCATAGAAGCTGTTGGAGGAAGCCACTGACTAACTGGAGAGAGAGAGCTCTGTACACAGTCACAGGGAGCAGATTATAATAGCGAGGAAGGGCTGTTGGATCATAGACAGGAACAGAGCTCCAGAATCACATGACCGACCAGGCTTACATCCTGGCCATGTCCCTCAGGATCATGCTTTTTAAAGTAGTGCATGCAGTACTTTTACTGTGGTGCAGTGTGTTTTCAGCCCATTCATAATTCAGCAGATTCAAATGAATGGGCTAAAAGGCACTAAACTCAAGTCGCAAAGGAATAAAAAGAAAGGAACACAAGCACGTTCCTGTTGTGAACAAGCCCTTACAATGAATGTTATGTGATTTTAGCGGTAATCTGGAGCCATATGAAGACTTAAAGGTTGCCTAGACAGCTGAGATGGGTATTGGTAATGTGGAATGGGGAAGTAGATTCCAGTAGATAGTGAATCTTAGGCAGACCCTATACGAGTCAGTTTTAACCATTCCACCAGTGGCGGCCGTGCACTGTGGGCGCAAGGGCGCCATCCCCCATCAATGCGCCTGGCCCCTTTCAGGACACATGTATTCCTATGATGGGGCGGGAGGGTGTGGTAATTTTTGAAGCACCTGATTAGAGCCAAAGGCTCTAATAGGCTTCAAAATAGGGTGGGCTGAAGGCACAGAGAGTGCGGGGGGTGCTGTCAGAGCCACGAGTCCCATGAGTGGGGGGGTTCGGTGGGCACATTGGCTGCATATACTGGGCACAAGTGGCTGCATTTGATGGGCACAAGTGGCTGCATATGATGGGCACAAGTGGCTGCATCTGGTGGGCACAAGTGGCTGCATATGATGGGCACAAGTGGCTGCATTTAACGGGCACAAGTGGCTGCAAGTGGGGGGGTGGGGGTCGGTGGGCACATTGGCTGCATATGATGAGCACAAGTGGCTGCATATACTGGGCACAAGTGGCTGCATTGGACGGGCACAAGTGTCTGCATTTGATGGGCACAAGTGTCTGCATATGATGGGCAAAAGTGGCTGCATATGATGGGCACAAGTAGCTGCATTTGATGGGCACAAGTGGCTGCATATGATGGACACAATGGCTGCATATGATGGGCACAAGTGGCTGCATATGATGGGATGGGTACAAGTGGCTGCATATGAAGGGCACAAGTGACTGCATTTGATGGGCACAAGTGGCTGCATTTGATGGGCACAAGTGGCTGCATTTAATGGGCACAAGTGGCTGCATTTGATGGGCACAAGTGGCTGCATTTAATGGGCACAAGTGGCTGCATTTGATGGGCACAAGTGGTTGCATATGATGGGCACAAGTGGCTGCATTTGACGGGCACGAGTGGCTGCATTTGATGATCACAAGTGGCTGCATTTGAGGGGCACGAGTGGCTGCATTTAATGGGCACAAGTGGCTGCATTTAATGGGCACGAGTGGCTGCATTTGATAGGCACGAGTGGCTGCATTTGATGGGCACAAGTGGCTGCATTTGACGGGCACGAGTGGCTGCATTTGACGGGCACGAGTGGCTGCATTTGACGGGCACGAGTGGCTGCATTTGATGGTCACAAGTGGCTGCATTTGACGGGCACGAGTGGCTGCATTTAACGGGCACAAGTGGCTGCATATGATGGGCACAAGTGGCTGCATTTGACGGGCACAAGTGGCTGCATTTAACGGGCACAAGTAGCTGCATTTGATGGGCACAGTGGCTGCATATAATGGATACAAGTGGCTGAATATGATGGACACAATGGCTGCATATGATGGGCACACATGGCTGCATATGATGGGCACACATGGCTGCATATGATGGGCACACATGGCTGCATATGATGGGCACAGTAGCTGCATTTTATGGGCACAATGGCTGCAATTGATGGGGGGTTTAGTATTTTTCCGTTTGTTTGCACCCCCAAAAAATTTTGAGCACCAGCCGCCATTGTGTTCAAGCAGTGGGTTGAACAAAAAAAATGACACATTCCATGTTGATAAGTGAATCCTCCTGTATCATTGAATTCTGGCAGTGAAGAGACTTTGCCGTTGTCAGAATAAACAGATCAGTGCTGCCGTCTATAGCTGGCAGCGCTAATCAAGCAGGGAAAAATCTGTCAGGGCGGTTGTACTGAAGTTGTTTGGTAGATAGGCTTCTCTGCAACCACAGTGTCCATACATGCATCAAAAATGAGCTGATCCCTGCTGAACTGGGCAAATCTTGATCCATTTATGAATAGCTTTAGGCTGTCCATAGATGGGTCTGTTTTTTTAAACAATGGGTTTAAAAAAAAAAAAAAAAGGAATTCATTCTCCCATTCTGACTTTCAATGTGTGGATGTGGGAATGCTCCTGCTGTGTTATTGTACTCAGATAGCGAGGAGAGATCCCTGCCAACAGAATACACTGCATGAATCAAAAATGTGTTAATTTCCCTGCTGAACTGGCTGAATTTGGATCCATGTATGGGCAGCTTTAGGGCAGCTTTTTTGTTCTGCCAGTGGGTTGAAGGAAAAACTTACCTGATTCCCCATCCACACATTCGAGGTGGGAGAGAGCTCCCACTGGGCTATTGTACACTGCCAGTGAGGAGACTTCCCTGCCATCAGAATGCACTTATCAGCACTGCCAGCTATAGCTTGCAGAGCTAATCGATTGGAGGGTCATTGTACTGAAGTCAGTCGGTTGGTTTACTTTGGTGCAACCACAGTGTCCATACATGTATCAAAATTTGTTTCAGGAACCTCCTGAACCAACCAAATTTCTATATACAGTATGCATGGGCATATTTAGGCTGGCCATAGATAGGACATTTTTTTCATTCAAACCTGGAGTTGAAAGAAAAAAACTTTCCCCATTCACACGCTCAATGTGGATGGTAGAATCCCCCCACTGATCTATTGTATTCTGACAGTGGGGAGCCTTCCCTGACTTAGTAATACACTGAGCAGTGCTGCCAGCTATATCCTGCAGTGCTGATCAAGCGGGGAAAATACTACAGGGTTAGTTAGCTGGTAATACATGATACAATTTTCTTGTACATTTTTCCTTTTTGATGTAATAAAACCATATAATATGAGGTCAAACCTAAACACTTTCATTTTGTATGCAATCAGGCAGGCCCTTGCACTACATAGTTAAATGTAAATGTAAAAAAAATTGAATAAGAAAATTGTATAATGTATGGCCAGCCTCAGTTGATTTCTGTGTAACCACAGTTCCCATATATGGATCGAAAATCTGGTTTCTGAGTTTCAATCCATGTATGGCTGGCTGTTGCTTTGCCATATATGGGTCTTTTTTTGTTTCAATCAGTGGGTATCAATCAAGGAATCACAACCGGCTGCCCACAGTAAACATGCCACTGCCAGGGACCCAAAGAACTGATTCAGGTGAGAATGGCACTGGACCCCTGGACAGGTGAGTGTCCTTTTATTATAAGTCAGCAACTACAGCGTTTTATTTTTTTTTTTCAAATAGAGCAAATAACTGCTTTAAATGTGGTAGCTGTATTTGTTTTGTTTTTTTTTTTTTTGCTTGCTTCCTTTATTTTCACCTGATGACAGTACCCAGTAGCAACATCCTGTCCTTGAGTAATGGTGCTCACTCTGTATATTGTATCTATGAAGAAGCAGCATTTTCGACCGAGGTTATAAAGTGTGTTGGGGTTATAGAATGAGTCCTTCTCTGACTCTCTAACATAGGGAGGTGGTTTGTAGCACGCAGAGAGAACAATGCTAACTGATATAATTATATTATATTTAATCAATGAAAAGTTACCAAATTGAAGTTTTTAGGGTTACATAAAATTTACCTTTTTCATAGGCAAAATCCTGATTTCATATTTCTGGACAGTAGCAGACAAAAATTATGTTTTAACCTAATCTGCATGACCTCAGTTCAGTCTGGGCAAATGTCTCAGAAAAGCAAGGTGAAATAGTTTCTTTACTATTATTTCTTTATTTCTTATATACAGTAAGAGAAAATTTGGAGGAACAACAAATATGAGTTTCCTGCCACAATCAAACAACATGGAAAAATGTTTTTATTTGAAAGGAAAACAGGATTTTTTGAAAGGGATATAAGATGGTAAGCGCTTTGGTGGACAAGGACAAGTGTGACTTCTATTTACTCTTTAAGGTTCCTAATAATATGTCAATACTATACAAATAGGGAAAATAAACAACAGAAGTAACTCGGAATGCTTTTAAAGATAATCACGTGTATTTACCTTTTGGTTTTAATGTTGTCTTGGTGGTATCTAAAAAGATAAAATTAATATAAAAGTAAGTCATCAACAAAACAGTTTCTATATCAATGACACTCACATTTTAGGCCTCATTCACACCGGTGCAAAGAGCCATACAGTGTGAAGAAGGTGTTTATGCTACCAGAAATTGCCCAGTAATGATAGGAGTTTTTGCACACAGCCCCCTGTACAGGTTACTAACACATTGTGGCTGTACCTGTGTCGCTGCACAGCTGAACTTTTTTATGCGTACAGTGAAACATAAGCGGCCCCAGATGCAAACTATCTGGATTCAGGACTGTTTATCTGTCCCTGTATGCATGCAAACACTCAGATGCGTTGTGACACATGTGCAGCCACAGTCTGTCATTGATTTGTACAGGCAGCTGTATGCAAACACTTGTCACTACCTGGCACCTCCCAGTCTGCATAAATACAAGCCTCCTTGTAAACTTGCAACTTCAAAGCAAAACCAATGAAAAGATTATGAATTACCAACACAATATCCTGGAACAAGAGAGATATCATCAATGGCAACATCGCTGCGGTAATCTTCACCTCTAACACCTTCAATGAAAACCTGTTTAAAACAAATCATCCATTTAAATGCTTAAGTTGATATGAAAAGTACAATAGCCCACCAACAGAATACATTTCAGTGTAGTAAAGTCATACCAGCGAAACATGTTTCAAATGAAGTTCACCTATTCAGCTCTCATACTCCTTATGGACCCAAGGATTTTTTACATTTCCCCTATAAGCCTGTTTTTCAGTGGTAACGTTGACATTGCATTGTTTTTGTTTTGTTTGTTTGTTTTTTGTTGTTTTTGTATTTAGACAAACTTGGCTCTTTTTTGCTAATATTTTCTCACAAAATTGATTTTATTTTTTATGTAATCTCTAAACAAAAGACCATACACATTTAAAATTGCATTTCTTTTTTATTGTGACCAGTATTTGCTTTCTATTTATTTTTTACTGTAAATACAAAGTAAGCCTTTTATCTCAATATCTTAATATTAATTCCACACGGCAAAATCATGCTCAATATAAGTCATTTATAAATACAGTACCATATATGTGAAAAAATGTATCCAAAAATAAAAATAAATAAAACCTTGACATGTGTTTGTGTCCTTATTACTGGAAAGATTAAAAAACTTGAACTTGAAAAACATTTCTTCTGTGCTTCACTCTGTGCCAGATTACCACCACTATTAGCTGCTCACCTTATAACTTGACCTACAATCAATAGGTCATGTGTGCTTGTTCCCTTGAAGGTAACAACCAAACTGACCCAACTCACCTGGTGGTCTCTTTTAGAACACACCAAGGATACTCTCCTCCACTTTTTTTCTCCAGGAAGCTCAGAAAAATCATATAAAAAACCATCATAGTGCTTTATGTAAAATAATATACTATATATTTATTAATTAAAACCACATAGGAACCACACTCACAAGTGCACAAAACTGGTATCTAACACATAATAGATCATTCCCAAAGAGTTCTTATGTACGCTGCAACCTGTGGAAAAAATACAGACACTTCGCAATGCTATTCCTTTTAAAACCGCTGTATGAATGTAAAGGAAATTTGTAAATTCTGTATATAATTTTATTCCATTTGTATGTTTGCCTATGTATTACACACTGCACTCACTGTGCACAGGGCACTAATGTTTTCATCACATTTTTGCATTCTTTCGAATCCTGATTAGAATTAGCCTGCCCTTGTTATCATAAAAGTACAACTGTAATATGAATGTGCCGATTAATTACGGTAATTGTGTCGAACAAACGGAACAATTATTTTTGGAAAGATGCTGAGTTTATCTTTTGTGTCTGTTCCCTACTACAGTAGTTATAAATTTGGAACCACTGATCAATATGAGGATAGAAGTTGCCTATCTATAAAATTTACAGAACAATAAATTAGTTTGTCTCATGAATGGCAGCGTTCCTTTTCAACCACACTCTGCATAGATACTCCCAAAACCATTTAGCATTACCGGCTCTGCTCTTACATGTTATGCCAGTGGAGTGGCTTCCTCAGAGGTATTTCCTCAGAGGGATTTCTCCCTCTGAGGAAGCCTCACCCGTGGCATAACATATAAGGGCAGTGCCGGTGATGCTAAATGGTTTTGGGAGTATCTATGCCGAGTGTTGGTGAAAAGGAAGGCTACCATCCGCAAGACAAATTCATACAGCAGTTTTGAAGGGGAATAGTATAGCAAATTGACTGTACTTCATCCACAAGTTGCAGCCTCTATACGGACTCTTTGGGAATGATCTATTATGTGTGAGATACCTGTGGTGCACCAATTTTGTAAACTTACATTGTGAGTATAGTGCCTACAGTTTTAATTAACAAATATATATTATTTTACCTTAAGCACTATTATGGTTTTTATATGATTTTTCTGAGATTCCTGGTGATAAAGAGTGGAGGAGAGTGACCTTGGTGTGTTCTAAAAGAGACCATCTGGTGGGGTAGATCCGTTTTGGTTGTTTCCCTCAAGGGAACAAGCACACATGACCTATTGATTTATGGTGATGGTAATCTGGAACAGAATAAAGCGCAGAAGACATTTTTTTCAAGAATATTTCAAGTTTAATTTTTCCAAATAATGACACAAAAACATGTGGAGTTTTATTTATTTATTTATTTTTTTGGATATGTTTTTTTCAAATAGATGGGACTGTATTTGTATGTGAGTTATATTGAGTGTGATTGTGCAGCGTGGTATTTATATTAGGATATTCAGATTTGGTAAGTGGTACACTTGGTAGATTTCTGCAGCAGCACATCATTTTAGTTTGATTTTCACATTCATTCCTTCAAACAAATAAAAAATATTAGTGGTAAAAAATAGAAAAAAGGAAGCAAAAAAAAAAAAAAAAGTTAAGGGGAGAAAGGAATTAACTAAGTCTGATTACAGTTAGCTAAGGGCTACATGCAAGTATAATTTTACACGGGGGCAGTTGAATTTTGACACCTATTTTTGCTTTGTAATACCAGTTTTGATGGCTGGTAATTGCCAGTAAGTGTGATGGGGGGAAAAGAGCTGCATGTAGGAGATACATCAAATAAACTTTAAGGAAGTTTTTGGGATTATCACCTATGTTTAACCACTTGGGTACAATACCTTTAACCTATATAAACCCTCTTGAGTCTCAGGGGTTTTCAGGTTTTGGACATGTGATTACAATTGCTGCTTCATTCTGCAATCAAATTGACCAATCTTGATATTTTTGAAGACAGGTAGTACTTTTTTTAATACCATACTTTAAATGATATACTTTATTTTATAAGTGTTTTTCTGTTGATTTTGACCACATAAAAATGTAAAAGGCAAAGGGGGAGATTTACTAAAACAGGAGCACACAGAATTTACTGCAGCTCTGCATAGTAACCAATCAGCTCCCAGTTTTTTTTTGTGAAAGGTTAATTGAACAAGCTAAAGTTAAAAGCTGATGGATTACTATGCACAATGACACCAGATTCTGTGTGCTCAAGTTTTAGTAAATTTTCCCAAAATGTTTTATTTTTCTGAAATAAATTTGTAATTCGTCTGCAATCAACCAATACCAAATTTGCCTGTTTATTATAAGTTATGGGAACAATATAGAGTAGAAGCAAAGGTGTATGTGAGATTTTATATATGAAGCTTTTTTCTCGCACTATTGCATGACAACCAAGGTCCTATCTTTGAAAATATATTGAAAGACCCCAAAGACTGCACTATTTTAAACAGAAAACTTAAGTGTTAGACAGTAAATATTTTGAACATTTTGAAATTAATAATTTTATATTGGGATAAGACCTCATTCACATGGGAGTACTTAGGTGTAGGGATGGACACCCCCCGGTGTCGAAGACGCGTAGGGGAGGGGCCAGGCGGAGAGACTGACACAGACTTTACACCAGCGCTGTCTCAGCACAGCATACCGCACCAAACTTCCACTGATTTTGCATAGAAAGCCGTTATAGTATGGTGCACTGATGCACCAGTGCCATGTGAGTACCCCGGTGTGGGGGGCGTTTTCTTTTAATAAAAGCATTTTGACTATATTACACTATATAGTTTCCTTTTCATTCTATGTATGGAGCCACATTGTTTCCAGCTGGAGGAGTGGAGCAGACACTGAGACTGAGCCCAGGGGTGGCTCCAAAGCAATTTTGGACTCAGGGTAGAAGCTGAGTCACACGCTCTGAGGTGAGCACATTAGCTTAAGGGGGTCACGAAGGAGCACAGGAGCATGTTTTTCAGCACTCAGGATATCTTCGGCATGATGTTGGATTGTTGTCACAGCTGAACACCACCTGCACACATTGTTTTATTATCACTGCTGGACATTGTGCCATAGAGAACTTTTTTTTTTTTTTTTTTCATTTAAGAAAAGTAGGTTACTGTGTATTGAGCACTAAGCACACTTTTTATGTTGATTAAGACACTATGTATGGTGTAAAAAGCACTAATAAGCACTAATTTATGGTGTAACAAGCACTTGTTTTTTCACACCTTGTTTTTTTATTCTACATTCATATTATTTGTATTTAATATTATCGCACTAGTAAGCACAAAGTTGGTTATTATTAACTTTGTTTTTGGGGTCACCCAAGCGCAGCGCATAACTTGTAGAATTTATTATTTCTTGGCTATTTTTCAGAGAATATGAATGATAACACAAAAACTTTTTTTTCACTTATGGTTAGTGTTTGGCTGAAGCCATTTATTAACAACTGTGTTTACTCTTTTTAAATCATAATGACAACAGAAATTATCCAAATGAACATGATCAAAAGGTTACATACCCAGGCCCGGATTTACTCCCTTTGCCGCCCCAAGGCCGGGTCCTTCAATGCCGCCCCCCCCCCCCCACACACACCACCATTCTCGTCCTTTATCGATGACTTCTACAATAGATCAATTAAAAACATATCTCCACACACGAGAACACTGAAAATAACTGGCTTTAATTGTACAGACTAAAAATACTTCAGGGTAAGCGCGCGAGGGGTAAGGATTTTTCGCGGGCAATTTTTCTGGGCAATGGCTGGTGTTAGTGCCTCAATCATCCCCGGCACCATGGTTGTTATGGTGTCAGGATGATTGAAACACATTATTTCTATCATTACTTTGTAATGTAAAATGAAATAGTTCAACTCACCATAATGCAGAATCATTGGGAGCCCTGAGCATGTCACTTGCCACCATCGCTTGTCACTTGACACTATGCCTGCCACCAGATGGGGATGTCACTTGCCATGATGCCACCACATGGGGATGTCACTTGCCACACTGCCTGGCTGCCACCAGATGGGGATGTCACTTGCCACGCTGCCACCAGATGGAGATGTCACTTGCCACACTGCCACCAGATGGGGATGTCACTTGTCACGCTGCCACCAGATGGGGATGTCACTTGCCACGCTGCCACCAGATGGGGATGTCACTTGCCACATTGCCACCAGATGGAGATGTCACTTGCCACACTGCCTGGCTGCCACCAGATGGGGATGTCACTTGCCACGCTGCCACCAGATGGAGATGTCACTTGCCACACTCCCTGGCTGCCATCAGATGGGAATGTCACTTGCCACGCTGCCACCAGATGGAGATGTCACTTGCCACACTGCCTGGCTGCCACCAGATGGGGATGTCACTTGCCATGCTGCCACCAGATGGGGATGTCACTTGCCATGCTGCCACCAGATGGGGATGTCACTTGCCACACTGCCACCAGATGGGGATGTCACTTGCCACGCTGCCACCAGATGGGGATGTCACTTACCATGCTGCCACCAGATGGAGACGTCACTTGCCACACTGCCACCAGATGGGGATGTCACTTGCCATGCTGCCACCAGATGGAGACGTCACTTGCCACACTGCCACCAGATGGGGATGTCACTTGCCACGCTGCCACCAGATGGGGATGTCACTTGCCACGCTGCCACCAGATGGGGATGTCACTTGCCACGCTGCCACCAGATGGGGATGTCACTTGCCACGCTGCCACCAGATGGGGATGTCACTTGCCACACTGCCACCAGATGCAGATGTCACTTGCCACGCTGCCACCAGATGGGGATGTCACTTGCCACGCTGCCACCAGATGGGGATGTCACTTGCCACACTGCCACCAGATGGGGATGTCACTTGCCACGCTGCCACCAGATGGGGATGTCACTTGCCATGCTGCAACCAGATGGGGATGTCACTTGCCACGCTGCCCCCAGATGGGGATGTCACTTGCCATGCTGCCACCAGATGTTGATGTCACTTGCCACGCTGCCTGTCTGCCACCAGATGAAGGAGGGCGGAACAGCGGTGCTGGCAATGAGAGATGTCATCTCTCTCCCCCCGCCACCGCACCGCTGTCATTACTTTTTAATCTTTTCAAAAATGGCGCCGGGCGGCGCAATCACGCTACTGCGCATGCGCCGCCCGCCCGAGCACGTACGAGCTTTCCCGAGCCCGGCCGCTTCAGAACTGCGCATGCGCAGTAGTGGGCGGCTCGCGGCCATCTTATCTAAGGGCAACGGTGCCCTTAATCAACTTTAACGGGCAGCCTGAAAGGGGGGCGGCGCCGCCCCTGCACCGCTGCCGCCCCGAGGCCTGGCCTCGGTGGCCTTATGGCAAATCCGGCCCTGTACATACCCCAGTTCTTAATACCGTGTATTGCCCCCTTTAACATCAATGACAGCTTGAATTTTTTTGTGGAATTTGTGCAGTGGGCTCTTTATCTTCTCAGATGGTAAAGCTGCCCATTCCGCTTGGCAAAAAAACTCCAGTTTCTGTAAATTCTTGGGCTGTCTTGACACATTTGAGATCTCCCCAGAGTGGCTCAATGATATTGAGGTCAGGAGACTGAGATGGCCACTCCAGAACCTTCACTTTATTCTGCTGTAGCCAACGACAGGTCGACTTGGCTTTGTGTTTTTTGGATCATTGTCATGTTGGAATGTCCAAATATGTCTCATGCGCAGCTTCCTGGCTGATGAATGCAAATGTTCCTTCAGTATTTTTTGATAACATACTGCATTCATCTTGACATCAATTTTGACAAAATTTCCTGTGCCTTTGTAGCTCACACATCCCCAAAACATCAGCGATCCACCTCTGTGTTTCACAGTAGGAATGGTGTACCTTTCATCACAGGCCTTGTTGACTCCTCTCTAAATGAAGTGTTTATGGTTGTGGCCAAAAAGCTCAATTTTGGTCTCATCACTCCAACTGACTTTGTGCCAGAAGGTTTGAGGCTTGTATCTGTGCTGTTTGGCGTATCTTAAGCGGGATACTTTGTGGCATTTGCGTAGTAATGGCTTTCTTCTGGCGACTCGACCATGCAGCCCATCTTTCTTCAAGTGCCTCCTTATTGTGCATCTTGAAACAGCCACACCACATGTTTTCAGAGAGTCCTGTATTTTACCTGAAGTTATTTGTGGGTTATCTTTGCATCACAAACTATTTTCCTGGCAGTTGTGGCTGAAATTTTTGTTGGTCTACCTGACTGTGCTTTGGTTTCAACAGAACCCCTCATTTTCCATTTCTTGATTAGAGTTTGAACACTGCTGATTGGCATTCTCAATTCCTTGGATATCCTTTTATATCCCTTTTCTGTTTTATACAGTTCAACTACCTTTTCCCACAGATCCTTTGACAGTTCTTTTGCTTTCCCCATGACTCAGAAACGTCAGGGCAGCACAGGATGAAAGATGCAAGGGTCTGTCAGGAGTCCAGAAACTCATTGACCTTTTATACACACACACTAATTACAAGCAAACAGATCACAGGTGAGGATGGTTACCTTTAATAGTCATTCAAACCCCTTTGTGTCAACTTGTGCGCATGTTATCAGGCCAAAATCACAGGGTATGTAAACTTTTGATCAGGGTCATTTGGGTAATTTCTGTTGCCATTAGGATTTAAAAAGAGTAAACACAGTTGATTGATAATAAATAGCTTCAGCCAATCACTAACCACGAATGAAAGAAATGTTTTTGTGTTATAATTCATATTTTCTGAAAAACGGCCAAGAAAGCATAAATTCTGCCAGGGTATGTAAACTTATGAGCACAACTGTACTATAGCGTGAATATGCAATCACGCGTGAATTAGCGCTTAAAACTCCAAATGGCACTAATTAGCACCCAAATAGAATTCTCAATAGCTCTGGTGAACAGATACCTCCCAAAATTGAATTCACTATAGCGCCCAGACAACAGATAGCGCCCGAACCCTAACTCTTGTTAGGACCTGGAGAATAGCCCATGGAAAGAATGTTTAGAGCATGATATGATCGCCTTAATGGTACTGAAATATGTGGTATATTGTTTAAAGGTCATCTGCTTTTAAAGCAGTGTTGCCAACCGCCCATAGATTTACAGCCGTTTTTCCGATGCTCATGAAAGCCCATAGTAAGGGAAAAGTGCCAGTAAAAATGTCGGTGATCGGCCCGGATCAGAACTGCGCATGCGCAATTACGGAACTCCCCGAGAAGATCCGATATTGAGCCGCCGAGCACAGCCTCTGCCCAGCCCACCACCGCAGCGGCCCGTGCAACCAATTATGTCAGCAATTTTTTTCCCGCTAACACCGCTGCCAGCCTATCAACAGGCAGGAGCCGAGCGGGCAGACTGAGAGGAGTCATTGTGGACTGGAGAGCAGAGATCTGAGCTACAGGTCGGGGTCTCGGGGAGAGGAGACGCGTCGCGAGGTGCAGGGGTCTCTGGAGTGGACGGACGGACTGGCACTGATACTATTACTGGTCTGGACCAGAGCACAGCCACAGCACAACGTACACGTAGGCTTCAGTGGCTGCTTGAAGCTCCGCTCACCACACACTGCTGTTCTGCCTTCTATGTTAAAGCTCCGCCCACCACTGGGACTGCAACAGCTTCTGCAATCTAAAGCTCCACACTATACACGGGGCTGCACTGTCTTCAGTCAATTAGTACCGCCCCCCCCTTCCCGGCCGTTACCCAGGAGACGCGTCCTCTAGTCAAATCATGTGCAACACAGACTTCCATAGAGAGCGCATGAGAGATCTCTATCTGAGGCTGGGGTGAATGTGATATATGGGGGGGATGGTATACACATGTGTGTGATATACAGTTAATATGGGGGGATGGTATACACCTGTGTGTTGTAATCACCCCCCCCCTTCTAATTCTGTGTTGGGGGAATCACCTTCCTTTTTTATGGAAACCCAAAAATTCCCAGTTGTCACCAGAACAGGAAGTGGGGGAAAATCACCCATTGGGGACACCTGCCTTATAGGGCATTCCCCTTACTTCCTGTGATGTCCTGTGCCATCTGTGATATGTAGAGATCAGCTAAGGGGCATTATCCTCATCCTACCATGTCCGCAGCTTCTGTCCTCCACGGCTCCAACTCCTGTACCATGTCCGCAGCGTCTGTCCTCCACCTCCTGTACCATGTCCACAGCTTTTGTCCTCCACCTCCTGTACCATGTTCGCAGCTTCTGTCCTCCACCTCCTGTACCATGTCCACAGCTTCCAGGGGAGGGCTGGCAGCCTTAGGCCTGGGGGGCAAGTTCAGTCAAGTGACCCATTGAACCACCGAATCAGCTCACCATCGCCAGTGCCTATCAATGCAACCTCGCCAGTGCCTATCAATGCAACCTCGCCAGTGCCCATCAATGCAGCCTTGCCAGTGCCCATCAATGCAGTCTGTTCAGTGCATTGGGATTAGAGAGAAGAGTCAACAGGATTACACAGAGTGGAGATCTCCCGCTTACCCTGCACAGCCACTGCCATACGAAGTCCTGCCTCCTGGACCGGCTCGTATGATAGATGTCACCAGTGTGCCGTTTATCATAGGAGCCAGCCCAGGAGGAGGCTTCGTATGACAGAGGCCGCCAGGTAAGTGGGAGATCCTCGCTGTGTGATCTGGTGGTGCTGGGCCCAGTGGGACCCTTGGTAGGGTGGGCCCTGGGCGCCCTCCCACTGTCCCACCTTGCGGTGCACCCGTCCCGGATTGATCTTTCAAATTGTGGACAAAAATGGGGACAGACTTGGTCCAGGCACAGTGTCCTCAGTCCGGGGACTGTCCCCAGGAACCAGAGACGTCTGTTCACCCTAGGCTAGTGACCAGCAGGACCCACAGGCAATGGTCAGCAGGACCCACAAGCCAGCGGCCAGCAGGATCCACAAGCCAGCGGCCAGCAGGTCCCACAGGCCAGCGGCCAGCAGGACCCACAGGCCAGCGGCCAGCAGGACCCAAAGGCCAGCAGCCAGCAGGACCCAAAGGTCAGCGGCCATCAGGCGCTGTGGGTCATGCTGGGAGCTGCCCGCGGGTCCTGCTGGCCGCTGGTCTGTGGATCCTGCTGAGAGCTTACCATGGCCTGTTGATCCTGCTGGCCAGCACCCAGCAGGATCAACAGCTCCCAGCGGGACCCACAGTGTTAATGGCTATTTTGAGGTTACTGGGTGGGCATTGGCCTGGGGCAGGGTAAATAGGGTGTATGGGGGGGGATGGGATGTGGGGTTCAGCTGCGGGTGTCAGGGTCTCTCACCACAGTGATGGCAGCTGCCCGCGCTAGTTCAGCAGGTCCTTGCATGGCCTTTTCCAGTCTTGGGGATGGGATGCTTCTGTCCTGGGGTCAACTAAACATGCAGCCCGAGCCAGTCATGTGGGTGCTGACTCCCTGGCGTGCCCTGCTGCCTCCCTCCAAGATCTGGGAGTTGTAGTTTCCTGGCTGCGTTTCCCTGCTCTCAGTTCTCCACCAACCGGGAGCGCGCGTGGACTACAACTCCCAAATTCAGGGCTGGTGTAAGGATTTTTGACACCCTAGGCCAGGGTTCTCCAAACTACAGTAAAATTTAAAAAATGCAGCAATAGAACAGTAGCATAAAATAAAAGAATATCAAGCAATGATAGAACTAATAAAAGTCCAATATCCCAAGTCCATATATTGAAGAATGGGTATAGTAGCCAACATCTGTGCTCCGTGCAGATAAAAGGGCTATAAGTGAAGATAGGGTAATATTCCTCCTCTGGCAGCAGAGGAGTATCGAGTGATTGGTGAGAATTGAAGAGAGCCTTTGAGGTTTCTGGGGAGAACCATTTCCCTACGCTTGGTGAGACCACTTTTATCTGTGGTCACAGATAACTGGTAAGCCGTCTTACTTACTCTCACTGGGTGTGGAACGAGATTCTCTCTGGTGTGGAGGAATATCACCCTATCTTCACTTATAGCCCTTTTATCTGCACAGAGCACAGATGTTGGCTACTACAGTATATCCATTCTTCAATATATGGACTTGTGATATTGGACTTTTATTAGTTCTATCACTGCTTGATTTTCTGTTATTATTTTATGCTACTGTTCTAGCGCTGCATTTTTTATTTTACTATTATCTGTGGAGTCTGTATTCTGATTTTAGTTGCTGGCAGCTGAGCTTACATACCTCTTTGTTTTAGCGCAGTGCACAGCGTTAGCCTTGGCTTGTCTCCAAACTGCAGCCCGAGGGCCAGATGTGGCCTTTTGCTAGCCTTTATGCGGCCCTTGGGGCACAATTCCTTCCACTGACACCAACAATGGGGCACTACATCCTCCACCGATACCAATGATGGAATACTATTCCTCCTACTAATAGGGGGAATACTCCTACTATGGTCCACCAACCCTGAGGCCATATTTTTTCTCACTGATGCTGGGCCCGTGACATTTTTTGCCCCTGCTGGCCACAATCCGGCCCTCCTAAAGTCTAAAGGACAATAAAGTGTTCCTTTGAAAAGTTTGGAAACCCCTGCCCTAGGCGAAACCTCATTTTGCTGCCCCTGGCTCTGCCCCTGACTCCACCCCATTTGCCCTGCCCATGTATTCGGTGGAGGTGGCAGGGGTGGAGTTTTTTTGTGGCACCTCTCCATGTATTTCTTCAGCCATGGTCTCCACCTGCGTCTCTGGACCTGGCCTGAAGAAAAATAGTGGCAATACAGCACCCCTTTATAATACAGTGCCATCTTTACATCACATACCTCTATCCATTTAAGTCCCCCAATTTACATCACAGCTCCCCTCCTTACATCACAGACCTTCCCCCTTTACATAAGTGTCCTCAGCCCCCCTTCCTTGCATCCCCCTTTCTTTGCGCCTCAGTCCCCTGCACAGCCCCCCCCCCCCCTCCTTGTATCCCAGTCTCCTCCACACAGATCCCCTCCAACACAGTCCAACATGTCACTGCCTACCTGCAGGTAGAAGACAGAGGATGCGGCATGCTGGATCAGAGGACAGGAGTTTTCCAACTTTCAATTTAACAGACAGATAATTGGTTGCTAGGACCGCCCCTAGCAACCAATCACAGGCGATTTAACTTTAAAAGATGGACAACTCTCTGCTTGGATATTTTGTCTTCAACCTTCTGGATAAAAGCAGCGGCAGGGGGAAGGAAGAGCCACACGGGAGATGAGAAGACACCTAGGCAGACTGTTTTCACCTGCACTCCCTCCCTCCAGCAGCGGTACTCTGCAGTGCAGACAGCACTGAAACTAGCAGTGCAGGGAGTTCAGTCTGCACTCAATGCCACAGCGTGCGGCCGTGCCCCTGGCCCAACTTCCTCGGAGAAAAAAAAAATTAGCTGGCGGCCGCCGGCCGTTTTGCATGTAAATTGTGGCAGCCTGGGGGGAAATTTCCACCCTGCCCCCCGGCCCAGCCCGCCCCTGATAGCTTCTGTCCTTCATCTCCTGTACCATGTCCGCAGCTTCTGTCCTCCACCTCCTGTACCATGTCCGCAGCTTCTGTCCTCCACCTCCTGTACCGTGTCCTCCACCTCCTGTACCATATCCGCAGCTTCTGTCCTCCACCTCCTGTACCATGTCTGCAGCTTCTGTCCACCTCCTGTACCATGTCTGCAGCTTCTGTCCACCTCCTGTACCATGTCCACAGCTTCTGTCTTCCACCTCCTGTACCATGTCCGCAGCGTCTGTCCTCCACCTCCTGTACCATGTATGCAGCTTCTGTCCTCCACCTCCTGTACCATGTCCGCAGCGTCTGTCCTCCACCTCCTGTACCATGTCCGCAGCTTCTGTCCTCCTGTACCATTTCTGCAGCTTCTGTCCTCCACCTCCTGTACCATGTCCGCAGCTTCTGTCCTACACCTCCTGTACCACGTCCGCAGCTTCTGTCCTCCACCTCCTGTACCATGTCCGCAGCTTCTGTCCATCTCTTGTATCATGTCTGCAGTCTCTGAGGGAGAGTTTTGAGAGGAGTCCAGAGTGGGAACACTGCCAGGATGGGGTCACAAGAGAAATCAGATGTGTGGACTGTGGAGAGGAGACTATAGAACAAAACCAGAGCCGCCAAGCTGGAGCCATCTGACTGAGCCCTACACGGTGCACCTGCGAGGAGGTCAGTGACAGCGCCGCCAGGCCAGTCTGAGGGAGGTCACTGATGTAAGGGGGAGTAAATACAACAATGTAAGGGGACACTGATATAAAGGTTCCCCACCTATATTAGTAACACCCCCTTCACTGTAGTGTATTCACTCTGCGGAAGGTGGTCTCTGGTCACTAGAGCCCCGCCCTTACATCAGAGTTCCCCCTTTGAAGATCATGATCTGCAGCGTTCCCCTTTACATAAGTGTTCCGTTTCACTGTAAGGGGGATCCCTGCAGACTCTGATGTAAGGGGGGAACCCAGTGCTGGTCGGGTTACAGTAACCTGACCTTCATGTAAATGGAGAAAGTTGTTTTTTTACTTTTGTTTAACTTAAACACATTGCTAATAGCACTAGATATATGTTTATAGTTTAAATATTGATATTTGCACTGTTTAGCAGTGAAAACGGTCATTTTAGGTACTTTTTTAGCAGTGTCAGTAAAAAATATGGCTCTGCCAGTAAATTTCAGTTTTTTTGCCAGTAAAAAAAAGTTGTGCCTTTTTGTAAATTTTGGCATCTTGCCAGTAAATTTCATTTCAGGGGGTTGGCAACACTGTTTTAAAGTGTGTGAAAAAGTGATTTCTACACTGAAATATCAGAGAAGAGATAAATTCCCCATCTCTTTACAATTAGGTGCCAGCACAACTGAGCATGCACAGTCATGCAAACTACCCTCATTTTAACTCCAATGGCTTTTTTACAGGGAGCTATAGTAAATACCAAAATTAGCACTGGGTGAGAAAGCATTTTTGGGAGTGAAAATTAGAGTTATGTAGCCCAATGCAAGTTTCAGCCATTGCTTCTAATGCCCCGTACACACGGTCGGACTTTGTTGGGACATTTCGACAACAAAATCCTAGGATTTTTTCCGATGGATGTTGGCTCAAACTTGTTTTGCCTACACACGGTCGCACAAAGTTGTCGGAATTTCCGATCGACAACCACGCGGTCACGTACACCACGTACGACGAGACTAGAAAAGGCCGGTTCAGAACCAAGCGCGGCACCCTTTGGGCTCCTTTTGCTAATCTCGTGTTAGTAAAAGTTTGGTGAGAGACGATTCGCGCTTTTTCAGACTCGTGGCTTTCAGATCGTTTTCTGCCGTTCAGTTTGTGCTTGTGGGTTTGTATTTGCTCTTCAGTGCGTGCAGTCAGTTCGTATCGGAGTTTTCTGTGCGATCTTGTCCGCTCGTTGCTGTTTTTCAGGTCGCTCTTCACAGGCCTTGCTGTTCTTCAGTGCGTTCTGTTACTTCGTTCTGAGCAGCCGACCGTTTTCTAGCCATGTTTCGTATGCGTACTCCTCGTACAGTTCGTGCTGTGCGGGGGCTTGGTGTTGGGGTCCTGACCTTGACACAAGTCCAGTCCATGAACAGGGCGAGGAGGAGTTCATGGACCAAGAATTGTTTGCTTCAGCGTGACCAGTTCTGTCATATGCCTTTGCTCCGTGAGATCCGTGAGAATAATCCTGGTAATTTCAGGAATTTTCTCAGGATGACGGACCCCGTATTTCACCGTTTGTTGGCTTCGCTGACCCCCTATATCAGCAGGCAGGATACCTGCATGAGGCAAGCCATCACTGCGGAGCAGAGGTTGGTCGCTACCTTGCGGTATTTGGCGACAGGGAGAAGCCTGCAGGACCTCAAGTTCTCGACAGTCATCTCCCCCCAGGCTCTTCTTTGTGGACATTTACTGCTTGTGTTTGTTTTAGCTGACCCTGACAGAAATGTGTGGAGTGCAGAAAATGTCGTGATTGTGTAACCTTATACAAAGCACTGTTGGCTGTTATTTACTAAATGCAAAGACACTTTTCACTACAAGTGCACTTGCAACTGCACTGAAACTGCACTTGTAGTGCAAAGTGGATTTGCCCTTAGGAAATAACCCCCATTTTCTCATCAAACAACAATTACATCACCCCAAAAGTGTTGTAGCGTTGAGACAATAATCCACACATTCTTGATGAACAATCTTTTTAATACCAGCACAATCACATGTGCATTTACCAAAGGTTTTTCTGACAAACCAACATGTTTGTTGTATAACATATTTTGTGGTGTCATTATCCAAAATCAAAATGTGCATTTTATAGAAAACAGGCCTGTGTAAAACCCACAAGAAAGACACAAATCTTGATCTTACAAAGTTCACATTTGGTAGAACTTGAAGGCAATATCAGACATGAGTATTTAGGAACTGTGTTTGATATTGCGTTCAGATGGGGGGAAATCACCCCTGGAAAAGCCAAATTTGGAAGATGCACACAAATTTCCCAATGTCAACATGTGCTATCTGCCATCACGGGGGATCAAGGGATGTGTTTTGGGGAGAAAGCCCTTCCTCACCGCTACTTTATTATTGAGGAAGGGGTTGCACCCCCAAAACGCGTCCATTGATCTCCTGTGATGGCAGATAGCACATGTTGGCACACTGTGTGCATCCTCCAAATTTGGCTTTGGGAAAAATCACAAAAACATTTCGCACATTGTAGCAGACAAAAGAAGAAAGTGATTTTGAGGGGCTTTAAACTCGCCCCAAAACATCAATGATGTTTTTATATTTTGGAATAACATCATTGATGTTTTGCTTGATGTTTTCCAATTGTAAATTACACCCCATGATCTCCCCGATCAGGATCTGGGCACTTTCGGATGTGAAAGGATCTTCATCCACAACCTCACGATCACCTAAAAAGAAAGGAAACCCAAAATAAATTAGGTCTAAAAAAAATGCCGCCATCCATCTCTTATCTCAGCCTGTGGTCGCAGACACTCACCTGTTGTGGTGACTAGTTCCACCACATCTTCTTCCTCCTGCTCATCTTGTGTTGGGGGGATTTTCCCTTCTTCCAGAGGGGGGGGGGGCTCTGGTCTCCTCGGATGAGGGGTGTCCTCCGAGTCTTTTCTCCCCTATGTAAAACAAAAATGGTATAATTAGCACACAGATATTTGATGGCAGAACTCTAAAGATGAAACATTGCTTGGAAGTGGGGTACAATTGTCTATTTTAGCAGAGTTCCAAGATGTAGCTTTTTTAGTGTCCTTTGTCAAGCTGCAATACTTTACCTGTTTTGTACAAGCTTCACAGATGGAGACCCCCCTATAGTATACACTGGAGCACCTGTGTGGCCCCCCTAATAAAAAGGGTGTTCTGGGGTCCCACACTAGTGCTCCAGTGTCCAGATGTGAAAACAGCTGCTGAGTGTCCTCTCCTTACACAGAATCGAGTTTGCATTTCATTCTAGTAACAAAGCCATCTACACAACCCAATTCTTTGAAGACAAGTATAGGGCCTCAAAATGGTGGCCAAATGCATATGGGCTAAACAATGGTATTTTATATTTGCAACGAAAAATGTGTGATCCAAACGAATAATGTGCCCATGAACATGAAAGTTGCCATTTTAAACTGTACAACAGTTCCTAAAAGCACATGGAGCAGCACGAACGTAATAAACACAAGAACAATAGGAACACAGCACAACTACTTACTTTTTTGCAGCACTCTCCGGATCTTTCTGTACTGCTCATGTTCTCGTAATTTCAGGTCCGACCACCGCTTCCTGAGCTGATCTTTTGATCGTCGTACCAAGAATTTCCGGTGCAGACTCCTGACCACTTTCGCCATGATCTTGGCCTTTCGGACATTGTGGTTGGGGTAAGGCCCATACTTTCCATCATAGTCGGCCTTCTTGAGGATGTCCACCATCTCCAACATCTCCCCAAAGGACATATTTGAGTCCTTTAATCTCCTTCTGGATCGGGACGTTTCAGGCTCCGGCCTTTCCTCCTCCTCCTCCTCCTCGTTGCTGTAATTAGCACGATCCTGCTGTCTATCCGCCATGTGCTCTTCCTCCTCTGTGCCGAACAAAAAGGGGCGGGGAATAGAATAGAAAGAACGTCAGGGGCGGGCGGAGTTATACGCATGCGCAGTGTGTATAAATCGTAACGCGCGCGTCTTACGTACGATCTG
The DNA here is from genome assembly GCA_037952925.1 of Lithobates clamitans. NCBI lineage: Eukaryota > Metazoa > Chordata > Amphibia > Anura > Ranidae > Lithobates > Lithobates clamitans. The sequence goes on from JBBGZY010000160.1 coordinate 3,413,054, forward strand.
TGAGCGGAGGAAGGAGCATCGGAGACGCTGATCGTGCTAACGAAGGTAGGATCTAAACTTGGGCCTATACTGCTTCGAAATTGAAGCCTATATTGTAACAAGATTAGGGGAGTTTGGCCTGACATTAGGGTTTGTCTTGTGTTGTGTCTTGCAGAGAAAATGGATGGGTTCAACGACCACAATTTCCTGCCCCTGTTTATTGACAAGTACAGAGAGCTGCCCTGTCTGTGGCAGGTCAGACACCCCCACTATAACCATAAACAGAAGAGGCAGGCAGCGCTGGAGAAACTGCTGGAGTTGGTGAAGCCGGTGGTCCCCACAGCAACCATCCCTTATTTAAAAGCTAAAATTGGTGGCCTGAGGAGTACTTATCTTAGGGAGCGCAAGAAGGTCACAGATTCCCAGAGGTCCGGAGCTGCAGCAGATGACGTTTATGTCCCCAGGCTGTGGTACTACGAGAGACTGCGATTTCTGTCAGACCACACTGAAGTCAGGGAATCCCTCTCCACTCTTCCTTCCACGCTTCCTTCCACCCCAGCTGAGGCTTCCGATGTCCAACCTGGGCCTTCCAGCCAGGAAGAAGTGGAGGAGCCCAGCTGGAGTCAGGTATAGCATTCTTCTACAGATTTCTGGGCAATAAAGAAATGATGTTTACTAGATGTTATTATTGATCACTAATTGCTGATTAAAAAAAGTGTTTTACATATCAATAGACAGTAGTGGGCACCCAAAATTGGGACAAGAATGCAAAATGCTGGGCTCAGAAGGATAGTCTGTTATATTTGTTAACATTGAATTTGCAGCAGTCAGGAGGTGAAAATTGTGTGTGATTGATGAAAACAATACTAAAACTATGTCCCTTTTTCACACACAGGAAGACCTCAGCCAGGAGGAGGCTGTGGAATGTGGCAGTCAGGAGGAGGCGGGGATTAGTGGCAGCCAGGAGGAGGCGGGGCTAAGTGTCAGCCAAGAGAAGCCAGGGACAAGTCGCAGCCTGACTGAGTCTCAGGTCCCTCCCCTCCGCCTGCCATATAAAAGGGCCAGGAAGGCCACTCCCAGTCCTGTGCAGGATTCAGCGTACAGGCTGATCCAGGAGGCTTCGGCGTCCCTCAGAGCCTTCCCCAGTCCTGAAGAGGCCTTTGCCTGCATGGCTGCCACCAAATTGCAGGGCATGCAGGAGGGCCAACGCAAGATTTCTGAGGACCTGATTTATAAAGTCCTTCGTAAGGGGGAGAGTGGGGAACTGACACCCAAGACGGATGTCATTGAGATGGACCATCCTCCTCCTCCTCCTCCTCCTGCTGCCACAACTCCACCACCACAGCCAAAGCCTGGAAGAAAGCGTGGAAGGAAGACCTGAGAGTGATTGCCCTGGGTTCAGTCTGGTCTGACAGAAGATGCAGTCTCTCGTATGACCACAGCCTGGGGACACAGATGTCATCTGCTGCTTTCCGGATCTCTGGGACTTCTGGACCAGACTGCCCTCCCTTAGATATGGACTCCTCAGGCCACCAATTTTGCTTTTAAATAATTGATGTCTGCCCTGGGAATCCAAGGCTTCGCCCACTTCTGCAGTTTCTCCAGCGTTGCCTCCCTCTTTGTTTTTTTATAGTTGTGACCCCTTAATAAAATATTTTTAGGTAAATTCTACTCTCCTGTGTGTGTTTTCATCCAAAAAGGACAGTTTGTTGGTGAGTATTCAGGTACATTTCTAAAGTACAATGTGAAATTAACAAGGGACAACAACACCAAACAATCTCCTCCTACAGATTAAATAGAACAACATATCAATGGTGTTGTGGGAACTTGTCACAAAAAACACACAAACATTTTCGGGAGTACAAATCAAAATCACCAAAAAAATAAAAAATAAAAAGAGAAACACAAAAAAAGATTCTACATTAAAGTAAAAAAAAAAAAAAATATGTTGTCAGATGTGAGAAATCAAAATATATTGAGGGAATCCCGATAAATAGTAACGAAAAAAAGTTTGTGAGAAGTGTGTGTGAATATGAGCATCAAAACGACTTAATTCTTGTCACATTATAAAGAAGAAGAGAGTGCGCTGTATTAAACCATTTTGAACATTGCAGCGTGACAAAAGTGCTTTATCCATTACGAACGCTAAGTTTACCAGAACGAGCTGTCCCGTGTCGGAATTTCTTCTGAGCATGCGTGGCACTTTGTGCGTCGGAACAGGCCACACACGGTCGGAATTGACGCGATCGGATTTTGTTGTCGGAAAATTTTATCTCCTGCTGTCCAACTTTGTGTGTCGGAAAATCCGATGGAAAATGTCCGATGGCGCCCACACACGGTCGGAATTTCCGACAACACGCTCCGATCGGACATTGTCCATCGGAAAATCCGACCGTGTGTACGGGGCATAACAGTACAATTGTAAATTCCTCAAATAAATCTTTTTCATGTGGAGATGAATGTATCTTTCTCTCAAAGAAATTGTCCTTGCAACAATGTTGCTTCTTCATCGTCTATTTTGTTTTTAAGAATGCTATCATGTGTAATGTTTTGATGTTTTGTGTTTTGGTAATATATTTTGTTCTATCACTTTCACTTGTTGCTGTCCATTTCACAAAAATCTTTACCCAAGCTCACATAGGTGTCTTTACAAACCACAAACAATACCATTGCTGATGCAAATTTAAAATGAGTTACAATTTTGTGTGTTTTTTATTATTTCCAAATGATCCTAATTTGAGACCAAAAAATGTAATATGTGTACCAACATCAGAAATAAAAATGAAATTCCCAAAAATCTGAGGGTAACATCACTGTTCTACAGTCACACACCAAGAACCACCAAATATCACAGAATAAATCAAGAATAACTCCTGGCTAATGTAATTGCACCACCTATATGTCCAAAGAAATGCATTATATGTGTATTTATGTGTAAGAGGGCTATGTGTAGGAGGGCTCCACATGTGGCAGCATAGTGGCTCATAGGTTAGCACTTCTGCCTAGCAGCACTGAGGTTATGGGTTTGAATCCCAAACATGCCACTTGATGTAGAGAAGTTGTCAGTTCTCCCTTTTTGGCCCCCCCCAAAAAAGTCCATACCAAACCCTTATCTGAGCATGCAGGTCAGGAAAGGGTGGGGGCGAGTGAGCGCCCCCCTCCTGAACCATACCGGGCCACATGCCTTCACCATGGGGAGGGCGCTTTGGGAGTCCCCCCAAAGCACCTTGTCCCCATGTTTGATGGGAACAAGGGCCTCTTCCCAACAACCCTGGCTGGTGGTTGTCGGGGTCTGCAGGTGGGGGCTTATCAGAATCTGGAAGCCCCCTTTAACAAGTGGGCCCCCAGATCCTGCCCCCCCCATGTGAATGAGTATGGGGTACATCATACCCCTACCCATTGATCAAAAAAGTAGCGTAATGTGACAATAGATTAGAACATATAAAGGTCGGCGCTAACTCTCATATGCTTATGTCTGTGAATATAGTGCATAACATATAACCACACAAAAACAATATAAAATCATACAATGAATCATCGTCATGTAGTGCAAAAAACACACCAATACACCACATAGTGACATGTACTCTTAATTGGCCAAGCTGTGCTCCACCTTCACTCGTGTGAGAAGATTGCAGACTCACCAAATATATCAATGGAATACTTCAGAGGCTCAAGTCCTTTAGTGGGGCAATCTTTATGTTCACAAGGCTATATGACTCGGTGTAAAGAGAAATTTATCACATAGCGCAATATGTTTTAGATGTAAATCAAACACCAGTATGGAAATAGAAGTGCTCACTCACATTTTAAGGTGCTCATCTGCTAGCACCAGCATGTACAGTGATCTTTAGCCAGAATAGAGACAAAGTCTCTCCACAGCTCAGCGTGCGTTTCACCCAGCAAGATCCGGAACCAGCCATACCGGAAATGACATCAGCAAAGGAGAGTGCACAGCCTCAATGCATTTTGTGATCAACACATCATAAGGAAGCTGGTTCCGGATCTTGCTGGGCTGGAATGCATGCTGAGACATGAAGAGACTTTGTCTCTATTCTGGCTAAAGATCGCTGTACATGCTGATGCTAGCAGATGAGCACCTTAATATGTGAGTGAACACTTCTATTTTCTTACTGGTGTTTGAGTTACATCTAAAACATATTGCGCTATGTGATTATTTCTGTTTACACCGAGTCATATAGCCTTGTGAATGTAAAGATTGCCCCTCTAAAGGACTTGAGCCTATGAAGTATTCCATTGATAGAATTGGTGAGTCTGCAATCTTCTCATACGAGTGAAGGTGGAGCACAGTTTGGCTAATTAAGAGTACCTGTCACTATATGGTGTATTGGTGTATTTTTCCACTACATGAGGATGATTCATTGTATGATTTTATATTGTTTATGTGTGGTTATATGTTATGCACTATATTCACAGGCCTAAGCATATGAGAGTTAGCACCGACCTTTATATGTTCTAATTGATTGTTAGGTGATTTATTTCACTTGTTGAACGGGCAGCTTTCACACAACATTTTACTTTATTTGTATTTGATTGGTGACACTTTTTGTTCATTGGATTACACTAATGTGACAATGGCCAGTTTTTGACAAACTATTAAAAATGTCTTCTTCTTCCCTGCTTCTTCCTCCTTCTTTCTCAGTTCTTCCTCTGGGTTCTCCTTCCCTGCTTCTTCCTCTGGTATTCTCCTTCTCCTTCTTTCTTCGGTCTTCCTCTGGCTTCTTCTTCCCCCTCCTTTTCTTCTGATCTTCTTATTCTTCCTCTGCGGCCTGCCGATCTGTCTGCTTCTATGTCGCTCATGTCATATATAACTATGTAGCGTGGCCACCGGATGAGGTTATCCGGAGACCCCAGCCCTTGTGACATCACGGTCCCATCATGACCCAGGGGGTGAGGTCACAAGGGGTGGGGTCTCTGAATGACATCATCCGCCCCAACGCATCATCGGAGGAAGTTTTTTTTTTTTAATCTTCAGTGGGATGGCGGCGGTGGAGGAAGAAGACCAGATGAAAAAGAAGCAGGGAAGAAGAAGCCGGAGTAAGACTGAAGGAAGAAGGAAAACACCAGAGGAAGAAGCAGGAAGGAGTAGCCGGAGGAATACTGGTGGAAGACCTGAAGAAGGAGGAAGAACCGGGGGAAGAAGAAGATATTTTTAATAAAAGGACTTGTCAAAAACTGGCTATTATCTTTTGTCACATTACACTACTTTTTTGGTGAATGGGTAGGGGTACAATGTACCCCATACTCATTCACATGGGGTTATCCAGAGACCCCAGCCCTTGTGACATCACGGACCCATCATGACCCAGGCGGTAAAGTCACAAGGGGCGGGGTCTCTGAATGACACCATCCGCCCCAACGCATCGTGGGAGGAGGTTCTTTTTTTATCTTCAGTGGGTCTGCGGCGGCAGCGGAGGCGGAGGAAGAAGAAGAAGACCAGATGAAGAAGAAGCAGGGAAGAAGAAGCCGGAGGAAGACTGAAGGAAGAAGGAAAAGACCAGAGGAAGAAGCAGGAAGGAGAAGCCAGGGGAATACTGGTGGAAGACATGAAGAAGAAGGAGGAAGAACCGGTGGAAGAAGAAGACATTTTTAATAAATGGACTTGTCAAAAACTGGCTATTGTCTTTTGTCACATTACACTACTTTTTTGGTGAATGGGTAGGGGTACAATGTACCCCATACTCATTCACATGGGAGCGGGATCTGGGGGCCCCTTTGTTAAAGGGGCTTCCAGATTATGATAAGCCCCCCGCCTGCAGACCCCGACAACCACCAGCCAGGGTTGTCGGGAAGATAAACATGGGGACAAGGTGCTTTGGGGGGACCCACTGCTCCTTTAGAAACGATTGTTTTAAAAACTTTTTTTTGCATTGATACATGTTCCCGAGGCAGTTCCCCATACTATTTTTATGGCAAATAACTTGCATACAAGTCTTCAATGAGGACTTTTGGTTTTGTAGGTTGGAGCCCCATTGAGTTCAACTATTCCTGCATATGCCGATTTGACGGGCACGTTCGCCGGAAATAGCGCAATTTCCCATTTGCATGTCTGCCCAGTTGAAGTCTTAATTGGTTTAATTGGGCACTATTATCATGTACAGCGCAATCGCATATTCGCGCTATAGTAAATTACCCCAGTGTGTGTTTAAGGACAGATGCTCGCTCCTACACGTCTGTAGAACTGGGATCAGTGGCTGTTTTCATGCAGCTTCTGCATCCCAATGACATGGATAGGACTGACTGCATGCAGATGCGTGGAACATCTGTACATTCCATGAAGGCAAACACAGCCCTTTGCATGGATTTAAACTTAAGTACGGTATGCCCATGTGAATGAGGCTTTACTTGAAATGAACCACTTCTGCACTAGAGAAATTTTTTCATTTTTTTGGACACATGTAAAAATCAGCATTTTTGGCCATAAAATTACTTCACCCCCAAGAACAATATATATTTTATGAAAGCAGAGACCCTGTGAAAGAAAAAGATGATAGTTAAAAAATGTTATGTCGCACAATAATGGTGCAACTGCATGTTTTTAGGGAAAAGTGAAATACATTTTAGTGCAAAACACACAATCTAATACCCCATTTTTGTTATGGATAAAAGATAGTGTTGCATCAAGTAAATAGATACCAAACATGTCAAATATTAAAATTGTGCACACCCACAATATAACAAAAACCTACGATACCCATAATCAGCAAAGTATTTTAATTAAAATGATATCCCATTACTGAAATTTGTATGCAACATAGCGGAATGGTAAAACTCAAATCAAATATTTGCTTTTTTTTGAGTGAACTATATTCCCCTTTAAACACCACATTGCGATGCACTCAAGGGGATAAAATGGTTTATATTACATAGTAATTGTAACATTAAGAGAACATTAAGTTGGGTTGATTATGGCACAAATAAGCATGACAGTGTTTTTTACACAGGTATGCAATTGCATAAATGACCTTGTGTTTTGGGGAAGGAATAATTTATTTGGCACATGGTCCTTTTTGTCCATACATATGTAAAATGTGGGCATTTTTCTGACACAGAAGATACAGGTACTACATATAGCTACCCACATAAAAGAATAGCTTTCCGTGGTTGTACACCTGTATAGCATATGGGCGTAATCCCTATATCAGCGCTTTTCTCTTATAAGACCTGCAGGAGCCAGCAATCCCCAAGGCCATTTTAAAATGACCCTGGAACAAATAGCCATTATCCAAGTGCCATTTTAAAATGGCACTGGGGACTCAAGTCAAACTTTTAAAGTTGTTAAAACAGAGTGCTACATGCTGAATAACTCACCTGGATAATTTCACTGTCGGGCAGAAGAATTTTCTCTACATGCCATATGTCCCCATGATTTCCTTCCATGGTGGCAACATATTCCAAGCCTTTCTCTCTTAATACTGCCACCCTCAACATCATGAACTGTGAAGCTCCAAACATGTGATACCAGAATTGCAAACAATGCGTTCCACTGAAACAATTGGTAGGACTCTCCAGTCTTGCAAGATCTCCTTCTTGTGAGAACCGTCCATCAATATAGAGGTAGTACCCATCTGAAAAATCCATGATTATTTAATTATTCCATAAATCATTGTTGTGATACTTTTTTATTCAATGTTTTTATTTTATTGTAAGACAATTTAAACAATATTAAGTAAATAATGACTGTAGTATAAGTGAAAATAGTGTAGTAGTTGCTTACATCCTGTTGTGTGGTCATACGAAGGTCCAGTAAAATAAGTAGGTGTTGAGCCTGTCCAGTGTATCCAGTCCATGTTATCAGCCAATGACTGCTTCCAGTTGCAGAAACTCACATCAAAAGAACAATCTAAATGGTATAAACCTTTTATAGGGTGATAAAAAATAAATATAAGTATTTATAACTAGTATTATGACATATATTATATAAATATTATCTGTGTGAATCTAGAAATAAATGCATTGCTAATTTTTTGAGGACTCTAAATGTGTAAATGCAAAGTTTTCAAAACTACTACATCTCTCTGCAGATCAAATAGAGCTACATGCAGACAAGGAGTGATGAGTCAGCAATTATTCTTATTGGATTTTTCCCAGCTCAAAAGTATTAAGCAAATGTATTTAAAATTGCACTTAGAAGTATGTATATATTCCATACTTTTTTAGGATGATGTTGTTTGAAATTGTTATTTCAAGTACATTAGTTTGAAGTTGAAAGATTTTAAATATGTTGTTCACAAAAGAAATAAAACAATCATTCACCTGGTGTAGTTGAAGGAATTGGCATTTTGTTAGTTGCGCTGTTACAGCAGTAGTATAATCAATTATAAAATGTAATTAGAAGCAGAAATGTTTTAAAGCAATAGTAATATTGTTATTGCAAGGGTCAAATGGCGTTGAAACAGGGGAGAGGATGTGACTTGCCGAGGTTTGGGGGCGTGGTCCGCTGGTGGGGTGGTGGACGAGGCATCTTTGAACGGGATGGCGGGATGGTGTTCCAGAAAGCACGGGATGAGAGCCCGTGACTGAAGGATATACCTCTTCCGAGGCGGCAGGCAGCTGGCTCCAGAGAGTATCGACATCAGCGCAGCTTACGAAGGATTTGTGGAGCGGAGGTGCGCGGCTGCGGCGTCCCCTGGCTCTTCCCCCCCCCCTTCCTCGCCTGTGGATCCCTGACAGTGCTCCGTCCTGCCCACCTCAGCCTGGCGGTCACGTGGTGACGGAGCATGGAAAGTGGATGCGCCTTCTCATCCTAAAACAGGACGATCAGTGGCAGTGACCGGGGGAACGGGTGGTGCGGAGGTCCCCCCCCCTCCCACATCGCAGTGCTGACAGTGAAAAAGGATTAAGCAGCCCACACAGAACCTCGAGAATTCCCCCTCCCCCGGAGGTCCCCAGGATCCAGGTAGGATCAGCCTGGCTGAACTCTTTCTATAAGAACTGTGTTACATGCCTGAGTTAATTGCTAGCGATAGCTGATTGCAGAAAGAAAACTGATCAATTATACTGGAGGTGTGTAAAGGGACTTTTGGGTGCTACTGTTTGAGAAGTCAACAATCGTACAGAGTGGAGCTGTAGCTATTGCCTGTACCCTTATCAAGTAATCATATCAGTGAAGTAAATGGTTTAAAACCCTTAAAGAGACGAGCTGGGAAGATTTGAATACAAGCTGTAAAAATGTCCCTATTTATGAGATAAATCTGGGCTGAGAACAGGACTGTCATCATAGTGCGTGATTTAAGCCATCACATAAAGGGGGACAGGGGGTGTGCAAAGGAGGGATGAATATGAGAGGACGTCCCCAAAATTCAGCAGATCCTAATAAACCCAGAGACAGTTTGAACTCCAGTACAATTCAAAAATACTTAAAAAGTCCCGGCATGGAAAACAAACAACAAGAGACAAAGGAAAAAAAAAGGCTTTAGCTAAAAATAAAGGGGCCCAGGGGGGGCCGGCTAATGCAGGGACCCATTCTGAAGGAGAACCAGATCAAAGTATGGAGACGGACCATGCAGGATCTGCAGGTGAAGCTTTTCCCACGAAAGTGGAAAAACAAGACATGTTCTCGAAGCTGGAAAAAGTAATTAAAGCGGAAATTCTGAATGTAAAGACAGATATGGGCCATCTTCTTAAAAGAGTGGAAGAAGTGGGGAAGGTGGTGGAACAGCAGGGCGAAGAAATCTCAACACTAGAAAAACAAGTAAAAATACTACAGAGGGGCCAACGCGAATTGCAGCATAAATTAGAAGAACAGGAAAATCAAAATAGGCGACAAAATTTAAGAATTAGATCCCTACCAGAGCAGAGAGGAGAAGATTTGACTATGATTCTCAAAGAAATTTTCAATCCGCTACTGGGAAGTAATCCAGAATGTGAGTTAAAAATCGATCGAGTACACAGGATTAGAAAGTCACCAAATGTGAGGGATGAAGCGCCCAGGGATGTCATCGTGAAGTTCCACCAATTTGAGGACAAAGCAAAAATTTGGATGAATTTAAGAGGGGCCCAACCAGTGAAATTCAACAATCAAGAAATTCAAATATATTCAGATCTTTCTGCTGGAACCCTAGCGAGAAGACGTCAACTGAAACCGTTACTGGACTCATTAAGGGGGGCAAATCTAAGATATAGCTGGGGTTTCCCATTGTCTCTAAGTGTGACAAAAGAGGGTAGAACCTTTAAAATAAGACATAACGAAGACTTGCAGGACTTCTGTAGAAATTTAAATATTGTTGCCCCGAATATCCCTGAGGGGGTTTTCCCGTAATAGAAGGCCATGAAAGTAGCAATTGGCGGTGTGGGGGGGGGCTAGTGGGGGAGGGGGTGGGGGGGTTGGTGGGGCGGGAGAGGGGAGGTAGGTAGGTGATGTCGACGTTTGTTGAAGATGGGAGGTCTATTGTCACCGCTGTCCATCACCAGGGCCCCACTCTATGGCACAAAGGTGTGCAGGGCATGAGTATGGTAAACTCGGCACTGCGACCCAGCGGCCTAGTAGTGGCGGAGGGTGAGGGGGGCGGGAGGTTGGTGGGGGGTGAGGGGGAGGAGGGGGAGGGGGGGCGGGAGGTGGGAGGGGGGAGGGAGGTTGGTGGGGGGTGAGGGGGAGGGGGGTGAGGGGGAGGGTGGGAGGTGGGGGGGAAGGCGGTTGGTGGGGGGAGAGGGGGAGGGGTGGGGGAGGGTGGAGGAAGGGGGAGTTCTCTCCTGAGCAGACTCGCTCTTCGAAGAGCACTTTAGGTAAACACCAGGTCCTAAACAAGGTTCATGGTACAGGTTAAAGCGGGGGTCCACCTATCTATCGTTTTTTTTTTTTTGGAGTTCATTCACAAACTTTTCTTCTCATGATTATCTACTCACATGTTCTGTGTAATAAGTCCGCCTGTGTCCGATTTCGTTGTAAAGAATAATTTATAAAATTCACTGAAGGTGGTTTCCATCTTCATTGTGGGCATTTGAAGCCCACAAGCATGTATTTCCTGGATGCGGTGAATGCTGTGCTCCCAGCATTCACCGAGATGTTGTGATGACGCTGTTGCACAATGCATGCTGGGAAGCCTGAGACTAGCTCCCAGGGGACTGTGGGAGGTCTGGGAGAGGCTAGAAACACACCTACTCCCATGGGAAGAAAACCAGGAAGTGCTAAGAAAATTAGAAAAAAAAAGGTAATTGCGGCGATTTAAATTTTTTTACACAGCATGTCAGCATCTAGGCAAGGAAGAGAATGCATAGAGATAATGTTCAAAATTTGGGTGGAACCCCGCTTTAAATGAATTTGAAATGCTTGACTTATAATGTTAAAGGGTTAAATTCGCCCAAAAAGAGGCATAAAGTGCTGAGAGAGCTGCAACACTATGAGGCAGACGTGGTTTTTCTACAGGAGACCCACCTAATGTGGGAATCCGGTATAAAGCTTTATTCTAGGTATTTTCCAAATTGGATATACAGCGATACTCCTAGGTAACGGGCAAAAGGGGTGGCAATTGGCTTCGCAAAAGGTTTGAATTATGTCTTAATAGATAGGAAGACAGATGCAGAGGGGCGTTTTCTCTTCTTGAAGATTAGAATCGGAGAGAGGACCCTTACCCTGGCTAACGTCTATTGCCCAAATAGGGATCCGACCAAGTTTCTTTCTAAGGTACTCAACAGTCTGCTGGAATTTAGAGAGGGGGAAATGATAGTAGCAGGAGATTTTAACTGCAGCTTGGATCCATCCTTGGATAGTTCATCAAATGCACGGGGGATGAGTAAGAGTACTCTGAGAAGAATAGGGAAAAGATTACATGACTGTCAGCTGATAGATGTGTGGAGGATTCAACATGCTGGGGTCAGGGACTTTACTTTCTTCTCCCCCGTGCATGGGACTTATTCCAGATTGGATTATCTGATGGTGGATCATAGGTTGCTGGAGGCAGTTGAAGAAACCAGGATTGAGATCAGAACACTGTCAGATCACGTCCCTGCTACGATGAAGCTAAGATTTAAAGAAGTCCAAAAATCCCCCTTTACATGGCGGCTAAATGAGAGTCTAATTAGAGATGTTAAGATTGCTGAAAAGATCCAACAGGAAATAGATTATTTTTTTCTAATTAATGATACGGGAGAGATACCGGGGGCCACAGTATGGGAAGCCTTCAAGACATATATTAGAGGGGTCCTGATCTCTGTGGGAGCAAGAATGAAAAAAGAAAGGAAAAAAAGAAAGGAAATGCTTATAGCAGAAATTTTTTAATTAGAACAGAGGCGTAAAACCCAAACAGGATCCGGTAGGACCACATTGCAACTGCTGATCAGCAGGCGAGATTTATTGGAAGAGGAGATGAATCAAATTATGAATAGACATTTGAGAGACAAATTGAGGTGGGGTAATAAAGTAGGTAAACATCTGGCAAAAATTCTGCAGTGAAAACTTGATAAAAACTTTATTGATAAGATTCAAAATAAAAAAGGGGACCTGAGGTTTTCATCAAAAGAAATTGGCGAGGAATTCAGACAGTATTTTGCATCTCTATATTCTGTCGACACACAAGGATGTAAGAGGGGAAAAAAGGAAAGGGTAGAGGCCTTCTTAAAGGAGGCAGGGATAAATAAGCTGACCGAAGAGGACATAAAAGATCTGGATAACCCCATAACAGAAGAAGAAATCCACTCGGCTTTAAGATCATCTCCCCCCGGGAAGAGCTGCGGCCCTGATGGTTTCACAGCTTGTTTTTTTAAAACATTTGGGGACTCTTTGGTCCCCAGGCTATGCCAATTATGGAATGAGCTTGGGACGCAGGGAGAGCTGAGCGAGGGTGCTCTGTTGGCGGCTGTGACCTTAATACATAAGGAGGGTAAGGACCGCACCCTGTGTTCCAGTTATAGGCCTATAGCGCTTATAAACGCAGACATTAAAGTGTATGCGAAGGTGCTGGCAACACGGTTTAAGGAGAAGATGGCTCACCTGATCCATCCGAACCAGGTGGGTTTTGTCCCAGGGAGAGAGAGCAGAGACAATGGGGTGCGGTCCTTGCTCATTACAGAAGCCATCAAGAGCAGCGGAACCCCAGGACTATTTCTGTCAATAGATGCCGAAAAGGCCTTTGACAGAGTAGACTGGGGTTTCATGATCAATACGCTAGAAGCAGTAGGTGTTGGAGAAAAAAATGATAAAGTGGATTAAAATTTTATATAATCATCCCCCAGCTTATGTAAAAGTCAACAATATCGCCTCAGCCCAGTTTGAAATGAGGAACGGTACCAGGCAAGGCTGCCCTCTTTCTCCTCTCCTTTTTGTTCTGACACTAGAACCCCTGTTGGCTGCTATACGAAAAAACCCGGACATAAGGGGTTGTACTGTTGGAGGGGAGGAGCATAAGGTGGCTGCTTATGCCGATGACGTTCTTCTATACGTTGCAAACCCTAGGATCTCGATTCCTAATATATTAGCTACAGTGAAGAGGTTCGGAGAGATCTCAAATTATAAAATTAATTTGGGGAAATCCGAAGCGCTAAACATCAACATAGACAAGAAGGAAGAGGCGTGGATCAGAGAAACATTCCCCTTCCCAGTAAGAGAAAACATAAATTACTTAGGAGTCAAGTTATCAAATTCGGTAAAGAAGACCTACTTATTAAATTTTATCCCGCTATTGGATGAAATCCGAGCGGAAGTTAAAAGGCTGGTTCATCGCCCGATCTCATGGATTGGGCGAATCAACTCAGTAAAAATGGTGCTGGCCTCAAAAGTGTTCTATAAAATGCAGATGCTGCCAATCCCGTTACCCGAAATTTATTTTAAAAAATTAACACAAATATTAAATGGGTTTGTGTGGAATAATAAGAAACCCAGAGTAGCACATAAAGTAATTTGCAGAGAAAAAGCACAAGGGGGGCTGGCCATGCCATATTTCAAAAAATACTTTAATGCAATAGTAATTGCACGGGCGGTGGATTGGGTTAAGGGAGGGCACAATAAAAGATGGGTTAGTTTAGAAATGGGGTTAAGTGGTTCACGTTTGAAATATTTGTTATGGAATTACCAACGGTTTAGAAAATTAGGCCCTGATACACACATTATCACACAACTCACTTTCAAAACCTGGGACTTGATGCACACCGCTGATATACTTAAAAAATAATGAACTGTTTCCCCCGGGGAGGGAGGGAGTAGGCGGAAACTGGATCATAAATAACGAAACACAATTAAAAGATATCACGAAGAATGGGAAAATTTGCACTTTTCAGCACTTAGTTACACAAAAGGATTTAATGAAAGTAAATGGTTGGCGGTATATACAGCTCTCTCATTTTGTTGAAAGTCTCCCTGGGCCCATAAGAGAGGAAAAAGATCTTAGACCAATAGAAAAAATATTTAGCAGTATCGGGTCCAGAGGATATGTTTCTGTGAATTAACAAAATGTTATTAAACAGTGAAGAGATGGAAATGTCGCCATTCATTAAAAAATGGGAAAGGGATTTGGGGGCAACATTAGATGAAAACGCAGTGAGTAACATTCTGAAGGCAACACACAGTTCGACAATGGATACTAAAATGACAGAGACAAACTACAAGTGCTTATCCAGATGGTATGCTACGCCGGATAAAATCAACAAATACCAACCAGATAGGTCTCCAAACTGTTGGAGGGGTGTAGGGAGGTGGGGACTATGGCCCATCTTTGGTGGAGTTGCCCGGTGGTCAAAAAGTTCTGGCAGGAGGTACTCCAAATTATAGAGGAGATCACGGGCAAAACGATCTCTTATGACCTGTGGGTTTGCCTGTTTCACAGTTTGGAGGGAGGAAAGCGGGAGTACAATATGTCCATTGTCCCCGTTTTACTGAATGCAGCAAAAAGTGAAATACCTAAAAAATGGCAGAATGTCGAAGGCCCCAAGATTAGCGATTGGCTCCTAAGAGTGCAGGAAACATACAAGCTAGAGGAAAAGGAGAAAGACCCGTCAATTAGGGAGCACGAGACAGTGGGAGGTAGATGGGCAAGTTGGGTGGTCTTTAAGAAATCAGCAAGGTATGCGGAGAAGAGGCTGTGTTGACCTGGTTCAAATGGGGCAAGTAGGAAACAAAAGAGTGGAGTCTGCAGGGGAGGGATGGGGGGGCTTTCGGGTTTTAATCGAGTGGGAGGGGGGTCTATGGGGGATATGAGGGGAGTTATTAATGTATTGGTGGTATGATTATTGTAAACTCTTTTTGTATGGATATATATAAATTAAATAAAGAATTTTTAAAAAAATGGCGTTGAAACAAGTCATATTAACAGATTCAATTTAAATCTCTCTTTGGTACTGTAGACCCTAATGAAGAAAAGAGGAATATGCACTGCACAGTATTTTATAGCTACTAATATTGTAAAGCACAATGAAACTATGTTCTATGACAGGGTGCAATAGGTACCCAAAGATCTCAGATGAAGAAAACATCAGATAAAACAAAGATATTGTAAGACATTTACTTGTTGAAGGTGTATGAGGATTCAATACTGTGGAAAATGTTGTTGGGTTTGTAGTAGACAGGGATGATGTTATTGTTGATGCATTGGTGCTTGGGGCAGGATAAAATATGGTTGTGGTGACAAGGGATGAAGAAGGAAGGGTGATGGTGGTAGGTAATAGATATGGTAGACAGGGCTCGACAAATCCCAGGTGCCAGGTCACAATGGCGGCTAGTTACATCCTGGAGCCTGGGCTTTTTTCACAAGTCCGCATCCACCTCCCACTTGCCGACCGCACTATAGCTGAAAGATGACTACAGCACGGTCGTCCAGTTCTGGCGCTGCCCCCCGCACACCCCTGGGTCACACATCAGGCATGCTCTGTAATCGCTATGTCCTTTGGACACGGCTGATCACAGATCGAGGTAAACGGCCAATCACAGAGGCCCTTTATCATGTGATCAGCTGTGTCCAATCACAGTTGATCACATGTAAACAAATGCTGATTATCAATAATTCCTTTCCTCAGCACTGTTACAGCATGAGGAAGGGAAAGTCAATAACCAGCTACCTGGTGACAGAGGACATTTACACTGATAATCAGGGCACTAATTATCAGTGCAGCCCCATCAGTGACCATCAGTGCAGCATATTAGTGACCGCCAGTGCAGCATATCAGTGACCATCAGTGCAGCATATCATTGACAATCAGTGTTGCCTATCAGTGCCACCTATCAGCGCCCATCAGTGCAGACTCACCAGTGCTCATCAATGCAGCATATCAGTGACCATCAGTGCCACCTATCAGGGCCCATCAATGCTGTCTCATCAGCACCGCCTTATCAGTGCCCATCAGTGCAGCCTCATCAGTGGCCAAAATTGCAGCTTCATCAGTGCCCCTTAGTGCTGCCTCATCACTGCACATCAATGAAGAAGAAAAACTACTTATTTGCTAAATTTTATAAAAGAAATGAAGAAAAGGGGGTTTTTCTAAATTTTTGGTCTTTTGACATTTGTTTAGCAGAAAATATAAACCCCAATGGTGGTCAAATACCACCAAAAAAAGCCCTATTTGTGTGAAATAAAAAGATAAAACTGTCAAATGTGTACAGTGTTGCATGACCATGATTTTCCACAGATATTGCGTCGGACTTTTGTCCGGAGGGCGTTGGCCAGGAACTTGTCTTGCATACAAATGGCACACAATTGTCGGCCAAAAAACACCTATGTAGTGATGTACTACGTGGTTTTTTGGCTTTAGCGCCACCCTTTGGGCACCTTCTGCTAATGTTGTGTTTGGTAAGTATTGATTCCGAGCATGTGTGTTTGTACTTTGGAATTTTGTCTGATGGACTTGTGTACACACAATTGGAAAATCTGACAACAGACCATTGTCCGTTGAAAATTTATAAGCCTGCCATCCAATATTTGTCCACAGAAAATCTAACAATTGTCCGATGGAGTGCACAAACAGTCGGATTTTCGGCCAACAGTCTGTCGCACAATTCCTGTCGGAAAATCCGATCGTGTGTGTGTGAGGCTTAAGTCAGCCTTATTTAGCATACAAAAAGTTGACATTTATTAGGAATAAGCTACTGCTGTTAAACCATTCATTATTACTACCCCCACACCCATTGTTGATTTAAGCAGGATCTGCAAGTTGCATAAGTTTTTTTTTAAATTAATTTTATTTTAATATATTTGACTTTTTTAACACCAGACCACTCAGTCGGCCCTATGTATCATTCAAATAGTTGATACTCATTAGGAATAAGCTACTGCTATTAAATCATTCCTTATTAATCACTTCCACACCCATTGTTTATCAAAAGTGGGTCCTAATAATGTTCTGCTGAACCCCAAATACTGCAGTACATATGAAATAATGTCTCCAGCAGTCTTCTTGAAACACAATCCATCTTTATTAAGTTATGATAGGCATGTAAAATAAAAGTTTTTTTTTTTTGTTTTTTTTTTTACAAACTGACTATACACTAATAAAAACTGATTTATTTCAAGAAAACAAAGGTGTGATGATGATATATTTTCTTCTGTATTGCCATGGTGCCATCTGCTGGTTGTTTCAGCACACCATATATTGGTGGGTTATAATCTGGTGTGCTATGGGAATATCTTCATGTATCCCAGTCCAGAACTGATGATGAGCCACTAAGAAATGGTGGCATGGGTATTGTATGCATATTCTTTGAACTATAGAGTGACTAATATTAACCTATTTAGAGCATAAACCTTGATGTATTACATGTGTTTAAAAGTCTCAAACCTGGCACAGTGGATGGAGGAGTAGCAGTGGTTGTGGTAGTTGTGGTTGTAGTATTTGTGGTGGTGCTTGTGGCTTTTGGTACACAGTTCCTAATTCCATTTTGGATTTGACAAACTTCATTAGGTGCACAGGTCTGCTGTTTACAGTTCACTCGGTTGTTTTCTTCACATGTACAGTAACTTTCACAGTGCCCTTGCCAGAACATCTCATCTTTCTGCAAAGTTGAGAATTAGGAGAAGACACTTCACTACAATACTAATATATAAAAAGAAAGAAAGAAAAAAAAGAGAAATACTGTTCACTTATAACACACTTCTGTTCTGTTGTTCCTCACCTCATTCAGTAGCGCGGCTCCACAGCAGCTCCATCTGGATGGCCAATAATAGATGGGGCACCCATTGGCTAAGACACGGTGCAGCCCGCCCCTTGCTACCTCCCCAGCCATTAGCTGGCTGTTACATCCATCCCTGTCCCTTCATCACCCACCTACCTGTCCCTCCTACCAGCCCACCCAGATTACAATGTGGGTGGCGCCGGGTGCCGGCAGAACGGTGCAATTTTTTTTTTTTAGGGGGGATCAAACACTCCGGCTCAGTCAGCCCCTGCTGGGACAGCCTCAGCCCGGGACATGGGGCTGAAATCTGTGAATGTCCCGTAAAAATCGTGACTGTTGGCAATTATGCAGAAGCACTATATTTCTCGAAAAATTATCCCAAAATGGCATGATCCTCGTCTAAGCATCAGATTGTGTGTAATATTGGTGACAGAATTGGAAGCCGTGAGGAAAAGATGACTGAACAATACCCTCAATACAGTTTACTCTCATCATCACTAGATGCACTTGCTCCTCTAACCACACGCAGAATCAGGCCCCGACCGTTACAACCCTGGCAAACTGACAACACTAGAAATCTCAAGAGACATTGCCGTGCTCTTGAACGACTGTGGCGTAAAACCAAATGCCTGCAAGACTTCACCCTATATAAATCTGCCCTTCTAAAATACAATTCTTGCCTCCATGCTGCCAAACAAGCCTACTTTGTCTCTCTTATTAATTCCTTGTCATCCAGTCCCCGTCGGCTCTTCTCAACCTTTAACTCTCTGCTTCGTCCACCACCCCCTCTACCCACTAACTCACTCACTGCCCAAGAGATTGCCAATCACTTCAAAGACAATATCGATGCAATTCGTGAGGACATCTCCATTGTGCGTATGTCTTCCCCACCCAACATACCTTGCCTAGCAGCACATTCAACACTCTCCTCTTTTGAATTGGCTACTACGGAAGAGGTTACAAAAATTTTCTCGGATACCCACCTAACCAATTGTCCCTTGGATCCTGTTCCCTCACAACTACTACGGTCACCCTCTTCTTCTATCCTATGCTCCCTCACCCACATCTTCAATCTCTCCCGTGGCATCTAACCCTCCCCTCCAAAACATGCGCAGATCACTCCCATTCTTAAAAAGCCCTCACTGGACCCATACACCATACTCCTACTCAGGGCTTTTTTCAGGGGGAACTTGGTGGAACTCAGTTCCACCACCTCTGGCTTAGATCCTTTGGTGCCTGCTCACCACAAAATCACTTGTAAACACAGAAGTCTGGTTTCTGTGTTTACAAGTGACAGCTCTGCACTCTGTATATAATGCAATCCTGGTATTTAATTCCCCTTTAAGATCCTCGGATTGTTTTTGTGAAATTTGACTGAATACACCCATAATTTGATGTGATTTGGAGGGTGTGTAGGGGAAGGGGTTTTGTGGGGTCTTGGTTAAGTTCCAGCACCTATTGTTTGAGAAAAAAAGCCCTGCTCCTACTACTTGACCTCTCTGCGGCCTTTGATACTGTTGACCACCCGCTCCTTCTCAATAAACTACATTCCCTTGGCCTCGGGGATTCTGCTCTATCCTGGTTCTCTGCCTATTTATCACAGCGCTCCTTCTGTGTCACCTACAACTCTGTCTCCTCCTCTCCATTGCCCCTTTCTGTGGGGGTCCCCCAAGGCTCAGTTCTTGGACCCCTTCTCTTCTCTATCTACACCTCCTCCCTTGGTCACTTAATAACTGCCCACGGCTTCCAATACCACTTATACGCTGATGACACCCAAATCTATCTGTCTACTCCTCACCTCACTCCTTCAGTCTCCTCTCGCATTACTAACTTACTAACTGACATATCAGCATGGATGTCGCACCACTTCCTTAAACTAAATCTCTCTAAAACTGAGCTATTAATATTCCCTCACGCCTGTGCCCCCCTCCATGACTTTTCCATCAAAATCAACAATGCAACCATCAGTCCCTCCCCTCACGCCAGGGTACTAGGTGTAATCCTAGACTCTGACTTGTCATTTCAGCCTCAAATTCAATCGTTGTCAAAAGTTTGTAGAATTCACCTCCGTAACATCTCTAAAATTTGCCCCTTTTTAACAAATGAAACCACCAAGCTCCTCATTCACTCCCTTGTTATCTCTTGCCTTGACTATTGCAACTCCCTTCTCATTGGCTTACCTCTCCATAGGCTATCCCCTCTTCAGTCTATTATGAATGCTGCTGCCAGACTTATCCACCTTACCAACCGCTCAGTGTCTGCCAACCCTCTACTCCAATCCCTACACTGGCTCCCAATCACCCAGCGAATTAAATTCAAAATACTTAACCACAACATACAAAGCCATTCACAACTCTGCCCCGAGCTACATCACTAATCTTGTCTCCAAATATTACCCAAATCGACCTCTCCGCTCTTCTCAAGACCTCCTGCTTTCAAGCTCTCTCATCTCCTCCTCCCATGCTCGTCTCCAGGATTTCTCCAGAGCCTCTCCCATCCTCTGGAACTCGCTACCTCCATCTATCCGGCTATTTCTTACTCTTGCTACCTTCAGGCGATCCCTGAAAACTCATCTCTTCAGGAAAGCCTATCACGTCTCCAACTAATCTCCTACCACTTTCACCAGCTCATTCCCCACAGTTACAACCTTTTGTACCACCTGCCCCACCCTATTAGATTGTAAGCTCTTCTGAGCAGGGCCCTCTTAATCCTCTTGTATTTTATTGTATTATAACTGTATTGTCTCCCTTTTATATTGTAAAGCGCTGCGTAAACTGTTGGCGCTATATAAATCCTGAATAATAATAATAATAATGAGCCATTATTATAATGTGCATGTACATGACTGCTATAATGTGCATGACTGCACAGATATATAAATTATCCAAATGATAATGTCAGATGTTTGACTGGGATAAAGCCTGCTGGTGTTTCACCAACAACATTGGCTACATCTACATTTATTATGATTCTGAAGCTGCCCACACACTTTCTGTTCTTGATATTATCCTTTATACTAGATAGAAGGGTGCTGGAATTCTGTTTCTGCAAAAAATCCTTTTTTTGTACATAGGAGGGCCATGGTGTACATGCTCTGCACTAAGAATAAATATAAATAATAATAATAAAAAAACACAGCAGTGGACAGGGTGTATTTTAAGTAATGGACACTAAAATATTAGACACCTTTATAGACAAAATAGGAAAAAATAAGTACAAGATGAAATACGGTATAGATTTACATATAAATATTTTTTTCTGATTTACTGGTCGGTGCAAACAATAGCAGAGCAGGACACTGTCGAAAAATCCTAGTTGTGTTCCTTGATTAAAGGCTAACTCTGGGCTCGGCCACCTACATCCCAGAACCCCCTCCCTCCCCAGCAAAATCTCCCTCCACCAGTTTTTATGTTTTTTTTTAAAACTTATCCAATATTGGTTTTAACCTAGAAATGCTTGTCAGTACCACTCTCTGCATCATTGCATGAATACAGTGAATGTCGGGAAGGTACATGTATAGCCAGAATCGTACTTGAGCATGTGAGCAAGTTTGTGATCACATGCCTCTGCCCATGAGCATGTGTGTTCCCATACAGCATGTGCATGTATGCTCACTGTTTATGGTGATACCAAGCAAGCTATTTATGTTGGGCCCTACCAGGCATCAAAGTGATTGTAAAGGAACATGTTTTATTTAAAAAAAATAACAAACATGTTATACTTAACTGCTCTGCGCAGCGGTTTTGCACAGAGCAGCCCCGATTCTCCTCTTCTCCGGTCCCTCGTCGGCACTCTGGGCCCCTCCCCCTATGCTAAGTGCCCCTATAACAAGCCGCTTGCTGTGGGGGGACTCATTCATGCTCGCTCTTGAGCCAGCTCCCTGCGTCCATAAAACTGGTTGTGATTGACAGCAGCGGGAGCCAATGGCTCAAAATTTCTTTGCAACTTTGCTGTCTGCAAGTTGCTGAGCCAACGTTTTCCTGACCTTGTCTCTGGCTGCTGACTAGCCACTGCACTGCCCACCTGTTGTTGACTTTGGCTTGTATCTTGACCTTACCTCACCAGTGTCCTACAGTTCCTTATCACTTTAAGCCATAAGATGATTGCAATCTTAAAATTCCTGTGACAACAACACCGCCACACTTCCTGTTTCTCTATCTAGGAGTGCTTGGATTGGAGCAGTAAGAGAGACCAGCTTTGTCATCTCAGGCTCCCTGACCAGGTACATGGCAGGTATCTTGGCGATGTTCATTTAGGGAGTGGGACCACTGCCATCTACATTTACAGTAGACTCCTCAGTCTCCTGGGTTGTGTCATGCTAGGTATCATTACACATGGAAGAATGAGGACATCTAGTCATGAAACAGGATTTCTGCAGTGGACAACTCTGTCTTGGCGAGTACCGCAGCCTAAACTGTATTTTATTTTATGCAATGACTGAGGAAACATTTTATTTAAAAATAAGAATTGCCTAGAGTTGGTCTTTAAATGCCTAATTGTATGATCATATTCCTAGGAGATCCTAACACTTTCCTTGCCCATTAAATGTTTGTGTGTATGACAGAAGACAGCTCAGCAAATCATGTTCAAAGATTGTCACAAAGATAATGCAATTATGGAAGACCAAAGTGCTTACCTGATAGTATTTTCCATCAAAAAAGCACCCACATTCACTAATGGGAATGCAACAGTGTCCACTGAACACAAAGCCATTATCACATTCACAAGCATCAGTACAAGGCTTATTACAGTTGCTTGGTATACTCTGGTCCAGGCATGTAGCAGGGCAAGCACTGGCACATGGATTGTAGTGACTGTTGCCAGGACATGAGAGAGCTAAGTAGAAATAAATAAAAAAAAATATATATTAATACTTTATAATCATATTTAATCTGCTACAACGTTTAAATAAAATGCAACTTAATGCATTATTCTAATTTAAAAAAACTACATTTAAAAACCATGGGATCAGTACAATTTCTCCTACTCCTGGTGTAACATTCCTAACTTAGCATAAGGCAGAAGAAATGTTTTATTTCATTTAAAGTGTCTACATATGCGTGGCTTTATTGATCATCTATGATATCACAATATAATCTAATTCATGCCTCAAACCTACAACATATAAGCCCACACATTATTCCTATATCAATAACAAATTCTATTAATGCATGTCCCCCATGGTGTAAGAAACGAATGCCAGCCATAGACGATACAAATCTCGGCCAGTTCAGCATGAACCAGCCGAGCTTCAAACCATGTATGGGCAGGCTGAATGCCAAATACCAAAAGGGATTCCTGCATCAACACTGTCTGTGTCGATGGGGGAATCAAGCAAATTTCTTTCCTGCAACCAACTGTGTATGGGCAGGCTGCAATGTGTTGCTCAATCAACGTGGGTACAACCAGCAAGCCAGGTTTTACCTGCGATTATCGATATCGGCTGCTAGCAATAATCACTGTCTACTCATGGCGGGGATGGCTTCCCCTGCCCCCTCTCCCCCCAAAGAAGAAATGGCCCAGCAGGAAGAATTCCCACATCAATACTGTCTGTGTTGATGGGGGAATCGAGCAAATTTCTTTCCTGCAGCCTGTGGTTGCAGGAAAGAAATTGGCTCTGTGTATGCCCAGCTTAAAACACTAGGCAATGACTTACAGTAAAGCAGAGATTCTTTCTTTTTAAATCACAAATAATTGAATTAAATACTACATCTAGCTTTATAATTCATTGCTCAACAAAAGACAAGAAATGCTAAATAGATATATATATAATTATTTGATTAAGGTTTTATGCTATGGAACAAAAAGTACTTACGACAGAAAGTAGAGTTTCTCCAAGCAAGTTTAACTCCTGCCCTTTGACAGGTATCAGCATAAGCTTCACATGCTTTGCATAAACTGCCAGTACCAAGAGCACACAGATCGAAAACACAGCTGTCATAAAAGCGATCTGGGTTGATTACTGAGTGACAAGCCTTGAAAGGACCATATTTACTGGTTAACAAACCACAGAACTGATTGTTTGAATAGAGTTCTTCAGTATCTGGTGGACATGGTGGTGGAGGTGTAGGAACAATTAAGTTACATAATGGATCATCATATTCCACTTTCCAACTATCTCCCAGCTGATTAGAGTTCTGAGCTAGCTGTCCGTTGGGCATCAAATAGTCATCCTGCCGGATGCCATTAAAGTTGCCGCACATTCCACATATTTGACTGAAATACGTAGTTGGGATCTTTACATCCACTGTATGGTCAGTATCATAAGACACAGTGAGATGGAAGTCAGTCTCCAGAACAACATATCGACCACTTTGTTTCACAGTCAGAGATCCATTGACCAAGAGTACTGGAAGATTTATCCAAATATCATCCACCTGTTAACCAATAATAAACATCAATGTTCAATTGAAGCAACTAAATGTGATTTCAGCTTTATAAAAGAGATGTCTAAATGTTTCAAAAAACTTACCAAAACTCGACTTAGCTCATCTTTAACAATTGTTATTTTATGATTATAGACATCCACCATAACTTTCTGTATATATGATACAGTTGGGTTCCCATAACGATGCTCATTTTTTGCTTCAATGTTAAAATAGGCCAGAGACGTGCCATTGGTACAAAGCTTGGAAAGAGTGTATGTGCATATTCCCATAAAATCATGAACTTCCTTATCAAAGGTGTGGTAGTGAGGATCCCCCCAAGTTACACAGTTACCAAATGCGAGATCAAAACAGCCAGGAACTCCATTTGTTATACCGCAGTATTTTCCAGGTGGACATGAAGCAGAGTTGCAAACTAAACTGCCTCCAGCAGAAGGACATCTGCATTTTTTGGAGCATGTATCATCAGTCCAGAATTCTGAGCCTAAAGGATATGTTTTGTCATCATGGCGGCATTCACATTTGTGGCTTGGGACACATCTCTTATCATACAGAACATAGCCAGGATCGCAGACACAGGATTCTGTACAAGGGAGATTACAATTTAATAGTGCTCCTGGATTAACACAAGTTGGTGGGCAGGCTGTTCCACATTGCTCATAATGGCTGTTTGGTGAACACTTCAGAGCTGTGTAAAAAATAAAAAAGTGAACAAACAAATTGTAAATAAATGTAATGAATATGTAGCACTGATTTAAAACAAACATAATATATATATATATATATATATATATATATATATATATATATATATATATATATATATACCGGTATATAAAATGCTTACCAAGATAAAGGCATGCACATTCACTGTATTGTAGACATATAGGTTTATTACTCATAAAGCTACTATTAGTTTCATATTTGATTTATTAAAAAATAGTGCCATTTTGTAAGGAAATAAACTCACTTATTGAAGTTTAAAAAAACCACTTATGTTTTAAGGAGTAACTTGGGGTACACTTGGGCCCATACAGGAAATGTGCTTATCCAATATGGAAAACAGAAGGGTTAAATTAGCAAATGATCATTAGGCTGCACTCTGAATATTAGCCTCTGCCTTAAATAATATGCCCTAAACGTGGTAGGTAAACCCTAATACTACAGTTCCTGAAAGCAAATTTAGAAAAAATGTGAAGTATTGCAAAGGTCAGTGAGTGTGCTGTATTTATAAATGCAGGAGGAGGACAGAGATATTAGGATAGTATATATTACTAGTTTCATTTACACTCTCAGTTACTTACGGCAGAAAAAGTCATTCCTCCAGGGACCTATTGCTGCTCCATGAGACTGGCAGGATTGTACATAGGACTGAAGACTATCACACAAGGTAAATGGATCCAGGTTCAGTTCACACAAGTCATAGACACAGTTATTGAAGTAAATCAATGGGTTTATAACCCCATGGCAGTCTTTGAATGGACCATCCTCATCAGTAATCATTCCACAGAAACTGTTGCTGGAAATGGTATTCTTTTCATCCACAGTACAACTTGGTTCATGTTTTGATCCAGGTGTACAACTAAAATAAACATAAATAACAGCAGAAATAAATTATAATAGACATTACTGGGGTTATGTCTTTTTAGGACTTTTTGAGATGTTTAACCACTTGACCTTACGAAGATTTACTCCCCTTCATGAACAGGCTATTCTTTGCGATATGGCACTGCATTTACTTTTGACAATTGCGTGGTCAAGCAGCCCTGTACCCAAATAAAATGTATGTCCTTTTTTCCCCACAAATACAGCTTTCTTTTGGTGGTATTTGATTACCTCTGCATTTATTTATTTTTTGCGCTATAAACAAAAAAAATCCAGACAGTTAAAAAAACAAAAAAAAATATTTTTTACTTTTTGCTTTAAAACATCCAAAAAAAACCAAAAAAAAAACAAATTTCTTCATAAATTTAGGCCAATATGTATTCTGCTACATATTTTTGGTAAAAAAAATCCCAATAAGTGTATATTGATTGGTTTGCGTAAAAGTTATAGCGCCTACAAACTATGGAATATTTTATTTATTGAATTACTTTTACTAGTAATGGCAGTGATTAGCGACTTATAGCGTGTCTGCGATATTGCCGTGGACATTCTGACACTAACTGACACTTTTTGGAAACCAGTGACACTAATACAGTGATCAGTGCAAAAAAAAAATGCATTGTCGCTGTACCAATGACACTGGCTGGGAAGGGGTTAACTTCAGGGACGATCAAAGGGTTAACTGTGCACCTAGCCAGTGTTTATGTGTACTGTGGAAGGTGCTTTTACTAAGCGAAAAGATGAAATTTATTGCAGGGACACAAATTCTATCCCTTCCCTCCTGTCAGAACGACAAACTGCCTTGTTTACATAGAAAGATCGGTGTTCTGTCTCTCTGCCTGATGATCAGTGGGTGCTGGCGGACACCGAGTCCATGCCACTCGCCAATTGGCTCTGGCTGTGTGGAAACACAGTGGAAGCGGACCGCCGGCGGCGTGTATGCAAGGCCCTTAGCCGGAAGAGTTGGATCATGTATATATACACCATTATCCAGTGCAGAGGTGCTGCCCTGTAGCAGTAAAACTGCTATAGGGCGGACCTTAAGGGGTAAAGTGGTTGTAAAGGCATAAACATTTTTACCTTAATATATTCTCTGCATTAAGGTAAAAAAACCTTCCATGGTCAGTACCCCCCAACCCACCTAAATACTTACGTGGGCCCAATCTCAATCCAGCATTGTGCCCGAAAGCAGCGGCACTGCTCTCTCTCCTCACTAGACATGGAGGCAGCAGCAGGAGCCATTGGCTGGTTTTAATCAAATCCTGTGAGGAGGGAATGAGAGGTGGGGCCCAGCTGCGCAGTGTGTGTCAGAAGACGCACACAGCCTGGCTCGGAATCAAGCCTGCAAATCTTCCCTTAGCAAGTGGCTTTATAGGGAGCACAGACAGAAGAGGAGAAGTAGACAGCGCAGGGGGGTGACCATAGAAGAGGAGGTTCAGGGCTGCTCTGTGCAAAACTATTGCACAGAGTAGGTACTGTAAATATAACATGCTTGTTATTAAAAAATAATTAACTTTACAATCACTTTAGACTTCACATTGTTAGGGAACAATTTGGTTACCATGGCACATATAATACTTGTACAATGAAGAAATACAGGAACAATGAAAATAGAAAGTGTAAACCACCTTTAAATAATATTTTGGCAAACAGAACTAAAGGAACAGGAACTATACATATTGAGGAAGAAACTTAGCCAC
Organism: Lithobates clamitans; assembly: GCA_037952925.1. NCBI lineage: Eukaryota > Metazoa > Chordata > Amphibia > Anura > Ranidae > Lithobates > Lithobates clamitans. The sequence goes on from JBBGZY010000160.1 coordinate 3,440,776, forward strand.
TTTGGATGCACAAAAAGAAACCCAGTGTTGGCCCGTCCATTAGGGGCACACGGGCGTCGCCCCCCCTATCCATGCATCTGCCCCCTAATCTACATGCGGGGCGCCAGACGCATGGATTCCAATTAGTTTTTTTTTTTAAGCACGTGACTAGAGCCAGAGGCTCTAATAGGCTTCAAAAAAGGGTGGGCTTGGGGCGCAGAGCACTGCGTCCTGAGCCCACCCAGTTGTGTGACAAAAGCGAATGAATATTCATTATTGTTGCACTGATTTTCGTCCTAGCTAATCGGGGCCGCATCCTGATTGGCCAGGAAGAGAATCAGTGTGACAATAACGAATATTAGCCATCCTATTGGCCTATGAGGAGGAAGGAGGAGGAGGGAAGAGATGAACGACCAAGGAGACACATGGGAAACCTGACCGATGGAGTCGGGACATGGAGGAGACTAAGGGGGGAAGCCAGCATCGCCGTCTTCACCTGTCAGTCCGGGGGAAGCACAGGGGTGAGTGAGGTGGCGACGGGGTAGGTGTGGCTAGTATGGTGCGCAGTGTGGGCTTGAGCGTGGGTGGGAGGTCAGGGGTCCGTCTGCCGCCCCCTCGACCGATGAAGCACCAGCCACGAATGCAAACAACACAATGATTTAAACTTTTTCTCTATGCAACAGAAAAAAAAACTTCAAAGGAGCAGGCTCAAAATGTGGACACTCGAAGGGAGCATGTATGGAATGCTTAGGACCAGCCGCTTATCTCAGTAGCTCCACTTCTTCCTGGGCTTCCTGACACTACTGTAAGGCCAGCGATCACTGTCATCAGCCCGAATTCTACTCACCCTCACAGCAGAAAGCCTGTATATACCTTCCACCCACAAGAAGACCTACGGCTGCTCTCAGAAATCCCTCACCACCAACCTGCTGAGTGTCCAAGAGTGCTACAGCATGGCACAAGATGACACCTCGTATTCTCCTTCTCCTAAGCCCTTAATGGACACTGCTTCCACTGCTGCAGATCATTAGTACTCTGCTCCCCTTACTAAAGGTGATCTCATTAGCAGTCTGGATTCCACATACACCAAACTTGCAGCCAAGTTTCAATATGAGCTCCATAAGACAACTAACATGCTTTCCCAGGAGCTGGCTGCACTGGGTACAAACACAGCCTGCCTGGAAACTACGTATGATGAGCTTAGCTTTCTGCAGAGCATGAGTCTCTTTCCATGGCTTTTGCGCTGCTCAAAGCACAAGTGGAGAGTTTAGATAACTGTAACAGGCTCAACAACTTGCGGACCAAGTTTGCCTGACCATGACATTTTAGCCTTTACATCAGCAGATCAGATTCATAGGGTCCTACGCCCTAAACCACCACCAGATAAACCACGAGAGACATTATATTATGTATGAAGGATTTTTTTGTAAAAAAAAAAAAACCTCCAGGCTGGCAGGAATTCTCCTTTGATCTCTCTCTGGAGGGCCATGTTCTACAGATTTATCCTGACATCTCTCCAGCTACGCTGGCTAGGTAATGTACAATGAAGGACATCACCTCCATGTAAGCAGCTGCATGCATTTGATGCTATTGGGGGTATCCCTTTAAGCTGGTGATTCCCCATAATTGTACCACCTATTCAGCTACCACATTACAAGAAGATAAGGACATTCTTGTTAAACTGGGCCTTTTGGAAGCAGAAGTGGCCCCTTGCCCTCATTCCACACCTTGTTTATCACCAATCTAAAACACTCATTTTCCCAGAAGAGATAAAGTCTGTCATGAGGCTGGTTGATTTAGCCTTCATTTTTGCCTGTTTGTTATTTTTTATTTTCTTTCAGGATATATGGCCTATATGTCTCTTTCGTACTTTATAGCAGATGTGTTCTGCCCATTTTTATTACTCTCCAATACTGCATACTTCTAGCTGATATACTGTATGCTGGTTATGTTTTTAACCTCATCTGGATGCACCACCTAGTGGCTATTTTGATTATTTCTTCAGGGTATATGGGCCTTCTTGGGCCTTTTTTTTCAGTCACATGCTGCTACACAGGCACCAACGCTTGTGACTTTGGCAGTTTTGGCCCGTGGGTGTTGATTTTATGACTCCCCACTTGTTCCAACCCAGGCTGGCTCTTTTCTGGCCGCCTTGTTGTGGCTTTTGGATTTGTCAGCTTCCCCTATGCCACTTCGGGACAGCCCGGATTGGTTCGAGTTTGAGACTTTTTGTCAAAAAACCATGTTTGGTTGTTTATTTTTCAGTAATTTAAAAAGTGCAGCGCTTGGAGAAAAACCTATGATACAGTGTCCAAATGTACACATAAATAAACCAATGTGTATAAGTTTTAAACTATACACACATAGTCTATAGATAATCTTTAGTGATAACAGTTCAAATAGTGACAACAACCTCAGTGATGTATTTAGTCTTATCTGGACTCTTCAACAGAGATTCACAAACATGTCCCTCCACCAATCCAAATGCATTTACCAGAAAGCAATGCTGCACAGATTATAGGCAGCAAACTGGGCTCAACAGCATCTAAGAACAATAGATCCTTCTGAGCAATCCCTTTAAGGAGATGACCCTCTTGGAGATGACAGCAACCAGACTATTCCAATGTGAAAACAGCCAACAGATGGCAGGCTTTTTTTACCCCTGATGATGCGCTAGAGCACGGAATACACATTGGGTGGAGTAATGCCTAGTACACACAGGCTTCAGACATTCAGCCCATTTGTATGTCAGCCGGTCTGTCAGAAGCCGGCTGTTTGGTCGGCTTCTGTCAGACAAGCATGCTGGAAAACCAGCAGCTGACCGGCTCCCAGTCAGTGCTCTCAGCCAATGGCTGAGAGTGCTGACCAGAGTGTTCTGGCAGGGAGGCCACCTCCCTGATCTGTGCACCCACCAGGAAATTGCTTAAATGATTTAGGATTACTTCCAAATGAACTCTACTTCTAAAATTTCTATTTCACCTCTCTGGGCAGCAAACAAGTCGGTGCTATGAGGTCGTTTGGTTAGTCTGGCAGCAGTTCGGAACAAACAGAGGTGGCAGATTTTTCAGAGAACTGAAACGTCTTTATAAACTTCAGGCAATTAATCCTTTAGATTCCCGCAAACAACTGATCTCTCAGAAGAGTCTGGAGCCAAATACCGTTCTATCCTCCAAGACTGAAAAGGCTCTTTGTTGGTTGAAACCTAGATATCAACAAAGGCTTTGACAGCATCCTTTGGCCTTATATACACTCTTTGTTGCATCTCCCTTTATTATTCGCACTTGCTATGGAACTCTTGGTCATTGCCATCAACATGTACCCTTATATTGGCGGGCACTTTAAGTACTGCTTAAAATTTCAAAATTCTTTATATGCAGACAATGTTTATCACCAGACCCCATATATCTTCGCCTAGCCTATTTAAAGTCCTGAATATTTTTGCCACAATCTCTGGACTTTCCATTAATCTCCATGTTTTCTCTGATATTTACTGATATGCCTCTGCCTCAATGTGAAGCTCTAAAATGACAGTTCCTTTTCCATTGGGTTACACAGTTTTTATCCTACCTTGGAGGGCACTTGACCCCTCACATCTCTTCCCTCTTCCAGTACAACTATCTATCTGTGTAACATGTCTTCATAACACACTTAAATTATGGAAATCATATCTTTCCTCAGGAGAGTCGCTGCAACTAAGATACATTTATTACCCAAACTCCTGTACCTGTTTTGAGCATTCCCTATTATAATACCTAAACAGTTCATAGACTAGTAGCAAAGTGATAGTAATAGATTTGTTTGGCAGGACAAACGTCCTAGGTTCTCGAGATGTCCTTTTATCTCAATGCCGAGGAGGTCACCTAGGTCTCCCCAACTTTTGGCTCTATTTTCTGGCTGGCAGATTTTCCCAATTGGCCCTGGGGCATATTGATCACTTCAAAGTACCATGGATCCAATTTGAGTTTGGATCCATGCTTGGTACTTCCATACTTCCATACTACCTCCCAGGTATCTTATGGTCTTCTTCTATATTATACAAGGCAATGGCCTCTAATACTTTAATCTCCCATTCCCTTTGCCTCTGGTCCAGTTATAAAATTGAGTTTGGTCTTGCCTCCCCAGCCTCACCATTGACTTCCTTTCTGGGTAACCCTTCTTTTACTGCACCTTTTCCTGTAGATCAACAGTTTTCCTGGTGGAAAGCCAATATTCTGGTTAATCTAGCCACATTTCAAGGTGGGTCAACTTTCATTTAGTTTTAAAAGCTCTGCCAATTGATTGACATCCCTCAACAGGAATCTCTACGTTACCTTCAAATTAGATACTTTTATGCGTCTTACACCTACCTCTCATAAATCCTTCTATAAAAATTATTTGTGGTTCTTTGTGATTCCTCTCCCAGACTAAAGGGTTTAATTTAGTGTAGTAGCCAGTCTTTTGTAAGGAAAAAAAAAAAAAAAAAACACCAATTCCATTCTCCTTCACCAGCCCTCGGCCCCTATGTTTCAAAAAAACACTTTGTGCATACCATACATCCAGCAGTTTTCTAGCAGGACTTGTGGTGTCTTGCTCCCTTCATCTTCTAATCCAGTATCAAAGCTGTATAGTACTTATCGTTGCACTGAATGTAACAAAATGTGAGTGCTGTTAAGTGCAGTAGTACTGTGGGCCCAGGGCAGCTTGATCATGCACATCCAGGAAGGTGATGTCCATGAAAGCCTCTGCTTAGAGAAAATGGGTTGAGAGATGCTGGCCATCATTCAACCCAGGAGCTCCAGCCAGCTCAAAAGTGGACTTTCTGTAGGAAATTACATTGAATTGAAGATAAGCATTGGATCAGAACCAATTGTTTAGTTTTTGTCTGTTATGGGCAAAGTTTTTATGAACAAAATAGGGGACGCTATAGTTTTGCCTCAAAAAGAGTGTAAGCACAGCCAGTGTTCAGTGATGTCAGTGATCTGTGACAGGTGCTGAAGTACTTGGAAAAAAGGGTCAAAGAATACAAAAAGGGAAGGAGCTGGCACAAGTAGAGGTTACAAGGGAAGAGATAACACAAAGGGGTGATGAAAAAAACAGACACCATTAGAAGTGTAATACTGATGGTGCCCAAATGAGAGCTTGAACAAGGGTAAACCAGAAAATAGTGATCATTATTATCATGGATGTGTCACTTTCACTGTGATACTGACTTTTGTATAGTCTCAAGAGGTATTCCTCTACTAGATGCTTTATATTTAAACTATTTTTTTTCTTTTCACAAATGTAATATATTTTAAACTTTTGTGTTACCTAAATCATGAGCAGAATTGGTAATTTGTAGATCATGGTTGTGTGATTGGTGTTCTGTTCAATAGGGTTTTCCAGGTATTTCTGTAGCGCCGACACTCTCTCCTCAATTCCTTACACTTCTTAATTTTCCCATATTCTCCCCATTACTACCACATTGATGATGTCAGATTCTAGGTCTCCCCTTGTGTTTCCTATTTCTCTGGCATCTCCAATGCTGCCTCATTCTTCTCCTTACTATTTTCCTTTGTTTTTCCTTTGTATAGTCGGCCATACATGGATTGAAATTCAGCCAGTTCAGCCAGCCGAATTTCGATCCATGTATAGGCATGCTGGTTGTAGTCAAGTCGAATTATCAATCAACCTCATGTACAACCTTATGTACAACCAACCTTTCAGGTTTTTCCCAAACAATTAGTGCAACCAGCTGTAGCTGGCAGCACTGACCATTGTATTCTGCTGGCGGGAAAGCTCCCCACTGGCAGAATAAAATAGCACAGCAGAAGCAGGTTTGATCATTGGAAAGTTAACTGACATGCATCCCTGTTTTACATATTTTGGTAAGACATTTTGACCTTTTGCAATAGAATTACATGGCATTACTATGATGATTCTTTGATTACCTTGTGTCAGTGTCCACCTGCCAGCTGTTACCAAGACCATTAGAGTCTGGCTCTAATTTACCATCTGGGTTTAAGAAGTCATCAATTTGGTTTCCATTGAAGTTTCCACAGATTCCACATACTTTGTTGGCATATTCTTCTGGAATAGTCACTACCACTCTATGGTTTCCATCAAACCTCACACTTACTCCAAATGCTGTTGTAACCAGTACATCATGTCCACTAAGGAATATGTTAATGTTTGGATGTAGGGATACTGGTAAGGTTACCACATTGTTGTCCACCTGGATTTACAATTTTATATCACAACAAGTTTATAATAAGAACCAAAGAAGATCAAATATCAGTTACAATTTGATAATGTTTTAAACAATTTATACTCACCTTGACATTTCTGTTCCACTCTAGTGTGATACTGTGTCCATGAACATCAATATTAACATACTTGACATAAGACACCCTGGTGTTGCCTCCTCTGTGCTCATTGGCTGCTTCAACATTGAATTCTGTCAGATGTCCCTCAACTTTGCAGAGTTTAGATAATGTATAGGTGCAAGTGCCCATAAAATGGTGAACATGATTGTCAAAGGTGTAGTAATGAGGGTCTCCACTAACCTCACAGTATGCTAAGAAAAGATTAGAAACAATATGATTTTACAAACTTTTATCTGAATCTTTAGGGCACAGGTTGGCTTAGCATTACCAAACATTTTTATTTTATCAAAAAAAAACACTTAGGTGCCATGAATAATAAAAATACTGTTCTGAGCTCCATCAAGTTACTTACAGCTTTGTGAACATACTACAAGATAGATTTGATTGTTTGACATAATTAAATACTGAAAATAGTCTATTGAGGTAAGTGGGTCAGAAAGAAGTCAGATGTGCCTATACTATGATGAACTATGGCTGTCCTTTATACGTATATTTGTGCTGTGGAGGTGTAGCCTTCTGTACTGGCCACTGAAACCAATATAAAGGAGATAGACAAGAATGGAAAATGGCTTAATAGAAAGTGGCGGGGGTTAATGTGTAGGGATGAGCTTCGTGTTCGAGTCGAACCCATGTTCGACTCGAACATCGTCTGTTTGCCCGTTCGCCGAATTGCGAACAATATGGGCTGTTCGCGCCAAATTCGTGTGGCGCATCACGGCCCATAATTCTCTGCGGCATCGCAGTGCATTTCTGGCTGATGATTGGCCAAGCATGCACTATGACCCGCATGCTTGGCCAATCACAGCGCCGTCTGAACAGAGAGCCGTAATTAGCCAAAGCCAAGGAGGCTTTGGCCAATTATGGCTCAGGGGATTTAGTACACGCCCCACACAATATAAGGTGGCCCTGTGTAGTGTGTGTTCCGGCGTTCATAGATAGAGAGAGAGAGAGACAGACAGTGTCATTTGATTTAAGTTAGATAGATTAGGCGGAACAGTCAGTCAGTTAGCTGCACTTACAGTGTATTGTGTATATATATGCATCCCAGGTGTTGCATATATATATATACACTGTATTCAGTTTAGCTAGATCCGTTCCTGTTATCTTATTATTACTGACAGGCAGGCTTGTCTTGTTACAGTATTTACAGCTACCTGAAGAAAATTGCTGGTGTTCTTTTGATCCTATTAGGCAGCTAGACTATTTAAAGTTAGTGCAGTGCGTCCTGCTCACAGTGTTCAGCTAAAACTACAAGTTAGTGGGGTGCATCCTGCTCACAGTGTTCAGCTAAAACTACAAGTTAGTGTTGTGCGTCCTGCTCACAGTGTTCAGCTAAAACTACAAGTTAGTGTGGTGCGTCCACCTCACAGTGTTCAGCTAAACCTACAAGTTAGTGTGGTGGGTCCACCTCACAGTGTTCAGCTAAACCTACAAGTTAGTGTAGTGAGACCTCTGCACAGTGTTCATCTAAAGCTACAAGTTAGTGCAGTGTGTCCTGCTCACAGTGTTCAGCTAAAACTACAAGTTAGTGGGGTGCGTCCTGCTCACAGTGTTCAGCTAAAACTACAAGTTAGTGCGGTGCGTCCTGCTCACAGTGTTCAGCTAAAACTACAAGTTAGTGCGGTGCGTCCTGCTCACAGTGTTCAGCTAAAACTACAAGTTAGTGTGGTGCGTCCTGCTCACAGTGTTCAGCTAAAACTACAAGTTAGTGCGGTGCGTCCTGCTCACAGTGTTCATCTAAAGCTACAAGTTAGTGCAGTGCGTCCTGCTCACAGTGTTCAGCTAAAACTACAAGTTAGTGGGGTGCGTCCTGCTCACAGTGTTCAGCTAAAACTACAAGTTAGTGGGGTGCGTCCTGCTCACAGTGTTCAGCTAAAACTACAAATTAGTGCTGTGCGTCCTGCTCACAGTGTTCAGCTAAAACTACAAGTTAGTGTGGTGGGTCCACCTCACAGTGTTCAGCTAAACCTACAAGTTAGTGTAGTGAGACCTCTGCACAGTGTTCATCTAAAGCTACAAGTTAGTGCAGTGTGTCCTGCTCACAGTGTTCAGCTAAAACTACAAGTTAGTGCGGTGCGTCCTGCTCACAGTGTTTAGCTAAAACTACAAGTTAGTGGGGTGCGTCCTGCTCACAGTGTTCAGCTAAAACTACAAATTAGTGCTGTGCGTCCTGCTCACAGTGTTCAGCTAAACCTACAAGTTAGTGTGGTGGGTCCACCTCACAGTGTTCAGCTAAACCTACAAGTTAGTGTAGTGAGACCTCTGCACAGTGTTCATCTAAAGCTACAAGTTAGTGCAGTGTGTCCTGCTCACAGTGTTCAGCTAAAACTACAAGTTAGTGGGGTGCGTCCTGCTCACAGTGTTCAGCTAAAACTACAAGTTAGTGCGGTGCGTCCTGCTCACAGTGTTCAGCTAAAACTACAAGTTAGTGCGGTGCGTCCTGCTCACAGTGTTCAGCTAAAACTACAAGTTAGTGTGGTGCGTCCTGCTCACAGTGTTCAGCTAAAACTACAAGTTAGTGCGGTGCGTCCTGCTCACAGTGTTCATCTAAAGCTACAAGTTAGTGCAGTGCGTCCTGCTCACAGTGTTCAGCTAAAACTACAAGTTAGTGGGGTGCGTCCTGCTCACAGTGTTCAGCTAAAACTACAAGTTAGTGGGGTGCGTCCTGCTCACAGTGTTCAGCTAAAACTACAAATTAGTGCTGTGCGTCCTGCTCACAGTGTTCAGCTAAAACTACAAGTTAGTGTGGTGGGTCCACCTCACAGTGTTCAGCTAAACCTACAAGTTAGTGTAGTGAGACCTCTGCACAGTGTTCATCTAAAGCTACAAGTTAGTGCAGTGTGTCCTGCTCACAGTGTTCAGCTAAAGCTACAAGTTAGTGCGGTGCGTCCTACTCACAGTGTTCAGCTAAAACTACAAGTTAGTGCAGTGCGTCCTGCTCACAGTGTTCAGCTAAAACTACAAGTTAGTGGGGTGCGTCTTGCTCACAGTGTTCAACTAAAACTACAAGTTAGTGGGGTGCGTCCTGCTCACAGTGTTCAGCTAAAACTAAAAGTTAGTGCTGTGCGTCCTGCTCACAGTGTTCAGCTAAAACTACAAGTTAGTGTGGTGGGTCCACCTCACAGTGTTCAGCTAAACCTACAAGTTAGTGTAGTGAGACCTCTGCACAGTGTCCATCTAAAGCTACAAGTTAGTGCAGTGTGTCCTGCTCACAGTGTTCAGCTAAAACTACAAGTTAGTGGGGTGCGTCCTGCTCACAGTGTTCAGCTAAAACTACAAGTTAGTGCGGTGCATCCTGCTCACAGTGTTCAGCTAAAACTACAAGTTGGTGCGGTGCGTCCTGCTCACAGTGTTCAGCTAAAACTACAAGTTAGTGGGGTGCGTCCTGCTCACAGTGTTCAGCTAAAACTACAAGTTAGTGGGGTGCGTCCTGCTCACAGTGTTCAGCTAAAACTACAAGTTAGTGCGGTGCGTCCTGCTCACAGTGTTCAGCTAAAACTACAAGTTAGTGCGGTGCGTCCTGCTCACAGTGTTCAGCTAAAACGACAAGTTAGTGCGGTGCGTCCTGCTCACAGTGTTCAGCTAAAACTACAAGTTAGTGCGGTGCGTCCTGTTCACAGTGTTCAGCTAAAACTACAAGTTAGTGTGGTGCGTCCACCTCACAGTGTTCAGCTAAACCTACAAGTTAGTGTAGTGAGACCTCTGCACAGTGTTCATCTAAAGCTACAAGTTAGTGCAGTGCGTCCTGCTCACAGTGTTCAGCTAAAACTACAAGTTAGTGCGGTGCATCCTGCTCACAGTATTCAGCTAAACCTACAAGTTAGTGTAGTGAGACCACTGCACAGTGTTCATCTAAAGCTACAAGTTAGTGCAGTACATCCTGCTCACAGTGTTCAGCTAAAACTACAAGTTAGTGTGGTGCGTCCACCTCACAGTGTTCAGCTAAACCTACAAGTTAGTGTGGTGCGTCCTCCTCAGAGTGTTCAGCTAAACCTACAAGTTAGTGTAGTTAGACCTCTGCACAGTGTTCATCTAAAGCTACAAGTTAGTGCAGTGCATCCTGTTCACAGTGTTCAGCTAAAACTACAAGTTAATGTGGTGCGTCCTCCTCACAGTGTTCAGCTAAACCTACAAGTTATTTTTTTGCAAGCTCTGCACAGTGTTCAGCTAAAGCCAGAGGCGGCTCTCTAATTAGGCGAAATAGGCGGTGGCCTCAGGCCTCGCAGTCATAGGGGCCTCGCACAGCTGGCTAGTTTACCTAATTAGAGAGCCGCCTCATTCAGCAGCAGAGATCTCCGTTCTGAGTCCCCTCTCTCTGCTACAGGGAGAGATAACAGGCGGCAAGTGAGACATGTGATCGGAGCTCACATACATCTCCGGATCACAGACAGGGAGAGCCGCTCAGCAGAGCCTGTTCCGACAGATCTCCCCCCTCCCCCTGCTGCCCCCACAGCCAGACAGAAGAGGAGAGAGAGCTTCTGCTCCTCTTCCTCCCGCCCTCTCCTCCTGTGTCTGCCCCGCCCACTCACCTCGGCAGTGTTCTCTGTTCTGCCTCAGAGAAGGGGATGTGTGGGCGGGAAGATTCAAGCTGAAGCCCAGGAAAAGGGGAGTCTGATCCATCCATCCATCCATCCAGTCCCTCCTGCCTCCCAGTGAGTACACTGATGTAGGGGATGCTCTTCCTTCCCTTCTTCCTCCATCCCCCTCGCTTTCTTTCTTTCCATTCTTTTTGTCTTTTTTTCTCTTTCCTTCATTTTTTCCCCATCCCCCTCTCTTTCTTTCTTTCTTTCTTTTTCTTTCCTTCTTTCTTTCTTTCTTTTTCTTTCCTTCTTTCTTTCATTCCATCTTTTCTCTTTCTTTCTTCCTTCCTTCCATCCTTCCATCTTTCTTTCTTCCTTCCTTCCATCCTTCCATCTTTCTTTATCCATCCCCATCATCTTTCTTTCTTTCTTTCTTTCTTTCTTTCTTTCTTTCTTTCTTTCTTTCTTTCTTTCTTTCTTTCTTTCTTTCTTTCTTTCTTTCTTTCTTTCTTTCTCTCTTTCTTTCTCTCTTTCTTTCTTTCTTTTTTTCTCTCTCTCTTTCTTTCTTTCCTCTTTCTTTCTTTTTCTCTCTCTCTCTTTCTTTCTTTCCTCTTTCTTTCTTTCTTTCTTTCTTTCTTTCTTTCTTTCTTTCTTTCTTTCTTTCTTTCTTTCTTTCTTTCTTTCTTTCTTTCTTTCTTTCTTTCTTTCTTTCTTTCTTTCTTTCTTTCTTTCTTTCTTTCTTTCTTTCCATTTTTTCTTTCTTTCTCTCTTTATTTCTCTTTCCTTCAATCTTTCCCCATCCCCCTCTCTTTCTTTCTTTCTTTCTTTCTTTTTCTTTCCTTCTTTCTTTCTTTTCTTTCTTTCTTTCTTTCTTTCTTTCTTTCTTTCTTTTTCTTTCTTTCTTTCTTTCTTTCTTTCTTTCTTTCTTTCTTTCTTTCTTTCTTTCTTTCTTTCTTTCTTTCTTTTTCTTTCCTTCTTTCTTTCTTTCTTTCTTTCTTTCTTTCTTTCTTTCTTTTCTTTCCTTCTTTCTTTCTTCTTCTTCTTTCTTTTTCTTTCTTCCTTCCTTCCATCCTTCCATCTTTCTTTATCCATCTTCTTCATCTTTCTTTCTTTCTTTCTTTCTTTCTTTCTTTCTTTCTTTCTTTCTTTCTTTCTTTCTTTCTTTCTTTCTTTCTTTCTTTCTTTCTTTCTTTCTTTCTTTCTTTCTTTCTTTCTTTCTTTCTTTCTTTCTCTCTTTCTCTCTTTCTCTCTCTCTTTCTTTCTTTCTTTCTTTCTTTCTTTTCTTTCTTTCTTTCTTTCTTTCTTTCTTTCTTTCTTTCTTTCTTTCTTTCTTTCTTTCTTTCTTTCTTTCTTTCTTTCTTTCCATTTTTCTTTCTTTCTCTCTTTATTTCTCTTTCTTTCTTTCTTTCCTCTCTTTCTTTCTTTCTTTCTTTCTTTCTTTCTTTCTTTCTTTCTTTCTTTCTTTCTTTCTTTCTTTCTTTCTTTCTTTCTTTCTTTCTTTCTTTCTTTCTTTCTTTCTTTTTCTTTCCTTCTTTCTTTCATTCCATCTTTTCTCTTTCTTTCTTCCTTCCTTCCATCCTTCCATCTTTCTTTATCCATCCCCATCATCTTTCTTTCTTTCTTTCTTTCTTTCTTTCTTTCTTTCTTTCTTTCTTTTCTTTCTTTCTTTCTTTCTTTCTTTCTTTCTTTCTTTCTTTCTTTCTTTCTTTCTTTCTTTCTTTCTTTCTTTCTTTCTTTCTTTCTTTCTTTCTTTCCCTGCCCTAGCTGCCGCACCGCTGAAAGAAGTTTGCTTCCAGCCACCCACATGCCCAGCGGTTGAATGCTAGCTTGGCAAAATTTCTAGCACTTCAACTGCAGGCATGGACAGGGACGTTACCTAAGTTTCAAGGCGCATTGGGTGACTCTGCTGGCAGCTGGGAATGCATTCTAATCATTAGGGTAAAAATCCTTCTGGATGCAGCTCCCCCTCAGCCCCCCCTTATTCTTACCTGAGCCTCATCTCGATCCAGACATGTGCATGAAAGTAGTGGCTTTCCGAGGTCTCTCTCCCCTCATTGGCTCACACAGCAGTGGGTCTCATATGGTGTAGTAATTTATTAAAATGAAAACGATCCACATAAAATCACATAAAAGATAATATGGCATATAAAAACAAAATCGCCCTCTGAGGATGTGCCCTTGCACAAAATGCATTAGGGATGGATTATTGCTGTTTTTAAATGCCACGTTTTTCTTTTGGATTATGTTTTTTTTTTCATATATAATGTATATGTTTGTATAGAGGTCCGATGGATGTTGGCTCAAACTTGTCTTGCATACACACGGTCGCACAAATGTTGTCGGAAATTCCGAACGCCAAGAATGCGATGACATACAACACGTACGATGAGCCGAGAAAAATGAAGTTCAATAGCCAGTGCGGCTCTTCTGCTTGATTCCAAGCATGCGTGGAATTTTTCTGCGTCGGAATTGTCTACACACGCTCAGAATTTCCGTCAATGGATTTTGTTGTCGGAAAATTTGAGATCCAGCTCTCAAATTTTTGTTGTCGCAAATTCCGACAACAAATGTCTGATGGAGCCTACACACGGTCGGAATTTCCGACAACAAGCTCCCATCGAACATTTGTATAGTTAAAGCCCTAGTAAATAAAAAAAATACACTATATTCTTATCTTATTACAGAAACATGTCTGAAAATCAAGGCATACATTTATATTCATGCATGCTTTAATCCCAAAGGGCCTTAGTTTCCTCTCTAGATATTTTTTACAAGGGATTTAACCACTTGACCTTCAGAAGGTTTTACTCCCTTCTTGACCAGATCATTTTTGCTATTCAGCATTGTGCTACTTTAACTGGCAATTGCTCAGTGATAAAACACTGTACACAAATGACATTTTTAACATTTTTTCACACAAATGACATTTTTAACATTTTTTCACATAGAGCTTTCTTTTGGTCTTTTTTGATCACTGTTTTTTTTTATTTCTGGCGATATAAACAAAAAAGACTAAACATTTTGAAACAAAAACCAAGCTAGTGCTAACTGACCCTGGCTGGGAGGGATGCTAACTGACTCTAATGAAAATGGAAAGCATACTGTTTTCAATGGCGCCCACTCACATTAATGCAACTCATCATGGTGTAATTTTGGAAAAGGTTCCTGTACTGCTTTGGTTCAATTCCAATGCACTACAGATTATGCAAACTACATTCAAGTTGCACTACATAATCACACTGAAAATAGGATTAAAATGCAGTGCGGATTGCAATGCGGATTGCAGCAGTGTGAACCTAGCCTAAAAGTTATGGTGAATTTTTCAAAGGATGTCATCTAGACATCTTCACTGTGGCTCTTTCGTGGGAAAAGCACTGGGCTACCATTTCTGGCCCTCTTTAAAAAAACACTAGTTGCCTGTTGTGTTGTTTATTATATTTTTAAGTCAAAGACTCAGAATATGCGTTCCATCAATTAATGTGTCAGATTTCCTTATTTCTATTTGTGATCTGGATAAGACCCTTAGAAAGTATTAAAGTCAGTTGGTGTAGATATGGGTGTCCTGCACTCTTCTGAATTGAATGAGGATGTATAGGGGATGATTTACTAAAGACAACTCTGCAAGGGCAGTTGCTCCAGAGCTTAGTAAATTAGCAGAAGCTCCTCTGACTTCCATCATCCAATCATGTGCAAGTGCTGTTATTTCTTTTCCTTGCATGTGATTGGGTACTCTTTGCAAAGTGAAGCTTTACCTTTTTTACTAGGCTCTGCACCAACTGCAGTTCACAGTCTATTTGCATTTACTAAATCAACCCCTTAGTTTCAGAAAGGACTGTGGGTGATAGCTTTGGAGATGAGGTGAATATTGCAGCCAGAGCTTAAATATAGAGAGTTAATAATATTCATCAATTTAGAGCATAAACCTTGATGTAATACATGTAATCTGTTTAAAAGTCTCAAACCTGGCACAGTGGATGGAGGAGTAGCAGTGGTTGTGGTAGTTGTGGTTGTAGTATTTGTGGTGGTGCTTGTGGCTGTTGGTACACAGGTTTTAATATCATCCTGTATTTGACAAACTTCATTAGGTGCACAGGTCTGCTGTTTACAGTTCACTTGGTTGTTTTCTTCACATGTACAGTAACTTTCACAGTGCCCTTGCCAGAACATCTCATCTTTCTGCAAAATTGAGAATTAGAAGACACTTTATATAGTGCTATAATACTAATATATACATTTACCACTTGGCAATTACTGTAAAAATATAATTATAGTCATCTCACTAAAAACAAGGAGTTATTGGTAAGGTTCTTTTGGAATTCTCTAGTACGTTAAGAAATCTCAGTTGGCAAAAACTTTTGCCCTGTAATGCAGAAGCACTATATTTGCCAAAAGATGATCCCATAAATGGCATGATCCTCACTCAAACATCAGATTGTGTGTAATATTTGTGACAGAATTAGAAGCCGTAAGGAAAAGATGACTGAACAATACCCCCAATGAGCCACTATTATAATGTTACAGATGCATGACTGCACACATACTGTAAATATAAATTATCCAACTGATAATGTCAGATAAAGCCTGCTGGTGTTTTGCAAACAACATTGGCTACATTTACACCTATTATGATTCTGATGCTGTCCATATACTTTCTGTTCTTGATCTTTAATACTAGTTGGCTTGATGTTATTTTTATACTAGGTGGAGGGGAGCTGGAATTTTGCTTTGCACATGGAAAGGCCATAGTTTACATGTTCTGCAGTAAGATTAAGTAATAATAACAACCATAATAAAAAAAAAACACAATAGCGGACAGGGAGTAATTTAATTTTTGGGCAATAAAATTTTAAGGCTCCATGCACACTAGGAGCAGAAAAAAAGTCAACGTTTTTAGCTTAAAAACGTGGCATAAAAGACGCATATTGAAAGCATATTGTACAAGTTTAGGCGAGTCTATGAGAGTTTAAGAGCATTTCGTTTATAGGCATTTTTTGCACTACACGCCCCTCTGCAAAAGCCAGGAAATTATGTACCCTGACAACATACCTTTTTTTTACTAAAAAAACTTTGAAACTTGACGTTCAGAAGAGATAAGAGGAGTTTAGGAGAGACTGCCGTTTTTACAGCTCCTAAACTTCTCCAGAAAACGAGATAGAGAAGAGTTTTTTTCCTGCCTCTGTCCCTGACAGAAAACGCCCATAGTAGTCATATTGTGCAATGACATATAGAACATAATAGAAGTGCTTCTAGAGGCAGGAGAAAAAAACGTCAAACGCCTGTAGAATCAACGTTTTTTAAGTCCAGTGTGCATGGAGCCTTAAGGTTATTTTTTTTTTAGACAAATATAGTAAAAAATAGTAAAAAAAGGGGAAAAATAAGGAAAAGATATATAAAATAAATATTTATATACAAATATATATTTTTTTCTGATTTACTGGTCGATGTAAACAAAGTCAGAGCAGGACAGTTTGCCTGAAAATCGCAATTTTGTTCCTTTATTTAAGACCAACTCTGGGCTCAGCCACCAGCCTCCCAAAATTACTTTCCTCCAGCAATATATATGTAATTTTTTTTAACTTATCCGATATTGGTCTTCACCTACACTATATTGACACAAGTATTGGGATGCCTGACTTTACACGCACATGAACTTTAATGGCATCCCAGTCTTAGTCCAAAGGGTTCAATATTGAGTTGGCCCACCCTTTGCACCTATAACAGCTTCAATTTTTCTAAGAAGGCTGTCTACAAGGCTTAGGAGTGTGTCTATAGGAATTTTTGACCATTCTTCCAGAAGCGCATTTGTGAGGTCAGGCACTGATGTGGACAAGAAGGCCTGGCATGCAGTGCCCACTCTAATTCATCCCAAAGGTGTACTATCGGGTTGAGGTCAGGTCTCTGTGCAGGACAGTCAAGTTCCTTCACCCCAAACTCACTCATCCATGTCGTTATGGACCTTGTTTTGTGCACTGATGCACCGTCATGTTGGAACAGGAAGGGGCCATCCCCAAACTGTTCCCACAAAGTCGGGAGCATGAAATTGTCCAAAATGTCTTGGTATGCTGATGTCTTAAGAGTTCCCTTCACTGGAACCAAGGGGCCAAGCCTAACCCTTGAAAAACAACCCCACACCATAATCCCCCCTCCATCAAATTATTTTGGATCAGTGCACAAGGCAAGGTTCATAAAGACATGGCGTGCACAGAGTCCTGACCTCAACCCGATAGAACACCTTTTAGATGAATTAGAGCGGAGACTGCAAGCCAGGCCTTCTCATCCAAAATCAGTGCCTGACCTCACAAATGTGCATCAGGAAGAATGGTCAAACATGCCCATGGACACACTCCTAAACCTTGTGGACAGCCTTCCCAGAGGAGTTGAAGCCATTATAGCTGCAAAGGGTAGGCCAACTACTTCATTTTCTTTTATGTGGATCCATTGTATACCATCGCTGTGAACCTCGTATACACTATTTACCCTGGAGTGTGGTAAAGAGAGCGTGTTTTGCCTTGCATGAGAGTGCTGGCATTTTATTTCGGTGAGTGTATGTCTGGAGAGTGTGATTCACTGGCACGGTGGTGAGGTGGAAGACGCACGGAGTTACTCATCATTTGACATTTATCACTGAGAAATCATCTGTGTGGGACACTTGATTTTTTTCGTCACCATTTTATACTACCTGCAGCCTGTTTGGAGGCTGTTTTCATTCATGGACTGTATATGGAGTTTCTGACTTTTGCAGCATGAATTGAAATATTTGCACGTGTTCATTTTTTCAATTGTTTGTCACATCTATATGTGTGTATAAATTCATATAGTCACATTATATATTGAAATGTCTTCTTTTATGTTTACAGGTTTATATATTTTTGTGGTCCACTGTTAACTCAGTGTGCTACACATAGGGGATCTATTCACTAATAGAGGTTATCACCATTATTGTATACTGCAAGGTATACCTTTATTGTTTACACTCAGGTAATTTATTCACTAATAGAGGTTATCACCATTATTGTATACTGCGAGGTATATCTTTATTGTTTCTGAGCGCCTTCCATTTACCCTATGTGTCGGTTTACCATTTTTGGTTCTTAACCGATATTTAGGATTAAATAAACTACTGATTTATATTTTGATTTTAAGGGGGCAGCTCGACACTTTTTGTGTTCACTAGTTTATTATCATTTACTCACTGTTACTGGTGTACATTTACTTAGTATTTTTGAAGTTTATTTGGGTGCCAGTGGCGCGGTGGAGGTGTTCCTCGTGCAGAGGGCGTTAGCATATAGGATACCTATTTTTACATCTACATTTAAAGTAGACTCCTCAGTCTTCTGGGTTGCACCATGCTGGGATTACTGCAAAGGACAATTCTGTCTTGGAGGGAAGTACCACAGCCTAAACTGTATTTTAATTAAATTGTTAATTTTCTGATCAAATCATGTTCAAAAGAAGAATAACACAAAAAATATATAAATAGAATAAAATATAACTAACACCCATCAGGTACAATGTAAAAAGTAAATGCTGCATCTGATATTTTCACTTCTGCTGTTGCTGGACATGATCAGGGACAATACCTCTCCCACCAAAAAACACACACACATACTGTATATATATATATATATATATATATATATATATATATACACACACACTTAATACTGTTTAATTGTATGTTTGTCTATCCAACCTAGAGCACAAAAATATAAACCATATCATGCTAATATGTTTTTAAATATGCAAGTGTGTTAGAGGTATGGCAAGAATGCATGGAACCATGGGAGAACAAGCCAAAAACCAAACAGCTGCACTCGCGAATCAACTTATTCATCTTGACTAGCTACATATATTTTGCCTAAGTAAAAGATAATGCAATTATGGAAGACCAAAGTGCTGACCTGATAGTATTTGCCATTGAAAAAGCATCCACATTCACTAATGTGAATGCAACTGTGTCCACGGAGTACAAAACCATTGTCACATTCACAAGCATCAGTACAAGGCTTATTACAGTTGCTTGGTATACTCTGGTCCAGGCATGTGGCAGGGCAAGCACTGGCACATGGATTGTAGTGACTGTTGCCAGGACATGAGAGAGCTGAGTAGAAATACATTTAAAAAAAGAAAGAGACTGTAATATTAATTCCATCTGCTACAAAGTTTAAACAAAACACATCTTAATGTATTAAATTAATTCCAAAACTACAATTAAAAATCATGGGATCAGCATAATTTATCCTGGTGTAACATTCGTAACATAACATAAAGCAGAAGAAAAATGTTATGGAATTTAAATTGTCTACATATATGCATGGCTTTATTGATCATTTATGATATCACAATATAATCAAATTTGTATCCCAAAACTACAAAGTAAAAGCCCACACGTTATTCCTATATCAATAATACATTTTAATAATTCATGTGCCCCACGGTGTAAGAAACTAAAACATTAGGAAATGGCATACAAATATTCATAAGATTCTTTCCATTTCAATCACAAACTAATGTAATTAAACAATACGTCCAGCTTTAGAATTCATTGCTCATCTAAAGCAAGAAATGCTAAATAGATCTATATATAATTATTTGATTAAGGTTTTTTGCTATGGAACAAAAAGTACTTACGACAGAAAGTGGAGTTTCTCCAAGCAAGTTTAACTTCTGCCCTTTGACAAGTATCAGCATAAGCTTCATATGCTTTGCATAAACTGCCAGTACCAAGAGCACACAGATCGAATACGCAGCTGTCAAAAAAGCTATTTGGGTTGATTACTGAGTGACAAGCTTTGAAAGGACCATCTTTACTGGTTAACAAACCACAGAATTGATTGTTTGAATAGAGTTCTTCTGTCTTTGGTGGACATTGTAGTGGAGGTATAGGAACAATTGAGTTACATAATAGATCATCATATTCAACTTTCCAACTATTTCCCAGCTGATTAGAGTTCTGAGCTAGCTGCCCGTTGGGTTTTAAATAGTCATCTTGCCGGATTCCATTAAAGTTACCGCATATTCCACATATTTTACCAAAATACGTAGTTGGGATCTTTACATCCACTGTATGGTCAGTATCATAAGACACAGTGAGATGGAAGTCAGTCTCCAGAACAACATATCGACCACTTTGTTTCACAGTCAGAGATCCATTGACCAAGAATACTGGAAGATTTATCCAGATATCATCCACCTGTTAACAAATAATAAACATCAATGTTCGATTGAAGCAACTAAATGTAAGTTGAAAAAGATGTCTAAATGTTTCAAAAAACTTACCAAAACTTGACTAAGCTCAGCTTTAACAATTGTTATTTTATGATTATAGACATCCACCATAACTTTCTGTATATATGATACAGTTGGGTTCCCATAACGATGCTCATTTTTTGCTTCAATGTTAAAATATGGCAGAGATGTGCCATTGGTACAAAGCTTGGAAAGAGTGTATGTGCATATTCCCATAAAATCATGAACTTCCTTATCAAAGGTGTGGTAGTGAGGATCGCCCCAAGTTACACAGTTACCAAATGTGAGATCAAAACAGCCAGGAACTCCATTTGTTATACCGCAGTATTTTCCAGGTGGACATGAAGCAGAGTTGCAAACTAAACTGCCTCCAGCAGAGGGACATCTGCATTTTTTGGAGCATGTATCATCAGTCCAGAACTCTGAGCCCACAGGATATTTTTTGTCATTATCCCGGCATTCACATTGGTGGCTTGGGACACATCTCTTATCATCCAAGACATAGCCAGGATCACAGACACAGGATTCTGTACAGGGGAGATGACAATTTAATAGTGCTCCTGGATTAATACAAGTTGGTGGACAGGCTGTTCCACATTGCTCATAATGGCTGTTTGGTGAACATTTCAGAGCTGTGTAAAAAATAAAAAAGTGAATGAATAAATGTTAAAAAAATATTTTAAAGAACATATAACACTCATTTAAAACAAACATTATATGCAATATATGTATATGAAAAAATGTGTTTACCACCTTAAAAGCATGCACATTCACGGTATTGTAGATATATAGGTTTATTGATCAAAAAGCTACTACTATTTTCATGTTTGATTTATTACATTTCTGCCATTTTGTAATCACATAATATGTAGTTAAAAAAAAACCAAAACTTATGTTTCAAGGAATAACTTGGAGTACACTAGGGCCCATACAAGTCACGCGTTTATCCAATACAGAACACAGAAGGGTTAAAATAGCAAATTATCATCAGGCAAATCAATTAAACGAATTACTATTGTTTTGTGGTAGGTTGCTGCACTCTGTCTTAAACAATAAAACCTAAATATAATACTCAAAGGATAATTTCAGAGCCCTCTGTGTGACAGCAGTACGGGGAGAAGTTCCCTGTACTGCTAGAGTGTGGTCGTGTAGGGCTCCACCTACATCATTTATTCACAGAGTTCTGTGAATGAATGGACTACAAGTACCAACCCCCTTTTCAGCTGTCAGCTTGTAGTTCTCAATGAATTACCACAGCGCTGTTGAGTGCTCTGGTAGTTCATTGATTTTTCCTGTCAGGTCAGTGTGAAACTGCCTGCACATACAACTTACACTGATTGTCTGCCGGAGACCTGCATGGTACCAGCGATCTGCTTATTGGTGGTGTAATGCTTTCAAGACTTCTAAAAAAATTGTAAATGCACATTTTTTTAAAAGGTGGACTTCTCCTGTATACCCTAATACCACCGTTCCTGAAAGCAAGTTTAGAAAAAAAAAATGATATGTAATGTGAATGCGAAATATTGCTAAGGTAGGTCAGTATGCAATATATATAAATGCAGGAGGAGGTCAGAGATATTAGGAGTAGTATCTATTACTAGTTTCATTTACACATGTAGGCACTTACGGCAGAAAAAGTCATTCCTCCAGGGACCTATTGTTACTCCATGAGACTGGCAGGACTGTGCATAGGACTGAAGACTATCACACAAGGTAAATGGATCCAGGTTCAGTTCACACAAGTCATAGACACAGTTGTTGAAATAAATCAATGGGTTTATAACCCCATGGCAGTCTTTGAATGGACCATCCTCATCAGTAATCATTCCACAGAAACTGTTGCTGGAAATGGTATTCTTTTCATCCACAGTACATCTTGGTTCATGTTCTGATCCAGGTGTACAACTAAAATAAACATTAGAAATAAACTATAACAAACATTTATGTGGGTTACCATTATGCAAATGTTTAAAGTGGTTGTAAAGGCTTAAATATTTTTTTTCTCTGCATTAAAGTAAAACAACTTCCATGGTCAACTCCCCCCAGTCCCCCGTAAATGCTTACCTGAGCTTGAGCTCAATCCAGCACTATGCACTGCTCTGTCTATGGACTGGACATGGAGGCAGGAGCTATTGGCTCCTGCTGCTGTCAATCATATTCTGTGAGTGTGTGTCAATAGATGCACACAGCCCAGCTCAGGATCAAGCTTGCACATCTACACCCCTAGCAAGCAGCTTGATAGTGCGGTAGAGACAGAAGAGTAGGAGCGCACAGTCCGACAGGGGACCCCAGAGTAAGAGGTTCAGGGCTGCTTTGTGCAAATTATTGCACAGAGTAGGTAAGTATAATATACTCGTTAAAAAAAGAATTAATGTTACAATCACTTTCAGCTTTGCTTTGTTAAGGAACAATTTGGTTACCATGGCACATATAATACTTGTACAATGAAAAAATACAGGAACAATAAAAATAGAAAGTGTAAACCACCTTTAAATATTATTTTGGCACGAAGAAGTAAAAGAACAATAACTGTACATCTTGTGGAAGAAACTTACCCACTTCAGATGCACACAAACAAACAACACTCAATGCTTTAAACTCAGAAGAATTGTGCAACAGAAAAAAAATATATTTTTTTTACCTAAACAAGGTTTAGTGAGCAAGTGTGTAGTAGTAGATCTTTTGTAAGAAAAAAAAGACACTATTAAAAAGCCCAACTCCATATTGTTTTTTTACAAACTCACCAATTCCAACCTCCTTTCCCTGTCCTCAGCCCCTATGCCTCTAAAAACACTTTGTGCAAACCGCAAATTCAGCAGTTTTCTAGCAGGACTGATGTCTCGGTCCCTTCATCTTCTAGTCCAGTAGCAAAGCTGTATAGTACTTATCATTGCACTGAACGTAAAGAAATGTGAGTGCTCTTCAGTGCAGTTGTACTGTGAGCCCAGGGCAGCTTGATCGTGAACCTCCATGAAGGGGATGTCCATGAAAGGCTGGGCTTAGAGAAAATGGGTTGAGAGATGTTGGCCATCATTTAACCCAGAAGAGTGCCATCTAGCAGAAAAATGAACTTTCTGTAGGAAATGGCATTGAATTGAAGATAAGCATTGGACCAAAATCATCTATTTCATTTTTATCTGTTACATGGAATGTTTTTATAAACTAAATAGGGGAAGCTGTTGTTTGGCCTCAAAAAGAGTGCAACCACAGCCAGTGTTCAGTGAGGTCCGTGATCTGTGACAGGTGCTGAAGTGCTTAGAACAAGGAGTCAAAGGATAGTGTGGTACCGAGGGTGCCCAGATATGAGCTCGAACAAGGGGAAACCAGAAAATAGTGATTATTATCATGGATGTGTCACTTCCACTGTGCTGCTGACTATTGTATAGTCCCAAGAGCTACTAGATGCTTTATATTTAAACTCATTTTTTTTTCTTTTGACAAATGTAACACATTTCAAACTTTTGTGCTGCCTAAATCATGAGCAGACTTGGCAATTTGTAGATTATGGTTGTGTGATTGGTGTTCAATAGGGTTTTTTATAGTTTTTTTGGTAGTTCTGACATTTCTGACATTTTCTCCTCAATATCCACTTCTTTCTGGTTTACACTTCTTCAATTTCTTATCTTTTCCCCATTATGACCACATTGATGGTGACAGATTCTGGGTCTCACTGTGTTTTTCCTTATTCTCTGGCATTTTCCATGCTGCCATTTCCTTCTTCTAACCCTTTTCCTTTGATTTACCTCCTTCTCCAAGTTCTTTCTATAGCTGGCCATACATGGATTGAAATTCAGCTGGTTCAGCAGGAACCAGACAAATTTTGATTCATGTATGGGTATGCTGGTTGTATTCAAGTTGATCTATTAATCAACTTGTGTACAACCAGCCTATCAGGTTTTTCTCAAACGATCAGTGCAAGCTGTACCTGGAAGCACTGATCATTGTATTCTTCTGGTGGGAATGCTCCCCACTGGCAGATTACAATAGCACAGCAGAGTGATTCCTCCATCTACATTGAATGTGTGGATGGGGGAATATGTTATTTTTTGTCATTCAACCCACTGCCGTGATCTGCAGTAAGAAGCCTACTTTATATTTTGTGTCTGATTCCCTACCACTCCAGTGCATCTCTCAGATCATCAGATAACTGACAGATCATACACACCATAGGAACAATGTTGTCCTTTTCCTTTGTAAAAAACCTATTTTCTCATTGACAGTAACCTGTCACATAGGAACTGTGAATAGACACAATAAGGAAGAGTTGATTGCCAACAAATACCACTATAATCTCAATGTACAGTCTCTGTGAAGTCTTTATTATTAGTCAATCAGTTTATAATTTGAGAGTCTTACTAAAAATACAATAAATTTATATGCACTCTGGTAGGCGGTGGTACCTGTGAGACTGTCAGCAAATACAATCAAGATTGAATGGTCAATGTACTGTGTGTGGTCAGCTTAAAGCTGGCCTTACAAGGATCGAAATTTGGCCAGTTCAGCAGAGACGAATGAAGAGAGATGAATCTTGAGCCATGAGTGGATATATAGATCCACTTGTGTTCAGCCAGCATGTTGGGGTTTTCCTAAACGTTCAGTGCCGTCAGCAATAGCCAGCAACACTTATTGTATTCTAGCTGCGGAGATGTCTCCCAGCTTTTAGAATATAATACCACTGTGGGAAGAATTCTCCCTTATACATTGAGTGTGTGGATGGGGGAATCAGATAATTGTTTTCTTTTAACCCGCTGTTTGAACAAAAGTAATTACCAATGTATGGGCTGTCTAAGGGTTAAAGCAGAACTTTGCCAAAAAGGGTCTGCCTAAGGGTTAAAGCGGAACTTCACCCAAAAGGCTTTTCCTTCTCCTCCCCTCCATCTCTACCATATTTGGTATTTTTTTTTTTTAGGGGGGGTGAGTATCTGATTTTGACAGCACCCACTCCCACTTCTGGTCAGATCACTGCAGCGATCTGAGAAGAAGTTCGGCCCTCCCCTCCTTCCCCTGCAGCCTCTTGGGACAAACTTACAGGGCGGGCACAGTGCAACTCGCTGCAGTGGGTAGACAACTGTGCAGCCTCAAGGAGTTACAGTCAGATACCCATAGTTAAGATGTCAGCACCTGCACCCAAAGACCAGCAAAGAGCTGGATCAGATGAAGACATTGCTGGATCCTGGGACAGGTAAGTGTGTGTTACAGGCTGATGCTCCTCTTAAGTCCTTCTCGATTTCAAGCTAGCCTTGTTCTATATATTGGTTCAGATGGGACCATAAATGGATGGTTTACACAATGAGCATCTCTAAAATATTCACAGAGACTTGCGGCCTGCAGCAATGGATTAACATAGATTTACCTTTATGAATTTCGGAAAATTCAGATGTAATTACCTTGTGTCATTGTTCACCTGCCACATGTTATGTTATTCATAACTGCAATTACACCTTGCTCTATTTATACTGGATTATATTGTTTCATCATTTGAATGGTTAACTGATATGCACCCCTGCTTTACATATTTTGATAAGACATTTTGACCTATTGTAATGGAATAACAAGGCATTACCATAATAATTCTGTGATTACCTTGTGTCATTGTCCACCTGCCAGCTGTTACCAAGACTGTTAGAGTCTGGCTCTAATTCACCATCTGGGTTTAAGAAGTCATCAGTTTCGTTCCCATTGAAGTTTCCACAGATTCCACACACTTTGTTAGCATATTCTCCTGGAATTGTCACCACCACTCTATGGTTCCCATCAAAGCTCACACTTACTCCAAATGCTGTTGTCACCAGTATATCATGTCCACTAAGGAATATGTTAACGTTTGGATTTAGGGATACTGGTAAGGTTACCGCATGGTTATCCACCTGGATTGACAATTATAACACAACAAGTTTATGATAAAAAGAATCAGAAGATCAAATACCAGTTACAATTTGATAATGTTTTAAATGGTTCATACTCACCTTCACTTCTCTGTTCCACTCTAATGTGATACTGTGTCCATGTACATCAATATTTACATACTTGACATAAGACACCCTGGTGTTGCCTCCTCTGTGCTCATTGGCTGCTTCAACATTGAATTCTGTCAGATGTCCCTCAACTTCACAGAGTTTAGATAATGTATAGGTGCAAGTGCCCATAAAATGATGAACCTGATTGTCAAAGGTGTAGTAATGAGGGTCTCCACTAACCTCACAGTATGCTAAAAAAAATGATTAGAAACAACAATAAGATTCTACAAACTTTTATCTGCGTCTTTAGAGCACAGGTTGGCTTAGCATTACCAAACAACATTTTAATTTTGTTGAAAGAAACACTTATGTGCAATGAATAATACAAAATACCGTTCTGAGCTCCATCATGTTACTTATGCCCTGTACACACGGTCGGACTTTGTTCGAACATTCCGACAACAAAATCCTAGGATTTTTTCCGATGGATGTTGGCTCAAACTTGTCTTGCATACACATGGTCACACAAAGTTGTCGGAAAATTCGATCA
Source organism: Lithobates clamitans (assembly GCA_037952925.1). Classification (NCBI taxonomy): domain Eukaryota; kingdom Metazoa; phylum Chordata; class Amphibia; order Anura; family Ranidae; genus Lithobates; species Lithobates clamitans. The sequence continues at coordinate 3,467,375 of JBBGZY010000160.1, forward strand.
TTCTGAATGCGGTGACGTAAAACACGTACGTCGGGACTATAAACGGGGTAGTGGCCAATAGCTTTCATCTCTTTATTTATTCTGAGCATGCGTGGCACTTTGTCTGTCGGATTTGTGTACACACAATCGGAATTTCCGACAACGGATTTTGTTGTCGGAAAATTTTATATCCTACTCTCAAACTTTGTGTGTCGGAAAATCCGATGGAAAATGTCCGATGGAGCCCACACACGGTCGGAATTTCCGACAACACGCTCCGATCGGACGTTTTCCATCGGAAAATCCGACTGTGTACGGGGCATTACAGCTTTGTGAACATGTTACAAGGTAGATTTGATCGTTTGACATAATTAAATACTGAAAATAGTCTATTCTTTTCAATGAGGCAGATTTTACCAGTGAGGTAAGTTGGTCAGAAAGAAGTCAGATGTGCCTATATTATGATGAACTATGGCTGTCCTCTAAACATATATTTGTGATATGGAGTTGTAGATTTCTGTACTGGCCACTGAACCAATGTAAAGGAGATGGATTTGATTGAAAAGTGGTGGGGCTTAAAGCGGAGTTCCACCAAAAAATGGAACTTCTGCTTTAAGGTAAGGTGACCCCCTGACATGCCACATTTGGCATGTCATTTTTTTTGGGGGGGGGAGCAGAAACCCTCTTTTTAGAGGGTTCTAGCTCCCACTTCTTCCCGGAGCTCCGCGGCACCCTGTGGCCCCGGAAGGGGGATCACCTCATCCCCCTCCCTCTCGGCAATCATCTGGGACACGTCACAGGTCCCAGATGATTGCCTGGCCAGTCACAGTGTGCATGCGCAGTGCGTGCCCAGCTATGAAGCCACAGCCAGGCGCCCGCAGTGACAATGCCAGCGCCGCAGAGAGGAGGGGGAGATGAGCAGGACTTTGTTCCCCTGCATCGCTGGACCCTGGAACAGGTGAGTGTCTGATTTTTAAAAGTCAGCAGCTGCAGTATTTGTAGCTGCTGACTTTTATTTATTTATTTTTTTTTTCATTGGAACTCCGCTTTAATAGAAAATGGTGGGGTTTAATGTATATGGTATTTGGACACATTATTGAAATATGTCACAATATGTGACATATCTGACAGGACCTAACTTCACTAAAGAAAGCTTACAGCCAAGCAGAAAGGGCTGATGGGTAGGCATAGAATGCACCATGTCAATGAACCAATAAGGCCATGGTCATATTTAGTGAGTGACATCAGCCACCATCCTGCTGTTTACATTTATCTGTAAGTAGGAAAAGGAAAGTAATTATCTTTCAACAATAAGTGCTTTAGAAATGTCCTGTTTAAGATTAATGGGTCCTTTGTATCATTAACACACAACAGTTTGTACAATAAATCTAAGATTTAATCATTTTATATTTGCCTTCTCTGGTTCCTCTATCCCAAATATGCTACTTAATTTTTAAATAGAGGCTTTCCATTACCAATACATACCTTATTTTAGATTTAGTGGGATCATCACTGGGTTTCTATACTTCTCTATGCAATGAAGGCAGATCATGGCTGGTAGAAGGGCCTGAAAGAGTGCTGGACATAGCTTTCTGAAAACATCAATGTATCCTGCCTCAGTACTCCTCTCAAGTACCCTCAACCCTGATGCAAGCAGTGTGTTGGCACTTGGGAAAAATTCTGCAATGTCAATGGTTTGATAGGCGGATATCAGTCTGTAGGAGTTGGTATTTCTTGACAGACTACATTTACATGCACACTACCCTAGGTAATGCCCATACGTGATGCAGAGCCTCCATCCAAAGAATGAAAGTGACAGGCCAGGCCAGGCTCAGTAGGGCTGGGGTGAAAAGAGCTAGATGATGCTGAACATCCTTCAGGGCAATAAAAAAGGTGGATTTTCTGCAGCTTTTCCCAGTGTGCAGTGAAATTAGCATAAGAAATTTCAGTACAGTGGAGGAGATTGTACAACTGTGCAAGGCTGTAGTTATGGCTAGAGTTCAGCTTTAAAGCGGGCAGATATAACAAACACAAGTTAATGCAGCTCTGTATTCATTATTACTATATATCCTTAAATGTTTTTTTTTTTTTTTTGCAAGAAGTTTAAGCACCTGAATTTGAGCTAGTATCAGCCTCTTTCAGTACTAGTTCAGACTGGGAGAAGCAGCACAAAGGGCCAGTCAGCTGTGCTGCAGTGCAAAGAGCATTTTGATAGAAAGAAAGAGCAGAGTGAGAGAGAGATATCCAGTCACAGCCTGGAGGTGGAGAGGAGAACTGTATGTGTTATTAAAATGCAGAAAGAACGGGTCGTCTGCCCTGCTACATGCAGTACAAATCCTTTGGTAGACAAAACCGTTCATTTATCTTTCATTTTATCTGTGTGTTTAGTTATTTTGCCTGGACTTCAGACTATTTATCTGGATGAACTGAATCGTATATTTATCATATAGCTAATTTATTTTAATTTTTTGTATTTTAGCTCATGATAATTTTGTCTTAAAATGTTTGGTTTACAAACTTATAGCATTTCATGTCCTTTTTTTTTAATGAAAATTACAGGTAACTGTTAAAATTCTTATCTTGTCACATTATCACCACCACAAATGGCTCTAGGTTAAAGTGAATGGTATTTTAGAATGTGATACGCTGTGAAAAAACATTGTGGGAAGCATCACTGACCAAATATTATATACTATTATATACTGTAAAATATTAAAGACGTGTGCTCCCTCAAAATGATAAACAGTGAATTGTTGTACCTGGTGGTGGCAAGAATGGAGTGGTAGGTCTTGTGGTAGTAGTTGTAGAAGTAGTTGAAGATGTTCCTAAGAAAGAGAAAGATACATATATAGCTAAAGCCCAAGTAAAAAAAAAATCAAAAAATCAAACATTCTATACTTATTTTATTACAGAAACATCTGAAAATCAAGGAATACATTTGTATTCATATGTATGTTTTAAGCTCAAGGAGCCTTAGTTTTCTCTCTAGATATTTCTTACAGGAGATTTAACCACTTGATCTCTTGAAGATTTTACCCTCTTCATGACCAGAGCATTTTTTGCTATTCAGCACTACACTACTTTAACTGGCAATTGCTCATGCATGTCATGCAATACTGTACACAAATACATTTTTATCATCTCTTTTTTTTTTTTTAAATAGAGCTTTCTTTTGGTAGTATTTGATCACCGCTGGGGTTTTTATTTTTTGCAATATAAGTGAAGAAATACCAAAAAGTAAAAAACTAAATAAATAAATAAAATGTTCTAATTTACATTATAAAACAAATTCAATAACATCAAATTTCTTCCTAAATATATTCCAAAATGTGTTCTTCTACATGTCTTGGTAAAAAGAAATCCCAGTAAGTGTATGATACTTGGCTTGCATTAAAGTTATAGCGTCTACAAACTATGGTATATACAGTATACTGGAATTTATGCAACTTTTACTTTCTGACTGCCTATCACATTTCTAGAGGTGCTAAAATGCCAGGGCAGTATAAACAGCCCCCAAATGACCCTTTTTTGCAAAGTAAACACCTCAAGGTATTTTCTGAGAGGCATGTTGAGTCCATGTAAGATTTTATTTTTTGGTGCAAGCTTTTGGAAAATGATATATATATATATATATATATATATATATATATATATATATATATATATATATATATATATATATATATATATATACCGTATTTATCGGCGTATAACACGCACATTCATTTTAAGAGGGAAGTTTCAGGAAAAAACCTACATTTTAAATAAGGAACTTTGAAACAAAATAAGGGTCAGTGCCCATCTGCAGCCTGACCATTGCCATCAATGCAACCTGATCAAAGCCCATCTGCAGCCTCACAAGTGCCATCAAAGCAGCCTCATCATTCCACATCAATGCAGCAGCCTCACCATTGCCATTAATGCAGCAGCCTCACCATTGCCATCAGTGCAGCAGCCTCACCATTGCCATCAGTGCAGCAGCCTCACCATTGCCATCAGTGCAGCAGCTTCACCATTGCCATCAGTGCAGCTCTTATACCAAAGTTCACAGAGGATAGAGAAGCAGGTTCTATGCAATAGTGTGACATAAAGGTATTAATGGCGGCCCACAAGGCCGCTTTGCAGATGACATCAGGAGCCACATGCCTAGCTGCTGCCCATGAAGCCGCCATACCCCTGGTAGAGTGTGGTAGAGTGTGCTATCACCGCCTCTGGAGGAGCCAAGCCCTTAGCCCTATAAGCCTGCTGGATAGACTGGACGATCCAGGTCACAATCGCTCTGGTCGATGCCCGCTTCCCCTTGTTGCTGCGGGAGTGCAGAACAAGGAGGTAGTCAGAACGTCTAAAGGAGGAAGTAACTCGCAGGTATTTCTTCAGCATTTCACCTACATTCAGAGGATGAACTTCGGTGGACCCCGGGGGTTTGAATGTAGGTAGGACAATTTCTTGGTTCTCTTGGAACTCTGAAGAGACTTTCAGGTTTGAGCTGAGCATAGGGATGAGGACCACACGGTCCGGGAAGAAAGTCAGGAATGGTTCTTCAAGACCCAAGGACGCAATCTCAGAAACCCTTTTAGCCAAAGTGATGGCTACTAGAAAATCGACTGTTGCAGAAAGGTCTTTAATAGAAAGCGGGGCAGATCCCGCTGTGCTTAGTCCAGTGAGTCGAAGGCAAGGGGAAGATCCCATTTGGGGAATCTTGGTCTTCTTTGGGGCCTGAGTCTTGTTGCCCCACAGAAAAACTGCTGAGTTAGAGGATGAACAGCCCACGATGTTCCAGAGAAGGCCGACAAAGCAGAAACTTGGACCATGAGAAAGCTGATGGACAGAGACAGATCTAGACCGGATTGAAAAAAAGCTAAGGATATCCTGGATTCCTGGATCCCTGAATTATCTGCCCGTAGAGGATGAGAATTCAACAAACTTGGCCCAAATTCTCTTATAGACTTTATTCGTGCTCGCCCTATTTGAGCCCATGAGGGTGGAAAATTACTCCTGACGCGCACCAGAGAGATTCCAGCCTTTTCCTCTCAAGAACCAGACCATCAGTCTTAGTAATGCCAGACAAGGGTGCAGGACTGCCCCCTGAGCAATAAGGTCTAGTCTGAAAGGAAGAGGCACTGGGTCCCAGAAGCTGAGCTGGATCAGGAGGTGAAACCATGGCTTGTTTGGCCAGTAAGGCGCTATCACCACCACCTCGACCGCTTCCGATTGAAGCCTCCGTAAGAACCTGAGGATGGTCGGGAGCGGGGGAAAGTCCATCTTTGCTGAATCATAAGTTGAGGAATAAATCAGAAAAAAGGGGCAGAGACTGAAGTCCTCACATTGATAGGTAGCCACAGAAATAAAATTTAACCAAGACGCAATAGGAAAATTGAAAATACCCAATAAAAACAGCAAATGCAAACTATACTGCATCAATGGCTTTAACAACTTAGATGTTTTTTTTCATGTGACTTTATGTGAACCAACCAGATGTGTCAGCTGTATAATAACAAAAAAGCTACAGTATAAATAAATGCTGGGTTCTAAGAAAAGCATTTGGATCCAATACAGTCTAATATCAGCTCTAAAGAAGTTGGGCAGCTATAGGACAGCACACCCTTCTATAACACAGAACTCTATTTCACCAATTTATTTTCATTTTCGCCAGCAATTAAATACAGGAAATATTGTAATATGTACATAAACATACATACTGTATATGCACTATGAATATGTGCCTGCTGCTGGACAGTGACCTACCCAATTCTGAAGTTTATCAAGAACACAGAAAATTCCTCTTATTCCTTGCTTTTTAGACACAGTTATATGCCCCTGCTCCCACAATTGTCTAAAATACTGTACTTGTCGGCGTATAGCATGCACCTTTTCCCCCTGAAAATAGGGGGCAAATCACGGATGCGTGTTATATGCAATTGTGTACCTCAGAGGGGAAGAAGGGGGACAAGCGCTGCCGGAATTCACCGAGCGTCATCTCCTGTTTACTCTCCCACTCAGCCCTCACTCGGCTCTCATGTCACACACACAGTCCCGCCTCCGCCACCGGCATTGGACCAGTGTTCTGTCTATCACTGGAGCTGGTCCAATACCGATGGCGGAGGTGGGACTGTGCGTGTGAGAGCCGAGTAAACAGGAGATGACGGCTCTGTGATTTCCTGCACGGTTCAGGCTGCATTGATGGGAGATGGGCTGCAGATGGACATCAATCAGGCTACATATGGACATTGATCAGGCTGCAGATGGACTTTGATCAGGCTGCATTGACCCTTCAGGTGGACATTGATCAGGCTGCAGATGGACATTGTTCAGGCTGCATTGATGGGAGATGGGGAGGCTGAAGATGGGCACTAATCAGGCTGCATTGATGGGCACTGACCCTTAATTTGCTTCAAAGTTGTTTATTTAAAAAATATGTTTTTTTCCTGAAACTTTCCTTTTTAAATTAAGGTACGTGTTATACGCCTGTGCGTGTTATACGCCGATAAATACAGTAATTATTTTTTATTTTTCTCCATCTAATATTGTGACAGTTTTACCTAACCTAACCTGAACAACAATTGGTTCACTCAAATACCTTTTAATCAAGGTAATAAGTTAAGGTAATGGTAAATTAAATCTGTTCGGCACTATTGGAAAGTTAGTGATTGTTGTAGTTTTAATACCTGTTAATATTAAAAATCAGGAGTTCAATCTCAAAAAAATATTGATTTTCTTTTTTAGAAACAAGTCATTTTCACTTACGGCAGATGGTGTTATCTCCCCAGTCGCTAACACTGACCCCAGCATTTTCACAAGCACCAGCATAGGCCTCTAAAGCATTGCAGAACTGATCTTGATTTCCGCCAGTCACACACAAGTCATAAACACAATTCTCAAAGTATATCTGAGGAAGAATGTGGGGGTGACAGTCCTTGAAAGGTCCATTGCCTGATAATATCAGTTTACATTCATCTTCATATTTAATCTCATTAGTAGGATCACATGGTGAAGGATCAACAATGCTATCTTCACATCTATGGAGGCAAATTATACAAATATTGATTATTTTATGATTAAGTTCCTTCAAAAAGTTGTAAAAAATAAAAATGTAAAAATAATACTGAAGAAAAGGTCAATAAGAACCCAAGCACAGTGGGTGCAGTTTTTTTAATCCCCTATATTTCCAACTGTTATGAGTTAAAAGGACACTGGCATCCACCTCCCCCCTCCCCCAGCTGGACCACACGCCTTGAGCTACTGGACATTAATGTACATACGCATGTGTATGTATGTGCATGTATATGCGAGTATGAATGCATGTGTATAGATATGTATATATGTATAGACGTGTGTATATATGAGTATATGAGTATGCATGTATATATGTATACACGTATCTCTCTTTTTTCTTATTATTCTTTTTCTTTTTTTTATATAAATCTGGAAGCTTGACTTGGCCGCTAACTATCCTTCTTCCCATTTTTTTCTTTTTTTTTTCTTTTTATAGTTAGACCCCTTCCTTAAAATGTTGTAAAAGATCAGTCCCAGATAAAAAAAGTAAAAGAAAAAAGAATGCTTTTACCTGGCAAAATACTATATTATTATAGGATTTTAGTATACAGCATAAATGTGTTCAATGAAAGCAAAACTCCCAATGTTTGTCCACATTTATATCAATTGAAAATGAGCTCAGAATATCTAGTCAGCCCTAAGGCTCTTTAATGATTACATACACTATGTCCTTACACAGCATTAGCATAAGGCAAACCATCTTAAGGGGACTGTAAATTATCTAAGCATACATCGACATTGCGATATGTGGTCTATGCATGCCTAGATTACAAAGCTATCTATACTACAACCATACTCCACAGACATTTAGAACTAAGTAGAGCTGAACACAGCCATATAGGCAAATTTGCTTGTATGGATGTGTATATATGCGTATATGAGTATGAATGTATATATGTAGACATGTTTCTCTCTTTTTTCTTATTTTTCTTTTTATTTCTTTTATTTTTTTTTATATAAATCTGGAAGCTTGGCATGGCTGCTTCCTCTTGATTGGATGTCCCCTATCCTTCTTTTTTCTTTTTTTTTTTATTATAGTTAGACTCCTTCCTTAAAATATTGGAAAAGATGTCCCAGACAGTAAACACTGCATTATCTTGCAACTGTTTAGCGCCACATGTCATTAGCTATTGTATGATATGATGACATGTTGAAATTTTGACCCTTGGGGTTTAGTTCTTAGTAGAGTACATGATAACAAATAGAACTGCCATTGATGTAGTGCCAAATTTTTCAACAATAAAAATGTATTAAAACAAAAGAACTAAAGAACAGTTGTTCATAATTGTTTGATTTCTCCATAATAAACAATAAGAGATGAAACCTGTATTAATGCTATTGGAAAACACTTCATTTGTACTTATTTCTCATATCAGTCCCAGATAAAAAAGCAAAAGAAAAAAGGATGCTTTTACCTGTCAAAATACTATATTATTATAGGATTTTAGTATACAGCATAAATGTGTTCAATGAAAGAAAAACTCCCAATGTTTGTCTACAGTTATATCAATTGAAAATTAGCTCAGAATATCTAGTCAGCCTTAAGGCTCTTTAATGCCTACATACACTATGTCCCTACAGCAGCCTTAGCATAAGGCAAACCATGTTAGGGCACTGTAAATTATCTAAGCATACATCGATATCAGGATATGTGGCCTATGTATTCCTAGATTACAAAGCTATGTATTCCTAGATTACAAAGCTATGTATACTACAACCATACTCCACAGACATTCAGAACTAAGTAGAGCTGAACACAGCCATATAGGCAAATTTGCATGTCTCTTTCAATATTCCTCCAAGCCCTTACATTTTGGTAACTGAGTCTAGATCTAGAATGATCATCAAGGTAAAATTTGTATTTATACTTACACCCAGTTATCATCAGCAACACGCCAGCTGTTTCCAAAGTCATTGGATGTGAATACAAGTACACCTTCAGGTGTCAGGAAATCATCTTGTTGGTTACCATTGTAAGTGCCACAGAGTCCACACAGTTTTCCTTTGAAGTTCTCATTTACTTTAACAAAGAGTTCATTGTTGCCACTAAACTTAACTTCAAGACCAAAGTCAGTCTGCACAACAACAAAGGAACCAATTAAGCGTATTAAGATGCCAGATGCTGGGGTTACAGGCAGTGGGGCAAATAGTCCATTAATCTAAAGATGTAGAAAATACAAAACATTAACTTTGGGAAATAATCACCAGAAAAAATATTAATGTTAGTGCTGACCATCATGCATTTTCTAAACACAAATCTTACCTCCACCAACCTTTTTTTGCCCAGAATGATATTAAGGTCATTGAAGCTGACTGCAACTGAGTTTATAGCTGTCCAGGTTAAACTTCCTCTATGCTCATTTCTTGTAGTAATTGAGAAATACACACTTGTGTTTCCACAGGTCTCCACAGCTGTATAATTACAGGCTCCTTGGAAATGGTATGACTTTCCATCAAATGTTATGTAGTGTGGATCACCATAGATATGGCACATGGAGGTATCAGCAGGGAAACAGCCCTTAATTCCATTTTGTACTTTGCACACTTCTTCAGGATCACAGGTCTGAGCTGTACAGCTCACATGATTGTTTCCTTGACATGTACAGCGACTGTCACAGTCCCCGTTCCAAAACAACTCATTTTTCTGTAAAATTAAAATGTAGAATTGCATAATCCATCCACAAAGCTTATAATAATTCAATCAACAGTACATCAACAATGATTTTCCTGTCTTATATTAGTGTACTAGACTCACTATATAAGCTAAGTTAGAAGAGAGAAAAGAGGCAACATGGGCAGTGATTGACGCACACATCCGATAGTGTAGAGCAGTGGTTCCCCAACCATGTGGTTCCCCAACCATGTCCCCAGGCCATGTTTTGGGAATTTCTCTTAGATAAAATATCTGTCCAAAATACCAAGCCATTGACTCTGATTTAAAGCACCTGTGCAAGATAAAGGAAAACCTGCAAACATGCCTGTTGGGGGTACTCGAGGACAGGGTTGAGAACCACTGGTGTAGAGAACAGGTTAGCGGCAGGTATGCAGTGCTGCCCTATTGTTTTCAATGGGAAGGGGCACTTTAGGAGCAGTGAATACACTGCTGCAAAGATGTGGCTTGCAGGACTTTTTTGACGGTCCTGCAAGAGCACCGCTCCAGTGTGAAAGCCCTCGGGGCTTTCACATTGGACAGAATTGGGCGGCTCTTTTTAGGGCGCTTTGCAGGCGCTATTTTTAGCACTTTAGCGCCTGCAAAGTGCCTCAGTGTGAAAGTAGTCTTACAGAGACAGACTTTAGGAGCTTGGATGGCACAGTTGCACAGTTGGATGGCACAGATCTGCTACGGGAATCAATGTTATAAGTCAATGTTATCAAAATTAGCTTTCTATTTTGGGACTCTGAAGGTTGCAATCACCCCCAGAAATGCCATTTCCTGCCTCGTTAATTAGCAGAGACCTGCACTAATATACAAGTGAGATTTTAGGCACCTCCTGTGGCCCTAAGGGTTAACTTCCTCTAGAGAAATGCAGACAACGCAACATTCTGTATTAGAACACTGAAAGTGCAACTGGTGGTTAGAATGAACCAGACCCCTCATTCAGTAATCAGTCTGGAAAGGACGTATTGAAACAAAATTTTTTTTCTTAATCTACTACAAGGCTTGCCTAAATCCTTGCATCACACATATATCACTCAGGGGGATTGTTTTGTTTGCTCAACCACACTTTAGGTTTAAAGAACCTTAGATTTGCATACAGTACTTTGTATGCACATATTGCAAACTTTTTTAGTCTTGTTTATTTAGATGCAAGAAATTTGTCAATATCATAACTGTTCTTACAATATTAGAATTAGGGGTTAATTCACTGTAGGGATTAAAGCAGGGTTCCCATTTAAAAAAAAAAAAAAATAAAAGTCAGCAGCTACAAATAAATACTGCAGCTGCTGACTTTAAGCGGACACTTACATGTCCCAGGGTCCAGCGATGCGGAGGATCGAAGCCCCGCTCGCCCTCCCTCCCCCGTGGTGGCCCGGAATTTTAACTGTGGGCGCCCGGCTGTGGCTCCACGGCCGGGCACCCACTGCGCATGCGCGAGCCGTGCGCCGTCACTGGCCCCGCAATCATCTGGGACCGGTCACGTGTCCCAGATGATTGACAAGAGGGAGGGTGGAGAGGCGATCTCTCTTCCTGTGCCGAGGGAAGTGACGTCAGGAGCCCAGGCACCGAAGGAGGCAGACTACGTGGGACCCCCTAGCAACAGGCATTTAGAGGTGAGTAAAAAAAAAAATTTCTCCAAATGTTTTTTTTTATTTTTTAAAGCACATTACTATTTTTTTTTTTGGGGTGAAACTCCACTTTAAGATTAGAAATATATTCAGGTTTAAGGATTTATAGGGTTAGGTTAGAGCTGTCAGTTCTGCTTCAGGGCTTCTGCTTAGTTGAAGATTTCGGAGTTGTGTCATCTTAGGAGTTATGAGGTAAGCTAGAAGTTAAGGCCCCTTTCACACTGGGGCGGTTTGCAGGCATTATTGCGCTAAAAATAGCGCCTGCAAACCGACCTAAAACTGCCGCTACTGTTTCTCCAGTGTGAAAGCCCGAGGGCTTTCACACTGGGGTGGTGCGCTGGCAGGAGAGGAAAAAAACTCCTGCAAACAGCATCTTTGGAGCGGTGAAGGAGCAGTGTATTCACCGCTCCTACACCGATCCTGCCCATTGAAATCAATGGGGCAGCGCGGCTATACCGCGGGCATAGCGCCAGTGTAGCGGCGCTATGCGAGCGGTTTTAACCCTTTTTCGGCCACCAGCGGGGGTTAATACCGCACCGCTAGCGGCCGAATACCGCCGTTAAAATGACGGTAAAGTGGTGCTAAAAGTAGTGCAGTTTTACCGCCGACGCCGCCACCGCCCCAGTGTGAAAGGGGCCTAAGGGTAAATTTAATCTGTATTTTGTCAATGCCATGTAAATTAAAAGACATACTATACTTATGGGAGATCTTCCCCAGTCTGCAGGCCCCCTAAAATTCCTATATAAGTATCCCCACACGCTAAACAAGTTTTAAACTTACAGAGCTGTGCACACTACCCCCACCTCCTTGTGGCAGCACTAAGGTTCACAATCCATTGTGGGGAGGTAAGTATAGTGACAGTTGTTCTACCATATCCAGAAGCCTTACTATTTCTCTCTGCTCTGATGATAGATCAGTGCAGCAGGAAAATGAGTAGAAAATTAGTAGTAGGTCACAAATATCATTACAATAACATGTTGTAATTATGATGAACAAATAAACATATCTCATGCATTTCAGATGGAGATGAGAGGGTGCAAAGGCCTCAAAACAGAGGTGAAGCCCAGGGCGGTCACATGAGAATTGTTTTTAAAGTAGAACATACTGTTTTCCTTATCACTCAGAGATCTGTAAATAGGTTGTCTGATCAAAAAGTATATTTTATGATCTCTAAACAAGATTCATTTGAGAAGCTTTGAAGCAACAATAAAGTTGGGGAAACCCAGCAATCGCCATTATTTTCACAGGTGAGAAATACCCATTATCAAACAAAGTCTTTAACAAAACTTATTGCGAGGACCCCAGGAGTGTTTATACAGCTGGACTCTATCTAAAAACAAATTGAGCTTGCCCAAAGTTCATTTCAAACATTTCTGAGATACATCAGAATTCTGTCTATTCAGTGATATTTTAAAATACATATGATTATAAGTCATTCAAATTACTGTATATATTATATTCCAGGTCATAGATACAATTATAATTTTAGTGTCTACTGACCCAATGATAATTCTTTCATAAGGTAAAAATATAATATTTTGATGGAGAACAAATTAGAAGTAAGAATTGTTTTAAGATACCAATCATTGTTATGAAAGACATATAAATTGTGACTATATCTGCATAAAAATATACATATAGCATGTATTATGAAAATAGAACATATTACTTAACAGCTAGTTCAGAACACGTTTTTTCTGCCCTCAGACATGCCTAGTGGTTAAAGATGATATTACCTAAATTCACAAAAGTTAATCAATAGATTTTTTTTAACCAATGGAAAATAAGTCATAACTTTTGGGCTGAGCTTATTATAATTTTTATGATCCTATTGTCTAACATTGTATTTAGGAGAAGAATAGATACCATGAAGGGACACTCAATCAGACACTCAATCAGACACGCAGACACACACATTCCATTCATCAATTCATACCCCTACATTCATGAAGATTCCTGGACACCTTATGCTTTGAAACTGGGAGGTCGCAAGAAGCAATTTCTCTTTAAGAGTAGCCATCTTTAATGCCACTGCAGCCATTCTAAAAACTCTGGTAACCAGCAATTCAGATCAGAAGCCATTTTGGAACGGGTAATTATGTTGTGTTGATTTTTAACTTACCGTATAATAATTTGTGTTATCTTAAATATTTACTTATTGACTATTATTCAGTTGGATAACTATTTCCCTCAAATCAGTAACCGCCTTGTAGATTTTTCTCTAAGCTTAAATTTTTCAATTTTTTTAAATTTTATAGTTTCCACTCTATTGAAATAACAAACGCCTAATTTTTATTTCACATTGTTAACCACTTACTTACCTGCAGTATAGTAACAGTTGAATTTGTGAAACACAGACGTTCTGTCTAATTGTCATTTTTACAAGGTTATTGATTCTACAGGGAAGTTTATAATTTCCGTGTCATTTAAAAAGTACAACACTCCCATTAGCGGGTGTTTCAATTGAGATTCTTAATTTTATGTAGCGCAATTGGTATTTTTAATTTTATGTAACATTTGATTTTGTCAACCAATATATATATATAACTATTTTGTATGAATACATGTCTGGTGAATAAATCTCCTATTTTTAGTCTGTGTTCATATTTGATTGATCCTGTATCTTAAAAATATTACTGTTTAAAAATTACTCGTTCATAAATACTGTGCAGGAAAATTATCCTCGTAAGCACAACAAACATGAACTTGTTACTTTTCCAAGTAAGGGAAAAATACAGGTTACTTTAAAGCCCTAATTATAGGCAACCAAAACAGTCACTAAAAATGGCTACTTCCAAACTGATGAAGGATCTATTGTCATTATTTGTAGGGGACAGGCAAGCACAAATTAACCTTTAGCTGCAGTCCTACTATAGCTTGCAGTCTGGTCCTGTACTCACCAGTGTTGGAATGAGGGTGAGTTTTTCATATGCCATCATAAACAATGCAGAGCTGGCGGCCATTGACCCTGTAGGATGTGACCATTGGTTCTGTGTTGTATGTGATGATGTCATTAGCCTTTAAGTTCAAAGGTTCATTTCAAGATTAGGGTTAACAGTTACAGTAGGTTCATAATAATTGTAGCTTACTTGGTAATATTTTTTTTTATTTTGATACTTTCTTTATTCAGGGGTGATCATTTGCTATTTTTACACAGCTATGTTTGTGAGTATATGTACAGCTGTTTTACTTCATTAAAAGCATAGTTTTATACTATGGGCTGATGTTTATTCTCTCTTGCCGAATGTGTATATCTGGAGCAAGGCTTCCAGTTCTTAAAAGGTATCTGCCTCCTGCTGATGTGCTATGAGGTTTTTTCTGTACCTTATGACAACTACACTTCTGAGGATGGGAGCTTACTAAGACCACCTATAATTTGGGGTCTTAGGAGTTGGTAAAAAGGTTGTGTGTGGTTGTGGAATTCATTGGGAGACACTGAATATTACTTAGTGTGGACATTTTTCACTTAGTGGTGGAGCACTGTGCTTTGTGTAACACATGCACAGTATTAGTGAATGCTAATTTTGAATGATTATTGTTTGACCATTTAAAGGTACAGCACACTCATATGGTACACATATTGTAAAATATTATGTCATTTTTGCTTGGTATGATTTGATAGCAATTTTTGTGTTATGATTATTGCTTGAATATTGTATGGTATGGTATTGTATGCTATTTATTTAAAGGGACGGAATCACATTTTAAAGACATAGGCCAACAACATTTAGGAATTAGAGTTTACTAAAATGGTTTCAGCTATACATAATGCAATGTTAAAGTTTGGGGTAAGTTGGGGATAAAGGGAAAATGTATAGGTTAGGTTAAAGACAAGAGTTATGTTTACATGTTATGTTCAAAGTTAGGGTTAGTGGTTAAAGAGTAACTCTGCAGAAAAAAAAACATTCCCCTCTAAGTGATCTGTGTATATTGCAGGGATTTAAACAAACTTTGTTGCAGAGTACAAATTTTTATTATTCTAAAGAAATTGCTGTTTGTGTTCAAGTGCACAGTGAATCTGAAAGTTTAAAATTTTAAATCAGCTGCTGCATGGTTCTAATAAGGAAAGTTGCAGGGTCTGCATCCCTTTAGATGGGATTTTCCTTTGGGAGTATCTCCAAAAAAAATATTTTTTTGTTGCAGGGGATGCCAACAATCTGATTTTTGGCAACCCATTTTGGAATCTATTAAAAAAGTCACAGAAGCAGGAAATTACATTTTAAGGGAGCGTCTGTACACCATCTGTGTACAGAATGCCTCTAGGTTGCCACATTGCATAGCATTTTACATAAAATTATAGAATTGCAGATTTAAAAGGTAAGGTAATTTTGAATAACATTCAATTACATTATGACTTCTGTCGCAATTGTATATGCTATATTATTTTTTTTCTTCCCGCGAAAGTGGAGTTACCCTTTAAATTGAGATCAGGGCCATCTTTAAGGCAGAGGAAAAGGGCAGCTTCCCTGTCATTGTTGTGGGGCCCAAAGCAGCTGCCTCAAACTTGACAACTATCCCGGTTTAAATTTCCTTGTCCCTTGAAGTTTTAGTCCTGTGCTGTGTACCGATATCTCAGTGTGAAGTGCTGCTACTAATGCTGCCCAGCTCTGCCCTATTGTTGTGTACAGATGACTCACCTGCACACCTTGTGTTTACATGTAAATAACCAGCATTCATATGTAAATAGCCACAGACCGGCGGCATTCATATATAAATAGAGGCGAGATTCATATGAAGATGGAGGCGGGAAATATATGTCTATCATGCCCCCCTGAGGTCATATCCACCATCAGCTATACTGAATGCTGCCCACTGAGGAGATAAAGGGGCATGCTTGAAAGTCATGCCTACAACTGTGGTCAATCAGCCTAACATCAAAAAACTATTTGAATAAAAAAAATCAGCCTGTTCTGCAAAAGTAAGTAAATTGGTGGTGGGAGGGTAGTGTGGGGTGTACAGAGATAGGCAGAGAAGGAATTACAGTTTGGGGTGCACAGGTGAGCAAGGACGGGATGTATAGAGGTAAGGAAGGTGAGTGCAAAGATGAGCAGAGGAGGCAGGTAAAAATAAAGGGGAGGGTGATTGGAGTGGAGAGAATGGGGGAGGTTTAGGGTGCAGAAGTTACCATGGGTTTTAGGATGCAAAGCTGTACTGACAGGGTGGATAAAGATGTAGGTCGCGTGTAGCGCAGCCCAATTATTTCAATGGGCTGCTCTATGTGCTAGAAATGCGCAAAGTCCCTAACGCTTTTTCAAAATCACACGGTTGCACAGCACCAGTCAGCAGATCCGTGAGGGTGTCATTAACAATTAATGGCACTGCTGTGTATCTGCTAAAGGGAAGCACGTTTCTGTGGTGTCAGGAAAGCGATTTTGCATGTATTGCCCACACACACAATTGTGAACGCAAGCTAATTGTCTGTCAGGAAAGGCTTTCCAGAAACCAGAGTGACAGAAGATTACCTGTGCGCAGGGTCCCTATTAGAAGAGCCGTTCAGCGCACACGCATGCGCAATGGCACAACTGATGGCGCACAGACACACACGGGGACACGTGCAAGCTCCTCGTGAAAGCTCTTGGCGCCAAGATGCGCTATTTAAAGGTGACTGATGCCTTGCTGCCTTGCAGTCTGGTCGACAGCGTTTCCTGAGACCCTTGTTACCTTGTTCATCTGATTCCTATTGACCCGGCTTGTTCCTGACCATCCCTGCTTGCTGCCCACCTCTGATCCCAGCTTGTTCTGACTACTCTTCTGCTGCTCCCTGGCCTGTTTGCTGCTGCCTGTTACTGACCCGGCTAGTAGCTTGACTCCTCTTTGGCATCTGTTCCTGTACCTGATCTGCCTGCCAGTGTTTGACCTGGCCTGCCTGCACCTGCTTGTGATCATAACTACAGAACACCTTCCTACCGTCTGCTGTGTCCTGCCTGACTACTGCTTTAGCATGCCACCAGCTGCCAGTCTCTTCTGCCTGCCTCCAGCTGCCAGTCTCTTTTGCCTGCCACCTCCTGCCAGTCTCCTCATAGTTGCATCGAAGGTCCAGACCAGCTTCCTGCATCAGCTTACCTGTCAGGCACTTGTGCCTCTTTGCACTTCTGAGCCCCTGTCTGCTTTATTAGGAGTTCTTGGGTGAGAGGTATACAAGAGGCCGCTCCCTGCATACTGGGCTCAACCACCAGGTACGTGACAGTACCGGACAGCCATGTCTGAGCCCACGCAGGGAGCATCTCCAATGGACTAACTTTGCCATCATCTTGCTGGACTCACCCAGGCTGTTAAAGACTTGCAAGAGGTTTATACCCGCCTGGAGGAATGTGTGCAGCCTCTGTCTTCCTCTGCTCCCTCCACATCGGGAATGTCCACTGCACCCGAGGTAGTGATAATGCCATCTGAACCCAAGGTCCCCACACCTGAAAGATTCTCTGGGGAACGCAGTAAATTCAGGGCATTTCACAACACCTGTGAACTTTTCTTTGCTCTGCAACCAAGGACTTTTTCCCTTGAGTTCACCAAAGTGGCCTTTGCCCTCCCCCTATTATTAGGGGAACTTCAGTCATGGGCTCACCGCCTGCTGGCGCAGAATGATGTCTCTCTCAACAGCTTGAGCACCTTCTTTCAAGGCATGTCTTTACTTTATGAGGACCCGCAACAGACTGCTACCGCAGAAGCTGCTCTACATACCCTCCATCAGGGCCGCAGAGCAGCCGAAGACTATGTATCTGAGTTCAGGCGTTGGAGTTCTGACACAAAATGAAACGACACCGCCCTGCATTACCAACTCACATGGGCCTTTCTGAACCACTAAAAGATGAACTGGCTCGAGTGGGCATTCCTGAGACTCTAGACGCCCTCATCAACCCGTCTATTCAAATAGACAGACGTCTAAGAGAACGAAGATCAGAGCGAACATCAGGCCCCTCTCGTCCAGTATGGATGCTCCCTTGCGTACCTAGCTTCTCTCACTCTGCTCCCTCAGCCCCAGCGACTACCACGTCCGATGCTTCTGAACCGATGCAGCTGGGCTTGCTTTGTCCCTCACTTACACCTGAGTAACGTCAATGCCGGCACGTCAGCAACCTGTGCCTCTATTGTGGGGAACCTGGACATTATGTGAGGACTTGCCCTGCAAAGCTCCGTAAGTGCTTTTCCATCTCTCCTGCTCTTACACCTGATCTGCTAAACAACATCTCTTATCTGGCTGTCTCCATTTCCTTACAGCTTCCAGGAGGGAATACTCCAGTCCCCGCTATAGTTGATTCAGGAGCCTGCAGCTGCTTTATTGGCTTATCTTTTGCCACCCGATACCAAGTTCCCCTGCGGCCTAAGGTAAAGGGACTTTCTGTACATCTGGCCGATGGATCAGCTATTAAGTCAGGGTCAGTCACCCATGAAACTGTTCCTCTAGACACCACCATTGCCAGTAACCATCAAGAACTACTGTGTCTAGATGTCATCGAATCCCCACTGTTCCTCATCATTCTAGGCATGCCTTGGCTGAGGGCTCACAACCCACAAATTGATTGGATCTCAGGGAGGATCAGTTTTGTCTCTCCTTACTGCCACCAACACTGCTTACAGGAGACTGTTGATGTTTCGTCTCCCTTGCTATGTTTGGAATTAGACACTGAAACCTGCCAAGCTGTGCCAGACGTCTACCACAGTTTCTTGTATGTTTAAAGCAAGAAAGGTGCAGAGACTCTCCCCCCACATAGGCCCTATGACTGCCCGATCAAACTCCTCCCCGGAGTAGAGATACCTTTTGGGAGAGTCTTCCCTTTAACAGAACTGGAATTAGGGACTCTAAAAACCTACATAGATGACAACCTGGAAAAGGGGTTTATTCATCCTTCCACCTCCCCGGCAGGAGCAGGAATTTTCTTTGTAGAAAAGAAATATCACTCTCTACATCCCTGCATAGATTATCGGGAGCTCAATAAAACTGGTACCCTCTTCCTCTGGTACAAGAACTGTTTCAGAGACTTGGATCTGCTGTAATATTCACTAAACTGGAACTTCGTGTAGCTTACAACTTAGTTCGTATCCAAAGTGGGGATTAATGAAAAACCGCCTTCCGCACTTGGTTCAGGCACTTTGAATACTTAGTGATGCCCTTTGGCCTATGCAACGCCTCCACCACATTCCAGCATTTTGTGAATGACATTTTCAGAGACTATCTTGACCTGTTTGTCATAATATACCTAGATGACATCCTGATTTTCTCTCCCTCCTTGGTTAAACATCGTGAGCATGTCAGAAATGTGCTAACAAGACTTCAACTTCACGGCCTGTACTCAAAACCTGAGAAGTGCGTGTTTGAACGCCAAAGCATTCAGTTCCTGGGGTTGATCATCTTTGTGGAGGGTATCAAGATGGGCCCCCAGAAGGTTTCTGCCATCCTGGACTGCCCAGTCCCTACTGATAAAAAAGGAATCCAACGTTTTGTTGGGTTTTCAAATTTTTACCGGAAGTTTATAAGAGGATTTTCTACCATCATTTCCCCCATCACAAGGCTGACTAAGCAAGGCACTCGGTTCCACTGGTCTTCGGAAGCCCAAACTGCCTTTGTAACTCTAAAGGACCTGTTCATTTCGGCATCAGTTCTAAAGCACCCTGATCCAGCTTTGCCATACATTTTGGAGGTGGACGCATCAGAAATAGCGGTCAGAGAACTACTCTCCCAGAGACAGGGGCCCAAGGCTCTTTTGCACCCAGTTGTGTTCTTCTCTCACAAGTTGTCTGAAGCAGAGAGGAATTACGATGTAGGTGACCGAGAACTATTAGCAGTTAAGGCTGCACTTGAAGAGTGGCGATATCTTTTGGAGGGAGCAGCACTGCCTCTTTTGATCCCCAACCAGCAACACGTTTCAGAGTTCTGCTTTAAGTTGCTGGTTGCCAGTCCGTTGCTCATCCACTACTGTCTATTGGGTGCCAATTCTAACTACAAGTCATCAACCATTGTCTTTTGTGATCCCCAATCAGCAAAAAGTTTCAGAAAGTTCAGCTTTAGGGTTGCTGGTTGCCAGTCCGCTACTGGGTGCCAATTCCATCTTCAGGTCATCCACCACTGTCTCTTTTGATCCAGAACCAGCAACAAGTTCCTCAAAGCCCAGCTTTAATTTGCTGGTTACCAGTCCACTGCTCATCCACTGCTGTCTACTGGGTGCCAAATCCATCTTCAGGTCATCCACCACTGTCTTTCGTGATTCTGAACCAGCAACAAGTTTCACAAAATTCTGCTGTCTACGACTACTGGGTGCTAATTCCAACTTCAGGTCATCCACTACTGCCTTTATTGATCCACAACCAGCAACAAGTTCCACAAAGTTCTGCTTTAAGTTGCTGGTTGCCAGTCCGCTGATGTCTACTGGGTGCCAATTCCATCTTCAGGTCATCTGCCACTCTTTTGATCCCTATCCAGCAACAAGTTTCAGAGAGTTCAGCTTTAAGTTGCTGGTTGCCAGTCCGCTGCTCATCCACTGCTGTGTACTGGGTCATCCACCACTGTCTTGTTCACAAGCCTTACATTGAGGTTCTGCTTTAAGCAATTTGCCACCATTGTCTACAGATCAACACATACTACATTCTTCCTGTCATCCAAAACCACCAAATATTCCCAGGTTCTCCTTTAAGGAGTGATAAGGATTCAGCAGGCTGGGACGTCCACATAGGTTTTTGGGAGACCAAATTCCCTATGCTTGATAGACCGCTGGTGTGGTCTTTTTGTCTGGTAAGGAGACTACATATCCACCTTGGGTGATCAGCTTATTTGGAAGAAGGGTCCCTCATTTCTTCACAGTTTTGTGTTCTCATCAAATTTCTTTGCTTGCATGGATTCTTTTTGAATACACTGGGACTTTACGAATTCACTTCATAATGTCACAGAATTCTTAGCTTATGGTTTTTCACTATTATACATTGTGTATTTTTATAGATCATTGACATTCATTATTCTTTGTGAATTTTATTTCATTTTTGACATCACAATATTTATTTTGAATTGTCTGTCACTTTTATAGTTTAATTTTGCATCCACAAGCTTTTTATACTTCACATATATTAATGCTTTGAGTTTCAGTCATTGAGACCTTGCTTTAGTTTTCCATTATTCCACTGAATTTTCACCATTTCTGAACAATTGAAATGCACTTTTAATTTAAGAAATTCTTTTTGCATTTTTCACACATGAGTTGGCCGGCCACTTCGGTGTGCACAAGACTTCCGAACTCCTCCAACACATGTTTTGGTGGCCACAGTTGTTGAAGGATTGCAGGAAATATGTTGAATCATGTACCATCTGTATCCAGAATAAAGGCAGCAAGTCCAAGGCATGGGGTCTGTTGAAGCCACTATCTGTCCAAGACAGGCCATGGAGGATGATCTCCATGGATTTTATCGTTAAGCTGCCAACATCAGAAAGCTGCACTACCATCTTTGTGGTGGTAGACAGACTATCCATGATAGTTCACTTCTTGCCAATGAGGGTACACCCTCTGCCCCTGAAACTGCAAGGATCTTCATTAAGGAGGTTGTGGGGCTCCACGGTATCCCTGCAAATATTGTATCAGACCGAGGGGTACAGTTCACTTCTAAGTTCTGGAGAGCACTATGTGAATCCGTGAAGATCGACCTTTCATTCTCCTCTGCATATCATCTCCAGACTAATGGCCAGGTGAGAGAGAACGAACCAAACGCTTGAGCAGTATTTGCGTTGTTTTTCGTCATTTTCCCAGGATGATTTGGCATCCCTGCTACCTCTTGCTGAATTTACATAGAATAACTCTGTTCACTCTGCCACAAAGCAATCTCTGTTTTTTGCGTATTATGGCTTTCATCCTTTGTTCCTGTCCAACAACATCCCGGAGTGCTCAATACCAGCTGCCCAAGAAACTCTGAATTTCTTTGACACAAATAATAAAGTGCTGCAGGAGACAATGACAAGGACCCAGGAATATAACAAGTGTTTGATATAACAGGTGTTTGACAAGAAGAGGAGGGGAGGAGCTTCATTTAGAACCCAGAGATCAAATATGGTTGTCCACCCTGAATTTGAAGCTTGCTTGCCCCTCTAAAAAATTGGGCCCTAAATTTGTGGGTCCATTCCCAGTGAAAAGGAAGATCAATAATGTGGCCTACGAATTAAAGCCACCAGAATAGTTTCGGATACATCCAGTTTTCCATGTAGCCCTACTTAAGCCCACAGTTCCTGACCCCTTTGCCAACCGAAATACCGATCCTCCTGAACCAGTACTCATCACTGGTGAAGAAGAATTTGAGGTTGAATCCATTTTGGATTGTAGGAAGAAACTTAACCAGGTCCAGTACCTGGTGAAATGGTGAGGGTATGGCCCAGAGGAGAATTTTTGGGAGCCAGAGTCCAATATCCACACTGAGAGATTGATCCTAGCCTTTAAAAGGTCCCACCCAAGAAAGATGGTTCAATTGTGCATCCTAAGGCTGCCTATTGGAGGGGGGCAATGTCAGGAAAGGCTTTCTAGCAACCAGAATGACAAAAGATTACCTGTGCGCAGGGTCCCTATTAGAAGAGCCGTTCGGCGCACACGCAATGGCATGACTGATGGCACGCGAGCGCGCACGGGGACACGCATGCACTCCTCGTGACAGCACTTGGCGCCAAGTGGCGTTATTTAAAGGAGATTGATGCCTTGTTGCCTTGCTGTCCGGTCTACAGTGTTTCCTGAGACCCTTGCTACTTGTTACCTTGTTCATCTGATTCCTGTTGACCCGGCTTGTTCCTGACCATCCCTGCCTGCTGCCTGTCTCTGATCCTGGCTTGATCTGACTACTCTTCCGCTGCTCCCTGGCCTGTTTGCTGCCCGCCTGTTACCGACCCGGCTAGTACCCTGAATCCTCTTTAGCATCTGTTCCTGTACCTGTTCTGCCAGCCAGTGTTTGACCCGGCCTGCCAGCACCCGCTTGTGATCTGAACTACAGAACACCTCCCTACCGTCTGCTGTGTCCTGCTTCCTGCCTGACTACTGCTTTAGCCTGCCACCAGCTGCCAGTCTCTTCTGCCTGCCTTCAGCTGACAGTCTCTTCTGCCTGCCACCTGCTGCCAGTCTCTTCTCAGTTACATCGGAGGTCCGGACCAGCCCCCTGCATCAGCTGACCTGTCAGGCACCTGTGCCTCTTTGCACTTCTGGGCCCCTGTCTGCTCTATCAGAGGTTCTCGAGTCAGAGGTATAAGAGAGGGCGCTCCCTGCATACTGGGCTCAACCACCAGGTATGTGACAATGTCTCAGTAACATTGGTGGTCAGTAGGGGTGAGCCGAACACCCTCCTGTTTGGTTTGCAGCAGAACATGCGAACAGGCAAAAGATTCGGCAGAACACACGAACACCGTTAATGTCTATGGGACACGAACATGAATACACCAAGCCCCAATGTAATGAGAAGATTTACACTGACCACTAGGGATGGATGAACGGTTCGGCCTGAGCATAAGTTCGGGCCGAACTTTGGTTGTTCGGATGTTCTGTGAACACCAAACAATATGTGGTGTTCAGGGGAAATTCGAAAGCCGCTGGAACACCGTTAAAGTCTACGGGACACTAACATGAAAAATCAAAAGTGCTCGTTTTAAAGGCGTATATGCAAGTTATTGTCATAAAAAGTTTTTGGGGACCTGGGTCCTGCCCCAGGGGACATGTATCAATGCAAATTTTTTTTTAAAACAGCCGTTTTTTCGGGAGCAGTGATTTTTTTAATGCTTAAAGTGAAACAATAAAAATGAAATATTCTTTAAATATCATGCCGGGGGGGGTGTCTATAGTATGCCTGTAAAGTGGCACATTTTTCCTGTGTTTAGAACAGTACCACAGCGAAATGACATTTCTAAAGGAAAAATTGTCATTTAAAACTGATCGGGGCTGTAATAAATTGTCGGGTCTCGGCAATAAAGATAAAACTTATTAAAAAAAGGAGCATGGGATTCCCCCCCCCCAGTTCTCCTTAATATGAATATTAAGGGGAACCCCGAACCTAAATTTAAAAAAAAATTGCGTAGGGTCCCCCTTAAATCAGCACCAGGCCCTTCGGGTCTGATATGGAAATTAAGGGGAACCCTGCACCAAAAATTTTTTAAAAATGGTGTAGGGGTCACCCCAAAATCCATACCTAGACCCTTACCTGATTATTATTATTATTATTATACGAGATTTATATAGCGCCAACAGTTTACTCAGCGCTTTACAATGTATAAGGGGGACAACACAATTACAGTACAATACAAAAGGTACAGGAGGGCCCTGCTCGTAGAGCTTACATTCTAAAAGGGAGGGGGTGGTGGTACAAAAGGTAATAGCTGCAAAGAATGATTTGATGGGGGTGGCTCAGGGACAGTTATGTGGGTGTGGGATAGGCTTCCCTGAATAAATGAGTTTTCAAGGATCTCCTAAAGGTGGACAGGGTAGGGGCTGATCGGACATACTGGGGCAGGGAATTCCAGAGGATGGGAGAGGCTCTGGAGAAGTCCTGAAGGCGAGCATGGGAGGAGGTAACAAGGGAGCTAGAGAGCAGGAGGTCCTGGGAGGAGCGGAGGGGGCGATTTGGGCGATATCTGCAGATGAGGTTGGTGATGTAGATGGGGCGATGTTGTGAATGGCCTTGTATGTTATGGTTAGCATTTTGAATTTTACACGGTGGGGTAGGGGAAGCCAGTGAAGGGATTGGCAGAGAGGAGCAGCAGTCACGGATCGATTAGTGAGGTGTATTAGTCTAGCAGCAGCATTCATAATAGACTGAAGGGGGGATAGCCTGCTTAAGGGTAGGCCATTAAGGAGAGAGTTGCAATAGTCGAGGCGGGAAATAATCAAAGAGTGAATAAGTTGTTTTGTAGTGTCATTAGTCAGAAAGGGTCGAATTTTGGAGATGTCGCGGAGGTTAAGGCGGCAGGATTTAGCCAGTGATTGGATATGGGGGCTGAAGGAGAGGTCAGAGTCAAGGATTACACCCAGGACTCTGGCATGTGTGGAGGGACCAATGGTTGTGTTGTTGATATTAATGGTGAAGTCACAGGAGGGGGACCGTGAAGGAGGAAATATAACAAGCTCAGTTTTAGAAAGATTAAGTTTGAGGAAGTGGCGTGACATCTATACCGATATGTCATTCAGCAAGTTTGAGATCCGTGAGGAGATAGTGGGGGTGAGTTGGGGAGTGGAGAGATAGATCTGTGTGTCATCGGCATAGAGATGGTATTGGAAGCCATGGGAGGTGATCAACTGGCCCAGGGAAGAGGTATAGAGTGAGAAAAGGAGAGGCCCAAGGACAGAGCCTTGGGGTACCCCAACAGAAAGAGGAAGGGGAGCGGAGGAGGTGGAGTTGTAAGTGACGCTGAAAGTGCGCTGAGATAGGTAGGAGGAGAACCAGGATAATGCAGAATCACGGAGGCCAAGGGAGTGTAATTTGCTGAGGAGCAGCAGGTGGTCAACTGTGTCAAAGGCAGCAGAGAGGTCTAAAAGTATGAGTATGGAGTAGTGGCCATTGGTTTTGGCAGTTATTAGGTCATTGGTGATTTTTAGTAGGGCAGTTTCAGTCGAATGTTGTAGGCGGAAGCCAGACTGTAGGGGGTCGAGAAGGTTGTTGTCCGTGAGGTAGCGACTCATTTGGTCATGAACAAGGCGTTCGATGAGCTTGGAGGCAAACGGGAGAAGGGAGATAGGTCTTAAGTTATTCAAACAGGTGGGGTCTAGTGAGGGTTTTTTGAGTATGGGGGTAACCAGTGCATGTTTGAACGGGGAAGGAAAGGTGCCGGAGGAGAGGGAGAGGTTGAAGATGTGGGTTAGGGAGTTGAGGATAGAGTGGGAAGGTGGTCGCAGCAATTGAGAGGGGACAGGGTCCAGGGGACATGTAGTGAGGTGTGCCATGGAGAGGAGTTTATCAACTTCTTCTGTGGTAACTGGGCAAAAGGAGGAGAGTATTGAGTGTGGTGTTGGACCTGATATGTTGGGTAGGGGAGGAATTTTAATGCTGGATATCTCCTTGCGAATTGTGTTGATTTTGCTATTGAAGTGGTTGGCAATATGTTGAGCGGTAAGCAAGTTGGTGGGAGGGGGCAGTGGGGGGTGAAGTAAGGAATTAAGGGTAGAAAAGAGTTGATGCAAGCTGGCAGGCCGCAGGAAAAGAGGGGGGCTAGAGAGCACCCCCCTCCTGAACCATACCAGGCCACATGCCCTCAACATGGGAAGGGTGCTTTGGGGTAGCCCCTTTCACAAAAAAAGTGTCAAAATGTTAAAAACGACAAAACACAGCTTGGGACAAGTCCTTTATTAAAAAATAAAAATGTCCCACGAAGTCCATTCATCTTCTATCACGCCATCTGGACCGAAAAAAAAAAAAATCTGCGACCGATCCGCCTCTATGGGAGGCTCCTGCCGTCTGGCGCGTCTTCGCTTGTGACAGCTCTTATATAACTGAGGGCGCCCCGCCTCCTCCGACGCCACGGGGAAGTCTCTGTGATGTCAGAGGGGGGCGGGGTCACCCATTTATGTCACCGGGTGGCCCCGCCCTCAGTTATATAAGAGCTGTCACAAGCAAAGACGCGTCAGATGGCGGGAGCCTCCCATGGAGGCAGATCGGTCGTGGATTTTTTTTTTTGCTTTTTTGTTCCGGGT
Organism: Lithobates clamitans; assembly: GCA_037952925.1. Classification (NCBI taxonomy): domain Eukaryota; kingdom Metazoa; phylum Chordata; class Amphibia; order Anura; family Ranidae; genus Lithobates; species Lithobates clamitans. Next base: position 3,494,320 of record JBBGZY010000160.1, read on the forward strand.
GGCGTGATAGAAGAAGATGAATGGACATTGTGGGATATTTGTATTTTTTAAATTTTTTAATAAAGGACTTGTCCCAAGCTGTGTTTTGTTGTTTTTAACATTTTGACACTTTTTTTTTAAAAGATAGGGGTACTGGTACCCCGTTACCATTTCACACAGGAGGGGAGGTCGGGATCTTGGGGTCCCCTTGTTAAAGGGGGCTTCCAGATTCCGATAAGCCCCCCACCTGCAGACCCCCACAACCACTGGGCAAGGGTTGTGGGGATGAGGCTCTGGTCCCCATCAACATGGGGACAAGGTGCTTTGGGGGCTACCCCAAAGCACCCTTTCCATGTTAAGGGCATGTGGTCTGGTATGATTCAGGAGGGGGGCGCTCTCCCATCCCCCCCTCTTTTCCTGTGGCCTGCCAGGTTGCGTGCTCGTATAAGGGTCTGATATAGATTTTGGGGGGACCCCTACGCCATTTTTAAAAAAAAATTTGTGCAGGGTTCCCCTTAATTTCCATATCAGACCCGAAGGGCCTGGTATGGATTTTAGGGGGACCCCCACGCAATTTTTTTTAAATTTTGGTTCGGGGTTCCCCTAAATATTCTTACCAGACCCAAAGGGCCTGGTAATGGACTGGGGGGGGGATCCCATGCTCTTTTTTATTCAATGAGTTTTATCTATATTGCCGAGACCCGACAATTCATTACAGCCGCGATCAGTTTTAAATGACAATTTTTCCTTTAGAAATGTAATTTTGCTGTGGTACTGTTCTAAACACGGGAAAAATTTACAGGCATACTATAGACACCCCCCAGGAAAAATATTTAAAGGAATATTTCATTTTTATTGCTTCAATTTAAGCATTAAAAAAATCACTACTCCCAAAAAAACTGCAGTTTTTTTAAAAAAATTTGCTTTGATACATGTCCCCTGGAGCAGGACCCAGGTCCCCAAACAGTTTTTATGACAATAACTTGCATATAAGCCTTTAAAAAAAAGCACCTCTGATTTTTCATGTTAGTGTCCCATAGACTTTAACGGTGTTCCAGCGGCTTTTGAATTTCCCCCGAACACCGCATATTGTTCGGTGTTCACAGAACATTCGAACAACCAAAGTTCGGCCCGAACTTATGCTCAGGCCGAACCGTTCACCCATCCCTAGTGGTCAGTGTAAATCTTCTCATTGCATTGGGGCTTGGTGTACAATCCTTTCAATCACACTAGTGGCCAGTGTAAATCCCTCCTTACATTGGTGGTTACTGTGAATGCCCCTATTACATTAGTGGTCAGTGTAAATCCCCATTACATTAGTGGTCATTGTAAATCCCTGCTTACATAAGTGGTTACTGTTAATGCTCCTATTACATTAGTGGTCAGTGTAAATCCCTCTTTACATTAGTGGTTACTGTGAATGCTCCTATTACATTAGTGGTCAGTGTAAATCCCCATTATATTAGTGGTCAGTGTAAATCCCTCCTTACATTGGTGGTTACTCTGAATGATCCTATTAAATTAGTGGTCAGTGTAAATCCTTATTACATTAATGGTCAGTGTAAATCCCTTTTTACATTAGTGGTTACTGTGAATGCTCCTATTACATTAGTGGTCAGTGTAAATCCCCATTACATTAGTGGTCAGTGTAAATTCCTCCATACATTGGTGGTTACTGTGAATACTCCTATTACATTAGTGTTTAGTGTAAATCCCCATTATATTAGTGGTCAGTGTAAATCCCTCCTTACATTGGTGGTTACTGTGAATGCTCTTATTACATTAGTGGTCAGTGTAAATCCCTATTACATTAGTGGCCAATGTAAATCCCTCCTTACATTAGTGGTTACTGTGAATGCTCCTATTACATTAGTGGTCAGTCTAAATCCCCATTACATTAGTGGTCAGTTAAATCCCTCCTTACATTGGTGTTTACTATGAATACTCCTATTACATTAGTAGTCAGTGTAAATCCCCTTTACATTGGTGGTCATCGTAAATCTTCTCTTTACATTGGGGCTTGGTTTACAATCCTTTTATTCACACTAGTGGCCAGTGTGAAGTTGCCCCTCCTTACATTGGTGGTTACTGTAAATGCTTATATTACAATAGTGGTCAGTGTAAACCCCTACTACATTGGTGGCCAGTGTTCTCTTTATATTGGTAGTCGGTAAAAAAATCAGCATTACCATTACTCACACCTTCCCCTCCCCCAGCACTGCCACTGATCCCAGGAGTTGTAGGATCCCCTAGGAGTTTTCTGTCTATTGATGGGTTCCCTCACCAACCAAGTCCATGGTGTGCAGGCAGGTGGAGAGCAAAATTGCAAGGGGGGGGGCAATAAAATGTTTTGCCAGGGTCCAATCAATATTAAAGACGGCCCTTATAGAGATTTGCTTGTGTGCTAAAATTCCTGATGCTGAAAATCACAGGGCAGAAACAGTCATGCTAATTTTACAGAAAACAAACATGAAAATGTAACTTTGTTTATCAAAATAAAGCCTTTCATGTTTATTTGGACTAAACTATAACATGAACACTATCAAGACAACTGATAAAATCAAACTAATTGTCGTAGCTTATTGCACGTCCATACATAAAACAGAAGTATATACAATACAGAAGTGCACCCTGAATTTGTCAAATATATCTATAAAGTTACATAGGAATATTCTGGTTCAAAACAACTAAAGATAACTTCTAATTGGTTGTCATGAATTTCTGCCCTTTATCAATTGTGTTTTTCTTTGTTTAAGTTAATCTTTATGGAGAGGAATTTGCAGACTGCTATTGCTGGCTTCACCTTCTGGAAATGCTGGTTGCTTGGTTGTTCTTCTGATCTAATGCCTTTATACTCTGAAGCACCTAGAACAAGCAAGCAGGAGTTTCAACTTCACTCATTACATACTTGTTCTAGGGTACCGAATTAGAAAGCACTACAACTACAATCAGACAATGAACCATGGTAGTGCTCATTACTTCCTTCAGTATGGATATATATCAAATAAACCTATGGGCTTTCTGCCATGACTGTAATACATAAGAAAGAAAATCAGTAAAAATGTCTCATTTACGAATACAAAAATAATGTTTCAATTTCCTATTTAGGCGACACATAAAAAAAATAATCAAGTGATAAAACGATAATAAAGCATGTAATTGCTTACCTGATAGTATTTTCCATCATAAAAGCATCCACATTCACTGACAGGAACACAAGTGTGTCCACTGAGCACAAAGCCATTATCACATTCACAAGCATCAGTACAAGGCTTATTGCAGTCATTCTGGGCACTCTGGTCCTGGCATGTAGCTGGGCAAGCACTAGTACAAGGATTGTAGTGACTGTTGGCAGGACATGGGATGGCTAAATAACAAGGACAAATAACAGGTAACTACATCATATAATAGCTGAAAAAACAAGGTAAAAGAAATGGCTGCTAATCAAAGGTCATAGCTACAGCCATGGTACACCATGTGGACTGCTTGGAGGACTAGAAGAATCTAATGCAGTCTAATGACATAGTGATGTATACACGTTTCAAAAGGAATTTTCAAACACATTTGGATTGGAATAATGTACTTATTGTTTAGGAAAACTCATAGCAATTAATATATAGAAAAGATTCATAGAAGGTGGACCACAGAGAAAGATCAAATGGTGCATTAAATCTACTCCCCTCCCTCTCTATTTTAAACATGTTTGTCTGTGGATAGATCTATGGAATGAAGTGTAAATGATCATACTGTTGATTGCATCACTATGGAATCACTGCTGAGACCTTAAAGTGGATGTAAACCCAATGTCATCATTTCTAAACTACTGCCATAGGGGTTATCTATAAGGATATACATGCCTCCTGCATGTATCTATGCCTGTCAAATGTCTCCCCTCTGTCTGTTATTAGACCCGAAAAACTGCAGATTCTGTGGGTGGGTCTGTTGTCTGGAGCTCGGTGGGTGGAGTCGTGATGTCAGTAGACTCCCCGCCCACCTCTACACTCCCCTTGTCAATATGCATTTCTCCTGTGTATTTCTAACACTGAACTTCTGCTGAACTTCTGCTATGATCTCTAACATCCAGTGAAAAGACAGGAAAGTAACCACATGACTTCAGCATGCCAAATCATGCTGAGGTGTGCAACAGCCAATCCTTGCAGAGCTGCAGAAGAAAGGAGTGGGGGAGGGAATTAAAAAATAATGCCTGTGTCTTAGGCTAGTGCACGAGAGATGTAAATCACCTGTCACTCACAGCAAGAGGGAGGATTTGACAAAGTTTTTCTCAGTTTGTCAAAATTTTTCTTACTGAACAATAAAAGAGGATTGCTCAGAGATGGATTAACTCTGTGTGGCAAGACTGGGCTCAAATGATAGGAAATCTTATACTCTACAGTATGATATAAAAAAAAAAAATAATAAAAAAAAATTCGGGTTTACATCCACTTTAAAGTAGATGTTTAGACTATATACTATTAAAAAGCACAGTCTCCAGTGACCTCACTGCTATATGGAATTCAGCCCCATTGTCAGCCCTGCACATTATACCTGAGTAACTCAGGCTTTGTGGTTCCATGATAACAAAGAGAAATGCAAGAAAAGGGTATTTAAATGCTGTTTTCTGTGAAAATGTATGTTGCTTATTGAAGACCAGTGGGAAAACACCATTTAAAAAGGAGGGATTTAGTAAAGCAAAAACCTTTACTTCTATAGCCCCTATGTTGTTCTGTCCACCAGACGTTTTGCTGATTATTTGTACCTTATTTGTACCTGTATTGTTAAATTTACGTGCAAAATGTGTAATTTACTTAAGACAATCATATGTGGTGTGCAGGCTCGATCTAGTGTTGATGACCCCAGCTTCATTTTTCCAATGTCTTCTTCTGGCCCTAAACAACTCAGAGCTTCAGTAGCAGTGCACAAAACTAACATTTCTTCCCACAGATTTGCAGAGTCTCAGCCAGAGGATCAAGACAGCGACCCTACTAAGTTCTGCCCTCTACATAAGATGCCACATCCTCTTCTGGAATGAAGAGCCTTCAGGACAAAGACCATCCAGGATCGCAAAGCTTTCCTCAAAGAGAACAACATCTGTTACAAGTGCTTCTCTTCGTCCACACATTTCGCCAAGGACTGTAAGGTCAGTGTCAAATGTACAGAATGTGACAGCACAGAGCACAACACAGCTCTACACCCAAGGCCTACTCCAAGAACTTTCCCACCTGTTCATAGGGACAAGGAACAAGGCAGGGAGACCAAAGACTCTAGTACAGATGCCATAGCAATCACTTCACAGCAGGGGCGGACTGACCATTCGGTCGATCGGACGCCGACCGAGGGCCCGCAGCCAGTAGGGGGCCCGGGAGACATGCTCGTCGGATCTAGGGGTATGCTGCTGGGCGTGCTGCGGACCTGCGGTGGAGCCGTTCTGCCGACTGCCGCGGGGGGGGGGGGTGCGGGGGGATGAGGCGGGCATCTCCTCTTTTAGTTTGGGATGCAGTGAGGGGAGTGGGAGGCGGCGATCAGCAGCTCTATGGTGCTTGCAGCATCTCCCGGGGACTTGTATTTCTCCTCCAGATTGTAGAGTGGAAAGGGGAGGGGCCTCTGACCCGGGCAGCTACAAGTTTCACTCTCTGCTTGTACACTGATACCGACTGCTGCCCGGGTCAGAGGCCCCTCCCCTATCCACTGTACAGAATCAGAAGGAGGACTACAAGCCCCAGTGAGATCCACAGGCACCATAGAACTGCCAATCGCCACCTCCCACCTCCCCCTTGGGTTGGAGCTGCACAGCCAGGTACAGGGGAACCTCTGGGGGGGTTAAGTCTGGGGACCCTGATGTATGGGGGGCTCTCTGGGGACCCTGATGTATGGGGGGGCTCTCTGAGGACCCTGATGTACGGGGGGCTCTCTGGGGACCCTGATGTATGGGGGGAGGCTCTCTGGGGACCTTGATGTAAGGAGGAGGCTCTCTGGGGACCCTAATGTAAGGACAAGGCTCTCTGGGGACCCTGATGTATGGGGGAATGCTCTGGGAGGCTCTCTGGGGACCCTGATGTATGGGGGGCTCTCTGGGGACCCTGATGTAAGGACGAGGCTCTCTGGGGACCCTAATGTAAGGACGAGGCTCTCTGGGGACCCTGATGTAAGGAGGAGGCTCTCTGGGGACCCTGATGTTTGGGGGGGCTCTCTGGAGACCCTGATGTATGGGGGGGCTCTCTGGGGACCCTGATGTATGGGGGGGCTCTCTGGGGACCCTGATGTATGGGGGGGCTCTCTGGGGACCCTGATGTATGGGGGGGCTCTCTGGGGACCCTGATGTATGGGGGGGCTCTCTGGGGACCCAGATCTTTGGGGGGCTTTCTGGGGACCCAGATCTATGGGGGGCTCTCTGGGACCCTGATGTATAGGGGGGCTCTCTGGGGAGTTGACCCTGATGTATGTGGGGCTCTCTGGAGACCTTGATGTATGGGGGGCTCTCTGGAGACCTTGATGTATGGGGGGCTCTCTGGGGACCTTGATGTATGGGGGGGCTCTCTGGGGACCTTGATGTATGGGGGGGGCTCTCTGGGGACCTTGATGTATGGGGGGGCTCTCTGGGGACCCTGATGTAAGGGGGGTTTCTCTGGGGACCCTGATGTAAGGAGGGGGCTCTCTGGGGACCTTGATGTAAGGAGGGGGCTCTCTGGGGACCCTGATGTAAGGAGGGGGCTCTCTGGGGACCCTGATGTAAGGAGGGGACTCTCTGGGAACCCTGATGTAAGGAGGAGGCTCTCTGGGGACCCTGATGTAAGGAGGAGGCTCTCTGGGGACCCTGATGTTTGGGGGGGCTCTCTGGAGACCCTGATGTATAGGGGGCTCTCTGGGGACCCTGATGTATGGGGGGGCTCTCTGGGGACCCAGATCTATGGGGGGCTCTCTGGGGACCCAGATCTATGGGGGGCTCTCTGGGGACCCAGATCTATGGGGTGCTCTCTGGGACCCTGATGCATGGGGGGGCTCTCTGGGGAGTGGACCCTGATGTATGTGGGGCTCTCTGGAGACCTTGATGTATGGGGGGGCTCTCTGGGGACCTTGATGTAAGGGGGGCTCTCTGAAGACCTTGATGTAAGGGGGGGCTCTCTGAAGACCTTAATGTAAGGGGGGCTCTCTGGGGACCCTGATGTATGGGGGATTTCTCTGGGGACCCTGATGTAAGGAGGGGGCTCTCTGGGGACCTTGATGTAAGGAGGGGTCTCTCTGGGGACCCTGATGTAAGGAGGGGGCTCTCTGGGGACCCTGATGTAAGGAGGAGGCTCTCTGGGGACCCTGATGTAAGGAGGAGGCTCTCTGGGGACCCTGATGTAAGGAGGAGGCTCTCTGGGGACCCTGATGTAAGGGGAGGCTCTCTGGGGACCCTGATGTAAGGGGAGGCTCTCTGGGGACCCTGATGTAAGGAGGAGGCTCTCTGGGGACCCTGATGTAAGGGGAGGTTCTCTGGGGACCCTGATGTAAGGGGAGGCTCTCTGGGGACCCTGATGTAAGGGGAGGCTCTCTGGGGACCCTGATGTAAGGGGAGGCTCTCTGGGGACCCTGATGTAAGGGGAGGCTCTCTGGGGACCCTGATGTAAGGGGAGGCTCTCTGGGGACCCTGATGTAAGGGGAGGCTCTCTGGGGACCCTGATGTAAGGGGAGGCTCTTTGGGGACCCTGATGTAAAGGGAGGCTCTCTGGGGACCCTGATGTAAGGGGAGGCTCTCTGGGGACCCTGATGTAAGGGGAGGCTCTCTGGGGACCCTGATGTAAGGGGAGGCTCTCTGGGGACTTGTTTACATAGGCAGACCACAGTTCTGCCTCTGTTGGAAACGATCGTCGGGGCCTGGCGGACATGGGGTCCTCCGGACCCGCTGGTTAGCTCTCGGTGTGTCCAATCACAGCGGCAGCAGGTCAAACAGCATGCAGACCCGCAAGTGCAGAATAAAGTACCTGTACATGATTCTGCTCACAGGAGACGCAGCCCTGCAGTAAATGTATGTGGTTAAAGTGAGTTTATTTTTCTTTAATCTTTAAACATTTATTTTGAACATGAAGTAGAGAAATTCTGTGACCAATGCATGTAATGTAGCAGTGCAATATATACGTGGGGCTTTGTGAGGGTGTGGCTTGTGTGTGGGTGGGTGGGGACTAAGGGGGCCCCATGAGCCCCTATTGCCCGGGGGCCCCATGAGTTGTCAGTCCGCCCCTGCTTCACAGTGTACTGAAGTTTGCAAAGGAAGTACAGGTGGCAGGTCCTGCTCTAAAATCTGTCTCGTGAGAGTTTATCCAAAAGGACGCAGGGACAAAGCATTCAAGCTCTACATCATCTTGGATGATCAGAGTAACAAGTCACTAGCTAGATCTATGTTTTTTGACATTCTAAACCTTAAAGGCCCCAGCAGCCCTTACTCCCTTAGGACTTGTGCAGGTACAGTGGAAGCGGCGGGGAGAAGAGCTGACGGCCTACAAATTGAATCTATGGATGGTAAGACATGCCTACCCTTACCGACCATATTAGAGTGCAACCAGATGCCAGGCAACAGATCAGAGATTCCCACGCCAGACGCAGCAACTCACCAGACTCACTTGAACCACATAGCACATCTCATACCAGAACTAGATGATCAGGCTCAGATAGTCTTACTCCTAGGAAGGGATATCTTGCAAGTCCACAAAGTAAGAAAACTGATCAACAGTCCTAAAAATGCCCCATATGCTCAAAAACTGGATCTCGGGTGGGTCATTATAGGTGATGTTTGCCTGGGAGGTGCACACAAACCGGCATCTGTTAATAACCTGCTCACTAGTACCCTCGAGAATGGTCGTCCTTCTCTTTTCCAACCCTGTCAGAATCACATCCTCATAAAGGAGCTACCACACAACAACCCTGTGCCTCTTCCCTTCCTAAGTCCCCTCTGTGACAGCAATACCTATGACAACGACCAAAGCGACTTAGGAAACACAGTGTTCCAGAGAACAAAGGAATATAACCAGGTAGCAATGTCCATTAAGGATAGGCTCTTATTTGAAGTTATGGAAAGGAGTATGGAGAAAGACGGGACTAATAGCTGGGTTGCACCTCTTCCCTTTAGACCACAAAGACGACAGAGAACAGAGAACTAGCATATAAACATCTCACTTCCCTAAGACACAATCTTCAAAGGAAACCAGAGATGAAAGAACATTTCCTTTACCTTCATGAAGAAAATATTCCAGAATGGTCATGCTGAGATAGCCCCAAGCCTCAAAGACTCAGAGGAATGCTGGTACTTACCCATATTTGGGGTCTATCACCCTAAGAAGCCAGGACAGAGTGGTGTTCGATTCCAGCGCCAAACATGAGGGTATCTCTCTAAATGATGTCCATCTCTCTGACCCTGACCTTAACAACAGACTATTAGGAGTAATTCTCCGCTTTCACAAGGATTCAGTCACATTCATGGCAGACATACAGCAAATGTTCTATTGCTTTTCTTGTTAAAGAAGAACACCAAAACTTTCTGAGGTTTCTCTGGTTCAGGGACAACAACCCCCCTGGAGACATCACAGAATACCACATGAGGGTGCACATATTTGGTAACAGTCCTTCCCTTGCGGTTGCTATATATGACCTCAGACACTCTGCTAGAGTGGGAGAGTCAGAGTATGGGTCAGATGTCAGACAGTTTGTAGACAAGGATTTCTATGTAGACGATTGCTTGAAATCACTACCCACAAATGAGTCTCCTCAAAAGAACTCAGGCAATGCTTGCTGTTCCAACCTAAGACTCCACAAGATTGCTTCCAACAGTAGAGAAGTTTTAGAAGCCTTTCCTGTCCAAGATCATTCTAACGAGTTAAAGGACTTAGATCTAGGCACAGACTCACTTCCATGCAACGCAGTCTTGGTTTGCTTTGGGACTTAAGATCTAACACGTATACTTTCCAAGTAAACACAGAAGAAAAACCTTTTACCCATAGAGGTGTCCTGTCTACTATAAACAGCCTGTATGATCCCTTTGCAGCACCTGTCACCATCCAGAGTAAGGCACTACTTAGGGACTGAACCTGTGGGTCGCTGGATTTGGACCACCCTCTCCCCACCGACAAGAAGAACCTATGGCTAGAGTGGAAGGACTCACTAACAGCTCTATCCAACCTTAAAATTCCACGACCATATGCTCCTCTGTCATCTGCTGACGTTCAGATGCAAAGACTTTGTGTGTTTTTGGATGCTTCTGTTAAAGCAATTGCTGCTGTAGCTTACCTGAAAACCATAGACACTAAAGGACAATGCTACATAGGGTTCGTAATGGGGAAAGCAGAACTTGCACCACTTCTTGAACACACCATACCCAGGCTGGAACAGCAAGACTGCACGTGCATAGTTGCCAACAGTCCCGATTTTCCCGGGACAATCCTGATTTTGGGACCCTAGTCCCGATTGGAGGCTGTACCAAATCGGGATTTTCCTTAAGGAAAATCGGGAATGTTGTTTTTTTTCTTTTGGAGCAGCTGGCTCCATCAAAATGGTGACCAGCGCGGCCATTCGATCTTCCCCCTAGTGTTGAGAAGGGGAGAGAGGAAGGGGGCTCGATTAGTGCAGCCAATGGGCTAGCTGCACGGCCCCTCCCCTCTCCACTGAAGCAGAAGACACGGCGACGGCGCCGTGTCTTGCCGAAAAGTTCCCCAGCCCCGTACTGCTCAAGCGCTGCACCTGCGCAGTACAGGGGGTCCTTACATGCCAAGGGGAACTTTCTCGGCAGAACACACCGGCCGCTCCTGCACTGAGCGGGGGGGGCTGCATTGGGGGGGGTCTGCACTAATTGAGGGGGGGCTGCACTAATTGAGGGGGGGCTGCACTGAGGGGGGGCTGCACTGAGGGGGGGTCTGCACTAAGGGGGGGTGGCTGTACTAATAGAGGGGGGCTGCACTGAGGGGTGGTGGCTGCAATAATTGAGGGGGGTCTGCACTAATAGAGGGGGGCTGCACTGAGGGGGGTCTGCACTAATAGAGGGGGGCTGCACTGAAGGGGGGTGGCTGAAATAATTGAGGGGGGTCTGCACTAATAGAGGGGGGCTGCACTGAGGGGGGGTCTGCACTAATAGAGGGGGGCTGCACTGAGGGGTCTGCACTAATAGAGGGGGGCTGCACTGAGGGGGGATGGCTGCACTAATTGAGGGGGTCTGCACTAATAGAGGGGGCTGCACTAATTGAGGGGGGTCTGCACTAATAGAGGGGGGTCTGCACTGATGGAGGGGGTCTGCAATGAGGGGTTCTATACAGACTCTGCCGGGGGCACCTGATGCAAGGACAGACTCTGCCGGGGGCACCTGATGCAAGGACGGACTCTGCCGGGGACACCTGTTGCTAGGACGGACTCTGCCGGGGGCACCTGATGCAAGGACGGACTCTGCAGGGGGCACCTGATGCAAGGATGGACTCTGCCGGGGGCACCTGATGCAAGGACGGACTCTGCCCTGCCAGGGGCACCTGATGCAAGGGCGGACTCTGCCGGGGGCACCTGATGCAAGGACGGACTCTGCCGGGGGCACCTGATGCAAGGACGGACTCTGCCGGGGGCACCTGATGCAAGGACAGACTCTGCTGGTGGCAGGCGACGTGGCAGGTGACACGCTCAGGGATCCCACTGATTCGGCATTATGGTGAGTTGAATGATTTAATTTTATATTACAATGTAATAATAGAAATAATGTTCTTCAATCATCCTGACACCATAACAACCATGGTGCCAGGATGATTGAAGCGTTAACACCAGGTTTTTGGAGTATCTTTATCTCCTGTTGTTAAACATTCTAGAATACACATATTTCTATTGTGTAGGATCTGGGGCTGCTGTCCCGTCATTCCCCTCTCCCCCTTTCCTTCTCCCTCTTTCCCTCTCCCCCTTTCCCTCTTCATCCCTCATTCATCTCAGACTCTAACCACACCCTCTTGAGCCATGCCCATTTAAGCCACGCCCACTTTCACGTAAGCCACGCCCATTTTCCACGCGCCACACTTGCAGTTTTTGCTAAGCCACGCCTACAAACGGATGCCCCACCCCCTAATTATTGTACGGCTCCGCCTACAGCCAAAAAAGTGTCCCACATGTTTTTTTTACAATGTTGGCAACTATGCACGTGGATCTTCAACCCACCTCACTCTTCTCACATGGGAGGTGTTTGGGAGAGGATGATAGGCATACCCCGCAGAATTCTTTACTCTATCTTCCTGCACGTAGGAACTGCAAGGCTTACTCACGAATGTTTAGTGACATTTATGGCAGAGGTCACAGCTATCGGTAACGCCAGACCTTTGACCTCCATTTCAAATGACTCTGAAGATCCAGTAGTCCTCACACCTGCCATGTTACTCTCGCAAAAGACTTGTCTTGCCGGTGCTCCAACTGGAGAGTTTTTTGAGAAGGACCTTTACAAACGTCAATGGAGACAAGTACAAACCCTTGCCAATACCTTCTGGAACCAGTGGAGGGAACAATATATATCTACTCTACAAGTAAGGAGAAAGTGGTACACTGAAAAGCCTAATCTTAAACCTGGTGATGTGCTCATGAAAGATTGCCAGACACTAAGGAATATGTGGCCTTTAGGTCTGATCACCAAAGTACTACCAAGCAAGGATAATCCTGTCCGTAAGGTAGAGGTTAAGATCTTTCAACAGAATGAAGCTAAAGTATTCTTGAGACCAGTGACCGAACTTATTCTGTTGCTTTCTACAGAGGACTCTGTTAGTGACATAACTTGATGTCAGGTGGGGAGTGTTCTGTCCACCAGATGTCTTGCTGATTATTTGTAAATTTTTGTACCCGTGTTGTTAAATTTACATGCAAAATGTGTAATTTACTTAAGACAATCATATGTGGTGTGCAGGCTCCATCTAGTGTTCCTTTTTTGTATTGCTGCAGTTCTGTTTATTTGTTTAATGTATGTGTAGTTAAGGAAGTTGTCAGCAAGCAGGGAATTCTGGGTAGAATCTTGGCAGGAAGTGAACAAGCCACCATTCTTTACAAGACATTGCAGGAAGCAAAACATTTATTTCTCAATCTATCATCATAACCCCTTAGAGAACTTAAAAAGTACGTTTTTATTATCTCATCTTGTACTGTATATCATTGTTTCTGCAATGTATGCTGTATTTTCCGCAATATTGTACTTATTGAAGTCTTTTTCTGTTATTTGCAGTTTCACCTGGCTTGTTCTAATAAAACTGAGATCAAAGAAATATGATATCTGAAGTTATTGGGATAAGGAGGTTTAGCTATCTGTCCCAGAGACAAAATACTGCCAATACTGTTTCCTGTTGTGATTAGGGGAGGTCAGCAGCAGGAACCTCACTGTCTGTGGATAGATCTGTTGTATGCTTGTTTTCCCATCTAAGTGTAAATGATCATGCTGTTAATTGCATCACTGGAGAATCACTGCTGAGACCTTAAAAGATAAGTTTAGACAATATTTCAAAGCACAGTCTTCAGTGACCTCAATGCTTTATGCAATTCAGCCCTGCACATTACACCTGAGGAGCTGAGGTTGTGAAGTTCCATGTTCACACAGAGAAAAGTTAGAAACGAGCATTTAAGTGGTGTTTTCTGTAAAAATGTATGTTGCACAATGGAGACCAGTGGGGAGACACCATTTAAAAGGAGGGGTGTTGTAAAGCAAAAACTTCTACAGTACTGTTCTTCCTATGGGATCTTATCACACGTAGTAATGACCTTACAGTAATGACACATGCTATAATATGATTACCAAAAAAAAACTTTGAAGCAACACAAATTTCAATAATTTATGCTGCATTGTAACCTATATATCAGGTTTCTTTGCTCCTATATACAGTATCTCACAAAAGTGAGTACACCCCCTCACATTTTTGTAAATATTTTATTATATCTTTTCACGTAACAACACTGAAGAAATGACACTTTGCTAAATTGTAAAGCAGTGAGTCTACAGCTTGTATAACAGTGTACATTTGCTGTTCCCTCAAAATAACTCAACACACAGCCACTAATGTCTAAACCGCTGGCAACAAAAGTGAGTACACCCCTAAGTGAAAATGTCCAAATTGGATCAAAAGTGTCAATATTTTGTGTGGCCACCATTATTTCCCAGCACTGCTTTAACCCTCTTGGGCATGGAGTTCACCAGAGCTTTACAGGTTGCCACTGGAGTTCCCTTCCACTCCTCCATGACGATATCACAGAGCTGGTGGATGTTAGAGATCTTGCGCTCCTCCATCTTCCGTTTGGAGATGTCCCACAGATGCTCAATAGGGTTTAGGTCTGGAGACAGGCTTGGTCAGTCCATCAGCTTTACTCTCAGCTGCTTTAGCAAGGCAGTGGTCATCTTGGAGGTATCTTTGGGGTTGTTATCATGTTGGAATAGTGCCCTGCGGCTCAGTCTCGGAAGGGAAGGGGATCATGCTCTGCTTCAGTATGTCACAATACATGTTGGCATTCATGGCTCCCTCAATGAACTGTAGCTCCCCAGTGCCAGGGGCACTCACACAGCCCCAGACTATAACACTCCCACCACCATGCTTAACTGTAGGCAAGACACACTTGTCTTTGCACTCCTCACCTGGTTGCCGCCACACACACTTGACACCATCTGAACCAAATAAGTTTATCAGACCACAGGACATGGTTCCAATAATCCATATCCTTAGTCTGCTTGTCTTCAGAAAACTGTTTGCGGGCTTTCTTGTGCATCATCTTTAGAAGAGGCTTCCTTCTGGGACAACAGCCATGCAGACCAATTTGATGCAGTGTGTGGCCTATGGTCTGAGCACTTACATGCTGACCCCCACCCCTTCAACCTCTGCAGCAATGCTGGCAGCACTCATACATCTATTTCCCAAAGACAACCTCTGGATATGACGCTGAGGACGTGCACTCAACTTCTTTGGTTGACCATAGCGAAGCCTGTCCTATTAAACCGCTGTATGGTCTTGGCCACTGTACTGCAGCTCGGTTCCATGGTCTTGGCAATCTTCTTATAGCCTATGCCATCTTTATGTAGAGCAACAATTCTCTTTCTCAGATCCTCAGAGAGTTCTTAGCCATGGGACGCTATGTTGAACTTCCGGTGACCAGTATGAGAGAGTGAGCGCGATAACACCAAATTTAACACACCTGCTCCCCATTCACACCTGAGACCTTGTAACACTAACGAGTCACATGACAACCGGGAGGGAAAATGGTTAATTGGGCCCAATTTGCATATTTTCACTTAGGGGTGTACTCACTTTTGTTGCCAGCAGTTTAGATATTAATGGCTGTGTGTTGAGTTATTTTGAGGGGACAGCAAATTTACACTGTTATACAAGCTGTACACTCACTACTTTACATTGTAGTAAAGTGTAGTTTCTTCAGGGCTGTCAGGTGAAAAGATATAATAAAATATTTACATAAATGTGAGGGGTGTACTCACTTTTGTGAGATACTGTATTAACTTGTTAGCATTTTTCTTAGCATTGACATTAAAGTGACCTTTTAATAGAGTCACCACATTTATTAAAGCACTTACACTAACCTGTGAATAAAAAAGCTGTATACATACCTGTACATCAGTCCATTATCTATTATTATCCATATTATATGATGTAATTCTGTAGGGAAGTTCAAAGTGCCCATGCGATTCCACATGGGTATGTCAAGAAGTGTGTCCTTTGCTGGCTGCTACGTTTCCTCCTGATAGCACCTATGCCAATACTGTCTCCTGCTGTGACCAGAGGGGTCAGCAGGAGGAACCTCAATGGCTAATGGGAAAACTGCTATTTGTCTCACCTAGAAGCTCTCCTACAGGATGAAGATTTATCAAATAAGCTTATCGACAGGTATGTAGAAAGCTATTTTTTACAGGTTAGTGTCTGTTTAATTTTGTTGATCCTTTGGTAGGGTAACCTTAACTGAGTTACAATGTAAAATGGCTGAAGGTCTGCATCAACTATTTGTGTAATGTGTACCTATTTAATGTGTATTTAATGTGACGGGATCTCCACTATAAAAATACATTCTTCACTTATCACTCCATGTCCACAGGTACATTCATTACTTCCTTCAACCCGGCCAATTTAGACGAGGTTGCTAAACTTTTCTCTAATGTCCACTTTACCACCTGCCCTCTGGATCCTGTTTTCTCACAAAATGCTATGGTCACCCTCTGGCTCTATCCTACACTCTCTAACTCACATCTTCAATCTCTCCCTCTCTTCTGGCATCTTCCCCAACTCTCTAAAACATGCATTAGTCAACCCTTTCTAGACCCCATCAATCTTAACAACCTACGCCCCATCTCCTTGCTCCCCTTTTTATCCAAACTCCTTGAACGTCTGGTCTACAACCGACTTAGCGACTACCTCGCTGAGAATAACCTTCTTGATCCCCTTCAGTCTGGATTCCACCCTCAACACTCCATGGAAACTGCTCTCATAAAACTCACAAACGATCTACTAGCAGCTAAATCCAATGGATACTATTCTGTACTCCTACTCCTGGATGTCTCAGCGGCCTTTGACACAGTGGACCACCCCCTCCTCAAAAAAAAAAAAAATCAACGTCTTTGGTTTCTGTGACTGTACTTTTTGTTTTTTCTCATCCTACTTTTCGAACTGCACCTTTAGTGTTACTTACAATTCTACTTCCTCTTCTCCTCTCCCTTTCTCTGTCCGGGTCCCTCAAGGTTCTGTTCTTAGACCTCTCTTATTCTCCATCTACACTTTACTCCCTGGGTCGGGTAAAAGCCTCCCATGGCTTTCAATACCATCTCTATGCTGATGACACCCAAATCAATCTCTCTACCCCTCAGCTCATTCCTTCAGTCGCCTTACATATCACTGATTTACTAACAGACATATCAGCCTGGATGTCACACCACTTCCTCAAACTCAATCTATCCAAAACTGAGCTAATAATTTTCCTACCCCGCGTGACTCTTCCCCTAATTTCTTTGTCAAGATCGATAGCACTACTATCTGCCCATCCTTGCATGCCAAGGTTCTAGGTGTAATCCTGGACTCTGAACTATCATTTTTGCTCCATGTCCAAGCACTGTCCAAATCTTGCTGCCTCAACCTCCGCAACATCTCCAGAATACACCCCTTCCTAACCAATGACACCACAAAGCACCTAGTTCACTCCCTGACCATCTCTCGCCTTGACTACTGCAACTCCCTCCTCACAGGATTACCTTTACATAGGCAATCTCCCCTTTAGTCCATCATAAATGCTGCTGCCAGGCTCTTTCACCACACCAACCGTTCAGTGTCTGCTACTCCTCTCTGTCAATCCCTCCATTGGCTTCCAATCACCCAACAAATTAAATTCAAAATTCTAACAACTTACAAAGCCATCCACAAATCAGCCCCCAGCTACATCACTAACCTAGTCTCAAAATACCAATCTACTTGTTCCCTTCCTCCCTCCCAATACCTCCTGCTCTCTAGTTCCTTTGTCACCTCCTCCCATAATCGCCTCTAGGACATTTCCCTAGCCTCTCCCATCCTCTGGAACTCCCTACCCCAATCTGTCTGGCTATCTTCTACTCTATCCACCTTTAGGAAGCCTATCGTGCCTTCATCTGATAACTGTGCATTTCACCATCAGATTATCCCTCACAGTTATTACCTTTTGTATCACTTGACCCTCCCTCCTAGGTAGTAAGCTCTTTGAGCACTCTGATTTCTACTGTACTGAATTGTATTGTAACTGTACTGTCTGCCCTCATGTTGTAAAGTGCTGCGCAAACTGTTGGTGCTATATAAATCTTGTATAATAATAATAATAATATTAGTAAAAATGTGTATGCTATTCTCCCATAAATTTACCATAGAAAATTACATCTCTTCTTTTAAACCAAGATGCACAAGATTATTTCCACATTAAAGTACTTACAAACAAAACAATTACTTACGACAGAATGTGGAGTTTCTCCACACAAGGGCGACTCCTGCTCTTAGACAGGTATCAGCATAAGCTTCCAATGCGTTACATAAACTGCCAGCATCAAGTGCACAGAGGTCAAAAACACAGCTGTCAAAGAAGCGATTTGGGTTGATTACTGAGAGACAAGCCTTGAAAGGACCATCTTTACTGGTTAACAAACCACAGAACTGATTGTTTGAATAGAGTTCTTCTGTGTCTGGTGGACATGGTAGTGGAGGTGTAGGAACAATTGTGTTACATATTGGATCACCATCTTCTACCTTCCAGCTATCTCCCAACTGATTTGTGTTCTGAGCTAGCTGACCATTGGGCATCAGATAGTCATCCTGCCGCATGCCATTAAAGTTGCCACACATTCCACAGGTTTGGTTGAAATAATTAGTTGGGACATTCACGTCCACTGTACAGTCAGTGTCATAAGACACTGTGAGATGGAAATCTGTCTCCACAATAACATATCGACCACTTTGCTTCACTGTTAGAAATCCATTGACCAAGATGACTGGAAGATTTGTCCAGATACCATCCACCTATTAATAATAAAAGTACATGTTACATTTAAGGCAGCTAAATGCAACTTTAGAATTAAAACTTATATTTTAGAATGTTCCAAGAAACCTACCAGAACACGACTAGGATTGGCTTTAACAATGGTTATTGTATGATCATAGACATCCACCATAACTTTCTGTATAAAAGACACAGTTGGGTTCCCATAAAGATGCTCATTTTTTGCTTCAATGTTAAAATAGGGCAGAGACGCGTCATTGGTACAAAGCTTGGAAAGAGTATATGTGCATATTCCCATAAAATCATGAACTTCCTTATCAAAGGTGACATAATGAGGATCCCCCCAAGTTAAACAGTTACCAAATGTGAGATCAAAGCATCCAGGAACTCCGTTTGTTATACCGCAGTATTTTTTAGGTGGACATGAAGCAGAGTTGCAAATTAAACTGCCTCCAGCAGAGGGACAGTTGCATTTTTTGGAGCATGTATCATCAATCCAAAACTCTGAGCCTACAGGATAGTGCTTGTCATTATCCCAGCATCCACACTGGTGGCTTGGGACACATCTCTTATCGTACAGGACATAACCAGGATCGCAGACACAGGATTCTGTACAGGGGAGACGACAGTTTTTTGGTGATTCTGGACTGACGCAAGTAGATGGACAGGCTGTTCCACAGGCCTCATAATGGCTGTTCAGTGGACACTTCAGTGCTGTATAAAAACATAATGGTGAACAATAAACTAATTAGAAGAACATTTAAAATTGGATTGGAACTTACCTTACATTGTAATTAATTTACATGTAGAAAAAGTACTTAAAAATATGAGAGTAATTACCTTTATAAAAGCTTTCATATTCACTATTGAGTAGACACACTGGTAATAAAGCTCATAATGTCTTCACATATTTTACTTATTTATTCATTAAAATAATCATCCATGTAATAATCAAATTATGTTTAAAAATAGTGGTGGACCAATCTGTCTGGGATAGGTTCTATCAAAGCTTTGGTGGATCTTGTTCACAGTTCGGGAAACCTGAACTTTGAAGCAAATATCATTCAAGTGATGGAGTAAATCTTTTATTAAATTCTTGCAATTTATATGGCTAATAGGCAAACTGATGCTATAAAAGAGGAATTGGAATCTGGGCACTACCATGGGGACCATGCACAAATGCAAAAGAATAAAAAAACAAAATACCATACAGCCTGGAATGTGTCTTGGTGTCAATTACGAACAATAGATAATATATATCATTGAGAGGTAAAGGAGTGCAGGTGTAGAACTCAAATTCTTCAAGCAATTTCAAGGCAACTTCAGTCCTTTTCCATAGAGAATAGTTAATTGGATCCCAGCAACACATGACACATCCAACACGGTATATACAAAACAATACAATAAACAAAAGCCCTAAGAGTCCTCTCCAGAATACTAAGTTCTTCTGTTCCTATTTTATCAAGGATATGGACTCTCCTCACGTCCAGCATATACTGTATGTTTGATCTAAATATGCACCTGTGTGTCTTTTAGGCAAGGGCATCCAAATGCTCTATTCCTTAGGCCATTCCTTCCAACATTCTCTTTCGTAGCAATTAAATCTTCCATAATATACCAAACACTTTTGATCTTGTTGATCAGCTGAGCTTTTTGTAAAACAATATACAGGTTTTACTTCGAAATGCCTAAAGGCGGCTGCTTTACATGGATTGAAGTTCAGCCTGTTCAGCACGGACATGCCAAATTTTGATCCATGTATGGGCAGGCTGATTGTACATCAGTTTATCTACTGATCTTGCATCTTGTTCAGTCTATTGTTGTGATCTTGTGTTTTCTTTGTTAAGTGTGTCTTTGCCGTAACAATTTCCCAATTTCCCTTTGGGATTAATAAAGTATTCTGTAGCTTCTGTATAACCAACCTGTTGGAAAATTTACACATGATCAGTGCCACTGGCTATAGCTGGCAATGCTGATCTCTGTATTCTGATGATGGGGAAGTCTCCCCGCTGTCATAATACAATACATCGGTGGGAGTGATTCCTCCATCCACATTGAGTGTATGGATGGGGGGAATAAAGCCATTTCTTTTTCCAACCCGCTGGTTCAGTGATGAAAAAAGACACATCTTTTGGCTGCTTAAAATCTGTTCTGCAATGACTGATAATATTACCATTAAGCCAAGCTATAAAAAAAATAATAAATAAAAAAATAATAATAAAAAATACCCATCTGACCAATTAACCTAAGGCTTAGGTGTTTTGAAACTATTGTTTGTACTTTCCTGTTGAATAAAATTAACAGAGAAAGAGTCTGGTAATTATATTATAAGTTTTGAAGAATTTCCTTTTAATGTGTGTATGCAAGTCCAGATATTACCAATTTATATACAAAAAGTCTATGTGTCAGCTTACAGAGGCAGTGCATAATTGGCTTTGGAATTGATTATTTGCTACTGCAAACAAAAGGCAGCCTTTATGGTTCCACTGATAGGAGATGCAGGCACATCCAAGTTGGAGTTTCTAAGCAACGGCAGATATTTACCAGAGCACCTAAAGGTGGAGATGAGCCGTAGACTTTATGTCTCCAGGCTGTGGCCCATGATGGTAAAAGCAGGAAAAGAATAGCTGTGGAATAGAGCATGTGCAATGGATGTCATGGGAGGAACCCATTCCCAGGTGGAAGAGGGGCTAACAAACATTTGGATATAGCAGCTGAGGTAGGCAACCACAAAGGAGACACAAAGAGTTTTGAGGAGTCTTGAAGAGGCAGCAGAAGTGAAGAGGCAGGATATCTGCTGGCACCAATGGGAGGGATCTCAACATGCCTGTTCATTTAGAAGCAGTAAGAATCCCTAAAGAACCAAGGAGCAGAGTCTAAGAAGCTGTCTGGTCCTCTCCAGAATATCTCACAAGGGGGGATGTGTTTCGATGTCGACAACTGCCGGGTTGTGGCCCTCTGACCCACTAAAGCAGGCAGCTACCTAGCAGGGGCTATTAGCATGTAGATGTGTTGCTCAAATGCCAAGCAACAGGGACACTGACACTTTGGGACTATGCCTACTACTAACTGGCTACAAGTCACTGACCAAGGCAGCAGGAAAGAGCCAGCACTGATTCATTGCACAGGCACTGGGGTGTGTGACACTAGGTGTCAGGCAAGAAAACAGTCAGATAGGAGCAGGGGTCATGAAAGGCAGCAAACAAGAGAGTAGCAAGGTCAAGGCAGGGGTCTTGGCAGGTGGCAAACTAGAGATCAGGTAGGTCCAGATAGGGGCCAAAGGCAGATGGCAATCAGCAGATTGGGCAGGTCAATCCAAGTGTGTGACAGTCAGACAATCTCACAAGTACATATTAAAACTCTTTGCACAATAATAGCAGGCAATAGCGATGGGCCAAACAACACTGGGTTCTGTTACACAGCAGAACTCTTGAGGGAAAAAGTTCGGACCAGAAACCAGAACCCCAGTAAAGTCTATGGGACTCAAACTCAAAAGAACAAAAATTCCAATGTTTAAGCCTTATATGCATGTTATTGGCCATAAAAATCATATGGGGCCCAAGTACTGCCTTGGGGGAAATGTATCAATGCAAAAAAACTTTTAAAAATGATTGTTTTTAAGTGAGCAGTGATTTTAATGATTCTTAAAAAGAAACAATATAAATAAAATAAAAAAATCATTTAAATATAGTGCCTAGGGGGTCCCCTTAGTCTGCCTGTAAAGTGGTGTAAAGTGGCCCATCTGTACCGTGTATAAAACCTGCTGCAGCAATACTGACATATATTAAGACAAAAAAAAATGTAAATCAATTTTCCCTGCAAGCTTTCTTTATTTTCTAAACATTTTTTTGATAAATTCTGGTGTCTCTGTGGCAGACTTTGGATGGAAATAACGGGTACAGAAAAATTGGCATTGGGTGTTGGTGGTGACTACCCACCATAACCCTTCAACAGGTATCTTTGGCAAATGCAGGATTAGACTCTGCTCTTAAAAATTAAGTACCACAGCTGAGCTCTGGGAAGTGGGCCAGGAGCTAAGAGCTCTACAATCTGATGCAATAGGATGGCTGCTCCCTACTGTTCCATGATGGCTGCCTCTGAAGGACATCCTGCCGTGTTTGGAGTTATGCCTCCCCCTCAATTTCCACTTCTGCTCTATCAGACACCCAAGCAGAGTCAGTGACCTCATCATCATCATCCCCTCCATCCTCATCACTGGAGGCAATACGCTGTGGCTCGGGGACTGCCAATTTGTTGTTTTTCAATGTTATCCCCTCTCTGTATGCTCATGTTACTCCCTTCCTCAATCTCAGAACCAACATCATATGGCAGGAGTAGCTGTGGACAAGGAGGCAGAATAGGCCGCTCTAGCAGCTGCAGTGAACTGTGAACTAGTCTCAGCTTGGGTGATAGAGGATGAGGAGGATGAGTAAGCCAGTCCACCTCCTCTGCATGCTGTGGCTGGATAGCATGGCCAACATCAGTAAAAAGAGACAAACATGCCCTGCCTGAGGACGGACCACATCCATGGGAATGTCTGCCTTTCCTTGTTGGCCTCCCAGACATGATGGGGGGCTTATTACACAAATGTATTACATAATAGGAAAACCGGTGATTGGATGCACTTTATTTAATGAAATGTTTTTTTTGGTGCACTATAAACTGTGTACAATTAGGGACTGCGGCTGACACAAATTGAAAAACTAAAAAAAAATTATTATAAAAAAAGGGGGAAAACCAGTGTCGCAGTAAGACAAACTGTGGCTGACAATTTAAAAAAAGGGCAGGGGAATAACAACAATAGTAAAAAAAAGATGCAGCGTCCAAAAAAAAAAAACTAAACTAAATGTGGTGTTTGGTGCACTATTAAATTACTCTAATTTTCTGTATAGTTTTCTTGATAGGTTTCAAAATATGGCCTTGTCAAATGAGGCACTGTCTATTTGTCAGTGAAAAATACTGAGTGATGTGCAGTGCAATTTGCTAAAACAAGGCTTGGCTGTTCTTACTAATAAACCTTACAGACGTTATCTGGTGTTAATGAAGGGTCAATTAAAGGAACAGAGATGGGTCTAATCACAGAGGAATGCACATGGGTTATGAACATAATTATCTCTATAGGCAAATCAAATAAAAAAATGTTCTGCTTATTTGTTGTAAGTCCCAGTAATTTGCATACTGCCTTAAAGTGTATGTATAGCACACACATTTTTTAAAGTTGTGAATAGAGTAGGGAAATATAGTCCCAGTAAGTTATTGTCGCTGTTTCTGTCCTGCTAGAGATTATCCCTTATACTTACTGTCTCAGAAATGCAACAGGAAGTGACAGAAAATCTCTCCAAAATGAGAGGAATTCTCCTCTTAATCATTTGTCCTCAGGATACTTGTCCCTTTTGGGAGATTTCTCCTCATGACATCACTATAAATTAGGATTTCCCAATACTTGATCATCAGTACCAACAGAGGGGTAAATCCCCCTAATATAACATAAAGTGCAATCCAAACTAATTAGAGTGTTTAACTCTTAACTTACGGCAGAAAGAGTTACTCCTCCAGGAACCTATTGTTACTTCATGAGACTGGCAGGACTGTGCATAGGACTGAAGACTGTCACACAAAGCACTTGGATCCAGGTTCAGTTCACACAAGTCATAGACACAGTTGTTAAAATAGATTAGTGCGTTTACAACTCCATGGCAGTCTTTGAATGGACCCTCCTTATCAGTAATAATTCCACAGAAACTGTTGCTGGAAATGGAATTCTTTTCATCCACAGTACAACTTGGTTCTTGTTCTGATCCAGGTGTGCAACTGCAAGAAATATTTCAGTTCAGTTAGTAGGAAAGTTGATTTGGAAAAATGAGAGACGTAGTATGAAGTTTGAAGCGGTAAGTCTTTTTTAACATAAAAATTTAGGTTGTGAACTGGAGTGGTAGTTCACATGAGAGAAGTTTTACTTTTGATTGTTAGAGAATGTTTTTTTTCAGCATGAAATAATTATATATATGTAGCGCTGGTAGATTTTCAATCTACTGCTTATAGGTAAATTTAGTGGGTTATCTGTTCATACATAGTCAGATGTGCCTCTGTTCCAGCTTGGCTGAGTTGCATGTAGTTTCACACTGTGCCTGTGGGTGTCTTTGTCACCATGGGTCGGTGTTGGAAAGGCAACACGTTGAAGTGTATGAGTGCTCCTCTGTCCCGGAGATAACTCGGTGGAGGTGGTCCTCCGAGTTGCATTCTGGGAGAGGGTATTTATGGGACAGATGCCATGTTTTAGGGTTCTTTTCGTTCCACCTGCTGGCCCTCCTGGCCGACAGGTATGTGTTAGGAGTACTACTGCGTGGTCCTCCGACCGGGAGGCCCACGCTGCTGCAGCGTGTGGGTGGGCCCAGAAGCCTGTCTGGGGCCTACCACAGCGGCAGGGGAATGGTCCTGGGCTATCTGTCCTACGGGAAGAAGCTGGACAACTGAGAAGATCCCAGGGGAGGACCCGTCATGGAAGGATCATGCAGAGTGCTGGTCTGGAGAGGGGCCTGGTGACTCAGTTGGAGGACGCATCCTAAAGTTAACCTACCGCATAGTACTGCCGGGTCGGCTTAAAGGTTCTAGTGCTGTGTTTGCTATCCATCGTAAACCATTACATCCTGTGGCAGAGGATCGTATGGGTTTCTATTCCATTCAAGTCTGTGGCAGAGACTTTTGTTCTTGCTGCGTACTGGCTGCTAGGTTAGTGAGAGAAACCTATCCAGGCGGGCAAAGATTCAACCCTAAGAGGAAAGTACATCCATCTACAAGATTCCAATTTCTAATACTACACTAAGAAAGGGTATTTGAACTTCCCTGCAACTCTTCTTCTACCTCTTTCCTGCTACTTCCTTCAGTTACGTTTATTAAAGCATTGGAAAAGATACTCAAGTGTCCGGTGCCTACATTGTCTGGTATTAAACTCAACGGGACCCTAGACCCGGTTCTGGTGAAATTGAGGTAACGAAGGTGACGGTAACAGACCGCTTTAAACCAGCAGCTCCATCGAGAGTTATTGCTACATATATATGTATGTGTGTATAAAAAACACTTCAACACTGAAGCAGCTAATTAACATGGACAACACAAAACGTAATCCTTACATAGGGTGAAACTTCCCCCTAAATGGAAAGTTCAATTCAAAGTCCTGCTACCTCCTTTTCCTCTCCCCCTCCCTCCCCACAGTCTTCTGGTACATGTCACAGGTCACATGAGAGAAGTTTTACGTTTGATTCTTAGAGAATCAATTTTTTTTTTAAGCATGAAATAGTTATATATAAATTATAATTATAAAAAACACTTCAACGCTGAAGCAGCTAATTAACATGGACAATACAAAACATAATCCTTACATAAAGTGAAACTTCCCCCTAAATGGAAAGTTTAATTTTAAGTCCTGCTCCTTCCTTCCTCTGCCACTTTTGGTATGAGATTTATTTTTTTTTGGGGGGGGGGGGGGTTACCTAATTTTAACAAGTACCCACTTCCACTTCCACTCAGATCACCTAGGCGAACTGTGTGGAAGTTTTCCTCTCCCCCTCCCTCCCCACAGTCTTCTGGTACATGTCACAGAAGACTGCAGAACTATTCACAAAGGCAGCACATCTCGCTCATGCTCAGTGGACAGCTAGCTGTGAAGCCACAAGTAGCCCAGGTTAGGATGGCACTGAATCCCTTGACAAGTAAGTGTCCTTTTATAGGATTTTTTTCTACAGTGATGACCCCTAACTACCACCCACCTTCCGTATAGTAAAATGAAGGCGGGCGGGACCCCCTCTTGTTCTGGGGCAACGTCATATGACGTCGCCCTAGTGTCACTGCTCTCGCGCTCCATGTAATCCCAATCTCGGTAAAGAGCCAATGATGCGGCTCCTTACCCATGTGATCGGCTATGTCCAATCACAGCCGATCATATGTAAATAGGGAAGTGCCGTTTATCAGCTCTCTTTGCCTCACATTGAAAGAGTGTGTGGTGAAGAGAGACGATCAGCGGCATCCCCTCGCAGGGGAAACTGTACAGATAATCAGTGCCCTGATTATCAGTGCAGCCCCAGCAATGCCCATCAGTGCTGCCTATCCATGCCACCTATCATTGCCCATAAGTGTGACACATTAGTGCCTCATCATCAGTGCCACTTAATCAGTGCCCTTCAGTGTGGCATCAGTGTGGCACTGCATCAGTGCCCATAAGAGCCTCCTCATCAGTTCCCATCAGTACCACCTTATCAGCGCACATCACTGATTCCAGTCAGTGATGCCTTTCAGTGCCCATCAGTGCCGCCTATCCATGCCACCTATTATTGCCCCGTAAGTGCCGCCCATCAGTGTCACCTATCAGTGCTCATCAGTGCCGCATATCAGTGCTACCTATCAGTGCCCATCAGTGTGACATATTTGTGCCTACTCATCAGTGCCACCTAATCAGTGCGGTCTCATCAGTGCCCAAATGTATCGCCTCATCAGTGCCCATCAGTGCCACATCAGCGCACATCAGTGAAGGAGGAAAATTACTTATTTACTAAATTTACTGACAGAAACTAGAAGTTTTCTGTGTTTTTCATTTCTTTAGAAAAAAAAAAAATCCAACGGTGATTAAATACCACCAATATAAGGCTCTATTTGTGTGAAAAAAATTATAAAAATGTAATTTGGGTACAGTGTTGCATGACCGCGCAATTGTCATTGAAAGTGTGACAGAGCTGAAAGCTGAAAATTGGCCTGGGCAGGAAGGGGGTATAAGTGCCTTGTTGAAGCAGTTAAGTAAATTACAGTTCATAACATGAAGTAGAACTTTGTGCATACGGGGAAAGCCAAAAGTTTACTTATCTTTAAACCCTTTCTCCAAAACTGCGTATACATACCTTCCCCCTATGCCACTGTAAATCTAATCATCCGCTGGAGTGAAGTAGACTCATTGTCAGTAAATATAAAGGAGACTGAACAATCAGTGTGTACTGTGTATACTCAACTTAATTGTTATGGTCTTATGAACTGTAAATTACTGTATCCTTACTCTGCTTATATTGGATTGGATATTGCCATCACTGAAAAATTGATTAAATCATCTGTGCTTGGTATTTTTTGGTATGATCTAAGACTGTTTGCCTTAAAGCAATGTATTAACATGGATTAACTATTATGAATTTAGTATAATTGACTTGTGATTACCTTGTGCCATTGTCCACCTGCCAGCTGTTACCAAGACTGTTAGAGTCTGGCTCTAGTTCACCATCTGGGTTTAAGAAGTCATCAGTTTGGTTTCCATTGAAATTTCCACAGATTCCACATACTTTGTTGGCATATTCCCTTGGAATATTCACCACCACTCTATGATTTCCATCAAACCTCACACTTACACCAAATGCTGTTGTCACCAGTACATCATGTCCACTAAGGAAGATGTTAATGTTTGGATGTAGGGCTACTGGTAAGGTTACTGCAATTTTGTTCACCTGGATTCACAATATATAATAGAAAACTTTAAAGATAGGAAGATAAATAAGTTAAATAATATATATCAATAGGTTTTTCCAGTTTGTACTCACTTTGACGTTTCTGGTCTTCTCCAGTGTAATCCTGTATCCATTCATATCAATGTTGACATAATTGATATAAGACACTCTGGTGCTGCTTCCTCTGTGCTCATTGACTGCTTCAACGTTGAATTCTACCAGGTATCCATCAACTTCACAGAGTTTAGATAATGTATAGGTGCAAGTGCCCATAAAATGGTGCACCTGATTGTCAAAGGTGTAGTAATGTGGATCTCCACTAATCTCACAGGATCCTGGGGGGAGGGTGGGTGATCATCGTAAGTTTGAAACCGCTAACATTATTAAAAATATATTACAGTCTCTTCCAATGAAGATAAAGCCATTGGAGAACATAAGATAAAATATAACAGATTGTAAAGCACACTGTGTGTGATAAAATGACCTCCAGTGAATTAGCCTACCTGGTGGTGGTGAGCCTGGAGTAACAGGTCTTGTGGTAGTTGTTTTAGAAGTAGTTGAGGATATTCCTAAAAAAAGAGAAGAGAAAATCTAGTGCTTAAAATATAGTAATGTACATTCACTTCACTAAGGCAGGCCATAGATGATAACATTTTCTTTCCTTCCACCAGGGGTGAAAGGAAAGAAAATTGCTTGATTCCCTCAACATAGGCAGCCTTCTGAACACAAGGATCGCTGCTAGCCGCAATAGCTGCCAGAAGTGATCAAATGCAAAAAATCCTACAGGCTTGTTGTACTAAAGGTGATCGATGGATCGACTTCAGTACCATCAGCCTGCCAGTACCATCTATGGCCCAGCTTAAGTTGAATACATGTACTGTGCAGGTCAGTTGCTTTACAAAAGGCAAGTAGGCTATTTACTTTGCAAGTGAATTTTCACTATGCAAAGGAATTATCCCTTAGCTTAGTGAAAGCAGTGAAAAATCACTTTGCAAATTATACCCACTCACTTGCAAGCAAAAAAAAAAACAGTACTTTTGATTGAACATGACTGGATGATGAAAGTCAGCAGAGCTTTACCTCATTCACTAAGTGAAAACTTCATTGCAGGGGGGCGTGGCCTGCAGCTGAGAAGATGGAGAGAGGCTCCGAGAGCTACCGACAGTTCCTGAGGCTCCACAGCGACCCACAAGCGCCCATTCCACTGCCCGCAGATTGGGGAATGAAGGGAGAAGCCCGCACACCACATGAGGAAGCGAAAGAACAAAGAGGAGCCTGCAAACTAACAGAGTTTTTCACTCCGGTGGGCACCTCCTCTCCTCAAGATGGTGACGGCGTATCTCCTGCTCCATAGCGCAGCGACCAGCGTGATGAGAGGCGCCCTCCTCCCCAGCAGAGGAGCGCCGCTTATCCCAGGAAGAACGGAGCATCACCAAGGGACTCCCCCTTCTGCAGTCCTCAGAAGTTCAAGCATTACTCCCCAGCTGACATCCAGGATGGTGAGCATACACTAGAGAGTTTACAGAGCAGTTAGAAGATTTTCAAACTGCAAATCTCCCTCTCAATGCAACCACTATTAAAGACATGCTAGTCTCTCTTAAAGGCTCCCTACACAGGTACATGCTTTCCCTCATGGCTCAAGTAAAAGAAGATGTTTCAGCACTGTGGGAAAGAGTGAGTCATGTGGAATTAAAAATGGGGGAGTTTGCAACTGCTCATAATGAGCTTGTTAACTCCCACAATGAGGCTTATGAGGAACTGTAGGCAATAAAATTAAAACTAGCGGTTCTCAAGGATCGGTCTTGACCAGTGGCATCTCCAGCTTTCATATTTAGGGGGGACACATGGGGGGACAGGAAAAAAAGTAGGGGGGCAACTATAAAATGTAATTATATATATATATATATATATATATATATATATATATATACATATATATATACATGTATATATATATATATATATAACAATGGGAGGATCTTAAAGGGGCATTAAATACCAGGATTGCATTACATACAGAGTGCAGAGCTGTCACTTGTAAACACAGAAACCAAACTTAAGTGATTGTGGTGGGCAGGCACCAAAGGATCTGAGCCAGAGGTGGTGGAACTGAGTTCCACCAAGTTCCCCCTGAAAAAAAGCCCTGGTTTTGAGTGATTTTATATGACTGCGCAAGATCACTTTATCCTATATCTTGTTCAGTGGTGACTTTAATACCATCAGCGACCCCCATCTTGGCTCCACTTCTGGGAAATCAGCCTATAAGCACACTCTTTCTTCATTTCAGAGAGACAATAAAATATACGAATCGTGGAGGTGTCTACATGCATCAGAAAAGGATTACACCTTTTTTTCCATCCCACATCAGTTCTATTCTAGAATAGACTTATTCCTTGTGAATCTTCCATTACTCCGTAAAACTACACATGCGGAAATATATAACACTACTTTGTTGGATTATAACGGTGACTATCGAGGAAAAATGCATGATATCACCGACGTACCTCTGGCACAACGATACCTCCCAGTTTTGGAAACCATCCACCAAAATGAGACTAACAAAACAGATTGCAGAATTTTTTCAACTTAATGCTAAGGAAGACATGGACATTTTTACTCTGGTGCTCACACAAGGCATTTTGCAGAGGATTGATGCTCCAGTTGTCTTCGAGAGAGAAGAGGCGTAGGTCCAAAGCCCTGTCTGACTTACTCAACCAAATAAAAAACTGGAAACTAAACACAAACAGAATCTATCTCACCAAACCATAAATGAGTTACAACAATGCAGGCTACATCTTAGGCAGCTTCTATTAGCACAACACAAAAAATCTATAAAAAGATTTAAAGCTAATTACTAGGCCCAAGGTAACAAAGCCAGACGTTTGATGGCTAACTACCTCAAGGCTAGGCAATCAAAAGCTAAAATTTCCTCATTATTAGATCCAACCACAGGGAGAATAATTTTCCATCCCATGGAAATTGCAAATGCTTTTCAATCATATTACTCCAGTCTGTACAACTTAAAAGACAATTCGGAGACACCTCAATCTACTTCTGATAACATTTCCGAATTTTTATCAGGCCATAGCCTTCTATTATTAACCCCCCAGCAACTCACCTCCTTGAACCGTTCCATCTCAGACCAGGAAATCTCTTCCTCCATTAAATCCATGCCAAAAGGGAAGTCCCCTGGCGCCGATGGCTTCTCAGCAGAATATTATCAAAAATTTAATAATATCTTACTTCCCCATTTGACCAAGGTCTTTAACAGGGCTGCAGCCTTAGCTTCATTTCCTCCTGAAATGCTCAGGGCAATTATAGTAACACTCCCCAAGCCAGGAAAGACGCCTGACTGTCCTCAAAATTTTCACCCAATTTCCTTACTCAACTCGGACCTGAAACTATAGCCAATAGATTACTAGACATTTCACCCACCTTAATCCAGGCAGATCAGGTAGGTTTTGTAAAGGGCAGACAAGCAGCAGATGGCAGCAGGCGCATGTTCAACTTACTGAGAATAGCAGAAAATTTTAAATCTCCTACCGTATTTCTGGCGCTAGATGCTGAAAAGGCATTTGATAGGGTCCATTGGGGATACCTTCAGGCCACGCTGACAAAATATGGTTTCCAGGGCCTCATAAAACAAGCCCTTTCTGCGCTGTACACTAGCCCATCAGCCCAAGTTTATACCTCCAATGTCATATCTGACCATTTTTCCATCACAAATGGAACACGACAGGAGTGCCCCCTCTCCCCCTTAATCTTTTCATTGCTTATGGAGCCACCCATCCCCAAACAAAAGGTATCACAGTAGAGGATAAGGCACACAAAATAGGTTTATTTGCAAATGATGTAATCCTCACCCTCTCTGACCCATAAACATCCCTAACAGCAGTAGATTCAATTTTGGATAAATTCAGCAGAATATCCTACTACAAACTAAATGTTTATAAATCATTTGCTCTACCAATGGGAATAATGAGTAAGGCTTTACAGGATTTGAAATGGTCCTTTCAGTATCAATGGGAAACTAATAAACTCACGAATCTAGGTACTACACTTACCTACCCTTCAACACAAACCTATGAGTCTAAATATGGAGCTCTGTGGAAGACAATAATGAAAGATTTTTCCCGCATAGGGAAATTCACACTTTCTTGGATAGGTAGAGCAGCTGCTTTCAAAATGCTAACTCTTCTCAAACTGCTGTACTGCTTCCACACAGTCACTACACAAGTCCCTGGCAGCTTCTTCAACAATACGGATGCAGCTATTCAGCGATTTATATGGCAAGGCAAAAAACCTTCAATAGCATAGTCAATTCTAAGCAAGCACAAATCCAGAAGATTTGGGCTCCCAATCCTTTGCAATTATTATTATTCAGCCCAGTTAGACCAAGTCAAAGCTTGGTTTCAACCGTTAGATAAACAGTGGGTAAACTTAGAGCGAGCCATGATCCCGAATCATGACCTACAATCCCTCTTACTGGTGGGAGCTATTTCTACTCCCTGCTCTAATATTCCTCTCCCCTCTATAGTGGCCTCCCTGGAGGTATGGAAAGCCTTACCAAAGCATACTAATACTAAAAACTCGCGGGTAATCTTGGACATCCCCTTGAGTGCCTACAAGCATCTGTTGCTTTCATTAAATGTCTCAATGTGGCTTAGAAAAGGACTTCTCACCTATAGAGACCTCATAGAGCAATCAGTAGGCACCCTTGACTACTCCTACCTATGACTACGTAATTTTCATTGTACACACCCTTCATTAGGTATTGACATGGACACCAAACTATGGCAATATCTAAATTAACAGAACCCTAACAAAGGAGGCATCTCTTGGTTCTACAACTTGTTCCAACAGTCAGAACCTTTCACAAAATCTCCACAGATTCTGAACTGGGAAAGAGATTTCTTCAAATCCTTCTCAGCAAGGGAGTGGCAGCTTTAACTAACAATATAAGTACATCCCATTGCGTAAATCATTGGGATAATGCCCTAAAAATACAATATAGAAGTTATCTTACGCTGTTCAAACTCTCTAAATGGCACTTGGATGCATCTCCTTTGTGTTGGCAACAGTGTGGCAGAATTGGCAACTTTTTACACATTTTGTGGACATGTAAATCCCTTAAGAGTTTCTGGAACTCGGTATTCTCCCTCATTTCCCAAGTTACTGGTATGCTGACCACCCCGTCGCCACACTTGGCTCTGCTAGGTCTTACAATAGACTCCTTTCCCATACAGTACAAAACCATAGTGTCACATATCTTCATATGACAATACAACAGGTTATGCATCTTTAAGTTGAGTCTTGACTAGCAATAAATGGATAGGGCATGATATATATGAAACTTCTAAAACGGGCATGTATATTGTCTATCTTATCTCTTTTTATGTGTGTTGAATCAGAGGTACCTGCGTGTTTCTCTTATAAATAAGTTGATCAACATTGCGTATCTGTAATGTGTTTAAACTTTAATAAAAACAAATTGAAACAAAAAAAAACTCCATTGCAAGGTGAACAGCCTAACATGTAGAGACTGGCTTGTGGATGTCTGATTCTGTACAGTACAGCGAGCACTATAACACAACTTTCCCAAGTAAGTTTTTTTTTTTTTTACAATGATAGACTGTTACTCTCTTTAGGCAATTGTCTTTTTTACTATTTAGAGTCATTATAAGAATGGTAGATGTTTTCTTACGGGTCGTGGTTGTTGTTGGTGGTGGTGGTGTGGGTACTGATAAAAGAAAAAGAATATACATTTATTTCAGATTACCATACAAATCATCTTGCACCACATATGAACTGTTACCACAACACTTTTGCTTACCTTTACAATATCCTGGCATAAGAGAGATATCATCAACAGCAACATCACTACGGTACTCCTCACCTCTGACTCCTTCAATAAAAATCTGTGAACAAATCAAATGATTGCTAGTGATGTCAATGCAAAACTGAAATGAAATAAGAAAATCTTTACTAGTATGTCATAGCAGGAGCCTTCAAGTGTTGGACAATTGTTTAGCTTCCCTACCAAACAGCCTATCGAGCAGCCTAGGAACCTAAAAAATGGGCAAGCTCTAAATAACAGAATAACCAGGGCACCATGTGACCAGGAGCTTCCAGGATGTTCAGTAAGAAAGGTGAACAGACAACTGTGAAAATTTGCTACGGCATAACAGTAGACCTTTACCAAACTTTAGCTGAATTTTTAAAGGATTGTTTATGCTTTAATGTCAGTGTGTAAGATACAACACCCCAATTACACAGACTTATCTAGGCATTTTAAATACCTGGCTGATGTTACTGTCAGGCAGGAAAATCTCTTCCAAATGCCACATATCTCCATGATTTCCTTCTAGGTTGGAAGCATAGACCAACCCCTCTGGTGTTAGTAGTGCCACCTTCAAACCCATATATTGTGCCACCCCGTACATGTGATACCAGAAACGTAAGCAGTGAGGTCCAGTGAAATTATTGGCAGGACTCTCTAGTCTTGCAAAATCTCCTTCTTTTGAATACCGTCCATCGATATAGAGGTAATGTCCACCTAAATATGCATAGAAAAAACACATGTAAAGAATATAAGATAATCTAACACCAGCAAGACATTACATATTGTTAACTCCCACCCCCCCCCCCCCCCCAGGATTCACATTACATTGTACAATCTGGTTTCTTTTTTAACCACTTGACCTCTGGAAGAGTTACCCCCTTCATGACCGGGCCATTTTTTGCGATACTGCACTGCTATACTTTAACTGACAAAGTGCGACACGGTACCCCAATAAATGTATGTCTTTTTTTCCCCACAAATAGTTTGAAAAACAATTTTGAAAATGATTTTTTTTAACTTTCTGCTATAAAAAATATACCAACATAAAAAAGCTCATTTCTTCATACATATAAGGCCATTATGTATTCTGCTACATGTTTTTGGTAAAAAAAAATCCCAATAAGCGCATATTGATTGGTTTACAAGGACATTATAGCATCTACAAAGTATGGGATATCTTTATAGAATTTTTATTTATTTTTTTTATACTAGTAATGGTGGCGATCAGTGACTTATAGCTGGACTGGGGTATTGTGGAGAGAAATTGGACACTAATTGACACTTTTGACACTTTGCAGGAACCAGTGACACTAATACAGTGATCACTGCTAAAACTATGCATTGTCACTGTACTAATGACACTGGCTAGGAAGGAGTTAAACTTCTAGGGTGATCAAAGGGTTAACGGTGTGCCTAGCCAGTGTTTTTGTGTACTGTATGTGCTGCTTTCACTAAGGGAAGAGATGGATTCTAGTCCCTGCATTGCAGGAACACAGAATCCATCCCTTCCTAATGTCAGAACTGTGATCTGCCTTATATATATATTCAGATCCCCGTTCTGTGTGGTTTACCAAAGATCAGTAGGTGCTGGGGAATATTGAGTGCCCAGCACTCACAGATCGATTTCTGCTATGATTATTCGAAGCATAAGCCGTATGCCTGCGGAGCATGAACACCCCCTGCAGGCAGAAGTGAAACATCATGTATATAAAGGTGATCCTGCACAGGAGCGCTGCCCTGTAGCAGTAAAACTGCAATGGGGCGGATGGCAAGTGGTTAAAAACACTATCAGGATACCTAGGTGGTGTCACTACTGACCTTCTTACAAGAATAGTGTTTGCCTGGCTGTCTCCGGCTTCAACATTATCAATCTGACCCAGAAAAAGTATGCAAAGTGGAAACTCCAGAATTTCCTAGAACAATGTTTCTTTAAAAACAGTAATGTTTACTTTTGAAATGGAGCGTCTGAATTGCTTAAAACAATTAGGAAACAGTTGAATAATGTTATACTGAGAAAGTTCATGATTAGTTAATATCTCTTCCCTGAAACACAGCAATCTATTTTTCTATTTAAGATGACTAGGTATAGTCTGATGATTCCTGCACATACAGTACCTTAGCAATTTAATATAGCACAGGGAGCCTGAAATCCAATTGTGATCTCATAGTGAAATCTCAATGTTACCCTGGAGTGTCAGTGACCAACACATCTCCTGCTTCTTGCACCCTTCTACTTCTTGTTGGCCTATCACTAAGAATAATAAACGTATGGGCCAATGGAGAGGTTTTGAAATGGTATTGAGTTAGCCAATCCTAAACACTGCAGAGAGAATTTTTGAAGTTCACAGGGTACAGAAGAAAACTTTTAAAGGCATGTGCTACCTGCCTTTCTTGATCTAGTCACTTTAGAAGCTTTTCAAAATTAGCATGTATACTTTGCTCTATCCTCTAACCAAGATATTTAGGTTGAGATAAGCTTTTTTTCAAAAAAAATAATCTATGCCACACCAATTTGTGGCTGAGCCAGGTGATAGCCACAACTCAATAAACCAACCTGGTCATAAGTATTATTATTATTATAAGTAAGTCACATACTGTATTACTCACCATGTATGCAAACTAAGATAGGCGTAAAAGCCACCAAACTATGAATACAAGCCTGGTTGATCCAGGGCAAATCTGAGTCATTTCAATTTGCTCCATCATCAATAGGCAAAAAGTATAAAATATTGTTTTTTTTTCTTCAAAATGGTCGCTCTTTTTTGTTTATAGCGCAAAAAATAAAAAACACAGAGGTGATCAAATACCAACAAAATAAAGCTCTATTTGTGGGAAAAAAAGTACGTCAATTTTGTTTGGGTACAATGTCGCACGACCGCACAATTGTCAGTTAAAGCGGCGTGGTGCCGTATCGCAAAAAATGGCCTGGCCATTAAGGGGGTAAATCCTTCCGTGGCTGAAGTGCTTAATGTCTCTAGCGACATTCATCATAAGTAGACAGCATATAAAAATATGATTTCATAATAACTTTTTATACTTTCATATTTATAAAACAATCATTATAAGTTACTGTAATCTATGCAGAGCTTTTTACCTCCTGTTGTATGGTCATAAGAGGGCCCAGTAAATCCAGATGGTGTTGATCCTGTCCATTGGGTCCAGTCCATGTGATCAGCCATCGATTGCTTCCAGTTACATAAATCCACATCAAAAGAACAATCAAAGCAATAGTTTTCTGCAACAGGTAAAACCACATAAAAAGTATGTGAATAGGTTCTGTTTATAATATCAGACTGCCTTGCAATGAGCATAAAAATGTCTTTGCAGTCAAAATGTGTTATTATGTTGATATGGGTTATCTATGGGCAGTGCTTTTAAATAGATCAATAAATGTTCTGTTTTGCATTGTGGTCATTATAATCTACTTTGGAATTTATGCTAATAGAGCATATGGATCATGCGCCTCAGTGAAAGTTTTCAGCATAAGCAGATTCAAATATTGGAATTGATACTGTCAGTAAGACCTTTCCAGTATTATATGGCAGTGATCCATATAAATCCATTGTACAATGAATCCATTACAGCAAAGCTTTCTGACATGTGCACCAAATTTACATTTGATTTGGCTCTTTTTTTACTCCACTTTTAGAAACTGTCTCTCTAGCTGCAATAAGCTAACTGACAAGGATCAAGACCAACTCTGTGTTGGTGTACAAAAAAAAGACACCGGTACTCAGACTGGGGTCTTTTGTGCTGGGTAAGTTATCAAGAATATGATAGCTTCCCACACAGGGATCCCTGGTTGCTACAAAGCTAATGGCTGCCCCACTCCACTATCAGTCGGGGGATTATTTGGGTAAAGGCTGAAAGTAAACAAATGCATGTGTATGCTGGTTACATCATTGTCCAAATATGGCAATGGCCCATTTGTTTACTTTTAATTGATGACCGTGGAAAATCCACGGTGGCTGATTCAGGATGGTGATAAGACATCTTTTGCAATGACGCTGTCGGCTACAAAGCCAACAGTGTCCTAGATAATAAGGGGTTAAACATGCAGTGAGGATGGAACACATGTGGTATGAACACTCCAGCCACAATGCCACCCTCCTTCATGCTAGCAATTTGTATATTTGTTCCCGACAGGTACATGATTTTCTTGTCCACACTATGACTTTTTGTGGGGTGAGCAACACAATTCTATAGCATCTACATCACTCTTTATTAATACAATTAATTATGCAGATACACAGTGGTGTTTAGTGTAATGGACTAAACCTGGCAGTTTCAAATGTACTTCAATAGGACTGCAAATCACAGCAAATAGCTTTTTTACCTTATGCAATACTTGTTTGTGTATTATAAACTAAGAGGAAATAGAGGCAGTTATGGTTAATTTTGGCTTATTGTTTTGAAGTTGAAAGGCCTTTGAAACAAAATGCATTTTAACATATGTATATCGTAAGAGATAAAATATCAGCATTTTATCTATTTATAAAATGATAGGTCGCGCTGATCAGTTTGGTTCCAGTACGCTATAAACCCCATGCTCATCCTGAAAAGATTTATATATTTGTAAGACTAAAAAGACTTTCTCTAAGACTAAAAACAAATTGATGGTCCTGTTCCTACAAAAGATACACATATATATTCTCTCTTTACTCTCCAGCAGATAGCAGGCATAATACTAAATGATGAGTGACAGGGTGATGATTTTCACTATATTTCATAAACTGAACAGCAATTGGTTTATTCATAGATATTTTAAAGGAAATGTGCAAATAATTTACCTGGCACGGTTGGAGCGATGGCTGTAGTGGTTGTTGTAATTTCTGTTAATTTTGAAAATCAATAAATGAGTCTCAAGTTACACTTTGAATGTTTCTATTTGAAATCATTTGCATAACAGATCATTTTCACTTACTGCAAATGGTGTTCTCTCTCCAGTCACCAACAATGATACCAACAATTTCACAGGTGGCAGCATAGGCCTCTAAAGCATTGCAGAACTGATTTTGGTTTCCTCCAGTCACACACAAGTCATATACACAGTTCTCAAAATACATCTGAGGAAGAATGTGGGGGTGGCAGTCTTTGAAAGGTCCATTGGTTAATAATATCAGTTTACATTTGTCTTCATAATTAACTTCTTCAGCGGGATCACATGGCGAAGGATCCATAATGTCTTCTTCACATCTATTAAGGCAAATCATTGAATGATTTAATGTTTCTCTTATCATTATATTCCTACAAAGATGATATTTGGTTCTCATTTTTTTTTCATATTATAAAATGCTTTATAAAAGAGGAAACTAGGTTGGTTGCTAATAGTCACCATTTAACCTTGTTAAAGTGTATGTTACCTCAACATTTCATATTGCAGATATTTGTTTGTTGTACCATGCACTTGTGTTAAAAAGTATCGAGTTATCTTTGTATTGCTTCCTTTGTATGGAATACGTGGTGCTTCTGCTTTTCTATTTCAAATTGAGCATGCTAGGCATGAGAGCAGGTCCATCTCAGCGTGGGCAGTTTTCTGGCTGTGCTGGGAGAACAGCCGTCTGTCCTCCAATGGCCGAGATGTGTGCTGACATTTCCCCCCTGCACAGCCATTCTCTGTGAAAATCAGTGAACTGCTATTTTTCCACCCCCACCTCTCCAAGCCCCTAAAGTGGGAGTAAACTCCCATAGTAGGTATTTACCTACAAGTAAACCTATAATAAGGCTTACCTATAGGTACAGTAAATATTTCCTAAACGTGCACCATTTAGGAGATATTTACTAGTGAATGGGCTGGTGACTACACCTGCGCATGCGCTCTGAAGGAACTCCTTCAGAGTCCTATCCTGTGAACAGCGGCTCCCATGCGCATGCACAGGAGTGACGTCATTGCAGCATAGCCAATCAGGCGGCCAGAGGATGCAAACCAGGAAGGAAGATCTGATAAAGATGGAAACCCTGTCAGCGGTGCCAGCACGTCACTGGATAGCTTAATTTTAAGGTAAGTTTCACATAATGTGCTAATATGCGATGCATACTAGTAATTCTAACTTTACCTTGCAGTTTAAAAAAAAAAAAGGCATGGTGGTTTACTACAGCTTTAGGCAGCTGAAAACCAAGTTTATATGATCTCTTCTAAAAAAAAAAAAAAAAAAAAAGTTTGAGGGATCTTTAAAAAGTTTCCACATTTTTTTTATATTAAATAGAGTTAAAAAAAAGTGCAGAAACTTTGAGGAACCCTTAAATTTATGGGAAAAAAATTAAGTTATGCTTTCCAGTAGTCTTTCAGGACAGCCACAATAAGAGACCCTGGCTTCTCCCCTTCCTTAGGAAACACTGCGCCAGCCAATACATTTTCACTTCCCCCTGTTCTGTTAGGGCCTACAAGACCAGAGATAGGTAACACTTGGGGAAGGGTGAACCTTGTACTGGTCTCTGTCTTGCTAAAGCTCTGAAAAATCTGACCACCCAGGGGTTGGTACCTAGCTCTTAAGGGTACTAATGGCTAACCCTTTATCTGCCCCACACTGCAAAAACTCCAAAACTGCTATGGGGCTCTGCACCTTGAAGGAGTTTCCTATGCACCACTCGTTAAAGCAAACTCATACCTTTTTGTAGATCAGGCGCATCTCCTTCTTTCTGCTATTGAGGAAAGTGGCTATCAGCCTTTCTAAAAAACCTTTGGTTTTTAGTATTCTTTCCTCAGTAGCCAGGCCGCTAAGTTACAACGGTGTACCTGGGGTCAGAGGACCGGGACTTGTGAAAGGAGATCCTCCCGAAGTGGAAGGAACCAAGGAGGTTCTACTGCTAACTGCTTGACTATGAGAAATGGGAAGGTGTGACTTTAAATGAGGCTATTGATTTGTGGGGGTGAAGTAATTTGAAAGTATATTTGATTGACATATTGATTAATTTGTATACACACACATACATGGTGTAGACCTCATGAATACATTCCAGCTCCCTGTACAGACAATTTGGACAGCCTCTGATTCCTCATCCCCCATTTTCCAGACTTATCACAATGTAAGAACTCAGAGGGATGAGTAACTCTCTCTCTTTTATCTTGTACACATTCTTCCCATTGAGGGGTATAATGTTTGATCATACTGGTCTACTGGTATGTTTTGTTTTTTAGAGTTGCATGCACCTGCCCCTGAAGAGTTTTATTATCCACGAAAGGCATCGGGCTTTTAGGATGCATTCTGATGCCTACTGATAGGAACTTATTTGAACTCATCATCTATAACCAAATGATCATACTGTCTTTCTTACCACTGATTACACTGCATAGTGCCATTTAGATGACGTTTACATATATGAACAAATGTGATCGAGAACCAAGCTATTTTGGGCCAATGTGGTGGCACCAAGATCAAGGAGGTGTTCTCTGTCTGAATTTTTCTCAGCACCGCTGGGAGCAAAATCGGGGGTGGGAAGGCGTAGCATTTTTTAAAGATGCATTAGTGCATCTACCCCTAGTGCGTTTTCCCACCTGTTTAGTGAGAACAAACAGAGTTTTTTTGCGTTGCTCCATGATGAGAAGAGGTCCACCTCCGGGGGTCCCCATCTTCTGGATATAAGGCTGAAGACTTCCTGGTTGAGGACCCTCTCTCAGCTGCCTTCTGCTGAGAAAGTCCGCCACCACATTCTTTTCCCCTTTTAGAAACACCGTAGATAGGGAGAGTGCGTTGGCCTCTGCCCAGCTCAGGACTTCTGTTGCTAGGGCCAACAAGATTCCACTCCTTGTGCCGCCTTGCTTTTTTACATAAGCGACGACCGAGGAGTTGTCTGAGTGCACTTGAATGTGGTGGCCCTGAAGTTCCCTCCTGAAGGCCTTGAGTGCCAACCCGACGGCTTTTAATTCATTCCAATTGGATGACTCTTTGAGCTCCTCGTCCCTCCAGGTGCCCTGTGCCAGTAGAGCTCCCAAGTCTGCACCCAAGTCTTTGCCGCTCACGTCTGTAGTTATCACCCTGGAGACCGGGATAAGCCACAGATGCCCCTGCAACAGGTTTACCGTTTTCCGCCACCACTAGAGGAATCTCTTTACCTGAGGTGAAACGCATAGTGAGGTGTCAAACAACTCCTGCATGTGATCCCACACTTTTAGGACAAAGGCTTGCAGAGGACAGAAATGTAGACCTGCCCACTGAACTGCTGGGATAGTTGAAGTTAGCAGAGCGGACATTGCTGACCTTATCGAGACCTGCTGGTTGTTTTGGAGAGAGACTATATCCCTGTCCAATCTCTGTATCTTTTCTTACGGGAGAAAAACTGTCAACTGAGTGGAGTCTAGCAGGTACCCTAGGTAGGTAATGCTCTGAGATGGAATCAAGTTGGACTTTTCCAGGTTCAGCAGCCATCCCAAGGTTTCATTTGTCAGTTCCAGATCTCTGGTTAGCTGTTCTGGAGATACTGAAAAGAGGAGCAGGTCGTCCAAGTATGCAATAATTGAGACTCCTTTGAGCTGCAGAAAGGCCATAGCTTCTGCCATGACCTTTGTGAATCATCAGGGTGACGAGGATAGGTCGAATGGAAGAGCCTGAAACTGTAGATGCATTGTTTCTCCATCTATATTCACCGCTAGTCTAAGAAACTTCTGGAAAGCCTCTGCGATATAAACGTGGAGGTAGGCATCCTTGAGATCTAGTGACACCATGTAACAGTTCTGGGGTAGCAAGGATCTGAATGTAAAGATTGCTTCCATACGGAATCACTTGTAGAAAATCGACTGGTTCAGGGATTTTAAGTTCAGGATCAATCTGTATTTTCCTGAGGATTTTTTCACTACAAAAATGTGTGAATAAAAGCCCCTCCCTTCCTCCCCTTTTGGAACTCTGCGAACCATGTTCTGTTCCACTAGATCCTTTAATGCCCCAGTAGGACTTCTGCCATTGCCGCACACCTGGGAAGGTGTGTGACTAGGAGTCTACGTGGGGGAGGAAGGCCCCAGTCTTCCCCTCACTGTGATTGGAGGGTCATTGGCTTTTTCGGGGCTGTTCAGGAGGACGAAAAATCATGCCTCCCCTGCCCTTGCCCCTTTGGCCCCAGGTTTTCTTTTTTCCCTAAGTCTTGGGGGGCCCCCTTCACTTCTGTGGACGAAACTCCTTCTTTTTTTGAACTGGGGGTTTACGTTTCACCGGGAAGGATTTCTTCTTGTCCGCTGTGCAGCCTAGCACAGCTTCCAGACCTGGGCAAAAAAGTAGATCTCCAGTCAGTGGGAACTCTCACGGTTTAACCTTAAAGGCATTATCACCCGGCCATGTTTTTAGCCAGACAGCTTTTCTGGCTGAGTTGGCTAGAGCTGTGGTTCTGGCTGACATGCAGACAGACTCTGCGGATGCATCCGCTATATATGCCACTCCTCGCAAAATAGTAGGAAAAGATGACAATATAGTTTCCTTGGCAGTTCCTGCTTCAATATGAGCCTGAATTTGAGTAAGCCAGTGCTCTAGGTTATGAGCCACTACTGTGACCGCCATTTCTGGCTTCAAATTCTCTACAGTTGATTCCCAGGTCTTCTTTAGGAGGGAATCTATTCTTTTGTTCATAATAGCTACAAGAGCCCACGTATCCTCGAAGGCCAGATCTGTATGTCTGGAGACCTGGGAGAAGGCAGCGTCCAGTTTGGGGTTCTTATTCCAGATGGACGATGAATCGTCTGAAGACGGGAACCTTCTTTTCAAGTATCTGGAGAAAAAAGGTTTTCACTCAGGATCCTGCCCCTCCTTCTTTACTGTTTCTACCAGGACCTCATGGACTGGGAAAACTTTCTTTTTCTGTTCCCCCAAGCCCCTGTACATCTGGTCGTGAAGTGTCAGGGATTTTTGTCTGCCTGAATTCCAAGGGTGGTATAGATTACCCCCAAGAGGTCCT
This sequence comes from Lithobates clamitans, assembly GCA_037952925.1. NCBI lineage: Eukaryota > Metazoa > Chordata > Amphibia > Anura > Ranidae > Lithobates > Lithobates clamitans. The sequence continues at coordinate 3,537,964 of JBBGZY010000160.1, forward strand.
CTACCTCTTCAAGGTACAGTTTGTATCTTGAGGGTTTCCTGGACACCCTGTCCCGGTCCTTTCCCTCTGATTCCTCCTGGGAACCAGAGGTGGCACTATCTGGCTCCTCCCTAGCTTCCTCTCTGGAGGCCCCAGTAGATCCATCTGCCATGGCAGTGGCAGCCGGTTGGGAAGATGCAGAGCCCTGTGATTGTGGAGGGGTTGTAGTCTGGGATGTAGGTGAAGGATTAGTGGGAAGCTGAAAACCTTTAAACAAGGATTTGAAAGACTGAAAGGTGGAAGACAGTTCTTTCACTGAAGCCGCTAACCCTACTTCCTGCTCTGATGCCCTTTCTCTGACTAAAGCATCTATACAGTCCTTGCCGCCTGGCCCGCCTGGTTCCAATTTCAGTCTGTACTCGTGTACAGGGAGAGTGGAGCTGCCTCCTTGCTGCAGCCCTGTGGATGCGATAGTGGGCCCTAGGATCTTCCTCCCGCACTCAGCGAAGCTGGGGTGGCAAACTGTGTATGTACCGTGCTGCGGTCCTGGGAGAGCCCCTGCCTCCCATGCAGGGCTTCAAGTAGCTAGTCTCCCTGACTGCCAGGCCTGGTTCCACAACACAGCGCCTCCCCTCCGGATATCGTATATACATCTATCTATATATATATAGATAGATGTATATATCTATCTATATTAAGATATATATATATATATATATATATATAGATAGATAGATAGATCTATATATATAGATCTATAGATATATAGATCTATATATAGATATATATATCTATATCTAGATAGATATATCTATATATATATATATATATATATAGATATATCTATATATTTATGTATAGATATATATCTATATATCTATCAATGTTTTGCCTTTTATTTCTATTTGAAACTAAATATGTTGATTTACACAGTATTGCCCCGTACACACGGTCGGACTTTGTTCGGACATTCCGACAACAAAATCCTCGGATTTTTTCCGACGGATGTTGGCTCAAACTTGTCTTGCATACACACGGTCACACAAAGTTGTCGGAAAATCCGATCGTTCTAAACGCGGTGACGTAAAACACGTACATCGGGACTATAAACGGGGCAGTGGCCAATACCTTTCATCTCTTTATTTATTCTGAGCATGCGTGGCACTTTGTCCGTCGGATTTGTGTACACATGATCGGAATTTCCGACAACGGATTTTGTTGTCGGAAAATTTTATCTCCTGCTGTCCAACTTTGTGTGTCAGAAAATCCGATGGAAAATGTCCGATGGAGCCCACACACGGTCGGAATTTCCGACAACACGCTCCGATCGGACATTTTCCATCGGAAAATCCGACCGTGTGTACGGGGCATAAGAGTTCACATACACTTTAAAAACACCTCATTGGAAAGTGATATCAGGGTAGATCTTTGAGGTAATATATTTTTCATTATAGCTTGTTATTTGGAAAGTACTGTACTGATAAATGGTTCAAACTTATATCATACAGTGTGAGTTTAGTGAAACCAAAATTCACACTGCCCCCTGTTTTTGTATCAATTAAAAATGACCTTAGAGCATCTGGTCAACCCTAAGGCTTCTTAAAGGAGAAGTATTATAGGGCCAAAGCTCTTTTTGCCCTATTTCTTCTATGGATTACAGGAGTGCACTTAGTTCTGCATTTCTGTGACCCATTTTCAGCTAAAGCCTGCTTTTGGCTGATGTCACAGAGCTGGTCCAGGCACTGAAAAGATCCCGACCATATGGTCAGGATCCACCCAGATATGTGAGCCAGCAACAGGTTCAACCTCTCAACAAGCCACTGAGAGCCTGAACCAGCTGCTTCTTCCCCCAATACCTACACAGATCGGCACTCTAGTGAGCGCTGGAAGGGCAGAGTAGATGATCTGATGATCTCTGGCTCTCTGCTCACTGAAGACTGTGAACCAAGCAATCATCAGTCTTGGATAACTCAGATTTCAGTCTAATGCCCCGTACACACGGTCGGACTTTGTTCGGACATTCCGACAACAAAATCCTAGGATTTTTTCCAATGGATGTTGGCTCAAACTTGTCTTGCATACACACGGTCACACAAAGTTGTCGGAAAATCCGATCATTCTGAACGCGGTGACATAAAACACGTACGTCGGGACTATAAACGGGGCAGTGGCCAATAGCTTTCATCTCTTTATTTATCCTGAGCATGCGTGGCACTTTGTCCGTCGGATTTGTGTACACACAATCGGAATTTCCGACAACGGATTTTGTTGTGAATCATTCAACCATCTTAGAATTTTGGCACACACAAACATTTGTCCATGTCCTCTTGTCATTGTTTACAGGAACGAAAAATACAGCCATAGTTCACACGAGTTTATTGCTGAACACAAAGTGACACAGCCATATTGAAATAGGAATATGGTGCTAGCCAGTATTTCTGTTTCAATATTCATCCAAGTCCCTAAATTTTGGTAACTGAGTTTCGATCTAGGATGATCAAGGTAAAATTTGTATTTATACTTACACCCAATTGTCATCAGGAACACGCCAGCTGTTTCCAAAGTCATTGGATGTGGGGGCAAGTAAGCCTTCAGGTGTCAGAAAGTCATCTTGTTGATTACCATTGTAAGTGCCACAGAGCCCACACAGTTTTCCTTTAAAGTTCTCATTTACTTTAACAAAGAGTTCCTGGTCACCGCTATACTTTACTTCAAGACCAATGTCAGTCTGCACAACAACAAAGGAACCACTTAAGTGAATTAAGATGCCTGGTGCTGGGTTCAGAGGCAGTGAGACAATGAGTCCATTAATCTAAAGATAGAGAAAAGAACAACAAATTAACTATGGGAATAAATCACCATAACAAATATTAATTTGAGCGCTGAGGGGACCATCATGCATTTGTTTTATTATAAAGCCTACCTCCACCACTTTATATTTGCCCAGAATGATAATAAGGTCATTGAAGTTGACCGCAACTGAGTTTATAGCTGTCCAGGTTAAGCTTCCTCTATGCTCATTTCTTGTAGTAATTGAGAAGTACACACTTGTGTTTCCACAGGTCTCCACAGCTGTATAATTACAGGCTCCTTGGAAATGGTATAACTTGCCATCAAATGTTATGTAGTGTGGATCACCATAGATATGGCAAATGGAGGTATCAGCAGGGAAACAAGCCTTAATTCCATTTTGTACTTTGCACACTTCTTCAGGATCACAGGTCTGAGCTGTACAGCTCACATGATTGTTTCCTTGACATGTACAGCGACTGTCACAGTCCCCGTTCCAGAATATTTCATTTTTCTGTAAAATAAAATGTAGAATTGCATAATCCATTCACAAAGCTTATAATAATCCAATCAGCAGTACATCAACAATGGTTTTCCTGTCTTATATCAGTGCAATAGGAGCATTATATGAGCTAGTAATATGACTGAAGGTCAGTTTTTTGGGAACATGATTATAAAAGCTAAGTTAGAAGAGAGAAAAGAGGCAACATGGGCAGTGTTTGAGGAACACATCAGATACTGTAGGGACCTTGCGAGTACACAATAGAGATAGACTTTAGAAGCTTGAATGGCATGGTGGGAGGAGGTATCATACATTGTAATGATAGGAATACACAGATTAAAGGGCTGAAAAGTTTGTGTCCTAATATGAAAGGTTAATGCATTTGTAAAAATTCAAAGTTCCTATGACTTCAGCTTTGCTACTGCTCTCGTTGTTGTATATGGCCTCAATGCAGACTTTTCTTTATATGATTTCACTATGATTTGATTCAAGCTTGTTACACCGTTAATCTATTGCTATGGTAGCATTTATAACTGTCGAAATATACAATTTATTGTGATGCAGCGGGGTTGATTTACTAAAGGCAACTAAGCTGATAACTGATAAGGATTTTTTATTTTGCTGGGGAATTTCTCCTTGATTTAAAGTGGTTGTAAAGGCTGAAGGATTTTTATCTTCATGCATGTTGCTCCCCCCACAGCCCCTCACTTATACTCACCTGAGCCCCCCTCGATCCAGCGATGTGCAAGGGAGCCTCGGCTGTCACGGTTCTCTCTCTCTCCCCTCATTGGCTGAGACACAGCAGCAGGAGCCATCGGCTCCCACTGCTGTCAATCATGAAGAGAGAGTGGGGGGCGAGCTGCGGCTCTATGTGTCTCATAGACGGTAGAGTGGAGCTCAGGGGCGAGTGTGCACCAGTGCCCCCATGGCAAGCAGCATGGCCAGAAGATCCAGTGGGGAACCCCAGAAAAAAAAGGATCGGGGCTGCTCTGTGCAAAACAACTGCACAGAGCAGGTAAGTATAACATTTGTTATTAAAAGAAAACAAAAACGAACCTGTAGAATCACTTTAATGAATGCGGTGACTATTTCATTTGCAAAGAATACCCGATCATGTGCAAGAAAGACAAACAGTACTTTTGAACGCGGTGACGTAAAACACGTACGTCGGGACTATAAATTCTTAGCATGTGTGGCACTTTGTGCGTCGGATTTGTGTACACACAATCAAAATTTAACCGATCAGATTTTATGTCCTGCTCTCAAACTTTGTGTGTCGGATATTCCGACGAAAAAAGTCAGATGGAGTCCACACACGATCGGAATTTCCGACAACACAATCCGATCTCACTTTTTCCGTCGGAAAATCCCACCATGTGTACAGGGTATAAGAGACAGTTAACACCTGGATTGCACAGGAACATGGTCCATGTTCCAGTGCGATTCTTGTGTTATTCAGTGCAGTGTGATTTTCAACACATTCATTTGAGTGACAGATGTTCTATCATACCTGCAAGCCCTAGTATTTCTCTAAACTCTGGTGATAAATCAGGGCAGGGCATCACAGGTTAGATTTAGTGGTTAAATGGAGATCAATTTGTGTGTTAAAATTCCTGGTGCTGAAATTGCCTTAGCAGAAACAGTCATGCTAATTTTACAAACAATAAGACAAACAATATAACATGCTACTCAACTGTTGGAACACAACCTCAGACAGTTTAGTCTCTATTTACTGTTATTCTACAGTATTTGATTACTCAATAAAGACTAATTGACTAATAACATGCTACTCCAGACAACTGGTAAAATCTGACCAATTGTAGAAGTTTTGTGAACGTTGATGCCTGGAAGATTCATGTGTTGTAAGAACAAATTAATTGAATCATGACAATATGCTAAAACTTTGAAATATGCATTTCTATTTAAAAAAGCACATTGTCTTTCTGCCATAACTGGGGTAGATAAGAAGTATAAGTGCAGGCTCATTGGCTGTCAGCATATGAGAAATCAGTTGTGTAGCACCCTCTAGGTAGGTAGGTGCTAGAGGTAGGATTTTTGCAGGACAGGTAAATTTAGGCAGGCCTGGCTGGCATCCAGGCCTGTTTGTTTTGATCTGATCTGGGATTGGCTCAGGGTAGCAGCTGGTGACTCACAGGCAGCATCACTGAGACCTCCCTCTTCTTTCTAGAGTTTGCTAGAAAGTTCTGGAAAGAGAGGAGGAGAGGTGGAGCTGCCTGGGGTGTTTTAGAGAGCTCTGACCAATCCCCAAACTGGATTGTCAGGGGGCAGGCATCTTTAAATACCCAGGGTCAGCCCAGCTGGGCAGGAGTTGTCGGGTGGAGGAGCTGGAGTGAGAGGGTGCGGAGGCCGTTGGGGCTTTGGAAGGAGCTCCCTGGTCTGGGGGGTGATGTTGGTCCTGTATTGGAGCCACAAGAGAGACCAAAGAGAGGACAGCAGGAGAGAGCACTGCTAAGAGACTCCAGGGAGGACAACTGGTCACAGCCAGGAGGGCTGGTGAGTGAGGCACAGTCAGCAGGACTGGGGAAGCATGCCTGAAAGGACTGGGAGCTTGCAATCTGAGATGGGTGCAGAACCAGTAGTGTGGACTGTGGTGTAAGGGCAGTGGAAAGAGGCAGCTGCAGCCTGGAGGGCTGGCAGGAACTGAAGAGGGCAAATTGGGATCAGTAGCCATAGGAGGGCAGCTAGCACAATGACTTTTCTGCTACACCATTGGGGCCCGTGGTCTCAGTCTGCAAAGGGCATTTACTGAGGCCTGGCTGAGTCAGTGTCAGGCCTAACCAACAAATATAGCTAGCTGTTCCTGGGGAATCAAGTGATGTGCTGGAGGTGACTAGAAGTAACAGTCTGCAGCAAGTGATGTGCTGGTGGAGTGAGGAGTAATGAGCTTCAAGTAAGTTTGTGCAGGAGGAAGCTGAAGGAGTATATACAGGTAGCGTACATAGTTGTAACAAAACCAATTGCTGTTTCTATTGATCCATGCTGGGGATCCCATAGCCCCCATCCCCATCCAAGTGATATGCCTCAATAAAAAACAAAAACAAAGTTCACTGACTGCTTTATGTCTCAGAGTGCCTGAGAATGAATGCAGGGCTGGGCAGGGTGACAGACAAACCACAATTGTCAGGAGCCCCTACGGGGGTACCGCTACAGTGGGAATGTCACAAATACAAAAAATGATGTTTTGATTTTATAATTAGACTACATATCAAAAAAATAAATATTATCAAATGATAACCATTGATAAAATGACATGGCATTAATTACCTGATAGTATTTGCCATCATAAAAACATCCACATTCACTGACAGAAACACAAGTTTGTCCACTGAGTACAAATCCATTGTCACATTCACAAGCATCAGTACAAGGCTTATTGCAGTCACTCGGGGCACTCTGGTCCTGGCATGTGGCTGGGCAAGCACTAGTACAAGGATTGTAGTGACTGTTGGCAGGACATGGGATTGCTAAATAACAAGGACAGATAACAGTTAACTACATCATATAGTAATAGCAAAAAAAGGCTTATCTGCTCATATGTCATAATTACAGCCACGGCACACCGTGGAACTACTTGGAGGATTAGAAGAACCTACTGCAGTCTGATGACACAGAAATTTATGCAAGTAGTAATACGAGTTGTCAAACACATTTGGATAAGTATATTGTGCTTATTGTTTGGCAAAACTATTAGAAGATTCATAGAAGATGGACCATAGAAAAAGACAAAATGGCTTATTGAATCTACACCCATTCCCCTCTCCATTTGAAACATTTTTGTCTGGATAGATCTGCTCTATGTTTTCCCATGTAAGTGTAATTGATTATACTGTTAATTGCATCACAAGGTAATTACTGCTTGAGACCTTAAAAGAGAAGTTTAAAATATATTCCATTGCAAAGCACAGTCTCCAGTGACCTCACTGCTCTGTAGAATTCAGCCCCATTGTTAGCCCTGCACATTACACCTGAGGAGCTGAGGCTTTGTGGTTCCATGAACACAAAGAGAAAATTGTGTTTCCTGGAAAAATGTATGTTGCAAAATAGAGACCAGTGAGAGACACTATTTAAAAGGAGGGGTGTAAAGCAAAAACTTCTATTTTACTGGTCTTCCTATGGGCTCTCATTACACTTAGTAATAACCTTACAGTAATAATGACACATGCGATAATATGATTAAAATAAAAACAACTTTGAAGTAAAACAAATACCAATATTTTATGTTGCGTTGTAAACTATATATCAGCTTTCCTTGCTCATATACAGTATATTAACTTGTCAGCATTTTTCTTAGCACTGACATTAAAGTGACCCTGTAATATAGTCAACAAGTTTATCAAAGTACTTGCACTAACCTGTTAATAAAAAAGCTTCATACATACCTGTACATCAGTCCATTATCTAAAACATCATTCTGTAGGGGAGCTCAAAGAGTCCATGTGATTACGCATGGGTATATCAAGAAGTGTGTCCTCATCTGGCTGCTATATTTCCTCCTGATAGTCCCTATGCCAATACTGTCTCCTGCTGTCGCTAGGGGGGTCAGCGAGAGGAGCTTCAATAGCTAGTATTAAAAATGCTATTCAACCCACCTGGAAGCTCTCCTTCAGGGTAAGGTTTTAGCAAACAGATGGACAGGTATGTATAAAGCAATTTTTTTTACAGGCTAGTACCTATTCTTTGTTGATCCCCTGGTAGGGTCACCTTAACTAGGTTACAATGTAAAATGGTTGAAGATCTGCATGAACGATATCGTTGCTTTTAACATGTACCTATTTAATGTGTATGCTATTCCCCCATAAAATTAACATAGCAGATTGTGCCTTTTCTTTTAAACCAAGATGCACAAGATTTCCACAAACCATTACTTACGACAGAATGTAGAGTTTCTCCAGGCAAGGGTGACTTCTGCTCTTAGACAGGTATCAGCATAAGCTTCCAATGTGTTACATAAACTGCCAGCACCAAGTGCACACAGGTCAAAAACACAGCTGTCAAAGAAGCGATTTGGGTTGATTACTGAGTGACAAGCCTTGAAAGGACCATCTTTCATGGTTAACAAACCACAGAACTGATTGTTTGAATAGAGTTCCTCTGTCTCTGGTGGACATGGTAGTGGAGGTGTAGGAACAATTGTGTTACATAATGGATCATCATCTTCTACCTTCCAGCTTTCTCCCAACTGATTTGTGTTCTGAGCTAACTGTCCATTGGGCATCAAATAGTCATCCTGCCGCATGCCATTAAAGTTGCCACACATTCCACAGGTTTGGTTGAAATAATTAGTTGGGACATTCACGTCCACTGTATGGTCAGTGTCATAAGACACTGTGAGATGGAAATCTGTCTCCACAATAACATATCGACCACTTTGCTTCACTGTTAGAGATCTATTGACCAAGATAACTGGAAGATTTGTCCAGATACCATCCACCTATTAATAATAAAAGTACATGTTATATTTAGGGCAGCTAAATGCAACTTTAGAATTAAAACCTAAATTTTAGAATGTTCCAAGAAACCTACCAGAACACGACTAGGATTGGCTTTAACAATGGTTATTGTATGGTCATAAACATCCACCATAACTTTCTGTATTAATGAAACAGTTGAAATCCCATTACGGTGCTCATTTTTTGCTTCAATGTTAAAATATTGCAGAGACGTGGCATTGGTACAAAGTTTGGAAAGAGTATATGTGCATATTCCCATAAAATCATGAACTTCCTTATCAAAGGTGACATAATGAGGATCCCCCCAAGTTACACAGTTACCAAATGTGAGATCAAAACATCCAGGAACTCCGTTTGTTATACCGCAGTATTTTTTAGGTGGACATGAAGCAGAGTTGCAAATTAAACTGCCTCCAGCAGAGGGACAGCTGCATTTTTTGGAGCATGTATCATCAGTCCAGAACTCTGATCCTACAGGATAGTGCTTGTCATTATCCCAGCATCCACACTGGTGGTTTGGGACACATCTCTTATCATACAGGACATAACCAGGATCGCAGACACAGGATTCTGTACAGGGGAGATGACAGTTTTTTGGTGATTCTGGACTGACGCAAGTAGATGGACAGGCTGTTCCACAGGCCTCATAATGGCTGTTCAGTGGACACTTCAGTGCTGTATAAAAACATAATGGTGAACAAGAAACTAATTAGAAGAACATTTCAAATTGGATTGGAACTTATGTTACATTGTAATTTATGTACATGTAGAAAAAGTACTTAAAAATATGGAAGTTATTACCATTATAAAAGCTTTCATATTCACTATTGAGTAGACATACGGGAACACTAATAATAAAGCTCATAATGTCTTCACATGTTTTACTTATTTATTTAATAAAATAATCATCCATGTAGTAATCAAATTATGTTTAAAAATAGTGGTGGACCAATCTGTCTGGGATCGGTTCTATCAAAGCTTTAGTGGATCTTGTTCACAGTTTGGGGAACCTGAACTTTGAGGCAAATATCATTCAAGTGATGGAGTGAATCTTTTATTAAATTCTGGCAATTTATATGGCTAATGCCCTGTACACACGATAGGTTTTTCCGATGGAAAATGTGTGATAGGACCTTGTTGTTGGAAATTCCGACCGTGTGTAGGCTCCATCACACATTTTCCATAGGAATTTCCGACACACAAAGTTTGAGAGCTTGCTATAGAATTTTCCGACAACAAAATCAGTTGTCGGAAACTCTGATCGCGTGTACACAAATCCGATGCACAAAGTGCCATGCATGCTCAGAATAAATTAAGAGAGGAGCTATTGGCTACTGCCCCGTTTATAGTCCCGACGTATGTGTTTTACGTCACCGCGTTCAGAACGATCGGATTTTCTGACAACTTTGTGTGACCATGTGTATGCAAGACAAGTTTGAGCCAACATCCATTGGAAAAAATCCATGGATTTTGTTGTCGGAATGTACGATCAATGTCCGACCGTGTGTACGGGGCATTATAGGCAAACTGATGCTATCAATAACGAATGGGAATCTGGGCACTACCATGAGGACCATGCACCAATGCTAAAAAATAAAAAAACAAAATACCATACAGCCTGGAAAGTGTCTTGGTGTCAATTACGAACAATAGATAATATATATCATTGAGAGGAAAAGGAGTGCAGCTGTAGAACTCAAATTCTTCAAGCAATTTCGAGGGAACCTCAGTTCTTTTCCATAGAGAATAATTAATTGGATCCCAGCAACACATGACACATCCAACACGGTATATACAAAATTATACAGTGAACAAAAGCCCTAAGAGTTCTAAGAGTCCTCTCCAGAATACCAAGTTTTTTTTGTTCCTATTTTATCAAGGATATGGACTCTCCTCATGTCCAGCATATACTGTATGTTTGATCTAAATATGCACCTGTGTGTCTTTTAGGCAAGGGCATCCAAATGCTCTATACCTTAGGCCATTCCTTCCAACATTCTCTTTCTTAGCAATTAAATCTTCCATAATATACCAATTTTTTAATTTACTAGGATGTAGAGAAAGCTGTTTGGTTGACCAAACACTTTGGATCTTGTTGATCTGCTGAGCTTCTTGTTAAACAATATACAGGTTTTACTTCGAAATGCTTAAAGTTGACTGATATACATTGATTGAAGTTCAGCCTGTTCAGCACGGACCGGCCAAATTTTGATCCATGTATGGGCAGGCTGATTGTACATCAGTCGATCTACTGATCTTGCATCTTGTTCAGTCTATTGTTGTGATCTTGTGTTGTCTTTGTTAAGTGTGTCTTTGTCGTAACAATTACCCAATTTCCCTTTGGGATTAATAAAGTATTCTGTAACTTCTGTATAACCAGCCTGTTGGAAAATTTACACATGAACAGTGCCACTGGCTATAGCTGGCAATGCTGATCTCTGTATTCTGATGAAGGGGAAGTCTCCCTGCTGTCATAATACAATACATCAGTGGGAGTGATTCCTCCATCCACATTGAGTGTATGGATGGGGGGAATCGAGCCATTTCTTTGTCCAACCCGATGGTTCAGTGATGAATAAAGACACATTTTTTTGGCTGCTTAACCTCCCTGGCGGTATGATTATTTTGGATTTTAGGTGCTGAAAGCGGTACCATTATTTTGCATGGAAATTTGGCGTTTTATATTGTAGGTCTGTAAATATTACCAATAATACACTTAAATCTGTCCAAACCAGAGTCTAGTAGATATCCCGGGTATGATAAAGTTTGAAACACAAAAACATAAATTATAATATAATAAATAAAAATAAATAATAAAAAAAAAAAAAAAAATAGTAATAAAATAAATTTCCCCGCAATTCACTATCGCTCAATTCTGCAAGTGTTCTAATTTACTATCGCTGTTTTCTAGCTGGTCTAAAGCCACTTTTGACGTAAAGGGACACTTTTTGGTTGCTATGGTTGCTATGGACAATCTCCAGTTTCCAGGCAGAAGGAACAGTTTTATATATATAAAACTGCATGCAGGGCACTGGGCAGACCACTAGGGACAAAGGGGATGTGTCATTATTTGATACAGTACTGTAATCTGTAAGATTACAGTATACTGTATCTGTACTGTGTGTTTCACTTTTTGCTCGCAGGGAACGGAGCTCGGCACTGTGAATCGAGCGAGACACAGCGGCTCGCCGATCACAGCGGGGAGACATCGCAGGATCCAGGAGACAAGGTAAGTAAACTCTTCCTGGATCCTGCAATGCAAGCCCGAGTCTGGCTCGGGGATACCGCTTTTGGTATGAAAAATCCACCCCGAGCCAGACTCGGGAATACCGCCAGGGGGGTTAAAACCTGTTCTGCAATGATTTATAATAACAATTAAGCCAAGCTATAAAAAAATAATAATAAAAAATACCCATCTGACCAATTAACCTAAGGCTTAGGTGTTTTGAAATTATTGTTTTTGCTTTCCTTTTAAATAGAATTAACAGAGAAAACGTCTGGTAATTATATTATCAGAGGAATTTCCTTTTAATGTGTGTATGCAAGTCCAGATATTACCAATTTATATACAAAAAGTCTTTGTGTCATCTTACAGAGGCAGTTCATAATTGGCTTTGGAATTGATTATTTGCTACTGCAAACAAAAGGCAACCTTTATGGTTCCACTGATAGGGGATGCAAGCACATCCAAGGTGGAGATTCTAAGCAACAGTAGGTATTCACCAGAGCACCTAAAGGTGGAGATGAGCCGTAGACCCTAATGTTCCTGGTTAATTTTGCAGGAAACTGTCACCAGGCTGTGGCCCATGATGGGGAAAGCAGGAAAAGAATAGCTGTGGAATAGAGCATGTGCAATGGATGTCATGGGAACCCATTCCCAGGTGGAAGAGTGGCTAACAAACATTAGGATATAGCAGCTGAGGTAGGCAACCACAAAGGAGACACAAAGAGTTTTGAGGAGTCTTGAAGAGGCAGCAGAAGTGGAGAGGCAGGATATCTGCTGGCACCAATGGGAGGGATCTCAACATGCTTGTTCATTTAGAAGCAGTATGAATCCCTAAAGAACCAAGGTGAAGAGTCTAAGAAGCTGTCTGGTCCTCTCCAGAATATCTCACAAGGGGGGATGCATTTGGATGTCGACAACTGACCAAAAAAATTGAAAATCGTTTTTCCCTGCAAGCTTTCTTTATTTTGTAAATTTAGTTAATTTAGTTAAATGTGAAAATCAGAGGTGTTCGGTCACATTAGCAACATGTAAGGTCAGCAGGATTGCTGCTGCTTTTAAAATTTAACATCTAAACAGTCCGTCGGATTTACAAATACTGTATTTAAGCATATAAGCTCCGTTTTGTGTTGAAAATAACTGTGAAATCTAAAACTCAGGTGGTTGTAACAAGATTTGTCTTGTCTTTTTTTTTTTTTTTTGCTGATCCGAAAAATGATCCGATCCGTGACTCTGATCCGAGGAACGATCTGATCTATGAGTTTTTTGATCCGTTGCACCCCTAACAATTAGGAACTGCAGTTGACACAAATTGAAAAGCTAAAAAAAAAAATTATTATAAAAAAGGGGGAAAACCAGTGTTGCAATAAGACAAACTGTGGCTGACAATTTAAAAAAAGGGCAGAGGAATAACAACAATAATAAAAAAAAGGATGCAGCGTCCAAAAACTAAACAAAACTAAATGTGGTGATTTTCTGTATAGTTTTATTGATGGGTTTCAAAATATGGCCTTGTTAAATGAGGCACTGTCTATTTGTCAGTGAAACATACTGAGAGATGTGCAGTGCAATTTGCTAAAACAAGGCTTGGCTGCTCTTACTAATAAACCTTACAGAAGTTATCTGGTGTTAACGAAGGGTCAATTAAAGGAACAGAGATGGGTCTAATCAAAGAGGAATACACACGGGTTATGAACATAATTATCTCTATAGGCAAATCAAATAAAAATTTGTTCTGCTTAGTTGCTGTAAGTCCCAGTAATTTGCATACTGCCTTAAAGTGTATGTATAGCCCACACATATTTTAAAGTTATGAATAGAGTAGAGAAATATAGTCCCAGTAAGTTATTGTTGCGTTGTCTGTCCTTCTAGAGATTATCCCTTATACTTCCTGTCTCAGAAATGCAACAGGAAGTGACAGAAAATCTCTCCAAAATGAGAGGAATTCTCCTCTTAGTCATTTGTCCTCAGGATACTTGTCCCTATTGGAAGATTTCTCATCATGACATCACTATAAATTAGGATTTCCCCATATTTGATCATCAGTACCAAGAGATTGGTAAATCCCCCTAATATAACATAAAGTGCAATCCAAACTAATTAGAGTGTTTAACTCTGTACTTACAGCAGAAAGAGTTATTCCTCCAGGAACCTATTGTTACTTCATGAGACTGGCAGGACTGTGCATAGGACTGAAGACTATCACACAAAGCACTTGGATCCAGGTTCAGTTCACACAAGTCATAGACACAGTTGTTGAAATAGATTAGTGTGTTTACAATGCCATGGCAGTCTTTGAATGGACCCTCCTTATCAGTAATAATTCCACAGAAACTGTTGCTGGAAATGGAATTCTTTTCATCCACAGTACAACTTGGTTCTTGTTCTGATCCAGGTGTGCAACTACAAGAAATAATTCAGTTCAGTTAGTAGGAAAGTTGATTTGGAAAAATGAGGAACGTAGTATGAAGTTTGAAGCAGTAAGTCTTTTTTAACATAAAAATTTAAGTTGTGAACTGGAGTGGTAGTTCACATGAGAGAAGTTTTACTTTTGCTTGTTAGAGAATGTTTTTTTTAAGCATGAAATACATATATATATATATATATATATATATATATATATATATATATATATATAAAACACTTCAACACTGAAGCAGCTAATTAACATGGACAATACAAAACGTGATCCTTACATAAAGTGAAACTTCCCCCTAATGGAAAGTTTAAATTTAAGTCCTGCTCCTTCCTTCCTCTGTCATTTTTGGTATGAGATTTTTTTTTGGGGGTTGGGGTGAGGGGTTACCTAGTTTTAACAAGTACCCACTCCCACTTCCACTCAGATCACCTAGGCGAACCGGGCAGGAGTTTTCCTCTCCCCCTCCCTTCCCACAGTCTTCTGGTGCATGTCACAGGTCCCAGAAGACTGCAGAACTATTCACAAAGGCAGCACATCTTGCTCATGCCCAGTGGGCAGCTGGCTGTGAAGCCACAAGTAGCCCGGGTGAGGATGGCACTGAATCCCTTGATAAGTAAGTGTCCTTTTATAGGATTTTTTTTCTACAGTGATGACCCCTATCTACCACCCACCTTCCGTATAGTAAAATGAAGGCGGGCGAGACCCCCTCTCGTTCTGGGGCAACATCATATGACGTCGCTCTAGTGTCACTGCTCTTGCACATCATGGTGCGATCCCAATCTCGGCATATCAGTGCCACCTATCAGTGCCCATAAGTGCGACATATTAGTGCCTCATCATCAGTGCCACCTAATCAGTGCCCTTCAGTGTGGCCGCATCAGTGCCCATAAGTGCCTCCTCATCAGTTCCCATTAGCGCACATCACTGATGCCAGTCAGTGATGCCTTTCAGTGCCCATCAGTGCCACCTATTAATGCCGCCTATCATTGTCCATAAGTGCCGCCCATCAGTGCCATCTATCAGTGCCACCCATCAGTGCCCATCAGTGCTGCCTATCAGTGCTCATCAGTGCCGCATATCAGTGCTACCTATCAGTGCCCTTCAGTGTGACATATTTGTGCCTCCTTAACAGTGCCACCTAATTAGTGCCCTTCAGTGCGGCCTCATCAGTGCTCAAAGGTGCCACCTCATCAGTGCCCATTAGTGCCACATCAGTGAAGGAGGAAAATTACGTATTTACTAAATTTACTGACAGAAATTAAGAAAAACTTTTCTTTTTTCTAAGTTTTCTGTGTTTTTCGTTTCTTTAGAAAAAAATTAAAAATCCAATGGTGATTAAATACCACCAATAAAAGGCTCTATTTGTGTGAAAAAAATTATAAAAATGTAATTTTGGTACAGTGATACATGAACGCGCAATTGTCATTCAAAGTGTGACAGTGTTGAAAGCTTAAAATTGGCCTGGGCAGGAAGGAGGTTTAAGTGCCCTGTATTGAAGCAGTTAAGCAGATTACAGTTCATAACATGAAGTAGAACTTTGTGCATACGGGGCAAAGCTAAAAGTTTACTTATCTTTAACCCCTTTGTTCAAAACTGCCTATACATACCTTCCCCCTAAGCCATTGTAAATCTAATCATCCGCTGGAATGAAGTAGACTCATTGTCAGTAAATATAAAGAAGACTGAACAATCAGTGTGTACTGTGTATACTCAGCTTAATGTTCTTATCAACTGTAAATTATCCTTACTCTGTTTATATTGGATTGGATATTGCCATCATTGAACAATTTATTTAATAGGCATCTGTGCTTGGTATTTTTTGGTATGATCTAATGATCTAACCGTTTCCCTTAAAAGTAATGGATTACCATGGATTGACCATTATGAATTTAGTATAATTGACTTGTGATTACCTTGTGTCATTGTCCACCTGCCAGCTGTTACCAAGACTGTTAGAGTCTGGCTCTAATTCACCATCTGGGTTTAAGAAGTCATCAGTTTGGTTTCCATTGAAATTTCCACAGATTCCACATACTTTGTTGGCATATTCCCTTGGAATATTCACCACCACTCTATGATTTCCATCAAACCTCACACTTACACCAAATGCTGTTGTCACCAGTACATCATGTCCACTAAGGAAGATGTTAATGTTTGGATGTAGGGCTACTGGTAAGGTTACTGCAATTTTGTTTACCTGGATTCACAATATATAATTAAAAACATTAAAGATAGGAAGATAAACAAGTTAAATAATATATATCAATAGGTTTTTCCAGTTTGTACTCACTTTGACGTTTCTGTTCTTCTCCAGTGTAATCCTGTATCCATTCATATCAATGTTGACATAATTGATATAAGACACTCTGGTGCTGCTTCCTCTGTGCTCATTGACTGCTTCAACGTTGAATTCTGCCAGGTGTCCATCAACTTCACAGAGTTTAGATAATGTATAGGTGCAAGTGCCCATAAAATGGTGCACCTGATTGTCAAAGGTGTAGTAATGTGGATCTCCACTAATCTCACAGGATCCTGGGGGGAGGGTGGGTGATCATCATAAGTTTGAAACTGCTAACATTATTAAAAATATATTACAGTCTCTTCCAATGAAGATAAAGCCATTGGAGAACATAATATAAAATATAACAGAATTACTGTTATAAAAACACTGTGTGTGATAAAATGACCTCCAGTGAATTAGCCTACCTGGTGGTGGTGAGCCTGGAGTAATAGGTCTTGTGGTAGTTGTTTTAGAAGTAGTTGAGGATATTCCTAAAAAAAGAGAAGAGGAAATGTAGAACTAAAGCTATTGCAGAATGAACTACAACTTCATTGTTGTTTAGGTAAATTTGTTTACCTACATGTATTTATCTAAATAGCTGTACTATTTTGGTTTCATTACAAGATTATTGCTTAAAATACAGTAATGCACATTCACTTGAAACCACCAAGGATCTAATTTAGTAGGAATTGCTGCTGCACGTAATTTTTTTTTCCAAACAAATCTTTACCTAAAATACTAAGGCAGGCCATATATGATAACATTTTCTTTCCTTCCACCAGGGGTGAAAGGAAAGAAAATTGCTTGATTACCTCAACATAGGCAACCTTCTGAACACAATGATTGCTGCTAGCGGCAATAGCTGCCAGAAGTGATCAAATGCAAAAACAGTCTTGTTGTACTAAAGTTAATCAATTGATCGACTTCAGTACCATCAGCCTGCCAGTACCTGCTGACCCGGTTGAGATTCAATCCATCTATGGCCCGGCTTAAGTTGAATACATGTACTGTGCAGGTCAGTTGCTTTACAAAAGGCAAGTAGGCTATTTACTTTGCAAGTGAATTTTCACTATGCAAAGTAATTATCCCTTAGCTTAGTGAAAGCAGTGAAAAATCACTTTGCAAGATATACCCACCCACTTGCAAGCAAAAAAAACTAACAAAAAAAAAACAGTACTTTTGATTGCACATGACTGGATGATGAAAGTCAGCAGAGCTTTACCTCATTCACTAAGTAAAAACTTCATTGCAGGGGGGTGTGGCCTGCAGCCAAGAAGATGGAGAGAGGCTCCGCGAGCTACTGACAGTTCCCGCGGCTCCACAGCGACCCTCAAGCGCCCATTCCACTGCCCGTAGATCGGGGAACCAAGGGAGAAGCCCGCACACCACATGAGGAAGAGAAAGAACAAAGAGGGGCCCCGCAAACTAACAGAGTTTTTCACTCCGGTGGGCACCTCCTCTCTTCAAGATGGCGCCGGCTGATCTCCTGCTCCACAGCGCAGCGACCAGCGTGATGAGAGGCACCCTCCTTCCCAGCAGAGGAGCGGCGCTTATCCCAGGCAGAATGGAGCATTACCAAGATACTCTCCCTTCTGCAGCCCTCAGAAGTCCAAGCAGCGCTACTCCCCACATCCAGGTGAGCATACTGATGATTTTTCTCGTGACTCCACTAGAGAGTTTACAGAGCAGTTAGAAGATTTTCAAACTGCAGATCTCCCTCTCAATGCAAACACTATTAAAGACATGCTAGTCTCTCTTAAAGGCTCCCTACACAGGTACATGCTTTCCTTCATGGCTCAAGTAAAAGAAGATGTTTCAGCACTGTGGCACAGAGTGAGTCATGTGGAATGAAAAATGGGGGAGTTTGCACTGCTCATAATGAGCTTGTTGACTCCCACAATGAGGCTTATGAGGAACTGCAGGCAATAAAATTAAAACTAGCGGTTCTCAAGGATCAGTCTTGACTAAATAACATAAAGTTCTGTGGTGTATCAGAGACTGTACCAGCGTCAGATCTGCGGAGATATGTACAACAAATGATTTCCACCCTGCTACCAGAAAGAGAAGTGATAGTAGATAGAGCTCACAGGCTCCCAAAACCATTGCATCTCCCTGACACAATCCCACGGGATGTTATTGCTATCGTGTTAAGGAGGCATTAATGCAATTTGCACAGAAAAACTCCCCTTTGCCTGCTCCTTATAGCGACATAACTTAATATAATATAATATACGCGGACCTTTCACGGCATACCCTTCTGGCACGAAAGAAATTTGTTTAACTGACAAAATTGCTGTGCAACCACGACATCTCTTATCGGTGGGGCTTCCCCGCCAAGATCTTAGTTTTCAAAAACCATCGCACCATCGCGATTCGCACTGCGGAAGAAGGTCTCTAGCTTGTTAAAAGATAGGGATTACTCCCTAAAGATATTAACTCTCTACCGCCTGCATCCCTACCTGGAAGGCTATCGTCAGCATGTGAACAAGCTCCTGGGTGATAAGCTGAGTATAACTCCAAAAAATTATGCTGAGCCACATTTTGGCAGTGGTTTTTGTGACAACTTTATGTTTTACCACTAAAATTCATATGTTTGTTGCTCACGGGGAAATTACCCCCTAAATGATGTTGTGTCAATGTTATTGGTTTTTGACTTTTCTTTGTCTTTTGTTTGTTACACTACTACCTGCCACGATATTCTTATCAAGGAAATACTCACAGCTTCAACATATGGATCAGAACCAGCTCACCATGATCTACAAGACCTCCTCAACTGTAAATTTCTGTTCAAATTTATGTACTTCTGAAATACATGTAGCGCCCACCCCACTTAGGTGGGTGCTAGATAGGTTTTCTGTAGGTAGTGATAAGTAAATGTAGCCAGCGCCTTACATTTTTTAGGCCTGGTTGTTTATTCTGGGAGAGGGGAGTGGTAGAATAGAGGGAGGTGTGGCGACCTACACTCTTGTTCAGAGAGATCCCCTCAACCTTTCTGGGAAATGTTCTGGAAGGGAGGCAGGACTTTGGACTGGAGTGGCAGGCAGCTTGTGTGGAGAGCTCTGGGCCAATCATTAATTTGAGTTGCAGCAGGCGGGGCTTGCATATAAGCTGGGGGTTCAGAGACCTCAGTGCTGGATGGCAGGAGGCGGGCTTGAAGGCCTGGGGGTTCAGAGACCCCAGCGCAGGATAATTGGAGGAACAGTCGATATGTAGTTCAGAGGAGAAACCGGGTGTCCCAGCCTGGGATGCACCGGACCATGCGGAGGAGGAAGTAGGTGCGAAACGGACGGAGGAGACTGGGATCAACCTTCTGTGGCAATCATGGACCGTCGATGGGAGTGAGCAAAGGGAGTGCAATCCAGCGCAGCGGTGCTTATCCGTACACTCACGATGTGTCCAAGGACCTAGTGAGGGACTCTTTCCAGAACTGACATTGGGCAGATTTGCAAGAGTCAAGGTAGGCGGTGAGGCCTGGGACTTTGAAATCTACAACCCAACGCATTATTCAGAGTGGTGCTGGTCAGTTCATCAGAGGGAAGTACACAGGAACCAAGATTATCAAAGGCAACTCATATCCTTTATTCTACGTTCATTCAAGTTCAAGCAATAAAGCCTTATAAAATTTCAAGGACTGTCTGCTGTTTGCGGAACTTTTGCATGGGGAGGAAGCATAGGTGTGCAAAGCCTATTGCATTAAGGTGTGCACCTCAAAGCTCAAAACACATGTGTGTGTACATGTGTATATATACTGACAATGTCAGTAGAGTAGTGGATGGTGTCAGTAGGGCAGTGAATGGTGTCTATAGTTTTTGATTGTATTATATTATTTTTTACATTTTTCTTTCCAAATTTGTTAGGACCCCCGTTGTGGGGCTTTGGTGAAATATCGGGGGTTTTAACAGAGGAAATCTGCACCACACAGGGTGATTAGGGTGTGCCCAGGCACACCTGGCACACCCTGTGCGCACGCCTATGGGAGGAAGAAACGGAACTTGACAACAGAAAGGTAATGAACAACTTTGCAGCTCCCAAGGGAGTAGTTTGCTACATACGTTTCACAGAATCACCACTAGAGGGCTCCAACTTCCACCTCATAAATAAAATAGTACACAGGAGCTGAAAATCATATCTCTGAATGCACAATGCCTTAATAGCCCCATAAAATGAAAACTCCTGTGGAATGAAGATAAAAACTACAAGGAGATGTTCTGTGTGTTCAGGAAACCCATTTTCATGCTCAAATAGTTCTAAAATGCTCCCACAAGCTTTATCCTCATATATTCACTGCCAACACAGCCATGAAAAAGTGTGGTGTATTAAAAGCCATTAAAACCTCAGTATCCTTCCAGCTGCATACTGCAATTTCCGACCCACACGGAAGATATGTGATTCTGGTCTGAGACCTAAATAACATCACCTACACTAGTGATGGCGAACCTTGGCACCCCAGATGTTTTGGAACTAAATTTCCCATGATGCTCAACTACACTGCAGAGTGCAAGAGCATCATAGGAAATGTAGTTCCAAAACATTTGGAGTGCCAAAGTTCGCCATCACTAACCTACACCATTAAATCTTTACGCACCCAACACCGGACAGCTTCCATTTTGAAATCATTACTTAGAAAAGTCTCAAAGGTGCATCGAGGGCTTCTCTTGTTCAGTGGTGACTTTAACCACTTCAGCCCCGAAAGAATTTACCCCCTTCCTGAACAGAGCGCTTTTTGCGATTCGGCACTGCGTCGCTTTAACTGACAATTGCGCGGTCGTGCGACGTGGCTCCCAAACAAAATTGACGTTCTTTTTTTCCCATAAATAGAGCTTTCTTTTGGTGGTATTTGATCGCCTCTGCGGTTTTTATTTTTTGCGCTATAAACAAAAATAGAGCGACAATTTTGAAAAAAACTCATTTTTTTTTACTTTTTGCTATAATAACTATCCCCCAAAAATATATAAAAAAACAACTTTTTTCCTCAGTTTAGACCGATACGTATTCTTCTACATATTTTTGGTAAAAAAAAAGCAATAAGCGATTATTAAACGGTTTGCGCAAAAGTTATAGCGTTTACAAAATAGGGGATAGTATTATGGCATTTTTATTAATAATTTTTTTTTTTTAAATGGTGGTGATCAGCGATTTTTATCGTGACTGCGACATTATGGCAGACACATCGGACATTTTTGACACATTTTTAGGACCATCGTCATTTATACAGCAATCAGTGCTATAAAAATGCACTGATTCCTGTGTAAATGACACTGGCAGTGAAGGGGTTAACCACTAGGAGGCAGTGTAGGGGTTAAGTGTGTCCTAGGGGCGTGTTTCTAACTGTCAGGGGGATGGGCTGTGTGTGTGACGTCACTGATCTCTGCTCCGATGACAGGGAGCAGAGATCGAGTGACACTGTCACTAGGCAGAACGGGGAGATGCTGTTTACATCAGCAGCTCCCTGTTCTTCCTCCCCGTGAGGCGATCGCGGGTATCCCCGCGGCGATCGAGTCTGCGGGACCCGCGACCCGACTCACGGAGCTTGCCGCGGGCGCGCATGCATGCCGCCACCAGCGCGCGCGTGCCCGCTGGCCGCCTTTTTAAAGGGCAACGTACAGGTACGTGGTTTTGCCTGTACGAGCCCTTCTGCCGCAGTATATCTGCGTGAGGCGGTCGGCAAGCGGTTAATACCATCAGCGACCCCCATCTTGACTCCACTTCTAGGAAATCAGCCTATATGCACACTCTTTCTTCATTTCTGAGAGACAATAACTTCTACGAATCGTGGAGGTGTCTACATGCATCAGAAAAGGATTACACCTTTTTTTCCATCCCACATCAGTCCTATTCTAGAATAGACTTCTTCCTTGTGAATATTCCATTACTCCATAAAACTACACATGCGGAAATATATAACATTATTTGGTTAGATCACGCTCCAATAACAGTGACTATCCAGGAAAAATGCATGATATCACCGACGTACCTCTGGCGCAATGATACCTCCCTGTTTTAGAAACCCTCCACCAAAATGACACTAAAAAAACAGATTGCAGAATTTTTTCAGAAGACATGGACATTTTTACTCTGGTGCTCCAGTTGTCTGTGAGATAGAAGAGGCGTAGGTCCCAAGCCCTGTCTGACGTACTCAACCAAATAAAAAAACTGGAAGCTAAACACAAACAGAATCTATCTCACCAAACCTTAAATGAGTTACAACAATGCAGGCTAGATCTTAGGCAGCTTCTATTAGCACAACACAAAAAATCTATAAAAAGATTTAAAGCTAATTACTATGCCCGAGGTAACAAAGCGGACGTTTGTTGGCTAACTACCTCAAGGTTAGGCAATCAAAAGCTAAAATTTCTTCATTATTAGATCCAACCACAGGGTGGATAGTTTTCCACCCTTTGGAAATTGCAAATGCTTTTCAATCATATTACTCCAGTCTGTACAACTTAAAAGACAATTCGGAGACACCTCAACCTATTTCTGATAACATTTCAGAATTTTTATAAGGCCTTAGCCTTCCATCATTAACCCCCCAGCACCTCACCTCCTTGAACCGTCCCATCTCAGACCAGGAAATCTTTTCTGCCATTAAATCTATGCCAAAAGGGAAGTCCCCGGGCGCTGATGGCTTCTCAGCAGAATATTATCAAGAATTTATTAATATCTTACTTCTTCATTTGACCAAGGTCTTTAACAGGGCTGCAATCTTAGCTTCTTTTCCTTCCAAAATGCTCAGGGCAATTATAGTAATACTCCCCAAGCCAGGAAATATGCCTGACTGTCCTCAAAATTTTCACCCAATTTCCTTACTCAACTCGGACCTGAAACTATAGCCAATAGATTACTAGACATTTCACCCACCTTAATCCAGGCAGATCAGGTAGGTTTTTTAAAGGGCAGACAAGCAGCAGATGGCACTAGGCGCATGTTCAACTTACTGAGAATAGCAGAAATTTTTAAATCTCCTACCATATTTCTGGCGCTAGATGCTGAAAAGGCATTTGATAGGGTCCATTGGGGATACCTTCAGGCCACCCTGACAAAATATGGTTTCCAGGGCCTCATAAAACAAGCCCTTTCTGCGCTGTACACTAGCCCATCAGCCCAAGTTTATACCTCCAATGTCATATCTGACCATTTTTCCATCACAAATGGAACACGACAGGAGTGCCCCCTCTCCCCCTTAATCTTTTCATTGCTTATGGAGCCACCCATCCCCAAACAAAAGGTATCACAGTAGAGGATAAGGCACACAAAATAGGTTTATTTGCAAATTATGTAATCCTCACCCTCTCTGAGCCATAAACATCCCTAACAGCAGTAGATTCAATTTTGGATAAATTCAGCAGAATATCCTACTACAAACTAAATGTTTATAAATCATTTGCTCTACCAATGGGAATAATGAGTAAGGCTTTACATGATTTGAAATGGTCCTTTCAGTAACAATGGGAAACTAATAAACTCACATATCTAGGCACTACACTTACCTACCCTTCAACACAAACCTATGAGTCTAAATATGGAGCTCTGTGGAAGACAATAATGAAAGATTTTTCCCGCATAGGGAAATTCACACTTTCTTGGATAGGTAGAGCAGCTGCTTTCAAAATGCTAACTCTTCCCAAACTGCTGTACTGTTTCCACACAGTCACTACACAAGTCCCTGGCAGCTTCTTCAACAATACAGATGCAGCCATTTCAGCGATTTATATGGCAAGGCAAAAAACCTTCAATAGCATAGTCAATTCTAAGCAAGCACAAATCCAGAAGAGTTGGGCTCCCAATCCTTTGCAATTATTATTATTCAGCCCAGTTAGACCAAGTCAAAGCTTGGTTTCAACCCTTAGATAAACAGTGGGTAAACTTAGAGCGAGCCATGATCCCGAATCATGACCTATAATCCCTCTTACTGGTGGGAGCTATTTCTACTCCCTGCTCTAATATTCCTCTCCCCTCTATAGTGGCCTCCCTGGAGGTATGGAAAGCCTTACCAAAGCATACTAATACTAAAAACTCGCGGGTAATCTTGGACATCCCCTTGAGTGCCTACAAGCATCTGTTGCTTTCATTAAATGTCTCAATGTGGCTTAGAAAAGGACTTCTCACCTATAGAGACCTCATAGAGCAATCAGTAGGCACCCTTGACTACTCCTACCTATGACTACGTAATTTTCATTGTACACACCCTTCATTAGGTATTGACATGGACACCAAACTATGGCAATATCTAAATTAACAGAACCCTAGCAAAGGAGGCATCTCTTGGTTCTACAACTACTTCCAACAGTCAGAACCTTTCACAAAATCTCCACAGATTCTCAACTGGGAAAGAGATTTCTTCAAATCCTTCTCAGTAAGGGAGTGGCAGCTTTAACTAACAAAATAAGTACATCCCATTGCGTAAATCATTGGGATAATGCCCTAAAAATACAATATAGAAGTTATCTTACGCTGTTCAAACTCTCTAAATGGCACTCGGATGCATCTCCTTTGTGTTGGCAACAGTGTGGCAGAATTGGCAACTTTTTACACATTTTGGGGACATGTAAATCCCTTAAGAGTTTCTGGAACTCGGTATTCTCCCTCATTTCCCAAGTTACTGGTATGCTGACCACCCCGTCGCCACACTTGGTTCTGCTAGGTCTTACAATAGACTCCTTTCCCATACAGTACAAAACCATAGTGTCACATATCTTCATAGCAGCGAGGTTGACAATAACCTCTGCTTGGAAGTCTTCTAAAGCTTTAAATGCTTCGGAAGTAATCAAAAGGGTTAATTCCCACTACTTTTTTGAGAAATTCACTGTACTTAACAAATAAGGCTTGAAACTTTTCCAAACTAAGTGGAGCTTTTGGGATTCACTATCCACTTGACAAACCAACAGGTTATGCATCTTTAAGTTGAGTCTTGACTAGCAATAAATGGATAGGGCATGATATATATGAAACTTCTAAAACGGGCATGTATATTGTCTATCTTATCTCTTTTTATGTGTGTTGAATCAGAGGTACCTGCGTGTTTTTTCTTATGAATAAGTTGATCAACATTACGTATCTGTAATGTGTTTAAACTTTAATAAAAACAAATTGAAAAAAAAAATCCATTGCAAGGTGAACAGCCTAACATGTAGAGACTGGCTTGTGGATGTCTGATTCTGTACAGTAAAGCGAGGCACTATAACACAACTTTCCCAAGTAAGTTTTTTTTTTTACATTGATAGACTGTTACTGTCTTTAGCCAATTGTCTTTTTTACTATTTAGAGTAATTATAAGAGTGGTAGATGTTTTCTTACGGGTCGTGGTTGTTGTTGGTGGTGGCGTGGGTACTGATAAAAGAAAAAGAATATACATTTATTTCAGATTACCATACAAATCATCTTGCACCACATATGAACTGTTACCACAACACTTTTGCTTACCTTTACAATATCCTGGCATAAGAGAGATATCATCCACAGCAACATCACTACGGTAGTCCTCACCTCTGACTCCTTCAATAAAAATCTGTGAACAAATCAAATGATTGCTAGTGATGTCAATGCAAAACTGAAATTAAATAAGAAAATCTTTACTAGTATGTCATAGCAGGAGCCTTCAAGTGTTGGACACTTGTTTAGCTTCCCTACCAAACAGCCTATCGAGCAGCCTAGGAACCTAAAAAATGGGCAAGCTCTAAATAACAGAATAACCAGGGCACCACGTGACCAGGAGCTTCCAGGATGTTCAGTAAGAAAGGTGAACAGACAACTGTGGAAATTTGCTACGGCATAACAGTAGACCTTTACCAAACTTTAGCTGAATTTTTAAAGGATTGTTTATGCTTTAATGTCAGTGTGTAAGATACAACACCACAATTACACAGACTTATCTAGGCATTTTAAATACCTGGCTGATGTTACTGTCAGGCAGGAAAATCTCTTCCAAATGCCACATATCTCCATGATTTCCTTCTAGGTTGGAAGCATAGACCAACCCCTCTGGTGTTAGTAGTGCCACCTTCAAACCCATATATTGTGCCACCCCGTACATGTGATACCAGAAACGTAAGCAGTGAGGTCCAGTGAAATTATTGGCAGGACTCTCTAGTCTTGCAAAATCTCCTTCTTTTGAATACCGTCCATCGATATAGAGGTAATGTCCACCTAAATATGCATAGAAAAAACACATGTAAAGAATATAAGATAATCTAACACCAGCAAGACATTACATACTGTTAAACCCCCCCCCCCCCCCAGGATTCACATTACATTGTACAATCTGGTTTCTTTTTTAACCACTTGACCTCTGGAAGAGTTACCCCCTTCATGACCGGGCCATTTTTTGCGATACTGCACTGCTATACTTTAACTGACAAAGTGCGACACTGTACCCAAGTAAATGTATGTCTTTTTTTCCCCACAAATAGAGTTTTCTTTTGGTGGTATTTGATCACCATTGCGTTTTTTATTTTTTGCGCTATAAACAAAAAAAGACCAACAATTTTGAAAATGATTTTTTTTAACTTTCTGCTATAAAAACATATCCAACAAAAAAAGCAAATTTCTTAATACATATTAGGCCAATATGTATTCTGCTACATGTTTTTGGTAAAAAAAAAATCCCAATAAGCGCATATTGATTGGTTTACAAGGACATTATAGCATCTACAAAGTATGGGATATCTTTATGGAATTTTTTTTTTTATTATACTAGTAATGGTGGCGATCAGTGACTTATAACTGGACTGGGGTATTGTGGAGAGCAATTGGACACTAATTGACACTTTTGACACTTTGCAGGAACCAGTGACACTAATACAGTGATCACTGCTAAAACTATGCATTGTCACTGTACTAATGACACTGGCTAGGAAGGAGTTAAACTTCTAGGGTGATCAAAGGGTTAACGGTGTGCCTAGCCAGTGTTTTTGTGTACTGTATGTGCTGCTTTCACTAAGGGAAGAGATGGATTCTAGTCCCTGCATTGCAGGAACACAGAATCCATCCCTTCCTAATGTCAGAACTGTGATTTGCCTTATTTATATTGTCAGATCCCCGTTCTGTGTGGTTTACCAAAGATCAGCAGGTGCTGGGGAATATTGAGTGGCCAGCACTCACAGATCGATTTCTGCTATGATTATTCACAGCATAAGCGGCATGCCTGCAGAGCGTGAGCACCTCCTGCAGGCAGAAGTGAAACATCATGTATATAAAGGTCATCCTGCACAGGAGCGCTGCCCTGTAGCAGTAAAACTGCAATGGGGCGGAATGCAAGTGGTTAAAAACACTATCAGGATACCTAGGTGGTGTCACTACTGACCTTCTTACAAGAATAGTGTTTGCCTGGCTGTCTCCGGCTTCAACATTATCAATCTGACCCAGAAAAAGTATGCAAAGTGGAGACTCCACAATTTCCTCGAACAACGTTTCTTTAAAAACAGTAATGTTTACTTTTGAAATGGAGCGTCTGAATTGCTTAAAACAATTAGGAAATAGTTGAATAATGTTAAGGTGTCGGTTTCTCCCTCACAAAAAGCCTCCTACTTGATGTTGCTGCACAGATCCTATTATACACCAAAAAAGCTGTTTATGTTTGGCCGTAGAACCAACGACGAGTGCCCTAAATGTAGAGGAACAGGTGACCTAATTCATATGGTTTGGAGGTGTCCAAAATTAGTCAGGTATTGGACCGAGATTCTAAAGAAAATAAATGCCACGTTTAGAGTTAACCTAAAGCTTGACCCTAAGACCTGCGTGCTGGGCTACGTTAACAACGGGATGAGGGATAGGAGTACAGCTGTAGCAATAGCAAGATGCCTGTACCAGGCTAGAAAACAGATTGCACAAGCTTGGCAATCAAGGACACCCCCAACCCCGGAAACTTGGGCCGAAACGGTCAACTCCACAATATGGGGCGAAAGGACATTCTATATAAAACTAGGCAATCGTAGCACGTTCGTGAAACTTTGGAACCCGTGGATCCAAGCAATGCCATGCCCCTCATCAGTGATACCTTAGCGCTGAGGGCAATTGTCTTTCTATTAGGGCAGAGACGACGTACCATGCATAGTCTAAAGCTTTGAAACTAAGAGAGAATAATGAAAAGAACAATAGCTTGATACAAAGTGTGCCTTGGAACAACTGGGATGGGTTATTGGGGGGTGGGGGGCGGGGGGCTTACTAGATTGAAAAGCAACAATACACAACTACATATTAAAGTCACAAGAGATTGTATGGCCGGCTGGCCGGGATGTACACAAAGGGTGCTCTTTTCTTTTTTTTTTTTTTCTCTTTTGCTACATTTTGGTATAATAGTAAATATTTATATATGGTACGTATATAGCTAGAGAAAAGTCATGAAGGCCACAATGATGAGACTAAGCAAGAGACAAATATGACCATCAATCTGAAAGATGTCTCTGGATCAAGTAACTGAGTGGTAAAAAAAAAAAAAATAATGTTATACTGAGAAAGTCCATGATTAGTTAATATCTCTTCCCTGAAACACAGCAATCTATTTTTCTATTTAAGATGACTAGGTATAGTCTGATGATTCCTGCACATACAGTACCATAGCAATTTAATATAGCACAGGGAGCCTGAAATCCAATTGTGATCTCATAGTGAAATCTCAATGTTACCCTGGAGTGTCAGTGACCAACAGATCTCCTGCTTCCTGCACCCTTCTACTTCTTGTTGGCCTATCACTAAGAATAATAAACGTATGGGCCAATGGAGAGGTTTTGAAATGGTATTGAGTTAGCCAATCCTAAACACTGCAGAGAGAATTTTTGAAGATCACAGGGTACAGAAGAACACTTTTAAAGGCATGTGCTACCTGCCTTTCTTGATCTAGTCACTTTAGAAGCTTTTCAAAATTAGCATGTATACTTTGCTCTATACTCTAACCAAGATATTTAGGTTAAGATAAGCTTTTTTTCAAAAAAATAATCTATGCCACACCAATTTGTGGCTGAGCCAGGTGATAGCCACAACCCAATAAACCAACCTGGTCATAAGTATTATTATTATTATAAGTAAGGCACATACTGTATTACTCACTATGTATGCAAACTAAGATAGGCGTAAAAGCCACCAAACTATGAACACAAGCCTGGTTGATCTAGGGCAAATCTGAGTCATTTCAATTTGCTCCATCATCAATAGGCAAAAAGAATAAAATATTGTTTTTTTTTCTTCAAAATGGTCGCTCTTTTTTGTTAATAGCGCAAAAAATAAAAACCACAGAGGTGATCAAATACCAACAAAATAATATAAAAATCAAAAAGTCGCGCTAGGAAAAAACGTGACAGCAGGCTAATGCCCAAACAACGCTCATAAAGATGAGGGGGTGACGAGTGAACAATAAGTGAATAAAATGTGAATAAAATATAAAGAAGTGCCAAGTAATGAAAACATGCACTATACAAACACAACAAAGCTAAAAGTAAAAAAACTATGTCCGTATGAAAAATGAATAAATATTGAATAATTATCAAAACAATATCACAAATAATGATAAATTGATAAGAGAACAGATTTGTGGCTGTGACGACTAAACCAAAATAAACATAAGGAAAAGATAAACCCAAAAAAAGTCCATGGCTAAAAAATTAATAGTAATTATAGTCCATCCGTGTGAATAAACATGCATAAATTGTGGCTTGTCTCCGGGTGCTCTGTGGATAATGGAAACAGAAATCTTGCTGTGATGAAACCAAAGTGTGTAGAAAGACCTCCACCTCTTAGGAAATAGCAAAAAACAAAATGCTCCACATAGCATAAAATGTTGTTTTTTGCATGGTCTCATTCCCTTATCTGCTGATGCTGGTTGGAGAGAGTCCCTTGAGTTGAACGCTGAGTGTCCTGTTCAAAGACCCCTGGCTGGGGTTGCAGCCATCCGCCCCCTTAGGTCTCCTGTAATTAAGAGACCAATTTTATCTGGTAAGAGGCAGCTATTTCCTAAGAGGTGGAGGTCTTTCTACACACTTTGGTTTCATCACAGCAAGATTTCTGTTTCCATTATCCACAGAGCACCCGGAGACAAGCCACAATTTATGCATGTTTATTCACACGGATGGACTATAATTACTATTAATTTTTTAGCCATGGACTTTTTTTGGGTTTATCTTTTCCTTATGTTTATTTTGGTTTAGTCGTCACAGCCACAAATCTGTTCTCTTATCAATTTATCATTATTTGTGATATTGTTTTGATAATTGTGTCATTCAATATTTATTCATTTTTCATACAGACATAGTTTTTTTACTTTTAGCTTTGTTGTGTTTGTATAGTGCATGTTTTCATTACTTGGCACTTCTTTATATTTTATTCACATTTTATTCACTTATTGTTCACTCGTCACCCCCTCATCTTTATGAGCGTTGTTTGGGCATTAGCCTGCTGTCACGTTTTTTCCTAGCGCGACTTTTTGATTTTTATATGGTTTATGGTTTACTACTTTTTAGTCGCAGCTCATACCAATTAGTGTAAGCGCAATTTTTGCTTTTTACCAACAAAATAAGCTCTATTTGTGGGAAAAAAAAGTACGTCAATTTTGTTTGGGTACAATGTCGCACGACCGCACAATTGTCAGTTAAAGCGGAGTGGTGCCGTATGGCAAAAAATGGCCTGGCCATTAAGGGGGTAAACCCTTCCGTGGCTGAAGTGCTTAATGTCTCTAGCGACATTCATCATAAGTAGACAGCATATAAAAATATGATTTCATAATAACTTTTTATACTTTCATACTTATAAAGCAATCATTGTAAGCTACTGTAATCTATGCAGAGCAATTTACCTCCTGTTGTATGGTCATAAGAGGGCCCAGTAAATCCAGATGGTGTTGATCCTGTCCATTGGGTCCAGTCCATGTGATCAGCCATCGATTGCTTCCAGTTACATAAATCCACATCAAAAGAACAATCAAAGCAATAGTTTTCTGCAACAGGTAAAATCACATAAAAAAGTATGTAAATGGGTTCTGTTTGTAATATCAGACTGCCTTGCAATGAGCATAAAAATGTCTTTGCAGTCAAAATGTGTTATTATGTTGATATGGGTTATCTATGGGCAGTGCTTTTAAATAGATCAATAATTGTTCTGTTTTGCATTGTGGTCATTATAATCTACTTTGGAATTTCTGCTAATAGAGCATATGGATCGTGCGCCTCAGTGAAAGTTTTCAGCATAAGCAGATTCAAATATTGGAATTGATACTGTCAGTAAGACCTTTCCAGTATTATATGGCAGTGATCCATATAAATCCATTGTACAATGAATCCATTACAGCAAAGCTTTCTAACATGTGCACCAAATTTACATTTGGTTTGGCTCTTTTTTTACTCCACTTTTAGAAACTGTCTCTCTAGCTGCAATAAGCTAACTGACAAGGATCAAGACCAACTCTGTGTTGGTGTACAAAAAAAAGACACCGGTACTCAGACTGGGGTCTTTTGTGCTGGGTAAGTTATCAAGAATATGATAGCTTCCCACACAGGGATCCCTGGTTGCTACAAAGCTAATGGCTGCCCCACTCCACTATCAGTCGGGGGATTATTTGGGTAAAGGCTGAAAGTAAACAAATGCATGTGTATGCTGGTTACATCATTGTCCAAATATGGCAATGGCCCATTTGTTTACTTTTAATTGATGACCGTGGAAAATCCACGGTGGCTGATTCAGGATGGTGATAAGACATCTTTTGCAATGACGCTGTCGGCTACAAAGCCAACAGTGTCCTAGATAATAAGGGGTTAAACATGCAGTGAGGACGGAACACCTGTGGTATGAACACTCCAGCCACAATGCCACCCTCCTTCATGCTAGCAATTTGTATATTTGTTCCCGACAGGTACATGATTTTCTTGTCCACACTATGATTTTTTGTGGGGTGAGCAACAGAATTCTATAGCATCTACATCACTCTTTATTAATACAATTAATTATGCAGATACACAGTGGTGTTTAGTGTAATGGACTAAACCTGGCGGTTTCAAATGTACTTCAATAGGACTGCAAATCACAGCAAATAGCTTTTTTACCTTATGCAATACTTGTTTGTGTATTATAAACTAAGAGGAAATAGAGGCAGTTATGGTTAATTTTGGCTTATTGTTTTGAAGTTGAAAGGCCTTTGAAACAAAATGCATTTTAACATATGTATATCGTAAGAGATAAAATATCAGCATTTTATCTATTTATAAAATGATAGGTCATGCTGATCAGTTTGGTTCCAGTACTCCATAAACCCCATGCTCATCCTGAAAAGATTTATTTATTTGTAAGACTAAAAACAAATTGATGGTCCTGTTCCTACAAAAGATACACATATATGTTCTCTCTTTACTCTCCAGCAGATAGCAGGCATAATACTAAATGATGAGTGACAGGGTGATGATTTTCACTATATTTCAAAAACTGAACAGCAATTGGTTTATTCATAGATATTTTAAAGGAAATGTGCAAATAATTTACCTGGCACGGTTGGAGCGATGGCTGTGGTGGTTGTTGTAATTTCTGTTAATTTTGAAAATCAATAAATGAGTCTCAAGTTACACTTTGAATGTTTCTATTTGAAATCATTTGCATAACAGATCATTTTCACTTACTGCAAATGGTGTTCTCTCTCCAGTCACCAACAATGATACCAACAATTTCACAGGTGGCAGCATAGGCCTCTAAAGCATTGCAGAACTGATTTTGGTTTCCTCCAGTCACACACAAGTCATATACACAGTTCTCAAAATATATCTGAGGAAGAATGTGGGGGTGGCAGTCTTTGAAAGGTCCATTGGTTAATAATATCAGTTTACATTTGTCTTCATAATTAACTTCTTCAGCGGGATCACATGGCGAAGGATCCATAATGTCTTCTTCACATCTATTAAGGCAAATCATTGAATGATTTAATGTTTCTGTTATCATTATATTCCTACAAAGATGATATTAGCAGAATTTGGTTCTCATTTTTTTTTCATATTATAAAATGCTTTATAAAAGAGGAAACTAGGTTGGTTGCTAATAGTCACCATTTAACCTTGTTAAAGTGTATGTTACCTCAACATTTCATATTGCAGATATTTGTTTGTTGTACCATGCACTTGTGTTAAAAAGTATTGAGTTATCTTTTTTATTGCTTCCTTTGTATGGAATACGTGGTGTTCCTGCTTTTCTATTTCAAATTGAGCATGCTAGGCATGAGAGCAGGTCCATCTCAGCGTGGTCAGTTTTCTGGCTGTGCTGGGAGAACAGCCGTCTGTCCTCCAATGGCCGAGATGTGTGCTGACATTTCCCCCCTGCACAGCCATTCTCTGTAAAGATCAGTGAACTGCTATTTTTCCACCCCCACCTCTCCAAGCCCCTTAAAGTGGGAGTAAACTCCCATGGTAGGTATTTACCTACAAGTAAACCTATAATAAGGCTTACCTATAGGTACAGTAAATATTTCCTAAACGTGCACCATTTAGGAGATATTTACTTGTGAATGGGCTGGTGACTACACCTGCGCATGCGCTCTGAAGGAACTCCTTCAGAGTCCTATCCTGTGAACAGCGGCTCCCATGCGCATGCACAGGAGTGACGTCATTGCAGCATAGCCAATCAGGCGGCCAGAGGATGCAAACCCGGAAGGAAGATCTGATAAAGATGGAAACCCTGTCAACGGTGCCAGCACGTCGCTGGATAGCTTAATTTTAAGGTAAGTTTCACATAATGTGCTAGTATGCGATGCATGCTAGTAATTCTAACTTTACCTTGCAGTTTAAAAAAAAAGTATGAGGGATCTTTAAAAAGTTTCCACATTTTTTTTATATTAAATAGAGTTAAAAAAAAAGTGCAGAAACTTTGAGGAACCCTTACATTTATGGGAAAAAAAATTAAGTTATGCTTTCCAGTAGTCTTTCAGGACAGCCACAATAAGAGACCATGGCTTCTCCCCTTTCTTAGGAAACACTGCGCCAGCCAATAAATTTTCACTTCCCCCTGTTCCGTTAGGGCCTACAAGACCAGAGATAGGTCCCACTTGGGGAAGGGTGAACCTTGAACTGGTCTCTGTCTTGCTAAAGCTCTGAAAAATCTGACCACCCAGGGGTTGGTACCTAGCTCTTAAGGGTACTAATGGCTAACCCTTTATCTGCCCCACACTGCAAAAACTCCAAAACTGCTATGGGGCTCTGCACCTTGAAGGAGTTTCCTATGCACCACTCGTTAAAGCAAACTCATACCTTTTTGTAGATCAGGCGCGTCTCCTTCTTTCTGCTATTGAGGAAAGTGGCTATCAGCCTTTCTGAAAAACCCTTGGTTTTTAGTATTCTTTCCTCAGTAGCCAGGCCGCTATGTTCCAACGGTGTACCTGGGGTCAGAGGACCGGGACTTGTGAAAGGAGATCCTCCCGAAGTGGAAGGAACCAAGGAGGTTCTACTGCTAACTGCTTGACTATGAGAAATGGGAAGGTGTGACTTTAAATGAGGCTATTGATTTGTGGGGGTGAAGTAATTTGAAAGTATATTTGATTGACATATTGATTAATTTGTATACACACACATACATGGTGTAGACCTCATGAATACATTCCAGCTCCCGGTACAGACAATTTGGACAGCCTCTGATTCCTCATCCCCCATTTTCCAGACTTATCACAATGTAAGAACTCAGAGGAATGAGTAACTCTCTCTCTTTTATCTTGTACACATTCTTCCCATTGAGGGGTATAATGTTTGATCATACTGGTCTAGTGGTATGTTTTGTTTTTTAGAGTTGCATGCACCTGCCCCTGAAGAGTTTTATTATCCACGAAAGGCATTGGGCTTTTAGGATGCATTCTGATGCCTACTGATAGGAACTTATTTGAACTCATCATCTATAACCAAATGATCATACTGTCTTTCTTACCACTGATTACACTGCATAGTGCCATTTAGATGACTTTTAAATATATGAACAAATGTGATCGAGAACCAAGCTATTTTGGGCCAATGTGGTGCCACCAAGATCAGGGAGGTGTTCTCTGTCTGAATTTTTCTCAGCACCGCCGGGAGCAAAATCGGGGGTGGGAAGGCGTAGCATTTTTTAAAGATGCATTAGTGCATCTACCCCTAGTGCGTTTTCCCACCTGTTTAGTGAGAACAAACAGGGTTTTTTTGCATTGCTCCTTGATGCAAAGAGGTCCACCTTTCGGGGGTCCCCATCTTCTGGATATAAGGCTGAAGACTTCCTGGTTGAGGACCCTCTCTCAGCTGCCTTCTGCTGAGAAAGTCCGCCACCACATTCTTTTCCCCTTTTAGAAACACCGTAGATAGGGAGAGTGCGTTGGCCTCTGCCCAGCTCAGGACTTCTGTTGCTAGGGCCAACAAGATTCCACTCCTTGTGCTGCCTTGCTTGTTTACATAAGCGACGACCGAGGAGTTGTCTGAGTGCACTTGAATGTGGTGGCCCTGAAGTTCCCTCCTGAAGGCCTTGAGTGCCAACCCGACGGCTTTTAATTCATTCCAATTGGATGACCCTTCGAGCTCCTCGTCCCTCCAGGTGCCCTGTGCCAGTAGAGTTCCCAAGTCTGCACCCAAGACTTTGCCGCTCACGTCTGTAGTTATCACCCTTGAGACCGGGATAAGCCACAGATGCCCCTGCAACAGATTTACCGTTTTCCTCCACCACCAGAGGGATCTCTTTACCTGAGGTGAAACGCATAGTGAGGTGTCTAACAACTCCTGCATGTGATCCCACACTTTTAGGACAAAGGCTTGCAGAGGACAGAAATGTAGACCTGCCCACTGAACTGCTGGGATGGTTTAAGTTAGCAGAGTTGACATTGCTGACCTTATCGAGACCTGCTTGTTGTTTTGGAGAGAGACTATATCCCTGTCCAATCTCTGTATCTTTTCTTACGGGAGAAAAACTCTCAACTGTGTGGAGTCTAGCAGGTACCCTAGGTAGGTAATGCTCTGAGATGGAATCAAGTTGGACTTTTCCAGGTTCAGCAGCCATCCCAAGGTTTCATTTGTCAGTTCCAGATCTCTGGTTAGCTGTTCTGGAGATACTGAAAAGAGGAGCAGGTCGTCCAAGTATGCAATAATTGAGACTCCTTTGAGCTGCAGAAAGGCCATAGCTTCTGCCATGACCTTTGTGAATCATCAGGGTGACGAGGATAGGTCGAATGGAAGAGCCTGAAACTGTAGATGGATTGTTTCTCCATCTATATTCACCGCTAGACTAAGAAACTTCTGGAAAGCCTCTGTGATATAAACGTGGAGGTAGGCATCCTTGAGATCTAGTGACACCATGTAACAGTTCTGGGGTAGCAAGGATCTGAATGTAAAGATTGATTCCATACGGAACCACTTGTAGAAAATCGACTGGTTCAGGGATTTTAAGTTCAGGATCAATCTGTATTTTCCTGAGGATTTTTTCACTACAAAAATGTGTGAATAAAAGCCCCTCCCTTCCTCCCCTTTTGGAACTCTGCGAACCATGTTCTGTTCCTCTAGATCCTTTAATACCCCAGTAGGACTTCTGCAATTGCCGCACACCTGGGAAGGTGTGTGACTAGGAGTCTACGTGGGGGAGGAAGGCCCCAGTCTTCCCCTCACTGTGATTGGAGGGTCATTGGCTTTTTCGGGGCTGTTCAGGAGGACAAAAAATCATGCCTCCCCTGCCCTTGCCCCTTTGGCCCCAGGTTTTCTTTTTTCCCTAAGTCTTGGGGGCCCCCTTTGCTTCTGTGGACGAAACTCCTTCTTTTTTTGAACTGGGGGTTTACGTTTCACCGGGAAGGATTTCTTCTTGTCCGCTGTGCAGCCTAGCACAGCTTCTAGACCTTGGCCAAAAAGTAGATCTCCAGTCAGTGGGAACCCTCACGGTTTAACCTTAAAGGCATTATCACCCGGCCATGTTTTTAGCCAGACAGCTTTTCTGGCTGAGTTGGCTAGAGCTGCGGTTCTGGCTGACATGCAGACAGACTCTGCGGATGCATCCGCTATATATGCCACTCCTCGCAAAATAGTAGGAAAAGATGACAATATAGTTTCCTTGGCAGTTCCTGCTTCAATATGAGCCTGAATTTGAGTAAGCCAGTGCTCTAGGTTATGAGCCACTACTGTGACCGCCATTTCTGGCTTCAAATTCCCTACAGTTGATTCCCAAGTCTTCTTTAGGAGGGAATCTATTCTTTTGTTCATAATAGCTACAAGAGCCCACGTATCCTCGAAGGCCAGATCTGTATGTCTGGAGACCTGGGAGAAGGCAGCGTCCAGTTTGGGGTTCTTATTTCAAATGGACGATGAATCGTCTGAAGACGGGAACCTTCTTTTCAAGGATCTGGAGAAAAAAGGTTTTCACTCAGGATCCTGCCCCTCCTTCTTTACCGTTTCTACCAGGACCTCATGGACTGGGAAAACTTTCTTTTTTTGTTCCCCCAAGCCCCTGTACATCTGGTCGTGAAGTGTCAGGGATTTTTGTCTGTCTGAATTCCAAGGGTGGTATAGATTACCCCCAAGAGGTCCTCTACCTCTTCAAGGTACAGTTTGTATCTTGAGGGTTTCCTGGACACCCTGTCCCGGTCCTCTCCCTCTGATTCCTCCTGGGAACCAGAGGTGGCACTATCTGGCTCCTCCCTAGCTTCCTCTCTGGAGGCCCCAGTAGATCCATCTGCCATGGCAGTGGCAGCCGGTTGGGAAGATGCAGAGCCCTGTGATTGTGGAGGGGTTGTAGTCTGGGATGTAGGTGAAGGATTAGTGGGAAGCTGAAAACCTTTAAACAAGGATTTGAAAGACTGAAAGGTGGAAGACAGTTCTTTCACTGAAGCCGCTAACCCCACTTCCTGCTCTGATGCCCTTTCTCTGACTAAAGCATCTATACAGTCCTTGCCGCCTGGCCCGCCTGGTTCCAATTGCAGTCTGCACTCGTGTACAGGGAGAGTGGAGCTGCCTCCTTCCTGCAGCCCTGTGGATGCGATAGTGGGCCCTAGGATCTTCCTCCCGCACTCAGCGAAGCTGGGGTGGCAAACTATGTATGTACCGTACTGCGGCCCTGGGAGAGCCCCTGCCTCCCATGCAGGGCTTCAAGTAGCTAGTCTCCCTGACTGCCAGGCCTGGTTCCACAACACAGTGTCTCCCCTCTGGATATCGGATATACATCTATCTATATATATATAGATCGATGTATATATCTATCTATCTATATTAATATATATATATATATATATATATTGCCTTTTATTTCTATTTGAAACTAAATATGTTGATTTACACAGTAAGAGTTCACATACACTTTAAAAACACCTCATTGGAAAGTGATATCAGGGTAGATCTTTGAGGTAATATATTTTTCATTATAGCTTGTTATTTGGAAAGTACTGTACTGATAAATGGTTCAAACTTATATCATACAGTGTGAGTTTAATGAAACCAAAACTCACACTGCCCTCCTATTTTTGTATCAATTAAAAATGACCTTAGAGCATCTGGTCAACCCTAAGGCTCCTTAAAGGAGAAGTATTATAGGGCCAAAGCTCTTTTTGCCCTATTTCTTCTATGGATTACAGGAGTGCACTTAGTTCTGCATTTCTGTGACCCATTTTCAGCTAAAGCCTGCTGTTGGCTGATGTCACAGAGCTGGTCCAGGCACTGAAAAGATCCCGACCATATGGTCAGGATCCACCCAGATACGTGAACCAGCAACAGGTTCAACCTCTCAACAAGCCACTGAGAGCCTGAACCAGCTGCTTCTTCCCCCAATACCTACACAGACCGGCACTCTAGTGAGCGCTGGAAGGGCAGAGTAGATGATCTGATGATCACTGGCTCTCTGCTCACTGAAGACTGTGAAACAAGCAATCATCAGTCTTGGATAACTCAGATTTCAGTCTAATGCCCCGCACACACGGTCGGACTTTGTTCGAACATTTCGACAACAAAATCCTAGGATTTTTTCCAACAGATGTTGGCTCAAACTTGTCTTGCATACACACGGTCACACAAAGTTGTCGGAAAATCCGATCATTCTGAACGCGGTGACGTAAAACACGTACGTCGGGACTATAAACGGGGCAGTGGCCAATAGCTTTCATCTCTTTGTTTATCCTGAGCATGCGTGGCACTTTGTCCGTCGGATTTGTGTACACACAATCGGAATTTCCGACAACGGATTTTGTTGTCGGAAAATTTTATATCCTGCTCTCCAACTTTGTGTGTCAGAAAATCCGATGGCAAATGTCCAATGGAGCCCACACACGGTCGGAATTTCCGACAACGCGCTCCGATCGGACATTTTCCATCGGAAAATCCGACCGTGTGTACGGGGCATTAGAAGTGACAGGGGACAGATGCAGCATTGGATCGATGCTGCATCTACCTAGGTGAATGAATGTATATATATATATATATATATATATATATATATATGCACACACACAGTTTCTCACAAAATTGAGTACTCCCTTCACATTTTTGTAAATAGTTTATTATATCTTTTCATGTGACAACACTGAAGAAATGACACTTTGCTACAATGTAAAGTAGTGAGTATACAGCTTGTATAACAGTGTAAATTTGCTGTCCCCTCAAAATAACTCAACACACAGCCATTAATGTGTAAACCGCTGGCAACAAAAGTGAGTACTCACTCACTCAATGGGAGGGATGTACTCACTTTTGTGAGATACTGCATATATATATATACATATATATATATATATATATATATATATAAATATATATATATATATATATATATATATATATATATATAGAGTTTTAATCCCAGATTTCTCTTATAAATAGATGCATTTTGTAATTAATAACACCATTATATGATCCTGCTGTACCTCAGCCTTAGTAAAAGGCAAACCATCTTAGTGAATCATTCAACCATCTTAGAATCTTGGCACACACAAACATTTGTCCATGTCCTCTTGTCATTGTTTACAGGAACGAAAAATACAGCCATAGTTCACACGAGTTTATTGCTGAACACAAAGTGACACAGCCATATTGAAATAGGAATATGGTGCTAGCCAGTATTTCTGTTTCAATATTCATCCAAGTCCCTAAATTTTGGTAACTGAGTTTCGCTCTAGGATGATCAAGGTAAAATTTGTATTTATACTTACACCCAATTGTCATCAGGAACACGCCAGCTGTTTCCAAAGTCATTGGATGTGGGGGCAAGTAAGCCTTCAGGTGTCAGAAAGTCATCTTGTTGATTACCATTGTAAGTGCCACAGAGCCCACACAGTTTTCCTTTAAAGTTCTCATTTACTTTAACAAAGAGTTCCTGGTCACCGCTATACTTTACTTCAAGACCAATGTCAGTCTGCACAACAACAAAGGAACCACTTAAGTGAATTAAGATGCCTGGTGCTGGGTTCAGAGGCAGTGAGACAATGAGTCCATTAATCTAAAGATAGAGAAAAGAACAACAAATTAACTATGGGAATAAATCACCATAACAAATATTAATTTGAGCGCTGAGGGGACCATCATGCATTTGTTTTATTATAAAGCCTACCTCCACCACTTTATATTTGCCCAGAATGATAATAAGGTCATTGAAGTTGACCGCAACTGAGTTTATAGCTGTCCAGGTTAAGCTTCCTCTATGCTCATTTCTTGTAGTAATTGAGAAGTACACACTTGTGTTTCCACAGGTCTCCACAGCTGTATAATTACAGGCTCCTTGGAAATGGTATAACTTGCCATCAAATGTTATGTAGTGTGGATCACCATAGATATGGCAGATGGAGGTATCAGCAGGGAAACAAGCCTTAATTCCATTTTGTACTTTGCACACTTCTTCAGGATCACAGGTCTGAGCTGTACAGCTCACATGATTGTTTCCTTGACATGCACAGCGACTGTCACAGTCCCCGTTCCAGAATATTTCATTTTTCTGTAAAATAAAATGTAGAATTGCATAATCCATTCACAAAGCTTATAATAATCCAATCAACAGTACATCAACAATGGTTTTCCTGTTTTATATCAGTGCAATAGGAGCATTATATGAGCTTGTAATATGACTGAAGGTCAGTTTTTTGGGAACATGATTATAAAAGCTAAGTTAGAAGAGAGAAAAGAGGCAACATGGGCAGTGTTTGAGGAACACATCAGATACTGTAGGGACCTTGCGAGTACACAATGGAGATAGACTTTAGAAGCTTGAATGGCACGGTGGGAGGAGGTATCATACATTGTAATGATAGGAATACACAGATTAAAGGGCTGAAAAGTTTGTGTCCTAATATGAAAGGTTAATGCATTTGTAAAAATTCAAAGTTCCTATGACTTTAGCTTTGCTACTGCTCTCGTTGTTGTATATGTCCTCAATGCAGACTTTTCTTTATATGATTTCATTATGATTTGATTCAAGCTTGTTACACCGTTAATCTATTGCTATGGTAGCATTTATAACTGTCGAAATATACAATTTATTGTGATGCAGCGGGGTTGATTTACTAAAGGCAACTAAGCTGATAACTGATAAGGATTTTTTATTTTCCTGGGGAATTTCTCCTTGATTTAAAGTGGTTGTAAAGGCTGAAGGATTTTTATCTTCATGCATGTTGCTCCCCCCACAGCCCCTCACTATACTCACCTGAGCCCCCCTCGATCCAGCGATTTGTGTACACACAATCAAAATTTAACCGATCAGATTTTGTTGTCGGAAAATTTTATGTCCCGCTCTCAAACTTTGTGTGTCGGATATTCCAATGGAAAAAGTCAGATGGAGCCCACACACGATCGGAATTTCCGACAACACAATCCAATCTCACTTTTTCTGTCGGAAAATCCCACCATGTGTACAGGGTATAAGAGACAGTTAACACCTGGATTGCACAGGAACATCTTGCGATTCTTGTGTTATTCAGTGCAGTGTGATTTTCAACACATTCATTTGAGTGACAGATGTTCTATCATACCTGCAAGCCCTAGTATTTCTCTAAGCTCTGGTGATAGATCAGGGCAGGGCATGGCAGTTTAGGTTTAGTGGTTAAATGGAGATCAATTTGTGTGTTAAAATTCCTGGTGCTGAAATTGCCTTAGCAGAAACAGTCATGCTAATTTTACAAACAATAAGACAAACAATATAACATGCTACTCAACTGTTGGAACACAACCTCAGACAGTTTAGTCTCTATTTACTGTTATTCTACAGTATTTGATTACTTAATAAAGACTAATTGACTAATAACATGCTACTCCAGACAACTGGTAAAATCTGACCAATTGTAGAAGTTTTGTGAACGTTGATGCCTGGAAGATTCATGTGTTGTAAGAACAAATTAATTGAATCATGACAATATGCTAAAACTTTGAAATATGCATTTCTATTTAAAAAAGCACATTGGCTTTCTGCCATAACTGGGGTAGATAAGAAGTATAAGTGCAGGCCCATTGGCTGTCAGCATATGAGAAATCAGTTGTGTAGCACCCTCTAGGTAGGTAGGTGCTAGAGGTAGTATTTTTGCAGGACAGGTAAATTTAGGCAGGCCTGGCTAGCATCCAGGCCTGTTTGTTTTGATCTGATCTGGGATTGGCTCAGGGTAGCAGCTGGTGACTCACAGGCAGCATCACTGAGACCTCCCTCTTCTTTCTAGAGTTTGCTAGAAAGTTCTGGAAAGAGAGGAGGAGAGGTGGAGCTGCCTGGGGTGTTTTAGAGAGCTCTGACCAATCCCCAAACTGGATTGTCAGGGGGCAGGCATCCTTAAATACCCAGGGTCAGCCCAGCTGGGGAGGAGTTGTCGGGTGGAGGAGCTGGAGTGAGAGGGTGCGGAGGCTGTCGGGGCCTTGGAAGGAGCTCCCTGGTCTGGGGGGTGATGTTGGTCCTGTATTGGAGCCACAAGAGAGACCAAAGAGAGGACAGCAGGAGAGAGCACTGCTAAGAGACTCCAGGGAGGACAATTGGTCACAGCCAGGAGGGCTGGTGAGTGAGGCACAGTCAGCAGGACTGGGGAAGCATGCCTGAAAGGACTGGGAGCTTGCAATCTGAGATGGGTGCAGAACCAGTAGTGTGGACTGTGGTGTAAGGGCAGTGGAAAGAGGCAGCTGCAGCCTGGAGGGCTGGCAGGAACTGAAGAGGGCAAATTGGGATCAGTAGCCATAGTAGGGCAGCTAGCACGATGACTTTTCTGCTACACCATTGGGGCCCGCGGTCTCAGTCTGCAAAGGGCATTTACTGAGGCCTGGCTGAGTCAGTGTCAGGCCTAACCAACAAATAATGCTAGCTGTTCCTGGGGAATCAAGTGATGTGCTGGAGGTGACTAGAAGTAACAGTCTGCAGCAAGTGATGTGCTGGTGGTGTGAGGAGTAATGAGCTTCAAGCAAGTTTGTGCAGGAGGAAGCTGAAGGAGTATATACAGGTAGCGTACATAGTTGTAACAAAACCGATTGCTGTTTCTATTGATCCATGCTGGGGATCCCATAGCCCCCATCCCCATCCAAGTGATATGCCTCAATAAAAAACAAAAACAAAGTTCACTGACTGCTTTATGTCTCAGAGTACCTGAGAATGAATGCAGGGCTGGGCAGGGTGACAGACAAACCACAATTCTCAGGAGCCCCTACGGGGGTACCGCTACAG
Source organism: Lithobates clamitans (assembly GCA_037952925.1). Lineage (NCBI taxonomy): Eukaryota > Metazoa > Chordata > Amphibia > Anura > Ranidae > Lithobates > Lithobates clamitans. The sequence goes on from JBBGZY010000160.1 coordinate 3,582,181, forward strand.
TGGGAATGTCACAAATACAAAAAATGATGTTTTGATTTTCTAATTAGACTACATATAAAAAAAATAAATAAAATCAAATGATAACCCTTGATAAAATGACATGGCATTAATTACCTGATAGTATTTGCCATCATAAAAACATCCACATTCACTGACAGAAACACAAGTTTGTCCACTGAGTACAAATCCATTGTCACATTCACAAGCATCAGTACAAGGCTTATTGCAGTCACTCGGGGCACTCTGGTCCTGGCATGTGGCTGGGCAAGCACTACTACAAGGATTGTAGTGACTGTTGGCAAGACATGGGATTGCTAAATAACAAGGACAGATAACAGTTAACTACATCATATAGTAATAGCAAAAAAAGGTTAAAGAAAAGGCTTATCTGCTCATAGGTCATAATTACAGCCACGGCACACCGTGGAACTACTTGGAGGATTAGAAGAACCTACTGCAGTCTGATGACACAGAAATTTATCAAGTAGTAATACGAGTTGTCAAACACATTTGGATAAGTATATTGTGCTTATTGTTTGGCAAAACTATTAGAAGATTCATAGAAGATGGACCATAGAAAAAGACAAAATGGCTTATTGTATCTACACCCTTTCCCCTCTCCATTTGAAACATTTTTGTCTGGATAGATCTGCTCTATGTTTTCCCATGTAAGTGTAATTGATCATACTGTTAATTGCATCACAAGGTAATTACTGCTTGAGACCTTAAAAGAGAAGTTTAGAATATATTCCATTGCAAAGCACAGTCTCCAGTGACCTCACTGCTCTGTAGAATTCAGCCCCATTGTTAGCCCTGCACATTACACCTGAGGAGCTGAGGCTTTGTGGTTCCATGAACACAAAGAGAAAATTGTGTTTCCTGGAAAAATGTATGTTGCAAAATAGAGACCAGTGAGAGACACTATTTAAAAGGAGGGGTGTAAAGCAAAAACTTCTATTTTACTGGTCTTCCTATGGGCTCTCATTACACTTAGTAATAACCTTACAGTAATAATGACACATGCGATAATATGATTAAAAAAAAACAACTTTGAAGTAAAACAAATACCAATATTTTATGTTGCGTTGTAAACTATATATCAGCTTTCCTTGCTCATATACAGTATATTAACTTGTCAGCATTTTTCTTAGCACTGACATTAAAGTGACCCTGTAATATAGTCAACAAGTTTATCAAAGTACTTGCACTAACCTGTGAATAAAAAAGCTTCATACATACCTGTACATCAGTCCATTATCTAAAACATCATTCTGTAGGGGAGCTCAAAGAGTCCATGTGATTACGCATGGGTATATCAAGAAGTAGGTCTTCATCTGGCTGCTATATTTCCTTCTGATAGTCCCTATGCCAATACTGTCTCCTGCTGTCGCTAGGGGGGTCAGCAAGAGGAGCTTCAATAGCTAGTATGAAAAATGGTATTCAATCCACCTGGAAGCTCTCCTTCAGGGTAAGGTTTTATCAAATAAACAGATGGACAGGTATGTATAAAGCAATTTTTTTTACAGGCTAGTACCTATTTTTTGTTGATCCCCTGGTAGGGTCACCTTAACTAGGTTTCAATGTAAAATGGTTGAAGATCTGCATGAACGATATCATTGCTTTTAACATGTACCTATTTAATGTGTATGCTATTCCCCCATAAAATTAACATAGCAGATTGTGCCTTTTCTTTTAAACCAAGATGCACAAGATTTCCACAAACCATTACTTACGACAGAATGTAGAGTTTCTCCAGGCAAGGGTGACTTCTGCTCTTAGACAGGTATCAGCATAAGCTTCTAATGTGTTACATAAACTGCCAGCACCAAGTGCACACAGGTCAAAAACACAGCTGTCAAAGAAGCGATTTGGGTTGATTACTGAGTGACAAGCCTTGAAAGGACCATCTTTCATGGTTAACAAACCACAGAACTGATTGTTTGAATAGAGTTCCTCTGTCTCTGGTGGACATGGTAGTGGAGGTGTAGGAACAATTGTGTTACACAATGGATCATCATCTTCTACCTTCCAGCTTTCTCCCAACTGATTTGTGTTCTGAGCTAACTGTCCATTGGGCATCAAATAGTCATCCTGCCGCATGCCATTAAAGTTGCCACACATTCCACAGGTTTGGTTGAAATAATTAGTTGGGACAGTCACGTCCACTGTATGGTCAGTGTCATAAGACACTGTGAGATGGAAATCTGTCTCCACAATAACATATCGACCACTTTGCTTCACTGTTAGAGATCCATTGACCAAGATGACTGGAAGATTTGTCCAGATACCATCCACCTATTAATAATAAAAGTACATGTTATATTTAGGGCAGCTAAATGCAACTTTAGAATAAAAACCTAAATTTTAGAATGTTCCAAGAAACCTACCAGAACACGACTAGGATTGGCTTTAACAATGGTTATTGTATGGTCATAAATATCCACCATAACTTTCTGTATTAATGAAACAGTTGAAATCCCATTACGGTGCTCATTTTTTGCTTCAATGTTAAAATATTGAGACGTGGCATTGGTACAAAGTTTGGAAAGAGTATATGTGCATATTCCCATAAAATCATGAACTTCCTTATCAAAGGTGACATAATGAGGATCCCCCCAAGTTACACAGTTACCAAATGTGAGATCAAAACATCCAGGAACTCCGTTTGTTATACCGCAGTATTTTTTAGGTGGACATGAAGCAGAGTTGCAAATTAAACTGCCTCCAGCAGAGGGACAGCTGCATTTTTTGGAGCATGTATCATCAGTCCAGAACTCTGAGCCTACAGGATAGTGCTTGTCATTATCCCAGCATCCACACTGGTGGTTTGGGACACATCTCTTATCATACAGGACATAACCAGGATCGCAGACACAGGATTCTGTACAGGGGAGATGACAATTTTTTGGTGATTCTGGACTGACGCAAGTAGATGGACAGGCTGTTCCACAGGCCTCATAATGGCTGTTCAGTGGACACTTCAGTGCTGTATAAAAACATAATGGTGAACAAGAAACTAATTAGAAGAACATTTCAAATTGGATTGGAACTTATGTTACATTGTAATTAATGTACATGTAGAAAAAGTACTTAAAAATATGGAAGTTATTACCATTATAAAAGCTTTCATATTCATTATTGAGTAGACATACGGGAACACTAATAATAAAGCTCATAATGTCTTCACATGTTTTACTTATTTATTTATTAAAATAATCATCCATGTAGTAATCAAATTATGTTTAAAAATAGTGGTGGACCAATCTGTATGGGATCAGTTCTATCAAAGCTTTAGTGGATCTTGTTAACAGTTTGGGGAACCTGAACTTTGAGGCAAATATCATTCAAGTGATGGAGTGAATCTTTTATTAAATTCTGGCAATTTATATGGCTAATGCCCTGTACACACGATAGGATTTTCCGATGGAAAATGTGTGATAGGACCTTGTTGTTGGAAATTCCGACCGTGTGTAGGCTCCATCACACATTTTCCATAGGAATTTCCGACACACAAAGTTTGAGAGCTTGCTATAGAATTTTCCGACAACAAAATCGCATGTTCACAAATTGGATGCACAAAGTGCCACGCATGCTCAGAATAAATTAAGAGAGGAAAGCTATTGGCTACTGCCCCGTTTATAGTCCCGACGTATGTGTTTTACGTCACCGCGTTCAGAACGATCGGATTTTCTGACAACTTTGTGCGACCATGTGTATGCAAGACAAGTTTGAGCCAACATCCATCGGAAAAAATCCATGGATTTTGTTGTCGGAATGTACGATCAATGTCCGACCGTGTGTACGGGGCATTATAGGCAAATCGATGCTATCAATAAGGAATGGGAATCTGGGCACTACCATGAGGACCATGCACCAATGCTAAAAAATAAAAAAACAAAATACCATACAGCCTGGAAAGTGTCTTGGTGTCAATTACGAACAATAGATAATATATATCATTGAGAGGAAAAGGAGTGCAGGTGTAGAACTCAAATTCTTCAAGCAATTTCGAGGGAACCTCAGTTCTTTTCCATAGAGAATAATTAATTGGATCCCAGCAACACATGACACATCCAACACGGTATATACAAAATTATACAATGAACAAAAGCCCTAAGAGTTCTAAGAGTCCTCTCCAGAATACCAAGTTTTTTTGTTCCTATTTTATCAAGGATATGGACTCTCCTCACGTCCAGCATATACTGTATGTTTGATCTAAATTTGCACCTGTGTGTCTTTTAGGCAAGGGCATCCAAATGCTCTATACCTTAGGCCATTCCTTCCAACATTCTCTTTCTTAGCAATTAAATCTTCCATAATATACCATTTTTTTTAATTTACTAGGATGTAGAGAAAGCTGTTTGGTTGACCAAACACTTTGGATCTTGTTGATCTGCTGAGCTTCTTGTTAAACAATATACAGGTTTTACTTCGAAATGCTTAAAGTCGGCTGATATACATTGATTGAAGTTCAGCCTGTTCAGCACGGACCGGCCAAATTTTGATCCATGTATGGGCAGGCTGATTGTACATCAGTCGATCTACTGATCTTGCATCTTGTTCAGTCTATTGTTGTGATCTTGTGTTGTCTTTGTTAAGTGTGTCTTTGTCGTAACAATTACCCAATTTCCCTTTGGGATTAATAAAGTATTCTGTAACTTCTGTATTCTGATGAAGGGGAAGTCTCCCTGCTGTCATAATACAATACATCAGTGGGAGTGATTCCTCCATCCATATTGAGTGTATGGATGGGGGGAATCGAGCCATTTCTTTGTCCAACCCGATGGTTCAGTGATGAATAAAGACACATTTTTTTGGCTGCTTAAAACCTGTTCTGCAATGATTGATAATAACAATTAAGCCAAGCTATAAAAAAATAATAATAAAAAATAGCCATCTGACTAATTAACCTAAGGCTTAGGTGTTTTGAAATTATTGTTTTTACTTTCCTTTTAAATAGAATTAACAGAGAAAACGTCTGGTAATTATATTATCAGTTTTGAGGAATTTCCTTTTAATGGGTGTATGCAAGTCCAGATATTACCAATTTATATACAAAAAGTCTATGTGTCATCTTACAGAGGCAGTGCATAATTGGCTTTGGAATTGATTATTTGCTACTGCAAACAAAAGGCAACCTTTATGGTTCCACTGATAGGGGATGCAAGCACATCCAAGGTGGAGATTCTAAGCAACAGTAGGTATTCACCAGAGCACCTAAAGGTGGAGAGGAGCCGTAGACCCTAATGTTCCTGGTTAATTTTGCAGGAAACTGTCACCAGGCTGTGGCCCATGATGGGGAAAGCAGGAAAAGAATAGCTGTGGAATAGAGCATGTGCAATGGATGTCATGGGAACCCATTCCCAGGTGGAAGAGTAGCTAACAAACATTAGGATATAGCAGCTGAGGTAGGCAACCACAAAGGAGACACAAAGAGTTTTGAGGAGTCTTGAAGAGGCAGCAGAAGTGGAGAGGCAGGATATCTGCTGGCACCAATGGGAGGGATCTCAACATGCTTGTTCATTTAGAAGCAGTATGAATCCCTAAAGAACCAAGGTGAAGAGTCTAAGAAGCTGTCTGGTCCTCTCCAGAATATCTCACAAGGGGGGATGCGTTTGGATGTCGACAACTGACAAAAAAAATTGAAAATCGTTTTTCCCTGCAAGCTTTCTTTATTTTGTAAATTTAGTTAATTTAGTTAAATGTGAAAATCATAGGTGTTCGGTCACATTAGCAACCATGTAAGGTCAGCAGGATTGCTGCTGCTTTTAAAATTTAACATCTAAACAGTCCGTCGGATTTACAAATACTGTATTTAAGCATATAAGCTCTGTTTTGTGTTGAAAATAACTGTGAAATCTAAAACTCAGGTGGTTGTAACAAGATTTGTCTTGTCTTTTTTTTTTTTTTTTTTTGCTGATCCGAAAAATGATCCGATCCGTGACTCTGATCCGAGGAACGATCTGATCCATGAGTTTTTTGATCCGTTGCACCCCTAACAATTAGGAACTGCAGTTGACACAAATTGAAAAGCTAAAAAAAATAATTATTATAAAAAAGGGGGAAAACCAGTGTTGCAGTAAGACAAACTGTGGCTGACAATTTAAAAAAAGGATGCAGCGTCCAAAAACTAAACAAAACTAAATGTGGTGATTTTCTGTATAGTTTTATTGATGGGTTTCAAAATATGGCCTTGTTAAATGAGGCACTGTCTATTTGTCAGTGAAACATACTGAGAGATGTGCAGTGCAATTTGCTAAAACAAGGCTTGGCTGCTCTTACTAATAAACCTTACAGAAGTTATCTGGTGTTCACGAAGGGTCAATTAAAGGAACAGAGATGGGTCTAATCAAAGAGGAATACACACGGGTTATGAACATAATTATCTCTATAGGCAAATCAAATAAAAATTTGTTTTGCTTAGTTGCTGTAAGTCCCAGTAATTTGCATACTGCCTTAAAGTGTATGTATAGCCCACACATATTTTAAAGTTATGAATAGAGTAGGGAAATATAGTCCCAGTAAGTTATTGTTGCGGTTTCTGTCCTGCTAGAGATTATCCCTTATACTTCCTGTCTCAGAAATGCAACAGGAAGTGACAGAAAATCTTTCCAAAATGAGAGGAATTCTCCTCTTAGTCATTTGTCCTCAGGATACTTGTCCCTATTGGAAGATTTCTTATCATGACATCACTATAAATTAGGATTTCCCCATACTTGATCATCAGTACCAAGAGATTGGTAAAACCCCCTAATATAACATAAAGTGCAATCCAAACTAATTAGAGCGTTTAACTCTGTACTTACGGCAGAAAGAGTTATTCCTCCAGGAACCTATTGTTACTTCATGAGACTGGCAGGACTGTGCATAGGACTGAAGACTATCACACAAAGCACTTGGATCCAGGTTCAGTTCACACAAGTCATAGACACAGTTGTTGAAATAGATTAGTGTGTTTACAATGCCATGGCAGTCTTTGAATGGACCCTCCTTATCAGTAATAATTCCACAGAAACTGTTGCTGGAAATTGAATTTTTTTCATCCACAGTACAACTTGGTTCTTGTTCTGATCCAGGTGTGCAACTACAAGAAATAATTCAGTTCAGTTAGTAGGAAAGTTGATTTGGAAAAATGAGGAATGTAGTATGAAGTTTGAAGCAGTAAGTCTTTTTTAACATAAAAATGTAAGTTGTGAACTGGAGTGGTAGTTCACATGAGAGAAGTTTTACTTTTGATTGTTATAGAATGTTTTTTTTAAGCATGAAATAATTATATATATATATATATATATATATATATATATATATATATATATATATAAAACTTCAACACTGAAGCAGCTAATTAACATGGACAATACAAAACGTGATCCTTACATAAAGTGAAACTTCCCCCTAATGGAAAGTTTAATTTTAAGTCCTGCTCCTTCCTTCCTCTGTCATTTTTGGTATGAGATTTTTTTTTTGGGGGGGGTGAATGGTTACCTAGTTTTAACAAGTACCCACTCCCACTTCCACTCAGATCACCTAGGCGAACCGGGCAGGCGTTTTCCTCTCCCCCTCCCTCCCTACAATCTTCTGGTGCATGTCACAGGTCCCAGAAGACTGCAGAACTATTCACAAAAGCAGCACATCTTGCTCATGCCCAGTGGGCAGCTGGCTGTGAAGCCACAAGTAGCCCGGGTGAGGATGGCACTGAATCCCTTGACAAGTAAGTGTCCTTTTATAGGATTTTTTTTCTACAGTGATGCCCCCTATCTACCACCCACCTTCTGTATAGTAAAATGAAGGCGGGCGAGACCCCCTCTCATTCTGGGGCAACGTCATATGACGTCGCTCTAGTGTCACTGCTCTTGCACATCATGGTGCGATCCCAATCTCGGTAAAGAGCCGATGAAGCAGCTCTTTACCCATGTGATCGGCTATGTCCAATCACAGCTGATCATATGTAAACACGGAAGTGCCGTTTATCAGCTCTCTTTGCCTCACATTGACAGAGTGTGAGGTGAAGAGAGCCGATCAGCGGCATCCCCTCGCAGGGCAAACTGTACAGACAATCAGTTCCCTGATTATCAGTGCAGCCCCAGCAACGTCCATCAGTGCTGCCTACCCATGCCCCTATCATTGCCCATAAGTTCCACCCATCAGTGCCACCTATCATCAGTGCCGCATATCAGTGCCACCTATCAGTGCCCATAAGTGCGACATATTAGTGCCTCATCATCAGTGCCACCTAATCAGTGCCCTTCAGTGTGGCCGCATCAGTGCCCATAGGTGCCTCCTCATCAGTTCCCATTAGCGCAAATCACTGATGCCAGTCAGTGATGCCTTTCAGTGCCCATCAGTGCCGCCTATTCATGCCGCCTATCATTGTCCATAAGTGCCGCCCATCAGTGCCATCTATCAGTGCCACCCATCAGTGCCCATCAGTGCTGCCTATCAGTGCCCATCAGTGCCGCATATCAGTGCTACCTATCAGTGCCCTTCAGTGTGACATATTTGTGCCTCCTTAACAGTGCCACCTAATTAGTGCCCTTCAGTGCGGCCTCATCAGTGCTCAAAAGTGCCACCTCATCAGTGCCCATTAGTGCCACATCAGTGAAGGAGGAAAATTACTTATTTACTAAATTTACTGACAGAAATTAAGAAAAACACAGTTTTCTGTGTTTTTCGTTTCTTTAGAAAAAAATAAAAAATCCAATGGTGATTAAATACCACCAATAAAAGGCTCTATTTGTGTGAAAAAAATGATACAAATGTAATTTTGGTACTGTGATACATGAACGCGCAATTGTCATTCAAAGTGTGACAGTGCTGAAAGCTGAAAATTGGCCTGGGCAGGAAGGAGGTATAAGTGCCCTGTATTGAAGCAGTTAAGCAGATTACAGTTCATAACATGAAGTAGAACTTTGTGCATACGGGGCAAAGCTAAAAGTTTACTTATCTTCAACCCCTTTGTTCAAAACTGCCTATACATACCTTCCCCCTAAGCCACTGTAAATCTAATCATCCGCTGGAGTGAAGTAGACTCATTGTCAGTAAATATAAAGAAGACTGAACAATCAGTGTGTACTGTGTATACTCAGCTTAATGGTTATGTTCTTATCAACTGTAAATTATCCTTACTCTGTTTATATTGGATTGGATATTGCCATCATTGAACAATTTATTTAATAGGCATCTGTGCTTGGTATTTTTTGGTATGATCTAATGATCTAACCGTTTCCCTTAAAGTAATGGATTACCATGGATTGACCATTATGAATTTAGTATAATTGACTTGTGATTACCTTGTGTCATTGTCCACCTGCCAGCTGTTACCAAGACTGTTAGAGTCTGGCTCTAATTCACCATCTGGGTTTAAGAAGTCATCAGTTTGGTTTCCATTGAAATTTCCACAGATTCCACATACTTTGTTGGCATATTCCCTTGGAATATTCACCACCACTCTATGATTTCCATCAAACCTCACACTTACACCAAATGCTGTTGTCACCAGTACATCATGTCCACTAAGGAAGATGTTAATGTTTGGATGTAGGGCTACTGGTAAGGTTACTGCAATTTTGTTTACCTGGATTCACAATATATAATAAAAAACATTAAAGATAGGAAGATAAACAAGTTAAATAATATATATCAATAGGTTTTTCCAGTTTGTACTCACTTTGACGTTTCTGTTCTTCTCCAGTGTAATCCTGTATCCATTCATATCAATGTTGACATAATTGATATAAGACACTCTGGTGCTGCTTCCTCTCTGCTCATTGACTGCTTCAACGTTGAATTCTGCCAGGTGTCCATCAACTTCACAGAGTTTAGATAATGTATAGGTGCAAGTGCCCATAAAATGGTGCACCTGATTGTCAAAGGTGTAGTAATGTGGATCTCCACTAATCTCACAGGATCCTGGGGGGAGGGTGGGTGATCATCGTAAGTTTGAAACTGCTAACATTATTAAAAATATATTAAAGTCTCTTCTAATGAAGATAAAGCCATTGGAGAACATAATATAAAATATAACAGAATTACTGTGATAAAAACACTGTGTGTGATAAAATGACCTCCAGTGAATTAGCCTACCTGGTGGTGGTGAGCCTGGAGTAACAGGTCTTGTGGTAGTTGTTTTAGAAGTAGTTGAGGATATTCCTAAAAAAAGAGAAGAGGAAATGTAGAACTAAAGCTATTGCAGAATGAACTACAACTTCATTGTTGTTTAGGTAAATTTGTTTACCTACATGTATTTATCTAAATAGCTGTACTATTTTGGTTTCATTACAAGATTATTGCTTAAAATACAGTAATGCACATTCACTTGAAACCACCAAGGATCTAATTTAGTAAGAATTGCTGCTGCACGTAATTTTTTTTCCCCAACAAATCTTTACCTAAAATACTAAGGCAGGCCATATATGATAACATTTTCTTTCCTTCCACCAGGGGTGAAAGGAAAGAAAATTGCTTGATTACCTCAACATAGGCAACCTTCTGAACACAATGATTGCTGCTAGCGGCAATAGCTGCCAGAAGTGATCAAATGCAAAGGCTTGTTGTACTAAAGTTAATCAATTGATCGACTTCAGTACCATCAGCCTGCCAGTACCTGCTGACACGGTTGAGATTCAATCCATCTATGGCCCGGCTTAAGTTGAATACATGTACTGTGCAGGTCAGTTGCTTTACAAAAGGCAAGTAGGCTATTTACTTTGCAAGTGAATTTTCACTAAGCAAAGTAATTATCCCTTAGCTTAGTGAAAGCAGTGAAAAATCACTTTGCAAGATATACCCACCCACTTGCAAGCAAAAAAAACTAACAAAAAAAAAACAGTACTTTTGATTGCACATGACTGCATGATGAAAGTCAGCAGAGCTTTACCTCATTCACTAAGTAAAAACTTCATTGCAGGGGGGTGTGGCCTGCAGCCAAGAAGATGGAGAGAGGCTCCGCGAGCTACTGACAGTTCCCGCGGCTCCACAGCGACCCGCAAGCGCCCATTCCACTGCCCGCAGATCGGGGAACCAAGGGAGAAGCCCGCACACCACATGAGGAAGAGAAAGAACAAAGAGGGGCCCCCGCAAACTAACAGAGTTTTTCACTCCGGTGGTCACCTCCTCTCCTCAAGATGGCGCCGGCTGATCTCCTGCTCCACAGCGCAGCGACCAGCGTGATGAGAGGCACCCTCCTTCCCAGCAGAGGAGCAGCGCTTATCCCAGGCAGAATGGAGCATTACCAAGATACTCTCCCTTCTGCAGCCCTCAGAAGTCCAAGCAGCGCTACTCCCCACATCCAGGTGAGCATACTGATGATTTTTCTCGTGACTCCACTAGAGAGTTTACAGAGCAGTTAGAAGATTTTCAAACTGCAGATCTCCCTCTCAATGCAACCACTATTAAAGACATGCTAGTCTCTCTTAAAGGCTCCCTACACAGGTACATGCTTTCCTTCATGGCTCAAGTAAAAGAAGATGTTTCAGCACTGTGGGACAGAGTGAGTCATGTGGAATGGAAAATGGGGGAGTTTGCACTGCTCATAATGAGCTTGTTGACTCCCACAATGAGGCTTATGAGGAACTGCAGGCAATAAAATTAAAACTAGCGGTTCTCAAGGATCAGTCTTGACTAAATAACATAAAGTTCTGTGGTGTATCAGAGACTGTACCAGCATCAGATCTGCGGAGATATGTACAACAAATGATTTCCACCCTGCTACCAGAAAGAGAAGTGATAGTAGATAGAGCTCACAGGCTCCCAAAACCATTGCATCTCCCTGACACAATCCCACGGGATGTTATTGCTATCATGTTAAGGAGGCATTAATGCAATTTGCACAGAAAAACTCCCCTTTGCCTGCTCCTTATAGCGACATAACTTAATATAATATAATATACGCGGACCTTTCACGGCATACCCTTCTGGCACGAAAGAAATTTGTTTCACTGACAAAATTGCTGTGCAACCACGACATCTCTTATCGATGGGGCTTCCCCGCCAAGATCTTAGTTTTCAAAAACCATCGCACCATCGCGATTCGCACTGCGGAAGAAGGTCTCTAGCTTGTTAAAAGATAGGGATTACTCCCTAAAGATATTAACTCTCTACCGCCTGCATCCCTACCTGGAAGGCTATCGTCAGCATGTGAACAAGCTCCTGGGTGATAAGCTGAGTATAACTCCAAAAAATTGTGCTGAGTCACATTTTGGTAGTGGTTTTTGTGGCAACTTTATGTTTTACCACTAAAATTCATATGTTTGTTGCTCACGGGGAAATTACCCCCTAAATGATGTTGTGTCAATGTTATTGGTTTTTGACTTTTCTTTCTCTTTTGTTTGTTACACTACTACCTGCCACGATATTCTTATCAAGGAAATACTCACAGCTTCAACATATGGATCAGAACCAGCTCACCATGATCTACAAGACCTCCTCAACTGTAAATTTCTGTTCAAATTTATGTACTTCTGAAATACATGTAGCGCCCACCCCACTTAGGTGGGTGCTAGATAGGTTTTCTGTAGGTAGTGATAAGTAAATGTAGCCAGCGCCTTACATTTTTTAGGCCTGGTTGTTTATTCTGGGAGAGGGGAGTGGTAGAATAGAGGGAGGTGTGGCGACCTACACTCTTGTTCAGAGAGATCCCCTCAACCTTTCTGGGAAATGTTCTGGAAGGGAGGCAGGACTTTGGACTGGAGTGGCAGGCAGCTTGTGTGGAGAGCTCTGGGCCAATCATTAATTTGAGTTGCAGCAGGCGGGGCTTGCATATAAGCTGGGGGTTCAGAGACCTCAGTGCTGGATGGCAGGAGGCGGGCTTGAAGGCCTGGGGGTTCAGAGACCCCAGTGCAGGATAATCGGAGGAACAGTCGATATGTAGTTCAGAGGAGAAACCGGGTGTCCCAGCCTGGGATGCACCGGACCATGCGGAGGAGGAAGTAGGTGTGAAACGGACGGAGGAGACTGGGATCAACCTTCTGTGGCAATCATGGACCATCGATGGGAGTGAGCAAAGGGAGTGCAACCCAGCGCAGCGGTGCTTATCCGTACACTCACGATGTGTCCAAGGACCTAGTGAGGGACTCTTTCCAGAACTGACATTGGGCAGATTTGCAAGAGTCAAGGTAGGCGGTGAGGCCTGGGACCTGGGACAAAGCTCAAAACACATGTGTGTGTACATGTGTATATATATACTGACAATGTCAGTAGAGTAGTGGATGGTGTCAGTAGGGCAGTGAATGTTGTCTATAGTTTTTGATTGTATTATATTATTTTTTACATTTTTCTTTCAAAATTTGTTAGGACCCCCGTTAGGGGGCTTTGGTGAAATATCGGGGGTTTTAACAGAGGAAATCTGCACCACACAGGGTGATTAGGGTGTGCCCAGGCACACCTGGCACACCCTGTGCGCACGCCTATGGGAGGAAGAAACGGAACTTGACAACAGAAAGGTAATGAACAACTTTGCAGCTCCCAAGGGAGTAGTTTGCTACATACATTTCACAGAATCACCACTAGAGGGCTCCAACTTCCACCTCATAAATAAAATAGTACACAGGAGCTGAAAATCATATCTCTGAATGCACAATGCTTTAATAGCCCCATAAAATGAAAACTCCTGTGGAATGAAGCTAAAAACTACAAGGAGATGTTCTGTGTGTTCAGGAAACCCATTTTCATGCTCAAATAGTTCTAAAATGCTCCCACAAGCTTTATCCTCATATATTCACTGCCAACACAGCCATGAAAAAGTGTGGTGTATTAAAAGCCATTAAAACCTCAGTATCCTTCCAGCTGCATACTGCAATTTCCGACCCACACGGAAGATATGTGATTCTGGTCTGAGACCTAAATAACACCACCTACACTAGTGATGGCGAACCTTGGCACCCCAGATGTTTTGGAACTAAATTTCCCATGATGCTCAACTACACTGCAGAGTGCAAGAGCATCATAGGAAATGTAGTTCCAAAACATTTGGAGTGCCAAATTTCGCCATCACTAACCTACACCATTAAATCTTTACGCACCCAACACCGGACAGCTTCCATTTTGAAATCATTACTTAGAAAAGTCTCAAAGGTGCATCGAGGGCTTCTCTTGTTCAGTGGTGACTTTAACCACTTCAGCCCCGAAAGAATTTACCCCCTTCCTGAACAGAGCACTTTTTGCGATTCGGCACTGCGTCGTTTTAACTGACAATTGCGCGGTCGTGCGACGTGGCTCCCAAACAAAATTGACGTCCTTTTTTTCCCACAAATAGAGCTTTATTTTGGTGGTATTTGATCGCCTCTGCGGTTTTTATTTTTTGCGCTATAAACAAAAATAGAGCGACAATTTTGAAAAAAACGCATTTTTTTTTACTTTTTGCTATAATAACTATCCCCCAAAAATATATAAAAAAACAACTTTTTTCCTCAGTGTAGACCGATACGTATTCTTCTACATATTTTTGGTAAAAAAAAAGCAATAAGCGATTTTTAAACGGTTTGCGCAAAAGTTATAGCGTTTACAAAATAGGGGATAGTATTATGGCATTTTTATTAATATTTTTTTTTTTTTAAATGGTGGTGATCAGCGATTTTTATCGTGACTGCGACATTATGGCAGACACATCGGACATTTTTGACACATTTTTAGGACCATTGTCATTTATACAGCAATCAATGCTATAAAAATGCACTGATTCCTGTGTAAATGACACTGGCAGTGAAGGGGTTAACCACTAGGAGGCAGTGTAGGGGTTAAGTGTGTCCTAGGGGCGTGTTTCTAACTGTCAGGGGGATGGGCTGTGTGTGTGACGTCACTGATCTCTGCTCCGATGACAGGGAGCAGAGATCGAGTGACACTGTCACTAGGCAGAACGGGGAGATGCTGTTTACATCAGCAGCTCCCCGTTCTTCCTCCCCGTGAGGCGATCGCGGGTATCCCCGCGGCGATCGAGTCTGCAGGACCCGCGACCCGACTCACGGAGCTTGCCGCGGGCGCGCATGCATGCCGCCACCAGCGCGCGCGTGCCCGCTGGCCGCCTTTTTAAAGGGCAACGTACAGGTACGTGGTTTTGCCTGTACGAGCCCTTCTGCCGCAGTATATCTGCGTGAGGCGGTCGGCAAGCGGTTAATACCATCAGCGACCCCCATCTTGACTCCAATTCTAGGAAATCAGCCTATATGCACACTCTTTCTTCATTTCTGAGAGACAATAACTTCTACGAATCGTGGAGGTGTCTACATGCATCAGAAAAGGATTACACCTTTTTTTCCATCCCACATCAGTCCTATTCTAGAATAGACTTCTTCCTTGTGAATATTCCATTACTCCATAAAACTACACATGCGGAAATATATAACATTATTTGGTTAGATCACGCTCCAATAACAGTGACAATCCAGGAAAAATGCATGATATCACCGACGTACCTCTGGCGCAATGATACCTCCCTGTTTTAGAAACCCTCCACCAAAATGACACTAAAAAAAGAGATTGCAGAATTTTTTCAGAAGACATGGACATTTTTACTCTGGTGCTCCAGTTGTCTGTGAGATAGAAGAGGCATAGGTCCCAAGCCCTGTCTGACGTACTCAACCAAATAAAAAAACTGGAAGCTAAACACAAACAGAATCTATCTCACCAAACCTTAAATGAGTTACAACAATGCAGGCTAGATCTTCGGCAGCTTCTATTAGCACAACACAAAAAATCTATAAAAAGATTTAAAGCTAATTACTATGCCCGAGGTAACAAAGCGGACGTTTGTTGGCTAACTACCTCAAGGTTAGGCAATCAAAAGCTAAAATTTCTTCATTATTAGATCCAACCACAGGGTGGATAGTTTTCCACCCTTTGGAAATTGCAAATGCTTTTCAATCATATTACTCCAGTCTGTACAACTTAAAAGACAATTCGGAGACACCTCAACCTATTTCTGATAACATTTCAGAATTTTTTTAAGGCCTTAGCCTTCCATCATTAACCCCCCAGCAACTCACCTCCTTGAACCGTTCCATCTCAGACCAGGAAATCTTTTCTGCCATTAAATCTATGCCAAAAGGGAAGTCCCCGGGCGCTGATGGCTTCTCAGCAGAATATTATCAAGAATTTATTAATATCTTACTTCTTCATTTTACCAAGGTCTTTAACAGGGCTGCAATCTTAGCTTCTTTTCCTTCCAAAATGCTCAGGGCAATTACAGTAATACTCCCCAAGCCAGGAAATATGCCTGACTGTCCTCAAAATTTTCACCCAATTTCCTTACTCAACTCGGACCTGAAACTATAGCCAATAGATTACTAGACATTTCACCCACCTTAATCCAGGCAGATCAGGTAGGTTTTTTAAAGGGCAGACAAGCAGCAGATGGCACTAGGCGCATGTTCAACTTACTGAGAATAGCAGAAATTTTTAAATCTCCTACCATATTTCTGGCTCTAGATGCTGAAAAGGCATTTGATAGGGTCCATTGGGGATACCTTCAGGCCACCCTGACAAAATATGGTTTCCAGGGCCTCATAAAACAAGCCCTTTCTGCGCTGTACACTAGCCCATCAGCCCAAGTTTATACCTCCAATGTCATATCTGACCATTTTTCCATCACAAATGGAACACGACAGGAGTGCCCCCTCTCCCCCTTAATCTTTTCATTGCTTATGGAGCCACCCATCCCCAAACAAAAGGTATCACAGTAGAGGATAAGGCACACAAAATAGGTTTATTTGCAAATTATGTAATCCTCACCCTCTCTGAGCCATAAACATCCCTAACAGCAGTAGATTCAATTTTGGATAAATTCAGCAGAATATCCTACTACAAACTAAATGTTTATAAATCATTTGCTCTACCAATGGGAATAATGAGTAAGGCTTTACATGATTTGAAATGGTCCTTTCAGTAACAATGGGAAACTAATAAACTCACATTTCTAGGCACTACACTTACCTACCCTTCAACACAAACCTATGAGTCTAAATATGGAGCTCTGTGGAAGACAATAATGAAAGATTTTTCCCGCATAGGGAAATTCACACTTTCTTGGATAGGTAGAGCAGCTGATTTCAAAATGCTAACTCTTCCCAAACTGCTGAACTGTTTCCACACAGTCACTACACAAGTCCCTGGCAGCTTCTTCAACAATACAGATGCAGCTATTCAGCGATTTATATGGCAAGGCAAAAAACCTTGAATAGCATAGTCAATTCTAAGCAAGCACAAATCCAGAAGAGTTGGGCTCCCAATCCTTTGCAATTATTATTATTCAGCCCAGTTAGACCAAGTCAAAGCTTGGTTTCAACCCTTAGATAAACAGTGGGTAAACTTAGAGCGAGCCATGATCCCGAATCATGACCTATAATCCCTCTTACTGGTGGGAGCTATTTCTACTCCCTGCTCTAATATTCCTCTCCCCTTTATAGTGGCCTCCCTGGAGGTATGGAAAGCCTTACCAAAGCATACTAATACTAAAAACTCGCAGGTAATCTTGGACATCCCCTTGAGTGCCTACAAGCATCTGTTGCTTTCATTAAATGTCTCAATGTGGCTTAGAAAAGGACTTCTCACCTATAGAGACCTCATAGAGCAATCAGTAGGCACCCTTGACTACTCCTACCTATGACTACGTAATTTTCATTGTACACACCCTTCATTAGGTATTGACATGGACACCAAACTATGGCAATATCTAAATTAACAGAACCCTAGCAAAGGAGGCATCTCTTGGTTCTACAACTACTTCCAACAGTCAGAACCTTTCACAAAATCTCCACAGATTCTCAACTGGGAAAGAGATTTCTTCAAATCCTTCTCAGTAAGGGAGTGGCAGCTTTAACTAACAAAATAAGTACATCCCATTGCGTAAATCATTGGGATAATGCCCTAAAAATACAATATAGAAGTTATCTTACGCTATTCAAACTCTCTAAATGGCACTCGGATGCATCTCCTTTGTGTTGGCAACAGTGTGGCAGAATTGGCAACTTTTTACACATTTTGGGGACATGTAAATCCCTTAAGAGTTTCTGGAACTCGGTATTCTCCCTCATTTCCCAAGTTACTGGTATGCTGACCACCCCGTCGCCACACTTGGTTCTGCTAGGTCTTACAATAGACTCCTTTCCCATACAGTACAAAACGATAGTGTCACATATCTTCATAGCAGCGAGGTTGACAATAACCTCTGCTTGGAAGTCTTCTAAAGCTTTAAATGCTTCGGAAGTAATCAAAAGGGTTAATTCCCACTACTTTTTTGAGAAATTCACTGTACTTAACAAATAAGGCTTGAAACTTTTCCAAACTAAGTGGAGCTTTTGGGATTCACTATCCACTTGACAAACCAACAGGTTATGCATCTTTAAGTTGAGTCTTGACTAGCAATAAATGGATAGGGCATGATATATATGAAACTTCTAAAATGGGCATGTATATTGTCTATCTTATCTCTTTTTATGTGTGTTGAATCAGAGGTACCTGCGTGTTTCTCTTATGAATAAGTTGATCAACATTACGTATCTGTAATGTGTTTAAATTTTAATAAAAACAAATTGAAAAAAAAAATCCATTGCAAGGTGAACAGCCTAACATGTAGAGACTGGCTTGTGGATGTCTGATTCTGTACAGTACAGCGAGGCACTATAACACAACTTTCCCAAGTAAGTTTTTTTTTTTTTACATTGATAGACTGTTACTGTCTTTAGCCAATTGTCTTTTTTACTATTTAGAGTAATTATAAGAGTGGTAGATGTTTTCTTACGGGTCGTGGTTGTTGTTGGTGGTGGTGGCGTGGGTACTGATAAAAGAAAAAGAATATACATTTATTTCAGATTACCATACAAATCATCTTGCACCACATATGAACTGTTACCACAACACTTTTGCTTACCTTTACAATATCCTGGCATAAGAGAGATATCATCCACAGCAACATCACTACGGTAGTCCTCACCTCTGACTCCTTCAATAAAAATCTGTGAACAAATCAAATGATTGCTAGTGATGTCAATGCAAAACTGAAATTAAATAAGAAAATCTTTACTAGTATGTCATAGCAGGAGCCTTCAAGTGTTGGACAATTGTTTAGCTTCCCTACCAAACAGCCTATCGAGCAGCCTAGGAACCTAAAAAATGGGCAAGCTCTAAATAACAGAATAACCAGGGCACCACGTGACCAGGAGCTTCCAGGATGTTCAGTAAGAAAGGTGAACAGACAACTGTGGAAATTTGCTACGGCATAACAGTAGACCTTTACCAAACTTTAGCTGAATTTTTAAAGGATTGTTTATGCTTTAATGTCAGTGTGTAAGATACAACACCCCAATTACACAGACTTATTTAGGCATTTTAAATACCTGGCTGATGTTACTGTCAGGCAGGAAAATCTCTTCCAAATGCCACATATCTCCATGATTTCCTTCTAGGTTGGAAGCATAGACCAACCCCTCTGGTGTTAGTAGTGCCACCTTCAAACCCATATATTGTGCCACCCCGTACATGTGATACCAGAAACGTAAGCAGTGAGGTCCAGTGAAATTATTGGCAGGACTCTCTAGTCTTGCAAAATCTCCTTCTTTTGAATACCGTCCATCGATATAGAGGTAATGTCCACCTAAATATGCATAGAAAAAACACATGTAAAGAATATAAGATAATCTAACACCAGCAAGACATTACATATTGTTAACCCCCCCCCAGGATTCACATTACATTGTACAATCTGGTTTATTTTTTAACCACTTGACCTCTGGAAGAGTTACCCCCTTCATGACCGGGCCATTTTTTGCGATACTGCACTGCTATACTTTAACTGACAAAGTGCGACACTGTACCCAAATAAATGTATGTCTTTTTTTCCCCACAAATAGAGTTTTCTTTTGGTGGTATTTGCGCTATAAACAAAAAAAGACCAACAATTTTGAAAATGATTTTTTTTAACTTTCTGCTATAAAAACATATCCAACAAAAAAAGCAAATTTCTTAATACATATTAGGCCAATATGTATTCTGCTACATGTTTTTGGTAAAAAAAAAAACCCAATAAGCGCATATTGATTGGTTTACAAGGACATTATAGCATCTACAAAGTATGGGATATCTTTATGGAATTTTTTTTTTTTTATTATACTAGTAATGGTGGCGATCAGTGACTTATAACTGGACTGGGGTATTGTGGAGAGCAATTGGACACTAATTGACACTTTTGACACTTTGCAGGAACCAGTGACACTAATACAGTGATCACTGCTAAAACTATGCATTGTCAGTGTACTAATGACACTGGCTAGGAAGGAGTTAAACTTCTAGGGTGATCAAAGGGTTAACGATGTGCCTAGCCAGTGTTTTTGTGTACTGTATGTGCTGCTTTCACTAAGGGAAGAGATGGATTCTAGTCCCTGCATTGCAGGAACACAGAATCCATCCCTTCCTAATGTCAGAACTGTGATTTGCCTTATTTATATATTCAGATCCCCGTTCTGTGTGGTTTACCAAAGATCAGCAGGTGCTGGGGAATATTGAGTGCCCAGCACTCACAGATCGATTTCTGCTATGATTATTCACAGCATAAGCGGCATGCCTGCGGAGCGTGAGCACCTCCTGCAGGCAGAAGTGAAACATCATGTATATAAAGGTCATCCTGCACAGGAGCACTGCCCTGTAGCAGTAAAACTGCAATGGGGCGGAATGCAAGTGGTTAAAAACACTATCAGGATACCTAGGTGATGTCACTACTGACCTTCTTACAAGAATAGTGTTTGCCTGGCTGTCTCCGGCTTCAACATTATCAATCTGACCCAGAAAAAGTATGCAAAGTGGAGACTCCACAATTTCCTCGAACAACGTTTCTTTAAAAACAGTAATGTTTACTTTTGAAATGGAGCGTCTGAATTGCTTAAAACAATTAGGAAATAGTTGAATAATGTTATACTGAGAAAGTTCATGATTAGTTAATATCTCTTCCCTGAAACACAGCAATCTATTTTTCTATTTAAGATGACTAGGTATAGTCTGATGATTCCTGCACATACAGTACCTTAGCAATTTAATATAGCACAGGGAGCCTGAAATCCAATTGTGATCTCATAATGAAATCTCAATGTTACCCTGGAGTGTCAGTGACCAACACATCTCCTGCTTCCTGCACCCTTCTACTTCTTGTTGGCCTATCACTAAGAATAATAAACGTATGGGCCAATGGAGAGGTTTTGAAATGGTATTGAGTTAGCCAATCCTAAACACTGCAGAGAGAATTTTTGAAGATCACAGGGTACAGAAGAAAACTTTTAAAGGCATGTGCTACCTGCCTTTCTTGATCTAGTCACTTTAGAAGCTTTTCAAAATTAGCATGTATACTTTGCTCTATCCTCTAACCAAGATATTTAGGTTGAGATAAGCTTTTTTTCAAAAAAATAATCTATGCCACACCAATTTGTGGCTGAGCCAGGTGATAGCCACAACCCAATAAACCAACCTGGTCATAAGTATTATTATTATTATAAGTAAGGCACATACTGTATTACTCACCATGTATGCAAACTAAGACTAAAAGCCACCAAACTATGAACACAAGCCTGGTTGATCTAGGGCAAATCTGAGTCATTTCAATTTGCTCCATCATCAATAGGCAAAAAGAATAAAATATTGTTTTTTTTTCTTCAAAATGGTCGCTCTTTTTTGTTAATAGCTCAAAAAATAAAAACCACAGAGGTGATCAAATACCAACAAAATAAAGCTCTATTTGTGGGAAAAAAAGTACGTCAATTTTGTTTGGGTACAATGTCGCACGACCGCACAATTGTCAGTTAAAGCGGCGTGGTGCCGTATGGCAAAAAATGGCCTGGCCATTAAGGGGGTAAACCCTTCCGTGGCTGAAGTGCTTAATGTCTCTAGCGACATTCATCATAAGTAGACAGCATATAAAAATATGATTTCATAATAACTTTTTATACTTTCATACTTATAAAGCAATCATTGTAAGTTACTGTAATCTATGCAGAGCTATTTACCTCCTGTTGTATGGTCATAAGAGGGCCCAGTAAATCCAGATGGTGTTGATCCTGTCCATTGGGTCCAGTCCATGTGATCAGCCATCGATTGCTTCCAGTTACATAAATCCACATCAAAAGAACAATCAAAGCAATAGTTTTCTGCAACAGGTAAAATCACATAAAAAAGTATGTGAATGGGTTCTGTTTGTAATATCAGACTGCCTTGCAATGAGCATAAAAATGTCTTTGCAGCCAAAATGTGTTATTATGTTAATATGGGTTATCTATGGGCAGTGCTTTTAAATAGATCAATAATTGTTCTGTTTTGCATTGTGGTCATTATAATCTACTTTGGAATTTCTGCTAATAGAGCATATGGATCATGCGCCTCAGTGAAAGTTTTCAGCATAAGCAGATTCAAATATTGGAATTGATACTGTCAGTAAGACCTTTCCAGTATTATATGGCAGTGATCCATATAAATCCATTGTACAATGAATCCATTACAGCAAAGCTTTCTGACATGTGCACCAAATTTACATTTGGTTTGGCTCTTTTTTTACTCCACTTTTAGAAACTGTCTCTCTAGCTGCAATAAGCAAACTGACAAGGATCAAGACCAACTCTGTGTTGGTGTACAAAAAAAAGACACCGGTACTCAGACTGGGGTCTTTTGTGCTGGGTAAGTTATCAAGAATGTGATAGCTTCCCACACAGGGATCCCTGGTTGCTACAAAGCTAAAGGCTGCCCCACTCCACTATCAGTCGGGGGATTATTTGGGTAAAGGCTGAAAGTAAACAAATGCATGTGTATGCTGGTTACATCATTGTCCAAATATGGCAATGGCCCATTTGTTTACTTTTAATTGATGACCGTGGAAAATCCACGGTGGCTGATTCAGCATGGTGATAAGACATCTTTTGCAATGACGCTGTCGGCTACAAAGCCAACAGTGTCCTAGATAATAAGGGGTTAAACATGCAGTGAGGACGGAACACCTGTGGTATGAACACTCCAGCCACAATGCCACCCTCCTTCATGCTAGCAATTTGTATATTTGTTCCCGACAGGTACATGATTTTCTTGTCCACACTATGATTTTTTGTGGGGTGAGCAACACAATTCTATAGCATCTACATCACTCTTTATTAATACAATTAATTATGCAGATACACAGTGGTGTTTAGTGTAATGGACTAAACCTGGCGGTTTCAAATGTACTTCAATAGGACTGCAAATCACAGCAAATAGCTTTTTTACCTTATGCAATACTTGTTTGTGTATTATAAACTAAGAGGAAATAGAGGCAGTTATGGTTAATTTTGGCTTATTGTTTTGAAGTTGAAAGGCCTTTGAAACAAAATGCATTTTAACATACTGTATATCGTAAGAGATAAAATATCAGCATTTTATCTATTTATAAAATGATAGGTCGTGCTGATCAGTTTGGTTCCAGTACGCTATAAACCCCATGCTCATCCTGAAAAGATTTATATATTTGTAAGACTAAAAACAAATTGATGGTCCTGTTCCTACAAAAGATACACATATATATTCTCTCTTTACTCTCCAGCAGATAGCAGGCATAATACTAAATGATGAGTGACAGGGTGATGATTTTCACTATATTTAAAAAACTGAACAGCAATTGGTTTATTCATAGATATTTTAAAGGAAATGTGCAAATAATTTACCTGGCACGGTTGGAGCGATGGCTGTAGTGGTTGTTGTAATTTCTGTTAATTTTGAAAATCAATAAATGAGTCTCAAGTTACACTTTGAATGTTTCTATTTGAAATCATTTGCATAACAGATCATTTTCACTTACTGCAAATGGTGTTCTCTCTCCAGTCACCAACAATGATACCAACAATTTCACAGGTGGCAGCATAGGCCTCTAAAGCATTGCAGAACTGATTTTGGTTTCCTCCAGTCACACACAAGTCATATACACAGTTCTCAAAATATATCTGAGGAAGAATGTGGGGGTGGCAGTCTTTGAAAGGTCCATTGGTTAATAATATCAGTTTACATTTGTCTTCATAATTAACCTCTTCAGCGGGATCACATGGCGAAGGATCCATAATGTCTTCTTCACATCTATTAAGGCAAATCATTGAATGATTTAATGTTTCTCTTATCATTATATTCCTACAAAGATGATATTAGCAGAATTTGGTTCTCATTTTTTTTTCATATTATAAAATGCTTTATAAAAGAGGAAACTAGGTTGGTTGCTAATAGTCACCATTTAACCTTGTTAAAGTGTATGTTACCTCAACATTTCATATTGCAGATATTTGTTTGTTGTACCATGCACTTGTGTTAAAAAGTATCGAGTTATCTTTGTATTGCTTCCTTTGTATGGAATATGTGGTGTTCCTGCTTTTCTATTTCAAATTGAGCATGCTAGGCATGAGAGCAGGTCCATCTCAGCGTGGTCAGTTTTCTGGCTGTGCTGGGAGAACAGCCGTCTGTCCTCCAATGGCCGAGATGTGTGCTGACATTTCCCCCCTGCACAGCCATTCTCTGTGAAGATCAGTGAACTGCTATTTTTCCACCCCCACCTCTCCAAGCCCCTTAAAGTGGGAGTAAACTCCCATGGTAGGTATTTACCTACAAGTAAACCTATAATAAGGCTTACTTATAGGTACAGTAAATATTTCCTAAACGTGCACCATTTAGGAGATATTTACTTGTGAATGGGCTGGTGACTACACCTGCGCATGCGCTCTGAAGGAACTCCTTCAGAGTCCTATCCTGTGAACAGCGGCTCCCATGCGCATGCACAGGAGTGACGTCATTGCAGCATAGCCAATCAGGCGGTCAGAGGATGCAAACCCGGAAGGAAGATCTGATAAAGATGGAAACCCTGTCAACGGTGTTAGCACGTCGCTGGATAGCTTAATTTTAAGGTAAGTTTCACATAATGTGCTAGTATGCGATGCATGCTAGTAATTCTAACTTTACCTTGCAGTTAAAAAAAAAAAAAAAAAGTATGAGGGATTTTTAAAAAGTTTCCACATTTTTTTTATATTAAATAGAGTTAAAAAAAGTGCAGAAACTTTGAGGAACCCTTACATTTATGGGAAAAAAAATTAAGTTATGCTTTCCAGTAGTCTTTCAGGACAGCCACAATAAGAGACCATGGCTTCTCCCCTTTCTTAGGAAACACTGCGCCAGCCAATAAATTTTCACTTCCCCCTGTTCCGTTAGGGCCTACAAGACCAGAGATAGGTCCCACTTGGGGAAGGGTGAACCTTGAACTGGTCTCTGTCTTGCTAAAGCTCTGAAAAATCTGACCACCCAGGGGTTGGTACCTAGCTCTTAAGGGTACTAATGGCTAACCCTTTATCTGCCCCACACTGCAAAAACTCCAAAACTGCTATGGGGCTCTGCACCTTGAAGGAGTTTCCTATGCACCACTCGTTAAAGCAAACTCATACTTTTTTGTAGATCAGGCGCATCTCCTTCTTTCTGCTATTGAGGAAAGTGGCTATTAGCCTTTCTGAAAAACCCTTGGTTTTTAGTATTCTTTCCTCAGTAGCCAGGCCACTAAGTTCCAACGGTGTACCTGGGGTCAGAGGACCGGGACTTGTGAAAGGAGATCCTCCCGAAGTGGAAGGAACCAAGGAGGTTCTACTGCTAACTGCTTGACTATGAGAAATGGGAAGGTGTGACTTTAAATGAGGCTATTGATTTGTGGGGGTGAAGTAATTTGAAAGTATATTTGATTGACATATTGATTAATTTGTATACACACACATACATGGTGTAGACCTCATGAATACATTCCAGCTCCCGGTACAGACAATTTGGACAGCCTCTGATTCCTCATCCCCCATTTTCCAGACTTATCACAATGTAAGAACTCAGAGGGATGAGTAACTCTCTCTCTTTTATCTTGTACACATTCTTCCCATTGAGGGGTATAATGTTTGATCATACTGGTCTACTGGTATGTTTTGTTTTTTAGAGTTGCATGCACCTGCCCCTGAAGAGTTTTATTATCCACGAAAGGCATCGGGCTTTTAGGATGCATTCTGATGCCTACTGATAGGAACTTATTTGAACTCATCATCTATAACCAAATGATCATACTGTCTTTCTTACCACTGATTACACTGCATAGTGCCATTTAGATGACTTTTAAATATATGAACAAATGTGATCGAGAACCAAGCTATTTTGGGCCAATGTGGTGCCACCAAGATCAGGGAGGTGTTCTCTGTCTGAATTTTTCTCAGCACCGCCGGGAGCAAAATCGGGGGTGGGAAGCCGTAGCATTTTTTAAAGATGCATTAGTGCATCTACCCCTAGTGCGTTTTTCCACCTGTTTAGTGAGAACAAACAGGGTTTTTTTGCATTGCTCCTTGATACAAAGAGGTCCACCTTCGGGGGTCCCCATCTTCTGGATATAAGGCTGAAGACTTCCTGGTTGAGGACCCTCTCTCAGCTGCCTTCTGCTGAGAAAGTCCGCCACCACATTCTTTTCCCCTTTTAGAAACACCGTAGATAGGGAGAGTGCGTTGGCCTTTGCCCAGCTCAGGACTTCTGTTGCTAGGGCCAACAAGATTCCACTCCTTGTGCCGCCTTGCTTGTTTACATAAGCGACGACCGAGGAGTTGTCTGAGTGCACTTGAATGTGGTGGCCCTGAAGTTCCCTCCTGAAGGCCTTGAGTGCCAACCCGACGGCTTTTAATTCATTCCAATTGGATGACCCTTCGAGCTCCTCGTCCCTCCAGGTGCCCTGTGCCAGTAGAGTTCCCAAGTCTGCACCCAAGTCTTTGCCGCTCACGTCAGTAGTTATCACCCTTGAGACCGGGATAAGCCACAGATGCCCCTGCAACAGATTTACCATTTTCCTCCACCACCAGAGGGATCTCTTTACCTGAGGTGAAACGCATAGTGAGGTGTCTAACAACTCCTGCATGTGATCCCACACTTTTAGGACAAAGGCTTGCAGAGGACAGAAATGTAGACCTGCCCACTGAACTGCTGGGATGGTTGAAATTAGCAGAGTTGACATTGCTGACCTTATCGAGACCTGCTGGTTGTTTTGGAGAGAGACTATATCCCTGTCCAATCTCTGTATCTTTTCTTACGGGAGAAAAACTCTCAACTGAGTGGAGTCTAGCAGGTACCCTAGGTAGGTAATGCTCTGAGATGGAATCAAGTTGGACTTTTCCAGGTTCAGCAGCCATCCCAAGGTTTCATTTGTCAGTTCCAGATCTCTGGTTAGCTGTTCTGGAGATACTGAAAAGAGGAGCAGGTCGTCCAAGTATGCAATAATTGAGACTCCTTTGAGCTGCAAAAGGCCAAAGCTTCTGCCATGACCTTTGTGAATCATCAGGGTGACGAGGATAGGTCGAATGGAAGAGCCTGAAACTGTAGATGGATTGTTTCTCCATCTATATTCACCGCTAGACTAAGAAACTTCTGGAAAGCCTCTGTGATATAAACGTGGAGGTAGGCATCCTTGAGATCTAGTGACACCATGTAACAGTTCTGGGGTAGCAAGGATCTGAATGTAAAGATTGATTCCATACGGAACCACTTGTAGAAAATCGACTGGTTCAGGGATTTTAAGTTCAGGATCAATCTGTATTTTCCTGAGGATTTTTTCACTACAAAAATGTGTGAATAAAAGCCCCTCCCTTCCTCCCCGTTTGGAACTCTGCGAACCATGTTCTGTTCCTCTAGATCCTTTAATGCCCCAGTAGGACTTCTGCAATTGCCGCACACCTGAGAAGGTGTGTGACTAGGAGTCTACGTGGGGGAGGAAGGCCCCAGTCTTCCCCTCACTGTGATTGGAGGGTCATTGGCTTTTTCGGGGCTGTTCAGGAGGACAAAAAATCATGCCTCCCCTGCCCTTGCCCCTTTGGCCCCAGGTTTTCTTTTTTCCCTAAGTCTTGGGGGCCCCCTTTGCTTCTGTGGACGAAACTCCTTCTCTTTTTGAACTGGGGGTTTACGTTTCACCGGGAAGGATTTCTTCTTGTCCGCTGTGCAGCCTAGCACAGCTTCTAGACCTGGGCCAAAAAGTAGATCTCCAGTCAGTGGGAACCCTCACGGTTTAACCTTAAAGGCATTATCACCCGGCCATGTTTTTAGCCAGACAGCTTTTCTGGCTGAGTTGGCTAGAGCTGCGGTTCTGGCTGACATGCAGACAGACTCTGCGGATGCATCCGCTATATATGCCACTCCTCGCAAAATAGTAGGAAAAGATGACAATATAGTTTCCTTGGCAGTTCCTGCTTCAATATGAGCCTGAATTTGAGTAAGCCAGTGCTCTAGGTTACGAGCCACTACTGTGACCTCCATTTCTGGCTTCAAATTCCCTACAGTTGATTCCCTGGTCTTCTTTAGGAGGGAATCTATTCTTTTGTTCATAATAGCTACAAGAGCCCACGTATCCTCGAAGGCCAGATCTGTATGTCTGGAGACCTGGGAGAAGGCAGCGTCCAGTTTGGGGTTCTTATTTTAGATGGACGATGAATCGTCTGAAGACGGGAACCTTCTTTTCAAGGATCTGGAGAAAAAAGGTTTTCACTCAGGATCCTGCCCCTCCTTCTTTACCGTTTCTACCAGGACCTCATGGACTGGGAAAACTTTCTTTTTTTGTTCCCCCAAGCCCCTGTACATCTGGTCGTGAAGTGTCAGGGATTTTTGTCTGTCTGAATTCCAAGGGTGGTATAGATTACCCCCAAGAGGTCCTCTACCTCTTCAAGGTACAGTTTGTATCTTGAGGGTTTCCTGGACACCCTGTCCCGGTCCTCTCCCTCTGATTCCTCCTGGGAACCAGAGGTGGCACTATCTGGCTCCTCCCTAGCTTCCTCTCTGGAGGCCCCAGTAGATCCATCTGCCATGGCAGTGGCAGCCGGTTGGGAAGATGCAGAGCCCTGTGATTGTGGAGGGGTTGTAGTCTGGGATGTAGGTGAAGGATTAGTGGGAAGCTGAAAACCTTTAAACAAGGATTTGAAAGACTGAAAGGTGGAAGACAGTTCTTTCACTGAAGCCGCTAACCCCACTTCCTGCTCTGATACCCTTTCTCTGACTAAAGCATCTATACAGTCCTTGCCGCCTGGCCCGCCTGGTTCCAATTGCAGTTTGCACTCGTGTACAGGGAGAGTGGAGCTGCCTCCTTCCTGCAGCCCTGTGGATGCGATAGTGGGCCCTAGGATCTTCCTCCCGCACTCAGCGAAGCTGGGGTGGCAAACTATGTATGTACCGTACTGCGGCCCTGGGAGAGCCCCTGCCTCCCATGCAGGGCTTCAAGTAGCTAGTCTCCCTGACTGCCAGGCCTGGTTCCACAACACAGTGTCTCCCCTCTGGATATCGGATATACATATATCTATATATATGTAGATAGATGTATATATCTATCTATCTATATTAATATATATATATATATATATATATATATATATATATATATATATATATATATATATTATATGTTTTGCCTTCTATTTCTATTTGAAACTAAATATGTTGATTTACACAGTAAGAGTTCACATACACTTTAAAAACACCTCATTGGAAAGTGATATCAGGGTAGATCTTTGAGGTAATATATTTTTCATTATAGCTTGTTATTTGGAAAGTACTGTACTGATAAATGGTTCAAACTTATATCATACAGTGTGAGTTTAATGAAACCAAAACTCACACTGCCCTCCTATTTTTGTATCAATTAAAAATGACCTTAGAGCATCTGGTCAACCCTAAGGCTCCTTAAAGGAGAAGTATTTTAGGGCCAAAGCTCTTTTTGCCCTATTTCTTCTATGGATTACAGGAGTGCACTTAGTTCTGCATTTCTGTGACCCATTTTCAGCTAAAGCCTGCTGTTGGCTGATGTCACAGAGCTGGTCCAGGCACTGAAAAGATCCCGACCATATGGTCAGGATCCACCCAGATACGTGAACCAGCAACAGGTTCAACCTCTCAACAAGCCACTGAGAGCCTGAACCAGCTGCTTCTTCCCCCAATACCTACACAAACCGGCACTCTAGTGAGCGCTGGAAGGGCAGAGTAGATGATCTGATGATCACTGGCTCTCTGCTCACTGAAGACTGTGAACCAAGCAATCATCAGTCTTGGATAACTCAGATTTCAGTCTAATGCCCCGTACACACGGTCGGACTTTGTTCGGACATTTCGACAACAAAATCCTAGGATTTTTTCCAACAGATGTTGGCTCAAACTTGTCTTGCATACACACGGTCTCACAAAGTTGTCGGAAAATCCGATCATTCTGAACGTGGTGACGTAAAACACGTACGTCGGGACTATAAACGGGGCAGTGGCCAATAGCTTTCATCTCTTTATTTATCCTGAGCACGCGTGGCACTTTGTCCGTCGGATTTGTGTACACACAATCGGAATTTCCGACAACGGATTTTGTTGTCGGAAAATTTTATATCCTGCTCTCCAACTTTGTGTGTCAGAAAATCCGATGGCAAATGTCCAATGGAGCCCACACACGGTCGGAATTTCCGACAACGCGCTCCGATCGGACATTTTCCATCGGAAAATCCGACCGTGTGTACGGGGCATTAGAAGTAACAGGGGACAGATGCACCATTGGATCGATGCTGCATCTACCTAGGTGAATGAATGTGTATATATATATATATATATATATACATACACACACACACAGTTTCTCACAAAATTGAGTACTCCCTTCACATTTTTGTAAATAGTTTATTATATCTTTTCATGTGACAACACTGAAGAAATGACACTTTGCTACAATGTAAAGTAGTGAGTATACAGCTTGTATAACAGTGTAAATTTGCTGTCCCCTCAAAATAACTCAACACACAGCCATTAATGTCTAAACCGCTGGCAACAAAAGTGAGTACTCACTCACTCAATGTGAGGGATGTACTCACTTTTGTGAGATACTGTATATATATATATATATATATATATATATATATATATATATATATAGTTTAAATCCCAGATTTCTCTTATAAATAGATGCATTTTGTAATCAATAACACCATTATATGATCCTGCTGTACCTCAGCCTTAGTAAAAGGCAAACCATCTTAGTGAATCATTCAACCATCTTAGAATCTTGGCACACACAAACATTTGTCCATGTCCTCTTGTCATTGTTTACAGGAACGAAAAATACAGCCATAGTTCACACGAGTTTATTGCTGAACACAAAGTGACACAGCCATATTGAAATAGGAATATGGTACTAGCCAGTATTTCTGTTTCAATATTCATCCAAGTCCCTAAATTTTGGTAACTGAGTTTCGCTCTAGGATGATCAAGGTAAGATTTGTATTTATACTTACACCCAATTGTCATCAGGAACACGCCAGCTGTTTCCAAAGTCATTGGATGTGGGGGCAAGTAAGCCTTCAGGTGTCAGAAAGTCATCTTGTTGATTACCATTGTAAGTGCCACAGAGCCCACACAGTTTTCCTTTAAAGTTCTCATTTACTTTAACAAAGAGGTCCTGGTCACCGCTATACTTTACTTCAAGACCAATGTCAGTCTGCACAACAACAAAGGAACCACTTAAGTGAATTAAGATGCCTGGTGCTGGGTTCAGAGGCAGTGAGACAATGAGTCCATTAATCTAAAGATAGAGAAAAGAACAACAAATTAACTATGGGAATAAATCACCATAACAAACATTAATTTGAGCGCTGAGGGGACCATCATGCATTTGTTTTATTATAAAGCCTACCTCCACCACTTTATATTTGCCCAGAATGATAATAAGGTCATTAAAGTTGACCGCAACTGAGTTTATAGCTGTCCAGGTTAAGCTTCCTCTATGCTCATTTCTTGTACTAATTGAGAAGTACACACTTGTGTTTCCACAGGTCTCCACAGCTGTATAATTACAGGCTCCTTGGAAATGGTATAACTTGCCATCAAATGTTATGTAGTGTGGATCACCATAGATATGGCAAATGGAGGTATCAGCAGGGAAACAAGCCTTAATTCCATTTTGTACTTTGCACACTTCTTCAGGATCACAGGTCTGAGCTGTACAGCTCACATGATTGTTTCCTTGACATGCACAGCGACTGTCACAGTCCCCGTTCCAGAATATTTCATTTTTCTGTAAAATAAAATGTAGAATTGCATAATCCATTCACAAAGCTTATAATAATCCAATCAACAGTACATCAACAATGGTTTTCCTGTTTTATATCAGTGCAATAGGAGCATTATATGAGCTAGTAATATGACTGAAGGTCAGTTTTTTGGGAACATGATTATAAAAGCTAAGTTAGAAGAGAGAAAAGAGGCAACATGGGCAGTGTTTGAGGAACACATCAGATACTGTAGGGACCTTGCGAGTACACAATGGAGATAGACTTTAGAAGCTTGAATGGCACGGTGGGAGGAGGTATCATACATTGTAATGATAGGAATACACAGATTAAAGGGCTGAAAAGTTTGTGTCCTAATATGAAAGGTTAATGCATTTGTAAAAATTCAAAGTTCCTATGACTTTAGCTTTGCTACTGCTCTCGTTGTTGTATATGTCCTCAATGCAGACTTTTCTTTATATGATTTCATTATGATTTGATTCAAGCTTGTTACACCGTTAATCTATTGCTATGGTAGCATTTATAACTGTCGAAATATACAATTTATTGTGATGCAGCGGGGTTGATTTACTAAAGGCAACTAAGCTGATAACTGATAAGGATTTTTTATTTTCCTGGGGAATTTCTCCTTGATTTAAAGTGGTTGTAAAGGCTGAAGGATTTTTATCTTCATGCATGTTGCTCCCCCCACAGCCCCTCACTTATACTCACCTGAGCCCCCCTCGATCCAGCGATGTGCAAGGGAGCCTCGGCTGTCACGGTTCTCTCTCTCTCTCTCCTCATTGGCTGAGATACAGCAGCAGGAGCCATTGGCTCCCACTGCTGTCAATCATGAAGAGAGAGTGGGGGCGAGCTGCGGCTCTATGTGTCTCATAGACGGTAGAGTGGAACTCAGGGGAGAGTGTGCACCAGTGCCCTCATGGCAAGCAGCATGGCCAGAAGATCCAGTGGGGAACCCCAGAAAAAAAAGGATCGGGGCTGCTCTGTGCAAAACAACTACACAGAGCAGGTAAGTATAACATTTGTTATTAAAAGAAAACAAAAACGAACCTGTAGAATCACTTTAATGAATGCGGTGACTATTTCATTTGCAAAGAATACCCGATCATGTGCAAGAAAAACAAACAGTACTTTTGAACGCGGTGACGTAAAACACGTACGTCGGGACTATAAATTCTTAGCATGTGTGGCACTTTGTGCGTCGGATTTGTGTACACACAATCAAAATTTAACCGATCAGATTTTGTTGTCGGAACATTTTATGTCCTGCTCTCAAACTTTGTGTGTCGAATATTCCGACGGAAAAAGTCAGATGGAGTCCACACACGATCGGAATTTCCGACAACACAATCCGATCTCACTTTTTCCGTCGGAAAATCCCACCATGTGTACAGGGTATAAGAGACAGTTAACACCTGGATTGCACAGGAACATGGTCCATGTTCCAGTGCGATTCTTGTGTTATTCAGTGCAGTGTGATTTTCAACACATTCATTTGAGTGACAGATGTTCTATCATACCTGCAAGCCCTAGTATTTCTCTAAGCTCTGGTGATAGATCAGGGCAGGGCATCACAGGTTAGATTTAGTGGTTAAATGGAGATCAATTTGTGTGTTAAAATTCCTGGTGCTGAAATTGCCTTAGCAGAAACAGTCATGCTAATTTTACAAACAATAAGACAAACAATATAACATGCTACTCAACTGTTGGAACACAACCTCAGACAGTTTAGTCTCTATTTACTGTTATTCTACAGTATTTGATTACTCAATAAAGACTAATTGACTAATAACATGCTACTCCAGACAACTGGTAAAATCTGACCAATTGTAGAAGTTTTGTGAACGTTGATGCCTGGAAGATTCATGTGTTGTAAGAACAAATTAATTGAATCATGACAATATGCTAAAACTTTGAAATATGCATTTCTATTTAAAAAAGCACATTGGCTTTCTGCCATAACTGGGGTAGATAAGAAGTATAAGTGCAGGCCCATTGGCTGTCAGCATATGAGAAATCAGTTGTGTAGCACCCTCTAGGTAGGTAGGTGCTAGAGGTAGGATTTTTGCAGGACAGGTAAATTTAGGCAGGCCTGGCTGGCATCCAGGCCTGTTTGTTTTGATCTGATCTGGGATTGGCTCAGGGTAGCAGCTGGTGACTCACAGGCAGCATCACTGAGACCTCCCACTTCTTTCTAGAGTTTGCTAGAAAGTTCTGGAAAGAGAGGAGGAGAGGTGGAGCTGCCTGGGATGTTTTAGAGAGCTCTGACCAATCCCCAAACTGGATTGTCAGGGGGCAGGCATCCTTAAATACCCAGGGTCAGCCCAGCTGGGGAGGAGTTGTCGGGTGGAGGAGCTGGAGTGAGAGGGTGCGGAGGCTGTCGGGGCCTTGGAAGGAGCTCCCTGGTCTGGGGGGTGATGTTGGTCCTGTATTGGAGCCACAAGAGAGACCAAAGAGAGGACAGCAGGAGAGAGCACTGCTAAGAGACTCCAGGGAGGACAACTGGTCACAGCCAGGAGGGCTGCTGAGTGAGGCACAGTCAGCAGGACTGGGGAAGCATGCCTGAAAGGACTGGGAGCTTGCAATCTGAGATGGGTGCAGAACCAGTAGTGTGGACTGTGGTGTAAGGGCAGTGGAAAGAGGCAGCTGCAGCCTGGAGGGCTGGCAGGAACTGAAGAGGGCAAATTGGGATCAGTAGCCATAGTAGGGCAGCTAGCACAATGACTTTTCTGCTACACCATTGGGGCCCGCGGTCTCAGTCTGCAAAGGGCATTTACTGAGGCCTGGCTGAGTCAGTGTCAGGCCTAATCAACAAATAATGCTAGCTGTTCCTGGGGAATCAAGTGATGTGCTGGAGGTGACTAGAAGTAACAGTCTGCAGCAAGTGATGTGCTGGTGGTGTGAGGAGTAATGAGCTTCAAGCAAGTTTGTGCAGGAGGAAGCTGAAGGAGTATATACAGGTAGCGTACATAGTTGTAACAAAACCAATTGCTGTTTCTATTGATCCATGCTGGGGATCCCATAGCCCCCATCCCCATCCAAGTGATATGCCTCAATAAAAAACAAAAACAAAGTTCACTGACTGCTTTATGTCTCAGAGTACCTGAGAATGAATGCAGGGCTGGGCAGGGTGACAGACAAACCACAATTCTCAGGAGCCCCTACGGGGGTACCGCTACAGTGGGAATGTCACAAATACAAAAAATGATGTTTTGATTTTCTAATTAGACTACATATAAAAAAAATAAATAAAATCAAATGATAACCATTGATAAAATGACATGGCATTAATTACCTGATAGTATTTGCCATCATAAAAACATCCACATTCACTGACAGAAACACAAGTTTGTCCACTGAGTACAAATCCATTGTCACATTCACAAGCATCAGTACAAGGCTTATTGCAGTCACTCGGGGCACTCTGGTCCTGGCATGTGGCTGGGCAAGCACTAGTACAAGGATTGTAGTGACTGTTGGCAGGACATGGGATTGCTAAATAACAAGGACAGATAACAGTTAACTACATCATATAGTAATAGCAAAAAAAGGTTAAAGAAAAGGCTTATCTGCTCATAGGTCATAATTACAGCCACGGCACACCGTGGAACTACTTGGAGGATTAGAAGAACCTACTGCAGTCTGATGACACAGAAATTTATGCAAGTAGTAATACGAGTTGTCAAACACATTTGGATAAGTATATTGTGCTTATTGTTTGGCAAAACTATTAGAAGATTCATAGAAGATGGACCATAGAAAAAGACAAAATGGCTTATTGTATCTACACCCATTCCCCTCTCCATTTGAAATATTTTTGTCTGGATAGATCTGCTCTATGTTTTCCCATGTAAGTGTAATTGATCATACTGTTAATTGAATCACAAGGTAATTACTGCTTGAGACCTTAAAAGAGAAGTTTAGAATATATTCCATTGCAAAGCACAGTCTCCAGTGACCTCACTGCTCTGTAGAATTCAGCCCCATTGTTAGCCCTGCACATTACACCTGAGGAGCTGAGGCTTTGTGGTTCCATGAACACAAAGAGAAAATTGTGTTTCCTTGAAAAATGTATGTTGCAAAATAGAGACCAGTGAGAGACACTATTTAAAAGGAGGGGTGTAAAGCAAAAACTTCTATTTTACTGGTCTTCCTATGGGCTCTCATTACACTTAGTAATAACCTTACAGTAATAATGACACATGCGATAATATGATTAAAAAAACAACAACTTTGAAGTAAAACAAATACCAATATTTTATGTTGCGTTGTAAACTATATATCAGCTTTCCTTGCTCATATACAGTATATTAACTTGTCAGCATTTTTCTTAGCACTGACATTAAAGTGACCCTGTAATATAGTCAACAAGTTTATCAAAGTACTTGCACTAACCTGTGAATAAAAAAGCTTCATACATACCTGTACATCAGTCCATTATCTAAAACATCATTCTGTAGGGGAGCTCAAAGAGTCCATGTGATTACGCATGGGTATATCAAGAAGTAGGTCCTCATCTGGCTGCTATATTTCCTCCTGATAGTCCCTATGCCAATACTGTCTCCTGCTGTCGCTAGGGGGGTCAGCAAGAGGAGCTTCAATAGCTAGTATGAAAAATGCTATTCAATCCACCTGGAAGCTCTCCTTCAGGGTAAGGTTTTATCAAATAAACAGATGGACAGGTATGTATAAAGCAATTTTTTTTACAGGCTAGTACCTATTTTTTGTTGATCCCCTGGTAGGGTCACCTTAACTAGGTTTCAATGTAAAATGGTTGAAGATCTGCATGAACGATATTGTTGCTTTTAACATGTACCTTTTTAATGTGTATGCTATTCCCCCATAAAATTAACATAGCAGATTGTGCCTTTTCTTTTAAACCAAGATGCACAAGATTTCCACAAACCATTACTTACGACAGAATGTAGAGTTTCTCCAGGCAAGGGTGACTTCTGCTCTTAGACAGGTATCAGCATAAGCTTCCAATGTGTTACATAAACTGCCAGCACCAAGTGCACACAGGTCAAAAACACAGCTGTCAAAGAAGCGATTTGGGTTGATTACTGAGTGACAAGCCTTGAAAGGACCATCTTTCATGGTTAACAAACCACAGAACTGATTGTTTGAATAGAGTTCCTCTGTCTCTGGTGGACATGGTAGTGGAGGTGTAGGAACAATTGTGTTACACAATGGATCATCATCTTCTACCTTCCAGCTTTCTCCCAACTGATTTGTGTTCTGAGCTAACTGTCCATTGGGCATCAAATAGTCATCCTGCCGCATGCCATTAAAGTTGCCACACATTCCACAGGTTTGGTTGAAATAATTAGTTGGGACATTCACGTCCACTGTATGATCAGTGTCATAAGACACTGTGAGATGGAAATCTGTCTCCACAATAACATATCGACCACTTTGCTTCACTGTTAGAGATCCATTGACCAAGATGACTGGAAGATTTGTCCAGATACCATCCACCTATTAATAATAAAAGTACATGTTATATTTAGGGCAGCTAAATGCAACTTTAGAATAAAAACCTAAATTTTGGAATGTTCCAAGAAACCTACCAGAACACGACTAGGATTGGCTTTAACAATGGTTATTGTATGGTCATAAACATCCACCATAACTTTCTGTATTAATGAAACAGTTGAAATCCCATTACGGTGCTCATTTTTTGCTTCAATGTTAAAATATTGCAGAGACGTGGCATTGGTACAAAGTTTGGAAAGAGTATATGTGCATATTCCCATAAAATCATGAACTTCCTTATCAAAGGTGACATAATGAGGATCCCCCCAAGTTACACAGTTACCAAATGTGAGATCAAAACATCCAGGAACTCCGTTTGTTATACCGCAGTATTTTTTAGGTGGACATGAAGCAGAGTTGCAAATTAAACTGCCTCCAGCAGAGGGACAGCTGCATTTTTTGGAGCATGTATCATCAGTCCAGAACTCTGAGCCTACAGGATAGTGCTTGTCATTATCCCAGCATCCACACTGGTGGTTTGGGACACATCTCTTATCATACAGGACATAACCAGGATCGCAGACACAGGATTCTGTACAGGGGAGATGACAGTTTTTTGGTGATTCTGGACTGACGCAAGTAGATGGACAGGCTGTTCCACAGGCCTCATAATGGCTGTTCAGTGGACACTTCAGTGCTGTATAAAAACATAATGGTGAACAAGAAACTAATTAGAAGAACATTTCAAATTGGATTGGAACTTATGTTACATTGTAATTAATGTACATGTAGAAAAAGTACTTAAAAATATGGAAGTTATTACCATTATAAAAGCTTTCATATTCATTATTGAGTAGACATACGGGAACACTAATAATAAAGCTCATAATGTCTTCACATGTTTTACTTATTTATTTATTAAAATAATCATCCATGTAGTAATCAAATTATGTTTAAAAATAGTGGTGGACCAATCTGTATGGGATCAGTTCTATCAAAGCTTTAGTGGATCTTGTTCACAGTTTGGGAACCTGAACTTTGAGGCAAATATCATTCAAGTGATGGAGTGAATCTTTTATTAAATTCTGGCAATTTATATGGCTAATGCCCTGTACACACGATAGGATTTTCCGATGGAAAATGTGTAATAGGACCTTGTTGTTGGAAATTCCGACCGTGTGTAGGCTCCATCACACATTTTCCATAGGAATTTCCGACACACAAAGTTTGAGAGCTTGCTATAGAATTTTCCGACAACAAAATCGCGTGTACACAAATCGGATGCACAAAGTGCCACGCATGCTCAGAATAAATTAAGAGAGGAAAGCTATTGGCTACTGCCCCGTTTATAGTCCCGACGTATGTGTTTTACGTCACCGCGTTCAGAACGATCGGATTTTCTGACAACTTTGTGTGACCATGTGTATGCAAGACAAGTTTGAGCCAACATCCATCGGAAAAAATCCATGGATTTTATTGTCGGAATGTACGATCAATGTCCGACCGTGTGTATGGGGCATTATAGGCAAATCGATGCTATCAATAAGGAATGGGAATCTGGGCACTACCATGAGGACCATGCACCAATGCTAAAAAATAAAAAAACAAAATACCATACAGCCTGGAAAGTGTCTTGGTGTCAATTACGAACAATAGATAATATATATCATTGAGAGGAAAAGGAGTGCAGGTGTAGAACTCAAATTCTTCAAGCAATTTCGAGGGAACCTCAGTTCTTTTCCATAGAGAATAATTAATTGGATCCCAGCAACACATGACACATCCAACACGGTATATACAAAATTATACAATGAACAAAAGCCCTAAGAGTTCTAAGAGTCCTCTCCAGAATACCAAGTTTTTTTGTTCCTATTTTATCAAGGATATGGACTCTCCTCACGTCCAGCATATACTGTATGTCTGATCTAAATATGCACCTGTGTGTCTTTTAGGCAAGGGCATCCAAATGCTCTATACCTTAGGCCATTCCTTCCAACATTCTCTTTCTTAGCAATTAAATCTTCCATAATATACCAATTTTTTAATTTACTAGGATGTAGAGAAAGCTGTTTGGTTGACCAAACACTTTGGATCTTGTTGATCTGCTGAGCTTCTTGTTAAACAATATACAGGTTTTACTTCGAAATGCTTAAAGTCGGCTGATATACATTGATTGAAGTTCAGCCTGTTCAGCATGGACCTGCCAAATTTTGATCCATGTATGGGCAGGCTGATTGTACATCAGTCGATCTACTGATCTTGCATCTTGTTCAGTCTATTGTTGTGATCTTGTGTTGTCTTTGTTAAGTGTGTCTTTGTCGTAACAATTACCCAATTTCCCTTTGGGATTAATAAAGTATTCTGTAACTTCTGTATAACCAACCTGTTGGAAAATTTACACATGAACAGTGCCACTGGCTATAGCTGGCAATGCTGATCTCTGTATTCTGATGAAGGGGAAGTCTCCCTGCTGTCATAATACAATACATCAGTGGGAGTGATTCCTCCATCCACATTGAGTGTATGGATGGGGGGAATTGAGCCATTTCTTTGTCCAACCCGATGGTTCAGTGATGAATAAAGACACATTTTTTTGGCTGCTTAAAACCTGTTCTGCAATGATTGATAATAACAATTAAGCCAAGCTATAAAAAAATAATAATAAAAAATACCCGTCTGACCAATTAACCTAAGGCTTAGGTGTTTTGAAATTATTGTTTTTACTTTCCTTTTAAATAGAATTAACAGAGAAAACATCTGGTAATTATATTATCAGTTTTGAGGAATTTCCTTTTAATGTGTGTATGCAAGTCCAGATATTACCAATTTATATACAAAAAGTCTATGTGTCATCTTACAGAGGCAGTTCATAATTGGCTTTGGAATTGATTATTTGCTACTGCAAACAAAAGGCAACCTTTATGGTTCCACTGATAGGGGATGCAAGCACATCCAAGGTGGAGATTCTAAGCAACAGTAGGTATTCACCAGAGCACCTAAAGGTGGAGATGAGCCGTAGACCCTAATGTTCCTGGTTAATTTTGCAGGAAACTGTCACCAGGCTGTGGTCCATGATGGGGAAAGCAGGAAAAGAATAGCTGTGGAATAGAGCATGTGCAATGGATGTCATGGGAACCCATTCCCAGGTGGAAGAGTGGCTAACAAACATTAGGATATAGCAGCTGAGGTAGGCAACCACAAAGGAGACACAAAGAGTTTTGAGGAGTCTTGAAGAGGCAGCAGAAGTGGAGAGGCAGGATATCTGCTGGCACCAATGGGAGGGATCTCAACATGCTTGTTCATTTAGAAGCAGTATGAATCCCTGAAGAACCAAGGTGAAGAGTCTAAGAAGCTGTCTGGTCCTCTCCAGAATATCTCACAAGGGGGGATGCATTTGGATGTCGACAACTGACAAAAAAAATTGAAAATCGTTTTTCCCTGCAAGCTTTCTTTATTTTGTAAATTTAGTTAATTTAGTTAAATGTGAAAATCAGAGGTGTTCGGTCACATTAGCAACCATGTAAGGTCAGCAGGATTGCTGCTGCTTTTAAAATTTAACATCTAAGCAGTCCGTCGGATTTACAAATACTGTATTTAAGCATATAAGCTCCGTTTTGTGTTGAAAATAACTGTGAAATCTAAAACTCAGGTGGTTGTAACAAGATTTGTCTTGTCTTTTTTTTTTTTTTTTTTGCTGATCCGAAAAATGATCCGATCCGTGACTCTGATCCGAGGAACAATCTGATCCATGAGTTTTTTGATCCGTTGCACCCCTAACAATTAGGAACTGCAGTTGACACAAATTGAAAAGCTAAAAAAAAAAATTATTATAAAAAAGGGGGAAAACCAGTGTTGCAGTAAGACAAACTGTGGCTGACAATTTAAAAAAAGGGCAGAGGAATAACAACAATAATAAAAAAAAGGATGCAGCGTCCAAAAACGAAACAAAACTAAATGTGGTAATGTTCTGTATAGTTTTATTGATGGGTTTCAAAATATGGCCTTGTTAAATGAGGCACTATTTATTTGTCAGTGAAACATACTGAGAGATGTGCAGTGCAATTTGCTAAAACAAGGCTTGGCTGCTCTTACTAATAAACCTTACAGAAGTTATCTGGTGTTAACGAACGGTCAATTAAAGGAACAGAGATGGGTCTAATCAAAGAGGAATACACATGGGTTATGAACATAATTATCTCTATAGGCAAATCAAATAAAAATTTGTTCTGCTTAGTTGCTGTAAGTCCCAGTAATTTGCATACTGCCTTAAAGTGTATGTATAGCCCACACATATTTTAAAGTTATGAATAGAGTAGGGAAATATAGTCCCAGTAAGTTATTGTTGCGTTGTCTGTCCTTCTAGAGATTATCCCTTATACTTCCTGTCTCAGAAATGCAACAGGAAGTGACAGAAAATCTCTCCAAAATGAGAGGAATTCTCCTCTTAGTCATTTGTCCTCAGGATACTTGTCCCTATTGGAAGATTTCTCATCATGACATCACTATAAATTAGGATTTCCCCATACTTGATCATCAGTACCAAGAGATTGGTAAATCCCCCTAATATAACATAAAGTGCAATCCAAACTAATTAGAGTGTTTAACTCTGTACTTACGGCAGAAAGAGTTATTCCTCCAGGAACCTATTGTTACTTCATGAGACTGGCAGGACTGTGCATAGGACTGAAGACTATCACACAAAGCACTTGGATCCAGGTTCAGTTCACACAAGTCATAGACACAGTTGTTGAAATAGATTAGTGTGTTTACAATGCCATGGCAGTCTTTGAATGGACCCTCCTTATCAGTAATAATTCCACAGAAACTGTTGCTGGAAATGGAATTCTTTTCATCCACAGTACAACTTGGTTCTTGTTCTGATCCAGGTGTGCAACTACAAGAAATAATTCAGTTCAGTTAGTAGGAAAGTTGATTTGGAAAAATGAGGAACGTAGTATGAAGTTTGAAGCAGTAAGTCTTTTTTAACATAAAAATTTAAGTTGTGAACTGGAGTGGTAGTTCACATGAGAGAAGTTTTACTTTTGATTGTTAGAGAATGTTTTTTTTAAGCATGAAATAATTATATATATATATATATATATATATATATATATATATATATATATATAAAAAAAACACTTCAACACTGAAGCAGCTAATTAACATGGACAATACAAAACGTCATCCTTACATAAAGTGAAACTTCCCCCTAATGGAAAGTTTAATTTTAAGTCCTGCTCCTTCCTTCCTCTGTCATTTTTGGTATGAGATTTTTTTTTTTGGGGGGGGGGTGAGGGGTTACCTAGTTTTAACAAGTACCCACTCCCACTTCCACTCAGATCACCTAGGCGAACCGGGCAGGAGTTTTCCTCTCCCCCTCCCTTCCCACAGTCTTCTGGTGCATGTCACAGGTCCCAGAAGACTGCAGAACTATTCACAAAGGCAGCACATCTTGCTCATGCCCAGTGGGCAGCTGGCTGT
This sequence comes from Lithobates clamitans, assembly GCA_037952925.1. NCBI lineage: Eukaryota > Metazoa > Chordata > Amphibia > Anura > Ranidae > Lithobates > Lithobates clamitans. Next base: position 3,625,188 of record JBBGZY010000160.1, read on the forward strand.
GAAGCCACAAGTAGCCCGGGTGAGGATGGCACTGAATCCCTTGACAAGTAAGTGTCTTTTTATAGGATTTTTTTTCTACAGTGATGACCCCTATCTACCACCCACCTTCCGTATAGTAAAATGAAGGCGGGCGAGACCCCCTCTCATTCTGGGGCAACGTCATATGACGTCGCTCTAGTGTCACTGCTCTTGCACATCATGGTGCGATTCCAATCTCGGCATATCAGTGCCACCTATCAGTGCCCATAAGTGCGACATATTAGTGCCTCATCATTAGTGCCACCTAATCAGTGCCCTTCAGTGTGGCCGCATCAGTGCCCATAAGTGCCTCCTCATCAGTTCCTATTAGCGCACATCACTGATGCCAGTCAGTGATGCCTTTCAGTGCCCATCAGTGCCGCCTATTAATGCCGCCTATCATTGTCCATAAGTGCCGCCCATCAGTGCCATCTATCAGTGCTACCCATCAGTGCCCATCAGTGCTGCCTATCAGTGCTCATCAGTGCCGCATATCAGTGCTACCTATCAGTGCCCTTCAGTGAGACATATTTGTGCCTCCTTAACAGTGCCACCTAATTAGTGCCCTTCAGTGCGGCCTCATCAGTGCTCAAAGGTGCCACCTCATCAGTGCCCATTAGTGCCACATCAGTGAAGGAGGAAAATTACGTATTTACTAAATTTACTGACAGAAATTAAGAAAAACTTTTTTTTTTCTAAGTTTTCTGTGTTTTTCGTTTCTTTAGAAAAAAATAAAAAATCCAATGGTGATTAAATACCACCAATAAAAGGCTCTATTTGTGTGAAAAAAATGATAAAAATGTAATTTTGGTACAGTGATACATGAACGCGCAATTGTCATTCAAAGTGTGACAGTGCTGAAAGCTGAAAATTGACCTGGGCAGGAAGGAGGTTTAAGTGCCCTGTATTGAAGCAGTTAAGCAGATTACAGTTCATAACATGAAGTAGAACTTTGTGCATAAGGTGCAAAGCTAAAAGTTTACTTATCTTCAACCCCTTTGTTCAAAACTGCCTATACATACCTTCCCCCTAAGCCACTGTAAATCTAATCATCCGCTGGAGTGAAGTAGACTCATTGTCAGTAAATATAAAGAAGACTGAACAATCAGTGTGTACTGTGTATACTCAGCTTAATGGTTATGTTCTTATCAACTGTAAATTATCCTTACTCTGTTTATATTGGATTGGATATTGCCATCATTGAACAATTTATTTAATAGGCATCTGTGCTTGGTATTTTTTGGTATGATCTAATGATCTAACCGTTTCCCTTAAAAGTAATGGATTACCATGGATTGACCATTATGAATTTAGTATAATTGACTTGTGATTACCTTGTGTCATTGTCCACCTGCCAGCTGTTACCAAGACTGTTAGAGTCTGGCTCTAATTCACCATCTGGGTTTAAGAAGTCATCAGTTTGGTTTCCATTGAAATTTCCACAGATTCCACATACTTTGTTGGCATATTCCCTTGGAATATTCACCACCACTCTATGATTTCCATCAAACCTCACACTTACACCAAATGCTGTTGTCACCAGTACATCATGTCCACTAAGGAAGATGTTAATGTTTGGATGTAGGGCTACTGGTAAGGTTACTGCAATTTTGTTTACCTGGATTCACAATATATAATAAAAAACATTAAAGATAGGAAGATAAACAAGTTAAATAATATATATCAATAGGTTTTTCCAGTTTGTACTCACTTTGACGTTTCTGTTCTTCTCCAGTGTAATCCTGTATCCATTCATATCAATGTTGACATAATTGATATAAGACACTCTGGTGCTGCTTCCTCTGTGCTCATTGACTGCTTCAACGTTGAATTCTGCCAGGTGTCCATCAACTTCACAGAGTTTAGATAATGTATAGGTGCAAGTGCCCATAAAATGGTGCACCTGATTGTCAAAGGTGTAGTAATGTGGATCTCCACTAATCTCACAGGATCCTGGGGGGAGGGTGGGTGATCATTATAAGATTGAAACTGCTAACATTATTAAAAATATATTACAGTCTCTTCCAATGAAGATAAAGCCATTGGAGAACATAATATAAAATATAACATAATTACTGTTATAAAAACACTGTGTGTGATAAAATGACCTCCAGTGAATTAGCCTACCTGGTGGTGGTGAGCCTGGAGTAACAGGTCTTGTGGTAGTTGTTTTAGAAGTAGTTGAGGATATTCCTAAAAAAAGAGAAGAGGAAATGTAGAACTAAAGCTATTGCAGAATGAACTACAACTGCATTGTTGTTTAGGTAAATTTGTTTACCTACATGTATTTATCTAAATAGCTGTACTATTTTGGTTTCATTACAAGATTATTGCTTAAAATACAGTAATGCACATTCACTTGAAACCACCAAGGATCTAATTTAGTAGGAATTGCTGCTGCACGTAATTTTTTTTTCCCAACAAATCTTTACCTAAAATACTAAGGCAGGCCATATATGATAACATTTTCTTTCCTTCCACCAGGGATGAAAGGAAAGAAAATTGCTTGATTACCTCAACATAGGCAACCTTCTGAACACAATGATTGCTGCTAGCGGCAATAGCTGCCAGAAGTGATCAAATGCAAAAACAGGCTTGTTGTACTAAAGTTAATCAATTGATCGACTTCAGTACCATCAGCCTGCCAGTACCTGCTGACACGGTTGAGATTCAATCCATCTATGGCCCGGCTTAAGTTGAATACATGTACTGTGCAGGTCAGTTGCTTTACAAAAGGCAAGTAGGCTATTTACTTTGCAAGTGAATTTTCACTATGCAAAGTAATTATCCCTTAGCTTAGTGAAAGCAGTGAAAAATCACTTTGCAAGATATACCCACCCACTTGCAAGCAAAAAAAACTAACAAAAAAAAAACAGTACTTTTGATTGCACATGACTGAATGATGAAAGTCAGCAGAGCTTTACCTCATTCACTAAGTAAAAACTTCATTGCAGGGGGGTGTGGCCTGCAGCCAAGAAGATGGAGAGAGGCTCCGCGAGCTACTGACAGTTCCCGCGGCTCCACAGCGACCCGCAAGCGCCCATTCCACTGCCCGCAGATCGGGGAACCAAGGGAGAAGCCTGCACACCACATGAGGAAGAGAAAGAACAAAGAGGGGCCCCCGCAAACTAACAGAGTTTTTCACTCCGGTGGTCACCTCCTCTCCTCAAGATGGTGCTGGCTGATCTCCTGCTCCACAGCGCAGCGACCAGCGTGATGAGAGGCACCCTCCTTCCCAGCAGAGGAGCAGCGCTTATCCCAGGCAGAATGGAGCATTACCAAGATACTCTCCCTTCTGCAGCCCTCAGAAGTCCAAGCAGCGCTACTCCCCACATCCAGGTGAGCATACTGATGATTTTTCTCGTGACTCCACTAGAGAGTTTACAGAGCAGTTAGAAGATTTTCAAACTGCAGATCTCCCTCTCAATGCAACCACTATTAAAGACATGCTAGTCTCTCTTAAAGGCTCCCTACACAGGTACATGCTTTCCTTCATGGCTCAAGTAAAAGAAGATGTTTCAGCACTGTGGGACAGAGTGAGTCATGTGGAATGAAAAATGGGGGAGTGTGCACTGCTCATAATGAGCTTGTTGACTCCCACAATGAGGCTTATGAGGAACTGCAGGCAATAAAATTAAAACTAGCGGTTCTCAAGGATCAGTCTTGACTAAATAACATAAAGTTCTGTGGTGTATCAGAGACTGTACCAGCGTCAGATCTGCGGAGATATGTACAACAAATGATTTCCACCCTGCTACCAGAAAGAGAAGTGATAGTAGATAGAGCTCACAGGCTCCCAAAACCTTTGCATCTCCCTGACACAATCCCACGGGATGTTATTGCTATCATGTTAAGGAGGCATTAATGCAATTTGCACAGAAAAACTCCCCTTTGCCTGCTCCTTATAGCGACATAACTTAATATAATATAATATACGCGGACCTTTCACGGCATACCCTTCTGGCACGAAAGAAATTTGTTTCACTGACAAAATTGCTGTGCAACCACGACATCTCTTATCGGTGGGGCTTCCCCGCCAAGCTCTTAGTTTTCAAAAACCATCGCACCATCGCGATTCGCACTGCGGAAGAAGGTCTCTAGCTTGTTAAAAGATAGGGATTACTCCCTAAAGATATTAACTCTCTACCGCCTGCATCCCTACCTGGAAGGCTATCGTCAGCATGTGAACAAGCTCCTGGGTGATAAGCTGAGTATAACTCCAAAAAATTGTGCTGAGCCACATTTTGGTAGTGGTTTTTGTGGCAACTTTATGTTTTACCACTAAAATTCATATGTTTGTTGCTCACGGGGAAATTACCCCCTAAATGATGTTGTGTCAATGTTATTGGTTTTTGACTTTTCTTTCTCTTTTGTTTGTTACACTACTACCTGCCACGATATTCTTATCAAGGAAATACTCACAGCTTCAACATATGGATCAGAACCAGCTCACCATGATCTACAAGACCTCCTCAACTGTAAATTTCTGTTCAAATTTATGTACTTCTGAAATACATGTAGCGCCCACCCCACTTAGGTGGGTGCTAGATAGGTTTTCTGCAGGTAGTGATAAGTAAATGTAGCCAGCGCCTTACATTTTTTAGGCCTGGTTGTTTATTCTGGGAGAGGGGAGTGGTAGAATAGAGGGAGGTGTGGCGACCTACACTCTTGTTCAGAGAGATCCCCTCAACCTTTCTGGGAAATGTTCTGGAAGGGAGGCAGGACTTTGGACTGGAGTGGCAGGCAGCTTGTGTGGAGAGCTCTGGGCCAATCATTAATTTGAGTTGCAGCAGGCGGGGCTTGCATATAAGCTGGGGGTTCAGAGACCTCAGTGCTGGATGGCAGGAGGCGGGCTTGAAGGCCTGGGGGTTCAGAGACCCCAGTGCAGGATAATCGGAGGAACAGTCGATATGTAGTTCAGAGGAGAAACCGGGTGTCCCAGCCTGGGATGCACCGGACCATGCGGAGGAGGAAGTAGGTGCGAAACGGACGGAGGAGACTGGGATCAACCTTCTGTGGCAATCATGGACCGTCGATGGGAGTGAGCAAAGGGAGTGCAACCCAGCGCAGCGGTGCTTATCCGTACACTCACGATGTGTCCAAGGACCTAGTGAGGGACTCTTTCCAGAAATGACATTGGGCAGATTTGCAAGAGTCAAGGTAGGCGGTGAGGCCTGGGACTTTGAAATCTACAACCCAACGCATTATTCAGAGTGGTGCTGGTCAGTTCATCAGAGGTAAGTACACAGGAACCAAGATTATCAAAGGCAACTCATATCCTTTATTCTACGTTCATTCAAGTTCAAGCAATAAAGCCTTATAAAATTTCAAGGACTGTCTGCTGTTTGCGGAACTTTTGCATGGGGAGGAAGCATAGGTGTGCACAGCCTATTGCATTAAGGTGTGCACCTCAAAGCTCAAAACACATGTGTGTGTACATGTGTATATATATACTGACAATGTCAGTAGAGTAGTGGATGGTGTCAGTAGGGCAGTGAATGGTGTCTATAGTTTTTGATTGTATTATATTATTTTTTACATTTTTCTTTCCAAATTTGTTAGGACCCCCGTTGTGGGGCTTTGGTGAAATATCGGGGGTTTTAACAGAGGAAATCTGCACCACACAGGGTGATTAGGGTGTGCCCAGGCACACCTGGCACACCCTGTGCGCACGCCTATGGGAGGAAGAAACGGAACTTGACAACAGAAAGGTAATGAACAACTTTGCAGCTCCCAGGGGAGTAGTTTGCTACATACGTTTCACAGAATCACCACTAGAGGGCTCCAACTTCCACCTCATAAATAAAATAGTACACAGGAGCTGAAAATCATATCTCTGAATGCACAATGCTTTAATAGCCCCATAAAATGAAAACTCCTGTGGAATGAAGCTAAAAACTACAAGGAGATGTTCTGTGTGTTCAGGAAACCCATTTTCATGCTCAAATAGTTCTAAAATGCTCCCACAAGCTTTATCCTCATATATTCACTGCCAACACAGCCATGAAAAAGTGTGGTGTATTAAAAGCCATTAAAACCTCAGTATCCTTCCAGCTGCATACTGCAATTTCCGACCCACACGGAAGATATGTGATTCTGGTCTGAGACCTAAATAACACCACCTACACTAGTGATGGCGAACCTTGGCACCCAGATGTTTTGGAACTAAATTTTCCATGATGCTCAACTACACTGCAGAGTGCAAGAGCATCATAGGAAATGTAGTTCCAAAACATTTGGAGTGCCAAAGTTCGCCATCACTAACCTACACCATTAAATCTTTACGCACCCAACACCGGACAGCTTCCATTTTGAAATCATTACTTAGAAAAGTCTCAAAGGTGCATCGAGGGCTTCTCTTGTTCAGTGGTGACTTTAACCACTTCAGCCCCGAAAGAATTTACCCCCTTCCTGAACAGAGCACTTTTTGCGATTCGGCACTGCGTCGCTTTAACTGACAATTGCGCGGTCGTGCGACGTGGCTCCCAAACAAAATTGACGTCCTTTTTTTCCCACAAATAGAGCTTTCTTTTGGTGGTATTTGATCGCCTCTGTGGTTTTTATTTTTTGCGCTATAAACAAAAATAGAGCGACAATTTTGAAAAAAACGCATTTTTTTTTACTTTTTGCTATAATAACTATCCCCCAAAAATATATAAAAAAACAACTTTTTTCCTCAGTTTAGACCGATACGTATTCTTCTACATATTTTTGGTAAAAAAAAAGCAATAAGCGATTATTAAACGGTTTGCGCAAAAGTTATAGCGTTTACAAAATAGGGGATAGTATTATGGCATTTTTATTAATAATTTTTTTTTTTTAAATGGTGGTGATCAGCGATTTTTATCGTGACTGCGACATTATGGCAGACACATCGGACATTTTTGACACATTTTTAGGACCATTGTCATTTATACAGCAATCAGTGCTATAAAAATGCACTGATTCCTGTGTAAATGACACTGGCAGTGAAGGGGTTAACCACTAGGAGGCAGTGTAGGGGTTAAGTGTGTCCTAGGGGCGTGTTTCTAACTGTCAGGGGGATGGGCTGTGTGTGTGACGTCACTGATCTCTGCTCCGATGACAGGGAGCAGAGATCGAGTGACACTGTCACTAGGCAGAACGGGGAGATGCTGTTTACATCAGCAGCTCCCCGTTCTTCCTCCTCGTGAGGCGATCGCGGGTATCCCCGCGGCGATCGAGTCTGCGGGACCCGCGACCCGACTCACGGAGCTTGCCGCGGGCGCGCATGCATGCCGCCACCAGCGCGCGCGTGCCCGCTGGCTGCCTTTTTAAAGGGCAATGTACAAGCCCTTCTGCCGCAGTATATCTGCGTGAGGCGGTCGGCAAGCGGTTATTACCATCAGCGACCCCCATCTTGACTCCACTTCTAGGAAATCAGCCTATATGCACACTCTTTCTTCATTTCTGAGAGACAATAACTTCTACGAATCGTGGAGGTGTCTACATGCATCAGAAAAGGATTACACCTTTTTTTCCATCCCACATCAGTCCTATTCTAGAATAGACTTCTTCCTTGTGAATATTCCATTACTCCATAAAACTACACATGCGGAAATATATAACATTATTTGGTTAGATCACGCTCCAATAACAGTGACTATCCAGGAAAAATGCATGATATCACCGACGTACCTCGCAATGATACCTCCCTGTTTTAGAAACCCTCCACCAAAATGACACTAAAAAAAGAGATTGCAGAATTTTTTCAGAAGACATGGACATTTTTACTCTGGTGCTCCAGTTGTCTGTGAGATAGAAGAGGCGTAGGTCCCAAGCCCTGTCTGACGTACTCAACCAAATAAAAAAACTGGAAGCTAAACACAAACAGAATCTATCTCACCAAACCTTAAATGAGTTACAACAATGCAGGCTAGATCTTCGGCAGCTTCTATTAGCACAACACAAAAAATCTATAAAAAGATTTAAAGCTAATTACTATGCCCGAGGTAACAAAGCGGACGTTTGTTGGCTAACTACCTCAAGGTTAGGCAATCAAAAGCTAAAATTTCTTCATTATTAGATCCAACCACAGGGTGGATAGTTTTCCACCCTTTGGAAATTGCAAATGCTTTTCAATCATATTACTCCAGTCTGTACAACTTAAAAGACAATTCGGAGACACCTCAACCTATTTCTGATAACATTTCAGAATTTTTATAAGGCCTTAGCCTTCCATCATTAACCCCCCAGCAACTCACCTCCTTGAACCGTTCCATCTCAGACCAGGAAATCTTTTCTGCCATTAAATCTATGCCAAAAGGGAAGTCCCCGGGCGCTGATGGCTTCTCAGCAGAATATTATCAAGAATTTATTAATATCTTACTTCTTCATTTGACCAAGGTCTTTAACAGGGCTGCAATCTTAGCTTCTTTTCCTTCCAAAATGCTCAGGGCAATTATAGTAATACTCCCCAAGCCAGGAAATATGCCTGACTGTCCTCAAAATTTTCACCCAATTTCCTTACTCAACTCGGACCTGAAACTATAGCCAATAGATCACTAGACATTTCACCCACCTTAATCCAGGCAAATCAGGTAGGTTTTTTAAAGGGCAGACAAGCAGCAGATGGCACTAGGCGCATGTTCAACTTACTGAGAATAGCAGAAATTTTTAAATCTCCTACCATATTTCTGGCTCTAGATGCTGAAAAGGCATTTGATAGGGTCCATTGGGGATACCTTCAGGCCACCCTGACAAAATATGGTTTCCAGGGCCTCATAAAACAAGCCCTTTCTGCGCTGTACACTAGCCCATCAGCCCAAGTTTATACCTCCAATGTCATATCTGACCATTTTTCCATCACAAATGGAACACGACAGGAGTGCCCCCTCTCCCCCTTAATCTTTTCATTGCTTATGGAGCCACCATCCCCAAACAAAAGGTATCACAGTAGAGGATAAGGCACACAAAATAGGTTTATTTGCAAATTATGTAATCCTCACCCTCTCTGAGCCATAAACATCCCTAACAGCAGTAGATTCAATTTTGGATAAATTCAGCAGAATATCCTACTACAAACTAAATGTTTATAAATCATTTGCTCTACCAATGGGAATAATGAGTAAGGCTTTACATGATTTGAAATGGTCCTTTCAGTAACAATGGGAAACTAATAAACTCACATATCTAGGCACTACACTTACCTACCCTTCAACACAAACCTATGAGTCTAAATATGGAGCTCTGTGGAAGACAATAATGAAAGATTTTTCCCGCATAGGGAAATTCACACTTTCTTGGATAGGTAGAGCAGCTGCTTTCAAAATGCTAACTCTTCCCAAACTGCTGAACTGTTTCCACACAGTCACTACACAAGTCCCTGGCAGCTTCTTCAACAATACAGATGCAGCTATTCAGCGATTTATATGGCAAGGCAAAAAACCTTGAATAGCATAGTCAATTCTAAGCAAGCACAAATCCAGAAGAGTTGGGCTCCCAATCCTTTGCAATTATTATTATTCAGCCCAGTTAGACCAAGTCAAAGCTTGGTTTCAACCCTTAGATAAACAGTGGGTAAACTTAGAGCGAGCCATGATCCCGAATCATGACCTATAATCCCTCTTACTGGTGGGAGCTATTTCTACTCCCTGCTCTAATATTCCTCTCCCCTCTATAGTGGCCTCCCTGGAGGTATGGAAAGCCTTACCAAAGCATACTAATACTAAAAACTCGCAGGTAATCTTGGACATCCCCTTGAGTGCCTACAAGCATCTGTTGCTTTCATTAAATGTCTCAATGTGGCTTAGAAAAGGACTTCTCACCTATAGAGACCTCATAGAGCAATCAGTAGGCACCCTTGACTACTCCTACCTATGACTACGTAATTTTCATTGTACACACCCTTCATTAGGTATTGACATGGACACCAAACTATGGCAATATCTAAATTAACAGAACCCTAGCAAAGGAGGCATCTCTTGGTTCTACAACTACTTCCAACAGTCAGAACCTTTCACAAAATCTCCACAGATTCTCAACTGGGAAAGAGATTTCTTCAAATCCTTCTCAGTAAGGGAGTGGCAGCTTTAACTAACAAAATAAGTACATCCCATCGCCTAAATCATTGGGACAATGCCCTAAAAATACAATATAGAAGTTATCTTACGCTGTTCAAACTCTCTAAATGGCACTCGGATGCATCTCCTTTGTGTTGGCAACAGTGTGGCAGAATTGGAAACTTTTTACACATTTTTGGGACATGTAAATCCCTTAAGAGTTTCTGGAACTCGGTATTCTCCCTCATTTCCCAAGTTACTGGTATGCTGACCACCCCGTCGCCACACTTGGTTCTGCTAGGTCTTACAATAGACTCCTTTCCCATACAGTACAAAACCATAGTGTCACATATCTTCATAGCAGCGAGGTTGACAATAACCTCTGCTTGGAAGTCTTCTAAAGCTTTAAATGCTTCGGAAGTAATCAAAAGGGTTAATTCCCACTACTTTTTTGAGAAATTCACTGTACTTAACAAATAAGGCTTGAAACTTTTCCAAACTAAGTGGAGCTTTTGGGATTCACTATCCACTTGACAAACCAACAGGTTATGCATCTTTAAGTTGAGTCTTGACTAGCAATAAATGGATAGGGCATGATATATATGAAACTTCTAAAATGGGCATGTATATTGTCTATCTTATCTCTTTTTATGTGTGTTGAATCAGAGGTACCTGCGTGTTTCTCCTATGAATAAGTTGATCAACATTACGTATCTGTAATGTGTTTAAACTTTAATAAAAACAAATTGAAAAAAAAAATCCATTGCAAGGTGAACAGCCTAACATGTAGAGACTGGCTTGTGGATGTCTGATTCTGTACAGTACAGCGAGGCACTATAACACAACTTTCCCAAGTAAGTTTTTTTTTTTTTACATTGATAGACTGTTACTGTCTTTAGCCAATTGTCTTTTTTACTATTTAGAGTAATTATAAGAGTGGTAGATGTTTTCTTACGGGTCGTGGTTGTTGTTGGTGGTGGTGGCGTGGGTACTGATAAAAGAAAAAGAATATACATTTATTTCAGATTACCATACAAATCATCTTGCACCACATATGAACTGTTACCACAACACTTTTGCTTACCTTTACAATATCCTGGCATAAGAGAGATATCATCCACAGCAACATCACTACGGTAGTCCTCACCTCTGACTCCTTCAATAAAAATCTGTGAACAAATCAAATGATTGCTAGTGATGTCAATGCAAAACTGAAATTAAATAAGAAAATCTTTACTAGTATGTCATAGCAGGAGCCTTCAAGTGTTGGACAATTGTTTAGCTTCCCTACCAAACAGCCTATCGAGCAGCCTAGGAACCTAAAAAATGGGCAAGCTCTAAATAACAGAATAACCAGGGCACCACGTGACCAGGAGCTTCCAGGATGTTCAGTAAGAAAGGTGAACAGACAACTGTGGAAATTTGCTACGGCATAACAGTAGACCTTTACCAAACTTTAGCTGAATTTTTAAAGGATTGTTTATGCTTTAATGTCAGTGTGTAAGATACAACACCCCAATTACACAGACTTATCTAGGCATTTTAAATACCTGGCTGATGTTACTGTCAGGCAGGAAAATCTCTTCCAAATGCCACATATCTCCATGATTTCCTTCTAGGTTGGAAGCATAGACCAACCCCTCTGGTGTTAGTAGTGCCACCTTCAAACCCATATATTGTGCCACCCCGTACATGTGATACCAGAAACGTAAGCAGTGAGGTCCAGTGAAATTATTGGCAGGACTCTCTAGTCTTGCAAAATCTCCTTCTTTTGAATACCGTCCATCGATATAGAGGTAATGTCCACCTAAATATGCATAGAAAAAACACATGTAAAGAATATAAGATAATCTAACACCAGCAAGACATTACATATTGTTAACCCCCCCCCAGGATTCACATTACATTGTACAATCTGGTTTATTTTTTAACCACTTGACCTCTGGAAGAGTTACCCCCTTCATGACCGGGCCATTTTTTGCGATACTGCACTGCTATACTTTAACTGACAAAGTGCGACACTGTACCCAAATAAATGTATGTCTTTTTTTCCCCACAAATAGAGTTTTCTTTTGGTGGTATTTGCGCTATAAACAAAAAAAGACCAACAATTTTGAAAATGATTTTTTTTAACTTTCTGCTATAAAAACATATCCAACAAAAAAAGCAAATTTCTTAATACATATTAGGCCAATATGTATTCTGCTACATGTTTTTGGTAAAAAAAAAATCCCAATAAGCGCATATTGATTGGTTTACAAGGACATTATAGCATCTACAAAGTATGGGATATCTTTATGGAATTTTTTTTTTTTTATTATACTAGTAATGGTGGCGATCAGTGACTTATAACTGGACTGGGGTATTGTGGAGAGCAATTGGACACTAATTGACACTTTTGACACTTTGCAGGAACCAGTGACACTAATACAGTGATCACTGCTAAAACTATGCATTGTCAGTGTACTAATGACACTGGCTAGGAAGGAGTTAAACTTCTAGGGTGATCAAAGGGTTAACGATGTGCCTAGCCAGTGTTTTTGTGTACTGTATGTGCTGCTTTCACTAAGGGAAGAGATGGATTCTAGTCCCTGCATTGCAGGAACACAGAATCCATCCCTTCCTAATGTCAGAACTGTGATTTGCCTTATTTATATATTCAGATCCCCGTTCTGTGTGGTTTACCAAAGATCAGCAGGTGCTGGGGAATATTGAGTGCCCAGCACTCACAGATCGATTTCTGCTATGATTATTCACAGCATAAGCGGCATGCCTGCGGAGCGTGAGCACCTCCTGCAGGCAGAAGTGAAACATCATGTATATAAAGGTCATCCTGCACAGGAGCGCTGCCCTGTAGCAGTAAAACTGCAATGGGGCGGAATGCAAGTGGTTAAAAACACTATCAGGATACCTAGGTGATGTCACTACTGACCTTCTTACAAGAATAGTGTTTGCCTGGCTGTCTCCGGCTTCAACATTATCAATCTGACCCAGAAAAAGTATGCAAAGTGGAGACTCCACAATTTCCTCGAACAACGTTTCTTTAAAAACAGTAATGTTTACTTTTGAAATGGAGCGTCTGAATTGCTTAAAACAATTAGGAAATAGTTGAATAATGTTATACTGAGAAAGTTCATGATTAGTTAATATCTCTTCCCTGAAACACAGCAATCTATTTTTCTATTTAAGATGACTAGGTATAGTCTGATGATTCCTGCACATACAGTACCTTAGCAATTTAATATAGCACAGGGAGCCTGAAATCCAATTGTGATCTCATAATGAAATCTCAATGTTACCCTGGAGTGTCAGTGACCAACACATCTCCTGCTTCCTGCACCCTTCTACTTCTTGTTGGCCTATCACTAAGAATAATAAACGTATGGGCCAATGGAGAGGTTTTGAAATGGTATTGAGTTAGCCAATCCTAAACACTGCAGAGAGAATTTTTGAAGATCACAGGGTACAGAAGAAAACTTTTAAAGGCATGTGCTACCTGCCTTTCTTGATCTAGTCACTTTAGAAGCTTTTCAAAATTAGCATGTATACTTTGCTCTATCCTCTAACCAAGATATTTAGGTTGAGATAAGCTTTTTTTCAAAAAAATAATCTATGCCACACCAATTTGTGGCTGAGCCAGGTGATAGCCACAACCCAATAAACCAACCTGGTCATAAGTATTATTATTATTATAAGTAAGGCACATACTGTATTACTCACCATGTATGCAAACTAAGACTAAAAGCCACCAAACTATGAACACAAGCCTGGTTGATCTAGGGCAAATCTGAGTCATTTCAATTTGCTCCATCATCAATAGGCAAAAAGAATAAAATATTGTTTTTTTTTCTTCAAAATGGTCGCTCTTTTTTGTTAATAGCTCAAAAAATAAAAACCACAGAGGTGATCAAATACCAACAAAATAAAGCTCTATTTGTGGGAAAAAAAGTACGTCAATTTTGTTTGGGTACAATGTCGCACGACCGCACAATTGTCAGTTAAAGCGGCGTGGTGCCGTATGGCAAAAAATGGCCTGGCCATTAAGGGGGTAAACCCTTCCGTGGCTGAAGTGCTTAATGTCTCTAGCGACATTCATCATAAGTAGACAGCATATAAAAATATGATTTCATAATAACTTTTTATACTTTCATACTTATAAAGCAATCATTGTAAGTTACTGTAATCTATGCAGAGCTATTTACCTCCTGTTGTATGGTCATAAGAGGGCCCAGTAAATCCAGATGGTGTTGATCCTGTCCATTGGGTCCAGTCCATGTGATCAGCCATCGATTGCTTCCAGTTACATAAATCCACATCAAAAGAACAATCAAAGCAATAGTTTTCTGCAACAGGTAAAATCACATAAAAAAGTATGTGAATGGGTTCTGTTTGTAATATCAGACTGCCTTGCAATGAGCATAAAAATGTCTTTGCAGCCAAAATGTGTTATTATGTTAATATGGGTTATCTATGGGCAGTGCTTTTAAATAGATCAATAATTGTTCTGTTTTGCATTGTGGTCATTATAATCTACTTTGGAATTTCTGCTAATAGAGCATATGGATCATGCGCCTCAGTGAAAGTTTTCAGCATAAGCAGATTCAAATATTGGAATTGATACTGTCAGTAAGACCTTTCCAGTATTATATGGCAGTGATCCATATAAATCCATTGTACAATGAATCCATTACAGCAAAGCTTTCTGACATGTGCACCAAATTTACATTTGGTTTGGCTCTTTTTTTACTCCACTTTTAGAAACTGTCTCTCTAGCTGCAATAAGCAAACTGACAAGGATCAAGACCAACTCTGTGTTGGTGTACAAAAAAAAGACACCGGTACTCAGACTGGGGTCTTTTGTGCTGGGTAAGTTATCAAGAATGTGATAGCTTCCCACACAGGGATCCCTGGTTGCTACAAAGCTAAAGGCTGCCCCACTCCACTATCAGTCGGGGGATTATTTGGGTAAAGGCTGAAAGTAAACAAATGCATGTGTATGCTGGTTACATCATTGTCCAAATATGGCAATGGCCCATTTGTTTACTTTTAATTGATGACCGTGGAAAATCCACGGTGGCTGATTCAGCATGGTGATAAGACATCTTTTGCAATGACGCTGTCGGCTACAAAGCCAACAGTGTCCTAGATAATAAGGGGTTAAACATGCAGTGAGGACGGAACACCTGTGGTATGAACACTCCAGCCACAATGCCACCCTCCTTCATGCTAGCAATTTGTATATTTGTTCCCGACAGGTACATGATTTTCTTGTCCACACTATGATTTTTTGTGGGGTGAGCAACACAATTCTATAGCATCTACATCACTCTTTATTAATACAATTAATTATGCAGATACACAGTGGTGTTTAGTGTAATGGACTAAACCTGGCGGTTTCAAATGTACTTCAATAGGACTGCAAATCACAGCAAATAGCTTTTTTACCTTATGCAATACTTGTTTGTGTATTATAAACTAAGAGGAAATAGAGGCAGTTATGGTTAATTTTGGCTTATTGTTTTGAAGTTGAAAGGCCTTTGAAACAAAATGCATTTTAACATACTGTATATCGTAAGAGATAAAATATCAGCATTTTATCTATTTATAAAATGATAGGTCGTGCTGATCAGTTTGGTTCCAGTACGCTATAAACCCCATGCTCATCCTGAAAAGATTTATATATTTGTAAGACTAAAAACAAATTGATGGTCCTGTTCCTACAAAAGATACACATATATATTCTCTCTTTACTCTCCAGCAGATAGCAGGCATAATACTAAATGATGAGTGACAGGGTGATGATTTTCACTATATTTAAAAAACTGAACAGCAATTGGTTTATTCATAGATATTTTAAAGGAAATGTGCAAATAATTTACCTGGCACGGTTGGAGCGATGGCTGTAGTGGTTGTTGTAATTTCTGTTAATTTTGAAAATCAATAAATGAGTCTCAAGTTACACTTTGAATGTTTCTATTTGAAATCATTTGCATAACAGATCATTTTCACTTACTGCAAATGGTGTTCTCTCTCCAGTCACCAACAATGATACCAACAATTTCACAGGTGGCAGCATAGGCCTCTAAAGCATTGCAGAACTGATTTTGGTTTCCTCCAGTCACACACAAGTCATATACACAGTTCTCAAAATATATCTGAGGAAGAATGTGGGGGTGGCAGTCTTTGAAAGGTCCATTGGTTAATAATATCAGTTTACATTTGTCTTCATAATTAACCTCTTCAGCGGGATCACATGGCGAAGGATCCATAATGTCTTCTTCACATCTATTAAGGCAAATCATTGAATGATTTAATGTTTCTCTTATCATTATATTCCTACAAAGATGATATTAGCAGAATTTGGTTCTCATTTTTTTTTCATATTATAAAATGCTTTATAAAAGAGGAAACTAGGTTGGTTGCTAATAGTCACCATTTAACCTTGTTAAAGTGTATGTTACCTCAACATTTCATATTGCAGATATTTGTTTGTTGTACCATGCACTTGTGTTAAAAAGTATCGAGTTATCTTTGTATTGCTTCCTTTGTATGGAATATGTGGTGTTCCTGCTTTTCTATTTCAAATTGAGCATGCTAGGCATGAGAGCAGGTCCATCTCAGCGTGGTCAGTTTTCTGGCTGTGCTGGGAGAACAGCCGTCTGTCCTCCAATGGCCGAGATGTGTGCTGACATTTCCCCCCTGCACAGCCATTCTCTGTGAAGATCAGTGAACTGCTATTTTTCCACCCCCACCTCTCCAAGCCCCTTAAAGTGGGAGTAAACTCCCATGGTAGGTATTTACCTACAAGTAAACCTATAATAAGGCTTACTTATAGGTACAGTATATATTTCCTAAACGTGCACCATTTAGGAGATATTTACTTGTGAATGGGCTGGTGACTACACCTGCGCATGCGCTCTGAAGGAACTCCTTCAGAGTCCTATCCTGTGAACAGCGGCTCCCATGCGCATGCACAGGAGTGACGTCATTGCAGCATAGCCAATCAGGCGGTCAGAGGATGCAAACCCGGAAGGAAGATCTGATAAAGATGGAAACCCTGTCAACGGTGTTAGCACGTCGCTGGATAGCTTAATTTTAAGGTAAGTTTCACATAATGTGCTAGTATGCGATGCATGCTAGTAATTCTAACTTTACCTTGCAGTTAAAAAAAAAAAAAAAAAGTATGAGGGATTTTTAAAAAGTTTCCACATTTTTTTTATATTAAATAGAGTTAAAAAAAGTGCAGAAACTTTGAGGAACCCTTACATTTATGGGAAAAAAAATTAAGTTATGCTTTCCAGTAGTCTTTCAGGACAGCCACAATAAGAGACCATGGCTTCTCCCCTTTCTTAGGAAACACTGCGCCAGCCAATAAATTTTCACTTCCCCCTGTTCCGTTAGGGCCTACAAGACCAGAGATAGGTCCCACTTGGGGAAGGGTGAACCTTGAACTGGTCTCTGTCTTGCTAAAGCTCTGAAAAATCTGACCACCCAGGGGTTGGTACCTAGCTCTTAAGGGTACTAATGGCTAACCCTTTATCTGCCCCACACTGCAAAAACTCCAAAACTGCTATGGGGCTCTGCACCTTGAAGGAGTTTCCTATGCACCACTCGTTAAAGCAAACTCATACTTTTTTGTAGATCAGGCGCATCTCCTTCTTTCTGCTATTGAGGAAAGTGGCTATTAGCCTTTCTGAAAAACCCTTGGTTTTTAGTATTCTTTCCTCAGTAGCCAGGCCACTAAGTTCCAACGGTGTACCTGGGGTCAGAGGACCGGGACTTGTGAAAGGAGATCCTCCCGAAGTGGAAGGAACCAAGGAGGTTCTACTGCTAACTTCTTGACTATGAGAAATGGGAAGGTGTGACTTTAAATGAGGCTATTGATTTGTGGGGGTGAAGTAATTTGAAAGTATATTTGATTGACATATTGATTAATTTGTATACACACACATACATGGTGTAGACCTCATGAATACATTCCAGCTCCCGGTACAGACAATTTGGACAGCCTCTGATTCCTCATCCCCCATTTTCCAGACTTATCACAATGTAAGAACTCAGAGGGATGAGTAACTCTCTCTCTTTTATCTTGTACACATTCTTCCCATTGAGGGGTATAATGTTTGATCATACTGGTCTACTGGTATGTTTTGTTTTTTAGAGTTGCATGCACCTGCCCCTGAAGAGTTTTATTATCCACGAAAGGCATCGGGCTTTTAGGATGCATTCTGATGCCTACTGATAGGAACTTATTTGAACTCATCATCTATAACCAAATGATCATACTGTCTTTCTTACCACTGATTACACTGCATAGTGCCATTTAGATGACTTTTAAATATATGAACAAATGTGATCGAGAACCAAGCTATTTTGGGCCAATGTGGTGCCACCAAGATCAGGGAGGTGTTCTCTGTCTGAATTTTTCTCAGCACCGCCGGGAGCAAAATCGGGGGTGGGAAGCCGTAGCATTTTTTAAAGATGCATTAGTGCATCTACCCCTAGTGCGTTTTTCCACCTGTTTAGTGAGAACAAACAGGGTTTTTTTGCATTGCTCCTTGATACAAAGAGGTCCACCTTCGGGGGTCCCCATCTTCTGGATATAAGGCTGAAGACTTCCTGGTTGAGGACCCTCTCTCAGCTGCCTTCTGCTGAGAAAGTCCGCCACCACATTCTTTTCCCCTTTTAGAAACACCGTAGATAGGGAGAGTGCGTTGGCCTTTGCCCAGCTCAGGACTTCTGTTGCTAGGGCCAACAAGATTCCACTCCTTGTGCCGCCTTGCTTGTTTACATAAGCGACGACCGAGGAGTTGTCTGAGTGCACTTGAATGTGGTGGCCCTGAAGTTCCCTCCTGAAGGCCTTGAGTGCCAACCCGACGGCTTTTAATTCATTCCAATTGGATGACCCTTCGAGCTCCTCGTCCCTCCAGGTGCCCTGTGCCAGTAGAGTTCCCAAGTCTGCACCCAAGTCTTTGCCGCTCACGTCAGTAGTTATCACCCTTGAGACCGGGATAAGCCACAGATGCCCCTGCAACAGATTTACCATTTTCCTCCACCACCAGAGGGATCTCTTTACCTGAGGTGAAACGCATAGTGAGGTGTCTAACAACTCCTGCATGTGATCTCACACTTTTAGGACAAAGGCTTGCAGAGGACAGAAATGTAGACCTGCCCACTGAACTGCTGGGATGGTTGAAATTAGCAGAGTTGACATTGCTGACCTTATCGAGACCTGCTGGTTGTTTTGGAGAGAGACTATATCCCTGTCCAATCTCTGTATCTTTTCTTACGGGAGAAAAACTCTCAACTGAGTGGAGTCTAGCAGGTACCCTAGGTAGGTAATGCTCTGAGATGGAATCAAGTTGGACTTTTCCAGGTTCAGCAGCCATCCCAAGGTTTCATTTGTCAGTTCCAGATCTCTGGTTAGCTGTTCTGGAGATACTGAAAAGAGGAGCAGGTCGTCCAAGTATGCAATAATTGAGACTCCTTTGAGCTGCAAAAGGCCAAAGCTTCTGCCATGACCTTTGTGAATCATCAGGGTGACGAGGATAGGTCGAATGGAAGAGCCTGAAACTGTAGATGGATTGTTTCTCCATCTATATTCACCGCTAGACTAAGAAACTTCTGGAAAGCCTCTGTGATATAAACGTGGAGGTAGGCATCCTTGAGATCTAGTGACACCATGTAACAGTTCTGGGGTAGCAAGGATCTGAATGTAAAGATTGATTCCATACGGAACCACTTGTAGAAAATCGACTGGTTCAGGGATTTTAAGTTCAGGATCAATCTGTATTTTCCTGAGGATTTTTTCACTACAAAAATGTGTGAATAAAAGCCCCTCCCTTCCTCCCCGTTTGGAACTCTGCGAACCATGTTCTGTTCCTCTAGATCCTTTAATGCCCCAGTAGGACTTCTGCAATTGCCGCACACCTGAGAAGGTGTGTGACTAGGAGTCTACGTGGGGGAGGAAGGCCCCAGTCTTCCCCTCACTGTGATTGGAGGGTCATTGGCTTTTTCGGGGCTGTTCAGGAGGACAAAAAATCATGCCTCCCCTGCCCTTGCCCCTTTGGCCCCAGGTTTTCTTTTTTCCCTAAGTCTTGGGGGCCCCCTTTGCTTCTGTGGACGAAACTCCTTCTCTTTTTGAACTGGGGGTTTACGTTTCACCGGGAAGGATTTCTTCTTGTCCGCTGTGCAGCCTAGCACAGCTTCTAGACCTGGGCCAAAAAGTAGATCTCCAGTCAGTGGGAACCCTCACGGTTTAACCTTAAAGGCATTATCACCCGGCCATGTTTTTAGCCAGACAGCTTTTCTGGCTGAGTTGGCTAGAGCTGCGGTTCTGGCTGACATGCAGACAGACTCTGCGGATGCATCCGCTATATATGCCACTCCTCGCAAAATAGTAGGAAAAGATGACAATATAGTTTCCTTGGCAGTTCCTGCTTCAATATGAGCCTGAATTTGAGTAAGCCAGTGCTCTAGGTTACGAGCCACTACTGTGACCTCCATTTCTGGCTTCAAATTCCCTACAGTTGATTCCCTGGTCTTCTTTAGGAGGGAATCTATTCTTTTGTTCATAATAGCTACAAGAGCCCACGTATCCTCGAAGGCCAGATCTGTATGTCTGGAGACCTGGGAGAAGGCAGCGTCCAGTTTGGGGTTCTTATTTTAGATGGACGATGAATCGTCTGAAGACGGGAACCTTCTTTTCAAGGATCTGGAGAAAAAAGGTTTTCACTCAGGATCCTGCCCCTCCTTCTTTACCGTTTCTACCAGGACCTCATGGACTGGGAAAACTTTCTTTTTTTGTTCCCCCAAGCCCCTGTACATCTGGTCGTGAAGTGTCAGGGATTTTTGTCTGTCTGAATTCCAAGGGTGGTATAGATTACCCCCAAGAGGTCCTCTACCTCTTCAAGGTACAGTTTGTATCTTGAGGGTTTCCTGGACACCCTGTCCCGGTCCTCTCCCTCTGATTCCTCCTGGGAACCAGAGGTGGCACTATCTGGCTCCTCCCTAGCTTCCTCTCTGGAGGCCCCAGTAGATCCATCTGCCATGGCAGTGGCAGCCGGTTGGGAAGATGCAGAGCCCTGTGATTGTGGAGGGGTTGTAGTCTGGGATGTAGGTGAAGGATTAGTGGGAAGCTGAAAACCTTTAAACAAGGATTTGAAAGACTGAAAGGTGGAAGACAGTTCTTTCACTGAAGCCGCTAACCCCACTTCCTGCTCTGATACCCTTTCTCTGACTAAAGCATCTATACAGTCCTTGCCGCCTGGCCCGCCTGGTTCCAATTGCAGTTTGCACTCGTGTACAGGGAGAGTGGAGCTGCCTCCTTCCTGCAGCCCTGTGGATGCGATAGTGGGCCCTAGGATCTTCCTCCCGCACTCAGCGAAGCTGGGGTGGCAAACTATGTATGTACCGTACTGCGGCCCTGGGAGAGCCCCTGCCTCCCATGCAGGGCTTCAAGTAGCTAGTCTCCCTGACTGCCAGGCCTGGTTCCACAACACAGTGTCTCCCCTCTGGATATCGGATATACATATATCTATATATATGTAGATAGATGTATATATCTATCTATCTATATTAATATATATATATATATATATATATATATATATATATATATATATATATATATATATATATATATATATATATATATATATATATATATATATATATATATATTATATGTTTTGCCTTCTATTTCTATTTGAAACTAAATATGTTGATTTACACAGTAAGAGTTCACATACACTTTAAAAACACCTCATTGGAAAGTGATATCAGGGTAGATCTTTGAGGTAATATATTTTTCATTATAGCTTGTTATTTGGAAAGTACTGTACTGATAAATGGTTCAAACTTATATCATACAGTGTGAGTTTAATGAAACCAAAACTCACACTGCCCTCCTATTTTTGTATCAATTAAAAATGACCTTAGAGCATCTGGTCAACCCTAAGGCTCCTTAAAGGAGAAGTATTTTAGGGCCAAAGCTCTTTTTGCCCTATTTCTTCTATGGATTACAGGAGTGCACTTAGTTCTGCATTTCTGTGACCCATTTTCAGCTAAAGCCTGCTGTTGGCTGATGTCACAGAGCTGGTCCAGGCACTGAAAAGATCCCGACCATATGGTCAGGATCCACCCAGATACGTGAACCAGCAACAGGTTCAACCTCTCAACAAGCCACTGAGAGCCTGAACCAGCTGCTTCTTCCCCCAATACCTACACAAACCGGCACTCTAGTGAGCGCTGGAAGGGCAGAGTAGATGATCTGATGATCACTGGCTCTCTGCTCACTGAAGACTGTGAACCAAGCAATCATCAGTCTTGGATAACTCAGATTTCAGTCTAATGCCCCGTACACACGGTCGGACTTTGTTCGGACATTTCGACAACAAAATCCTAGGATTTTTTCCAACAGATGTTGGCTCAAACTTGTCTTGCATACACACGGTCTCACAAAGTTGTCGGAAAATCCGATCATTCTGAACGTGGTGACGTAAAACACGTACGTCGGGACTATAAACGGGGCAGTGGCCAATAGCTTTCATCTCTTTATTTATCCTGAGCACGCGTGGCACTTTGTCCGTCGGATTTGTGTACACACAATCGGAATTTCCGACAACGGATTTTGTTGTCGGAAAATTTTATATCCTGCTCTCCAACTTTGTGTGTCAGAAAATCCGATGGCAAATGTCCAATGGAGCCCACACACGGTCGGAATTTCCGACAACGCGCTCCGATCGGACATTTTCCATCGGAAAATCCGACCGTGTGTACGGGGCATTAGAAGTAACAGGGGACAGATGCAGCATTGGATCGATGCTGCATCTACCTAGGTGAATGAATGTGTATATATATATATATATATATATACATACACACACACACAGTTTCTCACAAAATTGAGTACTCCCTTCACATTTTTGTAAATAGTTTATTATATCTTTTCATGTGACAACACTGAAGAAATGACACTTTGCTACAATGTAAAGTAGTGAGTATACAGCTTGTATAACAGTGTAAATTTGCTGTCCCCTCAAAATAACTCAACACACAGCCATTAATGTCTAAACCGCTGGCAACAAAAGTGAGTACTCACTCACTCAATGTGAGGGATGTACTCACTTTTGTGAGATACTGTATATATATATATATATATATATATATATATATATATATATAGTTTAAATCCCAGATTTCTCTTATAAATAGATGCATTTTGTAATCAATAACACCATTATATGATCCTGCTGTACCTCAGCCTTAGTAAAAGGCAAACCATCTTAGTGAATCATTCAACCATCTTAGAATCTTGGCACACACAAACATTTGTCCATGTCCTCTTGTCATTGTTTACAGGAACGAAAAATACAGCCATAGTTCACACGAGTTTATTGCTGAACACAAAGTGACACAGCCATATTGAAATAGGAATATGGTACTAGCCAGTATTTCTGTTTCAATATTCATCCAAGTCCCTAAATTTTGGTAACTGAGTTTCGCTCTAGGATGATCAAGGTAAGATTTGTATTTATACTTACACCCAATTGTCATCAGGAACACGCCAGCTGTTTCCAAAGTCATTGGATGTGGGGGCAAGTAAGCCTTCAGGTGTCAGAAAGTCATCTTGTTGATTACCATTGTAAGTGCCACAGAGCCCACACAGTTTTCCTTTAAAGTTCTCATTTACTTTAACAAAGAGGTCCTGGTCACCGCTATACTTTACTTCAAGACCAATGTCAGTCTGCACAACAACAAAGGAACCACTTAAGTGAATTAAGATGCCTGGTGCTGGGTTCAGAGGCAGTGAGACAATGAGTCCATTAATCTAAAGATAGAGAAAAGAACAACAAATTAACTATGGGAATAAATCACCATAACAAACATTAATTTGAGCGCTGAGGGGACCATCATGCATTTGTTTTATTATAAAGCCTACCTCCACCACTTTATATTTGCCCAGAATGATAATAAGGTCATTAAAGTTGACCGCAACTGAGTTTATAGCTGTCCAGGTTAAGCTTCCTCTATGCTCATTTCTTGTACTAATTGAGAAGTACACACTTGTGTTTCCACAGGTCTCCACAGCTGTATAATTACAGGCTCCTTGGAAATGGTATAACTTGCCATCAAATGTTATGTAGTGTGGATCACCATAGATATGGCAAATGGAGGTATCAGCAGGGAAACAAGCCTTAATTCCATTTTGTACTTTGCACACTTCTTCAGGATCACAGGTCTGAGCTGTACAGCTCACATGATTGTTTCCTTGACATGCACAGCGACTGTCACAGTCCCCGTTCCAGAATATTTCATTTTTCTGTAAAATAAAATGTAGAATTGCATAATCCATTCACAAAGCTTATAATAATCCAATCAACAGTACATCAACAATGGTTTTCCTGTTTTATATCAGTGCAATAGGAGCATTATATGAGCTAGTAATATGACTGAAGGTCAGTTTTTTGGGAACATGATTATAAAAGCTAAGTTAGAAGAGAGAAAAGAGGCAACATGGGCAGTGTTTGAGGAACACATCAGATACTGTAGGGACCTTGCGAGTACACAATGGAGATAGACTTTAGAAGCTTGAATGGCACGGTGGGAGGAGGTATCATACATTGTAATGATAGGAATACACAGATTAAAGGGCTGAAAAGTTTGTGTCCTAATATGAAAGGTTAATGCATTTGTAAAAATTCAAAGTTCCTATGACTTTAGCTTTGCTACTGCTCTCGTTGTTGTATATGTCCTCAATGCAGACTTTTCTTTATATGATTTCATTATGATTTGATTCAAGCTTGTTACACCGTTAATCTATTGCTATGGTAGCATTTATAACTGTCGAAATATACAATTTATTGTGATGCAGCGGGGTTGATTTACTAAAGGCAACTAAGCTGATAACTGATAAGGATTTTTTATTTTCCTGGGGAATTTCTCCTTGATTTAAAGTGGTTGTAAAGGCTGAAGGATTTTTATCTTCATGCATGTTGCTCCCCCCACAGCCCCTCACTTATACTCACCTGAGCCCCCCTCGATCCAGCGATGTGCAAGGGAGCCTCGGCTGTCACGGTTCTCTCTCTCTCTCTCCTCATTGGCTGAGACACAGCAGCAGGAGCCATTGGCTCCCACTGCTGTCAATCATGAAGAGAGAGTGGGGGCGAGCTGCGGCTCTATGTGTCTCATAGACGGTAGAGTGGAACTCAGGGGAGAGTGTGCACCAGTGCCCTCATGGCAAGCAGCATGGCCAGAAGATCCAGTGGGGAACCCCAGAAAAAAAAGGATCGGGGCTGCTCTGTGCAAAACAACTACACAGAGCAGGTAAGTATAACATTTGTTATTAAAAGAAAACAAAAACGAACCTGTAGAATCACTTTAATGAATGCGGTGACTATTTCATTTGCAAAGAATACCCGATCATGTGCAAGAAAAACAAACAGTACTTTTGAACGCGGTGACGTAAAACACGTACGTCGGGACTATAAATTCTTAGCATGTGTGGCACTTTGTGCGTCGGATTTGTGTACACACAATCAAAATTTAACCGATCAGATTTTGTTGTCGGAACATTTTATGTCCTGCTCTCAAACTTTGTGTGTCGAATATTCCGACGGAAAAAGTCAGATGGAGTCCACACACGATCGGAATTTCCGACAACACAATCCGATCTCACTTTTTCCGTCGGAAAATCCCACCATGTGTACAGGGTATAAGAGACAGTTAACACCTGGATTGCACAGGAACATGGTCCATGTTCCAGTGCGATTCTTGTGTTATTCAGTGCAGTGTGATTTTCAACACATTCATTTGAGTGACAGATGTTCTATCATACCTGCAAGCCCTAGTATTTCTCTAAGCTCTGGTGATAGATCAGGGCAGGGCATCACAGGTTAGATTTAGTGGTTAAATGGAGATCAATTTGTGTGTTAAAATTCCTGGTGCTGAAATTGCCTTAGCAGAAACAGTCATGCTAATTTTACAAACAATAAGACAAACAATATAACATGCTACTCAACTGTTGGAACACAACCTCAGACAGTTTAGTCTCTATTTACTGTTATTCTACAGTATTTGATTACTCAATAAAGACTAATTGACTAATAACATGCTACTCCAGACAACTGGTAAAATCTGACCAATTGTAGAAGTTTTGTGAACGTTGATGCCTGGAAGATTCATGTGTTGTAAGAACAAATTAATTGAATCATGACAATATGCTAAAACTTTGAAATATGCATTTCTATTTAAAAAAGCACATTGGCTTTCTGCCATAACTGGGGTAGATAAGAAGTATAAGTGCAGGCCCATTGGCTGTCAGCATATGAGAAATCAGTTGTGTAGCACCCTCTAGGTAGGTAGGTGCTAGAGGTAGGATTTTTGCAGGACAGGTAAATTTAGGCAGGCCTGGCTGGCATCCAGGCCTGTTTGTTTTGATCTGATCTGGGATTGGCTCAGGGTAGCAGCTGGTGACTCACAGGCAGCATCACTGAGACCTCCCTCTTCTTTCTAGAGTTTGCTAGAAAGTTCTGGAAAGAGAGGAGGAGAGGTGGAGCTGCCTGGGGTGTTTTAGAGAGCTCTGACCAATCCCCAAACTGGATTGTCAGGGGGCAGGCATCCTTAAATACCCAGGGTCAGCCCAGCTGGGGAGGAGTTGTCAGGTGGAGGAGCTGGAGTGAGAGGGTGCGGAGGCTGTAGGGGCCTTGGAAGGAGCTCCCTGGTCTGGGGGGTGATGTTGGTCCTGTATTGGAGCCACAAGAGAGACCAAAGAGAGGACAGCAGGAGAGAGCACTGCTAAGAGACTCCAGGGAGGACAACTGGTCACAGCCAGGAGGGCTGGTGAGTGAGGCACAGTCAGCAGGACTGGGGAAGCATGCCTGAAAGGACTGGGAGCTTGCAATCTGAGATGGGTGCAGAACCAGTAGTGTGGACTGTGGTGTAAGGGCAGTGGAAAGAGGCAGCTGCAGCCTGGAGGGCTGGCAGGAACTGAAGAGGGCAAATTGGGATCAGTAGCCATAGTAGGGCAGCTAGCACAATGACTTTTCTGCTACACCATTGGGGCCCGCGGTCTCAGTCTGCAAAGGGCATTTACTGAGGCCTGGCTGAGTCAGTGTCAGGCCTAACCAACAAATAATGCTAGCTGTTCCTGGGGAATCAAGTGATGTGCTGGAGGTGACTAGAAGTAACAGTCTGCAGCAAGTGATGTGCTGGTGGAGTGAGGAGTAATGAGCTTCAAGCAAGTTTGTGCAGGAGAAAGCTGAAGGAGTATATACAGGTAGCGTACATAGTTGTAACAAAACCAATTGCTGTTTCTATTGATCCATGCTGGGGATCCCATAGCCCCCATCCCCATCCAAGTGATATGCCTCAATAAAAAACAAAAACAAAGTTCACTGACTGCTTTATGTCTCAGAGTACCTGAGAATGAATGCAGGGCTGGGCAGGGTGACAGACAAACCACAATTCTCAGGAGCCCCTACGGGGGTACCGCTACAGTGGGAATGTCACAAATACAAAAAATGATGTTTTGATTTTCTAATTAGACTACATATAAAAAAAATAAATAAAATCAAATGATAACCATTGATAAAATGACATGGCATTAATTACCTGATAGTATTTGCCATCATAAAAACATCCACATTCACTGACAGAAACACAAGTTTGTCCACTGAGTACAAATCCATTGTCACATTCACAAGCATCAGTACAAGGCTTATTGCAGTCATTCGGGGCACTCTGGTCCTGGCATGTGGCTGGGCAAGCACTAGTACAAGGATTGTAGTGACTGTTGGCAGGACATGGGATTGCTAAATAACAAGGACAGATAACAGTTAACTACATCATATAGTAATAGCAAAAAAAGGTTAAAGAAAAGGCTTATCTGCTCATAGGTCATAATTACAGCCACGGCACACCGTGGAACTACTTGGAGGATTAGAAGAACCTACTGCAGTCTGATGACACAGAAATTTATGCAAGTAGTAATACGAGTTGTCAAACACATTTGGATAAGTATTTTGTGCTTATTGTTTGGCAAAACTATTAGAAGATTCATAGAAGATGGACCATAGAAAAAGACAAAATGGCTTATTGAATCTACACCCATTCCCCTCTCCATTTGAAACATTTTTGTCTGGATAGATCTGCTCTATGTTTTCCCATGTAAGTGTAATTGATTATACTGTTAATTGCAGGTAATTACTGCTTGAGACCTTAAAAGAGAAGTTTAGAATATATTCCATTGCAAAGCACAGTCTCCTGTGACCTCACTGCTCTGTAGAATTCAGCCCCATTGTTAGCCCTGCACATTACACCTGAAGAGCTGAGGCTTTGTAGTTCCATGAACACAAAGAGAAAATTGTGTTTCCTGGAAAAATGTATGTTGCAAAATAGAGACCAGTGAGAGACACTATTTAAAAGGAGGGGTGTAAAGCAAAAACTTCTATTTTACTGGTCTTCCTATGGGCTCTCATTACACTTAGTAATAACCTTACAGTAATAATGACACATGTGATAATATGATTTAAAAAAAACAACTTTGAAGTAAAACAAATACCAATATTTTATGTTGCGTTGTAAACTATATATCAGCTTTCCTTGCTCATATACAGTATATTAACTTGTCAGCATTTTTCTTAGCACTGACATTAAAGTGACCCTGTAATATAGTCAACAAGTTTATCAAAGTACTTGCACTAACCTGTGAATAAAAAAGCTTCATACATACCTGTACATCAGTCCATTATCTAAAACATCATTCTGTAGGGGAGCTCAAAGAGTCCATGTAATTACGCATGGGTATATCAAGAAGTAGGTCTTCATCTGGCTGCTATATTTCCTCCTGATAGTCCCTATGCCAATACTGTCTCCTGCTGTCGCTAGGGGGGTCAGCAAGAGGAGCTTCAATAGCTAGTATGAAAAATGCTATTCAACCCACCTGGAAGCTCTCCTTCAGGGTAAGGTTTTATCAAATAAACAGATGGACAGGTATGTATAAAGCAATTTTTTTTACAGGCTAGTACCTATTTTTTGTTGATCCCCTGGTAGGGTCACCTTAACTAGGTTACAATGTAAAATGGTTGAAGATCTGCATGAACGATATCGTTGCTTTGAAACATTTACCTATTTAATGTGTATGCTATTCCCCCATAAAATTACATAGCATATTGTGCCTTTTCTTTTAAACCAAGATGCACAAGATTTCCACAAACCATTACTTACGACAGAATGTAGAGTTTCTCCAGGCAAGGGTGACTTCTGCTCTTAGACAAGTATCAGCATAAGCTTCCAATGTGTTACATAAACTGCCAGCACCAAGTGCACACAGGTCAAAAACACAGCTGTCAAAAAAGCGATTTGGGTTGATTACTGAGTGACAAGCCTTGAAAGGACCATCTTCCATGGTTAACAAACCACAGAACTGATTGTTTGAATAGAGTTCCTCTGTCTCTGGTGGACATGGTAGTGGAGGTGTAGGAACAATTGTGTTACATAATGGATCATCATCTTCTACCTTCCAGCTTTCTCCCAACTGATTTGTGTTCTGAGCTAACTGTCCATTGGGCATCAAATAGTCATCCTGCCGCATGCCATTAAAGTTGCCACACATTCCACAGGTTTGGTTGAAATAATTAGTTGGGACATTCACGTCTACTGTATGGTCAGTGTCATAAGACACTGTGAGATGGAAATCTGTCTCCACAATAACATATCGACCACTTTGCTTCACTGTTAGAGATCTATTGACCAAGATGACTGGAAGATTTGTCCAGATACCATCCACCTATTAATAATAAAAGTACATGTTATATTTAGGGCAGCTAAATGCAACTTTAGAATTAAAACCTAAATTTTAGAATGTTCCAAGAAACCTACCAGAACACGACTAGGATTGGCTTTAACAATGGTTATTGTATGGTCATAAACATCCACCATAACTTTCTGTATTAATGAAACAGTTGAAATCCCATTACGGTGCTCATTTTTTGCTTCAATGTTAAAATATTGCAGAGACGTGGCATTGGTACAAAGTTTGGAAAGAGTATATGTGCATATTCCCATAAAATCATGAACTTCCTTATCAAAGGTGACATAATGAGGATCCCCCCAAGTTACACAGTTACCAAATGTGAGATCAAAACATCCAGGAACTCCGTTTGTTATACCGCAGTATTTTTTAGGTGGACATGAAGCAGAGTTGCAAATTAAGCTGCCTCCAGCAGAGGGACAGCTGCATTTTTTGGAGCATGTATCATCAGTCCAGAACTCTGAGCCTAGAGGATAGTGCTTGTCATTATCCCAGCATCCACACTGGTGGTTTGGGACACATCTCTTATCATACAGGACATAACCAGGATCGCAGACACAGGATTCTGTACAGGGGAGATGACAGTTTTTTGGTGATTCTGGACTGACGCAGGTAGATGGACAGGCTGTTCCACAGGCCTCATAATGGCTGTTCAGTGGACACTTCAGTGCTGTATAAAAACATAATGGTGAACAAGAAACTAATTAGAAGAACATTTCAAATTGGATTGGAACTTATGTTACATTGTAATTAATGTACATGTAGAAAAAGTACTTAAAAATATGGAAGTTATTACCATTATAAAAGCTTTCATATTCACTATTGAGTAGACATACGGGAACACTAATAATAAAGCTCATAATGTCTTCACATGTTTTACTTATTTATTTATTAAAATAATCATCCATGTAGTAATCAAATTATGTTTAAAAATAGTGGTGGACCAATCTGTCTGGGATCGGTTTTATCAAAGCTTTAGTGGATCTTGTTCACAGTTTGGGGAACCTGAACTTTGAGGCAAATATCATTCAAGTGATTGAGTGAATCTTTTATTAAATTCTGGCAATTTATATGGCTAATGCCCTGTACACATGATAAGATTTTTCGATGGAAAATGTGTGATAGGACCTTGTTGTTGGAAATTCCGACCGTGTGTAGGCTCCATCACACATTTTCCATAGGAATTTCTGACACACAAAGTTTGAGCGCTTGCTATAGAATTTTCCGACAACAAAATCAGTTGTCGGAAACTCCGATCGCGTGTACACAAATCCGATGCACAAAGTGCCACGCATGCTCAGAATAAATTAAGAGAGGAAAGCTATTGGCTACTGCCCTGTTTATAGTCCCGACTTATGTGTTTTACGTCACCGCGTTCAGAACGATCGGATTTTCTGACAACTTTGTGTGACCATGTGTATGCAAGACAAGTTTGAGCCAACATCCATCGGAAAAAATCCATGGATTTTGTTGTCGGAATGTACGATCAATGTCCGACCGTGTGTACGGGGCATTATAGGCAAACTGATGCTATCAATAAGGAATGGGAATCTGGGCACTACCATGAGGACCATGCACCAATGCTAAAAAATAAAAAAACAAAATACCATACAGCCTGGAAAGTGTCTTGGTGTCAATTACGAACAATAGATAATATATATCATTGAGAGGAAAAGGAGTGCAGGTGTAGAACTCAAATTCTTCAAGCAATTTTGAGGGAACGTCAGTTCTTTTCCATAGAGAATAATTAATTGGATCCCAGTAACACATGACACATCCAACACGGTATATACAAAATTATACAATGAACAAAAGCCCTAAGAGTTCTAAGAGTCCTCTCCAGAATACCAAGTTTTTTTGTTCCTATTTTATCAAGGATATGGACTCTCCTCACGTCCAGCATATACTGTATGTTTGATCTAAATTTGCACCTGTGTGTCTTTTAGGCAAGGGCATCCAAATGCTCTATACCTTAGGCCATTCCTTCCAACATTCTCTTTCTTAGCAATTAAATCTTCCATAATATACCAATTTTTTAATTTACTAGGATGTTGAGAAAGCTGTTTGGTTGACCAAACACTTTGGATCTTGTTGATCTGCTGAGCTGCTTGTTAAACAATATACAGGTTTTACTTCGAAATGCTTAAAGTCGGCTGATATACATTGATTGAAGTTCAGCCTGTTCAGCACGGACCTGCCAAATTTTGATCCATGTATGGGCAGGCTGATTGTACATCAGTCGATCTACTGATCTTGCATCTTGTTCAGTCTATTGTTGTGATCTTGTGTTGTCTTTGTTAAGTGTGTCTTTGTCGTAACAATTACCCAATTTCCCTTTGGGATTAATAAAGTATTCTGTAACTTCTGTATAACCAACCTGTTGGAAAATTTACACATGAACAGTGCCACTGGCTATAGCTGTCAATTCTGATCTCTGTATTCTGATGAAGGGGAAGTCTCCCTGCTGTCATAATACAATACATCAGTGGGAGTGATTCCTCCATCCACATTGAGTGTATGGATGGGGGGAATCGAGCCATTTCTTTGTCCAACCCGATGGTTCAGTGATGAATAAAGACACATTTTTTTGGCTGCTTAAAACCTGTTCTGCAATGATTGATAATAACAATCAAGCCAAGCTATAAAAAAATAATGAAAAAAATACCCATCTGACCAATTAACCTAAGGCTTAGGTGTTTTGAAATTATTGTTTTTACTTTCCTTTTAAATAGAATTAACAGAGAAAACGTCTGGTAATTATATTATCAGTTTTGAGGAATTTCCTTTTAATGTGTGTATGCAAGTCCAGATATTACCAATTTATATACAAAAAGTCTATGTGTCATCTTACAGAGGCAGTGCATAATTGGCTTTGGAATTGATTATTTGCTACTGGAAACAAAAGGCAACCTTTATGGGTCCACTGATAGGGGATGCAAGCACATCCAAGGTGGAGATTCTAAGCAACATAGGTATTCACCAGAGCACCTAAAGGTGGAGATGAGCCGTAGACCCTAATGTTTCTGGTTAATTTTGCAGGAAACTGTCACCAGACTGTGGCCCATGATGGGGAAAGCAGGAAAAGAATAGCTGTGAAATAGAGCATGTGCAATGGATGTCATGGGAACCCATTCCCAGGTGGAAGAGTGGCTAACAAACATTAGGATATAGCAGCTAAGGTAGGCAACCACAAAGGAGACACAAAGAGTTTTGAGGAGTCTTGAAGAGGCAGCAGAAGTGGAGAGGCAGGATATCTGCTGGCACCAATGGTGGGGATCTCAACATGCTTGTTCATTTAGAAGCAGTATGAATCCCTAAAGAACCAAGGTGAAGAGTCTAAGAAGCTGTCTGGTCCTCTCCAGAATATCTCACAAGGGGGGATGCGTTTGGATGTCGACAACTGACAAAAAAAATTGAAAATCGTTTTTCCCTGCAAGCTTTCTTTATTTTGTAAATTTAGTTAATTTAGTTAAATGTGAAAATCAGAGGTGTTCGGTCACATTAGCAACCATGTAAGGTCAGCAGGATTGCTGCTGCTTTTAAAATTTAACATCTAAACAGTCCGTCGGATTTACAAATACTGTATTTAAGCATATAAGCTCCGTTTTGTGTTGAAAATAACTGTGAAATCTAAAACTCAGGTGGTTGTAACAAGATTTGTCTTGTCTTTTTTTTTTTTTTTTGCTGATCCGAAAAATGATCCGATCCGTGACTCTGATCCGAGGAACGATCTGATCCATGAGTTTTTTGATCCGTTGCACCCCTAACAATTAGGAACTGCAGTTGACACAAATTGAAAAGCTAAAAAAAAAAATTATTATAAAAAAGGGGGAAAACCAGTGTTGCAGTAAGACAAACTGTGGCTGACAATTTAAAAAAAGGGCAGAGGAATAACAACAATAATAAAAAAAAGGATGCAGCGTCCAAAAACTAAACAAAACTAAATGTGGTGATTTTCTGTATAGTTTTATTGATGGGTTTCAAAATATGGCCTTGTTAAATGAGGCACTGTCTATTTGTCAGTGAAACATACTGAGAGATGTGCAGTGCAATTTGCTAAAACAAGGCTTGGCTGCTCTTACTAATAAACCTTACAGAAGTTATCTGGTGTTAACGAAGGGTCAATTAAAGGAACAGAGATGGGTCTAATCAAAGAGGAATACACACGGGTTATGAACATAATTATCTCTATAGGCAAATCAAATAAAAATTTGTTCTGCTTAGTTGCTGTAAGTCCCAGTAATTTGCATACTGCTTTAAAGTGTATATATAGCCCACACATATTTTAAAGTTATGAATAGAGTAGGGAAATATAGTCCCAGTAAGTTATTGTTGCGGTTTCTGTCCTGCTAGAGATTATCCCTTATACTTCCTGTCTCAGAAATGCAACTGAAAGTGACAGAAAATCTCTCCAAAATGAGAGGAATTCTCCTCTTAGTCATTTGTCCTCAGGATACTTGTCCCTATTGGAAGATTTCTCATCATGACATCACTATAAATTAGGATTTCCCCATACTTGATCATCAGTACCAACAGAGGGGTAAATCCCCCTAATATAACATAAAGTGCAATCCAAACTAATTAGAGTGTTTAACTCTGTACTTACGGCAGAAAGAGTTATTCCTCCAGGAACCTATTGTTACTTCATGAGACTGGCAGGACTGTGCATAGGACTGAAGACTATCACACAAAGCACTTGGATCCAGGTTCAGTTCACACAAGTCATAGACACAGTTGTTGAAATAGATTAGTGTGTTTACAATGCCATGGCAGTCTTTGAATGGGCCATCCTTATCAGTAATAATTCCACAGAAACTGTTGCTGGAAATGGAATTCTTTTCATCCACAGTACAACTTGGTTTTTGTTCTGATCCAGGTGTGCAACTACAAGAAATAATTCAGTTCAGTTAGTAGGAAAGTTGATTTGGAAAAATGAGGAACGTAGTATGAAGTTTGAAGCAGTAAGTCTTTTTTAACATAAAAATTTAAGTTGTGAACTGGAGTGGTAGTTCACATGAGAGAAGTTTTACTTTTGATTGTTAGAGAATGTTTTTTTTAAGCATGAAATAAATATATATATATATATATATATATATATATATATATATATATATATATATATATATAAAACACACTTCAACACTGAAGCAGCTAATTAACATGGACAATACAAAACATGATCCTTACATAAAGTGAAACTTCCCCCTAATGGAAAGTTTAATTTTAAGTCCTGCTCCTTCTTTCCTCTGTCATTTTTGGAATTAGATTTTTTTTTTGGGGGGGGGTGAGGGGTTACCTAGTTTTAACAAGTACCCACTCCCACTTCCACTCAGATCACCTAGGCGAACCGGGCAGGAGTTTTCCTCTCCCCCTTCCTCCCCACAGTCTTCTGGTGCATGTCACAGGTCCCAGAAGACTGCAGAACTATTCACAAAGGCAGCACATCTTGCTCATGCCCAGTGGGCAGCTGGCTGTGAAGCCACAAGTAGCCCGGGTGAGGATGGCACTGAATCCCTTGACAAGTAAGTGTCCTTTTATAGGATTTTTTTTCTACAGTGATGATCCCTATCTACCACCCACCTTCCGTATAGTAAAATGAAGGCGGGCGAGACCCCCTCTTGTTCTGGGGCAACGTCATATGACGTCGCTCTAGTGTCACTGCTCTTGCACATCATGGTGCGATCCCAATCTCGGTAAAGAGCCGATAATGCAGATCTTTACCCATGTGATCGGCTATGTCCAATCACAGCTGATCATATGTAAACACGAAAGTGCCGTTTATCAGCTCTCTATGCCTCACATTGACAGAGTGTGAGGTGAAGAGAGCCGATCAGCGGCATCCCCTCGCAGGGCAAACTGTACAGACAATCAGTTCCCTGATTATCAGTGCAGCCCCAGCAATGCCCATCAGTGCTGCCTACCCATGCCCCTATCATTGCCCATAAGTTCCACCCATCAGTGCCACCTATCATCAGTGCCGCATATCAGTGCCACCTATCAGTGCCCATAAGTGCGACATATTAGTGCCTCATCATCAGTGCCACCTAATCAGTGCCCTTCAGTGTGGCCGCATCAGTGCCCATAAGTGCCTCCTCATCAGTTCCCATTAGCGCACATCGCTGATGCCAGTCAGTGATGCCTTTCAGTGCCCATCAGTGCCGCCTATTCATGCCACCTATCATTGTCCATAAGTGCCGCCCATCAGTGCCATCTATCAGTGCCACCCATCAGTGCCCATAAGTGCTGCCTATCAGTGCTCATCAGTGCCGCATATCAGTGCCCTTCAGTGTGACATATTTGTGCCTCCTTAACAGTGCCACCTAATTAGTGCCCTTCAGTGCGGCCTCATCAGTGCTCAAAAGTGCCACCTCATCAGTGCCCATTAGTGCCACATCAGTAAAGGAGGAAAATTACTAAATTTACTGACAGAAATTAAGAAAAACTTTTCTTTTTTCTAAGTTTTCTGTGTTTTTCGTTTCTTTAGAAAAAAATAAAAAATCCAATGGTGATTAAATACCACCAATAAAAGGCTCTATTTGTGTGAAAAAAATGATAAAAATGTAATTTTGGTACAGTGATACATGAACGCGCAATTGTCATTCAAAGTGTGACAGTGCTGAAAGCTGAAAATTGGCCTGGGCAGGAAGGAGGTATAAGTGCCCTGTATTGAAGCAGTTAAGCAGATTACAGTTCATAACATGAAGTAGAACTTTGTGCATACGGGGCAAAGCTAAAAGTTTACTTATCTTCAACCCCTTTGTTCAAAACTGCCTATACATACGTTCCCCCTAAGCCACTGTAAATCTAATCATCCGCTGGAGTGAAGTAGACTCATTGTCAGTAAATATAAAGAAGACTGAACAATCAGTGTGTACTGTGTATACTCAGCTTAATGGTTATGTTCTTATCAACTGAAAATTATCCTTACTCTGTTTATATTGGATTGGATATTGCCATCATTGAACAATTTATTTAATAGGCATCTGTGCTTGGTATTTTTTGGTATGATCTAATGATCTAACCGTTTCCCTTAAAGTAATGGATTACCATGGATTGACCATTATGAATTTAGTATAATTGACTTGTGATTACCTTGTGTCATTGTCCACCTGCCAGCTGTTACCAAGACTGTTAGAGTCTGGCTCTAATTCACCATCTGGGTTTAAGAAGTCATCAGTTTGGTTTCCATTGAAATTTCCACAGATTCCACATACTTTGTTGGCATATTCCCTTGGAATATTCACCACCACTCTATGATTTCCATCAAACCTCACACTTACACCAAATGCTGTTGTCACCAGTACATCATGTCCACTAAGGAAGATGTTAATGTTTGGATGTAGGGCTACTGGTAAGGTTACTGCAATTTTGTTTACCTGGATTCACAATATATAATAAAAAACATTAAAGATAGGAAGATAAACAAGTTAAATAATATATATCAATAGGTTTTTCCAGTTTGTACTCACTTTGACGTTTCTGTTCTTCTCCAGTGTAATCCTGTATCCATTCATATCAATGTTGACATAATTGATATAAGACACTCTGGTGCTGCTTCCTCTGTGCTCATTGACTGCTTCAACGTTGAATTCTGCCAGGTGTCCATCAACTTCACAGAGTTTAGATAATGTATAGGTGCAAGTGCCCATAAAATGGTGCACCTGATTGTCAAAGGTGTAGTAATGTGGATCTCCACTAATCTCACAGGATCCTGGGGGGAGGGTGGGTGATCATCGTAAGTTTGAAACTGCTAACATTATTAAAAATATATTACAGTCTCTTCTAATGAAGATAAAGCCATTGGAGAACATAATATAAAATATAACATAATTACTGTTATAAAAACACTGTGTGTGATAAAATGACCTCCAGTGAATTAGCCTACCTGGTGGTGGTGAGCCTGGAGTAACAGGTCTTGTGGTAGTTGTTTTAGAAGTAGTTGAGGATATTCCTAAAAAAAGAGAAGAGGAAATGTAGAACTAAAGCTATTGCAGAATGAACTACAACTGCATTGTTGTTTAGGTAAATTTGTTTACCAACATGTATTTATCTAAATAGCTGTACTATTTTGGTTTCATTACAAGATTATTGCTTAAAATACAGTAATGCACATTCACTTAAAAACACCAAGGATCTAATTTAGTAGGAATTGCTGCTGCACGTAATTTTTTTTTTTCCCAACAAATCTTTACCTAAAATACTAAGGCAGGCCATATATGATAACATTTTCTTTCCTTCCACCAGGGGTGAAAGGAAAGAAAATTGCTTGATTACCTCAACATAGGCAACCTTCTGAACACAATGATTGCTGCTAGCGGCAATAGATGCCAGATCAAATGCAAAAACTCCTACAGGCTTGTTGTACTAAAGTTAATCAATTGATCGACTTCAGTACCATCAGCCTGCCAGTACCTGCTGACCCGGTTGAGATTCAATCCATCTATGGCCCGCCTTAAGTTGAATACATGTACTGCGCAGGTCAGTTGCTTTACAAAAGGCAAGTAGGCTATTTACTTTGCAAGTGAATTTTCACTATACAAAGTAATTATCCCTTAGCTTAGTGAAAGCAGTGAAAAATCACTTTGCAAATTATACCCACCCACTTGCAAGCAAAAAAAACTAACAAAAAAAAAACAGTACTTTTGATTGCACATGACTGGATGATGAAAGTCAGCAGAGCTTTACCTCATTCACTAAGTAAAAACTTCATTGCAGGGGGGTGTGGCCTGCAGCCAAGAAGATGGAGAGAGGCTCCGAGACCTACAGACAGTTCCCGCGGCTCCTCAGCAACCCGCAAGCGCCCATTCCACTGCCCGCAGATCGGGGAACCAAGGGAGAAGCCCGCACACCACATGAGGAAGCGAAAGAACAAAGAGGGGCCCCACAAACTAACAGAGTTTTTCACTCTGGTGGGCACCTCCTCTCCTCAAGATGGCGCCGGCTGATCTCCTGCTCCACAGCGCAGCGACCAGCGTGATGAGAGGCACCCTCCTTCCCAGCAGAGGAGCGGCGCTTATCCCAGGCAGAATGGAGCATTACCAAGATACTCTCCCTTCTGCAGCCCTCAGAAGTCCAAGCAGCACTACTCCCCACATCCAAGTGAGCATACTGATGATTTTTCTCGTGACTCCACTAGAGAGTTTACAGAGCAGTTAGAAGATTTTCAAACTGCAGATCTCCCTCTCAATGCAACCACTATTAAAGACATGCTAGTCTCTCTTAAAGGGTCCCTACACAGGTACATGCTTTCCTTCATGGCTCAAGTAAAAGAAGATGTGAGTCATGTGGAATGAAAAATGGGGGAGTTTGCACTGCTCATAATGAGCTTGTTGACTCCCACAATGAGGCTTATGAGGAACTGCAGGCAATAAAATTAAAACTAGCGGTTCTCAAGGATCAGTCTTGACTAAATAACATAAAGTTCTGTGGTGTAT
The DNA here is from genome assembly GCA_037952925.1 of Lithobates clamitans. Taxonomy (NCBI): domain Eukaryota; kingdom Metazoa; phylum Chordata; class Amphibia; order Anura; family Ranidae; genus Lithobates; species Lithobates clamitans. The sequence goes on from JBBGZY010000160.1 coordinate 3,664,472, forward strand.
CAGAGACTGTACTGCGGAGATATGTACAACAAATGATTTCCACCCTGCTACTAGAAAGAGAAGTGATAGTAGATAGAGCTCACAGGCTCCCAAAACCATTGCATCTCCCTGACACAATCCCACGGGATGTTATTGCTATCATGTTAAGGAGGCATTAATGAAATTTGCACAGAAAAACTCCCCTTTGCCTGGTCCTTATAGCGACATAACTTAATATAATATAATATACGCGGACCTTTCACGGCATACCCTTCTGGCACGAAAGAAATTCGTTTCACTGACAAAATTGCTGTGCAACCACGACATCTCTTATCGGTGGGGCTTCCCCGCCAAGCTCTTAGTTTTCAAAAACCATCGCACCATCGCGATTCGCACTGTGGAAGAAGGTCTCTAGCTTGTTAAAAGATAGGGATTACTCCCTAAAGATATTAACTCTCTACCGCCTGCATCCCTACCTGGAAGGCTATCATCAGCATGTGAACAAGCTGCTGGGTGATAAGCTGAGTATAACTCCAAAAAATTGTGCTGAGCCACATTTTGGCAGCGGTTTTTGTGGCAACTTTGTGTTTTACCACTACAATTCATATGTTTGTTGCTCTCGGGGAAATTACCCCCTAAATGATATTGTGGCAATGTTATTGATTTTTGACTTTTCTTTCTCTTTTGTTTGTTACACTACTACCTGCCACGATATTCTTATCAAGGAAATACTCACAGCTTCAACATATGGATCAGAACCAGCTCACCATGATCTACAAGACCTCCTCAACTGTAAATTTCTGTTCAAATTTATGTACTTCTGAAATATATGTAGCGCCCACCCCACTTAGGTGGGTGCTAGATAGGTTTTCTGTAGGTAGTGATAAGTAAATGTAGCCAGGGCCTTACATTTTTTAGGCCTGGATGTTTATTCTGGGAGAGGGGAGTGGTAGAATAGAGGGGGGTGTGGCGACCTACACTCTTGTTCAGAGAGATCCCCTCAACCTTTCTGGGAAATGTTCTGGAAGGGAGGCAGGACTTTGGACTGGAGTGGCAGGCAGCTTGTGTGGAGAGCTCTGGGCCAATCATTAATTTGAGTTGCAGCAGGCGGGGCTTGCATATAAGCTGGGGGTTCAGAGACCTCAGTGCTGGATGGCAGGAGGCGGGCTTGAAGGCCTGGGGGTTCAGAGACCCCAGCGCAGGATAATCGGAGGAACAATCGATATGTAGTTCAGAGGAGAAACCGGGTGTCCCAGCCTGGGATGCACCGGACCATGCGGAGGAGGAAGTAGGTGCGAAACGGACGGAGGAGACTGGGATCGACCTTCTGTGGCAATCATGGACCGTCGATGGGAGTGAGCAAAGGGAGTGCAACCCAGCGGTGCTTATCCGTACACTCACGATGTGTCCAAGGACCTAGTGAGGGACTCTTTCCAGAACTGACACTGGGCAGATTTGCAAGAGTCAAGGTAGGCGGTGAGGCCTGGGACTTTGAAATCTACAACCCAACGCATTATTCAGAGTGGTGCTGGTCAGTTCATCAGAGGGAAGTACACAGGAACCAAGATTATCAAAGGCAACTCATATCCTTTATTCTACGTTCATTCAAGTTCAAGCAATAAAGCCTTATAAAATTTCAAGGACTGTCTGCTGTTTGCGGAACTTTTGCATGGGGAGGAAGCATAGGTGTGCACAGCCTATTGCATTAAGGTGTGCACCTCAAAGCTCAAAACACATGTGTGTGTACATGTGTATATATATACTGACAATGTCAGTAGAGTAGTGGATGGTGTCAGTAGGGCAGTGAATGGTGTCTATAGTTTTTGATTGTATTATATTATTTTTTACAATATTCTTTCCAAATTTGTTAGGACCCCCGTTAGGGGGTTTTGGTGAAATATCGGGGGTTTTAAAAGGGGAAATCTGCACCACACAGGGTGATTAGGGTGTGCCCAGGCACACCTGGCACACCCTGTGCGCACGCCTATGGGAGGAAGAAACGGAACTTGACAACAGAAAGGTAATGAACAACTTTGCAGCTCCCAAGGGAGTAGTGTGCTACATACGTTTCACAGAATCACCACTAGAGGGCTCCAACTTCCACCTCATAAATAAAATAGTACACAGGAGCTGAAAATCATATCTCTGAATGCACAATGCCTTAATAGCCCCATAAAATGAAAACTCCTGTGGAATGAAGCTAAAAACTACAAGGAGATGTTCTGTGTGTTCAGGAAACCCATTTTCATGCTCAAATAGTTCTAAAATGCTCCCACAAGCTTTATCCTCATATATTCACTGCCAACACAGCCATGAAAAAGTGTGGTGTATTAAAAGCCATTAAAACCTCAGTATCCTTCCAGCTGCATACTGCAATTTCCGACCCACACGGAAGATATGTGATTCTGGTCTGAGACCTAAATAACACCACCTACACTAGTGATGGCGAACCTTGGCACCCCAGATGTTTTGGAACTAAATTTCCCATGATGCTCAACCACACTGCAGAGTGCAAGAGCATCATAGGAAATGTAGTTCCAAAACATCTGAGGTGCCAAGGTTCGCCATCACTAACCTACATCATTAAATCTTTACGCACCCAACACCGGACAGCTTCCATTTTGAAATCATTACTTAGAAAAGTCTCAAAGGTGCATCAAGGGCTTCTCTTGTTCAGTGGTGACTTTAACCACTTCAGCCCCGGAAGAATTTACCCCCTTCCTGAACAGAGCACTTTTTGCGATTCGGCACTGCGTCACTTTAACTGACAATTGCGCGGTCATGCGACGTGGCTCCCAAACAAAATTGACGTCCTTTTTTTCCCACAAATAGAGCTTTCTTTTGGTGGTATTTGATCGCCTCTGCGGTTTTTATTTTTTGCGCTATAAATAAAAATAGAGCGACAATTTTGAAAAAAAATGCATTATTTTTTTACTTTTTGCTATAATAACTATCCCCCAAAGCTATATAAAAAAACAACTTTTTTCCTCAGTTTAGACCGATACGTATTCTTCTACATATTTTTGGTAAAAAAAAAAAAGCAATAAGCGATTATTGATCGGTTTGCGCAAAAGTTATAGCGTTTACAAAATAGGGGATAGTTTTATGGCATTTTTATTAATATTTTTTTTTTTTTAAATGGTGGTGATCAGCGATTTTTATCGTGACTGCAACATTATGGCAGACACATCGGACATTTTTGACACATTTTTAGGACTATTGTCATTTATACAGCAATCAGTGCTATAAAAATGCACTAATTCCTGTGTAAATGACACTGGCAGTGAAGGGGTTAACCACTAGGAGGCAGTGTAGGGGTTAAGTGTGTCCTAGGGGCGTGTTTCTAACTGTCAGGGGGATGGGCTGTGTGTGTGACGTCACTGATCTCTGCTCCGATGCCAGGGAGCAGAGATCGACTGACACTGTCACTAGGCAGAACGGGGAGATGCTGTTTACATCAGCAGCTCCCCGTTCTTCCTCCCCGTGAGGCGATCGCGGGTATCCCCGCGGCGGTCGAGTCTGCGGGACCCGCGACCCGACTCACGGAGCTTGCCACGGGCGCGCATGCATGCCGCCACCAGCGCGCGCGTGCCCGCTGGCCGTCTTTTTAAAGGGCAACGTACAGGTACGTGGTTTTGCCTGTACGAGCCCTTCTGCTGCAGTATATATGCGTGAGGCGGTCGGCAAGCGGTTAATACCATCAGCGACCCCCATCTTGACTCCACTTCTAGGAAATCAGCCTATATGCACACTCTTTCTTCATTTGTGAGAGACAATAACTTATACGAATCGTGGAGGTGTCTACATGCATCAGAAAAGGATTACACCTTTTTTTCCATCCCACATCAGTCCTATTCTAGAATAGACTTCTTCCTTGTGAATATTCCATTACTCCATAAAACTACACATGCGGAAATATATAACACTATTTGGTTAGATCACGCTCCAATAACAGTGACTATCCAGGAAAAATGCATGATATCACCGACGTACCTCTGGCGCAACGATACCTCCCTGTTTTAGAAACCCTCCACCAAAATGAGACTAAAAAAACAGATTGCAGAATTTTTTCAGAAGACATGGACATTTTTACTCTGGTGCTCCAGTTGTCTGTGAGATAGAAGAGGCGTAGGTCCCAAGCCCTGTCTGACGTACTCAACCAAAAAAAAAAAATTGGAAGCTAAACACAAACAGAATCTATCTCACCAAACCTTAAATGAGTTACAACAATGCAGGCTAGATCTTCGGCAGCTTCTATTAGCACAACACAAAAAATCTATAAAAAGATTTAAAGCTAATTACTATGCCCGAGGTAACAAAGCCGGACGTTTGTTGGCTAACTACCTCAAGGTTAGGCAATCAAAAGCTAAAATTTCTTCATTATTAGATCCAACCACAGGGTGGATAGTTTTCCACCCTTTGGAAATTGCAAACGCTTTTCAATCATATTACTCCAGTCTGTACAACTTAAAAGACAATTCGGAGACACCTCAACCTATTTCTGATAACATTTCAGAATTTTTATCAGGCCTTAGCCTTCCATCATTAACCCCCCAGCAACTCACCTCCTTGAACCGTCCCATCTCAGACCAGAAAATCTTTTCTGCCATTAAATCTATGCCAAAAGGGAAGTCCCCGGGCGCTGATGGCTTCTCAGCAGAATATTATCAAGAATTCATTAATATCTTACTTCCTCATTTGACCAAGGTCTTTAACAGGGCTGCAATCTTAGCTTCTTTTCCTTCCAAAATGCTCAGGGCAATTATAGTAATACTCCCCAAGCCAGGAAATATGCCTGACTGTCCTCAAAATTTTCACCCAATTTCCTTACTCAACTCGGACCTAAAACTATAGCCAATAGATTACTAGACATTTCACCCACCTTAATCCAGGCAGATCAGGTAGGTTTTTTAAAGGGCAGACAAGCAGCAGATGGCACTAGGCGCATGTTCAACTTACTGAGAATAGCAGAAATTTTTAAATCTCCTACCGTATTTCTGGCGCTAGATGCTGAAAAGGCATTTGATAGGGTCCATTGGGGATACCTTCAGGCCACCCTGACAAAATATGGTTTCCAGGGCCTCATAAAACAAGCCCTTTCTGCGCTGTACACTAGCCCATCAGCCCAAGTTTATACCTCCAATGTCATATCTGACCATTTTTCCATCACAAATGGAACACGACAGGAGTGCCCCCTCTCCCCCTTAATCTTTTCATTGCTTATGGAGCAACCCATCCCCAAACAAAATGTATCACAGTAGAGGATAAGGCACACAAAATAGGTTTATTTGCAAATGATGTAATCCTCACCCTCTCTGAGCCATAAACATCTCTAACAGCAGTAGATTCAATTTTGGATAAATTCAGCAGAATATCCTACTACAAACTAAATGTTTATAAATCATTTGCTCTACCAATGGGAATAATGAGTAAGGCTTTACAGGATTTGAAATGGTCCTTTCAGTATCAATGGGAAACTAATAAACTCACGAATCTAGGTACTACACTTACCTACCCTTCAACACAAACCTATGAGTCTAAATATGGAGCTCTGTGGAAGAAATAATGAAAGATTTTTCCCGCATAGGGAAATTCACACTTTCTTGGATAGGTAGAGCAGCTGCTTTCAAAATGCTAACTCTTCTCAAACTGCTGTACTGTTTCCACACAGTCAATACACAAGTCCCTGGCAGCTTCTTCAACAATACAGATGGAGCTATTCAGCGATTTATATGGCAAGGCAAAAAACCTTGAATAGCATAGTCAATTCTAAGCAAGCACAAATCCAGAAGATTTGGGCTCCCAATCCTTTGCAATTATTATTATTCAGCCCAGTTAGACCAAGTCAAAGCTTGGTTTCAACTCTTAGATAAACAGTGGGTAAACTTAGAGCGAGCCATGATCCCGAATCATGACCTACAATCCCTCTTACTGGTGGGAGCTATTTCTACTCCCTGCTCTAATATTCCTCTCCCCTCTATAGTGGCCTCCCTGGAGGTATGGAAAGCCTTACCAAAGCATACTAATACTAAAAACTCGCGGGTAATCTTGGACATCCCCTTGAGTGCCTACAAGCATCTGTTGCTTTCATTAAATGTCTCAATGTGGCTTAGAAAAGGACTTCTCACCTATAGAGACCTCATAGAGCAATCAGTAGGCACCCTTGACTACTCCTACCTATGACTACGTAATTTTCATTGTACACACCCTTCATTAGGTATTGACATGGACACCAAACTATGGCAATATCTAAATTAACAGAACCCTAACAAAGGAGGCATCTCTTGGTTCTACAACTACTTCCAACAGTCAGAACCTTTCACAAAATCTCCACAGATTCTCAACTGGGAAAGAGATTTCTTCAAATCCTTCTCAGCAAGGGAGTGGCAGCTTTAACTAACAATATAAGTACATCACATTGCGTAAATCATTGGGATAATGCCCTAAAAATACAATATAGAAGTTATCTTACGCTGTTCAAACTCTCTAAATGGCACTCGAATGCATCTCCTTTGTGTTGGCAACAGTGTGGCAGAATTGGCAACTTTTTACACATTTTGTGGACATGTAAATCCCTTAAGAGTTTCTGGAACTCGGTATTTTCCCTCATTTCCCAAGTTACTGGTATGCTGACCACCCCGTCGCCACACTTGGCTCTGCTAGGTCTTACAATAGACTCCTTTCCCATACAGTACAAAACCATAGTGTCACATATCTTCATATGACAAACCAACAGGTTATGCATCTTTAAGTTGAGTCTTGACTAGCAATAAATGGATAGGGCATGATATATATGAAACTTCTAAAATGGGCATGTATATTGTCTATCTTATCTCTTTTTATGTGTGTTGAATCAGAGGTACCTGCGTGTTTCTCTTATGAATAAGTTGATCAACATTACGTATCTGTAATGTGTTTAAACTTTAATAAAAACAAATTGAGAAAAAAACTCCATTGCAAGGTGAACAGCCTAACATGTAGAGACTGGCTTGTGGATGTCTGATTCTGTACAGTACAGCGAGGCACTATAACACAACTTTCCCAAATAAGTTTTTTTTTTTTTACATTGATAGACTGTTACTGTCTTTAGCCAATTGTCTTTTTTATTATTTAGAGTTATTATAAGAATGGTAGATGTTTTCTTACGGGCCGTGGTTGTTGTTGTTGGTGGTGGTGTGGGTACTGATAAAAGAAAAAGAATATACATTTATTTCAGATTACCATACAAATCATCTTTCACCACATATGAACTGTTACCACAACACTTTTGCTTACCTTTACAATATCCTGGCATAAGAGAGATATCATCCACAGCAACATCACTACGGTAGTCCTCACCTCTGACTCCTTCAATAAAAATCTGTGAACAAATCAAATGATTGCTAGTGATGTCAATGCAAAACTGAAATTAAATAAGAAAATCTTTACTAGTATGTCATAGCAGGAGCCTTCAAGTGTTGGACAATTGTTTAGCTTCCCTACCAAACAGCCTATCGAGCAGCCTAGGAACCTAAAAAATGGGCAAGCTCTAAATAACAGAATAACCAGGGCACCATGTGACCAGGAGCTTCCAGGATGTTCAGTAAGAAAGGTGAACAGACAACTGTGGAAATTTGCTACGGCATAACAGTAGACCTTTACCAAACTTTAGCTGAATTTTTAAAGGATTGTTTATGCTTTAATGTCAGTGTGTAAGATACAACACCACAATTACACAGACTTATCTAGGCATTTTAAATACCTGGCTGATGTTACTGTCAGGCAGGAAAATCTCTTCCAAATGCCACATATCTCCATGATTTCCTTCTAGGTTGGAAGCATAGACCAACCCCTCTGGTGTTAGTAGTGCCACCTTCAAACCCATATATTGTGCCACCCCGTACATGTGATACCAGAAACGTAAGCAGTGAGGTCCAGTGAAATTATTGGCAGGACTCTCTAGTCTTGCAAAATCTCCTTCTTTTGAATACCGTCCATCGATATAGAGGTAATGTCCACCTAAATATGCATAGAAAAAACACATGTAAAGAATATAAGATAATCTAACACCAGCAAGACATTACATATTGTTAACTCCCCCCCCCCCCCCCCCCAGGATTCACATTACATTGTACAATCTGGTTTCTTTTTTAACCACTTGACCTCTGGAAGAGTTACCCCCTTCATGACCGGGCCATTTTTTGTGATACTGCACTGCTATACTGTAACTTGACAAAGTGCGACACTGTACCCAAATAAATGTATGTCTTTTTTTCCCCACAAATAGAGTTTTCTTTTGGTGGTATTTGATCACCATTGCGTTTTTATTTTTTGCGCTATAAACAAAAAAAGACCAACAATTTTGAAAATGATTTTTTTTTTACTTTCTGCTATAAAAACATATCCAACAAAAAAAAAAGCACATTTCTTCATACATATTAGGCCAATATGTATTCTGCTACATGTTTTTGGTAAAAAAAAATCCCAATAAGCGCATATTGATTGGTTTACAAGGACATTATAGCATCTACAAAGTATGGGATATCTTTATGGAATTTTTATTTTTATTTTTTTATACTAGTAATGGTGGCGATCAGTGACTTATAGCTGGACTGGGGTATTGTGGAGAGCAATTGGACACTAATTGACACTTTTGACACTTTGCAGGAACCAGTGACACTAATACAGTGATCACTGCTAAAACTATGCATTGTCACTGTACTAATGACACTGGCTAGGAAGGAGTTAAACTTCTAGGGTGATCAAAGGGTTAACGGTGTGCCTAGCCAGTGTTTTTGTGTACTGTATGTGCTGCTTTCACTAAGGGAAGAGATGGATTCTAGTCCCTGCTTGCAGGAACACAGAATCCATCCCTTCCTAATGTCAGAACTGTGATCTGCCTTATATATATATTCAGATTCCCGTTCTGTGTGGTTTACCAAAGATCAGCAGGTGCTGGGGAATATTGAGTTGTCAGCACTCACAGATCGTTTTCTGCTATGATTATTCACAGCATAAGCGGCATGCCTGCGGAGCGTGAACACCCCCTGCAGGCAGAAGTGAAACATCATGTATATAAAGGTGATCCTGCACAGGAGCACTGCCCTGTAGCAGTAAAACTGCAATGGGGCGGATGGCAAGTGGTTAAAAACACTATCAGGATACCTAGGTGGTGTCACTACTGACCTTCTTACAAGAATAGTGTTTGCCTGGCTGTCTCCGGCTTCAACATTATCAATCTGACCCAGAAAAAGTATGCAAAGTGGAGACTCCACAATTTCCTAGAACAACGTTTCTTTAAAAACAGTAATGTTTACTTTTGAAATGGAGCGTCTGAATTGCTTAAAACAATTAGGAAATAGTTGAATAATGTTATACTAAGAAAGTTCATGATTAGTTAATATCTCTTCCCTGAAACACAGCAATCTATTTTTCTATTTAAGATGACTAGGTATAGTCTGATGATTCCTGCACATACAGTACCTTAGCAATTTAATATAGCACAGGGAGCCTGAAATCCAATTGTGATCTCATAATGAACTCTCAATGTTACCCTGGAGTGTCAGTGACCAACACATCTCCTGCTTCCTGCACCCTTCTACTTCTTGTTGGCCTATCACTAAGAATAATAAACGTATGGGCCAATGGAGAGGTTTTGAAATGGTATTGAGTTAGCCAATCCTAAACACTGCAGAGAGAATTTTTGAAGATCACAGGGTACAGAAGAAAACTTTTAAAGGCATGTGCTACCTGCCTTTCTTGATCTAGTCACTTTAGAAGCTTTTCAAAATTAGCATGTATACTTTGCTCTATCCTCTAACCAAGATATTTAGGTTGAGATAAGCTTTGTTTCAAAAAAATAATCTATGCCACACCAATTTGTGGCTGAGCCAGGTGATAGCCACAACCCAATAAACCAACCTGGTCATAAGTATTATTATTATTATAAGTGAGGCACATACTGTATTACTCACCATGTATGCAAACTAAGATAGGCGTAAAAGCCACCAAACTATGGACACAAGCCTGGTTGATCCAGGGCAAATCTGAGTCATTTCAATTTGCTCCATCATCAATAGGCAAAAAGTATAAAATATTGTTTTTTTTTTCTTCAAAATGGTCGCTCTTTTTTGTTTATAGCGCAAAAAATAAAAACCACAAAGGTGATCAAATACCAACAAAATAAAGCTCTATTTGTGAGAAAAAAAGTACGTCAATTTTGTTTGGGTACAATGTCGCACGACCGCACAATTGTCAGTTAAAGCGGCGTGGTGCCATATCGCAAAAAATGGCCTGGCCATTAAGGGGGTAAATCCTTCTGTGGCTGAAGTGCTTAATGTCTCTAGCGACATTCATCATAAGTAGACAGCATATAAAAATATGATTTCATAATAACTTTTTATACTTTCATATTTATAAAACAATCATTATAAGTTACTGTAATCTATGCAGAGCTATTTACCTCCTGTTGTATGGTCATAAGAGGGCCCAGTAAATCCAGATGGTGTTGATCCTGTCCATTGGGTCCAGTCCATGTGATCAGCCATCGATTGCTTCCAGTTACATAAATCCACATCAAAAGAACAATCAAAGCAATAGTTTTCTGCAACAGGTAAAACCACATAAAAAAGTATGTGAATAGGTTCTGTTTGTAATATCAGACTGCCTTGCAATGAGCATAAAAATGTCTTTGCAGTCAAAATGTGTTATTATGTTGATATGGGTTATCTATGGGCAGTGCTTTTAAATAGATCAATAAATGTTCTGTTTTGCATTGTGGTCATTATAATATACTTTGGAATTTCTGCTAATAGAGCATATGGATCATGCGCCTCAGTGAAAGTTTTCAGCATAAGCAGATTCAAATATTGGAATTGAAACTGTCAGTAAGACCTTTCCAGTATTATATGGCAGTGATCCATATAAATCCATTGTACAATGAATCCATTACAGCAAAGCTTTCTGACATGTGCACCAAATTTACATTTGGTTTGGCTCTTTTTTTACTCCACTTTTAGAAACTGTCTCTCTAGCTGCAATAAGCAAACTGACAAGGATCAAGACCAACTCTGTGTTGGTGTACAAAAAAAAGACACCGGTACTCAGACTGGGGTCTTTTGTGCTGGGTAAGTTATCAAGAATATGATAGCTTCCCACACAGGGATCCCTGGTTGCTACAAAGCTAATGGCTGACCCACTCCACTATCAGTCGGGGGATTATTTGGGTAAAGGCTGAAAGTAAACAAATGCATGTGTATGCTGGTTACATCATTGTCCAAATAAGGCAATGGCCCATTTGTTTACTTTTAATTGATGACTGTGGAAAATCCACGGTGGCTGATTCAGGATGGTGATAAGACATCTTTTGCAATGACGCTGTCGGCTACAAAGCCAACAGTGTCCTAGATAATAAGGGGTTAAACATGCAGTGAGGACGGAACACCTGTGGTATGAACACTCCAGCCACAATGCCACCCTCCTTCATGCTAGCAATTTGTATATTTGTTCCCGACAGGTACATGATTTTCTTGTCCACACTATGATTTTTTGTGGGGTGAGCAACACAATTCTATAGCATCTACATCACTCTTTATTAATACAATTAATTATGCAGATACACAGTGGTGTTTAGTGTAATGGACTAAACCTGGCGGTTTCAAATGTACTTCAATAGGACTGAAAATCACAGCAAATAGCTTTTTTACCTTATGCAATACTTGTTTGTGTATTATAAACTAAGAGGATATAGAGGCAGTTATGGTTAATTTTGGCTTATTGTTTTGAAGTTGAAAGGCCTTTGAAACAAAATGCATTTTAACATACTGTATATCGTAAGAGATAAAATATCAGCATTTTATCTATTTATAAAATGATAGGTCGTGCTGATCAGTTTGGTTCCAGTACGCTATAAACCCTATGCTCATCCTGAAAAGATTTATATATTTGTAAGACTAAAAACAAATTGATGGTCCTGTTCCTACAAAAGATACACATATATATTCTCTCTTTACTCTCCAGCAGATAGCAGGCATAATACTAAATGATGAGTGACAGTTTGATGATTTTCACTATATTTCATAAACTGAACAGCAATTGGTTTATTCATAGATATTTTAAAGGAAATGTGCAAGTAATTTACCTGGCACGGTTGGAGCGATGGCTGTAGTGGTTGTTGTAATTCCTGTTAATTTTGAAAATCAATAAATGAGTCTCAAGTTACACTTTGAATGTTTCTATTTGAAATCATTTGCATAACAGATCATTTTCACTTACTGCAAATGGTGTTCTCTCTCCAGTCACCAACAATGATACCAACAATTTCACAGGTGGCAGCATAGGCCTCTAAAGCAGTGCAGAACTGATTTTGGTTTCCTCCAGTCACACACAAGTCATATACACAGTTCTCAAAATATATCTGAGGAAGAATGTGGGGGTGGCAGTCTTTGAAAGGTCCATTGGTTAATAATATCAGTTTACATTTGTCTTCATAATTAACTTCTTCAGCGGGATCACATGGCGAAGGATCCATAATGTCTTCTTCACATCTATTAAGGCAAATCATTGAATGATTTAATGTTTCTCTTATCATTATATTCCTACAAAGATGATATTAGCAGAATTTGGTTCTCATATTTTTTTTCATATTATAAAATGCTTTATAAAAGAGGAAACTAGGTTGGTTGCTAATAGTCACCATTTAACCTTGTTAAAGTGTATGTTACCTCAACATTTCATATTGCAGATATTTGTTTGTTGTACCATGCACTTGTATTAAAAAGTCTCAAGTTATCTTTGTATTGCTTCCTTTGTATGGAATACGTGGTGTTTCTGCTTTTCTATTTCAAATTGAGCATGATAGGCATGAGAGCAGGTCCATCTCAGCGTGGTCAGTTTTCTGGCTGTGCTGGGAGAACAGCCGTCTGTCCTCCAATGGCCGAGATGTGTGCTGACATTTCCCCCCTGCACAGCCATTCTCTGTGAAGATCAGTGAACTGCTATTTTTCCACCCCCACCTCTCCAAGCCCCTTAAAGTGGGAGTAAACTCCCATGGTAGGTATTTACCTACAAGTAAACCTATAATAAGGCTTACCTATAGGTACAGTAAATATTTCCTAAACTTGCACCATTTAAGAGATATTTACTTGTGAATGGGCTGGTGACTACACCTGCGCATGCGCTCTGAAGGAACTCCTTCAGAGTCCTATCCTGTGAACAGCGGCTCCCATGCGCATGCACAGGAGTGACGTCATTGCAGCATAGCCAATCAGGAGGCCAGAGGATGCAAACCCGGAAGGAAGATCTGATAAAGATGGAAACCCTGTCAGCGGTGACAGCACGTCGCTGGATAGCTTAATTTTAAGGTAAGTTTCACATAATGTGCTAGTATGCGATGCATACTAGTAATTCTAACTTTACCTTGCAGTTTAAAAAAAAAAAAAAAAGGCACAGTGGTTTACTACAGCTTTAGGCAGCTGAAAACCAAGTTTATATGACCTCTTCTAAAAAAAAAAAAAAAAAAGAGGGATTTTTAAAAAGTTTCCACATTTTTTTTATATTAAATAGAGTAAAAAAAAAAGTGCAGAAACTTTGAGGAACCCTTAAATTTATGGGAAAAAAAATTAAGCTATGCTTTCCAGTAGTCTTTCAGGACAGCCACAATAAGAGACCCTGGCTTCTCCCCTTCCTTAGGAAACACTGCGCCAGCCAATAAATTTTTACTTCCCCCTATTCCGTTAGGGCCTACAAGACCAGAGATAGGTCCCACTTGGGGAAGGGTGAACCTTGAACTGGTCTCTGTCTTGCTAAAGCTCTGAAAAATCTGACCACCCAGGGGTTGGTACCTAGCTCTTAAGGGTACTAATGGCTAACCCTTTATCTGCCCCCAAATGCAAAAACTCCAAAACTGCTATGGGGCTCTGCACCTTGAAGGAGTTTCCTATGCACCACTCGTTAAATCAAACTCATACCTTTTTATAGATCCGGCGTGTTTCCTTCTTTCTGCTATTGAGGAAAGTGGCTATCAGCCTTTCTGAAAAACCCTTGGTTTTTAGTATTCTTTCCTCAGTAGCCAGGCCGCTAAGTTACAACGGTGTACCTGGGGTCAGAGGACCGGGACTTGTGAAAGGAGATCCTCCCGAAGTGGAAGGAACCAAGGGGGTTCTACTGCTAATTGCTTGACTATGAGAAATGGGAAGGTGTGACTTTAAATGAGGCTATTGATTTGTAAGGGTGAAGTAATTTGAAAGTATATTTGATTGACATATTGATTAATTTGGATACACACACATACATGGTGTAGGGCTCATGAATACATTCCAGCTCCCGGTACAGACAATTTGGACAGCCTCTGATTCCTCATCCCCCATTTTCCAGACTTATCACAATGTAAGAACTCAGAGGGATGAGTAACTCTCTCCCTTTTATCTTGTACACATTCTCCCCATTGAGGGGTATAATGTTTGATCATACTGGTCTACTCATGTTTTGTTTTTTAGAGTTGCATGCACCTGCCCCTGAAGAGTTTTATTATCCACGAAAGGCATCGGGCTTTTAGGATGCATTCTGATCCCTACTGATAGGAACTTATTTGAACTCATCATCTATAACCAAATGATCATACTGTCTTTCTTATCACTGATTACACTGCATAGTGCCATTTAGATGACATTTACATATATGAACAAATATGATCGAGAACCAAGCTATTTTGGGCCAATGTGGTGCCACCAAGATCAGAGAGGTGTTCTCTGTTTGAATTTTTCTCAGCACCGCCGGGAACAAAATCGGGGGTGGGAAGGCGTAGCATTTTTTAAAGATGCATTAGTGCATCTACCCCTAGTGAGTTTTCCCACCTGTTTAGTGAGAACAAACAGGGTTTTTTTGCGTTGCTCCTTGATGCAAAGAGGTTCACCTCCAGGGGTCCTCATCTTCTGGATATAAGGCTGAAGACTTCCTGGTTGAGGACCCTCTCTCAGCTGCCTTCTGCTGAGAAAGTCCGCCACCACATTCTTTTCCCCTTTTAGAAACACCGTAGATAGGGAGAGTGCGTTGGCCTCTGCCCAGCTCAGGACTTCTGTTGCTAGGGCCAACAAGATTCCACTCCTTGTGCCACCTTGCTTGTTTACCTAAGCGACGACCGAGGAGTTGTCTGAGTGCACTTGAATGTGGTGGCCCTGAAGTTCCCTCCTGAAGGCCTTGAGTGCCAACCTGACGGCTTTTAATTCATTCCAATTGGATGACCCTTCGAGCTCCTCGTCCCTCCAGGTGCCCTGTGCCAGTAGAGTTCCCAAGTCTGCACCCAAGTTTTTGCCGCTCA
Source organism: Lithobates clamitans (assembly GCA_037952925.1). Taxonomy (NCBI): domain Eukaryota; kingdom Metazoa; phylum Chordata; class Amphibia; order Anura; family Ranidae; genus Lithobates; species Lithobates clamitans. The sequence goes on from JBBGZY010000160.1 coordinate 3,679,746, forward strand.
CGTCTGTAGTTATCACCCTGGAGACCGGGATAAACCACAGATGCCCCTGCAACAGGTTTACCGTTTTCCTCCACCACCAGAGGGATCTCTTTACCTGAGGTGAAACGCATAGTGAGGTGTCTAACAACTCCTGCATGTGATCCCACACTTTTAGGACAAAGGCTTGCAGAGGACAGAAATGTAGACCTGCCCACTGAACTGCTGGGATGGTTGAAGTTAGCAGAGTTGACATTGCTGACCTTATCGAGACCTGCTGGTTGTTTTGGAGAGAAACTATAGCCCTGTCCAATTTCTGTATCTTTTCTTACGGGGGAAAAACTCTCAACTGAGTGGAGTTTAGCAGGTACCCTAGGTAGGTAATGCTCTGAGATGGAATCAAGTTGGACTTTTCCAGGTTCAGCAGCCATCCCAGGGTTTCATTTGTCAGTTCCAGATCTTTCGTTAGCTGTTCTGGAGATACTGAAAAGAGGAGCAGGTTGTCCAAGTATGCAATAATTGAGACTCCTTTAAGCTGCAGAAAGGCCATAGCTTCTGCCATGACCTTTGTGAATCATCAGGGTGACGAGGATAGGTCGAATGGAAGAGCCTGAAACTGTAGATGGATTGTTTCTCCATCTATATTCACCGCTAGACTAAGAAACTTCTGGAAAGCTTCTGCGATATAAACGTGGAGGTAGGCGTCCTTGAGATCTAGTGACACCATGTAACAGTTCTGGGGTAGCAAGGATCTGAATGTAAAGATTGATTCCATACGGAACCACTTGTAGAAAATCGACTGGTTCAGGGATTTTAAGTTCAGGATCAATCTGTATTTTCCTGAGGATTTTTTCACTACAAAAATGTGTGAATAAAAGCCCCTGCCTTCCTCCCCTTTTGGAACTCTGCGAACCATGTTCTGTTCCTCTAGATCCTTTAATGCCCCAGTAGGACCTCTGCCTTTGCCGCACACCTGCGAAGGTGTGTGACTAGGAGTCTACGTGGGGGAGGAAGGCCCCAGTCTTCCCCTCACTGTGATTGGAGGGTCATTGGCTTTTTCAGGGCTGTTCAGGAGGACGAAAAATCATACCTTCCCTGCCCTTGCCCCTTTGGCCCCAGGTTTTCTTTTTTCCCTCAGGCTTGGGGGGCCCCCTTCGCTTCTGTGGATGAAACTCCTTTTTTTTTTGAACTAGGGGTTTACGTTTCACCGGGAAGGATTTCTTCTTGTCCGCTGTGCAGCCTAGCACAGCTTCCAGACCTGGGCTAAAAAGTAGATCTCCAGTCAGTGGGTACCCTCACGGTTTAACCTTAATGGCATTATCACCCGGCCATGTTTTTAGCCAGACAGCTTTTCTGGCTGAGTTGGCTAGAGCTGCGGTTCTGGCTGACATGCGGACAGAATCTGCGGATGCATCCGTTATATATGCCACTCCTCGCAAAATAGTAGGAAAAGATGACAATATAGTTTCCTTGGCAGTTCCTGCTTCAATATGAGCCTGAATTTGGGTAAGCCAGTGCTCTAGGTTACGAGCTACTACTGTGACCGCCATTTCTGGCTTCAAATTCCCTATAGTTGGTTCCCAGGTCTTCTTTAGGAGAGAATCTATTCTTTTGTTCATAATATCTACCAGAGCCCACGTATCCTCGAAGGCCAGATCTGTATGTCTGGAGACCTGGGAGAAGGCAGCGTCCAGTTTGGGGTTCTTATTCCAGATGGACGATGAATCGTCTGAAGACGGGAACCTTCTTTTCAAGGATCTGAAGAAAAAAGGTTTTCGCTCAGGATCCTGCCCCTCCTTCTTTACCGTTTCTACCAGGACCTCATGGACTGGGAAAACTTTCTTTTTCTGTTCCCCCAAGCCCCTGTACATCTGGTCGTGAAGTGTCAGGGATTTTTGTCTGCCTGAATTCCAAGGGTGGTATAGATTACCCCCAAGAGGTCCTTTACCTCTTCAAGGTACAGTTTGTATCTTGAGGGTTTCCTGGACACCCTGTCCCGGTCCTCTCCCTCTGATTCCTCCTGGGAACCAGAGGTGGCACTATCTGGCTCCTCCCTAGCTTCCTCTCTGGAGGCCCCAGTAGATCCATCTGCCGTAGCAGTGGCAGCCGGTTGGGAAGATGCAGAGCCCTGTGATTGTGGAGGGATTGTAGTCTGGGTTGTAGGTGAAGGATTAGTGGGAAGTTGAAAACCTTTGAACAAGGATTTGAAAGACTGAAAGGTGGAAGACAGTTCTTTCACTGAAGCCGCTAACCCCACTTCCTGCTCTGATGCCCTTTCTCTGACTAAAGCATCTATACAGTCCTTGCTGCCTGGCCCGCCTGGTTCAAATTGCAGTCTGCACTCGTGCACAGGGAGAGTGGAGCTGCCTCCTTGCTGCAGCCCTGTGGATGCGATAGTGGGCCCTAGGATCTTCCTCCTGCACTCAGCGAAGCTGGGGTGGCAAACTGTGCGGCAGGTATGTACCGTGCTGCAGCCCTGGGAGAGCCCCTGCCTACCATGCAGGGCTTCAAGTAGCTAGTCTCCCTGACTGCCAGGCCTGGTTCCACAACACAGCGTCTCCCCTCCGGATATCGGATACACATATATATATATATATATATATATAGATAGATGTATACATCTAGATAGATAGATAGATAGATAGATAGATAGATAGATAGATAGATAGATAGATAGATAGATAGATAGATAGATAGATAGATAGATAGATAGATAGATAGATAGATCTATATATATATAGATATATCTATATAGATATATAGATATATATATAGATAGATAGATATCTATATATAGATATATCTATATATTTATATATAGATATATATCTATATATCTATCAATGTTTTGCCTTTTATTTCTATTTGAAACTTAGTGTGTTGATTTACACAGTAAGAGTTCACATACACTTTAAAAACACCTCATTGGAAAGTGATATCAGCGTAGATCTTTGAGGTAATATATTTTTCATTATAGCTTGTTATTTGGAAAGTACTGTACTGATAAATGGTTCAAACTTATATCATACAGTGTGAGTTTAATGAAACCAAAACTCATACTGCCCTCCTATTTTTGCATCAATTAAAAATGACCTTAGAGCATCTGGTCAACCCTAAGGCACCTTAAAGGAGAAGTATTATAGGGCCAAAGCTCTGTTTGCCCTATTTCTTCTATGGATTACAGGAGTGCACTTAGTTCTGCATTTCTGTGACCCATTTTCAGCTAAAGCCTGCTGTTGGCTGATGTCACAGAGCTGGTCCAGGCACTGAAAAGATCCCGACCATATGGTCAGGATCCACCCAGATACGTGAACCAGCAACAGGTTCAACCTCTCAACAGGCAACTGAGAGCCTGAACCAGCTGCTTCTTCCCCCAATACCTACACAGACCGGCACTCTAGTGAGCGCTGGAAGGGCAGAGTAGATGATCTGATGATCAGTGGCTCTCTGCTCACTGAAGACTGTGAACCAAGCAATCATCAGTCTTGGATAACTCAGATTTCAGTCTTAGAAGTGACAGGGGACAGATGCAGGATCGATGCTGCATCTACCTAGGTAAATGAATGTATATTATATATATACACAGTTTCTCACAAAATTGAGTACACCCTTCACATTTTTGTAAATAGTTTATTACCTTTTCATGTGACAACACTGAAGAAATGACACTTTGCTACAATGTAAAGTAGTGAGTATACAGCTTGTATAACAGTGTAAATTTGCTGTCCCGTCAAAATAACTCAACACACAGCCATTAATGTCTAAACCACTGGCAACGAAAGTAAGTACCCACTCACTCAATGTAAGGGATGTACTCACTTTTGTGAGATACTGTATATATATATAGTTTTTAATCCCAGATTTCTCTTATAAATAGATGCATTTTGTAATCAATAATGCCATCATATGATCCTGCTGTACCTCAGCCTTAGTAAAAGGCAAACCATCTTAGTGAATCATTCAACCAACTTAGAATCTTGGCACACACAAACATTTGTCCATGTCCTCTTGTCATTGTTTACAGGAATGAAAAATACAGCCATAGTTCACACGAGTTTATTGCTGAACACAAAGTGACACAGCCATATTGAAATAGGAATATGGTGCTAGCCAGTATTTCTGTTTCAATATTCATCCAAGTCCCTAAATTTTGGTAACTGAGTCTCGATCTAGGATGATCAAGGTAAAATTTGTATTTATACTTACACCCAATTGTCATCAGGAACACGCCAGCTGTTTCCAAAGTCATTGGTTGTGGGGGCAAGTAAGCCTTCAGGTGTCAGAAAGTCATCTTGTTGATTACCATTGTAAGTGCCACAGAGCCCACACAGTTTTCCTTTAAAGTTCTCATTTACTTTAACAAAGAGTTCCTGGTCACCGCTATACTTTACTTCAAGACCAATGTCAGTCTGCACAACAACAAAGGAACCACTTAAGTGAATTAAGATGCCTGGTGCTGGGTTCAGAGGCAGTGAGACAATGAGTCCATTAATCTAAAAATAGAGAAAAGAACAACAAATTAACTATGGGAATAAATCACCATAACAAATATTAATTTGAGCGCTGAGGGGACCATCATGCATTTGTTTTATTATAAAGCCTACCTCCACCACTTTATATTTGCCCAGAATGATAATAAGGTCATTGAAGTTGACCGCAACTGAGTTTATAGCTGTCCAGGTTAAGCTTCCTCTATGCTCATTTCTTGTAGTAATTGAGAAGTACACACTTGTGTTTCCACAGGTCTCTACAGCTGTATAATTACAGGCTCCTTGGAAATGGTATAACTTGCCATCAAATGTTATGTAGTGTGGATCACCATAGATATGGCAGATGGAGGTATCAGCAGGGAAACAAGCCTTAATTCCATTTTGTACTTTGCACACTTCTTCAGGATCACAGGTCTGAGCTGTACAGCTCACATGATTGTTTCCTTGACATGTACAGCGACTGTCACAGTCCCCGTTCCAGAATATTTCATTTTTCTGTAAAATAAAATGTAGAATTGCATAATCCATTCACAAAGCTTATAATAATCCAATCAACAGTACATCAACAATGGTTTTCCTGTCTTATATCAGTGCAATAGGAGCATTATATGAGCTAGTAATCTGACTGAATGTCAGTTTTTTGGGAACATGATTATAAAAGCTAAGTTAGAAGAGAGAAAAGAGGCAACATGGGCAGTGTTTGAGGAACACATCAGATACTGTAGAGACCTTGCGAGTACACAATAGAGATAGACTTTAGAAGTTTGAATGGCACGGTGGGAGGAGGTATCATACATTGTAATGATAGGAATACACAGATTAAAGGGCTGAAAAGTTTGTGTCCTAATATGAAAGGTTAATGCATTAGTAAAAATTCAAAGTTCCTATGACTTCAGCTTTGCTACTGCTCTCGTTGTTGTATATGGCCTCAATGCAGACTTTTCTTTATATGATTTCATTATGATTTGATTCAAGCTTGTTACACTGTTAATCTATTGCTATGGTAGCATTTATAACTGTCGAAATATACAATTTATTGTGATGCAGCGGGGTTGATTTATGAAAGGCAACTAAGCTGATAACTGATAAGGATTTTTTATTTTCCTGGGGAATTTCTCCTTGATTTAAAGTGGTTGTCAAGGCTGAAGGATTTTTATCTTCATGCATGTTGCTCCCCCCACAGCCCCTCACTTATACTCACCTGAGCCCCCCTCGATCCAGCGATGTGCAAGGGAGCCTCAGCTGTCACGGTTCTCTCTCTCCTCATTGGCTGAGACACAGTAGCAGGAGCCATTGGCTCCCACTGCTTTCAATCATGAAGAGAGAGTGGGGGGCGAGCTGCGGCTCTATGTGCCTCATAGACGGTAGAGTGGAGCTCGGGGGAGAGTGTGCACCAGGGCCCTCATGGCAAGCAGCATGGCCAGAAGATCCAGTGGGGAACCCCAGAAAAAAAGGATCGGGGCTGCTCTGTGCAAAACAACTGCACAGAGCAGGTAAGTATAACATTTGTTATTAAAAGAAAACAAAAACGAACCTGTAGAATCACTTTAATGAATGCGGTGACTATTTCATTTGCAAAGAATACCCGATCATGTGCAAGAAAAACAAACAGTACTTTTGAACGCGGTGACGTAAAACACGTACGTCGGGACTATAAATTATGAGCATGCGTGGCACTTTGTGCGTCGGATTTGTGTACACACAATTGGAATTTAACCGATCAGATTTTGTTGTCAGAAAATTATAAATCCAGCTCTCAAACTTTGTGTGTCGGATATTCCGACGGAAAAAGTCAGATGGAGCCCACACACGATCGGAATTTCCGACAACACAATCCGATCTCACTTTTTCCGTCGGAAAATCCCACCATGTGTACAGGGTATAAGAGACAGTTAACACCTGGATTGCACAGGAACATGGTCCATGTTCCAGTGCGATTCTTGTGTTATTCAGTGCAGTGTGATTTTCAACACATTCATTTGAGTGACAGATGTTCTATCATACCTGCAAGCCCTAGTATTTCTCTAAGCTCTGGTGATAGATCAGGGCAGGGCATCACAGTTTAGGTTTAGTGGTTAAATGGAGACCAATTTGTGTGTTAAAATTCCTGCTGCTGAAATTGCCTTAGCAGAAACATTAATGCTAATTTTACAAACAATAAGACAAACAATATAACATGCTACTCAACTGTTGGAACACAACCTCAGACAGTTTCGTCTCTATTTACTGTTATGCTACAGTATTTGATTACTCAATAAAGACTAATTGACTAATAACATGCTACTCCAGACAACTGGTAAAATCTTACCAATTGTAGAAGTTTTGTGAAAGTTGATGCATGGAAAATGCATGTGTTGTAAGAACAAATTAATTGAATCATGACAATATGCTAAAACTTTGAAATATGCATTTCTATTTAAAAAAGCACATTGGCTTTCTGCCATAACTGGGGTAGATAAGAAGTATAAGTGCAGGCCCATTGGCTGTCAGCATATGAGAAATCAGTTGTGTAGCACCCTCTCGTTAGGTAGGTTCTAGAGGTAGGATTTTTGCAGGTAAATTTAGGCAGGCCTGGCTGGCATCCAGGCCTGTTTGTTTTGATCTGATCTGGGACTGGCTCAGGGTAGCAGCTGGTGACTCATAGGCAGCATCACTGAGACCTCCCTCTTCTTTCTAGAGTTTGCTAGAAAGTTCTGGAAAAAGAGGAGGAGAGGTGGAGCTGCCTGGGGTGTTTTAGAGAGCTCTGACCAATCCCCAAACTAGATTGTCAGGGGGCAGGCATCCTTAAATACCCAGGGTCAGCCCAGCTGGGGAGGAGTTGTCGGGTGGAGGAGCTGGAGTGAGAGGGTGCGGAGGCTGTAGGGGACTTGGAAGGAGCTCCCTGATCTGGGGGGTGATGTTGGTCCTGTATTGGAGCCACAAGAGAGACCAAAGAGAGGACAGCAGGAGAGAGCACTGCTAAGAGACTCCAGGGAGGACAACTGGTCACAGCCAGGAGGGCTGGTGAGTGAGGCACAGTCAGCAGGACTGGGGAAGCATGCCTGAAAGGATTGGGAGCTTGCAATTTGAGATGGGTGCAGAACCAGTAGTGTGGACTGTGGTGTAAGGGCAGTGGAAAGAGGCAGCTGCAGCCAGGAGGACTGGCAGGAACTGAAGAGGGCAAATTGGGATCAGTAGCCATAGTAGGGCAGCTAGCACAATGACTTTTCTGCTACACCATTGGGGCCCGCGGTCTCAGTCTGCAAAGGGCATTTACTGAGGCCTGGCTGAGTCAGTGTCAGGCCTAACCAACAAATAATGCTAGCTGTTCCTGGGGAATCAAGTGATGTGCTGGAGGTGACTAGAAGTAATAGTCTGCAGCAAGTGATGTGCTGGTGGAGTGAGGAGTAATGAGCTTTAAGCAAGTTTGTGCAAGAGGAAGCTGAAGGAGTATATACAGGGAGTGTACATAGTTGTAACAAAACCAATTGCTGTTTCTATTGATCCATGCTGGGGATCCCAAAGCCCCCATCCCCATCCAAGTGATATCCCTCAATAAAAAAAAAAAAAAAAACAAAGTTCACTGACTGCTTTATGTCTCGGAGTGCCTGAGAATGAATGCAGGGCTGGGCAGGGTGACAGACAAACCACAATTCTCAGGAGCCCCTACGGGGGTACCGCTACAGTGGGAATGTCACAAATACAAAAAATGATGTTTTGATTTTCTAATTAGACTACATATAAAAAAATAAATAAAATCAAATGATAACCATTGATAAAATGACATGGCATTAATTACCTGATAGTATTTGCCATCATAAAAACATCCACATTCACTGACAGAAACACAAGTGTGTCCACTGAGTACAAATCCATTGTCACATTCACAAGCATCAGTACAAGGCTTATTGCAGTCACTCGGGGCACTCTGGTCCTGGCATGTGACTGGGCAAGCACTAGTACAAGGATTGTAGTGACTGTTGGCAGGACATGGGATTGCTAAATAACAAGGACAGATAACAGTTATCTACATCATATAATAATAGCAAAAAAAGGTTAAAGAAAGGCTTATCTGCTCATAGGTCATAATTACAGCCACGGCACACCGTGGAACTACTTGGAGGATTAGCAGAACCTACTGCAGTCTGATGACACAGAAATTTATGCAAGTAGTAATACGAGTTGTCAAATACATTTGGATAAGTATATTGTGCTTATTGTTTGGCAAAACTATTAGAAGATTCATAGAAGATGGACCATAGAAATAGACAAAATGGCTTATTGAATCTACACCCATTCCCCTCTCCATTTGAAACATTTTTGTCTGGATAGATCTGCTGTATGTTTTCCCATGTAAGTGTAATTGATCATACTGTTAATTGCATCACAAGGTAATTACTGCTGAGACCTTAAAAGAGAAGTTTAGAATATATTCCATTGCAAAGCACAGTCTCCAGTGACCTCACTGCTCTGTAGAATTCAGCCCCATTGTTAGCCCTGCACATTACACCTGAGGAGCTGAGGCTTTGTGGTTCCATGAACACAAAGAGAAAATTGTGTTTCCTGGAAAAATGTATGTTGCAAAATAGAGACCAGTGAGAGACACTATTTAAAGAAGGGGTGTAAAGCAAAAACGTCTATTTTACTGGTCTTCCTATGGGCTCTCATTACACTTAGTAATGACCTTACAGTAATAATGACACATGCGATAATATGATTAAAAAAAACAAAACTTTGAAGTAAAACAAATACCAATATTTTATGTTGCGTTGTAAACTATATATCAGCTTTCCTTGCTCATATACAGTATATTAACTTGTCAGCATTTTTCTTAGCACTGACATTAAAGTGACCCTGTAATATAGTCAACAAGTTTATCAAAGTACTTGCACTAACCTGTGAATAAAAAAAGCTTCATACATACCTGTACATCAGTCCATTATCTAAAACATCATTCTGTAGGGGAGCTCAAAGAGTCCATGTGATTACGCATGGGTATATCAAGAAGTGTGTCCTCATCTGGCTGCTATATTTCCTCCTGATAGTCCCTATGCCAATACTGTCTCCTGCTGTCGCTAGAGGGGTCAGCAAGAGGAGCTTCAATAGCTAGTATGAAAAATGCTATTCAACCCACCTGGAAGCTCTCCTTCAGGGTAAGGTTTTATCAAATAAACAGATGGACAGGTATGTATAATGCAATTTTTTTTACAGGCTAGTACCTATTTTTTGTTGATCCCCTGGTAGGGTCACCTTAACTAAGTTACAATGTAAAATGGTTGAAGATCTGCATGAATGATATCATTGCTCTTTACATGTACTTATTTAATGTGTATGCTATTCCCCCATAAAATTAACATAGCAGATTGTGCCTTTTCTTTTAAACCAAGAGGCACAAGATTTCCACAAACCATTACTTACGACAGAATGTAGAGTTTCTCCAGGCAAGGGTGACTCCTGCTCTTAGACAGGTATCAGCATAAGCTTCCAATGGGTTACATAAACTGCCAGCACCAAGTGCACACAGGTCAAAAACACAGCTGTCAAAGAAGCGATTTGGGTTGATTACTGAGTGACAAGCCTTGAAAGGACCATCTTTCATGGTTAACAAACCACAGAACTGATTGTTTGAAAAGAGTTCCTCTGTCTCTGGTGGACATGGTAGTGGAGGTGTAGGAACAATTGTGTTACATAATGGATCATCATCTTCTACCTTCCAGCTTTCTCCCAACTGATTTGTGTTCTGAGCTAACTGTCCATTGGGCATCAAATAGTCATCCTGCCGCATGCCATTAAAGTTGCCACACATTCCACAGGTTTGGTTAAAATAATTAGTTGGGACATTCACGTCCACTGTATGGTCAGTGTCATAAGACACTGTGAGATGGAAATCTGTCTCCACAATAACATATCGACCACTTTGCTTCACTGTTAGAGATCCATTGACCAAGATGACTGGAAGATTTGTCCAGATACCATCCACCTATTAATAATAAAAGTACATGTTACATTTAAGGCAGCTAAATGCAACTTTAGAATGAAAACTTAAATTTTGGAATGTTCCAAGAAACCTACCAGAACACTATTAGGATTGGCTTTAACAATGGTTATTGTATGGTCATAGACATCCACCATAACTTTCTGTATTAATGAAACAGTTGAAATCCCATTACGGTGCTCATTTTTTGCTTCAATGTTAAAATATTGCAGAGACGTGGCATTGGTACAAAGCTTGGAAAGAGTGTATGTGCATATTCCCATAAAATCATGAACTTCCTTATCAAAGGTGACATAATGAGGATCCCCCCAAGTTACACAGTTACCAAATGTGAGATCAAAACATCCAGGAACTCCGTTTGTTATACCGCAGTATTTTTTAGGTGGACATGAAGCAGAGTTGCAAATTAAACTGCCTCCAGCAGAGGGACATCTGCATTTTTTGGAGCATGTATCATCAGTCCAGAACTCTGAGCCTACAGGATAGTGCTTGTCATTATCCCAGCATCCACACTGGTGGCTTGGGACACATCTCTTATCATACAGGACATAACCAGGATCGCAGACACAGGATTCTGTACAGGGGAGACGACAGTTTTTTGGTGATTCTGGACTGACGCAAGTAGATGGACAGGCTGTTCCACAGGCCTCATAATGGCTGTTTAGTGGACACTTCAGTGCTGTATAAAAACATAATGGTGAACAAGAAACTAATTAGAAGAACATTTCAAATTGGATTGGAACTTATGTTGCATTGTAATAAATGTACATGTAGAAAAAGTTAACTTAAAAATATGAGAGTAATTACCATTATAAAAGCTTTCATATTCACTATTGAGTAGACATACAAGAACACTGATAATAAAGCTCATAATGTCTTCACATGTTTTACTTATTTATTTATTAAAATAATCATCTATGTAGTAATCAAATTATGTTTAAAAATGGTGGTGGACCAATCTGTCTGGAATCTGTTCTATCAACGCTTTGGTGGATCTTGTTCACAGTTTGGGGAACCTGAACTTTGAGGCAAATATCATTCAAGTGATGGAGTTAATCTTTTATTAAATTCTGGCAATTTATATGGGTAATAGGCAAATTGATGCTATAAAAAAGGAATGGGAATCTGGGCACTACCATGGAGACTATGCACCAATGCAAAAAAATAAAAAAACAAAATACCATACAGCCTGGAAAGTGTCTTGATGTCAATTACGAACAATAGATAATATATATCATTGAGAGGAAAAGGAGTGCAGGTGTAAAACTCAAATTCTTCAAGCAATTTCAAGGCAACCTCAGTCCTTTTCCCTAGAGAATAGTTAATTGGATCCCAGCAACACATGACACATCCAACATGGTATATAAAAAATAGGTCGCAGGCCCATAACAAACAATCTGTGTGGGGTATAATACACTCTGAGTAGGGATGAGCCGAACACTCCCCGGTTCGGTTCGCACCAGAACCTGCGAATGGACCAAAAATTTGCACAAACGTTAGAACCCCATTGACATCTATGGGACTCGAACGTTCAAAATCAAAAGTGCTCATTTTAAAGGCTAATTTGCATGGTATTGTCCTAAAAGGGGTTTGGGGACTCGAGTCCTGCCCCAGTAAAAAAAAAAAAAAGTGAAATATTCCTTTAAATATCGTACATGGGGGGTGTCTATAGTATGCCTGTAAAGTGGTGCGTGTTTCCCGTGCTTAGAACAGTCCCTGCCCAAAATGACATTTTTAAAGGAATAAAAGTCATTTAAAACTGCTTTCTGCTTTAATGTAATGTAAGGTCCTGGCAATATGGATGAAAATTAGTGAGACAAACGGCATGGGTACCCCCTAGTCCATTACCAGGCCCTTTGGGTCTTGTATAGATATTAAGGGGAACCCAGCAACCAAATTAAAAAAAGAAAGGTGTGGGGCCCCCAGGCCCTATATACTCTGAACAGCAGTACACAGGCGGTGCAAACAAGACAGGGACTGTAGGTTTGTTGTTAAGTAGAATCTGTTTGTAATTTTGAACTGGTACATTTTTAACGTGTTTAGCTCCAGCCAAAAAATCTATTTTAAGCTTTTTCGAAAACATAGGGAAGGGTTATCACCCCTGTGACATTTGTTTTGCTGTCTGTGCTCCTCTTCAGAAGATTTCACCTCACTTTTTGTCCCAATGACAAATGTTTTTTAGCCACCCGGTGACCCCGCTCCCCTCTGACGCACGGTGATTTGACGGGACTTCCCTGTGACGTCACGGGGAATGCCACAGGGAAGTCCCGTCATGTCCCGTGCGTCAGAGGGGAGCGGGGTCACCGGGTGGCCCCGCCCCCGTTATTTAAGAACCGTCAGACGAGGATACGCCGTCACACAGCGGGAGCCTCCCTCCATGCCAGCATGGATGCGGAGCAGCCCGGAGAAGAAAATGAAGAAGAGAAGAAGAGAAGAAGGAAGAAAAGAAGAAGAGAAGAAGAAGATGAAGAGAAGAGCGGGAGCCTCCCCCCATGCCATGGGTGCGGAGCGGCTCGAGGAGAAGAAGATAGAAGACGCCGCGGAGGAGATGCTGGACGAGAACGCCGGAGGAAGAACCAGAAGAACCAGAAGAAGAAGATGAAGGAAGATAGAAGAAAGAAAAAGCATTTAAATAAAGGAATTGTCAAAAACTGTTGTCATTTTTAACATTTTTGACAGTTTTTTAGTGAAATGGTAGGGGTAATTACCCCCTTACCATTTCACACAGGGGGAGGGGGCGGGATCTGGGGGTCCCTTTGTTAAAGGGGGCTTCCAGATTCCGATAAGCCCCCCGCCCGCAGACCCCCACAACCACCGGCCAGGGTTGTGGGGATGAGGCCCTTGTCCTCATCAACATGGGGACAAGGTGTTTTGGGGGGCTACCCCAAAGCACCCTCCCAATGTTGAGGGCATGTGGCCTGGTATGGTTCAGGAGGGGGGGGCGCACTCTCGTCCCCCCTCTTTTCCTGCGGCCTGCCAGGTTGCGTCCTCGGATAAGGGTCTGGTATGGATACTTGGGGGGACCCCACGCCGTTTTTTTTTTTTTTTTGGTGCGGGGTTCCCCTTAAAATCCATACCAGACCTGAAGGGTCTGGTATGGAATTTAGGGGGAACCCCACGTCAACTTTTTTTAAATTTTGGCCGGGGTTCCCCTTAATATGCATACCAGACCTGAAGTGCCTGGTATGGAATTTAGGGGGACTCCCACGTCATTTTTTTAAAGAATTTTTGTTCGGGGTTCTCCGTGGGGAATTCCCATGCCGTTTTTATCAATGAACTGCTATGTGTATTGTCGGCAATGCAAAAGCCGCGAGTAGTTTTAAATGGGTTTATTCCTTCGAAATGTCATTTTGCTGTCAGACTGTTCTAAACACAGGAAACATGCGCCCCTTTACAGGCATACTATAGACACCCCCCAGCTACGAAATTTAAAGGGATATTACACTTTTATTGTTTGACTTTAAGCATTATTAAAATCATTTTTTATGACAATAACTTGCATATAAGCCTTTAAAATTAGCACTTTTGATCTCTCCCATAGACTTTTAAAGGGTGTTCCGCGGCATTCAAATTTGCCGCGAACACCCCAAATTGTTCGCTGTTCGGCGAACTTGCGAACAGCCAATGTTCGAGTCGAACATGAGTTTGACTCGAACTCGAAGCTCATCCCTACTCAAGACCCAGTAATCCAGAGGATTTTTGGTGGGAAAGGTGTCCAAGTCAGATCTTGCCTCTAGGTATTCCTGCACCATGTAAAACAGACGTTGGCAATGGTTGCTGGAACCGATCATACCTTGGGGCTGCGGACTAAAAAATTCTCTGAACGCATCAGTCAGACGGCCACCTTCTCCACCGCTCCTTGTTTGACTGACTGAAGCCTCAGCAACACGTTGTCCAGAAACAGGAGTTTGTAACCTCCCAGTCTCTGGGAACACGTTGCACAGACCTTTCTGAAAGGCCTCCCGAAGATATTTCATCCTCTGCTCCCTCTGCGATGGCAAGATAAGGTCCGCAACCTTACACTTGTAACGTGGATCAAGGAGGGTTGCCAGCCAGTATTGTTCCTTGTCCTTGATACCACGAATACGAGGATCCTTCCGCAGGCTTTGCAGGATCAGGGAGGCCATGCAGCATAGGTTTGCTGAAGCATTTGGTCCGGAGTCCTCTGGGTCACTAAGGATGACATGATCCGCAGCCACGTCCTCCCAGCCATGTACAAGTCTATGTGTTTCTTGGGACTGGGACATGTGTTTCTTGGGACTGTATCCCCTTGCTGGATCCTCCGTTGAGCTTGTCACTGCCTCGCGGTGTGCGCTGTGCAAGGGCTGCGGCAGCGCCATCTTGGAATTCAGAAGTCATGCTTTCCTCCCCTTTCCTTGCCTTCCCTCGGGTGCAGAGAGCCAGCGGGTAATCCAGGAGGGTGAGGGGGTCAGGAACTAATGGGGAAGCCGTTTTGTAGCCGCGGATCGCTGTTGGGAGAGGATCACTTAACGGTGCTGTTGCCGAGCTGTGAGACCGACGTCTTCTCACATGCCGGTCTTGGCCACGCGCCTTGTGTTGTCTTTGTTAAGTGTGTCTTTGCCGTAACAATTTCCCAATTTCCCTTTGGGATTAATAAAGTATACTGTAACTTCTGTACAACCAACCTGTTGGAAAATTTACACATGATCAGTGCCACTGGCTATAGCTGGCAATGCTGATCTCTGTATTCTGATGATGGGGAAGTATCCCCGCTGTCATAATACAATACATCAGTGGGAGTGATTCCTCTATCCACATTGAGTGTATGGATGGGGGGAATCGAGCCATTTCTTTGTCCAACCCACTGGTTCAGTGATAAAAAAAGACTAATTTTTTGGCTGCTTAAAACCTGTTCTGCAATGATTGATAATAACAGTTAAGCCAAGCTATAAAAAATAAAATAAAAAAATAATAATAAAAAATACCCATCTGACCAATTAACCTAATGCCCTGTACACACGATCGGACATTGATCGGACATTCCGACAACAAAATCCATGGATTTTTTCCGACGGATGTTGGCTCAAACTTGTCTTGCATCCACACGGTCACACAAAATTGTCGAAAAATCCGATCATTCTGAACAGGGTGACGTAAAACACGTACGTCAGGACTATAAACGGGGCAGTAGCCAATAGCTTTCGTCTCTTGATTTATTCTGAGCATGCGTGGCACTTTGTGCATCGGATTTGTGTACACACGATCGGAATTTCCGACAACGGATTTTGTTGTCGGAAAATTTTATAGCAAGCGCTCAAACTTTGTGTGTTGGAAATTCCTATGGAAAATGTGTGATGGAGCCTGCACACGGTCAGAATCTCCGACAACTAGGTCCTATCACACATTTTCCATCGGAAAATCTTATTGTGTGTACAGGGCATTAGGCTTAGGTGTTTTGAAATTATAGTTTGTACTTTCCTTTTGAATAGAATTAAAATAGAAAAAGTCTGGTAATTATATTATCAGTTTTGAGGAATTTCCTTTTAATGTGTGTATGCAAGTCCAGATATTACCAATTTGTATACAAAAAGTCTATGTGTCAGCTTACAGAGGCAGTGCATAATTGGCTTTGGAATTGATTATTTGCTACTGCAAACAAAAGGCAGCCTTTATGGTTCCACTGACAGGGGATGCAGGCACATCCAAGGTGGAGATTCTAAGCAACCGTAGGTATTCATCAGAGCACCTAAAGGTGGAGATGAGCCATAGACCCTAATGTTCCTGGTTAATTTTGCAGGAAACTGTCACCAGGCTGTGGCCCATGATGGGGAAAGCAGGAAAAGAATAGCTGTGGAATAGAGCATGTGCAATGGATGTCATGGGAGGAACCCATTCCCAAGTGGAAGAGTGGCTAACAAACATTTGGATATAGCAGCTGAGGTAGGCAACCACAAAGGAGAAACAAAGAGTTTTGAGGAGTCTTAAAGAGGCAGCAGAAGTCGATAGGCAGGATATCTGCTGGCACCAATGGGAGGGATCTCAACATGTCTGTTCATTTAGAAGCAGTATGAATCCCTAAAGAACAAGGGTGAAGTGACTAAGAAGCTGTCTGGCCCTCTCCAGAATATCTTACAAGGGGGGATGTGTTTGGATGTCGACAACTGCCGGGTTGTGGCTCTCTGACCCACCAAAGCAGGAAGCTGCCTAGCAGGGGCTATTAGCATGTAGATGTGTTGCTCATATGCCAAGCAACAGGGACACTGACACTTTGGGACTATGCCTACTACTAATTGGCTACAAGTCACTGACCAAGGCAGCAGGAAAGAGCCAGCACTGATTCATTGCACAGGCACTGGGGTGTGTGACACTAGGTGTCAGGCAAGAAAACAGTCAGATAGAAGCAGGGGTCGTGAAAGGCAGCAAACAAGAGAGTAGCAAGGTCAAGGCAGGGGTCTTGGCAGGTGGCAAACTAGAGATCATGTTGGTCCAGGTAGGGGCCGAAGGCAGCTGGCAATCAGCAGATTGGGCAGGTCAATCCAAGTTTGCGACAGTCAGACAATCTCACAAGTGCATATTAAAACTCTTTGCATAAATAATAGCAGGCAATAGTAATGGGCCAAACAGCACTGGGTTTGGTTCAACACCAGAACTCCTGAACAGGAAAAAAGTTCGGACCAGAAACCAGAACCCCAGTAAAGTCTATGGGACCCAAACTCAAAAAAACAAAAATTCCAATGTTTAAGCCTTATATACACGTTATTGGCAATAAAAATCATATGAGGCCCGGGTACTGCCTTGGGGGAAATGTATCAATGCAAAAAAAACTTTAAAAAATTATTAGCAGTGATTTTAATGATTCTTAAAAAGAAACAATATAAGTTTAAAAAAATCATTTAAATATAGTGCCTACGGGGTCCCCTTAGTCTGCCTGTAAAGTGGCCCATCTGTACCATGTATAGAACTTGCTGCAGCTATACTGACATATATTAAGACAGAAAAAAATGTAAATCGATTTTCCCTGCAAGCTTTCTTTATTTTGTAAACATTTTTTTGATAAATTCTGGTGTCTCTGTGGCAGACTTTGGATGTAAATAACAGGTACAGAAAAATTGGCCTTGGGTGTTGGTGGTGACTTCCCACCATAACGCTTCACAGGTATATTTGGCAAACGCAGGATTAGACTTTGCTCTTAAAAACTAAGTACCACAGCTGCACTCTGGGAAGTGGGCCGGGAGCTAAGAGCTCTACAATCTGATGAAATAGGGTGGCTGCTCCCTACTGTTCCATGATGGCTGCCTCTGAAGGACATCCTGCCCTGTTTGGGGTCGTGCTTCCCCCTCAATTTCCTCTTCTGCTATCGGACACCCAAGCAGAGTCAGTGACCTCATCATCATCATCATCCCCTCCATCCTCGTCACTGGAGCCAACTTGGCAATACGCTGTGGCTCGGGGACTGACAATTTGTTGTTTATAAGTGTTATCCCCTCTCTGTATGCTCATGAAACCAACATCATATGGCAGGAGTAGCTGTGGACAAGGAGGCAGAATAGGCCGCTCTAGCAGCTGCAGTGAACTGCGAACTAGTCTCAGCTTGGGTGATAGAGGATGAGGAGGATGAGGAGGATGAGTAAGCCAGTCCACCTCCTCTGCATGCTGTGGCTGGATAGCATGGCCAACATCAGTAAAAAGAGACAAACATGCCCTGCCTGAGGACGGACCACATCCATGGGAATGTCTGCCTTTCCTTGTTGGCCTTCCAGACATGATGGGGGGCTTATTACACAAATGTAAAAGGGGGAAATCCAGTATCGCAGTAAGACAAACTGTATCTGACAATTTAAAAAAAGGGCAGGGGAATAACAACAATAATAAAAAAGGATGCAGTGTCCAAAAAAACAAAAAAAAACTAAATGTGGTGTTTGGTGAACTATACAATTACGCTGATTTTCTGTATAGTTTTCTTGATGGGTTTCAAAATATGGCACTGTCTATTTGTCAGTGAAACATACTGAGTGAAGTGCAGTGCAACTTGCTAAAGCAAGGCTTGGCTGTTTTTACTAATAAACCTTACAGAAGTTATCTGGTGTTAACAAAGGGTCAATTAAAGGAACAGAGATGGGTCTAATCAAAGGGGGAATACACACGGGTTAGGAACATAATTATCTCTATAGGCAAATCAAATAAAAACTTATTCTGCTTATTTGCTGTAAGTCCCAGTAATGTTTATACTGCCTTAAATTGTATGTATAGCCCACACAATTTTTAAAGTTATGAATAGAGTAAGGAAATATAGTCCCAGTAAGTTATTGTTGCTGTTTCTGCCCTGCTAGAGATTATCCCTTATACTTCCTGTCTCAGAAATGTGACAGTGACAGAAAATATCTCCAAAATGAGAGGAATTCTCCTCTTAGTCATTTGTCCTCAGGATACTTGTCCCTATTGGAAGATTTTTCCTCATGGCATTACTATAAATTAGGATTTCCCCATACTTGATCACAAGTACCAACAGAGGGGTAAATCCCCCTAATATATATATATATATATATATATATATATATATACACAAAGTGCAATCCAAACTAATTAGAGTGTTTAACTCTGTACTTACGGCAGAAAGAGTTATTCCTCCAGGAACCTATTGTTACTTCATGAGACTGGCAGGACTGTGCATAGGACTGAAGACTATCACACAAAGCACTTGGATCCAGGTTCAGTTCACACAAGTCATAGACACAGTTGTTGAAATAGATTAGTGTGTTTACAATGCCATGGCAGTCTTTGAATGGGCCCTCCTTATCAGTAATAATTCCACAGAAACTGTTACTGGAAATGGAATTCTTTTCATCCACAGTACAACTTGGTTCTTGTTCTGATCCAGGTGTGCAACTACGAGAAATATTTCAGTTCAGTTAATAGGAAAGTTGATTTGGAAAAATGAGGGACATAGTATGAAGTTTGAAGCAGTAAGTCTTTTTTAACATAAAAATTTAAGTCGTGAACTGGAGTGGTAGTTCACATGAGATAATGTTTTTTTTTAGCATGAAATAATTATATATATATATATATATATATATATATATATATATATATATATATATATATATATATATATATATAAAAAACACTTCAACACTGAAGCAGCTAATTAACATGGATAATACAAAACGAATACAAAAATCCTTACATTTAGTGAAACTTCCCCCTAAATGGAAAGTTTAATTTTAAGTCCTGCTCCTTCTTTCCTCTGCCACTTTTGGTATGAGATATTTTTTTTTGGGGGAGGGGAGGGGTTACCTAATTTTAACAAGTACCCACTCCCACTTCCACTCAGATCGCCTAGGCGAACCTTCCGGAAGTTTTCCTCTCCCCTCCCTCCCCACAGTCTTCTGGTACATGTCACAGGTCCCAGAAGACTGCAGAACTATTCACAAAGGCAGCACATCTCGCTCATGCTCAGTGGACAGCTGGCTGTGAAGCCACAAGTAGCCCGGGTGAGGATGGCGCTGAATCCCTTGACAAGTAAGTGTCCTTTTATAGGATTTTTTTCTACAGTGATGACCCCTAACTACCACCCACCTTCCGTATAGTAAAATGAAGGCGGGCGGGACCCCCTCTCGTTCTGGGGCAATGTCATATGACGTCGCCCTAGTGTCACTGCTCTTGCGCGCCATGATGCGATCCCAATCTCAGTAAAGAGCCGATGATGCGGCTCTTTACCCATGTGATCGGCTATGTCCAATCACAGTCGATCATATGTGAACACGGAAGTGCCGTTTATCAGCTCTCTTTGCCTCACATTGAAAGAGTGTGAGGTTAAGAGAGCCGATCAGCGGCATCCCTCGCAGGGAAAACTGTACAGATAATCAGTGCCCTGATTATCAGTGCAGCCCAAGCAATGGCCATCAGTGCTGCCTATCCATGCCACCTATCATTGTCCATAAGTGCCGCCCATCAGTGCCACCTATCAGTACCACCTATCAGTGCCCATCAGTATCGCCTATCAGTGTTCAATCAGTGCCGCATATCAGTGCCACCTATCAGTTCCCATAAGTGCGACATATTAGTGCCTCATCATCAGTGCCACCTAATCAGTGCCCTTCAGTGTGGCCGCATCAGTGCCCATAAGTGTCTCCTCATCAGCGCACATCACTGATGCCAGTCAGTGATGCCTTTCAGTGCCCATCAGTGCCGCCTATCCATGCTGCCTAACATTGCCCCGTAAGTGCCACCTATCAGTGCCCATCAGTGCCACCTATAAGTGCCACCCATCAGTGCCGCCTATCAGTGCTCATCAGTGCCGCATATCAGTGCTACCTATCAGTGCCCATTAGTGCAACATATTTGTGCCTCCTCATAAGTGCCACCTAATCAGTGCTCTCCAGTGCGGTCTCATCAGTGCCCATCAGTGCCACATCAGTGCACATCAGTGAAGAAGGAAAATTACTTATTTACTAAATTTACTAACAGAAACTAAGAAAAACTTTTATTTTCTCTAAGTTTTCTGTGTTTTTGTTTCTTTAGGAAAAAATAAAAAATCCAGCGGTGATTAAATACCACCAATATAAGGCTCTATTTGTGTGAAAAAAATTATAAAAATGTAATTTGGGTACAGTGTTGCATGACCGCGCAATAGTCATTCAAAGTGTGACAACGCTGAAAGCTGGAAATTGGCCTGGGCAGGAAGGGGGGTATAATTGCCCTGTATTGAAGCAGATAAGTAGATTACTGTTCATAACATGAAGTAGAACTTTGTGCATACGGGGCAAAGCTAAAAGTTTACTTCAACCCCTTTCTTCAAAACTGCGTATACATACCTTCCCCCATGCCACTGTAAATGTAATCATCCGCTGGAGTGCAGTAGACTCATTGTCAGTAAATATAAAGGAGACCGAACAATCAGTGTGTACTGTGTATTCTCAGCTTAATGGTTATGGTCTTATTAACTGTAAATTATCCTTACTCTGTTTATATTGGATTGGATATTGCAATCTTTGAAGAATTTATTTAATAGGCATCTGTGCTTGGTATTTTTTGGTATGATCTAATGATCTAACTGTTTCCCTTAAAGTAATGGGTTACCATGGATTGACCATTATGAATTTAGTATAATTGACTTGTGATTACCTTGTGTCATTGTCCACCTGCCAGCTGTTACCAAGACTGTTAGAGTCTGGCTCTAATTCACCATCTGGGTTTAAGAAGTCATCAGTTTGGTTTCCATTGAAATTTCCACAGATTCCACATACTTTGTTGGCATATTCCTTTGGAATATTCACCACCACTCTATGATTTCCATCAAACCTCACACTTACACCAAATGCTGTTGTCACCAGTACATCATGTCCACTAAGGAAGATGTTAATGTTTGGATGTAGGGCTACTGGTAAGGTTACTGCAATTTTGTTCACCTGGATTCACAATATATAATAGAAAACATTTAATGATAGGAAGATAAACAAGTTAAATAATATATATATCAATAAGTTTTTCCAGTTTGTACTCACTTTAACGTTTCTGTTCTTCTCCAGTGTAATCCTGTATCCATTCATATCAATGTTGACATAATTGATATAAGACACTCTGGTGCTGCTTCCTCTGTGCTCATTGACTGCCTCAACGTTGAATTCTGCCAGGTGTCCATCAACTTCACAGAGTTTAGATAATGTATAGGTGCACGTGCCCATAAAATGGTGCACCTGATTGTCAAAGGTGTAGTAATGTGGATCTCCACTAATCTCACAGGATCCTGGGGGGAGGGTGGGTGATCATCGTAAGTTTGAAACTGCTAACATTATTAAAAATGTATTATAGTCTCTTCCAATGAAGATAAAGCCATTGGAGAACATATTATAAAATATAACAGATTGTAAAGCACATTGTGTGTGATAAAATGAAGTCCAGTGAATTAGCCTACCTGGTGGTGGTGAGCCTGGAGTAACAGGTCTTGTGGTAGTTGTCGTAGAAGTAATTGAGGATATTCCTAAAAAAAGAGAAGAGAAAATGTAGAACTAAAGCTATTGCAGAATGAACTACAACTGCATTGTTGTTTGGGTAAATGTATTTACCTACATGTATCTCTCAAAATAGCTGTACTATTTTGGTTTCATTACAAGATTATTGCTTAAAATACAGTAATGTACATTCACTTGAAAACACCAAGGATTTAATTTAGTAGGAATTGCTGCTGCAAGTAATTTTTTTTTTTCCAACAAAACTTTACCTAAAATACTAAGGCAGGCCGTAGATGATAACATTTTCTTTCCTTTTACCAGGGGTGAAAGTAAAGAAAATTGCTTGATTCCCTCAACATAGGCAGCCTTCTGAACACAATGATTGCTGCTAGCGGCAATAGCTGCCGGAAGTGATCAAATGCAAAAAATCCTACAGGCTTGTTGTACTAAAGTTGATCGATGGATCGACTTCAGTATCATCAGCCTGCCAGTACCTGCTGACCCGGTTGAGATTCAATCCATCTATGGCCCGGCTTAAGTTGAATACATGTACTGTGCAGGTCAGTTGCTTTACAAAAGGCAAGTAGGCTATTTACTTTGCAAGTGAATTTTCACTATGCAAAGTAATTATCCCTTAGCTTAGTGAAAGCAGTGAAAAAATCACTTTGCAAATTATACCCACTCACTTGCTAGTCTCTCTTAAAGGCTCCCTACACAGAGACATGCTTTCCTTCATGGCTCAAGTAAAAGAAGATGTTTTAGCACTGTGGGACAGAGTGAGTCATGTGAAATGAAAAATGGGGGAGTTTGTAACTGCTAATTAGCTTTGAGACTCCCACAATGATACTTATGAGGAACTGCAGGCAATAAAAGGATCGGTCTTGACTAAATAACATAAAGTTCTGTGGTATATCAGAGACTGTACCAGCATCAGATCTGCGGAGATATGTACAACAAATGATTTACACCCTGCTACCTGACATACCAGAAAGAGAAGTGATAGTAGATAGAGCTCACAGGCTCCCAAAACCATGGCATCTCCCTGACACAATCCCACGGGATGTTATTGCTATCATGTTAAGGAGCCATTAACCACTTGACAACTGGGCACTTAAACCCCCTTCCTAACCAGACCAATTTTCAGCTTTTGGTGCTCTCACATTTTGAATGACAATTACTGTACTCAGTCATGCAACACTGTACCCATATGAAATTTTCGTCCTTTTTTTCACACAAATAGAGCTTTCTTTTGGTGGTATTTTATCACCTCTGGGATTTTTATTTTCTTTGCTCTAAATGAAAAAAGACCGAAAATTTTGTAAAAAAATGCATTTTTCTTCATTTGTATTATAAAATTTTGCAAATAAGTAATTTTTCTTCATAAATTTGGGCCAAAATTTATACTGCTACATATCTTTGGTAAAAATAACCCAAATTAGTGGATATTATTTAGTCTGTGTGAAAGTTATAGAGTCTACAAGCTATGGTGCCAATCACTGAAAATTGATCACATCTGATCACACCTGATGTACTGAGGCCTATCTCATTTCTTGAGACCCTAACAAGCCAGGAAAGTACAAATACCCACAAAATGACCCTTTTTTGGAAAGTAGACATTCCAAGGTATTTAGTAAGAGGCATGGTGAGTTTTTTGAAGTTGTTATTTTTTCCCACAATTCTTTGCAAAAATGAAGAATTTTTTTATTTGTATTTTTTTTCACACCAAATTGTCATCATAACAGGTTATTTCTCTCACATGGCATGTATATTACACAAATGACACCCCAAAATATATTCTGCTACTCCTCCTGAGTATGGGGATACCATATGTGTGAGACTTTTACACAACCTGGCCACATAAAGAGGCGCAACATTGAAGTAGCACATTCAGGCGTTCTAGGAGCATAAATTACACATCTAATCTCTCAACCACCTATTACACTTTTGAAGGCCCTGGAGTACCAGGACAATGGAAACGCCCACAAAGTGACCCCATTTTGGAAAGAAAACACCCCAACGTATAATCTATGAGGCATAATGAGTCTTTTGAATGGTTCATTTTTTTCCAGAAGTTTGTGGAAAATGTGGAAAAAAAATGAAAACGCATTTTTTTTACACAAAGTTGTCCATTTCTAAGATATTTCCGACACATAGCATGTACATAGCAAAATGACACCCCAAAATATATTCTGCTACTCCTTCCGAGTATGGCGATACCACATGTGTAAGACTTTTACACAACCTGGCCACATACAGAGGCGCAACATTGAAGTAGCACATTCAGGCGTTCTAGGAGCATAAATTACACATCTAATCTCTCAACCACCTATTACAATTTTGAAGGCCCTGGAGCACCAGGACAATGGAAACGCCCACAAAGTGACCCCATTTTGGAAAGCAAACACCCCAACGTATAATCTATGAGGCATGATGAGTCTTTTGAATGGTTCATTTTTTACCAGAAGTTTTTGGAAAATGTGGAAAAAAAATGAAAACGCATTTTTTTTACACAAAGTTGTCCATTTCTAAGATATTTCCGACACATAGCATGTACATAGCAAAATGACACCCCAAAATATATTCTGCTACTCCTTCCGAGTATGGCGATACCACATGTGTGAGACTTTCATACAACCTGGCCACATACAGAGGCGCAACATTGAAGTAGCACATTCAGGCGTTCTAGGAGCATCAATTACACATCTAATCTCTCAACCACCTATTACACTTTTGAAGGCCCTGGAGCACCAGGACAATGGAAATGCCCACAAAGTGACCCCATTTTGGAAAGCAAACATCCCAATGTATAATCTATGAGGCATAATGAGTCTTTTGAATGGATCATTTTTTCCAGAAGTTTTTGGAAAATGTGGAAAAAAATGAAAATGTATATTTTACACAAAGTTGTCCATTTCTAAGATATTTCCAACACGTAGCATGTACATAGCAAAAATGACACCCCAAAATATATTCCGCTACTCCTCCTGAGTATGGCGATACCACATGTGTGAGACTTTTACACAGCCTGGCCACATACAGAGGCCCAACATTGAAGTAGCACATTCAGGCGTTCTAGGAGCATAAAATTACACTACAATAATTATCTAATTTCCTTACAATCTATCACATTTTTGAAGGCCCTTCATATTTCTAACACATAGCATGAACATACCAAGAATTACACCCTAAAATACAATCTGCTGAGCAAAGGGTAAACAAAAGATTACCTGTGGTTTTAGTAGTGCAGTTGCCCACAGGAGGAGAGCCCTGATCCAGGCAGCAGGAAGGGACGTGGTCAGCCACAGTGAATGGAATAGTCCAGGCAGCAGGCAAGAATATTGTCCATAGTACAGGCAGGGATACTGTCCTTATACAGTCCAGGGTCAGTGCAAGTAGAGACATTGCCAGCAGTGCCAAAATATTGGTCCTGGTAGTAAGCAGGAACATGTTACAAATAGCAGACCAGGAAAGAATGGGGACAGGGGTAGAGGCTTCTCCCACCCAAATCTCTTTGAAGCCTCCGAGTCTCCAGACCCTAAATCTGGGAATGAGAAAACTAAAAAATTAGATTTCTTCATCCAGAAAAACATTTCTGGAGCCCCTCACATATGTGAGACCCCTGTGTTCCCACTAGCATAGCAGGGTAAATGATCAGTCCAAGAGGCAGGCAAAAAACGTGGTCAAACAGTCCAGGGTCAGTTCCAGAGCAGGCAGAGGTAGGTACAATTCAGCGTTAGGCATAAGCTTGGTCGTATAACAGGCCAGGGTCAGTTCCAGACAAGGCTGAGGTAAGTCAGGTTCAGTGCAGTGGCATAAGGGGTGTGGAGGAAAATTACAGGAAATGAGAATTACGTTTACCATACTTCCCTAATAATGTAGAGAAGTATGGTAACGGCGGAAACATTCACTTATACAGAGGTCTGGTTGGGAAGGACAATCGGGACAATAATACGTGGTTTCTCTTCTAATTCCTCTTCTGGAGCACACCCGGCATTTCTTCTGACGTCTGTGGCCTGTTTCACGGGGGGGGGGATTTTGTCAGGAAAGTGGCGTTCGTGGAGTCTGCTCATGGAATCAGAGCAAATATTTTCTGGTGGGCTTTCAGGGTACAAAAGGGAGGAGATTACTTGTTCCTGGTATTGCAGATAGGATACGGGGGTCTCAGTAGATTTTTGGTAAATTACGTAAGTGTTATACATGGCCAAACTGAAAAAATAAATGGACACTTTTTTATACCAATGAAGGGATTTTCTTGTGGGAAGGTAGGGTTCAATCATCTGATCGTTGAAGTCCACTCCCCCCATAAATAAATTGTAATCATAAATACAAGCAGGTTTCTGGACTGGGCTGTTTCTTCTTGGGACTTCCACGTAGGTGTCATTATGGATTGTCGTGAGCATGTGGACGTTTCGTCTGTCCCTCCACTTGACAGCCAACAGCTCCTGGTTCCGCAAAGCCACCGTGTCCCCTCGGCGTAGCCTTTCATTGACCAGTTTTTGCGGGAAGCCTTTTCTATTGGTTCTTACAGTACCACATGCTGGGGTGTCCCTCCGGTGAAGATTGCGGAAGAGGGGCAAGCTAGTATAAAAATTATCCACATAAAGGTGGTACCCCTTTCCAAGCAGTGGATAAACAAGCTCCCAGACAACTTTGCCGCTGTTTCCAATATATTCTGGACATTCTGGGGGATGCAGTTGGGTGTCCTTCCCTTCGTACACCCGGAAGGCGTAAATGTACCCCGTGGCTCGGTCGCAAAGTTTATACATTTTAACCCCATATCGGGCCCTTTTGCTGGGGATAAACTGTTTGATGCCAAGCCTGCCTGTAAATTTTACAAGGGACTCATCAACAGAAATATTCTGGTCGGGGGTATATAGCTGGGGAAATTTTTCTGAGAAATAATTTAGGAGTGGCCGAAGTTTGAATAATTTGTCAAATGCTGGGTCATTTCGGGGAGGGCACTGGGTGTTGTCATTGTAGTGAAGGAAGTGCAAAATCATAAGGTATCTTGATCTTGGCATTATTAAAGAGAAGAGTGGCATGTGGTGGACGGGGTTAGTTGACCAATATGAGTACATTTCGTTTTTTTTTGTGAGACCCATTGTAAAAGTTAGGCCTAAGAAAATTTTAAATTCCGCTATGATAAGCTCTCTCCACTCAAAGGGACGGGCATAACTAGAGCCAGGGTTGCTTACGATGTACTGCTGTGCGTAAAGGTTGCACTGGGCCACAATGGACAATAGAAAGTCTTCGGTGAAAATCAAATAAAAAAAATCAAGCATGACAAAATTATCGGTGTTCACCTGGACACCTGGCTAGGCGGTAAAAGGGGGAATATTTGCTGCTCCGGAATTAGGGGGAAGCCACAGGGGGTTTAGAAGGGCATAGGGTAGGCTGGCATGGCCTCTATCCCTTTGGGGCTGAGATGACACCCTACTGGTGCCTGGCCTTTGTTGCAGTGGCTCTTCACTTGAGGTGGACGGCACTGCGCTTGAGGTGGACGGCACTGCCCTGGAGGTGGACGGCACTGCCCTGGAGGTGGACGGCACTGCTCTCGAGGTGGTAGTAGGCTGCTGCTCCACGCCAGAACACCTTCTTTTCACGGGCACAAGTTCCTCTTCTGATTCTGTATCAGACCCGCTGCTTGTCACGGGTTCATAGGCCGAATCCGAATCGGACAGAGACTCAGAGAGCTCCCTGCTGCTCTCATCGGTCATGCTGAGACGCTGGTAGGCCTCCTCGGCCGTAAATAATTTTTTTGCCATACTGGTAGCTGGTGAGGTTGATGTGGCGCAGATGAGCACTGATGGGCACAGGTGGCACTGGTGTGGCTCTGGCTGCACTGGGGTGGCTCTGGCTGCACTGGTGTGGCTCTGGCTGCACTGGTGTTGCTCTGGTGGGCACAGAGGTGGCTCCGGTGGGCACAGAGGTGGCTCTGGTGGGCACAGGTGGCACTGGTGGGCACAGGCGGCACTGGTGGGCACAGGCGGCACTGATGTGACACTGGCAGCACTGATGTGGCACTGGCGGCACTGATGGGCACAGGTGGCACTGATGGGCACAGGTGCTACTGGTTGGGCACAGGTGGCACTGGTTGGGCACAGGTGGCACTGGTGTGCACTGTAGTGGCACTGGTGTGGCTCTGGTTGCACCGGTGTGGCTCTGGTGGCACAGAGGTGGCACTGGTGGGCTCAGGCGGCACTGGTGGGCACAGGCGGCACTGGTGGGCACTGGTAGCACTGATGTGGTACTGCAGTGGTACAGATGAGCACAAGTGGCACTGATGGGCACAGGTGGCACTGATGGGCACTGGTGTGGCACTGGTGTGGCATGGTGTGGCACTGGTGGTACTGGTGTAGCTCTGGTGGCACAGAGGGGGCACAGAGGTGGCACAGAGGTGGCACAGAGGTGGTACAGATGGCACAGATGTGGCACAGGTGGCACAGATGTGGCACAGATGGCACAGGTGACACTGTTGTGGCACTGTTGTGGCACTGTTGGGCACTGCTGTGGCACTGCTGGGCACTGGTAATAGAAAAAAACTCACTGTTTGGCACTATGAAGCTCTCCTCTCCTCTCACGCTGCATCGGTGTGAGGAGAGGAGAGCGATGAACTTGTGCTGACCCTGCAGCACAGCCTTTGTTGACATTTGTGATCGCTCCGTCATTGGACGGAGCGATCACACGGTAAAGGGCCGCTGTCATTGGCCCTTTAACGCGATCCGTGTTGCGCTGGGTCCCGTGGACCCGGCGAACACGGATGTTTCTGTGTGCGCGCCCGGGGGGGAGGCGCGCGGGACCGTTTCTCCGGGAGGACGTTATAGTACGCCCTCCCAGAGTTATCCAACCGCCCTGTAGCCATCATTCGGCTATGGGCCGGTTGGTAAGTGGTTAATGCAATTTGCAAATAAAAACTCCCCTTTGCCTGGTCCTTATAGCGACATTACTTTATACTTGGACCTTTCACTGCATACCCTTCTGGCATAAAAAGAAATTAGTTTCACTGACAAAATTACTGCGCAACCATGACATCTCTTATCGGTGGGGCTTCCCCACCAAGCTTTTAGTTTTCAAACACCATTGCACCATCGCGATTCGCACGAGGAAGAAGGTCTCCAGCTGGTTAAAAGATAGGGATTACTCCCTAAAGATATTAACTCTCTACCACTTACATTCACACCTGGAAGGCTATTGTCAGGATAAGAACAAGCTCCTGGGTGATAAGCTGAGTATAACGCCAAAAAATTGTGCTGAGCCACATTTTGGCAGTGGTTTTTGTGGCACCTTTGTGTTTTACCACTAAAATTCATCCCTAGCAGGTTTATGTTTTTTGCTCTTGGAGAATTACCCCCTAAATTATGTTGTGGCAATGTTATTGGTTTTTGACTTTTCTTTCTCTTTTGTTTGTTACACTACTACCTGCCACAATACTCTTATCAAGGAAATACTCACAGCTTCAACATATGGATCAGAACCAGCTCACCATGATCTACAAGACCTTCTCAACTGTAAGTTTCTGTTCAAATTTCTGTACTTCTGAAATACGTTTCACAGAACCACCACTAGAAGGCTCCAACTTCCACCTCATAAATAAAATAGTACACAGGAGCTGAAAATCTTATCTCTGAATGCACACGGCCTTAATAGCCCCATAAAATGAAAACTCCTGTGGAATGACGCTAAAAAACTACAAGGAGATGTTCTGTGTGTTCAGGAGACCCATTTTCATGCTCAAAAAGTTCTAAAATTCTCCCACAAACTTTATCCTCATATATTCACTGCCAACACAGCCATGAAAAAGTGTGGTGTATTAAAAGCCAATAAAAACTCAGTATCCTTCCAGCTGCATACTGTTATTTCTGACCCACACGGAAGATATGTGCTTCTGGTCTGAGACCTAAATAACACCACCTACACCAGTGATGGCGAACCTTGGAACCACAGATGTTTTGGAACTAAATTTCCCATGATGCTCAACTACACTGCAGAGTGCTAGAGCATCATGGGAAATGTAAATTTTTAAATCTCCTACCGTATTTCTGGCGCTAGATGCCGAAAAGGCATTTGATAGGGTCCACTGGGGATACCTTCAGGCCCCTGCTATCTCAATGTAGCGACTTCATCTGGTTCCTAGATGGTGGTCCGGACTAACCATTCTCAAACCGCCTACCCAGACCCTGTAGTGGGGGGGCATGGGTTTCTGGTAAGCGGCCAGCATTTTTTGGTGATGGTGGACCAGACACTTTATTCCCATCTGTCAAGATTTTGCTACACCTCATTAACACTTGGGTGACCATCCTATCAATTTATGGACTTTTGAATTTTTCAAATTTGCATTGTTGCACATGAATATGCACTTTTGTATATCTATTTAAAGCACATGTTTAGTGATGTGCACTATATATATGTTTCACATATTCTTCACGAGGTTTTGCACTTATGATTGGTAATTGTCATCTCTTTACTTTGTTCTATTTAGCCCATTTTCATTTTTTAATTACCTTCAGGCTACCCTGACAAAATTTGGTTTCCAGAGCCTCATAAAACAAGCCCTTTTTGCGCTGTGTACTAGCCCATCAGCCCAAGTTTATACCTTCAATGTCATGTATGACCATTTTTCCATCACAAATGGAACATGACAGGAGTGCCCCCTCTCCCCCTTAATCTTTTCATTGCTTATGGAGCCACCCATCCCCAAACAAAAGGTATCACAGTAGAGGATAAGGCACACAAAATAGGTTTATTTGCAAATTATGTAATCCTCACCCTCTCTGACCCACAAACATCCCTAACAGCAGTAGATTAAATTTTAGATAAATTCAGCAGAGTATCCTACTACAAACGAAATATTTATAAATCATTTGCTCTACCAATGGGAATAATGGGTAAGGCTTTACAGGATTTGAAATTGTCCTTTCAGTGTCAATAGGAAACTAATAAACTCTCGTATCTAGGCACTACAGTTACCTACCCTTCAACACAAACCTATGAGGCTAACTATGGAGCTCTGTGGAAGACAATAATGAAAGATTTTTCCCGCACAGGGAAATTCACACTTTCTTGGATAGGTAGAGCAGCTGCTTTCAAAATGCTCTTCCCAAACTGTCACTACACAAGTCCCTGGCAGCTTCTTCAACAATATGAATGCAGCTATTCAGCGATTTATATGGCAAGGCAAAAAACCTTGAATAGCATACTCAATTCTAAGCAAGCACAAATCCAGAGGAGTTGGGCTCCCAATCCTTCACAATTATTATTATTCAGTCCAGTTAGACCAAGTCAAAGCTTGGCTTCAACCCTTAGATAAACAGTGGGTAAACCTAAAGCGAGCCATGATCCCAAATCATGACCTGCAATCCCTCTTACTGGTGGGAGCTATTTCTACTCCCTGCTCTAATATTCCTCTCCCCTCTATAGTGGCCTCCCTGGAGGCATGGAAAGCCTTACTAAAGCATACTAATACTAAAAACTCACGTAATCTTGGACATCCCTTTAAGAGTCTACGAGTATCTGTTGCCTTCATTGAATGTCTCAATGTGGCTTAGAAAAGAACTTTTCACCTATAGAGACCTTCATTAGGTATTGACATGGACGCCAAACTATGGCAATATCTAAATCAACAAACCCTAGCAAAGGAGGCATCTCTTGGTTCTACAACTACTTCCAACAGTCAGAACCTTTAACAAAATCTCCACAGATTCTCAACTGGGAAAGAGATTTCTTCAAATCCTTCTCAGCAAGGGAGTGGCAACATGCTTTAACTAACAATATAAGTACATCCCATTGCAGAAATCATTGGGATAATGCCCTAATATAGAATATAGAATATAGAAGTTATCTTACGCCATTCAAACTCTCTAAATGGCATTCGAATGCATCTCCTATGTGTTGGTAACAGTGTGAAAGTATTGGCAACTTTTTACACATTTTGTGGACATGTAAATCCCTTAAGAGTTTCTGGAACTCGGTATTCTCTCTCATTTCCTTCCATTCCTTCCATTTCCTTCCATTCTGACCAGCCCGTCGCCACACTTGGCTCTGCTAGGTCTTACAATAGACTCCTTTCCCATACAGTACAGAAACATAGTGTCACATATCTTCATAGCAGACAGGTTGACAATAACCTCTGCTTGGAAGTCTTCTAAAGCGTTAAATGTTTCGGAAGTAATCAGAAGGGTTAATTCCCACTACTTTTTTGAGAAATTCACCACACTTAACAATCAAGGCTTGAAACTTTTTCAAACTAAGTGGAGCTATTGGGATTCTATTTTAAATGATCAGAAACTTAAAACCAAATTTTCTAATGGCTCTGAATAAAGTGGATTAGTGGGCTTATTGTACATCATGATGAGGTAGTTACAGTTGTTCTAATTTTAGTTTTAGTTCTAAGTTTCCCTTAATTTATACTTTATCTATTGAGATATACTGTTCATAAGGCATCTACCTTTAAAATTGCGCTATCTACTTGACAAACCAACAGGTTATGCATCTTTAAGTTGAGTCTTGACTAGCAATAAATGGATAGGGCATGATATATGAAACTTCTAAAATGGGCATGTATATTGTCTATCTTATCTCTTTTTATGTGTGTTGAATCAGAGGTACCTGCGTGTTTATCTTATAAATAAGTTGATCGACATTACATATCTGTACTGTGTTTAAACTTTAATAAAAACAAATTGGAAAAAAAAAAACTCCATTGCAAGGTGAACAGCCTAACATGTAGAGACTGGCTTGTGGATGTCTGATTCTGTACAGTACAGCAAGGCACTAAAACACAACTTTCCCACATAAGTTTTTTTTTACATTGATAGACTGTTATTGTCTTTAGCCAATTGTCTTTTTTACTATTTAGAGTAATTATAAGAGTGGTAGATGTTTTCTTACGGGTCGTGGTTGTTGTTGTTGGTGGTGGTGTGGGTACTGAAAAAAGAAAAAGAATATACATTTATTTCAGATTACCATACAAATCATCTTGCAACCACATATGAACTGTTACCACAACACTTTTGCTTACCTTTACAATATCCTGGCATAAGAGAGATATCATCCACAGCAACATCACTACGGTAGTCCTCACCTCTGACTCCTTCAATAAAAATCTGTGAACAAATCAAATGATTGCTAGTGATGATGACAATGCAAAACTGAAATGAAATACTTAAATCTTTACTAGTATGTGATAGCAGGAGCCTTCAAGTGTTGGACATTTGTTTAGCTTCCCTACCAAACAGCCTATCGAGCAGCCTAGGAACCTAAAAAATGGGCAAGCTCTAAATAACAGAATAACCAGTGCACCATGTGACCAGGAGCTTCCAGGATGTTCAGTAAGAAAGGTGAACAGACAACTGTGGAAATTTGCTACGGCATAACAGTAGACCTTTACCAAACTTTAGCTGATTTTTTAAAGGATTGTTTATGCCTTAATGTCAGTGTCTAAGATACAAAATCACAATTACACATACTTATCTGGGCAGTTTAAATACCTGGCTGATGTTACTGTCAGGCAGGAAAATCTCTTCCAAATGCCACATATCTCCATGATTTCCTTCTAGGTTGGAAACATAGACCAACCCCTCTGGTGTTAGTAGTGCCACCTTCAAACCCATATATTGTGCCACCCCGTACATGTGATACCAGAAACGTAAGCAGTGAGGTCCAGTAAAACTATTGGCAGGACTCTCTAGTCTTGCAAAATCTCCTTCTTTTGAATACCGTCCATCGATATAGAGGTAATGTCCACCTAAATATGCATAGAAAAAACACATGTAAAGAATATAACATAATCTAACACCAGCAAGACATTACATATTGTTAGCTCCCCCCCAGAATTCACATGACATTGTACAGTCTAGTTTATTTTTTAACCACTTGATCTCTGGAAGAGTTACCCCCTTCATGACCAGGACATTGTTTGCGATACTGCACTGCGTTACTTTAACTGACAAAGTGCGACACTGTACCCAAATAAAATGTATGTCTTTTTTCCCCCACAAATAGAATTTTCTTTTGGTGGTATTTGATCACCATTGCGTTTTTTATTTTTTGCGCTATAAACAAAAAAAGACCAACAATTTTGAAAATGAATTTATTTTAACTTTCTACTATAAAAACATATCCATAAAAAAAAAAAAACACACATTTCTTCATACATATTACGACAATATGTATTCTGCTACATGTTTTTGGTAAAAAAAAATCTCAATAAGCGCATATTGATTGGTTTACGAGGGCATTGTAGCATCTACAAACTATGGGATATGTTTATGGATTTTTTTTTTTTTATATACTAGTAATGGTGGCAATCCGTGACTTATAGCTGGACTGTGGTATTGAGGCGGACAATTGGACACTAATTAACACTTTTGACACTTTGCGGGAACCAGTGACACTAATACAGTGATCACTGCTAAAACTATGCATTGTCACTGTACTAATGAAACTGGCTGGGAAGGGGTTAAACTTCTAGGGTGATCAAAGGGTTTACGGTGTGCTTAGCCAGTGTTTTTGTGAACTGTATGTGCTGCTTTCACTAAGGGAAGAGATGGATGCTTTGCTGGAACACCGAATTCATCCCTTCCCCATGTCAGAATTGTATTCTGCCTTATTTACATAGTCAGATCCCCGTTCTGTGTGGTTTACCAAACATCAGCAGGTGCTGGAGAATATTGAGTGCCCAGCACTCACAGATCGATTTCTGCTATGATTATTCACAGCATAAGCGGCAAGCCTGCGGAGCGTGAACACCCCCTGCAGGCAGAAGTGTAGAATCATGTAAACACACACATCCCTGTTCTGACAGGAGAGGAGAGACAGATTGTCTGTTCCTACTAAGTAGGAACAGCGATAATTCTCCTCCTCTAGTCAGTCCCATCCCCCCACAGTTAGAAACACACACGAGGGAACACATTTAACCCCTTGATCGCCCCCTAGTGTTAACCCCTTCCCTACCAATGACATTTACACAGTAATCAGTGCATTTTTATAGCACTGATCACTGTATAAATGTCAATGGTCCCAAAAATGTGTCAAAAGTGTCCGATCTGTCCAGTGCAATGTCGCTGTCCAGCAAAAAATTGCAGATCACCGCCATTACTAGAAAAAAATAAAAAATAAAAATGCTATAAATCTATTCCATATTTTGTAGATGCTATAACTTTTGCGCAAACCAATCAATATACGCTTATTTTTGCAATTTTTTTAACCAAAAATATGTAGAAGAATATACATTGGCCTAAACTGATGAAAAACATTTTTTTTGGATATTTATTATAGCAAAAAGTATAAAATATAGTTTTTTTTCCTTCAAAATGTTCGCTCTTTTTTGTTTATAGCACAAAAAATAAAAACCACAGAGGTGATCAAATACCACTAAAAGAAGCTCTCTTTGCGGGAAAAAAAGACATCAATTTTGCACGACCGCACAATTGTCAGTTAAAGCGACGCAGTGCCGTATCGCAAAAAATGGCCTGGTCATTAAGGGGGCAAATCCTTCCGGGGCTGAAGTGCTTAATGTCTCTAGCGACATTCATCATAAGTAGACAGCATATAAAAACATGATTTCATATTAGCTTTTTATACTTTCATACTTATAAAGCAATCATTATAAGTTAGTGTAATATCTGCAGAGCTATTTACCTCCTGTTGTATGGTCATAAGAGGGCCCAGTAAATCCAGATGGTGTAGATCCTGTCCATTGGGTCCAGTCCATGTGATCAGCCATCGATTGCTTCCAGTTACATAAATCCATATCAAAAGAACAATCAAAGCAATAATTTTCTGCAACAGGTAAAACCACATAAAAAAGTATTTATTCATTTATAAAAGTTTTTTAAGAAAAATGGACAACTCATGATCAAGTGATATTGCGCGTTATGTGTTTGAGTTGTCATTGGTTTTAACAGTGAAGATTTATTTAAATCCAGTAATGGGATGTGAATGGGTTCTGTTTGTAATATCAGACTGCCTTGCAATGAGTATAAAAATATCTTTGCGATAAAAATGTGTTATTATGTTGATATGGGTTATCTATGGGCATTGCTGTGCTTTTAAATAGATCAATAAATGTTCTGTTTTGCATTGTGGTCATTATAATCTATTTTGGAATTACTGCTGATAGAGCATATGGATCATGCGCCTTGAAAGTTTTCAGCACGAGAGTGAAAGTTTTCAGCATGAGCAGATTCAAATATTGGAATTGATACTGTCAGTAAGACCTTTCCAGTATTATATGGCAGTGATCCATATAAATCCATTGTACAATGATTCAATGAATCCTTTGCAGCAAAGCTTTTTGACATGTGCACCAAATCTACATTTGGTTTGGCTCTTTTTTTACTCCACTTTTAGAAACTGTCACTCTAGCTGCAATAAGCAAACTGACAGGGATCAAGACCAACTCTGTGTTGGTGTACAAAAAAAAGACACCAGTACTCTGTGCCTTTTGTGCTGGGTAATTATCAAGAATATGATATCTTCCCACACAGGAATCCCTGGTTGCTACAAATCTAATGGCTGCCCCACTCCACTATCAGTCGGGGGATTATTTGGGTAAAGGCTGAAAGTAAACAAATGCATGTGTATGCTGGTTACATCATTGTCCAAATATGGCACTGGCCCATTTGTTTGCTTTTAACTGATGACCGTGGAAAATCCATGGTGGTTGATTCAGGATGGTGATCATAAGACATCTTTTGCAATGACGCTGTTGGCTACAAAGCCAACATTGTCCTAGATAATAAGAGGTTAAACATGCACTGAGGACAGAATGCCTTTGGTATGGGCACTCCAGATACAATGCAATCCTTCATTTGTATATTTGTTCCCGACAGGTACATGATTTTCTTGTCCACGCTATGATTTTTTTGTGGGGTGAGCAACAGAATTCTATAGCATCTACATCACTCTTTATTAATACACTTAATTATGTAGATACACAGTGGTGTTTAGTGTAATGGACTAAACCTGGCGGCTTCAAATGTACTTCAATAGGACTCCAAAACACAGCAAATAGCTTTTTTACCTTATGCAGCACTTGTTTGTGTATTATAAACTAAGAGGAAATAGAGGCAGTTATGGTTAATTTTGGGCTTATTGCTTTGAAGTTGAAAGGCCTTTGAAACAAAATGCATTTTAACATACTGTATATCGTAAGAGATAAAATATCAGCATTTTATCTATTTATAAAATTATAGGATGCTGATCAGATAGGTTCCAGTACTCCATAAACCCCATGCTCATCCTGAAAAGATTTATATATTTGCAAGACTAAAAACAAATTTATGGTCCTGTTCCTACAATGGATACACATATATATTCTCTCTTTACTCTCCAGCAGATAGCAGGCATAATACTAAATGATGAGTGACAGGGTGATGATTTTCACTGTATTTCCTAAACTAAACAACAATTGGTTTATTCATATATATTTTAAAGGAGATGTGCAAATAATTTACCTGGCACGGTTGGAGCGATGGCTGTAGTGGTTGTTGTAATTTCTGTTAATTTTGAAAATCAATAAATGAGTCTCAAGTTACATTTTGAATATTTCTATTTGAAATCATTTGCATAACAGACCATTTTCACTTACTGCAAATGGTGTTCTCTCTCCAGTCACCAACAATGACACCAACAATTTCACAGGTGGCAGCATAGGCCTCTAAAGCATTGCAGAACTGATTTTGGTTTCCTCCAGTCACACACAAGTCATATACACAGTTCTCAAAATATATCTGAGGAAGAATGTGGGGGTGGCAGTCCTTGAAAGGTCCATTGGTTGATAATATCAGTTTACATTTGTCTTCATAATTAACCTCTTCAGCGGGATCACATGGTGAAGGATCCACAATGTCTTCTTCACATCTATTGAGGCAAATCATTGAATGATTTAATTTTTCTCTTATCATTATATTCCTACAAAGATGATATTAGCAGAATTTGCTTCTCATATTTTTTTTCCCATATTATAAAATGCTTTATAAAAGAGGAAAATAGGTTGGTTAGTATTAGTCACCATTTAACCTTGTTAAAGTTCATGTTACCTCGACATTTCATATTACTGATATTTGTTTGTTGTACCATGCACTTGTGTTAAAAAGTATCCAGTTATCTTTGTATTGTTTCCTTTGTATGGAATACCTGGTGTTCCTGCCAGTTAGCCTGCTTTTCTATTTCAAACTGAGCATGCTAGGCATGTGAGTAGATCCATCTCAGCGTGGTCAGTTTTCTGGCTGTGCTGGAGAACAGCTGTCTGTCCTTCAATGGCCGATATGTATGCTGACATTTCCCCCCTGCACAGCCGTTCTCTGTGAAGATCAGCTATTTTTCCACCCCCACCTCTCCAAGCCCCTTAAAGTGGGAGTGAACTCCCATGGTAGGTATTTACCTACAAGTAAGCCTATAATAAGGCTTACCTATAGGTACAGTAAATATCTCCTAAACATGCACCGTTTAGGAGATATTTACTTGTGAATGGGCTGGTGACTACACAGGTTTATGTGCTCTGAAGGAACGGCATGCCCGTACCATTCCTTCAGAGTCTTAGCCTGTGAATAGCGGCTCCCATGTTCATGCGCAGGAGTGACATCAATGCAGCACAGAAAAACAGGCAGCCAGAGGATGCAAACCCGGAAGGAAGATCTGCTAAAGATGGAAACCCTGTCAGTGGTGACAGCATGTCGCTGGATAGCTAATTTTAAAGTAAGTTTCACATAATGTGCTAGTATGCAATTCTAACTTTACCTTGCAGGTTTTAAAAAAAAAAGAGCATGGTGGTTTACTACAGCTTTAGGCACTTGAAAACCGAGGTTATATGATCACTTCTAAGAAAAAAAAAGTTTTCACATTTTTTTTATTATTTAATAGAGTTAAGAAAAGTGCAGAAACTTTGAGGAACCCTTGAATTTATGGGAAAAAAATTTAAGTTACGCTTTCCAGTAGTCTTTCAGGACAGCCACAATGAGAGGACAGCCACAATAAGAGACCTTGGCTCCTCCCCTTCCTTAGGAAACACTCCGCCAACCAATACATTTTCACTTCCCCCTGCTAGACTTCAGTTTTTCTAAGAGCATCGTGGGCCAGCTAGGGAGACACAAGAACACATTAATAACATATCATCACATATCACTATCATGCCTGCGTTCAGGTCTTCCTCAAGACCCCCCATAAATTCAGGTGGGTAACTAGTGCTGTCTTGAAAGACTACTGGAAAAGACGTTACCTGTAAGCATAACTTTAATTTTCCCTTCCCGTCTTTCAGGGCAGCCACAATGAGAGGATAGACAAGCACTTACCACTTGGGGTGGGACTACGGCTTGCAAAACCTTATCACAATGAGTAACTCTCTCCCTTTTATCCTGTACACATTCTCCCCGTTGAGGGGTATAATGTTTGATCACACTGGTCTACTCATGTTTTGTTTTTTAGAGTTGCATGCACCTGCCCCTGAAGAGTGGTATTATCCACGAAACGCTTCGGGCTATTAGGATGCATTCTCATGCCTACTGATAGGAACCTATTTAGACTAATCATCTATAACCAAATGATCATACTGTCTTCCTTACCATTGATTACACTGCATAGTGCCATTAAGATGATGTGTACATATATGAATTTGCAATAATTCATTTTATCCATATTAAATCTCTTGTCAATTTTATATGTTGTCCATTTGATATGTATATGTAATGTATTCATGAGGTCTACACCATGTATGTGTTTGTATACATATTAAACCTTTTTTACTATGTGCATTATTGTTATGTATTGTCAGACTCAATATGCCAATCAAATATACTTTGAAATTACTTCACCCCCAACAAATCAATAGCCTCATTCAAAGTCTAACCTTCCTTTTTCTCATACCTGAACCAGGGATGGAGGCACATACCGTGTGCTTCATTTAAAGTCCCAAACTCCCCCCTATTATGTTAACTGCTTAAGGATCAAGAACCAGGCTCTTTTGGGCCAATGTGGTGCCACTAAGATCAGAGAGGTGTTCTCTGTCTGAAATTTTCTCAGCACCGCCGGGAGCAGGACCGGGGGTGAGAAGGCATCGTTTTTTTAAAACCGCAGCTTTGCGTTAGTACATCTACCCCTAGTGCGTTTTCCCACCTGTTAAGTGAGAAAAAAACAGGAGGTTTTTGCTTTGCTTCTTGATGCAAAGAGGTCCACCTCCGGGGGTCCCCATCTTCTGGATATAAGGCTGAAGACTTTCTGGTTGAGGACCCAATCACCCTCTCTCAGCTGCCTTCTGCTGAGAAAGTCCGCCACCACATTCTTTTCCCCTTTTAGAAACACCGCCGATAGGGAGAGTGTGTTGGCCTTCGCCCAGCTCAGGACTTCTGTTGCTAGGTCCAACAGGATTCCACTCCTCGTGCCGCCTTGCTTGTTTACATAAGCGATGAGGAGTTGTCTGAACGCACTTGGATGTGGTGGCCCTGAAGTTCCCTCCTGAAGGCCTTGAGTGCCAACCCGACGGCTTTTATTTCATTCCAATTGGATAAAGTTTTTAAGCTCCTCGTCCCTCCAGGTGCCCTGTGCCAGCAGAGTTCCCAAGTCTGCGCCCAAGTCTTTGCCGCTAGCGTCCGTAGTTATCACCCTGGAGACAGGGATGAGCCACAGACGCATAGTAAGGTGTCTAATGACTCCTGGTAGTGATCCCATACTTATAGGACAAAGGCTTGCAGGTTACAGAAATGTAGACCTGCCCACTGAACTGCTGGGATGGTTGAAGTTAGCAGACCCAGAGTTAACATTGCTGACCTTATCGAGACCTGCTGGTTGTTTTGGAGAGAGGCTACAGCCCTGTCCAATTTCTGTACCTTTTCTTCCAGGAGAAAAACTCTCAACTGAGTGGAGTCTAGCAGGTACCCTAGATAGGTAATGCGCTGATATGGAATCAAGGTGGACTTTTCCAGGTCCAGCAGCCACCCCAGCCCTGTCAAGGGTTTCCTTTGTCAGTTCCAGATCTCTGGTTAACTGTTCTGGAGATACTAAAAAGAGGAGCAGGTCATACAGGTATGCAATAATTGAGACTCCTTTGAGTCACAGAAAGGCCATAGCTTCTGCCATGACCTTTGTGAATATTCGGGGTGATGAGGATAGGACAAATGGAAGTGCCTGAAACTGTAGATGGATTGTTTCTCCATCTATATTCACCTCTAGCTGAAGAAACATCTGGAAAGCTTCTGTGATAGGAACATGGAGGTAGGCATCCTTGAGATCTAGTGACACCATGTAACAATTCTGGGGTAGCAAGGCTCTGACTGTAAAGATTGATTCCGTACGGAACTTCTTGTAGAAAATCGACAGGTTGAGGGGTTTTAAGTTCAGGATCAATCTGTATTTTCCTGAGGGTTTTTTCACTACAAAAATGTGTGAATAAAAGCCCCCCTCCTCCCCTTTTGGAACTCTGCGAACCACGTTCTGTACCTCTATATCCTTTAATGCCCCCAGTAGGGCCTCTGCCTTTGCCGCACACCTGGGAAGGTGTGTGACTAGGAGTCTTCGTGGGGGAGGTTTTGTAAATTCTAGGCGGTACCCCTCCTTATGATCCCCAGGATAAATTGACTGGAGGAAACCGCTTCCCACTGTGGGAAGAAGGCCCCCAGTCTTCCCCCCACTGTAATTTGAGGGTCGTTGGCTTTTTCGGGGCTGTTCAGGAGGACAAAAAATTATGCCTCCCCTGCCCTTGCCCTTTGGCTCCAGGTTTTCTTTTCCCCATCCGGCTTGGGGGGCCCCCTTTGCTTCTGTGGACGAAACCCCTTCTTTGATTGAACTGGGGGTTTACGTTTCACCGGGAAGGATTTCTTCTTGTCCGCTGTGCGGTCTAGCACAGCTTCCAGACCTGAGCCAAAAAGTAGATCTCCAGTCAGTGGGATCCCGCACAGTTTAACCTTAGAGGCATTATAGCCCGGCCACATTTTTAGCCAGAGGGCTCTTCTGGCCGAGTTGGCTAGAACTGCGGTTCTAGCCGACATGCGGACAGACTCTGCTGATGCATCCACTATATATGCCACTCTTCGCAAAATAGTCGGAAAAGATGACAATATAATTTCCTTGGCAGTTCCCGCTTCAATATGAGCCTGAATTTGGGTAAGCCAGTGCTCTAGGTTACAAGCCACTACTTTGACCACCATTTCTGGCTTCAAAATTCCTATAGTTGATTCCCAGGTCTTCTTTATGAGGGAATCTATTCTTTTGTCCATAATATCTACCAGAGCCCCCATATCCTCTAAGGCCAGATCTGTGTGTCTGGAGACCTAGGAGAAGGCAGCGTCCAGTTTGGGTTCCAATTCCAGATGGACGATGAATCGTCTGATAACGGGAACCTTCTTTTCAAGGATCTGGAGAAAAAATGTTTCCACTCAGGATCCTGCCACTCCTTCTTTACTGTTTCTACCA